>CM048596.1:22816250-25365000 GCA_026413675.1 Populus pruinosa
ACCAACATTTCCCTCCCCAAAGAGGTTTTAGCCTTTGTGTTAAAGCTGATGATAAATAGACAATTTTTTTAAAAAATAAAATTCACAAGTAATTTCTTTGCGTTCAATAAGGAATAATATTCTGCGTCTGCATTTGTGTGTTTTTTTTTTTAAAAAAAAAAAAAACACCAACAATGCATTTAACTTTGAACTAAGTAGCAGAAATAATTACTTTACAGCAAAAGCTTCTACATGATGATTCTGGATTTGTAAAGTTCAAGCAAACGAGACCCACCCAGTCCATGAAATTAAAGTAAACAACCATTTCCAGCAACCAAAAACTCCAGTCATAGCATGAACACAAACACAATTCGTGTAGCCAAAATCCCAACACAAGCAGTGCCCAAAAATCCAGCGTATACAGTCAAAATCCAGCACAAGCACTACTGAAAAATCCAGAAAACAAACATGGCCAAAACTTGAGCACTACCTAAAAATCCAGTGCACACATTGCCCAACAATAAACACATAATGCCAACAATTTCAGTACAACAATCACACTTATTATCAACTTTTCATAATGTACATCAAATTTCAATAGCATACAAGCTTAAAACAACTTGAATGAATTAAAGTTCAATAATAGAAAATGCATGAAATAAAAAGCAAGATATCAAAAATAAAATTTAGTAAAAATAAGTTATTCTACAAATATAAGGAGAAGTCATACAGCAACACCTTCCTTCATTGATTGTTTCAAACTTATAAATAAAATTGAATTAACCATGAGAGAGGGAAGAGGTGCTAATGAAGCTAAGCTAATACTAAATGAAATGAAAAAATAAAAAATGAGTTACATAAAGTATGGATCAAGAATTGTAAAATGAAAGCTAACTTTGTCAGTGGAAAATTATTGTTTATAAGTAATTTAGTATGTGTAATTTTAATGCTTTTTACTATTATCATGTTCAACAAATAAAACAAAATATAACTATCATAATTAGCTAGTAATCAGCATCTAATTTATCAAAAACATGTATATTGACAAATGATATGACAAAACAAAGCATTTACAAATATTTTAAGTTTTCATAATAGTCTATAATGTTTTTGTTCTGGATTGAAATGGTTAAAATAAATCCATATTGCTAAAAAGCACCACTCTTTTACATTGTTCAACTAATACAATTAGTTTAAGTGGAGCTTGAGAGGTTGTAATAGCACTAATATAAAATTTTGAAAATCATTAATTAATAATAGAACTATATTAACACTAATAGAATTATCATGTATATTTATGAGATAACCTTTGTTTGTATTCAGGTTTGATAGGAAGTATCATTTCTTCCATCTTTTCCAATTTGATGTACCATCTAATCTTTGACTAAGAATAATTTCACCATGTCATTTATAAGAGGGAATATATTTATTATCTTTTTTTTTTTTTATCATTTTTATCATCTTCCTTGTTTTCATTAGCAACCTTCTCATTTACATTAAAAGTGTCAACATTAAACCTATCACTATCAATATCAGTCTTCTTACTTCTAACAATAACTTTATCCCTCTAATACTAACACCAGAAATATCATTTCAAAACTATCACCATCATAATCTAAATTAAGATCTTTTTTCCTAACAAGTAGTACTACTTTATTGCTGCTATATCCTAATGAATTAACAAGATTTAACAATAATAAAATATATTAGTAATGAATCTCAAAATCTCAATGAGAAAAAGTAATTGTAACATGCATATTTGTAGCTGAGTTTTAGATAATAAAAATGATAAATTCTAGCTACACAATATAAAAAAAACAAAATTTTATATTTCAAAGAAAAGAAATAATAAGAGAAATTAATTAAAAACTAATGATTTTATTTGATATGGGTCTTATAGATAAGGAACATAATTAAAAGAGAGAGATAAATTATAACTTTAAGAGATAGAAGATCTCATCTTTCATTTTGTCTAATTTAACATATAATATATAGGAGGTTAATTAGGTTATTTTATTTGATTTGAAATATTAGGTTGATCTAGGATGTAAACTATAATATTTAAAAGAATAAAGACAAGATAAGAATATAATTAAATTATATGACATAAAGTGTAATTTAAAAAAAAACATAAATTAATTGTAAAATCCATAGCAATTACAACATAACTTTTTTAAAATATCAACCTATTCAATATCACTAAATATGTGTTTTTTTAAAGTTAGGTAAACCATTATTGCAATTTATAATATTTTTTTTTTATCCTCTAACTTTTTTAGACAGGTTCTTAAAAGACTACCGGTCACTACTTTAAAAAACAAAACCCTGTAAATAGACAATGTAATAACAACTCTTAAAAAGAAAAAATTAGGAGTGAATAGTGTTGTCTACTCTAAATACACCTAAGATTTTTAATTAAGACGAGACCTATCAATTTCTACCTTTTTTTTACTATTATTTTCAATTTCATCTTTTAGAATTAGGTTTTTATTAGTTTGTTATTAATTTTTTTAATTTTATTTTTCAATATTTATGTGATTTTTAATTAGATTTCATAATTTATTTCAATTTATTTTTTGTAGGTTTATCATAATCCCAGAAAAATATCCTGGTATTTGATTAATGTTCAATTTTATAAATATTTTTTTTTATTATTATATAAATAAATAAAAAATAGTTTTAAAAAATTTAATAGAGTTCATAACCTAAATTGTGAGTTTGGTGGTTATGAAATATAAATCGATCCAAAATGTTGTTATTTTAATTTATTTATTTTTAAATGATATCTTAGATTTTTTTATAAAATTAAATTATATTTTTACTTATCTTTTAGATTATTTATAGACACTTTACTTTGTTTGAATTATGTCCAGATAACTCCAATATAATTTAATTTGAAATTGGGTTTGGGTACGGAGCTGAATAAGATAGTTTTAAAATTGATTCTGGTTTAATAATAATATAAAAAAATTATAGTAACATGAACATTTAAAAAAACAAAAAAAAAAAACAAAAATTGATCCCATACACAGCATCACATGGAACAATTATCAAGCGTCATACTAACAACTTCTACATAATACATGCATCGTCAATTCTGTTTTGAAGGGCACTCTCCAAAGTACAAATATGATTAATGTAGAAATATCACATGCTCCAGCTGGTGGGTACCTTAGCAGAAATACGTTTTTCTTAAGCAATCACTCCTCTTAAGAACTATTTTGGCATCAATTTTATGGAAATAAATCGGGACATCTCAATTTCAAGTACGCTGCTCACATGAGAGGGTTCCAAAGTCTAGCTAGGTGGGACCACACTCATTAAACGATCCCTTACGAGACTCCTTGTAAGTCAAGAAGTAATCGTTGTTCCTAGCAATAATCATTTTCATTTTTGAGAACTCATATTTAACTTACATTAAGCCCGTTAAAATTAAGTTAATGCAAAGTAAAGACGTCAATACTATATAGGAATAACTATATTATTAACTCATGTTATACTCCAAGTCAAATCAATTTTTTTAATATATATAAAAAAATTCAAATATTACTAATATATTTTCTAGTAGAATTTTTTTTTAAGTATATAAATTTAAAAATAATATGACCGACCAAGAAAAATATAGGTTGACTAAAAAAATTAATTGTTATATCTTTTTTCCATGATTTAGGTTAGGAAACCGAGATAGACCTATAAAAAATAAATCAAACCAAATTATGAATTTCAATTCTCAATCAATCTAATATTAAATAATAAAAGTTAAAAAAAATAATTAAAAATAATAAAAAAATAATTCAAGTCAATTTGAGTTAACTGGCTAAACTTATGATTGGGTCATTAGACAAAAATAACCTCATAAAAAATAAATTGAAATAAACTATGAAGCTTAATTCCTAATCAACTCAATATTAAAAGATAAAAATAAAAATAAAAATAAAAATAACCTGAATTAACTGGATTAACCCACTAAGTCCACAATTTATGTCATAAAATTATAGTAATCTTTAAAAAAAAAACTTATAAAACCTAATTTAGCATCAATCATTAAAGGGTAAAATAGAAAAAAAAATCATTTAAAAAAATTTAAATTAACTCATTAAACTCGAGACTTAGTTCACGATGTTAGGATAACCTAATAAAAAATTAAAATAAATTGTGAAATTTTACCTAATAAAAATAAAATTAAAGATTGAAAAAGAAATCAATGTTCTAATGAATACGTTCAATTAATTCTAGTTAATTAATAATAAATAGATGCACTCGAGAGATTTCCTTTAATCATGAAGTTACTTCTTATATTTGTATTCGGTGCATAATCTAATTTCAGTAGGGGAAAACTAACATACGAATATAACTAAATTAATCAAGATCCAAGAAATTAAAAAATTATAAATTTTTAATATAAAGTTTAAAATTTTACATATATTATAAAAAGATACTCCATAAATTTATTTATTTTTATAATTCACAATTGCTCCCTACAATATGAAAAGATTTCATATATTGAAAATGTTATGGTTCTTCTTATTATCAATACTTTGAAATATATCCTTTTTAGTATAAATAACCAAATAATTATTCAATCAATTATTTTCATAATTAATTATAAATTATTTATTTTAATTTATCAACACCTAACCATAAATTATTTATTTCATCACTTTTTTCATGGTCTTTTTTAAAATTAAATTAAAAATTCAATTACAACTAAATAATATAATTAAATTAATTTTAATCCTCATCAACCCCATGACGCATATTAAATATACATAACTAACAAATATATCCCATCCCTCCCATTAAATTACTTCCTTTTTCTCATTTGATTTTTTCAAATGTTCTCACTCCCTCATTTATCTTATTTTAAATCTTGATTTTTCTCTAGGAATTTAGTGAGAAAGCTCTCAAATTTTTTTTATTTTAATATTTTCAACACCAGCCGACAGTTCATAGGGAAAGATGAAGATTTCAGTTTTCTTAACTTATTTACAAAAATATTATTAATACTACAGGTTTTTTTTGTTTAATTATTAATATTCTCACGGTCTTTTCAAACTTAAATTCCTTAAAATTCTAACTCAAGAAAAAGTAATGTATTAAGATATTTCTCATAAAATGTTAACTTAATCTAATGATTGAATTAGGAGTTATATTTGACAATATAAAATTGATTAGTAAATAATTTTATATCAAAATCTAAATTTTTATATTTAATTATTGCTATAAACATATTAGTTATTTTATTAAGTTTTTAAGACCATTTTTTAATTTCAAAATATATTTATATTTTCTTCTTTTTATTTTATTTACAGACTTACTATAATTTTACAATAATATTACCAATTTTTAAGTAGAGATGGCACTAACATTTTTTTATGCAGTTTTTTATTAACTTTTATTTTTCGTTTTCATTATAATTTCTCAGAATTACTTTCTCATTCTCAAAACAAATATATTTTTGAATTTTTCCTATTTTTTATTCGTCATAACTGTTACCAATTTCAACCAGATATATACTTCATATGATTATTTTTTAAGCAATCTGGGCAAGTGCCTATATTTGCCACGTGCTGGATCCGTCCATGGCTGTAGGCAACCATTTTCTCCTCGTCTCGAAAGATTTAGTGTTAACTTCGTGGTAATCTTATAATTACATAGAGCAATTATGGCAGACTCTAGCATAATTGAGTCGCATAGTTTTTAAAAATATGCTTGAAATTGCTTTTAAATATTTTTTAAAATACTTTAAAAATATATTTAACATGAAGAAACATTAAATTTATATTTTTTAATATTTTCTAATAATTTTAACGAATTAATATAAAAAACAAACTATATACAAAAAAAATATTTTAATATAGTTTCACCTAAAACTATAATACCAAACACACGTTCTTCAATTTTGTGCTGGAAGTCTTGATCTTGGAAGGCAGTAAACACTGTTCTCCTTCGGAAAGGCTTATAAACAAGAAATGTATGCAAACCATCACCAAGAAATATACACCAGCTCCGTGAAATTACAGAGGCAAACCTAGTTAGCCAGCGGCTATAATTGGAAATAAAGAAAGTGCTTCAGATGCTCATTAGGGTGACAATTATCTGTACTTTTCAAAACAAATTCATAACCATGGCGATGCACTTCGTCCTCTACATTACGCAGTGCTTTGAAAACTACATTCGCTACGTCATTCTTCCACCTGCAAGATTCTCTTTCTTGGATCATCATGGCGAGAAAGTGGGTGCACTTTAAAGTTTAAAGAAAGATTGTCTACTCACTGACGGAACTTTAGTTTCAAGTGGCGCCACCACATGATTACAGTCAGTGGCGGAGACTGGGGGCCGCCCTGCAATAAAGTTGTTTTTCGAGCTCTTTTCTTAATAATATTTATAATTTTAGTTTAAATAGTATTACAACTGAAACAAAATCTTGGCTGTTTTAGAATAATCCTTTTAATTTTATTTTTTTAAAATAGTATAACTACTTTAATCGATGCTCCATGAGAAAATCTCGAAGAAATATACTTTACCGTATTGAAGTATTTCAGAGGCTCCATGATTAATTCTTATCTTCAGGTATAGATGCTGATAAATCGTTAAAATATTAATTTGAAGCAACAAAATTATCTCTTGTCCGTGATAAAAGCTATAAAATATGCTCCGAGATTACATTTGTAGCATATTCTCCGCATTAAAAAGAACTGACACTTGAAGCCTCCTCAAACTAGCGATACGGTACCTTATAATGGAGGACTTGAGACTGATTCTCAACTTTCCACTTCACTGCGGTATTCTTTATTGCTGTTATTATGCTCACTGTTTCAGGCACCATTCCTTTCTTCGCTGCTTTTTCTTCGATGCTTAGATTACTTTCACATGTTGTCACATGTTGCGTTCGGGGTGGATACTTTTTATAAAATTAAAAAATAAAATAAAATCGTAAAACACTTTTTTCATATTGATTCAATAATTTATTATATTAACTCATTTTAATTTATTAAATTTATAATTTTATAGAAAATAAAAAAAATTAAAAATCAATTCATAATCATCTTAATATTAAATAATAAAATTAAAAAATATTAAATTAAAACAGGATAAAAAAACTATTCAAGTCAGCTCGAGTTAATCTATCAAACTCGTCATCTGGATTTTAAGATAAGAATAATTCTATAGAAAGAAAATAAAATAAAAATTATATGGTTGAATTTTTAACCAACCTAATATTAAAGAATAAAACAAGATAAAAAAAACAACTGAAGTCTACCCATACTAACATGTTAAACTCATAATTTCATTCATGAGATCATAATAACTTTATAAAATTAAAAAAATTAAAAAGCCTCATTCCAATATATTTGTTATGATACATGCAAGAATTGCAAAATCAAATTTAATTTTTGGTTTTTTTTTCCTAACTCATACTCTTATGCTAACAAGAAAAATTTACAATTTGATTGTTTGACGGGGCAAAACTTTAACTAGAACTTTCCAAATGTTATGTTTTATACTAACACGACTAAAAAATTAATATTTTCTTTTAAGTGTAAGAGTGTCGAAATAATAAATAACCCGACAAGATCGGAGTCAAACTACAGGGAAATTAACTATATAAATTACAAATAATAATAATAATAATAATAATAATAATAAGTTAAAGAGAACATTGAGATATAAGATTAATGTAATGATTAAATAATGATAAAAATAAATGTAAAGATTAGAGAATCTACTAATGGTATTAAAAATAAATGTAATATAGATTTTTATTATTATTCAATTGAAAATCACACACAAAGGACATTATAATCAAATGATTTGTCATTAATAGTTCATCATAAATTGTTAACATGATCATATTAATTATCTTATTTAAGTAACACCAAACTTTTAAATATTATCGAGAATTCACGATGCTAACTTATTTAACAACAAATCAAGTTCCTTTTATATCACAAGTGTAGTTTATACCATACGGTTAACTATAAAAATATCAAGCATTTATTATACCAAGTGTTAGATAATACAAATCTAGATTAACTATTTAACAAGTAAGGTATTAAGAATGAATAAGATAAAAATAATAAGATATGTTAATAACAAGCTATTTAGGATAAAGCATTAAAGTCCATATTTGATCTATATTATACTTATCCTAACACTATTAGTAGAACTTTTTTACCTTGATATAATAAACTTAATTAAACATAATGAAGAAGAGAAATATAAATAAACAAGAGGAGAACATGATTATATAAGTATGGTAAAGGAAATGAAAGGTAAAAACAAGATATCAATGAAAGCAAAACTACAATATTACAAAAATATAAAGAAAGAGAGTAAGAACATGATGTTGATATGAAAATCAAGATTCCTAAATGCATGGCAAATGCCTCATTTTATAGGCTAAAATTTAGAACTATTGATTTGATGACTAGTTGTTAAGTGAATGACCACCTCTTGACTTTGACACAATCCTTATTTTCTTGTATGAATAGAACATCATTAATAATATCAGAATTTAAATAGATAGACTTAATGAAAGTTCTGGAAAATTATCTTAGCTTTTCGACAAAAAAAAATGAGGTCCTTTGGATTTCTAGAACTTGAGATATAGACTGAACACTGAACAGTATTTAGGTTGCAGGATAAATTTAGACTTTTCTTTTGATACTATAATTTGAACTTTCAAACGATAGAATTGAGTCTTGAACTCATGAATGTTTTAAGCCTATATTTTAGCTTTCTAGCCATATAAATCAAATTGAAATCTAAGATCTACAACTCCAAATATGACTCAATGACTAAATAGTGTTTTAGTTTTAATTGAATCAACATCTATTTTCCAAGCTTAGCCTTTTCTTTGTCCTTTCAGTTTCAATAGTTAATCACATCAATTAATCATTTACATTATGAGATATGTTTGCATTTAAAATGAATATTTATCACAAATTAAACATATCTTATATTATCAGACTTTCTATTATAAAACATGTTTTAGTTAAGGAGTTATGATACTTTAATTGCAAAATGTACTTTTAAGCACTAATCATATACTGAGTTAAAATTTAGGTAAATTGGACATTGATAAGGCCTTGTGATAAGGTTTAGAATCTATTTTGTGAGAATTGTATTAGTTTTTTAGTTGATTTAGGATTCCTTTTTCTAATTTATTTAGAATTTTTTTTTCTACCCTTCGTTAGAAAATCTTACCTAATATAAATAATATTATTTAACTTGTATTTATGTTTTATTAATTAATAGGAGATGAATTGATTATTCAAAAATAAAACTTATATGTGAGAGTTTGCTCATACTCATAATTAGCTATGAGTTTCTTGATTTTTATATGCATGAAGTTTATGTTAATTGGCATTGGAGTAAAACTCTAAAATAAGATTATATCACTTTATATTTTAATTTTTGGTTATTTTATCAATGTTCATAATTTCATCTAGACTTGTGGCATGGTATTTAAAAAAATAGATTATATTTTATTTGATTGCTTACAAATTTTTTTGAGAAAAAAAAAAGAAAAAAGGAAAAAAAAATCAATTTAATGTCTTTCTAAAGTGAGTTAACATCCAAGTAAAGATCTAATGTTAAAGGTTGATATCAAGAAAAAAAAAATTCATAAGACCAAGATAATTACACATAAAGCAAATAAAAGGAATTGTGAAACTCAATTCCAAAACAACCTAATATTAAAAAATAAAATTAAAAAAAACTAAAAAAAAAGAATTGAGTTGTTGGAAGATGAAACTAAAAAGAATATATATTCAATTAAAATTAACCAAATTAAATCAGCCTAGATAAATTTGTCAAACATATGACTCAAGTCATGAAATCGAGATAGTCCAATAAAGAACAAATAAAAAACAGTTACAAAGCCTAATTAAAAAATATTCAAGTTAAAATCAAGCCCAAAAAATAAATATATTTAACTTTGATCTATCTGACAAATTCATAACTCGAGTAATGAAATTATAATAATTTTATATAAAGTAAATTGAGAAAAATTATGAAATTCAATTTCTAACAAATTCAATGTTGAAAGATAAAATAAAAAATTAATTAGAAAAAAATGACTTGAGTCAATTCAAATTAATATATTAAATTCATGATTTAAGCCATTAAATCAAGATAATTCTTTAAAAATAAATAAATAAATTATAAAATCTTACTTTGAATCGGAAAAAAGGATTTTGACGGATTAAATTAATAATAAAAAAAATTAAAAATTATTTATAGTGTTGTGATTTAACTATAGCGATAACTTTTAATATTTTGTTAATATTAATTAATTAATAATAATATATAGTATTCATAACCTTTGAGGGAGACGAAAGCATCATAATCAACAAAGTAATGGGGATGATGTTCCAAGTAATCTAGAAAGTACAGAAATCAACATAGGTCGGCCAATCTGGGCACAGTAGAGATAGAGCAAATGGCAGACATCACGTTATAAAATAAGCCTTGCGTCAAAGATGTTTTCGATTATAGCTCCAATCTGCTGCCCGAGGATTTCAAAAACATGTGATGACTTGCTGTACACGTGTTGTAGGCTCACTCTCTCATATTCCCTGATTAATATATATATTTTTTTAAAAGATAATTTTATAACTGTAAAGTAATTTTTTTTGAAAAATAAATTATTTTATAATATTTAATATTATAATAGAAAATAAATTTAAAAACACTTTCTAATATTTTATTATATCATGAAAAATAAGTTAGAAAATAATTTATTAATAATTTATTTTTTTAAAAATTTATTAAAATAATAAGAAACAAATCTTACAAATTAAAAAATTAAATAAGAATAAAATTAAAAAAATAATTTCATAAATTATTTTAAATAAAATAAATAATAATTAAAATAACAGAGATCAAATCTAAAAATTTAAAAATTTAAAAATTAATATTTCATAAATTATTTTACATAAAATAAGTAATAATTAAAAAAATAAGGATTAAATCTAATAAATAAATTTTTTTAATTATAAATAATAAGAAAAAAATGAATAATAATTATAAAAATAAAAGTTAAAGTTAATATAAAATTAAATTTTAAAAAATAAAATTATTAAATAAATATTCAAAATAAAATATATATAATAATCAAAAATTATATAATCAAATTTAATATAATTTTTAAATAATAAAATATTTTTAAATTTTTTATAGCATTCAAAATAATTTATTCTTTGAGGTCAGTTCAGCTCTGTATCTAGCGAGTTTAAGAACCAGGCTAGGCTGCTAGTGAAAGGAAAATGGAGTCATATAGCACTCAATACCTCTAAATATAAGGGATTCAACCAATGAAAGCATAACAGCAGGCTGTTTCCGATGTTGGACAATCTAGAACGACATGATTAAAAAATGTTTCGACTACGTAAATATCTGGACAAACTAAAAATTCACTTGCAGTAATTAAATTATTTGCTTGAAATCAGAAACCCGCTCACTGCTCAGTTCTGACCGTCGGCCAAATTTGAAATGTTAGAAAAGCCAGACGACTGGCCCAGAGATGTTCTCTTTTCAGTCAGCGACCACTTTAATTACCTGAATCCTATTGGTGTTGAGACTGGCAAATCTTGGCTTTGCAATCCAAGCTCCCCAAATAATTGATGCAGACAGAATACGCTAGCTCTAGAAGATGACTCATGGGTCGACTACACTCAGTGATTGGTCTTAGGCTCTAGCTGGATGGATTCTGGTGCGCACCGCTGTCTTTGATATCATTACAGTCGCAGTAAATGCCCAGTCACTGTCCTTTTCAGACTCGGAAAAGAAAACAGAAAGAAGAAAGAAAGAACTGAGCAGGATGTATGACAGATCAGAAAACAAGTTGAGTTGGATCTTGCAATGAAGAATACGTGTAAAGCAAAAGCAACAAATGTAACCTAAAAACAAACCTAGAAAAGAGAGAACAGATCTCCTGTGTTGGTTTGGCATTCTCACTTATTGGACAGGGGCTACCGCTCAAAATATCAAAATTAAGCAACTTTGAAACCGAGATAGAAACATGTTTTGTAATGTAGATGGTTGCTATGTTTCATTCATAACTTTTAATCAATTTTATGTCCATCTAGATCTTTAAAAAGAGAGATAA
The DNA here is from genome assembly GCA_026413675.1 of Populus pruinosa. Classification (NCBI taxonomy): domain Eukaryota; kingdom Viridiplantae; phylum Streptophyta; class Magnoliopsida; order Malpighiales; family Salicaceae; genus Populus; species Populus pruinosa. Next base: position 22,828,345 of record CM048596.1, read on the forward strand.
AAGAGGGTAGAGAGAGAAAAGAAAAATAAAAAAGAATCAAATTAGTCTTTTCACAAATACCTTTTTAAACATTTTATAATTTCAATCACTTTGTTTTTTCTATACTATTACAATAAAAACTTGAAAAATATAGAAGCAAATATTATAAAAATGTGAGAGATATAAATAAAAGATGAAAAATATAAAAGACATAGTAGATGCAAATATCAATTTTGAATCAATTTTTTTTTATTAAAATAGTATTATTTTATTTAAAAATATCTAAAATGACATCACAATAAAAAAAGATGGATTAAAAAAACTTTCTACATCAATCCATAACTTGCTCAAAAAGGTTTTCATACCTATTAGAATACAAGTAATATTTGAATGTTAAAATCAATCCACCATTAGTTTTTAAAGTCTGAAATTCTATACAAAACACATTCATTTAATTTCTCTACTCTAATAACTCATGCCAAGACTTCCCTTTAAGTTAGTGCATAAAAATCTTTTATGCCTAACTTGTTAAGTGAGTTGTAGAAATTTTTGGTGGACACTGGTTTCATAAGTATATCTGTGAGCTAATCTTTTGATATAACAAATAGGAACCGGATGATTTTTTTTTTAATGTTATGTTTGATAAAATGCTAATCAATTTCAATGTGTTTAGTGCGATCATGTTTGATAGGATTATAGAAGATGACAATGGTTGACTTGTTATCTCAAATAAGTTCATTTTAGTTCTAAGAGCAAAGCCAGTCTCAATTTGCTACATATTAAGCCAAAAAAGTTCACAGAACCTTTTGAACATTCCTTGAAATTAAGGTTTAACGCTAGATAATGCTATTATTTTTTGCTTCTCCATGTGACAAGATTTTCTCCTATAAATATAAAGTAACTTGACATGGATTTTTTATCTGAAATATTTTCTACCCAATTAACATTTGTGTAGCCATCAACATTCAAATGACTATTTTTTTTAGAACAAGTGACCTTTTCCAGGAGAGGACTTTAAATAACAAAGAATTGACTCTCTTTGTATGCATAAATTGACTCACTACATTACAACAAGAGTAATATCCAGTTGAGTACTAAATAAATAGATGAGCTTAAAAATTAATCATTAATACCTCTCTTTGTATGTTGACACTTTATCTGTAATATATCCAAGCTTATGATTCTAAACAATTGAAGTATCAACTAGCTTATAATCCAATAATATCACATCTAACAAAGAAATCTATTATATATTTCTTTTAAGAAAAAAATATACCTTATTTTGATCTAGCTACTTCAATATCTATAAAATACTTAAGCCCTCTTAGATCCTTGATGTTGAATTTAGTTTATAGTTGCTTTTGGAGTTTGGATATATCTTTTATATCATTCATTATCATAATCATGATGTTTATATAGACTATTAGAATTGTCACTTCTCTTAATCGATGTTTTAGGAAGAGAGTATGATGTGAATTGCTTTGTTGAAAATCATATTTTATCAAAATCACACTAAATTGACTAAACTAAGCTCGAGGTGACTGTTTTAATCTATATAAGGCCCGTTGAAATTTACATGCAATCCTTGCTTTTGATGAAGCAATGTATCTAGAAGAAATATCCATGTAAACTTCCTCTTGAAGATAACATTAAAAAAGGCATTTCTCATGTCAAACTAGCGAAATGAGCGATCTAACTTTGTTGCAAAAGATAGAAAAACTTTAACAGTATTGAATTTTGCTACTAGTGATAAAGTTTAATCCATGCCATATGTTTGTATATATCTCCATGCTATCAGCCTTGTTGTGTATTAATCGATAGATCCATTAGCTTTATATTAAATAGAAAAAATCCACTTGCACCCTAGCTTAGATTGAAGTTGTTTTTTCTTAGTCTTCTTTTATTATATATTAATGTTAAACACACACACACACATACAAAGAGAGATAGATAGAGAGAGAGAGAGAGAGATTTTTGAAAGCTATTCTAGTGCATACAATAATTTTGGCTACAAACATGGTTGGTCCTTAAAGTTTGAAATTGTATATTAAACACATTCATATAATCTCTCCACTATGATAGGTCACACCAAAATTTTTCATGTAATTAGTAGCATAATAGAATTCTTTTTAACCTATCTAGAAAGAGTTTGGTTGGGCCACACCACACCCATCACTATCAAATTTAATAGTTTTACTGATAAAATGTTTTGTTGGTATTTACATTAATAGTCTATCAAAAAAATCTTATTGGTAATTTATAGATTTTTAGTAATAAATATAACAAAGGATTTATAAAAGGACAAAACATGTCAAAAAAAATTACACTCTTTATTCCATAAATATATCCATCGGTAAATGTAATAAATAACTGATATAATATCATATGTAATTATATTGGTGCATTAACAGTAGTAATGATATTTACGGTAATTCTTTTTCAACACTTTGGAATATAACAATAAAGTTGTGCTATTAGTAACCTCGTTAATAATATTTTAAAAATATTTTTTTAAAAAAATTATATATATTGAAAGAAATTAGAAAATAATTAAAATCAAATAAATTAATAAAAAAATCAAATATTTATTATAAATTTAAACATTTGTAGTTTCAAATACAATAAATCTATAATAGAGGTGGCGCTGAAGGAGAAGGATAAGGTTGGTCTTGCTGGGATTGTGGGGCCAATTGAGGGGTGCACATGAAACTATCCATCTGTGATTTTATCTCCATTACCAATTGATGGAGTTCTTCATAATTAACAATGTGTCGTTCATATTTATTGTTGAGATGGTTGTTTAATCCTGCACCCTTTGGTTTAACATCATCGCAAACTCTAGATTTTGAATGAATGAAATTGATTATGAGCATCCAATGGTTAAAGTACTATAGGTACTGTGCAAGTTCTCAGCTATAGTATTAGAGAGTTTACATAACTGATGATCCTACCTCCAACTATAAATCTGGATGGGTCAAAGGATCATCCCTATACCACTCTCTCAACCAATTATTATATGTATCTTGAAAAGAAAAAATAACTTTATTTAATTCAAGGAAATAATAACTTAAGAAAAATAAGAATTGAAAACCAACATACCATAAAATACGGAGCTCAGTCTTATCAAACTGTTGCACCAAAGCTATGGTTTTTTAATGATCATCACTCTATACAAGTGTTTCAACAAAAAGCTATACCTGGCTTGACTCATGTCCAAGAACCATAGCTTTCAATAAAAAAATATCACAATTAAATATATTTATAAAAAAACTAATAAAAAAATAATGTAATAAAAAAATCCTACCAACTGCTTCAGGAGCTACTAGTGTGTGTGGTAACAGAATGATGAACAAACTGATTCCGGTAATCCATACTAGACTGTGACCATCGAGTGAAATGCATAGATAGCACGTGCTGAATTTATTTCGCCTATATAGCCTCTGAGATGTGTGGTGGTTTAAAATCTTTCTAAAACATCATATCATTTCAACTTGCAAGCTCTTTTTATTTCGTATATTTTTTGGTTTTTTTTCACCTTGTACAAAAAATCATGCAAACTACATGAAACAAATTAATTATCTATTAGTAAATGAAAAATAAAATTTTAATATTTGGAATAAGAAAAATTATCTTGAATTCAATCTTACCTAATTACAACAAGGTTCTCTCAAACCCTCTTTGTAATATTATTATCAGTTCTCTTCCATTCAATTTTTCCCTTGAAGTAAAAATGTATAAATTGAAAATTTCAATAATTTTGATAAACAGTCCAAAATAACATAAAAAAAATATTTAAGATAATATTAACCATGAACCTTAAAAATCATGCATCTACGTGCGGTTTCCATTCAAGATGTTTGGTAACCTAGCTCTATTGAAACAATGAAATTTCCATATATAATTTAAATGTCAATGTTATTGTTCTAGCCTTAATGTTTATAAACCTTAAATTGCATTCATTGGATGATAATATTTTTACAAAAATTATTAAACATGTCATTGTGAAAGCAAGAAAGGTCACCATTTCACTAGGCCTCGTACTTGTGGGTAAATGAATCACACTGTGAAGGGACCCCTTTACAATGTTACAACATCGCACTCAACAAGCCCGCGTTGTGAGTCAATGCCTATGCCTCACATGTTTGCTTTCGGGCGGCACCTAATGACTATTATTATGAATTTGATAAGTTAAATGATATTGTTTTTTATTTTATTAAAATATAAAATATCATGATTTAGAGAGTTTTTTTATTCATAAATAGATGTATTAAATCATTAAAAAAAACTTATTAGGGATGCTAACAAATAGAAACAAGGAACCACTAATAAAATAGTTAAATGCATCTAATTCAAGATTGGTATGGGAAGGAGAAGGTAAAAAACTAGCCAACCACCATAACTTATTAAAATTCCCAAGACTACTTAATACTTAGTGAAAATGTTAACTAAACCCTTTTTAGGATTAAAATATAATATGATTATAACAGTGACATTTAGTTTAGGTAGAAATATGAAAAAACAAGAAAACATTATTGGTTGCAAAAAAAAAAAATCAAAATAAGTAGCTATTTCCAGAGCTATTCGATCACTAATAACAAATCATCTGAGAAATAACAGTTACTACTACAAACTTCAATTCGAAGCAAAAAACCTCTTTAAATCTTTATTATCAATTAGTAAAGCTAGCACCAAGTATAAATATGAAAGCGATAAAAAATGTATCTACTTTGATTCTTTTGTCAGTGGTGTCATACTAATATCATTTGAATAAAAATTCTTTATTATGCTTATTGTGATATTACAATTCAGTGACCTCATCTAATTTTCTATAATAATCAATTTTAAACTTATCAAAAGTTGATCCTTTAACACAAACTACTTTGTTATATGTCTTTTTGCTTTACTTATATTTTTCAATAAGAAATACATGTCCATTGAAGAAATAATCATTGTAGCACATTACCTTTCTTTCAGGACCAAAACTTAGTAGACAAAGTAACACTAGGATTTCCTCCCGATTGATAAACCTGGTATATGAAGTACAACTATGAATAATTAACGAGAAATGTCTAATGAAATTAAGTATCTAGAGAGATAAGAATAATAAAACAGTACTTACATGTATTTTGAACCATGTGAAAAATTATTCATCTTATAATCAAAAGAATTGATATTCAATCAGCTGTTAGTTTGGCGACAGTAAATATTAACAACGTTGCCTATAAGGAATTTAATAATGTATCAGTTTATAATATTATAAAAAATAAATTATTAAAAAATAATGATATGTTAAATAGTATACCTACTGAATAAAAGGTCTTAGTTCTTCGTAGTTAAATAACACATAATTATATGCTTATCTAAATTCTATTTCTAACAAATATATTCTTTTCATGGTATTTTTTTTGGTACGGATCATATTGACTAGTTAACACTCAAAGACATTTCCCTACCATCATCATATCTTGGAACGTGGTTGATTCTTATTCTTAATTGAGGCTCGAAATAATATAAGATAAATGTTGAGATCTCTTCAACAATATAAACCTCACATATCAAAGTTTTAACATGTGCCTTGTTTTTTTACTTTTCTCTCAAGGTTAAACAAATAATTGCATGAAATTAAATGAATGATTTGAAATATACAAAGAAAGACAATAAAATTTTAATTATGATACATGTGTAAATCCTAACTACTTGAATGGATATATCCATCTATATTGGATTGGACCTCTAAATTTTATCTCAAATGGTAAATATATGGGTAAATGTTCCATCAAGTTGAAAAATGATGGAGGGAATATCATTTTAAGTTTGCATATTATATGAAAGATATTTGTTTCAAGCCTCTCCATGCATTATGTTTGCAACTTGTTGGAGATTATATCTCTAAAAAAATAACTAATATTTATAAGTATATCATATATCTTATTTAACAATAAATTCTAGTAAGCTAATAAAATGAATATTTACATAAAAATATAAAAAATATAACTCTTCATTTCATACATTTTACAATCCTTAAAAATAATTGTTGGAATGAAACTCTCATTTACTATGATAAAAAGAAGAAGTTAGTAGAGAAAGGGGGAGGCTATATCCTAGATATTCTGAATTCTTCATTTATGAATCATTGCATTAAAAAAATAGTCAATGAGATAAGAACAGTTTTTTTTTTTTAAAGAATAGGTCCTAGCTCTCTTTTTAATTAGGCATTTGCTTGTATCGGAAGCTGACCCGATCGTTGATTTTTTTTTTTTCTGCTAGGTTTTCTTCTCCTAGATTGGATCAGCTATAGTTGATCAATAATGTCCATTGAAGAAGTTTTTTATATTTATCAGTGAAAAGGTAGTACTATTTTATTTTATTTTGGCTTAAATTTTTACGGATGGAATTAAGATCAAATGGCTTCAGAAGTTACATATATTTTGAGCTAATTACTTTATTCCCAAACAGATTCTTTCTTAAAAAAAGCAATGAATAAACTAAATCTCACCGACGGTAGCTAGATCCGACTGAACTGCAGGCAGGACTTGGTATAGGTTATTTTCATTATGATTCGAAGAGGGTATTTGAACTGCTTCTTCAGGAATCCATTAGTACACTGTAGCAATTTCGTGATGCTTTGATCTACGTTTTTTTTTTTTTCTTTTCTTTACTTTTTCCCCTTCAACGATAGGATATTTAAATAATTGAAGATGGATGTCTCCCCAAATCTGTTTTATCCTAAACATACAATTAAGTGAAGGTATTTTGGGACATCAGGTTAGGGCTAAGATTGTACCGATTAGTGAAATTGACTTTGTTTGTGCGAAAATAATATTCAAATCCCCATATCAATATCAAAATGAGTAAGCATAAGAATGACACAAAACAAATAAAATTAACATTACGACTAACCATGCATGGTCATGACAAAAGAAAGGAAGGAAATTATTCACCACACCAAGCCAAGACAAGGAGGCTAAAAATCACCCCAGAAGGTCCCTCTACTTCAAGCACTTGTTCGAATCAATATATATAAAAATCTCTCTATCCATATGTTATATATGTTGTGTTAACAAAAATCCGTTAATTGATCAATTTGATGCTCCTAATCATGATACATGTCACTTGTTATATTAAATATAAGTAAAAAAATACATTTAAAAAATAATAAGAGAAAATTATTATAAGAGAAAGAGATTGAAAAAATGTTAGAAAATGATATAATGTGGATTACAAAATGAAAACATATACCATAATTTATTCAACATACAAATGACACATAATTTAAGATAAAAAGCCAAAAAAAGAAACGAATAATCCTTTTATGATACTTTGAAAACAGACAGTTATATGTATACAATATTGAGAGAGTGACATCTAATTATATTTAAAATCCATAACCTTAATTCCAATTTAATCTCTTCTCGTGTTTATGGATGGTACAAGTACCGAGATACGAATCTTTTGAATTTCATTATATATATATATATTTGTCTTCTTTTTTTCTTTTTTCGAAGAGCTTCATAGCATAATTATTGAATGACCACAGATCTATTAGGTGAAAGTTGAGGTAGCAAATACAAGGCAACGGGTTTTGTGAGGTGATGGCAACCGTAGTTTTGCAGTGACTGAGGTGGAAAGCCCGAGAGGATGGGTCTATAGGGTTGAGAAAATGGGCATGTGAAGGCAAACATGGTGGGTTAGTGATCGACTGCTGGTGGTTTGTGGTGAGGCAGTGGGTATTTAGCATCGAAATCATCACGTAACTATGCAATGGGAGTGTATATCCTGTCGGTGAGTGGTGTTAAATGGTTGGTGGCAAAACTAGTTTCACTACCAGAATTTAACATTTAAATTACAAAATATTTATTCATAATTGAGACACTGATTTCATTAAAATGAGTTTTATTGAGAAGCTCATATATATTTACTGTTCATTGAAAAGACTTTTCTAGGTGATCCTTATTCTTTGTTATTTCATCGATAATATAATTATTATTTTATTAATAATATAATCATTGATGAATTTATAGATAAAAAAACATGTTAAATAAAAAAAATAATCCTTTTTATTCTTTCAATATTTCTATGAGTATATGACATTTTATCGATAAAAAAATTATTTTTAATTTCATTGGTAATTTAAAATTATCAATGATTTATTTAAAATTATCAATGATTTAATTCTATCAGTTATTAAACAAATATAGTGACATTTCCTGTAATCTTTTTTATCTTTCTAGGATATACCGACAAATTTAATCCATCGGTGGACTGTTAGTAAGTTTAGTAAAATTCTTTTAAAAAAATATCCAATAAACTAAGTACAAAAGTATTAAAAGAACTTAAATAAAAATAAAAATAAAATATTTATTACAGAGTTAAAAATTTATCAATTCAAATATAATTCATCTAGAATAGAGGGGATAGAGGAGGAGAAGGAGGAGGAGACAGGTTCTCATCGGGATCATGGGGCCAATTGAGGAGTACATATACCACCTATTTATGATTTCAGTTCCATATACAATCACCAGAGTTCAACCATCTTAGTATTAAGTCGTTTTGTTTTGGTAGCAAGATGAGTCATTTAAGCTTCAACTCATTGATTTAAAATCATCTTATCTTTATAGCTTAAGTGCTCATAATTGATTGCGAGTATTCAATAGTTGAAAAACTTCGGGTCGTCCACAAATCTTTGATCATAATGTTTGAGATGCTGTAAACCAGATTTTTATCAGGTTCACCAAACAATCATGCCTTAAGCTGTAAACCAGATTTTTATCAGGTCTACCAAACAATCATGCCTTAAGCCATAACTCTAGATTGAGTTTTAGATAGGTTGAAGGATGGTCCTCATATCTTTTTCACAACCGGATGTTATATGTTTTCTAAAAAAATTAGCAAATTAAAAAAAAATAATAACTTAAAAAATAAAATTTTAAAATCTAACATAACACAAAATATTGAGCTTGGCTATCTATGAGTTGTTGAATCCCTTTCTGGTGGTCATTATTTTACACGTGTATTTCTATAAAAAGATCAATCAATCTTAATTCAAGTTCAATAACTATAGCCTGCAAGAGAAAATTGTTCTTAGTTAAACACATTCATATAAAATAACAATAAAAAAATTGATGTAATAAAAAAATATTTTAATTTTTTTTACATGTGCAACAAACATAATGAATTCACCAATGTCTGGTAATAGAACTATAAATCTGTCTGTTCCAGTTCTCCATACTTGATTGTGATAATTACATGAAATGTATGGACATCATATGCTGAATATATGCTATCCAAACAACCTCCAAGATTTACAGAGGTTTAAAATCTTTCCAAGTTGTTATATCTCTCGAACCTGGAAGCTTTTTTTAGCATATTTTTTGGATTTTTTCTGCACCTTATATCAAAAATCACGCAACTTATATGGTACAAATGAATTATCGATTAACAAACAAAAATAAAAATTTTAACATTTTGATAAAAAAAAAGTAATATTTATTTTAATTTTAATTTTATCTAGTTGTAGCATGATTTTTTCAAACCCTCCTAGCAACATCTTTGTTAGCCCTATTCTAGTAAAATTATTCCTTGCAGTTCAAATTTGTAAAAGAATAATTCTATTAATATTAATAGACTAATTGAATTTAATAAAAGAAAAAAAATCTTTAAGTTAATACTAATCTTGAACTTTCTAAACTATGCATCAATTATGGATTTTCATTCAGGATTTTTGAAAACCTCACTTTATTAAAATAAAGGCATTTCCATTAATGAAATCATTAGGGTATCCTCAATATATTTAAATTTTAAATTTCATTCATTAATTGAATTAAATTTTTTCTAAAATTGTTATATATTCTTTATTTTTTTGTAGTGAATGAAAGGAAACCAAGCTTACATTGAGTGGTCAGGCTTCCACTAGGTAAGGTACTTTATAGTAAATGAATCCTACTCTCAAGAGACCCCTTTTCAGTGTGGCAACTTCATACTTGACGAGTCCACCTCAAGAGAGGTTGTTTGTGTTTCAAGTGCTGGTTCATGGTTAACACCAAATAACTCATGATTGTTAGAAGCATTGCTAGAAGAACTAGTAGTGATCATGTTCATACAATGTACTATTGACTTTTTCCTAGGCATATATATAAATTAAAGGATTTAAAAAGGTAATAAGATTCATTTTCTAAAAACAAATTCAATAGCATCTCCCCTACAAGGAAGACTAACCAAAATTTTATTACCTACATATACAATAAAAACAAATAAAAACACAAACTAGTTGCCTTTATTTATGACTAATATTTTACCCTTAATGTTGTTCTCACTTAATCCTCAATCCAGTAAACTACAAATTATCATGTAAAAATAATAAATTTGTTTACGTGAACACGTTAACCTATATCTAAATATTCTATTTCACATAAATCATAATCATAGTTAAACATAATTTCATCAGTATACCAATCTAATTTAAGCATAGCAATATCACTTAAACACTAAAACTTATACAATTCCATAAATTTCAATACTTTTCATCATTTCATCATTCCAAAATATACAAACAATAATTGGTTTTTAATTTCCTTCAATTAAATCCTTAATTATGTCATCTAAACCACAATTAATTTATAATTGCATAAATTCATATTTTTAATCACAAGTAAATCCTAGAATTCACAAATAAGAGATTTATAGTTCAACAACAAAACTTCACAAAAGCATCACAATCAATTCAAAAATTCAACAAAATAAATTCCAACAAAAAATTCAAATAAATAAATAAATAAAAATTATAATGCAAAACAAAACAAAAAAAAAGAGAAGAAAATGAAAAATCTTACCTCTTAATCCAGCTTAATGAAGCTTGCACTAAGTTGGTAGATGAAACAACTCGATATGGATTAATAAACTCATAAAGTTTTAAGATATCATTTCTTGTAGTTACTTTATTGTTACTAATAAGAATTTAAAAATGTATTTTTATCAATATTTTATATCATCATTTTGCACTTGAAGTATTAATAACTCCTTAATTAGAGCATGTTTTATAATAACAAGTCTAATAATATAAGATAACTTTAATTTATGATAAATATTTATTTTAAATACAAGTATATCTCATAATTTAGAAGATGGATTGATGTGATTAATTAATAAAAATGAAAGGACAAAGAAAAGGTTAAACTTAGAAAAGAGATGTTGATTCAATTCAAATTGGAACACTATTAAGTTATTGGATCATATCTGAAGTTATAGATCTTGAATTTCAGTTTGGTTTATATGGCTCAAAAACTAAAATATATGCCTAAAACATTCATAAGAGTCCAAGACTCTATTCTGCCATTTGGAAGTATAAATCTTAGCATTAAAAGAGAAGTTTGAATCTGTCATGCAGAATAGATACTGTTCAGTGTTCAACCTGTATTTTAAGTTCTAGAAGTCTAAATGCATCGATTTTTTTTTTAAAAGCTAAGACAATTTCTCAAACCTTTCATAATGACTATCTATTTAAATTCTGATATTAGCAATAATATTTTCTACAGACAAGAAGGTAAGGATTATTGTCAAGTCAAGAGGTGGCCACCCACTCAATAATTACTTATTAAATCAATAGTTCTAAATTTTAGCTTAAAAAAAGAGATATTTATCATACAATTATACATCTAGATTTTCATATCAAGAAAATGTTCTTACTTTCTCTCTTTATATTTTTGTAATGCTTAAGTTTTTCTTGTATTAATATCTTATTTATGTTTTTCATTCCCTTTCCTTTACTTAATTAACTTATATCTTATTTATTTTCTTATCTTGTTTATTTATATTTATTTCTTTCATTATTTTTAATTAAGTTTATTATGTCAAGGTGAAAAATTTATACTAATGGTGTAAGAAGAAGTATAGTATAAACTCAACATGAACTTTAATATTTGATACTAACATGTTTTATATTTATTATTTTATTCACTTTTAATACTTTGATTTTTAAATGATTAATTTAGGATTATGTTGTATAACTCTTGGTACAACAAATACTTGACATTTTCATAACCTAATTGTATGGCATAAACGATACATGCACTATGAAAAGAACTTGATTTGTTGATAATAAAAGTTAGCATCATGAATACTTAATAATATTTACTAGTATTAGCATTATTCTAATAAGATAACTAATGTAATCATGTTAACAATTTATAATCCGATTGGAACATCCTTTGAATGTGGTTTCTAGATGAATAATAAAAATAGTTTATACTATATTTGTTTGAAATACCATTAGTTGATCTTTTAACCTTGACAATAATTTTATCCTTGTTTAATCCTTACATTAATATCACTTCTTAAGAATTTTTTTCAACTCCTTTTCATTTATTGTTTATAATTTTATATGGTTTACCTCTCTATGGTTTGACCTTGGTTTTGCTGGGTTATTTATTACTTCGACACTCCTGTACTTGAAAGAAGACATCAATTTTTTGGTTGTATTAGTTACCATCCTAAACAACTTGGACATAACCTCTAGGTTTGGTTTTCACTATGGTTATCTTATTAACTCAAAAGATCCTTTCTAAAAAAAGGAGTTATATGCAATAAACTTGTTGGAGTTGTTTAGCAAAAAGAAAGATATTATCAACTTGCATAGTTTAACTTTTGTATTAATTTCAACCAAACCAAGATGGGGATCTACTTTGATTCCTGTATTAGTGGTATTATAATAATAACATTTAAATAAAAAGATTATATTCTGCTCGTTATGATATTGCGATTCAATGACATCTTCTAACTTTCTATAGTAGTCACCTTCAAAATCATTAGAACTCAATCCCTTAACACAAATCCTATCGTTATATGTCTTTTTATGCTAATCATACTCTTAAGTATGAAAAAACATGTTCATTGAAGAAATATTATCTATAATACTTCACCTTTCTTTTATGACTCGGATATAATAATTTAAAGTAACATTAACATTCTTTTCTAATTAATAAACATGGCATAGAAGCTACAAACTTTAATAGTTAATGAGAAATGTTTATGCAATTTAGTATTCCAAGAGATAAGAATAATTAAACAATCTTTACAATTAACTACATGAAAAATTATTCATCATGTAATTGAAAGATTTGATATTCAATTAGTTGTAAGTTTTGGGATAGTAAAAATTAGCGATGTTACCTATAAGAAATTATTAAATCTATCACTTTTTTTATAGTTTAAGAGAAAAATTGTTTGAAATTAATGGCTATTAATTATTATATTTACTGAACAAGAAGTCTTAGTTCATTGTAATTAAATAACACATAATTATATGTATGTCTAAACTCAATTTCTATTAAGTATCTTCCAACTCAATATTTTTTGGTATAGATCATTCGAGAAGGGAGAATATTGATAAGTTCCCATTTAAAAGGGCTTCCTCACTGTCATCATGTCATGGAACATGGAACATAATTAATTCTTGTTCTCAAGTGAGGTTCAAAATAGGACAAGATAAATGTTGAAATCTCTTTAATAATATAAGTCTTGCATATCAAAGCCTTAACATGCATCTTGTTATTGTTTTTTTACTTTTCTCTAAAGGTTGAACAAGTATTTGTATATAATAAAATGAATGTTTTGAATTAAATAAAAAAACACAATAAGAAATTTAATTATGATGCATGTGTAATCTCTAACCTCTCATATAAATATATCCATTGATATTAGTTGGACCTCCAACTTTTGCCTCAAATGGTAAATGTAAAGATAGATGCTCCATTAAATTGAAGAACAATAAGGAATATCATTTCAAGTTAATATATTGTCTTGACAATATTCGTTTGAAACATTTTCATGTGTTTTGTATACAACTTGTTGAAGTGTATATCTTTAAAGAAGTAATTGATCTCCATGAGTACATTTTGTATCCCTTTTGACAATAAATTCTAGTAAGCTAATGTAATGAGTGTTTACATAAAAATATGACAATCATGACTTTTTATTTCATATAATTTAAAATCCTTTAAATTTATCAATCTAGATATATTTGAAGCATGTCTATTAGAAAAATACAAATTCTTAAGCCATTAATAAATAATTAACTAGGTTATACAACTCGTGATCCATCATAAATCAACTTTCTATTTTTATGGTAATAAAATGAAGGTAGATCCATTCAATCATTCATATTGTCTTTTATTTTTTCCTTTCACACCTACAACCGTGTTAAAAATTTCTTCAAACATTTTCTTTTTAATGTGCATGATATCGAGGTTATGAAAGAGAAAAATTAATCTTCCTATAAGGAAGCTCAAAAAAACATTTTGCTTTACTTAATTATAAATCACATCAAAATTAGAAAACTTCTATTGACCAAATTGAAAACTAAAGATAATATCATCATACTGTGACACCACGTCATATAATTTTTCATCCAATGGTCACAACAATGCAACATCACTTTTAATTCTACTAACAAAGAAGTTCTTTCTGTATACTTGTAATTCATTAGTACGAACCGCTAATGGCAATAAAAAAACAAAGAGGTTTTACCACCATTTTCTAACATGAAGACCTTGTTATTTTTCATATAGTATGGACATACTAATTTTTTATAAGTGCTCCAATCATAAACCATTTCATACATGGAAAAATCATTAATAGTCCATATCAAATTTATCTTTATATGAAAATTTCATTTCCTCAAGAAATCATAATTCAAAGTCTTGAATAACCACAACTACTTTAACTTATCAATCAATGGTTGAATATAAACATCTATATTTTAAATTGAAATATTAGAACTATATATGACCATAGATAAAAATATGAACAACAGCTTCATACATATCCTTGATAGAAAGTTGTAAATTGTAAGTATCACCGACCAATAAAAATAAGGAGCAGCAAATAACCCCATAGATTGAATCCATCTGTATATCACCTAAGATGTATGTTTATTATCTCTATTAAAAAATAAGGATGCATCCTATTATAATGTTTCTAGGCTTCACCATCGATGGGTGCACCATGACTTCATTCACTGCATCATGTGAATGATGTCATATCATGTACTCAACAATCTTTAAAGACTTGTATATAACCTTTGTAGTCTCTGATTAGGAAGTATCTAAGTTTTTCATGCGGAACAAAAGTCCTTCCCCTACCTGTTTTGAGTTTATAATGAGCATGCCCACATGTTTTACACTTAGTAAACTTTATATTTTTATGGTAGTATAACATATAGAAGTTTGGATATATGTTAATTTTCTGGTATCCTAAGTTAAAGGGTTTCATCATAGATTTATCAATATATAAGTTCTCTTGAAGCCTATTTCCTTCAGATAAAATGCTTCTCGTCCATAACTGACCTTATTCAACCTATAATCTAACTTGATGGTGAAAACTTGTGCAATAATCAATAATTTATTATGATTTGTGTACCCATCCTATAATATTTTCTTAAAGTCTTTTAAAAAATTAAAAAACCTAGTTATATTTGTATTTGGTTATTCATCAATGATTAGACATTTACCTTAATAACTTTAATTCATTCTCATCGCATCCATAATCATATTCCAATACGTTGCTAAAACTAGAAATTAACCCAATCATTCTTTCTACCATAGGCTCATAAGGAATATACGGTTCTCTATATGCAAACCAACATAAGTATTTCTCTAAGAATCCTTTTTATAGAAGATGTATCGTTACAACATTTGGATCAAGAAACTTTTTATTTTTATACCTCTTTCATGGACATCTAATAGCATCTCTACTAATATTTTTTGGATTAGATAGTGCATAATTAATAAAACTCTTAACTCCATTACGATAATTAATCATACACAACTCTTTAGGTGAATTTTGATACATCCATAAATGATTATCCATTACTTATATTAGACCTATATAGAATATTGATCATGAGAACAAGTGTTAATTAATTATATAAACTAAATAAATTAGTTAGCATTGGTTGAAACCAAACTTATGTAATCTATTTTAATAGTACTCTTAAATCATTATTATTTATCTATATAAATTCAAATTTTTATACATGAAATGAAATTTTCAACTCAAAAATAAAATTGATAACATATAAAATGGAGTCATTATTTATTTCATTACAAAATACATAAGTTACAAATTTCAAATCAATTTCTACAAATTACAAAAAAAAAATATTTATTTTTAAATCTTAAACAAACCCTAACATGTACAAATACTACATTCACAAAATAAATTTTTAGAGGAAAAAGCTATAAAAATAAGTAAACACATAAACAAACTATATACATTACAGAAATATGCAACAAAATAACATTTTAAAATTGAGTTCAAACAAAAAAAACAAATAGTTTTGTTTACGTGACATGGGGAATCCTAAAAAAAAATTAAATCATACGAGGGATGCTTAAAGAATGAATATTGGATGGTTAAGTTTCTGGTAGGAGGTTGATTTATAATACAATGAAGGGGGGTTTCGTTGTTTGTTCTAGAGCTAATGAAGAAAGAAGAATAAATAAGGGAGGGGAGATGGGGTCACTCAACAAATTATAAATTAAATATTATTAATGAATTTATAAATAGATTTCAGTAACGAGTTTATTTAATCAATAATTATAGCTGTATAAATGATACATCATTGTTCCTTTTGAATTTTTCTAATTATTTTATTTTACTATAATTTTCTTAATATATATTAAGAGAATATTTCCATTAGTGTTTACCTATGTATATTTTAAAGAACTATTAAGAGTTTATTGAGGTAAAAAAAAAATTACTTTATTTTTTTTGAAATTTTTATTAAGCATTTCATCTTTGATTCTAGTAAAAGGGATTAATTATTAGATTTAGTTAGGTTTGATATTTTCTATACCGTATCAATAATCTATCAAATAAAGTATATATATCCACCCATTTAAATCTCTTCCGTTCAAATATTTATTGGATTTGGATCAAATTGTTATCCCTCTAATCTACCAACACATTTTGGCAAGCTTAAAAAAATAAATAAACAGAAGGATTTAAGTAGTTTAAAATTAGAGGTATGAGAGTTGATTTGATCAAATTTATTACACGGGTTAATTTGACCTGATTCATATAGTTGAGGGACTTCCAGCGATGTTTAGCCAGCACAAGGGGGAGGGGGTCTGGTACGTGGTAACATTTGAGCGGACACATAAACTTTCATAGATTTTTAACTGCTGTGATTGGACAATAAAAGAGTATCCGAAGTTAAGAAAACAAGAAAGAAACACCGTGAGTGAAGGGGCCAACGACGTGGATTTGCCATGGTAACAAAACAGAAAATTCATTGAACGGCCCAGATTCGCTCCTCGATTTCTGGCTCTTCTTTTATCTCCCCAATCCTCACTCCCCCTTCTTGTCTCCTCTCTCTCTCCCTCACTCTTCCCATCTGTATTTCCCTCAGCGAGAGGAAACCCAAAAGCATGATATCTTGCAGTTTTTAAAGAAGTGCTTAGAGTATAACAAAGATGTTGCTGGGAAAGAGACCTCGTAATCCAATGAAAAGGACGACAAGCTTGACAGAGATCAAATTTGATCTAAACACTGCTAGTACTGAAGCAGCCCCACCGTCAGATCATGCTCAAAAACAGGTGGGATATGGTGGAATGATAGATCAACGGTCCTCGGCTGCCACTGGATCACCAAGAACCAGCCATAGAAGGGCTTCTGCTGATTTCTTGGAGACTCCCAACTTCTTGAGGGCTTGCTCTCTTTGCAAGCGCCGGTTGATCCCTGGCCGTGACATCTATATGTACAAGTAATTTCCCCACCTTATGTTAAAGCTGTGTAGACTATTCTACTATTTATTTTTATTTTTGACAATCTTATACCAACAATCAAATTACTCTATCGTTTTATAGAGTTCTTGTTGATTGTTGGTGTTTATCACTTCCAAACCCTTCATTTATCTCTGGAGATATTTTTGCTGGTTTCTTGGGATTTTCGGTTATAGTACACAAGAAAAGAGATAAGAAAATTAACCTTATTTCATTAACATACATGGTAATTTATGAGATTTTTTTTTGTAAGAAATTACGACTCAAATTAATCCAACACATGCCATGAAATAATTTTTCTTGAGGGATCCAACCTTAGTTTGTCAGAGGAAAAAAAAAAACGACTCTTCTTTACATTATTTATTTTCTAATTAATTACTATGAATCCATACTGTGTAATACTCATATAGCATCAACTTTGTTTTCAACGAAGTTAATTTGGCATCTTGTAGGGGCGACAGTGCTTTTTGCAGTCAAGAATGCAGGCAACAACAAATGAGCTTAGATGAGAGAAAAAAGAAATGCTCATTAGCACCCAAGAAAGAGGCTGTATCCTCCACCACCGCAACAGAAGTTTCCGCTAAAGGCGAGACCGTTGCCGCCTTGTAGAGTTAATTACTTGCGGTCCTTTGAAAAAAGCACTCGCTTAATTATATATAAATATAATCCAGGTCTATATAAATGTGGGTTTTGATGCAGGCGTATATTTTGTATGCACATGGGCAAGTTTTGAAGCTCTTCCAATTTACGTGGATCCACTGCGCATACAATTAAGCCAGCAAGCTAGAATTAATGAATGTTGTACTCCTTCCTAGTTTTTTTTTTTTCTTCTGGTTTTTCTATCGTCTTTTACTTTGTTTTGTTTTGCTAGTAATGGAAGAAGGTTGCAGATTCAAAAGACTTCCTTTTCTCAAATATCATTAATGTCATAATTATATACAGTATATCATATGTAGGTTTATGTGCGAATGTGAATGGTGGTAGCATCGAGTGGGATGATATTGATTTTGAAGAAGATTCCCATCATTTTCACAATGGTACCACCTTCATCGAGTGGGATGCGTGAGTTGCCTAATCAGGGAAATTTGTGTATGTAAACAGTAATAATTCGTGACTAGCTAGCTAGTCTGTAGAGTGCGAGTTGATGTATGGAACCCTAGCAATTATTGTTTCAATCGCAATGGTTGGATGGTATATGATTAAACAAAGACCAAAATGTTTGAATTGAATGGAGCATGAATAATCATGTTCTTCCACAATCAGTCGCCATTAATAATGCGAGGGTCGAAAAATATTTCTACGCTGAATTGGATATTGATTTTGTAAAATAAAATTTTAGTTTTTCATTAAAAAAAACAAAAACAAAAACAAATAAGATCAATCTTGAAAATGCATGAAAAACTTTATTTTGGTCTCTAAAATTTATGAATTTTACATTTTAGTCCTAAACTTTTCATCTTTTTCATGTTTGGATTGCTAAATATTGACAAAAAAAAAGAGAAAGTCGCTTAAAATAAAAAAAGTAAAAAAAGAGGTTGGTTTGGCAAACTCCAGTCATGAAAAAGACATATTTTTGTATCAATATATTTATTTTAAGAGATGAGTTGAAGTTTGGGTATTCTTGTAAGAGTCATATTCTTGGTTCAACTTAACCTTAAGATTCATCTCAAACCCAACCTCACTAATCTAGGTATTTAAAGAAAAAGTTTCTAAGAGAATTGTTTTCTCTTTTTTCCTCTTTTCATTACACTGCTCTAACTTTCCTCTCTTGTTTACAAGAGATTTTAGTTTTGAATTTAAGTTTTTGATTAAAAAAAAGTTGAAAAAACAAGTAACTAATTTCCCACTTTGTTATTTTAGATTAAGTATTGATTATGGAAGGTTTTAGGATGTGTTTAGGGTTTTTATATTGTTTTGATGAGACAATGATTTAGGAGATTGTTTTGATGATAGAATGATTTAGGGGATTGAATTGATATTTTAGGATGTTAGTTCGCTTTAAACAAACTAATTAGATGACTAGAATCATAGGTTGTTGCAGAATAGATATTATGTAATTTACAATTTTAAAGATTGGTAAATTGAGATTTTGAAAATCATGATCAATCAATCAACTGATTAGTTGAATTGATTGACCAACCTACTAGTTGTTATCGCTTGATTAGTTGTTTTAAACCAGTTGATCGATTGGTTGGTTACTAATAGTTGAACCAGTTGACTAGTTGCTACCATCTTACTAGTTGTTTTAAATCGGTTGGCTAATTACTAACAATCAACCGGTTGGTCTAAAATGGTCGATCAGTTAGCTAGTGATAATGATTAATCGACTTATCATTTTGGTTGACAGATTGACCCAATAATAAATTTTTATCGGGTCTATTAGGTTCGATTAGTTTGGGTTATATTTAAGATCGATCGGGTGAATCAATTCAACTTCATGTTTATGTTGTGTCCTTCATGTTTAAATTTTTTATTCTCTTATGATACCTTACTTTTCAGTACCTTTTGTATCCATTATAGATTCTGTTAATGCTCATTCTAATGATTTTCAATAGTCTCTGGTTCTGCATTCGTTTATCTTTTTCTTTCATTTTCTAGGTGAGTAAGATAGTCTTTGATATACATATAATATAAATAAATATGTGTGTTGATTATATGGTGAGTAAAACTACTTAATTTCTTGAATATTTATATATGTTGCTTTATTTTTTGAGTACTAATCTATTCTTGAATTTGCACTCGTATTTTATTGAACTAAATTTTATTTGATATGATATACAATGTTTTATAATTATATATATATTTATTATATCTTGATATTCGTATACTTGTCAGTAACTCTATAATAATGAAGAGTAGTTAGTTTATTTGCATATGATATTCTGTATACTTAGTTGGTGAGAAAGAGGTATCAGCTTGTGGCGACTGATCTTTCCACAGTGGTCACCTTTGGTGTCATCTAATCTTCGACATGTACTCCATTGTATTATATTAATATGCTTAATATATATATATATATATATATATATATATATAAATATATATCGACTTGCAAACTATTAATATCTAATATGTATGTTAAATCTTATTTTCTTACTGAATAAGTTGAACTCACCCTTTAATTTTAATATTATTTCAAGTTATTAGTTTTGTTAATAAGAGGACTTGGTTGAGTGTCCCTACTTCTTCAATTTTCGTCAATATGTCTTGCTTTTCTGCGAGGTTTTCCTTTTAATCTTTAACTTGATGTCTTAAATGCTCCACTATTATATTGTTTTCATCAAGTTTATATTTTTATTTCAACGATTAGATTTTCTTTAATGTAATAATCTTTAATGTAATAAGTATTTTGAATTTTGAATTATTTTATTATTTTTAGGAATATTTATGAGATTAAAAAATATTGTGTTATTTATTTTTTATGATATGTATGCTCTAAGACTTAGCATAGTAGTGATTTCTTTACGACACTATTCTTGCATGGCCGATTATAGATCTGAAATTTAGGTTGTAATAGTTTTGGGGTTAAAAATGAGTTTAATAAGATCCCTAAGATATTTTTTAGATATTTTTCAAGTAAGATGGAAAAAGAAAAGACTTTTAAAGTTTAAAAACTTATATATTAACTTTTCAACCTCCAAAGCTAGTTGTAATATGGACTAGAAGATGACATATTGTCTACATAAGCGGGCAACTTGTCATTCGATCCATAAAAAAATTTAGAGTGGACAACATAACCTCAACCAATTTAGAGGGAAAAAAAGAAGAAGAAAAAGAAATCTAGACATGTGGCTTTGGCTTTCCAAGATCGCATGCTCATCTTTTTATTTTTGGTTAGACACAACCTGTTTTTCCAAACCCAAAGCATGTCTAACATCTTTTTAAATAGTCTTCGCCTTGAAAGG
The DNA here is from genome assembly GCA_026413675.1 of Populus pruinosa. Taxonomy (NCBI): domain Eukaryota; kingdom Viridiplantae; phylum Streptophyta; class Magnoliopsida; order Malpighiales; family Salicaceae; genus Populus; species Populus pruinosa. The sequence goes on from CM048596.1 coordinate 22,850,006, forward strand.
TTTGAAAGTTAAGATAAAGCTTATTGGATTAAGAAAATGTTACATATTTTTTGTGATATTTGTATTAAAGTTCATTTTGATAAAATTAGTTGAAAAGTTTTATGATTGTCTTCTAAAAGTAGACTGATTATACTTTCACCAAGGCACAACTTAAGAACAAATAGGATGATTACAAAAAGAATTGGAGGACATGAAAAACGTTAATTTTTGAAAATGGTGTTGGTTAGAGTAGTGAATTGAAAATTATTTTAGCTAATGGTGGGTGTTGGAAGGCTAAAATCTAGGTTATTTTTTAAGAACTTTATCTTTTCACTTTTATTGGTCTAATTTTTGTAATACATAAATTGATTAAGTTTCATTAATTATATTAAATATTTTGTATATAAGAAAACATAGGAGCCAAAAAAGTTTAGGCATACTAGAATTGAGCCAAGTTTATATGGAGAATTTGATATAATATTCAGCAACTTAATTGCTACTAGACATTATGTTTGGGTTCTCCCATTAGGAATGTTATATGGTGATAATAGTTTGGATGTTAGCTTGAGAAATACCAATGTTAATCATGATGTTAATTTAGAAGGAAATGGTGATTTTGATAAGGATTCCATTTCTAATTTTGAAGATATTGTGAGTAACATGGTTATTGAATGTAATGTTACTAATAATAGGAGTACATGTAGTAGTGACAAAAGAAAAGCTAGACAACAATCTATATATCAATGTGTAAACAAATAATACAAGGCATCCAGAATGGAAGAATAATTATTTTTACATTTGGATAAACTTGTTAATTGTCTTTTGACCCATTATGGTAGCACTACTAGTAGTAAGATAAAAAAAAGGATGTCAAATTGTCAAGGGGATGAAAAAACTTCATTATATACATGGAATTACCTTTGATAATGACTTATATATGTTTACTACTAAGTTGTCTCGCTTAAAAAGCAAGAGAGAGATGTAGTCAACAATAAAGTATATTAATAGAAAGCTTTATTGACTAAAACATATGTATGATCGAGTTCCAAAGCTTTAGTCCAAGAGACGCGTTGCAATTTGGATAAGTTATTCTATATTTGTGTTTCATTAAAAATTTGGCATGTGAGATACATTGTGTAATTTGTTGTAACTATGTTTTCTATATGTACAGGTTTTTTTTTTTTTTTTGCATTGGATTATGGATGAATAAATTAATTGAGTTTGGAGTTCTGTGAGGTGTAATAGATTTAATTCATTGAAATTTCAGTTAAGATTTTCTTTAGTTCATATTATGATTTGCCAGGTTATTTGTTATACAAATGTTTTCATATATGTATTATAAATAAATAGTCTATGTACTTAATATGCTGATTTTTGTTTTGCATAATATTTAAATATTAATTTTTATTTTAGCAGCTTGGATGAACCACTCGAAGAGTTAAGGATGAGATACATCACTTTGAACTTAAATCCTTATATTGCTTTAAAATATTATATATTTAGCTCCCTGTTAACTTTTTAATTTTTCTAGCTATATCTACCTTTCATTGTGTTGATTGTACTTTAATTGTCATTAATATTATCACTTTCAAAGACATTTAACTTGTATTATTATGTGATTGTATGAAAACTTCTTGTATGTGCATTATATTTGTATTATGATTTGTAATGCAACTCTATCTATCTTTGTATGAGGAAAAATAAGTGAGATCTTTATGTTAGAAGAATAGGTTTGGAAAGTAGTATGAAAAATTAACTAACTAATATTTAGTATTTGAAATATTAACTATACTTGCCTCTTTTCTTATATAAATATTGTGTATTGGTGAATATAATGTCAATGTCAACATTAACAAAGCATAGTTATAAAATAGAGTAACAATTTTAAAGGTTTTATTCACACATATTGTTTTTTTAAATTAACTTTTTATTGCTATAGTAAAACATAGTTTTATAATTTCAAACTCAATGCCAATGTTACAATATATTCATTAGTGTTAAAATGTATCCAACCAAATTGTGATACAAGTTTTACATTTTAACTTCTTATTTGGAAAACTACATAGTTAACCACAATTTAAAATTGTTTTTGAAATCCTATTGTGGTAGGCCATGAGATGTTATAAAATTATGATATGTTAGACCTTTTTAAGCTTTTTACTAGTCAAGGCTAATACAAAATGAAAGTAAATGACTATTTTATATATTTTTCTTTTTTTTAATGATTTTAGATTCCAATTGTTTTTGTATATAATAAAGAAGCCTTGTTAAATACACTTGTTGTCAAAAACATTCATGATTTATATGATTAAATCCACACAAAATAATAAGAAATCTTAAAGTAAAATTTGTATTTTTAATTTAAAGTAGTGGTTCCAGTAATAAGTTCTAAATTAAGTATGTAAAATCTTGTATCTTATATGAAACAAATAGTGTGTGTGTGTCTGTGTGTAATTAGAAGTAAATTTAAATCTTCTATTAAGTGGATTTATTGAGTGGATTGTTAGTTATAAAACTAAATTAAATGAAAACCTAGCCTATTTAATACTATCTTTTCTATTTTATTTATTTATCCATATGAATGGATGTCCCAGAATATTTATCTGTCATTATAGATATGAAGGTTGAATGATTTAATGCTCTATTCAAAGATACCTTTGATCGGGACTACAATGATATAATGAATTGTGTTGTTAATTATGTTACTGGTGGTGGTGGTGATGGTATTGTGATAATAGTGGTGTTGGTGATATAGATGATGATGATAATAATGATAACAATAATAATATTGATGAGGATGGTGAATCTTTCTAAAGATGAGAGTTTGATTGTCATACACTAGTATTATGCACAATTGATCTCTCTTCAAGTATTATAATAATTATATGTAAAACAACCCTTATATGATTTAATACAATACAAGTATGAGATGGTTGAATGAAATTTCACAAAAACATTAGAAATTATATGTGAACATGTTTAGAATGGAAGTAACAACATTGCATAGCTTGTGTTATGATTTAAAAATACTACATGGCTTAAAAGCTTTAAAAAGGATGAGTGTTATTAAAAAATAACAATATTTTTATATACATTAGCATTAAGTGCTTCAAATAAGAAGGTTAATGATAGATTTCAGCATTTGAGTGAAACTATTAATATATACTTTAATGAAGTTACAAGAATAATTTATTTGTTTGTAGTAAATATTATAAAATCAAAAGACCATGAATTTAGAACACACTATGAAAAATTGCAATGAATTCAAGATTTATAGCTTATTTCAAGGTAACATTAGTATACTTGTTTATTATTGATGGTAAATATAAATTTTTTGGATCTTTTTTTCAATTATTGAAAAAGTGATGTATTTTTTTTTTGCTTGTAGAATCATGTAGGAGTTGTCAAAGATACATATTTGTGTGCTTCTGTATCTAAAAAAAATCAATTTATCAATATAAAAGATCTATTGACTCAAAACATAATTGTTAAGGTAACATTTGGGAACATGGTGCAAACCATGTTCCAAAAAAATTCAATTTTTTGGCTAAAAATTAATGTCTTTTATATATTTTGGATCGTTTTGATACACTAATCTCAAAAATAATTTTTAAAAAATAAAAAAATATATTTTAATGCATTTCAGTATAAAAAAACACTTTGAAAAGTAATCGCAATCATACTCTCCAATAAGCTCTAAATGTAGCTCTGATATGTAATTCACATTTGCTTGTGCTAGATTGGAAGACAACACTCATGACACGGTTTTTTTTAGGCAATTGAGAATCTCAATATCTACCTTCTAAAGCCATTGAAATGGAATATCATTAAAAAAAATAAATCCATGTTATTTTACGAGGAAACTATAATGTTTTTGTAATCATTATTATGACTAATCTTTCATTGAGAGACAACTTACAAATTCATTATCTTGGGAAACATGTGTAGTAGATTCTGGATATTTAAATAAGTAAATATTTAAGTCTAAATAAAGATAGAAGATATCACTTGTTAAATTTTTATGGGTGGAGACAACCAAAATGTCATGAAAAAAGTATTTAATGATGTACACTTATCAATACATTGTGTGATAGTATGTATATTTAAAGTGTAAAAAAAAAAAGGTGAAGAACTTTGCATAACATGCTTGTATATCCTTACAAAATCCAAATTCAGATTGTAGTAGTATTAATGACACTATATAACTATATTATAAGAAAGCTATGAGAAGATGTGGTGTTTGTAAAATTTAATCGTTATTCCAATTTTATTTTGATTTTTTAACTAATTTCATTCCATATTTGTAGAGTCATGGATATTAGAGATCGTCTTAAATAGATTATGTTTGTGATAAGATTACAACTAGTTTAATAAAACAATATAAATATAATGGTAATGTTCCATTGTTGTATTATAATTTATTAATAATATAATTGCAAAATAAGAAATTAATATATGTTATTTTTAGTCATTTTAATGTTACCATCACTTTTTACTCTAATTTTGACCAAACATTTTAGAACAATTTTTTATTCAATAATAATTTTAACTACAATTTTAATTAACATATATTTTAATTTAATAAACCATGATTAAAACTAATTTTTTAAACCAATTTTTTTAAATAGCAACTGTAAAAATTAGCATGATAGCAAACAGACTCTAAACAAAATTGGATATCAATGTCCCCACTCTTTTCTGTTAATTGGCTCTAACATGATTTATGATTTCTTATTTACACTCTCTTTTTAAGTAATTATATAGTGCCTGTCTGGGGAATAACCATTTAGCCATAATTGTGGCTATGACTTTTAAGTATTCGGTGGTGCTTTAAAAATTAATCATAGAGCCCCTGTGTTGTTATTTTTATAAGTTATAATTTATAATTTTTCAAAAGTTATAATAATAGTTAAAAGACATAACTTTTCTAAACGAACTTATAATATACTTCAATTTATTGGTCAAAAGTTTTTCGAGTTTATTTAAATTATATTGGTGTTTACTTCAATTTCTAAACGAACTTATAAGTAATCAATTTATTGTTAGAATGTTGATATTTAAGTTTAATTTAATAATGTTTTTAGTAGTATATTTTTATTTTACATAGTTTGTATTTGGAAATTCATACGCAATTATTATTTTATTTTGTTTAGTTTGTGTTTGCAATCTTGACTTCACAGGGAGAAAATACATATTGCAAAAGTACAGAGAAACCGTGATTAGTTTGAAATTAATTACAGCATAAAATATCAAGGATAGAGATGCTCATAGATTCTGAAGCATTTGGTAAGCAACTCTTATTAAGATGCTACGAAACCTATATGCTAATGGCGAATTTCTTCCCAAGGGTCCCACTTGAACAACCATTTAATTTGCCCAATTGCAGGACAGGACTACGGCATCGAATAATTACGTGTTTTTATTTTTATTTTTTATCTTATAGAATCTTTGATTGTTCTTTCTTTCCCTGTACTCGCCAGAAGACCCATACGTACACGCTTCCTCACTCCTTCCTTTGAGTTCTCCCTCTATACTTTTTTCTTTTTCTTGTTATGTACTTTTCTACACACGTAAATTATTATAAAGAATTCTCGTTGTAAATTATTATAAAGAATTATAACTTTTTATTAATAATTTTTTTAAGTTTTTAATTGGAATTTCATAAATCTAACTAGTTTTTAAAATTTAAACAAGAGAATTAAGTGTATATGAAAAGAATAATGTTGCTTCTAGTCTATTTTATCTAAAATAAATTATATTATATATTTATCTAAATATTATTAAGGTATCATTATGTTTTTTTTAATTATTGCTTCGTTTATTGTTTCAAACAAGTTCATCCTAGTATAACAAACTATATCTTTATGGATTAAACCTAGTTTTTTAGAGTCACAACATATTTTATACATTTTATGTATAAGTTAATGTTGGAATAAAAAATAATTTTTTTGTGTTGTTAAAATTTAAATCAAGATTTTAGTAAATTTGTTATTAAATATATGATGCATGCAAAGTATAAAAAAAATATTTTTATTCTTTTATATTTTCAAGAAATGTTAAATCATGAAATGTATTTTTTTTCTTTCTATTTTTTATATTAAAATGAAAACATAATTTTTTAGAAAAACTTGGTCATATGCAATTTCAATAATAAATGTAATTTTGATAGAATTATTTTTCATATATATTTTTTTAAATAAAAACTAGTCTTTTTAATACCATACCAAGAAAGCGCCTCATATATAAGATCACAATCTCAATATTAAATTAAAAAAAAAGAAATAGAGAAAAGAGATTTACACTTAATTATGGACTTAACTTGCTTTTCTTAGTATTTGAAATCCATTGAAAGTATATAATGTTTTATATTAAAAATAAACAAAGAGGAAGGAGATGATAACATTTTTATTATGAGTGTAATATTCCTTTTTCAATACTAGAAACACATCTTATGTTTAAATTTGTAAATCCTATTATTAAAAATAAACATTTTTTTAGTGTTTAAATGATAGGCATTAGACTTAGAATTTTCAATAAAAAAATATACATAGATCATCTACCTCTCATTTTGATAATCACAATTTAACTATTAACTTCGAACTCATTGTTATAATCCATTTTAAGTTATTCTCCTAAATTTATCCTTTTTCTTTCAAAATAAAAACACTAAATAATAAACAGATTGACAACTTAGAGAAAAAAACAGCCTAAATAAGGTTTTAGATATGAGAAAAATCTATAAACAAAGTTCATTATCACCTGTAATAGAAAAAAATCTATAAACAAAGTTTCATCATTCTCTTTTTTATCAAATTTTTATCTTCACAAAGACTTAGTTATTGCTTAAATGGACAAGACCTTATGTGTTCTTAAGGAGGAGTTTAGGTTGATGTGTATTGGAGAGTCTACTGTTGGTGGCTTTTTTGTATATGTTGGCTAGTGTTATAATAAGGAAAGAAGTTGTTGTAAACATTTGGAGGTGTTGACGCTACTAGTGACTAGTTAACTATTGGTGTGATGGTGCTTAATGGCAACTAGTGATGAGAACAATGACGATGTCATGGATGAAAGAGAGAGATTATTTTCAACAAAGAAAAAGGGAGTAGGGTAAATTGTTTGAAAAGAAGGGATGCAATTTTTTCTTTATTATGCTAGTAATGTTAGTAAAGAAAATGAGAAGGAGAACAAGTTAAATATTCAAAACTTATGCTTTTATGAATATTAACTAGCAAATCTAACTACATGTGATTATACATACAACTATCATATGGCCTAATAGACATAGGATGTGAGCATATTTTTTGTTTTCATTTCTTGGTTCAAAATATTTTGATCACCTCACAATGAAAATTTCTTGCTAATTAGTTTTTCAACTTTAGGTTTCGACCAGTTTTACCATTATACTTATCCAATTATAAATAACAACAACAACAACAACAAAATGCTAAATATTACTTTCACAAAAATATCTCTTGATTTCAAAACAATAAAAGGATAGAGAAAAGACATATTTCATTATAAAGATATGATGAAATCTAAACACACATAAAGAACATACGTAAACATCAAATAACAAAGTTATATAACAAAAGATTAACAATGTAACACCCTCTCTAAGGTCAACTTTTCGATCAATATATATATATATATATATATATATATATATATATATATCTTATCAGCTGTTGCACGTTAAAAAATCTGCGCGACGTCGGCTCCGATAATTTTTCATCATTATTATTTGATTTGATCTTGTTGGATTCGTTAGGAGTCACCACCTAGTATTTAATTGAAGGTTACTAGGAAACCCAGTTGTACTGGTCTTGTCAGAGATTCGCGGGTAAGGGACCGGTTTTGGTTAGGGAAGGTATTAACACCCCTAACGCACCCTACTTGAGGTAAGCTGCTTCATGGACTTGATGTGTTAAAGAACTTTTAAAAATTTTATCTTTTCATAGAATTTTAGAAATAAAACTTCCGTACAAGTTTGTACTTCTACATAGTGATCCAATCAAAATATTAAATTCTTATTTATTCTCTGTAATTTTATCATAAAAAAAATATTCATAAGACAAATACAAACACATACATGTACTTTTTTATTTTTTTTTCTTTTTTTACATCCACATTACAAATTATAAAAATCCAAAACTAAATAAAAATTACATTAAATAATTTAAAATTTACAAAACAGTCCCTAAAACTTCAGAAATTGCATTGAAGTCCTTTATAAGGTAGTGTAAACAGTGGCGGCACATTTGCTCTATGCGCTGCCGTTGTCAAAGGTGGAAGAACCAGTAGATCAGGGTCGTCTTTCTCTTCTCTGTCTTCCTGCGCCGGCGGTGGGTGTTGTGATTTGGGTTTTCAAATTGGAAGCCACGACAAATTCTAGGCAAAGTTTCCGACAACCAGTACTCATCAACCATTGAAACAATAACAAATACCAACGGTACAATGGTAAACAGACATCTTATGCAGCATATATCCAAATATCAACCCATGAAATGGTTGGATCTCCCTGGATCGGAGTTAGACCGAAACTGACCTGAAATTGGCGAGCCACTGTTGAACATGCATAACACTTTTTTGGACGAGTTTCATCTCATCTCCACCGTTCAGAATGTGCAATACAACCATACGCATCACATATCCAAAACTCAAATCGATTCAACGGTGAATAATAGAGAAATAGGTTGGCAGCTCTAACTATTCCGAGAGTGGTTTGTCGAGAAATATTCAAATGGTAATATTTTTCTTGTGGTTTTAAATATGAATGATCGCTCCGGTCAGGATGTAGGAAATATAGGGACGCATAACATACCTAAATTGCGTGTTGATCCAACAGTCGAAGAGTGAGAAATCGTCCGACGACGCTGACAGGTCTAAAGGGGTGAGAGAGGCGGCGGCTCCTCTAGTGAGGGAGAAGAAAAATGTTAGGGTTTTTTATGGTTTAGGGTTTCTCTTCTTCATTTTTTTGTCAAAATTACCCCCTTTCTTTGTGTTAAAGGTTGCTATTTATGGGCAAAATATTGCTTGGATTTTAAAATTGGTCTCTCAATTTTATTGTTTCTTGTAAATTTTGATTTGTTTGATTTTTTGTATTTTTTGAAAACGAGCAATATCAACATCGACTCAATGAGGAAAATAAATGATTTTAAAAATAATGCATTAAAAGTTAAACGCGTTCCAAATATTTTTAAAAGTTTAAATTCTTTTGAGATGATACTGAAAAAGCTAAAAATGATGTAAATATATTTAAAAATGTATTTTTTTGGATTTTTCTAAAATTTTATCAAAACACGGATCAAAAATTAAGGAATAACCTAGAATTGAGTTATGAGAGTTGCCCCCTCTTTACAATGTGATAAGTATTTAAAAGTGCATTTTTATCATGGTTTTATATCATCATTTTGCACTTGAAGTATCAATAACTCCTTAACTAAAGCATGTTTTATAATAATATATCTAATAATATAAGATACCTTTAATTTATGGTAAATTTTCATTTTAAATGAAGGCCTATCACATAAATAAAAGAATTGATTGATGACTTTAAGAACTTAAATTGCAAGGATAAAGAGATGGCCAAACTTAGAAAAGAGATGTCGGTGCAATCCAAACCGGAACACTGTTCGGTAATTGGGTCATATCTAGAGCTATAGATCTCATATTTAGGTCCAATTTATATGGATAGAAAGCTAAGACATAGGCCTACAACTTTGGGAGCCCAAGATCTAAAAATACCATTTGCAAGTCCAAATTGTAGCAACAACAAAGAAGCCCGAATCTGTCTTCCAGCCCAAGCACTGTTCGGTATTTCGGCCATATCTAGAGTTCTAGAAGTCCAAATAAGCTGAATATTTTATACAAGAAAGCTGAGACAATTGCCTACAACTTTCATGTTTTTAATTGGCTCTAATTTTGACGTTATCAATGACGTTTTGGGCAGACAAGAGAAGATAAAAATTGTCACCAAGTCAAGAGTTGGCCACCCACTTATCAATTAGTCATCAAATCAATAGTTCCTAATTTTGGCCTATAAAAGGAGGCATTTGCCATGCATTTAGGCATCTTGTTGTCCAGATCAAGATCATGCTCTTCCTTTCTCTCTTTGTATTTTTTGTAATGTTTATGCTTTGCTTTCATTAATATCAAGTTTATGCCTTTCATTTCCTTTCACTTACTTAGTTAACTTTAATCTTATTCATGTTCTTATTTTGTTTATTTATTTTTCTTTCTTTCATTATGTCTAGCTAAGTTAATTATGTTAAGGTGAAAAGGTTACACTAAGGGTGTAAGAATAAGTATAATGTAAACTTAATGTGGACTTTAATGTTTGATACTAACATGTTTTATATTTGTTATCTTGTTCACTCTTTAATACTTTGCTTGTTAAATAACTAATCTTGATTTATGTTGTATAACACTTGGTACAACAAATGCTTGGCACTTTCATAGTTCATATTGTATGGTACAACCGACACCTGAGGTATGAAAGAAACTTGATTTGTTGTTAACATAAGTTATAATCATGAATGCTTGATGATATTTACAAGTATTAGCATTAATCGAATAAGATGACTAATGTAATCATGTTAACAATCTATAATGTGATTGGAACCTCCTTTATGTGTGGTTTTCAATTGAATAATAAGAGTTTATATTATACTTGTTTGACATACCATTAGTGGAATCTCTAACCTTGACATTTGTTATTATCATTGTTTAATCGTTACATTAATATTCCATCTCAAAGTTCTCATCTTCTTCTTCTCCTTCTTTTTCTTTATTATTATTATTATTATTATTATTATTATTATTATTATTATTATTATTATTATTATTATTACTATTATTATTATTAATACTACTAATACTATTATTATTATTATTATTATTATTATTATTATTATTATTATTATACCTACCCAGTGAAAAACGTGAAGAAGTTTTAAAGTGGTGAAAAATACATAGATTTTTCAAAGTGGTGAGAAATGTGAAGATTTTTTAAAAATGGTCTTGTTGTAATGGGCAACCTGCCCAGGTGAAAAACACGAAGATTTTTCAAAGTGGTGAGAAGTGTGAAGATTCCTCAAAATGGTGAGAAATGACAAGATTTTTCAAATGTGGTCTTGTTGTAATGGGCGACCTGCCCGGGTGAAAAACACGAAGATTTTTCAAAGTGGTGAGAAATGTGAAGATTCCTCAAAATGGTGAAAAATGAAAAGATTTTTCAAAGTAGTGAAAAATACAAAGATTTTTTAAAAGTGATCTTTCTGTAATGGGCAACCTGCCCGGGTGAAAAACATAAAGATTTTCAAAGAGATGAAAACTACGATGATTTCTCAAAACTATTTTATTGAAAAGGGGTCACCAACCTAGACGGAAGATTTTGCAAGTGGTGAGAAATGTAAGGATTTCTCAAAAGATGGTTTCATTGTAATGGGCAAGCGGCCCAAATGGAAGATTTTGAAGGTGCTCAGAAATTCAAGGATTTCTCAAAAAAATAGTTTCATTATAATGGGCAACCGACCCAAATAGAAGATTTCGAAGGTGGTGAGAAATGCAAAGATTTCTCAAAAGATGGTTTCATCGAATAAAAGATGAAAAGGTTTTCAAAGAGGTCTGATTATTTTACCCAGTCCAAGTTAAAATAATGAAATGTCTTCAAGAGACAACATGATGGGACTCGAAGGTGCAATATTCAAGCAATGAAAGCTTGACAAAGTATTTAAAAAGAGATAGGACTCGAAAAGGAACGAATGCTAAAAAGCGCACTTGAAAGGAGGTAAGGTTGGAAAACACACTACCTAAGAGTTGAGGCCTCGAAGACGCACTAAAAAGGGAGGCAAGGTTGGAAAACACACTACCTAAGAGGTGAGGGCTCGAAGGCGCACTAAAAAGGGAGGTAGGGTTGGAAAACACACTACCTAAGAGGTGAGGGCTTGAAAGCGCACGAAAAAGGGAGGTAGGGTTGGAAAACACACTACCCAAGATGGTCGAGGGCTCTAAGGCGCATTAAAAAAGAAAGGCAATTTTAGAAAACACACTACCTAAGAGGTGAGGGCTTGAAGGTGAACTAAAAAGGGAGGTAGGGTTGGAAAATACACTACCTAAGAGGTGAGTGCTCAAAGGCACACTAAAAAGGGAGGTAGGGTTGAAAAACACACTACCTAAGAGGTGAGTGCTCAAAGGCGAACTAAAAGGGAGGCAGGATTGGAAAACACACTACCTAAGAGGTGAGTGCTCAAAGGTGCACTAAAAGGGGAGGTAGGGTTGGAAAACACACTACCTAAGACGCAAGGGCTTGAAGGCACACTAAGAAAGGAGGTAGGGTTGGAAAACACGCTACCTAAGAGGTGAGGGCTCGAAGGCGCACTAGGAAAGGAGGCACAGTTGGAAAACACACTACCTAAGAGGTGAGGGCTCAAAGGCGCACTAAGAAAGGAGGCACGGTTGGAAAACACATTACCTAAAAGGTGAGGGCTCGAAGGCGCACTAAGAAAGGGAGGCAAGGTTCAAAGGCACACTCAAAATGAGGTAGTCTTAGAAAACATGCTACCCGAGAGATGGTGGCTCAAAAGAGCACATGAAAGGAAATGAGGGCACAAAGGCACACTCAAAATGAGGTAGGGTCAAAAAGCCCGCTACCCGAGAGATGGTGGCTCAAAAGAGCACATGAAAGGAAGTGAGGGTACAAAGGCACACTCAAAATGAGGTAGGGTCAGAAAGCCCACTACCCGAGAGATGGTGGCTCAAAAGAGCACATTAAAGGAAGCGAGGGCACAAAGGCACACTCAAAATGAGGTAGGGTCAGAAAACCCGCTACCGGAGAGATGATGGCTCAAAAGAGCACATGAAAGGAAATGAGGGCACAAAGGCACACTCAAAATGAGGTAGGGTTTAAAAAAACATGTTATCTAGGAGATGGTGGCTCAAAAGAGCACTTAAAAGGAAGTGAGGGCACAAAGGCACACTCAAAATAAGGTAGGGTTTAAAAAAGCACGCTACCTAAGAGATGGTGACTCAAAAGAGCACATAAAAGGAAGTGAAGGCACAAAGGCTCACTCAAAATGAGGTAGATTAGAAAACACGCTACCTAAAGGATGGTAAAACCTGATCTAACAATGTTGAAAGCAATGCATTATGATCAATATGCATGTATACTTACCTGAGAAATATGGGTCCCCATTTCTTCATGGTGTCTTCCTTTTCTTAAAAGTTGGAGTGTCGACAGTAGGCTTTGATGGCTTTTCCACTCTTGCTTACTCGAGTCAAATCTTGATTTTGACATCTAAGAAGGATTTAATGTCATCATACTTCTTTGTCCTCCACCCTTTATCTCAATGGTTGCCAATTTTGCTTGGCATTCTTCTTAGAGAAGGGAATCATGGGGCTAGCCCTACCAGGCATTTTTGATTGCCCCTCGTTTGATCATGCCCCTAAGTGTTTAATTTGTGTTTAGGGATGAGGCTATATAGAAGGTTTGGTCTTTGACAAGGAGTTGCTTTCATGCAGAAATTTTGGAATTTCAAAGCTATTCCAGACACAAAAATCATTTTGACATCGATTTAAAGCAAACTCATTCTGAAGAAATTCAAGTGATTCCTATGGAGAGGTTTTCAAAAGTGATGAAAACTTTTTGTTTTGATTTTGGTAAAAATTATGAAGTGACATTTGATTGGTCACAAAAGGTTTAAATTTCAATTTGAGGGTTATTGAGAACCTTCTTTCAAAGCATTCATTTTATTTGCATGAATAATAATTTTCTTCCACATGAGAAAGCACTGCTTACCGATACAGATTGCTTGTCTTTGATTAGAAAGGGCTTGATTAGGCACATAATGTAGGTTTGGGCTATTGGTTATGAAGAAAAGGATATTTGTAGGCTTAAAAGGTGTTTAAGGGACTTTAAGACTAAGAGTCACTAGGGCTTATATCCCAAACTTTTTGTTCATACATTTCTGGACCTTGGAATTGATTTGTAAAATGGTCCACAGTGCCCCCCAATATAGGTTTGGGCTCTTTCTCTTTGTTTTTGTTTTCTCATTTGGTTTTGAGCATCATTGCATTGGCTTTTTTTTATGCATAAAATTTTTGGATCTTTTTTTTTTTTTATGTCCAAATTTTTGGATCCTTTGGATTTTTTTTTTTATGCCCCCTAGCTTTGTATTGGCACCTTTGATGATTGAGAATTTTCTTTTATGCCCCTAGTATTGTTTGGGCACTTTCAATCGTTGAGGTCTTTTTCATGCCCCCAAGAGTTATTTGGATACTTTCAATCGTTAAAGATTTTTTGGCACTTGCTCCCTAGTGTAGGGTGTGATCATAGTCAAGGTTATTTTTCAAGAAAAATCTATTAGGCTCAAAAAGGGACTGCAAAAGATATATTTTAGCCTTATGAAAAGGATTATCAAAGATGATCCTTTTTCATCTCAAATGCATGCATTTAGGATCGGTAAGCCTTACTCTCATGCAAGTATGCAAAGTGATTTCTCATTATTCATGCAAATAAAACTCCGTTTTTAGAGTTACTTCATTATGTTTGTTTTTTTTAGTGTATGGTTACCTCTCTAAGGAATCTCTTAAATTTCCAAAACTCGTTTGTTTCGGACAAACACCAACATGATTTCTGTTCTTGTACTAAACTTTTAATTCCCAAACAATCTGGATGAATATGTGAGATCACGCATTGTTTTGGAAGAAAGGGGAAACACACCCAAAAAAAATCTTGGTGTAATGGTTTTATGCTTGATGTGTTATTTGCATGAAATAACAAAAAATGAAGGCATGTTATGAATTCAGGAAAACATATGATGTTATTAACAAGGCTAGGTAGATAGGGAAAGTCTTGTGGAATTTTAAGCCAAATTACCAATAAAAACTAGAATAGGGTGAAAAAATCAAGAATTGTTTTTGCAGGCATGATCAAGCAGATGTTGTTTTTTTTTTTTACAGAGCAAGAACAGGCTCTATTCTGCAATGGTGCTGCAATTCCCTTTTGGTCAGCTTTCCCACAAAAGCTTTTATCAAAATGTTGTAGTGTGCTGGGGCTTTTGACTGTGTTTGCCCCCAACTTCTTCAGGTTAAGTCATCGTTAAGTTTCAAACAAAGATGACAGGTTAGTTGGAAGGAACTTCCCTAGAGATGCTTTTCAATATTTGCTCGAGTAAGTTAGAGGTGAGTCAAGCTTTTGTTCAGAGACTCCAACTCTTTTTGAAAATGGATGCTACAGTGAGCATGCTCTTCATCTCCATTGTTTTTTGCTCAAAATTAGGTGTTGCAGACTCGTAGGGAACCCACTTTTTATTTTAGTGCATACATGATAAATGTATGAACATGAGATTTATATAATGAACTCTCCCTTCGAGGGGTGAAATAAGATCGTAACTTTTATATGATGAAACAAGAATCTTGATTCTTGCCCAAACTCTACAATGAAAAATTTTAGAGTGACAGTCATTTTGTCACCCACAAGTCTTGAGTTCAAGATACTTCAAGAAGGGTTCATCCCGATGCAAATAAATGATAGCACATACAACTTAAGGACAGGTACCATTCATTATGTGAACATAGGTAGGTTTTCTACCTGGTCTCAAAAGGGTCTATAAACTGCCCAGTGACCACCTCACATGAAGGCAATATAGGGGCCTACAAGGAATGGTTAGGGCACCGTGTGACCGCCATTACCGAGTAAACACTCAGCTCATAGTTGGATGTTTCACAAATTTGAACCCCGATTGAAAGTCATGAGGCAGACCGCTTCTCCCCACCTAACTTAGAAGCTTGTGTGTGCTTTCAAAAATAGATACAAGTGATGCATGTAACAATTCTAAAAATGCATGCATAAAACACAATAAAAAAGCTAAAATTTAAACACATCAAATACACAAAGTTTAGCCCAATATTGTTAGAAACAATACCTCTCTAATGGAGTCGTCATTCTGTCGCACGTCAAAAAAATCCACGCGGTGTCGGCTCCGATAATTTTTCATTGTTATTATTTGATTTGATCTTGTTGGATTTGTTAAGAGTCGCCACCTAGTATTTAATTGAAGGTTACTAGGAAACCCGGTTGTACTGGTCTTGTCAGAGATTCACGGATAAGGGACCGATTGTGGTTAGAGAAAGTATTAGCACCCCTAACGCACCCTACTAAGGTAAGCTGCTTCATGGACTTGATGTGTTAAAGAAGTTTAAAAATTTTATCTTTTCATTGAATTTTAGAAATACAACTTCCGTACAAGTTTGTACTTCTATACCGTGATCCAATCAAAATACTAAATTCTTCTTTATTCTCTGCAATTTTATTATAAAAGAAAACATTCATAAGACAAATACAAACACACACATGCATTTTTTTTATTTTTTTTATTTTTTTATTTTCCTTTTTTTTACATCCACATTACAAATTATAAAAATCCAAAACTAAATAAAAATTACATTAAATAATTTAAAATTTACAAAACAGTCCCTAAAACACTAGAAATTGCATTGAAGTCCCTTATAAGGCAGTGTGAACAGTGCTCATGAATAGTAGATCATTTCTTCATGCGTTACCACTGCCGAAGGTGGAAGAACCAGTAGACCAGGGTGGTCTTCCTCTTCTCTGTCTTCCTGCGCCGGCGGTGGGTGTTGTGATTTGGGTTTTCAAATTGGAAACCACGATAAATTCTAGGCAAAGCTTCCGACAACCAGTACTCATCAACCATTAAAACAATAACAAATACCAACGGTACAATGGTAAACAGACATCTTATGTAGCATATATCCAAATATCAACCCAAGAAACGGTTGGATCTCCCTGGATCGGAGTTAGACCGAAACTGACCTGAAATTGGCGAGCCACTGTTGAACATGCATAACACTTTTTGGGATGAGTTTCATCTCATCTCCACCGTTCAGAATGTGCAATACAACCATACGCATCACATATCCAAAACTCAGATTGATCCAACGGTGAATAATGGAGAAATAAGCTGGTGGCTCTAATTGTTCCGAGAGTGGTTTGTCGAGAAATATTCAAATGGTAATATTTCTCTCTTGGTTTTAAATTTGAATGATCGCTCTAGTCAGGATGTAGGAAATATAGGGACACACAACATACCTAAATTTCACATTGATCCAATGGTAGAAGAGTGATAAATCGTCCAGCAACGCTGACAGGTCTAAGAGGGTGAGGGAGGCGGCGGCTCTTCTAGTAAGGGAGAAGAAAAATGTTAGGGTTTTTTGTGATTTAGGGTTTCTCTTCTTCTTCTTCTTCTTTTGTCAAAATTGCCCCCCTTTTCTTTGTATTAAAGGTTGCTATTTATAGGCAAAATATTGCTTGGATTTCAAAATTGGTCCCTCAATTTTATTGTTTTTCATAAATTTTGATTTTTTTGATTTTTTTTGTATTTTTTTGAAAACGAGCAATATCAACATCGACTTAATGAGGAAAATCAATGATTTTAAAAATAACGCGTTAAAAGTTGAACGCGTTCCAAATATCTTTGAAAATTTAAATTCTTTTGAGATGATGCTGAAAATGCTAAAAATGATGCAAATATATTTAAAAATGTATTGTTTTGGATTTTCATTGTTTTTCTCTTTGTTTTTAATTTTTCTAAAATTTTATCAAAACACGGATCAAAAATTAAGGAATAACCCAGAATTGGGTTATGACATCAGCTTTTTCTCAATCACTTTTTATGCTGAAGATGGTCTGGTAATAATATAGTAGATACCATTACCCTTCACAAACTTAACTTGTCTTTTACTCTCAAGTTTTTAGACTTGAGACTTTAAATTCTAGCAAGTTCTAATTGAGTGGTCAAGAATCCCATCATGGTATTCACATTTCTCATTTAGATTGTATTGCCTAGGAAATGGTGGTTGTATGAGATATAATGGAGTTAAGGTAACATGTCTAGTGTTTAGAAGATGCCAATAAATATCTTTGAGTGAGAAAGGCATGTTAATCTTTGAAAGAGGCACTTAAGGGCCATTGACACAACGAGATTCAATTGGATAACATTTTCAATTGATTAGTAATTAAAAGTGTATTTTTATCAATATTTTATGTCATTATTTTGCACTTGAAGTATCAATAACTTCTTAACTGGAACATATTTTATAATAACAAGTTTGATAATATAAGATACTTTTAATTTATAGTAAATATTCATTTTAAATGCAAACCTATCATATAAATCAAATGATTGATTGATTAGTTTAACTATTGAAATTGAGAAGACAAAGGAAGAGTTAAACTTAAAAAATAGATGCTAGTTGAATTAAAATTGAAAACCATTCAGTTATGGGATCATAACTAAAGCTATAAAACCTGGATTTAGGTATGGTTTACATAAATAGAAAGCTACGACATAGGCATAAAACTTTCATGAAATGTCCAAGATTAAAAAGGATCGTTCTCAAGTTTAAATTGTAACAACAATAGAGAAGTCGGAATCTATCTAGGAGTCCAAATACTGTTTAGTGTTTAACCTATATCTTAAGTTTTAGAAGTTCAAATGACCTCATTCTTGTTTTGTTGGAAAGCTAAGATAATTTTTCATAACTTACATGAAGATTATTGACACGACCAAAAGATTGATGTCTTCTTCCACGTGTAGGAATGTCAAAGTAATAAATAACTCAATAAGACCGGGATTGAACCACAAGGAAGTTAACTATATAACAACAACAACAATAACAATAACAATAGTAATAGTAATAATAGTACTAATAATAAGAAAAATAAGAAGTTAAAGAGGATTTTGAGATTGCAAAATTAATGTGATGATCATACAATGATAAAAATAAAGGTCAAGGTTAGAGGATCTACTAATAGTTTTTCAAAAAAAGTATAGTATAAACTCTTTTATTACTCAATTGAAAACCACACACAAAGGAGGATTTAATTGGATTTTAAATTGTTAGCATGATTGCATTAATTATCTTATTCAAATAGTGCTAATACTTGTAAATATTGTCAGGTATTCATGATTATAACTTATGTTAACAACAAATCAAGTTCCTTTTATAGTACAAGTACTGGTTATACCATACGGTTGGGTTATAAAAGTGTCAAGTATTTGTTATACCAAGTGTTATACAACACAAATCTAGACTAACCATTTAATAAGCAAAGTATCAAAAGTGAACAAGATAATAAATATAAAACATATTAGTATCAAACATTAAAGTCTATATTAAGTTTACACTATACTTATTCTTACACCATTAGTGTAACCTTTTTACCTTGACATAATAAACTTAATTAAATATAATAAAAAAGAGAAAAATAAATAATTAAGATAAGAACATAAATAAGATAAAAGTTAACTAAGTAAATGAAAAGAAATTAGAAGCATAAACAAGAGATTAATACAAGTAAAACTTAAGCCTTACAATAAAAAGAAAGTAAGAACATGATGTTGATCTAAAAACCAAGATGTCTAAATGTATGGAAAATACCTCTTTTTATAGGTTAAAATTGAAACCTATTGATTTGTTGACTAATTGTTGAGTGGGTGGCCAACTCTTGACTTGGTGATAATTTTTATCTTCTTGTCTGAATAAAACGTCATTGATAATGTCAGAATTTGAACAGACTTAAATTATGAAAGTTCTAGGAAATTATCTTAAGTTTCCATGAAAAAAGATTAAGGTCGTTTGAACTTCTAGAACTCGAGATATGGCTGAACATTAAACAGTGTCTCATAGTATCAGACTTGTTATGATAAAACATATTTTAGTTAAGAAGTTATTGATACTTCAAGTGTAAAATGATGATATAAAACCTTGATAAAAATACACTTTTAAGTACTAATCAATTATTTATTTAAATTATGATATTAGCAATGATGTTTTTTTTATAGACAAGAAGCTAAAGATTATTGTCAAGTTAGGAGGGGACCACCTATTCATCAATTAGTCATTAAATTAATAGTTCTGAAATTTAGCCTATAAAAGGAGGTATTTTCATGCATTTAGGCATCTTGGTTATCAGATCAAGATAATGTTCTAGCTCTCTCTCTTTATATTTTTGTAATGTTTAAGTTTTAATTTCATTAATCTCTTGTTTATTCTTTTCATTTCATTTACTATTCTTATATAATTATATTCTTATCTTGTTTATCTATGTTTACTATTCTTATTCATAATATTCAGTTAAATTTGTTATGTCAAGGTGTAAAGGTTATACTAATAGCGTAAGAATAAGTATAGTATAAACTCAATATAGAATTTAATATTTGATACTAATATATTTTATATTTATTATCTTACTCATTCTTAATACCTTGCTTGTTAAATGGATAATTTAGATTTGTGTTGAAAAATATTTGGTACAACAAATACTTAGTACTTTCATAGCCCAACTATATGGTATAACCAATACTTGTACTATAGAAGGAACTTGATTTGTTATTAACATAAGTTATTACCATGAATACTTGACAACATTTACAAGTATTGATATTATTCAAATAAGATAATTAATATAATCATGCTAATAAATTATAATCTAATTGGAACCTTTTTTGTGTGTTATTCCCAATTGAATAATAAAAAGAGTGTTTATTATACTTATTTGAAATACTATTAGTGGATCCTCTAACCTTAAAAATTATTTTATATTTGTTTAAATCCTTACATCAATATCACTTCTCAAAACTCTCTTCAACTCCTTTTCTGTTATTATCTATTTTTTTATTTGTAGTTGATACAGTTAACCTTCCTATTATTTGATTGATACTTAAAAGTGTATTTTTATCAAGATTTTATATCATCATTTTGCACTTGAAGTATCAATAACTCCTTAATTAAGGCATATTTTATAATAATATATATAATAATATAAGATACCTATAATTTATAACAAATGTTCATTTTAAATATAGGCTTATCACATAAATGAAAGGATTCATTGATGAATTTAAAAACTGAAATTGAAAGGACAAAGAGATGGCCAAACTTAGAAAAGAGATGTTGGTGCAATCCAAACTGGAACACTGTTTGATAATTGGGTCACATCTAGAGCTGTAGATCTCAGATTTAGATCTACTTTATATGGATGGAAAGGTAAGACATAGGCCTACAACTTTTATATGGAGCCTAAGATCTAAAAAGATCATTTTCAAGTCCAAATGGTAGCAACACTAAAAAAGTCCGATTCTGTCTTCTAGCTCGAACACTGTTTAGTATTTAGCCCATATATGGAGTTATAGAAGTCCAAATAAGCTGAATTATTTACACAAGAAAGATGAGACAATTTCCTATAACTTTCATGTTTTCAAATGGCTCCAATTTTAACGTTATCAATGATGTTTTGGGTAGACAAGAGAAGATAATTTCCAATTTCTCTTTGTATTTTTTGTAATGTTTATACTTTGCTTCCATTAATATCAAGTTTATGTCTTTCATTTCTTTTTCTTTACTTAGTTAACTCTTATCTTATTTATGAACTTATTTTGTTTATTTATTTTTCTTTCTTTCATTATGTCTAGCTAAGTTTATTATATCAAGGTGAAAAGGTTACACTAATGGTGTAAGAATAAGTATAATGTAAACTCAATATGGACTTTAATGTTTGATACTAAAATGTTTGGTATTTGTTATCTTGTTCACTCTTTAATACTTTACTTGTTAAATAACTAATCTTGATTTATATTGTATAACACTTGGACAGCAAATGCTTGGCACTTTCATAGCCCATACTATATGGTATAACCGACATCTGAGCTATGAAAAGAACTTGATTTGTTGTTAACAAATGTTTGGTATTTGTTATCTTGTTCACTCTTTAATACTTTGCTTGTTAAATGACTAATCTTGATTTATATTGTATAACACTTGGACAGCAAATGCTTGGCACTTTCATAGCCCATACTATATGGTATAACCGACATCTGAGCTATGAAAAGAACTTGATTTGTTGTTAACATAAGTTATAATCATGAATGCTTGACGAGATTTACAAGTATTACCATTAATCAAATAAGATGACTAATGTAATCATCTTAACAATCTATAATCAGATTGGAACCTCTTTTGTGTGTGGTTTCCAATTGAATAATAGAGGTTTTACTATGCTTGTTTGACATAGCATTAGTGGAACCTCTAACCTTGACATTTATTATTATGATTGTTTAATCCTTACATTAATATTCCATCTCCAAGTTCTCATCATCATCTTCTTCTTCTCTTTCTTTATTATTATTATTATTATTATTATTATTATTATTACTACTAATACTTCTACTACTACTACTACTATTATTATTATAGTTGTTGTTGTTATTGCTATTATTTTTGTTTATAATTATTGTTTATAATTTGAACAATTAACCTCCCTGTGGTCCGACCCCGATCTTGTCGGGTTATTTATTACTTCGACACTCCTGCACTTGGGAGAAGACATCAATCTTTCGGTCGTGTCATTGTTCAACCTCGATCTTATCAGGTTATTTACTACTTCAATACTCTTACACTTAGAAGAAAACATGAACTCTTTGATCATGTCACCAATCCAGAAGCCAATTCTTAATTCATATTCCATCATAACTTTAAAGTTCATAGTTGGACCTTTGATTTCTCTTATTTTGATAGCTTGTTCAATCTTTTCAACATAATCATTAGGTCTATAAAGTGTTAGTTGTATTTATAATTAGGAACTCAAAGTAGGGTTTCTTAAAAGTGTTAGTAAACAAACTAGCCATCTACTTTACTAGCAATAGAGGATTCACTTGAGTAGCTACCTCACACCATCTCTAGGTGTATCCCTATAAAGATTTCCTATCACTCATTTTCATATCTTATAGGCTAGATCTAATAAAATATTTCTACCTTAAAATCTCTAAATTGTTGAGCCTTATATACCAAGTCATAGCAGTGTCACTAACGTTGTCTTGAAAAAAGTAAACGAGAAGTTTCTCATTATGGATAACTTCTACCATCTTATTATAGTAGATCTTTAAGTGAGTTAATAAGCATTGAGTTTCCATGTATTTGACAAACTTAGACACTCAAAATTCTTTTGGCAATACAACATTTGGGACTAGGCACATTTCAACTTGTTTTAATGGCTTGCATAAACTAGACTTCTCAATCGCTCTTATTTTTTCTTCAAAGCTTCCTACTTGTTACAAGATTTTTCCATAGGTTTTTATCTTGGAATATCTTCTTAAATCAAGTCTACCTTAGGGGGTACCCTTATAAGGCTAATAGGTTGAATATACAAGTAATGTCTTATAAATTGAGATTCTAAAGATATTCCACTAAAGCCTGAATTCTATTGATGGAAAGGAGTCATAATTACTTGTTATATGGTATTATTGGTTTAGTAATAGAGGCTTTTACATATGTTTCCCTTAATGCCAACTCAAGTGAGTTGGTGAGCCTTGTTATGTCCTTTTTACAACTTGCCATCCTTTTCTAATGTTCAACCTCTTGATGAGTTTGTTCCTTATTTTCCATTAGTTTCTTTTAGGATCTAGAGTTATAGGTTCACTTTTAAATGAGGACTTATATTTCAAACTTTCAAATAAAAATCAAACAAGTTTGCAAAGCAAATAAATACTTGTAAAAACAAAAAAGTAAATTGAATAAAAGCTCACCTTTTAGGGAATACAATGTTTATCATTTAGTGTCATTATTATATTGATGAGGGAATCCATATTCTGTAGTCAATTTGTAATAACTCTTATATATATATAGTGACCGTTTACCATGTATAAGTTCTAGAATTTAAGATGCTACATATCAGGCTTTCCATGGTGCAATTTACAAATAGAACATATATTCTAAGGATATGTTTTATTCATTAAGTAAGAATATATAGTTTGTTTACTTGGTGTAAAAAAGTCTCAAAACTACATAGTAACACTCCTTATAAGAAATAATATGGAGGAGTTGTAAGAAATGGTAAAGGCATATATGTTTACCATTACCAAGTAGACACTCAAATCTACGTTGGGTGTTTCGTGAGCCTAAATCCCTCTAATTCCCTACCTAATCTAAAAGCTTTTGTATGTATGCTTTAAAAAAAATTAAAGCATATAAAGCAATAGGTATTATTTCATATCTAATATACAAATATATGAGCAATATGTATAAAAATGTATGTTGATCATAAATGTATAAACCAACCAAAATAAAATACAATAATTAGACAAACAACAAAGTTTACTCTATGGGAAAGTCCTAAAGAAATTGCTATTTTATCATACGTGTATTGTGTCACAATAATTATCCTCCTAGATTAGGATTTTTATGTATAGGTGTAAAAAACAAGGAGTTGTTGTTCTTTATCAGTTGAAAAGGCTTAAAGTCTTAACCTAATATCACTATGAACCCTAATAATCTTTAAAGTTTAGATAAAGGGATTGGTTTTGCATGAGGAGGACAATTTCACCCCTAGTATACCCTATCTAAAGTAAGTTATATTGTTTATTCATTTAAATATTATAAAGGTACAATTGTGTGTTTTTTTAACCATTGATCTATATTTTAGTTAAAGTAGGTCCACCCCGGTAAAGTGGACTATGGTTTTAAAGGTTAAACTTAGCAATTCAAGAGTCAAAACATAGTTTTTATATTTGCTTTTTTTTTTTAAATATACGGAATACATTTTACATATAAGTTTATAATCCTTCATATTATAATAAATAATTTTTTTTTGTTGAAATTTATGTCAAATCCTCATAACTTTAATAAACTTGATATTAAACCTACGATGCATGCAAAATATAAAAACTATTTTTTAATTATTCTTGTATTTCCAAGAAATGCTAAATCATGCAATGTGTTTTTTTTTTTTTGTATTTTTTGTATTAAAATGCAATTTTTTGTTTTTGAGAAACTTAGACATATGAAATTTAAATCATAAATGTGTTTTGATAGAAGGATTTTTTTTGTTGTTTTTTTATTTATATTTTTTAAACAAAAACTGGTCTATTTAAAACTAAAAAAATACATTACATATAAGTTCTTAATCTCAAATTTAAATATAAAAGGAAGAGAGAAAAATGATATTTATACTTAAATATGGGCTTAACTTGTTTTTTTAATATTGAGAATACATCCTATGATAAATTTTTAATTTCTTGTATTAAAAATAAAAAAAGAAAAGAAAGGAGATGGTCAGTTTTTTATAATGGGATTAATTTGTTATTTTCAATATTGAAAATATATCTTCCATGTAAATTTATAAATCTTGATATTAAAAATAAACAAATTATTCTTTTTAGTGTTTAAAGGATAGGTGTTAGACAAAAAATTTTCAATAAAAAACATATGCAAATCATCCTCCCTCTATTTTCAAAATCATAGTTTGATTACTAACTCTAAACTTACAAATATACTCAAATACTATAGATTTATCAATCAAAAAGACATCTTTATAGATCTAGAAATATAATAACAATATCGCAATTATAAATAGCATTACCTTAAGGTAATGTTTTCAAACATTTAAATTTACAACATTAATCACTTCAAATTAAAATAAATTAATAATTTCAACAATTTAAAATTTCAAGATTGTCAACAAACAATTCATGCATCCAAAAACAATAGAACAAACTATTATAAACAATTTTCAAAAATATAATCAACCAAATATATTACTCCATTACCATCAAATTATCAATTAATCGCAAAATTAATCGAAAGAAATCAAGTAATTCAAAATTTATAATAAGAAGTCAATAATTTAAAATTAATAACAAAAAATCAATGACTCATCATAATTCTTTATTCAAATCAAACTCATGCTAAATGGTATTTTCAAATAACATTTGTGGTCATGTTAACCTTGAATAGTTGTTGGACCTTTTGAAATGATGCTTGATTTGCTAAACTAAAAACAAATAGTGGCATGTGGATGCTTTGGAAGGATGAATTAGTTTAGGAGTGTTGGTCAAGAAGGAAGAAAGACCAATAGTGGTTGGAGATTGTGACAATTGCTGGGACGGAAGTGTTTGCTAGCGATGAAGAGAGGGAGATCGTAAGGAAGAGGAGATGGTGTTGTTGCTAGGTGTGTTTGGTTGGGAGTTTTAGTTGTGAGGGGCTATCATGGTGATTTTACTTGTTGGTCATGTATTTATTAGTCACGATTTGTAATAGCGAAGGAGAGAGTGAGTCTTTTGTTTTGTTACTTTTATGTATTATTCATACATGGCCTTGTAAAGATGGGGTTAGAGTTTTGTTGTGTGATATAACTATTTATTTATCAGTTAGAGATCTTCTTTTTTTTCCTTTTAATTGTTTGGTCCAACAATCAACCTAAATTCATTTTAGTTCTTTGTTTCTTCCTTTTCATTTTTGTCCAAATATTTTTTTATTTCCTATTTTTTTTATTTTTTTATTTGAAAAAAACTTGAAAAGACAACTTTCACTAGATAAGAAAAATTATGGATGATAAAAACATTGAAAAGAAATTTAAGATTAGAATTTATTAGTCATGATTTGTAATAGCGAGGGAGAGAGTGAGTCTTTTGTTTTGTTACTTTTGTGTCTTATCCGTACATGATCTTGTAAAGATGAGGTTAGAGTTTTGTTGTGTGTTATAACTATTTATTTATCAGTTAGAGATCCTTTTTTTTCCTTTTAATTGTTTGGTCCAACAACCAACCTAAATTCATTTTAGTTCATTGTTTCTTCCTTTTCATTTTTGTCCAAATATTTTTTTATTTCCTATTTTTTTATTTTTTTATTTGAAAAAAACTTGAAAAGACAACTTTCACTTGATAAGAAAAATTATGGATGATAAAAACATTGAAAAAAAAATTAAGATTAGAATTAATTTGAGGTGACACTGAAAATGCTAAAAATAAAACAAATACATTAAAAATATATTTTTTATTTTTTTAACATATTGAAAATATTTAGAAAAGTAAAAAGTCAAAAATTAAGTTATTACTAATCTTAAATAATATTCCCACAAGATAACATTTTTAAGCATTTAAATCCACAACATTAAGCACTCCAAATCAAAACAAATTAATAATCTCAACAATTTAAAATTTCATAGTTGTCAACAAACAATTTCATGCATTCTTAAAATTCTTAACTAAATTTTTTGCAATAAATCATAAATTAGAACCAACCATCACAACCAATTTTTTAAAAATATATTCAACCAAATATATTACTCCATTACACTCAAATTATCAATTAATTGCAAAATTAATCACAACAAATCAATAACTCATCACAATTGTTCATTCAAATCAAACTCGTGTTAAATGGTATTTTCAAATTACATTTGTAGTTTATGTTGACCTTCCACCGTTGATGGACCTTCTAGAATGACACTTGATTTGACAAAAAAATGGTGGCCGATGGGTTCAACATGCCACCATTATTGCCGACGAGTAGACTCAAGCACCGTTGTCGGTCCAAGAAAGAAAATAGGTGGGTCTGAAGTAGCTTCTTCTCCTTTTTCTTTCTATACTAGCGAAGAAGTTAATAGTCATGTGCAAAGACAGCAAACTTCTCCATCCACATATCCTCTGCAACCGTGGATGAGAGCTGAATTGTTCACTAGGAAGAGTTGAGGTTGATCTGTGATTGGAGCAGTTGCTAGCGGTGACTCTTTTTTGTATGGTGACTGATGTTATAGTAAGGAAAGAGGTTGATGGCGGCACCTGGAGGTTCTACCACTAGTGGTGGATGCTGCTAGTGAACGGTCAATTGTTGACGCGGTGATAGTTGACAATAATTGGTGTTGAGACCAGCGGTGGTGTTGTCACAGATAGAAAGAGAGATTGTTTTAAACAATGAGAAAGGGAGGGGCGGATTGTTTGGAAAGAAGGGATGCAAATTTTTCTTTATATGGGCTTAGCTTATTGGGCCACCCATGCCCACATTCTTGGCCTTTGTTTACTGAGAGCATTATGGATTGTTTTTGTTTTTATTTATTAAATTTCATTTTATTAAACACTATTCAATTTATACTTAGTTTTTGAATAATATTATAGTGTTTTTTTATCAAGCACTTCTTTTATAACCTTTCCTGATTTGTTGTCTATTCTCTTAGATTTGTTTCTATATTTTCTCCATATTTTAATTGTCATTGCATGATTACATAAAAAAATAGATTAAAAACATTAGTGTGTTATTCATATAGTTTTTAATAAATATGCTGCATAATAATGAAAAAAATATTTCTTTTATTAAAATTTACTTTTATGATTCTAAAATATTTTTGCTTCAAAAAATAAACATTGTAACAAATAAATACCAAAAAATAAATCACATTAATAGGATAAAGTTTTTATTGATATTATCCTAATCACATTTAATTTTTATTAAATAAAATACTTAGATAAAAAAATCTTTTTGATAAAAATAGATTAATTAAAAAAAGAAAGATTACACTTGCAAATTATTTCTTTTCTTATCAAAAAATTATTTAAGCTAAAAAATACATTAATATTGCTACCCTATTTTTCTTCTTCTTCTTTTTTTTTCATAAAAAATAATTTTTATTAAGACTTTAAATGTGAACAAGTAGACTAGTTGTAATAAAGGGCGTAATTGAATGATTTGTTTTCTTTGCATGAAGTGAGCGATTAAAAATATTGATTAACTCGTATTTTTAAAAATATTTTAATTTTTTTATTAAAAATTATTTTTATATATATTTTATATCATTTTGATGTACAAATTTTTTTAAAAAAAATTATTATTTTAATATATTTTAAAAAATAATAATAAATATATAATCCCTGGTCCAACAAGCAGGAAGTGCTTGACATGATATATCATTGAAAAAGAAATCATTATTGTTTTGACCGCAAAATAAAATGTTATTTATTTGTCACGGGCTGGAATTTTGATGTTATTCTTATAGCTAATTAAGAGCATTAATTAGAAGATATTTTAGTAATGCCATTGCTCCTGGCCTGCCGACATGCTTACAGAATCTAATAGGTTCGAGAAATAACTGTATTCACAATTATTCACAGAGATACCATTTTATTTATAACTTTTTATTTATTCTTTTTCTTTATACTCTTAACAAATCAACCTTTCTTTTTATTTAATTTTTTTAATTTTATTTTATAATATTAAATTATTAAATAAAAATTATAAAGCAAAAAAAAGCATTATATCCACTCTTATAAATCAAGTTCATGACTTTACTATTGTTTTGATAGGTTAATTCGTAATAATTTAAAATTTTACCATTTAAATATTTAAAAATAAAAAGTTAAAATAAAATTTTTTTTAATTTTTTTAAATTAAATTATACTTTATTCAAGTCATGATTGGACTTGCAGGCCGAGTGGGTTGCATTCAGTCATTTCCTACCAAGTTTAATTTAAAATTAAGTTGGGTAAAGGGCCGAATGGTAATTATTCAAATTAATTGAAATTCCTTATAATAAATTAATTAAAATATATTTTGAATATTATTTTATTAATCATAGTTCAAATTTTACTTTTTTTTAAAAAAAATAACATTTCATGATTGGCATTACACTGCAGGTTAATTAGATTAGAAAACAAATTGAACCTAAAAATAAATATCTAGGTGGTGAGGAAGTTTTTGATATTTTTTTAAAACTCGACATTACTAATTAATTCTAGAAACTCCCGACTTAACTTTTTTATTATCTCAAATTTTAAATTAAATTGTATGAGATTACAAGATGATCAATAAAAGCATAGTTTGATTTTTTAAAAAACTTAAAATAATGGTTTGGTTTTTTAAAAAAAATTAAAATAATATTTTTTTAATATTAAAATAATAACATATTAGATCAACCTGAAATACATGGCTTAATTGAACCCGCAACTCAAATCATGAATTTCATTAGGTTTAACAATTGTTTTTAACATAATAACAAAAATAAATACCTATACAATTAAGGATTAATCTAATATCATAATTTTTATTTTAGACTATGATAACTTTATTAAAAGTAAACTAAAATAAATTATAAGTATTAATTCAAAATTATCAAATATTGAAGAATAAAATCAATAAAAAAAAGCCATAAAATATTTATTTGAATAAAAAATGAAAGATGCAATTTAAAAATTAATAAACTATTTGGCATTGTTATTAACCTCAACCTAGAGGGTCAACCTTTAAATATGTTGACCTGACTCCTTTTATAATGTTTTGGGAATTGATTTTATATAATATAGTTACATGGAGAGTTTAAAAGCAATAAAAAAAACCAATAAAAACATAGATTAGCTTTAAAAATATTTTAAATATTGAGACAAAAATATATTAAATTGATCTAGATTTCATGACTTAACTTGTAAACTCACAACCTAGATCATGGAATGCATTAGGTTTAAAAATTTATTTCTTAAATTTATTTTTTTATTTAATAATATGATAATAAAAATAGGATTCATAAAAATTGAGCATCGAGCAAATGCTAGGATATTTGTTGAAAAAATTAAGACTACGATAACTTCATAGAAAAAAACCAAAATAAATTATGATAATCAATTTAAAGTTAATAAAATATTAAAAGATAAAATTAAAATAAATAAATTTACAAGATAGAATTAAAAAAAATCAAAGAAGAAAATTTGAAATAAAAAGGTGAACATTAAATCACCATCAACATGTTCAATTTTTTTTAGTAGATAGTTGTAATAAGCTCTCCTTTTTTACAACCCTTCATGATTTTTTCCTATTATTTATGTAATTTTATTTAATCTCTTTCCTACACACACATATATATATACAATCAAATAAAAAATATATTTCAAAAAATAAACTTATCAAATCTAGCTAAATTTATATCTTGAATTATGAGTTTGATGAATTAATTTAGATTCATCTTAATGGATCCTAAATATTGTAATTTTAGTATTAAAAATAAAAAATAAAAATAACATCATCTCAATATTTTTTAAAGTTAAACAAGTTTTGTTGAGATCGATTCTAATATTTTTGGACATATATCTATTAAGTCATATCATATTAGTTTTAATCTAATTTAGTTTGAAATCTAGTCTAATGCGGTAAAATAATCAAAATATCTTAGTGTCAATGAATGAGATGCATACTATTTTTATATTTTTAATATAATTGTGTCAAAATTATTAAAACATGTATTTTTCTTTCATTTGAACTTGCTTTTATGATTGGTAGGAGATATTGTCCAAAAACAAATATTCTAGTGAAACAAATACCAGGAAAAAGAAAGTGTGATAATAAAATAAAGAGATTTTAACTAGCAAGACATTTTTTTATTGTATTTCATTTCATTTTTTATTGAATAAATAATTTCTTTGATATTTGTTCTAATTGTTGTTCTTGTTATTATTAAATAAAGAACACTAAACAAAAAAAATGTATGATATTTTGATAAATAAAAAAAGCTGAATGAGGAAATGAGGGATTATATCAACAAATTATTTTTGCTTATATTGAATAAAAAGTATTAGTTTTTTTTAAATGTTGACATATAAGTGAATAAAAGATATGGATAGTTCATGCTAGAAATCAGATATCTTAATTTGCATTCAGTTATTAACTTTTTAATTTAATCTTTTTTATGGTTAACAATTTGTTTTAACATTTATTAAACCATTTAATTATCAATTTATTTTTCTTAAATACAAACATCCAATTTTAAGTCAACTGTATATTAATATTTTTGTACTAAAAAAGGTTTGTGTATTTTTTTTATATGAAAATTTGCCGAAGCAAAGATCAAGTTGTCTACTTAAAAAATTAAAATGGAAAGCTAATCTTCTTAGTGAGAATAAAAAATATTTGTGAATGCAAATATTTAACTTGAGCTACCTTTTTATTTTATACATTTTTATTTATTTTATCTTAAATGTTAATTTTTGCTACTAAAATCAAATGATTTTTGGTTTTATAAATATCATGAAAATACAAATTTTATATAAAATAAAAGAGGAAAAAATTTAAATAAAATTACAATATTCTCTTTAAAGTATAATAATAATTAAAAAAACAATTAAAAAAGTTAATTACTATTTCAAAAATTATTAAATTAAATAATTTAAAAAGTAAAAGAGCGAGTGTTAATTAAAATATGAAATAAAATAATTAAAAATGAAAAATGAAAAGGAAAATGGGTTGTTAATGTTAATTAAATACTTCAAAGAGAAGCTAATATCCTGAGTAAAAACAAAAACTAGATGCACAAGCAAATATTTTACCTTTTCTTTTTTTAACATAAATGCATTATGAAAATACAACTTATTTATATAAGATACAAGAGCAAGAAAATTTACAGAAAAACTACAAAAATGTTTTTGAAGCATTATGAAATTAAAGAAAGAAATAAAAATAATAATTAATATTTTAAATAAATAAAGTAATAATTTTTTAAAAAGTAGACAAGGTATTGATTTTAAATTTGAAAGCAATAAGGAATTTTGTTTTTAAAAAGAAAAATAAGATGATGCCCTCTTATCTAGCTAATTTTTTTTTGAAAGAACGGACGTTTTTTGCAGCCCTTTTTATAAACATTCAACATGTTGACTACTATGCCAACCTACGTGTCACTTGATGGAAATAAAAAAGATTGATCATCAAAATTGAGATTCGAGGCTTCAAACCGTAAAAATTTCTCTTGAAAAACTCTAAACCTATTGTCATCTCTAAAACATCCTATTCTCACTCACTTAAAGAACAAAAAATAAAAATAATAAGTAGAAAAAAATAAACTTATCAACATAAAGATCTGTCATTTTCCTAACTAGAATATAATCATTGAAGCATTTTGTTTCTCCTTCAATGTTTTTTAACAACTTTTTCTCAGCTACTCCCAACATTCAAGGATTGAAATGTAAAAACAAATAAAAAATTTACAAAAATATAAATTGTTAAAATAAGAGAGGGAAAAAAACACATAAACTAAATTGTTATAAATGAAAATGAAGTTTCTCGTGCACAATTGCAAATGAGGCTTTTTTCATTTTAAGTTTGGTCCTTATTACTATAAATTATTTTTAACTATAATTTAAAATGCTACTTTGATCTAATTCTTTTAGTTTATTAGTAATAATTTAACCTATATAATGAACATGAATATTGAACCCAAACCATATATACAATCGTATCAAACTCCAAAAATAAAAATAAAAACCTATATTACAAATAGAGTTATTCTCTTTGCTATCCTCTTTAACAATCCTAGAAAAATTGTTGAAAAATTCACGTATTAGTTGGTGCAAATGCATAAATTAAGTATTTCAAGTAATAATTATGATGCTATATAGATGGAGTAATCATCTAAAAATACAAAAACTCTAGAGTTATTAGAACACTAGTTTATTTAAATAGATGATAAGAAGTTACAATTTAAAAGGTGTAAAACAAAAATCCCATTATAAAAGCGGAATTTAAAAAACTGGTCGAGAGATTCATGGAAATTCTCATGTATAATTTATTTTTAAGTTATTTATTTAAAGTGATAAATATAAACTACTTTGAGCCAATTCTTTTAGTTTATTAGTAATAATTAAACTTGTATAATAAACAAGAGTATCGAGCCCAAACCATATATACAATTGTATCAAACTCCCAAAAAAAAAATACTCCAAAAAAAAAATACTAAATTACAAATGGAGTTCTCCTTGTTATCCTATTTAGCAATCCTAGAAAAATTATTGAAAAATTCACATATTAGTTGGTGCAAATGCATAAATCAAATGTTTCAGATTATAATTATGATGCTATATGGATGGAGTAATCATCTAAAGATACAAGAACATTTACTAGAACACTAGTTTACTTAAATATATAATGAGAAGTTAAAATTTAAAAAGTGTAAAACAAAAATTCCAATATAAAAGTGGAATTTAAAAAACTAGTTGAGAGATTCATGGAAATTCTCGTGTATAAGTTATTTTTAAGTTATTTATTTAAAGTGATAAATATAAACTACTTTGATCCATTTCTTTTAGTTTATTAGTAATAATTAAACTTGTATAATAAATATGAGTATTGAGCCCAAACCATATATATAATCATATCAAACTCCCAAAAATAAAAACTAAATTAAATTGGAGTTGTTCTCCTTACTATTCTGTTTAGAAATCCTAAAAAAATTGTTGAAAAATTCAGGCATTAGTTGATGCGAATGCATAAATAAAGTGTTTCAGGTTATAATTGTGATGTTATATTGATGGATTAATAACTAAAGGTACAAGAACTCTAAAGTTACTAAAACACTAGTTTACTTAAATAAATGATGAGAAGTTAAAATTTAAAAAGAATAAAAATTCCAATATAAAAGCGGAATTTAAATAACAAGTTAAGAGATTTATGGAGATTCTCATGTATAATTGATTTTTAAGTTATCTATTTAAAGTAATAAATATAAACTACTTTGATCCAATTCTTTTAGTTTATTAGTATTAATTAAACTTGTATAATAAATAAGAGTATCAAGCCCAAACCATATATACAATCATATCAAACTCCCACAAAAAAAAAAATACTACATTACAAATGGAGTTGTTTTTCTTGCTATCCTGTTTAGCAATCCTAGAAAAATTATTGAAAAATTCATGCATTAATTGGTGGGAATGCATAAATGAAGTGTTTCAGGTTATAATTGTGATGCTATATGGATGGAGTAATCATCTAAAGGTATAAGAACTCTAGAGTTACTAGAACACTAGTTTACTTAAATATATAATGAGAAGTTAAAATTTAAAAAGTGTAAAAACAAAAATTCCAATATAAAAATGGAATTTAAAAAACTAGTTGAGAGATTCATGGAGATTCTCATGTAGAAGTTATTTTTAAGTTATTTATTTAAAGTGATAAAGATAAACTACTTTGATCCATTTGTTTTAATTTATTAGTAATAATTAAATTTGTATAAGAAATATGAGTATCGAGCCCAAACCATATATATAATCATATCAAACTCCCAAAAATAAAAACTAAATTACAAATGGAGAACATTTAGAAATCCTAGAAAAATTATTGAAAAAATTCATTTATTAGTTGATATGGATGCATAAATAAAGTGTTTTAGGTTATAATTGTGATGCTACATGGCTGGAGTAATATTCTAATGGTACAAGAACTCTAAAGTTACTAGAACACCGGTTTACTTAAATAAATGATGAGAAGTTAAAATTTAAAAAGTGTAGAACAAAAATTTCAATATAAAAGTGGAATTTAAAAAACAAGTTCAGAGATTCATGGAGATTCTCATGTATAATTTATTTTTAAGTTATTTATTTAAACTGATAAATATAAACTACTTTGATCCAATTCTTTTAGTTATTAGTAATAATTTAACTTGTATAATGAACATGAGTATCGGGCCCAAAATATATATACAATTGTATCAAACTCCAAGAAAAAAAAAACCAAATTAAAAATGGAATTGTTCTTCTTACTATCCTATTTAGTAATGCTAGAAAAAATATTGAAAAATTCATGTATTAGTTGATGTGAATGCATAAATTAAATATTTTAGGTGATAATTGTGATGTTATATAAATAGAGTAATCATCTAAAGTACAAGAACTCTAAAGTTAGTAAACTAGTTTACTTAAATAAATGATGAAAAGTTAAAATTTAGAAAATATAAAACAAAAATCCCAATATAAAAGCGAAATTTAAAATAATGTAGAAAGATTCATAAAGATTTTTAAATATAATTTATTTTTAAGTTATTTATTTAAAGTGATAAATGTAAACTACTTTGATCCAATTCTTTTAATTTATTAGTAATAATTTAAATTGTATAATGAAAATAAGTATTGAGTCCAAACCATATATATAATTGTATCAAACTCCAAAAAAATAAAGCTAAATTACAAGTGGAGTTGTTCTCCTTACTATCCTATGTAGTAATTCTAGAAAAATTGTTGAAAATTTCACATATTAATTGATACAAATGCATAAATTAGATATTTCAAATGATAATGTTATATGAATAGAGTAATCATCTAAAGATATAAGAACTTTAGAACTACTAAAACACTAATTTATTTAAATAAATGATAAGAAGTTAAAATTTAAAAAATATAAAATAAAAATTTCAATATAAAAATAAAGTTTAAATTATTGATAAAAATTCTCTAATATAATTTATTTGTAAGTTATTTATTTAAAGTGATAAATATAAACCAACGTAACAAACCCTAGCTACCTACACTTTTTCTTATTTTCGTTTTTATAGCCTCTTTGGATCACTCTCAACCTAGAAACAACAGCAAAAATGAAGAGAAGTCTCTTCATTGGTTGCATTTTGGCCACACTGGCTGTGCTAGCAAACAGTGCTCACCATGAATCATCACCTTGGAAATCACCAGCACCGTCACCATCAGCAGATTGCACCAATGTGGCATTTGACATGTTGGATTGTATAACCTATTTGTCGGACGGTAGCGAAGCGGCGAAGCCCACTGATTCTTGCTGTGCTGGGTTTGAAGCAGTGCTTAGTCAGGATGCTGAGTGCTTATGTTTTGCAATGAAGCATGGTGCAGATTTTGGCGTTGCTGTGAATCTTACCAGGGCTGCAGCTTTATCTTCTGAGTGTGGAGTTTCTGCTCCTCCTCTTAGTAAATGTAGCAGTGAGTAATCTAATACCTGGATTGTTTTTCTTAGAAAGTTTTATTTGATTGATTATTTATCTATTCGATGATGTGTTTGTTTTGCATCCAGTCTCTGTGCCTGCTACCGGTGCACCTGGTACGTAAGTTTTGGATTGTGTTTTCCCCAGTTTCAATCTGAAATTGTTCTATCTTGCTTTGTTTTGATGATAATTGACAATATGAAAGATCTACTTTGAGTGTATTCAGCTAGTAAAACAGACAGATATGATTTTGGAATTGGATATTTAATGTTTCCTAATTTGACAAATAAGATAACAAGCCCTTTCATGAACAATGAATTAAAAAAAAAAAAACAATTTAACGAATTTAAAGTGATGAAAAGGTGTAGTGTAGAGCAGAGATTATCATCAAGCTCCTGATTATATTGTCACGCCCCATAATATTTAATTATTTGAACTCTTTTGTGAGGGAAATTCTTTTCTCTGTTCATTATTGTTTACGACAGCTTAAACATTTTTATTTTGTGGAAAATGTTTATGCAGCTAACCCTCCATCCTCCGTACCAGAGCCAGCTCCACCAACAGAATCTCCACCGTATCCTGTTATAGAGCCACCAACAAATAACCAACCTTCAGCCCCAGCTCCGGCACCATCGAACAGTGATGAGAATGGGGTTTCAGCAGCAGCTCCAGTAATTATTGAAGTTCCAGCACAAGCACCAGCGAAAGGGATGGCATATTCTGTCTCTGCACCCTTTCCGGTTCTCATTGGCTGCGCTGTTGCTTCCACTGCTCTTTTCCTGTGGGTTTAGAATGTCATTACATGGTGACTTTTATTTTGTTGTTTTTATTATTTAAGCTGTTCTTTAATTTTTTTGCCATGTTTGATAGGATGCTTTCCTCTGGTCTTGTTCTGTCACATGGTAAATCTTTGGTTTCTTGAATTTGATTTTGACCTCTTTTTTTTTTTTACTTGTAATAAAATTTATTTGGCCTTTTTAAGTTCAGAATGCTTTATTTTTTTTTAATTTAGTATTTTTCGTGATTTTATAAATCTTTTTGGAAGTTAAAGTGAGAGGAAAAATCAAATCTAGATAGAAAAAAATGTAATCATGATTCACATTTACGCGTTAAGCCATTTTTACGTGCTGCATATTAAATCGGTGTACCATAAATTTTACAATTAACAAAAACTCTAAAATATATAGCAATAGGTAAAGATAATTATAGATTACTATAATAAAATTACTTTTTTATCCGCAAGTTGAATATATATATATATATATATTAAAAATACTAATATATGATTAGTTTATTAGTTGTATATTAGTATTTTTAATATTTATATATAGAGGGTATTTTGGTCTTTACAATTAGTTTATTAGTGGTATATTAGTATTTTTAATATTTTTGTGCAGTAAAATATGGTTTTATTCTAAATTTAACAATTTTTTCACCTATTGCCCAATGATTTTTAGTTTTTTTAAAAATATTGAAATAATTAAAATATTTATTTATTCTTGAAGTTAAAATAAAAAATTAGTTGTTGAGTGAAGTATTTTTTTTTTCAAATACAATAGAAATACTATTATTATATATCTTTCTAAAGATAAAAATCAAGGCATGTATCTAAGATATTTGTGTACTTTTATTATAATTTTTTATGTGACTTTTACATTCATGAAGGACATTATGGTATTTGTATATTAAAAAATAATTATTTTATTTTAATAAGATATTGTCACATTACATTCACATGCCAAAAAATAAGTAAATATCATCCATAATATTTGAATGACACGTACGAGATTCAATTAGTAGTAATATTTATATTTTTATTATGTTATTAGATATGTTATTGTGTTCTTTTTGGTATAAGACGACACATGTCAATATATTGTAATTAGTTTTGTGTCATTTTTTTTAATTTTTATTCTTTTTTTTTCTTTTAGAGAAAGTATACTTTTGCCCCTTTTTTCTTTTAAATTTTTTAATTTTAGTTCTTTTACTTTTTATTTTTTATTGTCATCATTTGTCCTATTATAATAGTTTTAGTTATTTTCAATTTAATTCTTGAATTATAATTTGTCATATATTATTTTTTTCAATTCAATCCTTATTTTTTTTTATTTTTGATTTTTTTCTTTGGATCTTTTGTTAAAGTTTTGTTGAGTTTCAATTTCATCATTCAATCAAAGTTTATATATTTTTTTTCAATTACCCCTCATTCTTTTGATTTATTTTTCTTTTTGTTATAGTTTAATTGTTTTTAAATTAACCATCCAATTACAAATTTTTTTAATAAAATTATTTTAAGAATTATTTTTTATATATAATTTTTGAATAATTCCTTTTATTTTATACAAATGAGCTTTATTTTATAAAAAAAATATTTATTCTTAAATAAGATTTCTTATATATTTGGCTTTGCATCATGTTTTCAGTTCTGTATTTATTTGTTTCTAGTATTTTTTATTGATTTTAATAAGTAAATTCATAAAAAAGAAACACATAAATATCTTATTTTGCAAGATCAAATATGTTGGCTTCATCCATCTCTTAATTTGTCCAGATTTTTCTTTGATTATTATTAATAATTTTTTATTTATATAAATAATTATTGGTTTATTTAATTAAATGTATATATATGTTGAAGAGGTTTTTTTTTCTCTTTTCTGTATGTGGAGAAACTTCTAAATCTCCAATTTAGGGCTGCCCTTTGTATTGGGCACCATCATGAAAGTGCTACCTAATCTAAATTTACCAGCTCAAGATTTTATAGGCCTTTTTTACAGTTTTATTCGAAAGTTTTTATTGATATAAACTACTGTTCAATGAACCCTTCAACTCTGTGAAGACTAAGATGGTTTTCTAGCACGTGAGCATCTCAATTCTATTTTTATTTATTCTATATAGAATAAAATTGATTTTATTGAAGGTTGTCCTTGGATGTGTTGTGCCTGCAAATTTTGATGGATATCTTTTGGGCTCAGAAACTTGTACTGTCCTCGCAATTGCAGTGTTTTATGATTAAACTTAAAAACCTGCGGGGAAAGAAGCAAATGAAGAGCGGAAGCCATGGACGCTATCAAAAGAAAGGGACTAACCAAGTGTTGGGTTAGGTCTATCGTTATCTAAAAGCCAAGTCAACTTGTTTATTAGAGAGGGTCCAAGCACTGCGTCGAATCTAATGTTGATTGATAACTAGCACAAGCATAGAAGGCCCGGCAGGTAGTTTGACTATTTAAGGAGTGCCTATGTCATCTTTTAATTTTAATATTGTTTCGTAGTATTTAGGCCCGTTTTGGAAAAGTGATTGAATTTATTAAAAATTTAAAAAAATTATTTAAAATTAATATATTTTGGTATTTTAAATCATGATATTAAAAATAATTTTTTTAAAAATAAAAAACTATCATCTTAATATATTTACAAACAAAAAACAATTTGAATCAAAACTACTATCATAATCACAAACAAATTTAAAAAATTAAAAAATATAACAAAGCTTCTTAGCCATCATATCAACTTCTTATGGTTTGGATTTTCTCCAATTTAACATTTAATATGCATATCCCAACTCCTCAGCAACGTTTCTATTGTTAGATGAATGCTACTATGCTATAGCTCTTTTCTTGGTTTTTTCGTTTGTTTGTAATATCTAATTTTCTAACCCTTCTAAGTTTTTCATTTAAAACTTAAATTGTTTTTTTTTTTCTTACTTCTATAGAGATTTTAGTAGAAGTTCATTCCATGGTTCTGGATAGATTGAAGGTGAGTTGATGGATACAATGCTTAACAAGAGGAAATAATGCCTACAAGATGGCACAGCTGCTAGTTGCCTCTAGAAGAAAAATCAAAACTGAAAATGCATTTATAGTTCCCTTGCCAACGTACCTACTGCAGGAAGGATTCCAGGCTAATTTCAAATGCAAAAGAAGAAGGCATCGACATTACAAAGATGTTTTCTGGTACCATGAAACTTGTTAACTAAGAAATAGAGAGATTATGACCAAGATTAATATAATGAATATATAAAATATATCAACGGATAAATAAAAAAAGTTATAAACACTAATAAAAAATAAAGTGGCAAGTTAATTGTTTTAGTAAGAAGAAATGATAAATACAAAAAATTAAACCTATAATTCTTTTTCACAGCCCTATCATGAATAAAATGAAAATCTATTTCAACATATTTTATATGTGAATAAAAAACTAAATTGGTCATGAAATAAGTTACTCTAAAACTGTCATATTATAAGATAGAAGGAGAAAATTACAGATAATCCAGTTTAGAAAATAAAAAGAGCCATTATAACTTATAAATAACATTAGTAATAACATCTAATAAAAAATCAAGTAATTGTTTTCTTCTTACTAGACTTCAAAAGGGATAATATTACGGCTAAGAGAGATAGTACAAGCATCAACATTACCATCCCAATAAAATTATTAAATTATGTATAAGAAGGCGTAAAAGATAAGCCAAAATAAATTGTACCATAAGCAAAGCAAAACGTAAAATACATTTATTCACAAGTAAATAGACCTCAAATGCAGCATTCATGAATTGACAAAACTTTTTAACAATAAAATAAATACACAAGAATCAATAATTATTGACATGGAAACTGATTGACATTGGAAGGCACCAACCTTGTGCATAATGGTAAATAAATATCAAGACTGGTAAAAGAATAGCCCATGAAAAATATATTATACATTAATACTAGAGAAGCAAGTTAGATGACTTAAGTCTTGAATAAAGAATTTTACACCAAGATGGATAATAAATCAAGTCACATAAGAAGGATGGGTTTTTCTAAGCTTATGTATGCTTGGCTGTCCAGGTCAGGCCTGCGTGTTTAAACATGGAATCAAAATTCAAGGTTCAAAATTGCGATAT
The DNA here is from genome assembly GCA_026413675.1 of Populus pruinosa. Lineage (NCBI taxonomy): Eukaryota > Viridiplantae > Streptophyta > Magnoliopsida > Malpighiales > Salicaceae > Populus > Populus pruinosa. Next base: position 22,891,414 of record CM048596.1, read on the forward strand.
ATATTAGATTGTTTTAGCTATTGTATATTTTTGAAAAATTTTATGTTTTGAGCCTTAAAAATTTCATTAAATCATAGTTTTTTTGTTTAATCTAAGTTTTAAAGAGTTAAAATTTTTACAATTTTAATAAAATTTAGAAAGAGTTTTTCCTATATAGAAACTATACCCCAAATTTTATCATGTTTAAATAATCTATAAAAAATCACAATAACCCCAATCAATAAATTATACATAGACTCAATAAATTTTCACATTTCATAGTTATAAGTAGCCCTATAAATGCATTAAAAACACATATACATACAAAATAAATAAATAAATAATATAATAATATAATATTTAAGTAATTCTAAATTATATAAACATAACTCATCTATTTATCTACATTAACATCATCTACTTGATGATCCGACTCGTTAGTAGTATAATTGGATCTAACTCATACACTTGTCTCATTAACCTTATCCTCTACAACAATATTATTAACAATCAACCTCTTTCCAAAGGTATTAGGTCTAGTGCGACAAATATTTAACTATTAGGACATAACAATGTGAACTTTTTTTTTTTATTTGTATTACAAAGATAACATGTGACCTTTCAATCTTTCCATAGCATTAAAGCCAACCTAATATTAATAAAATATTAATGTTAAATTAAAATATCAATACATGAAATTCAATGTTTAACAAATATTAATTATTAAAATATTTGATTAATTATAAGATTTTGAATCCACTAGACATATTGCTTGTATTGCATGTATCTAAGTGAAGAAACTTACTCGGGTTTTGGAATAATGACCTAATATGTAATACTCATGTATCAAATTATATACTCTTTATCTTTAATCACATGATGCATCTCAATAAATATCTCATTCCTACATGCATCCCACTATATTACATGAGCTTCATGTTAGTTTAACCAATGATAACCATCATTTTTACCTCGACGAGTTATAGCATATAATGCATCACTCATGTCGATATCTACTGGAATGTGTTATTTATAGTCAAACTATCACATTATTTGATTTGGGTAATGTAGCTCGACCATCTAAAAAATGTCAACAAGATCACTGATGTCTATATATTCATCCCACTAGTGCAAACAATCAAAGCAACTGGTAATCTTTTATCCGAATAAAGTGTCCACATGACCTATAGAATATAAATTTTTTAAATATTAAACAATAATAATTTAATGAATTGTAATGATTTTTATTAAATAGATGATTGGAAAAAATACATAGATAACATGTTATCTGTCTAATTTGCTCTGATAAAATGCTAACATATGTGTTGGATTATTTTCAAATACTCTACTAGCAAACCCTATAATATTAAAAATATGTTATTATAATTGTATTTTTTTAAGTTACAATTACACAATATAAATGCACATAATTGCAAAATAATATCATAGTACATACAGCCTAGTGGGGGATTAATTGTAACCCCTATAATCTGGAAAATCATACACGGTAATCAGGGTATTTATGGTTTGCCAACATGAAGACGTTCCCACGATCATAATTGTTATTCATATTAATACCAAACATTTTAAGTCTAGATAGTATTTCTCGATCCATACCTGTTAAAGTAATAAGCATTCCCTAACATGTTTAACCTTCTTTATGCATGTAAATATATACATACATATATATATATGTGTGTGTGTGTGTACACAACTATGTCAAGACAGCAAATCTCCAACTATATATGAGGATGACGTCAAAATCATTCAAGAGAATCAAATAATTTTTCATTCAATTAAATAATAATAAAAATAAACACACATATTAAAGTGATTGAATAAAAGAGAAGGAAAAAGAGTATTATATAAGGTTCCACATATTATAAATATTATCTAGAAAAAAAAATTATTTTCAAAAATGAAGTTCATATATACAAAATATTTTAAAAAATTATAGATGAATAAGAAAAATCACTTAAAAAAATTAAATGCACATAAAATAATTAAAAAAACTCTTTATCCAAAAATGATTAAATAAAAAGATAAAAAAAAATAGATGAGTGATTTAACTCAAATATAAATTTAAGAAAAGACATATTAAAAAAATATCAATAAAAAAATTAAAATTAAAAAACAAAAAAGAAATAATAACCCTAGTGTTGTGGCTTACCTTATCATATATATGATCCGGATCATAATATCAACTAGGTTAAATAATTTCTCTCTCTTAAATTTATACTTTCTCTCTCTTTATATATATTATATATATTGAAAGAACAATAAAGGACAAACAAGAAGTAGCTCATTCCAAGGAAAAGCCCATGTATGTGGGTAGACCTTCAAGGTCAAACACCTTTTATTTCAAGGGCAAAAAAAAGAGTTTAGAACACTTAGGCTTAGTTTTATTTTTTTATTTTATATTTTACATGGGAGGATGACTTCTCATCCCTTTTTTTTTTTTTAAATACACATGTGACATATTGTCAGTGTGCTTAGATTCCAATCACCACTTGCCAAGCTAAAAAATAAGGCAATACCTCTTTTTTCTAAAAAAACTTTATTTTTTAAATAATTTCAACTCAAAAACACCCCATTAACACTCTTAAAACACCCCATTAACATTCTTGAAACACCTATAAATCAATTCATCAACTTAAAATACCAAAAATATATTCAAAAACTTGAAATCAATTGGGTTAGATTTATCTTTCTCAATTTATTTATTTTTTTCAAACATTGTTGTGGCTCTCACAACTACTATCAAACCCCTCTCATCTCATAGAACTTATGGACACTAAAAAAATAATTCATTTTAGCTCTTAAAAATACCTTGAGCGGTTGTTTTCACTTGAATTGATTTTATCACCTCCATTTTATCACCTGAATCGAGCAACTCTTCTCTCTCTCTCATATCTCTAACTAGGTACTGAAAAAAATAAAATTAAAGTTTTATACCAAAATTAATTTTTAAAAAAAGATTAAATGGACCTAAATTGTATAATTTGTATGATTTTTAAAATTTAAGGACCTACATGTATTTTTTTCATGAAATTTTTAGCACGCTACCTATGTTTGATGTCTTTTTTCATTTCAGACCCTCTTCTTCCAATTCAACCATCACATATGAAATCAAAAGCAATTTGCCTTCAATAAGGATTAAATTGTTTAAAAAACACTTTGAGGACCAGAATAAATTATATAAAATACATAATATGTCCATATTGTTTTGTTAGTGTATGAAAAATGCCATCTATAGTGAAAAACTCATACCTTTTAGTGTTTTATATAATAAGATTTCTATCTGAAAAGGAACTCTTTGTTTTGGATTTTCTTCTAAACATGAAAATTACATTATAGCTTAAGACATATGAGATAGAGTAAAAAATGGTGATAAATAAAATATTAAAAATATGTGGTAGGGGTTAAAAAAGAGAGGTTTATATAAGTTAAGGTAAATTTTAAATTAAATAATTATTACCAAATACATCTAAAAAAATTAGGCTCTCAACTCATTTTTTCACTATTCATCTAAAAAGTGAAATAAATGACTTTTTTTTTTTTTTGCATTTCTCTCCACTTTTTTTCTTTCATTTTTCTCATTCCTTTTTCAATTATATCCTTCATTATTTGCTTGATTTTTAATTTATCTTAATAAATTATTTTATTTTACTTTCTATAAAGTTATCGCAATCTCAAATAAATATTCTGATATTTGAATTATACTTGATTTTATAAGAGTGTATTTTTATGATCATTTAATAAAGTAAAAAGAGTTATAAAATTTTTTCTTAAACTTGATGGAGTCTATCACTTAAATTGTAAATTTAACAGATTAAGCAACAAAACCTGAGTTAATTCAATATATTGATATCTCAAAATTAAAAAATAAAATTATCTTGAATTTTATATTTAAAGTCCAACCACTCTTTTTATTAGTCAATTAAATTATCTTTGAACCCATTAAGTTGATTGGGTTGTTGGAGTAACCCCTATATGATTTAATTTTAATCTCAAATTAGATAAGGAGTCGAGTTAAGAGATTTTAAAGTTGACCTGTTAAGCTGAGTTTAATAGAAATGCCAAAAAAAAAAACTAAGAGCCATGGATAATTTACCATAATAGAATAATTATCATTCTACCTTTTCAACAAAAAATCAATTAACTTGATATTAGGGTTATAATAAATTTTTTCATAGGGTCCATTAGTCATTATGAAATTGATTGGGGACAATTTGAATATTTTGTTTTGTTTAATTGTGCAGTGTAATGACTATGTTACTCTAAAAAGCAAATTTTTTAAAAGGTTAAACGAGGCAAATCGATCTTTTACGTTTCATAAGCATACTATAAAAACTATATTACTTTTAAAAGTACAAATTGTTAAACTTACATCTTGGGAATTTTAGTATTCTAAAATTGGATTTTTGTATTTTGAATAAATAAGTTGACATAAGAGTGTTTTGGTCTTTTGAAGTAATTTGTGACGCATACATTAGTGAGTAAGCAATGTATATAGCATCATCCTATGTCCAAACATTATTTTTCAAGGCAATGTTAAAAAAATCTTATCATGCTTTTTTTTTTTTGGTTTTTGTGTAATGTATGTACACAATAGCGTGGTGGTTGAAATCTAATAGATATTTTTGTTCTTTTTTTTTTTCTCTTTTTCTACGATCAAACTATGAAAGTGTCATTTGATTTATTTTTTTAATTTAATCATTATTTTTTTAATTTTAATTTTTTTTTTATCATTTTTTGATTTATTTCTTTCATTAATTTTCCCATCATCATTTGGTTTCATTTAACTTTTATATGAAATTTAGTCCTTATTCTTTTGATTGTTTTTTTCCTTTCTTTTTTCCTAATTGAATTTCATCTTCAATTTCATCCTTTTAGATTTTTTTATTATATATTTTTTATTTCATTCCTCAACATTTTGATTTCAAATTATATTTATTTTGAATTTGGTCCCTATTATTTTAATTATTATCTATTTTCTTTTGGATTTTTTTATTATATTTTGTTTTCAATTTCATCCCTTAACATTTTGATGATTTATAATTTCGTTTTGTTATTTTTTAGGGCTTGACTTCTATGGGTTAACTTCAAACTCATGATGAGGGTCAAATATTTTGAAGGTTAACACATATTGATTTTTGTTTTTTTGTTTTTTTAAATTGATTTTTTTTTTCAATTTAGTCCTTCAATATTTGATTTATTGGGAATTTGTCTCTTTTTTTTTTCAATTTTTTATGAGGTTATCCTAATCCTCTATCTATGGTTACAATGTTAGTTGGTTAACTAAAGTTGACTTAGATTTTTTTTTTATTGTTTTTTTATTACTTTTTTAGTTTTGCTCTTCAACATTAGATTGTTTGATAATTGAACTTCATAGTTTTATTTAATATGCTTTTCATATTTTTTCTTGATTAGAACTTAAAAGTACATTTTTATCAAGGTTTTATATTATCATTTTACACTTGAAGTATTAATGACTCTTTAACTAAAGCATACTTTATAATAACATATCTAATAAATATAAGATACATTTAATTTATAGTAAATGTTCATCTTAAATGCAAGTCTATCACATAAATAAAAGGATTAATTGATGAGTAGAACTACTAAAATTAGAAGACAAAGAGAGGCTAAGCTTAAAAAAAAATGCTGGTTCAGTTCAAAATGAAATATTATTCAGTCATTGAGTAATATCTAGAGTTGTAGATCTTGGATTTTAGTTTGGTTTATATGGCTAGAAAGCTAAGACATAGACCTAAAATATTCATGAGAGTCCAACACTTAATTTTTCCATTTGAAAGTTCAAATCTTAGTATCAAAAGAGAAGTCTAAATCTGTCTTGCATTCCAACACTATTTAGTGTTCAACCCATTTCTCGAGTTCTAGAAGTTCAAATGCATCAATTTTTGTTGGAAAGTTAAGACAATTTTCTAGAACTTTCATGAATACTATTTGTTCAAATTCTGACGGTAACAATGATATTTTGTTTAGACAAAAAGATAAAAATTGTCATCAAGTCAAGATGTGGTCATCCACTCAACAATTAATCATTAAATCAATAATTCTAAATTTTGGCCTATAAAAGGAGGCATTTGCCATGCATTTAGACATCTTGGTTTTCAGATTAAAATCATGTTCTTGCTCTCTTTTTATATTTTTGTAATGCTTAAGTTTTGCTTATATAAATCTCTTGTTTATGCTTTTCATTTCCTTTCCTTTACTTAGTTAACTTATATCTTATTTATGTTCTTATCTTGTTTATTTATATTTCTCTTTTTTATTATGTTTAGTTAAATTTATCATGATAGGGTGAAAATGTTACATTAATAGTGTAAGAATAAGTATAATATAAACTCAATATAGACTTTAATGTTTGATACTGACATGTTTTATATTTGTCATCTTGTTCACTTTTAATACTTTGTTTGTAAAATGATTAATAGATTTATATTATATAATCCTTGGCACTTTCATAGTCCAACCGTATGGTATAGCTGACATCTATATTATAAAATGAACTTGATTTGTTGTTAATATAAGTTAGTATCATAAATTAGGTAACATTAACAAGTATTAACATTATTCAAATAAGATAACTAATGTAATTATTTTAACAATTTATAATCTGATTGAAACCTCCTCTGTGTGTAGTTTCCGATTGAGTAGTAAAAAGAGTTTATACTATATTTGTTTGAAATAGATTAGTGGACCCTCTAACTTTGACAATTATTTTATCCTTGTTTAATCCTTATATTAATCTTACATTTCAAAGTTCTCATCATCATTATTTATTATTATTATTTATAATTTATATAGTTAACTTCTCTATAATTTGATCAGATCTTGTCTGGTTATTTATTACTCTAGCATTCTTACACTTGGAAGAAGACATCAATTATTTGATCATATCATTACCCTAGTAAAATAACCAAATCATAGATTTGGCATGCTAACCCAAATAGGTTTATGCCAATTTTTTATGCATTTTACGTTGTCAAATTTGTAGTCACTTTATTTATTATCATCAAATTTTTTTATTCATATTATTTAAATTAGCTGAGTTTATTAAATACAATCAAGTTAATTAAGTTAATGACCTGAATCTCAATTTTTTTATGCTTTTCAGGAACTCTTGTACCATTTTAACATCTTTTTCTACATTAAAACATTTTTAGGCCAACCTGCAATAGTGATTTTTAAAGAGTAACTGATTTCAAATTCTTATAAAAGGATGGGATTAAAAAGGAAGGGATCAAAATGAAAAACACAACAAACATAGGTAGCATATCACAAGTTTAAAAAAATACACTTTGGTCCTCCAACTTAAACAATTATGCAAATGATATAATTTTGGTCCTTTGAAATTGTTCTAATTCTATTTTGATACAAAAGGTTTATTTTTGTTCATTAGTTGAGAGAGGAGAGAATGAGAGGTTGTTGGATTCTAGTGGTAGAGAGAAACTTGTTGTTGACATTGATTTGAGCTACCAAAATAGAAGATATTGGTGTCAAATTGTTCCATTTGATGAGGAGAGTTTGTATTAGATATTTTTGCATCTTAAAAGTTCATGAAAAAAAAAATAATTTGAGCTCGGGTTGATTTTTGATTTTAGGCCGAGTTTGGGTTTTTGGGTTTTTTGAGTCATGGATAAGTTTGTCATAGTTTCTAAGGTGTTTTAGGTTAAAAACGGGTTAAAAATGAGTTTTTGGGTCAAAAGAACACATGCCTCAATTTTCTGGCCACCATAGTGGCTAAAATCTAAAAAACAGGTGATGCGTTAGTTGTTTTGTTTTTAAAATAGGTGAACGACATGTCATCGGCCCTAGATGTAGATAAAAAAGGGCCTAGTCGCACGGGCCTTGGTGAAATGGGCCAAGCTGGCTAGCTTGGCTTGCCAAGTCTAGTTGTGTTTGACCTTATTTTTCTCCTAATTATTTTTAAAAAAACTTAATTATATTGATATTAATACCTTTTTTTTTTAGAAAGCATCTTTTAAATAATGATGATTTTTTGGTTATGTATTTAATTTTTGAAGATATTTCTAAGATTTTTCTATAGTTTTGTTTTTATCTTTTCTATATATAAATCATGTTTGTGAAAATAAAAAATATTTATTTTTAAATGATATTTCTAACATGTGTAGTTTTACACGTTATTAATTTTTTTATTTTATTCAATCAATTTAATATGTTTATCTATTTTATTATGGTTTGATTAATTTGCAAATATAATAAAGTAAATATTATATCTTTCGAGATTAAATATCTTAATTTATATCTGTCTATTGATTTTTTAAATTTTATATTTAGATACCATTAATAATTTTTATTTATTTATTAGCATACATAATTTTTAGTTTATTTTATAACATTGTGCATATAACATTTTTAAACTATAAAAATACATTAAAATAATCTACATATATAATTTTTTTTTATAAAAAATAAAAATACTTAACCCACCTCAAAACATGTACCTAGAAATAATAAATTTACTACAACGCGTGAGGAGATGAACAGCATAGATCAACTCTATTAGATTTCTTCTTCATAATTGACCTGGCAGGGTACTTGATACTAAATAAAAGACAAATAATCCAAGAAAAACAATACCTAAATAAGTAGGTGGTGTCATAAGACAAAACTGACGAGTGAAGGTGAAGCTGTCCATCTATCAGCTCTCCTCCTCTGTCTAAACCCATTGTTTAAAGGACATATATACTGTCTCAAAGCACATGACCATGTGGCTATTTTAGTAAATATGAAACAGGTGGGAACGCGCTCCTTGCATGACCGCAAACAATTCCCATGAAAAAAAACAGATCTAAACCGATAAAAAGAAAGAAAGAAAGAAAGGTAAGGATAGCATGGATAGACCTAACAGCCAACCATAACCGAACCGCCGCCCCGAGCAAAATTAATATTCAACATGACACCAATCAAACCCTTCACCTACACACCTTACTGTCCTCATCAACGACTCTCTCTTCATTCTACCAACAAAAATGATACATGCCCAGATTAGTTATGGTCTTAAAAATGAGAGAATAATTTTATAAAAAATAAAAAAGTTCGTAGGCTATACCCGCACACACGGGCTCGCGCGTGGCTAGGAGGATATTTGAAATTGCAATGTAATTTATATTTTTAAATTATTTTAATAATACGATGTTAAAAATAATTTTTAAAATTTAAAAATAATATTATTTTAATATAATTTTAAACAAGAATATCGGATAAAACTGCGTAATTAAATGGCAGCCCATCCAAAAAGAAATTCTCATCCCATCAGCCCAAGAGGACGTGTTTACTTATTCCTATCTTTCTATTAGGTTAACCGATGCTACAGTTTGGAAGGAAGTGAGAAGTAAAAAAAAAGTACTCTACTTTCTTTCTCTTCTACGCAACTAGTGTTGTTAAAAATAGAAAAACACGAAACCCTTTACTAGATATATAATAATCGGATTCGGGTAAAGATTGAAAAGCAAGATTGGTGAATATTTTTGATGTTAATGGCCTTGTAAGATTGGACCGGAAAGATATTAAGAAACTCAATGATCATTGAAAAGGAGGAGGAGGAGGAGGAGGAGGAGGAGCGGTGGTGGATGGAACTAACATGAATATAAGAGAAAGGATATGGTATAGTGAGAGGAAGGGTAGGTAACGCGTGCCCAGTAGCATTAAAAAAAGCCGTTGGAACTTATGAAGGGCTACCTCTCCAACTCAAACCTACCCCTCCTGCAAGTTTCCCCTTCACCTGTTAATCAATTAATAAACTCATGCTATTTATGTATATTCTTTCTTATCAAAACACAAACACAAACGTTGTATTTTTTTTAAAAAAAATTATTTCCAAGATTTGTCTGATGTCGCATAGCTTGATATAAGATGACATTACATGTCTCGCGATTAGTAGCATAAAATCACATCCGTGCGTCGTGTCTCCCTCTCACTCCCCCCCCCCCCCCCCCATTCTCTCTCTGCTTTCGTTCTCTCATTTAACGCTTGAATATTGAGTTTCATTTCATCCCAGCTTCCAGGTTTGTTTCCGTTTTTCCTTACTTGGGTTACTTGTTTTTGGCTTGAAATGTCTACTTGGTGAGGTTTACTGGAAATACAATCATATCATGATCTCGTTCTATTTTGGTTTACACTTTGAAGAGAGCCTAGAGTGAATTAATGTTTGAAGAGATTATACTATCAAGAAAGTTTTAGCTCAATTAAAATTTAAAGCTTTATTCAAGAATTAAAATGAAGTGAATAAGAGCAACTTTCTGTGATCGGACTATCAATCAATTCCACGAGCTACAGGTAACGTCATTTCTTCTATGCAGCATGTCAGAATCACAAAGGAGACCACCTATAACCTTGGGTGTGGGGCGTGGAAATGGGTACATAAATGGGGTAGCTTCAATACGGAGCCCCGCTACAATATCCCTAGTGGATCAATTCTGCCATGCCCTTGGAGGGAAGAAGCCAATTCATAGTATTCTAATTGCAAACAATGGAATGGCAGCTGTCAAGTTTATACGTAGCATTAGGACATGGGCTTATGAAACATTTGGTACTGATAAAGCTCTTCTGTTGGTGGCTATGGCTACTCCAGAAGACATGAGAATCAATGCAGAACATATTCGAATAGCTGATCAGTTTGTGGAAGTTCCTGGTGGGACAAACAATAATAACTACGCCAATGTACAGCTCATTGTAGAGGTGTGTACCCTGAACTCAATCCATTTTTTGTGCATTCAAGTTATATTGTTGTTTTAGTTAAAAGTACAACAATGTACATAAAGAAATAGTTTTGTTCATAAGAAGTCTGAAATTACCGAAGTCTGATTTTAATTGGATTAAAAAGGTGAGGTTGGTTAGTAAATGAATTGCACAGTAAGGGCGAGTAATGAGACATGTGAAATAAAGTCTCTTGAAGTCCCTCTTCTTGAAGTATCTTAGAACATCAAGAAGATTAATTGGCAACTATGGCATGTGCTGTTATTCACGCTTAGCCATGGTTTGTTCGATCAAATTCTTGTTGGTTTTAATAAAGAAATACGAGATCTCATTCCCTTGTGGTTCTTTTTCCCAAATTTTAATTTGTGCTTGCCAGATGGCAGAGATAACGCATGTTGATGCGGTTTGGCCTGGTTGGGGTCATGCTTCTGAGAACCCTGAACTTCCAGATGCTCTGGATGCAAAGGGGATTGTATTTCTTGGCCCCCCATCAACTTCAATGGCAGCACTGGGAGATAAGATTGGCTCATCTTTGATTGCTCAAGCAGCAGATGTTCCTACCCTACCATGGAGTGGTTCTCATGTAATTATCCCTCGCAAGACATGCTGTGTTTTTTTTTTTTTCAGGGTCATACCACATCTAAGATACTTCAATTCTGGCTTGCAGGTGAAAATTTCTGCAGAAAGTTGCTTGGTTATCATCCCAGATGAGATATATAGGGAAGCATGTGTATATACAACTGAGGAAGCAATTGCTAGCTGTCAAGTTGTTGGTTACCCTGCGATGATAAAGGCATCATGGGGTGGTGGCGGCAAAGGCATAAGAAAGGTATGCCTCACGCATGGCTGTATTGTGATTTCTGACAATGATTTACTTGTGGAATATTGCTTTCTAACTTTCCCTGTGCGCCATTCAGACTCCTCTATGGTTAGAAAGAAAGGCTGATCATATTACCTATAGGTCTCTTGGAATGGACACTGCCATGTGTTATTTATATCACCTACTGAACTAGCTCATATATTTTCTAGGTTCATAATGATGATGAAGTCAGAGCATTGTTTAAGCAAGTTCAGGGTGAAGTCCCAGGTTCCCCGATATTTATAATGAAGGTTGCTTCTCAGGTCAGATTATCTACTGCCTTCTAATTTGAACAAAGTCCTTTCATACTGTTATTAAAGGGATCTTATTCTGGTGAACAACTTTGAATTGTTTCTTAGAGTCGACATTTAGAAGTCCAGTTACTTTGTGATCAGTATGGAAATGTAGCAGCTTTGCATAGCCGCGATTGCAGCATTCAGAGGCGGCACCAGAAAGTAAGTTCCTTTCTTAGAGCTAAGCTTAAATTTGGTTTAATAACTGTCTATTTGGTTTCTTATTTTTGTCTTCTTCATTTTAATATACAATGTATCAGCCTTAGCATTGTCTCCAAGGAGCATGTTATAAGATCTGACAGTCTTGCATGCTTATCTTTGTTAAATAGATAATTGAGGAGGGTCCAATTACTGTTGCACCACCGGAGACAGTAAAAAAACTAGAACAGGCCGCGCGGAGGTTAGCGAAATGTGTGAATTATGTGGGAGCAGCCACAGTTGAGTATTTGTATAGCATGGACACTGGCGAATATTACTTCTTAGAACTCAACCCTCGGTTACAGGTATGATGGCTTTTTAATATGTAAGTTTAGCCTAGTGTGGTCCTCATTAACTGTGATTTCATGTAGTCATTTTACCTTTTTGTTGTTCTTTCTGTTGCATTAAGATGTTTTCATCCAAGAATACATTTGAAGAGCAGCAGGAATTTTTTCCTCTCTCTGGTTAAGTCATTTTAAGATTACAATGATCTTCTAGAAAGGACTTGCTTTCATGATGATAATAAATTTATAAAGCATATTGGGTAGCAGCTTCTTACCTCATTTCCGTTCAGTTCTTATACAAGTCTCATCTTACGAGTGAAATGGCCTACTAGTTTCACACTTCAAATACTGGATTTTTCTAAAGACCTTTAGACTAATTTCAATGTAGGTGGAGCATCCTGTCACTGAGTGGATTGCTGAAATAAATCTACCTGCAGCCCAGGTTGCAGTGGGGATGGGTATTCCTCTCTGGCAAATTTCAGGTATGACACTAATGGATCCACAATTTCACCAAGGCCTCTTTCCTTGGCCATTGAATATATGTTTTTTGAAATTGTTATTTATACTTCTCATTTAATTAGAGATAAGGCGATTTTATGGAATGGAATATGGCGGAGGTTATGATGCATGGAGGAAAACTTCATTGGCTGCCACCCCTTTTGATTTTGACAAGGCAGAGTCCATAAGGCCAAAAGGTCATTGTGTAGCTGTGCGTGTGACAAGTGAGGATCCGGATGATGGTTTTAAGCCTACAAGCGGAAAAGTACAAGTGAGTATCATGGGGTCCTGACCAGTCATACTTGAAGCTCAACAATTTGTTATACACCCATATTGACTTACATGGCCTTGTAACAGGAACTAAGTTTTAAAAGCAAGCCAAATGTGTGGGCTTACTTCTCTGTTAAGGTAATTTTTATTGTCATTGTCTTTTGATTTTTCTCAAAATAATTCTGTTGACAGAATCTTGGTTTTCCTAACTCAAGTGTTCTGAATTATCATCTGCAGTCTGGAGGAGGCATTCATGAATTCTCAGATTCTCAATTTGGTAAGCATCAGCTGTCAACTGAAAAAATTAAATAAAGTAGATGCAAGTTGATGAGTAGCTGCAATAAATTGTCTTTTATAAGTTTAATTCTTTATTTGCTATACGATCAAATGAAATTAACTGGCTGTTGCAAGAGGTCTGATGTCTTATACTCCAACTTAGCCATGATGATTTTTAGGTCTCTTTGAGCTTACATGTTGAAAACCGAAAGAAATCAGTTTTAATTTCTTTTCAACTGCACAGAGTTGCTAATGGAAATTCTCTGGAATACATTTTTGTGTTGACATGTATGATTGTAAAATTGTTGGAGAAGTTATAAATATTGGTAATCTTTACCTTGATATGTATATCTAGTTATAACAGTGATTGATTATAATCCTCAACAGTGACTGTTTTCCATCAATTTAGTCCACATTCTGTGTTGTGCAGTTCATTGAGTGTTTGCCAAACTTTTCCTCAGGACATGTTTTCGCATTTGGGGAATCTAGAGCTTTGGCTATAGCAAATATGGTCCTTGGACTTAAAGAAATTCAAATTCGTGGAGAAATCCGTACAAATGTTGATTACACAATTAATCTTTTACATGTACTCTCCTCACCTGCTCTTCATCCATTTCTGCTCACCGCCCCTTTCTTCACAGAATTTGATAAGAAAGTTGCTTCAGAAAAACAAACTGACATGGATTGAAATGCTATATAGGCTTCAGATTACAGAGACAATAAAATTCACACAGGTTGGTTGGACAGTAGAATTGCAATGCGTGTTAGAGCAGAGAGGCTCCCATGGTATCTCTCTGTTGTTGGAGGGTCTTTATATGTAAGTAGCAGCCCATTTATATGAAAACTGGAATCATAAAATCTTGCTTTCGCTATGTTTGTATCTTGCATCTATGTTTCAAATTTTGTTTGCTTCAGAAAGCATGTGCTAGGAGCGCAGCTCTGGTTTCTGATTATATTGGTTATCTGCAAAAGGGGCAAATTCCCCCCAAGGTAAATTGATCAAGAATAACTATATTGGTACTCACTTTGTGTTTATTAATATTAACATATGCTGATCTTGTTTACAACATATGCCGATCCTGTTTGCAGCACATATCTCTTGTTAACTCTCAAGTTTCATTGAACATTGAAGGAAGCAAATACACGGTACATGTTATTGTTATATTGTTATACATTTTATACTACTCAAATGAAATAACTATTTTTTTTTCCTGTTAAGAATTTTTAAAGATTTTTGCCTCATGGGCTCTTATAACATGCATCATTCACATTTTGAAAAACTAGATTGACATGGTTAGAGAGGGGCCTGGTAGCTATAGATTGAGGATGAACGAATCAGAGATTGAAGTAGAGATACATACTTTACGTGATGGAGGTCTATTGATGCAGGCAAGCATTCATTTTCATCCATAACATTTCTATAATTATGGTCTTGTGGATATTGCACAGTTGCTTGTGTTATCAATACTCTCTGTGGACAATTTTTTCGTTAATATGTTTCTAACTCTTCAATGGCGCCAATTGCTTGTATTTTGATACAGCTGGATGGGAACAGTCATGTGATATATGCAGAGGAAGAAGCAGCTGGAACTCGCCTCCTCATTGACGGAAGGACTTGCTTGTTACAGAATGATCATGATCCATCAAAGTTAGTGGCAGAGACACCATGCAAGTTGCTGAGGTATTTGGTTTCAGATGGTAGTCATGTTGATGCAGACATGCCATATGCTGAGGTTGAAGTTATGAAGATGTGCATGCCTCTTCTTTCACCTGCTTCTGGGGTTATTCAGTTCAAAATGTCCGAAGGTCAAGCAATGCAGGTAAATAATGTTCCCCTTTGGAAATATAATTGCTCAGTTTATTACGAGATTAAGAAAAGCATTTTCTTCTAGGCTGGTGAGCTTATAGCAAGGCTTGATCTTGATGATCCATCAGCTGTACGAAAAGCTGAACCTTTTCATGGAAGCTTCCCTGTTCTGGGCCCTCCAACTGCAATTTCTGGAAAAGTTCATCAGAGATGCGCTGCAAGTCTTAATGCAGCCCGGATGATTCTTGCTGGTTATGATCATAATATTGACGAAGTAAGTATTCTTTTACTATATTGCGATTTCAATTTGGAGTTTAAACCTAATTGTGAATCATCAGTCTCTCTCATCTTTATTTGTGTTGCATTTAAGCCATCGATTCATAAGCTTGTAATGCCATATGCTTGCAAACATGTTCTATTAAATCCTGTTACTTACGAGTTCATGTTTCAACAACAACATTGATAGGTGGTGCAAAACTTGCTTGTTTGTCTTGATAGTCCGGAACTCCCTTTCCTCCAATGGCAAGAGTGCTTGGCTGTTCTTGCAACCCGCCTTCCCAAAGATCTTAGAACTGCGGTGAATATTATCATGTGGCTTTGATCTCCAATATCATGCTCATCATTTTGTCTAGACTTGCACTAGTATCTGATTTTGTGTTGGTTTAATTTTTTCAGTTGGAAGCAAAATTCAGAGAGTTTGAGGGAATTTCAAACATTGATTTCCCTGCCAAATTATTGAAGGGCGTGCTTGAGGTGATTTCCTTTTCTAGGTTCCTTGTTTTGAAACCCTTTTTGCTCCTCCTTTGATGTGCTCAATATACATGGAATGCATACATATTTCTGCAGGTCCATCTATCCTCTTGTTCAGAAAAAGAAAAAGGAGCTCATGAAAGGCTCGTTGAACCTTTGATGAGTCTTGTGAAGTCGTATGAAGGTGGAAGAGAGAGTCATGCCCGTGTTATTGTTCAGTCACTTTTTGAAGAGTATTTATCTGTTGAAGAGTTATTCAGTGATAACATCCAGGTTAGTGTGGTCAAATGAAACACGAGTCTTTCTATGGAACTGGTCCTTATAAGTTGAGAATCTTGTTCTGATTACTTGGGATTGGTAATATCAATGTTATATATAGCATCCTGATTCCTGAATATTCATCATGGCTTCAATTAGAGTACAAGATTGATCTTTTATTTGTTTGGTTCCAAGCTCTAAGTCATGACTTTCCTCTTTTCTTTAATCATTCGAGTCAGTCTTATTTTACTTTGCTTTTTCTGTATTGTTTTGTTCTTCCTTCCATGTTTAAAAGCATCTTTATTGGTGGCTCCCTCTTGCGGAACATTCTAATTTAACAGACAGTAACTTCATCCATTCTCTTTGTTTTTCTTCCCTTTATCCTTTTAAAGTCATCAATGTCTATGTTCTTGTTAATAACTGTTTGAACAGATCTTCTTGTTCTTGCTTGCTATTTCTTTTGTTGTCTGCATAAACCTGGTTTAAATTCATAAGGCACAACAGTTGGATTTATGTCACTGAACTTCAGTGGACTCAAAGCTTGGTCCCCTCTCCCTTACTTTAGGTTACATTTTAGTAATTTTTTTGCATGCAAGCAAAAATTATTTGGAACATGGTGGGTGACTCCACAATAAATTTTCTTTAATTTATTAATATCTTTTAGGTCATTAATTGTTTTTTGGTATTTGTATCTTTCTTCAGGCTGATGTGATTGAACGTCTTCGACTTCAATATAAGAAAGATTTACTGAAGGTTGTGGACATTGTACTTTCTCATCAGGTATCACATTTATGATGCGCTCAGATGGATTGCCTCTCCTCCCCTTTTGTTTTCTATGAAATAACTTCAACTGAATCTTCCTAAATGGGCCTGCAGGGTGTCAGAAGTAAAAATAAGCTAATACTACGCCTCATGGAACAACTTGTTTATCCCAGTCCTGCTGCATATAGGGACAAGCTAATCCGCTTCTCTCAACTTAACCATACAAATTATTCTGAGGTTGACTGCTGGACCTGTTTAATTGTGAATGAATGTGTTTTATATATATATATATATAAAATCTCTCTTGTTTTTATTTGTTATCAGTTTAATTTTTTAAAATCAGTCCTAACTTTTCTGCAAGAAGAGAATTTTTTTTTCCTGAGTTATTTCCTCCTTATGTCATTTACTAATAGTCATTTGCTATTTTCAGTTCTCATCGTAAGAACATTATCAATATTTAATACATTTTGTATATGCAGCTTGCACTAAAGGCTAGTCAACTGCTAGAACATACCAAACTGAGTGAACTTCGTTCTACCATTGCGAGAAGCCTTTCTGAATTGGAGATGTTTACAGAGGATGGTGAAAATATGGATACTCCCAAGAGGAAAAGTGCCATTAATGAACGAATGGAGGATCTTGTTAGTGCTCCTTTAGCCGTTGAGGATGCCCTTGTGGGTTTGTTTGATCATAGTGACCACACCCTTCAAAGGCGAGTGGTAGAAACTTACGTCCGTAGACTATACCAGGTGCCATATTACAAACTTCTACAACTTTCTGCCTGTTATACTTCTGAGTGTCCATTTCTGAAATTAACATTCTTTTACCTGCCATCAGCCCTATCTTGTGAAGGGGAGTGTCAGGATGCAGTGGCACAGATCTGGTCTTCTTGCTTCATGGGAGTTCTTGGAAGAACACATTGAGAGAAAGAATGGCTTTGAAGATCAAATGCCAGATAAACCACTAGTAGAAAAGCACCGTGAGCAAAAATGGGGAGCTATGGTTATTATTAAATCTCTTCAATTTTTGCCAGCTATCATTAATGCCGCATTATTGGAGACAACCCACGATCCTCATGAAGTAGTTTTAAATGGATCCGTAGAACCAACTGGCTTTGGTAATATGATGCACATTGCTTTGGTGGGCATCAACAATCCGATGAGTCTACTCCAGGATAGGTATACTGGTTGTTTTGAGTTTTCCCTGCTACAGTTTTCATAATGTGATGCATATTGCATTGGTAGCAGTTTTTATACATCCTTTAATAGTACACCTTCCATTTAGGATCTAAAGGCTAGTTCTGCTTTGAAAAACATTCAAAAACTTAATAAATTCTGGCAGGTTTGATTTAAATTCATTTATAGCATCGATGATTGCAAGTCCTATTTTGTGAACAAAGCAGTTACTAAGTTACTACAATACATGAAAGGAAAACACACACACACACACATGTGTGGGGAACAATTTTCTTCTAGTTATTATCCTAGGGAGGAGACCCTTTGTTTAACCTAGCTCCTTATTGGCACTGCCCCCTGACTCTTTGCAGTGGTGATGAGGACCAGGCTCAGGAGAGAATAAAAAAATTAGCCAAAATACTTAAGGAGCAAGAGGTGAGCTCCAGTTTACACAGTGCAGGTGTTCGTGTTATTAGTTGCATCATACAGAGAGATGAAGGGCGAGCTCCTATGAGGCATTCCTTTCACTGGTCAGCAGAAAAGCTATATTATGCAGAAGAGCCTCTGCTGCGTCACCTAGAACCTCCCCTATCCATCTACCTTGAATTGGTTTGTTTGTGGACCCTTCGTTTTAATTAAAGAAAGAAGAGATCAATTCACATCCTTTGATCTTAATTTTATCACAATCTGTTTTTATCCAGGACAAGCTTAAAGGCTATGAAGATATACATTATACTCTATCGCGTGACCGACAATGGCATTTGTACACTGTTGTAGACAAGCCAGTGCCAATCCGGAGAATGTTCCTTAGAACACTTGTAAGACAGCCAACAATGAATGAAGGGTTTACTGCATATCAAGGGCTGGGAATAGAAACAACTTGTACCCAATGGACTGTTTCCTTTACTTCAAGGAGCATTTTGAGGTCTTTGGTGACTGCACTGGAGGAATTGGAGCTTAATGTGCATAATGCTACTGTCAAACCTGACCATGCTCATATGTACCTTTGTATCTTACGTGAGCAACAAATAGATGATCTTGTGCCATACCCAAAGTAATTATTGTCTGTACTCTTGTTAAGTCTTATGTTCTATTTCAATAAGTTAGTAAACTTTTTGCACGGGTTCTCATGTTTGAGATATTGTCAACAGGAAACTTGACATAGATGCTGCACAAGAAGAAGTGGCAGTAGAGGCAATCTTGGAAGGATTGGCTAGGGAAATCCATGCGGCTGTTGGTGTGAGAATGCATAGATTGGGTGCTTGTGAGTGGGAAGTGAAGCTCTGGATGGCATCATCTGGACAGGCAAATGGTGCATGGAGGATTGTCGTCACAAATGTGACTGGTCACACCTGTGCTGTGCATGTAAGTATATATACCAGTTGGCAAGTGTTCTGAAGACAACCTTTCTTTTCAGGACATACATTTCGTAGGAGAAAACCCTTGGTTAATTTCATATTAGGGGTGAGCATTTGTTCATTTGGGTCAGTTAAGATCCCAAAAAAAAAAGACAATGAAACTGAATTTGCAAAAACTGGAATTTTCAAATGGGACCTGACCGAGCCAGCTAAAAACTGACTGGTTTCAGGGTGGTTTGATTCGGTTATTTTTTAGCTCAAACCTCAAATAGCCATTTTTAAAGGGTAATTGTGGATAGGCCATTTTTCTGAAATACTCAATTGGCCCATACCAGGGACGATAACCAGGGTTTTGGGTGCTGACCCTAATCGACCCTGGCTTAAATTTAAATTTCATAGAATCTCAGGAAAAACTGAACGCCATATATTAGAAAATTTCATCTAAACCTACCCGAGATACTTGTGAGGATGGCTCATTCTCCAACATGCTCCTGTAATTCTTGTCCACTTGATCCTGTAATTCTTTTCAGTCATTTACATAATTTTCTTTTTTCTGAAAAAATAACAATCTGGTGATATAACTTTCAGATATACCGGGAACTTGAGCATACTAGCAAGCAGAAAGTAGTGTACGATTCAATATCTGTGCAGGGCCCTCTGCATCTTGTACCAGTAAATGCACACTATCAACCTTTGGGATCACTTGATCGAAAACGTCTGTTGGCAAGGAGAAGCAGCACCACTTACTGCTATGATTTTCCATTGGTGAGTCCTGCATTTTGCTCTTGAAAACAACAGAAGTTATTTTTCCTCAAGCTAAAAAATAAAAGGCAAGTCAAATTATGTTGCTGATGTATATCTTTTGCGCTTAGGCTTTTGAGACAGTCTTGGAACAAATATGGGCATCCCAATTTTCAGGTATGAAAAAACCTAAGGATAAAGTTGTAAAGGTGACAGAGCTCGTATTTGCTGATGAAAAAGGTAGCTGGGGTACACCTCTTGTTTCCTTGGAGCGTCCAGCTGGGCTCAATGATTTTGGCATGGTAGCTTGGTGCATGGAAATACGAACTCCTGAGTTCCCCCTGGGAAGGACAATTTTGGTAGTAGCAAATGATGTGACCTTCAAAGCGGGGTCTTTTGGCCAAAGAGAGGATGCATTCTTTCTTGCAGTGACTGATCTTGCCTGCAATAAGAAAATCCCACTGATTTATTTGGCAGCGAACTCAGGTGCCCGTATTGGGGCTGCTGATGAAGTCAAATCCTGCTTTAAAGTTGGTTGGTCAGATGAATTCTTCCCTGATCGTGGCTTTCAGTATGTATATTTAAGTCCTGAGGATCATGCTCGGATTGGATCATCAGTGATAGCGCATGAATTGAAGCTGGAGAATGGAGAAACAAGATGGGTGATAGAAGCCATTGTTGGGAAGGAGGATGGCTTGGGGGTAGAGAATTTATCTGGAAGTGGGGCCATTGCCAGTGCTTATTCTAGAGCATACAAGGAAACCTTTACCTTGACTTATGTGACTGGCAGAACGGTAGGAATTGGTGCTTATCTCACTCGGCTTGGAATGCGGTGCATACAGAGGCTTGATCAGCCCATTATTTTAACCGGTTTTTCTGCTTTAAACAAACTTCTTGGTCGCGAGGTATACAGCTCACACATGCAACTTGGTGGACCAAAAATTATGGCAACCAACGGGGTAGTACATCTAACTGTCTCAGATGATCTTGAAGGGGTATCAGCTATCTTGAAGTGGCTAAGCTGTATTCCTCCTTGTGTGGGCGGTGCGCTTCCCATTTTAAGTCCATCAGATTCTCCAGAAAGACCTGTGGAGTACGTCCCAGAAAACTCATGTGATCCACGGGCTGCTATTTGTGGTATTTTTGATGGCAATGGGAAGTGGCTGGGTGGTATTTTTGACAAAGATAGCTTTGTTGAGACATTGGAAGGCTGGGCAAGGACAGTTGTGACTGGACGAGCAAAGCTTGGAGGAATCCCTGTTGGAATAGTTGCTGTTGAGACACAGACAGTTATGAAAGTGATGCCTGCTGACCCAGGACAGCTTGATTCCCATGAGACGGTTGTTCCTCAGGCTGGGCAAGTATGGTTTCCAGATTCTGCAACCAAAACAGCTCAAGCAATATTTGATTTCAATAGAGAAGAGCTACCACTTTTCATTTTAGCCAATTGGAGAGGTTTTTCTGGTGGGCAGAGAGACCTCTTTGAAGGTATCCTCCAGGCAGGCGCAACCATAGTTGAGAACCTTAGAACATACAAACAACCTGTTTTTGTGTACATTCCTATGATGGGTGAGCTTCGTGGCGGGGCATGGGCTGTTCTGGATAGTAAGATCAATTCAGATCACATTGAAATGTATGCAGATCGAACAGCTAAAGGTAATGTCCTTGAGCCAGAAGGAATGATCGAGATCAAATTCAGGACAAAGGATCTGCTTGAGTGCATGGGTAGGCTTGATCAACAGCTGATCAATTTGAAGGCAAAACTTCAGGAAACCAGGAGCAGTGCACCATATGGAATGATCGATTCTCTCCAACAGAAGATAAAAACTCGTGAAAAGCAGCTTTTGCCGGTCTACACTCAGGTAGCCACCAAATTCGCCGAGCTTCATGATTCTTCTCTAAGAATGGAGGCAAAGGGTGTTATAAAAGAAGTTGTGGACTGGGCTAGATCACGCCATTTTTTCTGCAGAAGGTTATGTAGGAGAATTGCTGAGTGTTCGCTGATCAAGGATGTGATAGATGCAGCAGGTGAGCAACTGTTACATAAATCTGCAATGGACATGATCAAAACATGGTTCTTGAATTCGGATATTGCAAGAGGGAGAGAAGATGCTTGGATGGATGATGAAGCATTCTTTGCATGGAAGGATGTTTCAGGAAATTACGAAGCAAAGCTACAGGAGTTGCGGGCCCACAAGGTATTGCTTCAGTTAACAAACATTGGTGAGTCTCAGTCAGATTTGAAAGCTCTACCGCAAGGTCTTGCTGCCCTTCTAAGCAAGGTAAAATCATCATGCATTCTTTGCTTTGCATTAGTATTATTTTTGTGGTCCAGTCCAGAGGTGATGCTTTATTATATTTAATGCAGGTGGAGCCATCAAGCAGAGAACGATTGGTTGATGAACTTCGTAAGGTGCTTAGTTGATTGGTCGGTCCGTGCTTCAGCAGCAAAGATTGTCCCTTGCCCACAATTTGGTAATTCTTACGCTGTACCATCTACAACTGCGACAAGGAACGCGTAAGTAGATGCGTTTTGAACACCTCTCTTGCCTTTCCCAGCCCCTGGGATCTACAAGCTACTTGTGCTAATGTAATTTTACCAGCTAAGTTGATCATGGCTGTAAATTGGAGCCAGTCAGTCTTGGGACTAGTTCTATAGCTTTCATATAATTGTAAATTTTGCCAGTCTTTATTTCACTAGGGAAATAAATTCCTCCATTGAAAGTGAGGTTGGCCAGCAGTACTTGAAGCCATTAGCCAATGCGTTGATTCGTCCTTCGAATATTATTGATTGTTTTTGTAATAATAATGTTTTAGATGCATTTGATTGTTCCATTTTCATTTAATGAATCAAATTCATTAATTCCATAGTGTTCGTGTTCCGTACCCCTGTTTCTGTCATTTCTGTTAGCAGCTGCAGCGGTTTGCTGGCCAAAGACGGCGACCATTCCAATGGCGACCAGTATGCCACCCACAACGCCTTTAACCCTGTTTCTTTCCCTGGGATCTCCAGCCGTTAACATTGACATTAACAAAAAAAAAAAAAAAATTAAAACACGACTAGCTTATTAAACTTTTATATTTTAAAGATTATATAGTTGCGTATAAATGAATTTAAATAAATGAACTTATTTAATTTACATTTTGTTATATAAATATTTTCTAATTTTATATATATAAACATGTGGTTATTATTGTTTGTTTAATAATAATATTTAATGTTTAATAATAATAATCTATAATTTATGATTTTGTGTATAATTGTTAAGATAAGCGATCTTTCTTCATTTTAATTAACGTGATTATTATTTGAATTGTTTAATAATAATATTTAATGTTTAATAATAATATTTGTGATTATTATTAGAGAATGTGAAATATTGTTGATTAAGAAATATTTTAGTAAAATAAAAATATTGAATCATGAAAATAGTTTATTAAGGATTAGTGTTGATATTGTCCATAACTTGAAATAGGCTAAATTAGAAGGAACCTTCTTAAAATTTTTGTTAAAAACATTCATGAATTCTAGATAAATTGCAAGAAATATTAGTAATATAATTTTGGGGGTGTTACAGTTGATATTAGTAATATAATAATTCAATCTGCAACCCAGAATTATATGTTAAAGTGTATGTGTGTGAAAATAAAGATTTAAAAATATTTATTAAATAAGTATATAAGTAGAATTAAATGATAACAATACGAGAGTTTGTACACTTTAATATTTCAAGAAGTATTTTGATAGACCTTGTTAAAAATATTTATTAAGATGCGTCTTAAGAATCATTTTAACAAAAGAACTTGTGTACTCTATCATTTAAGTAACAATAGTTGTAAATGGTTTATGAAATAAAAAACACAGTTAATTTTTTTTTAATATCAGCTACTACCCTTTCCCCTCAACTAAAACAAGACATTCTCCTTAATATCCTAAAGTAGAAAGATAGAATATATAAGATATCACCTGAAACAACGAACACTAATAATCTTGAAACACACTTAAATAAATATAAGAAATAAAAAAAATATTATGCTATTAATAAAACCAAAAGACACATGTTCTTACAAACTAATGCTTAAATAGTAATTGTGATTGTGGCTCACATCTTCTTTTGATTTTACATCCAAGAACGGTTTAGACACCCTCTATGGATTGAGGATATGCTTCTTATTTAGTTTTCTTAAAAACTGCAAACAAGGTTTTTTATAGTTAGATTCCTAAGACTAAGTTGATCATGTTCTTTAGAAAATGGGGTCATAAATCATGAATTACACTATGCACATCTCCACTAGAATGTGTCTCAAGCGTTAATAGAAAATTATCTAAAGACTTTTTACTCAGGTCATCCTTAATGAATTGTATTTTATCTTCATGGTTTATAGATACCATTCCTAAATAACGACATTGTGCATTACAAGTCCATTTGGCACATCGATGACAGATTTTCAGTCATTTTACACGACGTTTCTTTGTAAAAGTATTTTTACTTATTCTAGGCATGTATGAAATGAAAGAATTGGATGACTCATCTGATAATCAGACCTTTATTTCAATTAGCCAGCAAATATCTTCAAGAATTTCAAGATCCATTAACAACCTCAATCTTGCACCCCTAGCATGGTAAATTTTTGCAATCACATTCTTAAGCAAAGCAAGAAAATATTTTTTTAATTTTTTAAAAGTGGTGTCCATTTTCAAATGAGAATTGAAGAAAAAATTCAAAGAAGTGAGAAAGAGCAAAGAATTGCACAAATATATAAATATATATCAGTTATTATAGGCAGCTAAAAGAACTAACTTAAGAGTCGTGGAGTACCGTTATTCGTCATTTTACTAGGGTGAGAGAGACTAGCAAAACAAAAGTCACATAAAAAAAGAAACACAAAAACAATATAAGAAAAACAAAATAATCAACCTTTATCTACAGGATCATTAAACCAATGGATTCATTTTTACTAGAAAAATTATCAAAGTAAGCTTTCAAATGATGTCTATTTACCTTAAAAACATTGTCATTCTTTGGATTCTCAATATCAAAGGCCCTATAAGGATATACATGTTTCACAATAAATGGACTGCTCTATCTTGATCTTAACTTTCCCGGAAATAAATAGAGTTGAAAATTATAAAGTAAAACTTTTTGATAATTTTTACAAGTTTTGCAGAATGCATGTGTGTCCTTAAACATGATGGGTCAATAAAATCCATTTTGTAAGATTTTTGCTGCTGTCCTTTTTACCAAGGAATGACCCCTACATGCCTTAGAATGATAAAAATTAATGACACTACTTACCTCATTGTTAGGAATACATCTTTGAAATATTTGATTAGGACAATTTTTTAATAAGTAAAATTCATCCCAATAAAAATTCTTCACTTCGTTCAAAAACTTTCTTTTATCTTTGGTACTTCAATGAGCTGACAAATCTCATATTGTAAGAAAATTGATAAAATTAGCAAATCAAGGCATTGGACAAAGAGAAAGTAAGGATTCATTAGAAAAGTAGTTGTTGTAACCCAATTTTGGATTCACTAAAATTTTTTTGGAATGTTATTTTATTTTATTATTCATGATAAAAAAAATATAATAAAAAAAAAAGAGTTTAAAATATATTTTCTCGAGTCAACCGTTATTTTCTGTCAAAACCGAGTCCACCAAGTCAATACGGGTTAAACGATGTCGACCGGGATGAAAAATGAGTTTCAGGACATTTCGAGTCAAAATCGTCATTTTCTGTCAATACCGAGTCCATCGGGTCAATACGGGTCCCACCATGTCGACCGCGATGAAAAATGAGTTTCGGGCTGTTTCGGGTCAAAACTGTCATTTTCGGTCAAAACCGAGTCCACGGGGTCAATACGGGTCCCACCATGTTGACCGGGATGAAAAATGAGTTTCGAGCTGTTTCGGGTCAAAACCGTCATTTTCGGTCAAAACCGAGTCCACCGGGTCAATACGGGTCCCACCATGTCGACCGGGATGAAAAATGAGTTTCGGGCTGTTTCGGGTCAAAACTGTCATTTTCGGTCAAAACCGAGTCCACCGGGTTAATACGGGTCCCACCATGCCGACCGCGATAAAAAATGAGTTTCGGACTATTTTTTGTCAAAATTGGTATTTTTGGTCAAAAAACCCGGTCCACCGAGTTGATACCCGTATAAAATTTTTTTTTTTGTAATTTAAAATTAAGTTTTAGCGGATGAAAAACTTTTTATAATACTGATTTGAATTTTTAATTTTTACCCCTATAAATAAATATTATTATTATTATTTAGTATTATTATATTATTATTTAGTATTATTATATATAATAAGACAAATAGTAATCGGTGAAAGTTGAAAATCTTAACAATCCGTGAATTGTTGTCTGAATTGATTGGCTATAAATAGCCAATGAATTCAAGACACAAGGGAGGAGAGGAGGATTAAAAAATTCATTCTGAATCAAATTCTCAATTCTCAAATTCACGTATTACTATTTGGGTTACTGTTTGGGTACTATTCATTTTTTTTATACTTTTTCTGCACTTATTAAATTTTTTTTAATAAATTAAAAAATACCAAAAATATCCCAACTGTTAGATCTAATAGTGTTTAGATCTGAGCCTTTGATTTCTTAGGATACAATAGGCTTTACCACACCAGATTAAAACCCAAATCAATCTCAGCCGTTCAAATAATCTGCCCTTCGATCTGGTTGCGCCACGTCAGTAGGTATACCGAGCACTCGGTACACCGCGCCACACCAGATCGTAGCCCATTCAATCCTGACCGTCCGAACAACTTGAAGGTCAAACGAATCACAGTCGCACGATCTGTTCATCCGAGATCCAGCGGTTCACAGCCTTCAGATGCACGAGTGCACCATACACTTGTCCACACCAGATCAAAACCCAGAGCTTCTCTCTCCTCTCACCGGCTATTCTCTCTCTCCGCCGATCTCCCATTTCCGGCCGTCTCAAGCCGTGAAACCACCACAGAATTGTGCATCGCCTCCCCCTGAGCAAAACCCTGGCCTTTTCACACTTTTTCACCGGCTAATTTGGCCGGAAAAAGGCCGCGACCGACATCGACCAATTGACCTTCAAGTCGTCGATTCTCCCTCCTCAGCCATCAATGGACAACGAGACCACCACCATCAGAATCCTTGTCCTCAGATCTACCAGAATCGACTATCTTTTGCCGGAAACTCGCCGAAAAATTTCGCCCGTGAACAGTAACCGCGGGTCCAGTGGCATTTTCATAAATTTTCGATAAATCCGAGGGTATTTCAGTCTTTTGCCTATACATGGGTACTCAGGTAATTTTTTATGATATTTTATGGTATTTTTTGATATTTTTATATATAAATACTTGTAAATTTTTGCATGTGAAAAAAAAACAAAAGAAAAACCAAAATAAATAACGATGCGGGTTTAACACCCATTTTATCATATCACTGTTCATAGGTCAAAAACCCAATTTTCAAGAATTGATATATCTATTTGTGAATGATATCAAAATAATTTTTATTTTATAAAATAAATTTTGTCGACATGTCTCTTTTATTTATGAAAAGGACCGATGTCAAAAATTTAAATACCAAATATGGATTATGTCCATTATTATTTATTTTGGTAAATCAGGCGTAACTCTCCTTTTTAGGGATAAACGTCGACATTTTAGACAAAGTCTCCTAATTTTAGGGACTGATGTCATTTTTAACACGTCTCCTATTTTTAGGGACCGACGTTAATCATGTTAAAAATTTACAAATAAGTTCAAAATATGCATTTGAATCAAAAATAAGAAAAACACACAAGTAAAGGTAACCTTTCTCTGAAAGGATGTTTTAAGGGTGGTGTCTACCTTCCCTTAATCATAACTAACCCAGTACCCGAATCTCTGAGACCAGTGTCTAATTTTGGATTTCTAGTTCCCTCAAATTACTAGATGGCGACTCCAATAAAATCTTTATTTCTCCCAATCAAATAAAAATTAAATTCCTTTTGTTTTAAAAAAAAACAAACAAAAAGAGGAGTGGAGCCGTCGCCCGACGTCGTGTAGCGACAGTAGTCATCAATTGGTATGATGTTAGATGTTGAATCTATTATCACTCTTGACAAAAGATCCACATTAATATTTTTTATGTCTTTCTTATCTGTGATTTCTTCCTGAGAATAAATCATTTATAAATCTTTAGATTCATCAAACTCAATTTTACTCAAAATAGATTCAAGTTGATCATAAACTAATTCTTTAATAAAATCTACTTCTTGTAAGTCATTATTATCTCCATGTTGCTTGCAAATGTTAAAAATATTCATCTTCATTGTCATGTTTTCAAATGATAGCTTCATCAGTCCATTCATATAATTAATCAATGGATTAGAAGTTGCAAGAAATGGACGTCCTAAAATAACAAGAAATGAATTACATGCTTGAACAAGTCATGTGTCTAAGAAAATAAAATTCATAGGATAAATAAATTTATCGACTTGTAACAACACATCTTTAACTATGCCTCTAGACACTTTTACAGATCTATTAGCAAATAAAAGAGTTAGTTTTAACTCACCTAAATTGAGATTTTGAAAAACTAAATATGGAAGTAAATTCATACTAACTCCAATATCAAGTAAAGCTTTTTTAATTTTATGTTCTCTAATAATGTAAAAATTATAGGACAACTAGGGATTTTATATTTCAAAGCATTATTGTTTTGAAGAATGACACTTGTTCAGCTAAAAAAGCTTTCTTTTTCACATTTAGTTTTCTCTTCACAATGCACAGATCTTTCAAAATCTAACATAAAAAGATACTTGTTTAATAGCATTCAACAAAAGTATATTGATCTTTACTTGTTTGAAAGTTTTAAAGATTTCAGAGTTGTAATTGACTTTTTTTTGTTTGGTCATGGTATGAGGAAATAAAAGTATTGGTAGAGAATTAGTCTTTTCTTTGTAATGTTCAGATTCAATACTTTCCTTAACCTCAGAGATTGACTCGTCATCGTTCTCACAAGGTTCAAGAATGAGTGATTAGTACTTAAAAGTGCATTTTTATCATGGTTTTATATCATCATTTTGCACTTGAAGTATCAATAACTCCTTAACTAAAACATGTTTTATAATAATATATCTAATAATATAAGATACCTTTAATTTATGGTAAACATTTATTTTAAATGCAAGTCTATCACATAAATGAAAGGACTGATTAATGACTTTAAGAACTTAAATTGCAAGGGCAAAGAGATGACAAAAATTAGAAAAGAGATGTCGGTGTAATCTAAACCGGAATACTGTTTGGTAATTGGGTCATATCTGGAGTTATAGATCTTAGATTTAGGTCTATTTTATATGGATGGAAAGGTAAGACATAGGCCTACAACTTTCAGATGGAGCCTACGATCTAAAAAGGTCATTTTCAAGTCCAAATTGTAGCAACAACAAAGAAGCCCAAATCTATCCTCCAGCCCTAGCACTGTTCAGTATTTTGGCCATATATGGAGTTCTAGAAGTCCAAATGAGCTGAATTGTTTACACAAGAAAGCTAAGACAATTGCCTACAACTTTTATGTTTCGAGTGGCTCCAATTTTGACGTTATCAATGACATTTTGGGAAGACAAGAGAAGATAAGAATTGTCACCAAGTCAAGAGTTGGCCACCCACTCATCAATTAGTCATCAAATCAATAGTTCCCAATTTTGGCCTATAAAAGGAGGCATTTGCCATGCATTTAGGCATCTTCGTGTCCAGATCAAGATCATGCTCTTCCTATCTCTCTTTGTATTTTTTGTAATGTTTATGCTTTGCTTTCATTAATATCAAGTTTATGCCTTTCATTTCCTTTCCTTTACTTAGTTAACTCTTATCTTACTTATGTTCTTATTTTGTTTATTTATTTTTCTTTCTTTCATTATGTCTAGCTAAGTTTATTATGTCAAGGTGAAAACGTTACACTAATGGTGTAAGAATAAGTATAATGTAAACTTAATGTGGATTTTAATGTTTGATACTAACTTGTTTTATATTTGTTATCTTGTTCACTCTTTAATACTTTGCTTGTTAAATGACTAATCTTGATTTATGTTGTATAACACTTGGTACAACAAATGCTTGGCACTTTCATAGGTCATACTGTATGGTATAACCGACACTTGAACTATGAAAGGAACTTGATTTGTTGTTAACATAAGTTATAATCATGAATGCTAGACGAGATTTACAAGTATTAGCATTAATCGAATAAGATGACTAATGTAATCATGTTAACAATCTATAATTTGATTGGAACCTCCTTTATGTGTGGTTTCCAATTGAATAATAAGAGTTTATATTATACTTGTTTGACATACCATTAGTGGAATCTCTAACCTTGATATTGTTTGTTATCGTTGTTTAATCGTTACATTAATATTCCTTCTCAAAGTTCTCATCTTCTTCTTCTTCTTCTCCTTCTTTATTATTATTATTATTATTATTACTACTACTACTACTACTACTAGTATTATTATTATTATTATTATTATTATTATTATTATTGTTGTTGTTGTTGTTGTTGTTGTTGTTGTATTATTGTTATTTATAAATTGTATAATTAACTTTCCTGTGGTTCGACCTCGGTTTTGCCGGGTTATTTATTTTTTCGACACTCCTACACTTGGGAGAAGACATCAACCTTTTAATTGTGTCAAGTTTTTGGCACCGTTGACGGGGAGGTAAGTTTTGTATAAATTATAGTAGTTATTTTATTTTCTCTTTTCACTTTTCTTGTATATAACTTTGTTTCTTTTCTCTTGTTTCTTCTTCTTTTATTTTCTTCTTCCTTTTATTCTATTAGTACACGTCCATGAGAGTGTGGTCACATACATCACGTGGTAGACTTTGTAGGGTATCCTCATTATTTTCAGAAAACTTGGCCGAAGAAGATAATCAATCACTTCATAATGAGAATAATGAGAATAACCGTGCTAGAACACTTAAAGGCCACATGAATCCCACAAGAACAAGTGCACCATCATGCATAGTTTTTTCTCCCGATGCATCTCATTTTAATTTTAAGCCAGGTATTATTCAACTTGTACCTTCTTTTCATGGTTTGGAATTGGCAAATCCATACTTGCATTTAAGGAAATTTGAGGAGGTCTGCAACATATATAATAGCTTAAATTGTAGCATGAACACCATTAGATTAAATCTTTTTTCTTTTTCATTAAAAGATAAAGCTAAAACATGGCTATAAAATTTAAGACTAGGATCCATTCGTGCTTGGGATGAAATGCAACAACAGTTTTTGAAGAAGTTTTTCCCATCTCATAGAACAAACTCTTTCAAAAGACAAATCACTACTTTCACTCAAAAACCAGGAGAAACATTTTACCAATGTTGGGATAGGTATCAAGACTTGCTTAATACTTGCCCTCATCATGGTTTTGAAACATGGAGATTGGTTTCACATTTCTATGAAGGGTTAACACCTAAAGATAGGGAAATGGTTGAATTGATGTGCAATGAAACTTTTAAAGATAAAGACCCTGATGAAACAATGGAGTACTTAGACTTGTTAGCTGAAAATGCTCAAAATTAGGACACCGCGGGAACTTATGAGGCACCGAGTAAAACTCAACCTCATATATCTAATGAAGGTATGTACAACCTTAGGGAAGATCATGACCTTCGAGCCAAGTTTGCATCTTTAACTAGAAAAGTCGAGGCACTAGAATTGAAAAGGAGTGGTCAATTAAAATCTATTGAAAACATTGTGTGTCAAATATGTGAAACAAATGAACACTCAACCAACAATTGTCCAACCTTGCCTTCTTTTAAGGAATGTCTCTATAAACAAGCCCATGCTTTAAACAGTTTCCAAAAGGCCAACCACAACCCATACTCCCAAACATACAACCTTAGTTGGAGAAATCACCTAAATTTTAGTTGGAAGAGTGAGAACAACAAAGCACAAACTTCACAACCACCATTTCAAGCACACCATAATTTCTGAAATTCTCATGAATATGCACCTCCTTATGCTCCACCTCCTAAAAGAAATCTTGAGGAAACATTGCATGCATTCATTGAAAAGCAAGAGACAATCAATACTCAACTTGCTTAAAACATGACAAATTTTAAAGATACTCTTGCAAAATTAACATGTACTCTCAGTTTTCAAGAGAAAGGTAAGTTTCCATCTCAACTACAACAAAATCCCAAGGGGCAATACAATGCAAATGCAAGTAGTTCCGGAAGCCAACTCATGGATCAAGTCAAATCAATCACTACTCTGCGCAGTGGTAAGGTTATTAAAAAACCCTCTCTTGAACCTTATGAGAAAGATCATGAGTCAATCTTTGTGGGTAAGGAAGGGGTTGAATCTGAAAATTGCAAAGAAATGACTGATTCACCACCAGGACTTTCATTTCCTTAAGCCATGACTAAACAAAGGAAAGTCATTCACAACTCTGAAATTTTTAAAATTTTCAAATAGGTAAGGATCAATATACCTTTGTTGGATGCTATTAAACAAGTTCCTTCTTATGCTAAATTTTTGAAAGATCTAGGCATTGTGAAGAGGAAACTGAATGTGAAAAAGAAAGCCTTTCTAGCCGAACAAGTAAGTGTCATTCTTTAGAACAATAATGCTTTGAAATATAAAGACCCTGGTTGTCCTATAATTTCTTGCTTTATTAGAGAACAAAAAATTGAAAGAGCCTTACTTGATCTCGGTGCTAGTGTGAATTTACTTCCATATTCAGTTTTTCAGAGTCTCAATCTAGGTGAGTTAAAACCAACTTCTATATCTCTTTTACTTGCCGATAGATCTATAAAAGTGCCTAGAGGAATAATTGAAGATGTGTTAGTACAAGTTGATAAATTTATTTATCTTGTGGATTTTATTGTCTTGGACACAAAACCTGTTGAAACATGTAATTCATTTCCTGTTATTTTAGGACGTCCGTTTCTTGCAACCTTTAATGTATTGATTAATTGTAGGAATACACTGATGAAGCTATCATTTGGAAACATGACATTGGAGATGAATATTTTCAATATTTGCAAGCAACCTAGAGATGATAATGATTTACAAGAAGTAGATCATATTAACGAATTAGTTTATGATCAACTTGAATCTACTTTAAGTAAAAATGAGTTAGATGAATCTAAAGATTTGTAAATGATTTATTCTAAGAAAGAAATCATGAATGAACCAAGCACAAAAAATATTGATGCGAATCATTTATCAACAGTGACAACAGATTCGACATCTAACATCACACTAATCGATGATTACTTTCCTAACAAATCCTTACTTTCTCTTAGTCCAATGCCTTGGTATGATAAAAATATCAATTTTCTTGCTTTAGGAGATTTACTAGCTGATTGGAGTACTCAAGACAAAGAAACATTTTTGAACGAAGTGAAGAATTTTTATTGTGATGACCCTAACTTATTCAAATATTGTCCCGATCAAATATTTCAAAGATTCATTCCCGACAATGAGGTCAGTACTGTCATTAAACTTTGTCATTCTAAAACATGTGGAAGTTATTTCTCGTCAAAAAAGACAGCTGCAAAAATCTTTCAAAATGGATTTTATTAGCCCACCATATTCAAGGACACGCATGCATTCTGCAAAACTTGTGAAAATTATCAAAAAGTTGACACTGGTAAACAAGTTTTGTTTTATAATTCTCAACTCTATTCATTCCCTAGAGAGCTAAGATCAAGATGGAACAATCCTTATGGGGCCTGTGATATTGAGAATTCAATGAATGACAATGATTTTAAGGAAAATGGACATCGTTTGAAAGCTTACTTTGATAATTTTCCTAGTGAAAATGAATCAATTGGTTTGAATGATCTTGTAGATAAAGGATGATTATTTTGTTATTCTCACATTGTTTTTGTATTTCTTTTTGCTAGTTTCTCTCATCCCGGTCAAATGACAGACAACGGTACTCCATAACTTAAGTCGGTTCTTTTAGTTTCCCATAATAACTGATATTTGTGTATATATTTGTGCAATTCTTTGAATCTCTCTTTCAATTCTCATTTGAAAATGGACATTAATCTTGAAAAATTTAAATTGCTCGAATGAATACAATGTTTAACCATGTTGATGCCTTCATTACTTTACCAGGTGGTCTAGGCACATTGGAAGAGATCTTTCATATTTCCTCTTGGGCTCAACTGCACATTCACCATAAACCCATAGGTTTGTTAAATGTTAATGGTTATTATGATAAGTTGTTGTCTTTTCTTGATCATATTGTGGAACAAGAATTTCTAACATCTTTTACACGACAAATCATAATCTCTGCTGCTACTGCTGAACAATTAATTGACCAACTACAATCCTTCATTCCTGTAATTGATCCCTCTATGAGTCGCATAAATTAGTCAACTAAGAAAAGCTGTAAAAATCTTAGATTGGATTTGAGCCTTCATTTGTGAATTTTTATGTCTTTTGGTTTTATTATTGTGTTTTGTTATTTCTTATTTTTGTTTCAGTGTGTTTCAGGTTTTTCAGTGTTCGTTATTTCAGGTGATATCTTCTATACTCTATCTTTCTACCTTAGAACATTGAGGACAATGTCTCGTTTTGGTTGGGGGGAAAGGGTAGTAGTTGATAAAAAAAATTGTTTTTCATTTCATAAAGCATGTGCAAAATTGTTGTTACTTGGATGGCAGAGTAAAGGAGCTCTTTTGTTAAAGTGACTCTTGAGACGCATCTTAGTAACTATTCTTAATAAGGTCTATCATAATACTTCTTGAAATATTCAGGTTTACAAACTCTTGCATTGTTATCACTTAATTCTGCTCATATACTTATTTAACATGTATTCTTAAACCTTAATTTACACACACACACTTTAACATATGATTGTGGGTTGCACATTGGATTATTACATTATTTATGTTCTTTTGTTAAAGGTAATTACTAAGAAAAATGGATAGTATGTAATTAAAAAAAAAAGAAAAAAAAGAAAAAAAAATACTGATAATAAAAATGTAGATAAGTTTGGTTTCATAGCCTCTCTAACCTAAGCAATTAAGCTCGAAGGGGTGTTTTAACACCTAATACCCTAAAGTCAACTGACTTGGGAGCTATTGGCCCAACGCTTGTTACAAGGATTGAGGAGAAAAGCTTAAGGGAATCAAACATTGCACTATCTATATATTAGTATCTGCGACCCGAGTTATTAAGCTCGTAGGGGTGTCTCAACACTATATATATAAGACAAAAAAGACAAAAAAAAAGACAAATAATAATCCCAATCTAAGGAAGTTAACCTTAAACATTAGAACAAAAATTTTGTTTTCTTCCAAGAAAAGCCCCATAATTATGTGTTGATACATTGAGCATAAAAAAAAGGTTTATTAATATCTTGTTAAGAGATATTGAGCAGATATATAAATTTAATGATAGGTTGTTTATATAGGTAGATTAATGGAAGTTAAATGATGAATACCTTGCTTTGTGGAATTTACAAATTATTTTTTTTATTTTAACGCTTTGATTACTAGGGACTAGTAATAAGCTGGTTGTGTGGTGTGATTATTACTTAAAAGTGCATTTTTATCATGGTTTTATATCATCATTTTGCACTTGAAGTATCAATAACTCGTTAACTAAAGCATGTTTTATAATAATATATCTAATAATATAAGATACCTTTAATTTATGGTAAATGTTCATTTTAAATGCAGACCTATCACATAAATGAAAAAATTGATTGATGAGTTTAAGAACTTAAATTACAAGGGCAAAGAGATGGTCAAACTTAGAAAAGAGATGTCGGTGCAATCCAAACCAGAATACTGTTTGGTAATTGGGTCATATCTGGAGCTATAGATCTCAAATTTAGGTTTACTTTATATGGATGGAAAGCTAAGACATAGACCTACAACTTTTATATAGAGCTCAAGATCTAAAAAGGCCATTTTCAAATCCAAATTGTAGCAACAACAAACAAGCCTAAATCTATCCTCTAGCCCGAGCACTATTCAGTATTTTGGCCATATCTGGAGTTCTAGAAGTCCGAATGAGCTAAATTGTTTACACAAGAAAGCCTAGACAATTGTCTACAACTTTCATGTTTTTGAGTGGCTCCAATTGTGACGTTATCAATGATGTTTTGGGCAGACAAGAGAAGATAAGGATTGTCACCAAGTCAAGAGTTGGTCACCCACTCATCAATAAGTCATCAAATCAATAGTTCCCAATTTTGGTCTATAAAAGGAGTCATTTGCCATGTATTTAGGCATCTTGGTGTCCAGATCAAGATTATGCTCTTCCTTTCCCTCTTTATATTTTTTGTAATGTTTATGCTTTGCTTTCATTAATATCAAGTTTATGTCTTTCATTTCCTTTCCTTTACTTAGTTAACTCTTATCTTATTTATGTTCTTATTTTGTTTTTTTTTTTCTTTCTTTCATTATGTCTAGCTAAGTTTATTATGTCAAGGTGAAAAGGTTACACTAATGGTGTAAGAACAAGTATAATGTAAACTTAATGTGAACTTTAATGTTTGATACTAACATGTTTTATATTTGTTATCTTGTTCACTCTTTAATACTTTGCTTGTTAAATGACAAATCTTGATTTATGTTGTATACCACTTGGTACAACAAATGCTTGGCACTTTCATAGCTCATACTGTATGGTATAACCGACGTCTGAGCTATGAAATGAACTTGATTTGTTGTTAACATAAGTTATAATCATGAATGCTTGACGAGATTTACAAGTATTAACATTAATCGAATAAGATGACTAATGTAGTCATGTTAACAATCTATAATCAGATTGGAATCTCCTTTGTGTGTGGTTTTCAATTGAATAATAGAAGTTTATACTATTGACACGACGAAAAAATTGATGTCTTCTCCCAAGTGCAGGAGTGTCGAAGTAATAAATAACCCGGCAAGACCGGAGTCGAACCACAACGAGGTTAATTGTACAAATTATAAACAACAATTATAAAACAGCAATAACAACAACAACAATAGTAATAATAATAATAATAATAATAATAATAATAGTAATAATAATAATAATAAAAAAAAAAAAGAAGAAGAAGATGATGATGATGAGAACTTAGAGATGAAATATTAATGTAAGGATTAAACAATAATAATAACAAATGTCAAGGTTAGAGGTTCCACTAATGGTATATCAAACAAGTATAGTATAAACTCTTATTATTGAATTGGAAACCACACACAAAGGAGGTTCCAATCAGATTATATATTGTTAACATGATTACATTAGTCATCTTATTCAATTAATGCTAATACTTGTAAATCTCGTCAAGCATTCATGATTATAACTTATGTTAACAACAAATCAAGTTCCTTTCATAGCTCAGGTGTCGGTTATACCATACATTATGGGCTATGAAAGTGCCAAGCATTTGTTGTACCAAGTGTTATACAACATAAATCAAGATTAGTTATTTAACAAGCAAAGTATTAAAGAGTGAACAAGATAACAAATATAAAACATGTTAGTATCAAACATTAAAGTCCATATTAAGTTTACATTATACTTATTCTCACACCATTAGTGTAGCCTTTTCACCTTGACATAATTAACTTAGCTAGACATAATGAAAGAAAGAAAAATAGATAAACAAAATAAGAACATAAAAGCTAACTAAGTAAAGGAAAGGAAATGAAAAGCATAAACTTAATATTAATGAAAGCAAAGCATAAAAAATACAAAAAATACAAAGAGAGAAAGGAAGAACATGATCTTGATCTAAACACCAAGATGCCTAAATGCATGGCAAATGCCTCCTTTTATAGGCCAAAATTGGGAACTATTGATTTGATGACTAATTGATAAGTGGGTGGCCAACTTTTGACTTGGTGACAATCTTTATCTTCTCTTGTCTGCCCAAAACGTCATTGATAACGTCAACATTGGAGCCAGTTGTAAACATGAAAGTTGTAGGCAATTGTCTCAGCTTTCTTGTGTAAAAACTTCAGCTCATTTGGACTTCTAGAACTCCAGATATGGCTAAAATACCAAACAGTGCTCGGGCTGGAAGACATATTCGGGCTTCTTTGTTGTTGCTATAATTTGGACTTGATAATGGCCTTTTTTGATCTTGGGCTCCATATGAAAGTTGTAGGCCTATGTCTTACCTTTCCATCCATATAAATTGGACCTAAATCTGAGATCTGTAGCTCCAGATATGACCCAATTACCGAACAGTGTTCCGGTTTGGATTGCACCGACATCTCTTCTCTAAGTTTGACCATCTCTTTATCCTTGCAATTTAAGTTCTTCAAGTCATCAATCAATCCTTTCA
Organism: Populus pruinosa; assembly: GCA_026413675.1. Taxonomy (NCBI): domain Eukaryota; kingdom Viridiplantae; phylum Streptophyta; class Magnoliopsida; order Malpighiales; family Salicaceae; genus Populus; species Populus pruinosa. The sequence continues at coordinate 22,929,978 of CM048596.1, forward strand.
TTTATGTGATAGGCCTGCATTAAAAATAGACATTTATCATAAATTATAGATATCTTATATTATTAGATACATTATTATAAAACATATTTTAGTTAAGGAGTTATTGATACTTCAAGTGCAAAATGATGATATAAAACCATGATAAAAATGCACTTTTAAGTACTAATCAACTATACTTGCTTGACATACCATTAGTGGATCCTCTAACCTTGACATTTGTTATTATCATTATTTAATCCTTACATTAATATTCCATCTCAAAGTTCTCATCTTTTTCTCATTTTTTCTTTATTATTATTGTTGTTGTTGTTGTTGTTGTTATTTGTACAATTAACCTTCTTGTGGTTCGACCCCGGTCTTGCCGGGTTATTTATTACTTCGACACTCCTGCACTTGAGAGAAGACATCAATCTTTTAGTCGTGTCAATGAGTTTTTCAATAACCTTACCACTATGAAGAGTAATGACTAATCTAACTTAATCTATGTCTTAGCTTCTGAAACTACTTGTATTTGCATTGTATTGCACCTTGGGAGTTTGAAGTGATTGAGATGAAAACTTACCTTTCTCTTGAAAACAGAGAGCAAATGTAAATTTTACAAGAGTATCTTCAAAACATGTTATGCTTTGAGCAAGTTAATTGTTGATTAACTCTTGTTTTTCAATTAATACATGCAATGTTTCCTCAAGATTTCTTCAAAAAGAAGAAGCATAAGGAGGTATGTATCTATTAAAATTATAAAAATTATGATTTGCTTGAAATGGTAGCTGTGAAGTTTGTGCTTTATTGTTATCACTCTTTTAAGTGAAATTTGGGTGATTTTTGCAACCAGGATTATATGTTTGTAAATATAGGTTATGATTAGGCTTTTGAAAACTGTTGAAAGCATGAGCTTGTTTATGGAGGCATTTATTGAAAGAAAGCAAAGTTGGATAATCATTGTGACATGATGAAAAGATTGATGTCTTCTCTCAAGTGTAAGAGTGTCGAAGTAATAAATAACTCGACAAGACCGGGGTCGAACTATAGAGAGGTTAATTGTATAAATTATAGATAACAATAATATAACAATAATAATAATAACAATAAAAACAATAATAATAGTAACAACAACAACAACAACAACAACAACAATAATAATAAAGAAAAAGAAGGAGAAGAAAAAGAAGAAAAAAAAAATGAGAACTTTGAGATGGAATATTAATGTAAGGATTAAACAATGATAATAACAAATGCCAAGGTTAGAGGATCCACTAATGGTATGTCAAACAAATATAGTATAAACTCTTATTATTCGATTGAAAACCACACACAAAGGAGGTTCCAATCAGATTATAGATTGTTAACATGATTACATTCGTCATCTTATTCGATTAATGCTAATACTTGTAAATCTCATCAAACATTCATGATTATAACTTATGTTAACAACAAATCAAGTTTCTTTCATAGCTCGGGTGTCGGTTATACCATACAATATGGGCTATGAAAGTGTCAAGCATTTGTTGTACCAAGTGTTATACAACATAAATCAAGATTAGTTATTTAACAAGCAAAGTATTAAAGAGTGAACAAGATAACCAATATAAAACATGTTAGTATCAAAAATTAAAATCCATATTAAGTTTACACTATACTTATTCTTACAACATTAGTGTAACCTTTTCACCTTGACATAATAAACTTAACTAGACATAATGAACTTAACTAGACATAATGAAAGAAAGAAAAATAAATAAACAAAATAAGAACATAATTAAGATAAAAGTTAGCTAAGTAATGAAAGGAAATGAAAGGCATAAATGATTAGTACTTAAAAGTGCATTTTTATCATGGTTTTATATCATCATTTTGCACTTGAAGTATCAATAACTCCTTAACTAAAACATGTTTTATAATAATATATCTAATAATATAAGATACCTTTAATTTGTGGTAAATGTCTATTTTTAATGCAGGCCTATCACATAAATGAAAGGATTGATTGATGACTTGAAGAACTTAAATTGCAAGGATAAAGAGATGGTCAAACTTAGAGAAGAGATGTCGGTGCAATCCAAACCGGAACATTGTTCGGTAATTGGGTCATATCTGGAGCTACAGATCTCAGATTTAGGTCCAATTTATATGGATGGAAAGGTAAGATATAGGCCTACAACTTTCATATGGATCACAAGATCTAAAAAGGCCATTATCAAGTCCAAATTGTAGCAACAACAAAGAAGCCCGAATCTGTCTTCTAGCCCGAGCACTATTTGGTATTTTGGCCATATCTGGAGTTCTAGAAGTCCAAATGAGCTGAGTTTTTTACACAAGAAAGCTGAGACAATTGCCTACAACTTTCATGTTTCAGATGGCTCCAATTTTGACGTTATCAATGATGTTTTGGGCAGACAAGAGAAGATAAGGATTGTCACAAAGTCAAAAGTTGGCCACCCACTTATCAATTAGTCATCAAATCAATAGTTCCCAATTTTGGCCTATAAAAGGAGGCATTTGCCATTCATTTAGGCATCTTGGTTTTCAGATCAAGATCATGCTCTTCCTTTCTCTCTTTGTATTTTTTATAATGTTTATGCTTTGCTTTCATTAATATTAAGTTTAAGCCTTTCATTTCCTTTCCTTTACTTAGTTACCTTTTATGTTCTTATTTTGTTTATTTGTTTTCCTTTATTTCATTATGTCTAGCTAAGTTATTTATGTCAAGGTGAAAAGGTTATACTAATGGTGTGAGAATAAGTATAATGTAAACTTAATATGGACTTTAATGTTTGATACTAACATGTTTTATATTTGCTATTTTGTTCACTCTTTAATACTTTGCTTGTTAAATGACTAATCTTGATTTATGTTGTATAACACTTGGTACAACAAATGCTTGGCACTTTCATAGCCCATAATGTATGGTATAACCGACACCTGAGCTATGAAAGGAACTTGATTTGTTGTTAACATAAGTTATAATCATAAATGCTTGACGAGATTTACAAGTATTAGCATTAATTGAATAAGATGACTAAAGTAATCATGTTAACAATATATAATCTGATTGGAACCTCCTTTGTGTGTGGTTTCCAATTCAATAATAAGAGTTTATACTATACTTGTTTGGTATACCATTAGTGGAACATCTAACCTTGACATTTGTTATTATTATTGTTTAATCCTTACATTAATTTTCCATCTCCAAGTTCTCATCATCTTCTTCTTCTTCTCTTTCTTTATTATTATTATTATTATTACTACTACTACTACTACTACTACTACTAGTATTATTATTATTGTTATTATTATTATTATTATTATTATTATAGTTGTTGTTGTTATTGTTATTGTTGTTGTTCTTATTGCTATTATTGTTGTTTATAATTGTTATCTATAATTTGTACAATTAACCTCCATGTGGTTCGACCCCGGTCTTGCCGGGTTATTTATTACTTCGACACTCCTGCACTTAGGAGAAGACATCAATCTTTTAGTCGTGTCAAGTTTTTGGCGCCATTGCCGGGAAGGTAAGTTTTGTATAAATTATAATAGTTATTTTATTTTCTCCTTTCATTTTTTTATATAACTTTGTTTCTTTTCTCGTGTTTCTTCTTCTTTTGTTTTCTTCTTCCTTTTATTCTATTCTTACACGTGCATGAGAGTGTGGTCACGTACCTCAAGTGGTAGACTTTGTAGGGTATCCTCATCATTTTCAGAAAATATGGCTGAAGAAGATAATCAATCACTTCATAATGAAAATAATGAGAATACCCGTTGACACGACTAAAAGGTTGATGTCTTCTCCCAAGTGCAGGAGTGTCGAAGTAATAAATAACCCGGCAAGACTAGGGTCGAACCACAGGGAGGTTAATTGTACAAATTATAAATAATAATAATACAACAACAATAACAATAACAACAACAACAACAAGAATAATAATAATAATAATAATAATAAAGAAAGAGAAGAAGAAGAAGATGATGAGTGCTTGGAGATGAAAAATTAATGTAAGGATTAAACAATAATAATAACAAATGTCAAGGTTAGAGGTTCCACTAATGGTATATCAAACAAGTATAGTATAAACTCTTATTATTGAATTGGAAACCACACACAAAGGAGGTTCCAATCAGATTATATATTGTTAACATGATTACATTAGTCATCTTATTCAATTAATGCTAATACTTGTAAATCTCGTCAAGCATTCATGATTATAACTTATGTTAACAACAAATCAAGTTCCTTTCATAGCTCAGGTGTCGGTTATACCATACATTATGGGCTATGAAAGTGCCAAGCATTTGTTGTACCAAGTGTTATACAACATAAATCAAGATTAGTCATTTAACAAGCAAAGTATTAAAGAGTGAACAAGATAACAAATATAAAACATGTTAGTATCAAGCATTAAAGTCCATATTAAGTTTACATTATACTTATTCTTACACCATTAGTGTAACCTTTTCACCTTGACATAATTAAGTTAGCTAGACATAATGAAAGAAAGAAAAATTAGATAAACAAAATAAGAACATAAAAGCTAACTAAGTAAAGGAAAGGAAATGAAAAGCATAAACTTAATATTAATGAAAGTAAAGCATAAACATTACAAAAAATACAAAGAGAGAAAGGAAGAGCATGATCTTGATCTGGAAACCAAGATGCCTAAATGCATGGCAAATGCCTCCTTTTATAGGCCAAAATTGGGAACTATTGATTTGATGACTAATTGATAAGTGGGTGGCCAACTTTTGACTTTGTGACAATCCTTATCTTCTCTTGTCTGCCCAAAACATCATTGATAACGTCAAAATTGGAGCCAGTTGTAACATGAAAGTTGTAGGCAATTGTCTCAGCTTTCTTGTGTAAAAACTTCAGCTCATTTGGACTTCTAGAACTCTAGATATGGCCAAAATACCGAACAGTGCTCGGGCTGGAAGACAGATTCGGGCTTCTTTGTTGTTGCTACAATTTGGACTTGATAATGGCCTTTTTTGATCTTGGGCTCCATATGAAAGTTGTAGGCCTATGTCTTACCTTTCCATCCGTATAAATTGGACCTAAATCTGAGATCTGTAGCTCCAGATATGACCCAATTACCGAATAGTGTTCCTGTTTGGATTGCACCGACATCTCTTTTCTAAGTTTGACCATCTCTTTGCCTTTACAATTTAAGTTCTTAAAGTCATCAATCAATATTTTTATTTATGTGATAGGCCTGTATTTAAAATGAACATTTACTATAAATTAAAGGTATCTTATATTATTAGATATATTATTATAAAACATGCTTTAGTTAAGGAGTTATTGATACTTCAAGTGCAAAATGATGATATAAAACCATGATAAAAATGCACTTTTAAGTACTAATCACACCCCTCAACCAACTTATTACTAGTCCCTAGTAATCAAAGCGTTAAAACAATTTGCAAATTTCACAAAGCAAGGTATTCATCATTTAACTTCCATTAATCTATCCAGATAAACAAACTCTCATTAAATTTATATATCTGCTCAATACCACTTAACAAGATATTAATAAACCTTTCTTTTGTGCTCAATGTATCAACACATAATTATGGGGCTTTTCTTGGAAGAAAACAAAATTTTTGTTCTAATGTTTAAGGTTAACTTCCTTGGGTTGGGATTATTATTTTTATCTTTTTTTTTCTTTTTTTCTTTTTAAAAATCTATATACATATAATTTAAAAACATCATGCATCTTTAACCCATGTAACGAGCTTTCAGCTAATGACTCCCAGACCAGTTGGTCTTAGGGCATTAGGTGTTAAGACACCCCAACGAGCTTAGTAACTCGGGTCGCAGATACTGATATGTAGATAGTGCAATGTTTGATTCCCTTAAGCTTTTCTCCTCAACCCATGTAACAAGCGTTGGGCCAATAGCTCCCAAGTCAGTTGACTTTAGGGTATTAGGTGTTAAAACACCCCTTCGGGCTTAATTGCTTAGGTTAGGGAGGCTACGAAACCAAACTTATCTACATTTTTATTATCATCATTTTTTTTCTTTTTTTTTCATGTTTTTTTTTTAATTATATACAATCCCTTTCTCTTAGTTGTTACCTTTAACAAAAGAACATAAATAATGTAATAATCCAATATGCAACCCACAATCATATGTTAAAGTGTGTGTGCGTAAATTAAGGTTTAAGAATACATGTTAAATAAGTATATGAGCAGAATTAAGTGGTAACAATACGAGAGTTTGCAAATCTGAATATTTCAGAAAGTATTATAATAGACCTTGTTAAGAATGATTACTAAGATGCGTCTCAAGAGTCACTTTAACAAAAGAACTCCTTTACTCTGCCATCCTAGTAACAACAATTATGCACATGCTTTATGAAATGAAAAACAATTTTTTTTTATCAACTACTACCCTCTCCCCCCAACCAAAATGAGACATTGTCCTCAATGTTCTAAGGTAGAAAGATAGAGTATAGAAGATATCACCTGAAATAACGAACACTGACAAAACCTGAAACACACTAAAACAAAAATAAGGAATAACAAAACACAATAATAAAACCAAAAGACACAAGTTTTTACAAACAAAAAAAATTCAAATCGAAGTTGTGAATGTGGCTCACATCTTCCCTTGGTTTTACGTCCAAGAACATCTTAAACGCCCTCAATGGGTCGGGGATAGGCTTCCCATCCAGTTTTCTTAAAAACTGGCAAACAGGGTCTTTTTTAGTCAGATTCCCAAGACTAAGTCAAGTATGTTCTTTATGAAAATGGGTTTATAAGTCATGAATTACACGATGCTTATCTCGACTATGATGAGACTTAAGAGTCAATAGAAGATTATCTAAAGACTCTCTGTGTTTTGAAATAAATCCCACCTTCTGACAATTTTCACAGTTTTTGCGGAATGCATCTGACTCCTTGAATATGATGGGCCAGTAAAATTCACTTTGTAAGATTTCTACAATCCTCTTTTTTGATGAGAAATGATCCCCACATGCCTTAGAGTAACAAAATTTAATGAAATTACTTACCTCATTGTCGAGAATGCATTTTTGAAATATTTGATCAGGACAATAATTGAATAAGTAAGGGTCATCCCAATAAAAATTTTGCTCGTTGCTCAAAAATTTTCTTTTGTCTTCAATACTCCAATGAGTTGGCAAAAATCCTGAAGCAAGAAAATTGATATTTTTAGCAAACCAAGGCATTGAATTAAGAGAAAGTAGAGATTCATCAGGAAAGTAATCATCGATTGGTGTGATGTCGGGTGTCGAATCTGTTGTCACTTTTGATAAAAGATTCACATCAACCTTTTCGATGCCTTTTTCATCCTCGATTTCTTCCTGATTGGTCATGGCATGAGAAAATGGAAGTGCTGGCGGAGAATCAGTCGTTTCTTTGCAATTTTCAGATTCAACCCCTTCCTTTCCCTTAGAAATTGACTCATCATCTTTCTCATAAGGTTCAAGAGAGGGTTTTTCAATAACCTTACCACTGCGTAGAGTAGTGACTGATTTGACTTGATCCATGTGTTGGCTTCTGGAACTACTTGCATTTGCATTGTATTGCCCCTTAGGATTTTGTTGTGGTTGAGATGGAAACTTACCTTTCTCTTGGAAAGTGAGAGCAGATGTTAATTTTGCAAGAGTATCTTTAAAATCTGTCATGTTTTGAGCAAGTTGCGTGTTGATTGTCTCTTGCTTTTCAATTAATGCATACAAAGTTTTCTCAAACTTTCTTGTAAGAGATGGAGCATAAGGAGGTGCATATCCATGATAATTTTGGAAATTATGATGTGCTTGGAACTGTGGTGGTGAAGTTTGTGCATTGTCACTCTTCCAACTGAAATTCAGGTGATTTCTCCAACCAGGATTGTATGTTTGTGAGTATGGGTTATGGTTGGGCCTTTGGAAACTATTTAAAGCATGAGCTTGTTCATGGAGACATTTCTTAAAAGAAGGCAAGGTTGGACAGTTATTGGTTAAGTGTTCATTTGTTTCACAGATTTGACACACAATGTTTTCAACAGAGTTTAATTGACCACTCTTTTTCAATTCTAGTGCCTCGACTTTTTTAGCTAAAGATGCAAATTTGGCTTGAAGGTCATGATCTTCCTTAAGGTTGTACATACCTCCACTAGATGTATGAGGTTGAGTTTTACTCGGTGCCTCATATGTACCCGCAGTGTCCTAATTTTGAGCATTTTCAGCTAACAAGTCTAACTACTCCATTGCTTCATCAGGGTCTTTATCTTCAAAAGTTCCATTGCACATCAATTTAACCATTTGCCTATCTTTAGGTGTTAACATTTCATAGAAATGTGAAACCAATCTCCATGTTTCAAAACCATGATGAGGGCAAGTACTAAGCAAGTCTCGATACCTATCCCAACATTGGTAAAATGTTTCTCCTGGTTTTTGAGTGAAAGTGGTGATTTGTCTCTTGAAAGAGTTTGTTCTATGAGATGGGAAAAACTTCTTTAAAAATTGCTGTTGCATTTCATCCCAAGCACGAATGGATCCTGGTCTTAAATTTTATAGCCATGTTTTAGCTTTATCTTTTAATGAAAAAGGAAAAAGCTTTAATCTGATGGTGTTCATGCTACAATTTAAGTTATTATATGTGTTGCACACCTCCTCAAATTCCCTTAAATGCAAGTATGGATTTTCCAATTCTAAACCATGAAAAGAAGGTAAAAGTTGAATAATACCTGGTTTAAAATTAAAATGAGATGCATCAGGAGGAAAAACTATGCATGATGGTGCACTTGTTCTTGTGGGATTCATGTGGTCTCTAAGTGTTCTAGCACGGTTATTCTCATTATTCTTATTTTGAAGTGATTGATTATCTTCTTCGGCCATATTTTCTGAAAATGATGAGGATACCCTACAAAGTCTACCACTTGATGTACGTGACCACACTCTCATGCACGTGTAGGAATAGAATAAAATGAAGAAGAAAACAAAAGAAGAAGGAAGAAAACAAAATAAGGAGAAACAAAATAAAAGAGACAAAGTTATATAGAAGAAAAGTGAAAAGAGAAAATAAAATAAATATTATAATTTATACAAGGACTTACCTCCCCGGCAACGGCGCCAAAAACTTGACACGACTAAAAGGTTGATGTCTTCTCCCAAGTGCAGGAGTGTCGAAGTAATAAATAACCCGGCAAGACCGGGGTCGAACCACAGGGAGGTTAATTGTACAAATTATAAATAATAATAATATAACAACAATAACAATAACAACAACAACAACAAGAATAATAATAATAATAATAATAAAGAAAGAGAAGAAGAAGAAGATGATGAGAACTTGGAGATGAAAAATTAATGTAAGGATTAAACAATAATAATAACAAATGTCAAGGTTAGAGGTTCCACTAATGGTATATCAAACAAGTATAGTATAAACTCTTATTATTGAATTGGAAACCACACACAAAGGAGGTTCCAATCAGATTATATATTGTTAACATGATTACATTAGTCATCTTATTCAATTAATGCTAATACTTGTAAATCTCGTCAAGCATTCATGATTATAACTTATGTTAACAACAAATCAAGTTCCTTTCATAGCTCAGGTGTCGGTTATACCATACATTATGGGCTATGAAAGTGCCAAGCATTTGTTGTACCAAGTGTTATACAACATAAATCAAGATTAGTCATTTAACAAGCAAAGTATTAAAGAGTGAACAAGATAACAAATATAAAACATGTTAGTATCAAGCATTAAAGTCCATATTAAGTTTACATTATACTTATTCTTACACCATTAGTGTAACCTTTTCACCTTGACATAATTAAGTTAGCTAGACATAATGAAAGAAAGAAAAATTAGATAAACAAAATAAGAACATAAAAGCTAACTAAGTAAAGGAAAGGAAATGAAAAGCATAAACTTAATATTAATGAAAGGAAAGCATAAACATTACAAAAAATACAAAGAGAGAAAGGAAGAGCATGATCTTGATCTGGAAACCAAGATGCCTAAATGCATGGCAAATGCCTCCTTTTATAGGCCAAAATTGGGAACTATTGATTTGATGACTAATTGATAAGTGGGTGGCCAACTTTTGACTTTGTCACAATCCTTATCTTCTCTTGTCTGCCCAAAACGTCATTGATAACGTCAAAATTGGAGCCAGTTGTAACATGAAAGTTGTAGGCAATTGTCTCAGCTTTCTTGTGTAAAAAATTCAGCTCATTTGGACTTCTAGAACTCTAGATATGGCCAAAATACCGAACAGTGCTCGGGCTGGAAGACAGATTCGGGCTTCTTTGTTGTTGCTACAATTTGGACTTGATAATGGCCTTTTTTGATCTTGGGCTCCATATGAAAGTTGTAGGCCTATGTCTTACCTTTCCATCCATATAAATTGGACCTAAATCTGTGATCTGTAGCTCCAGATATGACCCAATTACCGAATAGTGTTCCTGTTTGGATTGCACCGACATCTCTTTTCTAAGTTTGACCATCTCTTTGCCTTTACAATTTAAGTTCTTAAAGTCATCAATCAAAATTTTCATTTATGTGATAGGCCTGCATTTAAAATGAACATTTACTATAAATTAAAGGTATCTTATATTATTAGATATATTATTATAAAACATGCTTTAGTTAAGGAGTTATTGATACTTCAAGTGCAAAATGATGATATAAAACCATGATAAAAATGCACTTTTAAGTACTAATCAACCGTGCTAGAACACTTAGAGACCACATGAATCCCACAAGAACAAGTGCACCATCATGCATAGTTTTTCCTCCTGATGCATCTCATTTTAATTTTAAACCAGGTATTATTCAACTTTTACCTTCTTTTCATGGTTTGGAATTGGAAAATCCATACTTGCATTTAAGGAAATTTGAGGAGGTGTGCAACACATATAATAACTTAAATTGTAGCATGAACACCATCAGATTAAAGCTTTTTCCTTTTTCATTAAAAGATAAAGCTAAAACATGGCTACAAAATATGAGACCAGGATCCATTCGTGCTTAGGATGAAATGCAACAACAGTTTTTAAAGAAGTTTTTTCCATCTCATAGAACAAACTCTTTCAAGAGACAAATCACCACTTTCACTCAAAAACTAGGAGAAACATTTTACAAATGTAGGGATAGGTATCAAGATTTGCTTAGTACTTGCCCCCATCATGGTTTTGAAACATGGAGATTGGTTTCACATTTCTATGAAGGGTTAACACCTAAAGATAGGCAAATGGTTGAATTGATGTGCAATGGAACTTTTGAAGATAAAGACCCTGATGAAGCAATGGAGTACTTGGACTTGTTAGCTGAAAATGCTCAAAATTGGGACACTGCGGGTACATATGAGGCACCGAGTAAAAATCAACCTCATACATCTAGTGGAGGTATGTACAACCTTAGGGAAGATCATGACCTTCAAGCCAAGTTTGCATCTTTAGCTAGAAAAGTCGAGGCACTAGAATTGAAAAAGAGTGGTCAATTAAAATCTGTTGAAAACATTGTGTGTCAAATCTGTGAAACAAATGAACACTCAACCAACGATTATCCAACCTTGCCTTCTTTTAAGGAATGTCTCCATGAACAAGCCCATGCTTTAAACACTTTCCAAAGGCCCAACCACAACCCATACTCCCAAACATACAATCCTAGTTGGAGAAATCACCAAAATTTTAGTTGGAAGAGTGACAATGCACAAACTTCACAACCACAGTTTCAAGCACACCATAATTTCCAAAATTATCATGGATATGCACCTCCTTATGCTCCACCTCCTACAAGAAATTTTGAGGAAACTTTGTATGCATTCATTGAAAAGCAAGAGACAATCAACACTCAACTTGCTCAAAGCATAACAGATTTTAAAGATACTCTTGCAAAATTCACATCTGCTCTCACTTTCCAAGAGAAAGGTAAGTTTCCATCTCAACCACAACAAAATCCTAAGGGGCAATACAATGCAAATGCAAGTAGTTCCAGAAGCCAACACATGGATCAAGTCAAATCAGTCACTACTCTACGCAGTGGTAAGGTTATTGAAAAACCCTCTCTTGAACCTTATGAGAAAGATGATGAGTCAATTTCTAAAGGAAAGGAAGGGGTTGAATCTGAAAATTGCAAAGAAACGACTGATTCTCCGCCAGCACTTCCATTTTCTCATGCCATGACCAATCAGGAAGAAATCGAGGATGAAAAAGGCATCGAAAAGGTTGATGCGAATCTTTTATCAAAAGTGACAACAGATTCGACACCCGACATCACACCAATCAATGATTACTTTCCTGATGAATCTCTACTTTCTCTTAATTCAATGCCTTGATTTGCTAAAAATATCAATTTTCTTGCTTCAAGATTTTTGCCCACCTCATTGGAGTATTGAAGACAAAAGAAAATTTTTGAGCAAAGAGCAAAATTTTTATTGGGATGACCCTTACTTATTCAATTATTGTCCTGATCAAATATTTCAAAAATGCTTTCTCGACAATGAGGTAAGTAATTTCATTAAATTTTGTTACTCTAAGGCATGTGAGGATCATTTCTCATCAAAAAAGAGGATTGTAGAAATCTTACAAAGTGAATTTTACTGGCCCATCATATTCAAGGAGTCAGATGCATTCCGCAAAAACTATGAAAATTGTCAGAAGGTGGGATTTATTTCAAAACACAGAGAGTCTTTAGATAATCTTCTATTGACTCTTAAGTCTCATCATAGTCGAGATAAGCATCGTGTAATTCATGACTTATGAACCCATTTTCATAAAGAACATACTTGACTTAGTCTTGGGAATCTGACTAAAAAAGACCCTGTTTGCCAGTTTTTAAGAAAACTGGATGGGAAGCCTATCCCCGACCCATTGAGGGCGTTTAAGCTGTTCTTAGATGTAAAACCAAGGGAAGATGTGAGCCACATTCACAACTGTGATTTGAATTTTTTTTTGTTTGTAAAAACTTGTGTCTTTTGGTTTTATTATTGTGTTTTGTTATTTCTTATTTTTGTTTTAATGTGTTTCAGCTTTGTCAGTGTTCATTATTTCAGGTGATATCTTCTATACTCTATCTTTCTACCTTAGAGCATTGAGGACAATGTCTCGTTTTGGTTGGGAGGAGAGGGTAGTCGTTGATAAAAAAAAAATTGTTTTTCATTTCATAAAGCATGTGCATAATTGTTGTTACTAGGATGACAGAGTAAAGGAGTTCTTTTGTTAAAGTGACTCTTGAGACGCATCTTAGTAATCATTCTTAACAAGGTCTATTATAATACTTCCTGAAATATTCAGGTTTACAAACTCTTGTATTGTTACCACTTAATTCTGCTCATATACTTATTTAACATGTATTCTTAAACCTTAATTTACACACACACACTTTAACATATGATTGTGGGTTGCATATTGGATTATTACATTATTTATGTTCTTTTGTTAAAGGTAACAACTAAGGGAAAGGGATTGTATATAATTAAAAAAAAACATGAAAAAAAAAGAAAAAAAAATGATGATAATAAAAATGTAGATAAGTTTGGTTTCGTAGCCTCCCTAACCTAAGCAATTAAGCCCGAAGGGGTGTTTTAACACCTAATACCCTAAAGTCAACTGACTTGGGAGCTATTGGCCCAACACTTGTTACATGGGTTGAGGAGAAAAGCTTAAGGGAATCAAACATTGCACTATCTACATATTAGTATCTGCGACTCGAGTTACTAAGCTCGTTGGGGTGTCTTAACACCTAATGCCCTAAGACCAACTGGTCTGGGAGTCATTAGCTGAAAGCTCGTTACATGGGTTAAAGATGCATGATGTTTTTAAATTATATGTATATAGATTTTTAAAAAGAAAAAAAGAAAAAAAAAAGACAAAAATAATAATCCCAACCCAAGGAAGTTAACCTTAAACATTAGAACAAAAATTTTGTTTTCTTCCAAGAAAAGCCCCATAATTATGTGTTGATATATTGAGCACAAAAGAAAGGTTTATTAATATCTTGTTAAGAGGTATTGAGCAGATATATAAATTTAATGAGAGTTTGTTTATCTGGATAGATTAATGGAAGTTAAATGATGAATTCCTTGCTTTGTGAAATTTGCAAATTGTTTTAACGCTTTGATTACTAGGATTAGTAATAAGCTGGTTGAGGGGTGTGATTAGTACTTAAAAGTGCATTTTTATCATGGTTTTATATCATCATTTTGCACTTGAAGTATCAATAACTCCTTAACTAAAGCATGTTTTATAATAATATATCTAATAATATAAGATACCTTTAATTTGTGGTAAATGTCTATTTTTAATGCAGGCCTATCACATAAATGAAAGGATTGATTGATGATTTGAAGAACTTAAATTGCAAGGATAAAGAGATGGTCAAACTTAGAGAAGAGATGTCGGTGAAATCCAAACCGGAACACTGTTCGGTAATTGGGTCATATCTAGAGCTACAGATCTCAGATTTAGGTCCAATTTATATGGATAGAAAGGTAATACATAGGCCTACAACTTTCATATGGAGCCCAAGATCTAAAAAGGCCATTATCAAGTCCAAATTGTAGCAACAACAAAGAAGCCCGAATCTATCTTCCAGCCCGAGCACTATTCGGTATTTTGGCCATATCTGGAGTTCTAGAAGTCCAAATGAGCTGACTGTTTTACACAAGAAAGCTGAGACAATTGCCTACAACTTTTATGTTTTCAGCTAGCTCTAATTTTGATGTTATCAATGATGTTTTGGGTAGACAAGAGAAGATAAGGATTGTCACCAAGTCAAAAGTTGGCCACCCACTTATCAATTAGTCATCAAATCAGTAGTTCCCAATTTTGGCCTATAAAAGGAGGCATTTGCCATTCATTTAGGCATTTTGGTTTCCAGATCAAGATCATGCTCTTCCTTTCTCTCTTTGTATTTTTTATAATGTTTATGCTTTGCTTTCATTAATATTAAGTTTAAGCCTTTCATTTCCTTTCCTTTACTTAGTTAGCTTTTATGCTCTTATTTTGTTTATTTGTTTTCCTTTCTTTCATTATGTCTAGCTAAGTTATTTATGTAAACTTAATATGGTGTGAGAATAAGTATAATGTAAACTTAATATGGACTTTAATGTTTGATACTAACATGTTTTATATTTGTTATCTTGTTCACTCTTTAATACTTTGCTTGTTAAATGACTAATCTTGATTTATGTTGTATAAAACTTGGTACAACAAATGCTTGGCACTTTCATAGCCCATAATGTATGGTATAACCGACACCTGAGCTATGAAAGGAACTTGATTTGTTGTTAACATAAGTTATAATCATGAATGCTTGACGAGATTTACAAGTATTAGCATTAATTGAATAAGATGACTAATGTAATCATGTTAACAATATATAATCTGATTGGAACCTCTTTTGTGTGTGGTTTCCAATTCAATAATAAGAGTTTATACTATACTTGTTTAGTATACCATTAGTGGAACCTCTAACCTTGACATTTGTTATTATTATTGTTTAATCCTTACATTAATTTTCCATCTCCAAGTTCTCATCATCTTCTTCTTCTTCTCTTTCTTTTTTATTATTATTATTATTATTATTACTACTACTACTACTACTACTACTAGTATTATTATTATTGTTGTTATTATTATTATTATTATTATTATTATTATTATTATTATTATTATTATTATTATTATAGTTGTTGTTGTTATTGTTATTGTTGTTGTTCTTATTGCTATTATTGTTGTTTATAATTGTTATCTATAATTTGTACAATTAACCTCCCTGTGGTTCGACCCCGGTCTTGTCGGGTTATTTATTACTTCGACACTCCTGCACTTGGGAGAAGACATCAATCTTTTAGTCGTGTCAATAAACTTGATATTAATGAAAGCAAAGTATAAACATTACAAAAAATACAAAGAGAGAAAGTAAGAGCATGATCAATCAATCCCTTTATTTATGTGGTTGGCCTGCATTTAAAATGAACATTTACCACAAATCAAAGGTATCATATATTATTAGATATATTATTATAAAACATACTTTAGTTAAGGAGTTATTAATACTTCAAGTGCAAAATGATGACATAAAACCTTGATAAAAATACACTTTTAAGTACTAATCACACCCCCAACAAGTTTATTACTAGTCTCTAGTAATCAAAGCGTTAAAATAGAAAAATAATTTGTAAATTCTACAAAGTAAGGTATTCATCATTCAACTTCCATTAATTTATCCAGATAAACAAACTCTCATTAAATTTATATATTTGCTTACTAACTCTTAAACAAGATATTAATAAACCTTTCTTTTGTGCTCAATTTATCAACATATAATTATGGGGCTTTTCTTGGAAGAAAACAAAAATTTTGTTCTAATGTTTAACGCTAATTTCCTTGGGTTGGGATTATTTTTTTTCTTTTTTTTAAATATATATACATATAACTTAAAACACCATGTATCTTTAGCCCATGTAATGAGCTTTCCGCTAATGACTTCCAAATCAGTTGGTCTTAGGGCATTAGGTGTTGAGACACCCTTACGAGCTTAGTAACTCAGGTCTCAAATATTGATATGCAGATAATGCAATGTTTGATTTTCTTAAGCTTTTCTCCTTAACCCATGTGACAAGTGTTGGGCCAATAGCTTCCAAGTCAGTTGACTTTAGGGTATTAGGTGTTAAAACACCCCTTTGAGCTTAATTGCTTAGGGTAGGGAGGCTACAAAACAAAACTTATCTACATTTTTATTATCATTATTTTTTTTTGTTTTTTTATTATATACTATCACTTTTTCTTAGTTGTTACCTTTAACAAAAGAACATAAATAATATAATAATCCAATGTGCAACCCACAATCATATGTTAAAGTGTGTGTGTGTGTAAATTAAGGTTTAAGAATACATGTTAAATGATCCATGTAACAACCTAGGATCTTTATATTTCAAATCATTATTGTTCTGAAGAATGACACTTACTTGTTCGGCTTAAAAAGCTTTCTTTTACACATTCAATTTCCTCTTCACTCTTTAATACTCACTATCTATTAGAATTATTTTTCTTTCTTTCATTATGTCTAGCTAAGTTAATTATGTCAAGGTGAAAAGGTTACACTAATGGTGTAAGCATAAGTATAATGTAAACTTAATATGGACTTTAATGTTTGATACTAACATGTTTTATATTTGTTATCTTGTTCACTCTTTAATACTTTGCTTGTTAAATAACTAATCTTGATTTATATTGTATAATACTTGGTACAACAAATCCTTGACACTTTCATAGCCCATATTGTATGGTATAACCGACACTTGAGCTATGAAAGGAACTTGATTTGTTGTTAACATAAGTTATAATCATGAATGTTTGATGAGATTTACAAGTATTAGCATTAATTGAATAAGATGACTAATGTAATCATGTTAACAATCTATAATCCAATTGGAACCTTCTTTATGTGTGGTTTCCAATTGAATAATAAGAGTTTATATTATACTTGTTTGACATACCATTAGTGGAATCTCTAACCTTGACAATTGTTATTATCATTGTTTAATCCTTACATTAATATTCCATCTCCAAGTTCTCATCATCTTCTTCTTCTTCTCTTTCTTTATTATTATTATTATTATTATTATTGCTAATATTATAGTTGTTGTTGTTATTGTTATTATTGTTGTTATTGTTGATTATAATTGTTGTTTATAATTTATACAATTAACCTCCTTGTGATTTGACCCCGGCCTTGCCGGGTTATTTATTACTTTGACACTCCTACACTTGGGAGAAGACATCAACCTTTTCGTCGTGTCAAGTTTTGAAAAGAGATGTCGGTGCAATCCAAACCGGAACACTGTTCAGTAATTGGGTCATATCTAGAGCTATATATCTCAAATTTAGGTCCAATTTATATGGATGGAAAGGTAAGACATAGGCCTACAACTTTCATATAGCCCAAGATCTAAAAAGGCCATTATCAAGTCCAAATTGTAACAACAACAAAGAAGCCCGAAACTGTCTTCCAGCCCGAGCACTATTCGGTATTTTGGCCATATCTGGAGTTCTAGAAGTCCAAATGAGCTGAAGTTTTTACACAAGAAAGCTGAGACAATTGCCTACAACTTTCATGTTTGCAAATGGCTCCAATTATGACGTTATCAATGACGTTTTGGGCAGACAAGAGAAGATAAAGATTGTCACCAAGTCAAAAGTTGGCCACCCACTTATCAATTAGTCATCAAATCAATAGTTCCCAATTTTAGCCTATAAAAGGAGGCATTTGCCATGCATTTAGACATCTTGGTTTCCAGATCAAGATCATGCTCTTCCTTTCTTTCTTTGTATTTTTTGTAATGTTTATGCTTTGCTTTCATTAATATTAAGTTTATGCTTTTCATTTCCTTTCCTTTACTTAGTTAGCTTTTATGTTCTTATTTTGTTTATCTATTTTGCTTTCTTTCATTATGTCTAGCTAAGTTAATTATGTCAAGGTGAAAAGGTTACACTAATGGTGTGAGAATAAGTATAATGTAAACTTAATATGGACTTTAATGTTTGATACTAACATGTTTTATATTTGTTATCTTGTTCACTCTTTAATACTTTGCTTGTTAAATGACTAATCTTGATTTATGTTGTATAACACTTGGTACAACAAATGCTTGGCACTTTCATAACCCATATTGTATGGTATAACCGACACTTGAGCTATGAAAGGAACTTGATTTGTTGTTAACATAAGTTATAATCATGAATGCTTGACGAGATTTACAAGTATTAGCATTAATTGAATAAGATGACTAATGTAATCATGTTAACAATATATAATCTGATTGGAACCTCCTTTATGTGTGGTTTCCAATTCAATAATAATAGTTTATACTATACTTGTTTGATATACCATTAGTGGAACCTCTAACCTTGACATTTGTTATTATTATTGTTTAATCCTTACATTAATTTTCCATCTCCAAGTTGTCATCATCTTCTTCTTCTTCTCTTTCTTTATTATTATTACTACTATTACTACAACAACAACTACTACTACTACTACTACTATTATTATTATTGTTGTTGTTGTTGTTGTTGTTTTTATTATTGCTATTATTGTTGCTTATAATTGTTGTCTATAATTTGTACAATTAACCTTCCTATGGTTCGACCCCGGTCTTGCCGGGTTATTTATTACTTCGACACTCCTGCACTTGGGAGAAGACATCAACCTTTTAGTCGTGTCATGTTATACAAAATAAATCAAGATTAGAAATTTAACAAGCAAAGTATAGATAACAAATACAAATAATGTTAGTATCAAACATTAAAGTCCATATTAAGTTTACACTATACTTATTCTTACACCATTAGTGTAACCTTTTCACCTTGACATAATAAACTTAGCTAGACATAATGAAAGAAAGAAAAATAAATAAACAAAATAAGAACATAAACAAGATAAAAGTTAGCTAAGTAAATGAAAGGAAATGAAAGGCATAAACTTGATATTAATGAAAGCAAAGCATAAACATTACAAAAAATACAAAGAGAGAAAGCAAGAGCATAATCTTGATCTAGAAACCAAGATGCCTAAATGCATGGCAAATTCCTCCTTTTATATGCCAAAATTAGGAACTATTGATTTGATGACTAATTGATGAGTGAGTGACCAACTCTTGACTTGGTGACAATCCTTATCTTCTCTTGTCTGCCTAAAATGTCATTGACAACGTCAAAATTGGAGCCACATGGAAACATGAAAGTTGTAGAAAATTGTTTTAGCTTTCTTGTGTAAAACATTCAGGTCACTTGTATTTTTAGAACTCCAGATATAGGCCAAACACTAAACAGTGCTCGGGCTGTAAGACAGATTCAGACTTCTTTGTTGTTGCTATAATTTGGACTTAAAAATGATATTTTTAGATCTTGGGCTCCTAGGCCAATATCTTACCTTTCCATCCATATAAAGTAGACCTAAATCTGAGATCTACAGCTCCAGATATGACCGAATTACCGAATAGTGTTCCGGTTTAGATTGCACTAGCATCTCTTTCCTAAGTTTGGTCATCTCTTTGTCCTTTCAATTTCAGTTCTTAAATTCATCAATCAGTCCTTCCATTTAGGTGGTAGACCCGCATTTAAAATGAACATTTACCACAAATTAAAGGTATCGTATATTATTAGATATATTATTATAAAACATACTTTAGTTAAGGAGTTATTAATACTTCAAGTACAAAATGATGACATAAAACCTTGATAAAAATGCACTTTTAAGTACTAATCACATTGGTTGATTATTCACTGGTTTCATAAATTTGACACATAATGTCTTGAACATATTTTAATTGACCACTCTTTTTTAATTTTAGTGCCTTGACTTTTCTAACTATAGATTTAAACTTGGCTTGGAGGTTATGATCTTTTCTAAGGTTGTACATTTCTCCACTAAACGTATGAGGTTGATTTTTACTTGGTGCCTTATAAATGCATGTAGTATTCTAATTTTAAGCATTTTCAGCTAGCAAGTCGAGGCACTTTATTGTTTCATTAGGGTCTTTGACACAATCAAAGAGTTGATGTCTTATCTCAAGTGCAAGAGTGTCAAAGTAATAAATAACCCGACAAGACTGAGGTCGAATCACAGAGAAGTTAACTATATAAATTATAAATAACAATAACAACAACAATGATGGTGGTGGTGGTGATAATGAGTTAAAGAGGAATTTGAGATGTAAGATTAATGTGAAGATTATACAATGATAAAAACAAATGTCAATGTTAGAGATTCACTAATAGTATTTGAGATAAGTAAAGTATAAAATCTTTATAAATTATCAACATGATCATATTAATTATCTTATTTATATAACACCATACTTATAAATTTTATCAGGTATTCATGATGCAAACTTATATTGACAACAAATCAAGTTTCTCCCATAATAACAATATCGGCCAAATACTATGAAGGATCAAGTATTTGATGTACTAATTTTTATATAACACAAATCTAGATTAACCATTTAACAAGCAAAGTATTAAGAATTAATAAGATAAAAAAGATAAGACATGTTAATAGTAAGTTGTTTAAGATA
Source organism: Populus pruinosa (assembly GCA_026413675.1). Classification (NCBI taxonomy): domain Eukaryota; kingdom Viridiplantae; phylum Streptophyta; class Magnoliopsida; order Malpighiales; family Salicaceae; genus Populus; species Populus pruinosa. Next base: position 22,951,021 of record CM048596.1, read on the forward strand.
TAACCATTGAAGTTCATATTGAGTTTATATTATACTTATCCTAATACCATTAGTTAAATATTTTCACCTTCACATAATTAACTTAGCTAGATATTATAAAGAAGAAAAACATAAATAAACAATATAAGAACATAAACATGATATAAGTTAACTAAGTGTAGTAAATGAAATGAAAAGTCTGAATAAGAGATTAATGAAAGCAAAACTTAAGCATTACAAAAATATAAAGAGAGAGAGCAAGAACATGATTTTGATATGAAAAACTAGATACCTAAATGAATGGAAAATCTCTCCTTTTATAGGCTAAAATTTGGAACTATTTATTTGGTAATTGATAATTGATGTAATGGCCCATTATTGATTTCGTGGACATGATGGACAACAGTACTCAAGCATTTTGGCTGAATGAAATGACATTGATATAATTAGAATTTGACAAAGTATTCTTCATAAAAGTTGGAAATTATCTTTTCCTTCCACCCACCAAATGTCAGATTATTTAGAGCACTACATCTTGAGATATATCTAAAATACTAAATAGTGTTATTGGAGGACATGGTGGATAACTTTCAAACTCTTGTCTAGATGAAATATCATTTCTACCATCAGAATATGAGCAGGTCTTCTCATGAAAGTTGTTGAAAATTCTCTTTTCCTTCTACCCATAAACTTTTACATCATTTAACCTTATAGAACTCTAGCTATGGGTAAAACTTTGAGCAGTGTTTGACCTTGATTGCAAGATAGATTTTGACTTCTTTTTTGTAGCCAAATTTTGAATTTAAAATGTTAGATTTGGGTCTTTCGCCAAGCATGACAGTTATAGGCCTATGTTGTTTTTATCTTTTCATCCATATAAACCAAACTGAAATCCAAGATCTATAACTCTAGATATGACCCAATAACTGAACAGTGTTTGAATTTGAATTGAATCGACATCTTTTTTTTAGCCTTTTCTTTGTACTTTCCTTTCCAATAGTTAATTACAACAATCAGTCTTTTTAATTATGAGAATACCTGGATTTAAAATAAGCATTTACCATAAATTAAAGGTATTTTATATTATCATATTTGTTATTATAAAACATGTTTTAGTTAAGGAGTTATTGATACTTCAAATGCAATGTGATGATATAAAACTTTGATAAAAATACACTTTTAAGTACTAATCACACCCCTTAACTAGCTTATTACTAGTCCATAGTAATTAAAGCATTAAATTAGAAAAACAATTTATAAGTTCCATAAAGTAAGGCATTCATTATTCAACTTCCATTAATCTATCTAATTAAACTCTCATTAAATTTATATATATCTACTTTATACTGTTAAAACAAGATATTAATAAAAAAAAATTTATATGCTCAATGTATGAAAACATAGATGATGGGGTTTTTATTAGAATAAAACAATATTTTGTTCTAATGTTTAAGGTTAACTTCCTTGGGTTGGAATTTTTTTTTTCCTTTTATACTTATAACTTAAAACATAATGCATCCTTAACCCATGTAATGAGCTTTAAGCTAATAACTTCCAGACCAGTTGGTCTTAGGGTATTAGGTGTTGAGATACCTCTTTGAGCTTAATAACTCAGGTTGCAGATACTGATACGTAGATAGAGCAATGCCTGATTCCCTTAAGATTTTCTTCTCAACTCATGTAACAAGCATTAGGTCAATAGCTCCTAAGACAGTTGACTGATTAGTACTTAAAAGTGTATTTTTATCAAGTTTTTATATCATTATTTTGCACTTGAAGTATTAATAACTCCTTAACTATAACATGTTTTGTAACAACATATCTAATAATATAAGATACCTTTAATTTATAGTAAATATTCATTTTAAATGTAGGCCTATCACATAAATAAAAGGATTAATTGATGAATTTAAGAACTGAAATTGAAAGGACAAAGAGATGGTCAAACTTAGAAAAAAGATATCGGTGCAGTCCAAACTAGAACACTGTTCTGTAATTGGGTCATATTTGGAGCTGTAGATCTCAAATTTAGGTTTAAGGTAAGTTATAGGTCTACAACTTTTATATGGAGCCTAATGACACGACCAAAAGATTGATGTCTTCTCCCAAGTGTAGGAGTGTCGAAGTAATAAATAACCCGGCAAGACCGAGGTCGAACCACAGGGAGGTTAATTGTATAAATTATAAACAATAATAATAGCAATAACAACAATAACTATAATAATAATAGTAGTAGTAGTAGTACTAGTAGTAGTACTAATAATAATAATAGTAATAATAATAAAAATAAAAATAATAAAGAAAGAAAAGAAGAAGATGATGTGAGAACTTGGAGAAGGAATATTAATGTAATGATTAAACAATGATAATAAAAATTGTCAAGGTTAGAGATTCCACTAATGGTATGTCAAACAAGTATAATATAAACTCTTATTATTCAATTGGAAACCACACATAAAGAAGGTTCCAATTGGATTATAGATTGTTAACATGATTACATTAGTCATCTTATTCAATTAATGCTAATACTTGTAAATCTCGTCAAGCATTCATGATTATAACTTATGTTAACAACAAATCAAGTTCCTTTCATAGCTCAAGTGTCGGTTATACCATACAATATGGGCTATGAAAGTGCCAAGCATTTGTTGTACCAAGTTTTATACAACATAAATCAAGATTAGTCATTTAACAAGCAAAGTATTAAAGAGTTAACAAGATAACAAATATAAAACATGCTAGTATCAAACATTAAAGTCCATATTAAGTATACATTATACTTATTCTTACACCATTAGTGTAACCTTTTCACCTTGACATAATTAACTTAGCTAGACATAATGAAAGAAAGAAAAATAGATAAACAAAATAAAAACATAAAAGTTAACTAAGTAAAGGAAAGGAAATGAAAGGTATAAACTTGATATTAATGAAAGCAAAGCATAAACATTACAAAAAATACAAAGAGAGAAAGGAAGAGCACGATCTTGATCTGAACACCAAGATGCCTAACTACATGCAAATGTCTCCTTTTATAGGCCAAAATTGGGAACTATTGATTTGATGACTAATTGATAAGTGGGTGGCCAACTCTTGACTTGGTGACAATCCTTATCTTCTCTTGTCTGCCCAAAATGTCATTGATAACGTCACAATTGGAGCCAGTTGAAAACATGAAAGTTGTAGGCAATTGTCTCAGCTTTCTTGTGTAAAACATTCAGCTCATTTGGACTTTTAGAACTCCAGATATGGCCAAAATACCGAACAGTGCTCAGGCTAGAAGACAGATTCAGACTTCTTTGTTGTTGCTACAATTTGGACTTGAAAATTGCCTTTTTAGATCTTGGGCTCCATATGAAAGTTGTAGGCCTATGTCTTACCTTTTCATCCATATAAATTGGATCTAAATTAGAGATCTATAGCTTCAGATGTTTCCCAATTACAGAACAGTGTTCCGGTTTGGATTTCACCGACATCTCTTTTCCAAGTTTGGCCATCTCTTTGCCCTTGCAATTTAAGTTCTTAAAGTCATCAATCAATCCTTTTATTTATGTGGTAGGCCTGCATTTAAAATGAACATTTACCACAAATTAAAGGTATCTTATATTATTAGATATATTATTATAAAACATGCTTTAGTTAAGCAGTTATTGATACTTCAAGTGCAAAATGATGATATAAAACCATGATAAAAATACATTTTTAAGTACTAATCACACCCCCCCAACTAGCTTATTACTAGTCCCTAGTAATCAAAGCGTTAAAATAGAAAAACAATTTGCAAATTCCACAAAGCAAGGTATTCATCATTTAACTTCCATTACTCTATCCAGATAAACAAACTCTCATTAAATTTATATATCTGCTCAATACCTCTTAACAAGATATTAATAAACCTTTATTTTGTGCTCAATGTATCAACACATAATTATGGGGCTTTTCTTGGAAGAAAACAAAATTTTTTTTTACATATAATTTAAAAATATCATGCATCTTTAACCCATGTAACGAGCTTTCAACTAATGACTCCCAGACCAGTTGGTCTTAGGGCATTAGGTGTTAAGACACCCCTACGAGCTTAGTAACTCGAGTCGCAGATACTGATATGTAGATAGTGTAATGTTTGATTCCCTTAAGCTTTTCTCCTTAACCCATGTAACAAGCGTTGGGCCAATAGCTCCCAAGTCAGTTGACTTTAGGGTATTAGGTGTTAAAACACCCCTTTGGGCTTAATTGCTTAGGTTACGGAGGCTACGAAACCAAACTTATCTACATTTTTATCATCATTTTTTTCTTTTTTCTTTTTTTTTTCTTTTTTCTTTTTTTCATTTTTTTCATTTTTTTCTTAATTATATACAATCCTTTTCCCTTAGTTGTTACCTTTAACAAAAGAACATAAATAATGTAATAATCCAATATGCAACCCACAATCATGTGTTAAAGTGTGTGTGTGTAAATTAAGGTTTAAGAATACATGTTAAATAAGTATACGAGCAGAACTAAGTGATAACAATGTGAGAGTTTGTAAACCTGAATATTTCACGAAGTATTATAATAGACCTTGTTAAGAATGGTTACTAAGATGCGTCTCAAGAGTCACTTTAACAAAAGAGCTCATTTACTCAGCCATCCTAGTAATAACAATTATGCACATGCTTTATGAAATGAAAAACAATTTTTTTTTATATCAACTACTACCCTCTCCCCCCAACCAAAGCGAGACATTGTCCTCAATGTTCTAAGCTAGAAAGATAGAGTATAGAAGATATCACCTGAAATAACAAACACTGACAAAACCTGAAACACACTGAAATAAAAATAAGAAATAACAAAACACAATAATAAAATCAAAAGATACAAAGATTCACAAATGAAGGTTCAAATCCAATCTAAGCTTTTTACGGCTTTCCTTAGATGACCAATTTATGCGACTCATGGAAGGATCAATCACAGGAATGAAAGATTGTAGTTGGTCAATGAATTGTTCAGTAGTTGCAGCAGAGATTATGATTTGTCGTGCAAAAGATGTTAGAAATTCCTGTTCCACAACATGATCAAGAAAAGACAACAACTTATCATAATAACCATTAACATTTAACAAACCTATGGGTTTATGGTGAATGTGCAGTTGAGCCCAAGAGGAAATATGAAAGATCTCTTCTAATGTGCCTAGACCACCTGGTAAAGCAATGAAGGCATCAGCATGGTTAAACATTGCATTCATTCGAGCTGACATTGTGGAGACCTGAAGTTCCTCTCTAATTGTTTTTCCAATGATGTCCCCTTGTGCCAAAGCTTCGGGGACGACCCCCAAAACTTGACTACCTCCTAAAAATGCAGCTATTGACACACCTCCCATTAACCCAAGACTGCCTCTCCCATACACTAAATGAATCTTTCTCTCAGCTAACACTTGACCAAGATGATTTGCTGATTCTAAAAACTCCTTTTCTTTCCCAAGACTAGATCCACCAAAAACACAAATATTTCTTATTTGATGATGTGAGGAACTTGCCATTTCTACACACTTCTGTATTTGTTGAATGTATAGGTTGAGTAGAAATGAAAGGAAAGGAAGAGAGGGTTTTATAGATGAGAAATTAGAAAGGCAATCATAACACCTATATGTAGGCCAGCTGGAGTCTCACACTCTCTCTCTCTCTCTTTTTATTTGTTTATTTATTTACTTTTGAAAAAGCATGTGTATGTACAGGTAGTTATGATTGTGGCTTACATCTTCCCTTGGTTTTATGTCCAAGAACGACTTAAACGCTTTTGACCAGTATCAATCTTTTGACAATTTTCACAAGTTTTGCAGAATGCATGCGTGTCTTTGAACATGGTGGGCCAATAAAATCCATTTTGAAAGATTTTTGCAGTTGTCTTTTTTGACGAGAAATAACTTTCACATGCTTTAGAATGACAAAGTTTAATGACACTACTTACCTCATTGTCGAGAATGAATCTTTGAAATATTTGATCAGGACAATATTTGAATAAGTTAGGGTCATCACAATAAAAATTCTTCACTTCGTTCAAAAAATTTTCTTTGTCTTGGGTACTCCAATCAGCTGGCAAATCTTCTAAAGTAAGAAAATTGATATTTTTATCATACCAAGGCATTGGACTAAGAGAAAGTAATGATTCGTTAGGAAAGTAATCATCGATTGGTGTGATGTCAGATGTCGATTCTATTGTCACTGTTGACAAAAGATTCGCATCAACATTTTCGGTGCTTGTTTCATCCATGATTTCTTCCTCAAAATAAATCATTTACAAATCTTCAATTTCATCCAATTCATTTTTACTTAAAGTAGATTCAAGTTGATCATAAACTAATTCATCAATATGATCTACTTCTTGTAAATCATTATCATCTCCAGGTTGCTTGCAAATGTTGAAAATATTCATCTCCAATGTCATGTTTCCAAATGATAGCTTCATCAGTCCATTCCTACAATTAATCAATGCGTTAGAAGTTGCAAGAAACGGACGTCCTAAAATAATAGGAAATGAATTAAATGCTTCAACAGGTTCTGTGTCCAAGACAATAAAATCCACAGGATAAATGAATTTATCGACTTGTACTAACACATATTCAATTATTCCTCTAGGCACGTTTATAAATCTATCGGCAAGTAAAAGAGATATAGAAGTTGGTTTTAACTCACCAAGATTGAGACTCTGAAAAACTGAATATGGAAGTAAAAACTGAATAATATCAATAACAACAATAACTATAATAATAATAGTAGTAGTAGTAGTAGTAGTAGTAGTAGTAGTAGTAGTAGTAGTACTAATAAAAATAAAAATAAAAATAATAAAGGAAGAAAAGAAGAAAATGATGATGAGAACTTGGAGAAGGAATATTAATGTAACGATTAAACAATGATAATAAAAATTGTCAATGTTAGAGATTCCACTAATGGTATGTCAAACAAGTATAATATAAACTCTTATTATTCAATTGGAAACCACACATAAAGAAGGTTCCAATTGGATTATAGATTGTTAACATGATTACATTAGTCATCTTATTCAATTAATGCTAATACTTGTAAATCTCGTCAAGCATTCATGATTATAACTTATGTTAACAACAAATCAAGTTTCTTTCATAACTCAGGTGTCGGTTATACCATGCAATATGGGCTATGAAAGTGCCAAGCATTTGTTGTACCAAGTGTTATACAACATAAATCAAGATTAGTCATTTAACAAGCAAAGTATTAAAGAGTAAACAAGATAACAAATATAAAACATGTTAGTATCAAACATTAAAGTCCATATTAAGTTTACATTATACTTATTCTTACACCATTAGTGTAACCTTTTCACCTTGACATAATTAACTTAACTAGACATAATGAATGAAAGAAAAATAGATAAACAAAATAAAAACATAAAAGTTAACTAAGTAAAGGAAAGGAAATGAAAGGCATAAACTTGATATTAATGAAAGCAAAGCATAAACATTACAAAAAATACAAAGAGAGAAAAAAAGAGCATGATCTTGATCTGAACACCAAGATGTCTAAATGCATGGCAAATGCCTCATTTTATAGACTAAATAGGCAATTGTCTCTACTTTCCTTTGTAAAAAATACATCTCATTTGGACTTTTAGAACTCCCGATATGGCCAAAAAACTGAACAGTGCTCGGGCTAGAAGATAGATTCGGGCTTCTTTGTTGTTGCTACAATTTGGACTTGAAAATTACCTTTTTAGATCTTGGGCTCCATGTGAAAGTTGTAGGCCTATGTCTTACCTTTCCATACTTATAAATTGGACCTAAATCTGAGATCTATAGCTCCAGATATGACCCAATTACCGAACAGTATTCTGGTTTGGATTGCACCGACATCTCTTTTCTAAATTTGACCATCTCTTTGCCCTTGTAATTTAAGTTCTTAAAGTGATCAATCAATCCTTTCATTTATGTGATAGGCCTGCATTTAAAATGAACATTTACCACAAATTAAAGGTATCTTATATTATTAGATATATTATTATAAAACATGCTTTAGTTAAGCAGTTATTGATACTTCAAGTGCAAAATGATGATATAAAATCATGATAAAAATGCACTTTTAAGTACTAATCACCTAAGATTTAAAAAGGTTATTTTCAAGTTCAAATTATAGCAACAACAAAAAAGTATGAATCTGTCCTCCAGCCCAAGCATTGTTCAGTGTTTGGCTTGTATCTGGAGTTCTAAAAATCCAAATGACCTTAATTTTTACCTTAGAAAGCTGAGATAATTTCCTACAACTTTTATATTTTCAAGTGGTTCTAATTTTGACATTATCAATGATGTTTTGGGCAGAAAACAAAAGATAAAGATTGTCACCAAGTCAAGAGTTGGCCACCCACTCATCAATTAGTCATTAAATCAATAGTTCCCAATTTTAGCTTGTAAAAGAAGGAATTTGTCATGCATTTAGGCATCTTGGTTTCCAGATCAATCAAGATCATGTTATTGTTTTCTCTCTTTGTATTTTTTGTAATGTTTATGCTTTGCTTTCATTAATATCAAGTTTATGCCTTTCATTTCCTTTTATTTACTTAGGTAAATTTTATCTTATTTATGTTCTTATTTTGTTTATTTATTTTTCTTTCTTTCTTTATATTTAGTTAAGTTTATTATATCAAGGTGAAAAAGTTACACTAATGGTGTAGGAATAAGTATAGTGTAAACTTAATATGGACTTTAATGTTTGATACTAACATGTTTTGTATTTGTTATCTTATTCACTCTTTAATACTTTGTTTGTTAAATGACTAATCTAAATTTATATTGTATAACACTTGGTACAACAAATACTTGGCATTCTCATAGCTCATATTGTATGGTATGACTTACACTTGAGCTATGAAAGGAAATTAATTTGTTGTTAACATAAGTCATAATCATGAATACCTAGCGAGAATTACAAGTATTGGCATTAATCAAATAAGATAACTAATGTGATCATGTTAATAATTTATAATATGATTGGAATATCTTTTTTGTGTGGTTTCCAATTGAATAATAAGAGTTTATATTATACTTATTTGACATACCATTAGTGGAACCTCTAACCTTGACATTTGTTATTATCATTGTTTAATCCTTACATTAATATTTCATTTCAAAGTTCTCATCTTCTCTTTTTTCTCCTTTTTTTTCTTTATTGTTGTTGTTATTATTATTATTATTATTATTATTATTATTATTATTATTATTATTCTTGTTGTTGTTGTTGTTGTTGTTATTATATTATTGTCATCTATAATTTATACAATTAACCTCGCTGTGGTTTAACCCTGGTCTTGTCGGGTTATTTATTACTTCGACACTCCTACAATTGGCAGAAGACATCAATCTTTTAGTCGTATCAAGTTTTTGGCAATGTTGCAGGGGAGGTAAGTTTTTGTACAAATTATAATATTATTTTATTTTCTCTTTTCACTTTTCTTGTATATAACTTTGTTTCTTTTCTCTTTTTTTTTTGTTTTTTCTTTCTTTTATTATATTCCTACACGTACATCAAGTGGTAGACTTTCTAAGGTATCCTCATCATTTCTAGAAAATATAACTGAAGAAAATAATCAATTACTTCATAATAAGAATAATGAGAATAACGAGAATAACCGTGTTATAACACTTAGAGACCACATGAATCCCACAAGAATAAGTGCATCATCACGCATATGTTTTCCTTCTGATGCATCTCATTTTAATTTTAGGTCAAGCATTATTCAACTTTTACCTTCCTTTCATGGCTTAGATTTAGAAAATTCATACTTGTTTTTAAAGGAATTTGAGGAGGTCTGTAACACATATAATGACTCAAATTATAGCATGAATACCATTAAATTAAAGCTTTTTCCTTTTTCATTAAAAGATAAAGCTAAAACATGGCTAAAAAATTTGAGAACAGGATCCATTTATGCTTGGGATGAAATGCAACAACAGTCTTTAAAGAAGTTTTTCCTATCTCACAAAACAAATTCTTTCAAAAGACAAATCACCACTTTCACTCAAAAACCAGGAGAAATATTTTACCAATATTGGCATAGGTATTGAGACTTACTTAATACTTGCCCTCATCAAGGTTTTGAAACATGGAGATTGGTTTCACATTATTATAACGGGTTAACACCTAGAGATAGGCAAGTGGTTGAATTGATGTGCAATGAAACTTTTGAAGATAAAGACCCTGATGAAGCAATGGAGTACTTAGACTTGTTAGCTGAAAATACTCAAAATTAGGATACCACGGGTACTTATGAGGCACCGAGTAAAACTCAACCTCATACATCTAGTGGAGGTATGTACAATCTTAGGGAAAATCATAACCTCCAAGCCAAGTTTGCATTTTTAGCTAGAAAAGTTGAGGCACTAGAATTGAAAAGGAGTGATCAATTAAAATCTGTTGAAAATATTATGTGTCAAATATGTGAAATAAATAAACACTCAACCACTAACTGTCCAACTTTGCCTTTTTTTTTAAGGAATGTATCCATGAACAAACCCATACTTTAAACAGTTTTCAAAGGCCCAACCACAACCCATAATCGCAAACATACAACCCTCGTTGGAGAAATCACCCAAATTTCAGTTGGAAGAGTAATAATAACAATGTACAAACTTCACAACCACCATTTCAACCATAACATATTTTCTAAAATTCTTATAGATATGCACCTCCTTATGCTCCACCTCTTAGAATAAATCTTGAGGAAAATTGCATGCATTCATTGAAAAGTAAGAGATAATGAATACTCAACTTGCTCAAAATATGACAGATTTTAAAGATACTCTTGCAAAATTAACATGTACTCTCAGTTTTCAAGAGAAAAGTAAGTTTCCATATCAACCATAATAAAATCCCAAGGGGCAATATAATGTAAATGCAAGTAGTTCTGGAAGCCAACACATGAATCAAGTCAAATCAGTCACTACTATTCACAGTGGTAAGGTTATTGAAAAACCCATTCTTGAACCTTGTGAGAAAGATGATGAGTTAATCTTTGAGGGTAAAGAAGGAGTTGAATATGAAAATTATAAAGAAAAGACTGATTTCCCGCCAGCACTTCTATTTTCTCATGTCATGACCAAACAAAGGAAAATCAATCAGAACTCTAAAATCTTTTAAACTTTCAAATAGGTAAGAATCAATACACCTTTGCTGGATGCTATGAAACAAGTTCCTTCTTATGCTACATTTTTGAAAGATCTATGCACTATGAAGAGCAAACTGAATGTGAAAAAGAAATCTTTTTTAACCGAACAAGTAAGTATCATTCTTCAGAATAATAATGCTTTAAAATATAATGACCTGGTTATCCTACAATTTTTTTTCTTTATTGGAGAACATAAAATTGAAAGAGCCTTACTTAATCTTGGAGCTAGTGTGAATTTACTTTCATATTTAGTTTTTTAAAGTCTCAATCTAGGTGAGTTAAAACCAACTTTTATAACTTTTTTACTAACTGATAGATCTGTACAAGTGCCTAGAGGAATAATTAAAGATGTGTTAGTACAAGTTGATAAATTCATTTATCCTATGGATTTTAATGTCTTAAACACACAACTTGTTGAAGTATGTAATTCATTTCCTATTATTTTAGGATGTTCATTTCTTACAACTTCTAATGCATTGATTAATTTTAAGAATGGACTAATGAAGCTATCATTTGGAAATATGATATTGGAGATGAATATTTTCAACATTTGCAAGCAACCTAGAGATGATAATGATTTACAAGAAGTGGATTTTACTAAAAAATTAATTCATGATCAATTTCAAACCACTTCTAGTAAAATTAAGATTGATGAATCTGATGGTGTTCATGCTACAATTTAAATTATTATATGTATTGCAGACCTCCTCAAATTCCCTTAAATGTAAGTATGGATTTTCCAATTTTTAGCCATGAAAAGAAGGTAAAAGTTGAATAATGCCTGGTTTAAAATTAAAATGAGATGCATCAGGAGGAAAAACTATGCATGATGGTGCACTTGTTCTTGTGGGATTCATGTGGTCTCTAAGTGTTCTAGCACGGTTATTCTCATTATTTTCATTATGAAGTGATTGATTATCTTCTTCAGCCATATTTTCTAAAAATGATGAGGATATCCTACAAAGTCTACCACTTGATGTACGTGACCACACTCTCATGCACGTGTAGGAATAGAATAAAATGAAGAAGAAAACAAAAGAAGAAGGAAGAAAACAAAATAAGGAGAAACAAAATAAAAGAGACAAAGTTATATACAAGAAAAGTGAAAAGAGAAAATAAAATAAAAACTATAATTTATACAAGAACATACCTCCCTGGCAACGGCGCTAAAAACTTGACACGACGAAAAGATTGATGTCTTCTCCCAAGTGTAGGAGTGTCGAAGAAATAAATAACCCGGCAAGACCGGGGTCGAACCACATGGAGGTTAATTGTAAAAATTATAGACAACAATTATAAGCAACAATAATAGCAATAATAAAAACAACAACAACAACAACAACAACAACAACAATAACAATAATAATAATAATAATAACAATAACAATAATAATAATAATAGTAGTAGTAGCAGCAGCAGCAGTAGTAGTAGTAATAATAATAATAATAAAGAAAGAGAAGAAGAAGAAGATGATGAGAACTTGAAGATGGAAAATTAATGTAAGGATTAAACAATAATAATAACAAATGTCAAGGTTAGAGGTTCCACTAATGGTATATCAAACAAGTATAGTATAAACTCTTATTATTGAATTGGAAACCACACACAAAGGAGGTTCCAATCAGATTATATATTGTTAACATGATTACATTAGTCCTCTTATGCAATTAATGCTAATACTTGTAAATCTCGTCAAGCATTCATAATTATAACTTATGTTAACAACAAATCAAGTTCCTTTCATAGCTCAGGTGTCGGTTATACCATACATTATGGGCTATGAAAGTGCCAAGCATTTGTTGTACCAAGTGTTATACAACATAAATCAAGATTAATCATTTAACAAGCAAAGTATTAAAGAGTGAACAAGATAACAAATATAAAACATGTTAGTATCAAACATTAAAGTCCATATTAAGTTTACATTATACTTATTCTCACACCATTAGTGTAACCTTTTCACCTTGACATAATTAACTTAGCTAGACATAATGAAGGAAAGAAAAATAGATAAACAAAATAAGAACATAAAAGCTAACTAAGTAAAGGAAAGGAAATGAAAAGCATAAACTTAATATTAATGAAAGCAAAGCATAAACATTACAAAAAATACAAAGAGAGAAAGGAAGAGCATGATCTTGATCTGAACACCAAGATGCGCAAATGCCTCCTTTTATAGGCCAAAATTGGGAACTATTGATTTGATGACTAATTGATAAGTGGGTGGCCAACTTTTGAGTTGGTGACAATCCTTATCTTCTCTTGTCTGCCCAAAACGTCATTGATAACATCAAAATTGGAGCCAGTTGAAAACATGAAAGTTGTAGGCAATTGTCTCAGCTTTCTTGTGTAAAACATTTAGCTCATTTGGCCTTTTAGAACTCCAGATATGGCCAAAATATCGAACAGTGCTCGGGCTGGAAGACAGATTCGGGCTTCTTTGTTGTTGCTAAAATTTGGACTTGATAATGACTTTTTTAGACTTGGGCTCCATATGAAAGTTGTAGGCCTATGTCTTACCTTTCCATCCATATAAATTGGACCTAAATCTGAGATCTGTAGCTCCAGATATGACCCAATTACCGAACAGTGTTCCCGTTTGGATTGCACCGACATCTCTTCTCTAAGTTTGACCATCTCTTTATCCTTGCAATTTAAGTTCTTCAAGTCATCAATCAATCCTTTCATTTATGTGATAGGCCTGCATTAAAAAATAGACATTTACCACAAATTATAGATATCTTATATTATTAGATATATTATTATAAAACATACTTTAGTTAAGAAGTTATTGATACTTCAAGTGCAAAATGATGTTATAAAACCATGACAAAAATGCACTTTTAAGTACTAATCAGATGGCCTGTGACATAACCAAAAGATTGATGTCTTCTCCCAAGTGTAGGAGTGTCGAAGTAATAAATAACCCGACAAGACCGGAGTCGAACCACAAGGAGGTTAATTGTATAAATTATAAATAACAATAATACAACAACAAGAAGAAGAAGAAGAAGAAGAAGAAGAAGAAGAACAACAACAACAACAACAACAACAACAATAATAATAATAATAATAATAATAATAATAAAGAAGGAGAAGGTGAAGAAGAAGAAGAAGAAGATGAGAACTTTGAGAAGAAATATTAATGTAACGATTAAACAATGATAATAACAAATGTCAAGGTTAGAGATTCCACTAATGGTATGTCGAACAAGTATAATATAAACTCTTATTATTCAATTGGAAACCACACATAAAGAAGGTTCCAATGGGATTATAGATTGTTAACATGATTACATTAGTCATCTTATTCAATTAATGCTAATACTTGTAAATCTCGTCAAGCATTCATAATTATAACTTATGTTAACAACAAATCAAGTTCCTTTCATAGCTCAGGTGTCGGTTATACCATACAATATAAACTATGAAAGTGGCAAGCATTTGTTGTACTAAGTGTTATACAACATAAATCAAGATTAGTTATTTAACAAGTAAAGTATTAAAGAGTGAACAAGATAACAAATATAAACATATTAGTATCAAACATTAAAGTCCATATTAAGTTTACGTTATACTTATTCTTACACCATTAGTGTAACCTTTTCACCTTGACATAATTAACTTAGCTAGACATAATGAAATAAAGAAAAATAGATAAACAAAATAAGAACATGAATAAGATTAAAGTTAGCTAAGTAAATGAAAGGAAATAAAAGGCATAAACTTGATAATAATGAAAACAAAGTATAAACATTACAAAAAATACAAAGAGAGAAAGTAAGAGCATGATCTTGATCTGGACACCAAGATATCTAAATGCATGGCAAATGCCTCCTTTTATAGGCCAAAATTGGAAACTATTGATTTGATGACTAATTGATAAGTGGGTGGTCAACTCTTGACTTGGTGACAATCCTTATCTTCTCTTATCTGCCCAAAACGTCATTGATCATATGAAAATAGGAGCCACTCGAAAACATAAACATTGTAGGCAATTGTCTCACGTGTCTTGTGTAAAAACTTCAGCTCATTTGGACTTCTAGAACTCCAGATATGACAAAAATACTGAACAGTCCTCTAGCTGGAGGACAGATTCGGGCTTCTTTGTTGTTGCTACAATGTGGACTTGAAAATGGCCTTTTTAGATCTTGGGCTCCATATGAAAGTTATAGGCCTATGTCTTATCTTTCCATCCATATAATGTAGACCTAAATCTGAGATCTATAACTCCAGATATGACCCAATTATCGAACAGTGTTCCAGTTTGGATTGCACCGACATCTCTTTTCTAATTTAAGTCATTTCTTTGCCCTTGCAATTTAAGTTCTTAAAGTTATCAATCAATCCTTTCATTTATGTGATAGGCCTGCATTTAAAATGAACATTTACCATAAATTAAAGTTATCTTATATTATTAGATATATTATTATAAAACATGCTTTAGTTAAGGAGTAATTGATACTTCAAGTGCAAAATGATGATATAAAATCATGATAAAAATGCACTTTTAAGTACTAATCAGCCTGAGTAAGGAGTCTTTAGATAATCTTTTACTAACTCTTGAGACGCAACCTAGTAGAGATATGCATTATGCAATTCCTAATTTATAGCCCCATTTTCACAAAGAACATGAGATCGACTTATTCTTGGGAATCTAACTAAAAAAGATCATGTTTGCTAGTTTTAAAGAGAACTAGATGGGAAGCTTATCCTTGACCTATAGAGGGTGTTTAAGCTACTCTTGGACGTAAAACTAAGGAAAGATATGAGCCACAATCACAACTACTTGTACATACACAAAAATAAATAAATAAATAGAGAGAGAGAGAGAGAGAGTGAGACTCCAGCTAGCCTACATATAGGTGGTATGATTGCCTTTTTAATTTCTTATCTATAAAATCCTCTTTTCCTTTCTTTCATTTTTACTCAACCTATACATTCTACAAATATAGAAGTGTGTAGAAATGGCAAGTTCCTCAAGTCATCATATAAAAAATATTTGTGTTTTTGGTAGATCTAGTCTTGGAAAAGAAAGTGAGTTTTTAGAATCAATAAATCATCTTGGTCAGGTGCTAGCTGAGAGAAAACTTCATTTAGTATATAAGGGAGGCAGTCTTGGGTTAATGAGAGGTGTGCCAATAGTTGTATTTTTAGGAGGTAGTCAAGTTTTGGGAGTCGTCCCCGAATCTTTAGCATAAAAGGACATCATTGAAAAAATAATTCGAGACGAACTACAGGTCTCCACAATGTCTGCTTGAATGAATGCAATGTTTAACCATGTTGATGCCTTCATTGCCTTACCAGGTGGTCTAGGCACATTGGAAG
Organism: Populus pruinosa; assembly: GCA_026413675.1. NCBI lineage: Eukaryota > Viridiplantae > Streptophyta > Magnoliopsida > Malpighiales > Salicaceae > Populus > Populus pruinosa. Next base: position 22,967,498 of record CM048596.1, read on the forward strand.
AGATCTTTTATATTTTCTTTTAGGCCTAACTACACATTCATTATAAACTCATAGGTATGTTAAATGTTAATGGTTATTATCATAAGTTCTTATCTTTTCTTGATCATGTTATGGAACAGGAATTTCTAACATCTTCTGCATGACAAATCATAATCTCTACTGCTACTGCTAAATAATTGATTGACCAACTACAATATTTCATTCCTGTAATTGATCCCTTCATGAGTCGCATAAATTGGTCATATAAGAAAAGTCGTAAAAAGCTTAGATTAGATTTGAGTCTTCATTTGTGAATCTTTGTGTCTTTTACTTTTGTTATTATGTTTTGTTGTTTCTTATATTTGTTTAAGTGTGTTTTGGGTTTGTTAGTGTTCGTTATTTCAGGTGATGTCTTTTGTACTCTATCTTTCTACCTTAGAACATTGAGGATAATGTCTTATTTTGATTAGGGGGAGAGGGTAGTAGTTGACAAAAAAAACTAACTATATTTTCCATTTCATAAAGCATATGCAAAATTGTTGCTACTAGGATGGTAGAGTAAATGAGCTCTTTTGTTAAAGTGACTCTTGAGACATATCTTAGTAACTATTCTTAACAATGTCTATTATAATACTTCTTGAAATATTCAGGTTTACAAACTTTTACATTATTATCACTTAATTCTGCTCATATACTCATTTAACATGTATTCTTAAACCTTCATTTTCACATACACACTTTAATATATGATTGTGGGTTGCACATTGGATTATTACATTATTTATGTTCTTTTGTTAAAGGTAACAACTAAGAGAAAGGGATAGTATATAATTTGTAAAAACAAGAAAAAAAGAGAAAAAAAATGATGATAATAATTATGTAGATAAGTTTGGTTTCGTAGCCTCCCTAACTTAAGCAATTAAGCCTGAAAGGGTGTTTTAAAACCTAATACCCTAGAGTCAACTGACTTGGGAGTTATTGGTCCAATGCTTGTTACATGGGTTGAGGAGAAAAGCTTAAGGGAATTAAATATTGCACTATATACGTATCAGTATCTGCAATCTCAGTTACTAAACTTGTAGGAGTGTCTCAATACCTAATGCCCTAAGACCAACTAGTTTGGGAGTCATTAGCGGAAAGCTCGTTACATGGGTTAAAGATGCATTGTGTTTTAAGTTACATGTATATATATTTAAAAAAAAAAATCTCAACTCAAGAAAGTTAACCTTAAACATTAGAATAAGAAATTTGTTTTCTTCCAAGTAAAGACCCAAAACTATGTGTTGATATATTAAGTATAAAAGAAAGGTTTATTAATATCTTGTTTAAGAGGTATTGAGCAGATATATAAATTTAATGAGAGTTTGTTTAACTAGATAGATTAATAGAAGTTGAATGATGAATACCTTATTTTATAGAATTTACAAATTGTTTTTCTATTTTAACACTTTGATTACTAGGGACTAATAATAAGCTGGTTGGGAGGTGTGATTAATACTTAAAAATACATTTTTATCAAGGTTTTATATAATTATTTTGCACTTAAAGTATCAATAACTCATTAACTAAAGTATGTTTTATAATAATATATCTAATAATATGAGATACCTTTAATTTGTGGTAAATATTCATTTTAAATGCAGGCTTATCACATAAATGAAAGGATTAATTGATGAATTTAAAAACTGAAATTGAAAGGATAAAGAAATGACCAAACTTAGAAAAGAGACGCTGATGCAATTCAAACCGGAACATTGTTCGGTAATTGAGTCATATCTGAAGTTGTAAATCTCGAATTTAGATCTATTTTATATGGATATAAAGGTAAGACACGGACTTACAACTTTCATAAAAGCCCAAGATTTAAAAAGATCATTTTCAAGTCCAAATTGTAGTAACAACAAAGAAGTATAAATCTATCATCTAACCCGAGCACTGTTTAGTATTTGATTAATACCTTAAGTTTTAAAAGTCGAAATGAACTTAATTTTTTACTTTAGAAAGCCACCAAATAAGATTTAAAAAACTAAGTAAAATAATCAAAGTGCTAATCAAAAGTAAATTTAAAAAATCTAAAGGACTATTATTGTATCAAATGAAAAGTAGGATTAAAGTTAACTTTTGTACATCAAATTGAAAACTACCACTTAATTCTTTTATATTTTTCACTTCAATCCTCCAAATTTAAATCTTATTATTTTTCAATAAATGAAAAACAATCTACAATTAATTTAGCCATAAAAAAATTCAATCACAAAGAAAATGAAAAAATATCACAATTAAATCCATGTTGATTTGTAAGTGCATGAGCAACATCTTTCTCTTTTAGTATTTTCTATAAAAATCCACCAATTCCATGCGTACTTTGGTTCTTCTGTTGTTGGTAGCAATTATATACCTCCCTCAGCTTCACCATCTTAATCGCGACAATGAGCATGCCCATTTTATTTTATTTTTTCATTTCCTATTTGTTTTATGCTTTTGTTGGCTTGAGCATCACAACACAGAAGCTTTAACAGGGAGTCTTGTCTATATACTTTTTTCCACCATGTAACGGAGATGATAGAGGGGCGCAAGGAAATGAAGAGCAAAATTAAAGAGATTTATAGGATAGAGATACATGAAAAGATAGAGATACATGAAAAGTTGGGGGGAAATGAAAAGAAAAGAAAAGAGAGAGAGAACAGATCCTTATCATGCTCTCCCCACGTTTTCTTCTCCTTTTTGCCTTCCCTCCTTGAACCTTATCCCTTATTTGGAGAGCATATCATAATGCGCCTTTCCTGCTTTATGGTGATTGGGGGAGAAGGTACGTAGCAGTCACTGACGACACCCCACTAGACAAACCACCCTTATAATGGCGCACAACATGAGCTCCCTCTCCCCCTCCCATTCTAATGCCACACCGTAGGCAGTGAAATCTCATTTTCACAGACAGAAAAACCTCATCTCAAACTTGTTCCACCATTAATTTTGGAGAACATGCTGCCACAGCATTAGCAACCGTAAGGAAGATCTTGTCCTCTCCAATCAGCTGTGCAAAATCAGAGGCGTGGAGCTTATCAATCACGACTGGGCCAGGATTTGCTAGGATAAGCTGTGCAAGAACACAAGGAGCTTCTGGTAAGGCACTTTTCCTAATATCAGAGCGCGTGCGCGCATATATACATATATATATAGATATATATATACACACACGTTATCCTAAATGGTATGTGTTTGTGTTTTGCTTGAGATTTATATGATGCTGTAATGTAGCAGCTGTAAGTAAGTTAGGGTTAGATTTCATAGCATTCTAGGTGGCAGTATTGATGCACAGGAGTTTACCTGAATCTCTCTTTTCTGGAGACTTCTGTATAACTCTTCCAAGGCATGGATGCCACTGGTGTCGATGTCGGTAACGGCTGCACCAAAAGCAAAAGGATCATAAACGAGTTTTGAAACAGCATGTTAGTAAGTTAGCTTGTAGAGAACAATGAAAATCCGGTAGAGAGTAGCCTGATTACGTGACATCTCCACTATCAAGAACTGGATTTTTGGTTGGCTGGATTTGTTTACCAACTCTTCCTCATCTATCAACCATCTCAATATCCTGCAAGAATTTTATTTTTTTTTAGCCTCACCAAAAGCTACTAGAAACATCAACATTTTGCGAAACTCTAAATAATAAAATCACATGCATTTATTTATTAAGCTCCTTTTACATATCGGTTCTTGTGAACACTGCAATCAAATTACTCAACGAGTTTAAAGCTTCAAAACCTCCCGCAAGCAAAGAAAACAGTCGGACCAGACTGTAACGTTATTGACTTTATTCATCATAATTACTCAACGAGAAAATAAGCATTGCCCTATGGTTCCAACTGTATTCATATAGCCTTTCCAATCAAAAAAAGTCTTACGCATGCTACAGCTGTGTTCTTTCATTAGTTAAAGCCAAAACCTCAAAGCGAAAGGTCCTTTATTAGAAGCATGAGATAGGAAAAAAGAACTGCCTATAGTTGAAGTTGTAGATTGTCTTTCTCTACCAAAACAATATAGAATATCACATGAATTGCATAGCTGAAAGGCCAAAAAAAAAAGGCTTTACCTTTCTTTAATGTAATTGGAGTTAGAAAAGTAGATTGCAGAATCAACTCTCACAATCAAAACACCAGGAACCTTAGTTGCTTCAGGATATTGAAGAATGTTTCTGTATACAGCTGTCCTAGGTAGATTTCCCAGGATTGCAGTTCGGGGCCTGGTAACTTGTAAGAGAAGTTTGAAAAAGGATATCGACACCTTCCATGACACAATTAAAACACGATTTAATCAATCCTGATAATCACATGTAGTGATGTAGGGGATCTAACCAGTACTAGGAGTCATGATTCTTACCGCAATCAAGAGGCCAATCTCAACAGAGACAAAAACAACACCAAAGAATGCTCCCATGCAAGCAACAAAATCAAATTTATCAATCTTCCATATCAAATATGCTGCATCAAAATCAACTAGGCCGATCACAGCTGATATAATGATGGCTGAGAGTACAGCATTTGGGGTGTACTTGAAAAGAGGTGTGATAAATTGCAAGGTCAAAAATACAACAATCGACATAACAATGTTGGAGACAGCAGTTTGGCAGCCAGACATGAAATTCACAGCTGATCGAGAAAATGAACCTTCAAGCAAGAAAAAAAAATAATAATCAAATGACTATTAAGAATTTCAATAATCACATGAACCTCCCTGTGTTAGCCCCAAGGAGTTTCCATGACAAAACTCAGCCCATAGGGAAGGTAAAAACCATCCAGTAGTGAACATTTGCTTAGATGCCATTCTATGCATCTATTCTCAGGCTTCAAAGACTGCAAGTAGCTGTATGATTGGAAAGTTTAGTTTACTTTTTCATTAAGTGAATGGATTTATGGCTTCTCGGAAAGTCGAAATTCCTACAGTTGATTTTTGCCACATGATTAAGCATCCACAACAGGTGACTCACTTTGTTATCATTATTAAAATGTAAGATACTACTAATATTCATACATGCATCTGTCTAACCTGTTGCCACATAGCAAGAAGTCATTGAACCAACAATATTCATAGTTCCTAGTGCTACCATTTCTTTGTTTCCATCCAGCTGATAGTCCTTCATGGCGGCAAATGTTCTTCCAATTGCTATGGCTTCCTGAAAATCCCGTTCCAAGATAAAATTAAGGAATAAGAACTCTGTTAGTTGATTGGTGACCAAATAAAACGTCCCTCAAATATTCATATGAGTTTAAGAGGACAAATAGACAATGGTTTGCAAAGTTGTCTCACCGTCAAAGCAATCATCGCAGCCACAATACCAATCCTAACACCTTTTAACAAATGGTCACCACTGAAATATATTTGATTCACAGAGGATGGATTTATTCCTTTCTCTATGTGTTTCACCTTCAGAAATCAGAACCATTAATATTAATTCCATAGCTATTGCAGCTATCACTACATGTTCCAACCATAATTCTATTCATTTATTGTAATAATAGAAGCAATCACAATATATATAAAGAAAAGAATAAGAAATGCTTACAATTTCAACTCCGTCCTTATCTACACGGGTTATAAACACAAAAAAAGTTGACAGAATAACAGATATCAATGGGCCAATTGCCGGCACCCAGAATAATTTCTTGTTCTTCTTTCCCTGTTGCTCAAATAACGTTGAGATTTAGAGAAACTTTGCAAGAAGTTAATACATTACATAAGCATTAGCAAAATTAGATTTTGATGACTTACAATGTACTTGGCAAAAAGGAGAAAAGATAAAAGGCTCACACCCATAACAATAGTTTGCCAGTTCCACTGCAAAATATTTGTTGTACACAAATCAGTGACCAAAGATATGACAGTTTGTTTATCACATTTTAATGGTATGAATAAGCCAAAGCTACAAGTCAAAGAGAGCGAGGCAGAGAGAACTTACTCCATGATGAGCTGAGGCAAATACTGAGTGCATTACAGAAACAATATCAGTTTTCTTAGTAAATTTTCTTATTCCAAGAAAACCCTTAAGCTGTTGGAGGGCAATTGTGATGGCAGCTCCACCCATGAAACCAACAATAGCAGCATGGGATAGAAAGTCGATTAGGAACCCCAACCTGATAAATTGGCCCAAACCGGTATGATGTTAACAGAAAGAAGTGATTGATAGAGAAAAACTGAAATATGAACATGATGACTATGAAATTGCTGCATGTTTAATTTCCTTTTCACATTTACCTCAAAAACCCAAGGGTTACTTGGGTGATTCCAGCGAAAAATGTAGCTGTAAATGCCAGCCGCCGATATTCTGCTGCATTGGCTACAGGATCAGCAATTTCACTCTGAAGCAGAGTCCCCAGCAAGAGAGACACCACAGCCACTGGTCCTATTGCGATGTCTCTTGAACTACCCATGAAGGCGTATATCAAAGGTGGAACAAAGCTGGAGTCTGAAAAATATTCCAAACAGAAACAACAGAAATCACTCCATCAAATTCAAGAACAAGCCAAAGGCAGCAAGATGTGCATGAATAAGGAAAACTTACACAATCCGTACTGAGGATCCAAATTTGCAAGCTTTGCATACCCAATATCCTATTTTTTTTCCCAAAATGTAAACTATTAGAAACAGTGCAAAATCGTGAATACATAATATTTCTGTTTCTTATGCATCTTGTAAGCAGATAATCTACCTGGGGAATGCAAAGACTAGCAATTGTCAGCCCAGCAATGAGGTCACCTCTAAATTTTGCAAAACTGTAACTTCTTCCCCATTCAAGAATAGGGAAGATGGCTTGGAGGCCTAGGATGAACTTTTTAGACCTTGGTTGGTCCTTGAAGGAACGTAGAGGATCATCTGCAAAGAATGTCTCTTTCACAGTGGCTTTGAACTCCTTGAAGAGGTTTTGCTTAGGGGGAAGTCCAACCTTGTGAACATAAGGCGCGTCTTGAGGATGACGGTGAGAGGATGACAGGCTTCTTATATCCATATCGTACTCTTCAGTTGAATGAACAGCGGAAGACATAGACAGTTACCTGTAATGCAGGACAGTTTATAAGATAATCATCATCATAAAGAAGGTGATGCTGATCTTAACTTTGCAGAAAGAATATGAAGCAAATGCTTGAACTACTGAATCAAGCCAAGGTAAATGTTGCTTTTCAGTCTTTCCATTGATGTAATATTCTATTAACATGTACAATAAGCCCATGCAAGTACAAACTCTGAAATCTACGAACAGAACATCATGCATTTTCAGTACAGTCTTCCAAAGAAAAGCTTAGCACAAACCAATGAAGTGAAACTTTAGTCAGTGGACAATAAGTTGAAGCTAACCACGACAACGGAAGCCAGTAGGGAGAGAGAAAGCTAGGACATCCAGCGCAGGGGAATGCTAAGCCTTACTGAACATGAATGTTAGCGTAAAAGCACCTGCTTATTATATAAGTTTTAGGATCACTAGCCAAACTTCCTAATTAAGAGAGAGAGACAGGGAATTGTGATTAATTAGCAATAAGGAATAAATCTGGATCTCATGCATGTCACATACATGATACTCAGCAAAGTGGACAGTAATTTTTTATTTATGATCGACCTAGACATGGATTATTCAACACTTAGTGATATAAGCTCTTCAACGCCTCCATAATTGTGGTGCTTTCGAAGTAAAACTACGCAATTTGAAAAGGTTTTGACTTACTGTGTATTTGGTAATGCTTTGTTTGGATTAAAAAACCATTAATTCGATGCTTTTTAATTATTATTTTTTATGTTCTGATGCAGACATATTAAAATTATTCAAAAACAACTAAAAAGCATCCAATTAATCATTTTACAAATCAAATACACTTAAAAAACAAGAGTCTAAACGCATTGCCAAAAACTGTCTTAGGAGCATGGCTGGCAGCGGCTAAGAAACTAATAGCATATAGATAGAGCTTTAATGTCTTGTTGCTGAAGAATATGGTATCAGAAAAGTGGAAGTGCTAAAAACGCAACTCCTCTCCAACCACAACCAGTCATTATTAACTAGAAAAATAGAACATTTTCTTTTAAAGCTTTGAACTTTCATTTCTGACCAAGTTATTGATTCCCATTGCTCTTACAGACCAGAAAAACAACAAATAAAATTATCTGCAGCCATGGTCCCAACGTCTTTCATGATTATTTTATGGAAGAAAGGGCATTTAATGAAATCGTCCAGCATTCAAGGTTAAAAGCTAAGGCCCCTCCCCAACCAAGAAAAATAAAATAAAAATAAAACAGAGCTATATTTAATTAAGAAGTACTATATACGTGATCATAAAGCTCAATATTTATCAATTTTTGGGCTTTCTGAAAACCCTAAAAGCAAACTTGACTGTATATGCTAAAGCACGTCAAAAGCGTTGATTTAATTAGTTAATTAATCTTGATCCAAAACCCAAATGATAGTACATCACTATACTCATCCTACATTGTTAAATAGAATTGCCACAGCAAGCAAGCAGGATAAGAATCTAAAACTTTCAGACTTTTACTGTTTTTTTTCAATGTTTAGGCACAAAAACAATACTATGCTATACTATATATGAGGATGAGAAGCAAAACCCAGAATTCAGAAGGTCCTTTTATCTTTTCTTTGATTTGAAACAGGAGAGCATCTTTCAAAATGCATGTCTTTTTAGAAGGAGGGGCTCAAGAAAAAAGTCATCGTATCTCACCACCTCATTCACTTACCTTGTAATGAAAACCGTTGATAGTGGAGCAATAAGATTAACCTCTCACACTCGAAAAGATCTTCTATTCCCTGTCAAAAAAAGAAGACGCCCCACCCGAGCTAGCCCTCACCATTTTCTGCAAATAAAAATCAAAAAGAAGAAAAGGCCAATGTAATTCTATACAAGAAGAAAATTTCACAAGTTTATAAAGTAAGGAATGCCTATAAACAGTAAGCACCTTCCCATAACGTGCGCCAAACTTGGTGGTCTTTATAATTAAATAAGGAGTTAAAACCTAATGTGTCTGTAACCTAAAAAGCAAGACAAACCCAAAAACCGTCCAGGTGCAATGAATGTTCTTATGTCCAACTCAGTATTTACTTATTCTTCTGCTGAAACGAAGGCGAACCAAAAGTAATGTTAGGCAAAGAGATTTAAAAGAAAAGTCCGTTTTATATATATATATATATATATACACACGCTCTCTCTGTTGGGCTACCGGTAAAATCTAATACAAGATTATGGCTTCTCAGGCCATCAAAACTGATATAATCTACAAAATAAATAAATAAAACTTTGTGTTAAGATTTTGATATTTTGTTAAAAAAGAAACAGATAAACTCTGGAGTTTATAGTCAAAGACAGGTGTTAGTAATTGCACTCTGAACGATACATATTCATTCACGAAGTTTGTTTTACTTGTGGCTCTTGTTTCATGGTTGAAATGTGGACTACATTCATTTACAGAACCACCACCGGAACACATGCGTGGGAAAAGTCTAAGAGGTTTTGCTCCGTCGACAGAACCACGATACGATGCTCCTACTATAGTCTACGGTTCTGATTTCTCGTCAACGCTCGCTGGAATAAGTTTTTTTTCTCCATCTTAAGAGGGTAGGCTCCACGTGAGAGTGACGTCATTGCAAAACGTCAGTGTCGTATCGGATTAGGATGCGTCAGGGACAGGTTCTCTCTTGTAGTAGTTTCAAACTTGGCTTGCTGTTCTTGCTGTTAAACAGGTTCTCTCTCAAACTGCTCCTTTCAACTCTTAATTCACAAATCCGTTTTGTCTGCTCCTTCTTGAAGGATACCATAATTAATGTCACGATGGAATGAATATCGTAACGTAGCAGGCCGTTTTTTAACGTTACATATAAAATACAAAATAACTCATTATTTTAAATATATAAACCGCTAAAAAGTTAAGTGTTTTAATTGTTAAAAAGTAAAGTTAATTTAATAATCACTCTCGAATCAATATAAATTATCAAATTAAAAATATATATCGATTCAATTGTATCCAGAATAACTAGAATTAATTCTAGAGATTGTTGCACTTAAAGACATCCAGTGAAAAGGATTTGTTTTTTTTTTTTATTTATATTTAAATTTTATTACGCATGTTTATCACCCCTGTATACCATGTAGTTACCCGAACGTCCACGTAAAAAAACAAAAAAGAAGTCTAGAGATTGTTGGAGGTATATGAACAGGGACGGCGTGTGGTAAACTGGAAACAGGGTGGATCGGGTGACTCTCATAGTCACCTACAGTAGTTCAAAATTACATAAAAAAATGGTTTATTTATAATTCTTATAAATGAATATGTTTCTCTTTTCTTCTTTGTGAGTCGCTGGTGCTGCTGCCATAGTGAGAGGGTGGAGAAGATGATGAGCGAGGGTTATTTAGCTAAGGAGTTTGTTGTTTTTACTTTGTGGAGGAGCTAGCGGATCTGTTAAGGTGGAGAGAGGCTGGCATTGTGGTCGCTGATGTGGGGACTCCTGGTGGTTAATCGAAGAGGTTGGACTCTGGTGAGATATGCTCCTATTTTGGCGAGAGGAAAGGACAATAGTTTAGTTCTTAGGTATGTTTGTGGGGAGGAGAGATTGGACTCTCGGCTGAGGAGGTCGTTCTTTGGTTTTGTTGGGGGAGTTGCGATTGTGTAGTGGAGAAAAGGGAATCGACATTAGGTTGATGATGGTGGGCGAATGGCGGGGTTGAAGGAGAGCAGGTGGGAACGTTGATGGTGGATGCCTAGATGGTCAATGTTGCTATGTGGGTGATGGTCACAATAGAGATAGAGGAGGATTTCTTTGGTGTTGGTAGCTAGGTTTTGGTCTAAAAGAAATGGTAGAGGCAAGGAGACGGTGCCCCTGCTACAAAAGCCCGTGCTACTGCAGCTAGTGGGTGATCTATAGTGGTAGGGAAAATTGGTGGAGACGGGCTAGTGCACCTTGGTGGGTTGCTAGAGGTGGTGTTTCGTATGGCTAATGACTGGTCTTCTTTTATTAATGGGTCTAGGGTCTTTCTTTTAGAACAACCGTATATTTATAGACGAAATAAAAAAAAAAAAATCTTTTAATTGCTTAGTCCGAAGAAACTAAGAAAGAACCTTGGTCATTAATTGTTTTTTGTATTTTTGGTTTTTATGTCCAAATATTTTTTTAATATTTTTAAAAACAATATCAATATCAATGTTAACTTAATAAAATTAATTAGTAATTTTGAAATATGGACATTAAAAACCGAATACGTTGAAAGTAATTTTTTTATTTTTTTGATAATTCATTGAAAATTTCAAAATGATGCAAATGCATCCACATATATTTTTGGATTTAAAAACAAATAGGGTAATAAAACAGGCTATATCAAAGTTTTATACCAAAATATTAATTGCTAAAATACTAGGAGGTCAAATGATAGAGAAACCTTAACTTCAAGGACTAAATTGAAGTTTTTTTGTGATAAATAGTAATAAGGTATTTTTTCTTGTGTTAGAGTTGAGTCTTCTATTTTTAATTACAATTATATATAGTTTGATTTTGTCAAATTGATGTTCAATAAATCTTGAAATAATGTTTAAAATTATGTACATTTGAAAATGAAAAAAAATATCTTAAAAACAACAATTTAATCTCAACATTGTTCGATCCTCTTAAAACCTAGCCCTTTGGTTAATTTGATATTATTTTTCAATTTGATTTATTTTTTGAAAGCTGAAAAGAGCAGTGAGAAAGATGGTGTGTGTGTGTGTGTGACAAAAGGGAAGAAAAGAGAAGCGAAACGACATATCGCTTGACGGGAAAAAAGAAGTAAATAAATAGATTGTCGTCTCCGTCGACAGAAGAGGGAACAAGGTTACGATTGGAAGCAAGGAGAAGAAAAAAATAAAAGAAAATGGGAGGCGCAGATGAGAAGCAAGCAAACGAGATGCCAAGGTCTCAACCAATAACACAGGCCCAGTTCCTCCTCTGGAAACGCCAAAAGGTACTTTCTTCTTCGCCCTTTACTTTTCTAGGGTTTCGTTCCTTATCAAACCAATTGTCCTGGAATTCGTAACTGATAATTGAGCTATATTGAAGATTTTAAATATGTTAATATATACCAAAACTTTCATCTTGAATCGTTGAGTTTGGTGTGTGTATCATGTCAATGCATTTAAAGAAGCAAGATTTGGTAAGATTTGGTAAATGGATTTTGTGGTAATGCATTTAACTGTTAGCAGCAAGATTTGGTACCCATGTTGTGTGTTTTCTTTTTGATAGTAGTTGCCGGAGTGAATCTGTTACAAATCAGACACCATCACGAAACTAAAAAATTTAGTCTGCAGGTTGTTACTAGTGAAGGTAACTGAGAGCCTTCTCAAGGCATTATAATAAGTCGCTGTTAAGTAGAGGGTATTTGCATAATCCCATCTCCTTGAACTGTTACCAAGTTGACAACAAGTTCAGAGACATGATGAGGGCTCTGCTAATGTTAAACTACTTTATTTATTTTTTCCTTTTATAATTATGACAAGAAATATCAGTCTTTTTTCTTTTGGTTTTTTTTTTATCAGGAAGCAGATTCCTTAGCTAGAAAAGCTGAAGCTGCTAGGAAACGTGAAGAAGATATAGCTGCAGGAACAGTACAAATGAATGGCCGGGAACTCTTCTTGCACGAACCTTGGGTGTTTGATAACAATCAGTATTGAGGTTTGGTTTTTGTTCAAGAACACATAAACATATACAGACTCATTCATGTAATGCCTGAGAGAATATCTTAACATATAATGCTCTATTTCCTGTTGACTTTGCTTTTAAAAAAACTTATGGTGCATTGAGAATGCCCAATGATGCTGATTTTTCTTTTAATGTCTGCTAATAGCTGGTATTATGATCTGGTAGTTGTGGTGTAAAGAAAGAACAATGATATGAATATATGACTAGAGTTATGTTTTGCTCTGCTCCTAGAACGCTATGAATGATAGGAGGAATTGATCACCTATTTTGCAAATTCAGCAACATATTTTGCTGGAATTCAGTTTATATATTAATAGAGTAATAGTGTAAAAGATGTGTAAACATTGTATTTTACATGTACTTTACACCAGCACTCTATTATACCTTTGTTGTCAATAGGGTTTGTCAACACTCTTTGGCGCTACATAACTTGGCGCATGATTAAGGAGTCCACTTACCTTACGTTTATTTTTGTTCCCTGAGTGTTTTGATAGTTGTTCCATGCAAGGTGGCTAATGTTTCTCATTCATCTAGCTGAGGCGAGCTTAACAGTTGCATCATTTGTTATACAATAACTTTGGGGACAGTTTGCAAATATCGCAAAGTACTCCTTTTAGGGCACCTAGTCTCCCACCACTAATTACTATGTCTACTTTCTGCTCAGCCTCTCGGACCCCTCACAAAATTTGAGCCTGGTTTCTCTCCCTCATCAACAATGCAGAGATCCTTTATCATGCTGCCTCAATACTAATTCATTCACCCATCTGTACTCTTATTGCCCGTGTACTGCTGGAAGATAAAATCTTGGACCTTGCATTTGCATTTGGGTGCTATTGCTCGTTAAACTTCTTGTGAAGGAGGCAGCTAGCGCTGGCCCGGATGGGTGTTTTCCTGCTTGAGTTATTCACACTATTTTCCTGGCCTAGCTACTCATACGCACACTCATATGATTAGGTGTTGGTAGAATAGGAGTAGAAGCAGGAAAGTTGTTTGTAGCGATTTATACACACAGATGATACGTGGTAGTATATATAAATATTATTATACCAACGTTCATGTAAGTGGAAAATTGTTACCAGAGTCATTTGTTTCATGGAACGGCTGTAGCATTTTAGAGCAAGATATCATTGAAAGCTGCACTTTTATCGATCCACATCCTATAGTTCATACATGGCACAGAACTGGATCGGCCACACGCCAGAGTAAGAGCACCGAAAAGAGAGTTCTACTGAAAATTGCACTTAAACTTTATTTAAGAAGCCAGATTTCACCAGAAACATGGCATACATTGTCCGAAGACGAAGCACTGACTCAAACTGCAACGACTTAATTAAGACACTAAAAAGACGAATAAAACTAACATAGATTAGCAAGCTTAATTTCCAGCTAAAACACCAGACAATATGACTCGGATTTGACAGGATCCCTCCTCCTCCATGCCATATCGCCTCCCACTTCCCCTTACCCAGATTGTTTTCGCCTGCAAATTAAGAAAAACCTTTCAGTGAGAACTGGTTAGGAAGGTCATAACCGGCATTTAGCCCCCTCTTTCCTTTTTTTTAAAAAAAAAAACCTTTTTTCATGTCTCATTTAAAGTTTGTGGAAATTGATGAAAAAATAACTCATCCAAAAAATACGTTAACATGAGCCCACTGAGTGGGAGAAACTAAACATTCAATGCGAGTTAATGAAGGTTCATAGAGCAGGAAGGATATCTACCAGAGTTCCTCTTTGACAGAATCCAGATCACGCCTTAACTCCTCTAGATCTCTATGGATGTGCTGCAAACATAAAAGAGTTGCGTGTTTCAACATGCAGTGGAGAAGAGGAGAGGATCTACTAAAAACATTGAATTTTTCTTCACTAATATTAATAGAATTTTGTACATTGATATCAGGCATACCTCAAACCTGTGGTTGTAATATTTAATCCCAATTTAATATAGAATCCAGTACATGCAGAAGAAGCAATATGTATAATTAGAAATGGTCATTATACGTGGTAATGAAATATGGAATCGTATGTGTGTGTCTCTGTGTATATATATATATATACACGTAGACACACACACACACACACACAGTACTATGGATCGAGAATTAAATAGAGAAATAACCAGTCAATGAGGAATTGCAGCTCCCCGCCAGCATATCGTTGAATGAGCCGGTTCCTTTCCTGTTTATAAGCATGTAAATGTTAGAAATAATCAGGGGAGAAGGTAGAAAGGAACTCTGACTCGTGTTAACTTAACTCTGACTCGTGTTAACTTATTCTCACAGGAGAAAAAGTCTCATGAACTTGTGGACTTGGAATATTAGAGTACTTTCAACATATATATTTGTACTAATGTAGAGATTAATTAAGAGATTTAAAGGATAACTACAACATTAATATATTGCCTACATATACACATGTAGAACAATTGAAAGAATTCTTTGAATGTATACTTAATTAATTATCCAAAAGAAACCATTAAGAAAATGAAGAACATCCATGCAATAAAGACGAAGAGAGCTGTACATCACCTCTTGCAATTCTTCTCTATTATCTTCGCTGCATGGTGTTAGATTCAAAGGGTTAGGAAATAAATAAAGGCTGATTATTGATCAAAATGCACGTGTATGTGAATATGGCAACAATTAATTCCTTCACAGTTGAAAAGAGGTTTTTACTTGGTCGCATAGCGAACCAAACCATTCCCAGACCTGAGATTTACACATAAATAATTAAGAAAAAGCACCTTAGCTAGCATTTCATTTACACATGGAGCTCGTACCTGTTGCTGTCTTCAAATGCAGGTAAGGCGAAAACAGGAGGAAGCATAGGGCGTCTCCAACACTTATTGTTGTCAGATTCGCTGTGTGCTTGAAGCTGCCGCCGATGTCCCTCCTTTTGCTGCTGCTCTTGCTCCTGTTGTTGAGTTCTTGAAGCTCCCGTGCTTCTCTTATCATTAACGTTGAACCTAAATCTAGCCATTTTTGGACAAAAGAAGGGAGTAAAGGTAAAGGGACAGGCTCATTTGATGAGGACCAATTGCTTTGTGGGGTGCATTTATAGGAATAAAGACAGGCTAGGTACTTGACAGGTGTTTTGACAGCTTCAAATCTCGTACTTATCCACCTCTTCTTCTTCTTCTTCCCGTTTAATGGTGTAGTTTCGGAAACCATTAGAGATTTAAAGCTGTAAACCTCTTGGCAAACTGGCTAGGGTATCTGGGATATGCTCTGGGGTTCTTAAAAATATGAATTAATAAAGAACGGTGCCCAACTTTTGATATAATTGATATATTTTCTGGAGAAATTCAACTTTTAAATCATTTTAATTCCACATATAAATTCATATTCATACGATTAGAGAGACTGTACTCAATAAAAGAAATGAAATCATGTATATATACGTGCGTCTGTGATTTTGGAAAATACGAAATTTGAATTAATAATAAGTAAATAAGTAATTCTCCTAAAAAACAAAAAGGTTAATAAGTAAGTTTGAACTTTACGGATTAGGTTTTCAGTGGAACTCTCCACCTTCTCCTTTTTTTTTTTTTTAATTGTGTGGAAAATACGAAATTTGAACTAAGCGGCTAAAGCAAAAACAACTGTCTTGTTTTCCCCCCTGTTTTAACATACGCTCGTTGAAGGTTCCTGGGGCATTAAAATGCAAATATCCATTTGGTAAAGGTTATTTTATTGTTATAATTTTTTCTTTAATGGTTATTTTATTGTTATGATTTTTATTGAATAACAATCATTTTATTAATATAAAATGATCATATAACATGAGGAATAATACTATAATTTTTAATAAAATGTTATTTTATTGTTATAGTTTTTAACAAATGATAATTATTTTTTCATTATAAAAACACATGCAATAATACTATAATTTTTAATGAAAGGTTATTTTGTTGTTATAGTTTTTAATGAACAAATTAAATGATTATTTTGTTATTATAAAATGATCATACAACACGTGAAATAATACTATGATTTATAATGAAAGATCATTTTGTTGTTATAGTTTTAAATGAACGATGATCATTTTATCGTTACAAAATAGTTATATCACATGTACATTAATATTATGATTTTTAATGAAAGATCATTTTGTTGTTATAGTTTTTAATAAACAACGATCATTTTATCATTATAATATCATATAGCACGTGCATTAATACTATGATGTTTAATGAAAGGTTATTTTGTCGTTATAATTTTTAACGAACAACAATCATTTTGTTGTTATATATGATCATACAACACGTGCAATAATACTATGATTTTTAAAGGAAGGTCATTTTATCGTTATAGTTTTTAATGAACAACGATCATTTTATCATTACAAAATAGTTATACCACATGTGCAATAATATTATAATTTTTAATGATAGATTATTTTATCTTTATATTTTTTAATGAATAATGATCATTTTATCTTTGCAAAATAGTTATACAACACGTGCGATAATACTATGATTTTTTATAAAAGGTCATTTTGTTGTTATAGTTTTTAATGAACAACAATCATTTTATCGTTATAATATAATCATAAAACACGTGAGATAATACTATGTTTTTTTAAAGAAATGTCATTTTGTCGTTATAGTTTTTAATGAACAACGGTCATTTTGTTATTATAAAATGATCGTATAACACATGCAATAATACTATGATTGTTAATAAAATGTTATTTTGTCGTTATAATTTTTAATGAACAACGATCATTTTGTTGTTATATATGATCATACAACACGTGCATTAATACTATGATTTTTAATGAAAGGTCATTTTATCGTTATAGTTTTTAACGAACAACGATCATTTTATCATTACAAAATAGTTATACCACATGTGCAATAATATTATAATTTTTAATGATAGATTAGTTTGTCTTTATATGTTTTAATGAACAATGATCATTTTATCTTTGCCAAATAGTTATACAACACGTGCGATAATACTATGATTTTTAATGAAAGGTCATTTTGTTGTTATAGTTTTTAATGAACAACAATCATTTTATCGTTATAATATAATCATAAAACACGTGAGATAATACTATATTTTTTAAAGAAATGTCATTTTGTCGTTATAGTTTTTAATGAACAACGGTAATTTTGTTATTATAAAATGATCATATAACACATGCAATAATACTATGATTGTTAATAAAAGGTTATTTTGTCGTTATAATTTTTAACGAACAACAATCATTTTGTTGTTATATATGATCATACAACACGTTCAATAATACTATGATTTTTAATGGAAGGTCATTTTATCGTTATAGTTTTTAACGAACAACGATCATTTTATCATTACAAAATAGTTATACCACATGTGCAATAATATTATAATTTTTAATGATAGATTATTTTGTCTTTATATTTTTTAATGAACAATGATCATTTTATCTTTGCAAAATAGTTATACAACACGTGTGATAATACTATGATTTTTAATGAAAGGTCATTTTGTTGTTATAGTTTTTAATGAACAACAATCATTTTATCTTTATAATATAATCATAAAACACATGAGATAATACTACTTTTTTTAATGAAATATCATTTTGTCGTTATAGTTTTTAATGAACAATGATCATTTTGTTATTATAAAATGATAGTATAACACATGCAATAATACTATGATTGTTAATAAAAGGTTATTTTGTCGTTATAATTTTTAACGAACAACAATCGTTTTGTTGTTATATATGATCATACAACACGTGCATTAATATTATGATTTTTAATGAAAAGTCATTTTATCGTTATAGTTTTTAACGAACAACAATCATTTTATCATTACAAAATAGTTATACCATATATGCAATAATATTATAATTTTTAATGATAGATTATTTTGTCTTTATATTTTTTAATGAACAATAATCATTTTATCTTTGCAAAATAGTTATACAGTATGTGTGATAATATTATAATTCTTAACAAATTACCAACAGTTATTTTGTTATAATAAAATGAACATACATTAATGATATAATTTTTAATAAACAATGATAATTTTTTATGTTGATCTAATAATATACGAGTAAAAAAAATATAATTAGATTTTTTTATCAATTTATCTAATTAATATAATTAGTTATTTTTCTTATTTAGAAGTTTTGTAATTCCTGAGAATATAATAAATTTAGTAATAATATATCATTAAAAAAAAACACGAAAACAAGAGGAGATCGTGATCTATGAAGAAGCCAAATGAAGAGGTCCCATTAAGCTGACGAAAAATGATTTGCGAAAAGCCAATTTACTTTTTTCCGAAGTCATGCGATTTCACTCGTACGTTTCTCCGCTCAAATAATTTAAAAAGGAAAAGAAAACAGCTTCTACTAGTAAATGACTGAACTGCCCTGACGCTTGTCAAGTTCCGGCGCCCCCTCCCTCGTAAAAAGCGTGACCCTTTTTTGCATGCAAACGGTCGTGCCAGATACCCTACCAAACTCTTTAAAAAGGTTTGTTTTTGCTCTTCTGGCTTCTTCCTAACAAACCCAGCCACGTGCTCACCGTTCCCACCTTCCTCCCCCCCCCCTTCATAATAAATAATAGAAACCGAAGATACCCCCATTTATGGAAATAAAATAAATGTGGGGTCCACTTGGTGGCCCAGGAAATATCCGACGTGGGGCCCAGTTAGTCGGACTGCCAGAGATGGTTAGTGCTGCCAAATGGAGCTCTTGTGGGGCCCAGTTAGATACGAAAAACGCTCGTGTTGATTTATTTACTAATTACTATCTATTGTCTATAATGCCTTGCCAGGTGTTTGAATTTACGGTAGACTTACCTTCCCTTGCAATTTTTTTCACCGTTTAAAAAATCTGGGAATTGTTTCAACGATTTCTTGATCAAAATGTCTATCTTGCAACCGTGAAAAAGGAGTCAGATTTTTTAGTAAATAAACTCAAGTGATTAAGTTGGTAGCTAAAGTGTAGTTAAAGAGGTAATTCGCTCTAATTTTTATTTTTTTAATTTAAATATTGAAACCAATATTTAGAAACAATTTATTAAATTTCTTTAAATACACTATGGTGATGTGAAAAGCGTACCCTTGCGTTGCATTTGGGTAATGTAATAGGATAGAAAATACATATACAAGATGGGAAAATATATGCCTAGTTAGGATGAAGATAAATATAAAATAAATTTCTATCTATAATAAATTTCTAGCATTTCAAAACATAAAAGATAAGAAGATATTTCCTTTTTTTCTTGTTGTTTTTGTCTTTTTCATGTTGAGACAGTAATTAAATACTACAATTAAACACTACCTTAAAATCATTCGTGAAAAAAATTAACTTTAATTGATGTGCTTGCTCGAGAGTATCTTGAATATAAAACAAAACAAACTTTTTATAGAAATACTAATTATTGTGTTGATTTTATGGTACAAATTGGACATTGTGAGAGAAAACATTATGTATTTTAATAATATTTATTGTAGGGGATTTTGGAATAATTTTTTTTTATAAAAAGCGTCCACTTAATTTTATGATAATTAAAAAACTATATTTAATATTTTATATATTTTAGAAAAAATTTTGATTATATAACAAAAAAAATCACAATGACACTCATGGTCTTCCATGTAAATTAAACTAGGCTAATTTATTTTTTTAATTGTTTGGTTGGTTATTTTACTCACCTCAACTTCAGGGTCGAGGGGAGAGTAAACGGGGGGATGAATTTCTACAAAGATATGCTCATTGTTTTCCATATAAATTTCTACTCAAATTCGATGAATCGATCAATAAAATGCCTTGACCATACTCAATTAATCAAATATTTAATTATCATAAATAAATGGCATTTGCACTAAAACTTACATGAACTAAAATAAATAACCATATAAGTGATAATTTAATTTCCTCACTTTCTATTTTTGTAAAAAAAAAAACACTTATACCAAAAGAACACATAGTAACTAGTTAAATCGAAGGTTAATCAGTTAAACTTACATGAAAAGTGATGTCTTCTAAAAAATAAAAGGAGAAACGAAAAAATAATTCCAAGCATAATTAAGAAAAAATGGTATTGGATATGCCCAAGAACATGGTCAGCCCAAAATCAACATTTACCAATGATATGAAACTGAAACTGCTCATAGAATTAATCTTGAAGTCACTTATCCATTAAAGAAAACTACTATCAAATTCCAAGCATAATTAACAAAACAAATGAAATGAAAATTTTCAGATTTCTGGAGAAAGGAAAAACTTCAATTTGCATGCAGTGAATAGTCAAGAGTGTTCTTTTGTTTCTTAATCTTCCATCAACAGCAAGCTCCAAGAAGGTCAAAGCTCTTATTCGCAGAGCATGCACGCAGCACTTCCTGCAAAATTATGAAGTAAACAAATATTAATACATCAAAGAATGTTAATACACGGGAAGAAAGAACAAGTATATTCGAAGTAATTACCTTGTGCAATTACATCAAAGCGAGCATCCGCAGATGAGGATCAACCTGCAGACCTATCCCCTCAAACAGTGGATCATATATGCCATTTTTAGCTACCCTGCAATTCATAAATCCTTTCAGTCATATATACATAAGCAGGAGACATGTGGCGTTGGTGTTATGAAACATTAATTTTAAACTCCATAAACCAACCTCGAACCAAGACTAGAAGCATGCATGCTCTCATGAGCTCTATGATTCTGTGTCCATTCCGTCTGCATTAGATTCGAACAAGAAAACATCATTAAATTTTCCCAAGAACGTATAACGTAAAAAAAATTTAACTTTTTTAAGTACCCTTTGGCGTTTAGAAGATGATGATTCTCCAAATATGAAATGGCTATTTCCACGGCCACGGCTTCCTAAAATCATGTTCTAGAACGAAATTTGAAGAAATAATTAAATTAAGCAGGGAACCAAGAATGGCTAAACTTTCGATATATGCAGGGAACACCCACGTACCTCACCGTGGTTGTTCAGCATTGACACCATATCCGGATGATGAGAAAATACTTCTGTGCTCTTACCCTTATTTAGCTATTGAAATTCGTAGTTAGTTTATTGCAAAATATGTGGGGTAAAAAAATTAAGAGATGATAATTCAGTTTGAATTTTTACTTGTTGAGTATGATCTAAGCCCATAATTTGACTGTTCAGGGAAGTGTCAAGGCCAAGATTTGAAGCATTTGATCTAGCAGCTTGTTTTAGCAATCCTTGGACATGGAGGCTATCCATCTGCGACCTGTGTAAAAATGAAGTGATCATCAAATTATAAAAAGCCTGTGAATAATTGGTAGTTTCTCTTAAGCAGAAAAACAAACAATGTTTTATCTAATTATCAAAAAGATTTAACACTGTAGTACACAACAATAGCTAGAAGCCGAACATTACCTGGTAGAGTTGCCAAAGTTCCAAGGCACGAAGTTCTCTTGTTGCATGTTGTCTACGTTAGGCATTACAGCAGCTTGATTGACTTGTACTTGATTAGAAAAAAATTGAATCCTGAATCCAAAATCATTACACACTTGTGTTTAGCTTGCTGGATACATGTTCATGCTATGATGTTCCTTTTCTAACGGGAAAAACTTTTTTTATTTTTTTAACAGAAGATGAAGAATTTCATACCAGGGAGCAAGACTAGAAGGTCCAGATTGATTAAAGCCACCATGTTGAGTGGTGGCTGCGTTCGGTCTCATATAGACATTTCCCGGATGAGGTTGATGAATAAAGGAATTCGGATGCCTAAAAATATTCAAATAATTAAACTTGTAATATGATACCACAATGTGTTTGATTACTGGAACCTAACTTTCAAGACTGGAGGAAAAGAAAGAATTTATTTTCGTGAGCAATATGGTGTTCGAATTTGTTTTGCTCTCGATTATATCAAGAAAATAAACACAAGGAGAGTGCAGAGATAAACATGCTACCATGAAGATTCAGTAGGACCGAATAACATAGAGTTATAACATTGTGAATTCAATACATCATGTTCTCCAGAAACTTGAAGATTTTGAGAAGGAAACTGTTGGGACCTAAACTCAGAAGAAAAACAAAGCTCCGTTACCTGTTGAAACAAAAAAATAAACAAGTACAAGCTATATTGATATATAATCAATTGCAGGTCATAATTAAGATGTTATAGCCAGCAACCAGGTACCTCAAAGTTAGACAAGAATCTGGCAACATGGTAGAACCTTGTGGATCATACACATTAGGTGTGATCTGAGCTTGATTAAATAGATATGGACGTTGCTGGGGCCTATAACAAAAGAATCCTCATCAATCTGTGGTTTTCACGATTAAAAAGAGTATATCTGAGGTTAAATAATACCTTTGATTCATTGGAGGTTGAGAACCAGATAGCGTCCGAGGTACTTGATCGCTCAAACTTAACTGATAAGTCAAATCCTGGCGCCTAAAGTAGCATATTTAGTTACTTGTCTATACATGCATATGCATAATTGTAAGCTAGTATTTGGTATTTTTTTAGCTTACCTCGAAGGCATTGATGGTCCGGGTAACATGGGATTGGTACGTTGGGAATCAAAGAAATTTGCTGCTATCAATTGATTTGGCTGATACCTAAAATCAAATATATTCAATTCATTTTGTGTAATTCAATTATCATCACTGATAATGATAGCAACAGCTAGGGCTAGAAGATGATGAATATTATGTACCTTGACGGAGTTAGAGGCCCTGGAGGAGTGTTGCGGTTGGGAAGAAATTCATATTGGTTGATCCAGGATGGCGTTCCCTCTAAATTCCCCATTGTTGTCTGTTGACAATAGACAATCTGAACATGCTCAAAATAGATAGATACACTAACACATAAACTTTATGATTCAATTGGTGATATGGTAATACGAATACTTGCTAATGGACATTGTAACAAATTGGAGTGAGCATGAATAGTCACCATATTTTGAGGATATGAAGCTGGAAATTGAGTTGTGTGCTGAATGCTATTGTTGATCACATTGTTCTGTCCAACTTGATCATTGAATGATATGGAGCTTTGGTTGAATGGAAGCACCGGTTGCGGCCTGCTACCGTAGTCAGTACTAACGTTATTGATTTTTGGGAATAATAAGGAAAACTGAAGAACAAGTAATTACAAGTAATCCTCTGATAAAATATGCTTTAGAATGACGTACAAGAAAAGCTCAGACTGGTTTGTATCTTCTTGTGATTGAGAATTGAACTGATTTGGTGTCCCATTTCCCATTGAAAATAGCGGGACAATCTCATTTGTTGGGATCGTTTCCATCTGATCAAAAGCACAATCATGATTAGTAATTCCTAATCTTTTCCTTATCTTAACGTACATGGCTTCATACATGTCATGTTATAAGGGGTGACAAATTAAATTTTATACACTTTACATCTAAAACTATCATGTGTAAGTGTTTAATCAATGAATATACCTTCAGAGGAAAGTATACCTGTGTTGGAAGTGGTACCGGAGGATTAACGGAGGATGATCTAGTCTGTGCTGCATTTGCAGAATTCCCATGTAGAGGGTCGAGAGTTGAGTATGCAGATTGCACAATTCTCTGTCCAGAGTTTGCACGATTTAGATAGGGCTCGTCCGATGATTCTGGCTCCAAATGCCCCTGATTCTAAAACATAGAAAAGAAAGTAAATATTTCACTTTTTTAACACCGATCCTATCTTGCCAATCGAGCATGGTTAAGTTGGTATTAACCACCTTGTTTATGATGTAATAATTTTTAGATGATGTATAAGCTTTTCTAGTTGTCATGTTATTGAAGATTAGTCTTAAATAGTGACACAAACTGATAGCTTCTATGGTTAGGAGACAGATGAAGCAAAACCATTGTTGGAAAAGCAGAGTTTGATACCTCCATTAATGGATTCCCGAAAGAAGATGGTTCGAAATCCAAAAGCTGCAAGTTGGGTGCTTCAGCAACTGAAGAGTCTGAGATCCCGCCAGTGCAATTTCCTTCTTCATTTTCTAAGAAGCTCAGATCAATGTTTCCATCAAATATTTGAGGATGATGATCTCCTCCTTTTGGTGATTGGTCGTCTCGCTGAGAACCATAAAATAAAACAAAGAAGTCTGAGAATTTATGCAGCTAAAGGAACAAGTTGTATTGTAATTGAATAGAAATAGTGTAGTGTTAGGAATTTTGGTATTGACTATTTTTTCAAGTATTATTTATTTGAAAATATATTAAAATAAAGTTTTTTTTTTAATTTTTAAAATTTATTTCTGATATTAGTATAAAAAAAATTCAAAAACATTAAAAATATAATATAATTTATTTTTTTAAGCTATGAAAACTACAAGATAGAATTATTTGACTTACCTTTGATAGAGAATTGAATGATGGCGACCCTTGTCGAGTGGAATCTGGCACATCTTCTTGTGAAACATCGGAAGGTGCTCCATCAACTAGTGTAGAAGGAGCAAGGTCTTGAATCGAGATTACTTGATTCAATTTTGGCATATTGCTTCCAGCTAACGATCCTAGCTCCCCAGGCTCCTGCTACCATTAGTGAAATTTTAATATGGATCTGACGTTTTTAATGAAAAAGTATTCCATGGTAAAATCAAAACATTTTAACTCTGAAAATATATAAGAGAAAATGATGCAATAAAATTGATTTCATATATACATATAAAAACACTAAATTAGACTAGGATTATCATGGTAAAATGTTTTCACATACATCTGATATATTTTCATTCATTTTTTTTTTTTTTTTATCTTGAGAGGCTCGAACACTATAATTGCTAATCAAGTTATGATCATCGCCATGATCAAAGCAAAGCGTACCTGCAAAGAAAGTCTTTGCTCATCACTCAATGCAGCTTCCATCGAGATTTCTAATGATACAAAAAAATATGATCATGTTGCACCAGAAAAGAAGTTCAGAGAATATTGAAAATACTGATGAAAAGAAGTAAAATACAAAAATGGTATTAAACCTACTTCATGACCAATAGTAGCGTAAGTTGTCGAATTAAGCTGACCTTAAATTCCCTTTCACAAGAAATATGAAGTTCACACAAAATACAGAGAAAAAGGTAGATGGCATTTGTGTTTGATTTTATCTAGGAAAAAGGGTATGAGGGATGAGAGATTGGCAATTTCCAAGTTCCATAAGTGGAAATCAAAATCAAGATTTAATCCCAATTATGTCAACCAAATCTTAAGTTACTTGTAATTAGTTGGAAATCATGTTTGGGATTATATATTATAGATTTTTGAAAAACAAATTTGGGATTTCATCAAAAAGATTAAAATAAAAAACCCAAGAATTCCATGTGTTTCATGAATAATGAGGTGACATGTTTCCTTTTGAAACCCTTACAAATCAAGAAATTTAATCCCCGTACTTTGGAGTTGGTCTTCGATCTACGTACCATGTGATTCCTTTTAAGCAATGAAATGTTTAACGATATCTTCTTCTCTTTATATTTTCTCTGAAGAACACCAGAAAATCTCATACGTGATAGTTTCTACGTACATATATAGATGACTATAATGCAACAAGCATAGTATATAGATGCAATATTATGTTTCTGACTCATATAAGTAAATTTCAACAAACTCTTCTCTTTAATTGTTCTTTTCGTGGAATAAATCTGTTGCTTGTGGCATGAATTTAACACCAACTTATAAAGTTGGTGAGCTTAAAAGGAATCGAGAATATCATTTTATGTTTGCTTATAATTACACTTCACTGATTTAGATTTATGTTCATATGGGACCTACAACATACAATTGGCAGCATTCAAGAGAGGGAATCATTTGACTTCAGCACTCCGGTTTGAACTGCAGTAATGCTCAGGTCCAGCTAAGATTTCCTTTTACAAAAAATCACCATTTGCCTGCTTGTTTTCGGTAAGATTGAAATACATTTGTATTTTAGGTAAAAACGAGGTCTACCTGTCCAAGAACTTCAAAATTATAATCATATTTACGTAACCTTGCCATTCACTCGCAGACATATGTAAGGGCAGAACTCAAAATGCTAGAAAAAGCAGAAACAGAAAATTATTTTTAGTTGAGTGTGGGTGGGATCTATCTGCGAAGACATAATCTCTATCTATAACATGTAACTTTGCGTGCAGAACCATGGATGATGGATTGGAGTGCTTCTGTGATATTGCGTGCATGTAAAATCAAAGGAGTGAAGCATGGCTAAGGAAACGAAAATAATTTATGCTGGTACCACAAAGATCAGGACCAAAAGGGTGTGCAATTCGATAAGAAGTTGAAAAAAAAGAAGAAGAAAAAACTATATAGATAATGCCCAAGATGAGATTCATGTGGCTCACCAGCAAAATCTTCGGCCAGTGCAAGATTAAACCCCCTGGAGGCTAGAAAATACAAACATTAGATTAAACAAAGGCAAGAGAAAAGGGAAATCAGAGAACTAGGAATCAATCAACTGCCATTTGATCAGAATTTTAAAGGGAAATGAACAATTAAAGTAGAAGAAATAAAGTACAAACTTTTCTCAAGGCCTTTCTTCCTATGATGTTCTGGAGGTGGCCTTTAGATGCAAGGGAATGGTAGCTAGAGGACGATAGAATGAGCTAGAAAGAAGAAATTAGTAAAGAATATGGAAGTGATGTTATCTATGGCAGGAGAAGAAAACATACATGAATAAGGAAAAATAAGTTTTTCTTTGTTAGAAATGAGACCTTAGAACTTTATTTATAGAAAAATTTGACACTTTTTTTTCTTTTTAATTTATAATAAAACCTTCTTTTTATTAACAAGACAAACAAGCATCATGTTGGTTTCACAAAAGGGATTGGTACATATATGTATATGTGTGTGTCACAAATAGATAACATTTGAAGAGTTAATATGTGTATTTCTCTTCTTCTCTTTTTTAAATTTTTATTATTGTTTGAATTCAAATAAGAATGCACCCGCGCATAATAATACAAAAAAATATTTTTTTATAGAATTTTTTTTATATTTTTGAATCTTTGTATTAAAAGATAGAATTCATGCTTCATGATTAATTTTTAATTATCTATGTAAAATCAATTTCCTTTAAATGGATTAGATAAGCCACAATAGCATTAGCTTATATTGCCAATCTTGTCACAAACTTTATTTTAATTTTGTATAAAGTAAAAAAAGAAAGAAAAAATCAATGATAAATTAATGCCACCATAACAACGTAATGATAAAAGCAAGAGTATTTTTGGTATGAGATAATGGTTGAAAGTCTATGTAACGCAAACTTTAGTCCAATTATTTTTATAATTATGATCAAAATGTATGTATTTTTGGGGCTGAAAGTCCAGCAAACGACTTTCAAGAATGTAAGAAATGACAGGAATTCGTGTTAATATTTCATTAACCAGTTAGTAAATGGATTAGCTTAAGTGTTCATCATCACTTGGCTAAGTGGAGTCCCAACTGGCCCAAGGGAGGAAGGCGATGTTAACTAGGCAGGTTTTATACAGGATGAAGGCAAGGGTTGAAAAAAGCGTGAATATGTTTGATTTCCTGACGCAGCTATAGATGCTGTGATTGGCTGCTTATAAAATCCAACCTACGCTCGTCTGTCCCTCCTCGGAGAGAAAATTAGCGGAGGAAACGTCTTTGATCTGTTTAGCATTTAGCATTTGTGAATAGCGACGAAATCTCTATCTTGCTCCCTTTTACACCTTTTGGTAACAAATTCAACACCCGTCGCTACTTGCGCTGTGCTTGTCACTGTGGGGTTATATATATATATATATATATAAATGAAATGCAAAGAGGAATTCGAAATGGGAAAAGAGAGGATAACGTCACATTATTTGGAATACGAAGAGCGAGGATAGGGGCATATTTCTAAAGCGAGTTACCATATGCACACAGATTATAGAGGATAAGGATTCATGTATATCTATGTATAAAAAGTACATGAATTTAAGTAACTTTTTATGGTAAAGAATCTGTTCCAATCCACGCAGATTTGAAACCATAGTCAAATCTTGTTCATTTCACCCTTTGTTTTTTTTTTGGAAGTTACAAAATAAAAGATTTATAATAATGTTCATGCACTAAAATCATCTCTCCCGTCAAATTAAGAACAAATTATCAATATCAAGTGGTTTTCTTTTTTATCTCGTTCTTCCTCCAGTGCTCCCTCTTGTACTTAAAGAGTTGTGATACCCGTGGTTTTCTTTTTATATTTTATCAAATAATAGATTCTGACATTTCCAACTTTTTCTGATTTGTGTAATAGTTTGAGATTATAATATTATTTATTAATATTTTTTATTATAAAATTTTAAGTAAATTCAAATAGAATTATTACCGAAATTTAAAAATATCATTCAATTTTTGATATATTCATAAAATCATCTTGTTATACTTCCTAATCATATTTTTCCTAGGAGTGACTATTATCAAAACAAGGTCACCTATCTCATAAATGACCCATATATTATAAGCATCAGCTTAGGTCATATACTTAGCATTGCTATATGTAATAGCTTGTTTGATATATTCATATATTCTATACAAATAATCTATCATATATTTAGTATATGTCCATCTTTCTAATGCAAGAAATATATCAGGTTGTATCCATAAACAATCTTGAATAGGCTTAACTAAATGATTAGATTTCTAAGCATATCATGTCATAGATGAACTCTAGTTGTGGCAAGGATAAATCTCATTTATTAGGCTTATCTTTCACCAAACTTTGCAATAGATTCCTTAAGTTATGGTTGACCATTTTGATTTATCCATCATTTTTAGGGTAACATTAAGATTTAGCCAAGTACCAAGTTTTTCTATTTGAGATAATGGTAGGAAAACAAACTATCTTTTAAAGTAAATATGGGTAATCTAGGAAGAATTTATGGTCTTCCAACATTCAATGATGTGGAACATTTTTGAAAGTCTATCCACAACTACAATGTTTGAGTCTATAACCCATTAGCTATAAGATAAATCTAATACAAAATCAATAGTTACATCTAATTAATGAGTTTTTAAAACAAATAATAGTTATACAAACCAACATGAGTTAAGTGACATAACTAAAAGATTGATATCTTCTATCTTGTTGTTATCATTGATTAATCCTTACGTTAATCTTCCATCTCAAAGTTTTCATCAACTTTTTCTTCTTCTTCTTCTTCATTACTACTACTATTACTACTACTACTACTACTATTGTTGTTATTATATTATTGTTATTTATAATTTATATAATTAACCTCCTTGTGGTTCGACCTTGATCTTGTCGGGTTATTTATTACTTCAACACTCTTGCACTTGGGAGAAGATATCAATCTTTTGGTATTGTCACCCGTTTTTTTACTAAAACAAAGTACAAAGCCTTAGCCGATGACATTACTAAGGTTATCTGGCTTCAGTATTTATTTACAAATCTTTATATTCTATCTGTTTCTGCTCCTACCATTTGGTGTGATAATCTTGCTGTCACTTATTTGTTAGTAAATCTTGTTTTTCATTCTCGAATAAAACATGTTGAGGTTGATTATTATTTTGTCAGAGATAGAGTAACGAAGAAGGAGATTCAGATTCATTTTATTACCTCTTAGGATCAACTACTAGATGTTTTTATTAAGCCACTTCCTACTGTCTCGTTTACTAGTTTTTGTTTTAAGTTTCAGGTTGCTCCTACACCCTCAGTTTGAGGGGGTATATTATAGAACATACATATATAAAAAATATTGTATATAAAAAATGTTGTAGTCATACTCTTGTGTGGTAACCCTCATCATTCCTATTATATATTACCATATATATATATATATATATATATATATATATATATATATATATATAGGATTGGCTAATCGATAGGTTAAACCTCCTAATTATTCTCAACTCATTAATTTCTCAACTAATAATATATCTCCTTCATCTACAATGTCCAAGACCTATATGTATAAATACACCTAGTCACCAGTAATCTAGAGAATATTAAACCACATAAAAATAGCCATAAAAAACTAGGCTATAAGCAATGAAAGGGGTGCAATGCACACAATTCTAACTACGTATATAAAGCATTATGCCTTAACCTAGCCTAGCCAAGCCAAGTTACACATTCTCTAACCATTACATCCAAATATCTACAAGTTTATTTTATTTTTCTCCTCTTATATATTATTTTATATTTTTATATTTATTAATTTTAATATCAAAGTATTTTTTCTTTTTACCGGAACTGGTTAATATTATAAGAACAACTAAGCTAAAGAAAAGTCTACATTTAAGCTATCAATACACTAGTCAAGATGCAATCATAAAAACCTAATATTCTATCTAACTTGTTTTAATGATTTCATCATCATCCACTAAAATTATTATTTTAATACCAAAAAATGAGGAGTTGTAACTTGAACTCAAGTAAACTACATTTTGCCCTTATATATTCCAGCTTTGAAAAGAAGATGATAAAAAAAAGTGATCTATTTAATCTCAAGATATCAATAACATTAAAACTTCTTAAAAACTACAGAGATAACGTTAGGAAATGTAAAACTAAAGGGATGAAAGTGGAATATTAATAAACTTATAGGAGCATTATTGTACTTTAGTTAATTGGAATGGTCCCAAAAATTGAATTCATGCAAGTATCTTAGTAAAATAGTAACGAACCATCATTTTGGCACCTATAATTCAAGGCCTTTAGGTTATTCATTATTAGTATTTCAAGAAAGACAAAATAAACTAGTGAATGAACATGTTAAGTACACAAGGTATATTTGGTATAATGTAATGCATCATGATTAGTACTTAAAAATGCATTATGATCAAGGTTTTATATCATCATTTTGCACTTGAAGTATCAATAACTCCTTAATTAAAACATGTTTTATAATAACATATCTAATAAATAAGATACCTTTAATTTATGGTAAATCTTCATTTTAAATGCAAGTCTATCACATAAATGAAAGGATTGATTGATGAATTTAAGAACTGAAATTGAAAGGACAAAGAAATGGCCAAACTTAGAAAAGAGATGTTATCGTAGTCCAAACTGCAATACTGTTTGGTAATTAGGTCATAACTAGAGCTCTAGATCTCGGATTTAGGTTTACTTTATATGGATGGAAAGGTAAGACATAGGCCTACAACTTTCATATAGAGCCTAAGATTTAAAAAGATCATTTTCAAGTTCAAATTATAGCAACAATAAAGAAGTCTGAATCTGTCCTATAGTCCATGCACTGTTTAGTGTTTAACCTATATCTGGAGTTCTAGAAGTTCAAATGACCTCCATTTGTTTTCCTGGAAAGTTGAGACAATTTCCTACAACTTTCATGTTTTCAAGTGGTTCTAATTCTGATGTTTTCAATGATGTTTTAGATAGACAAGGGAAGATAAGGATTGTCTCCAAGTCAATAGTTGGCCACCCACTCATCAATTAGTCATGAAGTCAATAGTTCCTAATTTTGGCCTATAAAAAGAGGCATTTGCCATGTATTTAGGCATTTTAGTTTCTAGATCAAGATCATGCTCTTGCTTTCTCTCTTTGTATTTTTGTAATGCTTAAGTTTTGTTTTCATTTACTTTGTTAAATTTTATCTTATTTATGTTCTTATTTTGTTTATTTTTTTTTCTTTCATTATGTTTAACTAAGTTTATTATGTTAAGGTGAAGAGGTTACACTAATGATGTAAGAATAAATATAATGTAAACTTAATATGAACTTTAATGTTTGATACTAACATGTTTTGTATTTGTTATCTTGTTCACTCTTTAATAATTTGATTGTTAAATGACTAATTTAGAATTATATTGTATAACACTTGGTACAACATATGCTTAGCACTTTTATAGCCCATATTATTTAGTATAACCGACACCTGAGTTATGAAAGGAACTTGATTTGTTGTTAACATAAGTTATAATCATGAATGTCTGACAAAATTTACAAGTATTAGCATTAATCGAATAAGATAACTAATATAATCATGTTAACAATTTCTAATCTAATTAAAACCTTCTTTGTGTATGGTTTTTAATTGAATATAAGAGTTTATACTATACTTGTTTGACATACCATTAGTGAATCCTCTATCCTTGATATTTATTATTATAATTTTTTAATCCTTATGTTAATCTTCCATCTCAAAGTTCTCATCAATTTCTTTATTATTATTATTATTATTATTATTATTATGACTACTACTACTACTACTACTACTACTACTATTATTGTTATTGCTACTATTGTTGTTGTTATTGATGTTGTTGTATTATTATTATTTATAATTTATACAATTAACCTCCTTATAGTTCAACTCCGGTCTTGCCGGGTTATTTATTACTTCAACACTCTTGCACTTGGAAGAAGACATCAATCTTTTGGTAGTGTCAAGTTTTTGGTGCCATTGCCGAAGAGTTAAGTTCTTGTACAAATTATAGTATTTATTTTATTTTCTCTTTTCACTTTTGTTGTATATAACTTTTTTTTTATTTCTTTTTTTTTATTCTATTCCTACATGTGCATGAGAATGTGGTCACGTACATTAAGTGGTAGACTTTGTAGGGTATCCTCATCATTTTTAGAAAATATGACTGAATAAGATAATCAATCACTTCATAATGAAAATAATAAGAATAACCGTGCTAAAACATTTAGAAACCACATGAATCTCACAAGAACTAGTGCACCATCATGCATAGTTTTTTCTCTTGATGCATCTCATTTTAATTTTAAGCCAGACATTATTTAACTTTTACCTTCTTTTCATGGCTTAGATTTAGAAAATCCATACTTGCATTTAAAGGAATCTGAGGAGGTCTGTAACACCTATAATGACTTAAATTATAGCATGAACACCATCAGATTAAAGCTTTTTCCTTTTTCATTAAAAGATAAAGTTAAAACATGACTATAAAATTTAAGATCAGGATCTATTCGTGTTTAGGATGAAATACAACAATAGTTTTTAAAGAAGTTTTTCCCATCTCACAGAATAAACTCTTTAAAAAAAATCACTAATTTCACTAAAAAACCAGGAGAAACATTTTACTAATGTTGGGATAGGTATCAAGACTTACTCAATACTTGCCCTCATCATGGTTATGAAATATGAAGATTGGTTTCATATTTTTATGAAAGTTTAACACCTAAAGATAGGTAAATGGTTGAATTAATGTGCAATGGAACTTTTGAAGATAAAGACCCTAATGAAGCAATGAAGTAAGAAGACTTGTTAGCTGAAAATGCTCAAAATTGGGACATCGCGGGTACTTATAAGGCACCGAGTAAAACTCAACCTCATACATCTAGTAGAGGTATATACAATCTTAGGAAAGATCATGACCTCCAAGCCAAGTTTTCATCTTTAGCTAGAAAAGTCAAGGCACTAGAATTGAAAAAAAGTGGTCAATTAAAATCTATTGAAAACATTGTGTATCAAATATGTGAAACAAATAAACACTAAACCAATAACTATCCAACCTTGCCTTCTTTTAAGGAATGTCTCCATAAACAAGCTCATGCTTTAAACAGTTTCCAAAGAGCCAACCACAACCCATACTGACAAACATACAACCCTAGTTGGAGAAATCACCCAAATTTCAATTGGAAGAGTGATAATAATAATGTACAAACTTCACATCCATCATTTCATGCACACTATAATTTTTAAAATTTTCATCGATATGCACCTCCTTATGCTCCACTGGTTGTCATATAATTTCTTGCTTTATTGGAGAACATAAAATTGAAAAAGCCTTACTTGATTTTGGAGCCACTATGAATTTATTTCCATATTCAGTTTTTTAAAGTTTTAATTTAGGTGAATTAAAACCAACTTCTGTAACTCTTTTACTTGCCGACAGATATGTAAAAGTACCTAAAGGAATAATTAAAGATGTGTTAGTACAAGTTGATAAATTCATTTATCCTGTGGATTTTATTATCTTGGACACACAATCTATTGAAGCATGTAATTCATTTCTTGTTATTTTAGGATGTCTGTTTCTTGCAACTACTAATGCATCGATTAATTATAGAAATAAACTAATGAAGCTATAATTTGGAAACTTCACATTGGAGATGAATATTTTAACATTTGCAAACAACTTAGAGATGATAATAATTCATAAGAAGTAGATCTTATTGATGAATTAGTTTATGATCAATTTGAATCTATCATAAGTAAAATAGAGTTTGATGAATCTGAAGTTATGCAAATGATTTATTCTCAGGAAGAAATCACAGAAGAAAAAACCACCAAAAATATTGTTGTGAATTTTTTGTTAAGAGTGACAACAAATTCGACATTTGACATCACACCAATTAATGATTACTTTCCTAACGAATCCTTAGTTTCTCTTAGTCCAATGCCTTGGTATGATAAAAATATCAATTTTCTTGATCCAGGAGATTTGCTAACTGATTGGAGTACCCAAGATAAAGAAAAGTTTTTAAAAGAAGTGAAGAACTTTTATTGGGATGACCCTAACTTATTTAAATATTGTCATAATCAAATATTTCAAACATGTATTCCTGATAATGAGGTAAGTAGTGTCCTTCAACTTTATCATTTTGAAGCATATGAGAGTTATTTCTCATAAAAAAAGACAGCTGCAAAAATCTTTTAAAATAGATTTTATTGGCCCACCATGTTTAAGGACATGCATGCATTCTGCAAAATTTATAAAAATTATCAAAAAGTTGATACTAGTAAAAAAAATTTATTTTATAATTCTCAACTCCATTTATTCCCTAGAGAGCTAAGATTAAGATGAGGCAGTCCATTTATTGATAAACATGTGTATCCTTATGGGGTCTTTGATATTGAGAATCTAAAGAATGACAATATTTTTAAGGTAAATGGATATCGTTTGAAAGTTTACTTTGATAATTTTCCTAGTGAAAATGAATCAACTAGTTTGAATGATCTTGTAGATAAAGGTTAATTATTTTATTTTTCTTACATTGTTTTTATATTTTTTTATGACTCTTAGTTTGCAAGTCTCTCTCACCCCGGTTAAATGACAGATAACAGTACTTTGTGATTCTTAAGTTGGTTCTTTCAATTTCCATTATAACTGATATCTGTGTATATATTTGTTCAATTCCTTGTTCCTTCTCTTCTTTTTGCATCTCTTTTTCACTTTTTATCTTAAAAAATAGACAACACTCTTGAAAAATTGAAAAATTATTTTCCTGTTTTGCCTCAAAATATGATTACAAAAATTTACCGAGATAGGTGTGCAAGATTGAGGTTGTTAATGAACCATGGAATTCTTGAAGAGATTCGCTGTTTCACTGAAGAAAAGGTCCGATTATCAGATGAGTCTTCCAATTCTTTCATTTCACACATACTTGAAACAGGTAAAAGCACTTTTGTAAAGAAACGTCATGCAAAACAATTAAAAGTCTACCATCGATGTGCTAGATGGACTTGCAATGTATAATGTCATTCTTTAGGAATGGTATCTGTAAATCGTGAAGATAAAATACTATTCATTAAGGATAGCTTGATTAAGGAGTGTTTAGATAATCTTCTATTGACTCTTGAGACACATCCCAGTAGAGATATGTATCATACAATTCATGATTTATGACCAATATTCCATAAAGAACATGCTCGATATAGACTTGGGAATCTAACTAAAAAAGATATTGTTTACTGACTTTTTAAAAAACTAGATGGAAAGCCTATCTCCGACCCATAGAGGGCGTTTAAGCCGTTCTTAGACGTAAAACTAAGGGAAGATGTGAGCCACAATCACAACTGTAATTTGAGTTTTGGTTTATAAAAACTTGTGTCTTTTGGTTTTCTTAATAGTATAATATTTGTGCTTTGTTATTTCTTATATTTGTTTAAGTGTGTTTCAGGTTTATTAGTGTTCGGTGTTTTAAGTGATATCTTCTATACTCTATCTTTCTACTTTAGGACATTGAGGGCAATGTCTTGTTTTGGTTGTAGGAAGAGGGTAGTAGTTGATAAAAAAAAATTGTATTTTCCATTTCATAAAGCATATGCAAAATTGTTGTTATTAGGATGATAGAGTAAAGGAGGCAGAGTAAACGAGCTCTTTTGTTAAAGTAACTCTTGAGACACATCTTAGTAACCATTCTTAACAAGTTTAATTATAATACTTCTTGAAATATTCAGGTTTATAAACTCTCATATTATTATCACTTAATTATGTTTATATACTCATTTAACATGTATTCTTAAACCTTTATTTTCACACACACACTTTAACATATGATTGAGGGTTGCACATTGGATTATTATATTATTTATGTTCTTTTGTTAAAGGTAACAACTAAGAAAAAATGATAGTATATAATTTAAAAAAAACAACAAAAAAAACAAAAAAAGAGAAAAAAAAACAATGATAATAAAAATATATATAAGTTTGGTTTCTTGATCTAGAAACCAAGATGCCTAAATGCATGATAAATGCCTCATTTTATAGACCAAAATTGAAAACTATTGATGTGATGACTAATTGATGAGTGGGCGGCCATCTCTTGACTTGGTGACAATCCTTATCTTCTATTTTCTACCCAAAATATCATTGATAATATTAGAAGTAGAACCACATGAACATGAAAATTGTAGGAAATTATCTTAGCTTTCCAGGGAAAAAAAATAGAAGTCATTTAGACTTTTAGAACTCTAGATATGGGCCAAAAATATCACTTTGTTCAAAAAAATTTCTTTATCTTGGGTACTCCAATGAGCTGACAAATCTCCTGACGCAAGAAAATTGATATTTTTATCATACCAGGGCATTGGATTAAGAGAAAATAAGGATTTGTTAGAAAATTAATCATAAATTAGTGTGAAGTCAAATGTCGAATCTGTTGTCACTTTTGAAAAAAAAATTTGAATTAATATTTTCAGTGCATTTTTCATTCATTATTTCTTCCTGAGAATAAATCATTTGCAAATCTTCAGATTTATCTAACTTATTTTTACTTAAAGTAGATTCAAGTTGATTATAAACTAATTCTTCACTATGATCTACTTCATGTAAATCTTTATCATCTCTAGGTTGCCTGCAAATATTAAAAATATACATCTTCAATGACATGTTTCCAAATGATCCTCAATCCGTTCCTACAATTAATCAATGCGTTAGAAGTTGCAAGAAACGGACGTCCTAAAATAACAGGAAATGAATTACACGTTTTAACAGGTTGTGTCCAAGATAACAAAATCCACAAGATAAATGAATTTATCGACTTGTATTAACACATCTTCAAGTATTCCTCTAAGCACTTGTTGTAACCCATTTTCGTGAGGGAATCAGTTTTGAAAGTTCACCTTTTTTTTTTATCTTTACAAAACTTACTATGCAAAGTCTTTGCTTTGTACGTATTGTAAAGAGAGGGCATCTGTCGTAACCCATTTTTGGGTCCCCGTATAAAAAAAGAAAAAAATCAATAAAAATATAAATAAAAATAATAGCAGTGAAAAGAGGATGCTAGAGCACTCAGAAAATTGTCAAAATTGGTTGAGGAGGTTTAAAAATATAAAGATTGAAATTTGATAGCATATCGTTGACTAATGAGAGCCTCGTTGATGAAGAAAATTTGATTTGAGAGGGGAAAGTACAAAATCAGAAGTTTATAGACTCAATTAAATTTTATTGAAGGTTTAATTAAATTTATAGAGGAGGTTTAATTACAAGAAAAATTAATTTTGAAATGAATTTAAGCTTTAATTAGAAGAAATTAAAGTTTTGGGTCAAATTAAAATTTTAAAGAGTTAATTTGATCAAATCAGGGGCTTAGTTACATAAATATTGAAGTTTGTTGGCCAATTGGGGACTTAATTGAAGAAATCTGAGACTAAGGACCAAAATGCAAAACACACATAAATTGAAGGACTGATTCAAAATTAATGTATTTTGACACCATTTCCTTTTAAAATGAAATGGCACCTTTGAGTAAAACGGCATCATTTCATGTACTGTTAAAAAAGAGAGAGAGAAAGAAGCAAATAGTGTTGTTTTAAACGGCACTATAAGTCTTCGTCTTCCCTTGTACATGCAGAGAACAGGGGAAGAAAAGGCTATTATGTTCCCCTGCAACGCCACTATTTCCCTCTCCCTCTGCCTTCATTTGCTAAGAAAAACAGGACTCGTCCTAGGCCACCATTAAATGCAACCATGTACACCTTCACTTGCCATCATGTAAAAAGAGATAAGAAAGCCATACCCTGCAGTGGTTAGGGTGGCTATACAGAAGCCACCCCACACCACCCTGGTGCAGCCCTACACCTTGACAAGACAAGGCAGGGTGGCCTCTCTCTCTTCCTGCTTATAAATAGAGGAAGAGAGATGAAGTAAAGGAAGGGGGAGCTGGAGAGTAAAAAAAAGAGAGAATGGCAACACAGAGAAGAAAAAAAGAAAAAAAATAGGGGAAACAATAGAGAAGAGAAAACAAGGAACGACCGGAGAAAAATATTACAAGGGGGGATTTTGGAGGAAAAAGGAAAGAAAAAAAGCGAAAGATAAAAAGTGGGGAAGACAAAATTGAGGGGGACGAAAGGGGATAGAAAATAGAAAATAGTAGGGGGAATGACACAATGAAAAGGTTAATGTCTTCTCCCAAGTGTAGGAGTGTCGAAGTAATAAATAACCCAGCAAGACCGAGGTCGAACCATAGGGAGGTTAATTGTACAAATTATAAACAACAACAATAACAACAACAACAACAACAACAACAATAGTAGTAGTAGTAGTAGTAGTAGTAGTAGTAGCAGCAGCAGCAATAAAGAAAAAGAAGGAGAAGAAAAAGAAGAAGATGATGAGAACTTTGAGATGGATTATTAATGTAACGATTAAACAATGATAATAACAAATGTCAAGGTTAGAGATTCCACTAATGGTATGTCAAACAAGTATAATATAAACTCTTATTATTCAATTGAAAACCACACATAAAGGAGGTTCCTATCAAATTATAAATTGTTAACATGATTACATTAGTTATCTTATTCGATTAATGCCAATACTTGTAAATCTCGTCAAGCATTCATGATTATAACTTATGTTAACAACAAATCAAGTTCCTTTCATAGCTCAGGTGTTGGTTATACCATACAGTATGAACTATGAAAGTACCAAGCATTTGTTGTACCAAGTGTTATACAACATAAATCAAGATTAGTTATTTAACAAGCAAAGTATTAAAGAGTAAACAAGATAACAAATATAAAACATGTTAGTATCAAACATTAAAGTCCATATTAAGTTTACATTATACTTATTCTTACACCATTAGTGTAACCTTTTCACCTTGACATAATAAAATTAGCTAGACATAATGAAAGAAAGAAAAATAAATAAACAAAATAAGAACATAAATAAGATAAGAGTTAACTAAGTAAAGGAAAGGAAATGAAAGGCATAAACTTGATATTAATGAAAGCAAAGCATAAACATTATAAAAAATACAAAGAGAGAAAGGAAGAGCATGATCTTGATCTGAAAACCAAGATGCCTAAATGCATGGCAAATGCCTCTTTTTATAGGCCAAAATTGAGAACTATTGATTTGATGACTAATTGATAAGTGGGTGGCCAACTCTTGACTTAGTGACAATCCTTATCTTCTTTTGTTTGCCCAAAACATCATTTATAACGTCAAAAGTGGAGCCACTTGCAAACATGAAAGTTGTAGGCAATTGTCTCAGCTAGCTTATGTAAAAAATTCAGCTCATTTGCACTTCTAGAACTCCAGATATGGCCAAAATACAGAACAGTACTCGGGCTGGAGGATAGATTCGGGCTTCTTTGTTTTAGCTACAATTTGGACTTGAAAATGGCCTTTTTAGATCTTGGACTCCATATGAAAGTTTTAGGCCTATGTCTTACCTTTCCATACATATAAAGTGGATCTAAATCTGAGATCTATACT
The DNA here is from genome assembly GCA_026413675.1 of Populus pruinosa. Lineage (NCBI taxonomy): Eukaryota > Viridiplantae > Streptophyta > Magnoliopsida > Malpighiales > Salicaceae > Populus > Populus pruinosa. The sequence goes on from CM048596.1 coordinate 23,008,051, forward strand.
CCAGATATGACCCAATTACCGAACAGTATTCCGGTTTGGATTGCATCGACATCTCTTTTCTAACTTTGGCCATCTTTTTATCCTTGCAATTTAAGTTCTTAATGTCATCAATCAATCCTTTTATTTATGTGATAGGCCTGTATTTGAAATGAACATTTACTACAAATTAAAGGTATCTTATATTATTAGATATATTATTATAAAACATGTTTTAGTTAAGGAGTTATTGATACTTCAAGTGCAAAATGATGATATAAAACTATGATAAAAATACACTTTTAAGTACTAATCAAGGAAGGATTTTGTTTTTTTTAAAAAACAAACAAACACATAGATGGAGTGAGAAGAGTTTTCAAATGTAAAACAACAAAATTTTTGATAAGAAAGCCGATGAGACTTGAGAGAAGTAAGGAGGAAGATTGTTTGGAGAATAAAAAACAATAAAGGAGAGGAGGAAGAGAGATACAACAATAAAAAAGAAGAAAAAAAAAGAAGGAAAAAACAGAAACATAAAGAGACACAAGGAAAAGAAAAAGAAGAAGGATCTCCACCCAAATTTATTCACCACCACCACCAGACCATAAACAGGGAAGAACAGAACAAACGAGGGGGAGGGGCATAGATAGCAGAAGGCAGCGGGAAGAAGAAAACAAAACTATAACAGCAACAACGCCCCCTAGAATAATGCCTGACCACTACCGCAAGCTACCATCAGCTCAGTTACCAAAGCACTTCAATTCCAGGTAACACTCTTCTTTGTCTTCTCGTCTTCTGGGTTGGTCTCTTGCATACAGAGTGTATAATGTTCACATTTTCGAAGCAAGAGAAATAATTAACTGGTTACTGTTCTGCATAGTAACCGGCTAATTATAATTACATGGTTACTTGCTTTGCACAGTAACTAGTATTTTGGTTATGGGCTGAGTCCAGCCCACAATATATGGGTCGGGTCAGGCCCAACCCAGAATGGTTGGGCTAGGTCTGGCCTAGTTTTTTTTTTAAAAAAAGAAAAATTCAAAAAAATATTTTTTGCTCAAATGGACTCAGTTGGTGACCTGTGTCGAGATGCCATCTATGAATTGCTAACATGCTCATCAATAGAGACTGTGGGGAAATGTAGGCTTTTGTTTAAAGAGTATAACAAATTAACCTATGAATCCTTTTTCACAAAGCTGCACAATAAAAGAACTACCATTGTCTCCGGTTTCCTTATCCAAAGCACGATCAGGAATGAATTTCAGGTTTCCTTTGTTTCAACTAATAGTTTGAAGAACCATCCACAAATATCCTTTGATTTTCTTCCAGAACACGTGGAGCTTATGTCATCAACAAATCAAGGGGTCCTACTTTGTCATGCATATAATAAATCATGTTATTATGTGTGTATCCCGTCCATCCAACACTAGAAAAAGGTTCCAAATCCAAAGACTTGATATGATACTATAGAATTCAGCCTAATGGTTGAAAGGTCAAAGCCTTTATGATACAAGATTGTGAGATTTTCCCAAGTTTCGCTCATATAAAGAATTCTATATGTACCACTACATTAGAGTTGAGTTGTTTGAATTAGCAACTTGGAAATGGAAGCTATTGGATGTAGTGAAGTTGCCCCATGAAGAGTTCCTTCATTGTATGACAAAGTATCTGTAAATGTCACACTTCATTGGCTTACTTGGAAGAGAAACGTCTTTACATTTGATGTAAAAATAGAGAGTCATTGTTTATTCCCACTTCCTTTGCCAGCCTTTAAAGGCAATCATGTCAAACTTACTAAATACAAAGGAAAACTTACCATGACCTACATCGATAGGGAGAGAAATTTCATGGGTATGGATCATGATAGAAAACAATGGAGCAAAAGGCAGTCAAAAAATGATTAGTACTTAAAAGTGTATTTTTATCAAGGTTTTATATCATCATTTTGCACTTGAAGTATCAATAACTCATTAACTAAAACATGTTTTATAATAATATATCTAATAATATAAGATACCTTTAATTTATAGTAAATGTTCATTTTAAATGCAAGCTTATCACATAAATGAAAGGATTGATTGATGAATTTAAGAACTGAAATTAAAAGGATAAAGAGATGGCCAAACTCAGAAAAGAGATGTCGGTGTAATCCAAACAGGAATACTATTTAGTAATTGGGTCATATTTAGAGCTATAGATCTAAGATTTAGGTCTACTTTATATGGATGGAAAGGTAAGACATAGGCCTACAACTTTTATATGGAAGCCAAGATCTAAAAAGTCTATTTTCAAGTCCAAATTATAGCAACAACAAAGAAGCCCGAATCTGTCCTCTAGCCCGAGCACTATTCTGTATTTTGGCCATTTATGGAGTTCTAGAAGTCGAAATGAGCTAAATTATTTACACAAGAAAGCTAAGATAATTTCCTACAACTTTTATATTTTCAAGTGACTCCAATTTTGATGTTATCAATGATGTTTTGGGCACACAAGAGAAGATAAAGATTTTCACCAAGTCAAGAGTTGGGCACCCACTCATCAATTAGTCATCAAATCAATAGTTCCCAATTTTGGCCTATAAAAGGAGACTTTTGGCATGCATTTAGGCATCTTAGTTTCTAGATCAAGATCATGCTCTTGCTTTCTTTCTTTGTATTTTTTGTAATGTTTATGCTTTGCTTTCATTAATATCAAGTTTATGCCTTTCATTTCCTTTCATTTACTTAGTTAACTTTTTATCTTATTTATGTTCTTATTTTGTTTATCTATTTTACTTTCTTTCATTATGTCTAGTTAAGTTTATTATGTCAAGGTGAAAAGGTTACACTAATGGTGTAAGAATAAGTATAGTGTAAACTTAATATGGACTTTAATGTTTGATACTAACATGTTTTTATATTTGTTATCTTGTTCACTCTCTAATACTTTGCTTGTTAAATGACTAATCTTGATTTGTGTTGTATAACACTTGGTACAACAAATGTTTGGCACTTTCATAGCCCATACTGTATGGTATAACCGACACCTGAGCTATGAAAGGAACTTGATTTGTTGTTAACATAAGTTATAATCATGAATGCTTGACGAGATTTACAAGTATTAGCATTAATCGAATAAGATGATTAATGTAATCATGTTAACAATATATAATCTGATTGGAACCTCCTTTGTGTGTGGTTTCCAATTGAATAATAAGAGTTTATACTATATGTTGTAACCCAATTTTGGATTCACTAAAATTTTTTGAATGTTATTTTATCTTATTATTCATAACAAAAAAATATAATAAATAAAAAAAAGAAGAAAAAAAAGAGTTTAAAATATATTTCTTCAAGTCAATCGCATCTTTCTACCAAAATCGAGTCCAACAGGTCAATACAGGTTAAACGATGTTGAACGGGATTAAAAATGAGTTTCGGGCAGTTTCAGGTCAAAACCGTCATTTTCGGACAAAACCAAGTCCACTAGGTTAATACGGGTCCTACCATGTTGATCGTGATGAAAAATGAGTTTCGGGCCAAAACCATCATTTTCGGTCAAAAACGAGTCCACAAGGTCAATATGGGTCCCACCATGTCGATCGGGATGAAAAATGAGTTTCGGGCTGTTTCGGGTCAAAACCGTCATTTTCCGTCAAAACTGAGTCCACCGGGTCAATACGGGTCCCACCATGTCGACCGGGATGAAAAATGAGTTTCAGGCTGTTTCGGGTCAAAACTATCATTTTCGGTCAAAACCGAGTCCCCGGGTCAATAAGGGTCTCACCATGTCGATCGCGATAAAAAAATGAGTTTCAGACTATTTTTGGTCAAAACTAGTATTTTTGGTCAAAAAACCCGGTCCACCGAGTTGATACCTGACACGACTAAAAAGTTGATGTCTTCTCCCAAGTGCAGGAGTGTCGAAGTAATAAATAACCCGACAAGACCGGGGTCGAACCACAAGGAGGTTAATTGTACAAATTATAGACAACAATTATAAACAACAATAATAGCAATAATAACAACAACAATAATAATAACAACAACAACTATAATAATAATAATAATAATAATAATAATAATAATAATACTAGTAGTAGTAATAATAATAATAATAAAGAAAGAGAAGAAGAAGAAGATAATGAGAACTTGGAGATGGAAAATTAATGTAAAGATTAAACAATAATAATAACAAATGTCAAGGTTAGAGGTTCCACTAATGGTATATCAAACAAGTATAGTATAAACTCTTATTATTGAATTGGAAACCACACACAAAGAAGGTTTCAATCAGATTATATATTGTTAACATGATTACATTAGTCATCTTATTCAATTAATGCTAATACTTGTAAATCTCGTCAAGCATTCATGATTATAACTTATGTTAACAATAAATCAAGTTCCTTTCATAGCTCAGGTGTCGGTTATACCATACATTATGAGCTATGAAAGTGCCAAGCATTTGTTGTATCAAGTGTTATACAACATAAATCAAGATTAGTCATTTAACAAGCAAAGTATTAAAGAGTGAACAAGATAACAAATATAAAACATGTTAGTATCAAACATTAAAGTCCATATTAAGTTTACACTATACTTATTCTTACACCATTAGTGTAACCTTTTCACCTTGAAATAATTAACTTAGCTAGACATAATGAAAGAAAGCAAAATAGATAAACAAAATAAGAACATAAACTTGATATTAATGAAAGCAAAGTATAAACATTACAAAAAATACAAAGAGAGAAAGGAAGAGCATGATAGGCCTTAAAGTCATCAATCAATCCTTTCATTTATGTGATAGACCTGCATTAAAAATAGACATTTACCACAAATTATAGGTATCTTATATTATTAGATACATTATTATAAAACATATTTTAGTTAAGGAGTTATTGATACTTCAAGTGCAAAATGATGATATAAAACCATGATAAAAATGCACTTTTAAGTACTAATCAATACCCATATAAAGATTTTTTTTTGTAATTAAAATTGATTTTTAGCGGATGAAAAGCTTTTTATAATACTGATTTGAATTTTTAATTTTATCCCTATAAATAAATATTATTATTATAATTTAGTATTATTATTTATAATAAAACAAAAAAAATAATTCAATTTTGTCGATGGTAGGCGGTGCAGTCGGCGCACGTTGAAAATTTTGACAATCCCGTGATTATTTTCATAATCTTGTGATTTGTTGTCTCCTTTCATTGGCTATAAATAGCCAATGAAATCAAGACACAAGGCACACGGAGAAAAACCAGGAATTCTGAATTATGAATTGAGCGGCACTATTTGCATTACTATTTGTGTTACTATATGGTACTATTCCTTTTTTTTTTATACGTTTTCTACATCCTAGTAAGATATTAATTTTTTTTAAAACAAATTGAAAAATACCAAAAATATCCCAACCGTTAGATCTAATAGTGTTTAAATCTGAGTCTTTGATTTCTTAGAATACAATAGGCTTTACCACACCAGATTAAAACTCAAATCAATCTCAGCCTTTAAAATAATCTACCCTTCGATCCTGTTGCGCGATGTCAGCAGGTGTACCAAACACTCGGTACACCACGAAACACCAGATCGTAGACCAGTCCATCCTGACCGTCCGATCAACTTGAGGATCAAACCAATCACAACCGCACGATCTGTTCATCCGAGATCCAACGCTCACAGCCTTCACACCCACCGATACACCATAAACTCGTTCGCACCGTAGAAACACCCAGAGCTTCTCTCTCTCTCCGCCGATCTCCCATTTTTGGCCGTTGCAAGCCGCGAAACCACCACAGAAACGTGAATCGCCTCCTCTGAAGCAAAACCCCTGCTGTGTTACACTTTTTCACCGGCGATTTTGGCTGGAAAAAGGCGGCGACCATCATCGGCCAATCGACCTTCAAGTCGTCGTTTCTCCCTCCTCAGCCATCAACGGCCAACGAGACCACCACCATCAAAATCCTCGTCCTCAGATCTACCAGAATCAACCATCGTTTGACCGGAATCTCACCGGAAAAATTCACCGCCATCAACAGTAACTGCGCGTGAGCCACACGCGCCGCCAGTGGCATTTTCATAAATTTTTGATAAATCCGAGGGTGTTTCAGTCTTTTGCCTATACAGGGGTACTTAGGTTATATTCTATGATATTTTATGGTATTTTTTGATATTTTTATATATAAATACTTGTAAATTTTTGCATGTGAAAAAAACAAAAATAAACCAAAATAAATAACGATGCGGGTCCAACACCCATTTTATCATATCATTGTTCATGGGTCAAAAACCCAATTTTCAAGAATTGATATATCCATTTGTCAATGATATCAAAATAATTTTTGTTTTATAAAATAAATATTATTTGTCGACACATCTCTTTTATTTACAGAAAAGGACCAATGTCAAAAATTTAAATACCAAATATGGATTATGTCCATTATTATTTATTTTGGTAAATCAGACGTAACTCTCCTTTTTAGGGATAAACGTCGACATTTTCGACAAAGTCTCCTAATTTTAGGGACTAATGTCCTTTTTAACGTGTCTCCTATTTTTAGGGACCGACGTTAACTATGTTAAAAATTTACAAATAAGCTCAAAATATAATAGTATTTGAATCAAAATAAGAAAAACACACAAGTAAAGGTAACCTTTCTCTAGAAAGATGTTTTAAGGGTGATGTCTACCTTCCCTTAATCATAACTAACCCAGTACCCGAATCTCTGGGACCAGTGTCTAATTTCGGATTTCTAGTTCCCTCAAATTACTAGATGGCAACTCCAATAAAATCTGTATTTCCCCCAATCAAATAAAAACTAAATTATTATTCTTTTTTGTTAAAAAACAAACAAAAAGGAGTGGAGCCGCCCGACGTTGTGTAACGACACTATACTTGTCTGACATACCATTAGTGGATCCTCTAAACTTGACATTTGTTATTATCATCGTTTAATCATTACATTAATATTCCATCTCAAAGTTCTCTTCTTCTTCTTCTTCTTCTTCTTCTTCTCCTTCCTTTTCTTTATTATTATTATTATTATTGTTATTACTATTATTGTTGTTGTTGTTGTTGTTATTGTTGTTGTCGTATTATTGTTATCTGTAATTTGTACAATTAACCTCCCTGTGGTTCGACCCCAGTCTTGCCAGGTTATTTATTACTTCGACACTCCTGCACTTGGGAAAAGACATCAATCTTTTAGTCGAGTCAATAAACATAGGGGTTTCAACAAAGAAAAAACCCCACATAAGTCCTTTGGCCTTCTGCAATGCTGATGTTGTGCTGATAGAAGAATATTTTCCTAATATGATATTCTTCAACTTTAAGACTAGGTATATTAATATGCTACGATTAGGGAAAGGTTTGCTTCATGGATGCTTCCCATTTCAGATCACCTTTTTCATCAAGGAAAAAGCAAGTTAGTTTATTGCCCCAAGGCATGATCCTCTAGATAGAATAATCTAGATGAGATATAAAGAATTGCAAGAAATTCAAATATGAAGTCAAAAGGTTGGTGAGCAAGACATGGGCAGATTTTGTGAAGAACGACATCAATGATCATATTGTCAATAGGCCATCACCAATTAATGATAACAAGACACGTATAACCGATGAAGAAGTTGTTTAGAAATGTCATGTTGTCAATTTTGTTGCCCATCATTTTGTTTTGTGATCACATCTCACTTTTTAATGGATTATTTTTTATTCTTAGTCATATTATTGTCTTGAAATAAAAAGATGTTTCGTTCAAATTTTATTTTGGCAAAATATTTTGATTGAACTCCAACATGTAAAATTAAAAGTGTTTTGATTCCAAAAAAGACTTGATGTTCGTTAAAATGGCAAGAGATGACCGAACTAATCTTGAACTTACGCACCACAAAACTGAACCACATGTTGTATAGCTAAGTTTTATCAGTATGCCTAATGACACGTTTACCAGTTATGGATTCGCGAATCATAACTCTTTACAAATCCAAATCATTACACTGAATGAGGTCAAAATTTATCGATTTTAACCGACCTTGCTTGAATTGAAAAAGGCCATCTTTGTTATCCCTTCACTTTTTAAAGAATATATCATTTATGGTTCCTATTTGAGCCTGATAGAATTTTTCTTTCAAAGAAACCCTGATTAGGATCATACCCCATACCGGGGGCAAACAAGAGATATGTTGAAGACACTGATAGAATCAATAGAAAACAAAAGGATAGGAACAAAAAGCCTAACATTTGAGATAAGACTAAAAGAAAAAAAGAGACATTAACTAGGGGGCAGAAAATACCAATGTTGGTTTTTATTTATCATCCAGACAAAGCAGTGAAGATGAGTGCTGAAATTAATCATGTCACACCTTTTAGACACAACAAAGGCTAAAAGTCAAAAACTAAAAGTGTTGAGCCATAAACATGACTTTTGAGGTCCGTGATAAAGCCTCTAGTGTCTTGAAATTGATCAAGATTGGTCATTCATAAAAAAAAAAAATTATGACCCATCTTAAGAGAATTTTGATTTTATCCTTAACATGATTTTATGTCATTCCTTTACAACGACAATAAGAGAAAGATAGTTGTTGGATAATCAATGTTGATCCTAGATCTTTGAAACCCTCAAACACATTTTAAGTCGATAAAATCCCTTTCTTTCATAGCCTTGAACCATAGCTTGCATTACATGCTTTAGAAAGCCCTTTTTGATCAAGTAAGCAATATGAATCGATAAATGGCACTTTCAAAGCTTGAAGAGCCTTTTTATAAGAGTCATAACTTTATGAATTAAACTATGGTTATTATGCATGCTGATAAAATAAAAGCTAAAAAAGAAACAACCGCTCCTGATAAAACTTGAGATTTAACTTGAGTCTTGTTTTTGAAATTCACGTAAAGGTCACCTCATCACAGACCATTAAAGGATATACCCCAAAATCAGAGTCTAAAATGGATACAAAGAACCATTAAAAAAAGGAAAACGAAAAAAGCCATTTTAGTCTTACAACGGGTCAATTTTTGTTTTCATAATACATGACAATCAAAGGACTATATATTTCGAATAACGTGTGTTGGGTCTTTGATAAAAAAAAGCTTGATTTTTAAAAGGTCTTTTAAAAAAAATGACATCTCTGATTTCATTTCAACAAACTAGACTTTGAATAGATATGATCTTTGAAATATAAAAGTTGATTCCAAAACAAGGAAGATTATCGAACATAGAAGAACATTGATTAAGTATGCGAAATCCTTGATAGAAATGACATTGATGCTCATCAACACTCCTTGAAAAGTTGAGTAGTTAGGGGTAATACAGTGGACATTAAAAAGGAAAAACAAGCAATATTCAGATTAGCTATGAGGCAATAAAAAATGAATCAATGATGAATCAATGAACTAAAGAAAATGGTGTTCAAAGAAAGATAATCAATGAACGAGCACATTCAGATCATATTGGGGGCAATGTTGTTCAAAGATAGTCCATGATCTAGTGACCTTCGACAACAATCGAGAAAAAAAAGATATATTTAAAGGACATCTTTATATTGTCATCTTTTGAAATATGGCTATCGACCGATGTGGGCATACAATTGCATTTGAATAAATATTAAAAAGATATGCATACTACCAAGACTGACGGTGGACCAAAGATATACCTCAAGGAGACTTTCATATCATCATTGATTAGTACTTAAAAAGTGCATTTTTATCATGGTTTTATATCATCATTTTGCACTTGAAGTATCAATAACTCCTTAACTAAAATATGTTTTATAATAATGTATCTAATAATATAAGATACCTATAATTTGTGGTAAATGTCTATTTTTAATGCAGGCCTATCAAATAAATGAAAGGATTGATTGATGACTTGAAGAACTTAAATTGCAAAGGCAAAGAGATGGTCAAACTTAGAAAAGAGATGTCGGTGCAATCCAAACCGGAACACTATTTGGTAATTGGGTCATATCTGGAGCTACAGATCTCCGATTTAGGTCCAATTTATATGGATGGAAAGGTAAGACATAGACCTACAACTTTCGTATGGAGCCCAAGATCTAAAAAGGCCATTATCAAGTCCAAATTATAGCAACAACAAAGAAGCCCGAATCTGTCTTCCAACCCAAGCACTGTTCTGTATTTTGGCCATATCTGGACTTCTAGAGTCCAAATGAGCTGAATTTTTTACACAACAAAGCTGAGACAATTGCCTACAACGTTCATGTTTACAACTGGCTCTAATTTTGACGTTATCAATGACGTTTTGGGAAGACAAGAGAAGATAAGGATTGTCACCAAGTCAAAAGTTGGCCACCCACTTATCAATTAGTCATCAAATCAATAGTTCCCAATTTTGGCCTATAAAAGGAGGCATTTGCCATGCATTTAGGCATCTTGGTTTCCAGATCAAGATCATGCTCTTCCTTTCTCTCTTTGTATTTTTTGTAATGTTTATACTTTGCTTTCATTAATATCAAGTTTATGTTCTTATTATGTTTATCTATTTTGCTTTCTTTCATTATGTCTAGCTAAGTTAATTATGTCAAGGTGAAAAGGTTACACTAATGGTGTAAGAATAAGTATAGTGTAAACTTAATATGGACTTTAATGTTTGATACTAACATGTTTTATATTTGTTATCTTGTTCACTCTTTAATACTTTGCTTGTTAAATGACTAATCTTGATTTATGTTGTATAACACTTGGTACAACAAATGCTTGGCACTTTCATAGCCCATAATGTATGGTATAACCGACACCTGAGCTATGAAAGGAACTTGATTTGTTGTTAACATAAGTTATAATCATGAATGCTTGACGAGATTTACAAGTATTAGCATTAATTGAATAAGATAACTAATGTAATCATGTTAACAATATATAATCTGATTGGAAACTCCTTTGTGTGTGGTTTCCAATTCAATAATAAGAGTTTATACTATACTTGTTTGATATACCATTAGTGGAACCTCTAACCTTGACATTTGTTATTATTATTGTTTAATCCTTACATTAATATTTCATCTCTAAGTTCTCATCATCATCATCTTCTTCTTCTTCTCTTTCTTTATTATTATTATTATTATTATTATTATTATTATTATTAATACTACTACTACTACTAGTATTATTATTATTATTATTATTATTATTATTATTATTATTATTATTATTACTATTGTTGTTATTGTTATTGTTGTTTTATAATTGTTGTTTATAATTTGTACAATTAACCTCCTTGTGGTTCGACCCCGGTCTTGCCGGGTTATTTATTACTTCGACACTCCTGCACTTGGGCGAAGACATCAATCTTTTAGTCGTGTCAAGTTTTTGGTGCCGTTGCCGGGGAGGTAAGTTCTTGTATAAATTATAGTATTTATTTTATTTTCTCTTTTCACTTTTCTTGTATATAACTTTGTTTCTTTTCTTTTGTTTCTTTTTGTTTTGTTTTCTTCCTCCTTCTTTTGCTTTCTTTTTTTTTTCTTTTTTTTATTCCTACACGTGCATGAGAGTGTGGTTACGTACATCAAGTGGTAGACTTTGTAGGATATCCTCATCATTTTCAGAAAATATGGCCGAAAAAGATAATCAATCACTTCATAATGAAAATAATGAGAATAACCGTGCTAGAACACTCAGAGACCACATGAATCCCACAAGAACAAGTGCACCATCATGCATAGTTTTTCCTCCCAATGCATCTCATTTTAATTTTAAACCAAGTATTATTCAACTTTTACCTTCTTTTCATGGTTTGGAATTAGAAAATCCATACTTGCATTTAAGGGAATTTGAAGAGGTGTGCAACACATATACTAACTTAAATTGTAGCATGAACACCATCAGATTAAAACTTTTTCCTTTTTCATTAAAAGATAAAGCTAAAACATGGCTACAAAATTTAAGACCAGGATCCATTCGTGCTTGGGATGAAATGCAACAACAGTTTTTAAAGAAGTTTTTCCCATCTCATAGAACAAACTCTTTCAAGAGACAAATCACCACTTTCACTCAAAAACCAGGAGAAACATTTTATCAATGTTGGGATAGGTATCGAGACTTGCTTAGTACTTGCCCTCATCATGGTTTTGAAACATGGAGATTGGTTTCACATTTCTATGAAGGGTTAACACCTAAAGATAGGCAAATGGTTGAATTAATATGCAATGGAACTTTTGAAGATAAAGACCTTGATGAAGCAATGGAGTACTTAGACTTGTTAGCTGAAAATGCTCAAAATTGGGACACCGCGGGTACATATGAGGCACCGAGTAAAACTCAACCTCATACATCTAGTGGAGGTATGTACAACTTTAGGGAAGATCATGACCTTCAAGCCAAGTTTGCATCTTTAGCTAAAAAAGTCGAGGCACTAGAATTGAAAATGAGTGGTTAATTAAAATTTGTTGAAAACATTGTGTGTCAAATCTGTGAAATAAATGAACACTCAACCAACAATTGTCCAACCTTGCCTTCTTTTAAGGAATGTCTTCATGAACAAGCTCATGCTTTAAACACTTTCCGAAGGCCCAACCATAACCCATACTCCCAAACATACAATCCTGGTTGGAGAAATCACCAAAATTTTAGTTGGAAGAGTGACAATGAACAAACTTCACAACCACAGTTTCAAGCACACCATAATTTCCAAAATTATCATGGATATGCACCTCCTTATGCTCCACCTCCTACAAGAAATTTTGAGGAAACTTTGTATGCATTCATTGAAAAGCAAGAGACAATCAACACTCAACTTGCTCAAAGCATAACAGATTTTAAAGATACTCTTGCAAAATTCACATCTGCTCTCAGTTTCCAAGAGAAAGGTAAGTTTCCATCTCAACCACAACAAAATCCTAAGGGGCAATACAATGCAAATGCAAGTAGTTCCAGAAGCCAACACATGGATCAAGTCAAATCAGTCACTACTCTGCGCAGTGGTAAGGTTATTGAAAAACCCTCTCTTGAACCTTATGAGAAAGATGATGAGTCAATTTCTAAGGGAAAGGAAGGGGTTGAATCTGAAAATTGCAAAGAAACGACTGATTCTCCGCCAGCACTTCCATTTTCTCATGCCATGACCAATCAGGAAGAAATCGAGGATGAAAAAGGCATCGAAAAGATTGATGCGAATCTTTTATCAAAAGTCACAACAGATTCGACACCCGACATCACACCAATCGATGATTACTTTCCTGATGAATCTCTACTTTCTCTTAATTCAATGCCTTGGTTTGCTAAAAATATCAATTTTCTTGCTTCAGGATTTTTGCCAACTCATTGGAGTATTGAAGACAAAAGAAAATTTTTGAGCAACGAGCAAAATTTTTATTGGGATGACCCTTACTTATTCAATTATTGTCCTGATCAAATATTTCAAAAATGCATTCTCGACAATGAGGTAAGTAATTTCATTAAATTTTGTTACTCTAAGGCATGTGGGGATCATTTCTCATCAAAAAAGAGGATTGTAGAAATCTTACAAAGTGAATTTTACTGGCCCATATTCAAGGAGTCAGATGCATTCCGCAAAAACTGTGAAAATTGTCAGAAGGTGGGATTTATTTCAAAACACAGAGAGTCTTTAGATAATCTTCTATTGACTCTTAAGTCTCATCATAGTCGAGATAAGCATCGTGTAATTCATGACTTATGAACCCATTTTCATAAAGAACATACTTGACTTAGTCTTGGGAATCTGACTAAAAAAGACTTTGTTTGCTAGTTTTTAAGAAAACTGGATGGGAAGCCTATCCTCGACCCATTGAGGGCGTTTAAGCCGTTCTTGGACGTAAAACCAAGGGAAGATGTGAGCCACATTCACAACTGCGATTTGAATTTTTTTTGTTTGTAAAAACTTGTGTCTTTTGGTTTTATTATTGTGTTTTGTTTTTTTTTATTTTTGTTTTAGTGTGTTTCAGGTTTTGTCAGTGTTCAGGAGAAAAGCTTAAGGGAATCAAACATTGCACTATCTACATATCAGTATCTGCGACCCGAGTTACTAAGCTCGTAGGGGTGTCTTAACACCTAATGCCCTAAGACCAACTAGTCTGGGAGTCATTAGCTGAAAGCTCGTTACATGGGTTAAAAATGCATGATGTTTTTAAATTATATGTATATAGATTTTTTTTTTAAAGAAAAAAAAGAAAAAAAAAGACAAAAATAATAATCCCAACCCAAGAAAGTTAACCTTAAATATTAGAACAAAAATTTTGTTTTCTTCCAAGAAAAGCCCCATAATTATGTGTTGATACATTGAGCACAAAAGAAAGGTTTATTAATATCTTGTTAAGAGGTATTAAGCAGATATATAAATTTAATGAGAGTTTGTTTATCTGGATAGATTAAGGGAAGTTAAATGATGAATACCTTACTTTTGAAATTTGCAAATTGTGTTAACGCTTTGATTACTAGGGACTAGTAATAAGCTGGTTGAGGGGTGTGATTAGTACTTAAAAGTGCATTTTTATCATGGTTTTATATCATCATTTTGCACTTGAAGTATCAATAACTCCTTAACTAAAATATGTTTTATAATAATGTATCTAATAATATAAGATACCTATAATTTGTGGTAAATGTCTATTTTTAATGCAGGCCTATCAAATAAATGAAAGGATTGATTGATGACTTGAAGAACTTAAATTGCAACGGCAAAGAGATGGTCAAACTTAGAAAAGAGATGTCGGTGCAATCCAAACCGGAACACTATTCGGTAATTGGGTCATATCTGGAGCTACAGATCTCCGATTTAGGTCCAATTTATATGGATGGAAAGGTAAGACATAGACCTACAACTTTCATAGCCCAAGATCTAAAAAGGCCATTATCAAGTCCAAATTGTAGCAACAACAAAAAAGCCCGAATCTGTCTTCCACCCGAGCACTGTTTGGTATTTTGGCCATATCTGGAGTTCTAGAAGTCCAAATGAGCTGAATTTTTTACACAAGAAAGCTGAGACAATTTCCTACAATTTTCATGTTTACAACTGGCTCCAATTTTGACGTTATCAATGACGTTTTGGGAAGACAAGAGAAGATAAGGATTGTCACCAAGTCAAAAGTTGGCCACCCACTTATCAATTAGTCATCAAATCAATAGTTCCCAATTTTGGCCTATAAAAGGAGGCATTTGCCATGCATTTAGGCATCTTGGTTTCCAGATCAAGATCATGCTCTTCCTTTCTCTCTTTGTATTTTTTGTAATGTTTATACTTTGCTTTCATTAATATCAAGTTTATGTTCTTATTATGTTTATCTATTTTGCTTTCTTTCATTATGTCTAGCTAAGTTAATTATGTCAAGGTGAAAAGGTTACACTAATGGTGTAAGAATAAGTATAGTGTAAACTTAATATGGACTTTAATGTTTGATACTAACATGTTTTATATTTGTTATCTTGTTCACTCTTTAATACTTTGCTTGTTAAATGACTAATCTTGATTTATGTTGTATAACACTTGGTACAACAAATGCTTGGCACTTTCATAGCCCATAATGTATGGTATAACCGACACCTGAGCTATGAAAGGAACTTGATTTGTTGTTAACATAAGTTATAATCATGAATGCTTGACGAGATTTACAAGTATTAGCATTAATTGAATAAGATAACTAATGTAATCATGTTAACAATATATAATCTGATTGGAAACTCCTTTGTGTGTGGTTTCCAATTCAATAATAAGAGTTTATACTATACTTGTTTGATATACCATTAGTGGAACCTCTAACCTTGACATTTGTTATTATTATTGTTTAATCCTTACATTAATATTTCATCTCTAAGTTCTCATCATCATCATCTTCTTCTTCTTCTCTTTCTTTATTATTATTATTATTATTATTATTATTATTAATACTACTACTACTAGTATTATTATTATTATTATTATTATTATTATTATTATTATTATTATTATTATTATTGTTGTTGTTGTTGTTGTTGTTGTTATTGTTGTTTTATAATTGTTATTTATAATTTGTACAATTAACCTCCCTGTGGTTCGACCCCCGTCTTGCCGGGTTATTTATTACTTCGACACTCCTGCACTTGGGAGAAGACATCAATCTTTTAGTCGTGTCAATCATCTTTTGAAACATGGCTAACGATCGATGAGGATACACAAATGAATGTAATTGAATGGCAAAAAGAGGCACATCTCCAAGACTGATTGTGAATAATGTTGTACTTGAAGGATAATTTCATATTATCATCATTTGAAACATGGTTATTGATAGATGTTATCACGCGACTGAATCGAATGAATATTGGAAAGGCACCCACCCCGAAGAGTAACTATGAAATAAATTTTTTTTGAAGCCAAATGCGCACTTCATTGCATGAGTATGGGTGATAAAAGAAACATTATTGATGAGGCTAAGATATTTACTTTTCACAAACTAATTAGAAGAGTTGACAGGAATCTATTGAGAAGAAAACTGAGCATACAACCTTGAGCCTTTGTATTGCAAGCTATAAGATGCATGCCTGGATGATTGGATAGTTTCCAAGAAGATTGATGATAACATATATTTGAAGAGTATTGTTTCAACTAGGGGCAAGTCTATGACTGATTAGCAATCTAAAATGAGGTTAAACACTAGAAAACCTCTTGTCGGGTGGTGGCAAAACACGCACAACCAACTGAAGGACAATTCTTGAGAGAATCTATGATATGGATGATTTGTTCAACTCCTTCATGATGAATCGAGCAACACCACACTTGGAAGCATGGTCAAGCTTGAGAAGAACTGAGAGCAGTAATCATCGTGGATAGCCCAAGACGGGCACCGCACTTACATTTAAGTGGAAGTCTAACACATGGATGAGCCAGTACATTGAAAGAATAGAGAAGGCTTTGAATAGCAAACAAAGGCATCCTATGATGATGTAACATTGAAGAGGGGGGGACTATATTTCAAATTAGGTAAGGATGCATGCATGTCATCTAACTTCAAAATATTATATATATTTTTGATTTATTGTAGGAAAAATCCTCAATATAGTCCAACAATATTTGAGACAAAGAAAGAATCATTGAGTCGATGAACAACAAAGAATCATGGTTTTGACCCTGGAATAGAAGGAAGATAAGATAAACCCTAAATTAGGGAAATCTCAAAGAAATAAGAAGATCAATGAAGAAAAGTCTTTAATACAAACCCTATCATTTTGAAGAAGGAACATATTTTTTTAGTTAAATGAGATTGCCAGAAGGAATCTCAGGTTAACCACAACATGAAGATTTTAGCTTTGGTTGAAGGGAGTTGCTAGATGGGATTCCATGTTGACCAAGCTACACACATGATTTTGGTTTTGGTTAAAGGGGATTGGCGAAAAGGTCTCAATTTATCCAAACCACACAGGATTTTTGGTTCTAGTTAAAGGGGATTGGCGGAAGGAATCTTAGTTTATCCTAACCAAATAGAATTATGGTTCTGGTTAAAGAAAATTAGTGAAGGGATCTTAGTTTATCCTAACCACATAGGATTTTGGTTCTAGTTAAAAAAGATTGGCGAAGGGATCTCATTTTAGTCTAACCATATATAGACTTTGATTCTAGTTAAAGGGGATCGGCGAAGGGATCTCAGTTTAGCCTAACCATACACAGAGTTTTGTTTTGGTTAAAGGAGATCAGCAAAGGGATCTTAGTTTAGCCTAACTCATATGATTTTGGTTATGGTTAAAGGGGATCGACGAAGGGATCTCAGTTTAGCCTAGCTCATATGATTTTGGTCCTGGTTTAAGGGGATCGGCGAAGGGATCTCAGTTTAGCCTAACTCATATGATTTTGGTTCTGGTTAAAGGGAATTGACGAGTTTATCCTAACCACATAGTATATTTGGTTCTGGTTAAAGGGGATTGGCGAAAGGAATCTTAGTTTATCCTAAACATATAGGATTATGGTTCTGGTTAAAGGGGATTGGTGAAGGGATCTCAATTTATCCTAACCACACAGGTTTTTTTAATTCTAGTTAAAAAGGATTAGCGAAAAGAATCTTAGTTTATCCTAACCACATAGGATTATGGTTCTAGTTAAAGGAAATCGGTAAAGGGATCTCAGTTTATCCTAACCACACAGGTTTTTTGGTTCTAGTTAAAAGGGATTAGCGAAAAGAATCTTAGTTTATCCTAATCACACAGGATTATGGTTCTAGTTAAAGGGGATCGGTGAAGGGATCTTAATTTATCCTAACTACAGAGGATATTGGTTTTGGTTAAAGGGGATTGGTGAAAGGAATCTCAAGTTAGCCTAATCGCGCATAAACTTTGGTTCTGGTTAAAGGGGATCGGTGAATAGATCTCAGTTTAGCCTAACTCATATGATTTTGGTTTTAGTTAAAAGGGATCGACGAAAGGATCTCAGTTTATCCTAACCACACAAGATATTTGGTTTTAGTTAAAAGGGATCGACGAAAGGAATCTCAATTTATCCTAACCACATAGGATTTTTGGTTCTGGTTAAAGTGAATTGGCGAAGGGATCATAGTTTAGCCTAAATGCAAAGGATTTTAGTTATGCTTAAAGGGGATCAGCGAAAGGAATCTCAGTTTATCCTAACCACATAGGAGTTTTGGTTCTGGTTAAAGGAAATCGACGAAGGGATCTCAATTTATCCTAACCACATAAGATTTTTGGTTCTGGTTAAAGGAAATCAACGAAGGGATCTCAGTTTAGCCTAACCACGCACAGACTTTGGTTCTGGTTAAAGAAGATCGGTGAAGGGATCTTAGTTTAGCCCAAGTACAAAGGATTTTGGTAATGGTTAAAAGGGATCGGCGAAGGGATCTCAGTTTAGCGCAACCAAGTAAATTTTGGTTCTAATTGAAGGCGATTGCTGTAAAAGCAAAATTCAGATCAACCAAGTTGTGAGGGGATCAGTTTTGGAAGTTCACTTTTGTTTATCTTTACAAAACTTACTATCCAAAGTCTTTGCTTTGTAAGTATTGCAAAGAGGGGGCATCTATTGTAACCTATTTTTAGGTCCCCGTATTAAAAAAAGGAAAACAATATATAAAAATATATAAAAAAATAATAGCAGTGAAAATAGGATGCTAGAGTGCTCAGAAAATAGTTAAAATTGGTTGAAGAGGTTTAAAAATATAAACATTGAAATTTGACAGTATATCGTTTGCTGATGAGAGCCCTGTTGATGAAGAAAATTTGATTTGAGGGGGGAAAGTACAAAATCAGATGTTTATGGACTCAATTAAATTTTATTGAAGGTTTAATTAAATTTATTGAGGAGGTTTGATTACAAGAAAAATTAATTTTTAAATTAATTTAGGCTTTAATTGGAAGAAATTAAAGTTCTAGGGTCAAATTATAATTTTAAAGAGTTAATTTGGTCAAATCAGGAGCTTAGTTACATAAATATTGAAGTTTGTTGGCCAATCAGGGATTTAATTGAAGAAATCCGAGACCAAGGACCAAAATGCAAAATGCATGCAAATTGAAGGACTGATTCGAAATTGATGTATTTTAGCGCCATTTCCTTTTAAATGGAATGGCACATTTTGGGCAAAACAGTGTCATTTCATATACTGTTAAAAAAAACAAAGAAAGAAGCAAACGGTGCCATTTTGAAAGGTACCATAAGTCTTTCTCTTCCTTGTACGTGCAAAAAACAGGAGAAGAAAAGGCTATTATGTTCCCCTGCAACGCCACCATTTCCCTCTCTCTCTACCCTCATTTGCCAAGAAAAACACGACTTGTCCCATACCCTGCCACCATTAAATGCAACCATGTACTCCCTCACCTACCATCACGTAAAAAGAGAGAAAAAAGCATACCCTGCAGTGGTTGGGGTGGCTGTGTAGAAGCCACTCCACACCACCCTGGTGTAGCCCTGCACCCTGGTGAGACAGGGTAGGGTGACTTCTCTCTCTTCCTGCTTATAACTCGAGAAAGAGAGACAAAGTAAAGGAGGGGGGAGCTGGAGAGTAAAAAAAGAGAGAACGACAATACCAAGAAGAAAAAAAAAAGAAAAAAGAACAGGGGAAAGAATAGAGAAGAGAAAACAGGGAATGACTGGAGAAAAATATTGCAAGGGGGGATTTTGGAGGAAAAGGGGAAGAAAAAGAGCGAAAGACAAAGAGTGGGGAAGACAAAACAGAAAAGAGGGCGAAAGGGGATAGAAAATAGAAAATAAGAGGGGGAAGGATTTGGTTTTTAAAAAAAAAACAAACGAGCACATAGACATAGTGAGAAGAGTTTTCGAATGTAAAACAACAGAAATTTTGATGAGACAGTCGATGAGATTTGAGAGAAGTAAGGAGGAAGATTGTTTGGAGAATAAAAAACAACAAAGGAGAGGAGGAAGAGAGATACAACAACAAAAAAGAAAAAAATAGAAACGTTGAGAGATATAAGGGAGAAGAAGAAGAAGGATCACCGCTCGGATTTATTCGCCACCGCAATGCCACATCCATTATGCCTCTTTGCTGCAGACGACACCGCCATCGCCAAACCATAAATAGGGGAGAATAGAACAAACGAGGGGGAGGGGCATAGATAGCAGAAGGTAGCGGGAAGAAGAAAACAAAATTGTAACAACAACATCGCTGTTTGGAACAACACCCGATCACCATTGCAAGCCTCTATCAGCTCAGCTACCAGAGCACTTCCATTCCAGGTAACACTCTTCTCTGTCTTCTCGTCTTTTTGGTTGGTCTCTTGCATGCAAAGCGTGTAATATTCACATTTCTGCACCAAGAGAAATAATTAATCGGTTACTGTGTAGGAGCATAGTAACTAAATAATTATAATTACATGGTTACTGTGCTCAGCACAGTAACCAATATTTTGGTTATGGTTACTGTGCTTAGCACATCCTAGAATAGTTTGACCAATTCCGACCTAGTTTTTTTAAAAAAAAAATTTAAAAAATATTTTTTTATATTTTTTACAATTTTCCCGTGTATTTTTTTATGTTATTTTGATTAATATCAAGTAGTATTTTTATGTTGCTAAAAATATAAAATCCGATATTAAAATACCCGATTTTCATCAAAACTTTTAAAATAAAAAAAACTTTGGAAAAAATATTTTTGTGCATACGGCCAAGTGTCTCAAAGCTAAAAAATCATATTGTGTTTTTTATACAAAAAAACAATGTTTTAGCATGCATTTTGATTTTAATAACTAGTTTATTAAAATCAAGAGAATATTAGCCAAAATTTAAAAAAAAAATAAAAATTTTATTTTCTTTATCTTTTAATATCTGAGGTACGATATTACACGTAATACATATTCTGAATATTAAATTTTTTTCCAACATTAGAACAGTTAGATTCTACCCTATTAAGTTAAGAAGGACTTTTCTTGAATTTTAGATAGACAGGACCAACAATTACAAAACACAACCAAACCTTAGATTTTGACTAGACAAATAAAACAATGCAGCTTACCTTAGGTAGTGTGTATTTGGGGTGCTAATACTTTTTTTTTATGCAACCAGTCTCCGTAGCCGATCTCTAAGACCAATTAGGGTTTCTAGTGATCATAATACTAGGTGGTAACTCCATTTCATTTTTCCACTGATAAAAGATAAGAATTTCTTATCTTCCTATATTTTCTAGATATGCACACATGAGTGTGAAGGACGATTGCTGCGACACTGTACATATGTGACAGTATTTTTATAGATTTATCGACAAATAAAAAAATTAAAAAAATTAGTTTTAACTCATTTAGAATAATATTTTTAAAAATTAAATATAAAAATAAATTTACACTAACTTCAAAACCAAGTAAGCCTCCTTAACATGTATTTGGTTGCATGGTGAAGGTGGTATGCTGCACATATCAGCGTCTTGCTGTTTTTGTTGTTACAATCAAGACATGATTTTGTTGCCATTAGATATATTCAACCTCTATATGTTCTTACACTGACCACCAGCAATTTTGAAAGACCGAGAAAGCTGTACGAAAGATAGCCTTACAAACATGAGGTAGAAGAGTACATGTCCTCCTTGTACGTTCCATTTCAGTTCTGTGTTTCCAAGTTACAACACCAAATTAGGCTAGGTTATGGCTTAAGGATCTGTTTCTTGTTTGATTTGTGTTCCCTTCCCCTTGAGAGCAGAAAAGTTAATCATCTGATAAATACTTCCTGTTTGCATAAGTGCGACATGAATATACCAGAACAAATCATTCAACATTCAGTGAACTATCCACTGAAACAATACATATATATGTGAACTACTTGGGGATTGGGATCCATGGACATTTTCAAACAAAGATCTTGTAGCATACTGATACCTAGTTACAGCTAAACTTCAATCACGGCGCTGGCACGCATCTACAGTTTTCTGCTCCATGTTATTAATGTTGTTGGAGCCAGCATATGACCTTGTGCTGTTGGCTTTTGCCTTGTTTGAATTGACACGCCTGCTTTCCGGATGCCAAAATCTGCAACTCACATCTTTCGGGCTATCTTTTTCTGGTGCATCAATCTGAGTAGCGCCAGAGTTTTAAGGCCTTCGCTATATCATCAATCAATCAGAGAGTCTTGGTCCATATGATCGGGTCATATAGTTCTGTCATTTCGTAAGCTTCAACGGTTCAGCATTAGGGCATGGACAGATGTCCGTGCATTTTTTCTTTTTGTATTTTAAAAGTATTTTTAAAAATAATTAAAATAATTTATTTTTTATTCTAAAAATATATTTTTAAATAAAAAATTATTATTATTATTATATGTAACTTAATTTTTTCCCAACCCACCAGGTAAATGGGCGACGTACCTGCAAGTTTGGATTGAACAACATTTTAGGCCCCATATGAAGGCCCATACAGAGATCATTTCATGCCCACATGCAATCTTTATTTCTTTATTTATTTTCATCGGAGAGCATGCCACATGTTCCTCATGATCAGACGCGTGGATAACTACAAGCATCTAAATCATTCGATGAAATCAATCCAACAACTTTGACATTTGACATAAGTAAGCGGTCAAAGATGTGTTTGACCTGCTTTGGTAGAAATGCCACGTGTTCGTTTCAGAAATTCATTTTATTTCTTGTATGAAAGTTGCCTTGTTACGTAGAAAAATTGGCTTACCGCATTGATAACGATTACAATATTCGTAACCTCCCAAACATCATCTTCTCTCCCATTAATCATGCATTCTTGCTGCCGACGCGAGCCCCGAGACCAATTAATCTCCGCATCAAAAAATACTTCGGATGAAGTAAATTCAATCTTCCTTTGCTTTTATTTTGTTAAATTAATAATAAAAATTTCTAAGTTTATTCTGATGACAAATCTTAAAATATTTAGGATAACCCATAAAGTTTACCTTGATCACCAGGACTCCAACCGCACGCCACCGACTTGCAAATTTAATATGTATCAAATATTAATATTGTCGGTGAAATTTAGTAATTTAAGAGAAGATATAGAGAGTGATAGACCATGTCAAACGGTGGTCGGCCGTGAAATCCGTTTCTGTCGTGGAGGAGCTAATAGTTAATTTTTTAAATATGAAAACTCGGAAACATCTGATCTAGTACAACGGAAGCCATTTAAATATTTTTGTTAAATTATATCAATAATTGTTTTTATAAAAAAAGAAGTAATAGTTTAAATTCTATTGAAACAAAATAATTTGCTATTGTAATCTTTTTTTTTTGTTATTAATCTACCTTTTCTCAACAAAAAAAAATATAGTTTTTGTTTCAATAATGTATTTTATTGAATAAAATTAAAGGTGATTATAATGAAAAATTTGACAAATACAAACATAAACACTGACAGAATTTTTTTGTCAGTAAATTGCTATGAATTTTACCAAAAACTTTTTTATCATTATATATCTCAGTAAAAACTAATGGAAACATTGTGTTGGTATATATCAAGGGAATTGAAGTGGGAAAAAAATAAAAAAAATAGAAAAATATAATAATATATAACTTTTACCAATGACTTTACAGATATAATTAACCTGACAATGAAATTCATTCGTAAATAAACTAACAAAAATAATTCCTTGGTATATACCGATAGAATTACAGATGATATTACAGTGAGATTCAAAAGGATAAATTATATGGTAATGTGATATTTTTTACCAATAAAATGATCACTAGAATGCCTGAGATAACAATTTTGTCGACAAATTTATTGAAAATATTTAATTAATGATTTGGAAATCAAACCTTTTCTCCCTCTCTAATTTCTCCTAACACTTTATGCATTTTTTTACAACAAATAGCCACCCACTCCCCTTCATCTCAATACAATTCAACACTCTATAACAAATCCAGTAACTACAATATTCAGTTTGTCTTCATCTATATTCTGATTCAAATTTTATTAAGAACTCTCTATTATAAGTAAGCAAATCTACTATTTCTTTAGTTGAACCTAATTTTTAAATGTTAATGTTTTTTGCATATTTTATATGTATTTTGTTTGGGTGTTTATTTGTTGTATAGTTTTTTTTCTCATAGAGTTTTATTATATAGATTTATGATTTGTACATATAATGACTTGTTTTAGATTTTGTAAAATTGTATTTGTTTATCAATTGATAAAACTTATGTCGAATATTTTACTTCGATTTTTTTTATGAAATAAATAATAACTTATTTAATGGATTTGTTTTATATTTTGTTAATTTTGTTGCTGAGTTGTAATTTTTAGTAAATGTGCAGAAATTTAAATTTATGTAGATATATAATTGATAATGAATTAAGAGAACTATTAATATAGATTGAATAAGATTGAGATAAACCAATATTTTTGCAAATTTATATAGTTACATAGTTAATTAATATATGTTGTCATCATTATTTAAATAGGTTTGATATAAGTAATGGATGATAATTTATGAATATATTGATATTTTCCCTAAAGGTTGTGGATGATAGATTATTGTAATGGGGTTTAGGATTTTATTAATTATGCACTATTTAATCTGAAAAATATTAGTGGAGGTGATATTAGATATTTATTCAATAAGTGTAAAAATAAAAAAATTATCAATTTAGATGTTATAACGATATATCTTCTATAAAAAGAATTCATGAAGAAATATATGTGTTGGTATGTATATAGAGAACCATATGTTTCTCATGATACTATGGTAGAGAGGATGGTTAGGTCAACTTCTAGTGCTAGCAACGTGCATGAAGTTATGAATGACAATAGTAATCTTTATAGGAGTATAATTATAAATGCAATGAGAATGAATCAGGTTCATGTTGATCAATGTCCAATCATAGATAAAAAACCTAATACAGACGCAACCATATTTTTTAATATTTTAAAAGATTATGATAAACCATTATTAGATAGTTGCACAAATCATAGTGAATTGTTAATTGTTGCACATATGTCACTATCAAGTCAAATTATATGTTAAGTGAGGTCGATTATGATGGAATTGTCGAATGAGCAAGAAGTATTTTACTTAAAAGGAATATGTTAAAAGATAACTTCTATACTGGTAAATCCATAATGAAAACTCTCGTCTAGGATACCAAAAAAATTAACATATATCCAAACTTTTGCATATTGTATTTTGAAAATGCAGAGATGACTGAGTGCAGAACATGTAGACATTCTTATTATAAAACCAGAACTGATAAAGAAAAGACTCTTGTCATACATATAAAACTTAGATACTTCCCAATCATGCTTAGATTGCAGAGGTCATTCATGTCACCAAAGACTGCTGAGTATATAACATGACATAAATATATGATACGATGGATGGAGTAATGGTATACTCTTTTAATGGTGAAGCCCGAAAATATTTTAATAATATGCATACTCAATTTTTAATGAAATTAAGGAACATGCATCTAGGTTATGTATAGATAAATTCATTTCATTCTGGTTATTTGTTGCATTTTATTCTTGTTGATTGATGATACTTACGGTTTACAACTTGCCATCAAAGATGTGTATGAAATCAAAGTTCATATTTTGATTTATAGTTATACTTGATCCTAATAGTTCAAGTTATAATATAGATGTTTTTCTTCATTTATTAATTGATAAAATGAAATAGTTATAATCATCTGAGGCTTTAACATATAATGTATCAAGGAAACATAATTTTCAGATCAAGACAACTTTGATGTGGATTGTTAATGATTTTATTGATTTTTTTTACATATGAAATGGGTATTGGTTATAGCATATATGAAAAACTAGCATGTCCATAAATTATAATATAAAATTTATGGATGAAATTCACTTTAATGTAATGACAATGATATTAATATATTATTGAATGATAAGGAAATACATATTTTATTATTGTGATGTGAACTAGTATTATTATAATGTGCGTGCAATTATAAATTTAAGTATTTACGAGATATATAAATAGAAAATATAGGAGATATATAAATAGAAAATACAGATACAATTTGACATTAGACATTATTTAAAACTGATGGAAATACCAATAGAATGTATTAGTTGATATATTTCAATAGTAATGAGAATTGTTTCCCTTCTACTTGTCACTGTTCATGGTATTAATTACACATAAATATACTAATGAAATGTTTTTGTTAATATATTCTAGTGACTATGAAAACTGTTCACTTCTCAAGACATTGATAATTAATATTTTTTTACTAACAAAATTACTGATAAAATATGAATTCCAACATGCTAACAATTAATGCTCTTTTTTACCGGGGTATATATTTCCCAACAAAATCATCGAAGAAATGAGAATTCCAAGGTGCTAGTAAATAATTTTATTTTTTGATTTTTTTTGATTTTTTGTCATTATTTTTGTTCAATTTTATTTGTTATTTCAATACTTATTTCATTATTTTGAAGAATTTTAGTTATTTTTTTAATTTGTTGATCAATTTCAATTAAATATGTAGGATTAATTTGAATTATTATTATGAAATTTTCTTAATTTAGATTAAATTTTTATAAATTTAGGATTAAATATATTACCAATTAGAAAATGAGAATTTTGTGCAAAATTGAATTATTCTAATTTATTGGAAGAAATTGAATAAATTAATTAGTTTGTGGCATATATGTTGTATTTGCAGGTTTAAAAACTTTAGGTGAGTTCTCGTATAGAGGAGGTGCTGCAGAATTATTTATAAAAAAATTAAAATATTTGAATTTCTTTCTAGTTAATTTGTATAGATGCATAGGGAAAAGTCACAACTAATTCTTCTAGTAATGATGCTAATAACCACGAGTTATTATGTGTCGTCCAAGAGTAAGTACCTGAGGCACATACATTGATTCATGATGTAGAGTCATTGAGTGCGATGCTATAATGTATAGAGAGATCCCTTCATAACAAGATCCATTTATCTGTAAGTACAAGACCAACTAGAAGGATGACCTTCCAATGTAAATTTAATTTATTTTCACAATGATATGTTTAATAATTTTTTTAAGTAATTTTATTTAGTGACTTCAGTTTCAAGTTTACAAACATTGAGGTTGTAAGAGCCATAACATCAACCTTTAAATTATTAATGGGAATTTTATTGTTGCAATGGAGCCAAGTTTTCAAACATCTTGAATGTGAACCGCAAGTTGATATATGGTTTTCAAAGTTTAAGGTTAGTATTAACTTAAATATTTTTTTATTATGTTAATTTAGTTAGTTCATTGAAATTGCTAAAATTTTTCTTTTATAAATTTTTACTGCAATGAAAAAGTTGAATGGGAGAGAGTTAATGATAATATTACAAAGAAGGTTTGAGAGAATCATGATGTAACTACGTAAAATCAAAATCAGGATAAGTTTTTTTTTTCAAATATTAACATTTTATTTTTTATTTACTAACATATAATTTATTGGTAACATGTAGGTTGAGTGATTTTTTTTGTACGAGATGAAAAAGAAAGCAAAAAAATAGGTAAGAGAAAGCGAGCTTCCAGCAAGGAACGACATAATAGTTTGGAAGGATTTCAGACTATCATATATGTAGGAGGCTATATGGGCAAATTACATTTAAAATTGATATCCATACATTTCACTTGATGATCACAATCCAATGCAGAGAACTGACATTAGTGTATTCACAATTCTATTACCATGCACACTAATGACTTTATTTTATTGTTTTGCTTGTGAAGCAAATGATAAGATGTTTTTATAACTACTATATTTTTTTAATTTTTAATTTTTTATAAGTATATTTAACTACCAATATTTTTATCTTGTAGGCTACAGTTCTTAGACGTGAGTCAAGCCTTATGAAGTTTTTTGTTGAAATACATATGTAGAATGATGAATGCTAAAAAAGATGTAATAGTTCATGGATAGCTGAGCTGGACATTTTGTGATATGTTGGTTTTTAATTAGTTTTTTTATTAAGTTATAATTTCATTTAGTTTGATGAATTCATTTTTTATGGACAACTATTTGAAGGAAATATACGGGGATAATCTTTTAACCCATTTAGATCTTGATTTGGATTTGTGGTTGGAGGCAAAATCAATCCAGTGTATGAATTCTCTAACACTATAATCCAAAATTTGCAAATGACTCATAGTATTTAGACTATTAGATGTTTATAATCGATTTTGAACATTCAAACTCTCAGTTTCAAGGCAATGTTAGATCAACTACTACAAAATCACATTGCCATTATAATGAAAAATGTAAATGACACTGGATTACAAAAAAAACTCTACCTAATATTTATTTATAAATCTATTCATAAAATATTTATTGATAAACTGAGAGTGTCAAAATGGATAGAAATTTGTACATATTACCTTACTGACCATAATTTATGCAGGCCATCGATCAAGATAGCAATATTTTACAGCTAATGAAACTATATCTTAGATGATTCGAATGCTTATGCCAATAACTAAATCTTAGTAGATTCTTTTTGTTCGTCGAAGATATGCCAGCTTTTTTGCTCCAAATTAAAACCTATAATCTACAGAAAATCTATAGCCTCTAATCAACAAGTATACCTCCTCCCAATAGCAGCTAGCCAATTAAATATCTTTTTTAGCCACTTAAAATTAATTACATTTGCTTTAACTTAGACGTGGCAAAGTCAAATTGGACGATAGTACATGAACTAATTCAATTTTTACTGTCCAATTTTTAGAAGGGCATAGAAGAACCCATATATATATATATATATATATATATATATAACAGAGTAGTTTTGAACTTTGAAAGCTGATGAGATCACACTGAAGATTAAGTTTTTAAGTGATATATTATATATATAATTTATTTTTTTTAATATTATTTTTTAATTAATTTTTTTTAATTTAGAACTTGTATAGATTTTATTTTATACTTATTTTTTATTAAATAAATAAAAATAATAAAATTTAAACTCATAATCATTTACTTATTACAACTTTAATATCAGAATTATCTCTACTTAGAAAATTAAGCTATCAAGTAAAATTTTAAAATATAATTTATTTTATTCTCTCTTAAATATATAGAGATTCAAATGAAATTTTGCAGATATTATTTACAAGATTGTTTCCTCAATTATCGTGATTTTTTCCCCTTTATTCATGAAGATTTGGTGATTAGTTTTTTTGGTCAAAGAGAGAGTTTACATTAATATATTATTTATAATCTTTCATCATGTTGATTTGATAGTATGCATGACTCGTTTCTCTAATAAAATATGACATTTTAAACTCAGTTGTACGCGCTAGTTTCCAAATAAATAATTTAAATTTAAGAAACACGAAATTTTCTTTATTATCCTATCATTAAAACTTGAAAATATCTAATGTTGCTTGTAAGATCAATTGGCGTATATTCAATTACTAATTTTATCCAAATATAGTGTGAAAATAGTGATTTTTCTGGAGTAATTTTCCTTAAACATAAAATAAAGTATTGCTTATTGCTTTCTTATCCATTTCATCTGAGTGACTCCAAGTAATAAGGTTTTATTTCAAATGCTTCGGTCGGAGACCAGCATATAGTTTCTTGTGTGATTGTGTATCTTGGCCTAATACACCGAATCACATGAAAACTTCTTCAAAGGTAAATGTATTTAGGCAATAAAAATATTAAAATAAATTTTTCCCTGCAAGAAAAAGCAGTTTCTCAGCATCATGAAAATGTCAATCACAAAAAAAAAAAAAACCATTAAATTATAGATGTAGCTGTCGCATAACTACCCGCAATATTGGCCAATTCTAAACCTCCACGTATCTACCACAAACACCCGAAAATAAATTTCTTAAAAAGTAGCAGATTCTATATCTACACTATACTGACTAATTTAGCCTGAAACTTTACAATTTATGTAAGTCTACATGATGGAACAGGCATTGGGGTTCTCATCACTAAACATGTTGGTGTAGTTGTCGTCCATGGTGGTCTCGCTGATGGTGGCGGTGACCGGAACAGCTCTGACATGATTAGCAGGTGCTTTCTTGTCATAAGCCTGTGAAACATAGGGGTTTGCCACTAAAGTGTATGGCACATAAGGCCACATCTCCACCTTCTTCTTTGTCGATTGAGCTGCCTTCAACACTTTCTTTGGCTCTGCGTACCCAGTCACAGTCACCTTTTGTTGCTTCATGTCGACGTCCACAGATTTAACACCTAAAAGACAGACATAATTTAGTAAGAAGCTTTGTTTGATCCCAAGAAAAGAAAGCAGAACAAACATAAAAATTAAAGAAGTATAGCATGAGAAGACCGAAATCCATGCACAGATAAGTACCTTTAACTCCGGAGAGGACACTCTTGATCTTACGTTCACAGCCCTGGCAGTCCATCCTAACTTTGAGTGCTACAGTCTGCATATGCTTCCTTTTCTTGCCCTTCTTGACATTGCTTAGCAAATCAGATAAGTACTCCAAAGTTCCTGCAACTCCCATTTCGTGTTTCCTTTACACACTCGAAAACGTTTAATTGTTTATTGTAATTATAGGAGAAACTGTGCTGTTAATTTTATATATAGTATGAGTTACTTGAAATTACAAGGATTCAAAATAAGGCCTCATGGCTTACGGCTTGGTTTCAAAGGAGAGAAAGACTAGCACTCTTAACTTGTTCTTCTTTCAATTGTGTGCCAAAAGAATGCAAGAGACAGAAAAACAAAGTGTAGATAAAGGATGGCAGGTGACCAGAGGATACTCTAGCCCTACTATATATATAGTAACCGAACTCCAAACCTAAAATATAAAAAAAAGAAAAAAAATATCTAGGGTAAATCTATACAAGATATATATTAATTTGTCTCCAAACTCCAAATCTTTGCAAGACTTGCTTGGTCCAGAGTTCATTTCTTCGGGTACACGAAAAATAAAGCAACAGTAACGTCTGCGGGCAACGCTTGATAAAAGGTAGCAGTTAAAAGTTGATCCTGTATATTATTCAAGATTCAAGACTTTGTATACGGATGCATTTAAAAAGGGGGTGATATAAAGTTGCATGCCACGTTTCATGTGATCCAATTGCCACTTGTCCAGGTCCGAATCAAATGGCTGAGTAGGATTCCACGTGGGGGTGAAAATACGAACATAAAGGAGGATAGGGCAGCTTAGTTGAGCCTGTTTGAAAGGAGTATTGTTTACTAGTGAGTGTACGCTAGTGAATTGCTTGTTTGAATGGAGAATTGATGGGCGGTGGGACTGAGAAAAAAAGAGGGAGAGAAGAGAATAAACAAAGCCTAAAATGAGAGTGGCTTCTTGACAAATGGCACCTGGCTAAAAAGTTCCCCATTTCACTTCATGACCCTACTTCCATGAAAATGAATTTTTTCTCCTTTAGGTTAGGTTTTGATAAAGAAAATTATGCAGTTATCCTTTTTCTTCCTAACAGAGGATAGGGTTAGCTAGTTAAATGGCAATTATTTTGCTTTGATTAACAACTTTATTGTTGTCAATTTCAAATCATTCAAATGAAATCAAGTAACGGGATAGTAAACAAGGGTTTGATTTCTACCGACTGAAAGCAACAACAGATGAAGGGACAAGAGCTGGCAGAGGATCTTCAAGCGCTCGTCAGTTTCAGTAGAACCCTCAGGACAAAAATTATATTGAGCTAAAACGTATTTCATGCAGGTGCTTCATGGGTTTCTTCAAAATAATGGGACATGGAAATTAATCACAGACCCAAAACGATGTATCAAAGTCATTTTACAGTGCTGCCTGCCAGATTTCAGCAAACTAAGATGTCGGGCCGGTCCTGATCATCCAGCCCAAAGTCTTGTTAACGTTAATTAATCTCAACACTATGTAACCATTTCTTATGGAGTGTATACAAGGATGAGCATTATAGTATACCTTTTGTTATCAGGAATCATGGGATTGTTAACACTTATGTGTAGACAAAAAATTAGCGTAGGAGAACAGGGGAACGTTACTGTGAAGAGGCTTTCACTGGGCTGACCAGTCCCGACAGCTTCCGTCTCCTCGGACACATGCCACCACAATAGAATATAGCAACCAGAGTTATCTAATAGCTTCAAATACAATTTATACATGACAAACTCCAATGGCATACACGTGTCATGCCACCCATTTGATCGTATTGACCATCACTCTGGCTTATCTTCTCTCATTTGTCTTGTCTTCTTTTATCTTTTAAGAGGTTT
The DNA here is from genome assembly GCA_026413675.1 of Populus pruinosa. Lineage (NCBI taxonomy): Eukaryota > Viridiplantae > Streptophyta > Magnoliopsida > Malpighiales > Salicaceae > Populus > Populus pruinosa. Next base: position 23,040,573 of record CM048596.1, read on the forward strand.
AAAATGTTTAGTTATATTCCAGATAAGTTTTTGTAAAAGAAAAATACTTCAAAAATAATATTTTCGAGCCTCTAAACTAATCCTTTATTTTTCCCATCTTAAACTATTTATCCAAGAAACAGTAAGTGTGCGAAGGAAAACGCCAAAAATAACATTTGACGAGCATAATTGGTAACAAACCACCGTAAAGCAGTAGTATTGACAGGCATAATGAATGGACATGCAAGCAATTAAGCACACCGTAGTTTTCTCTGATTCCCCTCAATTTGGTTCGGTTTGGGTAATAGAAAGAATTCCACGTTAACTTCAGAAAAAACCACTTCGGTCTTCCTTGAAGGCCCCAAGCTACAATGTCGTGTCACAGACAAGATTCCAAGACTTGAAAGTAAATCAATCATGTTTATTTTTGTCAAATAATCCATGCAAGAATATATTCTCTTTTAGATGGTTAGAATGGCGAGCGAAATGCCAAACCAATTAAGTTACGTGATCAAACACCACGCGACGGTAGAATAGTCTTCTTTTAGCCTTTAGCATGGAATAAGGTGAAAGGGGTCCAAGTGGAAGAATCTTCACTCCAAAAGGTAAACCATTCCTGAACTGTAAGGAACTCAATTATTGTTCACAACTGTATAAAAGCTAGTCATCTAATGGATGGAAAGCCAGCATATACAAAGAACAGATATAATAACATTTCAATATGCTATACACTTTTTATTTTTAGCATATCCATGCCAATATAAATGAAACTAGGTTTATAGGAACAAATCCAAGATGCAACATTTTGAAATAAAACAAAAATAAAAAATACAACCGCAATCGACGATGATTGCTTCAAATAGGAATTTGTTCTTAACATGCGAGATAATCCATATTATTCTATAGAAGAGTCCTTGTCATGTCTTTTGTTGAAACTTTCCCTTAATCAATCTTCGCCACTAATAAAACAAATCATCCACTGATATGCACTATGAAATTCCTCACCAGCTAACTATTATGTTCCAGAATTTTGAAGACACTGTACAATGAAAAATGATGTGATTTGTAGTTTCTGACATAGAAAAAGAAAATGAAAGTGTATCTCCATGCATCATAATAATTTTCCTTTTACCCATAAAAGAAGGATAGCATGGCTAGCTGTAATAATTTATTTTTGAGTTATTTTTTAATTTATATTTTTTTCTTTAAAATAAATAAATATTATCAAAAAAATATAACAATGAAAAAATATGTTAAAGCACCTAGAAATATTTTGTTGACTTCCTTAATCAAGGTTTAAAATTGAATAGTATTGTATTGACTGATGAAAGTCTTGTTGACAAAAAAAATTCAATTCAAGAAAGAAAAGTCCAAAATCAAATGTTTATGAACTCAATTAAATTTTATGAAAGGTTTAATTGAATTTATGGAGGTTGTGATAACAAGAAAAATTGATTTTGAAGTTAATTAGCAGATTATAATTTTTTAGAGTTAATTTGATCAAATCAAGGGCTTAATTGTATAAATATTGAAGTTTGATGACTAATTATGAACTTAATTGAAGAAATCCGAAACCAATGATAAAAATAAAAAGGGTACATAAATAGAGGGGCTATAATTAAAACCAAATCAAGGGTCTAATTAAAAAAATTAGAAGCTTATTGCTCAATTGAGGGTCAAATTGCATAAATTCAAGATAAAGGATCAAAGTGAAAAAGACAGCCAACTTCAGGGCTGCAGTTTGATTTTGACAGGGATATAATTGTATTGATTTTTAAATCAAAATTACAATTTAGAACTTGATTAAATAAATTACAAATTGAGGACCAATGTGAAATCTGACATGTTTTTTCTACCTTTTCCTTTTAAATGAAACGACGCGTTTTGACCAAAACAACATCGTTTTATGCACTGTTTACAAAAAAAGGAACCAAAATGATACTGTTTTGAATGACACTATGGGTTTTCTTCTTTCTTGAGACGCATGAAACAGGGGAAGAAGAAGATTTTTTCTTCCCCTATTACCACCATCTCTCTCTTCAAAAAGATGCCGACCATTTTCATGTGTTGGAGGGGCAGCAGAGTGGTCGTCTTATCTATATGTCTCCTCATTAGTACTTAAAAGTGCATTTTTATCATGGTTTTATATCATCATTTTGCACTTGAAGTACCAATAACTCCTTAACTAAAACATGTTTTATAATAATATATCTAATAATATAAGATACCTTTAATTTATGGTAAATGTTCATCTTAAATGAAGACCTATCACATAAATGAAAGGATTGATTAATGACTTTAAGAACTTAAATTGCAAGGATAAATAGATGGCCAAACTTAGAAAAGAGATGTCGGTGCAATCCAAACGGGAACACTGTTTGGTAATTGGGTCATATCTGGAGCTATAGATCTCAGATTTAGGTCCAATTTATATGGATGGAAAGGTAAGACATAGGCCTACAACTTTCATAGGAGCCTAAGATCTAAAAAGGTCATTTTCAAGTCCAAATTATAGCAACAACAAAGAAGCCCGAATCTATCTTCCAGCCCGAGCACTGTTCAGTATTTTGGCTATATCTAGAGTTCTAGAAGTTCAAATGAGCTGAAGTTTTTACACAAGAAAGTTGTGACAATTGCCTACAACTTTCATATTTACTGGCTCCAATTTTAACGTTATCAATGACATTTTGGACAGACAAGAAAAGATAAAGATTGTCACCAAGTCAAGAGTTGACCACCCACTTATCAATAGTTCTCAATTTTGGCCTATAAAAAGAGGCATTTGTCATACATTTAGGTATATTGGTGTTCAGATCAAGATCATGCTCTTCCTTTCTCTCTTTGTATTTTTTGTAATGTTTCTGCTTTGCTTTCATTAATATCAAGTTTATGCCTTTCATGTCCTTCACTTACTTAGTTAACTTTAATCTTATTCATGTTTTTATTTCTTTCATTATGTCTAGCTAAGTGATTAGTACTTAAAAGTGCATTTTTATCATGGTTTTATATCATCATTTTGCACTTGAAGTATCAATAACTCCTTAACTAAAATATGTTTTATAATAATGTATCTAATAATATAAGATACCTATAATTTATGGTAAATGTCTATTTTTAATGCAGGCCTATGAAATAAATGAAAGGATTGATTGATGACTTGAAGAACTTAAATTGCAAGGATAAAGAGATGGTCAAACTTAGAGAAGAGATGTCGGTGCAATCCAAACCGGAACACTGTTCGGTAATTGGGCCATATCTGGAGCTACAGATCTCAGATTTAGGTCCAATTTATATGGATGGAAAGGTAAGACATAGGCCTACAACTTTCATATGGAGCATAAGATGTAAAAAGGCCATTATCAAGTCCAAATTGTAGCAACAACAAAGAAGCCCGAATCTGTCTTCCAGCCCGAGCACTGTTCGGTATTTTGGCCATATTTGGAGTTCTAGAAGTCCAAATGAGCTGAATTGTTTACACAAGAAAGCTGAGACAATTGCCTACAACTTTCATGTTGCACCTGGCTCCAGTTTTGACGTTATCAATGACGTTTTGGGCAGACAAGAGAAGATAAGGATTGTCATCAAGTCAAAAGTTGGCCACCCACTTATCAATTAGTCATCAAATCAATAGTTCCCAATTTTGGCCTATAAAAGGAGGCATTTGCCATGCATTTAGGTATCTTGGTGTTCAGATCAAGATCATGCTCTTCCTTTCTCTCTTTGTATTTTTTGTAATGTTTATGCTTTACTTTTATTAATATCAAGTTTATGCCTTTCATTTCATTTCCTTTACTTAGTTAACTTCTATGTTCTTATTTTGTTTATTTATTTTTCTTTCTTTCATTATGTCTAGCTAAGTTAATGATGTCAAGGTGAAAAGGTTACACTAATGGTGTAAGAATAAGTATAGTGTAAACTTAATATGGACTTTAATGTTTGATACTAACATGCTTTATATTTGTTATCTTGTTCACTCTTTAATACTTTGCTTGTTAAATGACTAATCTTGATTTATGTTGTATAACACTTGGTACAACAAATGCTTGGCACTTTCATAGCCCATAATGTATGGTATAACCGACACCTGAGCTATGAAAGGAACTTGATTTGTTGTTAACATAAGTTATAATCATGAATGCTTGACGAGATTTACAAGTATTAGCATTAATTGAATAAGATGACTAATGTAATCATGTTAACAATATATAATCTGATTGGAACCTCCTTTGTGTGTGGTTTCCAATTCAATAATAAGAGTTTATACTGTACTTGTTTGATATACCATTAGTGGAATCTCTAACCTTGACATTTGTTATTATTATTGCTTAATCCTTACATTAATATTTGATCTCCAAGTTCTCATCATCATCATCTTCTTCTTCTTCTCTTTCTTTATTATTATTATTATTATCATTATTATTATTATTATTAGTACTACTACTACTACTACTATTATTATTATTATTATTATTATTATTATTATTATTAATTATTATTATTACTATTGTTGTTGTTGTTATTGTTGTTTTATAATTGTTGTTTATAATTTGTACAATTAACCTCCATGTGGTTCGACCCCGGTCTTGCCGGGTTATTTATTACTTCGACACTCCTGCACTTGGGAGAAGACATCAATCTTTTAGTCGTGTCAAGTTTTTGGCACCGTTGCCGGGGAGGTAAGTTTTGTATAAATTATAATAGTTATTTTATTTTCTCCTTTCACTTTTCTTGTATATAACTTTGTTTCTTTTCTCTTGTTTCTTCTTCTTTTATTTTCTTTTTCCTTTTATTCTATTCCTACACGTGCATGAGAGTGTGGTCACGTACATCAAGTGGTAGACTTTGTAGGGTATCCTCATCATTTTCAGAAAATATGGCTGAAGAAGATAATCAATCACTTCATAATGAAAATAATGAGAATAACCGTGCTAGAACACTTAGAGACCACATGAATCCCACAAGAACAAGTGCACCATCATGTATAGTTTTTCCTCCCGATGCATCTCATTTTAATTTTAAACCAGGTATTATTCAACTTTTACCTTCTTTTCATGGTTTAGAATTGGAAAATCCATACTTGCATTTAAGGGAATTTGAGGAGGTCTGCAACACATATAATAATTTAAATTGTAGCATGAACACCATTAGATTAAAGCTTTTTCCTTTTTCATTAAAAGATAAAGCTAAAACATGGCTATAAAATTTGAGACCAGGATCCATTCGTGCTTGGGATGAAATGCAACAACAGTTTTTAAAGAAGTTTTTCCCATCTCATAGAATAAACTCTTTCAAGAGACAAATCACCACTTTCACTCAAAAACCAGGAGAAACATTTTACAAATGTTGGGATAGGTATCGAGATTTGCTTAGTACTTGCCCCCATCATGGTTTTGAAACATGGAGATTGGTTTCACATTTCTATGAAGGGTTAACACCTAAAGATAGGCAAATGGTTGAATTGATGTGCAATGGAACTTTTGAAGATAAAGACCCTGATGAAGCAATGGAGTACTTAGACTTGTTAGCTGAAAATGCTCAAAATTGGGACACCGCGGGTACATATGAGGCACCGAGTAAAACTCAACCTCATACATCTAGTGGAGGTATGTACAACCTTAGGGAAGATCATGACCTTCAAGCCAAGTTTGCATCTTTAGCTAGAAAAGTCGAGGCACTAGAATTGAAAAAGAGTGATCAATTAAAATCTGTTGAAAACATTGTGTGTCAAATCTGTGAAACAAATGAACACTCAACCAACGATTGTCCAACCTTGCCTTCTTTTAAAAAATGTCTCCATGAACAAGCTCATGCTTTAAACAGTTTTCAAAGGGCCAACCATAACCCATACTCCCAAACATACAACCCTGGTTGGAGGAATCACCCAAATTTCAGTTGGAAGAGTGAGAACAACAATGCACAAACTTCACAACCACCGTTTCAAGCACACCATAATTTCCAAAATTCTCATGGATATGCACCTCCTTATGCTCCACCTCCTAGAAGAAATCTTGAGGAAACATTGCATGCATTCATTGAAAAGCAAGAGACAATCAATACTCAACTTGCTCAAAACATGACAAATTTTAAAGATACTCTTGCTAAATTAACATCTGCTCTCAGTTTCCAAGAGAAAGGTAAGTTTCCATCTCAAACACAACAAAATCCCAAAGGGCAATACAATGCAAATGCAAGTAGTTCCGGAAGCCAACACATGGATCAAGTCAAATCAGTCACTACTCTGCGCAGTGGTAAGGTTATTGAAAAACCCTCTCTTGAACCTTATGAGAAAGATGATGAATCAATCTCTAAGGGTAAGGAAGGGGATGAATCTGAAAATTGCAAAGAAACGACTGATTCACCGCCAGCACTTCCATTTCCTCAAGCCATGACCAAACAAAGGAAAGTCAATCACAATTCTGAAATTTATGAAATTTTCAAACAGGTAAGGATCAATATACCTTTGCTGGATGCAATTAAACAGGTTCCTTCCTATGCTAAATTTTTGAAAGATCTCTGCACTGTGAAGAGGAAACTGAATGTGAAAAAGAAAGCCTTTCTAGCCGAACAAGTAAGTGCTATTCTTCAAAACAATAATGCTTTGAAATATAAAGACCCTGGTTGTCCTACAATTTCTTGCTTTATTGGAGAGCATAAAATTGAAAGAGCCTTACTTGATCTTGGTGCTAGTGTGAATTTACTTTCATATTCAGTTTTTCAGAGTCTCAATCTAGGTGAGTTAAAACCAACTTCTATAACTCTTTTACTTGCCGATAGATCTATAAAAGTGCCTAGAGGAATAATTGAAGATGTGTTAGTACAAGTCGATAAATTCATTTATCCTGTGGATTTTATTGTCTTGGACACACAACCTGTTGAAGTATGTAATTCATTTCCTGTTATTTTAGGACGTCCATTTCTTGCAACTTCTAATGCATTAATTAATTGTAGGAATGGACTGATGAAGCTATCATTTGGAAACATGACATTGAAGATGAATATTTTCAACATTTGCAAGCAACCTAGAGATGATAATGATTTACAGGAAGTAGACTTTACTGAAAAATTAATTCATGATCAATTTCCAACCACTTCCAATGAAATTGAGATTGATGAATCTGATGATTTGGAAATGATTTATTTTCAGGAAGAATCAAAGACAAGTAATTGGAGGCCACAAATTGAGGAATTGCCACCACGACCAATTAAGTCCATACCTTCAAGTGTTCAACCACCAAAACCTGATTTGAAGCCGTTGCCATCCAATCTCAAATACTCATTTTTGGGAGAAAATGAAACTTTTCCGGTAATAATCTCTTCCAAACTTAATGCACATCAAGAAGGTAAGTTATTACAAACTCTGAAAATGCATAAAAAAGCATTAGGATGGACCATAGCTGATATAAAAGGAATTAGTCCTTTGATTTGTACACACAGAATTTATTTAGAGGAAAATGCTAAACCCTCTAGAGAAATGCAACGAAGGCTAAATCCTAATATGAAAGAAGTAGTGAAAAATGAAGTCATTAAGCTTCTAGATAATGAAATCATTTATCCTATTTCTGACAGCAAATGGGTAAGTCCTACCCAAGTTGTACCTAAGAAGTCTGGAGTCACTGTGATAACAAATAAGAACAATGAGTTAATTCCCACTAGAACTGTTACTGGTTGGCGCATGTGCATTGACTATAGGAAACTTAATTCAATGACTAGAAAAGATCATTTTCCTTTACCTTTCATGGATCAAATCCTAGAAAGAGTTGCAGGTCATGAATTTTATTGTTTCCTAGATGGCTATTCGGGTTACAACCAAATTGAAATTGCATTGGAAGATCAAGAAAAAACTACTTTCACATGTCCATTTGGTACTTTTGCATATCGAAGGATGCCTTTTGGATTATGTAATGCACCAGCCACATTTCAAAGATGCATGCTTAGTATATTTAACGATATGGTTGGACATTTTCTTGAGATTTTCATGGATGATTTTTCTGTTTTTGGCAATTCATTTGATGATTGTTTGACTAATTTAGGAAAGGTTTTAACCAGGTGTGAAGAGAAGAATCTTGTGCTGAATTGGGAAAAATGTCATTTTATGGTAACAAACGGCATTGTACTTGGTCACATTGTTTCATCAAAAGGAATTGAGGTTGACAAATCTAAAATCGAGTTAATTGCAAACTTGCCAACACCAAAATCTCTTAAAGATGTTAGATCATTCTTGGGACATGCTGGTTTTTATAGAAGGTTCATCAAAGATTTTAGTGTAATATCTAAGCCTTTAAGTAACCTTCTAACAAAGGATACTATTTTTGAATGGACTGAACATTGTGAAGAAGTCTTTGTTAAACTTAAAAATTTGCTTACTTGTGCTCCTATCATTCAACCTCCCGATTGGTCATTACCTTTTGAAATAATGTGTGATGCCAGTGATTATGCCGTAGGTGCTGTTTTGGGACAAAGAAAAGATAAGAAACCTTATGTAATTTACTATGCAAGTAAAACTTTAAATAGTGCTCAAATGAATTATACCACCACTGAAAAAGAATTACTTGCAGTAGTATTTGCATGTGAAAAATTCAGATCTTATCTTGTTGGCTCACCTGTTGTTGTTTTTAGTGATCATGCAGCATTGAAATATCTTCTTTCTAAGAAAGATTCTAAGGCTAGATTGGTGCGGTGGATTTTATTACTTCAAGAATTTGATATCACAATCAAAGATAAGAAAGGCAGCGAAAATATTGTCGCAGATCACTTGTCAAGATTGACAACAGATTCGAAAACTGACATCACACCAATCGATGACTACTTTCCTGATGAATCTTTACTTTCTGTCTCTACAATGCCTTGGTTTGCTAATATTGTCAATTTTCTTGTTTCAGGACAATTGCCAGCTCATTGGAATACCCAAGATAAAAGAAAGTTTTTGAACGAAGTGAAGAACTTTTATTGGGATGATCCTTATTTATTCAAATATTGTCCTGATCAAATATTTCGAAGATGCATTCCTGACAATGAGGTAAGTAGTGTCATTAAATTTTGTCATTCTGAGGCATGTGGGGGCCATTTCTCATCAAGAAAGACAACGGCAAAAATCTTACAAAGTGGATTTTACTGGCCCACCATGTTCAAAGACTCACATGCATTCTGCAAGTCTTGTGAAAATTGTCAAAAGTTGGGATCTATTTCAAAACGTCACATGATGCCTTTAAACCCTATTATTGTCATTGAGATCTTTGACTGTTGGGGTATAGATTTCATGGGCCCATTCCCTCCATCATTTGGTTTCTTATACATATTAGTCGCAGTAGATTATGTTTCAAAATGGATAGAGGCAATTCCAAGTCGAAACAATGATCACAAAACAGTGATAAAGTTTTTGAAAGAAAATATTTTGAGTTGATTTGGAGTCCCTCGAGCCATAATAAGTGATGGTGGAACACATTTCTGCAACAAGCCATTTGAGTCTTTAATGAAGAAATATGGAATCACACATAAAGTTGCCACCCCTTATCACCCTCAAACAAGTGGACAAGTAGAGCTTGCTAATAGGGAGATCAAACATATTTTAGAGAAAACAGTGAACCCTAATAGGAAAGACTGGTCTTTAAGACTTAATGATGCACTTTGGGCTTATCGAACTGCTTATAAAACATCATTAGGTATGTCACCTTATAGACTAGTCTATGGAAAACCTTGTCACTTGCCTGTGGAACTTGAACATAAAGCTTATTGGGCTATTAAAACTTTCAATTCAAATCTGGATGATGCTAGTCAACTGCGAAAATTACAAATAAATGAGCTTGAGGAAATAAGAAATGATGTATATGAAAATTCAAGAATTCATAAAGCAAGAATAAAAGAATTTCATGACAAGAAAATACAGAGAAAAACCTTCAATGTTGGTCAAAAAGTCTTACTTTATAATTCTCGACTGCATTTATTTCCTGGAAAATTAAGATCAAGATGGAGCGGTCCTTTTATTGTGAAACATGTGTATCCATATGGGGCCTATGACATCGAGAATCCAAAGAATGGCAATGTTTTCAAGGTAAATGGACATCGTCTGAAAGTTTACTTTGACAATTTTTCAGTTGAACATAACTCTATTGAATTGGGTGATCCTGTATATAAAGATTGATTTTATTTTATTTTATTTTTGTTTCTTATATAAATATTGATTTTATTTTATTTTATTTTATTTTATTTTTGTTTCTTTTTGAGTGATTTTTGCAAGTTTCTTTCACCCCGGTCAAATGGCGGATAACGGTACTCCGTGACTTAAGTCGGTTCTTTCAGTTTCCCACAATTACTGATATCTGTGTATATATCTATGCAATTCTTTGAATCTCTCTTCCAATTCTCATTTGAAAATGGACACTAATCTTGAAAAATTGAAAAAGTATTTTCCCGCTCTGCCTCAGAATGCGATTACAAAAATTTACCGTGCTAGATGTGCAAGATTGAGATTGTTAATGAATCATGGAATTCCTGAAGATATTCGCTGGTTGATTGAAGCAAAGGTCTGATTATCAGGTGAGTCCTCTAACTTCATTTCACACATGTCTGGAATAGGTAAAAGCACTTTTGCAAAGAAGCGTCGTGCAAAACGACTGGATGTCTGTCATCGTTGTGCTAGATGGACTTGTAATACACAATGTCGTTCTTTAGGAATGGTATCTATAAACCGTGAAGATAAAATACAATTCATTAAGGATGGCCTAAGTAAGGAGTCTTTAGATAATCTTCTATTGACTCTTGAGACGCATCCTAGTGGAGATGTGCATCGTGCAATTCATGATTTATGGCCACTATTTCATAAAGAACATGATCGACTTAGTCTTGGGAATCTGACTAAAAAAGACCATGTTTGCCAGTTTTTAAGAAAACTGGATGGGAAGCCTATCCCCGACCCATAGAGGGCGTTTAAGCCGTTCTTGGACGTAAAACCAAGGGAAGATGTGAGCCACAATCATAACTACCTGTACATACACATGTTTTTTTTTTCAAAAGTAAATAAATAAATAAATAAAAAGAGAGAGAGTGTGTGTGAGACTCTAGCTGGCCTACATATAGATGTTATGATTGCCTTTCTACTTTCTCATCTATAAAACCTTATTTTCCTTCCTTTCATTTCTACTCAACCCATACATTCAACAAATACAGAAGTGTGTAGAAATGGCAAGTTCCTCAAGTCATTAAATAAGAAATATTTGTGTTTTCGGTGGATCTAGTCCTGGGAAAGAAAAAGAGTTTTTAGAATCAGCAAATCATCTTGGTCAGGTGCTAGCTGAGAGAAAGATTCATTTAGTGTATGGGGGAGGCAGTCTTGGGTTAATGGGAGGTGTGTCAATAGCTACATTTTTAGGAGGTAGTCAAGTTTTAGGAATCGTCCCTGAAGCTTTGGCACAAGGGGACATCATTGGAAAAACAATTGGAGAGGAACTTCAGGTCTCCACAATGTCGGCTCGAATGAATGCAATGTTTAACCATGCTGATGCTTTCATTGCTTTACCAGGTGGTCTAGGCACATTGGAAGAGATCTTTCATATTTCCTCTTGGGCTCAATTGCACATTCACCATAAACCCATAGGTTTGTTAAATGTTAATGGTTATTATGATAAGTTGTTGTCTTTTCTTGATCATGCTGTGGAACAGGAATTTCTAACATCTTCTGCACGACAAATCATAATCTTTGCTTCTACTGCTGAACAATTGATTGACCAACTACAATCTTTCATTCCTGTGATTGATCCTTCCATGAGTCGCATAAATTGGTCATCTAAGGAAAGCCGTAAAAAGCTTAGATTGGATTTGAGCCTTCATTTGTGAATTTTTGTGTCTTTTGATTTTATTATGTTTTGTTATTTCTTATTTTTGTTTCAGTGTGTTTCAGGTTTTGTCAGTGTTCGTTATTTCAGGTAATATCTTTTATACTCTATCTTTCTACCTTAGAACATTGAGGACAATGTCTCGTTTTGGTTGGGGGGAGAGGGTAGTAGTTGATAAAAAAAAAAATTATTTTTCATTTCATAAAGCATGTGCATAATTGTTGTTACTAGGATGGCAGAGTAAAGGAGTTCTTTTGTTAAAGTGACTCTTGAGACGCATCTTAGTAACCATTTTTAACAAGGTCTATTATAATACTTCCTGAAATATTCAGGTTTACAAACTCTCGTATTGTTACCACTTAATTCTGCTCATATACTTATTTAACATGTATTTTTAAACCTTAATTTACACACACACACTTTAACATATGATTGTGGGTTGCATATTGGATTATTACATTATTTATGTTCTTTTGTTAAAGGTAACAACTAAGGGAAAGGGATTGAATATAATTAAAAAAAAAAACATGAAAAAAAAAATAAAAAAAAAATAAAAAATGATGATAATAAAAATGTAGATAAGTTTGATTTCGTAGCCTCCCTAACCTAAGCAATTAAGCCCGAAGGGGTGTTTTAACACCTAATACCCTAAAGTCAACTGACTTGGGAGCTATTGGCCCAACGCTTGTTACATGGGTTGAGAAGAAAAGCTTAAGGAAATCAAACATTGCACTATCTACATATCAGTATCTGCGACCCGAGTTACTAAGCTCGTAGGGGTGTCTTAACACCTAATGCCCTAAGACCAACTGGTCTGGGAGTCATTAGCTGAAAGCTCGTTACATGGGTTAAAGATGCATGATGTTTTTAAAGTATATGTATATAGAGTTAAAAAAAAAAAGACAAAAATAGTAATCCCAACCCAAGGAAGTTAACCTTAAACATTAGAACAAAAATTTTGTTTTCTTCCAAGAAAAGCCCCATAATTATGTGTTGATACATTGAGCATAAAAGAAAGGTTTATTAATATCTTGTTAAGTGGTATTGAGCAGATATATAAATTTAATGAGAGTTTGTTTATCTGGATAGATTAATGGAAGTTAAATGATGAATACCTTGCTTTGTGAAATTTGCAAATTGTTTTAACGCTTTAATTACTAGGGACTAGTAATAAGCTGGTTGAGGGGTGTGATTAGTACTTAAAAGTGCATTTTTATCATGGTTTTATATCATCATTTTGCACTTGAAGTATCAATAACTCCTTAACTAAAATATGTTTTATAATAATGTATCTAATAATATAAGATACCTATAATTTATAGTAAATGTCTATTTTTAATGCAGGCCTATGAAATAAATGAAAGGATTGATTGATGACTTGAAGAACTTAAATTGCAAGGATAAAGAGATGGTCAAACTTAGAGAAGAGATGTCGGTGCAATCCAAACCGGAACACTGTTCGGTAATTGGGCCATATCTGGAGCTACAGATCTCAGATTTAGGTCCAATTTATATGGATGGAAAGGTAAGACATAGACCTACAACTTTCATATGGAGCCCAAGATGTAAAAAGGCCATTATCAAGTCCAAATTGTAGCAACAACAAAGAAGCCCGAATCTGTCTTCCAGCCCGAGCACTGTTCGGTATTTTGGCCATATCTGGAGTTCTAGAAGTCCAAATGAGCTGAATTGTTTACACAATAAAGCTGAGACAATTGCCTACAACTTTCATGTTTGCACCTGGCTCCAGTTTTAACGTTATCAATGACGTTTTGGGCAGACAAGAGAAGATAAGGATTGTCATCAAGTCAAAAGTTGGCCACCCACTTATCAATTAGTCATCAAATCAATAGTTCCCAATTTTGGCCTATAAAAGGAGGCATTTGCCATGCATTTAGGTATCTTGGTGTTCAGATCAAGATCATGCTCTTCCTTTCTCTCTTTGTATTTTTTGTAATGTTTATGCTTTACTTTCATTAATATCAAGTTTATGCCTTTCATTTCATTTCCTTTACTTAGTTAACTTCTATGTTCTTATTTTGTTTATTTATTTTTCTTTCTTTCATTATGTCTAGCTAAGTTAATGATGTCAAGGTGAAAAGGTTACACTAATGGTGTAAGAATAAGTATAGTGTAAACTTAATATGGACTTTAATGTTTGATACTAACATGTTTTATATTTGTTATCTTGTTCACTCTTTAATACTTTGCTTGTTAAATGACTAATCTTGATTTATGTTGTATAACACTTGGTACAACAAATGCTTGGCACTTTCATAGCCCATAATGTATGGTATAACCGACACCTGAGCTATGAAAGGAACTTGATTTGTTGTTAACATAAGTTATAATCATGAATGCTTGACGAGATTTACAAGTATTAGCATTAATTGAATAAGATGACTAATGTAATCATGTTAACAATATATAATCTGATTGGAACCTCCTTTGTGTGTGGTTTCCAATTCAATAATAAGAGTTTATACTGTACTTGTTTGATATACCATTAGTGGAATCTCTAACCTTGACATTTGTTATTATTATTGCTTAATCCTTACATTAATATTTGATCTCCAAGTTCTCATCATCATCATCTTCTTCTTCTTCTCTTTCTTTATTATTATTATTATTATTATTATCATTATTATTATTATTATTAGTACTACTACTACTACTACTACTACTACTACTACTATTATTATTATTATTATTATTATTATTATTATTATTATTATTATTATTATTATTACTATTGTTGTTGTTGTTATTGTTGTTTTATAATTGTTGTTTATAATTTGTACAATTAACCTCCCTATGGTTCGACCCCGGTCTTGCCGGGTTATTTATTACTTCGACACTCCTGCACTTGGGAGAAGACATCAATCTTTTAGTCGTGTCACTAAGTTTAATATGTCAAGGTGAAAAAGTTACACTAATGGTGTAAGAATAAGTATAGTGTAAACTTAATATAGGCTTTAATGTTTGATACTAACATATTTTGTATTTGTTATCTTGTTCACTGTTTAATACTTTCCTTGTTAAATGACTAATCTTGATTTATGTTGTATAACACTTGGTATAGCAAATGCTTGGCACTTTCATAGTCCATATTGTATGGTATAACCAACACATGAGCTATGAAAGGAACTTGATTTGTTGTTAACATAAGTTATAATCATGAATGCTTGATGAAATTTGTAAATATTAGCATTAATCGAATAAGATGACTAATGTAATTATGTTAACAATTTATAATCTAATTGGAACCTCCTTTGTGTGTGGTTTCCAATTGAATAATAAGAGTTTATACTATACTTGTTTGACATACCATTAGTAGAATCTCTAACCTTGACATTTGTTATTATCATTGTTTAATCGTTATATTAATATTCCATCTCAAAGTTCTCATCTTCTTCTTCTCCTTCTTTTTCTTTATTATTATTATTATTATTATTATTACTACTACTACTACTACTACTACTACTACTACTACTACTACTATTATTATTATTAGTACTACTAATACTACTAATACAATTATTATTATTATTATTATTAGTTATAATTATTATTTATAATTTGTACAATTAACCTCCTTGTGGTTCGACCTCGGTCTTGCCGGGTTATTTATTACTTCGATACTCCTACACTTGGGAGAAGACATCAATCTTTTGGTCGTGTCATCTCCCTTTTATAAATACAGGGGAGATGAAGAAAACAAAAGGGGTGGGAAAAGGAGAAAAAAAAAAGAAGAGATAAGAGAATGGGGATAATAGCAAAAAAAAAAGACCGAAAGAAAGAGAAGAAGTAGAGAAAAGAATGGAAAATAGAGGAGTGAGAGAGAAGATATAAAAATAGAGAGAGGTAGAAAGGCAGAACGACCACCTTCAACCCCAACGACGCCACCGTTGCGCTTCCTCTCCACTACCACTAGCAATAGCATCTTATTGAGCAGTAAAAGAAGAAAAAGCAGCAGTGCTTGCCTTTATATAGGGAAAAGAAGCCATGTCGGCCACTATAGTCCCTACACCGCGATAACAGCATTTCCACCACCATCAACATCGCCTCGATGCCTCCACAAGTAACCCCTTACTGCCTCATTTAGTTCCCCCTTTTATAGTCCTTACTTGTATTTTATTGCATGCAAATGCACAATAACCAACCTATATGGGCCTAGGCCGAAACAATAGCCTAGCTTATAGTAGATGGGTTGGATCCAGCCCAGCCCAGAAAGGGTGGGCCAAGTCTGACCCATTTTTTTAGAAAAATTAACAAATATTTTTTTTAGAATGTTTAAAATTTACCCGTGTAGTTTTTATGTTATTTTGATTAATATTGAGCATTATTTTTATATTGTAAAAATACAAATCCAGTATTAAAATATCTGGTTTTTGTCAAAATTTTCAAAAATATAAAAAAAGAAAAAAATATTTTTGTGTATACGATCAAGTGTTTCAAAACTAAAAGTCATATTGTGTTTTTTATACACCAAAAAATAATGTTTTAGCATGCATTTTGGCTTTAATAACCATTTTATTAAAGTTAAGAGGAGTTTGGCCAAAATTGTAAAAACAACAAAAAAAATTATGTTGTTTTGTTTTAGTATTAAGGATTACAAATTTATACATAAAATATATTTTTGATATTAAAAATTTATTTTTTTCACTACCAACATAGAACGGTTAGGTTTTTTTTACTCAATAACATAGGGATGTCCTTCAAAGAAGGACTTTTCATAAACGATAAACAGATTAATAAATTTTAGACACCACAACTAAACCTAGGTGGCAACTCGTAGTCCATATGTTTCATCATACAAGAAGTATGACCATATGTCACCCCCTAAAGGGTGATTTCATCATATAGATTAATGTGTACATATTTATTCATTGTAAATAACATGCATACATACCAAGTTGAAATATAAGTCATCAAAAGGTTTACAACACCCAACTTCAAGCAAGAAACATGGAAGATGAAGAGCGTGCTTTATATGATGCCTATTTTCAAGAACAGTTAGAGTCTTTGAAAAAAGTGTGGCTCACCTTACTAGTTTACTCGAGTAAACACTAAGAAATATGTTTAGCGAAGGTCCTTCTGATTGACTGGTCACCTTTAATCAGGCTCCTACTACAATGCAAACTGAAGAAAGGATGAGCGAACATGGTTAAGAGCCTCAGCAAAACCCAATATTTGTGCAGTCAGTGACACCTGCACCAGCTCCAACAGTCATGAAGACATCGGTTAACGAGTCCTATAAGACTATGTCATCTGATAGCATAGATCAAGCTAAAATAGAGGTGTTGGAAGCCAAACTTAAAGTCATTGAAAGGTTAGACTTATATGACCTAGTACGGGTAGCAAAGAAGTGTTTAATCCTAAATGTGATTGTCCCAAAGAACTTTCGTGTTTTAAGTTCATTAAATATAGTGGAACATAATGCCCCATGACTCATCTCATGTTCTACTGTAATAAAATGACAGGGGTAATATTGATGTATTTTTTTATGACAGGTTAAGTGAAGCAATTTTGAGCTGGTATATAAGATTGGACAACACCAAAATCTGAAGATAAAAAGATCTTGTGGATGATTTTATCAAACAGTACAAGTATAATTTGGAAATTGTTACTAACAAAACTAGTGATTAGTACTTAAAAGTGTATTTTTATCAAGGTTTTATATCATCATTTTACACTTGAAATATCAATAACTCCTTAACTAAAGCATGTTTTATAATAACATATCTAATAATATAAGATGCCTTTAATTTGTAGTAAATGTTCATTTTAAATATAGGTCTATCACATAAATGAAAAGATTGATTGATGAATTTAGGAACTGAAATTGAAAGGACAAAGAGATAATCAAAC
The DNA here is from genome assembly GCA_026413675.1 of Populus pruinosa. Taxonomy (NCBI): domain Eukaryota; kingdom Viridiplantae; phylum Streptophyta; class Magnoliopsida; order Malpighiales; family Salicaceae; genus Populus; species Populus pruinosa. Next base: position 23,058,251 of record CM048596.1, read on the forward strand.
TTAGAAAAGAAATGTTGGTGCAATCCAAACCGGAATATTATTTGGTAACTAGGTCATATCTAGAGTTATAGATCTCTGATTTATGTCTATTTTATATAGATAAAAAGATAAAACATAGACCTATAACTTTTATATGAAGCCCAAGAATTAAAAAAAGCTATTTCCAAGTCCAAATTATAGCAACAACAAAGAAGTTTGAATTTGTGCTACAGCCCGAGCACTGTTTAGTGTTTGGCCCATACCTGAAGTTCTAGAAGTCCAAATGACCTTCATTTTTTTTCTAACAAGCTAAGATAATTTCCTCCAACTTTCATTTGATAAGTGGTTTCAATTCTGATATTATCAATGATATTTTGAGAAGATAAGAGAAGATACGGATTGTCACTAAGTCAAGAGTTGGCCACCCACTCATCAATTAGTCATCAAATCAATAGTTTCCAGTTTTGGCCTATAAAAGGAGGCATTTGCTATGCATTTAGGTATCTTGGTCTCCATATCAAGATTATGCCTTTTCTTTTGTCTCTTTATATTTTTGTAATGCTTAAGTTTTGCTTTAATTAATATCAAGTTTATGCCTTTCATTTCCTTTCTTTTACTTAGTTAAATTTTATCTTATTTATGTTCTTATTTTATTTATTTATTTATTTTTCTTTCTTTCATTATATTTAGTTAAGTTTATTATGTCAAGGTGAAAAAGTTATACTAATAATGTAATAATAAGTATAGTGTAAACTCAATATGGACCTTAATGTTTGATACTAACATATTTCGTATTTATTATCTTGTTCAATATTTAATACTTTGTTTGTTAAATAACTAATTTAGATTTATGTTGTATAACTAATTAGTACTTAAAAGTGCATTCTCATTAAGGATTTATGTTATCATATTGCACCTAAAGTATCATTAAATTTCCTAATAAAAACATGTTTTATATTACAAGTTTAAAAATTAATATACCTTTATTTCATGGTAAATGTTCATCCTAAATGCAAGTCTATCACATAAATAAAAGGATTGATTGATGAGTTTAAGGATTGAAATTGAAAGGATATAGAAAAGGCCAAATTTAGCAAAGTGTTGCTAGTGCATTCCAAACACGAATACTGTTTGGTAATTGGATCATATCTGGAGTTGTAGATATCAAATTTAGGTCCATTTTATATGGATGGAAAGGTAAGCCATAGACCTACAAATTTTATATGGACTCAAAGACTCAGTTCTGTCATTTTCAAGTTCAAATCTTAGCAACAACAAAGACGTTGGAAGCTGTCTTGCAGCTCAAGCACTACTTGGTTTTTGGCTCATATCTTGAGTTCTAGAAGTCCAAATGAGCTCTGGTTTTTTTTTTTTGTTGGAAAGCTGAGACAATTGCCCACAACTTTCACAATTCAGTTAGCTATAATTTTAATGTGAGCAATGGCATTTTGGCCAGCCAACAATATCAATAATCAACCCACAATATCGAAAAAACAACATCCATTAATGTCAAAAACCAGCCACCAAATCAATGGATGCCCACCAATTATTCAATCAATCAATAGTTCTAAATCTTAGCCTATAAAAGGAGACATTTACCATGTATTTATTCATATTATTTTTTAGATCAAAGTTATCTTCTTGCTTTCTTTCTACATCTTTGTAATGTTCAAGTTTTCTTTCATACTATAGTAATCTCTTGTTTATGATCTTTCATTTCCTTTCCTATACTTTTATGATCTTTCATTTCCTTTCCTATACTTAGTTAGCTTATATTATGTTTATGTTCTTATATTGTTTATTTATGTTTTTCTCCTTCTTAATGTTTAGCTAAGTTAATTATGTCAAGGTGAAAAAGTTTCTCTAATGGTGTTAGAATAGGTATAATATAAACTCAACATGGACTTTAAATGTTTATATCCAAGAAAGATTGTTATTAACATGTTTTATCTTTTTATCTTACTAATTCTTAATACCTTGCTTATTAAATGGTTAATTTAGATTTATGTTGTATAATACTTGGTACATCAAATGCTTGATACTTTATAGTATTCGGCCGACATCGTTATTATGATAGGAACTTCATTTATGGTTAACATAAACTAGCAACATGAATGCTTGATGATATTTATAAGTATGGTGTTACTTAGATAAGATGATTAATATGATCATGTTAGTAATTTATAATGAGCTAACAATGAGAAATCATTTGATTGAAACCTCCTTTGTATGTGGTTTCTAGTTGAGTAATAAAAAGAGTTTATATTATATTTATTTGAAATACCATTAGTGAATCCTATAACCTTGACATATATTTTGTTATTGTTTAATCCTTACATCAATATCACATCCCAAAACTTTCTTCAACTGTTTTTCAGTTATTATTCTCTTCAAATCTTTTTATTTATTTGTAATTTATATAATTCACCTCCCTGTGGTTCGACCCCTGTATTACCGGGTTATTTTACTTTGACACTCCTGCACTTGGAATAAGACATCAACTCTTTGATCATGTCAAGTTTTTGGCGCCGTTGCCGAGGAGGTAAGTTATTGTATAAATTAAATATTTTATCTTATTTTATTTTCACATTTATTTATTTTTCTAATTGTTGTTTCTTTTTCTTTTTTTTCTTTTGTTTTCTATTGTATATGCATGAGAGTTTAGACACGTATATTAAGTGGTAGAATTTCTAGAAAATCCTTATTTTCTTTAGAAAACATGGCCGAAGAAGATAACCAATCAATTCATAATGAGAATAATGAGAATAATTGTGTTAGAATACTTAGAGATCATATGAATCCAACAAGAATAAGTGCATCATCATGTATTGTTTTTCCTACTGATGCATCTCATTTTAATTTTAAGTCAGGTATTATTCAACTTTTACCCACTTTTCATGGCTTAGAATTAGAAAATCTATACTTGCACTTAAGAGAATTTGAAGAAGTTTGTAACACTTATAATGACTTAAATTGTAGTATGTGACACGACCAAAAGATTGATGTCTTCTCCTAAGTGCAGGAGTGTCGAAGTAATAAATAACCCGGTAAGATCGGGGTCGAACCACAAGGAGGTTAATTGTACAAATTATAAATAACAATAATACAACAACAACAACAACAACAACAACAACAACAATAATAATAATAATAATAATAAATAAAAAGAAGGAGAAGAAGAAGAAGAAGAAGAAGATGAGAACTTTGAGAAGGAATATTAAAGTAACTATTAAACAATGATAATAAAAAATGTCAAGGTTAGAGGTTCCACTAATGGTATGTCAAACAAGTATAATATAAACTCTTATTATTCAATTGGAAACCACACATAAAGGAGGTTCCAATCAGATTATAAATTGTTAACATGATTACATAAGTCATCTTATTTGATTAATGCTAATACTTGTAAATTTCGTCAAGCATTCATGATTATAACTTATGTTAACAACAAATCAAGTTCCTTTCATAGCTTAGGTATCGGTTATACCATACAGTATGAACTATGAAAGTGCCAAGCATTTGTTGTACCAAGTGTTATACAACATAAATCAAGATTAATCATTTAACAAGCAAAGTATTAAAGAGTAAACAAGATAACAAATATAAAACATGTTAGTATCAAACATTAAAGTCCATATTAAGTTTACATTATACTTATTTTTACACCATTAGTGTAACCTTTTCACCTTGATATAATTAAATTAGCTAGACATAATGAAAGAAAGAAAAATAGATAAACAAAATAAGAACATAAAAGTTAACTAAGTAAAGGAAAGGAAATGAAAGGCATAAACTTAATATTAATGAAAGCAAAGCATAAACATTACAAAAAATACAAAGAGGGAAAGGAAGAACATGATCTTGATCTAAAAACCAAGATGCCTAAATACATGGCAAATGCCTCCTTTTATAGGTCAAAATTAGGAACTATTGATTTGATGACTAATTGATAAGTGGGTGGCCAACTCTTGACTTGGTGACAATCCTTATCTTCACTTGTCTGCCCAAAACGTCATTGATAACGTCAAAATTGGAGCCAGTTGAAAACATGAAAGTTGTAGACAATTGTCTCAACTTTCTTGTGTAAAAATTCAGCTCATTTGGACTTCTAGAACTCCAGATATGGTCAAAATACCGAACAGTGCTCGGGCTGGAAGACAGATTCGGGCTTCTTTGTTGTTGCTATAATTTGGACTTGATAATGGCCTTTTTAGATCTTGGGCTCCATATGAAAGTTGTAGGCCTATGTCTTACCTTTCCATTCATATAAATTGGACCTAAATCTGTGATCTGTAGCTTCAGATATGACCCAATTACCAAACAGTGTTCCAGTTTGGATTGCACCGACATCTCTTTTCTAAGTTTGACCATCTCTTTGCCCTTGTAATTTAGGTTCTTAAAGTCATCAATCAATCCTTTCATTTATGTGATAGGCCTGCATTTAAAATGAATATTTACCATAAATTAAAGGTATCTTATATTATTAGATATATTATTATAAAACATGCTTTAGTTAAGGAGTTATTCATACTTCAAGTGCAAAAGAATGATATAAAACCATGATAAAAATGTATTTTTAAGTACTAATCAGTATGAACACCATCAGATTAAAGCTTTTTTTTTTCGTTAAAAGATAAATCTAAAACATGGTTACAAAATATTAGGTTAAGATCCATTCATTCTTGGGATGAAATGCAACAACAGTTTTTAAAGAAATTTTTCCCTTCTCATAAAACAAACTTTTTCAAAAGACAAACCACCACTTTTACTCAAAAATCAAGAGAAACATTTTACAAATGTTGGGATAGATATAAAGACTTGCTTAATGCCTATCCTTATCATGGTTTTGAAACATGGAGATTGGTTTCATAATTTTATGAAGGGTTAACACCTAAAGATAGGCAAATGGTGGAATTAATATGCAATGGAACTTTTAAAAATAAAAACCCTAATGAAGCAATGGAGTATCTAGACTTGCTAGCTGAAAATGCTCAAAATTGGGACACCACAGGTACTTGTGAGGCACCAGGTAAAACTCAACCTTATACATCTAATGAAGGTATGTACAACCTTAGGGAAGATCATGACCTCTAAGCTAAATTTACATCTTTAGCTAGAAAAGTTGAGGCACTAAAATTTAAAAAGAGTGGTCAATTAAAATCTCTTCAAGAAATTATGTGTCAAATTTGTGAAACCAATGAACACTCAACTAATGATTGTCCCACTTTATCTTCTTTTAAGGAATGTCTCTATGAACAAGCCAATGCTTTAAATAGTTTCCAAAGACCAAATTATAACCCATACTCACAAACATACAACTCTGGTTGGAGAAATTACCCAAATTTCAGTTAGAAGAGAGGTAACAATAATTCACAAACTTCACAGCCACCATTTCAAACACAACATAATTTTCAAAATTCTCATGGATATGCACCTCTTTATATTCCCCCTCTTAGAAGAAATCTTGAGGAAACATTACATGCATTCATTGAAAAGCAAGAGACAATCAACACTCAAAATGCTCAAATCATGGCTGATTTGAAAGATACTCTTGGAAAGTTCACATCTACTCTCAGTTTTCAGGAGAAAGGTAAGTTTCCATCTCAACCCCAGCCAAATCCCAAGGGGCAATACAATTCAAGTACAAGTAATTCCGGAAGCCAACATCTAGATCAAGTCAAATTAGTCGCTACTCTCCGTAGTGGTAAGGTTATTAAAAAACCCATTCTTAAACCTTGTGAGAAAGAAGATGAGGTAGTCTCCAAGGGTAAGGAAAATGTTGAACCTGATCGTTGCAAGGAAGAGACTGATTCCCCACCAGCACTTCCATTTCCTCATGTTATGACCAAACAAAGGAAAGTCAATCACAATTCTGAAATCTTTAAAACTTTCAAACAGGTAAGGATTAATATACCTTTGCTAGATTCTATTAAACAGGTACCATCTTATGCTAAATTTTTGAAAGATCTGTGCACTATAAAGAGCAAATTGAATGTGAAAAAGAAAGTCTTCTTAGCTGAACAAGTAAGTGTCATTCTTCATAACAATAATGCTTTAAAATATAAAGACCCTGGTTGTCCTATAATTTCTTGTTTTATTGGAGAACATAAAATCGATAGAGCTTTACTTGATCTTGGAGCTAGTGTGAATTTACTTCCATATTCGGTTTTTCAAAGTCTCAATCTAGGTGAGTTAAAACCTACTTCTATAACTCCTTTACTTGCTGATAGATCTATAAAAATACCTAGAGGAATAGTTGAAGATGTGTTAGTACAAGTTGATAAATTCATCTTTCCTGTGGATTTTATTGTCTTGGATACACAACCTGTTGAAGCATGCAATTTAATTCCTGTTATTTTAGGACGTCCATTTCTTACAACTTCTAATGTATTGATTAATTGTAGGAATGGAGTGATGAAATTATCTCTTGGAAACATGACATTGAAAATGAATGTTTTTAACATTTGCAAGCAACTTGGAGATGATAATGATTTACAGGACGTAGATTTTATTGAAAAAATAATTTATGATCAATTTGAAAATTCTTCCAATGAAACTAAGTTTAATGAATATGAAGATTTGCAAATGGTTTATTTTCAGAAAGAATCAAAGGCAAATATTTGGAGACTAAAAATTAAGGAATTGCCACCACGATCAATTGGGTCCATACCTTCAAGTGTTCAACCACCAAAACCCGATTTGAAGCCATTGCCATGTAATCTCAAATACTTAATTTTGGGAGAAAATGAAACTTTTTTGGTAATAATTTCTTCCAAACTTAATGTTCATCAAGAAGGTAAGTTATTACAAACTCTAAAAATGCACAAAAATGCATTAGGATGGACCATAGCTGACATGAAAGGAATTAGTTCTTTAATTTGCACACACAAGATTTATTTGGAGGAAAATGCTAAACTTTCTAGAGAAATCCAACGAAGGCTTAATCCTAATATAAAAGAAGTAGTGAGGAATGAAGTCATTAAACTTCTAGATAATAGAATCATTTATCCTATTTCTGATAGCAAATGGGTAAGGCCTACCCAAGTTGTACCTAGAAAGTCTGGAGTTACTGTGATAACAAATGAGAAAAATGAGTTAATTCCAACGAGGACTATTACTGGTTGGCGCATGTGCATTGACTATAGGAAACTTAATTCAATGACTAGAAAATATTACTTTCCTTTACATTTCATGGATTAAATTCTAGAAAGAGTTACAGGTCATGAATTTTATTATTTTCTAGATGGTTATTCAGGTTACAACCAAATTGAAATTGCATTTGAACATCAAGAGAAAACTACTTTCACATGTCCATTTAGTACATTTGCATGCCGAAGGATGCCTTTTGGATTATGTAATGCACTAGCCATGTTTCAAAGATACATGCTTAGCATATTCAGTGATATGGTTGTATGTTTTCTTGAGATTTTTATGGATGATTTTTCTATTTTTGGTGATAATTGTTTAACTAATTTGGAAAAGGTTTTGAATAGGTGTGAAGAGAAGAATCTTATGTTGAATTGGAAAAAATGTCATTTTATAGTAACAAACAACATTGTACTTGGTCACATTGTTTCATCAATAGGAATTGAGGTTGATAAATCTAAAATTGAGTTAATTGCCAACTTGTCAACACCAAAATCTGTCAAAAATGTTAGATCATTTTTAGGACATGCAGGTTTTTACAGAAGGTTTATCAAAGATTTTAGTATAATATCTAGGCCATTATTGAACCTTCTAACAAAGAATAATGTTTTTGAATGGACTGAATATTATGAAAAAACCTTTGTTAAACTTAAAAACCTACTTACATCTACTCCTGTCATTCAACCTCTTAATTGGTCATTACCTTTTGAAATAATGTGTGATGTTAGTGATTATGTCGTGGGTGCTGTTTTAGGACAAATAAAAGATAAGAAACCCTATGAGATTTACTATACAAGTAAAACTTTAAATAGTGCTCAAATAAATTACATAACCACTGAAAAGGAATTACTTGTTGTAGTATTTGCATGTGAAAAATTCAGATCTTATCTTGTTGGCTCCCCTGTTATTGTTTTTAGCGATTATACAGCGTTAAAATATCTTCTTTCTAAGAAGGATTCTAAAGCTAGATTGGTGTAGTGGATTTTGTTACTTAAAGAATTCGATATTACAATCAAGGATAAGAAAGGCACCGAAAATGTTGTCACGGATCATTTGTCAAGATTGACAACTGATTTGAAATCCGACATCATACCAATCGATGACTACTTTCGTGATGAATCTTTGCTTTCTGTCACTACAATGCCTTGGTTTGCTAATATTGTTAATTTTCTTGTTTCAAGACATTTGTCAACACATTGGGGCACCCAAGAAAAAAGAAAGTTCTTGAACGAAGTGAAGAACTTTTATTGGGATGACCCTTATTTATTCAAATATTGTCCTGATTAATATTTTGAAGATGCATTCCCGACAATGAGGCAAGTAATATCATTAAATTTTGTCATTCTAAGGCATGTGGGGGTCATTTTTCATAAAAAAAACAGCTGTAAAAATCTTACAATGTGAATTTTATTGGCCCACCATATTCAAGGACACACATGCATTCTGCAAAACTTGTGAAAATTATCAAAAGTTAGGATCTCTTTTAAAACGTCATATGGTGCCTTTAAGTACTATTCTTGTCATTGAAATCTTTGACTGTTTGGGTATAGATTTTATAGGTCCATTTACTTCATCATTTGGTTTGGTGTACGTATTAGTCATAGTAGACTATGTTTCAAAATGGATAGAAACAATTCCAAGTCGTAACAACGATCATAAAACAATCATTAAGTTTTTGAAAGAAAACATTTTGAGTCGATTCGGAATCCCTCGGGCTATGATAAGTGATGGTAGAACATATTTCTGTAACAAGCCATTTGAATCTTTAATGAAGAAATATGGAATCACACACAAAGTTGTCACCCCTTATCACCCTCAGACAAATGTGCAAGTAGAACTTGCTAATAGGAAGATCAAACAAATCTTAGAAAAAATAGTGAACCCTAATTGAAAGGACTGGTCTTTAAGACTTAATGATGCACTTTAGGCTTATTGAACTGCTTTTAAAACATCATTAGTTATGTCACCTTATAGGTTGGTTTATAGAAAACCTTGTCATTTGCCTGTGGAACTTGAATACAAAGCTTATTGGGCTATTAAAGTTTTCAATTCAAAATTGGATGATGCTAGCCAGTTGCGTAAGCTACAAATAAATAAGCTTAAAGAAATAAGAAATGATGCATATGAGAATTCAAAAATTCATAAAGCAAGAATCAAAGACTTTCATGATAAAAGAATCTTAAGAAAAACATTTGATGTTGGTCAAAAAGTTTTGCTTTATAGTTCTCGACTCCATTTATTTCCTGGAAAGCTAAGATCAAGATGGAATGATCCATTTGTTGTGAAACATATATATCCTTATGGGGCATTTGATATTGAGAATCCAAAGAATGGTAATGTTTTCAAGGTCAATGGACATTGTTTAAAAGCTTACTTTGATAATTTTCCTAGTGAAAATGAATCCATTGGTTTGAATGATCTTGTATAGAAAGGTTGATTATTTTGTTTTTCTCATATTTGTTTTATATTTCTTTTTGGTGTGACTTTTGTGTCTTTCTCCAACCCCGGTCAAATGGTGAATAACGATACTCTGTGACTCTTAAGTCGGTTCTTTTAGTTTCACATGATAATTGATATCTCTATATATATATTTGTTCAATTCCTTGTTCCTTCTCTTTTCTTTACATCTCTTCTTCACTTCTCTTTAAAAACAAACAAAAAAAAAAACAAAAATGGACACCACTCTTGAAAAATTGAAAAAGTATTTTCCTACTCTGCTTTAGAATGCGATTACAAAAATTTACCGTGCTAGGTGTGAAAGATTGAGGTTGTTAATGAACCATGAAATTCCTGAAGATATTATCTGGATAATTGAAGCAAAGATCCGATTAGCAGGTGAGTCTTCCAACTCTTTTATTTCATACATGCCTGGGACAGGTAAAAGCACTTTTGCAAAGAAACGTCATGCAAAACAACTGAAAGTCTGTCATCGATGTGCCAGATGGACTTGTAATTCAAAATGTTGTTCTTAAGGAATGATATCTATAAACCATGAAGATAAAATACAATTCATTAATGATGACTTGAGTAAGGAGTCTTTAGATAATCTTCTATTAACTCTTGAGACGCATCCTAGTGGAGATGTGCATCGTGCAATTCATGATTTATGGCCTCATTTTCATAAAGAACTTGATCGACTTAGTCTTGGTAATCTGACTAAAAAAGACCCTGTTTGCCAGTTTTTAAGAAAACTGGATGGGAAGCCTATCCCCGACCTATAGAGGGCGTTTAAGCCGTTCTTGAACGTAAAACCAAGGGAAAGCTGTGAGCCACAATCACAACTGCTTGTACATATATATATATATATATATATCTGTGTTTGTGTGTGTGTGTATAATAAAATAATAATAATAATAATAAATAAATAAAAAAGAGAAGAGTGAGACTTCAGCTAGCCTACATATAGGTGGTATGCTTTGCATTTTCAATTTCTCATCTATAAAATCTTCTCTTCCTTCCCATCATTTCTACTCAACCCATTCATTTAGCATATATAGAAGTGTGTAGAAATGGCAAGTTTCTCTGTTCCTAAAATAAAAACTATTTGTGTTTTTGGTGGATCTAGTCCTAGAAAAGAAAAAAAGATTTTAGAATTAGCAAATCATCTTGGTCGGGTACTAACTGAGAGAAAGATTCATTTAGTGTATAGGGGAGGCTGCCTTGGGTTAATGGAGGGTGTTTCAATAGCTGTATTTGTAGGAGGCAGTCAAGTTTTGGGGCTTGTCCCCAAAACTTTAGCAAAGCTTTAGCCGAAGGGGATATCATTAGAAAAACAATTGAAGAGGAATTACAGGTCTCCATAATGTCTGATAGAATGAATACAATGATTAACCATACCGATGTCTTCATTGCCGTACTAGGTGGTCTGGGTACATTGGAAGAGATCTTTCATATTTTCTCTTGAGCCCAACTGCACATTCACCATAAACCTATATGTTTGTTAAATGTTAATGGTTTTTATGATACTTTGTTATCTTTTCTTGATCAAGCTGTGAAACAGGAATTTCTAACTGATTAGTACTTAAAAGTGCATTTTTATCATGGTTTTATATCATCATTTTGCACTTGAAGTATCAATAACTCCTTAACTAAAGCATGTTTTATAATAATATATCTAATAATATAAGATACCTTTAATTTATGGTAAATGTTCATTTTAAATGCAGGCCTATCACATAAATAAAAATATTGATTGATGACTTTAAGAACTTAAATTGCAAAGGCAAAGAGATGGTCAAACTTAGAAAAGAGATGTCGGTGCAATTCAAACCGGAACACTGTTCGGTAATTGGGTCGTATCTGGAGCTACAGATCTCAGATTTAGGTCCAATTTATATGGATGGAAAGGTAAGACATAGGCCTACAACTTTCATATGGAGCCCAAGATCTAAAAAAGCCATTATCAAGTCCAAATTGTAGCAACAACAAAGAAGCCCGAATCTGTCTTCCAGCCCGAGCACTGTTCGGTGTTTTGGCCATATATAGAGTTCTAGAAGTCCAAATGAGCTGAATTGTTTACACAAGAAAGCTGAGACAATTGCCTATAACTTTCATGTAACTAGCTCCAATTTTGACGTTATCAATGACGTTTTGGGCAGACAAGAGAAGATAAGGATTGTCACCAAGTTAAAAGTTGGCCACCCACTTATCAATTAGTCATCAAATCAATAGTTCCCAATTTTGGCCTATAAAAGGAGGCATTTGCCATGCATTTAGGCATCTTGGTTTCCAGATCAAGATCATGCTCTTCCTTTCTCTCTTTGTATTTTTTGTAATGTTTATGCTTTGCTTTCATTAATATCAAGTTTATGCCTTTCATTTCCTTTCCTTTACTTAGTTAACTTTTATGTTCTTATTTTGTTTATCTATTTTGCTTTCTTTCATTATGTCTAGCTAAGTTAATTATGTCAAGGTGAAAAGGTTACACTAATGGTGTGAGAATAAGTATAATGTAAACTTAATATGGACTTTAATGTTTGATACTAACATGTTTTATATTTGTTATCTTGTTCACTCTTTAATACTTTGCTTGTTAAATGACTAATCTTGATTTATGTTGTATAACACTTGGTACAACAAATGCTTGGCACTTTCATAGCCCATAATGTATGGTATAACCGACACCTGAGCTATGAAAGGAACTTGATTTGTTGTTAACATAAGTTATAATCATGAATGCTTGACGAGATTTACAAGTATTAGCATTAATTGAATAAGATGACTAATGTAATCATGTTAACAATATATAATCTGATTGGAACCTCCTTTGTGTGTGGTTTCCAATTCAATAATAAGAGTTTATACTATATTTGTTTGATATACCATTAGTGGAACCTCTAACCTTGACATTTGTTAGTATTATTGTTTAATCCTTACATTAATTTTCCATCTCCAAGTTCTCATCATCATCTTCTTCTTCTCTTTCTTTATTATTGTTATTAGTACTACTACTACTACTACTACTACTACTACTACTACTACTACTACTACTACTACTACTATTATTATTATTATTATTATTATTATTATTATTATTATTGTTATTGTCATTGTTGTTATTATTGTTATTACTATTATTATTGTTGTTGTTGTTGTCATTATTATTGTTGTTGTACTATTGTCGTTTATAATTTGTACAATTAACCTCCCTGTGGTTCGACCCCGGTCTTGCCGGGTTATTTATTACTTCGACACTCCTGCACTTGGGAGAAGACATCAACCTTTTAGTCATGTGAAGTTTTTGGCGCCGTTGCGAGGGAGGTAAGTCTTGTATAAATTATAATATTTATTTTATTTTCTCTTTTCACTTTTTTTGTATATAACTTTGTTTCTTTTCTTTTGTTTCTTTTTATTTTGTTTTCTTCCTCCTTCTTTTGCTTTCTTCTTCTTTTTTTTATTTTATTCCTACACGTGCACGAGAGTGTGGTCACGTACATCAAGTGGTAGACTTTGTAGGATATCCTCATCATTTTCAGAAAATATGGCAGAAGAAGATAATCAATCACTTCAAAATGAGAATAATGAGAATAACCGTGCTAGAACACTTAGAGACCACATGAATCCCATAAGAACAAGTGCACCATCATGCATAGTTTTTCCTCCTGATGCATCTCATTTTAATTTTAAACCAGGTATTATTCAACTTTTACCTTCTTTTCATGGTTTAGAATTGGAAAATCCATACTTGCATTTAAGAGAATTTGAGGAGGTGTGCAACACATATAATAACTTAAATTGTAGCATGAACACCATCAGATTAAAGCTTTTTCCTTTTTCATTAAAAGATAAAGCTAAAACATGGCTACAAAATTTAAGACCAGGATCCATTCGTGCTTGGGATGAAATGCAACAATAATTTTTAAAGAAGTTTTTCCCATCTCATAGAACAAACTCTTTCAAGAGACAAATCACCACTTTCACTTAAAAACCAAGAGAAACATTTTACAAATGTTGGGATAGGTATCGAGACTTGCTTAGTACTTGCCCTCATCATGGTTTTGAAACATGAAGATTGGTTTCACATTTATATGAAGGGTTAACACCTAACGATAGGCAAATTGTTGAATTGATGTGCAATGGAACTTTTGAAGATAAAGACCCTGATGAAGCAATGGAGTACTTAGACTTGTTAGCTGAAAATGCTCAAAATTGGGACACTGCGGGTACTTATGAGGCACTGAGTAAAACTCAACCTCATACATCTAGTGGAGGTATGTACAACCTTAGGGAAGATCATGACCTTCAAGCCAAGTTTGCATCTTTAGCTAGAAAAGTCGAGGCACTAGAATTGAAAAAGAGTGGTCAATTAAAATCTGTTGAAAACATTGTGTGTCAAATCTGTGAAACAAATGAACACTCAACCAACGATTGTCTAACCTTACCTTCTTTTAAGGAATGTCTCCATGAACAAGCCCATGCTTTAAACAGTTTTGAAAGGCCCAATCATAACCCATATTTGCAAACATACAATCCTGGTTGGCAAAATCACCAAAATTTCAGTTGGAAGAGTGACAATGCACAAACTTCACAACCACAGTTTCAAGCACACCATAATTTTCAAAATTATCATGGATATGCACCTCCTTATGCTCCACCTCCTACAAGAAATTTTGAGGAAACTTTGTATGCATTCATTAAAAAGCAAGAGACAATCAACACTCAACTTGCTCAAAGCATAACAGATTTTAAAGATACTCTTGCAAAATTCACATCTGCTCTCAATTTTCAAGAGAAAGGTAAGTTTCCATCTCAACCACAGCAAAATCTCAAGGAGCAATACAATGCAAATGCAAGTAGTTATGGAAGTCAACATATGGATCAAGTCAAATCAGTCATCGCTCTTCATAATGGTAAGGTTATTAAAAAACCCACTCTTGAACCTTATGAGAAAGATGATGAGTCAATCTCTAAGGGTAAGGAAGGGGTTGAATCTGAACATTGCAAAGAAACGACTAATGCACCGCCAGCACTTCCATTTCCTCATGCCATGACCAATCAAGAAGAAATCGAGGATGAAAAAGGCACCAAAAAGGTTGATGCGGATCTTTTATCAAAAGTGACAACAGATTCAACACCCGACATCACACCAATCGATGATTACTTTCCTGATAAATCTCTACTTTCTCTTAGTTCAATGCCTTGGTTTGCTAAAAATATCAATTTTCTTACTTCAGGATTTTTGCTAGCTCACTGGAGTACCGAAGATAAAAGCAAATTTTTGAGCAACGTGTAAAATTTTTATTGGGATGACCCTTACTTATTCAATTATTGTCTTGATCAAATATTTCAAATATGCATTCCCGACAATGAGGTAAGTGATGTTATTAAATTTTGTCACTCTAAGACACGTGGGGATCATTTCTCATCAAATAAGAGGATTGTAGAAATCTTACAGAGTGGATTTTACTGGCCCACCATTTTCAAGGAGTCACATGCATTCCGTAAAAACTATGAAAATTGTCAAAAGGTGGGATTTATTTCAAAACATAGAGAGTCTTTAGATAATCTTCTATTGACTCTTAAGTCTCATCATAGTCGAGATAAGCATAATGTAATTCATGACTTAGGAACCCATTTTCATAAAGAACATGCTTGGCATAGTCTTGGGAATTTGACTAAAAAAAGACCCTGTTTGCTAGTTTTTAAAAAAACTGGATGGGAAGCCTATCCTCGACCCATAGAGGGCGTTTAAGCCGTTCTTGGACGTAAAACCAAGGGAAGATGTGAGCCACAATCACAACTGCGATTTGAGTCTTATCTTGTAAAAATTTGTGTCTTTTATTTTTATTAAAAGCATAATATTTGTGTTTTGTCATTTCTTATTTTTGTTTCAGTGTATTTCAGGTTTGTCAGTGTTTGTTATTTCAGGTGATATCTTCTATACTCTATCTTTCTACCTTAGAACATTGAGGACAATGTCTCGTTTTGGTTGGGGGGAGAGGGTAGTAGTTGATAAAAAAAAATATTTTTCATTTCATAAAGCATGTGCATAATTGTTGTTACTAGGATGACAGAGTAAAGGAGTTCTTTTGTTAAAGTGACTCTTGAGACGCATCTTAGTAACCATTCTTAACAAGGTCTATTATAATACTTCCGGAAATATTCAGGTTTACAAACTCTCGTATTGTTACCGCTTAATTCTGCTCATATACTTATTTAACATGTATTCTTAAACCTTAATTTACACACACACACTTTAACATATGATTGTGGGTTGCATATTGGATTATTATATTATTTATGTTCTTTTGTTAAAGGTAACAACTAAGGGAAAGGGATTGTATATAATAAAAAAAACAAAAAGAAAAAAAAAGAAAAAGAAAAAAAAATGATGATAATAAAAATGTAGACAAGTTTGGTTTCGTAGCCTCCCTAACCTAAGCAATTAAGCCCGAAGGGGTGTTTTAACACCTAATACCCTAAAGTCAACTGACTTGGGAGCTATTGGCCCAACGCTTGTTACATGGATTGAGGAGAAAAGCTTAAAGGAATCAAACATTGCACTATCTACATATCAGTATCTGCGACCCGAGTTACTAAGCTCGTAGGGGTGTCTTAACACTTAATGCCCTAAGACCAACTGGTCTGGGAGTCATTAGCTGAAAGCTCGTTACATGGGTTAAAGATGCATGATGTTTTTAAATTATATGTATATAGAGTGTTAAAAAAAAAGACAAAAATAGTAATCCCAACCCAAGGAAGTTAACCTTAAACATTAGAACAAAAATTTTGTTTTCTTCCAAGAAAAGCCCCATAATTATGTGTTGATACATTGAGCACAAAAGAAAGGTTTATTAATATCTTGTTAAGAGGTATTGAGCAGATATATAAATTTAATGAGAGTTTGTTTATCTGGATAGATTAATGGAAGTTAAATGATGAATACCTTGCTTTGTGAAATTTGCAAATTGTTTTAACACTTTGATTACTAGGGACTAGTAATAAGCTGGTTGAGGGGTGTGATTAGTACTTAAAAGTGCATTTTTATCATGGTTTTATATCATCATTTTGCACTTGAAGTATCAATAACTCCTTAACTAAAGCATGTTTTATAATAATATATCTAATAATATAAGATACCTTTAATTTATGGTAAATGTTCATTTTAAATGCAGGCCTATCACATAAATGAAAATATTGATTGATGACTTTAAGAACTTAAATTGCAAAGGCAAAGAGATGGTCAAACTTAGAAAAGAGATGTCGGTGCAATCCAAACCGGAACACTGTTCGGTAATTGGATCATATCTGGAGCTACAGATCTCAGATTTAGGTCCAATTTATATGGATGGAAAGGTAAGACATAGGCCTACAACTTTCATATGGAGCCCAAGATCTAAAAAGCCATTATCAAGTCCAAATTGTAGCAACAACAAAGAAGCCCGAATCTGTCTTCCAGCCCGAGCACTTTTCGGTGTTTTGGCCATATATAGAGTTCTAGAAGTCCAAATAAGCTGAATTGTTTACACAAGAAAGCTGAGACAATTGCCTACAACTTTCATGTTTACAACTAGCTCCAATTTTGACGTTATCAATGACGTTTTGGGCAGACAAGAGAAGATAAGGATTGTCACCAAGTCAAAAGTTGGCCACCCACTTATCAATTAGTCATCAAATCAATAGTTCCCAATTTTGGCCTATAAAAGGAGGCATTTGCCATGCATTTAGGCATCTTGGTTTCCAGATCAAGATCATGCTCTTCCTTTCTCTCTTTGTATTTTTTGTAATGTTTATGCTTTGCTTTCATTAATATCAAGTTTATGCCTTTCATTTCCTTTCCTTTACTTAGTTAACTTTTATGTTCTTATTTTGTTTATCTATTTTGCTTTCTTTCATTATGTCTAGCTAAGTTAATTATGTCAAGGTGAAAAGGTTACACTAATGGTGTGAGAATAAGTATAATGTAAACTTAATATGGACTTTAATGTTTGATACTAACATGTTTTATATTTGTTATCTTGTTCACTCTTTAATACTTTGCTTGTTAAATGACTAATCTTGATTTATGTTGTATAACACTTGGTACAACAAATGCTTGGCACTTTCATAGCCCATAATGTATGGTATAACCGACACCTGAGCTATGAAAGGAACTTGATTTGTTGTTAACATAAGTTATAATCATGAATGCTTGACGAGATTTACAAGTATTAGCATTAATTGAATAAGATGACTAATGTAATCATGTTAACAATATATAATCTGATTGGAACCTCCTTTGTGTGTGGTTTCCAATTCAATAATAAGAGTTTATACTATATTTGTTTGATATACCATTAGTGGAACCTCTAACCTTGACATTTGTTAGTATTATTGTTTAATCCTTACATTAATTTTCCATCTCCAAGTTGTCATCATCATCTTCTTCTTCTCTTTCTTTATTATTGTTGTTATTATTATTATTACTACTACTACTACTACTACTACTACTATTATTATTATTATTATTATTATTATTATTGTTATTATTGTTATTGTCATTGTTGTTATTATTGTTATTACTATTATTATTGTTGTTGTTGTCATTATTATTGTTGTTGTACTATTGTCGTTTATAATTTATACAATTAACCTCCCTATGGTTCGACCCCGGTCTTGCCGGGTTATTTATTACTTCGACACTCCTGCACTTGGGAGAAGACATCAACCTTTTAGTCATGTCACTAACATCTTCAGCACAACAATTAATAATCTCTGCTGCTACTGCTGAACAATTGATTAACCAACTACAATCTTTCATCCTTGTGATTGATCCCTCCTTGAGTCAACTCAATTAGTCAAACATGAAACGCTGTAAAAAGCTTAAATTGGATTTGAGCCTTAGTTTGTGAAAAATTATGTCTTTTGGTTTTATTAATAGCATAATATTTGTGTTTTGTTGTTTCTTATATTTGTTTTAGTGTGTTTCAAGCTTGTCAATAGTCGTTGTTTCAGGTGATATCTTATGCACTCTATCTTTTTCTTAGAACATTGAGGACAATGTCTCGTTTTGGTTGGGGGGAGAGGGTAGTAGTTGTTATTAAGTAACTGTATTTTCTATTATTTAAACCATTTGCAAAACTATTGTTACTAGGATGGCAGAGTAATGGAGGAACTTTAGTGACTCTTGAGACGCATTTTAGTAAACATTCTTAACAAGGTTTATTATAATACTTCTTGAAATATTCAGGTTTACAAACTCTTGGATTGTTATCTATAGATTCTGTTTATATGCTCATCTAACAAGTATTTCTAAACTTTCATTTTCACACACACACTCGAACATATGATTGTGGATTACACATTGAATTATTGCATTATTTATGTTCTTTTGTTAAAGGTAACAACTAATAAAAAAAAAAACAAAGTAGATAAGTTTGGTTTCGTAGCCTCCTTGACTTAAGCAAATAAGCCCGAAGGGGTGTTTGAACGCCTAGTACCCTAAAGTCAACTGACTTGGGAGTTATTGGCCTGGTGCTTGTTATATGGGTTAAGGAAAAAGTTTAAGGAAATCAAACACTGCACTATCTATATATCAGTATTTGCAACCCGAGTTACTAAGTTCGTAGGGCTGTCTCAACACTTGATGCCCATTTGTTACATGGGTTTTGGATACATTGTGCTATAAATTCTTGCTCTTTCAAAAAAAAAAGAAAAAAAGATAACAATCCCAATTCAAGGAAGTTAACCTCAAACATTTGAAATTTTTTTTATTTTCTTCCATGAAAAGATCCATAGCTATGTTTTGATTTATTAAGCACCAAAAGAAGGTTTACTAATATCTTGTTTAAGAGATATTAAGCAGATATATAAATTTAATGAGATTTTGTTTATCTGAATAAATTAATAGAAGTTAAATAATGAATGTCTTGCTTTGTGGTATTTGCAAATGATTTTTCTATTTTAATGCTTTGATTACTAGGGACTAGTAATATACTAGTTGGGGGGTGTGATTAGTACTTAAAAGTGCATTCTCATTAAAGATTTATGTCATCATATTGCACCTGAAGTATCATTAAATTCCCTAACAAAAACATGTTTTATATTAGCAAGTCTAAAAATATAATATACCTTTAATTCATGGTAAATGTTCATCCTAAATGCAGGTCTATCACATAAATAAAAGGATTGATTAATGAGTTTAAGGATTGATATTGAAAGGATAAAGAGAAGGTCAAATTTAGCAAAGTGTTGTTGGTGCATTCCAAACACAAATATTGTTCGGTAATTGGATTATATCTGGAGCTGTAGATATCAGATTTAGGTCCATTTTATATGGATGGAAAGGTAAGATATAGACCTACAACTTTCATAGCACTCAAAGACTCAGTTCTTCCATTTTCAAGTTCAAATTTTAGCAACAACAAAGATGTCAGAAGTTGTCCTGCATCTCAAACACTATTTGGTTTTTGGCTCATATCTTGAGTTCTAGAAGTCCAAATGAGCTCTGGTTTTTTTTTTAGAAAGCTGCAATAATTGCCCACAACTTCCATAATTCAGTTGGCTATAATTCTAATGTGAGTAATGACGTTTTGGCCAGCCAATAATATCAGTAATCAACCCACAATATCAAAAAAAACAGCAGCCATTAATGTCAAACATTAGCAACCAAATCAATGGATGCCCACCAATCATTCAATCAATCAATAGTTCTAAATCTTAGCCTATTAAAGGAGGCATTTGCCATGTATTTAGTTATATTAATTTTTAGATCAAAGTTATCTTCTTGCTTTCTTTCTACATCTTTGTAATGTTCAAGTTTTCTTTCATACTATAGTAATCTCTTGTTTATGATCTTTCATTTCCTTTCCTATACTTAGTTAGCTTATATTATGTTTATGTTCTTATATTGTTTATTTATGTTTTTCTCCTTCTTAATGTTTAGCTAAGTTAATTATGTCAAGGTGAAAAAGTTTCTCTAATGGTGTTAGAATAGGTATAATATAAACTCAACATGGACTTTAAATGTTTATATCCAAGAAAGATTGTTATTAACATGTTTTATCTTTTTATCTTACTAATTCTTAATACCTTGCTTATTAAATGGTTAATTTAGATTTATGTTGTATAATACTTGGTACATCAAATGCTTGATACTTTATAGTATTCGGCCGACATCGTTATTATGATAGGAACTTCATTTATGGTTAACATAAACTAGCAACATGAATGCTTGATGATATTTATAAGTATGGTGTTACTTAGATAAGATGATTAATATGATCATGTTAGTAATTTATAATGAGCTAATAATGAGAAATCATCTGATTGAAACCTCCTTTGTATGTGGTTTCTAGTTGAGTAATAAAAAGAGTTTATATTATATTTATTTGAAATACCATTAGTGAATCCTATAACCTTGACATATATTTTGTTATTGTTTAATCCTTACATCAATATCACATCCCAAAACTTTCTTCAACTGTTTTTCAGTTATTATTCTCTTCAAATCTTTTTATTTATTTGTAATTTATATAATTCACCTCCCTGTGGTTCGACCCCTGTATTACCGGGTTATTTTACTTTGACACTCCTGCACTTGGAATAAGACATCAACTCTTTGATCGTGTCAATAACACTTGGTACAACAAATGCTTATCACTTTCATAGCCCATACTATATAGTATAACCGACTCCTGAGTTATGAAAGAAACTTAATTTATTATTAACATAAGTTATAATCATGAATGTCTGACAACATTTACAAGTATTAGTATTAATCAAATAAGATAACTAATGTAATCATGTTAATAATTAATAATCTGATTGAAACCTCCTTTGTGTGTGGTTTTTATTTGAATAATAGTTTATACTATACTTTTTTGACATACCATTAGTGGATCCTCTAACCTTGACATTTGTTGTTATCATTGTTTAAATCTTTACGTTAATCTTCCATCTCAAAATTTTCCTGAACTTCTTCTTCTATTCCTTTATTACTACTACTACTAGTGGTACTATTACTATTACTATTACTATTATTATTATTATTATTATTATTATTATTATTATTATTATTATTATTAGTAGTAGTAGTAGTAGTAGTATTGTTATTATTGTTGTTGTTATTGTTGTTGTTGTATTATTGTTATCTATAATTTATGTAATTAACCTCTCTGTAGTTTGACCTCAGTCTTGCCGAGTTATTTATTACTTCGACACCCCTGTACTTAGGAGAAGACATCAATCTTTTGGTCATGTCATTATTCTAAACTGAGATTCATTTTGCCAATCATTTTTAACCAAAACCCAAATCTTGTGTGGTTAGGATAAACTGAGATTCCTTTTGGTAATCCTCTTTAACCCTTTATGTATGAATCCTTTGTTTTTTTTTTTAAGAAAGATGGTCATATTTTCACAAGCGACCATTTTGTAGAATTTCCTCATGCATCATATGCTTTAATTTTTAGAAAGCACACACAAACTTTTAAGTTAGGTGGCAAACTAGGTATCGAGACTTGCTTAATTCTTGCTCACATCAAGGTTTTGAAACATGAAAATTTGTTTCATATTTTTATGAAGGGTTAACACCTAGAGATAGGTAAATGAATGAATTGTTGTGTAATGGAACTTTTAAAGATAAAGACCCTGATGAAGCAATGGAATACTTAAGACTTATTAGCTAAAAATGCTCAAAATTAGAACACCGCAGGTATTTATAAGGCACCGAGTAAAACTCAACCTCATACATCTAGTGGAGGTATGTATAACCTCAGGGAAGATCATGACCTTCAAGCCAAGTTTGCACCTTTAACTAGAAAAGTTGAGGCACTAGAATTGAAAAAAAAAGTGGTCAATTAAAATATGTTCAAGACATTGTGTTGTATAACACTTAGTATAACAAATACTTGATACTTTCATGACCCATACTATATGGCATAACCAACACCTGTGTTATGAAAGGAACTTGATTTGTTATTAACATAAGTTATAATCATGAATGTCTGACAACATTTATAAGTATTAGCATTAATCGAATAAGATGACTAATGTAATCATGTTAACAATTTATAATCTGATTGGAACCTCTTTTGTGTGTGGTTTCCAATTCAATAATAAGAGTGTATACTATACTTATTTGATATACAATTAGTGGATCCTCTGACCTTGACATTTATTGTTATTATTGTTGAATCCTTACGTTAATCTTCCATCTTAAAGTTCTCATCAACTTATTTTTCTTCTCTATTATTATTATTGTTATTGTTATTGTTATTGTTATTGTTATTGTTATTGTATTATTATTATTTATAATTTAAATAATTAACCTCTCTATAGTTCGACCCTAATCTTGTCGGGTTATTTATTACTTTGACACTCCTGCACCTAGAAGAAAATATCAATCTCTTGGTCATGTCATATATACAGGTAGTTGTAATTGTGGTTCACATCATCTCTAAGTTTTACATCGAAGAACGACTTAACGCTCTCCCTCTATGGGTCAGGGATAGGCTCCTATCCAGTTTTCTTAAAAACTAGCAAACAAGATCTTTTTTAGTCAGATTTCCAAACTAAGTCGATCATATTCTTTATGAAAATAAAGCCATAAATCATGAATTGCATGATGCACATCTCTACTAGAATACATCTTAAGAGTTAATAGAAGATTATCAAAGGACTCCTTACTCTAGTCATTCTTAATGAATTATATTTTATCTTCACGGTTTATAGATATCATTCCTAAAGAATGACATTATGCATTACAAGTTCATCTGGCATATTGATGATAGATTTTCAGTCATTTTACATGATATTTCTTAGTAAAAGTACTTTTACATAATCCAGGCATATATGAAATCAATGAATTAGAGGACTTAAATGATAATCAAACCTTTGCTTCAATCAACCAGTGAATATCTTCAAAAATTCTATAATTCATTAACAATCTCAATCTTGCATATCTAGTATGATAAATTTTTATAATCGCATTATAAGGTAGAGTGGGAAAATAGTTTTTTAATTTTTCAAGAGTTGTGTCCATTTTCAAATGAGAATTAGACGAGAGATTCAAAGAAAGGGGAAATAGCAAAGAATTGCACAAATATATACACAAATATCAGTTATTATAAGAAACTAAAAGAACTGACTTAAGAGTCACAGAGTACCGTTATTCGTTATTTGACCAGGGTGAGAGAAACTAGTAAAACAAAAATCACAGAAAAAAAGAAACACAAAAATAATGTGAGGAAAAAAAATCAATCTTTATATACAAGATCACCTAATTCAATAAAATTATTTTCAAATGAAAAATTATCAAAGCAGACTTTCAAATGATGTCTATTTACTTTGAAAACATTGTCATTCTTCAGATTCACGATATCACAGACTCCATATGGATACACATGTTCACAATAAATGGACCACTCCATCTTGATCTTAGTTTTCCAGGAAATAAATGGAGTCTAGAATAATAAAGCAAGACTTTTTGACCAATATGGAATGTTTTTCTTAGTATTTTCTTATCATGAAACTCTTTGATTCTTGCTTTATAAATTCTTAAATTTTTATATGCATCATTTCTTATTTCCTCAAGCTCATTTATTTGTAATTTTTACAATTGACTAGCATCATCAAGGCTTGAATTGAAAACTTTAATAGCCCAATAAGCTTTATGTTCAAATTCCACAAGCAAGTGACAATGGTTTCCATAAACTAGTCTATAAGGTGACATACCTAATGATATTTTATAAGCAGTTCGATAAGCCCAAAGTACATCATTAAGTTTTAAAGACCAATCTTTCCAATTAGGGCTCATTGTTTTATATAAAATTTATTTGATCTTTCTATTAACAAGCTCTACTTGTCCACCTATCTAAGGGGTGATAACTTTATGTGTAATTCCATATTTCTTCATTAAAGAGTCGAATTATTTTTTACAGAAATGTGTTCCACCATCACTTATCATGGCTTGAGCGATTCCAAATCAACTCAAGATATTTTCTTTCAAAAAATTTATCACTGTTTTGTTATCATTGTTTTGACTTGTAATTACCTCTATACATTTTAAAACATAACTACTACAACTAATATGTACAAGAAACCAAATAATGGAGGAAATGGACCCATGAAATCTATACCCTAACAGTCAAAAATCTCAATGACAAGAATATGATTTAAAGGCATGATGTGGTGTTCTGAAATAAATCTTAACTTTTGATAATTTTTACAAGTCTTACAAAATACATATGAGTCCTTGAACAAAATGGGCTAGTAAAATCTACTTTGTAGAATTTTTGCAGTTATCTTTCTTGATGAGAAATGGCCCCCATAAGCCATAGAATGATAACATTTAATTGACTACTTACCTCATTATTAGGAATGTATCTTTAAAATATTTGATCAGGACAATGTTTGAATAAATAAGGGTCATCCCAATAAAAGTTCTTCACTTCTTTCAAAAACTTTCTTTTATCTTGGGTACTCCAATGAGCTGGCAATTATCTTGAAACAAGAATATCATAACTCAATTTTGACCCTTTGACTTTTAATTTAATTTTTATAGGGTTTAAAATGAAAAATTAAAAGATTAGAGATTTATTTCGATAAAAAGTGTGATTTGTCAATTTTCGTGAAAATTAAGGACTACAATGTGCTTTTGTCATTCTACCTTGATCTTCAAGATAATCCTTATCTTTAAGATAATCTTTATCTTCGAGATAATCCTTGTCTTTAAGATGATTATAGTTATCCGCTTTCAAATTTGATTTTTAATTAAATTCAAACTTCAAATAAGAGAATAAATTTGATTGAAACTTGGTTTCTTACACATGAAGAGACTCTGATATTATAAATACAGATCTCAAGGGAAAAAAAAAGGAGGGGAATTAGAAAGAAATCCTAAAAATAAAAAAAAATAAAAACAGTTAGAAAAGATCCATTATGAGGAACCCTAAAAAAAACACATTTACAAAAAGGATGGGGCACGGCCGAATCGTGGACGAGCTGCCACTACCCCCTCCCCCATAGTTTTTTCCTTTTGTTCCTTAGTCTTAAAACCAGCCATAAAATGCCCCTCCCTTTGTTGGCATTTAGAGCTTCCTTTCCCCTTCCCCGTTTGCAAGAACAGAACATAGAGGGGGGAAGCTCTATCTTCATTTTTTTTCTGGCCCGGGACCAAACCACCCCATCAGCAGCAGCAGAGTTGGTTGCCCCTGGTCACGGTAACAATAGAGTTTCATTATCATAATAAGAGTGGCAACAGCGTGGTTTCCTTCTCTACAACCCAGTAACAGCGTGCATATCCTTTTAGCAACAATCTAGTAGTGCGACCAACCTCGTTTCTGCACCAGCAGCCGATCCCAGTCATCTCCTCACCATATCTCTACCTCGTCACCAACAGCAACAGTGTTACCTTCACTATACTGGGAGCAACCAGTAGCAGGGGTGCACAGTCATCACCCGCCATGGCGAATTCCTTAGCCACTGTGAGCACGCAAGCCAGCAGTAGCAAAAGAGATCTTCACTTCGGGCATATGGTACTCCTCCAACAACAACCTTCTCTTCCCTGCATAGGCTACACCGATCATAAAAACACCAAAGACCACCAGTGAGACGATCATCTTTATGCCACGAAGGTTGTCTCCACCGTGAATAACAAGCTAGATCTTCAACCGTCTCCCTCAGTTTCGCCTCTAGCTACAGCCACGCCGACTCCTGCATCATCTAAGAAGAAAATGAAAATAGTGAGTATAAAGAAAGGATACGATGAGTAGGGAACGATGAGAATCCGAGGGGGGAAAGGAAACAAAGGAATAAACTCAAAGACAAGGAAACCAAAAGAAAAAAATGCAAGCAAAAAACACATAGACTAACATCAACATCATCGTCATCTTCATCGCCTCCAGCAGATCAAGTAAGCCATCTTTCTCCTCCCGCTTTGCTTCATTCTCCAAATAAAGGGCATATTGCACTGTTCAAGTGAATTTTAATTCACTTGAACAGTGAGCAACACACATGAATTAGCTCACCCGTGTTGCTGTGCCTAGGCGGGCCACTGGGTTGCATTGAGCCTAACCCTAAAAAAACAAAAAAAATAAAAAATAAAAAAGGTAAAAAATAAAAAAAATATATATGCATGAATAAAAATAATATAAATTTATTAGTTTATTCATTAACGCTAGAGTCAGGAATAACAATATCAGTTTAAATTTATATTATTTATTGGTTTATTCACTGACGCTAGAGTCAGGAATAAAAATATTGGTTTAAATTTATATTATTTTTATTCATTGTATTTTATTTTATTTAGCTACATAAAAAGAAAAAATGAGTATGTGTAAAAAATAAATTGATTTTTATTTGTTTATTCACCAACGCCAGAGTCAGGAATAAAAAAAATGATGATTTAAATTTATTTTGTTTTTATAGCTACGTAGTATTTACCAACGCTAGAGTTGGAAATATCTATAGTTGAATATTTATTGGCGCTAGAGTCAGGAATATTACACGCAAAACCATCATAGCATAAACCAACAAAACACTAGTAATTTAGAACAAAGATCAGCAATGCAGTCTGCCTTAGGTAGGACGTTTAAGGGGTGATAATATCTTCCCTTTTACATAACCAGTCTTGGACCATAGAATCTTTGTTGACCAGTTAGGGTTTCTAGTAACCATAATACTAGGTGGCGACTCCTTAAATAAAAAATATCCTCATTAAAGAACAGGATGCCAGAAATCCATTCTTTCCAAAGATTTAATAAATTTTTGAGGCCGCCGCGATGTCGGGTGCGATAGAAAAATTAACAATATTACCAAACCAAGGTAATGTAGAGATAGAAAGTAAAGATTCATCAGGAAAATAGTCATCGATTAGTGTGATATTAGTTTTTGAATTTGTTGTCAATCTTGATAAATGATTTGCAATAACATTTTCGGTGCCTTTCTTGTCTTTGATTGTGATATCAAATTCTTGAAGTAACAAAATCCACCACACCAATCTAGTCTTAGAATCTTTTTTAGAAAGAAAATATTTCAATGATGCATGATCACTAAAAATAATAACAAGTGAGCCAACAAGATAATACTTGAATTCTCCACATGGGAATACTACTGTAAGTAATTCTTTTTCATTGGTGGTGTAATTTATTTGAACACTATTTAAAGCTTTACTTGCATAGTAAATCATATAAGGTTTCTTATCTCTCTTTTTTTATCCTAAAATAGCACCCACGACATAATCACTAACATCACATATTATTTCAAAAAGTAATGACCAATCAAGAGGGTGAATGACATGAGTAGAAGTAATCAAGTTTTTAAGTTTAACAAAGGCTTCTTCACAATATTTAGTCCATTAAAAAATATTATCCTTTGTTAGAAGGTTACTTAGGGGCTTAGATATCATGCTAAAATCTTGGATGAACCTTCTATAAAAATCAACATGTCCTAAGAATTATATAACATCTTTAATAGATTTTGGGGCTGGCAAGTTAACACTTAACTCGATTTTAGATTTGTTAACCTCAATTCCTTTTGATGAAACAATATGACCAAGTACAGTGCCGTTTGTTACCATAAATTAATATTTTTTCCAATTCAGTACGAGATTCTTCTCTTCACACTTACTCAAAACCTTTTCTAAGTTAGTCAAACAATCATCAAACGAATCTCCAAAAATAAAAAAAATCATTTATAAAAATCTCAAGAAAATATTCAACCATATTGTTAAATATACTAAGCATACATCTTTAAAACATGGCTGATATATTACATAATCCAAAAAGCATCCTTCGATATGAAAAAGTATCAAAAGGACATGTGAAAGTAGTTTTCTCTTAATCTTCGAATGCAATTTCAATTTGGTTGGAACCTAAATAAACATCTAGGAAATAATAAAATTCATGATCTGAAACTCTTTATAGGATTTGGTCCATGAAAGCTTTTTTTTTTTTCTAGTCATTGAATTAAGTTTTCTATAGTCAATTCACATGTGCTAACCAATAATAGTCCTAGTTGGAATTAACTTATTTTTCTCATTTGTTATCACAATGACTCCAAACTTCTTGGGTACAACTTAGGTAGCACTTACCTATTTGCTGTCAGAAATATGATAAATGATTCCATTATTTAGAATTAATAACTTTGTTTTTCACTACATCTTTCATATTAGGATTAAGCCTTCGTTGCATTTCTCTAGTGGGTTTAGCATTTTCCTCCAAATAAATTCTATATGTGTAAATCAAAGGACTAAATCCTTTTATGTTAGTTATGGTCCATCCTAATGCATTTTTGTGTATTTTCAAAGTTTGTAATAATTTATCTTATTGATTTGCATTAAGTTAGGAATAGATTATTACCAAAAAAATTTCATTTTGTTTTAGAAATGGGTATTTGAGATTGAATGGTAACGACTTCAAATCAGGTTTGAATGGTTGAATGCTTGAAGGTATATACATAATTGATCGTGGTGGTAATTTCTCAATTTATGGTCTCCAATTACTTGCCTTTAATTCTTCTTGAAAATAAACTATTTGCAAATTATCAGAATCATCAATCTTAGTTTCATTATAAATGGTTTGAAATTGATCATAAACTAATTTTTCAGTAAAGTCCACTTCTTGTAAATCATTATCATCTCCAGTTTGCTTGTAAATGTTGAAAATATTCATCTCCAATGTCATGTTTCCAAAAGATAGATTCATCAGTCCATTCCTATAATTAATTAATACATTAGAAGTTGCAAGAAACAAATGTTCTAAAATAACAGAAAATGAATTACATGCTTCAACAAGTTGTGTGTCCAAGACAATAAAATCCACAGGATCAATGAATTCATTGACTTGTACTAACACATCTTTAATTATTTCTCTAGGCACTTTTATAGATCTGTCAGCAAGTAAGAGAGTTATAAAAGTTAGTTTTAACTCACTTAGATTAAGACTCTAAAAAACTAAATATGAAAGTAAATTCACACTAGCTTCATGATCAAGTAAGGCTCTTTTAATTTTATGTTCTTCAATAAAATAAGAAATTGTAGGATAACTAGGGTCTTTATATTTTAAAGCATTATTGTTTTTGAGAATGACACTTACTTATACAACTAAAAAGACTTTCTTTTTCACATTCAATTTTATCTTCACAGTGCATAGATCTTTCAAAAATTTAGTATAAGAAGGAACATGTTCAATAATATCTAGCAAAGGTATATTGATCCTTACTTGTTTGAAAGTTTCAAAAATTTTAGGGTTGTGATTGACTTTTCTTTGTTTGGTCATGGCATAAGAAAATGGAAGTGCTGGTAGGGAATCAGTCTTTTCTTTGTAATATTCAAATTCAACCATTTCCTTACCCTTAGAGATTGACTCATCATCTTTCTCACAAGGTTTAAGAGTGGGTTTTTCGATAACCTTACCACTGCAAAGAGTAGTGACTGATTTGACTTCATCCATATGTTAGCTTTTGAAACTATTTGCATTTGCATTGTAGTGCCCCTTAGGATTTTGCTGTGGTTGAGATTTTGTAGTGACTGATTTGACTTCATCCATATGTTACCTTTCTCTTGCATTTTAGTTTTACTTTATATGGATGGAAAGATAAGATATAGGCCTACAACTTTTAAATAGAGCCCATGATTTAATAAGGTCATTTTCAAGTCCAAATTATAGCAACAATGAAGAAGTTTGCACCTGTTCTACAATGCGAGCAGTGTTTAGTGTTTAGCCCATCTCTAGAGCTCTAGAAGTTCAAATGACCTTTATGATTTTTCTGGAAAGCTGAGATAATTTTCTATAACTTTCATGTTTCAAGTTGTTCCGATTCTGACTTTATCAATGATGTTTTGAATAGATAAGAGAAGATAAGAATTGTCACCAAGTTAAGAGTTAGTCACCCACTCATCAATTAGTCATCAAATCAATAGTTTTCAATTTTGGCCTATAAAAGGAGGCATTTTTCATGCATTTAGGCATTTTAGTCTTTAGATCGAGATCATGTTTTTGTTTTTTTTTCTTTGTATTTTTAAGTTTCATTTTCATTAATATCTTATTTACGCTTTTCATTTCCTTTCCTTTACTTATTTAACTTTTATCTTATTTATGTTTTTATTTTGTTTATTTATTTTTCTTTCTTTCATTATGTTTAGTTAAGTTTATTATGTCAAGGTGAAAAGATTATACTAATGGTGTAAAAATAAGTATAGTGCAAACTTAACATGGCTTTAATGTTTGATACTAACATTTTTTGTATTTGTTATCTTGTTCACTCTTTAATAGTTTCCTTATTAAATGACTAATCTAGATTTATGTTGTATAACACTTGGTATAACAAATGTTTGACACTTTCAAAGCTCATACTGTATTATATAATCAATACCTGAGCTATAAAAAGAACTTAATTTGTTGTTAACATAAGTTATAATCATGATTGCCTAATGACATTTACAAGTATTAGCATAAATCAAATAAGATAATTAATGTAATCATCTTAACAATTTATAATCTGATTGAAACCTCCTTTGTGTGTGATTTCCAATTGAATAATAAGAGTTTATATTATACTTGTTTGACATACCATTAGTGGTTCCTCTAACCTTGATATTTGTTTTTATTATTATTTAATCCTTACGTTAATCTTCAATCTTAAAGTTCTTATCAACTTCTTCTTCTTCTTTTTCTTCCTCTATTATTATTATTAGTACTACTACTACTACTACTACTACTACTACTAGTATTATTATTGTTGTTGTTGTTATATTATTGTTATCTATAATTTATACAATTAACATCCATGTGGTTCAACCCTAGTTTTGCCGGGTTATTTATTACTTCGATACTCCTGCACTTGGGAGAAGACATCATCTTTTGATCGTGTCAATTGCCTTTTGCTTTTCAATGAATACATGTAATGTTTCCTCAAGATTTCTTCTAAGAGGTGGCACATAAGGAGGTACATATCCATGAGAATTTTAAAAATTAGATGTGTTTGAAACGATAGTTGTGAAGTTTATGCATTATTGTTCTCACTTTTCCAACTGAAATTTAGGTGATTTCTCCAACCAAGGTTGTATGTTTGCAAGTATAGGTTATAGTTGGGCCTTTGGAAACTGTTTAAAGCATGAGCTTGTTTATGGAGACATTCCTTTAAAGAATGCAAAGTTGGATAGTCATTGATTGAGTGTTCATTTGTTTCACAAATTTAACACACAATGTTTTGAATAAATTTTAATTGACCACTTTTTTTAAATTCTAGTCCATTGACTTTCCTAGCCAAAAATGCAAACTTGGCTTGCAGGTCATGATCTTCCCTAAGGTTTACATACCTCCACTAAAAATATGAGATTGAGTTTTACTCGCTGCCTCATAAGCACCTACGATGCCCTAATTTTAAGCATTTTCAACTAACAAGTCTAAGTACCCTATTGCTTCATTAGGGTCTTTATCTTTAAAAATTTCATTGCATATTAATTCAATCATTTATTTATCTCTAAATGTTAATTCTTCATAAAAATATGAAACTAATCTTCATTTAAAACCATAATGAGGGTAAGTATTAAACAAGTCTCGATATCTGTCCCAACATTGATAAAATGTTTCTCTTGGTTTTTGAGTGAAAGTGATAATTTATCTTTTGAAACAGTTTATTCTGTGAGAAGGGAAAAACTTCTTTAAAAACTGTTGTTGCATTTCATCTCAAGCATGAATGGATCTAGGTCTTAAATTTTATACCCATGTTTTAGCTTTAACTTTTAATTAAAAAGAAAAAAGCTTTAATCTGATGGTGTTCATACTACAATTTGAGTCATTATAAGTGTTACAGACCTGCTCAAATTTCCTTAAATCAAAGTATAGATTTTTTAAATCCAAGCCATGAAAAGAATATAAAAGTTCAATAATACCTGACTTAAAATTAAAATTAAAATGAGCTGCATCAAGAGGAAAAACTATGCATGATGGTACATATATTCTTGTGGGATTCATGTGGTCTCTAAGTGTTCTAACATGGTTATTCTCATTATTCTCATTATCAAGTGATTGATTATCTTCATCGGCCATATTTTCTAAAAATGATGAGGATGCCATAAAAAGTCTACCACTTGATGTACATGATCACACTCTCATACATGTGTAGGAATATAATAAAAGGAAGAAAAAAAGAAGAAGAAACAAAACAAAAAAAACAAAGTTAGATACAAGAAAAATAAAAAGTGAAAATAAAATAAATACTATAATTTGTATAAAAATTTACCTCTCCAGCAACGGTGTCAAAAACTTAACATGACCAAAAGATTGATGTCTTCTTCCAAATACAAGAGCGTCAAAGTAATAAATAACTCGGCAAGACTAGGGTCGAACCATAGGGAGGTTAATTGTATAAATTATAGATAATAATAATACAACAACAACAATAACAATAACAAAAGTAACAACAACAACAACAACAATAATAATAATAATAAAAATAGTAGTAGTAGCAGAAGTAGTAGTAATAGTAATACTAATAGTAATAGTAATGGTAGTAATAATACTACTACTAATAATAATAATAAAGAAGAAGAAGAAGTTGATGAGAACTTTGAGATGGAAGATGACATAACCAAAAGATTGATGTCTTCTTCCAAGTGTAGGAGTGTCGAAGTAATAAATAACTCAGCAAGACCGGGGTTGAACCACGGGAAGGTTAATTGTACAAATTATAAATAACAATAATAACAACAACAATAATAATAATAGTAATAGCAACAATAATAGTAATAATACTAATATTAGTAGTAATAAGAATACTAATAATAATAATAATATCAATATTAATAATAGTAGTAGTAGTAGTAATATGTAATAATCCAATATGCAATCCACAATTATATCTTAAAATGTGTGTGTGAAAATTAAGGTTTAAGAATCCATGTTAAATAAGTATATAAGCAGAATTAAATGATGTTAAATAAGTATATAAACAGAATTAAATGATAATAATACGAGAGTTTGTAAACCTGAATATTTCAAGGAGTATTATAATAAACCTTGTTAAGAATGGTTAATAAAATGCATCTCAAAAGTCACTTTAACAAAATAGCTTGTTTACTCTATCATCCTTGTAACATCAATTTTGCACATACTTTATGAAATAAAAAATACAATTAGTTAATATTTGTTGTCAACTATTACCCTCTCCCTCCAACCAAAACGAGACATTGTCCTCAATGTTCTAAAGTAGAAAGATAGAGTATATAAGACATCACCTAAAATAATGAACACTGATAAACCTGAAACATATTTAAACAAATATAAAAAATAATAAAACACAATAATAAAAGCAAAAGACACAAAGATTCACAAATGAAGACTCAAATCTAATATAAGCTTTTTACGACTTTTATTAGATGATTAATTTATGCGACTCATAAAGGGATCAATTACAGGAATGAAATATTGTAGTTGGTCAATTAATTGTTCAGTAGTAGCAGCAAAGATTATGATTTGTCGTGCAAAAGATGTTATTATAAAACATGTTTTAGTTAAGGAGTTATTGATACTTTAAGTGCAAAATGATGATACAAAATCTTGATAAAAATGCAATTTTAAGTACTAATTAGAAGATTAATGTAAGAATCAAATAATAATAACAATAAATATCAAGGTTAAAGAATCAGTAATGGTATCTCAAACAAGTATAGTATAAACTCTTATTATTCAATTGGAAACCATATACAAAGAAGGTTCAAATCAGATTATAAATTATTAACATGATTACATTAGTTATCTTATTTGAATAATGTTAATACTTGTACATGTTATCAGACATTTATAATTATAACTTATGTTAATAACAAATCAAGTTCCTTTCATAGCTGACATGTCGGTTATACCATCATATAGTATGAGTTATGAAAGTGCTAAGTGTTTGATGTACCAAATGTTATACAATATAAATTTAGATTAACCATTTAACAAGTAAAGTATTAAAAGTGAAGAAGATAACAAATACAAAACATGTTAGTATCAAACATTAAGATCCATGTTGAGTTTACACTATACTTATTCTTACACAATTAGTGTAACCTTTTCACCTTGACATAATAAACTTAACTAAATATAATCAAAAAAAGAAAAATAAATAAATAAAATAAGAACATAAATAAGATAAAAGTTAACTAAGTAAAGAAAAGGAAATGAAAGGCATAAACTTGATATTAATGAAAGCAAAATATAAGCAATACAGAGAGAGAAAACAAAAGCATGATCTTGATTTGGAAACCAAAATGCCTAAATGCATGGAAAATACCTCCCTTCATAGGCCAAAATTAAGAACTATTGATTTGATGACTAATTGATGAGTGCATGGTTAACTCTTGACTTAGTGACAATCCTTATATTTTCTTATCTTCCCAAAACGTCATTGATAACATCAGAATTGAAACCAGACCTCCACATGAAAGTTGTAGAAAATTGTCTCAGCTTTCTAGAAAACAATAGAGGTCATTTAGACTTCTAAAACTCTAGATATAGGCTGAACACTGAACAATATTTGGGATACAGGATAAATTTAGATTGCTTCTTTATTACTATAATTTGGACTTGAAAACAGCCTTATTAAAACCAAACTTCCACATGAAAGTTGTTGGCCTATATCTTACCTTTCCATTCATATAAAGTAGACCTAAATCCGAGATCTATAGCTCTAAATATGACCTAATTATTGAACAGTATTCCCATTTGGGCTGCATCAACATCTTCTTTTTAAGTTTGGTCATCTCTTTGTCCTTTCAATTTCAGTACTTAAACTCATCAATCAATCCTTTCATTTATATGATAAGCCTGCATTTAAGATTAACATTTACCATAAATTAAAGGTATCTTATGTTATTAGATATGTTATTATAAAACATGTTTTAGTTAATGTGTTATTGATACTTCAAGTGCAAAATGATGACATAAAACCTTGATAAAAATACACTTTTAAGTACCAATTATATCTCAACACCTAATGCTCTAAGACCAACTAGTCTAGGAGTCATTAGCCTAAAGCTCGTTACATGGGATAAAGATGCATTGTGTTATTTGTATATATATTAAAAAAAGAAAAAGAAAAAGATTAAAAAAAAAGATAATAATCATTAACCAAAGATGTTAACCTTAAATATTAGAATGATTTTTTGTGTTTTCTTCCAATAAAAGCCCCATAACTATGTATTGATATATTGAGTGCATAAAAAAAAAGTTTATTAATATCTTGTTATGAAGTATGAAACAAATATATAAATTTAATAAGAGTTTGTTTATTTGGATAGGTTAATGGAAGTTAAATGATGAAATCCTTACTTTGTGGAACTTGCAAATTATTTTACTATTTTAACGTTTTGATTATTAGGAATTAGTAATAATCTGGTTGGAATGGTGTAATTAGTACTTAAAAGTGTATTTTTATCAAGATTTAATAATCATTTTGAAGTATCAATAACTCCTTAACTAGAGCATGTTTTAAAATATTATGTCTAATATTATAAGATACCTTTAATAAATGGTAAATTTTTATCTTAAATGTAGGCCTATAATAAAATGATTAATTGATGAGTTTAATTACTTAAATTGAGAAGACAAAGAAAATGCTAAGCTTATAGAAAAAAATACTAGTGCAATCCAAACTGGAATTCTATTTAGTCATTATAACATATCTGGAGTTGTAAAACTTGAATTTGAGTATGCTCTATATAGATAGAAAGTTAAGATATAAGTCTAAAACTTTTATGGGAGTCCAAGATTCAAAAAGGTCATTTTCATGTTTAAATGATAGCAACAATAATTTGTCCTACAGCCTAGACATTGTTTAGTGTTCAACCCATATTTCAAGTTCTAAAAGTCCAAATAACTCAAATTTTTTTGTTGGAAAACTGAGACAATTTCCCAAAACTTTCATAATAAAATCTATTTAAATTCTGATGTTAGTAATGACGTTTTATTCATAAAAGAAGATAAGGATTATCGTAAAGTTAAGATATGATCACCTACTCAACAATTAGTCAATAAATCAATAGTTTTAAATTTTGGCCTATAAAAAGAGACATTTGCCATACATTTAGATATCTTGATTTTCAGATCAAAAACATATTCATGCTATTTTTTTATCTATATTTTTGTAATACTTAAGTTTTACTTTCATTAATCTCTTATTTATGTCTTTCATTTCTTTTACTTAGTTAAGTTATATTTTATTTATGCTCTTGTTTTGTTTATTTATGTTTCTCTTCTACATTATGTTTAGGTAAGTTTATTATATGAAGATAAAAAGGTCATACTAATATTGTAGGAATAAGTATGGTATAAACTCAACATGAACTTTAATGTTTGATAATAACATATTTTATATTTTTTATCCTATTTACTTTTAATTCTTTGCTTATTAAACGATTAATCTTGATTTATATTATATAACTCTTGCCACAACAAATACTTGGCATAACAAATACTTAGTACTTTCATAGCCCAACTGTATGGTATAATCGATATCTGTGTTGTGAAAGGAACTTGATTTATTGTTAACATAAGTTATAATCATGAATAACTGATAATATTTACAAGTATTAGTATTATTCAAATAAGATAACTAATATAATCATGTTAATAATTTACAATCTGATTGGAACTTTCTTTGTGTGTGGTTTTCAGTTGAGTAATAAAAATAATTTATACTATACTTATTTGAAATATTATTAATGCATTCTCTAACCTTGATATTTATTTCTATTATTATTTAATTTTTATATTAATCTTATATTTCAAAGTTGTCTTTAACTTATTATTATTGTTATATAGTTAATCTCAAAGTGGTTCTACTCTAGTCTTACCAGATTATTTATTATTTTGATATTTTTATATTTTAAAAAAATATGAATTTTTAATGGTATCAAAAAGATGACTCTATGTCGTCTTAATTATATCAATTCTGACTCAAAAATTAAAACTTTCATAGGATAGAAAACAAAAAACAGGGGAAAAAAAGTGGTAACCTCGATTTTATTTT
The DNA here is from genome assembly GCA_026413675.1 of Populus pruinosa. Taxonomy (NCBI): domain Eukaryota; kingdom Viridiplantae; phylum Streptophyta; class Magnoliopsida; order Malpighiales; family Salicaceae; genus Populus; species Populus pruinosa. Next base: position 23,095,811 of record CM048596.1, read on the forward strand.
ATTGTTAATTGTCGTACGAGTTAAGGAACTCCTCACATGCTAAAAAAATCTGGAATATTTGAAGTCCTAAAATAAACAATTAACAGGTAAGCAAGCAAGGGATTGACCAAAATTGGTTGACACCCTAATATCCCTCAAAACCCGCATTAAGATATGCGACTATTTTCCAGAATCACGCTGATATTATATGTATAAATTGTTTTTCAAGTTTTGCTCTTTAAAAATTTATTATTTTACCCATCAAGCAAATAAAAGAAAAAATATACGACTTAAAAAAAAAGATATAAATTGATAAGAGGAGATTAAAATCTTGGATTACAGCGGTGTGCCTATACATTGCCTCTCTGTCTTGGTGCCTCTCGTATTGTGAGTTGCCCTTCTAGGGGCATCAAGGAATCGTATCTTCCTCTATTCTGTGGAGTGTCCCTTCGTTGTAACAGCTTCGGAGGTGATGCTCCACAAGAACACAACGATTCATCATCTCCTCTCCTCTTTTATTCTTCCATTGGTAAGTTCTTTTTTATCCAATTTTATGATATCCCTTTTCATCTTTTGTGTATCACATGTTATGTCATTGCATACATGAATACATTCTTGTGATGATCATATGTATAAAATAAATGCTCGATTGTTTTTGGTTGATCTTGTGATACATGATCAGTCTTTGGTTTTTAATGCTGGGTGCCCTTTTCTGTTCATTTTTTAATCTTCTTTATCATTACCTGTGTCGTCCGGATTATTTGTATCATCTTTTGCTTGATTTGTTTCAGCGTCTTCTTAATCATGTTCGTTCTATTTGTGGGTTTTACAAGTTGTGTTGCATCGATGTGAATTAGGAGTATGTAATTTTTTTATGGTATTGGTGATTTCCCTCGTGTATACTATTTTATCTTTAGTTTCTGCTTTTGTTTTTATAGTATATTTAAGAAGATTAAACCCTAGAAAGCTTATAATTGCTTTACGGATAATGCAACACATCGTGAATAATTTAGTTAATAAACTCTACGCAGCACACAAGAATTTTGATTTTTAACAGCATTGCATTCGCATGCTGTAACACCGATTGATTATTAGTTTTTTTTTTAATTGTTAAAAATACTCGAAGATAATATATTTTCCAAGAATATACAGAAAATTGATCAGTTTAACCTCCCATAAAAAGAAAAGCTAGCTAGCAAATAGTCGAAGAAATGTCCAGGCTATGTTTTCTGGCTTTTAGTCATCCAACTTTGCATGCCAGATCTTTTTCTCTTCATTCTTCACTGTCTAGCTTTATGGACCATTTTAGACTTCCCTTTCTTTTGTTTTTATCGAATATATATTCTCATACTAAAAAAAAATTGGGATTCAGTTGTTTTAGTCTTGGATAATCCTCAAATATTTTCGTTTCTTCAAAAGGAGAGAGGTGGGCCGCTTGAATGATCCATCTGATGCTCAGTCATCTATTCATTTGATACCCAGTGGACCTCATTGACGGTTCATGTTAAGGCTCTGTCTTGTGGAGCCTATGGATATATGGAGACCATGTACATCTTAATACCTTGGCACAAAATGCCAGCCTACGCACATGGAGGCTTGGCTACCGGCTGTTTACACGGTGGTGTTTTTTTTAAGGAAAGCATGTTTGAGTCTGGCAATTTCAGTTGTCCTCCATTACAATGTAAAAGGAAAGCCTATCCCCGATTTACAGTCTAAGCATGGGAACTAAAAACACAAAGCTAGCTCTGGTAAATTTTCATGTGTACTTAACTTTAGAAACTTTCATTCGACCATATATAAATTGCATAGTTTCTTCTAGAAATTGATCATTTTCTTGCATCTGTATCTTTAAATAATCTTATTAAAGAGATTCCATTTCTATATGTTATGTTTTATCCTTAGTAACCGTAAATGTTAAACCTCTTTAATTAGTGATAAATATTACGCATGCAGTTTCCTGGTTCACAAAATCTTGTCTTAAAGGAGAACATGATTTTGATTGTGTATGGATGTTTTCTCTTCTTGCAGGCAACTTAGTAATGGTACCAGATTATGAATATCTCAAATCCACATATGTGGAACCAAATCTTGACTTCACATATATCAATTAGCTGTCTTTTTGCTGTTATCTTTCCCTCTTTTCCATACTTTTCTTATCGATATCATACCACACTCTTTTCTCTTTCTATCTCCCAGCCCCATCCCACCCTTCTCTATTTTGAAAAACTGCTGGTATTTATTGACCAGCCACACTGCCAACAGTACTGTTCTCTCCATGCAGTTCTTGATTCCCAATCCAATACCGAATCCCAAAATCCTTCGTTTATTTTTAGTTTCCCCCTTTAAAATGAAGAGCCAAAACCAAGAAACAACATCGCCAACCCATAATTCACTACAATAGTCTATTTTGGCTCCAAGACTTGAAACCCCAGAGGAGGAAAAGTTTATTAGTAGTTGTGATAGCTTAAGTTCAAGCAATAGCATGGCTTACAACGTTTCATCACCATCATCTTCAACTCTGAATGGTGAGTATATCGGTATAGAGAGTTGTCTTGATCTCAAGAACAATGAAGATATTTTCGCATCATCATCAAAGAAAGAAGAGACTAATTACGGGAGTTGTAATCGTGAAAAGAGAGATCAACGGTGGGCTAAGAAAAAGGAGTTTCCACCACCAATACCATTGTTAGCTCGTACGGAAAATTTGCCTTCTCATATGCCTTGGGTTTTAAAGAGGTACTACACAAGTGATGGAAGGTTGATACTTAGAGAAGAGAAGGTCAGGCATCATGAGTACTTTCGGGCTCACAGATGCAATGGACGCCTCACCTTGCATCTTGTTCCTTTAGATGATGAAGTTTCGGCCCTTCCTTTTGTTTTTAATCATGAGAGACACCATGGCATTGAGAATGATCTGGAGTGCAATGATATTGAAGAAGATGAGCAAGTACTCGAGCAAGAACACGAAGAAGAGCAGGAAGAAAATGAAAGCCTGGTGGAAGAAAGTACAGATGTGGAAGTAAATGGAAATGATGGTGAAAATGATTATTGTGTTAAGAATGTTGATAGTGATGACACACTAGAGGAGAAGGAGGAAATTGTGCATGATGATAAAAGAGTTCCTTCTGTGGATAGTTCCGGTAGTGCAGGCAAATGCTTGAACTACAGCAGTGTGAGAACAAGCTCCACTTGTATATTCCGGGTGCCTGTACCAGCAGTAAGGCCAGTTCATAGTTAGACATAAAAAGAAAAAAGAAAAAAGAAAAAAGAATTGAATTCCATTTTGAGTTTTGATGGGTCCTTTTTATTGATAGATTAAGTTGTTACCTCTAATGTCTTTTACGGAGAATGAGATGGATGATGTATTCTTATTCTTCTCAATTTTCAGGTTCATAAGAGAAGAGGTTTTTCATTTTGAAGTTGTGTTTTGTATTCCAGAGGTACTGTGTTTCTTGATTCATTAATTATATGTCGCCTTATGTGGTGTGCTAGTATCTTACTCGGTACGTGGGGCAAAACCTCGTAATTAAGACACAGATTGAATTTTATTGCCAAAGTGGCTATTCTTACAACAGAACAATTTGATAGTTTTGAAGAATATGTAGCTTCTGAGAATCTTCTATAATCGGTGTTAATAGACGTTGATAATCTTTAAAGATCTGCCTTTGTGAAATACTGAAATTCTTGCGCCAATTAACTCTTTCAAGTGACTGGGACGGGTTCAAAACTAGGTGAAGCCTCCTCCACTTCAAATTAATCCTAAGGAAGATAGACGATTAATGTTCCTAACTTCTGTAAATTAATGAGGTTAAAATAAATTGCTGTCAGGATTTTTAATCGTTTCATTTGCTAATCGGGAAGACCTTTATAACAAATGAAACAATGACACAGAAATGGCTGTACAAGTACGAAGTCTTGTGGGGGTGTGTGCTGGGTTCCATAATGGAGTGTAGAAATGATCACGCCCCTCAAAAAATGCAGAGAGGAATCGATTGAGTTGTGGTGGTGGTGCTACAGTGATGAAATGCAGTCTGGCAGTGGCTGCATCAAGTACAAGGGACCGATTTCCGAGGTACACAATATACTATTCATTTGTTTTTTATGTAAGAGAGGTTGGAATTTGATTTTCTTTTTCTTCAGAGGAATGGAGATAGATGCTAGTACTAATTGAGTCAAATCTTTCAAAAGCAGACGAAACCCTAATGCCAGTTTAGTTTAGTCTGAATCTCATTGGCTGCTGCTGTTGTTGATGATGGGATGATAGGGAAGGAGTTCGATTTAAAAATCATCATGTAGTACAGCTATCAATCTCCTGTCATTCTTGTCAGTCCTCATGATTGGCTTCCTTTGACGCTTGCACAGTCTCTCACCCATTCTCGTTATTTTTTTGGGACTCGTATCCAACACTAATTCTGGCACAGACCGCATCCACCACTGTTGCTCAACCGGGTCAACCCGTTTTCATTCCCTCCCACCATCATTTTTTAGAGTCGCCCATTATTATTGTATATTCCCAAGATCTTTGGCCAGGTGGGTTACTGGTTTTAGGCCTTCTGTATGCTTATTTTAAGAGTTTTCTCTCGGTCAAATTGGGATACACTAATATATGTACTAGCTCCATGGTGTCTGCGCTCCGCCGCGGGCATTCTCTTTCTTTGTTGAGCTACGGTGTTCGCAGCCGTGTTAATTAAAGAAAGAGCAACAGTAGAAAGCAAAGCAACGGTGTTCGCAGCCGTGCTAATGAAAGAAAGAGCAACAGTAGAACGCAAAATCTTTTTATGAAGTTTACAATCAAAAAGCAAGGTTGTGATATTTCATGCTAAAGAAAACATTTTAAGTCTCTTTGGTATAGAATGCGTCAGAACCTGGCAAGCCCGGTAGTTACCTCCCCCGCATGGAAAAGAATGCGTCAGAACCTGTCAAGGGAGGGAAAGGAATTCAATGTAAATTAAGGCGGTGGTTTGAGGTTAACACATAGGAGGGAAAGCATGTTAAGGTACCGAGCATCTGGGTTAAAAGAGAAGGAAAAACAGTGGCTGTAACTGAAGGTTAATTGAAAAACAAATTAAAAATGACCATGAAGATAGCTGCAAGGCAATAGAGGAAGCTGGCAGTCTCATAGCACAGGTCTCAAGCTAGACAGAAAAATGGAGGTCGTGCTTTCAGTGCAAAAGGAAGCAGCATGAACTCGCACAACGTAACAAAAGTAAGCGCCAACAAATGATTCAGAAATCGAACGTGAGTTGTGAATTCATAGATAAAATTCATGAAATTAATAGATAAGAGGACAACGTGCACCCCAACATCCAATACCTAAATGAAAACAAACAATGGCAGCTTAAAAGAAGCATCGAAAATGGATAGAAATCGAGCTATAAGAAACACAGAGGGTGCGATAGCATGCAAAAACTTCTTATCAATGGCTAATTTAATGGCTAAAAATTGCATCATGATAGGCAGAGTATATATATAATTCACTACTGAAAAAGAGAATGATTAGCATTGGATTTCAGCAACCAAATAATTCATATGCTAATTTAGAAACGGATTAAAAATCAACAATGAATTTTCCGTTGCTAACATGGAAACACAAAATTTACAACGAAAAAATCTATTGCTGCTAAAAAGAAAATATTAGAATTACACTTTTATACAAAAAAAATAATGACATGTCAATAATTGATTGGTGCATGCATACCTTAAAAAAACTCACTCACGCAGGAATATACCAATCTCATAAGGGAAACCTTTTATTCTTCAAAAAAAAAAAAAACCTTAACTCACACATATGTCCCTTTCTTTCTTCTCCAAAAAAAAACCCCTAATTCACACATATGTCATTTCAAAGAAGATCAAAGTCTATAAAAAGCAAGAGAACTAAAACAAATGACAAATTAAATACTTGTTCTAAAGGTATAATGTTATTTGTATCATATCTAGCATGATATATTTGTTATAATGCACTTAAAAATTTTATATTTCTCTTTTTTAATATTTGTTTTTGTTGATAGCAAGAAAAAACAAGTGGAAAAGAACCTTTATAGGATGATGTGTTTTTAGTATTGCATTAAAGTGTCAAACACTACCACAATTTTTAAATTTACCAACATAATTTTTCATTGGTATTTATACTATTATTTTGTTGGTAATTAATTTACCAATGAACTCACTAACGAAAATGCTCCATCAATAAATCTTTCATTGATAATTTTTTTTTGTCTATAAGTTTATTGGTAACAAAAAAAAAATGTTATTACTAATGGATTTACTAATGACAAAGTTGTGTAAAAAAAATTATTTGCTTCATGCCATTTGTATTTCTCTCAAAAAAATACTATATGTAATTTCGTTGATAATTATTTAAAAATATTCTTAAAAAATCTATTATAGAAAACTATAAAATAATTAAATTAATATAAATTAAGACTCTATAATACTCAAAATGCTTGGGAAAAAAGAAGAAAATCATATGAAAAAAAATCTTACAACAGTATTCATACAATTATTAAGAACAAAAATAATTAAAAAACAAGTATAATAAAAAAAAAAGAAGAAGAAAAAAGCCTTACCTCAATATGGTTGCAAGTGAAGCTAAAGAGAGAAAAAAGAGAAGAATACATACTTCACCATGGGGAAGAAGAGAAGGAGTTGAGAAGAGAAGAGAAAAGAAAGAAATAGATAATGATGTTTTTTACATATCGAGAAGAAGAAGAAGAAGAAGAAAGGAGCCCTGTTTATTGTGAAATTATATATTTTAGACTTTTTATTGAGGTGTTTTACTGATGAATAATTAAATATTAATATTTTAATCATTCCGTAGGTGATTTTATCTATAATATTTAATTTAAATTTTCAATTTATTAAAAACATTTCAAAAACCGCCTCATATCATCGATTCTTTTTCAATCCATTGGTGATTCTATCTGCAATATTTAATTTTAAATTTTAATTTAATCAAAAAAATTTTAAAAACTATCAAATAACACTGACGATTTTTCAATCCGTCAGTGATTTTTCCTGTAAAGAATAGTAATTAACAATGCAATTGGAAAATGAACAATTCTAAAGCTCTCTGAAAAATGTCGATAGAATTTTCTGTTGGTAATTTCTTTTGTAATTGACATGATGAACGGTGTTCATAGTTTACCAATGAATTTATCAAGGATTTTACTGACAGAATTTATTTTATCAGTAATTTCATTGGTAAAAATAGCACGTCGTTCTTTTGTTGCTTTGTTTTAATTATTATTTTTTCCCAGTATAATTCTTTTGGTAAACACCAAGAGAATATTTCTATCAGTAAAATTCATTGGTAATTTACCAATAAAAATATTCTCTCAATATTTTCGTTTATATTTATCGATTTTATGGTAGTGAAACAGCTTGAAACCTTCATAGATAACAAGTCTAAAACAATTATTGTAAATATTTTTTTATGTAATTTAATTATTATTGAAAATTTAAATGAATTTATTATTACATTTAATTGTAGAAGAGTTATAAAAATAAGATGATTTCAAGATATGAAATGATAAAGAAAATCATCTTTCATTTGATGGAATAATTTAGTGTATGGCTACAAGAGGAATTACAAAAGGTAGAATATATAGTGCATTTGATACGTCAAAGTCCATGGTTAGTAGGAGTGCTTCATCACAATCTTACGCGATGGAGTCAACACCTCCTAGTTCATCAATTCATGCATTGAAATAGAAAATAACAAAAAAGAGAGATAGTCATATTTTATCACTACAATAAGAGACAACTTATGTAAAAAAACTATTTAGTAACATGGGATACCAAGCTTGGACTTCAAATATGGACCAAGTTATGTCAACACCTATGGCTTTATCTATGTCATCATATATCGCTCTATAAATAACACCTATGCATCCCCTATCTATACCAGTATATTGACCCAAGCCATGACCATTATATATTGGACCCCCTCTATGTTGATTAGTGTTATCTTGGTTCAATTCCACCATCACCTTCATAATAAAACATATTTATTAAATTGTGACTTATGTATATTGATGTAAGTTTCACAAGATTTTGAAATTTTTTATGAAATTTAATTTTAACTGACTTGTTATTGTTGATAAAAAAATATTTAATATGAATTTATGTTATTTATATATTGTTCTACTATTTGTGAAATATCCACAAATAATTATAAAAAAATCACTTTTAAAAAAATATTTATTGGACAAATTAGCAACAGATTAGCAACAAGTTTTGCATTGCAGATCAACAACAAATGAAAAAAAGAATTTCAGTTATTGATTAGCAACAAATTAGTAACAAAATTTCAGTTGCTAATCAGCAATGGAATATTCATTATTGGTTTATCCAATCAACAACGAAACATTAGCAACAAATAATTTGTTATTGAAAAATTAGCATCGATTATTTGCATGTAATATTATTGGTTGTTGTCTTTATTACTGATTTTTATCATAACCAAATTTTAGTTTTATCTGCAATGAATTAGGTAGTTTCTAATAGACCTTTTTTTTAGTAGTGAGATAATCATAGAAGAACAAAGAAAAATCAACCAAATTAAAGAAACAACATATTCGAGAAAAAAAACTATAAAAGGCACACCAATGAGCACGATTGCATAAAAAAAGAGAGTGAAAATGAAACTAATTGTTGGTGAAAATAGGGCAGCATCATACAAAATATAGTACAATAAAGCAACGAGAAAAAATCAATGATATGCATGCATGTTGTATAGTAATGACATTCACTATGTTTCTGGACATGTTTGTTAAACAAATCTTCATTGACATGTTTCCAATAGGTACAATAGGATGTAATAGTGGTGAACCTTTATTAGTGACCTACTTCTAGATATGAAAAACAAGTGGAATTTAAAAAGAAATCAATTAAAGATATATTTGAGAAATGAAAACCCATTAACTAGAATATCACTAAAAAAGATAAGCCTTTTGCTTGAGTTTCTTTTTTTAATTTCTAAAACCTTTCCTTAAAACATCACTAGCAACAACACCGCCTTTATCATTATTTTCATAAGAGTAAAAGACCCTCTCTTTTTCTATTCACCACCCCTCCAACCTTTTTCTTTCTTTAACGACCCAACTAAATTAGGTTTATAAATGGGTTTACAGAGTTGGGAAATTAAGATTCTTATTAGAATGAGGAAGAGGTTAAGGTAAAACTTTTAGTTTTTAGAGAAATTAAAAAAAATATGACTTCAAATAAATTAGGTTTCTTTATAGATTGGAGTTAAGATATTAAACCAGTTTGCTTTTGCAGTTGCTTCCATGTTTTGGGTGAACAACAATATTTAAGTGTTTGGTTACAAGTTCTAATTATGGTTTTATTAGTTGGACCCATCAATTTACTAAGGTTAAACCTTGCTTATGAAAAAGCATCTTGAACCTATTTTTTTTCACATGTGTGTCGTGGCAAACTCCTTTATTACCATTGAGAAGCATTGAATGACCATTGTAGCCTTCTTCTCTTTCATTCTCCTTAATAGTAACAATAAAAGAAAAATAAAAACAATTATGTAGACAAATAGTCCTCATGATTGCAACTAACAATCCTAGATCATAAATTGAACTCAAGCTTTTTATAGACTATAAATCATGTTTCACTTCGGCAGCAAGGTTGCAATTTCTTTCTGGTTAGTTTCATGAAATTTAGATCGATCTGCATGAATTTTTTCTCATTCTCTTTTATTGAGGTTGTAGGTTTTTTACTTTTATTTTCCTTGCCCATCCCTTTTAAACATTAAGGGTTATTCCTTTTAGTTTATTATATATTTTCTTTTTACTACTTTTTTATACATAGCAATTAATGGGTCTGATACTCATGATAAAGTTTATTAGACCTAAATAATATTGCACATGTTATGTGATATTTACATTAAAGCTATTAAAAGATGCATGATAACTGACACTAATTTTGATAGAGCTAGCTAGAAATTTGTCATACACCCATTTAAAGAATAGACTGACCTTTCTTTGACAAAAGTATAACTTAAGAACAAATAGAACAGGATTAAAAAGGACTCGAGGGTGTCAAAAAAGTTAATATCTAAAACTAACATTAGTTCAAATAGTGAACTTAGAACTATTTATGCAACTAATAAATGGTGGAAAGAAAACATTTAGGTTAGTTGTATGTATCTTAATCTTTTCAATTTAATTTGTGTTCTTGCATTATTTAATTAATCTTCTAGCTTAATTAACTACATTTAGCTTTTATTACATAAATAATAAGAGAAGCAAAGGAGTATAGGCATTTTGAAATTAAGCCCTTATTGGGTGCCAAATATGACTTCATGTTTAGTAACATAATGGCCCCGAGACAAAATGCACGGGATCCCTCTTAATAAATGTCATCTAATGAATTTAATATCTGTGTTGGATTGAGGAATATAATAACAGCGAAATAAATCTTGAAGAAAGAAATAGCGACTCAAAAGAGGATGTTATTCCTCATTTTGTATATGATGATAATAACATGGTTGTTGGCTACAATGTTGTGAACAGTATTAGCAACCATAATAGTGCTAAAAGAAAAGGCATACTACACCTCAAAGTTATAATAAAAAGAAAAAAAAAGATCTAGAATGGGAGCATAATTATTCTCATGTCTGGATCAACTTGTTAACGACGTTTGGATGGTCGATTATTGCACATTAACTTCTAAAGATAAGAAATAATACAGTATTAAAGAGGATATGCAACAAATGCATTCTATAGATGGAGTTAACTCTAGTAGTGAATTGGATACCTTTTCTACTACAATTTAACTATTAAAATTGAATTTCTATGCAAAATATCAGTTCTTAATGTACTCATATCATCCTAACTTGGTTGTGTAACTATTTGCCACAAGTATGAACTTTAAGGATTTTCTTTGTACAATAGGCAGTATAGGTAATTACAATGTGTTTTGTTGAATTATTTCTTGCAACATGATTCTTGAGTAATTAAAAGTGCTTTATTAACCATATATTGATGTCTATTTTTTTTCACAATAATGTTTTTATCACAACAATCCAAACTTTTAGTTGGTGCTACTACTTATTGCTAGGGAAAAGAAACACTAAATTGATTGCAAACTTTATTTCTTGTCTATGTTATTTGTTGTTGACAATACTATAATTTAGTGTTGACAATACTATATTCAGTCAATCTTCACTTGTTTTTATTATTAATGTACTGTCTTTTTCTAACTTTTTATGCCTTTATTCTAGTTGGATTCATGTCATGTAGCTTATGTAAGATTAGCTGTAAAACATCACTTTTTATTGAATTCAAGTGGCTGTAAGATATTATAATTACACATTTTATACAATATTTTGTGATGATAAAAGCATGTTCTTATATTTTTATTGTGATGTAATAGTCACTTTCAATTTATTATGTCATTTAAACACAATGATTTATATGTCATTATAAAAATGGACTCTCAATGATTTGATGTGCTTTTTAAAGAGGATTATAATAATATAATGAATCATGTTGTTGATTATGTTAATTATGGTGATGGTGCCTATAAAAATGGCGGTGTCAATGAAGATGAAAATATATAAATGATGATTTTTGTAACACACGAGGCATCAAACAACGGTCTACTTCCTGAGTGTTGGTGAAAAGAGATCCTAATTTAATCATAAAATTATGATTATAAGGTTTACGAGTAGCTATTTTGTATTATGGTTATTAGAAAACCTATAATCTGCGAGAGTTTGGGTAAGAAACTAGTTGTATAAGGAGAAAATAAATCACTATCAGTATACCCTATTTAAGATAAATTGCATTATTGTTTGATTATTTTTGTAGGTCATGTTTATGTCTATTGATCTTGTCTAAGGTTCAAGGTAGATCCCTCTTCGTAATAAAGTCTCTACCTTACTATGTTAAATCTTAGTCGTTCTAAGGTCTAAATTTTAGTATTATATTTATTTTGTATTTTATATCTTTGATATTTGAGAATATACTTTACAATGTAATTTTATGCCCCAAAATATTAAATTCCATAGCTAAATCCTAACACTTTAATTTCTAGTTTTTGATATTTTGATCAAATCCTAATAGATAATAATAAACTGATTACGATATCTATTTTTGTATTTTAAAACATAAGAAAGATACAATTTTTGTTTCTTATAAAAGTATGCTTAGAAAAAAATTAGAATTCGGTTGTATACATGAAAATAAAATATTTTTTGTGTGTTTTTGAAATAAGGATTTTTTTTCATAAATTTTAGAGATAATTAGGTATTTTGTACGAATTCATATTTTATAGTGTAAGTCTAATATTAAACAAAATTAATAGAAAAACATATGAGAAAATTATAAAATTTCTTTGAAGTGACCTTTGATTTTTTTTGTTTATTTTTTTTATTATTATATAGACTGTGCCCAGCCCAGCCAATTGACCCAGACCCATGCTAGTCTTGTTGGCATACACATACATAGTGTCTTTATGTCTCTAATCATGAAGAGTTTCCATGAGATTTTCATGGAGAAGTATCCATTAATTTTCATTATATAATTAGGTTCTTGCGACTAGTTTTCCCCAAGTCTAGTGATCAATTATCTCCAAGTCTTAGTAGCAACAACGCAAGTTCAGTTAGGCCATGACCCAACCAAGCTATTTTAGCTCGGTTAGGTCGTGGCCCAATTAAACTATCATTTTCTTTCTTTTTATATATATATTTTTATTTTATTTTACACATGTATAGACTATAACTTCAAATATAGGTATGTAGTGAAATTAACATAAAAAAACAATTGTCACATTTCATAGTGAGCTATACAAGATATTCTCCAAATATTTTATAAATATAGGTTTTGAAAGGGAACATGAGGATTTTATGTGAATAACACTACACTTAGTATATCTTTGCTACACTAAAAAAAACAAGATATATTTTATTATTTTGATTTTCTGTATGCTTGTCACTTGATCAAGCAAACTCTAATATTGATTTAAATATTAAAGTATATTTCCTTTAACGAGAAACTTGTTTTGTAAGATTAACACATGCCCAAAACTCATCAATAGGAAAATTTTATTTTTAATGAAGTTGTTCCATGACTTCATCACTTTGAAAGTTTGAAATTCTTTTAAATATTCATGCTTCTAAAATTAAATATATGGTATTTTTTTATCAAATGCGTGTTCATTAATTTATTTATATATTATTTTATTAATAAACTAAAAATTATATGTTGAAGTATTGAAACTAGAATACTTTGAAATAAGTTAATAGTTCAAATGGTAAAATTAAAAACAAAATGAAGAACGATGGAGACCCTAGAAATAATATATGATTTGTAGGTTCGAGGACGATAAGCTAAGAGTGTGTTTAATATTGTGGTAACTTTTATAATTATAGTTTGAAAAAAGTTATTTTATGAAATGTACTTTTAATTGAAGTTGGTTTGATATTTATATATATTTGGTTAAAATTATGGATGAAATTGAGATTGAACAAAAAGTAATTTAATGTGTTTGGTTAAAAATACTTTTTAAATTAAGGTTATAAAATAACTTAATATTGATGGTTTTTAATTTAAATAATGTAGATTTAACCACTGCTATTACATTATAAAATAAAAATAATATATTATATAAAATATTTTTTATTATTCTATTATTCCATCACTATAATTTTTATGGTTTTTTGAACTTTCAATAAAATCAGGTAAAATATCATCATAAACAAAATGAAGATTATGACCAAATTCTGTAAATGCTACACCATCATGCGATCTCTTTCTAATTTATATAATATCATTAAATAATATTAAATATTAATTTTTTGAATAAAATACAATAAAAATAAATTAGAATTTTTTACTGTTCACTTTGGCATTACAATAGGTATTACACTCTGCACTCATTGTCCACATTACAAAAATGAATTATAGAGAAAGTCATGCAAAATGCCTCGATCTTGTATGATCATTTTGCCACATGGCATCTTCTAATTGCAGGACCATCTAATTTCTCTCCTCTACTCCCAACCACTTCCACACACGCTCTCTGAATTAAACTCTACACAGATAATATTTTTAGCTTTAAGAAGATAAGCAGTGCAGAACGCTAGCAAAAATAATGAAAAACAGCAATTTTTAGATTTAACAAAACATGCGATATTAACTCATTTTTTAGTGGAATCCATTTCTAAATCAGACATTAACTTCTTTAACCAAACATCTATAAATTATGGTTGGGCAAAACACAGTATTAACCATAATATCAAATGAATACTTAATTCAATTATATAAAGAAAACAAAAACTTCATTATAGTTGAAGGGTGCCATGGCCCCCTCGAGCATGGTCCTGCCCCAGATTCGAGAAGGGTGTAGAATTTACATGTAGAGCTATGTATAGGACTACAAATAGAAATGGTTGTACGTGTCTTCAAAGGTTGTCAGTGGAAGAAGAGAGAGGAACGGACTTGGCATCAAACATGGATGCCAGAGAGATCAAAACCAGACAGAACCTGATGATGGATAGTTCCCCGAGTGATATTTGTAAGCATCTCAATGCACTTTCAAGAAAAGCTTCAATCATTCAGCACTAGGAAATGGCTTCATAAATCTTGATTTGCCAGAAGACGAGCATCAACTGCCGAACCTGGAAATACATCGGTTCCAGATAATCCAAAGTTCAATCAATAAGGCATCCGTTTTCACTTGGAGGATAGCGTGCAAAAACTCCTTTTTATTTTTTATTTTTTAAATAGCAGTAATGTTTACAGGCAGTGAAGCGTGTGGATTTGCAGTAAAATTATACTTTTTTATTTAAAATTAATTTTTTATGTGTTTATATTTGCTTTAACATGTTAATGTTAAAAATAATTTTTTAAAAAAATATTTTAATATAGTTTTTTAAAAAACACTTTAAATCATAATTATTACCATAATTCCTAAACAAACTACAACATTTAACCCTAAAGTTTTCTATAAATAGGGACACCATGCTCTAAATGATTGTACACGAGAGCAGGTTTTCTTTTCGAAATGAGAGGGTTTTAGTGCCTTTCCATCCACATGATCTGTCTCTCTCTCTGTGCCTCCTTTCCCCCCCTCTATTTTCCAAGTTACGAATCAAATACATGGACTAATTGCCTGGCAAGGAGGTAATGTAAGATGACGCCCTTCTTCTCTATTTACATGTTCTCTCTCTCTAGATGCTTTAATTGATGTAATACTTGAGATTTTTATTTTTATTTTTTATTAGTAGAATGTCTTGAAAACTAGTTTGGTGAAAATCATTAAAGATATGTATGATAATATTATTCCGAATTTAGTCGCTCAACTTGTTCTTTATGTTTTCTCTTCAGAGAAAAGCGATAACTTTTCCATAGGAAAACACAGTCTTTTCTCATCTGTAAATCTTATCTGATAGAATAAATCGAAAAATACAAAATTTCGACCATTGGACTCCTTAAAGGCAACAAGATATCTTCATGATATGAGAAGTAAATTTCAGTACGTGAATAGGCTTAAGAATATGACTAGCTAACAAAAAAGGTGAAGAATACGTTTGACATCAAGATAAGGAGATCTGTTCACAATTGTGAATCTTGTGCTCCCGCAGTCAAAATAATCAAAAAAAGACAAAGACAACAGAAGTGATGTGTCAACAAAAGAGCAGGTGTCTTCCGCCCCCTTCAAGTTCTAACTCCAGGTAGCTAGGGCAACAAACATGTATTTCCATTACATTTTCCTACAACAGGATTCGATAAAAACAATGACCTTCGACATAATTAATGGTGGTTTTCTTTTCAAGGCCCAAGAAATATATTAATTCACTGTTTGTTCTATTTATTATTATTATGTATTAGCAAATGAATGCAGCTAGCGAGTACTGTTTTGAAGAGGAGGCACAAAAGTTCATCCTTGGCCGACTAATTTGTTTTGTAGCCGCTCTTAATTTCCAGAGAACACGTATGCTTTTGTGTGTGTCTGTGTGTGTGTGTGTATTTTGGTTGTACATAACCTTCTTTCTTTTTCTTTTTTCCTTGTCTTCCAGTTGCAGGTAATTAAGAAGACTTTACGAGATTAATTAGCCCTTTGGTTAGCTAGCTGTTTGTCATATGGAAAATCTCAGTGAAGGCAGCTTATTTTGCAAGGCTAAATCTGTTGTTTCAACTCTTTTTGGAATCATGATATGGAAATCAGCGTCACCATCTCCCATGCGATTCCCAAGTGAATGGCCAGCCTATTCTGGTCTGAAAACCCTGTTACTTCACTCACGAGGACCTGATCAAAACCTAACTCATCAATGCTACACTCTTCATTCCTATATGATACCTGCACCTTCACCACCATCGTGGTCTACTTCTCCACCTCTAGTTCGATCGCTCACTAGTTCCTCATCATACTCCTCTTGTTCTTCTGCATTGGATGATTTGATTGGGACTGAGAGTGGTGTTTACATGAACGCCAATATTGTAGAAGAAACTGCACAAATGGAGAAGCTAGAATCTTATCATCACCAAGACAAGAGAAAACAGCGTTATGCGACGAGAAAGAAATATCCTCCACCTATACCCTTACTTGCAAGAACGGGGAATTTGCCTGGTCAAATGCCTTGGATTTTAACTAGGCACTACATCGATGGAAGGCTGGTCCTTGTAGAAGAGAGAGTGAAGAATCGTGAGTATTTTGAAGCACAGAGAGAAAATGGTCGTCTCGTTTTGAATATTGTACCCTTGGACGATAAGACAACCTGTTCCCATTTTGTTTCTAAAAATGAAAAGGAAAAAGAGCTTCAAGATGTTGATTTTCTTGGGAAAAACTCAGATCAGGAATTCGATGAAGAAGAAGAAGGAAGAGAAGCATATCAAGACATTGAACTTTCAAGTGATGATTATGTTGGTAATTTGGAAGACACAGTCGCGGTGGATGATAAGGTAACACATGAGAAATCAGTGACAGCATCTGCTTCTTTGCCTAAATCAAGTTTGAAGAATGGGAGTAAGAAGTCAGGAGATCTACGCAAGTGTTCTACATATGCGGGTAGGATGATATCGGACATTAATCTACCTTGCAATGCTAATGCCCATCGAAATGCTGGCGAATGTGTGAATAATATTCATGATCACCCGGGCAAGGAGGAAATGGGACTCGTGCATCTCGTACACTAGCAATGTAAGTTGCCCTTCTTCTCAATTTACATTCTCTCTCTCTCTCTCTCTAGATGCTTTAATTGATGTAATACTTGAGATTTTTATTTTATTTTTTTTATTAGAATGTCTTGAAAATTAGTTCTCCAAAAATTATTAAAGATATGTATGATAATATTATTCCGAATTTACTCGCTCAATTTGTTCTGTATGTTTTCTCTTTAGAGAAAAGCGATAACTTTTCCATAGGAAAACAGTCTTTTCTCACTGTAAATCTTATCTGATGGAACAAATTGAAAAATACAAAATTTCGACCATTGGACTCCTTAAAGGCAACAAGATATCTTCATGATATGAGAAGTAAAATTCAGTACGTGAATAGGCTTAAGAATATGACTAGCTAACAAAAAAGGTGAAGAAAACATTTGATATCAAGACAAGGAGATCTGTTCAATGGTAAATCTTGTTTTCCCGCAGTCAAAATAATCAAAAAAAGACCAAGACAACAACACTTATGTGTCAGCAAAAGATCAGGTGTCTGCTGCCCCCTTCAGGTAGGGCAACGAACATTTATTTCCATTACAGTTTCCTACAACAGGATTCGATAAAAACAATTCATGTTCTTGTCAGAAAAGGAAACAATAGCTAGCTCGTGCTGGAGCTGCCTTTCGGTTGATCTGGGACAGCCCAGAATTCGCTATGCATGCATTTTTATAAGTAGTCACATTGCTGTAACTCTTCCTTTAATCCTTTTTTAAAATTAACTTAGTTGTTCGGGCTAGTTTTCATGCTCTACGATTAATTTCACGTTACCTGTTTAATCTTGATAATGCATGTCATTTCCTTCCGCTGTTAATTTCTTGTGTGCGTCTTGTTTATCACTCTACAGGAATCCATAGGCCAGGCTTGAGGCTTTCTTCTGTCAATCTTGAATAGATCCTGTACGAAACTAGGGAAAATTTACGCAAGTGACCAGGTTTCGAATTCAGGAGAATAGAAGGCCGAGATGATAGCAGAAATAAACAGATAATAAGGTAGTCTCGGCCCACTCTTGCTCTAGACTTGGCTGCCTTGTTCCTAAATTTTCAAACAAGCAACGACTACAACTTCAATCGAACGAAGCAATTCCAAAATATGCAAGTCAAAGAAGATTTTTATACCAATTACAACTCTAATCAATTTAATTTTTTTTTTAATTTGGTACTTCTATTCAGATTATCTTAACGAAAAACATATAAGTTCCGTAGTAAATCACGTTGTTTATCACAGAATATAGTAAATTCTCAATAGAATCCATAACCCCAAACATGGATAAAAAGACTAAATTGAGAATTTATGAAACTTAAATGGTGAAATTGGTATAAAAAATGGTTTGAAAGTACATACCCGTTTGTTTTTATATTTAAAAAATAATTAAATTTTTTATTTTAAATTAATATTTTTTAATATTTCTAAATTTTTTAATATATTAATACCAAAATAATTTTTTAATAAATAAAAAATATATTATTTTTAAATATTTTTAAATAAAACATATTTTTAGAAATATTCCCTAAAAAAGCGCGCACATATATTTATATCAAATTAAAAAAGAAAAAGAAATCGTGAATAAATTGCTTCAAAGAAGCCAAGCAAAGATTCCTTCCTTGCTGCGGTCGTGGCAGACTTTTCTACGCTTCAATATCCAATAATATTTCAGAAATGGAAACATAAACAGAAACATGTAAAATCAGACCAGACAGCTTGAAGAGGTTCATTCTGCTACGCATATACATATTATTACCTAAAAATGTAAAACATCTTTATCCAAGTATATTTACACACGCATTCATGTGGTATTCCTTTATTTGTCTTATCCTTCTTCGTTTTCTTGGCTTGCTTCTCAACTTGCAGCAAAGGTAATTCTTGATCAAGCCTGTCTTTATTTTTACTCGTAAGATCCATCTCAAAGCAAACTCTGGGAATCTCCCCAATTTTGTTAAAGTTTATGACTTTTGGCTTGATTCTTATGAAACTCTTGATCAGGGTTTTACTATTTATTTTTTTTAATTGGGTTGCAGTTTTGGGGGAATTTGGGATCAGTAGACAATGATTGACTTGTTTCTGCTTTTTTAAATTAAAAAAAATGCTATCGGCAAATTTATGTTTCTGTAGAAGGGCAGTGAAATCTATCGATGCTGCTTGCTTATTGTGTTTGAGGTGAGCGTTTTGACTTGAATTATCCCTGCTGTTTCTTTGATTTATGAAGATTTAATGATTAATCTTCTAGTGAATTGTTGAAGTGTTTCAAGACTATTCTCCTCGTATAAATGCTGTTTTTTCACTGTTGTCCATATCTTGTCGATCTAGCTTCTGATTAGTTGAAGTAAAAATATGCCCCCTTTTTTGCAGTATTTTCCAAGTTCATAATTGGTGCTGCTGAGCTGAGGGTTTCTAGATGGGAGGTGTTTTGAGTTTGGTCGGTCCCAAATGCAGGACAGGCGAGTATAATGAGATGTTAAATAATGGAAGCTGCAAGAGGCAAAAGACATCCTCTGTTTTTTATGATGAGGAAAGCCCAAGATTGATTCCGTTTCTTCCTGATGAGTTATCCATCCAGATACTTGCTAGACTCCCCAGATATTGCTACTTCAACCTGCGATTGGTTTCAAGGAAGTGGAAGGCCACGTTTGAGAGTGCTGAGCTGTTTAAAGTTAGAAAAGAACTTGGATTAACAGAAGAATGGCTATATGTATTGATTAAGGATGAAGCAGATAAACTATCATGGCATGCTTTGGACCCTTTGTCAAGAAATTGGCAGAGGTTGCCTCCAATGCCGAATGTTGTTTGTGCCGACGAATCTAAAAGTGGATTCTCTGGGCTTTGGTTGTGGAACGTTGTTGGGTCAGGCATTAAAATTGCTGAAGTCGTAAGGAGTTGGCTGGGGCAAAAGGACACGCTGGATCAAATGCCTTTCGGTGGTTGTTCCGTTGGTGCTATTGATGGATGCCTCTATGTACTTGGTGGGTTCTCTAGAGCTACCACCATGAGATGCGTCTGGCGGTTCGATCCAATCTCAAACAAATGGAGCAAAACGACTTCCATGTCTACAGGTAGGGCTTACTGTAAGACAAGCATTTTAAATAACAAGCTATATGTAGTTGGTGGGGTTAGTCAGGGCCGAGGGGGATTGACTCCTCTTCAATCCGCTGAAGTATATGACCCTTGCACGGGTACATGGTCTGATGTTCCAAGCATGCCATTCTCAAGAGCTCAATTGGTGCCCACTGCCTATTTGTCTGACCTGCTAAAGCCTATAGCCACTGGGATGACTTCTTACATGGGAAGATTATTTGTCCCTCAAAGTTTATACTCGTGGCCCTTCATTGTTGATGTCGGTGGTGAAATATACGATCCTGAAACAAATTCATGGGCTGAAATGCCAACTGGCATGGGAGACGGCTGGCCTGCACGGCAGGCAGGTACAAAATTGAGCATAGTGGTAGATGGTGAATTATATGCATTTGATCCGTCTACTTCTCCAAACAGTGGTAAGATCAAGGTATATGATCAGAAAGAAGACACATGGAAAGTTGCCATTGGAAAAGTCCCTGTTGCTGATTATACAGAATCTGAATCTCCATATTTGCTCACGGGTTTTCATGGAAAGATTCATGTCCTCACAAAAGATGCCAATCATAACATTGCAGTTATGCAGGCTGATGTGCAAGATAATTTGGGTTCCCCATTGAGCTCAACTTCTGTTTCTGCCAAGTCCTTGCATGAGCATCCTGAGTCATCAGATACGGTTTTTTGGAAGGTCATAGACAGTAAAGATTTTGGGTCTGCGGAACTTGTCAGTTGTCAAGTTCTTGATGTATAGGGCTACCCTGACTAGTGTTTTATTTAAGATATTGGTGGGCCTGAGAACCCGCACAGGTGACCAAATACCAAAAATTGTTATTCAGTGTCTGCCCATAAAGATGGCTTCCAATTGTATTTTTATTCTTAGAACTTGAGGTAATTTTCATGATCCTTTTGAATTGCCTTACAAGACATTTATCCGGATATTTGCAAACTAAAGGTGTGGTACATATTAAGCAGACGTCAAACAGTTTGTCATGTTTCATTTTCAATGCTGGATGTGGTTTTCTGCACTTAAAATTACTCATGCTGCCAATTTTCTTCCCTGGAGTATTGGACCTGTGAGGTTTAAAGGTGAATAATGAAGATTTCGTGTGATTTATATTTATAATGGTCCCTCCCAAATACACACACAGAGAGAATAAAAGCGACAGAATCTGTCCTTGCTTTGCTTGGCCGCACCGCAAGATCTTGTTGTTTGTTTTTGGTGGGTTCGTACGTCAAAATCTTTCCTGCATTACAATCTGTGTAGCCTGCATACAAGGGCCGGTTAACCTCGGGAGCATATATACAGCTCTTCTCTCGTCAGTTCGCCTGAAGAATATCTTGACTGCTTGCTGCTTTATATCTATCAGCCACGTAAACCATCATATTGCAAATCTAGGCAGAGGATCCAGCTCTGCTACAAGCATTGGAATAAAAATAAAAACTGGTAAGAAAATAACAAAAAAAAAAAAAGCCAACTCTGGAGCTAGTAAAGACACTGGATGGGGCAAAATGCCCCCACTGACTGCAATCTGTTTGTCCATACCAGTTATTTTGTGCAGATCAGCTCTAGGATGAGACATTAGAGATTTGATGGAAGCTAGGTGAATTCTAACATGAGAAGCGAGAAGCAATATGAACCTATCCATGTTTCCAGGGTAGCAGAGGGATTATTATTCCTCTTTTCCATATATAGGCAAGAAAATTTTAGTCACCCAAAACCATACATATACCGAATATATTAAGGATTTATTGGCGATAGTGGAAATATATGCTTCATAGGTTCTTCTTCTTTTTTTTTTTTTTTTTGATTGTCAGAAATTATTCTTAGGCTAGTTTGTGCCATCGAAACTGAATCCACTTCTCTTGAACCAGTCAAAAACAAATTATCATAATTAAAAAAAATAAAAGTTCAACAAAAAGTTTGAAATCCAACCTTCCTTTACAAGCAGGAATCATACCCGGTTGTCAATTAAAAACATGTTTAGCATTGTGGTTTGTTCAAAATTTGATTTTAAAAAAAAAATAGTATTTTTAAATTATTTTGATATAATAATGTCAAAAATAAATTTTTAAAAAATAAAAAATGTATATATCATTTTAATATATTTATAAAAAATTTCATCACATAACATTTACTACACTCCCAAAACTCCACTAAGCCAATACAAAGTAATATATTCATTATTTGTAGCATATAATTAGGGGTATTTAAAAAAATAAATTAATATATAATATTTATATTATTTGATCAACTCAACTTATAAAAGTTGAATAATATAAATATTATGGATAATAATAGGTTAAATAAATTAATAAATAGATATTATAGATTAGGTATAGGTTGAGATTTTTAAAACTTGATCAACTCTACACATTTTATATAACTCAATGTAAACAATTGGAGTTTTTGATATAAATAATATTTTTTTTCTTTTTTTCTTTAATTTTTTCTTTTCTTGCCTTTATATTTTTAACTGCTTCTCATTTTTTTAATTTATTTTCATTCTCTATATTCTTTATTTTCATATAAATTATTATTAGTCCTTTTGAAGTTTGATTTGATAAAGTGAAAATATATTTTATAATTCCAATTTTTTTTATTTGGAAATCAAGATACAAGAAGAAGAAGAAAATAAAAATTTCAGGAATTTATATGAAACTTTTATTTTTTTAATCAAATTACAGATTTAAAAAGTGTTTTTCTACTAGTCATTTTTTGGTTAATATTGCACCATAAGTGTTTAATAAAATATTTGATTATAATTTTTGTTTTGTTTTTATATGAAAATTATGATAGTTTATATATTGTCTCTCATATTATCTAGTTCTAATAATTGCAACCTTATCTTTTTTTTAAATAATCAAAAAATAAGAGAATTATTTATGAATATTTATAATATTCATAAAAAAGCTTAGCCCTAGTTCCCTTCATCATGTAGCAGACAGGAAAGAAAGGTAACATTGTTCCATCATTTTGTATGCCAACAAAGCGAATTAGCATATGAATTATTAATTATTAACAAAAACATTGAAAGATTTACGTGGAAACAATTAAAAGTGAAACTACTTAATTTTCATTCATATTTTTTTACTAACTTTTGTTTATTGATCTCTTTTATATATATATTTAGTAATTACAGTTTAGTTTCACAAAATTAATACTTTGTAAACCATAAAATAGTGTTTGGATTATGAAAACCACCTCAAACTCTATTTTTCATTCACTTCCGTTTATATTTTTTTTTATTGGATTAATTTTTTATTCATATTTTTTCTTTTTTTTTATTGAGTCATTTTGCTTCTTATTTTACGGTTTATAGCTCAATTTTATAAAATTAACATTCAATAAAATTATGAAATGGTGTTTGAAATCATTAGCATGCAAGGCAATGTAAAATCAAAGAAATATTAAATAAATAATGAAAATACAACACACAATAAAAATATAATCCAATGTGGGTTACAATAGTTATCTATAATATTTTTTTTAATTTGTTTTTGTTATTTAACTTTTATATTTTTAATTTAATCATTTTACATTAAGTTGAATTCAAATTAAATTTAATATTTATAAGTTTTAATATTGAGAGTTAAGACTTGATTTGAAAAAATAAAATATAATTTTATTAATTCAAATTAATTAAAACTTAAATAACTCAATTTCAAACCAAAACAAATATTAAATTTTATTTTTATAAGAAATAATATTTTTATCTTAATTTTATGTTTATTCTTTTCTTATAATAAAAAAATTTATTATTATTTATTATTGCATATAATTCACAGCTTTTATTTACAATTACAATTTTTTTTAATACTAAAAATATAATTAAAAATGCCTGCACCCTTTTATTTGAATTAAAAAACCCCTATTCATCACTGCATAAGTTTTGGGCGTGCGATAGTGCCACTCCCAGAGGCTTCGTACAGGTCACTCCTCCGATAAATTAATCTGGATATTGAAAGAGGTTGTTTAGACTTCCGTTTTAAATGGTATTTTAAAAAATATATTTTTAAAATTTTTAAAACTAAAAGATTATTATTTAATATATTTTTAAATAAATAAAAAACACTTTACTAAATAGCCTCTATTATACTTTCAAATACCTTCAAAACAGATGTGGGCTACTTGGTGACGGAGACGAAAATGGATGAAAACTTGGTATAAATTTATTCGGTGGAAGTCCGTCTCGGTAGTTGATGGAAGATTCAGTTCAATTGTCAGAAATCATTCAACCATACAAAATCTGACATCTTAGAGGTTTATTAAAAAAAAAACAGAGAGATGACGTGGCAAATCTGGAAAAGTCCATGTTCGGAATCAAATCAGGGCAACAGCTTAAATGGCGTGCTACAGGTGTTGTTTTTTTTTATTAAAAAAAAAAAAACAAAGGGAGCCCACTGCTTTTTATGGCACGATTACATTGTGCTGAGAATAAGCCCTAGGCATAGGCATAGCAAAATTGTCGGGCTCCGACTTGAAGAATTGGCGTGGTACCATTAAGCGACACACGTATTGAAATACCGAGCTGGTTTAAAAAAAAATACATGAATAAAAAATATTTTTTAATAAAAAGTAATTTAGTTTTTTAAAAAGCATTTATCAAAATAAATTTATTTTGAATGAAAAATACTTTTTTTTAAATTTAGTATTTAGATGGATAAATCTAAGATCAAGAAAAAAACTTGGTGTGTCAAACATATATATATATATATATATATATATATACATGTTATGTGTATTATTGTACTATCAGCAAGATATAGATTCTTATCATTTATTTTAAATAAGTATATATTTATTCAAAATAAGATGAAAAAGAATTATAGATATAAAACATGAATTTTATTTTAATTATTTATTTAGAAAAATATTATTTTTGATGAAGATGGAAACAACACACAACAAACATAAAAAAGATAAAGGTTTTGTTAAAAAAAGTTTTTACTTTAAAAACTCTAATTTATATTTTATTCTTGAGTTTTTTTCTATGATATGGTTTGCCTTTTTAGAAGGTTTTTTAACATCTAAAATAGGCTAGAAAATAACATTTATAAGGTAGAAAAATTAGAATCCTTAATCAAATAAAAAAATAATATAAAATCCAAAATTAAGCTAAAAACCCACAAATAAAAAAAATAATAATGACCTAGCTCTAACAACATCTTTAAAGTCTAATTTAAAAATCTTTTATAGCTTGGTTTAATATTTTAAAAATTAGGCCCGTAAAATCATATGGAAAAACTTAAATATAATTTAATTTTCAAATTAAAAGTTACAAGCTTTTCTTGTCAAGAGTGAACATACCTCTTGTTTAAAATCTCTCTCATATGAGTCCATAAATAAGTTTGTTGGGCTTTTTGAATGATCCATTGATGGTAGATCCATTGTTAAGAACTATTAAATTCTAAGAACTCACTTACATTAATTTTGCATAATAACATAAAATACATTATACCAAATTAAAAGATAACATATTAAAAATTAAAAATAGCATAATAAAAAAATATATACTAGATATTTTCACTGATATGGATATTTTCATTGTCAATCAAATAATTAATTTCCTTATTAATTGTTTCAAAAAGTTAGAGGTGTAATATCCAATAAATTTGATATTTAGCAAAATTTGTTTATACTCCTTTTCCTTTTTCTTTTAATGATATTTAGTAAAGATTAACAAGATATTTACACATACTTCAAGTACATGAACAAAGGCTTTTTTGCATTTTTAAAGACTTTTTTTATATATATTTTTCTTTTTCATACTTCTTATTAATTTTTAATTTATTAAAATTTGATTTTTTATAATTACCATAATATCCATAGTTATTATAACCATGATTATGATCATCTTCATAGCTATGATTATGATAAGCCATGACCGTATGCATAACTATGACCATGTCTCAATATCATATATTATAGCATTTCACTTGAAGGATTGGTTTTGAACTAATTGATTATGATTGATGATTTTCCATCTAAATCTTTTTATTTTGTTTAGCAATAAAAAGATATGATATCAATTTAAAATATCTTATAAAAATGCTTAAGATATTAGTACTACGAGAGCATAATCATAAAATTTAGAATAAGTTTTCTTCTATATGTCTTTCTAACTAATATTTTCTTTTCTTTGTATAATTTTAATTAAATAATTTTAAATGCTGCAAAGTTATATTCACTTTCAATTTTAAAATACCACAATCGCAAGTAAATCTATTCATAGAGTTTTGAAAGTACCATATTAACATAACACTAGAAGCATCACTGTAGCTCCCTTGACAATTCATTGTGAACTTCCGTAATGAATTTATTTTCATTTTGGTTATTAATTTTCTTATCAACAACATTCTTCTAGCCAAATTTAATGCTATTTACTTCTATTTTATTAAGGAATGGTAGAATTACAAGACAGGGGGCTAATATGAAAAACATGGAAAAAATAGGGATGATTTGACAATTGATTAAAATGTTTACTTTGATCCTCTTGGTTTGTAACAATCTATTTTCTATCTTGTTAATTTTTCAAAATTCATTTTTGATCTTAAACTTCATTTATCTTATTTTATGATCCCTAGTTTGAAGGTGATAGAAAAAAAAAAATTGATTGATAAAAAAATTTCATTATTAAAATAGTTAATTTTCATATTTACAGGGTTTCTTTTGCTAAAAAAAGTTCCACTAGAATGATATTTCATTTTAAAATTGTTTAAAAAATCAAATCTAACCTCGAGAAGTTTTTAGTTTTGAGTTAATTTGTTTTTTATTTTTTTTTGAGTTTTTTAAAGGTATAAATAAATATATTTAGATCTTTATAGTGTTTTGAGGTTACAAAATGCTTGGAAATGAATTGTTTGGTGTAAAACACCCTTACTTGACTTTTCAAAAACCTTTGATCGCTAGAATTTAGGCAAAGAAAGCGAGGCATCCCTTCCTATTTTTTTCAAAGAAATAAAGGGACCATATGTTTTCTGTCTCATAAAAAAAAAATTAAACAGACTTAAACTTGAGAGCTACCCCAAGCCTACACATTTAAGTTTTTTTTGTTTTTTTATCTATTTTTTTTTCTAATTTAATCCTTCCTAATTGAAACTTTATTGATTTCTTTTGCTTATTTTTTTTCTTTGAATTCTATTCTTTAATATTTTTTTAACTTTTAATTAGATATAATAATTTTTTTTCAATTTGATATTTGTTGGTTTGTAGTGATCTCAAACAGATGCTTAATTAGTTTGTAATTTTACTAAAATTTATTTTTTTATCATATAATTAAATAAAAAATTATTAAAAAAATTATTAAACTTTATTGATTGCATAACCCGTGTAAAGGGTTCCGATGGTTAACTTTGATTTGTTAGGAATTGAACTTCATAATTTGTTTCAATTGCATAAATAATTCTTGATTTTTTTTATTTAATTAAATGCATGTATAAAATTTTAAATGTATAATTAAATTTTTTATGTCAAAAACATGTATGAAATATCATTATATTTATTTTTTGTGTTGAATTTTTTCTATCCAACTTGTCGCTACACGACGTCGGGCGACGGCTCCACTCCTTTTTTTTTGTTTTTTTTTAAACAAAAGGAATTTAATTTTTATTTGATTGGGGGAAATAAAGATTTTATTGGAGTCGCCATCTAGTAATTTGAGGGAACTAGAAATCCAAAATTAGACACTGGTCCCAGAGATTCGGGTACTGGGTTAGTTATGATTAAAGGAAGGTAGACACCACCCTTAAAACATCCTTTCAGAGAAAGGTTACCTTTAACTTGTGTGTTTTTCTTATCTAATTCAAATGCTATTATATTTTGAGCTTATTTGTAAATTTTTTAACATGGTTAACGTCGGTCTCTAAAAATAGGAGATGCATTAAAAATGACATCAGTCCCTAAAATTAGGAGACTTTGTCTAAAATGTCGACGTTTATCCCTAAAAAGGAGAGTTACGTCTAATTTACCAAAATAAATAATAATGGACATAATCCATATTTGGTATTTAATTTTTTTTTGACATCGGTCCTTTTCTGTAAATAAAAGAGACGTGTCGACAAATAATATTTATTTTATAAAATAAAAATTATTTTGATATCATTCACAAATAGATATATCAATTCTTGAAAATTGGGTTTTTGACCTATGAACAGTGATATGATAAAATGGGTGTTAAACCCGCGTCGTTATTTATTTTGGTTTTCTTTTGTTTTTTTTTCACATGCAAAAATTTACAAGTATTTATATATAAAAATATCAAAAAATACCATAAAATATCATAAAAAATTACCTGAGTACCCCTGTATAGGTAAAAGACTGAAATACCCTCGAATTTATCGAAAATTTATGAAAATTCCACTGGCGGCGCGTGTTACTGTTCACGCCCGAAATTTTCCGGCGAGTTTCCGGCCAAAAGATAGTCGATTCTGGTAGATCTGAGGACGAGGATTCTGATGGTGGTGGTCTCGTTGGCCGTTGATGGCTGAGGAGGGAGAATCGACGACTTGAAGGTCGATTGGTCGATGTCGGTCGCGGCCTTTTTCCGGCCAAATTAGCCGGTGAAAAAGTGTGAAACGGCTGGGGTTTTGCTCAGGGGGAGGCGATGCACAATTCTGTGGTGGTTTCACGGCTTGAGACGGCCGGAAATGGGAGATCCGCAGAGAGAGAGAGAATCGCCGGCGAGAGGAGAGAGAAGCTCTGGGTTTTGATTTGGTGTGGACGAGTGTATGGTGCACTCGTCGTCTGAAGGCTGTGAACCGCTGGATCTCGGATGAACAGATCGTGTGGCTGTGATTCGTTTGATCTTCAAGTTGATCGGACGGTCAGGATTGAATGAGCTACGATCTGGTGTGGCGCGGTGTACCGAGTGCTCGGTATACCTACTGACGTGGCGCAACCAGATCGAAGGGCAGATTATTTGAACGGCTGAGATTGATTTGGGTTTTAATCTGGTGTGGTAAAGCCTATTGTATCCTAAGAAATCAAAGGCTTAGATCTAAATACTATTAGATCTAACGGTTGGGATATTTTTGATATTTTTCAATTTATTAAAAAAAAATTTAATATCTTACTGGGGTACAGAAAAAATATAAGAAAAATGAATAGTATCCAAATAGTAACCCAAACAGTAATTCCGAATTCACAATTGCAACCGAATGAATTTTTTATCTTTTTTTTCCTCCCCGTGTCTTGAATTCATTGGCTATAAATAGCCAATTCAGACAACAATTCACGGATCGTTAAGATTTTCAACTTCCACCGATTACTATTTGTCTTATTATATATAATAATACTAAATAATAATATAATAATACTAAATAATAATAATATTTATTTATAGGGGTAAAAATTAAAAATTCAAATCAGTATTATAAAAAGTTTTTCATCCGCTAAAAATTAATTTTAAATTATAAAAAAACTTTTTTATACGGGTATCAACTCGGTCGACCGGGTTTTTTGACCAAAAATACCAGTTTTGACCAAAAATAGTCCGAAACTCATTTTTTATCGCGGTCGACATGGTGGGACCCGTATTAACCCGGTGGACTCGGTTTTGACCGAAAATGACAGTTTTGACCCGAAACAGCCCGAAACTCATTTTTCATCTCGGTCGACATGGTGGGACCCGTATTGACCCGGTGGACTCGGTTTTGACCGAAAATGACGGTTTTGACCCGAAACAGCTCGAAACTCATTTTTCATCCCGGTCAACATGGTGGGACCCGTATTGACCCGGTGGACTCGGTTTTGACCGAAAATGACAGTTTTGACCCGAAACAGCCCGAAACTCATTTTTCATCGCGGTCAATATGGTGGGATCCGTATTGACCCGATGGACTCGGTTTTGACCCGAAACATCCTGAAACTCATTTTTCATCCCGGTCGACATTGTTTAACCCGTATTGACCTGGTGGACTCGGTTTTGATAGAAAATGACGGTTGACTCGAAAAAATATATTTTAAACTCTTTTTTTTCTTTTTTTATTTATTATATTCTTTTTTGTCATGAATAATAAGATAAAATAACATTCCAAAAAAAATTTAGTGAATCCAAAATTGGTTTACAACACAACTCATAGCAAAGCATGAGTCAAATAGCTATTAATAGCAAATGCTTGCAAAATATATAAATTATTATTTAGGAATAAAGCTTTTAGAGAGACTAGCAAGATATAATATATATTAGTCTTTTTTAGGAGAAAAAAATTATATAAAAATTGTAAGAATTGTTTAATGGGACTAAAAAAATCATAAAAATTTATCTTGTTTTTATATTTATTTTTTTTGCATCTTGGACTTGTTGATTGATTTCCTCGTATAATTCTTCATGCTTATTAATGATGTTCATGTAAACTTATATAAACTTATTCTTAACATGCATATTACTAGATCATTCTCATTTAATTTTTATCATTAAAATATATAAGTATCGATATGTGACCCAAAGATCAACAATCTTTTTTTTTTTACGATGACAATTAATTGATAAGTATAGATATAAAAACAAATTTTCCCTCTTCAACAATTATATATATATATATATATATATATATATATATATATATTGTTGATAACCCTTTAATGATATAATCAATATAAATTGTTTTATATCAATTCTTTATTTTCTCCTATTCCCTTCTTCAATTCCCTCCTTTTTTGTCATTAACAAAAGTAATAAAAAAGCATTTTTTGTCATTAACAAAAGTAATAGAAAAGCATAAAAGCATAAAGAAATCAAATATAAAAACATTCCATAATATTTAAAATGTAATATACATTACAATTAGAGAAAGAAAAAACAAAAACATAAAAAGATAAAATCATGAAAATATAAAAATGTAGTTGGTACAATCTTCTAGGATGGTGAATATTAAGAGAGTAGATTTGTCATCATAGTCTTGATATCCTGAAAGTCACTAGTCATATGCTCTTAACTAACTATAATGTGTGCTTAAGAGTCTTGAAGATAGCTCACATTCATCTTAATATAGGTTATATGATCTTCCATCCTTGATCTCCATGAACTAATATCAGCACCTTCAAATAAGAAAGTTATAAGCAACATCTTAAGTATATCAGCAAACTCATTATTACCACCAATATTTTTCTTTTCTTCTTCATCATTCTCTTCTTCAGCATGACTACCAGCTTGATTTTTCTCTATCCAATCATTATAGTCACTCAGTATATATCCCATCTTGTTAAGGATTCTAAAGTCTATTTTTATTGCCTTTAAGTATTGGCTCATGTTCATATCAATGAGCAAATTCTCAAAGTACTTAAAATTATGGTGAGATATTGACCATAAAGCGAAGACTTTTATTTTTTATTATATGTCATGATCAAATTTTCTATCATGATATAGGGCAAGTTAATTTGATGATCTTTAATCATTTAGTCAATCAAACACATATCCATAAAGGGTACTTCATCATAATGCCTTTTTTTTTTTGCAATATGTTATGTGCAATGATTCAATGAATAAGCTTAAACCATAAAAGCAAATCCTGGCTTTTAATCATAGCACTTTGTGAAAGTCCAATTGACCAATATGTTGTATTACAACTTTATTGTACATAAAATCACCTATTGTGAGTATAATTTTAACCTCAAATACTTTAGGTACTTCATTCCTTATACATAAAAGATTACCTAGATTCTTGTATTGAAACTCAAAATGTTTATTTTACAAATGACTAAATATCCTAAGCTTGATATTGATACGCATTTTGCATATTCCATTCTAATAAGCTTAGGATACATTGGTTCTTTAAATGAAATAAATTATGCCAATACATATAATCAAAGATTGTATAAATCAAAAAATTACTTAACGTATGTCCTAAAACCCCTTCAACTACACTAATACCTCGTTTATTTGCTGGAAAGTATTTTTTTTAAGTTAATTCCAAGAAAATGAATTATTTTTTTATGTTTGGTATTGTAATGGAAAATAAGTTGGGCAACACTTTCTAGTATTTAGTTATGTTATGGAAAATGAACTGGAAAATAACTAATAAATGTTTATTTTTTTCAAGTTTATTAAAGTAATAAGGAACAAAACTTACAAATTAAAAAGTTGAATGAGAATGAAATTGAAAAAATAAGTAATTTCATAAATTATCTAAAATAAAATAAATAATAATCAAAATAATAGAGATCAAATCTAACAAATAAAAAAATTAAAAGATGAAGAAATTAAAACAATAATAATTATCATTTCATAAATTATTTTAAATAAAAAAGTAACAATCAAAACAATAAGGATCAAATTTAATAGATAAAAAATTTTAATTTAAAAATGATAATAGAAAAGTAAATAACAATTAGAAAAATAAAGACCAAAGTTCGTATAAAAATTAAATTCTAAGGGATGAAATTGAAAAAAAAAAGATAT
This sequence comes from Populus pruinosa, assembly GCA_026413675.1. Taxonomy (NCBI): domain Eukaryota; kingdom Viridiplantae; phylum Streptophyta; class Magnoliopsida; order Malpighiales; family Salicaceae; genus Populus; species Populus pruinosa. The sequence continues at coordinate 23,128,431 of CM048596.1, forward strand.
TCAAAACAATATATATATATATATTGTTTTGAATATCTTTTTTTTTTCAATTTCATCCCTTAGAATTTTGATAATCAAATTTGATATAATCAACAATTAATATGATATTTTTAAATTTTTCACAACTTCTGGAAAATGTTTTTTGTCTAAAATAAAAGCAAAATACTTTTATGAAAACCAAGTTAAATTTTTCTATGACTAGAAAGTGTTTTTCATTGACAACTTTCCTAATAACAAACAAACATAAAAAAGTAGTTTCTAAAAAATCATTTTCTATCAAACAAATGCCCCCTAAATCAATTTTAAAATAAAACTATAAAGTTCTCTTCATTATCACGTTGAGGCAAATTAGGATCATTTACCTGTTTTCTCTTTGATTCCACTTTTCTAATACACTTTTTAGATGTCACCTAGTTTGAATCTTTAAGAAATTAACTCTAATTAATCTTGGTTTGGTGGAATTTAAGTGATTTGAGAGTGGGGTTTCAATTTAGGGTTAGGTTCAATTTTACGGTTTCTCTCTCTACTGAAAAATAACAGTAGTAATTATATTATCAAGAAACCAGTCAATTGGTTGCATTAAGTTAGTTAAACTAGTTGACCAGTTTAACCTTAACCTTGAAATTTCTTATTTTTCTCTTTTGATCCTTTTTATACACTTAAAAACTTGAGTCTAAAAATCAAAAAGATAGAGGGGTCAAAATTTAAAATTTTATCTAACTATGATTTTTCACCTTCGTGATGAGCCCTACTAACCACTAAGAATTTTTCACTTAAACTCTTGAAAGATGAAATGTAACAACACACTTTTAAAAAGTATATTACAATTGAAACTTATATCTCTATAACTCACTCAATAACACTTATAATATATAAAGATGTTTAAGTGTAGTGTAAAAATATGAAGGTTTTAATGAATAGATATGAGTTTCAATTATGATTAATGATTTGAAGTTGTTTTTCTCTTAAAATAACTTGTATATAATATATTTTCAAATTATGTACCAAATTCTTCAATTAGACACGCTAATATATATATATAAAAAAACAAAACTAGTTGTTTTATAGTCGTTATTTTTTTAACAGATGAAACAGTAAACCAGTTCAAATTGGTTAAGTTAATCGATCAACCAATTTCTGCATATTTGATTAATACTTAAAAGTGTATTTTTATCAAGATTTTATATCCATCATTTTGGACTTGAAGTATCAATAACTCCTTCGTCAGAGCATGTTTTATAATAATATATCTAATAATATAATATACTTTTAATTTATGGTAAATGTTCATCTTAAATACATCCATCATTGTGGACTTGAAGTATCAATAACTCCTTCGCTAGAGCATATTTTATCATAATATATCTAATAATATAAGATACCTTTAATTTATGGTAAATGTTCATCTTAAATACAGGTCTCTCATATAAATCAAGAGATTGATTAATGAATTTAACTATTGAAATTAAAAAGACAAAGATAAGGCTAAAATTAGAAAGAAAAAAAAAAGATATTAGTTTAGTCCAAACCGAACCACCATTTGATTATTGAAGTATATCTGGAGCTGTAGAACTTGGATTTCGGTCTGCTCTATATTGATGGAAAGCTAAGACATAAGCCTAAAATTTTCATGAGTCTAAATTCAAAAAGGTTATTTTCGAGTTCAAATTATAGCAACAACAAAAAAGTCAAAATCTGCCTTATAATCTAGACATTGTTCAGTGTTTAGCCTATATCTTGAGTTCTAAAAATTCAAATACTCTAATTTTTTTTGTTAAAAAACTAAAAAAAATTCTAAAACTTTTATAAAGACAATATGTTCATGGTCTGATGTTTGCAACAATGTTTTTTCCAGATAAAAAGATAAGAATTGTTACCAAAATCAAGATGTGGCTACCTACTTAACAATTAGTTATCAAATCAATAATTTCAAATTTTAGACTATAAAAGGAGGCATTTGTCATGCATTTAAGCATCTTGGTTTTCAGATCAAGATCATATTCTTGCTCTCTTTATATTTTTGTAATAATTAAGTTTTGTTTTCATTAATCTCTTATTTATACCTTTCATTTACTTTCCTTTACTTAGTTAACTTATATCTTATTTATGTTCTTATTTTGTTTATTTATGTTTCTCTATTTTATTATGTTTAGGTAAGTTTTTTATGTCAATGAGAAAAGTTTACATTAATGGTATAAAAATAAGTATAGTATAAACTTAGCATGGACTTTAATAGTTGATACTAGCATGTTTTTGTATTTGTTATCTTATTCACTTTTAATACTTTGCTTTTAAAAGATTAATCTAGATTTATGTTGAAAACTCTTGATACAATTGGCACTTTTATAACCCAACCATATGATATAACCAACATATGTGCTATGAAATAAACTTGATTTATTATTAACATAAGTTATAATCATGAATACCTGATAATATTTACAAATATTAACATTACTCTGATAAGATAACTAATATAGTAATCTTAATAATTTATAATCCGATTGGAACCTCCTTTGTGTGTAGTCTTTAGGTGAGTAATAAAAACGTAACTTATCAGCATCATCATCATCATTACTATTACTATTACTATTACTATTACTATTACTATTACTATTCTCTTCCTACACATACATAAGAGTTTGATCATGTTTATTAAGTGATAGATTTTGTAGAGTATTTTTATCATTTTTAGAAAATATAGCCAAAGAAGATAATCAATTACTTCATAATAAGAATAATGAGAAGAACCGTGTTAGAACACTTAGAGACCATATGAATCCCCCAAGAACAAGTGCACCCTCATGCATAGTTCCCCCCAGCATCTCATTTTAATTTTAAGTCAGGCATAACTCAACTTTTACCTTCTTTTCATTGTTTAGAATTGGGAAATTTATACTTGTATTTAAGGGAATTTAAGGAGGTTTGGAACACCTATAATGACTTAAATTGTAGCTTGAACATAATCAGATTAAAATTTTTTCCTTTTTCTTTATAAAATAAAGCTAAAACATGGCTATAAAATTTTAGATTAGGATCCATTTTTTCTTGGGAAGAAATGCAATAATAATTTTAAAGAAGTTTTTTCCATCTCATATAACAAATTCTTTCCAAAAACAAATCACAACTTTCACTTAAAAACAAGAAGAAACATTTTACTAATGTTGGGGTAGGTATCGAGACTTGCTTAATACTTGTTCTCATCATGGTTTTGAAATATGAAAATTGGTTTCATATTTTTATAAAGGGTTAACACTTAAAGATAGATAAATGGTGAAATTCATGTGCAATGAAACTTTTGAAGATAAAGACCCTACTAAAGTAATGAAATACCTAGACTTGCTAGCTAAAAATGTTTAAAATTAAGACACCGCAAATACTTATGAGACACTGGGTAAAACTCAACCTCATACATCTAGTAGATATATACAACCTTAGGAAAAATCATGACCTCCAAGCCAAATTTGCATCTTTAACAAAAACATTATGAGTGTCAATTATATGAAACCAATGAACACTCAACCAATAATTGTCCAACTTTGTCTTCTTTCAAGAAATGCCTCTATGAACAAACCCATGTTGTAAATAGTTTCTAAAGGCCCAACCATAACTCATACTAACAAACATACAACCCCAATTGGAGAAATCACTTAAATTTCAGTTAGAATATTGATAACAATAATGCACGAACTTCACAACCACTATTTCAAACACACCATAATTTTTAAAATTCTCATAGATATGTATCTCCTATTGTTCCTCTCCTAGAAGAAATCTTGAGGAAACTTTGTATGCATTCATTGAAAAGCAAAAGATAATTAACACTCAACTTACTCAAAACATAACAAATTTTAAAGATACTCTTGTAAAATTCATATCTACTTTTAGTTTTTAGGAGAAAGGTAAGTTTCTATCTCTACCACAACAAAATCTCTAAGGATAATACAATTCAAGTGCAAGTTGCTCTGAAAGCCAACATATAGATCAAGTCCAATCAGTCATTACTCTCTACAATGGTAAGGTTATTGAAATTTCAATTCTTGAACCTTGTGAGAAAGATGATGAGTCAATCTCTAAGGGTAAGAAAAGGGTTGACTTTGAACATTGTAAAAATAAGACTGATTCTCTGGTAGTATTTTCATTTCCTTATGTCATGACCAAATAAATAAAAGTCAGTCATGATTCTAATATCTTTAAAACTATCAAATAAGAAGATATTAGGGATGAAAACTACACCAAAAATATTATCGCGGATCATTTGACAAAATTAAAAATAGATTTGACATCTAACATCACACCAATTGATGATTACTTTCCTCATAAATCTTTACTTTTTATTGCTTCAATACCTTGGTCTGCTAATATTGATAATTTTTTAGCATTTTTGCCAACTTATTTGGATACCCAAGATAAAATAAAGTTTTTGAGCAACGTGCATAACTTTTATTGGGATGACCCTTTATTATTCAAATATTATCCTAATTAAATATATCAAAGATGCATTATTGATAATAAGGTAAGTTGTGTCATTAAATTTTATCATTTTGAAGCATGTAGGGGTCATTTCTTGTCAACAAAGATGATTGCAAAAATCTTATCATGTGAATTTTATTGGCCCATCATGTTCAAAGACACACATGCATTCCGCAAAACCTGTGAAAATCATCAAAAGTTAGAATTTATTTCAAAACATAAAGAGTCTTTAAATAATCTTCTATTGACTATTAGGACGTTCATTAATAGAGATATACATCATGTAATTCATGATGTATAACCTAATTTTCATAAAGAACATACTCGACATAGTTTTAGGAATCTGATTAAAAAATACCATATTTACCAGTTTTTTTTAAAAAAACTAGAGAGTAAGCCTATCCCTAGTCCATAAAAGGCATTTAAGCTATAATGAGATATAAAATCAAGGGAAGATATGAACTACAATCACAATTACAATTTATGCCTGGGTTTTTAAGAACTTGTGTCCTTTTTTTTTATTAATAGCATATTTTGTTATTTTGTTATTTTATATATTTATTTAAGTATGTTTCAGGATTGTCAATATTCGTTATTTCAGGTGATATTTTCTATATTTTATTTTTCTACCTTAAAACATTGAGGATAATGTTTTGTTTTGGTCAGAGGGAAAAGGTAGTAGTTGATATATATATATATATACACACACACACACGCACGCACGCACACACACACTAACTGTGTTTTCTATTTCATAAACCATTTGTAAAACTATTATTATTAGGATGGCAAAGTAAAGGAGTTCTTTTGTTAAAATAACTCTTGATACGCATCTTAATTAACATTCTTAACAAAGTTTATTAGAATACTTTTTGAAATATTCAAGTTTACAAACTCTCACATTATCATTAATTGATTCTACTCATATACTCATTTAACAAGTATTGTTAAACCTTTATTTTCACACACATCCTTTAACATATGATTGTGGGTTGCACATTGAATTATTACTTTATTTATGTTCTTTTGTTAAAGGTAACAACTAAGGAAAAGTAATAGTATATAATTTGCAAAAAAAAATGATAATAAATGTAATTCAATAAATAAATAAAAACATAGATAAGTTTGGTTTCGCAGCCTCCCTAACCTAAGCAATTAAGCTTAAATGAGTGTTTTAACACCTAATATTTCAAAAAGTATTCTAATAAACTTTGTTAAGAATGTTAATTAAGATGCGTATCAAGAGTTATTTTAACAAAAGAACTCCTTTACTTTGCCATCCTAATAATAATAGTTTTACAAATGGTTTATGAAATAGAAAACACAGTTAGTGTGTGTGTGCGTGCGTGCGTGTGTGTGTGTGTATATATATATATATATCAACTACTACCTTTTCCCTCTGACCAAAACAAAACACCAATAGTTAGGGAGGCTATTGGTTAAGTGTTTGTTGCATGAGTTAAGGAGAAAAGTTTAAGGAAATCAAACATTGCATTATATACGCATCAGTATCTGCAATCTGAGTTACTAAGATCGAATGAGTGTCTCAACACCTAATGCCTTAAGACGAACTAGTTTGGGAGTTATTAGCCTAAAACTCATTACATGGGTTAAAGATGCATTGTGTTTTAAATTATATGTATATATATATATATATATATATATATATATATTAAAAAATAAAAAGAAAAAAAATCCACAACCCAAGGAAGTTAACCTTAAACATTAGAACAAAAAATTTATTTTTTTCTAAGTAAAGCCCTATAACAATTTATTGATATATTAAGTACAAAATAAAGGATTATTAATATTTTATTTATAAATTATGAAGTAGATATATACATTTAATGAGAGTTTATTTATTTATACTACTTATAAAAGGATCAATTACAAGAATAAAAGATTGTATTTGGTCAATTATGATTTATCATGCTGAAGATGTTAGAAATTCATGTTCCACAACATGATCAAGAAATGACGACAACTTATGATAATAACTATTAACATTTAACAAGCCTATGAGTTTATGGTGAATGTGTGGTTGAGTCCAAGAGAAAATATGAAAGATCTCTTTCAATATTCCTAGACTACCTGGTAAGGCAATAAAGGCATCAGCATGGTTAAACATTACATTCATTTGAGCAAACATTGTGAAGACCTGCAGTTCCTCTCCAATTGTTTTTCCAATGATGTCCTTGAACATGATGGGTTAGTAAATTTCATTTTATAAGATTTTTGCAGTCCTTTTTTTTAATGAGAAATGACTCCCACATGTCTCAGAGTGATAAAATTTATGACATTATTTACCTTATTGTCAGGAATGCAACTTTGAAACATTTGATTAGGACAATATTTGAATAAGTAAGGGTTATCCTAATAAAATTTTTACACATCACTCAAAAACTTTCTTTTATCTTGGTTATCCGAGTGAGCTAACAAAAATCCTGAAGCAAGAAAATTGATATTTTTAGCAAACTAAAGCATTGAACTAAGAGAAAGTAAAGATTTAATATGAAAGTAATCATCAATTAGTGTGATATCAGATGTTAAATCTATTTTCAATTTTGATAAATGATCCGCGATAACATTTTCGGTGCCTTTTCCATCCTTAATTTCTTCCTATTTGAAAGTTTCAAAGATTTCATAATCGTGATTAACTTTTCTTTGTCTGGTCATGACATGAGAAAATAGAAGTATTGGTGGAGAATCAATCTTTTCCCTACAATATTCAAATTCAACCCCTTCCTTACCCTTGGAGATTGACTGATCATCTTTCTCATAAGGTTCAAGAGTGAGTTTTTTAATAACCTTACCAATGCGAAAAGTGATGACTAATTTGACTTGATTCATCTATTGACTTCCAAAACTACTTGCATTTGCATTGTATTTCCCCTTGGGATTTTATTATGGTTGAGATGTGACACGACTAAAAAATTGATGTCTTCTTACACCATTTGTTAGGTTATTTATTACTTTGACACTTATATACTTGGAAGAAAAGATTAATCTTCCGGTCGTGTTATTTGAGAACATAAAATTAAAGAGCTTTACTTAATCTTAAAACTAGTGTGAATTTATTTTCATTTTTAATTTATCAAATTTCAATATAGGTAGTTAAAACCAACTTCTGTAACTTTTTAACTTATTGATAGATCTGTAAAAGTGCCTAGAGGAATAGTTAAAGATGTGTTAGTACAAGTTGATAAATTAATTTACTGTATAGATTGTGTTATCTTAGATACACAACTTGTTGAAACATGTAATCCAATTTCTGTTATTTTAGAAGTTCATTTCTTGCAATTTTTAATACATTGATTAATTATAGGAATGGATTGATGAAGTTATCATTTGAAAACAAGACATTGAAGATAAATATTTTCAACATTTACAAGTACTGGAGATAATAATGACTTACAGGAAGTAGATCTTATTGAAGAATTAGTTTATGATCAATGATTAGTACTTAAAAGTGTATTTTTATCAAAGTTTTATATTATCATTTTGCACTTGAAGTATCAATAACTCATTAACTAAATCATATTTTATAATAATATATCTAATAATATAAGATATCTTTAATTTATGGTAAATATTCATTTTAAATGCACGCCTATCACATAATAAAAAGATTGATTGATAAGTTTAAGGATTGGAATTGAAAGGACAAAGAGATGGCCAAACTTAGAAAAGAGATGCTGGTGCAGTCAAAACTGAAACGCTATTCAATAATTAGGTCATATATGGAGCTGTAGATCTTGAATTTAGATCTTCTTTATATGGATGGAAAGGTAAGACATAAGCCTACAACTTTCATAAGAGCTCAAGATTTAAAAAGGTCATTTTTAAATCTAACTTATAGCAACAATAAAAAATTCTGAATCTATCCTGTAGCCCGAACATTTTGCCTATAAATAGCAACGTTTAACACAAAGGGAGGGGAGGCAATTTTGATAAAAAAAAAAGACCTAAACCTAAATTTTCTTCTCCCTTATCCAGGGTTGCCGCCTACCCATCAGCTCATGCCCCCCTTCCCCGTTTTCAATTCTTCTCCCTTTTACCAGCCAAGGCCAGCCTCTACGCAGGAGCCCCCATTTTCTTCTCCTTTTCCAACCAACAAAGCAGAGCCCCTTCTATTGCAACAAACCAGAGCAACCACCCAACTTCCTTCTCCCCCTCTTGACAACCATTCACCCCTTCTCCTCGTAAAAAACACAAACCACAACCGGTCAGCTCCCCTTTTTCATTTTCAATTTTTCTCCTCTCTTCACCAGCCACAACTCCTCACCTGTCAGCGTCGCTGGATGATTTCTCACTCTTTTACCGTTGGATCAATGCAAAATTTGGATATATTTTGCGTCCCTATATTTCCTACATCTTGACCTGAGTGATCATTTATATTTGAAACCACGAGATAAATATTACCATTTGAATATTTCTGGACAAACCACTCTCGGAATAGTTAGATTCGCCGGCCTATTTCTCCATTTTCTACCGTTGGATCAATCTGATTTCTAGATATGTGATGTGTATGGTTGTATTTCATGTTATGAACGGTGGAGATGAGATGAAACCCATCCAAAAAAGTGTTATGTGTGTTCAACAGTGGCTCACTAATCTCAAGTTAGTTTTGGTCTAACTCCGATCCAGGGAGATCGAACCGTTAACTTGAGCGGATATTTGGATATATGCTGCATACGATATGTGTTTATCATTGTACTGTTGGGATTTGTTATTGTTTGAATGGTTGATGAGTAATTGTTGTCGAAATCGTTACCCAGAATTTGTCATGGCTTCCAATTTGAAAACCCAAGACACAACAGAAGCACAATCGCCAGCAGCTTCCCAATCTCTAGCAGCCACTTAAAACAGAGCAGGGGAAACCAAAAGAAGAAAGACATAAATAAAGAGGGAAAGCAGGGATAAAAACAAATCTAAAAAAGAGGAAGAACCGAGACTTTACTTGTGTTTTTTTCACTTCTTTACAGATGACAATACTCCTCACCACCGACAGAGAAGAGGAGAGGAAAAGATGCTGAGCAGAACACACCATTTTTCAAAGGCGCATGAACCCGCGCACCCCTAGTGGTCGTCACTGTTCACACTGCCCTATAAGAAACTTCAATGCAATTTCTGGAGTTTTAGGGACTGTTTTGTAAATTTTAAATTATTTAATGTAATTTTTATTTAGTTTTGGATTTTTATAATTTGTAATATGGATGTAAAAATAAAAAATAAAAATAAAATAAAAAATAAAAAATACATGTGTGTGTTTGTATTTGTCTTATGAATATTTCTTTTTATTTATGATAAAATTGCAGAGAATAAAGAAGGATTTAATATTTTGATTGGATCACAATGTAGAAATACAAACTTGTACGGAAATTATATTTCTAAAATCCGATAAAAAGATAAAATTTTTAAAACTTCTTTAACATATCACAGCCATGAAGCAGCTTACCTCAGGTAAGGTACGTTAGGGGTGCAAATACATTCCCTAATCACAACCAGCCCCTTACCCGCAAATCTCAAACAAAACCAATACAACCGGTTTCGTAGTAACCCTCAATTAAATACTAGGTGGCAACTCCCAATGAATCCAATAAGATCAAATCAAACATAACAAAGAGAAAAATCGCTAGAGCCAACACTGCGTGGATTTTCTGACGTGGGACACTAGGTGTGAAAGATTGAGGTTGTTAATGAACCATGAAATTCTTGAAGATACTTTTTAGATGAGTAAAGCAAAGGTTTGATTATCAGGTAAGTCTTTTAATTCATTTATTTCATACATACCTGGGTTAAGTAAAAGCACTTTTACAAAGAAACATCATATAAAATGACTTAAAGTCTGTCATCGATGTGCCAGATAGACTTGTAATGCACAATGTTATTTTTTAGGAATGATATCTATAAACCTTGAGGATAAAATATAATTCATTATGGATGACCTGAGTAAAGAGTCTTTAGATAATCTTCTATTAACTCTTAAGACGCGTCCTGGTAGAGATGTGCATCGTGCAATTCATGATATATACCCCATTTTCATAAAGAACATGATCGACTTAGTCTTGAAAATCTGACTAAAAAAGACCATATTTGTTAGTTTTTAAGAAAACTAGATAGAAAGTTTATCCCCAACACATAGAGGGTATTAAATCGTTCTTGGATATAAAGCCAAGAAAAGATATGAGCCATAATCAAAACTACAATTTAGTTCTTAGTTTGTAAAAATTTGTGTCTTTTAGCATAATATTTTATGTTTTTTTATTTCTTATATTTATTTAAATGTGTTTCAAGTATCAATCGTCGTTGTTTCAGGTAATGTCTTCTTTTCTCTATCTTTCTACTTTATAACATTGAGGACAATATCTCATTTTGGATAGGAAAAGAAGGTAGTAGTTAAAAAAAAATTATTGTTATTAAAATCATTTGACAAAACTGTTATTATGATGGTAAAGTAAGGACTATTGACTCTTAAGATGCATCTCAGTGAATTTTCTTAATGGTTATTTACAACCATGACATGGTCTATCATACCACTGCTTGAAATATTCATGTTTACAAACTCTCACATTGTTACCACTTGATTCTACTTATATGCTTATTTAACAACTATTTTTAAACCTTTATTTTCACATACACACTATAACATATAATTGTGAGTTGCATATTAGATTATTATATTATTTATGTTTTTTTGTTAAAGGTAACAACTAAGAAAAAGGGATAGTATATAATTTATAAAAAAAATAAAAAACTAATTAAATATATAAAAAAATAGATAAGTTTGGTTTTGTGACTTTATTGACTTAAACATTTAAATATTTAAACCTGAATGGGTGTTTTAGCACCTAGTACCCTAAAATAAACTAACTTGAGAGCTATTAGTGTAGTACTTGTTATATGGGTTAAGGAGAAAGTTTTAGAAAATCAAATATTGCATTGTCTACATGTTAGTATCTATAACCCGAGTTATTATGCTCAAAGGGGTGTCTCAACACCCATTATCTTAAGATCAATTAGTCTATAAGTCATTAGCCAAAAGATCATTACATGATTTAAAGATAAGTATATTTTAAGTTATATGTATATGTGTGTGCGCGCGCATGTGTGTGTATGTGTATAATCCCAACTTAAGAAAATTAACATAAAACAGAAAATTATGGTTTCATCCAAGTAAAACCTTATAACTATGTGTTGATTTATTGAAAATAAAAGAAAGGTTTATTAATATCGTGTTTAAAAAATGTAAAGTAGATAAATAAATCTAATAAGAGTTTGTTTATTTGGATAGATTAATGGAAGTTGAATGATAAATGCCTTACTTTTTGGATTTTATTTGGATAGATTAATGGAAGTTGAATGATAAATGCCTTACTTTTTAAATTTTGTATATTATTTTTCTACTTTAATGCTTTAATTACTATGGACTAGTAATAAGCTAGTTGGGGGAATGATTAGTATTTAAAAGTGTATTTTTATCAAGGTTTTATATCATCATATTACACTTAAAGTATCATTAAATTTCTTAACTTAAGCATGTTTTATACTAATAAGTCTAATAATATAAGATATCTTTAATTTATAATAAATGCTCATTTCAAATGCAGACAAATTTCATAAAGATTGATTGATTTGTTTAACTATTAAAAGTGAAAAGACAAAGAAAGTCTTAAGCTTAGAAAAGATATGCTGATTTAATTCAAACTAAAATATCATTCAGTCATTGGATCATATCTGGAGCTATAGATCTTGGATTTTAGTTTGGTTTATATTGTTAAAAAGCTAAGATATAAATCTAAAACATTTATGAAGAGTCCAAGACTCAATTTTACTGTTTAGAAGTTTAAATCTTAGCATAAAAAAAAAATTCAAATCTATCATGCAGCCCAAACATTGTTTAGTGTTTAGCCCATATCTCGAGTTCTAGAAGTCCAAATAAGTTCATTTATTATTTGTAGAAAGCTTAGATAAATTTTTAGAACTTTCATGAAAACTATCTGTTCAAATTCTAATATTAGCAATGATATTTTATTTAGACAAGAAGATAAGGGTTGTTATCAAGTCAAGAGGTGGTTACCCACTTAATAATAAGTTATCAAATCAATGGTTTTAGATTTTAGTATATAAAATGAGACATTTTCCATACAATTAAACATTTTTGTTTTCATATCAAGATCATTTTATTGCTTTTTTTTTGTATTTTTACTATTATAATTTTATTTCATGTTATAATTGTATTAATATTTTGTCTATACCTTTTATTTCATTTACTATACTTATATAATTATATTCTCATCTTATTTATTTATATTTCTCTACTTTATAATGTTTAGCTAAGTTTAATATGTTAAGGTAAAAAGGTTTCACTAATAGTATTAGGATATGTATAATATAAACTCAATATGAATTTTAATTCTTTCTTCCAAGAAAGTTTGTTATTGACATGTCTTATTATTTTTATCTTATTAATTTTTAATACCTTACTTGTTAAATGGTTAATATAGATTTGTATTGTATAACACTTAGTACAATAAATTTTTGATCCTCCATAGCTAATTGTATAGTATAACCGTCACTTGTGTTGTAAAAGAAACTTAATTTGTTGTTAACATAAATTAGCATCATGAATTCCTGATAATATTTAAAAGTATTGGTGTTAGATAAATAAGTTAACTAATATGATCATGTTAATAATTTATAATAAGTTATTAATAACAAATCATCCAATTGGAACCTCTTTGTGTATGGTTTTTAGTTGAATAATAAAAAGAGTTTATATTATACTTATTTTAAATACCATTAGTGAATCATTTAATCTTGATATTTGTTTTTATTATTATTTAATTCTCACATTAATCTCATATTTTAAAATTCTCTTTAATTCATTATTATTATTATTACTAATTTATATAGTTTATTTTTCTATAGTTTGACTCTAATTTTATCAAATTATTTATTATTTCGATACTCTACATTTAAAAAAAATATTTTAATTTCCAAATTTTAATCTCAAGGACAAGGTTGGTTCGAAGGGAAGGTAATTTTCAGGAGCTCAAAACAAAGAAGAGAATAGGAAGAAGGCATAACATGAGAGGACTTGATTTAAATAAGTTAATTGTTACCTGATGGACCGTTCCTTAAACGCACTGTTTCATTTAGCTGGGGGACTCATTGCAACTTCCTTCTACATATTGTTTTAATATAATAGATTAATCCTTACCATAGCTCCTTTCTACGTTGTGTTTTATTATGATGAATTATTCCCTTGTTCTTGCATGTTCTGGGAATTCATTTTCGAAGAAGTTGCTTGCTATGAATGTGATAAACTATGTCTGACATGATCATGAATAAAAATGATGAGTTGAATGACACTCCTGGAATCCAAGAAACCTAACGACCTTCTCTTTCCTGCTAACCCCTTTTCATGTCATCTATTGTTGGACCTTGAGAGGAATAACTCTTCCTTCACACTCATGCTAGCTATCTTTCTTAATGCCTTTTAGTGGATCAAATCCAAATTGCTCGCTCTAGTGTTCTTAAAGCTCTTGTCTGCATTTTGTGGAAGTAAGCCCCACGCTTATGTCTGGTAGTAATTGGCAAATATATTGCTCTTTCTCTCTCCCTTCTGTGTGCACTTGTACAGATACAGAGAATAGGTAAGAAGTAGAGTAGGCCTTCAATCTTGACTTGTTATGTAGTTTAGTGTGATCATCGAGGTGACGTTGAAAGGCGGGAGGGGTGCTCATGCGCAATCTTGTGGTTGCAAGTAAAAAGTACTCTGAAGCTGCTTCATTGGTATTGGTGCCTTCCATATGCTGTGTGTGGCTTTGCTTTGATATGTTGTCATCACACTGCCTTCTGAAAAGGTACAGAGAAAGTGCAGCAAGCATCATTATACTTCTTTTGATTTAAGGCAACTCCTATTGACCTTAAATTTGAAGCATTTATGGTTTCCTTAATCTTGGATTATATGGCCATTTTGTTGACTTGGTAGGGTGGACGGAGAGGCATTTTCAGCAGAGCAACGAGGACGAATTGGTTCAAGATAATTTGCGAGCTTTTGAGTTGCGAACCAAAATTGGTTTCGCTGATCAAAGAATTTGATTTGCTATACAGGATAATGAGTTACAGAAGAGACCAAAAAGGTCATAATGTTACAACTATACCTTATGATGCAAACAACCAGCAAAATGCAATTTTATTTACAGACGATGCATCTGCCTCTACGCTTTTGGCATCCATTGAAGGCTTGTCGTATTGCAACTTGATTTGTGACAGATAATTAGCCAACGAATAGTAACCAGCAATCTACATAATTACGTAATGATGGAATACTAACTTCTGAACTCAGTAAAGAGGATTTCTGAGACTGTAAATAAGGCACTATAGGAGGCTTGTCAAAAGGGCTATGAGGAATGGTCCCCAAGGGAAGCTGACGAGGACCGGTTTAAGCATAGGGCTTTCTTTGATGCCCGAACATTCTTGAGAGTCATCGTGAGCTTCTGCCTCTCACCTTCAACCTCTGCAAATTGAAGGCTTAGCTGAGAATAGCGGTCATGCATCTCTTTTAGTTGAGTCTCCACAGTTGTATACCTTCCCTTTAGTTCCAGCATGTCCTTGATCAACTCATTGATGTCTCTAAAGCTTTTGAATACAGCTTCCTCGTCACTGTGTTGTTCAAAGAAAGAACTGGTGTGGAATGGGAAAATTTCATATTCATTAGCTTTCTTTTTGTTGAGTTTCTATCCTAGAATCTTGTTAGCTCTTCTAGTGTATAGCATCAACAAATATATGTTTCGCACGAGGCAAGTATCTATAAAAAAATATTATATGAAAATCTCTCCTATCATTCTTGAACAAGTTTGGCCATCTACTATGCAACCTAGTGCAAGGCAAATGACCAAGGTTAAGAAGAGAAGTTTCTATACTTCTACCAATGCCAAAAGCAATTAAAGTGTCTCAGGTATTTTCAAAGCTGTATTAAATGGCATACCTCTGAAAAAGGATGCTTGATCTCTTCTTGGCTTGCAATGCTTCAGCAAGCTCAATTTCTAATGCAAGAACCCTCTCTAATGCGGTTCCACTCCCTGAGAATTCATTAAACAAGGGGAACATGCTTCCTAGTTCTTCATTGGCCTGGGCAAAGAGCAGGAAGTTAAGCACCCAGACGAAGAGAACTATTACACTAAAAGGTGGGGATAACTTACCTTCTGTAGCTTCATAAATTCACTTTGTAAGCCTGGAAACTTTTGGTCAAAATCATGATCATCTTGCAACAACAGTGAATTCTCGTTTTTCATCCTTTCTAACTGCATGCAGAAAAAATAACATCAAATAGTAATCAGAAGTTAATGTTGCAAATTTGCATTTACCAAATGGCCCTAGGATGATCTAAGACCTACGTTCCATTTCTGTGAAAACAGATAATTTGACAGATAAGCAATATGCAGGCATCATCTCCCTTGGTTTCAGAGTGCAGATATGTGTACCTCATTACTTAAGTGGACCATGCTAGACTTTAAACTTTCAGCTCTGAAATGATCATTGATGATAGCTAAATGCTTCATGTCACTATGCTGCAACCTGTCTTGATTTATAAGTTCAGAACTTTTAAGCCCATTCATCCCACAAGACACGAGAACATCCTGATAAGCAATTACATACATAAATAGTTAGAGGCAAACCTTCCAACATTGTAAATTCTGCAATACAATTTTCTTTACAGAAATTCAATTTTTTATTGGCTCGCTAAAAGATATGATATACTCTTACTTCAAACCATTGACTAATCAATAATGCTCAAATACAAAATAGTAAACAAGAATTTCAAGGAAGTACACATTCTAAAATGATACTGGAAATTTTTTAAAACAAAAACCACTACAAAAAAAAAGGACACGGATATTCGATCACAATTACATTATTTCATGTCCTAGTTAGGTTTTCTTTTATTCAACAAGTTCTTCCAAAATAAAGTTCTGTTATTTTTACACTGGAAAGTTACAAAACTTCAGAAACAGCAAAGCTTGGACTTTTGATATTGCAATCAAAGGTTTTTTTAATTAACACGTCACTAAATGATGATATAAGTGAAAGGTTGAGTAGAGAGGTATACTAGCAGCATCTATAAAATTCCAATTGTAGATATGCAACATGATTCATTTAATTGAATTTTCTTCTCAATTTACAGTAATGCAGATAAATATCTATTACCATGAACCACTCACGTATATACTTGACTATCCTCTTGCAGTAACATAATTTAACTTAAAATATGCTGAACAAATTTTAAACAAGGCAACCAATTTTTCGCTTAATTCATC
The DNA here is from genome assembly GCA_026413675.1 of Populus pruinosa. NCBI lineage: Eukaryota > Viridiplantae > Streptophyta > Magnoliopsida > Malpighiales > Salicaceae > Populus > Populus pruinosa. The sequence continues at coordinate 23,145,230 of CM048596.1, forward strand.
ACCTGCTCAGGTTGCTCATGCATAAGTGTGTTTGAATGATCGACTCTGTCAACAGAGACAGGGAATGCAAATTCTGCTTCTTCACAATTCCTCAAACCATCTCTTCCCAAGCACTTCTGGTTAGGATTCCTGGATGGATGATTCGAAGGAACTGTGTGTGCTCTTTTCTTTCCATAGTTCGAAGCGTCCACAATCAAGCAATCCACCACGCAAGATGCATCACTTTGTTCTTCCTGCTTGTTCCCTGGTGATTTGGAATTCTCTAGCAATTCTTTCATCAAAGTGAGTTCAACAGCAATTTTTGACTTCTCCTCATAGCATTCTTCCAAAGAAGCTTCGAGTTTTTGTTTTTCTTCCTTGCAGCACTCAAGACTTATTAATGAGCATTCCATTTCAGCCTTCATCACATCATAAGCCTTCACTTTTTCACGTTTGTCAGAAACTACAGATTGTAACTCAGCCTCCAATTCCAATATCTTCATTCCCAGTTCTTCATTTTTCTTCAGATGAGAAGCTTCAGATTTCTTCCTATTCTCAATCTCATCAATCGCATCTTGTAATTTCCATAGCATTTCCTCACTGTGCTTTTTGGAGATGGACAACTGCTGTTTCAGTTCTTGCAGCCTTGTTTCGTACTGCTCTTTGATAAATGCAATTCTTAAGGAATCCTGCATGGCCACAGGTGGCCCTTCAAGTTCTCTTTCTTCACGAGCCTGGATACACTCAGCTTCAGCTTTGTCTTTGAGCTCTTTCAAATGGACAGACAAGTTTCTGAATTCTTCTGTCTTCAAAATCTGATCAGAGAGCCTCTGGTTAAGCTCATTGCAGTGCTTCTGCACCATCACTAATTCATCGTAGTATCCTTCAAGCGTGATGATCTGAGCTTGCTGTTCATCCAATTTGGCTTCAATTACTAGAACTTTTACTTCCAGCTCAACCTTGGAGAACACCAAATTATCAATCTCTTCTTCAGATGTCACCAACATGCACTTCAGCTTTTCAACCTCTTGAGAATGTTGAGTTTTATCCTCCATATAACTAAGCACAACATTTTGAGAGTTGTGCTTGACTTCCTCAAGTTCAGCTCTTACAACTCTATTTTTCTCGACAAGTAACCTGTTTTCAGCAATAGAAGCCTCTAGCTCAGACCGAACAGAGTTGAGATTTGTCAACAACCTTGTATTCTCTTCAGCATATTGGGTTTCACTTGCAAGACACCGATTGAGGGTTGTTTCCATGTCAATATGCTTCTTCTGAAGTTGGGCAATGAGCCTATCTGTGGAGTGTAGTTGATGAAGAAGCACTTCAAATCCACTGTCATATTGAGTCTTTGCAAAAATGAATTGAATATCAGCAGCTATTAGAGGTTCATGCATCTCAGACAACTGAGTTTTTAGTGCAGAAACAGTGGAAGCTTCTTCACGAGCATTATTAAGACATTCTTCAGACTGCAACAAAAGATGGCAAACTCTTGCTTTCTCAGATTCTAGATCTGACACCAGGTGTTTGAGATGAGCCAATTCTGACTTGTGGTGATCAAATTGGAGCAACTGGCACTGCTTCTTGTTTAATTGTGAAGTTAGATCCACTATTGTACTCTGTAACCCCTCTCGCAAGCTTCTCTCATCATGCAGCTCATCATGCAGAGATTGCAAACTCTCTCTCAAACTGATCAAATCTGAAGCAAGATGGACAGACTCCTCAGTTTTATCCTGTAAGAGCACCATCAAAGCTTGCTTTTCATTTTGCAAAGTATGCAGGCATTCTCTCAAACTGATTAGTTCTGATGCAAGCCTGGCAGATTCCTCTGTCTTATCCTGCAAACCTGCCATCAAAACTTGGTTTTCACAATGCAAAGATTGTGAACTCTCTTTCAAAATATTCAGCTCTGATGCAAGCTTGGAAGATTCCTCAGTTTTATCCCTCACAGATATCATCAGAGCTTGTTTTTCACCATGCAGAGATTGCAAGCTTCCTTTCAAACTGTTTATCTCTGACACAAGCTTGGTAGATTCCTCCTTTGCATCCGTAGCGGAGGTCATCTGAGCTTCATTTTCATCATGCAGCGTCTGCAAACATTCTTTCAAACAGTTTAGTTCCATTGCAAGCCTGGCATGTTCCTCCTCTTTATACTGTGAAGATGCCATCAAAGCTTGATTTTCATCATGCAAAAATCGCAAATTTTCTTTCAAACTATTTAGCTCTGATGCAAGGTTGGCTGCTTCCTCAGTTTTATTTCGTAAAATTTCCATCAGAGCTTGGTTTTCATCATGCAGAGATTGTATGCTATCTTTCAAGTTGTTCAACTCTGAAGCCAGTTGAGCAGACAACTCCTCCTTATCTTGTGAAGATGCCATCAAAGCTTGGTTTTTTTCATGCAGAGATTGCAAACTTCCTTTCAAACTCTCAAGTTCTGATGCAATCCCTGAGGACACCTCATTTTTATCCTGTATAGATGCCATCAAAGCTTGGTTTTCTATCGCAAGTTCTGCTGCAGCCAGTTTAGTCTTATCAAGTTCACTAGCAACAGTATCTAATGCCAAGATTTCATGACCAAGGTCCTGGTTCTTAGAAATAAGTTCTTTCAACTGAGCTTCCAAACGATCAAGATCAGAAAATAGCTCATTGTGTAGCTGTGCATATTTTTCTTCAGCTTCAGAGCTAGCTTTGAGTTTGTAAGCAATACCCTCAACGTCCAACTGAAGCTGCTCAACCAAAGCATTTGACACATTGAATTTATCCACCATGTTCAGTATATCACGTTCAAACTTCTGTTTCACCAATGCAATCTCTGATTTAGCTGCAGTGATGGACACTTGAGCGATATCTCTCTCGTAAACCAGACCTTTCTTCTCTTCCATGAGCAGGAGAATCCTTTCACATGAATTATACTGAAGCTCTTCCAATTGCATCATGACACCAGTTAAATCATGGGGCTTAAAATCATGATCGCCAGATTCACTAGGAGGCAATCCATTTATACTTTTTTCATAGGACACCAGCAAGTTCTGCAACTTACTCTCCATGAAATTGACTAGATCCTGCAGCTTTTCCTTCACAGAAGACAGATCATCAAATTCGTTTCTGAAAGTTTTCAGCTCTTCCTGCAAAGAGAAGATCTCATTTTGAAGATCACAATTTTCTAGGGTTTTCTTTTCCAATAAAGATGCCAACTCCATGTTCTCTGCAGCAGAAGCCTTATACATGCTCTCGTAAGTTCTGTATTGCATCACTAAAGACTCCCACTCAGCAATCTTCTGCAAAAGAAGGTGATTTTCACATGTGACATTTTGCAAATTTGCTTCCAAAACTTGGTTTTGCTGAGCCATATCACTGCACTTGGCAACACAAGTAGCCCTATGTTCATTTAAGGCATGAACATCATTCAGTGCAGAGTGCAGCTTTTGCGACAACAACTCCTTGGACTCAGTTGAAAGCTCTAGCTGCTGCATAAGTTTGCTTGTTTTCTCTCTCATGTATTTGACATCGTCACTGGCCTCAAGCAAAGTTTCCTGTAGAACATTTGAAAGTACATCCAAGTATAAATTTTCAAAATGCATTTCACAAGCTTCTTCTTCAACCTTCCTGCAAAGCTCTTCCTGCAAATGTAGAGATCTTTTCAAGTCATCTAAAAGAATATCACCACCCAACTGCTGTTTTTTCTTCCCGACAAACTGATTTTGGAACTGAAAGAGTTTCCCCATGCGAACTTCACTTGAACCAGATCTCTGGCTCTCTGTGGTTATTGGGTTTCCTTCAAAGCATGATTGTGAAGAATCTACAAAAGCTTGCCGAATGAGATTCTCATTAGTCTCAAACATAGACAAAACCTGGACTGAGAGCAGTTCCAGATCCTTCTGTAACTGGTCGACAGCAATTGAATAATTCAGGCGTGCCCGTTTGAGTGCTGCCTCAGCAGTAACAGTCCTTCTTTCAAATTCCTTGTTCAGAGAATCCAAATCATGTTTTTCTTCAACAAGTCTCAAAAGCTGGTCATTCAGTTCTTGGCACATTGTATCCATCTCTTCCTTTGTGGTTGCAGCTGCATACAAGCAACTAGCATGCTCATTTCTGAGATTCTGCAACTCCCCCAGCATCTGCCTCTGATGTTCCTCAAGCTCCTGGACAAGAGCTTCATAGTAACATTCCATCTGGTCCATTTTCTTTGCAAGGTTCTCCTGTTCAGCTTTTGATTCATCCAACTCCCTCAGAAGTTCAAATATTTTTCCTTTCATTGCATTGGTAGTATCTATAGAGTCAGGCTCATGAGAAACCAAGCCAGGAATGTTTAGACAATGAAGCATGCCTAGTTCGGGTTGATATAAGTCCACATCAAAGCCAGATTCACTTACAAACTGGCTATTTTTATGTAAACTCATTTCTCTGATCTCCTTCAGGCTAGAACCTTCACAAGGTACCAGGTGGTTACTGGAAATTGGCAGCCCTGTTCCTTGCTTAAGATCCTGCAGCACACCAATCAACTCCTCTACATCTGAGCGAAGGAATCTGAAGTCATTTTCATGGCATCCCAAGCATGCATTATTTTGAAGCTCTTTTATCTTATCTTCCATGGATAAAAGCCCCTTTATCCATCTGAGCTTCAATTCTTGAAATTTGTGATCCTGTAGGGGTTCTGTAGCATTTCTGCTGCTAAATGGAAGGCATAATTGAGAAACCTTTAACTGTTCAAGATCAGCTTTCAACTTTGAACACTCCAACTTCAGTGCAGACACTTCTTTCGCCATCTCTTCTCCAGAAGCAATCTCAGAGACAAGTAGCTTGGCAAATTTTTGGGCTTCATAACCTATTTCATCAGCATGACCCTGTAAGGAGCTTACCTCCTGTTTAAGCTCAAGAACACATGACTCAGCCACTTCCAAGCTTCCTCTAAGCCTACCATTCTCTTCATAAGCAGCTGCCAAGTCATTATCTGCAGAATAGTCTGAACTCCAGGCATGAACCCAATCATTCGTCCCCTGTGCCAAAAATCGATGATCAGAAGGATCCCCTTTTTCCAGCTGAGGACTTTGGCTGAGGGAAAGTCCAGCTAAGTCACCAGAGATGGTACTCTTAAGGCTATCAATTTCATGTGTGCTGGAAGTATCATGCTTCTCCGCGTATAAACTCTCTGATGTATTGGAAGAGCCATCAAATCCAACAGCTGAGTCTGCATATTCTTCATTTGGCCCCACCTCTTCTTCAAGTGAAGCAAGGTCTTTAGATTTTTCTTTAAATCTAACTCTGATATTTACCTATAAATCAGGCCAAAAAAATAAATAATCTTATTGTTGATTCAAATCATGATGAAAGAGAACCATTTCAATCATCGGGAGACACTGAGGCAAAAGAACAAGGACTTCAAACATAAATATTAAGTTGCTCTGTTTCACATGCAATTCAAAAGCACTAATAGTACATGCATGCATCATTCCTCAAATTCTACAACTGCATCAACTCAGTTATTAAAACAAACGCAAAAAAGATGCCCCACTGATTTAAAACAGATCTTATCATCCAACAGCTGACAGACACAAGGCATGAACAACATGAGAAATTTAAATTATATAATTTTAAGAGGAAAATGTGTAAGCAAGAATATGCAGCGGGTAACATAAGCTCATACTTACAAGGTTATGTGAACAGAGCAAACAACATTCCTTTAGATTCAGGAAAAATTGAGAAAGCAGTTCATAGTGTGCAATGGAAGCATGGATATGTAAATATAACAAATGATCTAACCTTATCTATATGATCACTGATAATCCCTTCAGCAGATGATACTTTTCCACTAGAGGATTCATCAGGGCTATTTTGGTCAGTCTGCAACCCCCTCTCTCTGAGTTCCCTCTGCTGCTCAAACTCTCTGGAAGCAATTAAATTGCAGATAAGTGGTTGAAGAAGACAAGCATTAAGTTTGCGTGTTTTTATGTATTATTACCGGAAACCAGTTTTTGAAGTGAGCAGCTGTACAGTGACCTGGAAATGAACAACACAACCATTAAGATATGTTGCAGTAAATGATAAATCACCAAAACTGGAAAAAAAAATCCTAAAAGAGGCTAGAATAAGATGCATGTAGAGAGTGGATATAGTTAGGATCACCCAATTATATCATTATATGACAGAATAGAAGTGTATTATTAAACCAACTTGCTTAAGACAATGTTAAGAAAGCATATTCAAGAACTCTCACATGCAAAGTAGTTCCGGAATCAGATCCATGAAGAGGCAGGGCGACAACCGAAGGTTTTAATGCATCAGCATAATCAGCAAGGTTGATGGTAGCCTCACCAAGGACACTAGATCGTGATGAACCCTGATGTTCGTCCAATTCAGGTCAAATAGAATTAATTTTGGGGAATTTACAAGAATTAAAGAACAATCTGCTATAAACATGTCAAGGGACCACATGATAAAATAGGGGAAATAAGATATTACCATCGAAATGACAAGCTTATAGAGTTTTTCATCATATCGCTTGGTTTTAACATCTTGAAGAAGCCTTGTGGTCTCATAGATAGGATCTGCCCATTTGCAGGTCCCGTTTCTTACATTGACTTTAGTTGTTTTTGCAGTTGCTTTTCCAGAATCAGCAGGAATGAAAGATATAAAAAGTTTATCCCATCCTGGATGAGGAATCTGTATTATGTGAAAGGGATAAGAGATTTAATCATTGCAAAGAACAATAAGTGTCAGATGCAAAGATAAAACAATATTTTCAATCAAGCAGTAAGAATATGCAAATTAAGCCATAGCTATAATGAAGCTCAAACTCAATATTATGCAAAATTGTGACTGATGTGAGCTGCATACTTCACCATTTCTGTTAACCATCAAACAAAACCAGCACATGTCTTAAGGTAGCTGGTTCGGTTTTGGTTACAGAGTAATAAACGTCTGTATTATTGAAAATGTGAAAAGAACAATAGTTCATTTTCTTTTCTGTTAACAGATTTTAGAAAGCTGAGTGTTTTAGATATGCCCATCCCCACTCTCAGAATTTTCACCAGGCCAATTCTCTGACTTCACAACCAAGATGATAAATACTTGTGGCATTCGCCACTCTATGGCATTGTACAATAGAATAAATAGATTGCTAGAATCAGATCATTAATGAATATGTAAGCTTGTTGAATGCACATCTGATTAGTTAATTGATGTAGCACATTATTAATTGAAAAGCCTGTATACAAAGCATAAACATATGCCAATAGCCATATACGTGCGCACCCAAGTCAATCAAAAAATTGATGACATTCTTGCGTCTATTTCATGTGTGATTTAATAAAATTCATCGAGATAGTAGTAAGCAACAGCAAGACAGATATTAATATTGTTAAGATCAAATCTTACATGTGTGGCATGGAACTGCAGCCGAAAGACCACTTTCACTTTAGTTTTCTCAATCTTCCACCTTGTAATCCTTGACATTGCTGGATAAGAAACTAATTTATCATCTCTTGAATGAAAGTTCAAACCCTGCAAGATCACGCACAATCACCAGACATACAAGCAATATTCACAACACTGCCATCACTGTAATCCTACAAATCCCAGAACTATAGAAATCTTAAACACACCAAAAAGCCACAAGAAAAGATAAAATTAAAACAAAGAAGGCAAATTCATGGGCCTTAGATCGTTGAGCTAGTCAAACAAATTGATCAGGTCAATTTGAGTAAACAAGACAATGAACACTACAGCAACTTATTTTCCTCCGTTTCTCAGCAACCAAACAGAATATAGCAGAATGCATGCCCCCTCCCCCACCCCAACCCTCAAGGAAAAAAGAAAAAAGAAAAAAAAAAAAAAAAACCTCGTACCTGATGCACAAACTTTTCTAAAACGCCAAACCCGAAAGTTATTCAAAAAAATTCCCACGATTAGAAAAGGCAGCTTCGATCTAATCCTTGTAAAACACACAGAATATTTATTTATTTTTTTCAAAATTCAACATAACAAGAAGACAAATAAGAATCAAATGCACAACCCACTTCAACTGTGAGAAGACCGACAAGAAAGAGTAATAGAGTAAAAGAGAATCCGGAGCCAAATGCCTGACTAAATGTCGAAAAATTTGCACCCCTTTTAATCTACTACGCTATTTATATATAAAAAAAAAGGAAAAAGAAATCACTGCTTTCTTTCTTCTTTTTTTTCCAACTAAAAGACAAAACAAGTGCTAAAACACAGTTCGACAGATTTTACCTTATAATAACTTCTTTTTTCAAAAGAAAAAAAATAAAGTAGAAAGAAAACGCCAAGAAATGCACAAACCAGAAAATGCAGGCAGGGTTAAAAAAATCTAAGTGACACTTGAGATTCAGATCATACCAACTTATAAATTAAAGAAAACAAAGATGACAGACACACTTACAGTTGTGGAGCGTGAACAAAACAAGGGGAAATAAAAAAGGGAGGGAGTGGGCACGAAGTTGTGGATCTACAGGTGCTTAGGGTGGAAGGGAGAGTAGGGAATCCTTACAGGGAAGGTTCGTTCTCCTTCTCAATCCTCTCTATTCGTTATCTCACACTCTGACTCTCTTCGGACAGAGAGATTTACGTTTTTATTTGTCAAGTGTTTGTTGCTTGTGTGCTTGTTTGTGTCTTGAGGTGGTTGGGATTTTTTTAAAGAACGTGAAAATAGGAATTTTAAAATGGTGTTAAAAGGGAGGCCAGTAGGTTTAATTATAAATTATAAATACAAATTCAAGAAATAAAAAGGTGAAATGGAGGGGGTGGTCGAAGGTGAAATATCAGCTCTCAAGATTTCTAGATTATAATATTATATACTCCTATGACTTGAAGTAGAGAAAAGAGACGTCCCGCCAAAGCTTACAAAAACTGTTCTCCTCGTTCTTCATTAATTATTTATTAGAATCATCTTATTATTATTATTATTATATTGATTGACGATGATGAGATATACTGCTCTTTTTTTGTATATTATATATATTATTGTGGCCCGCTGGACCACCGACTGGTAGGGTTTTATTGACAGGTGGAATTTCCACTTTAGCAGATTTTTTATTTGATGACATGCACATGCTACATGCTCTCTGCTTTATGCCATCTTGATTCGGGTTTATTTGGTATTATATTTAAAAAATATTTTTAAAAAATATTAAAAGAATTATTTTTAATTAATATATTTTTTAATTATTTTAATATATTGATCTTAAAAATAATTTTTTAAAAATTAAAATATATTATTCACATATTTTTCGACTTTTAAAAATAATTACAATTACATTCATAAATATAATCATTTAAAAAAATTATAATTTTTAAATTTATTTTTTAAATTTCATCCTACTGGGGATTTTAGATTTGTTAACAGGAACACTCCTTTTATAATTGAAGTTTGCAGTTTCAGTTCCTTAAAAATGAGCTGACTTAGATTTATTTTGATTTGTATCAAATTCAAGAATGAAAAACCATGCATGACGGTGTTTGATCTTTCGATGCATCTATCTGAATGGACTTACCAAGTTCTTAATTTCATTCCAAAACAAAAGTTTTATCAATTACATCCCTAGCTGTTTTAGGACTTGTAAGATATTAATAGATATTTGCTAAAGGCACAATCAAAATAATATGGCCCGTTGGATGCTAAATTGATAAAATATTTTGTTTTGAGACTATATTGATAATTAAGTAACAAATTAAGAATAACATTAAACTTTTTTTTTCATTTTAGACCATGGAAAATATCCTGAAAAACAAAACATGCACAACTTACTTTTGTTGAAGATATTTTAGTGGTAATACGTATTTATTACAAATTGCATGTAGTTTTATAACCATTTAAAAGAGCATAAACTAGCAACAGTTAGTTAAAACAAAATCCTAATATATATACTAAATAAATGATAATATTTTAAAATTATAATTGAAACACCAAAGATCCTAGGGGCATATATATATAAAATATTTTTTTTATTTTAATTTATATCAAATGTTGAAATTAATAATATTATAATAGCTTTAGTTATACAACTAGAATTAACTTGGCAAGTAAATATAGGGCCTAAACTGGTTCGAGTTGAAAAAAAATAACAAATTAATTTGACTTAGCTCCATCAAAAACCCAAGTCATCTCAAGATAAAACGCGAGTAAGAAAAACTACTGATTTTTATGAAAAAAATTTAAAATGTTGGGTTAGTTAAGTTGACCCTCTCAACTTATGACCTAAACTTTATATTAGGTTGATTCCTAGATCAGATTTTGAAACTATGACAATAACTACTTTTGTTCATATATTGATTCGGGTCAACTCATATTGACTTTCACGAGCTTTGATTTGGACTTGTCTTAGTTGACCCTCGAGTATGGTTTTAAAGTTATGATAATAAGAACTTTTATTATTACATTGATCCACGTCAATCTAAATTGACATTTTTTTATATGTGATGAGGACTTTGCTCTGGATTGACTCTCGAATCAAATTTTAAAATTATAATAATAATCACCCTTATTTTATATTGACTTGAGTCAACTTAGGTTGATCCTCCTAACAAATGTTCTGAGCCTTACTTTAGGTCAACTTTCGAGTCAGGTTCTAAAACTATAATAATAATCTTTTTTTATTATTTTTATGTTGATTCAAGTCAATGGTCAAACCCACTCATGATCTTGGCCTAGCCCTGGATCGACATCCAAATTGTATTTCAAAACTATAATAATAACTATTTTTATTCTTATGCTGACTCGGGTCAACTTGGGTTAACTTGACATGTGACTCGAACTTTGAGTAGTGACCCAAGTTTTGTCCTGAATCTACCCTTATTTAGGTTTTAAAATTATAATAATAATCATATTTTTTTTGTACATGTCTTAATTAGATAATTTTGAAATTGAGAGTTTTTTACAGGGATATCTTAGGAATAAAAAATTAAAATAGTATTTTTTAAAAGACATATCCTCTTTTACCTCCATTTTTTAAAGTATATAAATTCATTCCAAAACTATACGAGAAATAAATTTATTTTTATGTATTTATATTTGTCTTATTAGCCAAATACATTTTTGTCTTCATTATCTTCATTTCTTCTATCCTAAGATAGTAACCAAATGCTATCTTATAATGAATATGTAAGATAAGATGAAATTCTTGAACTTGACAAATCACGATCCTTGAATTAATTATCTTAAAATCCAGAAATTTATCGATTATGAATTTTTTTTATATTAGTATATATAGCTTTGTACTTTTAGTCTAAAGCTTTTCATAATGCATTTACATTCTTGATTGAATAATGCACATCATAAAATGTGTTGTCGAAGGGATTCAAGATATAGTTCATTCACACAAAATAATAATAATTACATGTGTCCATAACTACCATAAAATAGCGTCACACGTATATGGCGTCGTGACGATCATCCACCCTCCAAGAAAATATAAAGTTTTATCTAGCAAATATGGAAAGATAAGGAATTCTTATCTCTTATCAGTAAAATATGAACTGGAGTCGCCACCTAGTAATTTGATTGTGAGGAACCCTAACTAGTCTTAGAGATGGAGCACGTAGACTAATTACATAAAGAAAATATATTAGCACCCCAAATATGCCCTACTTAAGGTAATCTACATTATTTTATGGTCTGATAAAAAACCTTTAAGAGAAAAAATTAAAATATATTTTACGTATAAATTCGTAATCCATGGTACTAAAACCAAACAAAAATATTTTTTGATTTTTTTTAAATATTGGTTAATATTCTCTTAGCTTCAATAAACTGATTATTAAAGTTAAAATACACACTAAACACATTTTATTTTTGGAGTATAATAACAAAACACGATATGATTTTTTTAACTCTGAGACATTTGACCTTATGCACAAAAAAATATATTTTTTATTTTTATTTTTAGTTGAAAAAAATCAAGTCTTTTCATACCTAATTTGTATTGTTACAGTGTTTTTAATTGAAATGAGCTAGCACAACCCAATAAAAAAAAATTAGGTCAACACCAGCCCAACATAAAAATAAACTAGCACTGGCCCAAAAGACTATAATTGGTTGGTTACTGTGCAGAGCACAATAACCATTGAATTATTCATTTGTTGCAGAATATAAATTACTCACATTCTTTATGTAAATATAAAAGAAAAGGGAAAAGAAAAGAAAATGGGGCAATGAAAGAGAGAAGATTACTTGGTATGAAAGGAGGTAGTTGTTGTCATTTACGGTGATGAAGGCAATGGCTAGACTTAGTGGCGCTGTTTCACCGATGCTTCTCCCCTATTTTTCTTTTTCTTTATTTTTGTTTCGCTCTTTCTCTCTTTCTTCTTCTTTTCTCCTCCTCCTCCTCTTGGTTTTCCTTCTCTTCTTTCTCTCTATTCATCTATTTTCTTTTTTTTTCTCCTATGTTTTTTTCTTCTTTTCTTGTGCTTTATTTTTTCCTTATCTCTCTCTCTTATTTTTTATTTATGTTGTTTCTCTCCTTTTTTTTTTGGTTGGTCCCCTCTTCTCCTTTCTTCCCTGTATTTATAGGGGAGAAAAGGAGGCCTACACCCTTGCCTAGTTAATGGCATGGGGGTAGGGTGGTCGAGGCGACCACTGTTCAGTTGTCCCTCTACCACCTTAGGAACGCCTCTCCTCCCTTCACTTTAAGATGTGGAAAGATTTTATGTATGTGGAGAGGTCCTTAATCATTATTTTTTGAGAGAGAGATGATGATGGAAAATAGAGGAAGAAAAATCTTCTTCTTCCCCTGTTTCGAGCGTCCAGGGAAAGAATAAAAACTACAATGTCGTTTAAAACAACACTGTTTTGGGCTCTTTTTTGTGAATAGTATATGAAACGATGTTTTTATCATACCAAGGCCCCATAAGGATTGCTCCATCTTAATCTTAGCTCTTTGGGGAATGCATAGAGTTGAGAATCATAAAACAAAACTTTTTGACCAGTATCAATCTTTTGATAATTTTCACAAGTTTTGCAGAATGCATGCGTGTCCTTCAATTGAGACTCTAAAAAACTGAATATGAAAGTAAATTTACACTAGCACCAAGATCAAGTAAGGCTCTTTCAATTTTATGTTCTCCAATAAAACAAGAAATTGTAGGACAACCAGGGTCTTTATATTTCAAAGCATTATTGTTTTGAAGAATGACACTTACTTGTTCAGCTAGAAATGCTTTATTTTTCACATTCAGTTTCCTATTCACAGTGTATAGATCTTTCAAAAATTTAGCATAGGAAGGAACATGTTTAATAGCATCCAGCAAAGGTATATTGATCCTTACCTGTTTGAAAATTTCATAAATTTCAGAGTTATGATTGACTTTCCTTTGTTTGGTCACGGCATTAGGAAATGGAAGTGTTGGCGGTGAATCAGTCTTTTCTTTGCAATTTTCAGATTCAAACCCTTCCTTACCCTCAGAGATTGACTCATCACCTTTCTCATAAGGTTCAAGAGAGGGTTTTTCAATAACCTTACCACTGCGCAGAGTAGTGACTGATTTAACTTGATCCATGTGTTGACTTCCAGAACTACTTGCATTTGCATTTTATTGCCCCTTGGGATTTTGTTGTGGTTGAAATGGAAACTTACCTTTCTCTTAGAAACTGAGAGAAAATGTTAATTTTGCAAGAGTATCTTTAAAATCTATCATGTTTTGAGCAAGTTGAGTATTGATTGTCTCTTGCTTTTCAATGAATGCATGCAATGTTTCCTCATGATTTCTTCTAGGAGGTGGAGCATAAGGAGGTGCATATCCATGAGAATTTTGGAAATTGTGGTGTGCTTGAAATGGTGGTTGTGAAGTTTGTGTATTGTTATTCTCACTCTTCCAACTGAAATTTGGATGATTTCTCCAACCAGGGTTGTATATTTGGGAGTATGGGTTGTGGTTGGCCCTTTGGAAACTGTTTAAAGCATGAGCTTGTTCATGAAGACATTCCTTAAAAGAAGGCAAGGTTGGACAATCGTTGGTTGAGTGTTCATTTGTTTCACAGATTTGACATACAATGTTTTTAACAGATTTTACTTGACCACTTTTTTTCAATTCTAGTGCCTCAACTTTTCTAGCTAAAGATGTAAATTTGGCTTGAAGGTCATAATCTTCCTTAAAGTTGAACATACCTCCACTAGATATATGAGGTTGAGTTTTACTCAGTGCCTCATAAGTACCCGCGGTGTTCCAATTGTGAGCATTTTCAGCTAACAAGTCTAAGTACTCCATTGCTTCATCAGGGTCTTTATCTTCAAAAGTTCCATTACACATCAATTCAACCATTTGCCTATCTTTAGGTGTTAACCCTTCATAAAAATGTGAAACCAATCTCCGTGTTTCAAAACCATGATGAGAGAAAAGAAGAGCATAATCTTGATCTGGACACCAAGATGCTTAAATGCATGGCAAATGCCTCCTTTTATAGGCCAAAATTGAGAACTATTGATTGGATAGCCAACTCTTGACTTGGTGACAATCCTTATCTTCTCTTGTCTGCCCAAAACGTCATTGATAACGTCAACATTGGAGCCAATCAAAAACATGAAAGTTGTAGGCAATTGTCTCAGCTTTCTTGTGTAAAAAATTCAGCTCATTTGGACTTCTAGAACTCTAGATATGGCCAAACTACCGAACAGTGCTCGGGCTGGAAGACAGATTCGGGCTTCTTTGTTGTTGCTATAATTTGGACTTGAAAATGGTTTGTTTAGATCTTAAGCTCCATATGAAAGTTGTAGGCCTATGTCTTACCTTTCCATCCATATAAATTGGACCTAAATCTGAGATCTATAACTCCAGATATGACCCAATTACCGAACAGTATTCCGATTTGGATTGCACTGACATCTCTTTTCTAAGTTTGACCATCTCTTTGCCCTTGCAATTTAAGTTTTTAAAGTCATCAATCAATCCTTTCATTTATGTGATAGACCTGCATTTAAAATGAACATTTACCACAAATTAAAGGTATCTTATATTATTAGATATATTATTATAAAACATGTTTTAGTTAAGAAGTTATTCATACTTCAAGTGCAAAATGATGATATAAAACCATGATAAAAATGCACTTTTAAGTACTAATCAATATCCCTACTAAAAATCAAACAGTGACCCTAAAGTTAGCCATCTTTTTCACTTTGATCCTAGGTTTTGAATTTTTGCAATTTGACTCTCAATTAATTAATAAACTTATAATTTCATCGGCCCCTAATTTGATTTAATTACAATTCCTCTATTTACATGTATTTTTCATTTGAGTTTGTAGTTTTGGATTTCTTCAATTAAGTCTCTAATTGGTCATCAAACTTTAATATTTAAGCAATTAAATCACTTATTTGACTAAATTAACTCTAAAAAATTATAATTTGACCCCAAAACTTTATTGATTTTTCTTGAAATCAACCCCTCCATAAATTTAATTAAACCTTCAATGAAATTTAATTGAGTTCATAAACATCTGATTTTGAATTTTTTTTTTAAATTGAAATTTTTTATCAACAAGGCTCTCATTAGTTAACAAAATACTGTTAAATTTTAATTTTTGTATTTTTAAACCTCCTCAACCAATTTTAAATTATTTTTTGGACGATCTGACATCCTCTTTTCATTACTGTATTTTTTTATAATATTTTATATTTTTTAAAGATAGAAAAAAAATATGAATTAAAGAATAACCCAAAATGAATTATGATAAATAAAATTAAATTTATTATCTAATAGATTTTATGTTTCTTCAGACAAGAACTTAACCAAGTTTAAAGTAATTAGATAAAATAATATCTTTTGTTGTCGCTTTTTGGAGTTTAGTCCATTAAACTTTTCAATGTTTTTTAACCTTACACTATTGAAGGTGGTGATGGAAAAGGTAGTGCCTTTTTGGAAGAGTAGTATTTGTTGAAGTAATATCAATTTAAGCAACCAAATCTTAAGTAGGAACAATTTATAATCTTTAACAACACCCAAATATATATATATATATATATAATTAAATTTAGCTTTTAAACATGCAATACACAAAGAGATAAAAAAAAATAACTAACAAACTATCTAGACAATTTGATATTTTATTTTGATATGATATTAAGAAGTGGAAAGAAAACAAGAAATCAAAGAAACTAGTTTTTGTTTGAAGATTGTTAGTGATATTTGAGTGGTAGCAATTATTTAGTATAGATTGCATGTAATTCTATAACCAAGTAAGATAACATAAACTTGTAAAAGATTTTAAAAAAATCCTAATATGCATACTAAATAAATTATAGAATAGGTAAAGTTGTATTTGAATCAACAAAGATATTGGCATGCATACTAACATATATAAAACCATATATTATACTTCAACTAAAAAGAATATAAATATTAGGTACTTGTTGAAAATAACTAGATGAAGTAAAAAACAATTAAACCCTTTGTCATTAAAACTAAAATACTCATGTGTAAAAAATATTTTTATAAATAATCTTCTAATATTCCAACAACAGAACTTCAAAAAATGCTTTTTATTTAATAATTTACGAATCATAGGAATAATGAACTCGCATTTTCTTTATAAAAAAAATTGAATTTAAGCCCTAAAACATAAAAAAACAAAAAAAGAAGAAGACAAAGCAAAATAAGCTAGAAAAATATAGAAAAAAAGCTAGAGAGCTACTACAATATTTGTACAACATCTTTCCTTTAATCTCTTTTTATACTTATTTTTTGAATCAAAACTAATGCAGAATTATTAAAATTAATTTTCATTGTTTTTTTAATTATCTATTACAAATAGTTAAAAACTTTATAGTTTTATCTTTAAAATTTATTTATTTTGACTTAAAAATAAAAATATTTAAGATGTTAAATATTTTTATTTATAAAATAATTATTTATTACTAGGTGCAGGTACAAGCCCAAGCCAAATTGAGTGAGGCATGTGTAGCTTAAGCACAAAATTTATTTTGCTTAGACTAACTTTTAACTCTTGTAACTTTTAAATGTATACCCTATAAAAAAATCTAACTTAATATTCCATGTAAAAAGGCATATTTTAAAGATTAGTTTTCAATAAAATCTTATTCTTAAAAACGAGTAGACTTTAATCTTACTAAAACCTCAAATGTATTTATTAATATATTTTTAATTTTTTAACAATTTTACATTAACTTTTTTATTTCCCCATGCGATAGCCATTGAAATATGAGAAATGACCTCCGAACCTTTCATCTTAAAAGCTCAATATTGCGTGTCAATAGGACCATAGAAGTAATTCAAACTAAGAGGCAGCCAAGCATGATTGTTCAGTCTAGTCCAAGAAAGCATGAATTGGGGCATGGAAGATTGGTGTCGTGGGGTCTCCTTCAATGGCGTCCGCGGACACCGAGCACTTGGTTTTGGTCTCATGCAGATGGCATTATTTGTTGAAATCTAGTGAATCTGGTCACAAGAAGCATCATACTGTCGCCGCTAAGCCAATGCCTCCCTTCGCCATGTGACCAGCCATTACTGTCACGTGCCTCTTGCTCTACACTCGTGACGGCATTCAGGACAGACGTTTTCTCTGTGCTGTCACCCCTCATCTTTTTTAAGGTATTTGAAATAGTGGTTATCATTTTTTTAAAATTATTTTTTATTTAGAAATATATTTAAAAATTATTTTTTTATTTTTTAAAATTATAATTTATATCAATATATTAAAATGATCTGAAAACTTTAAAAAATATTAATTTAAAATAAATAAATAAACTTAATTTTTTTAAAAAAATACTTTTAAAATACAAAAATACACATGCTTTATTGTTTAAAATGGACGCGGCTCCCCTGCATATCAGATAACTTACTTTGTTCGTTTAGGGAAATAACTTTTTTTAAAGTGATTTTCATGAAATATATATTTTTAAAAAGTAAATTATTTTATTGTGTTTGTTAATATCATAAAATATAAATTGAAAAAATTAATACTTAGTTATGCTATAAAAAAATAAGCTGAAATTTTTTTTAAAATATTTTTCAAGTTTATTAAGAAAATATGAACTAAATTTAACATGAAAAAATTGAAGAGAGAAGAAATTAAAATAAATAAATGCCATAAATTATTTTTAAATAAAATAAATTGCAATTAGAAGAATGTTTAAAATATGACAAATAAAAATGTTAAAAGAGGATGAGATTAAAAATATTCTAATTTCATAAATTATTTTAAATATAATAAATAATAATTAAAAGAATAAAAGATCAAAATAAAAAGATTGAAAATGAATGAAACTAAAATAAATTTTAATTTTATAAATTATTTTAAATAAAAAAAATAATAAAAAATAAAAACCAAATATAAATGGAAGCATTAACAAATCAGTTTCAATCCTTTTTAGGTATTCAAATGAAAGGGAAGAACTACGTTTTACCTATAAAAATGTTTATTTAAAATTTGATACATAGTTATACAGTACAATATGATTTATTATTATTGGGTTTAGGGTAACTGTATGCTTTGGACCGAACATTTGAAGGTTATACTTTGTCACTTAAAGACATGTTTATTTAGAAATTGATGCCTAGTTATAAGAAGAAATATGACTTGTTATTGTTATGATTAGAGTAATCGTAACTTTTTTATTCTGAATTTAACTTTAAATATGAGTATACAATCTATATTTATGTTCAAAATGATTGATTTAAATTATTAAAATTTGTGAATGATTTATAAATGTGTTTTTAGACTTTTAAATCTTTGAAAGTACTGATATTGATATTTTATTTTGATAAAATAAATAAATAAATTGTAAAATTTATGTTACCCTCTATTTATTTATTTATTTTAAATTATTTGGAAGAGGTTTAAAATGTTAAGGGTTTCTTTAGAAGTTTATAGTTGATTTCTAGAATTTAATATGTCAATAATTATATCAATTTATGATCTTAGATTTATTGTATATTTAGTTTTATTTGACATTAAACTTAAGTTATTTTATATCAAATAATTTATATTTGGTTTATTTAATTTATGATTCAATATATTTTTTTAATGAATTATTATTTTGATTATGATATCTTAATTGGAGTTAAAATGTCTTGCGTGTTCATAAGACATGCGGAGTTGTGATGCAAAAAAGATATTTTCATAATTTTTAAGTTTTAAATATGAAAAATATATAATGATATCTATTTTGTATTAAAAAAATCCTATCCTATCATGCCATATTTCTATTTTGATATTTTGGTAATTTTTAATTTCATCATATAATTTAAATTAACTTAAATTTTAAAATGGAATACCAAAATAATGTTGTAATCTTTTATTTTTTAAAAAATATCAATATACATTACAATAAACAATGATTTATTTATTTATTTTTATTTCTTATAACATCATATGATATGTAAAATATATTTTTAATCTCTAACTTACTGGTGAGTAAATTGATTCAAAGATTTTGGTGATTATTATTGGTGAGATATCCAATCAAAACTAGCAACTATTTCATGGCTATAGTTTTTATTTCAATATAGTTAAAATTTATTTATATATTTTAAAAATAAAATAAACTAAATTAAGAAATAATCAAACTTTCTAAAAACTATTTTTAAAAAAATACAAACACTTCAATTTAGTAAATAATAAAAATATTAGTTATAAATAATTTAAAATAACACACTATAAATTATAAAAATAAATAATGATATTAAGTAGTAAATAATACATGTGCCAAGCAGAAACCAAAAATCTAATATCAACTAATATTATAAAGACACCCATTAAAATAAATATATTTTTAAATAAAGTATTGTCACATCCGAATATTACACCGACTAATTAAAAATAAATTACTTGATTGAAAAAAAATAGATATTTGACATCTTGTTCTTTTAGGAGAAAATATCTTGTTCAAAGAGTTGCCATCTAATATTATGGTTACTAGAAAGCCTAATTGATCAATAGAGATTTTATGGTATGGGACTAGTTACGCAAAAGAAAAGATATTATCACCCCTTAGACATCCTACTTAAGATAAGTTTCATTACTGATTTTGTCCAAAATTACTAAGAAATTGCTCTCTTTTTTTCTTCCTTTCATGCTCCTGACTTTGGCGTCAATAAACAATTCCTATAATTTTTTTCAACTTTGTCGTAGGTAAATATCGCACAAATCCAAAAAATATGATACTCTTGATTCTAGTGTCAATGAATATTTTCACAAAAAATAAATTTGAAGAAAACATTTATATGTCATTTTCCTTATTTATCCTTTATTTTTATTAAATCTTTTTATATGGAAATAAAAAAAATAAAATTGCATGACATATTTGCATTCAACAATAATAATCCACAAATTAAGCACATAGCTAAAAAAAATACAAGCAGAAAGAAAAAAAATAAAATAAAGTGTGAGGAGCCCACAAATAAATCAACAAAAACCCTCAAATATTTTAAGAATTTTCTGATATTGAAAAGAAACTCTTTTGGCCAAATGTCATACTAGAATAGACACAAAAATTATGACCAAAACATAAGGGCGTGTTTTGCCAAACACACCCTTAACAAACAAATTTTTGGGCCAGCTAGGCCTAAAGTCGAGACCCGACTTACTCCTATTTTTAGGGGTCTGAGTCCAGCCCAGTTCATATGGGTCGGGTTTGACTCAGCCGGCCCAGCTCCATCACTAGCCCAAGCCAATGACCCAGCTATACAGTGGGCATGCGTGATTCAAACAATGTGTGTGCTATACAGGGTGAAGGTAATTAAATTATCTCCCCCCTGTTTTCTAATTTTATAGCAAGAGATATAGAAATAAAAAGGAAAATAAAGGCCTTATTTGATGATGATGAAGGTGAAGGCAGAGATGAAAATGAAAGTGATGGTTCTCTCTAGAGAATGTTCTTTTTTCCCCTGCTTTTGCATATTTTTTTTTGTTATGGGTTCTTTTTTTCTTTGGATATTTTGTTCTCCTATTTTCTGCTTTTTTTTTTCTCCTCCCTTTTTTTTGGCAACCCAATGGCCTTTCATAGAGGCCAGAACCCATTGGTTGTTCCCCAACATGCCTCTTTTTTCCTTGACAAAGGATAAGTCCTACGGGTACTTGGATATAGGATTCAATCCTTATCTCCCTTGGTGTTTATCTCCATGTGGGGATATTCTTGAAACATCATGTTTTGGGTGGGCTGGGACACCAACAATCCTGCCCCGGCTGGGCTGTTGGGGGTGATCTCCTCCATGTTGCTAATACCTCGTGGCGACGATAGACACGGGGGTGAACTGATAGGCTGATGATGGAAGCTGTGGATGTTGCCATATATCTGTTACTGATCTTTTTTTCATTGTTACAGGGAACTTTCCTCTATTTTTTAGAGGAAGAAGACAATAAACAGTAATTAATGAATGGTGTCATTTTGGCTGGAAATGGCAATCTCTCAATTTGATCTTCCAAGTTTCAACATTTTTTAATCCGACCCCTGAACAGAATTTAACCCCTTTTACAAAATGATCTCTAGACCTTAATCACTTGTAATTTTATCTTAATTAACTTAAAAATTTAATATTTATTCAATTATGCCAATGATATCATTAATGAACTAGTTTTAAGTCTAATTAAGTCCTCAAACTTATCCATTTTTCAATCAAATTTTTGATATCATTAATTAAAACCACTCAAAGTTTAATTGGAACCCCATACTAGTTAATCCTTTCAATTTCTTTCAAAACTAACTTTCAAAATCATAAATCCAACATAATTAACTTCTCAAAACTTTCAATTTGTGTTATCTTGAGTCAAAATCTCAATTTTTCATTCTTTTCATTTTTTTTCATTTATGTTGTCCAAAACTAGGTGATGAAAAGGATCACAAATCTATTTAACTACTTAATCAAAATGAAGGATATTTTGGGATGATGTAATTATTAGTATATATGCCCTCTAGTTAATCAGTTAGTTACATATGATATTAACTTTGTTCATATAAATATTCTAATTTATCAATGTAAGCTTATTTATGTTTAATATTCATCAAATATTATATTAATGAATTTTTAGTAAAGATATAGTCATGGAAACAAAAAAAAATTGAGAAGAAAATTATAAAGTTGTTGTAGTTATAGGATTTCTATTGAATGAAAGCATTGTTTCTAAATGTTCTTGGTCAATATTTTATTAAGAATTGACATTAATTAGAGCTGTTAAGATTAATATATATTATGTTTTTTTATTTATGAAAAAAAGTAGTTGTTCTCATTAGTTGAGGTACAAAGGATACCTATAACTAATATGTTAGTCAGATGACATGTACACTGAACTGGCTCACATGAGAATTTCATAAGGAGAAATCATCTGTATCTATAAAAGGACTCACATAGCAATTGTGTAAGTAGTTCTTGGATTTGAGATCACTAAATTATCTTATATAGAGAATGTTATGTTTTGATCTTACTATAAGTTCTAATCAAGGGTAAAAAATAAATAGATATTGGATATAACATGAATTATATGAAAGTATTTAAATAATCAAGAGATGATTTGTCTCCCTAGGTAAATTAGAAAAATTATTCCATCTACTCTCAAATAGTATTAATTGTAAATTCTTGTGCAAATTAGAATGAAATTTGATAAGAGTTTCAAATCTTATTCAAAGAATCAATGACCATGATGTTAAGAACAAACATGGTTTGATAGAATAAACATGCTTCAAATTATAATATCTAAATTAGAATATTATTGATAAAAGGATAATAATTACACTAATAAATTAATCATGAAAAGATTAAGTCAAACCACTAATGACTTTTTTAATATTCAGTGATCATAAGTTGTTAGACATTATACTTGATTTTGAGTTGTAAATCAATCAACTATTGAATTCATGATAAATTAATTTACTTAATTTTATTTTATTTTATTTAGAATTATAATTTATACTTTGATCAATTTACTAGGGAATCTAATAAGTCACGTATATAAGAACCATTGATCTAAAAGTAATATGAGATGATTAATCAAGTGTGATTTGATTATAAATAAATTTTAGAAATTGAGGATTAGACTGTAATTTATATAAGGAATATCAAGTAGGAACTTGATTGAATAAATTTTTAAAATTAGCTTAAAATAATATCAAGTATATTATTTTAGGGGGAAATTGATATTTTACCATTTATTGGGTTTTTAAATCTTTCTATAAATAGAAAATTATGCCTTTTATTTTATTTGAATAGAGTACAATACTGAAATATCTAAAATATAAAAAGAAAAAAGAGAACTAGCACTCAAAGGTATAACAATCTCTCTCTTATAAAAAGGTTTAGGAGATTTCTAACTAATAGCTCATGTAGATAATTGTTAGAGGTTGGACATTTAAATAATTTATAGTTTGTTATAACCTAATTTTCAAATAATTAATCAAACTGAAAAAAAATCTAATTTTCAGATAAACTTTGTATAAAATCATACATAACTTTAGATCTGTCTATCAGAATTATTGACTTTCTCATTTTTTTTAAATTGTTTTTACAATTATTGGTATGTATATATGTTTCAAGAAACTTAAGTATGATAGTATAGCCATTGTTACGTAATAAAAATTATTGTTTATAAGTTTTAATTGTTATTTGTCTAAAATGAATTTAAGTGAAAAAATTATTTTTTTTTAAAATTATTTTTTCTATCACAACTTTTTTAAAAAGCTTCTGCTATTGTTCAGCTAGATTTAATTAGAACCCACCATTTTTTTAAAAAAAAAGGTTTTTAAAGCGGCACCAACATTACTAGCGAGCGACAACAGCACACCATAATTACGCTAGCAGCCATAACATTGCTAGTAGTAGGGGCGGAATCAGGGGAGGGCAAGCAGGGGTCGGGGCCCCTGCAAAACATTTTAATTTTTTTATTTTTTAATTTAAATAAATAAATTTTTTAATAATATATATTATTATATTAATTTTGACCTCTCCTGTAAAATGTGTTTGGCTAGTAGAGCAAGGCAGTAACCCCATGCTGATGGAGACTGTTGTAACAACTGTCAGCCCTCTATTAGCGGAATGAATTAAATTTAAGATTATACCTTCGG
The DNA here is from genome assembly GCA_026413675.1 of Populus pruinosa. Taxonomy (NCBI): domain Eukaryota; kingdom Viridiplantae; phylum Streptophyta; class Magnoliopsida; order Malpighiales; family Salicaceae; genus Populus; species Populus pruinosa. The sequence goes on from CM048596.1 coordinate 23,169,229, forward strand.
TGCCTTTTCTTTTAGAGTACTGGGGATATAATTACTCCTATACTCCTGCTACTCATAGTTAATTATGAATTTACCCTTACCAGATATAATAACAATTATGCCTCTCTAGATATTAAATGTTGATTTTATATTTTAAAATTAAAATCATAAATTAAATTACATAAAGAATTAATTTATCTAATGGGGTTAGGATTGAATGAAAATGTTTAATTCAATTGTTTTTTGAGTTTTATAGTATCTAATAGGACTAGTATTTAATTAAATTGTTTAAATAAAATGATAGTTTTAAAAATTTCTACAATAAAGAGTTTTTAAAACCATAAAATTTTATTTAATTCATCCTAAAATAATTTAGGATATTAATAAGAATCTTAATGTGATTAATTTTCTTAATAGATTTTTTAAAATTATTTTTCAAATAAAATTTGTATTAAATAAAATTTAGTATGTTTATAAAATTATCAAATTAAATTTGATTTAATATTTCTAAATGTTAGAAATATTATTTTAAAAATTATACATAAAGCTAATAATTAGAATTGAAACATGCAATAATTTTATCATGCATATCAATATGTTATCATGCAAGTGGATGGTTATGGACATAAAAAACTAATATGATTGTCTTTTTTATGATTATGATTGAATGATGATAATGATAAATAGGATCTATATGTCTTCTCTTTTCTTTATTTTTATTCTGGATTATAAAATTCTTTTCTTATCTAATTTTTCATGAATGTAATTTGATATTTCTTATACAATTATGTAAACATTATTTAATTTAAATGTATAAAAATTTATATATAAAAATATAATTCAAGATTTTTATACAATTATGTAAATATTATGCAATTTACATATATAGAAATTCATATATAAAAATCTATTTTGTAATCCAAGATAACGAGAGAATGACCAAAAAGGTTATAACCATGGTGCTAAAAAAAGATTTATGAAGTTTTGCAATAATTACTTAGGTTTTGAACACCTAATTCCTTTCGATAACTCGAGAGAATTAGTTTAAATATATCCATAATTATTCAATTATAATGATATGCTACTGATATATATATTTATATATAATTATTATGTATGATATATCATAAATAATAAGTTTCTTATTAATATATTAAATATATTTTGAGAATATAATTTATTATCTTTTAATTTTATATGTATAAAATTAGAATTCTATTTATTAATCACTTGTTAAGCTACTTAAAGTTACCATTAATAGAATATATTTAATGCTATAAAATTGAGTTTTACTTAACTAACTTATATGAGTTGGATGAATTATTTAAGATCATATAAGATTAGAGATAGTAGTTCAATGGAACATACATGATATGTTTAGACAAAAAGTTGTTACCTAACTGATCCAGGAGTCACAAAAATGATTAATAAGCCATGATATCTACTTAATTTAATTTATTTTGATTTATTGAGTTACCGAAGATCATATAAATTAAATGAGATCATTGTCCACTAGAAGATCCAAGCGAGATTTTCTAGAAATAATAGTGAGGACTATTAATTTATAGGAAAATAATAAAAGAATAAATTATGATTAAAGATCTTATTTTAATTTGGTTAGAAATATTTATGCATGAAATATATATTTGTTATCTTTATATAAATAGGTTGATAGAATATAATGAGTAAAAAATGAATATATTCCTATATAGCATGTGTGATGCTAATAAATTGTCTGAATCAAATATCTTGAATTTCTACTAAAGTGTGAAAATTGTTCTAAAATAAGAAAGATTTGTTTAATGTGGCTAGTATGAACTTTATAATTTGTTTTGATTTATTTTCTTTAAAATTATATTGGCTTCTTATCTTAGGTTTGATAACTTAACTTAGATTGACTTATGTCTTTTTTTACTTGATTTAAAAACATTAATCATTTAACACTAGGTTGATTGAAAACCATGCTTTATTTTTTTTAATTTATTCATTCTGAGGTTATCACAATTTTATAATATGGGTCACGAGTTAAGTCAATTGATTTGAGTTTTTTTTTTAATTTCATCTTTTAATGTTGAGTTGATTAAGAATTGAGTTTCATAATTTATTTCAGTTTATTCTATAAGGTTATCTTAATCTTATGAATCAAGTCACAGGTTTGATCAGCTGACTCAGGTGGTGTTTTGTGTTATTTTTCAATTGATTTTTTTTTAATTTCATCTTTTACTATTTAATTGATTGAGAATTGAGTTTCATAACTTATTTCAATTTGTTTTCTATAGGATTGTCTTGATCTAATGATTTAAGTCTGGTAAATTAACTCGAGTTGACTTGACTTATTTTTCTTATTTGATTATATTTTTAATTTCATTATTAAATATTGAGTTGATTGAAAATTGAATTCAATAATTTGTTATTATTTATTTCTATAAAATTATTAAAATCTTATAACTTGAATAACTAATTTAACAAGTTAACCCTACCTAAAATGAATTCGTCTATATATATATATATATATCCAATCCAATAATCAATATTCTAGACAATTTATTGAGCCATGGACAACCATTATTATTGGAATACCATATTCAACTCTTGTGGCCCAATAGATGAGTTGCCCTTCGCTCCCAAAAGACTTGCTGACGTGCATATTATAAAGCCCATAAAGAGTCAGAGAATGTTTTGATAATCTTAGCCCATATATATCTTCACCTAAGTATGAACCTCCGAGTATGGGGTTTGGATGCTCCATATAATTTGTTCATTTATCATCTTTTGGTTTGATTCTTTTGTGTGTAATATTTTTGACTCATAATATCTTCATCATTCAAAGCAAATGATTAGTTGAATAAAATAAATATAATTACATGAATAGGAGCTTTGATAAAATTTGAATTTTTTATTTTTCTAAGTGTATTTTAATTTACTAGAGTTTTTAAGCAAGATGCATAGGTTTTTCAAACTGAAGGATTTATTTATTTTATTATTAATGTTAATGTTTGAGCTAATTTATATGCATCTTAATTAATTTTGTGAATTTTAAAATTAATAACTATATAAATTTTTAATAATTTTAAAATTTAGAAGATTCAAATCAATAATTTCTAAAAAACAAATCTTAAATTTAATCATTTAAATTACATCTTTTTAATATTAAATCTTAACCTTTTTGCTTATGCAATAGCCCACACAATTTTAAGAATTTGTGATGGTCAGTTTATAGCTTAATTGATACACAAAGGTTTAATTAATATACGAATGTTTTCTTTTGAAGAGGTTTTAGGTTCGAACTTCTTTTACTTATAACTATATAAAATTAAAAAAAAATATTAACTGTTCTGCTATATGAACAAAATTTTCCTTTCAAGGAAATTTAATATTCTAAAGTTTCAAAAATCAAATTCTACTATTTATTTTTTTAAGTCTTATTTAAAATTGTGCTATAAATAGAAATTTGTTAAACTTTATCTTGTTTTATATTTTTAATTTGTTAAAAATAAATTTTAAAAAATAAAAAATATTAATTTAATGTATTTTTAAATAAATAATATTTTTAAAAACAGTTATTATTACAATTCTAAATATCAAAAGTAAAACATTTTAACTCGATTATTTATATTGATTTGGATAATTAAAGTGTCTCATCTTCAATTTATCTATCTGGTTGGAGTGGCGTCTGATTCTGACTCCATTTTAACCTTTTTATAAATAACTGGAGTAGTTGATGAAAAGAATTCGTCCCTTCCCCTTCCATTTACACCAATTTCTCTCTTACATTTTCATATCATAGTTAAGAAAGTAAGCATGATTGTTTCTTAAATTTTGATTTTGTATAAATTAAAATAATAATTTTTTGTTAGTGAAGAATTATTTATTTATCAATTTATCTAACATCAATTATAATCAAACATCTATCTTTACAGAAAACGGAAATTACATTTTTCTCCCTATCTTCATCAACAAACGCCATATAAAGAAAAACAGAGACACGATACAGTTTTCTTTTTCTTTACATTTTCTTTATCACTTACAGCAATTAATACTACAATCTCCAATCTCCAATCACAAACTAATTAAAACTCAAAACTTCATTTTCTCTGGCTCGCTTTTCCTCGCAGTCTACCTTGGCAGGATGGTTCTTCTTGGATCCCCAGAAGAAGCAGCCGCTAGGGTTCTTACCTTTCTTCTCACCAGCAACAATCCCTCTCTCTGCTTGCTCTGATCTCTCCATCTTTTCCTTGTGTAGCTTTCGCATCACATAAGCTTGCGCAAGACCAGTATCAATTGCAGCCATTGATAGATATTATAGAGTGAGATAGATCAGAGTGGAATATTTAATTGAAGGTAGAACAAGTATTGGGCGTGTATAGAACTGGAGGTGATAAGGCAAGAGAGGATCGGGAATGCGTGAAGGATGAGGCTTGGAGGCACCTGGGGTTTTGATTTATAGGCTTCTCAACTGCACTCCTGTGGGGACACGTTTCCCACTTTTGCAAAGATATATTCAGCTTTGATGTTTTACCTTTTTTTTTTTAATTTAATTTTTAAATATTTTTAAACGATTTTAATTTGTTAATATAAAAATTAAATTTTTTAAAATAAAAATATTATTTTAATATATTTTTAAATAAAAAATACTTTTAAAAATACTTTTTATTACTTTTGATAATTTAATGGTATTAAATGTTGAGACATCAAATTATGTGGGGACAAGTTTTCACTTTTGCAAAAAAATATTCAACATTAAAGTTTAATTTTTTTAATTTTATTTTCTAAAATTAATTTTATTAGTATTTTTAAATTATATTTATATATTAATATCAAATATTATTTTAATATATATTAAAAAAACCTTTAAAAAATAATATCTAACATTTTTCTCAAACACTCCCGCTGAATACTCCGGAGATTTCAACTTTAATGGTGGCTTGGTGGCCAAGAGACTGACTAGGAAGCTTAATTGGTCAACTCCAGAGATCCAAACTTTAGAAGGTGGCTTGATGGCATTTAATGTTTCGACACCGAATTATGTGGGGACACGTTTCCAGTTTTGCAAAAGAAATATTTAGCATTGAAGTTTAACTTTTTTTTTTAAATTTGATTTTTTTAAATTAATTTTTTAATATTTTTAAATTATATTTATATTTTAATATAAAAAATAAATTTTAAAAAATAAAATATATTATTTTAATATATTAAAAAATATTTTAAAAAATAGCATCTAATATTTTTCTTCGGTATTTATAAATATATATTAACTTGTGTTTTTTTTAAAATAATTTTTTAATATTTTAAATTATTTTAATATGTTAATTTTAAAAATAATTTTTTTAAAATAAAAAAATAGTGGTAGCTTGGTGGCCCCGCTAGCAAGCTTGAATGGAATCCCCGTGGCTCGTTAAATTGTATTAGAAGTAAACGTGTTAAATATGGGCACTTTAGCAGTGCGGGGCGGTGGAATTGCACAGGTAATCAAAGAAATGTGGTCTTGTTTGTATTTATATTTTAAAAGGTTTTTATAAAAAAATATTTTTTAATATTTTTAAATTATTTTGATATATAATAAATTAATTTTTTAAAATAAAAAAATATTATTTTAATATATTAAAAAAATATATTTTAAAAGGTAATAACTACCAAACTGTTAAATGCCCACTAAATTGTATTACGCATGGAAAGATGTGGCGTTATGATGGATGTCGTTGCCTAACTCTTAATTTCTCGTTGGACTCTCCTTAATTCTGGTGGCAGTTGACGGACACGTGGAATGATTTCGGCCCTCTTATTGGTCTTTATTTTCTTCTTCTTATTTGATGCCCATGTTTCTATTATTTTTTAATTTCAAGTGTAGCCCTTAGAGTATGACCGTTAGTTATCTTTGAATTTGAATAAAAATTATATATGATAAATAATTTTTTAAAATATTATTTTAATGTACACGTTTTGTTTTGGGAGTTTATAAGAATTAATCAACCTCGCCCCTCGTTATACCATGGCGGAGTACGTAGCTGAAAATTAAACAAACTGAAACCGTAATTTCTTTTTTATAAATTAGAAACTTATCTAATTAGGACTCAAAACTTAATTAGTAAGTGAAATCTACTGTTAACAAAACTATTTTGAATGGAAGAGTTAAACTACCAAAAACATTAGCAAATACAAACGGAAAATTTTTGTTAATATATTATGATGACTTTCACGGATATAATTTTTCACTCCTGCATCCATTGATAAATACCAATTAAAAAATTACATAAGTATATATTGAGGAAATATCAAAGGATATTATAGTGGGATTTAAAATGATAAATTATTTATTTATGTAATATTTTTATTAACAAAATAAATAACCAGTAAAATAATTTTATTGTATTTCGATAATTGAAAGCTCACAATCAATTCTAAGTGTTTAAAATTTGAAGTTTATGCCAATATTAGACTAATAAATACAAGATCAAATGATTTGTTTTAATAATAAATATAAATGATTCATTACTGATTATAAAGAACTTCGCAGATTAGTAATGAAGATAAGATTACATATGAATAATTTATGTGCATCTTTTAATTGATCCCACGGTTTAGTGATGACCAACCTCTTTCTTTTTTTTTTTTCCAGTATTGTTTCTATTTTAGATTTATTATATTTGAACAAACAAAAGTTTAAATTTATAATAAATATTTTATTTTTATACTAATTTATTTTAAAATTATAAAATAAATTTATTTTAATTATTTTTCTACTTCTTTTCAATTTTTTTAAAATATTACGAACAAATTACCAACGAAACTAGATTGTTAATATATTCTAAAGAGTTAAGCATTGTTGACAAATTCAACAATGTTAAGCATCAATTGGTGCTGCAAATTTAACAATGTTGGATGTCAATTCAGTGCCACTTGCAGCACCAATTGATACTACTTATCTTATGCATGGATTTTTATCTAAAAATAGACAAAGTATCCAATCCTTAATGCACACGTAAAAGAGAAACAAGAGAGGAAGAGTAGAGTGAGAGAGAGAAAGTAATCCTACAAAATTATGAGGTATTTATAAGAAAATAAATGAAATATTTTTTTTTATTATTAAAGAGATATTAGTTGTTCTTCTATTAACAGAAAAAGATTATAATTCTCAACTTACTTAGTAAATTTTTTTATATTTATTTATAAATATTATTTTTATTTTATTTTTTATCTTATCAAATTTATATGCAATATCCTAATATTAATTGATTCAAAACAAGAATGATTCACGCCAGAATAGCCAAAATTACCTCAAACACAGCATGCCTTTGCTCTCTCTGAAACTCTTTTTCGAAAGCACGAGTGCAAATCTCCTCGTCCAGCCCCACAGAAAAAGTAAACCACAACCCCAAGTGGCGCCTGTATTTGCTCGTCAAGAGCCAGAGCTAGGTCGTGTGTTTTGGTTCTTTTTACAAGAAATGCCATGCCTAATTAACCACGTATTCTTGATCCAGATAAACACGACGCCGTTAGTGTTTTTTCTCAATTGGTTGCAATTGCACGATATGATAATAATTTCGCGATGCCGCTTTCCGTCAAAGAGTGACAAATGCCACCACCAAATGCTTATTTTTGCCGTTTAATCTTATTTTTAATTTGTTTTTTATTTTAAAAAATTAAATTAATATTCTTCAAATTTTTTTTATAGTTTGAGATGTTGGTATTAAAAATAAAAAATATTATTTTAATACTTGAATTAAAAAGCAATTTTGTAAAATCATTTTGCATGCATTACCATACACAGTACTCTACATCCCTCAGACTATCAAGCCAACCTCTCTTGTGCTGAAACGTAGAACATGATATTTTACTAAGCATGTGTTTAGTTTTTATTAAATTTTTTTAGATCTCTTACACAGAATCCAGGTAAAACACACTATCGATCTGGATCTACAAGACAGAAACACGAAAAAAAATTCCGAAGTTAATTCAGAACAACCTAGAATTATACATTCAAGCAGGTAGCTAGCGTTAACACATATGATTCCAATCACCCCTTGGAATCCAGCCTCTGTGCTTCATTTCCTGCACGATCCTTCGACACTGTTCGAGCTGGATGGACTTTATTAAAGATGGATAGGAAACAACCACTTTGTTGTTTCACTTCTTCACCATCATCATCTATCTTAGCCTTCTGATCTTCTTCCATTCTCTTCAATTTATCTGCATGTAATTTTCGCGACACGTATGCTTCAGCTATACAATACCCAGGAGTTGCCATGACCTAATAAAAACTGTTCCAGGCGTCTAGCTCTTAATACTAACTAGAAATAAACTGGTGTTGATGATGAGTTGAGAGCTTTTAATGAGCCATTTTATAAGGGTTTTTTTGCGCGGGGAGGAAGCAATTCCTGAGCAGATAAGTGGTTCCAAATGGAATCAGTGTAAGACTTGAAAGTGAAATATTTGTAATTTATCTGTGGACTATGTCATGACGGCTTCGAAAGTCCGTGGAGATTGACGATAACAAGGCTGGGAAATTTATTGGATGAGTGGTTATAATTGGTTTGGTAAATTAATTCAAGATTAAATTTTTAAAAATAATAAAAAATTTAAATTAACTTGATGATTTAATTGCCGGGTATAATTTGATTAAAAATTTACTATCATTTAACCTGGTGATTCAATTAACCGGGATGATTTGGTTAAAAATTTATTATCATTTATTGATAATTTACTGTTTTATAACAAAAATAATATATTTTAGTTTATAAAATAAATTGACATCCACTCAAATTAAGGAATAGCCTAATCAAAACCCTGACCTAAATCTTGGACCAAGTCTACCCGAGCTTGTATTTAAAAACTCTTTGCTTGATGACCAAGTGACATCCGAGCTTGGATTTAAGAACTCTTTCCTTGATGACCAAGTGACTAATTGAAGAATTATCTTCTCGTTGACTTGCTGACGTACAATGAGGGGGCAGCGAAGAGGGGAAACATACAAGCGCGTGATCTTATGAAATGGTGCGGATTTTAAGTTCATGAATTGAATTGGTCGTTTCAGAAAATTCAGTCAATGTTGATCGCAGGGAAAGGCCCTTCAGACAACCGAAATCCCCAGAAACTGCTCAGAAATCGGAATTAAACCTTTTGGATAAGCTGGCACTCGTTTACGTATGTGGTCGAGGCTGCTGAACTGAAGCAAAATAGTGATGGATTTAGGATATCTCTCGGGGTGATTTAAAGTATTTTTAATTTATAAATATATAAAAATATTTTTTTAATTATTTTTTATATCAGCATATCAAAATAATTAAAAAATATAAAAAATAATTTTTTTAAAAAAAATTAATTTTTGAGGGAATGCAGTTTGCCAAATAGGCTGAGATAAAAATATTCACATGTATCTAAATTATTTTGTTCCGTAGATATTATTTTTCAAATTATTTTTACTTGAAAATGTATTAAAATAATATTTTTTAATTTTTTTAAAATTTATTTTTTGACATTAACACATCAAAACAATACAAAAACACTAAAAAAAACCAATTTAAAAAATCAACCCAAACATCAATCACCCTCGTCATCATTGCTAGGTGTACACGGGTGTTTTCCACGGGGTCTTCAAGGAACATAGCATGATGACAAAGAGCTTAAGATTTGTATAGTAGATCTCAAGTTCGAGTTAGGGTATGCATCTCTTGTAAGAATCTGGAACAATCAGGATTTTACTCGCTTATATGGGCTTAAAAAGCATGCTTTTCGAGGGGTGGAGTTTTCTCGAATCCAAAAGAAAAAGGTGTTTTCCATAGGTGTTTGTCAAGTTTTAAAAACCAAAGATAATTAGAAAACTTGTTACGCGGATCAGAACTAAACTCTCTTTTAGCTCTGACACTTCCAATTCTAATTTATTTGATAGTTTATATAATTACAAACTAGATCTTACTCACAACGTGATGCCATGGATCAAATTTCCAAGCTAATTTTTATTTAATTTTACAACAATTATAAAAATATATCTGTCACTTTTAAGAATTTAAATGTTGAATGAGAAAATGTATTTCTTAATTCCAGGCCCCTTTTCTTATTTATGTCTTTTTTTTTATTTTGAATAAAAATATTTTTTGATTAACAACTTGGTTTCTTAAAATTGAAATAAATATTCATAAAAATCTCAATATTTTAAATTAAATAAGGAAAAACATTATTTCTTAAGGGATGCCCTTATTTAACCACGATACATGCTTAGAGTGACAACAAGTAAATGTAAAAGTTACCATATGAACTATAAGATAGTTTATTCGTGTGTAATAAATGTCTCTTACATGTTGGTAAAGTTCCTAAAACAAATATAAGTGTTTGTCCCAAAGCACAGGTAGTTGCTAGAAAAGTATCCTTCGAAGCCATACCATAATTTTTTAATGCATGGTTGTCTGTAAAGTTTATGTTTTTAGTCACTTCTTGAATAACCTTGTGTTAAAATACTCAAAAACAATTGTCAAAATACTTAGAAAATCTAGAGAAAACAAAAATAAAAACTCTATTTTTAAAACCTATATGTCATGAGTTCCCCTCCTTTTCTTATATGTCTCTCCCATCTATACACAAAGTATGTGTTATCCATGAAATCTAACTAATTCCTAATATTTAGCCTACATTAAAGGAAAGATAAGTTTTAGAAGTAATATTAAAAGAGTCCTCAAGTTATATATGATAACAACCTCCCTCATATTAATGCCAGTAAGTCAATCAACAATAATTTGCCAACAAGAAATTGATGCCACTATTAGATCATATCTTTGGTGAAGACATTAGACATTTGGAGATAAAAAAAGATATATAGAAGAGATATCACTCGACTTTCCAAGATATGTTAAATAAAATGACAATCAACTTCAATGTACTTGATGTGTTAATGAAAAATATGATTAGTGACAATTTGAATGGTATTGGTGTTATTAGCATGAAAAGAAGTAAAAGTATTATAAGAAAACCCAATCTCCTCAAGAAGACTGCGTAACTATACAATTTCAGAACAAACAATAAACATGGTATAATACTTGACCTCAGTAAAGGATTTAAAAATATAATCTTGTTTCTTACATCTCTAAGAAATTAAGGCATTACCTAAAAAAACACACCAACCCATAGTAAATCAATGTGTATCCAGACACTCAACCCAATCAGCATCACTATAGGTTACAAGTTGAAGAGATAAGCTGGCATGAAAGAACAACCCATGAGGAGGTGAACCATAAAGATAACAAATGATGCATTGAACTCTAGCAAGATGGAGATACCTAACAGAAGATATAAACTGATGAGCAATATAGGAGATATCAGGTCAAGTAGTAGTTAAGTAGATAAGACTCTTAACTAGGCACTAAAAGAGAGTAGGATCATTAAGAAGGCTTTCCTGTATTTGACATTTACCTTTATAAAAATATCAATATAAGAAGTGTCCTCTAAACTAGCCAAAGTGATAAGATCTTGAATATACCTATGCTAGTTCACAAATATACTGTTAACTCGATGCTGAAACTCCAATATTAAAAAGTATGTGAGTTGGCCAAGATCTTTAATCTAGAAAGTTGCATGTAACAACCATTGAAGCTTAGTAATCAAACCACAATTAATGCCATTAATGATAATATCATCCATATAAACTAAAAGAAGGACTATACCCGACACAGACATATGAAAGAAGAGAGAAGAATCATACTGACCATATGTAAAACTAAAGTCAAGAAGTGTACTATAAAACTTCTCAAACCAAACTCGAAGCGCTTGCTTGAGCCCATATAGAGAACACTTTAGCTTATAGACATTATGAGAAGAAGTAGTTGACACGACTAAAAAGTTGATGTCTTCTCCCAAGTGCAGGAGTGTCGAAGTAATAATAACCCGGCAAGACCGGGGTCGAACCACAGGGAGGTTAATTGTACAAATTATAAACAACAATTATAAAACAACAATAACAACAACAACAATAGTAATAATAATAATAATAGTAGTAGTAGTAGTAGTAGTAGTAGTACTAATAATAATAATAATAATAATAATAATAATAATAATAATAAAGAAAGAGAAGAAGAAGAAGATGATGATGATGAGAACTTAGAGATGAAATATTAATGTAAGGATTAAACAATAATAATAACAAATGTCAAGGTTAGAGGTTCCACTAATGGTATATCAAACAAGTATAGTATAAACTCTTATTATTGAATTGGAAACCACACACAAAGGAGGTTCCAATCAGATTATATATTGTTAACATGATTACATTAGTCATCTTATTCAATTAATGCTAATACTTGTAAATCTCGTCAAGCATTCATGATTATAACTTATGTTAACAACAAATCAAGTTCCTTTCATAGCTCAGGTGTCGGTTATACCATACATTATGGGCTATGAAAGTGCCAAGCATTTGTTGTACCAAGTGTTATACAACATAAATCAAGATTAGTCATTTAACAAGCAAAGTATTAAAGAGTGAACAAGATAACAAATATAAAACATGTTAGTATAAAAAATTAAAGTCCATATTAAGTTTACATTATACTTATTCTTACACCATTAGTGTAACCTTTTCACCTTAACATAACTAACTTAGCTAGACATAATGAAAGAAAGCAAAATAGATAAACAAAATAACAACATAAAAGTTAACTAAGTAAAGGAAAGGAAATGAAAGGCATAAACTTGATATTAATGAAAGCAAAGCATAAATATTACAAAAAATACAAAGAAAGAAAGGAAGAGCATGATCTTGATCTGGAAACCAAGATGCCTAAATGCATGGCAAATGCCTCCTTTTATAGGCCAAAATTGGGAACTATTGATTTGATGACTAATTGATAAGTGGGTGGCCAACTTTTGACTTGGTGACAATCCTTATCTTCACTTGTCTGCCCAAAACATCATTGATAACGTCAAAATTGGAGCCAGTTGCAAACATGAAAGTTGTAGGCAATTGTCTCAGCTTTCTTGTGTAAAAAATTAAGCTCATTTGGACTTCTAGAACTCCAGATATGGCCAAAATACCGAACAGTGCTCGGGCTGGAAGATAGATTCAGGCTTCTTTGTTGTTGCTATAATTTGGACTTGATGATGGCCTTTTTAGATCTTGGGCTCCATATGAAAGTTGTAGGTCTATGTCTTACCTTTCCATCCATATAAATTGGACCTAAATCTGAGATCTGTAGCTCTAGATATGACCCAATTACCAAATAGTGTTCCGGTTTGGATTGCACGACATCTCTTCTCTAAGTTTGACCATCTCTTTATCCTTGCAATTTAAGTTCTTCAAGTCATCAATCAATCCTTTCATTTATGTGATAGGCCTGCATTAAAAATAGACATTTACCACAAATTATAGGTATCTTATATTATTAGATACATTATTATAAAACATATTTTAGTTAAGGAGTTATTGATACTTTAAGTGCAAAATGATGATATAAAACCATGATAAAGATGCACTTTTAAGTACTAATCAGTAGTCATACTAGAAGGAAGCTTCATGTAAGTCTCTTCTTGCAGATCAGCATGAAGAAAGACATTCTTCACATCCATGTGATATAGTTTCTATGATTGTGAAGCGACAATAGCTAAAATAGTTTGAACTATGGTCATTTTGGTAACAAGAGTAAAAATGTCTTCTCATAATCAATTCTATATCCCTACTTGTTATACGGAGCTACAAGGCGAGCTTTGTACCAATCTAAAGAGCTATCCGAATGAAGTTTTACGAAGAAGACCCATTTACTCCCAATAAGTTTGACTATAGGAAAATAAGGAATAATACCCTAAGTGTGATTCTCCTCAAGTGCTTCATGACTTATTTGTAGCAAGAGAGAATGAGAATAATGGATAAAGTAGAAATAAAAAAAGATAAGATAGAAGAAACCTACCAATTAGGGGGTTAAGAAGGACGAGTTGATTGATGAAAAGTGGTAGAAGTAGGAGCAGGATTAGGTGTCGGGTCAAGATCGGAAGGGGGTATATTAGAAGTGGAATCAGACTTATATTGACTATGTCTTTTATAAACAAAACTAGGTTTGAATCTTTCCACAATTGTTGTGGAATCAAAAAAGCTAAGTAGAAGAGATAAAGATGTAGATAGCTGCTTAACATGAGGTAGAAAAAAATATTGATTTAAAAAAAAATAACATTTCTAGAAACTCATATACGATGAACATGAGGATCATAGTAAATATAACCCTTTTGCCAAGAAAAGCACACTTAACAGATTGAGTAGTAAGTTTATGTCATTCATGAGCAGCGAGATGCACAAAATAAACACAACTAAATGTATGAAGATTATAATATAAAGAAGAATGACCAAACAACTTAAAGAAATAAGAAACATGATATAACGTAGAGAAGGTAAACAATTGATCAAAAGAATCGAAGTAGAAAATGCTTTACACAAAAAATAAAGAGGAATAAATGATTCAAGTAAAAGAGTTTTTACCATATAAAAAAGATGATGATTTTTCCTTTTAGCAACATCGTTTTGTTATGTTATAGAAGGATAAGAATGTCAAGAGATGATCTGTTTGCTTTGAAGAAAGTTATAAAACTCACTAGATATATATTTGTCACTAGAATTAGGGCATAAGACCTTGATATTGATGTATAATTGAGTCTCAAGAAGTATAAGAAAGCACTTAAAGAATTGAAAAAAACTTCAGCCTTAGCCTGGAGAAAGTAAACCCAAGTAAAACAATTAAAATCATCAATAAAAGTAATAAAATACTTGTAATGCACTTGAGAAACAATGGGTGCAATACCCCAAACATCACTATGAATAATGTTGAAACATTGTGAGGCATGAGATACATGATGAGGAAAAGTAAAACTTTGCTTTTATCAAGTTTGCACGGTGTACAATTAGAAGAAAGATCAAGAGATGAACATGCTTTATTTTCTTATAATATACAATTACACAAAGTATAAAGTACATTAGAGTTTGGGTGACCTAGACATCTATGCAACATCTTATTGCTAGAACCAACAACATTACATGCAAAGGAAAGTAAAGAAAAGTTAGAAATAATAGTGGAAAGAGAAATGTAAAGAGGAAAGATTCGACCCATTTTAAGCCATTTTATGATCATCTTCCCTAACACTTGATCTTGCACAACATAACCAAAACGAGAAAAATGGATATCACAATTATTATCAACTAAGTGACTAAAATAAATAAGATTTGTGGAGAGGTCAAAAGACACATAACCATAAGTTAAGGAAGATGAAAGATCACCAATAACATTTATACGCAAAGAACTATTATTAACGATGTTAATTTTTACATTTCCCTTATAATTTATGATATTGGAAAAAGGAACAATAATATTAGTAATATGGTTAGAGGCTTCAGAGTTAAAATACCATGGCTTAGAAGAAATTATATGATTATCTAAGAGCCTAAATGTAGAAAAAAACATAAAGGATCATCTAGTGTATCATTTCAAGAGTTAATGCATTCGGGCTCGTAGGCTATATGAGCAGGAATAGGAAAAACTAACGAGGCAACTAGCAATGTAGAGGCATTAATAGAGGCATGATAAATAATATCCTACTTTCGTTCAAGTTGAATAGGACAAGCAGAGATGATATAACCTTGTTTTTTGTAGTAATTACATAACTTCTTAGGACAATCCCCAACAATATGACCAAAAGCTTTACAACTAAATCATTAGATAATATACATGTCTCTACCCTTATTCCTCCTCTATGTTGCATAAGCCACAAAAATATATGCACTAACATTAACCTTATGTTTCATGACAACTCGAGTTATAATAAGCTGCTCATCATGAAAGAGTTCACTCAAACAGGGATCCAAAGATGATACAAGATGGCAATTCATCAGATTATAAAGTGTAGTTTCAAAATTAGAATGAAGCTTCATAAAAAAATGATCTCTCTTACTTGTGTCATGCATTATTTGAACAATAAATAGAGCTACAATGAGAACATTAGCATAAATAATATCTAAATAACTAGCCTAAAGTTTTAAAATATTAGAAAAATATTCCTTAATTGAGAGACTTTTCCATGTGAAATTATCGAGTTGTGTTGTCTTGATTATAGACCTTGTTAAGATAATTTTGCATGGCAATGAAAATTGTATAAGGCCTTAGATTGAGAACAAGGTGAGGCTCAACTGAGCTAAGGATCTAAGAGGCTTAACTGAGCAGAGGATCTAAGTCATAACTTGAGCATCCTTGATTTTTCATTTAGACAAAGCCTCAACCTCTCGTGGTATGGAAATACTCACATTAATATGACCCTACAATTCTTTTCATTTTTCAAATAATTTAAATTAAAACTTCCAAGCATAATAGTTTTTGCTAGTAAATTGAATATGAAACGAGTCTATATTATTGTATGACATGATTTATTGGAGGAAAATAATCATATGCAAGAATAACAATAAAGAAGTTGAAAGGATGGAACTCACCAAAATGTCAAACAAATAGTGCTGAAAATTGATACCTAAAACAAAAAAAATATGCGTCAAAACAACATAACTAAACTAGAGGAGAAACATCAAAGCCCAAAAGCCACCAAAACAAGAATAAAACTTAGAAACACAATAAATGTTGATGAAATCTTAGTTATGGAACTAAAAATCAAAAACTTCAAAAATCAATTGAGACAGTGTTGAGAATAAAGAACCCACAAGAAAGTTCTCTTGAGAGAGAGAAAAATTCATGAAAAATAGGTAATCTAGTAACTTGCTTTTAATATCATGTCAAATACTTAGAAAACCCAAAGAAAATAAAAACAAAGAGAATTCTATTTTTGAAACTTGTCTATCGTGAGTTCCTTTCTTTTTCTTATATGTGCCTCCAATCTATATATGGAAGTATATGTTATAAATGAAGTCTAACTAATTCTTAATATTTAGCCTCTATTCATGGAAAGATAATCTTTATAGCCAATATTAACAGAGTCTTAAAGTTATATATGATAACACTTTCTGATACAAGTCCTTTACTAGTGAAAAGTTTCTCGTGACATGCAAGAATTCTTTATATGATAAATCAATATTTTTTGTACATCACTTTGCAATTATGTACTAATTTTTTTTAAATAGAAATGATGCTCACCAATGTAGCCCTGATTATCCTGAAGTCCATAAAAACTATTTTAGCTAGACAAAAATAATTAAACCTTTCTTTTTATTATATAAATTCAACTTTTATTTCATCCAGTAAAAGTCATCCTTTTCTCAACAATACCTTTGCTATTTGATTCAATAGTCTTCCATTAGATAATAATAGATTTAATAAATACTAATCACTCTCGATAACGTATTAGAATGGAAAACTCCATTATATAATAAACTCCTAGTTCTAAGTCATCTCTAGCGATAAATCAATAGTTCAAAGTGCTTTTCTTGCATATTCTTGATAAACCAATGTTTATATATAGATGTAGGAGGATTTGTTTGGGAAGAAAAAAAATCCTTTAACATCTCTTTATTTGTAAAGGATTCTTGATGTGAAAATACAAAGACAAGGGGCTGATCTTTGAATAGAAAAAAGAATGCATTTGTAGGATACTAAATGAATTGGCTTATTAAAAAAATTCCTTCTAAAATTTTGCAATGAAACAAATAAGAACAATAAAAAAATATTGCAATGTTTTTGCATGTACCTGATTCAAGATTACCTTGAACTTGCTTAACTAGCCCTTTAGTTAATTTAGCCCAAGTAGTTGCAATCTTATAATCCTTACCACTATTTCTTGTTTCAACTTTTTCTAAAAGTTCTGATTATTTATTTGTAAGCATTGATGAAGTATCATCATATATAAGAGAGAATTATTTATAGATAATTTATTTTTAATTCCTAAATAGAAAACCGAATAATTGTAAAATACAGACACATGAAAGATAGTTTTAAAAGAAACCTTAACTTTAAAGTCAGTCGCACAAGAGCTTTCACCACAGTAACCAGAATAACACTAATAAAAATGATATTTCTACTCAATACCCTTTTAATAACCACAACTCAACAAGCCAATTTTAATTATATATAAGAACACAAAATATAGATAGAAGACACACTTGAACATTTTATAGTCTTTCAATGGATTCACCATAATTTTCTCTAAATAACAATAGAATAAAAAATCATAACATATCCAACATACCAAAATCAATATTATAAATATAATAAAATATAAAAAGGGGATAAATATGTTGGAAAAGTTTGTTTTGGTTAAGAGGTAATTTTGACACCAAATTAAAAACAGAGCCAGTTTTAGACTTTATGAGAATTTAATCTCCAATACGAGCTCTTTAAAATGTAGCATTAACTTGAATTAAATAAATTATATAAGTAAATGAGAAATTAATTTTTAAAAATTTTAGTTGACATATTTTAGTGTAACTCAAAATCCTTATTATTAAACCCGACTAGTCCAGAACCCAGTTGATCCAGGACCTGAACCTGTTTGGATTTATTAAAAGACTAGCTGGTGCAACAACTTGGCAAAACCCTGTTAACCCGGTGAGTTGACCCATAACCCGAGCGACCCAAATAACTCGGACAAGACTTGATGTTTTTTTTTCCTTTTCAATTGTGGTTTGCATCCTTCGACCTCCCTTCTTATTTCATCATCTTATCTATAATGATTTGTTTTTAGCAATAACAAAGAGGAAAGAAGAGTAAAGGACGCTGCCGTTAGAGGCTGGTCGAAGGAGGGTTGGTTAGGTTGGTCTCTTATGTCAGTGGGTTGCGGCTTTGGTTTGGCCAAGAGATGGAGATGGCTGAGAAAGAAGAAGGAGAGGCTCTCTAGTTTTGGCCAAAAAAGTTGTGGCTGAGGTCTTCATCCCATGCTGCTTGACAAAATGCCTTTTGGTATAAGAGTGAAGAAAAAAAGAAAGAGAATGTATTTTATCTTCTAATTTCAATAGTTAGTCGCGCATGGTGGCTGCTTTGGCTAAGTAAAAAAGAAAGCTTTGGCTAGTTTTGAAAGAGAAAATCTATCTATAGCTTGGAGGAGCGGCGACTTATTGTTTTATTTGGTAAAGATAGAGAAAAGTTTAAGGCTTTTTATATGCTTTTCCTTTAAAATTATTACTTGACTAGGAAAAATATTAAATTGCAATGTGAGACATTCCCCGTAGCTTCTAGAGCTATTTGATTGAAAAATATAGAAACATGTTTTGTTGAAAAAAGAAGATAAATTAAAAAATTTATAGGAATATTAATTTTCTTAGGTGTTGAAGCTATTGTCAATAACTTTTTAAAAAAAGAAAAATAAGTGAATTTTCAGGTTGATTTGGGTTAACTTATAAAATCTAAAGCCGGGTCAACCTTTAGACCGAGTTTAATAAACATGCATGTAGGCTCATGGCTAATACTTAAGTTTATTATAAAATAATTTTTTATATTATAAAAAAATTATTTTTTAATTAATCTATTATAATTTCAAGTTTAAGTTTATAATTCTTTGACTCATGAAAAAATATTTTTTCTTATTCATGTTTAATCCAACCCAACCTATAAATATTCAAATATAAACAGTTCTTTCTAGAAGTATTTTATTCAAACTAAAACAATTTTTTCAGCTTAAAAATCTAGATTTATAGCCAAAATACTTGAGTGCCTCCACCTCATGCTTGCCAGAATCCACACCTAGCCTGCAAACAGAGGAGATAATATCATTGAAAAGAAAACACAACAATTTTCAAGAACAAAACCCTATAGAAAAACTTACCATTAGAGGATCTTGCTTACAAATGCAGTGTTGGCATTCAAATAAAAAACAAGTCCTCCACCTCTTACGAAATCACAGGCAGCCTCCATCAGTTCTTTATCAACATCACCAGGTGCGTAGCATCGAAGGGCTGGTCCAGATCGGGCACGCAAAAACAAGTGCAAAGTGCATTAAAGGAGATAATTGGTTATAACACAAATAAAATCCCAAACAGAACACTATCCGTTGTTCATCCACTAAAATGGATAATTTCAAAAAATAAAAATAAAAATAAAAAGAGAATAAAGAAATAGCAGAATAACACTGATCTGCAAGCAGAACCCTAGTAGACTATCAAGAGATGACAACCAAAAAAAGAATAAAGAAAAAAAAAGAGTATTTCAAAATTATAAAAGAGGAGATTATTTTTTATTCATTTATTATTTATAGGGAGGGAAGGGAAATAACAAGCGGGAAAACCATGATGGTGACCTCAACTCCTGTCCTGATGCACCAGTTAATTTCTCAACTCTTCCATTGCTTGCTTTCTCCCCAAATCACCACTAAACTACGCTACATTAATTGGGATTCGTGGAAGATTTTGTAAATCATTGCCCCGTGGTGGAAAAACAAATAACTACAAAAGAATTGCCCATGGCAATCTTTGAAGGTTTTGCAAGTGAACTATAGTGGAAATAAAGTTTTTAGGTATACTGTGTTCCAAATGACTGGTTTTAGCCATGCTTTTAACAAAAAGGGTGTTAAGCTTCGCTGAACTTTCATGCTTTTTTAACACCTGCTCTCTTAAAAGATTGAGTTTGTGTGCTATCTGCTTATCGTTCTGTAATTTTACTTCGAAGTTCATATAATTTGCATAAAAACACTTGTGCACAGGGACTTGAAATGATGGAGGAATCATGATCTCGCCAATAACTCTTTGGCAATCTTTTTTGTCTAGTTCCGTTATGTGCATGCACGATACATGTGAGACTGAGAGCAGTCAGCACGTTAAAGCGAAGATTGTTAATGCTAGAAACAAAGGCATATTTTGGTTTGAAGTGCTGAAATAGACCTCGAGTAGGTAAAGTAAGACAGAGCACTCTTGAAGAAATACTCAGGGTCACGTTTAAGAGCACTTTTTAAGAAGCAAATAGACCCAGGCATGATCTTACACGTGATATTTTCATGTTGCTGATATAATATAGCATCAAGTTTTCAACAGGCCTCCAACATTACTGATCAGCCAAGAAACAACCCTACAAGCTATGTTGATCATTGAAGTTTCCAGAGTACCCTTTTCTTTTTAATTTTTCCACCTTGCTAAAGGAAAGTAGGAAAAGCTGCAATTAGGAGGCAGGGTAAGTACCTTGATCAGTAATATGGCCCCCCTCATCCAGGCAGCATAAATTCCATAAGAATCAGCACATTTCTAATATGGACAGCTATGCACAAGTTCTCGTTCCAATGTAACTTAACCTGGATGAAGTTCAACTAGTACGCAAGCAGTACTCAGATGAATGCCCTGCATCCCACTCTATTTCTCCACATGCCCCAAGGACTTTTGCAGAGATGTAATCATCCACCTGAATACCTTCTGCTTGCATCCTATACATGAGCTTCAAAGCCTCTTGGCAGAGCCCATTCCTTACATAGCCCATAATCATAGCCCTCCAAGTAACCAAATTCCGCTCTGGCATACTGTCAAAAACTTGAATTGCCTCTGATACATACCCACATCTGGCATACATATGAATTAAAGCACTACCTACAAACACATTAGATGAGGCAGGGGTCTTATTGGCAGAGGAGTGGATCAATTTCCCTTGCAGAACAGTTTCAAGATTGGCACATGCTTTCAAAGCTGATGAATAAGTAAATGAGTTAGGTTCCACACCTTCCTCCATCATTTCTTTCAAAAATTCAAGGGCCTCAGACTCATGCCCAAGACATGCATGACCAGAAATTATGGCAGTCCATGAGACAACATCTCTGAAAGGCATTTGTTGCAGGACTTTCAAAGCAGTATGGGACTCCCCACATTTACAGTAGAACCACACAAGAGTACTTCCTAAGTATTCATTTGATTGGCTGCAATTCTTAATGATTTGTGCATGAACTTCCCTCCCAGCAAGCAATGCCCCAATCAAGCCACATGCCCTCAGCATACTTACAATGGTCAAGTTGTTAGAAACTACCCGTCGTCTCTTCATTATTCGAAAAAGACATATAGCCTCCTCACCAAGCCCCTTCCTAGCATACCCTGCTATAATGGATGTCCATGTAACCGTGTTCCTCCTCCTCATCCCATTGAAAACTTTTGAAGAATCTGAAACCTCTCCACATTTAGCATACATATCCACCAAAGAAGTCCCAACAAAAACATCATCTTTATACATCTTCTTCACTATAGCCCCATGTATTTGTTTCCCAAACTTCAATGCCTTCTCCTCTCCACATGCCTTCAAAATGCCAGATGCAGTGAACCCATTAGGCAAAAACCCACCATTCAACATTTGTGTGAACATCCCGAAAGCCTCTCCACAGCGCCCTTGTTGGGAGCAAGCAGTAATCATTGTTGTCCAAGAAACCACGTCCCGCTTGACCATCCGATCAAACACACAAAATGCGCTCTTCAAATCACCACATTGAACATAGAAATAAACAACAGCACTATCAACGATCAAATTCCTCCAGTTACCCTTTACAACACGAGCATGGACTTGTCTTCCTAACTCAAAATCTAATCTTCTACTACATAAATTCAACACACACACAAAAGTCTTGCTATTTGGTACAACCCCATCCTTTATGGCCTGGCTAAAAAACCTTAAAGCTTCATCATCTAAACCAAACTTAAAATACCCATTTATCATTGCCGTCCAACTAACAACATTTCGTTCAGGCATTGTATCAAACACCTTTCGCGCCTCGAGTAACTCCCCTAATTTCAAATACGCACTCAACAAATTATTATTGACATAAGTGCCCGAGTCTCTCAAACACTTTAAGAAAAACGCGTGTATTCTTCTAATGTCTTTTACCCTGTAACAAGACTGCAGCCAAAGTGCAAGCAAACTAGAGTCAACAAATTCACTTGCTGATTCTGTTTTTGAAAAATGAAGGCCTGGGGTTCCTTTATATCCGGTAGAATTTGTGGTTGCTGGGTATTCAAAATAAGAAGCAGAAGGTGACTCACTAGTGCTCTTGCAAGAGAAACAATGAGAATTAGAGTAATTATTATTGTTTCCTGTTTTTGAAGCGCGTTTGTGTTTTGTAAAGGACAGTGGCGCTTGGATGTTGAAAGGAGAAGATTGTTGGAGGAGAGACGTGTTTGGTAAAACACATGCCGTTAAAGAGAGCATTTGCGCACCGTCGTTTCTTCTTCTTCTTCTTCCTTTTTTCCTAAAAAAAACTGCTGGAGTAGTTAGGGTCGCAGGGATAAATTTGGGATAGCCGTTGGCTTTTTCCCTCCTTAACAGCAGTGCTGGCTGAAAAGGACTAATTTCCCCTTGCAAAACAACGGCGTCGTTTGGAACTAATAGTTTTATTTATGAAGATGGGTCCTGATAACGACACCGTTTTCTATCTCGAAGAATAAGCTAAAACCTCGAGAAAATATCAGATTGTATGGTTCCAAATTTTTTCTTCTAAAACCCACCCTCTTTCTTCCTCTTAAAACAAACCTCGAGAATCTCTTTGTTTGTGCCTGGTCGCTCGCTGGTTAGTTGATAAATTAGAAGCCCTAAAAAAAACTGAAAAGGGAAACTAGTAATTTGGTCTCCAAAATGGAGCTGGCCTGTGCTTCTGTGCAGGCTTCTTGCTCTCTGACTGTACCGGCTTCTTCAATCACCTCACGACGTCGGTCTCCTTCTCTCTCCTTCTTCAGATATTCAATTTCAAACCCTATTATCTCTTCGAAACTCAATGGTAATATAAAGCCACTCAATGATTTTTTTTTCGTATTGCTGCTATTCCAACCTTTAATTCCGGTAATTGCCACAAATTGAGTGTTTTAGTGTGAGAAATTGCTTATATTTTATGAAATTCCAGGCTGTAGTTTACCAGTTAAGTCAGCGAGGCGGCGAAAATCCTCTCTTGTTGCTGCTGTTGGGGGCACAACTACTGTACCGAGTGATTGTGAGGGAGAGAAGTTGTCGTTTTCTGGTTCGTCTGAACCAGCGGCTATTAATGATGACGAAAATGATGGTGTTGATGATGGTAAAATGGCACGAGTATGCGATAAATTAATTGATGTTTTCATGGTCGACAAGCCCACTCCAAATGACTGGAGAAAGTTGCTGGCTTTTAGCAAGGAATGGAACAATTTACGGCCTCATTTCTACAAGAGGTCTCAGGAACGAGCGGATAGCGAGGAGGATCCTGGGAAGAAGCATAATCTACTCAAGTTTGCAAGGAAATTTAAAGAGGTTGGTTCTTAGAATTTAATGAAGCTTGTAGTTAAGTGAATTCCCTATTTTACTTGGCTGGCAATGCGATATCTTTCTTAATTGTATTTGTGTTTTGGTATGGATTAATTTGTGAATTTTGTTTCGATAGATTGATGAAGATATGCAAAGGCATAATGAACTTCTTGGAATGATCAAGAAGGCACCATCGGAGTTAAGTGAAGTTGTTGCCAAACATCGTAAAGACTTCACAAAAGAATTTTTTGCGCATCTTTACACTGTAGCACAATCATATCATGATAATCCAAGTGAGCAAACTGGTGAGTGTGTGCTCTCTCCTTTTTGGTGATGTATTTATTGATAATTTATTTGTGTGAACACTGTATTCCTAGTTGGTTGTGGCGGGGTGATCAGATATCAAGTCTAACTGGTAGCAAGATTGGAAGTTGTATAATTATGCTACCTGCTGCCTGTTCTAGAGATAAAAAAACTGATACTGTTATATAAACACATGTGCTTTATTTTTGTGAAAGATTGATTCACCTCCATCCATGGCAGTGGCATGTGAGCTTGTGGCAATAGCAGTCAGATCTCAATCACCTTGTCTGCTGTTATTTGTTCGCTGAGATTTTCAGACAAGCATACTCTGTTGTCATAGCTGTGCAAAGTCCATGATGAGGATAGGCTTTTATCCTTTATTTTCTTCAAGTATAATTGGATGCTGCTCCAATGATTGGGCTAAGCCTTCATTTGTCAAAGACTTCTTGTTGAACGTTAGTATGAATGGAAAACCTGCCATTAGGATTGAGCTGAAAACACGTTTTTTCCCCTGTTTTGTCTTGTGTATTGGGTGATACTCAGTTGTATTTTCTCGTTTGCAAAGCCCTGGCAAAGCTTGGAAATGATTGTGTGGCTGCAGTACAAGCTTATGATAGTGCAACAGAGAACACAGAAGCATTGCATGCTGCAGAAATAAAGCTCCAAGATATCATCAATTCTCCTTCCTTAGATGCTGCTTGCAAGAAGATAGATGATTTGGCTGAAAAAAATAAACTTGATTCAGCATTGGTACTGATGATCACAAAAGCATGGTCAGCCGCTAAAGAGTCCAACATGACAAAAGATGAGGTAGAGTGATTTCTGGCCTCAAACAATTGCTCTCTTCTCCATTCATAGATAGTGAGACAAAATCTTTATTAGAAGAGCAGTCATGTTACGCAGATGGATCACATGAAATTGTCAAGCAGGAACCATTACAAGAAGCAATAGTGTTTGTTACTGTCATGTCTTTCCCCCCTTCTAAGGGGAATGGAGCAGTGATTATTTGTTTGCTATGCCATTTTCATACAGAATGCACAAACCAGCCCTTGGAAAAGAATTATCAGATTTATCATGTTATTTCTTTCTGTTAGATTGTTGCTCTAGCGTGGATCATCTATTTCTCTGTATTGCAGGTCAAGGATGTACTGTATCATCTATACAAGACAGCAGTAGGTAATCTTCAGAGGAATGTGCCCAAGGACATTAGAATACTGAAGTATCTTCTCACAATTGAGGATCCTGAGGAGTGTTTGTGTGCCTTAAATGATGCCTTTACTCAAGGAGAAGGACTTGAAGGGAAGGATGTGGACTCTCTATACACGTATGTATATGAAATTTGGCTGTTTTATGTCTATTGTGCATGAATTTATCAGCTCATTGCGAGAGTGATTGACATAAACATCCTTAGTCAAGGTTTCAAGCATTTACTTGGCTGTTTCTTGACCAAGGGAATTTGTCCAAATTGATTACTTTAGTTAAAAATCATAAAGAAAATGATGGATACTATGGATAGGTAGGATTGCTTACATCCTTCCTGCATGATTTTGTGATGGAAGCAGAGGTTTTTTCCCCCCCAACTTCTCAATCTACACGTACAGAACATTTCTTTAATAACCTCATTACTTTTGAATTGCTGCTACTGTGTAGGACCCCAGAAAAGCTATACAGCTGGATAAAAGCTATGGTAGATGCTTACCATTTAAGTCAAGAAGGCACACTCATGAGGGAGGCTAGAGATCTGATGAGTCCAAAGACCATAAAAAAGATGGAGGAACTGAAGAAGCTAGTGAAAGACCATTTCATGTGATAAAGAGCTGAGTGGCACCTTCCGGAAGCATCGACATATTTTCCCTGGTGCGGATCCTTGAAAAGTCTTTCCACGTGATTCTGGACATGAAAGCGAGCCTTGATTAGCGTTGTCGATCACTCTTATCTTGGGGATAGTATATGTAAGATTACCATAGATGATTGTTGAAACACGAGTAGCTCTTATAGTCCCTTGAGATTTTTTTTGTTTTTTTTTCATCTTATATTTTCAAATAAAAACTATTTTAACCAGGCCCAAGGAAAAACCTCCAAAGATGGTTAGAAGTGAGTGCCACGTGGTTACACTATTAACCTGCACAATCGAAACAGGGCCCGTACGCAAACTTTGAAGCCATCTCATTGGCAGAAACTGAAAATCGTTTGCTACAGCTTCGCGGAAGGAATCACGCCCACGGCAAAGATTCCGCAAATCTCTTTAAGGACGGGCTTGGAATCTACATTCTGTGGAAACACACGAGGAAGAGGACTTGCAAAAGGGGATTTCACTTCTCAAGAAAAGCGTGGCATGTGTAAACTCGCTATGTTTGGTGTTCCTTCTGATGCATCTACTTTCGAAGCATTTGCGAAATGATTGGCAACACTATCTTCATCCAAGGAAGTTCGATCTGTTTTTAACTTGAAAATGGCTTGTTCAAGGTATATATCTTCAGCATTTCATTAATTCTCTACTTCAGTCAATGTGAAATCGAAGAACACCTGTCACTGTCAGCATGTTTATCACGATAACGATGCGTTTGTTTGTTTCTTTATCTTTACCTTCTTTTATAACTTCATTTAATTTTGTTTATTGTGCCGCTTTCACCTCTGAGTTTCAGGTCATGCAAGCAAGTGCAAAAGTTGAACAATCTGTATGGAATGAAAACTCTGCCGTTTCATCAAGTACACTGTTGGAGAGTGCACAAGCACTGCATCTGATAGATTGTCCTTTACTCTGTTTTTGTAAAATGTTTTGAAATTTTTAGCTGACATTTCTAATCTTTATGCTCTGAATTTCCTTTTGCATGATTTCCTCCACATTCTCTTTTCCCTACCTTCCTTTTTTTCGGTAGTGTTCAAAATAGAATGTAGCAAGATATTGCATTTCCTTGTAATTCATTTTGAACTCATGCAACGATTCCACCTTTGTTTTATCAAGTTTCAGATAAAATTTGTAAGAGAAATGTAATTTGTTTCAGCAAATGGCTTTTCTGTAACTAGATGGGATAAATTGAGGAAAGTTTTATTGATTTCGGTTGGAAAAACCAAGAGAAATAGGGATACAATTGCAGAGGAAAAAAGTTTGGTAACCAATTAGAGTTTGGTCGGGCTTCCTTGTGTTAATTCCCAAAATAGCTCAAAATTACACACTTAGCATTTCCTTAATTAAGCTTATATAAGCTGGTTTGATTACAATTCAAATTGAAATTGGACCAGCTGGCAGATTTCATGGGAGTGACCAAAATTGGTATTCATAAAGTAGAAATAATGGTCGCTAGCTATGAGCAACTGAAATGCAAAGTGTCACCTTCCTTCTTTGCTTCTCAAAATTTTATTTGTTTTCGCATTAAAAAAACACTTTTGAAAAAAAATTTGTTTCAAATTAATTTTTTTAATAATTTTTGAATATTTTAATGTTTTGATGTCAAAAATAAATTTTAAAAAATAAAAAATATATATATTTTAATAAATTTTCAAATAAATCACTTTAAAAAGTAACTGCTATCACTATAAGATTTTATAATTTTACTGACAGATAGAATCAGTTGGTATAAGATTCAGACTTTGTCGGTAATTTTTTTATTGACTAAATCATTAACGGAAAGTGTCTATCAACATACCTTTCATTAATAACACCACATTTAATTGCCAAGTTTATCGGTAATATATATATATATATATATTACTGATGGTTTTACAAAAAAAAATTGCAAGCCAAAAAATAAAATTCCTGCTAGAAATATACTGACGGATATATTCTGTTAGTGATAGTGACATTTCTAATAAATATGTTGCAGCTCTCAGTAAAATACCGATGGACGTTATCCGCTGATGAAACTAGCATTGATTATGGCATTTCTAGTAAATATTTTTCAACTCTATATGAAATGCTGATGGATACATTCCGTCTATAAATTTGTCGGTGGGTATTTTTAATTTTTTTTAGAAAAATTACTTAGAATAAATAATATAAAATTATATAAATTAATAGTAAAGAAACCAATTATGCAAATAAATTTTATTAAATATCAAAAATAAAAAAATTAAATTAAATAATATTCATTACAAATTGAATGTGTTTCCAAAAAAAATATTAAATTAGCATAATGAAGGAGTTAGAGGAGGAGGAGGTTAGTTATTCTCGTGACCATACGGCCAAAAGGGCGCACACATGTATTACCAATTTATGATGCCATGTTCATGACTATTTGATGAAGCTTTTCATAATTCACCAAGAGTTGTTCATATTTTTCAGTGAGATGAGCTGTATGAGCTGTATTACCATTTTTCGTTGAGATGAGCCGTGTATTGCTGCAAGGCTACGAACTCTTTAGATTGGATGCTCGATACTGATTGAGAGCTCCCGACGGTTGAGATACTATAGACCTTCTGTAAGTTCTCAACTGTAGTTTTGGAGAGCTCGTATACTTAATTTTTATCAAGTCAACCGAACGATCCTACCTCCATTCACAAATCCGGATCGAAATCCGGATAGGTTGAAGGATCGTCTCTATATCTCTCCCTCAACCGACAATTATAGGTCTCTTGAAAATGAAAAAAAGAATCATCATATTCAATTCACTAAAAATAATAACTTACAAAATAAAATGGTTGACCGAACATACCACAAAATGGTTAGTACGATTGTTAATGAACTGTTACACCTCCTTTTGGTGGTCTTGACTTCACATGCTCGTCTCAACAAACAGCTCCATTAGACTTGGCTCATACCTAAGAGACGTAGATTATAAGAAAAAAAATTAATTAAGTAATAAAAAATTATTTAATGATATATTTCATTTAAATTAATCTTACTATTCATTTTGCATGTGTAACAAACAAAACGGAGCCGTCGGTGTGCGTTGTCACTAAACCATGAATTGATCGGTTTTGGTTGCTAGCACCGGACTGCGTGCATCACGTGAACTGCTCAGACTTCACGTGTTCAATATATTGTGGCCATATATCTATCGGGATGTATAGCGGTTTGAAATCCTTCCAAACCGCCACATCATTCTAGCCTTGGAGAATGTTATTTCTTGCGTTTTTTCTGCCTTTTTTTGTGCTTCATACAAAAATCATGCAACCTACTTCCATAATGAGAAATTAGATTTTAAAACATATATTTTTTTAAATATTGTATTGTTTTTTATGTTACCTAGTTGCCCCATGATTTTCCCACATTTTCTTCATAACAGTGTCATGCGCATTGTCCCAAGTGAATTTGTCATGTGTATAAGTAAGTAATTTTAAATAAAAATAATAATTTATTTACAATTATATTAATAATTTATTAAAAATAAGTTGGAAATTAGAAATTATCACCAACCTCAAATCTATCAAACCATGAATCGATTTGAGATATCCATTCAAGATGTTTGAATACCTGATTCCATTAAAATAATAGATTTTTCATCGATGATTTAAACATTTATGATATTTTTCAGACGGCCTTAATGTTTGCAAACATGAAAATAAATTAAATTAATAAAATATCGATTAGTTGTTCATAAATTATCTTATAATTAAAAAAAACTAAAACCAAAATAAACTTACATTGAAAGGTCATTCTTCCACTATACCTTGTACTTGTAGGTGAATTGATTCCGATGTGAAGGCACCCGCCTTTATGCTATGAAACTGTGCTAGAAGAGCCAACATTGGTATATGGTGCAAGTGTCTCTTCTTGAAGGTAACCTAAGGACATGCCATCCTTGTGGTAGAAGAACTAGAGAGCAACGAGTAGTTAATTTTGTTCTACACATCTACACAATTTTATAAGAATAATTACATAATTAAATTCAACTGTTAAAAAAAATTCAGTAGTATCTTTATTATACTAGAGACTACCTAAAGTTTTTAAATATGTAAATATTGACAATAGCCACAACCAATTGACCCATTTAAAAATCTTGTATATAACCTAATATCTATACAAATAACAATTAAAACTAATGGAAATAATTACTAATTACATTGAGAGAAAATAATTAAATTTATTTCCACATATTCAATTACTAATTACAAGGAAAATTCAACAATAACAATTAAAATTCAATAAAGTATTCAATTATTATGAAAATAAAAACAATAAAATATATTGAATGAATTAAAAAAACTATAGACTAACAATTAAAATTTATGAAATAATTAAACGCATATCATGCATTAATAAATTAAAATTGAGAGAAAATGATTAAATTTATTCCTACATATTCAATTACTAATTACAAGTTAAATTCAACAATAATAATTAAAATTCAACAAAGTATTCAATTACTATGGCAATACAAACAATAAAATATATTGAATGAATTAAGAAAAAGCTATAGACTAAAAATTAAAATTTATGAAATAATTAAACATATATCATGTAATAATAGAGTAAAATTAAGAGAAAATGATTAAATTTATTCCTACATATTCAATTACTATTATAAGATGAATTCAACAATAATAATTAAAATTCAAAAAAGTATTCAATTATTATGGCAATACAAACAATAAAATATATTCAAAGAATTAAAAAGCTACAAACTAACAATTAAAATTAATGGAAATAATTAAACACATATCATGCAATAATAGAGTAAAATTGAGAGAAAATGATTAAATTTATTCCTGCATATTCATTTACTAATTACAAGGTAAATTCAACAAAGTATTCAATTATTATGGCAATACAAATAATAAAATATATTGAATAAATTAAAAAGAACTATATACTAACAATTAAAATTAATGAAAATAATTAAACACATATCATGCAATAATAGAATAAAATTGAGAGAAAATAATTAAATTTATTCCTATATATTTAATTACTAATTACAAGGTAAATTCAACAATAACAATTAAAATTCAACAAAGTATTCAATTATTATGGAAATATAAACAATAAAATATATTGAATAAATTAAAAAAAAAACTATAGACTTTAGGAATGAAAAATGCTTACCTTAATAGTGTTTATTTCAAGACTTTATTTATATTATAAAAATACAAAAACATAAAAGAAAATAACAATAGCTAAAACAAAGAAAAAAAATCATGAAGTAAAATGAAGTAGAAGAAATATTTTTTGAAGATCTAAGTAGAGATTACAAACTAAACAAACAAAATATTTAAAGGAAATGAGAGAAAAAAAAACATGAAAGATTGATAACAGAGCAGATGAAAAATGAACTGAAGGGGTGGTCGTTGGGATTTATAGTGTAGTTTTACTGACAGATTCATCAACAGTCATTTAAATAATATTAATTTTAATTATTCTGTAAGTGATGTTGTGATAATCCGTTGGTAATTTTTGAATTTCACACTAGGATTTTTAATTACTCTCTATATTTTTCGTTGTCCGTCGATAATTTTGTTAGCAACTGCACGCGGTCAGAGATGTATTCAATACCCAACCCTTTGGAATTTGCATCGTCCGTTAATGATTTTATTGGTGATTATAAACTATCGACAAATCCCAACAAACTGTATCCGCTTGCAAAGTTGTCAGTGATTATGATATTTCCATCACTCTCTATGAAATGCCGACGGACTATATTCATCTACAAAGTCGTCGGTGATTGTGGCATTTGCAGTAAATATTTTTCAATTTCTTGTGAAATGATGATGGACTTTATTATGTCGATATGGATGTCAATGATAGAGCACTATTCAAGAAAGATTATGGTTGTATTGCCTATTTACCATCCTGCAAACACTTAAATTACAAAATGTCTATCGCACAGAACAATAACAATAGTTAACACTTATAAAATAAATATTTCATGTTATAAAATATCATTTATAATATATATTACATGAAAAAATGCTTTACACATTGCTTCATTCTAATAGTTAGTCAAAATCTTCTTCTTCTTCGTTGTCAATTGAATAGTCATCACCTTCATCGTAATCTTCAATATAGATATCATCATCTTCATTGAAATTTTGCTTGTCTACTAGAGTTTAAAACAACATTCAACTTCTCTGCGTCAACATCAACAAGATATCATAAAAAACTTGAAAATTTGAATTTTCTTCCAAGTCAATCGAATGAGCAACTTGATATGGTTTAACCAACTCACTAACTTATAAGACTTTATCTTGCACACTTGTGTCTTCATTCTTATCCTGAACAACCTCGACACGACCCTTGAGTTTTGTTTTTAAAATAGATAACCAATCAACTCTTGATCAATCCTTTCTAAAGGAAGAGTTATATGTGTAATAAACTTGTTTACATTACTTTGTAAAAACAAAGACATCGTTTACATTACGGAGTCTAGCTTTTGAGTTGATTTCAACCATAGTGAGAATCAACTTTGATTCCTCTATCAGTTATGTCATACCAAATATATTTGAATAAAAACACTATATTCTACTCGTTATGATATTGCAGTTCAACGACCTCTTTTAATCTACCATAGTAGTTAACTTCTAACTCACTACTAGTCGATCCCTTAACACAAACACCACTGATGTATAACTTTTTTTAATGCCTGTATTCTTCAGTATGGAACATATATCCATTGATAAAATAACCGTTGTAGCACTTAACTTTTCTTTTAGAGTCCAAGATTAATGAATACAATGACTTAGCAATACTCTTTTCTATTTGATAAACCTTGTATGTAATGAAAAGCAATGAATAGTAAACAATAATTTTATAATGACATACAATAACTTTGCAAGAGATAATGAGCTTGTGATACTATTTACATATGCTCTAAACCACATGGCAAATTGTTCATCTTGTAATAGAAAAATTTGAGATTCGATCAGCTGTGAGTTATTGGACAACAATATTATCGATGTTGCTTGCAAGGTTGTTCCAAATTATATTAGTTTATTATATTATAATATATAGATAGTATATTATTAAAAAAAATTAATTAGTAGCATATATATATATATATTTACTGAATAAAAGGTCTCATATTATCACAGTTAAGTAGAAAATAATTATGTGCTTGTTTGAACTATATTTTCAACAAATATCTTCTCCTTATGACATTTTTAGGTATGAATCGTCTAGGATTGGAGAATATTGACAAGTTCCCACTAGAAGGCACTTCACCGCCATCATCATGCCATGAAACATGATTGATTCTCGTTCTCAAATGAGGTTCAAAATAGTACGAGATAAATATTGAGATCTTCTTAACAATGTAAGCCTCACATATTGAAACCTCAACATGCACTTTGTTCTTAACCTTTTTCTTGAGATTGAACAAATACCTACACTGAATTAATAAAATATTTTTAATAAAAAAATAAAAAAACTTTTTATATGAATTACATTGCAACTATAATATCTAACCGTTCAAATGGGTACATCTATCTATACTAGACTGGTCCTTTAACTTTTACCTCGAATGGTAGATGTATGGAGAGATGCTTTATTGAGTCAAAAAATGATAGAGGGAATATTATCTCAATTTTGCATAGTGTCTCAATGGTATTTGTTTCAAACTTCTTAATGTGATCAATATTCAACTTGTTGGAGCATATATCTCTAAAAAAATGACCAATCTCCGTGAGTGCATCCAATATCCCTTTTGGCAACAAATCATGATAAGCTAATGGAATGAGTGTTTGCATAAACACATGGTAGTCATGACTCTTCATTCCATACAATTTGCATTCCTTATTATTAACCAACCCTGTTATGTTTGAGACATGTCCAT
Organism: Populus pruinosa; assembly: GCA_026413675.1. Classification (NCBI taxonomy): domain Eukaryota; kingdom Viridiplantae; phylum Streptophyta; class Magnoliopsida; order Malpighiales; family Salicaceae; genus Populus; species Populus pruinosa. The sequence continues at coordinate 23,203,334 of CM048596.1, forward strand.
TAGGAAACATAGACTCTTAAGCCATTTGTAGAATAATAATTATGCATTTTTCTCTAACACAAATCTTATTCTTAGTTTTGCAACCCGTGACTTGGGTAGTATCTAAAAATGCATTTCTATAAAGGTTTTATATCAACATTTTGCACTTGAAGTATCAATAACTCCTTAAGTAAAGCATGTTTTATAATAACAAGTCTAATATTATTAGATACCTTTAATTTATGGTAAATATTCATATAAAATGCAAGAATATCACATAAATCAAAGGATTGATTGATGAGTTCAACTACTAAAATTGAGAAGACAAGAGAGGGTGAAGCTTAGAAAAGAGATGCTAGTTCAATCCAAACTGGAAGACTGTTCAGTCATTAGGTCATATCTGGAGCTATAGATCTTGGATTTCAATTTGTTTTAGATGGCTAGAAAGCTAAGACATAAGCCTAAAACATTCATTAGGAATACAAGACTCAATTATACTATTTAGAAGTTCAAATCTTAGCAACAATAGATAGGTCAGAATCTGTCTTGCAACCCAGACATTGTTCAGTGTTCAACCTATATCTCGAGTTCTACAAGTCTAAATGATCATAATTGTTTTTGAAAAGCTAAGAAAATTTTCTTGAACTTTTATGATTAAGTTTGCTCAAATTCTGATGTTAGCAATGACGTTTTATTTAAACAAGAAAATAAGGATTGTCATTAAGTCAAGATGTGACCATCCACTCAATAATTAGTTAAGAAATCAATAGTTTCTAATTTTAGCCTATAAAAGAGGCATTTGCCATGCATTTGGGCATCTTAGTTTTCAGATCAAGAACATGTTCTTGCTTTATATATATATATATATATATATATATATATATATATATATTATAATGCTTAAGTTTTGCTTTGATTAGTCTCTTGTTTATGTTTTTCATTTTTTTTCCTTTATTTAGTTAACTATATCTTATTTATGTTCTTATCTTGTTTATTTATGTTTCTCTCTTTCATTATGTTTAGTTATATTTATTATGTCAAGGTGAAAAGGTTTCACTAATGGTGTTAAAATAGGTATAATATAAACTCAATGTCTTGAATAGATTTTAATTTACCACTATTTTTCAATTCTAGTGCCTCGACTTTTCTAGCTAAAGATGCAAACTTGACTTAGAGGTCATGATCTTCCTTAAGGTTGTACATACCTCTACTATATATATGAGGTTGAGTTTTACTTGATGCCTCATAAATGCTTGTAGTGTTTTAATTTTGAGCACTTTCAGCTAGCAAGTCTAGGTATTCCATCACTTTGTTAGGGTTTTTATCTTCAAAAGTTTCATTGAACATCAACTCAACCATTTGCCTATCTCTAGGTGTTAACCCTTCATAAAAATATGGAAGAAACTCCATATTGCAAAACCATGATGAGGGCAAGTATTAAGCAAGCCTCGATATCTATCCCAATATTGGTAAAATGTTTCTCCTTATTTTTTAGTGAAAGTTGTGATTTGTTTTTTGAAAGAGTTTATTCTGTAAGATGGAAAAACTTCTTTAAAAATTATTGTTGCATTTCAGCCCAAACACAAATGGATCCTGGTCTTAAATTTTATAGTCATGTTTTACCTTTAATATGATTATGTTTATGTTACAATTTGAGTCATTGTAAGTGTTTCAAACTTCCTCAAATTTCCTTAAATGCAAATATAGATTTTCTAAATCTAAGCCATGAAAAGTAGGTAAAAGTTGAATAATGCTTGACTTAAAATAAAAATAAGATGCATCAGGAGGGAAAAGTATGCATGATGGTATATGGTACACTTGTTCTTGTGGGATTCATGTGGTCTTTAAGTATTCTAACACGGTTATTCTCATTATGAAGTGACTGATTATCTTTTTTGGTTATATTTTCTAAAAATGATGAGGATACCCTATAAAATCTACCACTTAATATACGTGACCAAACTCTCATGCACATGTAGGAAGAGAATAACAGAAAGAAAATAAAAGGAAAAGAAAAGAAATAAAACAAAAGAAACAAAGTTTGATACAAGAAAAGTGAAAAGAGAAAATAAAATAAAAATTATAATTTATACAAGAATTTACCTCATCGTCAACGGTGCCAAAAATTAACACGACCAAAACATTGATGTCTTCTCCCAAGTGTAGGAATGTCGAAGTAATAAATAACCTGTCACGACTAGGGTCAAAACATAGGGAGATTAATTATATAAATTATAAACAACAACAACAACAACAATAATAATAAGTTAAAAGGACTTTGAGATTGTAAGATTAATGAGAGGATTAAACAATGATAAAAATAAATGTTAAGATTAGAGGATCCATTCATGATATTTTAAACAAGTATAATATAAACTATTGTATTACTCAATTGAAAACTATATAAAAAGGAGGTTCCAATCTGATTATAAATTGTTAACATGATTACATTAGTTATCTTATTCAAATAAAGCTAATACCTATAAATGTTATCAAGTATTCATGATTATAACTTATGTTAATAATAAATTAAGTTTCTTTTATAGTACAAGTATCGGTTATACCATATGGTTAGGTTATAAAAGTGCAAAGTTTTGTTGTACCAAGTGTTATAGAACATGAATTTAGATTAACCATTTAACAAGCAAAGTATTAAAAGTAAACAAGATAACAAGTAAAAAACATATTAGTATCAAACATTAACATTCATATTGAGTCTACACTATACTTATTCTTACACCTTTAGTATAACGTTTTCACTTTGACATGATAAACTTAATTAAACATAATGAAAGAGAGAAAAATAAATAAATAAGATAAGAATATATAAGTTAACTAGGTAAAGGAAATGAAATGAAAAACATAAACAAGATATTAATGAAATTAAAACTTAAACATTACAAAAATATAAAGAAATAAAGCACGAACATGATATTGATCTGAAAACCAAGATGCCTAAATGTATGGAAAATGCCTCCTTTTATAAGTCAAAATTTGAAACTATTGATTTGATGACTAATTGTTGAGTGGGTGACCAACTTTTGACTTGGTGATAGTCCTTATCTTTTTTTTTTTCTGAATAAAATATCATTGCTAACGTCAGAAATTGAATAGACTTGAAATATGAAAGTTATAGAAAATTGTCTTGGCTTTCTAAAAAAAACATTAAGGTCATTTGGACTTATAGAACTCAAGATATAGGCCGAACACTGAATAGTGATCGGGTTGTAAGATAAATTCAGACTTCTTCATTGTTGCTAAGATTTGGACTTCCAAATAGGAGAATAGAGTCTTGTCTTCCCCTGAATATTTTAGGTCTATATCTTAACTTTGTAGCCATATAAACCAAATTAAAATCCAAGATCTACAGCTCCAAATATGACCTAATGAATGAAAAGTATTCTAGTTTTGATCGAACCAACATCAATTTTCTAAACTTCACCCTTCTTTTATTTTCTCAATTTTAGTAGGTGAACTCATCAATCAATCCTTTGATTTATATAATAAGCCTGCATTTAAGATGAACATTTAGCATAAATTAAAGGTATCTTATAGTATTAGACTTGTTATTATAAAATATGTTTTAGTTAAGAAGTTATTGATACTTTAATTGCAAAATGATAATATAAAACCTTGATAAAAATACATTTTTAAGTACTAATCAAAACTCCTTTGTGTGTGGTTTCCAGTTGAGTAATAAAAAGAGTTTATACAATACTTGTTTGAAATACCATTAGTGCATACTCTAACCTTGACATTAGTTTTTATCATTGTTTCATCCTCACATTAATCTTACATCTCAAAATCTTCTTTAACTTGTTATTATTGTTGTTGTTATTATTTATAATTTATGTAGTTAACCTCCCTATGGTTCAACCTTGGTCTTGCTGAGTTATTTATTACTTCGATAATCCGTACTTAGGAGAGGATATCAATTTTTTGGTCATGTCAACATTAAAAAAGATTAAAATTATAAAAGATCATATAAAGGTAGCTCAAGATAGGTAAAATAAATTATGCTGATAAATAAAGGAGCCCTCTTGAGTTTAATATGGGGGATATGGTGTAGTTGAAGGTTGGTCCTTGTAAACATTTATTAAGATTTGGTCGGAAAGGAAAGTTAACATTGAGGTACATTGAGCCTTATAAAATTATGAAAAGGATTGGCCCAGTACCTTATCAACTAGCCTTACCCAAGCATCTGGTCAAAATAAATGACATGATTTATATATCAATGCTAAGGAAAGTTGAAATAGATTCAACTCAGGTGCTACCTCAAGTTCTAATAGAAATGAATGAAGGTTTAACTATAGAAGTCAAACCTATAAGAATACTTGATCAAATTAAAAAGGTTCACAAAAATACAAAGATTTCCTTGGTCAAGGAGTTGTGGAGGGGCTTATAAAAAAAAACTTAGGAGAGGGAATTAGAAATAGGGAGCAAATAACTATGATTGTTTTTATAATCTAGTAAGAAATTTAATTTCAAGGAAGAAATTTTCTTTTATAAGAGAGAAGAAATGTAACTCCTAAATAAATTCCTGTATTTCAATCTAAATTAAAAAAAGGAAAACAATATTAATGAAAATTGAGTTTACACTATACTTCTTCTTACACCATTATTGTAATCTTTTCACCTTGACATAATAAACTTAACTAAATATAATGAAAGAAAGAAAAATAAATAAATAATATAAGAACATAACTAAACTAAAAGTTAACTAAGTAAAGGAAAGGAAATGAAAGATATAAACTTGATATTAATAAAAGCAAAATATAAGCAATACAAAGAGAGAAAGTAAGAGCATGATCTTGACCTTAAAACCAAGATGTCTAAATGCATGACAAATGACTCCTTTTATAGGCCAAAATTATGAACTATTGATTTGATGAGTCATTGATGAGTGAGTGACCAACTCTTGACTTGGTGACAATTCTTATCTTCTCTTGTCTGTCCAAAACATTATTAATAACATTAGAATGAGAACCACTTAAAAACATGAAAGTTGTAGGAAATTATCTCAGCTTTCTAGAAAAAAAAAAAAACAAGGTTATTTGGACTTCTAGAACTCCATATATAGGCCAAATACTGAACAATATTTGGGTTATAGGATAGATTCAGACTTCTTCGTTATTGTTATAATTTAGACTGAAAAATGACCTTCTCCATAAAGTTTAGGCCTATATGTTACATTTCCATCCATATAAAGTAGACCTAAATCCGTGATCTACAGCTTCAGATATGACCTAATTACCGAACAATGTTCAGGTTTGGACTATATCAGTATCTCTTTTCTAAGTTTGGTCATCTCTTTATCTTTTTAATTTCAATTCTTAAACTCATCAATCTATCCTTTTATTTATGTAATAGGTCTGCATTTAAAATAAATATTTACCATAAATTAAAGGCATCTTGTATTATTAGATATGCTATTATAAAACATGCTTTAGTTAAGGAGTTATTGATACTTCAAGTGTAAAATGATCATATAAAACCTTGATAGAAATGCATTTTTAAGTACTAATCACTCTCAACCAGCTTATTACTAATTCCTAGTAATCAAAGCATTAAAATAGAAAAATAATTTGCAAATTCCACAAAGTAAGGTATTCATCATTCAACTTCGATTAATTTATATAGATAAACAAACTCATTAAATTTTTGTGCTCAATACCTTTTAAACAAGATATTAATAAATCTTTTTTTATGCTCAATATATCAACACATAGTTATGGGGCTTTACTTGGAAGAAAACAAAATTCTTCTTTTAATGTTTAAGGTTAATTTTCTTGGGTTGAAATTTTTTTAAAATATATATATACATGTACCACAATGCATCTTTAACCTATGTAACAAGCTTTTGACTAATGACTTCCAAACCAGTTGGTCTTAGGACATTAGGTATTGAAACACCCCTACGAGCGTAGTAACTTGGGTTGCATATACTGATATGTAGATAATGCAATATTTGATTCCTTTAACCTTTTTTCCTCAACCCATATAACAAGCATTAGACTAATAGCGCCTAAGTCAGTTGAGTTTAAGGTATTAGGTGTTAAAACACCACTTCAAGCTTAATTGCTTAGGTTAAAGAGACTATGAAACCAAACTTATCTATATTTTTATTATCATAATTTGTTTTGCTTTTTTTTTGTTTTTTTTTAAATTATATACTATTCCTTTCCCTTAGTTGTTACCTTTAATAAACAAAACTTAAATAATATAATAATCTAGTGTGCAACCCACAATCGTATGTTAAAGTGTATGTGTGTGAAAATTAAAGTTTAAGAATACATGTTAAATAAGTATATGAGCAGAATTAAGTGATAACAATGCGAGAGTTTATAAACCTGAATATTTCAAGAAGTATTATGATAGACCTTGCTATGAATAGTGACACGACCAAAAGGTTGATGTCTTCTCCCAAGTGTAGGAGTGTCAAAGTAATAAATAACCCGGCAAGACCGGGGTCGAACCACAGCGAGGTTAATTGTACAAATTATAGACAACAATTATAAACAACAATAGTAGCAATAATAACAACAACAACTATAATAATAATAATAATAATAATAATAATAATAATAATAATAATAATAATAATAATAATAATAATAATAATAATAATAATAATAATAAAGAAAGAGAAGAAGAAGAAGATGATGAGAACTTGGAGATGGAAAATTAATGTAAGGATTAAACAATAATAATAACAAATGTCAAGGTTAGAGGTTCCACTAATGGTATATCAAGCAAGTATAGTATAAACTCTTATTATTGAATTGGAAACCACACATAAAGGAGGTTCCAATCAGATTATATATTGTTAACATGATTACATTAGTCATCTTATTCAATTAATGCTAATACTTGTAAATCTCGTCAAACATTCATGATTATAACTTATGTTAACAACAAATCAAGTTCCTTTCATAGCTCAGGTGTCGGTTATACCATACAATATGAGCTATGAAAGTGTCAAGCATTTGTTGTACCAAGTGTTATACAACATAAATCAAGATTAGTCATTTAACAAACAAAGTATTAAAGAGTGAACAAGATAACAAATATAAAACATGTTAGTATCAAACATTAAAGTCCATATTAAGTTTACATTATACTTATTCTCACACCATTAGTGTAACCTTTTCACCTTGACATAATTAACTTAGCTAGACATAATGAAAGAAAGCAAAATAGATAAACAAAATAAGAACATAAAAGTTAACTAAGTAAAGGAAAGGAAATGAAAGGCATAAACTTAATATTAATGAAAGCAAAGCATAAACATTACAAAAAATACAAAGAGAGAAAGGAAGAGCATGATCTTGATCTGCAAACCAAGATGCCTAAATGTATGGCAAATGCCTCCTTATATAGGTCAAAATTGGGAACTATTGATTTGATAACTAATTGATAAGTGGGTGGCCAACTTTTCACTTGGGGACAATACTTATCTTCTCTTGTCTGCCAAACAAGTCATTGATAGTTTCAAAATTGGAGCCAGGTAAAAACATAAAAGTTGTAGGCAATTGTCTCAGCTTTGTTGTGTAAAAACTTCAGCTCATTTGGAATTCTAGAACTCCAGATATGGCCAAAATACCAAACAGTGCTCGGGCTGGAAGATAGATTCGGGCTTCTTTGTTGTTGCTACAATTTGGACTTGCAAATGGCCTTTTTAGATCTTGGGCTCCATATGAAAGTTGTAGGCCTATGTCTTACCTTTCCATCCATATAAATTGGACCTAAATCTGAAATCTGTAGCTCCAGATATGACCCAATTACCGAATAGTGTTTTGATTTGGATTGCACCGACATCTCTTTTCTAAGTTTGACCATCTCTTTGCCTTTGCAATTTAAGTTCTTAAAGTCATCAATCAATATTTTCATTTATATGATAGGCCTGCATTTAAAATGAACATTTATCATAAATTAAAGGTATCTTATATTATTAGATATATTATTATAAAACATGCTTTAGTTAAGGAGTTATTGATACTTGAAGTGCAAAATGATGATATAAAACCATGATAAAAATGCACTTTTAAGTACTAATCACACCCCTCAACCAGCTTATTACTAGTCCCTGGTAATCAAAGCGTTAAAACAATTTGCAAATTTCACAAAGCAAGGTATTCATCATTTAACTTCCATTAATCTATCCAGATAAACAAACTCTCATTAAATTTATATATCTGCTCAATACCTCTTAACAAGATATTAATAAACCTTTCTTTTGTGCTTAATGTATCAACACATAATTATGGGGCTTTTCTTAGAAGAAAACAAAATTTTTGTTCTAATGTTTAAGGTTAACTTTCTTGGGTTGGGATTATTATTTTTGTCTTTTCTTTCTTTCTTTTTTTTTTTTAAAAAAAATCTATATGCATGTAATTTAAAAACATCATGCATCTTTTACCTATGTAACGAGCTTTCAGCTAATGACTCCCAGACCAGTTGGTCTTAGGGCATTAGGTGTTAAGACACCCCTACGAGCTTAGTAACTCGGGTCGCAGATACTGATATGTAGATAGTGCAATGTTTGATTCCCTTAAGCTTTTCTCCTCAACCCATGAAACAAGCGTTGGGCCAATAGCTCCCAAGTCAGTTGACTTTAGGGTATTAGGTGTTAAAATACCCCTTCGGGCTTAATTGCTTAGGTTAGGGAGGCTACGAAACCAAACTTATCTATATTTTTATTATCATCATTTTTTTTTCCTTTTTTTTTTCTTTTTTTTTGTTTTTCTTTTTTTAATTATATACAATCCCTTTCCCTTAGTTGTTACCTTTAACAAAAGAACATAAATAATGTAATAATCCAATATGCAACCCACAATCAGATGTTAAAGTGTGTGTGTGTAAATTAAGGTTTAAGAATACATGTTAAATAAGTATATGAGCAGAATTAAGTGATAACAATACGAGAGTTTGTAAACTTGAATATTTCAAGAAGTATTATAATAGACCTTGTTAAGAATGGTTACTAAGATGCGTCTCAAGAGTCACTTTAACAAAAGAGCTCCTTTACTCTGTCATCCTAGTAACAACAATTATGCACATGCTTTATGAAATGAAAAATAATTTTTTTTTATCAACTACTACCCTCTCCCCCCAACCAAAACGAGACATTGTCCTTAATGTTTTAAGGTAGAAAGATAGAGTATAGAAGATATCACCTGAAATAACGAACACTGACAAAACCTGAAACACACTGAAACAAAAATAAGAAATAACAAAACACAATAATAAAACCAAAAGACACAAAAATTCACAAATGAAGGCTCAAATCCAATCTAAGCTTTTTACGGCTTTCCGTAGATGACCAATTTATGCGACTCATGAAAGGATCAATCACAGGAATGAAAGATTGTAGTTGGTCAATCAATTGTTCAGCAGTAGTAGCAGAGATTATGATTTGTCGTGCAGAAGATGTTAGAAATTCCTGTTCCACAGCATGATCAAGAAAAGACAACAACTTATCATAATAATCATTAACATTTAACAAACCTATGGGTTTATGGTGAATATGCAATTGAGCCCAAGAGGAAATATGAAAGATCTCTTCCAATGTCCTAGACCACCTGGTAAAGCAATGAAAACATCAGCATGGTTAAACATTGCATTCATTCGAGCCGACATTGTGGAGACCTGAACTTCCTCTCCAATTGTTTTTCCAATGATGTCCCCTTGTGCCAAAGCTTCAGGGACGACTCCTAAAACTTGACTACCTCCTAAAAATACAGCTATTGACACACCTTCCATTAACCCAAGACTGCCTCCCCTATACACTAAATGAATCTTTCTCTCAGCTAGCACCTGACCAAGATGATTTGTTGATTCTAAAAACTCATTTACTAGATCCATCAAAAATACAAAAATTTCTTATTTGATGACTTGAGGAACTTGCCATTTCTACACACTTCTGTATTTGTTGAATGTATGGGTTAAGTAGAAATGAAAGGAAGGAAAAGAGGGTTTTATAGATGAGAAATTAGAAAGGCAATCATAACACCTATATGTAGGCCAGCTGGAGTCTCACACACACTCTCTCTCTTTTTATTTATTTATTTATTTACTTTTGAAAAAACATGTGTATGTACAGGTAGTTGTGATTGTGGCTCACATCTTCCCTTGGTTTTACGTCCAAGAACGGCTTAAACGCCCTCTATGGGTCGGGGATAGGCTTCCCATCCAATTTTCTTAAAAACTGGCAAACAGGGTCTTTTTTAGTCATATTCCCAAGACTAAGTCGATCATGTTTTTTTATGAAATAGTAGCCATAAATCATGAATTGCACGATGCACATCTCCACTAGGATGCATCTCAAGAGTCAATAGAAGATTATCTAAAGACTCCTTACTCAGGTCATCCTTAATGAATTGTATTTTATCTTCATGGTTTATAGATACCATTCCTAAAGAATGACATTGTGTATTACAAGTCCATCTAGCACATCGATGACAGACTTCTAGTCGTTTTGCACGACGTTTCTTTGCAAAAGTGCTTTTACTTGTTCCAGGCATGTGTGAAATAAAGAAATTAGAGGACTCACCTGATAATCAGACCTTTGCTTTAATCAACCAGCGAATATCTTCAAGAATTCCATGATTCATTAACAATCTCAATCTTGCACATCTAGCACGGTAAATTTTTGTAATCGCATTTTGAGGCAGCGCGGGAAAATACTTTTTCAATTTTTCAAGATTAGTGTCCATTATCAAATGAGAATTGGAAGAGAGATTCAAAGAATTGCACAAATATATACACAAATATCAGTTATTGTGGGAAACCGAAAGAACCGATTTAAGTCACGTAGTATCGTTGTCCGCCATTTGACCGGGGTGAGAGAAACTAGCAAAATCACTAAAAAAGAAACATAAAAAAGAAAATGTGAGAAAAACAAAATAATCAACCTTTATCTACAAGATCATTCAAACCAGCTGATTCATTTTCACTAGGAAAATTATCAAAGTAAGCTTTCAAACGATGTCCATTTTCCTTAAAATCATTGTCATTCATTGAATTCTCAATATCACAAGCCCCATAAGGATTGGTCCATCTTAATCTTAGCTCTTTAGGGAATACATAGAGTTGAGAATCATAAAACAAAACTTTTTGACCAGTGTCAATTTTTTGATAATTTTCACAAGTTTTATAGAATGCATGTGTGTCCTTGAACATGGTGGGCCAATAAAATCCATTTTGAAAGATTTTTGCAGCAGTCTTTTTTGACGAGAAATAACTTCCACATGCTTTAAAATGACAAAGTTTAATGACACTACTTACCTCATTGTCAGGAATGAATCTTTGAAATATTTGATTAGGACAATATTTGAATAAGTTAGGGTCATCACAATAAAAATTCTTCACTTCGTTCAAAAACTTTTCTTTATCTTAGGTACTCCAATCAGCTGGCAAATCTCCTAAAGCAAGAAAATTGATATTTTTATTATACCAAGGCATTGGACTAAGAGAAAGTAAGGATTCGTTAGGAAAGTAATCATCCTTTGGTGTGATGTCAGATGTCAAATCTGTTGTCACTGTTGACAAAAGATTCGCATCAACATTTTTGGTGCTTTTTTCATCCGTGATTTCTTCCTCAGAATAAATCATTTGCAAATCTTCAGTTTCATCCAATTCATTTTTACTTAAAGTAGATTCAAGTTGATCATAAACTAATTCCTCAATATGATCTACTTCTTGTAAATCATTATCATCTCCAGGTTGCTTGCAAATGTTGAAAATATTCATCTCCAATGTCATGTTTCCAAATGATAGCTTCATCAGTCCATTCCTACAATTAATCAATGCGTTAGAAGTTGCAAGAAACTGTTTGGGTGATTCCTCCAACCAGGGTTGTATGTTTGGGAGTATGGGTTGTGGTTGGGCCTTTGGAAACTGTTTAAAGCATGGGCTTGTTCATGGAGACATTCCTTAAAAGAAGGCAAGGTTGGACAATCGTTGGTTAAGTGTTCATTTGTTTTACAGATTTGACACACAATATTTTCAACAGATTTTAATTGACCACTCTTTTTCAATTCTAGTGCCTCGACTTTTCTAGCTAAAGATGCAAACTTGGCTTCAAGGTCATGATCTTCTCTAAGGTTGTACATACCTCCACTAGATGTATGAGGTTGAGTTTTACTCGGTGCCTCATAAGTACCCACGGTGTCCCAATTTTGAGCATTTTCAGCTAACAAGTCTAAGTACTCCATTGCTTCATCAGGGTCTTTATCTTCAAAAGTTCCATTGCACATCAATTCAACCATTTGTCTATCTTTAGGTGTTAACCCTTCATAGAAATGTGAAACCAATCTCCATGTTTCAAAACCATGATCAGGGCAAGTACTAAGCAAGTCTCGATACCTATCCCAACATTGATAAAATGTTTCTCCTGGTTTTTGAGTGAAAGTGGTGATTTGTCTCTTGAAAGAGTTTGTTCTATGAGATGGGAAAAACTTCTTTAAAAACTGTTGTTGCATTTCATCCCAAGCACGAATGGATCCTGGTCTTAAATTTTATAGCCATGTTTTAGCTTTATCTTTTAATGAAAAAGGAAAAAGCTTTAATCTGATGGTGTTCATGCTACAATTTAAATTATTATATGTGTTGCAGACCTCCTCAAATTCCCTTAAATGCAAGTATGGATTTTCCAATTCAAAACCATGAAAAGAAGGTAAAAGTTGAATAATACCTGGTTTAAAATTAAAATGAGATGCATCGGGAGGAAAAACTATGCATGATGGTGCACTTGTTCTTGTGGGATTCATGTGGTCTCTAAGTGTTCTAGCACGGTTATTCTCATTATTTTCATTATGAAGTGATTGATTATCTTCTTCGGCCATATTTTCTGAAAATGATGAAGATATCCTACAAAGTCTACCACTTAATGTACGTGACCACACTCTCATGCACGTGTTGGAGTATAATAAAATGAAGAAAACAAAAGAAGGAAGAAAACAAAATAAGGAGAAACTAAATAAATGAGATAAAGTTATATACAAGAAAAGTGAAAAGAGAAAATAAAATAAAAACTATAATTTATACAAGAACTTACCTCCCTAGCAACGACGCCAAAAATTTGACACGACTAAAAGGTTGATGTCTTCTCCCAAGTGTAGGAGTGTCGAAGTAATAAATAACCCGGCAAGACCGGGGTCGAACCACAGGGAGGTTAATTGTACAAATTATAAACAACAATTATAAACAACAATAGTAGCAATAATAACAACAACAACTATAATAATAATAATAATAATAATAATAATAATAATAATAATAGTAGTAGTAGTAGTAGTAGTAGTAGTAGTAGTAGTAATAATAGTAGTAGTAATAATAATAATAATAATAATAAAGAAAGAGAAGAAGAAGAAGATGATGAGAACTTGGAGATGGAAAATTAATGTAAGGATTAAACAATAATAATAACAAATGTCAAGGTTAGAGGTTCCACTAATGGTATATCAAACAAGTATAGTATAAACTCTTATTATTGAATTGGAAACCACACATAAAGGAGGTTCCAATCAGATTATATATTGTTAACATGATTACATTAGTCATCTTATTCAATTAATGCTAATACTTGTAAATCTCGTCAAGCATTCATGATTATAACTTATGTTAACAACAAATCAAGTTCCTTTCATAGCTCAGGTGTCGGTTATACCATACATTATGAGCAATGAAAGTGCCAAGCATTTGTTGTACCAAGTGTTATACAACATAAATCAAGATTAGTCATTTAACAAGCAAAGTATTAAAGAGTGAACAAGATAACAAATATAAAACATGTTAGTATCAAACATTAAAGTCCATATTAAGTTTACATTATACTTATTCTCACACCATTAGTGTAACCTTTTCACCTTGACATAATTAACTTAGCTAGACATAATGAAAGAAAGCAAAATAAATAAACAAAATAAGAACATAAAAGTTAACTAAGTAAAGGAAAGGAAATGAAAGGCATAAACTTAATATTAATGAAAGCAAAGCATAAACATTACAAAAAATACAAAGAGAGAAAGGAAGAGCATGATCTTGATCTGGAAACCAAGATGCCTAAATGCATGGCAAATGCCTCCTTTTATAGGCCAAAATTGGGAACTATTGATTTGATGACTAATTGATAAGTGGGTGGCCAACTTTTCACTTGGTGACAATCTTTATCTTCTCTTGTCTGCCCAAAACGTCATTAATAACGTCAAAATTGGAGCCAGGTGAAAACAGCTCATTTGGAATTCTAGAACTCCAGATATGGCCAAAATACCGAACAGTGCTCGGGCTGGAAGATAGATTCGGGCTTCTTTGTTGTTGCTACAATTTGGACTTGCAAATGGCCTTTTTAGATCTTGGGCTCCTATGAAAGTTGTAGGCCTATGTCTTACCTTTCCATCCATATAAATTGGACCTAAATCTGAAATTTGTAGCTCCAGATATGATCCAATTACTGAATAGTGTTTCGATTTAGATTGCACCGACATCTCTTTTCTAAGTTTGACCATCTCTTTGCCTTTGCAATTTAAGTTCTTAAAGTCATCAATCAATATTTTCATTTATGTGATAGACCTGCATTTAAAATGAACATTTATCATAAATTAAAGGTATCTTATATTATTATAAAACATGCTTTAGCTAAGGAGTTATTGATACTTCAAGTGCAAAATGATGATATAAAACCATGATAAAAATACATTTTTAAGTACTAATTAAATAGTGCAAATAACCATTGAAAAATGTTAACCAAGATACGTTTCAAGAGTCAATAAAATTCCTTCTTACTTTGTCATCTTAGTAACAACAGTTTGCAAATGGTTTATGAAATAGAAAACACAATTAGTTTTTTTTTTAATATCAACTACTACCCTTTCCCTTCAACCAAAATGAGACATTGTCCTTAATATTCTATGGTAGAAAGATAGAGTATAAAAAACATAACCTGAAACAACGACTACTGACAAACCTGAAACACACTTAACAAATATAAGAAATAATTAAACTCAAATATTATGCTATTAATAAAACCGAAAAACATAAATTTTTACAAACTAAGACTTAAATCACAGTTATGATTGTGGCTCACATCTTCCCTTAATTTTACATTTAAGAATGACTTAAACGCCCTTTATGGGTTGGGGATAGGCTTCCCATCCAGTTTTTCTTAAAAACCAACAAACAAGATCTTTTTTAGTTAGATTTCTAAGACTATGTCAAGCATATTCTTTATAGAATAGTTGCCATAAATCATAAATTACACAATGTACATCTTCACTATGATGCTTCTCAAGAGTTAATAGAAGATTATGTAAAGACTTCTTACTTAGGCCATCCTTAATGAATTGTATTTTATCTTTATGGTTTATCGATACCATTTCTAAAGAACAACATTGTGCATTATAAGTCCATCTAGCACATTGATGATAGACTTTCAATTATTTTTCATGATGTTTCTTTACAAAAGTGATTTTACTTATTCCAAGCATGTGTGAAATGAAAGAATTAGAGGAATCACTTGATAATCAGACCTTTGGTTTAATAAGCCATTGAATATCTTTAAGAATTCCATGATTTATTAACAACCTCAATCTTGCACATCTTGCACATCTAGCACAGTAAAGTTTTGTAATCGCATTATGAGACAAAACAGGAAACTACCTTTTCAACTTTTCAAGAGTAGTGTCTATTTTCAAATGAGAATTGAAAAAGAGATTTAAAGAATTGCATAAATATATATACATATATCAGTTATTATAGGAAATTGAAAGAACTGACTTAAGTCATGGAGTATCATTGTCCGCCATTTGACCGGGGTGAGAGAAACTAACAAAAATCACTAAAAAAAACACAAAAACAATGCAAGGAAAAAAATAAAAATTAATTTTTTTTATATAGGATCACCTATTTCAATATATTCATTTTCAACTAAAAAATTATCAAAGTAAACTTTCAAACAATATTCATTTACCTTGAAAACATTGTCATTATTTGGATTCTTGATATCATAGGTCACATATGGATACACATGTTTCATAATAAAAGAATCGCTCTATCTTGATCTTAGTTTTCTAGGAAATAAATGGAGTCAAGAATTATAAAGTAAGTCTTTTTTACCAATATTAAATGTTTTTCTCAGTATTTTCTTTTCATGAAACTCTTTGATTCTTACTTTATCAATTCTTAAATTTTCATACGCATCATTTCTTATTTTTTCAAGATTATTTATTTGTAATTTTCATAGTTGACTAGCATCATCAAGATTTGAATTGAAAGCTTTAATAGCCCAATAAACTTTATGTTCAAGTTCCACCGGCAAGTGACAAGGTTTTTCATAGACTAGTCTATAAGGTGACATAGTTAATGATGTTTTATAAGCTGTTTGATAAGTTCAAAGTGCATCATTAAGTCTTAAAGACCAGTCTTTCCTATTAGGGTTTACTATTTTCTCCAAAATTTGTTTGATCTCTCTTTTAGTAAGCTCTACTTGTTTGCTTATCTAAAGGTGATAAGGGGTGGTAACTTTGTGTGTGATTCCATATTTCATCATTAAAGACTCAAATGGCTTGTTGCAGAAATTTGTTCCACCATCACTTATCATGACTCTTGGGATTCCAAATAGATACAAAATATTTTCTTTCAAAAACTTTATCACTATTTTATAATCATTATTTCGACTTCGAATTGCCTCTATCCATTTTTAAACATAATCTATTGGGACTAATATATACAAGAAATCAAATGATGGAGGAAATGGGCCCAGAAAATCTATACCCCAATAATCAAAGATCTCAATAACAAGAATAGGATTTAAAGACATCATATGACGTTTTGAAATAGATTATAACTTTTGACAATTTTCACAAGTCTTGCAGAATGCATGTGAGTCCTTGAACATGGTGGGCCAATAAATTCTATTTTGTAAGATTTTTATAGTTGTCTTTTTTATGAGAAATGACCCCCACATGCCTAAGAATGACAAAATTTAATGACACTACTTACCTTATTGTTGGACATACATCTTTAAAATATTTGATCAAGATAATATTTGAATAAATATGGGTCATCCCAATAAAAGTTCTTCACTTCGCTTAAGAACTTTCTTTTATTTTGGGTACTTCAATGAGCTGATAATTGTCCTAAAATAAGAAAATTGACAATATTAGCAAATCAAGGCATTGTAAAGACAGAAAGTAAAAATTCATCAGGAAAGTAGTCATCGATTAATATGATGTTAGTTTTTGAATCTGCTGTCAATCTTGACAAATGATCTGCGACAACATTTTCGATGCCTTTCATGTCTTTGATTGTGATATCAAATTTTTGAAGTAACAAAATCCACCACACCAATAAAGCTTTAGAATATTTCTTAGAAAGAAGATATTTCAATGCTGCATGATCACTAAAAACAACAATATGTGAGCCAACAAGATAAGACCTGAATTTTTCATATATAAATACTACTGCAAGTAATTCTTTTTGAGTGGTGGTGTAATTCATTAGAACACTATTTAAAGTTTTACTTGCATAGTAAATCACATAAGGTTTCTTATCTTTTCTTTGTCTTAAACTAGTACCTACAATATAATTACTAGCATCACATATTATTTCAAAAGGTAATGACCAATTAGGAAGTTGAACGATAGGAGTATAAGCAAGCAAGTTTTTAAGTTCAACAAAGGCTTCTTTATAATGTTCAGACCATTCAAAAATATTATCCTTTGTTAAAAGGTTAATTAAAAGCTTAGATATTACATTAAAATCTTTAATGAACCTTCTATAAAAGCTAACATGTCCTAAGAATGATCTAACATCTTTAATAGATTTTGGTGTTGGCAAGTTAGTAATTAACTTGATTTTTTATTTGTCAATCTCAATTTTTTTTTTATGAAACAATATGACCAAATACAATGTTGTTTATTACCATAAAATGATATTTTTTATCAATTCAATACAAGATTCTTGTCTTCACACCTACTCAAAACCATTTCTAAATTAGTCAAACAATCATTAAATGTATCGCCAAAAACAAAAAAAAAATCATCCATAAAAATCTTTAAAAAATGTTTAACCATATCATTAAATGTACTAAGCATGCATCTTTGAAATGTGGCTAGTGCGTTACATAATCCAAAAGGCATTCTTCGATATGCAAAAGTACCAAATAGATATGTGAAAGTAGTCTTCTCTTGATCTTCCAATGCAATTTCAATTTAGTTGTAACTGAATAACAATCTAAAAAATAATAAAATTCATGATCTGTAACTCTTTCTATGATTTGATCCATGAAAGGTAAGGGAAAATGATCTTTTCTAGTTATTGAATTAAGTTTCCTGTAGTCAATGCATATGTACCAACCAGTAACAGTCTTAGTGGGAATTAACTCATTGTTCTTATTTGTTATCACAGTGACTCTAGGCTTTTTGGGTACAATTTAGGTAAGAATTACCCATTTATTGTCAGAAATAGGATAAATGATTTCATTATCTAGAAGCTTAATGACTTTATTTTCACTACTTCTTTCATATTAGGATTGAGCCTTCGTTGCATTTCTCTAGATGATTTAGCATTTTCATCCAAATAAATTTTATGTGTGTAAATCAAAGGACTAATTTCTTTTATGATAGCTATGGTCCATCCTAATGCATTTTAGTATATTTTCAGAGTTTGTAATAACTTATCTTCTTAATCTGTATTAAGTTTGGAAGAGATTATTACCAGAAAAGTTTCATTTTCTCCTAAAAATGAGTATTTAAGATTGAATGGTAATGACTTCAAATCAGGTTTGAGTGGTTGAACACTTGAAGGTATGGACTTAATTGATCATAGTGGCAATTTCTTAATTAGTGGTATGCAATTACTTTCCTTTGATTCTTCTTGAAAATAAACCATTTACAAATCATCAGATTCATCAATCTCAATTTCACTAGAAGTGGTTTGAAATTAATCATGAATTAATCTTCCAGTAAAGTCCACTTCCTATAAATCATTATTATCTCTAAGTTGCTTACAAATGTTGAAAATATTCATCTTCAATGTCATGTTTCTAAATGATAGCTTCATCAGTTCATTCCTACAATTAATCAATGTGTTAGAAGTTGCAAGAAATGGATGTCCTAAAATAATAGGAAATGAATTACATGCTTTAATAGGTTGTGTGTCCAAGACAATAAAATCCAAAGGATTAATAAATTTATCAACTTGGACTAACATATCTTCAACTATTCCTCTAAGCACTTTTATAAATCTATCGGCAAGTAAAAAGTTACAGAAGTTGGTTTTAACTCACCTAAATTGAGACTCTGAAAGACTGAATATGGAAGTAAATTCATACCAACTCCAAGATCAAGGCTCTTTCAATTTTATCTTCTTCAATAAAGCAAGAGATTATAAGACAACCAAAGCTTTTATATTTTAAAGCATTATTGTTCTGAAAAATGACACTTATTTGTTCGGCTAAAAATGCTTTGTTTTTCACATTCAGTTTTCTCTTCATAGTGCATAAATCTTTTAAAAATTTAGCATAAGAAAGAACATGTTTAATAGCATCCAACAAATGCATATTGATCCTTATCTGTTTGAAAGTTTCAAAGATTTCAGAGTTGTGATTGACTTTTTTTTGTTTGGTTATGGTGTGAAAAAATTGAAGTGTGGTGGGAAATTTTTCTTTTCTTTGCAATTTTCAGATTCAACCCTTTTCTTACCCTTAGAGATTGACTCATTATCTTTCTTACAAGGTTCAAAAGTGAGTTTTTCAATAACCTTATCACTACGAAGACTAGTGACTGATTTGACTTGATCCATGTATTGGCTTCCAAAACTACTTGCATTTGCATTGTTTTACCCCTTGAGATTTTATTATGGTTGAGATGGAAACTTACCTTTCTCTTAGAAACTGAGAGTAGATGTCAATTTTGCGAGAGTATCTTTAAGATCTGTCATGCTTTGAGCAAGTTGAGTATTTATTATCTCTTGTTTTTCAATGAATGCATATAATACTTTTTCAAGATTTATTCTAGGAGGTGGAGCATAAGGAGATGCATATCCATGGGAATTTTGAAAATTATGATGTGCTTGAAATGATGGTTGTGAAGTTTGTGCGTTATCACTATTCCAATTGAAATTTGAGTGATTTCTCCCACTAGGGTTGTATGTTTACGAGTATGAGTTATGATTGGGCATTTAGAAACTATTTAAAGCATGAGTTTGTTCATGGAGACATTTCTTAAAAGAAGGCAAGGTTTTCACATATTTGACATATAATATCTTGAATATATTTTAATTGAGTACTCCTTTTCAATTCTAGTTCCTCGACTTTTTTAGCTAAAGATGCAAACTTGGCTTGGAGGTCATGATTTTTCTTAAGGTTGTACATACCTCCACTAGATGCATAAGGTTGAGTTTTACTCAGTGCCTCATAAGCACCTGCAATGTTCCAATTTTGAACATTTTTAGATAACAAGTCTAAGTACTTCATTGCTTTATCAGGGTTTTTATTTTCAAAAGTTCCATTACATATCAATTTAACCATTTGCCGATCTTTAGGTGTTAACCCTTTATAAAAATATAAAACCAATCTCCATGTTTTAAAATTATGATGAGGGCAAGTATTAAGCAAGTCTCGATACATATCCTAAGATTGATAAAATATTTCTCCTGGTTTTTGAGTGAAAATGTTGATTTATCTTTTGAAAGAGTTTGTGCTATGAGACGAGAAAAACTACTTTAAAAACTATTGTTGTATTTCATCCCAAGCACGAATGGATCCTGGTCTTAAATTTTGTAGCCATATTTTAGTTTTATCTTTTAATGAAAAGGAAAAAAGCTTTAATATGATGGTGTTCATATTATAATTTAAGTCATTATAGGTGTTACAAATCTCCTCAAATTCTCTTAAATACAGGTATGAATTTTCTAAATCTAAGCCATAAAAGAAGTTAAAAGTTGAATAATGTCTAATTTATAATTAAAATTAGATGCATCAGGAGGGAAAACTATGTATGATGGTGCATTTGTTCTTATAGGATTCATATGATCTCTAAGTGTTCTAAGATGGTTATTCTCATTATTCTCATTATGAAACGACTAGTTATCTTCTTTGACCATATTTTTTGAAAATGATTAGGATACTTTACAAAGTCTACCACTTAATATACATGACCACACTTTCATGCACGTGGAGAAATATAATAAAAAGATGATGAAAACAAAAAGAAGGAGAAACAAAATAAAAGAAACAAAGTTATATAAAGAAAAAGAGAAGTGAAAATAAAATAAATATTATAATTTGTACAAGAACTTATCTCCCGGGCAACGACACCAAAAACTTGACATGACCAAAATATTGATATCTTCTTCCAAGTGTAGGAGTATCGAAGTAATAAATAATCCAGCAAGACTAGGGTCGAACCATAGGGAGGTTAATTGTATAAATTATAAATAACAATAACACAACAACAACAATAATAATACAAATACTAATAATAATAATAAAGAAGGAAAAGATAAGAGCTTTAAAATGAAATATTAATGTAAGGATTAAACAATGATAACAATAAATATCAAGGTTAGAGGATCCACTAGTGGTATGCCAAACAAGTATAATATAAATTCTTATTATTTAATTAGAAACCACATGCAAAAAAGGTTCCAATTAGATTATAAATTGTTAATATGATTACATTATTTATCTTATTCAAATAATGTTAATACTTGTAAATATTGGCAGACATTCATGATTATAACTTATGTTAACAACAAATCAAGTTCCTTTTATAGCTCAAGTATTGCTTATACCATACAGTATAGGCTATGAAAATGCCAAGTATTTGTTATACCAAGTGTTATACAACATAAATTTAGATTAACCATTTAATAAGCAAAATATTAAAAGTGAACAAGATAACAAATACAAAACATGTTAATATCAAACATGAAGGTCCATATTGAGTTTACATTATACTTATTCTTACACAATTAGTGTAACCCTTTCATGATTATAACTTATGTTAATAACAAATCATGTTTCTTTCATAGTTGAGGTGTCGGTTATACCATATAATATAAACTACGAAAGTGCCAAATATTTTTGTACTAAGTGTTATATAATATAAAAATCTAAATTAACCATTTAAGAAGCAAAGTATTAAAAGTGAACAAAATAACAAATACAAAATATGTTAGTATTAAACATTAAGGTCCATGTTGAGTTTACACTATACTTATTCTTACACAATTAGTGTAACATTTTTATGATTATAACTTATGTTAACAACAAATCAAGTTCTTTTCATAGCTCAGGTGTCGGTCATACCATATAGTATGAGCTATGAAAGTGCCAAGTATTTGTTGTACCAAAGGTTATACAACATAAATCTAGATTAACCATTTAACAAGAAAAATATTAAAAGTGAACAAGATAACAAATACAAAACATGTTAGTATCAAACATTAAAGTCCACGTTAAGTTTACACTATACTTATTCTTATACAATTAGTGTAACATTTTCACCTTAACATAATAAACTTAACTAAACATAATGAAAAAAAGAAAAAAATAAAAAAAATAAGAACATAAATAAAATAAAAGTTAACTAAGTAAAGCAAAGGAAATAAAAGACATAAACTTGATATTAATGAAAGCAAAACATAAAAAATACAAAGAGAGAAAACAAGAGCATGATCTTGATCTGGAAACCAAGATGTCTAAATGTATGACAAATGCCTCCTTTTATAGGCCAAAATTGGAAACTATTGATTTGATAACTAATTGATGAGTGGGTGACCAACTCTTGACTTGGTGGCAATCCTTATCTTCTCTTGTCTGCCAAAAACATCATTAATAACATAAGAATTGGAACCACTTAAAAACATGAAAATTATAAGAAATTATCTCAACTTTCTAGAAAAAAAAATTGAGGTTATTTGGACATCTAGAACTTCATATATGGGACAAACATATTCGGTTTGCATGACATGTTCAAACTTCTTCATTGTTGTTACAATTTGGAGTTGAAAATGACCTTTTTAAATCTTGGGCTCCCATGAAAGTTGTAGGTTTGTGTCTTACCTTTCTATTCATATAAAGTAAACCTAAATCTGAGATCTACAGCTCCAAATATGACCCAATTAGTGAACTGTGTTCTAGTTTGGACTACACTAGTATCTCTTTTCTAAGTTTGACCATCTCTTTGTCTTTTTAATTTCAGTTCTTAGACTCATCAATCAATCCTTTAATTTATGTGATAGATTTGCATTTAAAATGAACATTTACCACAAATAAAAGAGATCTTGTATTATTAGATATGTTATTATAAAACATGCTTTAGTTAAGGAGTTATTGATACTTCAAGTGCAAAATGATGATATAAAACCTTAATAAAAATACACTTTTAAATATTAATAATTTAACTTGTATTTTATTATATAATTATTTTCCAAGATTATGGTGAAATATATGCCCTTAGTTAATAACATTTGTTTAAAAATATTACATAGAAGATTAAATATGATTAAAGGAGGAATATTAAATGTATAATTTGTGATTATTTGTATAATTGTTATGATGATTGTTTTTCTTTTAATTTAGTTAACATGATTGTTTCTTGACTTGATATGTTAGAGAATGTGAGATATTATTGATTGTAAAATGTTGGAATAAAATAAAAATATTAAATTGATGAAAATGGTTAATGTTGAAATTTTTTATAACTTGTAATAGACTAAATTAGAGGAAACTATGCCTAAATTTTTATAAGAGAAGAGTTGAAATTTTTAATAAATTATTTGAAATTTTAAAGTTATTACAGGCTTCATATAATTCATTCAAAAGTTTATCTACCATTGGTATAAGAAATTTATCCTTAATAATTTTTTTATTTAAATCTTTATAGTCCTTGTATGTTCTCCACAGCCCATTTGACCTCCTTGCAAATAGAATTTGGAAAGTAAAATGGAATTAGATTAGATCTTATGGTTTTAGATGACAATAACTCTTTAATTATCTTTTCAACTCTCTAGTTTTTTTTTTTATAATATAGGAAACACTAGGGCTAGAAATTTATCACTTTCAACATAATAAAATGGTTTTGGGCTTTTACTTGTGGAAGTCTTGTAGGCTTTGAAATTTTTTTACTAAATTCCTTAATGAACATCAACACTAGTGCTAGAAAATGTTTTGAAAATTAGGCTTGATTTCCAAACTTTACATATATAAAACCAATCTTCTAGTTGCCTCAATTCTTTTTAAAAATCAAACCCACAGTCCATCTTAAAGCCTCAATTCTTTTTAAAAATTAAACCTACAGTCCATCTTAAAGGGTTGGGCATCTATGCTCCTTAGTTGGACCTTAACTCCCTCATTCTATAATATGAACCTCAAGTTTTTAAGCCACATCATACCTAATACCATGTTACATTTTCTTTGTTGGATTACCCAAGCCTCAATATAAATGCAATCATATTGTACTTCAAATATGAAATTTAAACATCTATTATCACTTCAGATTTTATTCTCATATTTATTCTTACTCTAATAAGTTTAGTTTTTAGTTTTTATATTCCTATTTTTTTAGCCATCATGAAATGAATGAAGTTGAATGAAGTTGTTAGTATACTTGAGTTTCTTAGGGCTATAATTACTTGGTTATTAATTATAACTCGTGCCATCATTGTATTTGGATTAGGACTCTATAGCATAGCATATGAAGAAATTTCAGCTTTCTTTAAGGTTGCATAGTTCACCCTATATCAATAAGATCCTCTAAAGTTACCATATCATTGTTTCCATCAACATTCTCTCCCTTCATTTTTTTTTAATTAGAAATAACTTGGGTCTTTTAGATTTATGACCCAGACACCACATGTTATCACATAACCCCTTGCATCTTTCTTCTTCATTTAGGTTGGAGTGAGTCACTGTAATGATAGATTATTCCCTGTGAAGTTGGAAGTGTTTCCCTATTATTGCCATAACGTTTAGTCTACAGCTTCTCTGAACCATTTTTAATTTTCCTCCCACATTTTGATCAAGCCACAAACTGCTACTAGATTAGAAGGATTAAATATTCTCACCCCAAGCATAATCTCTTCTTTTAGCCCTTTTAAAAAGCAGCTCAAACAATAAGCATCCGACAAACCCCTCACTTCGTTTGACAGGAACTCAAAAGGGGTTTTATAAACTTTCATACTAGTATTCTACTTCATATTGATAAGGAACTCCATTTGGTCATGTCTCTTCCATTTCATGGAACTAGACAATTGCCTTTCCTTCCATATGAAAACTAGCCAAAAACATGTGGTGATAATGGTTTGTGTTATAATAATTGAAGAACGGGTTTCTGACATGAATCTAGTTGTCCCCTTGTGGCTCTGCATCCCTATGGTGATGTCTATTAATGGACGCCAAATGAGTATTAGGTGGTGATTCCACTAGTCTTTTTCCTTTCCATTCCCCAATTCACCCCTTACTAAATAGCCAAAAACCTGCTAGATTGATGGACCGGACCGGACCAAACCGGACACTAGCAATTATCGAGAACCGGAGACAGTGGACGCTAGGTACCACTTGGGACCCATAATATTCTACGAGTCATTGAATTTAAAGACAACTCGATTTCTACTCAG
Source organism: Populus pruinosa (assembly GCA_026413675.1). Lineage (NCBI taxonomy): Eukaryota > Viridiplantae > Streptophyta > Magnoliopsida > Malpighiales > Salicaceae > Populus > Populus pruinosa. The sequence continues at coordinate 23,228,933 of CM048596.1, forward strand.
AACACAGAAATGGTGGCCCAAAGCAAGTTCTAAAAATGTCATGATTTGCCCTCAATCACTAACTCCTTAAAAGGCACTGTTGCCAATGGCATATTGGGCCGAAAAGTCTAGCATTCAGCATCTGTACCAGCGGCTCCACCACCCATGTTTGGAGATGAATGGGTTACATCTCTTAATGGAGTCAGATAGGTATCATCTTGGTCTATTGGCTAGTGTGACCCTAGAGTGGGAGGATGGATGCTCTTTTTCGGCCTTTAGACACCAAAGATCGTAATGAAAAGTGAGCGTGGCATTTCAGGTGGGTGCCAACGATGCCCGAAACCTGGGAGGGAAATTCCCTACTTAGTCTTTTGCTAGCACCGAGTCTTTTGAAGTCTTTCACAAAAGATTTCGAGAATGTGATTTGTGAATGTGTGCTTGGAGTTCTTGAGAAACAACCATCACGCATCTTGCACCTGAGAATATTCCCTAAATATTTGTAACCCACTTTAGAATCTAAAGTGGCTCTGCCACTTGAGAAATGCACTTTAGACTTTCAAGGCTTTGGCAGCATAGACCACGCATAGATAGGAACAAAAGCCTTTTCATTTCCCACTGGCTCACAATCTTTCCTTCTCTTTCGCCACCGAATTTAGGCATAGATTTCCTTCAATTGAAGTAGTAGAGTGTGTGCATGGGATACCTACAGACATGGGGAATCAATGAACAATTAATTATTAATGTTGTAGTCTTTTAAAACTGTACGTCTGCACACACATCACTTGAAGCATTGCTTTATTCAAATGCATTTCAAGATTCCTAATTGGTTGTTCAAAGTAACTTTGATATTTGCCTGGATTCTCTCTCAAAAGAAAAAAGCCAACTTAAAAAACAAAAGAGAAAGCAACAAGAATTTTTTGTTATTTATTCGTAAAAATAACACCATTGTTTTCTCTCCGTTCGTCTTCTACTTTATTGTTTTCTTTCCAAACCAGAAGTATTTTCTAGAGGTAAATTACTAATTTTTTATATGGAGGTTTTATTGTTGAAAATTGTTTTCTTTTTACGTAATTATTTTATATAATTGAGATCAAATAAAAAATAGGGTCTACTTATATTTTGAGTTAAGACTTTGTTAGGAAATATTCACTGCCATAATTACTTTAACATGAAAATTAATATATCTAGCATGAATGAAAAATTATTCTTAAAAAAACATGCAAAGTTTTCAAGCCCAAAAAATTTAATTTTATAATTTAATATTATAAGATTTTCAAATGATTTATATAGTGGTGCCTTGAAAAGTAAAAATAAGCTAATAAAGCACCAAAGCTTATTAAAAAAAAGAGAGCGTATAAGCAATATTGACTTTGGATTAAAATTGAGGCATGTTAGACTTGAGTTAGGGTTTGGTTAATTGTAAAATATTTTTTTGTCTTAAAATTTATTTTATCATCGGGTTTAATACTTTGTTTAATTTGTGTTTCGGATAATATTTTAAGTGTTTTTAATGTTTGCTTTAATGTCTTAAACATTTTTAACTTTAGACATTTATTTTAAAAAAATGCTATAATTAATTCTTTTAAAGATAATTAATTATGGCAGCCAAGGTTGCAGGGCCCTATATAAATAAGAGATGAGGGATTATCTAGAGACACAACAAGTTGAGCAAATCCTCCTTTTTCTATAATGTTTTTCATTTTGTCTACTATCTAATTTTAGAGCTTTAGGTTCGATTGTGGTAGGAAAAAATCAAGTTTGTTTTTCATTTCGATGAATTTCAGGAGGTTATTTGCGTTGAGACTATTTACAACAAATGACAAGTAATTTAATTTTAAAAATAAAAGATATAATATTTAACGATATTTTGTTACGTTGAAAATATATTTTATAGGTTAAAATCATCATTTTTTATTTATGCATTTTTTAAAATATTTTCTTTTTTTTAATTAAAGGTTGAAAATATATTTCGTAGGTTAAAATCCCCATTTCTTAATTATGCATTTTTTTTCTCACAAATATTGTTTTTTTTAATTCACAACATTGTTTTTTAATAAAAACTAAAAGTAGTTAAATTAAATATTTACAAGAATCTCAATATTTTAAATTAAGAAAGGAAAAAATTTATTTCTTGAGGCAAAAGTTTCATTTTCTTATTAGTTTTTTGAAAAAAATATCTTTTTTATTAGCCGCATATTTTTTTAGAATAAAAAATTATCATAATCTAAAAAAAAAACGTTTCAAATAAAAAAATAATAATCAAGTTTTTATAATTTTTATATGATTGTATTACAAAATAAAAAAAATAAAAATTAATTCTATAAAACTATATAAAAAATTAACTCTAAGGATATGCTCATATATAATTACTAACAAAATTATTTTAAATATAATTGCAAAAATTGTAATCTTATTTGAAAAGCATGGTAATTTTTTAGATAGCATTATAACTATTAATTTAAGAAGATTTTTTTAAAATAAAAATATTCCTAGTCTAAGAGATTAGGCTTACATGTGTGGCCTCTGAAATGTAAAACCAAGACGTAAACACCTTGAATTTATCTAATTTTAAAACTTTAATAACTTTATTTTTTTAAAGAGCATAATAGATTCTTTATATGAAATTAAGCTGTAAAACCCAATAAAAAATAGTATTAGATCAGCCTGTGTTATGAAAGAATTAAAAGAAACAAATTCACCTGATCTAGATGGAAAGTGTGAGGGGGAACCGACCTCTTCTAGGTGAGAATTGTGAGAGAGGTAACCAAAAGAGGGATAAGAACAAGCATGCATGGTCAGCTCTCAAACACCTCATCTCATTTAAGAGGGGTATAAATATAAAAGAGGAAAAAAATGACTTTTCCTCTCTCCCAAGTAAAAATTTACGTAAACCCAACCATATGTTGTCTTTCTTGATTGTTTGAGTGAAGGGAGAGTAAGAGAAAATAGAGGTGACCAAAACTATGAAAGAAAAAAGAGCATAGAGGGTTAGTTGGTGCAGCATAAGAAAAAGAGAAGAAAACTGAAAGGAAAAGAAAAACAAAATCATTAAAACCTTCCCTAAAGTTGTTAAAAACATGAGGTAGGAGAAGTATCATTTCCTTGGCTAGTTGTTACCTCATGATTTTAGACAAAAGAGAGGGAGAAAACTTAAAATAGAATATTAGGATTCTTACACTTTAACTAAAAGACTTAACATCTAAATGAAAAGATTTAAGTAGAATAAAGAATGAAATAACACAAGTGTAAACCCTTTACAAAAGAAATATGAATGTATATTAATGATTTTGAGTGGAGAGGGCATACCAAATTGAAAAGATGGGTGGAATGTGAAATAAAATGATGAAATGCATGGGTTATGATCTTGTTAAACTCCTAGAAATATATTTGAGCTAAAACAGAATTCATGTTTATGTTAATGTCTTGATTTTTCATAAATGATTGATAAACTTGTATGGAAGTGAAATTAAGTGATGGAATGTGTAGAATTGTGATCTTGTTAGGCCTTTTTAGACATGTTGGAGTTGAAACAGAAACCATACTATGTTAAAGCTTTGATTTTTTTTTTTTATGATTGATGAATTTGCATGGTTATAAACCAAGTAAATAAAGGTATGATTATAGCATGTTGTTATGAATATACATATGATAGAAATTATGAATTGCATGTGCAAATTAAGGGGAAAATAGACACCATTGTCCATCCAAAGAAAAAAGAGAAAACCCATAAAGGAACTTTACATGATGAACACCCTTAGAGAAAGAAGATATAGAATGAAAATGAAACTCTTATATAATATGAATTGACTCTTATATAATATGAATTGACTATTAATTATGTTGATGAATTGGCATGGTGAAATTGAAAATATTGAATGTATCATTGTGGTAATATTAGGTTTTGGTCTTGAAATAATAGTTAGGAGAACCTTTGTAAAATATACATGTTAAGACTTGGTTATGTATTGCTTGATAACCATGTGATAACTCAAATATGATTTGGTAATAATCTATGTCTAACTAGGTTGGGTATGTTATAAGAGGGAAAGTTTAATATAGACCCTACACTTAATCAAAGGAAAAAAAAGTAAGACAAGAAATGACTCGATCATTATTGATAATTTCTGAGTCAGTAGAGACTCAGTTTCATTGATGATTTTGAGTCAGTAGTGAATTCGTTTAACTCATAATTTTGGAGTCAATAGTAACTCAGTTTTCATTGATAATTTCTAAGTCAACAACGAATTATGTTTGCTGATGATTCCATGAGTCACTTGTAAATTCATTTTTGTTGATGATTTCTGAGTCAGTAGTGACTCAGTTTTCATTGATGATTTTTGGTTCACCAGTAACCCAATTTTTTTTTACAATTTTTATATCACAAGCAACTTAGTTTTCACTAATGATTTTTATGTTATTAGCAACCAAGTTTTCGCTAATGATTTTTGCGTCACCAGTGACCTAGTTTTCACTACTGATTTTTGTGTCACCAGCGACTTAGTTTTTCGCTAATGATTTCTATGTCATCAGCGACCTAGTTTTTGCTAACAATTTATGTGTAACCTGTGACTTAGTTTTTCACGCATGATTTTTGTGCCACCAGCAACTTAGTTTTTCGCTGATGATTTTTGTGTCCCCAGTGACCCTGTCTTCACTAACAATTTATGTGTTACCAGTGACTTAGTTTTTCACTAATGATTTATGTGTCACTAGTGACCTAGTTTTCAATGAAGATTTCTATGTCACCAACAACCCAATCTTTACTAATGAATTTCTGTAAGAACAGTGACTTAGTTTCATTGATGAATTCCATGTCAGAAATGATTTAATACTCGTGATGATTTCATCACCAGTTTGACCTAACCACTATGGGACTCAAGAATTAAACACTAGAATTCTCGGGGTTAGCCTATACAAAAAATTAAGAGAAATGTTTGAATATGATGACTTTCATTATATGATTATATAACATGAGGAACACTTGCATATGAATAGGTGTGTTCTTGTAATGTTTATGGTGTTTAGTTTATGAGATTATTGAATATGAATATGTTGATTGGTGATCATTTGATGTATTAAGAGGTGCGATTAGACCCGGGTCTTCGACCGAATGAGGACACTTTATAAGAAGAACAAATAGGTAGTCCCCACCCTCTTCTTAAATAATATCGATTCTCTAAAATGATTTTGTATAAAAGAATTGTTTTATCTTGTTGTGACTACTAAATCATTAATGGAATGTTTTATTGGGTATTGTTATTAGCCTCAACTAGTGGCATCCGAATTGTATGACCGAGTTTGGATATTGTGATTAGCTCTAGCTAATGGCATCCGAGATGGATCACTAAGTCTGGATATTATGATTAGCTCTGGCTAATGGCATCCTAGATGGATAGCCGAGTTGGGTATTATGACTTAGCTTTGGCTAGTGGCATTCAAGTTGGATGAATCGATTTGAGTAATGCGATTGACCATGGTTAATGGTTTCTGTAAAGGATGATTGGGGTAAAGTGAAGTAATTCAACGAGACCAATGTATTAACTCCGATCCTTACAACTCTTGTGGAGAGGTTGTGATGTGTGAGTAAGGATAATAGAATTGACAAAATAATAAAGTTTATATTATGCATATAAGAAGTAAAGGAAAGAATATACTCACTTAGGTTATTAAAAGAAAGTAACGATAATATTCTTTTAAAATTTATTATCATGTTTAGATTATTTATAATTTTTTTATCCATTTTGCATTGTAATAGGGATGTCACACAATCAAGGTATATAAGAACCTCATTCTATGAGTTTATAGGTTTTGATATGAACCATGTATCCATATATTTTAGATGTTATGTGTTTTGTATAAACAAATGTACTAGTTGTGAATTCGTTGTTCGTTACTTTTGTAGAGACTTGTATTAATAACTATAATAAAACACGAATATGGATTTATGGATATGTAAATATAATGTTATGGATATATGCATGAGGTATTGTTTTTTATTTGGATGTTAAATTATGAAATCATATGTTAAATATAATGTAAATCCCTAAATACTGTTGTGAGAAACATCAATAACGTGATGACATACAAAAAAATTATTATCATCAACTTTTTTCTTTTTGAATAAATATCAGATTATGAAATGATAAGAAATCTTAAGTCATTACATAAGTATATTTTTGCATTTGAGGGGATAAAAAAAAGTTATTTGGATAATATAAAAGGTTCCTTCTTAAACTAAGTGTAATTCTTAATATTATTGAACTAGTAGCTCTATATGTGATAGAAATAGAATCATTGCATAGGTATAGAAACTAAAGTCTCATTAATAATCCAAGCATGTACTTAGACAAGCCTATTTGATTAGGAGAATCATAAAAATAAAAGATTAAAAAATAGAATGAATACCCACTAATGAGATTGTTATAGATCCTCTTGCTAAGTCATTGTCCTAACAGAAGCATTATCATCATATAAAGTGATATGGTATTAAATATATATAAGTGATTGTTTTTAATGCAAGTGAGAGATTGTTAGTGAATATGCTTTGTAGTTAATTGATTGGTTACTCGTGAAACTAACTTTGTTCAAATGAAACATATTTATTATTAATAAAGGCATTTTTTATTTTTAATATTTATTTATGTTTGATTAATGAATATAATGTATGATTAATAAATCTATAGTAAAGATAAATTTCATGGAAAAGATATTTTACAAATAAGATTACAGAGTTGTTAAAATTATAATATTTCTATAAAATCAAATCATTATTCTTAAATATTCATGTTCAATGCTTTATTAAGACTAAACATTAATTATAATTGTTGAGATCGATATATGTTATATTCTTTTCTTTATAAAAAGAAAAGGTATTCTCATAAACTAAGATATGAGAAATACTTATAATTAATATATAAATATTTATCAGATGACATGTATACTGAAATCACCAACAGGAGAATCCTATATGGATAGATCACCTATATATATATAAAGACTCACTTGATAGTTATGTAAATGATCTTTAGACTTAGAGTCATTAAGTTATCTTATATAGAGAATGTTATATTTTGATAATAACTATACATTGTCCTAATCAAGGATAACAAATGAGAAGATATTAGATATGACATGAATTATATGAATGTATTTGAGTTATTAAAAGAGGATTCATCACTCTAAGTGAATTATAAAAAATATTCCATGTGTTGTTAAATAGTATTGATTATAGAATCCTTGGGAAAGGTGAAATAAGATTTGATAAAATTTCAAATGATAAATAACTATGGTATTTAGCACAAATATAATTTCACATAGTAAATACACTCAATGCTATAATATGTAAATTGAAATATTTTTATGCAAGGATAATAATTACATCAAGAAAGTGTTTACTAAAAGGTTAAATCAAACCACTTTTAACTTTCCTAGTATTTCAAGGATTATAACACTTTAATAGACAATGCTTAAATCAAACCACTTTTAACTTTCCTAGTATTTCAACCACTTTTAACTTTCCTAGTATTTCAAGGATTATGACACTTTAATTGACAATGCACTTAATCTTCAAATATAGGTCAATCAATTATTGAATTAATAATAAATTAATTTATTTAATTTTGTTTTATTCAAGATTATAATTTATATTTGGGTCAACTTATTAGGAACCTAATGGATCACACATATTATGAACTATTGATTAGAACTTAAATTAGGATAACTAATCAAGTGTAACTTGATTATAAATCATATTTAGAAATTAAGGACTATAATATAATCAATGCAGGGCATTTCAATTCTAGACTTAGAAAAATTAAGTAGGGACTTAATTGAATAAATTTCTAAAATTTTCTTGAAATAATATATGTGATATTATTTATAGGAAAAATATTGTTTTTCTATTTATAGGGTTATTAAGGTTTTCCTATAAATAGAATATTATGGCTCATATTTTCTATAAGTTATGATACATAACATATTATGCACATTTCACTTATATAGATAGGCAGAGTGGACAAAAGAAAGAGCTAGTACTCAAGGAATAGTGATATTTTTCTTTTAAAAGGGTTTTAAGAGATTTCACATTGTTGATTCAAGTTAATTACTATTAGAGGTCGAACACTTAAACAACTTATGATTTATAAGAATCTAGCCTTGAAAAATTTAATCAAACTTTAAAAGAAGACTTGATCTTCAAATACTGTATAGATCCTAAATGGCCCTAGATTGTTTAATGGAATTCTTGGGAATCCATTTTTTTTTTCAAAAAATTATTATTTTTGTTGTGTTTATATGCTTTAGGAAACCCAATGTTAAATGATCTAGTGTTTTGTAGTTATCTATTTCAAAAAGGTGATTAGAAAAATATACTTGCGATAATTGTAGATAAGTTGTTTAATGATGTAGAATAGGTATGATAAATTGATAGGTGGCATTAGTCATGTCATTCTAAGTGAATTGGGGCAAAAAAGTCTTCTAAAAATCTTTTTTGTATCTTTTTGGTTGATAATTATAATCAAACATGTGATGCATTTTTTATTTTTTTAATTAAAATCTTTTTATTTCTTGAAATGAGATTTAGTTGTTTTGTTCACTCAACCAATTTTAATGGTCTTCCCTATTTGTTCAGCCATGAGTATAATCTTAACAAAACTATAAAATAGACTATTAAAAGTGTTAATGAAAAAAGAAACCAATTCTTTTTTTAAGAGATATGATTGAATATGAGTTATAACTTCCTGTTAGTACTAAACAAATTATGTCACTAATTCCTTATCTTTTGTTCTTCATACCTATAAGCTTTACCTAATAAGCATTACTTCCAAGTTAATCTTATATTGATGTATGAATGCCTTAACCATATCTTTCAATTTCTTGATTTTACTTCCATCAAAAATCATGTACCATGAAAAAATAGTATTGTCATCCTTGATTACTTCTACCATTTTACTATATTAAATTTTTAGATGGTTTTCCAGGAATTCAAATTCTATATACTTGATGAAATCCGACACCGTGAATTTTTAATGAATAACTATATATGAAGCCAAGCACATCTTTGATGCTCTTATAGAACTATATAAATCTATACCTTCGATCTCTTTTAGATGTTCTTTAATCATCAAGAACTTTTTGGCCTCTAACAACAAATGTACCAATAATAACAACAAATATCAAGGTTAGAGGACCCACTAATGGTATGTCAAATAAGTATAGTATAAACTCTTTTTCTCCAATTAGAAACCACACACGAAAAAGGTTCAAATCATATTATAAATTGTTAATATGATTACATTAATTATCTGCTAATACTTGTAAATGTTATTAGGTATTCATGATTATAACTTATGTTCGCAACAAATCAATTTCCTTTCACAGCTCAGACGTCGGTTATATGGGCTATGAAAGTGCCAAATATTTGTTGTACTAAGTGTTATATAATATAAATCTAGATTAATCATTTAACAAGCAAATAAGATAGTATAGAGCAAATAAGAGGTCTTTATAGTAAATGATTTAAAGTAGGGGGTTGAGATTATCTAAGTTATGCTAGGGTAAACGAAATAAAGTAATCAAACTAAATTAAATAAATAAAAACTTATTAATACAAAAACCTTGGTCTCAAGTAAATATCCATCGACAAAAATTAAAAGTGATCATTGAAATGATATGTTCAATTTATATTTTGAGTATTTATCATTTTTTAATATTAGTCAATTAACCAATCCATAGTATAATTAACTCTAGCCATTAAACAACCACAGCGTCCGCACTAATAATTTAATTCAATAACAGTCTTAAAAACTAGAAATGTTGATAAATCTAGATAATATAATTATTTGCAGTCTATGTTCAATTTAATTTAATATTTTTTTCTAGGATTAACCATATTGTTTCATCATAATTACTAAATTTAGTCGTGACACGACCAAAAAATTAATGTATTCTCCCAAGTGCAGGGTAATTGTAAAAAGTATAGATAATAATTATATAATAATAATAATAACAACAATAGTAGTAATAATAGTAGTAGTAGTAAAAAAGAAGAAGAAGAAGTTGATGAGAACATTGAGATGGAAGGTTAACGTAAGGATTAGACAATGATAACAATAACTGTAAAGGTTAGAGGATCCACTAATGGTATGTCAAACACGTATAGTATAAACTCTTATTATTTAATTGGAAACCACACACAAAGGAGGTTCAATCAGATTATAAATTGTTAACATGATTACATTAGTTATCTTATTCGATTAATGCTAATACCTATAAATATTGTAAGGCATTCATGATTATAACTTATATTAACAACAAATCAAGTTCTTTTCATAGCACAGGTGTTGGTTATACCATATAGTATGAGCTATGAAAGTATCAAATATTTATTGTACCAAACGTTATACAACATAAATCTAGATTAACCATTTAACAAGCAAAGTATTAAAATTAAACAAGATAACAAATATAAAATATGTTAGTATCAAACATTAAGGTCCATGTTGAGTTTATATTATACATATTCTTACACCATTAGTGTAACCTTTTCACCTTGACATAATAAACTTAACTAAACATAATAAAAGATAGAAACATAAACAATCAAAATAAGAATATAAATAAGATAAAAATTAATTAAGTAAAGGAAAGGAAATAAAAAGTATAAACTTGATATTAATGAAAGCAAAACGTAAGCATTACAAAAGGAGAAAGCATGAGCATGATCTTGATTTGAAAACCAAGATGCCTAAATACATGGCAAATACCTCCTTTTATAGGCTAAATTGAGAACTATTGATTTGATGACTAATTGATGAGTGGGTGGTCAACTCTTGACTTGTTGACTATCCTTATCTTCTTTTATTTGCCCAAAATGTCATTAATAACATCAGAATTTGAACCAAACCTCTATAAAAAAGTTATAGAAAAGTGTCTCAGCTTTCTAAAAAAAAATAAAGGTCATTTGGACTTCTAGAACTCTAGATATGGGCTAAATACTAAACAATATCTAGGTTGCAGGACAGATTCAGACTTTTTTGTTGTTGTTATAATTTGGACTTGAAAACGACCTTTTTAAAACAAACCTCTACATAAAAGTTATAGGTCTATTTCTTACCTTTCCATCCATATAAAGTAGATCTATATCCAAGATCTACAACTTCAAATATAACCCAATTCCCAAACAGTGTTCTAGTTTAGACTGCATCAGTATCGCTTTTCTAAGTTTGTCCATCTCTTTGTCCTTTCAATTTCAATATTTAAAATCATCAATCAATCCTTTTATTTATGTGATAGGCTTGCATTTAGGATGAACATTTACCACAAATTAAAGGTATCTTATATTAGTAGATATGTTATTATAAAACATGCTTTAGTTAAGTTGTTATAGATACTTCAAATACAAAATAATGATATAAAATCTTGATAAAAATGCACTTTTAAGTACCAATCAAGTCACTTCAAATCTAGTTTCGAAAGAAAACTTAGCAACAGATTAGTTAGAATAATAACTTAGAGTCTGTTCTAATAATTTAGCAAAACAATAATAGGAAATAAGCATAGAAAAACGTTCATACTTATCATATAAACTGAAAAAAAAAAGATAAAATAGATCTCATATTTTTAGGTGTAGAAAAAAAGGTGAGTTTCTTTCTTATTTCTTATTGCCTCCCTCTTTTCTTATCGCCTTTTCCCTTTATCTAACAAAAAACCCTAATCTCCACATTTCTACTAGTGTATTTTTTTTCTTCAAAAGATACCTTGAAAATGCATGGTTAATAAAACAACAACTTTTGTACCAACTAAAAAAGACCTAAATTTTTTTAGAGAAAATACCGCTGTAAAATGTTCTTTTTCAGTTATATGGTAATTGCATTGTATTTTGTCCAACATGTGGGAAGCATAGACGATAACATGCAAATTATTCCTTATTTTTTGCCCAAGTACAGCCTCTACCACGTAGACATTTGCATCGCATATTATCATGAAAGGTTAGTCCCAGTTCGATGGTTCTTGATAGTGGCAAATGTAGCATGCCTCTTAAGTTCATTATGGGCATTTCCACATGTTTGATCAAATATGAAATCCATTTCTTTGGCTAATAATTTGTACAAGGGTGCTATGATCTTCGAGAAATATTTGATAAAGTATCGATAAAAACTTACATGGCCAAAAAAAGAATGAACCTCCCTTATGCAAGAGGGGTAAGGCAATGATGAAATAACATCTATTTTAGCTTTATCTTTCTCTAAACCATATGAAGACACAACATGCCCAAAAACTATTCATTATTTACTATAAAATAATATTTTTTATAGTTCAAGACAACGTTAGTTTCAATACATCTTTTTAAGAATAAAGATAAGTTTTCTAAACACCTATTAAAAAAATCACCATACACCATGAAATCATTTATAAAAACCTCAATTATTCTTTTAACATAGTAAAAAAAATATTCATCATGCATCTTTGAAAAGTTTTGGGTGCATTATTGACACGACGAAAAGATTGATGTCTTCTCCCAAGTGCAGGAGTGTCGAAGTAATAAATAACCCGGCAAGACCGGGGTCGAACCACAGGGAGGTTAATTGTACAAATTATAAACAACAATTATAAAACAACAATAACAACAACAACAATAGTAATAATAATAATAATAATAGTAGTAGTAGTAGTAGTAGTAGTAGTAGTAGTAGTACTAATAATAATAATAATAATAATAATAATAATAATAATAATAAAGAAAGAGAAGAAGATGATGATGATGATGATGAGAACTTAGAGATGAAATATTAATGTAAGGATTAAACAATAATAATAAAAAATGTCAAGGTTAGAGGTTCCACTAATGGTATATCAAACAAGTATAGTATAAACTCTTATTATTGAATTGGAAACCACACACAAAGGAGGTTCCAATCAGATTATATATTGTTAACATGATTACATTAGTCATCTTATTCAATTAATGCTAATACTTGTAAATCTCGTCAAGCATTCATGATTATAACTTATGTTAACAACAAATCAAGTTCCTTTCATAGCTCAGGTGTCGGTTATACCATACATTATGGGCTATGAAAGTGCCAAGCATTTGTTGTACCAAGTGTTATACAACATAAATCAAGATTAGTCATTTAACAAGCAAAGTATTAAAGAGTGAACAAGATAACAAATATAAAACATGTTAGTATCAAACATTAAAGTCCATATTAAGTTTACATTATACTTATTCTCACACCATTAGTGTAACCTTTTCACCTTGACATAATTAACTTAGCTAGACATAATGAAAGAAAGTAAAATAGATAAACAAGATAAGAACATAAAAGCTAACTAAGTAAAGGAAAGAAAATGAAAGGCATAAACTTGATATTAATGAAAGCAAAGCATAAACATTACAAAAAATACAAAGAGGGAAAGAAAGAGCATGATCTTGATCTGGAAACCAAGATGCCTAAATTCATGGCAAATGCCTCCTTTTATAGGCCAAAATTGGGAACTATTGATTTGATGACTAATTGATAAGTGGGTGGCCAACTTTTGACTTGGTGACAATCCTTATCTTCTCTTGTCTGCCCAAAACGTCATTGATAACGTCAAAACTGGAGCCAGGTGCAAACATGAAAGTTGTAGGCAATTGTCTCAGCTTTCTTGTGTAAAAACTTCAGCTCATTTGGACTTCTAGAACTCCAGATATGGCCAAAATACCGAACAGTGCTTGGGCTGGAAGACAGATTCGGGCTTCTTTGTTGTTGCTACAATTTGGACTTGATAATGGCCTTTTTAGATCTTGGGCTCCATATGAAAGTTGTAGGCCTATGTCTTACCTTTCCATCCATATAAATTGGACCTAAATCTGAGATCTGTAGCTCCAGATATGGCCCAATTACCAAACAGTGTTCCGGTTTGGATTGCACCGACATCTCTTTTCTAAGTTTGACCATCTCTTTGCCTTTGCAATTTAAGTACTTCAAGTCATCAATCAATCTTTTCATTTATTTGATAGGCCTGCATTAAAAATAGACATTTACCATAAATTATAGGTATCTTATATTATTAGATACATTATTATAAAACATATTTTAGTTAAGGAGTTATTGATACTTCAAGTGCAAAATGATGATATAAAACCATGATAAAAATGCACTTTTAAGTACTAATCACACCCCTCAACCAGCTTATTACTAGTCCCTAGTAATCAAAGCGTTACAAAAATTTGCAAATTTCACAAAGCAAGGTATTCATCATTTAACTTCCATTAATCTATCCAAGTAAACAAACTCTCATTAAATTTATATATCTGCTCAATACCACTTAACAAGATATTAATAAACCTTTCTTTTGTGCTCAATGTATCAACACATAATTATGGGGCTTTTCTTGGAAGAAAACAAAATTTTTTGTTCTAATGTTTAAGGTTAACTTCCTTGGGTTGGGATTACTATTTTTGTCTTTTTTTTTTAACTCTATATACATATACTTTAAAAACATCATGCATCTTTAACCCATGTAACGAGCTTTCAGCTAATGACTCCCAGACCAGTTGGTCTTAGGGCATTAGGTGTTAAGACACCCCTACGAGCTTAGTAACTCGGGTCGCAGATACTGATATGTAGATAGTGCAATGTTTGATTGCCTTAAGCTTTTCTCCTTAACCCATGTAACAAGCGTTGGGCAAATAGCTCCCAAGTCAGTTGACTTTAGGGTATTAGGTGTTAAAACACCCCTTCGGGCTTAATTGCTTAGGTTAGGGAGGCTACGAAATCAAACTTATCTATATTTTTATTATCATCATTTTTTATTTTTATTTTTTTTCTTTTTTTTCATGTTTTTTTTTTTTTAATTATATACAATCCCTTTCCCTTAGTTGTTACCTTTAACAAAAGAACATAAATAATGTAATAATCCAATATGCAACCCACAATCATATGTTAAAGTGTGTGTGTGTGTAAATTAAGGTTTAAGAATACATGTTAAATAAGTATATGAGCAGAATTAAGTGGTAACAATACGAGAGTTTGTAAACCTGAATATTTCAGGAAGTATTATAATAGACCTTGTTAAGAATGGTTACTAAGATGCGTCTCAAGAGTCACTTTAACAAAAAAACTCCTTTACTCTGCCATCCTAGTAACAACAATTATGCACATGCTTTATGAAATGAAAAACAATTTTTTTTTTTATCAACTACTACCCTCTCCCCCCAACCAAAACGAGACATTGTCCTCAATGTTCTAAGGTAGAAAGATAGAGTATAGAAGATATCACCTGAAATAATGAACATTAACAAACCTGAAACACACTAAAACAAAAATAAGAAATGACAAAACACAAATATTATGTTATTAATAAAAAGAAAAGACACAAATTTTTACAAGCTAAGACTTAAATCGCAGTTGTGATTGTGGCTCACATCTTCCCTTGGTTTTACGTCCAAGAACGACTTAAACGCCCTCTATGGGTCGGGGATAGGCTTCCCATCCAGTTTTCTTAAAAACTGGCAAACAGGGTCTTTTTTTAGTCAGATTCCCAAGACTATGCCAAGCATGTTCTTTATGAAAATGGGTTCCTAAGTTATGAATTGCACGATGCTTATCTTGACTATGATGAGACTTAAGAGTCAATAGAAGATTATCTAAAAACTCTCTATGTTTTGAAATAAATCCCACCTTTTGATAATTTTCATAGTTTTTGCAAAATGCATGTGACTCCTTGAATATGGTTGGCCAGGAAAATCCACTTTGTAACATTTCTACAATCCTCTTTTTTGAAGAGAAATGATCCCCACATGCCTTAGAGTGACAAAATTTAATGAAATTACTTACCTCATTGTCGAAAATGTATTTTTGAAATATTTGATCAGGACAATAATTGAATAAGTAAGGGTCATCCCAACAAAAATTTTGCTCGTTGCTCAAAAATTTTCTTTTGTCTTCAATACTCCAGTGAGCTGGCAAAAATCCTGAAGTAAGAAAATTGATATTTTTAGCAAACCAAGGCATTGAACTAAGAGAAAGTAGAGATTTATCAGGAAAGTAATCATCGATTGGTGTGATTTCGGGTGTCGAATCTGTTGTCACTTTTGATAAAAGATTCGCATCAACCTTTTCGATGCCTTTTTCATCCTCGATTTCTTCCTGATTGGTCATGGCATGAGAAAATGAAAGTGCTGGCAGGGAATCAGTCTTTTCCTTGCAATATTCAGATTCAACCCCTTCCTTACCCTTAGAGATTGACTCATCATCTTTCTCACAAGGTTCAAGAGTGGGTTTTTTAATAACCTTACCATTGCGAAGAGTAATGACTGATTTGACTTGATCCATGTATTGACTTCCGGAACTACTTGCATTTGCATTGTATTGCCCCTTAGGATTTTGTTGTGGTTGAGATGGAAACTTACCTTTCTCTTGGAAACTGAGAGCAGATGTTAATTTTGTAAGAGTATCTTTAAAATCTGTCATGTTTTGAGCAAGTTGAGTGTTGATTATCTCTTGCTTTTCAATGAATGCATGCAATGTTTCCTCAAGATTTCTTCTAAGAGGTGGAGCATAAAGAGGTGCATATCCATGAGAATTTTGGAAATTGTAGTGTGCTTGAAATGGTGGTTGTGAAGTTTGTGCATTGTTGTTCTCACTCTTCCAACTGAAATTTGGATGATTCCTCCAACCAGGGTTGTATGTTTGGGAGTATGGGTTGTGGTTGGCCCTTTGAAAACTGTTTAAAGCATGAGCTTGTTCATGGAGACATTCTTTAAAAGAAGGCAAGGTTGGACAATCGTTGGTTGAGTGTTCATTTGTTTCACAGATTTGACACACAATGTTTTCAACAGATTTTAATTGACCACTCTTTTTCAATTCTAGTGCCTCGACTTTTCTAGCTAAAGATGCAAACTTGGCTTGAAGGTCATGATCTTCCCTAAGGTTGTACATACCTCCACTAGATGTATGAGGTTGAGTTTTACTCGTTGCCTCATATGTACCCGCAGTGTCCCAATTTTGAGCATTTTCAGCTAATAAGTCTAAGTACTCCATTGCTTCATCAGGGTCTTTATCTTCAAAAGTTCCATTGCACATCAATTCAACCATTTGCCTATCTTTAGGTGTTAACCCTTCATAGAAATGTGAAACCAATCTCCATGTTTCAAAACCATGATGGGGGCAAGTACTAAGCAAGTCTCGATACCTATCCCAACATTGTAAAATGTTTCTCCTGGTTTTTGAGTGAAAGTGGTGATTTGTCTTTTGAAAGAGTTTGTTCTATGAGATGGGAAAAACTTCTTTAAAAACTGTTGTTGCATTTCATCCCAAGCACGAATGGATCCTGGTCTTAAATTTTGTAGCCATGTTTTAGCTTTATCTTTTAATGAAAAAGGAAAAAGCTTTAATCTGATTGTGTTCATGCTACAATTTAAGTTATTAAATGTGTTGCACACCTCCTCAAATTCCCTTAAATGCAAGTATGGATTTTCCAATTCTAAGCCATGAAAAGAAGGTAAAAGTTGAATAATACCTGGTTTAAAATTAAAATGAGATGCATCAGGAGGAAAAACTATGCATGATGGTGCACTTGTTCTTGTGGGATTCATGTGGTCTCTAAGTGTTCTAGCATGGTTATTCTCATTATTTTCATTATGAAGTGATTGATTATCATCTTCAGCCATATTTTCTGAAAATGATGAGGATACCCTACAAAGTCTACCACTTGATGTACGTGACCACACTCTCATGCACGTGTAGGAATAAAATAAAAAAAAGAAGAAGAAAGCAAAAGAAGGAGGAAGAAAACAAAATAAAAAGAAACAAAAGAAAAGAAACAAAGTTATATACAAGAAAAGTGAAAAGAGAAAATAAAATAAATACTATAATTTATACAAGAACTTACCTCCCCGGCAACGGCGCCAAAAACTTGACACGACGAAAAGATTGATGTCTTCTCCCAAGTGCAGGAGTGTCGAAGTAATAAATAACCCGGCAAGACCGGGGTCGAACCACAGGGAGGTTAATTGTACAAATTATAAACAACAATTATAAAACAACAATAACAACAACAACAATAGTAATAATAATAATAATAATAGTAGTAGTAGTAGTAGTAGTAGTAGTAGTAGTAGTACTAATAATAATAATAATAATAATAATAATAATAATAATAATAAAGAAAGAGAAGAAGAAGATGATGATGATGATGAGAACTTAGAGATGAAATATTAATGTAAGGATTAAACAATAATAATAACAAATGTCAAGGTTAGAGGTTCCACTAATGGTATATCAAACAAGTATAGTATAAACTCTTATTATTGAATTGGAAACCACACACAAAGGAGGTTCCAATCAGATTATATATTGTTAACATGATTACATTAGTCATCTTATTCAATTAATGCTAATACTTGTAAATCTCGTCAAGCATTCATGATTATAACTTATGTTAACAACAAATCAAGTTCCTTTCATAGCTCAGGTGTCGGTTATACCATACATTATGGGCTATGAAAGTGCCAAGCATTTGTTGTACCAAGTGTTATACAACATAAATCAAGATTAGTCATTTAACAAGCAAAGTATTAAAGAGTGAACAAGATAACAAATATAAAACATGTTAGTATCAAACATTAAAGTCCATATTAAGTTTACATTATACTTATTCTCACACCATTAGTGTAACCTTTTCACCTTGACATAATTAACTTAGCTAGACATAATGAAAGAAAGTAAAATAGATAAACAAGATAAGAACATAAAAGCTAACTAAGTAAAGGAAAGAAAATGAAAGGCATAAACTTGATATTAATGAAAGCAAAGCATAAACATTACAAAAAATACAAAGAGGGAAAGAAAGAGCATGATCTTGATCTGGAAACCAAGATGCCTAAATGCATGGCAAATGCCTCCTTTTATAGGCCAAAATTGGGAACTATTGATTTGATGACTAATTGATAAGTGGGTGGCCAACTTTTGACTTGGTGACAATCCTTATCTTCTCTTGTCTGCCCAAAACGTCATTGATAACGTCAAAACTGGAGCCAGGTGCAAACATGAAAGTTGTAGGCAATTGTCTCAGCTTTCTTGTGTAAAAACTTCAGCTCATTTGGACTTCTAGAACTCCAGATATGGCCAAAATACCGAACAGTGCTTGGGCTGGAAGACAGATTCGGGCTTCTTTGTTGTTGCTACAATTTGGACTTGATAATGGCCTTTTTAGATCTTGGGCTCCATATGAAAGTTGTAGGCCTATGTCTTACCTTTCCATCCATATAAATTGGACCTAAATCTGAGATCTGTAGCTCCAGATATGGCCTAATTACCGAACAGTGTTCCGGTTTGGATTGCACCGACATCTCTTTTCTAAGTTTGACCATCTCTTTGCCTTTGCAATTTAAGTACTTCAAGTCATCAATCAATCTTTTCATTTATTTGATAGGCCTGCATTAAAAATAGACATTTACCATAAATTATAGGTATCTTATATTATTAGATACATTATTATAAAACATATTTTAGTTAAGGAGTTATTGATACTTCAAGTGCAAAATGATGATATAAAACCATGATAAAAATGCACTTTTAAGTACTAATCAATTATACAGACCAAAGAGCATCCTTTTATATTTATATGTACCAAATAGACATGTTAAGATAGTCTTTTCTTGATCCTGAAGATTAATAACAATATGTCGAATCCACTATATCCATTAAGAAAGTAATAAAAGACTTGTTAAATGTTCAAGTATTTAGTCCATAAATGGTAATGGGAAGTGATCTTTATGCGTAGTAAGATTGAGCTTTTAATAATCAACACACATTCTCCAACCAATTGAGATGCGAGTAGAAAAAAGTTCATCATCTTTGTTCTTTATCATTTTAATTCTAGTATTTTTAGGCACCATATAGATTGGCGTTATCCAATTACTGTCCGTTATGAGGCAAATTAATACTACATTCAATAGTTTTAAAATTTCAGCTTTCACTACCTCTATAATAGGCAAATTTAGCCTCACTTGTATTTCCTTTATTAGTTTTGTATTGTCCTAAAATATTATATGATGCATACACAGTGAGGGACTAATGCCTTTAATATTGGTTAAAGTCCAACTGATGGTTATTTTGTGATCAAGCAATAATTTAACCTACATTTTCTCTTACGCATTTGTCAAACCTTTTGCTTAAGGAATTTTCTTAAAACTAAAATTCTTTGAGTTATGACTTACTTTTGGAGTATTGATGGTTATTTTGATTAGTGGAGAAGTAGGTTGTTTCTTCTTTATGATCATTTTAATTTTTATCTCCTCTTCTTCCTCCATCTCAATGTGTTTCTATCTTTACTCTTCAAGTTCTTTCCCACTTTTCAGTGTGATCACATTAACATTCTTTTTTGGATTAAATGCTTGTGAGGGTAATTTTTGCTAACTTATGCTTTTAATTTTCTTACAATTAAAGCTACTTTCCCTATTTGCTTTTCTAAGTTGTAAATACTTAACCTTATTTTCTATTGAAAAGACATAAAATTTTATTGTGAAGTTATTATGTTAGAAGCTAAGGTTTTCATCATTTCACAAAGATCATCACTTAATGACCCTATAGAATTGGAATTTGTAAGTATGGGCGCCTATCTTGCTTAACAATTCTATTAGGGCTAAAATCCATGGGGTGGAACTATCGAATTTGATTATCTTTTTAAGGTAGGTTCCTATAATGTAAGTTCAGGTGATCTCTTCATTCAGGATTGTACGTGTTAGTAAAAGGATCATATTTATACTAGGGTTGACTATTGAATGTTCCATCAACTACATTAGCTTGTTTAATGTAGTCTTCTTACATTGTTAGGCATATATTTGAAGTATGGCCTCGTAATGAGCATATGCTACTAGCTTTCACTTTTTGTACATTTTCACAAGTCAAAAAACACACAAAAGAAGTAAAATCATTAACTTTATTATCAAGGTTAGCAATACTTACCTCGTTTGCTTAGGAAGTCTCCACGTGTGCCAAATTATTTCGAGTTGGCTGTGATATTTAAGATCAATTGGCATGTAACCTTGGGTGTTTTACCTACCAAAACTCCTTCATTTGCCTCATCAATGATACTTCAGTGAATAGGCATTAGCCATTCATAGAAGTATTGAATAAATAGTTAATCGGGTTTGATAATGAAGATATTGAATGCACAATTACTCAAATCTTTCTTAATATTCAAAAAGTGTTTCTTTATGAGATTAATGAATCCCACATATTTATTTTCTTGTGTTGGAAACTGGAGAGGTTGGGAAATACTTCTAAAGGAAAATCTTTTTTATGACATTTCAAGTTCCAATGGAACCAGAAAGAATGGGGAAAGGCCATACTTTTGTTGCATACATTTTGCATACTTTTAAAAAAAAAAGGGAAAGCTTCCAACTTAATTTATGGTTTCATATGGTTTTATGCCAACTTTATACAATTTCATGTCAACATAAACCATGTGGAATTCCTTAACATGATATGAGGGTCTTCCCTGACAACTGCATCAAAATTTATTACGATGTTGCGGTCACATAAATTAATTATGCTAATTTAAATAAATAAAATAGTATAAAGTAAGCCAACGGTCGATCCCACAAGAAACTTTTAGTTTAGATCTTTATGCTAAATGATTCAAAGTTAATGTATCAAGATTATCTAAGCTATGCTAAGGTAAATAAAATAAAGTAATCAACTAAATTAAATAAACCAAAACTTATCTAGAGAAAAACTTTGGTATTAAGTAAACATCCATCGAAGGAAATCAAAATTGATCATTGAAACGGTATGTCAATTTATATTCTGAGTAATTATCTTTCCTTAATATTAGTTAATTAATTGATTATGGCATAAATAACCAGAACCATTAAACAACGACAATGTTTGTAATAGTAATTTAATTAAATATCAATTTTAAGAACTCGATAGATTGATAAATCTACATCATATAATTTTCTACAGTCTATGTTCGATTTAATTAAATGTTTTCCCTTAGATTAACAATATAGATCTACCATAATTATTAAACTTAGTTACTTCACATGTTACATAGCACAACTCTAGTTTTGATAGAAAACTTAACAATAAATTGGTTAAAATTATAGCTCAGAGTTCACTCTAACAATCAACCTAAACAATCATAGAAAATAAACATAGAAACATATTTATACTCATCATATAAACTAAAAAAAAAAGATAAAATAAATCTCATAATTTTTTAAATCCAAAGGCTTCGGTGTTCTTTAAACTAAGAAAAATAACTTAAGTTTGCATGACTATCGAAAAACTAAGGAAAAGCAAAGATGAAAATATAATTTCAGTTGTAAAAAAAAAGGTCAAAATTTATTTTTCTTTCTAGTTGCCTCCCTCTTTTCCTATCTCTCTTTTCTTTTATCTTATAGAAAACCTTAATTCCCACATTTCTACTAATCTATTTGTATCCTTTAAAAAAATTAAGAGTCCTTGTCAAAGTAGACAATCTATATTTAAGTAGTACAATAACTCCTTCCTATAAAAAAGAAAAAATAATCTTACATAAAATTTTCAAGCTTTGACTTTGGACTCAGTGATGTTAATTTACCCAAATAAAGATCTTTTTTTATATGAATAAATAATTGACATGACAGCTTGGATGTTTGAAAGTAAGTTGGACTTATTTTCACAAAACCTATCTACTAGCAGAATTTATGGATTGTTTTAGAAAAATCATCCCTCTTATAGAAGCTCTTTTTCAGATGCAATGTGGTAGGTTGATATGTCTTTAAGTCAAAAGGCCAACAAAATTGATGCATCAAATAGACTTCTTTAACTCAAGATATTCAAGTTAAAATAGCCTAAAATCAAAACTAACAGAATGTAAGACTTGTGTTTGAAAGCTATGATTTCCATGCTTTATATTTTTTTATTTTTCTTTCCATAAATGTATAAAAAGTTATGGATTTTAGATTTATAATGCCATTAGAATCACTTCATTTAAACCTATATAGCTCAAGTTTTGCGTAAAATATCGATCAAAGATCAAATATGTTAATAGTCAACATGAGTTGAAACATGGTCTAAATTATATCTCCAAATTACTCTTTTTTTAATCTTACATCCAGAAATACATTCAAAATATATATATGGGCAAAATACTAGATAAATATAGATAAAATAATATTGGTAGATACAAGAAACATGAGTTGACATTTAGTTGAATATTATGACTCATGTCAAATAAAGATATTAGCTACACAACATGATAATGGTTTAATTAATATTCATTGTTTAGATTTTATTTTTATTATGATATTGTATGCATTTCTTTTTACTATAATAGAATAATTAATTTTTAAAATTTTATCACTAAATGATTAGAAAATGCATAATATAATTTGAAAGCAATCAACAACATGAATGTTGAAAAATAGGTGACAATTTAGCTATTAGAATATGACCTTTAAGAATATAGCTACTAACATATGACAGTTATAATATTTGAATTTTAAAAATAATTACAAATAATCAATTTGAAAAATAATAATAAGATATTTTTAACTCTTTATTTTAGAAAATATGGATGTGAGAATATTGTTTTAGAGAATTTTATAAAATGATTTTTTAGCTATTTTAGCTAAATACTAGATCATTGGCATATATTATTATGGGGTTAGATCAAAATTTATTTTTGAAAGTAAAAAAAAGCTAGGCATTACTAATGTGTTTTTTAGTACAAGAAATTTTAATCGAATGAGAGTTGATTTGATATCACTCGATCAACTTGGCAGGTCAAAGACAACTCATATGACCAATGAAAATATAATTTGACTAAAAAAAAGTGAAGATATCTTAAAAAAAAACATTATTGAGATAAAAACATTTTGGATCAACTATGGTCAACCAGGTTTAATTTGCTAAATCTGAGACATGGATTATAATACCGTGAGAACTTCATAGAAAACAAATAAAAAAAATTATGAAATCTAATTCTCAATCAACTCAATGTTAAAGGTGAGAATTAAAAAAATAATTAAAAATAAAAAAATAGCCCAAATCAACTTAGATTAATATACCAAACCTACAATCTTGATCATAAAACCAAAATAACTCCATAGAAAGTAAATCAAAATAAATTATAAGGTCTAATTTTCAATCAACTCAATTCTGAAACATGAAATTAAAAAATATTCAATTACCAAGAAGGATACAAAAAAATCATTTGAATCAACTCGAGTTAACTCGTTAAACTCATAATCTAGATTATGAGATCAAGATAAGTTCACAAAAACCAAAAAATAAATTAATTATGAATCACAATTTTCAATTAACCCAATGTTCAAGAATAAAATTGAAAAAAGGACATAAAAAAATACAAATCAACCTGGATAATTCATCAAACTCTCAAACCAAGTTATTAAATATTGATAATCTTATAAAAAATCAAAATAAAATATAAAACTCAATTTTCAATCAACTTAATGCTAAAAGTTAAAATTTTAAAAATAATTAAAAAACAAAATAAAAATAACTTAAATCAATTTAAGTTAATTTGTCACACTTGAGATCTAGATAATAAAATTAGAATAACCATATAGAAAGCACAACAAAATAATTTATGAAGTAGTTCTTAGCAAACTCAATATTAAAAAATAAAATTAAATAAAAAATCAAAATACTATTTGAATTAACAATGCTTTGCAAGTAAAATCATCACCTCCTTTAATTTTTATTAATTAATAATTAATTAATTTAGCTAAAAAGTAGAGAACATTTTCTTTGAATTCTATTATTTACCTTCTTCCTTGTTTAAGCGCTCTGTCACGTCTTCGTGTGTGTTTTTGAATTTTGAGGTGCTAGAAGAAATGTTGCTGTTATTCTAAGAAAGTTCTTATATTTTTGCATAGAGGCATGCAATAAGTATGGAACCAAAAAGATTAACAACATTAATGTTGTGTTAGTACTTATTAAAAAGGTTGTGGCGTGAAGAGGAGTTGAAAGACGTTCTTTCGGTGTGAGTTCCTTCGAAACAAAGGGTTTGGGATGATGTTTTCTCAATGATGGGGTTGCAGGAAATTCCATGTTTCTCTTGTCATTGGGCAAATTTCAGTGTGTGTACGTGTGTTAGTTCCAATTGATGTGTAAGATTACGGGAGATTAATATATATATATATATAGATAGATAGAACATGAAAAGAAAGTACAAAACATATATTTCTCAAGTTTGAAATCAAATTCCTTATTACTGAATTTCTTATTTATCCTAGTAAAAAAATGTTATTTAATTGGAATCATTATTTTGTAAAAATAATAATAATAATAATAATTGTTTAAAAAAACTAAAAAATTATATATCAAAATAGTATACCTATATTTTATATTTCTTATAAGATTGAAAGTTTAAAAAATCAAAATCATGTTCAAAATCCATTAAAGAAATTTAATAACCA
This sequence comes from Populus pruinosa, assembly GCA_026413675.1. Taxonomy (NCBI): domain Eukaryota; kingdom Viridiplantae; phylum Streptophyta; class Magnoliopsida; order Malpighiales; family Salicaceae; genus Populus; species Populus pruinosa. The sequence goes on from CM048596.1 coordinate 23,254,335, forward strand.
AAAAAATAATTTCAATAAAATTTTCATGAGAAATTTAACGTTATTATTATCGTCATTCCTAATACATAATAATTTTAAAGTAAATTGCTAAGAATTCAATTAAAAATTTATAATATTATTTAAGAACCATGTCAAAATTAAAAAAGTAAGTGAATTAATATATTTATTTTTTAGATTGCTAAAAAAAACAAATAAAGATAGAAATAAAGGAGCTAGGCATTGAGGCTCAGCCATGCACCTAGCCTTGCAATATTATTTTTATTAAGTGGTGAACAACATGTTATCTATCATTTCTTTTCCTTTCCTAGTCCTAAGCCCAAATAAAAAAGAATTTGACTATTTTAAAAAAGAAATTGAATATGAACAACATGTTGTTCGCTGCAGCACATAATATGTCATTTGCTTGCCTAATTAACAGTAGTCAAGTGGCCAGAAACTAGCCTTTCTATTTTCTAAACTAAACAACCAAATTTTCAATCAATTTTTCAATTAAAAACACTTGAAAAACAACATAAAGAACTAAATAAAGTCACATTTGCTCTTAAGGTTGCTAAAAATACCAAAAACCATCTTAAGAACCCAAATTTTTCAAGCATTTTTTTCTAGAAATTTGAATTAATAGCCACTTCCATCTAACTCTTGTTATTGAATAAAACAATCAGGCACCAAACTTGCTCATTTTTGTGGATGTAATCATGACAATCAATCACCTTTTCTTTTTATCTTTATTTTATGACAAGTCTCTCCCTCATCTAGGAATAAAAAAATAAGTATAATGAACATTTAGACTTATTAGTATTTAAAAGTGTATTTTTATCAAGGTTTTATATCATCATTTTGCACTTAAAGTATCAATAACTCCTTAATTAAAACATATTTCATAATAAAAAGTTTGATACTCTAGGATATCTTTAATTTATGGTAAATGTTCATCTTAAATGCAGGCCTATCACATAAATCAAAAAATTGATTGATGAGTTTAACTATTAAAATTGAGAAGACAAAAAGAGGGTTACGCCTAGAAAATAGATGTTGATTTAGTCCAAACAACAATACTGTTCAGTCGTGGGGTCATATATGAAGCTATAGATCTTGGATTTCAATTTGGTTTATATGGCTAGAAAGGTAAGACATAAGCCTAAAATATTCATAGAAATACAAGACTCAATTTTGCTTTTTAGAAGTCTAAATCTTAGCAACAAAACAGAAGTTAGAATCTATTCTACAGTCCATACACTGTTCAATGTTCAGCCCATATCTTCAATTTGGTTTATATAGCTAGAAAGGTAAGACATAAGCCTAAAATATTCATAGAAATACAAGACTCAATTCTGCTTTTTAAAAGTCCAAATCTTAGCAACAAAAGAGAAGTTAGAATCTATCATGCAGCCCAGACACTGTTCAATGTTCAGCCCATATCTTGATTTATAAAAGTCCAAATACATCGATTTTTTTTATTGGAAAGTTGATACAATTTTCTAGAACTTTCATATAGACAGTCTGTTCAAATTCTAATGTTAGCAATGATGTTTCGTTCAAAAAAGAAAATGAGAATTATTACCAAGTTAAAATATGGTCACCCACTCAACAATTAGTCAACAAATCAATAATTTTAGATTTTGACTTATAAAATGAGATATTTTCCATGCATTTATATATCTTGGTTTTTAGATCAAGATCATGTTCTTACTCTCTTTCTTTATATTTTTTTTTGTAATGCTAAAGTTTTGCTTTTATTAATATCTTGTTTATTTTTCATTTCATTTCCTTCACTTAGTTAACTTATATCTTATTTATATTCTTATCTTATTTATTTATATTTCTATTTTTCATTATGTTTAGTTAAGTTTATTATGTTAGTGTGGAAAGGCTACACTAATGGTGTAATAATACGTATAGTATAAACTCAACATGGGCTTTAATATTTGATACTAACATGTTTTGTATTTGTTATCTTATTCACTCTTAACACTTTGTTTGTTAAGTGGTTAATTTAGATTTATGTTGTATAACACTTGGTACAACAAATACTTGACACTTTTATAGTCCAACCGTATGGTATAACCTACACCTATTCTATGAAAGAAACTTGATTTATTATTAACATAATTTATAATCACGAATACCTAACAACATTTACAAACATTACAATTATTTAAATAAAATAAATAATGTAATTATATTAACAATTTATAATCCAATTGGAACCTCCTTTGTGTATGGTTTCTAATTAAGTAATAAAAAGGGTTTATACTATGCTTATTTGAAACATCATTAGTGGATCCTTTAATCTTGACAATTATTTTATCATTGTTTAATCTTCACATTAATCTTACATTTTAAAGTCCTCTTTAACTTCTTCTTCATATTATTATTATTATATTATTAATTTATATAGTTAACCTCCCTATGGTTCGACCTCGCTCTTGGTGGGTTATTTATTACTTCGACACTCTTATACTTGGAAGAAGACATCAATCTTTTGATTATGTCAAGTTTTTGGCACCGTTGCTGAGGATGTAAACTTTTGTATAGATTATAGTATTGATTTTATTTTCTCTTTTCTTATATCTAACTTTGTTTCTTTTATTTTGCTTTTTTTTTTCTTTGTTTTCTTCTTCCTTTTATTCTCTTCTTACACGTGCATGAGAATTTAGTCACGTACATTAAATAGTATACTTTGTAGGGTATCCTCATCATTTTCATAAAATATGGCCAAAAAAGATAACTAGTTGCTTCATAATAAGAATAATTAGAATAATCGTATCAAAACACTTAGAAACCACATAAATCCAATAAGAACAAGTGTATCCTCATGCATAGTTTTTTCTCCTGATGTATCTCATTTTAATTTTAAGCCACATATTATTTAATTTTTACCTTTTTTTCATAACTAAGATTTAGAAAATCCATACTTGCATTTAAGGGAATTAGAGGAGGTTTGTAACACCTATAATATCTTAAATTGTAGCATAAACAACATCAGATTAAAGCTTTTTTCTTTTTGAATAGAAGATAAAGCTAAAACATGGTTATAAAATTTGAGACCAGGATCCATTGTACTTAGGATGAAATACTACAATAGTTTTTAAATAAGTTTTTTCCATCTCACATAACAAACTCTTTTAAAAGAAAAATCACCACTTTCATTCAAAAATTAAGAGAAAGATTTTACCAATATTATGATAGATATCGAGACTTGCTTAATACTTGCCCTAATAATGGTTTTGAAATATAGAGATTGGTTTTATATTCTTATGGAGGGTTAACACCTAGAGATAGGCAAATGGTTGAATTGATGTGTAATGGAACTTTTAAAGATAAAGACCTAAAAAAAAACAATGGAGTGCCTAGACTTGCTAGCTGAAAATACTCAAAATTAGGACACTATAGGCACTTATAAGGCATTAAGTAAAACTCAACCTCATACATCTAATGAAGGAATGAATAACCTTAGGGAAGATCATGACTTCCAAGCTAAATTTGCATCTTTAGCTAGAAAAGTTGAAGCACTAAATTGAAAAGGAGTGGTTAATTAAAATCTATTCAAGATATTGTGTATCTAATTTATTAAACATATAAACACTCAATCAATGATTGTCCAATTTTATCTTTTTTTAAGGAATGTCTCTATGAAAAAGCTTATGTTTTAAACAGTTTCCAATAACCTAATTATAATCTATACTCGCAAACATAGAACCCTAGTTAGAAAATCACCCAAATTTCAGTTGTAAGAGTGATAATAATAATGCATAAACTTCACAGCCATCGTTTCAAATACACTATAATTTTTAAAATTCTAATGGATATACATCTTCTTATGCTCCTCCTCCTAGAAGAAATGTTAAAGAAATATTACATGCATTCATTGAAAAGCAATAGGCAATCAACACTCAAAATGCTCAAACTATGGTAGATTTGAAAAATACTCTTGCAAACTTCACATCTGCTCTTAGTTTTTAAGAGAAAGATAAGTTTTCATCTCAAACATAGCAAAATCCCAAAAGGCAATACAATGCAAATGCAAGTAGTTCTGGAAGTCAACACGTGGATCAAGTCAAACCAGTCATTACTCTTCGCAATAGTAAGATTATTGAAAAAACCCACTTTTAAACCCTGTGAGAAAAATAATGAGTCAATCTCTGAGAGTAAGGAAGGGGTTAAATCTGAACATTACAAAGAAAAGATTGATTCTTTGTCAACACTTTTATTTTCTCATGTCATAACTAAATAAAAAAAATTCAGTCACAACTCTGAAATCTTTGAAACTTTTAAATAAATAAGAATCAATATACCTTTATTGGATGCTATTAAACATATTCCTTCTTATGCTAAATTTTTGAAAGATCCATGCACTGTGAAGAGGAAATTGAATGTGAAAAAGAAAACCTTTTTAACCTAATAAATAAGTGTATTTTTTATAACAATAATGCCTTAAAATATAAAGACCCTAGTTGTCCTATAATTTCTTACTTTATTGTAGAATATAGAATTGAAAGAGCTTTACTTAATCTTGGAGTTAGTGTGAATTTACTTTCATATTCAATTTTTCAAAATCTCAATCTAGATGAGTTAAAAGCAACTTCTATAACTCTTTTACTTGTTGATAGATCTATAAAAGTACCTCGAAAAATAGTTGAGGATGTGTTAATACAAGTTGATAATTCATTTCCTATTATTTTAGGACGTTTGTTTCTTGCAGTATCTAATACATTGATTAATTGTAGAAATAGACTAGTAAAGCTATCATTTGAAAACATGACATTAGAGATGAATATTTTTAACAATTACAAGCAACCTGGAGATGATAATGATTTATTAGAAGTGGACTTTACTGAAAAATTAGTTCATGATCAATTTGAAACCACTTTTAGTGAAACTAAGATTGATGAATCTGATGATTTTTAAATAGTTTATTTTCAAGAAGAATCAAAGATAAATAGTTAAAGACCAAAAATTAAGGAATTACTATCACGATCAATTGAGTTTATACCTTCAAATTTTCAAGCATCAAAACCTAATTTGAAGACATTACCATTCAATCTCAAATACTTATTTTTATGAGAAAATGAAACTTTTCCAGTAATAATCTCTTCCAAACTTGATACACATTAAGAAAGTAAGTTATTACAAACTTTGAAAATGCACAAAAATGCATAACGATGAACCATAGCTGATATAAAAAGAATTAGTCCTTTGATTTGCACATAGAATTTATTTGGAGCAAAATGCTAAATCCTCTAGAGAAATGTAACAAAGACTTAATCCTAATACAAAAGTGGTAGTGAAAAATAAAGTCATTAAGCTTCTAGATAATGGAATCATTTATTCTATTTTTAACAGCAAATGGGTAAGTCCTACCCTAGAAGTTTAGAATCGGTGTGATAACAAATGAGAAAAATAAGTTAATTTCAACTAGGACTATTACTAGTTGGCGCATATGCATTGACTATAAGAAAAATTAATTCAATGACTAAAAAAGATCATTTTCCTTTACCTTTCATAAATCAAATCCTAGAAAGAGTTGCATGTTATGAATTTTATTGTTTTCTAGATAGCTATTCAAGTTACAACCAAATTAAAATTATATTGGAAGATCAAGAAAATACTACTTTCACATGTCTATTTATTATTTTTGCAAATCAAATTATGCCTTTCAAATTATGTAATGCATTAACCACATTTCAAAGATGCATGCTTAGCATATTTAGTGATATAGTTGAACATTTTCTTGAGATTTTTATGAATGATTTTTTTGTTTTTAGTGATTCATTTGATGATTATTTGACTAACTTAGAAAAGATTTTGAGAACGTGTGAAGAGAAGAATCTTGTATGGAATTAGAAAAAATGTCACTTTACATTAATATTCTATCTCAAAGTTCTCTTCTTCTTCTTCTTCTTCTTCTTCTTCTTCTTCTTCTCTTTTTTTTTATTGTTATTATTATTATAATTGTTATTGTTATTATTATAATTGTTATTTTTATTATTATTGTTGTTATTACTATTGTTGTTGTTGTTGTTATTTATAATTTGTACAATTTACCTCCCTATGGTTCGACCCCAGTCTTGCCGGGTATTTATTACTTCGACATTCCTGCACTTGGAAGAAGATATCAATCTTTTAGTCATGTAATGTTAAATAAGCAAAAGTAAAATAACATATAAGAGATATTAATTGCAACATGTATTTCAAAATTATTTTAAAATACTATATATCAAAAAACATATTAGTTAAAAAAAAAAGCAATATTAGAAGAAAAATAATAGCCTAGTTGTTATGGTTTAACTCATTAAACCTATGACTCGGCTTATAAACTTAATCAACTTAAATATTTTTTTCTTAGATTTATTTTCAGCCTTATAAAGAAAACAAAAGAGGGCCAAAAAGCAACGCCTTTATTTTTTGAAAAAAAAAAAAGCTTGTGACACATTGCCTGCCTACACAAATGATATGTCGTCTGCAAAGCTAGATTCCAGTCACCATAATGGTGGTTGGAAAATTGAGTAGCTAGTCTTCTAACTGAAAAAATCAATTTTCAAGCTATTTTAACCTAAAAACACTTTACCAACATCCTTATAATACTAGAAAACCATTTCATCAACTCTAAATATCCAAAAAATGGTCCAAAAACTTAAAATCAAATTGATTTGGTTTTTAGTTTCTCATATTAGATCTAGTTTTTCATGCAACATCGAGGCTCTGAAAAATCACCATGAAGCCCCTCTCATCTCATAAAATTCATGAACACCAAAAAAAAACTCATTCTAATGGCAACAAATTAATAAAGTAAATGATAACTTTCTCTTTCATTATTGGAATCTAGTAACCTCTCTTTTTTTTTTCTTTAACTAGAGGCAGAAAAATAACATAAATAAACTTGTATATCAAAATTAATTTTTAAAAAGTTTAAGAGATCTAAATTATATACATTGTGTTATTTTTAAAGATTGTAGATCTAAGTGCATTTTTCACGGAATTTTTAGTGTACCACCGTGTTTGATGTCTTTTTTCATCTCGGTTCCCCTTTCAACTTCATCATTGACTAAAAATTCAAACACAATTAGCCTTTGATTAAAACACATGAGATAAAACTTTGAGAATCAAAATGAATTATTGAAAAATATATAATATTTCCATGGTATTTTGTGAGTACGTTGACAATGTCGGCTAAAAGTAAACACTTCACACGTTTTAGACCTTTACATAATTAGTGAACATCTAGTAGTGATCATGCAGCCTGACAATTACCCAGTACTAATCATATTGATGAATATGTTATGCTAACCCACTTGCCGAATAAATTTTCCTTTTCTTTGTTCGTTTTGTTTTCTTCCTCTTGTTTACATCCATTAATGCTAAGCTGACGGAGCTTGCTCTTCTTTATTCAAGTTGGCCATTTACCGTACGACTGATAAGGCAACTTGTTACATTAGCCAGCTCTTTTGGAGATCAATCCATGTAAATTGTTGCTTGTCTGCATAATACCTTTGTAAATGTATATATACTCGCATCAAAACCCCTAGGCCTCCTTCCTTGCCGCCCAAGTTAGCCCCGATCGAGTGACCTGTTGTACAAAAAGCGAAGGAAATTGATTTGGATGAAAGGTCGTCTGGAAGACCAATTACATGATCCAAATTAAGCAAGACCCTTTCCCTTACCCTTTCTGGCTTTGGGGGGAAAAGGTCTCTAATTTCAATCATTTGCTCCTCTACGACGAGAAGGAATATGTTGCGCCAGCTCCTGCCTGTCTCTCTAGGCCAGGAAGGGGCAATGGGCTGCAAAAGTTTTGGAGGTGGACGCATGATTTTCGAGAAAAAGTTTGTACACTATTTGTACTGTGCGACTGTGGCCATTGCTCTTACATTCACGAAATGTCAAAGGCTGCAATTATAGCTGAGATGTTCTTTTTCAATGAATTAGCCAAATGGGGCAATTCAATTGGTGGGAGAGAAAGCGAAACCAACAACTAGAAATGGGTCCATTAATTGTCGAGTTACGAGAGGTTGCTGCAGCTGAAGTGGCATTGCAAGCAGTTCTGCCATCATTTTGTTATTGCGCAAGAGAGGGGAAAATAATTCAAAATACCAAATGGCAGTTCATTCTACAACCACCGCCAACGCCTTTCTCTTTGATGTCATGCGTCCTTTCGAGCCAGTTTTGCAGTCAGGGATATATTTCTTTCTAGGTTAGGTTTTAGAAATATCAAGTCCTTTCAGCTAAAATATATGTACACGTTTTGAAACAAGTGATTAGCTAAGCTCTTTTATAAAGTGACGTTGTCTCTCCTCCCCCAGCAAATCAAGCTTAATTTAAGTTGATTTTAATTAATTTAATATATTATTTTTTAAATATTTTTTTAAAAATATTATCTAAAAATTTTATAGTTAAATTATATTTTTATCAGTTATTTTTAAATTTATTAAATTAACTAAATTATATTGAATCAATCTTCATATAATTTTAAAAAATATATCATAAAATACATTAATAATATATAAATTTCTTTTTACATTCAAAAATAAATTTAGGTGGACTGATAATCTAGCATGAATTGTACATGAAAAGCATTAAAGTACTTTTGTATGTTAGGATCTGATTGAACATTTTGGATGCATTAAGGATTTAATTATGAAAGATGTTGAAGATTTATTTCAGAATTTTGTGTAAAGAAATGTTTGAAAGTATAGTAAGAGTTATTTTTTAAAGTTTTTTTTTACTTGAAAATTTATTAAAATAATATTTTTAAATAAAATTATTTTTAGCATTATGATTTAAAAATATAAAAATAATTTAAAATAAATAATAATAATAATTAACTCTTTTTAAATAATTTTAAAATATAAAAATAAATAGAATCTAAGATGAGGATTAAAGAATAAACTGTTGGGTAATAAAATAAACTATCCATGATAGTTCGTGATTTATCATCTCTTTCTTTTTCGATGAAAGCACTATGCTTTGTCTAATTTTTTGGTTGAAGTAGATCTACTTTACACAATAATTTTGTTTAGACCGTGCATTAACAAGGAATTTTTTAATTTTTTTTTCAGAAAGTAAAGTGAGAAACTAGAAATAAAGTTTTATAATGATCCAAAGAATCGTATCTAATCCTACTAAAAAAAATAATAAAAAATATCTCTTTTATAATAAAAAAAATATTATTTTTTTAATTTCCTCTTTCTTATTTTTCTTTACCTTTATATCTTTAGACTAGTTATAACGAGAAACATCAAATCTCTTAGGCCTACCACTATTGTAATTTCGCTAATCCTGCCAGCACGGACTAATTAAAAAAGAAGGGAAAAAAGCACGCTTGAATGCCGTAGCCAAAGGATCGAAAAGCAACACTGTATCCACAAAATATCAGACACGTGACAGGCATGTTGGAATTTTTGGTCCCATAACTGACACACTCCTCCCTGCATTATGGTCGGAGAGTCTAATAACTTTTGTTTTAAAAATGTATTTTAGATATTAAATTTATATTTTATTTATATAATTTTAATATAAGAATTTAAAAAATTATTTTTATATATTTTTTTATGTAAAACAAACTTTTTCCAAAAAATTATATTTCATAACAACAAACATACAATTAACTTGTTGCCCTCTTTCCCCCCTTCCATAACCATTTTTATATTTCTTTTCATATAAAAAAATATTTAAATTAACTAATTTAATATTTTTCAAGAAAGTACACATGAAAATATCTTTGAAAAGTAAGTAAAACAAAAAACAGCCCCCAAATGCTATTCACCCGCCACTCAACTCACCACCATTCATAACTCCCCACGTGTCACTTGCTTTATAGCCGGCAACCGTACTTCGCCGCAAAATGACATCAACCTGGCCGAGCTTTGTTGTAAGCATGACACAACACATATTTTAATTATAAATAAAACCAATTGGTGGAGGGGAAAACACTAATTCCCCGCACCCATAAATATGTGGATTATGGTTTTTTCTTTGGCATTTTGACTTTTTTTCAACCTTTAGTTATTAATTTTTTTAGTTCTTGTATAATGTGTTTATAGAAATTTAGAATAAATAATTTATTTTAATTTATTTTTATATAATTATAACAATATAAAAAAATTATCAAAACATTAAATTAATATAAAAAAGTATCTTAATATCAAGATATGATCTATGTTAAAAACAAATATAGTTGAATAATAAATAAGTTTTAAAAAACTAGGTTATTAAATTTTATAGAATTAATAATTTGATCTACGAGTTTGATAAAATAACCCTGGTTACTTTTCTTTATGGATTTAAAGGGGAGCTTTTTTTTAATTAAATTTAATTATGTAATCGTCTATTTTTTTATCATATAATTAATAACAAAAACTTTGAAAAAAAATGTTATTTAGTATAGAAAGTTTATAGACTTATTGACATGTATGATGAGTTTAATTTATATATATATATATATATATATATATATTAATTTCATTCCTTAATATTAAGAATGTGTTTGATATTACGGTAACTATTGTGGTTGTAATTTAAAAAAAATATTTTATAAAAAATACTTTTAATTGAGGTTGGTTCGAAAAAATAGGTGTTTGGTTAAAACTGTGGTTAAAATTGATGTTGAATAAAAAGTAGTTTAATGTGTTTGGTTAAAAATGCTTTTGAAATTGAGGTTATAAAATAATTTTAATATATATATATATATATATTAATATTTATGGTTTTAAATTTAAATATTATAGAATTAACTACTCCTATTACATCATGAAATAAATAATACTTGATATAAAATATTTTTATTATTATTTCATTAAACTATTATAATTTCATTACTGATTAGTACTTAAAAGTGCATTTGTATCATGGTTTTATATCATCATTTTGCACTTGAAGCATCAATAACTCCTTAACTAAAATATGTTTTATAATAATGTATCTAATAATATAAGATACCTATAATTTGTGGTAAATGTCTATTTTTAATGCAGGCCTATCAAATAAATGAAAGGATTGATTGATGACTTGAAGAACTTAAATTGCAAGGATAAAGAGATGGTCAAACTTAGAGAAGAGATGTCGGTGCAATCCAAACCGGAATACTATTCGGTAATTGGGCCATATATGGAGCTACAGATCTCAGATTTAGGTCCAATTTATATGGATGGAAAGGTAAGACATAGGCCTACAACTTTCATATGGAGCCCAAGATCTAAAAAGGCCATTATCAAGTCCAAATTGTAGCAACAACAAAGAAGCCCGAATCTGTCTTCCAGCCCGAGCACTGTTCTGTATTTTGGCCATATCTGGAGTTCTAGAAGTCCAAATGAGCTGAATTTTTTACACAAGAAAGCTGAGACAATTGCCTACAACTTTCATGTTTGCACCTGGCTCCAGTTTTGACGTTATCAATGACGTTTTTGGCAGACAAGAGAAGATAAGGATTGTCACCAAGTCAAAAGTTGGCCACCCACTTATCAATTAGTCATCAAATCAATAGTTCCCAATTTTGGCCTATAAAAGGAGGCATTTGCCATGCATTTAGGCATCTTGGTGTTCAGATCAAGATCATGCTCTTCCTTTCTCTCTTTGTATTTTTTATGCTTTGTTTTCATTAATATCAAGTTTATGCCTTTCATTTCCTTTCCTTTACTTAGTTAGCTTTTATGTTCTTATTTTGTTTATCTATTTTGCTTTCTTTCATTATGTCTAGCTAAGTTAATTATGTCAAGGTGAAAAGGTTACACTAATGGTGTAAGAATAAGTATAATGTAAACTTAATATGGACTTTAATGTTTGATACTAACATGTTTTATATTTGTTATCTTGTTCACTCTTTAATACTTTGCTTGTTAAATGACTAATCTTGATTTATGTTGTATAACACTTGGTACAACAAATGCTTGGCACTTTCATAGCCCATAATGTATGGTATAACCGACACCTGAGCTATGAAAGGAACTTGATTTGTTGTTAACATAAGTTATAATCATGAATGCTTGACGAGATTTACAAGTATTAGCATTAATTGAATAAGATGACTAATGTAATCATGTTAACAATATATAATCTGATTGGAACCTTCTTTGTGTGTGGTTTCCAATTCAATAATAAGAGTTTATACTATACTTGTTTGATATACCATTAGTGGAACCTCTAACCTTGACATTTGTTATTATTATTGCTTAATCCTTACATTAATATTTGATCTCCAAGTTCTCATCATCATCATCTTCTTATTCTTCTCTTTCTTTATTATTATTATTATTATTATTATTATTATTATTATTATTATTACTACTACTACTACTACTACTACTATTATTATTATTATTATTATTATTATTATTATTATTATTATTATTAGTACTACTACTACTACTACTACTATTATTATTATTATTATTATTATTATTATTACTATTGTTGTTGTTGTTATTGTTGTTTTATAATTGTTGTTTATAATTTGTACAATTAACCTCCCTGTGGTTCGACCCCGGTCTTGCCGGGTTATTTATTACTTCGACACTCCTGCACTTGGGAGAAGACATCAATCTTTTAGTCGTGTCAAGTTTTTGGCGCCGTTGCCGGGGAGGTAAGTCCTTGTATAAATTATAATATTTATTTTATTTTCTCTTTTCACTTTTCTTATATATAACTTTGTCTCTTTTATTTTGTTTCTCCTTATTTTGTTTTCTTCCTTCTTCTTTTGTTTTCTTCTTCCTTTTATTTTATTCCTACACGTGCATGAGAGTGTGGTCACGTACATCAAGTGGTAGACTTTATAGGATATCCTCATCATTTTCAGAAAATATGGCCGAAGAAGATAATCAATCACTTCAAAATGAGAATAATGAGAATAACCGTGCTAGAACACTTAGAGACCACATGAATCCCACAAGAACAAGTGCACCATCATGCATAGTTTTTCCTCCCGATGCATCTCATTTTAATTTTAAACCAGGTATTATTCAACTTTTACCATCTTTTCATGGTTTAGAATTGGAAAATCCATACTTGCATTTAAGGGAATTTGAGGAGGTGTGCAACACATATAATAACTTAAATTGTAGCATGAACACCATCAGATTAAAGCTTTTCCCTTTTTCATTAAAAGATAAAGCTAAAACATGGCTACAAAATTTGAGACCAGGATCCATTCGTGCTTGGGATGAAATGCAACAACAGTTTTTAAAGAAGTTTTTCCCATCTCATAGAACAAACTCTTTCAAAAGACAAATCACCACTTTCACTCAAAAACCAGGAGAAACATTTTACAAATGTTGGGATAGGTATCGAGACTTGCTTAGTACTTGCCCCCATCATGGTTTTGAAACATGGAGATTGGTTTCACATTTCTATGAAGGGTTAACACCTAAAGATAGGCAAATGGTTGAATTGATGTGCAATAGAACTTTTGAAGATAAAGACCCTGATGAAGCAATGGAGTACTTAGACTTGTTAGCTGAAAATGCTCAAAATTGGGACACCGCGGGTACATATGAGGCACCGAGTAAAACTCAACCTCATACATCTAGTGGAGGTATATACAACCTTAGGGAAGATCATGACCTTCAAGCCAAGTTTGCATCTTTAGCTAAAAAAGTCGAGGCACTAGAATTGAAAAAGAGTGGTCAATTAAAATCTGTTGAAAACATTGTGTGTCAAATCTGTGAAACAAATGAACACTCAACCAACGATTGTCCAACCTTGCCTTCTTTTAAAGAATGTCTCCATGAACAAGCCCATGCTTTAAACAGTTTCCAAAGGCCCAACCACAACCCATACTCCCAAACATACAACCCTGGTTGGAGAAATCACCCAAATTTTAGTTGGAAGAGTGAGAACGACAATGCACAAACTTCACAACCACCATTTCAAGCACACCATAATTTCCAAAATTCTCATGGATATGCACCTTCTTATGCTCCACCTTCTAGAAGAAATCTTGAGGAAACATTGCATGCATTCATTGAAAAGCAAGAGACAATTAATACTCAACTTGTTCAAAACATGACAGATTTTAAAGATACTCTTGCTAAATTAACATCTGCTCTTAGTTTCCAAGAGAAAGGTAAGTTTCCATCTCAAACACAACAAAATCCCAAAGGGCAATACAATGCAAATGCAAGTAGTTCCGGAAGCCAACATATGGATCAAGTCAAATCAGTCACTACTCTACGCAGTGGTAAGGTTATTGAAAAACCCTCTCTTGAACCTTATGAGAAAGATGATGAGTCAATCTCTGAGGGCAAGGAAGGGGTTGAATCTGAAAATTGTAAAGAAACGACTGATTCACCACCAGCACTTCCATTTCCTCAAGCCATGACCAAACAAAGAAAAGTCAATCACAATTCTGAAATTTATGAAATTTTCAAACAGGTAAGGATCAATATACCTTTGCTGGATGCTATTAAACAGGTTCCTTCCTATGCTAAATTTTTGAAAGATCTATGCACTGTGAAGAGGAAACTGAATGTGAAAAAGAAAGCCTTTCTAGCCGAACAAGTAAGTGCTATTCTTCAAAACAATAATGCTTTGAAATATAAAGACCCTGGTTGTCCTACAATTTCTTGCTTTATTGGAGAGCATAAAATTGAAAGAGCCTTACTTGATCTTGGAGCTAGTGTGAATTTACTTCCATATTCAGTTTTTCAAAGTCTCAATCTAGGTGAGTTAAAACCAACTTCTATATCTCTTTTACTTGCCGATAGATCTGTAAAAGTGCCTAGAGGAATAATTGAGGATGTGTTAGTACAAGTCGACAAATTCATTTATCCTGTGGATTTTATTGTCTTGGACACAGAACCTGTTGAAGCATGTAATTCATTTCCTGTTATTTTAGGACGTCCCTTTCTTGCAACCTCTAACGCATTAATTAATTGTAGGAATGGACTGATGAAGCTATCATTCGGAAACATGACATTGGAGATGAATATTTTCAACATTTGCAAGCAACCTGGAGATGATAATGATTTACAAGAAGTAGATCATATTGATGAATTAGTTTATGATCAACTTGAATCTACTTTAAGTAAAAATGAATCGGATGAAACTAAAGATTTGCAAATGATTTATTCTGAGGAAGAAATCATGGATGAAACAAGTACCGAAAATGTTGATGCGAATCTTTTGTCAACAGTGACAACAGATTCGACATCTGACATCACACCAATCGATGATTACTTTCCTAACGAATCCTTACTTTCTCTTAGTCCAATGCCTTGGTATGATAAAAATATCAATTTTCTTGCTTTAGGAGATTTGCTAGTTGATTGGAGTACTCAAGACAAAGAAAAGTTTTTGAACGAAGTGAAGAGCTTTTATTGTGATGACCCTAACTTATTCAAATATTGTCCTGATCAAATATTTCAAAGATTCATTCCCGACAATGAGGTAAGTAGTGTCATTAAACTTTGTCATTCTAAAGCATGTGGAAGTTATTTCTCGTCAAAAAAGACAACTGCAAAAATCTTACAAAGTGGATTTTATTGGCCCACCATGTTCAAAGACACACATGCATTCTGCAAAACTTGTGAAAATTGTCAAAAGATTGATACTGGTCAAAAAGTTTTGTTGGATAATTCTCAACTCTATGCATTCCCTAAAGAGCTAAGATCAAGATGGAACAATTCTTATGGGGCCTGTGATATTGAGAATTCAATTAATGACAATGATTTTAAGGAAAATGGACATCGTTTGAAAGCTTACTTTGATAATTTTCCTAGTGAAAATGAATCAGCTGGTTTGAATGATCTTGTAGATAAAGGTTGATTATTTTGTTTTTCTCATATTTTTTTTTTTGTGTTTCTTTTTGAGTGATTTTTGCAAGTTTCTCTCACCCCGGTCAAATGGCGGATAACGGTACTCCGTGACTTAAGTCGGTTCTTTCAGTTTCCCACAATTACTGATATTTGTGTATATATCTTTGTGCAATTCTTTGAATCTCTCTTCCAATTCTCATTTGAAAATGGACACTAATCTTGAAAAATTGAAAAAGTATTTTCCCGCTCTGCCTCAAAATGCGATTACAAAAATTTACCGTGCTAGATGTGCAAGATTGAGATTGTTAATGAATCATGGAATTCCTGAAGATATTCGCTGGTTGATTGAAGCAAAGGTCCGATTATCAGGTGAGTCCTCTAACTTCATTTCACACATGCCTGGAACAGGTAAAAGCACTTTTGCAAAGAAGCGTCGTGCAAAACGACTGGATGTCTGTCATCGATGTGCTAGATGGACTTGTAATACACAATGTCGTTCTTTAGGAATGGTATCTATAAACCGTGAAGATAAAATACAATTCATTAAGGATGGCCTGAGTAAGGAGTCTTTAGATAATCTTCTATTGACTCTTGAGACGCATCCTAGTGGAGATGTGCATCGTGCAATTTATGATTTATGGCCACTATTTCATAAAGAACATGATCGACTTAGTCTTGGGAATCTGACTAAAAAAGACCCTGTTTGCCAGTTTTTAAGAAAACTGGATGGGAAGCCTATCCCCGACCCATAGAGGGCGTTTAAGCCGTTCTTGGACGTAAAACCAAGGGAAGATGTGAGCCACAATCACAACTGCGATTTGAGTCTTAGCTTGTAAAAATTTGTGTCTTTTCTTTTTATTAATAGCATAATATTTGTGTTTTGTCATTTCTTATTTTTGTTTCAGTGTCTTTCAGGTTTGTCAGTGTTCGTTATTTCAGGTGATATCTTCTATACTCTATCTTTCTACCTTAGAACATTGAGGACAATGTCTCGTTTTGGTTGGGGGGAGAGGGTAGTAGTTGATAAAAAAAAAATTGTTTTTCATTTCATAAAGCATGTGCATAATTGTTGTTACTAGGATGGCAGAGTAAAGGAGCTCTTTTGTTAAAATGACTCTTGAGACGCATCTTAGTAACCATTCTTAACAAGGTCTATTATAATACTTCCTGAAATATTCAGGTTTACAAACTCTCGTATTGTTACCACTTAATTCTGCTCATATACTTATTTAACATGTATTCTTAAACCTTAATTTACACACACACTTTAACATATGATTGTGGGTTGCATATTGGATTATTACATTATTTATGTTCTTTTGTTAAAGGTAACAACTAAGGGAAAGGGATTGTATATAATTAAAAAAAAACAAAAACATGAAAAAAAAAAGAAGAAAAAAAGAAAGAAAAAAAAAAGAAAAAAAATGATGATAATAAAGTTGTAGATAAGTTTGGTTTCGTAGCCTCCCTAACTTAAGCAATTAAGCCCGAAGGGGTGTTTTAACACCTAATACCCTAAAGTCAACTGACTTGGGAGCTATTGGCCCAATGCTTGTTACATGGGTTGAGGAGAAAAGCTTAAGGGAATCAAACATTGCACTATCTACATATCAGTATCTGCGACCCGAGTTACTAAGCTCGTAGGGGTGTCTTAACACCTAATGCCCTAAGACCAACTGGTCTGGGAGTCATTAGCTGAAAGCTCGTTACATGGGTTAAAGATGCATAATGCTTTTCTTTTAAATTATATGTATATATTTAAAAAAAAATAAAGAAAAAAAAAGACAAAAAGAAGACAAAAATAATAATCCCAACCCAAGGAAGGTAACCTTAAACATTAGAACAAAAATTTTGTTTTCTTCCAAGAAAAGCCCCATAATTATGTGTTGATACATTGAGCATAAAAAAAAGGTTTATTAATATCTTGTTAAGAGGTATTGAGCAGATATATAAATTTAATGAGAGTTTGTTTATCTGGATAGATTAATGGAAGTTAAATGATGAATACCTTGCTTTGTGAAATTTGCAAATTGTTTTAACGCTTTAATTACTAGGGACTAGTAATAAGCTGGTTGAGGGGTGTGATTAGTACTTAAAAGTGCATTTGTATCATGGTTTTATATCATCATTTTGCACTTGAAGCATCAATAACTCCTTAACTAAAATATGTTTTATAATAATGTATCTAATAATATAAGATACCTATAATTTGTGGTAAATGTCTATTTTTAATGCAGGCCTATCAAATAAATGAAAGGATTGATTGATGACTTGAAGAACTTAAATTGCAAGGATAAAGAGATGGTCAAACTTAGAGAAGAGATGTCGGTGCAATCCAAACCGGAATACTATTCGGTAATTGGGCCATATATGGAGCTACAGATCTCAGATTTAGGTCCAATTTATATGGATGGAAAGGTAAGACATAGGCCTACAACTTTCATATGGAGCCCAAGATCTAAAAAGGCCATTATCAAGTCCAAATTGTAGCAACAACAAAGAAGCCCGAATCTGTCTTCCAGCCCGAGCACTGTTCTGTATTTTGGCCATATCTGGAGTTCTAGAAGTCCAAATGAGCTGAATTTTTTACACAAGAAAGCTGAGACAATTGCCTACAACTTTCATGTTTGCACCTGGCTCCAGTTTTGACGTTATCAATGACGTTTTTGGCAGACAAGAGAAGATAAGGATTGTCACCAAGTCAAAAGTTGGCCACCCACTTATCAATTAGTCATCAAATCAATAGTTCCCAATTTTGGCCTATAAAAGGAGGCATTTGCCATGCATTTAGGCATCTTGGTGTTCAGATCAAGATCATGCTCTTCCTTTCTCTCTTTGTATTTTTTATGCTTTGTTTTCATTAATATCAAGTTTATGCCTTTCATTTCCTTTCCTTTACTTAGTTAGCTTTTATGTTCTTATTTTGTTTATCTATTTTGCTTTCTTTCATTATGTCTAGCTAAGTTAATTATGTCAAGGTGAAAAGGTTACACTAATGGTGTAAGAATAAGTATAATGTAAACTTAATATGGACTTTAATGTTTGATACTAACATGTTTTATATTTGTTATCTTGTTCACTCTTTAATACTTTGCTTGTTAAATGACTAATCTTGATTTATGTTGTATAACACTTGGTACAACAAATGCTTGGCACTTTCATAGCCCATAATGTATGGTATAACCGACACCTGAGCTATGAAAGGAACTTGATTTGTTGTTAACATAAGTTATAATCATGAATGCTTGACGAGATTTACAAGTATTAGCATTAATTGAATAAGATGACTAATGTAATCATGTTAACAATATATAATCTGATTGGAACCTTCTTTGTGTGTGGTTTCCAATTCAATAATAAGAGTTTATACTATACTTGTTTGATATACCATTAGTGGAACCTCTAACCTTGACATTTGTTATTATTATTGCTTAATCCTTACATTAATATTTGATCTCCAAGTTCTCATCATCATCATCTTCTTATTCTTCTCTTTCTTTATTATTATTATTATTATTATTATTATTATTATTATTATTATTATTATTATTACTACTACTACTACTACTACTACTACTACTATTATTATTATTATTATTATTATTATTATTATTATTATTAGTACTACTACTACTACTACTACTACTATTATTATTATTATTATTATTATTATTATTACTATTGTTGTTGTTGTTATTGTTGTTTTATAATTGTTGTTTATAATTTGTACAATTAACCTCCCTGTGGTTCGACCCCGGTCTTGCCGGGTTATTTATTACTTCGACACTCCTGCACTTGGGAGAAGACATCAATCTTTTAGTCGTGTCAATTACATATAAAATTCAGCCGATAAGAACTACAATTTTTATAATTTTGTGAGCGTGTAATAAAATCAAATAAAATATTATTAGGTATAAAATTGATATTATAGTGCAAGTGAATTTAATTCACTCTGAACTAGTTTTTTTTAAAAAAAAACTATTAAAAAAATTAACACATTGAAACTATGCACGCGAACGGTGCAATTCACTGAACACCTATCACAGTTGAAACTCTCGTAAAAAAGCAGTATTTTATTACTTCTAAAAAATCATGGTCCCATCGCATATAAATGGCAGAACCATGTATTTTGATTATTTAACTATTTATAACCAAACGACCATTTCATGTGTTTTTGAAGAAACGTGAACGCTAACGTGTAGCAAAACAGGCTTTAAATTGATTTTATGATTGTTTATTTTTGTTATCATATAATTAAATAAATAATAATTTAGAAAAAAACACATTTTATTAATTCTAATAGAATCCATTACCTAGTTTGCGGGTTTGATGTATTAACCTAAGTTACTCAATTTATAAGTTTAGTGAGTTTACCTATCAAACTTGATGTTGTTTTTTTTTACTTCACTCTTATTCAATGTTGAATTGATTGAAAAATAAAATTGTAATTTTTTTTTACTTTCTATAGAGTTATCATGATATTAAATAAATATGTTTTTAGAATTTATGCTTGATTTTGAAAATATCTAATGTTATCATAAAATTTAAAAAGATAATTTATAAAAATAACAAAGTTATTAAACCAATTAAAATTCATAACTCATGTCGCAAGGTGACCAAAATCAATCTAATTTAGCATCATCTTAATATAAAAAATATTATTTTAATTTTTTTAAATTATATCATAGTTTTTACTAGTCATCCAAGTTATTTTTAAACCATTAAATCAAATAATTCACTTTGAATTAACTCTTATATGATTTAATTTAAAATTTAAGTTAGGCAAAAAACCGAGTTGATATATTTCAAGATCAAACTATTTAATTGAATTTAATGATATTGATAAAAAAATCTTCTTACTCATTTTTTAAATTAAAAAAAATAATTTAACCCGGAACTAAACATAAAGATTGTACAAATAAATGATAAATATATAGGTAATAATTAAAATCTTATTTGGTATTGCATCTCAAATAGAAATTGAGCAAAATTTTAAAAAATATTTTAATTAAAATTAATTATTTTATTATTTTATGTATTAATATAAAAAAATATTATTTCAATATATTTTAATATTTTAAAATATAGTTGCTATTATATTTTTAAATATTAAAGGGAAAAAAAAGAAGATGAGCGTACGTTAAAGTTACAAGGGTATGGCGACGGTAACGGGTTGACTGTAGTAACGTTCAAAAAACAAAGAAAAAAGGAAATAAAAGGAAGAGTCTCTTTCAATGATTATGAGATTAATTTTTTTTTATTCTGTTTTCTTTTGCGGACTTTGGGAGAGTGTCTTTTTTGGGTCTTGTTTACTTGCAAGGAATGGATGGTGGTGATGTTCATTCCTGATGCCAACTAGTATTAAAGACAGTGAACCAGTGTTAAATTTTTTAGGTTTAGTTTCTTGGACTTGCTGGAATACTGCTTAAGAGATTTTGGTAGTAAGAGCTGAATTACATACACACAGGGCCCCCAAAAAGAAGAAGAAGAAGAAGAAACAGCAAACTTTGTTCATTTATTAGTATATTTTTTCCCTTCAAGGGGGGGCTCTTCTTTTTGGCTACTTGGGAAAGTTGAGGCTTATGGCGTCGTTTTTGCAAATTAATGATCCATTGAAGCATGCTGTACAGAGGTAAGTGAAGGCTGATGACTTACTTTAATCAGTATTTTCTGGATCTTGGTTTTATTTACGCTTGTGTCCGGATTAATTGGAAAGGGAAGTTACACAGTATTGGTGCGGATAAAAGCATGCTTTTCTGTGTTTAATGGTTGTTTCCGAGTTTCTGTGTTTAGGTTAGAGAAAGGGTCCTTTCTTTTGGATGGTCTCTTTATGTTTAAGCAAATAGCATGTTTGCTTTATGCCATATCTAAGAACATTTTAATCGATTAAGAGTGAGTCCAATTCACCGTCGATTCTGTTTTTATTCAATTTTGTTTAGCATAGTTTGTTTTGTTGGTTGGATTTTTGTGGAAAAGGAATCGTCCCTTGAAGCCTTGCTTCCAAAATATAAAAATAAAAATTGAGATGGATTTAGGCCATAATGTTCATTGGTGTTACTGTTGGATGAAACCACATAGGTTTCTAGAGACAATAGCCACATAATTTATAGCTGATCATAGACCATTCATTCAATCTTGCTGATGCTATATTTATTATTAGTGCATAATCCATATTTCGAGATTTTGAAGGGAACAAGTCTTGAAGCATTTTGAAAAGATTTATTGTGATTTGAGGTGGGCATGTGAAGCGAAATTTCTTCACAGAGCGGTCTTTTATTCATTGTCAATCTGTAGAATGTCCTCACATGATAGAGAGGTTTCTAGAAATAAATATAAATGAAGAAACAGTAGGAAATGTTAACTAGCAAGTGAAGCAGCTTCCATCATTCAGTTATTTTAATCAAGACATGAGGGCACCGTTGCTGATTTAGCTCAATAGACCAGTTGGAATCTCTAACATGGGAGTGCTGTGGGAGAATCAATATTGTGCGTTACCCTTGAAAAGTTGTCTGTCTACTCTCTTTCCTGTTCGTACTTCCTCTGGCAGTTGCCTTACTTACTGCTAATTTTTATCTCCCTTATCTATGTTGCTGATGCTGCCATTGTTGATGAGTCCAATACTTGGCAAATTTTTCAATGTGTTTGCCTACATGAATGAACAAGAATAGCTAAAGTTGCCAAGTTAGTGCGTGTGTCTGAGCATTAAAATTTAACCATAGTGACTGTTTGATCTCTTAGCTTTGTAAGTCTACATAGTCTGAATGACAATGCTTTACAAATTTTCTATTTTATGTGTCTCCTGGATAGCACAACAATTCACGAAATTTGGGTAGGATTCATTTGGAATCAGTTATCAGTATATCCTTTTGAGCTCTGTCCTTGGATGAGCATCATTTTGACCAGCATCTTATTTCCATTTTTCCTTTCCATTCTATTGATGTTTTTGCTTTGCATATTATTTCTTGTTTTGCTTAAGAATGACAAGTTCCATGTAATTTTATTACTGCATCGATGTGATGCTGCAGCTGACTAAATGTGTCTTTTTTTTCCTTTTTTTTCCCATTTTTTATTAGATTCTTTTAGAGCATGAGCTCTACATCAACTCAAATTGCCGCCCTCAGAGGAATGGGCATTTATGAGCCCTTTAACCAGATTAGCTCATGGGCACATGCTTTCAGAGATGATGGTAGCCTAAACATTGGCCCATCCACAATTGTACAGGTGGATGCTGGGCTAGACAACAAGGTAATGATGCATGATGTTTTCCTTCTAATTAAAGAATGTCAGGGCTAACTATGCTTACCAGGCGGCCTGACTTTTCTGATTGACTTCCTCTAGAGTGAACATGTTTCACATGAATCAATGGAACCATACAGAAGCGATCAGGAAGCACACAAACCTGCTGATAAGGTTATGAAACTCCTTTCCTCTATCTTGATTAATCAAAAACATATAAGCTATTATTCTTAAATTTCTTATGAATTATACCAGCTTTGTGTGGAGCACATGTGCAGCATGTGAATCCTTTGGGAAAACTAGATGAAAAGATTGCTTCAAATAAAATCCACAAATGGGAATTTGTTGTTGCTACTATTCTCACATGAAGACTAGTAGTACACAAAATAATGAATTTGTGGATGTTTGAGCTTTTGAGAAGCATCCTTTCTTATTGAACTGGATTACACTCAATGAGATTGGATGTTCCATTTCTCTTTTGTGCAAAGATGAAAAATCAATGAATAGATGACTAACAGTGCACTTGAAATGTTCACAAATCTAACTGCAGATACAAAGACGTTTGGCACAAAATCGTGAAGCAGCTCGCAAAAGTCGCTTGCGGAAAAAGGTAGAGTTTACTACATTCTTATACAAGTATATGGTGATAAAAGGTATTTTAACATTGTAGTGCAGAATATTTATATTTCAACATTGTTTCATAGGCTTATGTTCAACAATTAGAATCCAGCCAAATTAAGTTGGCCCAGTTGGAGCAGGAACTTGAAAGAGCTAGGCACCAAGTGAGATAAAAACTCTATTCCATCTACTACGTTTCACTGTTTAACTAGATGCATTTCCCTATTTATCGGTCTCCGATGAAAATACTAGTTAGGATTTCCTGGAACAATAAATTGTGTCTTCTAACAGCTGTGTTACTGCCTGACTGCAGGGTGCTTACTTAGGCAGTGCATCAAATTCTAGTCATTTAGGATTTTCAGGAACAGTAAATCCAGGTTTGTGATTCCATGTGCTAACTTGATGATATTTGTACGGCATGGCAAATCTTAGCAACCCTTGACACATAAAAGCATGATGAAGTAAACGGAAGAGTATACCTTACGGACTTCTATGCAGAAACTGATCTTCCTTGAAGGTTTCTCTTTTAGAGATTTGTCTGAAAACGTGGTGCCGGATGCCTCTCTTCATTTTTCATTGCCAACTACAGATTGGAAAGTTGTTTATAAACTATCTGTTAAATGCTCTTTGTGTGTTTATTAAGGCATTAGGGTCCTGTTGTCTCTTCTTTCTTGTTTTTATTGCAAAATACTGATGGATGCATGCTGCTAATAAACTAATCACTAAATGTCTCACCCACAATTTCCACATTTGTTTCATTCACTTACCTCTGCAGACAATTTATATTTATTTAATATCTATTCAAGGAATCTCGGAACTTTGGCCTTCAATTGCCTAATTACCCCTTGAAACTATTTTGCATCTTTATCATGGTGATTGCATTTATTCTTTAATTCTTACATATGTGTTGTGATCTAAATGGTTCTGATCATTATTTCACAGGAATTGCTGCATTTGAGATGGAATATGGACATTGGGTTGAAGAACAACATAAGCAAATCTCTGAACTTAGGAAAGCATTGCAAGCTCATATAACTGATATTGAGCTCCGAATACTTGTTGAGAATGGCTTGAACCACTATAACAATCTTTTCCGTATGAAAGCAGATGCTGCGAAGGCTGATGTATTCTATCTGATATCTGGCAAATGGAGAACGCCGGTAGAACGCTTCTTTCAGTGGATCGGAGGATTCCGCCCATCAGAACTTCTAAATGTAAGTCTTATTCCATATAATTTATTGCTTGAAGACTGATTAGGTATTGGTGATCCCTGATGGTGCTGGCCTCTCTATTCATGAACTTTTCATTTCATTTTTTACACAGCATACAAAGCGACCTTTATAGCATTATGTATCCTAAATATAGGATTGTAGGTCTTAATAGTAGCATATGGAGAAGTCACTGTCTATATATTTTGCTGTGATGGACTTCAGTATCAGCTTCTTCAAGAGACTGCATACCTTTGTCTACATTGTTCTAGCCCGCTACTCTTATCACTGTTTGCCCAACATCTTTAGAATACATACATAAAATCTTATTCCTTTTTTTTTTTGTTAATATTTCATTATTGTTATGTAGATTTTATTCATCAAACTTCTAAATCCCCCTCCCCCTGCAGGTTCTCAAGT
Source organism: Populus pruinosa (assembly GCA_026413675.1). Taxonomy (NCBI): domain Eukaryota; kingdom Viridiplantae; phylum Streptophyta; class Magnoliopsida; order Malpighiales; family Salicaceae; genus Populus; species Populus pruinosa. The sequence goes on from CM048596.1 coordinate 23,279,557, forward strand.
CACAACTTGAGCCTTTGACTGATCAACAACTCGTGGATGTCGCTAACCTTTGTCAATTATCTCAGCAAGCTGAAGATGCTCTAACTCAAGGAATTGATAAACTCCAGCAGACTATGTCTGAAAGATTAGCAGCTGATGTAAGGAGTGTTGGGGGTTATGGTCAGATGGCTGATGTAATGGGTGTTGGGGGTTATGGTCAGATGGCTGATGCCATGGAGAATTTAGAAGCTCTCGAGGGATTTGTGACCCAGGTAATAATTTCTTAGTGACGTCTTGTTAGTTAATGTGCACTTGATATCTCTGAAAGCTGAATTAACTCATGTTTCATGAATTCCTTCCTCGTGTCATGCATAGCTCACTTAACTATTTTGAACAATTCAAAACCAAGCCATAATCATATATAATAAACAAATATTGCTGTTGGGAATGCTGAATGTTAGTATTAATTATGAGCACTCAACAATTTAACCCTTGATTCTTATCATGTTTCTCTTTTTAAAAACAGGCCGATCACCTTCGGCAACGAACTCTGCAGCACATGTCTCGTATATTAACAATGCGCCAATCAGCTCGTGGTTTACTTGCATTAGGAGAGTACTTTCACCGTCTTCGTGCTCTCAGTTCTCTATGGGCTGCTCGTCCTCGTGAACCCACCTAGTCAACAGAGGTAGGATCTGAGAAAACCACTCATATCTAAGTTGATTTCCCTCAAGTACCTGTGCTTCTGCAGGGGAATGAGTTCTTGTGGCTTTTGTAATATGGACAAATATTTGATCTGGTTATATGTTTTTTCAAAGCAGTTATTCTCAAGTTTAAACAGTGTAAATATGAATCTTAATGATGTGTTCCTGAAGCAGCAACCTTACTTAATTAAGTTGATGCTCGGTACATGATGTATATATTGTTAAAAAGTGTTAGAGAGTTTAATTTGAAATGCAGTTCATGTTTGTACTACTTGGCTGCCTCCCTGTTTAGGCATATGCGTGTTGTTAGGACAATTCCTTGCCGTTCCTTTGTTTTTTTTTCATTGCTAGGACAATTCCTTGCCATTCTTAATTTGACATGTCTGTTAAGATTAACACGCTGCGCAATGGGCTTAGGTAGGATCATTATTGAGTTTCTTGCCCAAGTGCACATCTGATTAGAACACCCCAGACTGACAGTACACTCAAATCTATCTTGATATGGACAAAACTATTGTTCTTGGGTTTACCATAGTCAAATCTATTTAATCAGGCATCCCAGCTGATGAAGTGGCTGAAACTTCAAATGGATGTCGGGCTTCTCAAGGCTCCTTTTGGATATGAGTATTTGAGCTTGATTGTTAGACTTAATTTTTCTGCAAAACAAGTCTGTCTTACCTAAGGTGTGGAAGGTGCATTAAATGGTTCTTCAAAAGGTTCTTCCGAAGGGCTCTCTTGGTCGGCTTTTAAGGGGCCAAAATAATAGATAGTATAAAACGCGTTGTTTAATTTTTTTTTTTAACTTGATATTGATCAAAATAAAGTAATTTTGAACCAAAACATGGTATTTTAGTTAACATGTACTGTTTTATTTAAATAAAATGATTTTATTTTAGCAAATTTAGATTCAATTAGGTTATTAACACCCTTTTAATTTCATATCTGAACTTTTAAATTTGTTCCATTAAGTTTTTATTTCAAGAATTAATTCTAAGTTTTTATTTCAAGAATTAATTCAGTTTTACTTGTAAAGTTTTTAAAAGACTTTTCAAATTAGTTCTTCATCTTAGATATTTTTAATTTTATTTTTAATTGACTTTCAAATTTCTAATTTCTTTAATTTCATTTCTATTTTCAATTGAATTTGATATGTAAACGGGCATTTCTTTTGCAGTGAGGTTATTGGCCTTAAATTTTTTTAATTTACCTTTTAATTAACTTATAAATTTTAATTTTTTTGTAATTTTTTATCTAATTTCATCCTATTAAATTTGTAAAAACTAAATTTAGTTATTTAGAATTCAAATATTTTCAATTAAGCTTAAATTAGGTTTTCAAACTTAATTTTTCACTAATTAAAAATTCTTAATAAAATTAAGACATGCAATTAAATTAGCCTTAATAAAATTAATTTGACTAATTAAAAGTCTAATTAAGTCCTTACATTTAATTAATTCTTTTAATTTTTTTAAATTAATTATTAAACTTAATTAAACCTTTAATTAGATGTGTGATTAAATCAAATTAAACTATTAAAAATCTAATTAAGTCTTCAAACTATTTTTTTTTGTAAATTCATATGATATTAATTTAAGTTAACCTTTAATCTGTATTGTTTTTTAATCTTAGATTCTTTAGAGGTACAATTAAGTTTTTAATTTTACACTTAAATCCCTCTCCATCATGTCTTTGCCAATCAAATTGAGAAGAAAAAAAATCATTGATTGAAAGCCAAAAAATAAAAAAGAACTAGAGTTGACACCAGTTGTTTTTTGAAGGCATGCCATTTGTTTCTTGTTTCAATTTTGGTCCACTGTTCAATCTCTTGCAAATGACAAAATCATTTTTTTTTCTTTGGTGAAATCCAACATGAACTTGCCGATGTTTTTCCAAGATTGCAGTAACTATAAAAGAAAAACCCCAAATCCTAATAAATAAAATATCAAAAAATAAAATTGAAAAGAAAAAAAAATTGATAACAAAAAAATATCAAAACAAATCAACAACCAAAATCCTAATAAATACAACATCAAATAATAAAATTAAAAACAAAATTAATAACCAAAAAAATTACCGCAACAAAAACAAAAATGAAACATTATTATAATCGTTGAGTGAATATCTCACAAACCATAATCATTACTAAACTCTTTTAGTTTGTTTTAAATAATTGAATTTAGTTTAATGCTTTTAATATTTAAGTAAAAGACTTGTATTAAATTATATTATGTTTTTTCTACTGTGTCAACCAACTTGCTTAAATCATACTGATTAACAAAAACCTAAGGAAGGTTAGATAAGCACTTTAGAATAAGAGATAAAATATTATGGATTAAAAAAATGTTTTGATTTTTTTCCCTTTAATAAAAATTAATGGCCTTGTTGAGGGGGTAATATTGCTTTTTTCAAATGAGTCATTAATCATTATTTAATTGATTAGAGAAAGATTGATCATTTACTATTTTTAGAGTGTATTTAAATGACTAAATTATTTTTAAAAGTAAAAATTTTAAAAATTGGTTTCCAAGGAATTTTTTCAGTATTTTACCTTTTCAAGCATAATAAAATAATTAAATTATCTATACACATAAAAATCCTTTAACTAGCATCCAGGAGCTTTTTTTCATTTTTATTATGTTTTTTATAGTAATTAATTTTATTGAAAGAAACTTTAATAATTGAATAAATATAAATATTATTAAAAAAATATAGTTGCAAGCATTGCATAAGTTAGGACATGGATTGTTATCATATTACTCAAGTAACGTGTGTGGGAAGGTCAATGGCCGAACATGGACTTTTGAGATAGCATTTGAATTGTATAAATAATTTTTTCATTTCTAAGTGATGCGTGTGGTCAATGGACCGTCTATTTAGCAACATCGAACTCTTTTTTCCTTTTTTTTTTCTCACTTTCTTGATTTCCATGTCTAACTTTTTAAAATTTCAAAGAAAACCTCTAATTGTTTTTTTCCCTTTAATTTTTTTCCCTTTTCTTTCATTATATATATATATATATATATATATATATATAATTTAAGATGATTTATAAAATTATTTTTCAATTTCATCCTCCGTTAATTTTTTTTTCTGAAAGTTATGATCCCTATTATTTTGATTGTTATTTACTTTAATTTAGAATATTTTTTTTTTACAATTTCATCATTCTTCAATTTTATATTTTTCTAGATTTTATCCTCAATTTTTTGACTACTATTTTTTTACTTTGATAAAAATTTTAAATTGACAATTTTTTTTCATCATTTAATATTGAAGTGATTAAGAATTTAGTTTCTTGATTGAGCCTAAAAATAATATTTTATAAGTTGCACTTTGTTTGAGTTTGCTTGCTTATTTTTTTTTAAGCTTGTTTTTTTAGTTTTATCCTTTATTATTCATTTAATTAGATATTGAGTTTGTTTATTTTTTTATTTACTTGGGATAGGATTTTTCATTGATTTTAAAAATAATTCAAGTTATCTTATCCTCCAACATTAGATTGTTTGATCAACTTTTAATTGGGTTATCTTAAGTATAATGACTAGGTCCCTAATTTTACTTATTTATTAAATTAGTCAAAATAATTAAACTCAGATAGATAAATAAATGATACAAGTCTTAAAATTACTACAGTGGTTTCAGCATATATCTTTATTCCTTTCAGACAAGGTTTGGTTACATCATACAGAATTTTAGCATATATCTTTATTCCTTTCAGACAAGGTTTGGTTACATCATACAGAATTATTTTGAGTCCCTTACATCATACAGAATTATTTTGAGTCCCTTTTCAGATCAACATCTGCTGTTGATTAACTTGAACAGAATTCAAATGAAAGAAAGAAAGACAGGTACTTTCACAATGCCACCATGGTGAAGTCTTTTAGCATGTAAAACCTCAAAACGAGTGAGAAACGTGTGTTGTGTATCTGTTGCCAACCTGAAAAGTCACAAATCAGAATCCTTAACATAAGCTGAATGCCTGCCCACAATTAGTTCGATGAGCGGTTCTTCCACATCAGAATCAGACTGAGTCTTGTCGCAGCATACAAGAATCTTTTCATTGCCAGTGACGACTGTTACTTCCTCTTTGCGGGTCGAAAGTTCATTTGCAACAACCATATGCATCCTGTACTTTCTAAGAGCCATTTCAGCTTTCTCCAAAAGAATCTTCGAATCTGTCTCAAGCTGTTGAATCCAATGGGGATAAAAATCAGGGCTAACTAGAAAATAAATCCCAGGCTGAAGCTTTTACTTAATGATAATAACAAGCAACATGTCAAGTTGTGATCACCTTTTCCTTTCAAGGTAGGGGAAAGGAGAAGCCACAACCAGCAAAAGTCTTTCAACAGAATCATACAACATCTCTTTTCAAATTCAAAAACTACTAACATGAAGTTCTCTACTATGAAGGTACTATCTGATTGTCCAGAGAGACAAACATCTCATCAGTCTTCAGTTAAGACTCAGGAAATAACGAGGGACCACACTCCTACTTATCTTCCCTGTATATGTATTTAGTAAACTGAGAATAAGCAAAAACACAGAACCAGAAATTAGGTTTCTGTTCAAATATTGTGCAGTGGCAGTTCCAACTGCAGCTCGTCATCCAATAAACCTTTTTCAGCGATATGCTCTAACATCTTTGAATCCCCAAAAAGACATCAAGAACTGTGGCACATAATCTAACCTTGAATGATATGCAGAAGGCCATGGGGGCCCATGCTTTCTTCAGCGCTGAGAGCATTTTTGGGACCTGCACCAGTCGCATGTCCAGAGGGCCAGATGCTGACTGGATCTTGTGCTCTGCCTGCAGATATAATCGTGCTAATTACAACCGAAAACATACACGGGCATTTCATCTTCCAAATCAATTATGTATCAAGATCCCAGGAACAGTTAGTTGCTATTAGATGAAATCCTGGGACTATATGTTGTCAGAACTAATCAAGAGAGCATGACAAGTCTTAAATTTATTCAAGCATCACCATGCTCTTCCATGGAACATAAAAGTCAGACACAGCAGCAGCAAGATAATACACAGCATGTGATCCAAGATCTCTCATTGCCATTGCTGTGCTTCGTAATATCTGCCAATCATGCAAGACATTGATTCAGCACATGAAAGTGGAAAAGTGTTGCACATATCTATGTGCGCGGGGGAAAAAATGCAGCTCGGACAGAAAGAATACAGATAACTAAACTTATAAGAGGAAAAAAAGAACATTAATTACTGAAATTCATAAACTAACATCCAAAACACTGAATGACTAATGAAGAATCCATGGCCCGACATGGAAATTGTTAGGAAAGACTGAATTTCTGCCAGGATGTTCAACTCACTAGCATCACAATTATAGCTATACTCATTGAACAGGCAACATGCATGAAAAGCATGCAGTGCACACAAAAGTATATGAAAGAACACAAAATACGATTTCCAATATGAATAAACAAATGGATTTTTCACATGGACAAAAGAAATCATAGGAAATTATTATGAAAGTTAGCACATTGGTTTGGAATCTGGTAAGAAATTTAAAAGCTGACTGAAACTAACCTGAAGATACTCAAATATGGTTGTAAATGGAATTTTTAACAGGTGACCTCCAGCTACAGCCTGCAACAAACATGAAAGCCTGAATTGGTTCATTGTAATGGCAAGCTAAAATTTTTCCGTCAAACTACATGAAAAACAGGGTCAATAGAGTGAAATTTCAGAACACTGGATGTAAGTTATCAATAGTTCATACAGCATGATGATCACTAATGGCTCTCTTCACTGCTTCCGTATATGGTTGACGCACTGAAATATAAAGAAAATAGTTACATAATTGGAACCCTCAATTGTGTATACAATTTGATTCATGACAGAATCAACAAGTTATCACTGATTATAGCTAATCTTCCAGGAGAAAAAAATTTGGTTCACGATAATTTGTGAAGAATTTACCACAAAACTCCTAACCACAGATGTTGGACAAATTACCCGAACCAAAACAAGGTTTGTAAGTGGAAAGAATGCCAGCCTATCGTAACATATTAGGCCGCACACTTAAGTCATGCCATAGAAGAATCATTTATGATCAAGTCCAATCCATCAAACTGAAGGATTTACATCAGCAGGTTAAGTTTATATGTAGAAAAGAAGAAGAAGAAGAAAAACCTTGAATAGCAGAGTCATCAGAGCACTCAAAACATTCAAGTAATGAATCCTCAGGAAGAGATCGGCAATATGGCTGGAAGGTTCCCCTGCAAAAGAAAGCAGTATACTATCCAAAATAAAACACGTTTTTGATATTTTCTTTTCTTTTCTCCTTCGAATCACTTCCCGACGACAATTAGTTGCAACAGAAAGGAGCAACAAAGATATAACTAATACTACATCAAGACAGAGAAATTTACCTCCTATATAAAAATATAACAGCATATCCAGCCTTGATAAAATATCTGCAAGAAAATCGTTCAATACACACTCAATTGAGTACAGTCTAGGAGAGGGTTTCTCTATTTTACAAGTTCCAAAGTTGATTACTCAGTAGATGTAGCTCCTCTATGGCCTGAACTGAAATTATCAATGTAACGCACGCAACATTGCTCCAAAGGAACTGTGGTGCCACCAGATGTCACACACACAACCCCCGCAGGACTCCCTTTTCCTGCATTTACTTACTTATCAAAACAGCCAACACCTGATTAAACACCAATAAATGAGTTAGTTTCTTGCCTGGTGGCGGAGAATTGAATTCAATGAAATCCTTCAATTTCTTGGCAATCCCATCACAGTCTTTTAGAGGAGGAGCTGAATCAAAAAATGATCCGATTTCAGCATCCAATGGAGTTTCTGATACTGAACCATTTCTAGAATCCATTCAAATTCACTGCGATAAAAGAGAAATCACCATTGTCGAGTTTAGAGGATTAGACATTAAATGGCAATGCCAACCAGCAAAACCAAAAACATGAGGAAAAAAAAGTTATAACAAAACCCAAAATAAACGGAAAGATAAGAGAAATTGATGTGTACAATAATAGAAAGGGTTCGTAGAGAAATTAAGAGCATACCCAGAAAACTTAAAAAAGTGATAGAGAAAACTGTCAGGTCAGGTCAGGTCTGCTCTGCATCCTAGTCGATTCTCAATTTATACTAGTAGTGGAAAGAGAACACAAGCCTGGCATATAATAATAATTATTAAGTAATATTAATAGTTTTATTAAAAGCATTCAAAGTTGGTTAGAATATTGTTTATTCTTATTATTATTACTGCCGCTGCAGCTGCCGTGTTTTGTTCCCGCCAATAGGTGCACGGAACGGAGACCTTGACGGAAAGAAAAAAGATATGTACAAAAAAAACTAAAATAAATGTTGGATTCTATGCGATAACTAATGTCTATATTAATTAATTAACAAAAACTAAGTCATGAGGTGAATTCACTGTCGCATTTGCATTGAACATTCTCCTACGGCTTGACTATTTCTCATGAACAAGATCCGGAAATAAACTATGATAAGCATCTCTCTGCAAATGGTATATGCTTGCGGAGGAGGAGGAGGCAAGAAACAATGCAAGGAATAGCAACTGAACAAGGAGACTGTATATATATCAATCCGAGATATATTAATTAAAAATAAAAAAACTAAAAGAAATGTTTGTATGCTAAAATGCGAAAGTTAATGTGCATATTAACAAAAACTAAGCCATTTAGTGGATTCGTGGTAGCATCTGCACTGTACACTCTATGAATAATTATGAATTAGAATAGTTAATTTTTTTAAAAATTTCTTTCAATATTTTGTTAGCATAATTTAGAAAATAATTAATATTGATGTCAATGAATTTTATTTAATGGAGAGAGTTTAACCTAGATATTTTCTTTCCTTCTCCTTGCCTTGGAAGGTAGAAATATCTGCGTTAATATTTTTGTGTTTAGATTTATTTTTATTTTTTGAGCTATTTTTTAGATTTTTAAGATTATAGATAGTTTTATTAAGGTATTTTGATTATTTTTTACATGTTTTGAGTATTTTTTATGTGTTTTGGATAAAAATAAATTAAAAATAATATTTTAAGCAAAAATAATATGAGGGATCTTTTTTGAGTGATCTTTAGTTGTTAGATTCAATGGAACCTAAAAGAGACATTGTTTGTTGTTGCATACAACACGTAGTTTCCTATCTTTGCTTAAACATAATAGAACACATGGCATGTTGTTCATCACCTTAAGAAATAAAAACAAAGTAAAGATAGGCTAGATAATGGATTGGACTGTTTTTCTTTTAATACTTGGACAAGTTGGGCCATCAGGCCTATATCTTTAGGTTTTTTTTAGGTTTTTTTATATTATTTTATATTTGAGTTACAAAAAATAATAAAGAAATTACTAAACCCAAATAGATTTATAAGTTGGGTCGCAACTTAAACTAATTGATTTATAGCATTTAAACTATTATTTGTTTTGTTTTTTTTGTTTAATGTTTTTTTTTTGTCCCTCAAATTAACAAAAAAAAAAATTCATCCTTTATTATTGATGATCTTTTTTTTTTCAACTTCAATATAAAATAATACAATTTCATCATTTATTATTAATAATTTACTTTTGCTATCTCCACCCCAAACACCGATCATGGTTTTTTTTTAAAGAAACAATTCATACAAAAACATTTATTATACACTTTATTGTTATAGCATATCATAAACCTTATAGCTTGTAAGAAAATCAAAAAAGTACAAGGAATTTATTGTACAAAAATGCACTATAAATCCCCTCTATAAATTATATGAATTCATTATTTATAGTGTTTATTTCATAAAATTATATGGACTCACTATTTATGGTGTTTATTTCATCTTTTTTTTATTTACCTTTTATAAGACTAAATTATTGGTCAATTTAGGCTAATTTATTGTAAGAGAATAATATTAAAAGATAAAGAACCAAAATAAAAAATACAGAGAAAATTAATGGCTTTTTCAAACTTTGGATGAAATGTTTATTATAATCCTCATACTTTCTAAATTATAAATATCTTGTCCCTCTAATTTTCTATTTTTTTAAAAGATAGTTTTAGTCCAAAACTTCATAGTTTTCTTATTTTTAAGTTCATGATATAAGAGAAGAGAGGGTCACTAAATTCAGGTTATAAAGAGAGAAAATAAGCATTGATGTTGATTTTAACCATCAAAATAGTTAATTTTAGTGTTAATAAATTTCTATTTGATGAGGGCAATTCTATTTTGGTGTTTTCTCATCTTAAAAATCCTTAAAAACAAAAAAACTAGATTTAAGCTTGATTTTTTTTTCTAGAATGATTTCGAGTTTTTGTATGTTGTTTTAGGTTGTTTAAGGCCATTAATGAATATACTAAGTTGTTTATGATTTTTTCTAAGTATTTAATTTTTTAATAACTATAATAGTTAGTATCTAGGAAAAAATAAATGATGCATCATTTTTCTTATCAAACAATGTGTTGTCTAGATTTTGTTTTAAAAAACAATTGGGGCGAACAAACGTATTAGGATTTTAAAAATAAAGGTCCACTTGCATGCTCTTTTTAAATGGTACAGGTGTGCTGGCCTCACCACTTTTTTTTTTTTTTTTTTAATTTTGACCTTTTTGTAAATGATGTTTTTCTAATATGTATTTTGTAGAATAATTTTTTAATTTAGTACCTTTTCACTTTTTTTTATTTATATTATTTTAAATGACAATTGTTTGTATTTAATTTTTAAAAAGATTATTGTTATTCATTATGTATTTAATTTTTTGAAAAATTATTCTTATTCATCTATGATTTTTTTCTATGTTTTATATAAATAAAATTTATTTAAAAAATAAATATTTATTTTTTGATAGCCCACTCACGTGCCCTTTCTAAATAGTCCAAGCGTAATGGCCTTATCTCTTTTTAATTTATATTTAATTTAGTATCTTTTCTCTCTTTCTATTTAGATTGTATTAAATAAAAATTATATGTATTAAATTTTTGAAAAGATTATTCTTATCCATCTATGATTTTTTTTATGTTTTATATAAATAAATTTTATTTTAAAAAATAATAAATATTTATTTTTGATAATATTTCTAATAAGCGCAACCTTGCTTAATATTTATTTCTTTGATTTTATTCAATTAATTTTGTGTGTGTTTATTTCTACTATCATTTGATTAAGTAATAAAATTTATTTTAATAAATAAAATAATTAAACACAACCGGGTAAATAACTCATGTTGTGAAATTAAATATTTTTATCTATACCTGTCTTGATTTTTCTAGTTATGTCTTTAATTATCGTTAATAATTTTTTATTTTATTTATTGATATATATAGTTTTTGATTTATTTAATTAAATATGTATATAAGTTTTTTAATTTACATTTAAAATTATTTTATGTAAGAAAATGACTTGGAAAAGCTTACATAAAATTTTTTTCATTGAAAAGAAAATATTTAGTTCATAGTAAAACACGAGTAAAATAACTACTACTTTCTATACGATGGGTCATAAATGAAATATTTCAAATCAATGATTTATTGCATAATTTGCATAATACTTTGTTGCTTTAGTGTTTATTTTTTCTTTTCTTAGACTAGTTAAAGTGGGCAGTGAGACCAGAACCGCCGTGAGCCGATATTTTAGACATACCTATGAATTTGACAATTATCAGACAGTAAAAATAGTTGAGGCAGAAAGGGTGCTGGTAAAAGTAGGTGTGAAAAATGCATAAGAAAATTGAATTAGTAGCAACGTATACGGTTAGAGTTAGGAGAACATTAACTATAAGAAAATTGAATTAGTAGCAACCCATACGGTTAGAGTTAGGAGAACATTAACTAACAACGTGACGGGTGATCAAGAAATCAGACTAGATTGAAATTTCATAAAAGAAAGCGGGCAGAAACCTATACCAGCGGCACTATTATTGTTGCATTCCAAATCAAAAGAAGAAAGTCATTGAAAGAGTGATAGTTAGCTAGCTCTGGTGATCAAGTAGTGATTCCATGGCTGGATCATGTGCAGGAAATGATGTCAATATCAAGGCTGATAAGATAGTTAAGTAGATGGGACAAAGGACAGCAACTCCTCGTGATCCTACAGGACCACACTTTTTTTTTTTTTTTTTTTTTTTTTGATTTACGTGGGGTGTCCGGGCCAGCTTGCGCGCACCACGACTAATCCCCACGGCCCACTGAATATCCTGCAAACCCAGTAGGCATGTAAGGCACCGCGGAGGTGACAGGCGTGCACGCTAGGGCTTGAACCCAGGTGCAGTGGAAGGAGACAAGCCCCTTCCACCGCTAGGCCAAGCCCTAGTTTGCCCTACAGGACCACACTTCTTCAGCCTCAACCATGTCTTGATTGATTTAAAGTATGGATCCATTGACGAAGACACCACTTTTTCGACCATGGTTCAGATTTGGGATTAGAGCCAGTACTTCTCCAAGCTACTGTTTGTGTTCCATCACTTATACAGGTTTAAGAATATTAATGTATCAATATAAAAAATATACCATATAAAAAATATTATAATCATACTCTTATATTATAACCCCATCATCATTATTATATATTATCTTATATATGTATATAGAAAAGGTTGACTAATCAATAAATTAAACCTTTTAATTATTTTTAACTTGGTATTATAGCTTTATGCCATTATAACTTTTCTTCTCCTCTTCTTTCTTGTAGTTGACCTTCTTAGGTTAAACCTTCTAATTATTCTTAACTTGGTATTATAGCTTTCTACTGTTAGAACTTTTATTGTTGTGTTGTCCAACACTCATTAAGTGGTCTTGTTTAAGTTTATAAACTATCTTTATTAACAAATGTAAATGAAGCCATATCTTCTTAGTTAAAGTATTTTTCACTTTGTCGATGGCTAAGTGTTGTGTCCTCCCTCTCATGTTTCTGATTGTTTTGATGGTTACTCTTTGGCAATTAACCTTTATTTTCTCCATTAGAAGCAATAGGATCAGCTCATTTTAAACGCGTTACTCTTCTTCCTCTTCATAGACATCCTACATCTTGTGGTAGGTTGTCAGACTTCTTCTTGTGTTTGGCGCATTCTTGAGAAAACACTTGCTTCTCCATCAAATTCTCTCATTATGCAACTCCATGGGTCTTTTCAAGATTTTCTACAAGGAGATGCTTCTATTACTATATATATGTAGCATACCAAGTCATTATTTGATGAATTGGTTGTTACTGGCTGACCCCTCTCTTTTAAAGACTTTAATCTCTATATATTTTGTGGCCTTCATGGTGAGTTTAAGGACTTGGTAACTAGTCTTGTGGCCAAGGCAGAACAATTGTCATACGCGGACCTTCACTTCAATCTCTTTACTCATAAGTTTTTACATAAGTTTTCTCTTCCCTTCTTGGCTTCCCTTCTTAGCTGTAAATCCACTTTTATTGCCGAAACCATCTCTGCTGCCCTCTGTTAATCTTGCACAGCAGTAGACCAGCTCTAATTTTGGCCGTAATAGAGGTCATTCCCATGATAACTGGCATTCTAATAACATTAAGTACAACGACTATGATAGGTTTGATTTTCATGGCTCTCTTTCCTTTGCTCCCACAGTCTAGAAGTAGAGCCATTAGCAGCAGCCCAAACGGCCTCTTACTAGTGGACAATGGCCTCCTACTGATCTTTTAAACATCATGTCAAGTGTCAACTATACTTCTTCTTCAGCCGCACAACTTTACACTGTGCTTAGTTTCGTGGCAGTGGTCACCAGCCCTCTACCTATCTAGCTGTTGGTCTGGTTTCTGCCCCTACTTAGTTCCTAGATACTGATGCAAACCAACACATTATGCCTGATTTTGTGACTTTAATCAATTTTGCACCCTATCTTGGTAATGATCATTTGTATGTTAGTGTTAATAAGGGTTTATTTATTTCCTATATTGGTCATAACATCTTACGTTCCCCTAAATGCACCTTTACATTATCTAATATTCTCAATGTTCCTCACATTACAAAGCCATTGCTATTTATTCAGAAATTTTATTGTGATAATAATGTTTATTTTAAATTTCACGTCTCTATTTTTTATGTAAAGATCTCACCACCAAAGTAATGCTCCTTTCTGATCAGAGCATAAATGGTCTCTATGTTCTCTCAAAATCTTTTTCCACCACCATTCCTTAAGCTTATTGGTCTCCTTACGTCTCTGTCATTGATGATCTATGGCATTGTTGTTTGGGCATATTTTCAATTTATTAGTTTCCAAAAATAAAATAATATATACTTTTAGATGCTTACTTTTTCAATGTCAATCTTGTCTGCTTGGCAAGTCTTTGTATATGTCATTGTGACCTACAGGTTACAAAACTACTGTTCCACTTGATTTAATATTTAGTGATGTTTAGGGCCCTACTTCTATGCTTTCTTTTGATGGTTTTCATTACTTTGTTATCTTTGTTGATTCGTATACCAAACATATATGTATTATTTAATGTATTTTCCATTTTTCTTTGTTTTCAAACACTTGTTGAATGTCAGTTTTAACTTAAAATTAAATCTATTGAAACTGATTGAGGCAGTGAATAGTGTAAGTTAAATAGTTTCTTTCAAAATATTAGTATTCATCATAGATTAATTTATCCTCATATTTATTAGCAAAATAGCAGTGTTAAGGATCGTCATTGTCATATTGTCAAAATTGGTCTTACACTCTTAGATCAATGTAGTGCTTTATCATGATTCTGGAATTATGTGTTTGAATCTTCAGTCTATCTCATCAATCAGATGCCTATACCTGTTCTTGAAAATCAATCTCCCTTTGAATGTATGTTTAATCATACTCCTGATTATGATTTTCTACGTACTTTTAAGTGTCTTTATTTTTTGTTTTTGTATCTGTGTCATGCTTATAAGTTGGATTTTCGTTCCTCTCCTTATAGGTTCTCAGGCTATAGTTCCTCGCACCTTGGTTATCGTTGTCTCGATTTCTCCTCTTAATATATATGTCTCCTGTCATGTTTTCATGAAAATGTGTTTTCTTTTGCAGATTCTAAATAGCTAGCATGACCCCCAGCCATTTCCTCATAGCCCACAAACTTGCCAACCTTGATCACCCCCCATGATTTTCTCCTGGATGACCTACAAAATGCCTCATCCAGTAGCTCTACCACACCTCTAGCACCTTCCAAATAGCCTCACCATCACCCACCCCTGTTTTCCACCATAGCAGTGCCAACCAACCTTACCCTTATGTCACCATTTGCATGTTTCTCTAATGATCATTTTGCAGGAACAAGTTCACCTCCTTCAAGGTCATATATTTCCATGTCTGTTATTGCAGCTATGTCTACTTCTATACAAACTCTCCTACCTCTACTACTGTGAGCTCCAATCCTTCCTTTACTTCTTCTCAAGGTTTGCAACTTTGTGTTAATCTCTCTTCTTATCCTCTTTAGCAACTCCCTAGTTTAAATCTTTCTGCCCCTTGATCTATTGCTTGTCAGCACTAGATGGTTCATCATCCACGGTTGTTGAAGACTGTTTTCTAATAGCGTTTACCGCAACCTTTGTTGCATCTAACTGCCGGGTACTCTCTTCTCCTGCTTGTGAGCCCTTTACATTCTCTAATGCTAATAGGTATGAGACGTGGCATGCTACCATGTGTGATGAAATGCAGGCTGTATGCTTTAATAACGCTTGGTCCTCAATTCCTTTTCATCATTCGATGAATGTAATTGGTTGTCGGTGGGTGTATAAGATAAAAATGACAGTGTTGAATGATATAAGACATGTTTGATGGCTAGAGGTTTTATTCAATAGAAAGACATTGATTATTCTGAAACCTTCAGTTTAGTTGTTAAGCATACAACAATTAGATTAGTGTTCTCCATTACGGTTCGCATAATTGGAAGATTCATTAACTTGATATTCATAATGCCTTTCTCAATAGTGTTTTTGTAGAAAAGGGTTACATGAAACAACCTACAAGTTTTGTTGACGCTACTTTTTCCTCTCATGTGTGCCAGTTGCATGAGTTTTTATATTGCTTAAAATAGGCTTTACGGGTGTGGTACACTCATTTGAGTGATTTTTTGATTTCTATTGGCTTTACTGTTTCTAAAGTTGACGCCTCATTATTTATCTTGTCTATTGATGTTGATATTTTTCTATCTTCTAGTTTATGTTGATGATATTTTGCTTATGGGTAGCAACTATACTATGCTTCATCATCTAATCTAGTTACTGAGTTTAGAGTTCAAGCTTCGTGACTTAGGTGTCGTTCATTATTTTTTAGGAATTAAGGTTCAACCCACTAATATGGGTCTGATGTTATGCCATTATAAATATATTCTTGACATTCTCACTCGAGCGGATATGACTTCTTGCAAACTAGTTGATGTTACTATCTTTACCTCTAAAGTCACCATGCTGCTAGATCCTTTGTTTTCTAACCCTACACAGTTTCATCAAATTGCCAGTGCCTTTCAACATCTCACCTTTACAAGACTAGATATCTATTTTGCTATTAACAAAGTCTGTCAATTTATGCATGCTTCTATATATTCTCATTGGGGTGCCATTAAATGCATTTTGCATTATTTACGTGATATGACCACTTATAGCTTACATATCACTTGTAGTTCCTCCTTCGCTCTCTATGACTTTATAAATGTGGATTGGGCATGTATGATGATTAGTATTTAAAAGTGTATTTTGATCAAGGTTTTATATTATTATTTTGCACTTAAAGTATCACTAACTCCTTAACTAAAGCATGTTTTATAATAACATATCTAATAATATAAGATACCTTTAATTTCTGGTAAATGCTCATTTTAAATGCAGGCCTATTACATAAATGAAAGGATTGATTGATGGGTTTAAGAATTGAAATTGAAAAGACAAAGAGATGGCCAAACTTAAAAAAGAGATATTGGTGCAGTCCAACTGGAATACTATTGGATAATTAGGTTATATCTGGAGCTGTAAATCTCGGATTTAGCTCTACTTTATATGGATGAAAAGGCAAAATATAGGCCTACAACTTTCATAAGCCCAAGATTTAAAAAGACCATTTTCAAGTCCAAATTATAGCAACAACGAAGAAGTCTAAATTTGTCCTGCAGCTTGAACACTATTCAGTGTTTGACCTATATCTAGAGCTCTAGAAGTCCAAATGACTTAATTATTTTTTCCTGGAAAATTGAGATAATTTTCTAAAACTTTTATATTTCAAGTAGTTTCAAGTCTGATATTATCAATGACATTTTGGGTAGACAAGAGAAGATAAAGATTGTCACCAAATCAAGAGTTGACCATCCATTCATCAATTAGTCATCAAATCAATAGTTTCTAATTTTGACCTATAAAAGAAGGCATTTGCCATGTATGTAGACATCTTGGTTTCCAGATTAAGATTATGCTTTTGCTTTCTCTCTTTGTATTGCTTATGTTTTGCTTTCATTAATATCAAGTTTATGCCTTTCATTTTCTTTCCATTACTTAGTTAAATTTTATCTTATTTATGTTTTTATTTTGTTTATTTATTTTTATTTCTTTCATTATGTTTAGTTAAGTTTATTATGTCAAGGTGAAAAGGTTACACTAATGATGTAAGAATAAGTATAGTGTAAACTTAATATGGACTTACTTGTTTGATACTAACATGTTTTGTATTTGTTATCTTGTTCACTCTTTAATACTTTGCTTGTTAAATGACTAATCTAGATTTATGTTATATGACACTTGGTACAACAAATGCTTGACACTTTCATAGACCAACCATATAGTATAACCTACACCTATGCTATGAAAGGAACTTGATTTGTTGTTAACATAAGTTATAATCATGAATGCTTAACAACATTTACAAGTATTAGCATTAATTGAATAAGATAACTAATGTAATCATGTTAACAATTTATAATCTGATTGGAATCTTCTTTATGTGTGGTTTTCAATTGAATAATAAGAGTTTATACTATACTTGTTTGACATACCATTAGTACATACATACATACATACATACATATACATACATACATACATACATACATACATACATACATACATACATACATATATATATATCATACTTTTTACACTTTTTTTTTGTTTTTGTTTTTTACTTGGCACATCAAAAGGCTCATCATGTGTCATATCATATGTTAGAGCAAATCCTAACGTGCTTGAGAAGTTCAAGGGTACCTATGAACCTCAACTATTATATACCTCCTTACTTGTTAAACAATCATAGAATCTTGATCACTTTGATAACAAAGTGTTCAATAAAAGTGTCATCTATATCTCAATGTTGTTATGTGTATGAGTTGCATAGTTTAATTGGAAACTTGAAACATTTACATAAATTGAATTACTCTTAGGTATCAGTAATAAATTTATTTAAATTTATTTATGATTTGTATAATTTGTAAACCTTAATCTTGTGTGGGTATAGATATATTGTTGAGTAACCAGATTCAATTGGTAGCTTAAAATAATTTTAATAATTAGATATTTTTGGTACATCAATCAAATTGTTACCTAGATTTATGAGTAACTTATGCAATTTGCAAACTTTAATTTGTGCCAATGTAAAGACCTGACTAAGTTGCTAGCTAATACAGGAAACTTGGTTAGTTTGCATCATCTAACATCATACAAACAAATTTGCAAGAGATGCCACCAACAATGTGTAAATTGATAAATCTTTAAATGCTAATTAAATTTATGGATAGTAGGTATAGGCTAAAATAGTTGAGGAGCTTCAACACCTTTGAGAAACAATTAAAATATGTAATCATTAAAATGTTTGGATACTAAAGATGCTTTAAAAGTCAATTTGAATATAAAACATGCGTTGAACATGTAGTTGAGATGGGATGGCCATGATGACAATTAGGTCTGTTAAAGACATGTAGTTAAGTAGTTTTAGCCTAATAAAAACATGGAATATCTTTCTAGCACAACATTTCTAGACCGATTAGGGGATTTTTTTTCAATGTAATATCTTTAAAGCTTAATAGATGTAAACACTACTTAAAATTACCACCAATTTGGTAGTTAGTATTTTTACAGCATCTCATCATTGAAGCATTTGACATGGTGATTGTTATTGGGAGTTGAGGTTTGAATTCTTTTTTATAATTCCAATAATAGATTTCTTCTGAAGGTAGAGCTTTCAATGTCCTCCAAGAGCTTTACTTAAAAGAATCTTTCTATTTAATCAAAGGTTTAGCCTAGTCTACTTTATTCGTTAATAACTCTAGAAATAGAAGGATGCCATCAGTTTGTGGTTGCACTTTTAAAGGCTCCGCCTATGCTTTAAATTGAAGTTAGAGTTGATGGATTCCACTCCATACATTTTATATTAGATGGAATATAGCAAATTCATAAATTTATCTTTTACTAGTTTAGAAGAAATTAAAATCATAACTATGATTCACTCAATTATTTTTTAGCTAAAGAGCTTGTTGAAAGTAAAATTATTTATGGAAATTAGTTGACTCGGTTGACTAATTAATTAGGAAGTGGTTGATTGATTGAGACAATGCAACCTGGTGGAGTAAGTTGAAGTGGTCGACCAGTTGAAAATCAGTTGATTGGTTAAGATGATATAATGTTTTTATAGTTCAAATTAGGATTTTCTTATA
Organism: Populus pruinosa; assembly: GCA_026413675.1. Taxonomy (NCBI): domain Eukaryota; kingdom Viridiplantae; phylum Streptophyta; class Magnoliopsida; order Malpighiales; family Salicaceae; genus Populus; species Populus pruinosa. The sequence goes on from CM048596.1 coordinate 23,298,863, forward strand.
TTAGTTTAATTCCTTGATTGTCTAAGATATATGCCTATAAAAGGCATGTAATTCAACATTATTAGGTAATATAAAAGAGAGAGAAAGGCTAAAAGAGTTTGGAGAGAAACACTTAATAAAAGTATATCTTCCTCACAATCTTTTTCTTGTTCTTGAGTTTTTGACTTTGTATTATGGTTTTTGATCTTATACCATACATGTTTTTATTCCAACAAGTGGGATCAAAGCTTGTGTTTGATTGTTTATCATGATCAATCCAAACTTCTCATTTCAATGTCCTCATTTGATAAAGAATAACTATGAAACTTGATATATTAAAGTAAAAGCTTAGCTAAATTCCTAAGATGTATGAAAAGTGGTTGATGAAGACTTTAAAAAGCTTATAAAAAAAGCTACTTTGACTACAACCTATAAAGAGATTGACCAAGGCACAAAGAAAGGATTAATAATCATTCACAATCATGTGCTAATATTTGGATGATATCACTTTTAAGATAGTGAAAAATATAATCTCCGCTAAACAAATATGAAAAGTTTTGTAATAATCAAACCAATCAGCTAAGAATGTGAGAAAGGTATATCTACAAAAGTTATGTGGTGACTTTAAAAAGTTACATATGCTTGAATCAAAAAATATTTTAGAATCTTTTGAAAGATTATTAGCCATATACAATCAAATAAAGAGATATAGGAAGAAGATACAAGAGACATGTGTGATACAGAATATCCTATACTTGCTGCAAAATAAATTCTATTATATGGTGATCGTAATAAAGGAATTGTAAAATATGAAAGTTCTTTCATTACAAGGTCAGTTCTTTCAATACAAGGTCTTATGGGAAAATTACAAGCCTATGTGAAAAGTGTCAATAAACTTCAAGAAGATGTAAGTGCATAAGTACTTTTTTTAAAGTAAGATGGATTTGGATATTCTTAAAAGAGTAGAGGACATGGACAAAGCAAAGGAAAAGAAAGTAGAGGCAGACTTGGAAGAAAAGGTCGTAGCAGCCTTAATAGGTCAACTAGTCAACCGTATAAAACAAACTGATTGACCAGTTACACTAATAATGGAAATCCAAAATCCAGATTTGACAAAACAAAGTTTAAATGCTATAATTGTTAAAAGGTAAGTTATTATACTAAGGATCGTTAGAATTCAACAAGAAGGGTTGAGGAGAATACCAATCTTATTGTAGAAGAGAAGAAAGAAGCCACTCTATTATTAGTTTATGATGAACGAATGCAAGCCAAAGAGAACATGTGGGGTTTAAACAATGGTGCCAATAATCACATGTACAAAGATAAAGACAAGTTTATAGAGCTTGATAAATCAATTAAAGGTAATCTCATATTCATAGAATATTGAAAGGTCTCTATTAAAGGAAAATGTACAATTCTTATAAATTAAAAAATAGAAGTCATCAATTTATTGGTGATGTCTATTATATCCCTACTATAAAAAATAATATATTGAGTTGAGACAATTATTGGAGAAGGGTTTTACAATTTAGATGAAAGATTGTACCTTGACATTACCTTATAATTACAGAGCTATAATTGCTAAATATAGAGATGAATGTGCCTAAATGCTTAAAGGCATGTGTAAAAGATAAGGCTTGGCTTTGATATATAAGACTTAGATATGTAAACTTTGATAGCTTGAAGATAATGACATAAAAAAGATGTTGAAGATTCTACTATCCATTATACATCCAAATCAGTTATGTGAAGGATGTTTATTGGGTAAGCAATTTCATAAGAGTTTCTCAAAGGAGTTTATATCTAGAGCAAATTAACATATGCAAGAGATACATGCAAATATTTATGGTCTTATCAAACCATATTTGTTTGGTAACAATTTATATTTTCTACTTTTTATTGATGATTATAGTAGAAAAACTTGGTTATACTTCTTTAAAGAAAACTCTAATGTGTTCAATTGTTTTAAGAAGTTTAAGGTATTAGTTGGAAAAAAAAAAAGGTTATTCTATAAAATTATTTAGGATAGATAGAGGTGAATTTTTTTATAATGATTTTAATGAGTTTTATGAAGATCATGGTATAAAGGGACTCATACATGTGCCTATATATCCCTATAAAAAAAATAGCATCGTAGGGAAAAAGAATAGAAACATCCTCAATATAACAAGAAACATGCTAAACAAAAAAGGGATGCCTACAGAATTTTAGGTGAAAGTTGTAAATTGTGCTATTTATTTGTCAAATAGGTGTCCTACTAACGGTTTGATTGGCACAACATCATAAGAGGCATAAAATGAAAGAAATCCAAGTACTCCTTATTTGAAGGTTTTTGAAAGCATTGTTTATGTGTATTTAATGATCAAGTAAGGATCAAACTAGATGATAAGAGCCAAAGGATGATATTTAGAGGTTATGCCAAAAAATACAAAGGATATAATCTCTAAAAGCTCAATAAAGGGAAAATGGTACTTAGTAAAGATGTTGAGCTTGATGAAAGAGTATGAGATTGGAAGGTAGATGATGGTGATAAATAAATATGAGTTTCTACCAATTGTTGAATAAAGAAGTAATAAAAGATGCAAAATAGAGAGTTGTTATGGATAAGGAGATTGAATCAATTAAAAAAATGATATATGGAAATTGGTTTTTAGACCAAGTGGAAAGAAACTAATAGGTGTCAAGTGGATCTTCAAATAAAGAAGAATGTCAAATGAGAAATTAAGAGGTATGTAAGGTTAGTGACAAAAGGTTATAGGCAAAAGCATGAGATTGATTATGATGAAGTGTTTGCTCTAGTTGTTAGATTGGAGACCATTCAATTAATCATTACCACAGCTACCTAACATAGATGAAGAATCTATCAAATGGATGTCAAATCAACCTTTCTCAATAATTATCTTGAGAATGAGATCTACATACAACAACCTATAAGTTATGAAATGAAGGAACACAAAGACAAGGTATTAAAGTTGAACAAAGTTTTATATGGATTAAAGCAAACCCTAAAGGCTTGGTATAATCGCATTGATGACTATTTTTTTAAAAATGGATTTGTAAAATTCTCCAATGAACATGTTATCTATGTAAAGATAAAGGAAATAGTGATGCTCTTATTGTATTCTTATATATGGATAACCAAATATGTTTGAAGAATTCAAGCAAGCAATGATCAAGGAATTTGAGATGATAGACATTAATCTTATAACATACTACTTAAGGATTGAGATCAAATAAGGAGAGGATGAAATCTTTATAAGGCAAGAGAAGTTTGTGAAAAAGATTCTCAAGAAGTTCAAGATGAAGGAATGTGTAAAAGTGAAAAATCTAGTTAAGTATGGAGTGAAGATGTTAAAGAATGATGAAAGGGAAAAGGTAAACTTTACAACACTCAAAAGCCTAGCTGGGAGTTTGAGATATTTGACATACACTTATCCAAATATTCTTTTTTAGAGTAAGACTTGTGAGTAGGTTTTTAAACACCAATTATGACACACTTCAAAACATTGAGGCAAATTCTTCGCTATATCAAATGTACTATTGAATTTGGCTTATTTTATGAAAATTATAATATCTTTGGTCTTATGGGTTATAGTGATAAGATTGGGCCAGAGATATGGATGACAGAAAGAACTCTACTAATTTTATTTTCTATATGAAAGACATAACAGTCATATGGAGTTCAAAAAAGCAATCCATAGCCCCTTTATCAATATATGAAACTAAATATGTAGCTACTATATCATGTATTTATCATTTCATATGGTTAAGGATATTATTGAAGAAATTATAAAGGCCACAAGAAAAGCCTAGTGAAATTTATATGGATAACTCATCGACCATTACATTATTAAATAATTCAGTATAACATGATAGAAGTAAGCATATTAACATAAGATTTCATTGCCTATGAGATTCTATTGCAAACAAGGAAGTTGAAGTCAAATATATGAAAACACAAGACCAAATCGTGAATATCTTCATAAACCACTCAAACATGATATTTTTATCAAGATGAGAGATATGTTGGGAGTTATGTAAAAATTTAGTTTAAGAGAGGATGTTGAAAATAAACTTATTTCTAAAAATTAGTTGACTTGGTCAACCGGTTGACTTGGTTAACTAGTTGGGAACCGATCAACTAGTTGAGACAGAATGACCGAGTAGAGTAAGTTGAAGCAGTTGACTAGTTAAGAATTGATTGACTAGATCAGGTGGTAGAACATTTTTCTTGTTTATTTAGTATTTCCTTGTATTAGTTTAATTCCTTGATTGTCTAAGACTTTATACATACAAAATGCTTGTAATTCAGTATTATTAAGCAATAGAAAAAAGAGAGAATAACTATGAGAGTTTAAAGAGAAACATTTAATAGAAGTATACCTTCCTCGTAAGCTTCTTCTTGTTCTTAAGTTTTTTACTGTGCATTATTGTTTTTGATCTTCTATCATGCCTATCTTAATTCCAATAAATTTTTTGAATTAATGTAGGTCCAAATCTCGAATCTCTTTTTGCACTTGAGACAAATTGTGCTGGTTTATTATCTTTTAGTTTTGTAAAATCTCATATTTCATATGTTTAAAATTTAGCACCATTTTGTTTATAACATTACTCAAATTTAAAGTCATTTTTGTAATACATGCACTCTCATAAAATTTTGCAAATAATTAATTGTCTAAGAATAGATTCATTTCTAAAAGAGGGTTACCCTTCAAATTACATTCTCTTTATAGAAAAAATAGCAACAAACTCATTATAATATAAATTAGGATATGCAAACACTCTTATTTCTCTTTTATTTCAGTTTCAGTAAGTACAGGATACGAAATCCTTCCTTAAGAAGACATTACTGCCCCCCTACTCTTATCACTCTTGGTATCCTAATCTAAAATCTTTAGACTACGAGAGGCTTTTACATATCATTTCTCTTCTATAATTGAGGATCTTGCACTGCCCCAAGCTACAAAACATGCCAAAAGTAAGGTTACCCTCCTTGTTTTAGTCTTTAACTATATCCGTGTAGAAAAGCAAGACTTGTTTCCTAAAAGTCTTAATGTTTGATTTATGTCTTCTAATAAGTTGTATGTTTGATTTATATCTTCTGATAAGTTGTATGTCTTTTGATAATGTATAACATGTGAATTCATGATTTAAAAATTATCAATTATTTTTCTAAAGATTTAAAGTCTGTTATGGAGTCTGTTGAAGATGTTTTGAATTTCTAAAGTTGAGGGGTAAGGAAAGAACCTTGAGATTGTCATGCAAAAAGTTAAATTGAATAGAAGACAACGACTTTGTGAATGCATCTGCATACTATTTATTGACATAGACAAATTCAACAAGAAGTTGATTTTGTATGACTTAATCATAAATAGAGTAAAAGTCTACTTCAATGTGTTTTGTTTGAGCATGAAACATTGGATAAAAAAATTGCATATATGTTATCACACCAGAGTAGGAGATTGAACAATCAGAATGTGAAGGCCATTTAACATATATTTGACCCATAAAATTTCTATAACAACAATTGCAAAAGGCTTGTATTCTACTTTGATATTACTATAAGTAATAGTCTATAGTTGTTTGTAGCTCCATTAAATTAAATTGTCACATAAATAAATATAGTGAGCACCAATAGACCATCTATTATCATGATCTAGCAATCCTCATGGCTTCCATCATTGCTTTCCTAGGTCATCCCCCACAAGACTCCATTAAAGGTGTGAACAAAGCCATCATCAACAACTTTGTAGTGGCAGGACATTTAGAATCCAAGACCCAATAGCATACTAACACCCTAACGAGCTTTACCTTACTCCTAGGAAGGAAAAGGCATGTTAGAAGACTGCAATACAAGCCCCTATAAAAGATAACTAAGCAGCCATTATGAGGGGGGAGAAAAGGAAAGAAAAAAATAGAAGTAGGAGGAAAAAGTAGGAGAAAACAAAAGGGAAAAAAGAAAAAGAAAAAGGAAGAAAAACACAGGAGAGAGAGAGAGATAAAAGATTGAAAAAAACCAAAACAAGAAAAAATAAGAGAACAAAAAAGAAGAATGAAAGGAAGAGTAAAAAGAAAAAGGCATTGTCTAAAGGTGCATTCACACGATGAAAAGATTGATGTCTTTTCCCAAGTGATAAATAACTCGGCAAGACCTGGGTCGAACTATAGGGAGGTTAATTGTACAAATTATAAATAAAAAAAATATAACAATTATAATAATAACAATAACAACAATAATGATAGTAATAACAATAATAGTAATAGCAATAACAATAATAATAATAATAATAATAATAATAATAATAATAAAGAAAAAGAAGGAGAAGAAGGAGAAGAAGATGAGAATTTTGAGATGGAATATTAAGGTAACAATTAAACAATGATAATAACAAATGTCAAGGTTAGAGGTTCCACTAATGGTATGTCAAACAACTATAGTATAAACTCTTATTATTCAATTGGAAACCACACACAAAGGAGGTTCCAATATGATTATAAATTGTTAACATGATTACATTAGTCATCTTATTCAATTAATGCTAATACTTGTAAATTTCGTCAAGCATTCATGATTATAACTTATGTTAACAACAAATCAAGTTCCTTTCATAGCTCAGGTGTCGGTTATACCATACAGTATGGGCTATGAAAGTGTCAAGCATTTGTTGTACCAAGTCTTATACAACATAAATCAAGATTAGTCATTTAACAAGCAAAGTATTAAAGAGTGAACAAGATAACAAATATAAAATATGTTAGTATCAAACATTAAAGTTTATATTAAGTTTACACTATACTTATTCTTATACCATTAGTGTAACCTTTTCACCTTGACATAATAAACTTAGCTAGATGTAATGAAAGAAAAATAAATAAATAAACAAAATAAGAACATAAATAAGATAAGAGTTAACTAAGTAAAGGAAAGGAAATGAAAGGCATAAACTTGATATTAATGAAAGCAAAGCATAAACATTACAAAAAATACAAAAAGAGAAAGAAAGAGTATGATCTTGATCTGGAAACCAAGATGCCTAAATGCATGGCCAATGCCTCCTTTTATAGGCTAAAATTAGAAACTATTGATTTGATGACTAATTGATTAGTGGGTGACCAACTCTTGACTTGGTGACAATCCTTATCTTCTCTTGTCTGCCTAAAACGTCCTTGATAACATCTAAATTAGAACCACTTGAAAACATAAAAGTTGTAGGAAATTGTCTCAGCTTTCTTGTGTAAACAATTGAGCTTATTTCAACTTCTAGAACTCCAGATATAGCCAAAATACTGAACAGTGCTCGAATTGGAGGACAGATTCAGGCTTATTTGTTGTTGCTACAATTTGGACTTGAAAATGACCTTTTTAGATCTTGAGCTCTATATGAAAGTTGTAAGCCTATGTCTTACCGAACAAAGTTTTGGATTGCACCGACATCTCTTTTCTAAGTTTGGCCATCTCTTTATCCTTTCAATTTCAATTCTTAAATTCATCAATCAATCCTTTCATTTATGTGATAGGTCTGCATTTAAAATGAACATTTACCACAAATTAAAGGTATCTTATATTATTAGATATATTATTATAAAACATGCTTTAGTGAATGAGTTATTGATATTTCAAGTGCAAAATGATGATATAAAACCTTGATAAAAATGCACTTTTAAGTATTAATCATGCATCACAATCTTTATGCTTTAGTGATCAAAAGAAGATATTGGCAAAACACACCCTTATACATTTTTTATATATTTTATTCCTATACATTTTCCATATATTTTATTCCTTTTCTATTTTGATATCTGGCCGAATAAGCCTCTTTTAGATATCAAAAAATCTCTTCAATATTTGAGAATTTTCATTGATTTATTTATCAACCCCTTAAACTTTCCTTTTTCTTTTATGTTTTGTTTTTTCTGCTATATGTTCAATCTATGAACCATTAATATTAAATGCGAATTTTTTATGCAATGCTTTTTTTTAATCTTATCTAAAAAGAGTAAATAATAAAAAGGGTAACAAAAAGAAAAAAGCATAGAAAAATTATTTCATTAAAAATTCAAAATTTCATGAACTTAGTAATTGGTGACAGAGTTAGGAATATCATATTTTTTTAGGTTTGTGCAATATTTACCAATGATAGAGTTGAAGATATTCATAGGAACTATTCACTAACATTAGAGTCGAGAACATGATAGGAAGAACAAAAAAAAAGGACAAAACTTTTAGAAATTAAAAAAAAAACAACAACAATGTAATCTATTTATGATAAGATGCTTAATGGGTGAGAGCATCTTTCATTTCATGTAACCAGTTCTGGACTATAAAATCTATGTTGACTAGTTAGGGTTTCTAGTGACCATAATACTAGGTTGCGACTCTTTAAACGAGATTGTTTCTTTAAAAAACAGTGCTAGATATCTGTTCCTTTTCCAATAAAAATAATAATTTATTGTTGCGATGTTCGAGTGTGACAAATATGAATCTGAATTGCATTAGCATGGGAGAGTGATGAAAATTTCTTTATAATGCAATTCAGTATCACGAGAGGTTATCTAAGACATGGATTGAGTGAGGACATCTTCAGTAAGGGACGAATTGAGGGTGACTAAACCTAATGAATTCTGACAAAGCTTGATCATATTGAGGATTAAGAAGTTTAATGATAGTATTTGTGTTGGGATGAGTGGGATCAATTTCTTATGATAGGGATTGGGTAGTACCATGAAGGTAGCAAAAAATGACTAGACCTCTGTAGCAGGGTAGGGCTTGAGCTTTTCATATAAGATAATTAGAGAAACTAAGTATGACACACTGATAGTTAGTGAAAGATTGGAGAGTGTTGGAGCAGTGTTGGTGTTAATAGTAGTACTTAAAGCAAAGAAGGATGATAAGTCCTTCTAGGATAGAAAGAAAAAAAAACGATCATTGTCTTATAGAAACTTTGATACCGTGTAGAAAAGTAAGACTTGTTTATGAAAAGTTTGAATATTTGATTTCTATCTTCTAATAAGGTATGTGTATATAAATGTTTTAAATAATATTGAAAACTATAATCGGTATCCTATTTAGTTTCGTATACATCATATGAATTCAAGATTTAAAAATTGTCAACTATTTTCTTAAAGATATGGAGCCCATTGTGGAGTTTATTGAAGGTTTTTTGAATTCTTAAAGTTAAGGATTGTTATGCTAATAAGGACTCTTTTAAACTTGATCTTGATATGAAAAACAATATGCCTAAATGAATGCAAAATGCCTCTTTTTATAGTTCACAATTATTCATTTAGGAATTGATAATTGATGTAGTCGCCAACTATTGATTAGTGGACTTGGTTAACAGCAGCACTCAAACACTTTGGATGGCTGAATTGACATTGATACAATTAGAATTTAGCAAAGTATTCTCATGAAAGTTGTTGGAAATTTTCTTTTCATTCCACCCACCAAATTTTAGATCATTTGGAGTACTACAGATCGAGACATGCCTAAAATACTGAGCAGTGCTACAAGTGGATGTGGTGGATAGCCCTCATGCTCGTGTTTAGATGAAATGTCATTTATACCATCCAAATTTGAGTTGGACCTCTGCATGAAAGTTGTTGGAAATTATCTTTTCCTTCCACCCACCAAATTTTAGAACATTTAGACTTCTAGAACTCTAGTTATGGGTAAAACTCTAATAGTGTTCGGGCTGGATTTCAAGACAGATTTAGACTTCTCATTTGTAGCCAAACTTTGAATTTGAAAATGGAAAATTTGGGTCTTTCCATACCCATAAAAGTTGTAGGACTATTTCTTATCTTTTCAGCCATATATTAATTTTAAATCCAAGATCTATAGCTCTAAATATGATCTAATGACTTAACAGTGTTCAAATTTGAAGTGAATCGACATCTTCTTTATAAGCTTAGCCTTTTCTTTGTTCTTTTACTTTTAATAGTTAATCATAACAATCAATTCTTTAAATTGTGAGAATACTTGCATTTAAAATGAGCATTTACTATAAATTAAAGGTATCTTATATTATCAGACTTGTTATTATAAAACATGCTCTAGTTAAGAAGTTATTGATGCTTCAAGTGCAAAATATTGATATAAAACCTTGATAAAAATATACTTTTAAGTACTAATCACACCCCCAACCAACTTATTACTAGTTCTTAGTAATCAAAGTGTTAAAATAGAAAAACAATTTGCAAGTTCCCAAAACAAAGCATTCATCATTTAACTTCCATTACTTTATCCAAGTAAACAAACTCTTATTAAATTTATATATATCTACTTCATATTATTGAAATAATATATAATAAACCTTTTTTTATGTGCTCAATGTATGAAAATATAGATGATGAGGCTTTTATTATAAGAAAACAATATTATGTTCTAATGTTTAAGGTTAACTTTCTTAGATTGGGATTATTATTTTTTTTTTCTTTTTCTTTTTTTTTATACATATAACGTAAAACACAATGCATCTTGAACCCATATAATGAGTTTTCAGCTAATGACTCCCAAACTAGTTGGTCTTAGGGCATTAGGTATTGAAACACTCTTTAAAGCTTAATAACTCGGGTTGCAGATACTGATACGTAGATAGTGTAATATTTGATCCCTTAAGCTTTTCTCTTTAACTTATGTAACAAGCATTAGGCCAATAACTCCCAAGTTAATTGACTTTAGGGCATTAGGTGTTAAAACGCTCATTTGGACTTAATTGCTTATGTTAGGGAAGCTACGAAACCAAACATATTTACGTTCTTTTTTGTTTTTTAATTACATTTATTATCATTATTTTTTTGTTTTTTATTTTTTTTTACAAATTATATTCTATCCCTTTCCTTTAATTGTTACCTTTAACAAAAGAACATAAATAATATAATAATTCAATATGCAACCCACAATCATATGTTAAAATTTGTGTATGAAAATAAAGGTTTACAAATACTTGTTAAATGAGTACATGAGCAGAAGCAATAGATAATAATGCGAGAGTTTATAAACCTAGATATTTCAAGAAGTATTATAATAGACCTTATTAATAATGTTTACTAGAATGCGTCTCAAGAGTCACTTTAACAAAAGAACTCCTTAACTCTACCATCTTAGTAACAATGGTTTTGTAAATATTAAACACAGTTATTAAATTTGTTTTTGTGTAAGTATCAACTACAACCTCTTCCCCCCAACCAAAATAAAACATTATTCTCGATGTCCTAAGGTAAAAAGATAGAGTATAGAAGATATCACTTGAAACAAGGAACACTAACAAACCGGAAACACACTAAAAAAAATAAGAAATAACAAAAAAAAAAGCACTTTCACAAACGAAAGATCAAATCCAATCTAAGCTTTTTACAACCATTCTTAATTGATCAATTTATGCGACTCATGGAGGGATCAATTATAGAAGTGAAAGATTGTAGTTGGTCAATCAATTGTTCAGTAGTAGCAGCAGATATTATGATTTGTCATGCTGAAGATGTTAGGAATTCTTGTTCCATGGCATGATCAAGAAAAGACAACAACTTGTCATAATAACCATTAATATTTAACAAAACCTATGGATTTATGGTGAATGAGAAGTTGGGCCCAAGAGGAAATATGAAAGATTTCTTTTAATGTGCCCAAACCACCTAGCAAGGCAATGATAGCATTAGTATGTTTAAACATTGTATTCATTCGATCAGACATTATAAAGACTTGTAGTTACTCTCCAATTATTTTTTCAATAATGTTCCTTTGTGCTAAAGCTTTGGAGACAACCCCTAAAATTTGACTACCTTCTAAAAATACAGCTGTTGACGCACCCTTCATTAACCCAAGGCTGCCTCCTCTATACACCAAATGCATCTTTCTTACAGCTAATACCCGACCAAGATGATTTGCTAATTCTAAAAACTCATTTTCTTTCCCAGGACTAGATCCACCAAAAACACAAATATTTCATATTTGATGACTTGAGAAACTTGTCATTTCTACACACTTTGATATCTGTGAAATGTGTGGGTTGTGTAGAAATGAAGGGATGAAAGGGAAGAATTTATAGATGAGAAAGTGAAAATACAATCATATCACCTATATAGAGGCCAGCTGATGTCTCTCTCTCTCTCTCTCTCTCTCTCTCTTATTATTATTTTTTAAAAACATGTGTATGTACAAGTAGTTAATACATGTATGCACAGGTAGTTGTGATTGTGGCTCACATCTTCCTTTGGTTTTACGCCTAAGAATAACTTAAACGCCCTCTACGGGTTGGGAATAGGCTTTCCATCTAGTTTTCTTAAAAACTCACAAACATGGTCTTTTTTAGTCAGTTTTCCAAGACTATGTCGAGCATGTTCTTTATGGAATTATGGCCATAAATCATCAATTGTATGATGCACATCTTTGTTAGGTTGTTGATTGATACTTAAAAGTATATTTTTATCAAGGTTTTATATCATCATTTTGTACTCGAAGTATCAATAACTCCTTAATTAAAGCATGTTTTATAATAACATATCTAATAATATAAGATACCTTTAATTTATAGTAAATGTTTATTTTAAATATAGGCCTATCACATAAATGAAAGGATTGATTAATGAATTTAAGAACTGAAATTGGAAGGACAAATTGATGGTCAAACTTAGAAAAGAGATGTTGGTGCAATCCAAAATTGAATATTGTTAAGTAATTGGGTCATATCCGGAGCTTTAGATCTTAAATTTAGGTCTACTTTATATGGATGGAAATGTAAGACATCGGCCTATAACTTTCATATGGAGCCCAAGATCTAAAAATAACATTTTCAAGTCCAAATTGTAGTAACAACAAAGAAGTCCGAATCTGTCTTCCAGCCCGAGCACTGTTCAATATTTTCACCATATCTGGAGTTCTAGAAGTCGAAATGAGCTAAATGGTTTACACAAGAAAACTAAGACAATTTCCTACAACTTTCATGTTTTCAAGTAGCTCCAATTTTGACGTTATCAATGACGTTTTGGACAAACAAGAAAAGATAAGGATTGTCACCAAGTCAAGAGTTGGTCACCCACTCATCAATTAGTCTTCAAATCAATAGTTTCTAATTTTGGCCTATAAAAGGAGGCATTTGCCATACATTTAGGCATCTTGGTGTCCAAATCAAGATCATGCTCTTGCTTTCTCTATTTGTATTTTTTTTTTGTAATGTTTATGTTTACTTTCATTAATATCGAGTTTATGCCTTTCATTTTCTTTTATTTACTTAGTTAACTTTTATCTTACTTATGTTTTTATTTTTTTTATTTATTTTTCTTTCTTTCATTATGTTTAGCTAAGTTTATTATGTCAAGGTGAAAAGGTTACACTAATGGTGTAAGAATAAGTATAGTGTAAACTTAATATGGACTTACATGTTTGATACTAACATGTTTTCTATTTATTATCTTGTTCACTCTTTAATACTTTGCTTGTTAAATGAATAATCTTGATTTATGTTGTATAACACTTGGTACAACAAATGCTTGGCACTTTCATAGCCCATACTATATGGTATAACCGACACTTGAGCTATGAAAGGAACTTGATTTGTTGTTAACATAAGTTATAATCATAAATGCTTGATGAAATTTACAAGTGCTAGCATTAATTGAATAAGATGACTAATGTAATCATGTTAAAAATATATAATCTGATTGGAACCTCCTTTTTGTGTGGTTTCCAATTGAATAATAAGAGTTTATACTATACTTGTTTGACTTACCATTAGTGGATCCTCTAACATTGACTTTTGTTATTATCATTGTTTAATCCTTACATTAATATTTCATCTCAAAGTTCTCATCTTCTTCTTTTTCTTCTCCTCCTTCTTTTCTTTATTATTATTATTATTGTTGTTGTTGTTATTGTTGTTGTTGTTGTTGTTGTTGTTGTTGTTGTTGTATTATTATTATTATTTATAATTTGTACAATTAACCTCCCTGTGGTTCGACCCCGGTCTTGTCGGGTTATTTATTACTTTGACACTCCTACACTTGGGAGAAGAAATCAATCTTTTAGTTGTGTCAAGTTTTTGGCGCCGTTGACGGGGAGGTAAATTTTGTATAAATTATAATTTTTATTTTATTTTCTCCTTTTACTTTTCTTGTATATAACTTTGTTTCTTTTCTCTTGTTTCTTCTTCTTTTGTTTTCTTTTTTCTTTTATTATATTCCTACACGTGCATGAAAGTGTGGTCACGTACATCAAGTGGTAGACTTTGTAGGGTATCCTCATCATTTTCAGAAAATATGGCCGAAGAAGATAATCAATCACTTCATAATGAGAATAATAAGAATAACCATGCTAGAACACTTAGAGACCACATGAATCTCACAAGAACAACTGCCCATGCTTTAAACAGTTTTCAAAGGGTCAACCACGACCCATGCTCACAAACATACAACCCTGGTTAGAGAAATCACCCAAGTTTTAGTTGGAAGAGTCAGAACAACAATGCACAAACTTCACAACCATCGTTTCAAGCACACCATAATTTCTAAAATTATCATGGATATGCACCTTCTTATGCTCCACCTCCTACAAGAAATTTTAAGGAAACTTTGTATGCATTCATTGAAAAGCAAGAGACAATCAACACTCAACTTGCTCAAAGTATAACAGATTTTAAAGATACTCTTGCAAAATTCACATTTGCTCTTAATTTTCAAGAGAAAGGTAAGTTTCCATCTCAACCACAGCAAAATCCCAAGGGGCAATACAATGCAAATGCAAGTAGTTCTAGAAGTCAACACATAGATCGAGTTAAATCAGTCATCACTCTTCGTAGTGGTAAAGTTATTCACAAACCAATTCTTGAACCTTGTGAGAAAGATGATGAGTCAATCTCTAAGGGTAAGGAAGAGGTTGAATCTAAATATTATAAAGAAAAATTAATTCCCTGCCAGCACTTCCATTTCCTCATGCCATAACCAATTAGGAAGAAATCGAGGATGAAAAAGGCACTGAAAATATTGATGCGGATCTTTTATCAAAAGTGACAACAGATTCCACACCTCACATCACACCAATCAATGATTACTTTCCTGATGAATCTCTACTTTCTCTTAGTTCAATGCCCTAGTTTACTAAACATATCAATTTTCTTACTTCAGGATTTTTGCCAGTTCACTGGAGTACCGAAGACAAAAGAAAATTTTTGAGCAACGTGCAAAATTTTTATTGGGATGACCTTTACTTATTCAATTATTGTCCTGATCAAATATTTCAAAGATGCATTCTCAATAATGAGGTAAGTAATTTTATTAAATTTTCTCACTCTAAGACACGTGGAAATCATTTCTCATAAAAATAAGAACTGTAGAAATCTTACAAAGTGGACTTTACTAGCCCATCATATTCAAGGAATCACATGCATTCCACAAAACCTGCGAAAATTGTCAAAAGGTGGGATTTATTTCAAAACACAGAGAGTCTTTAGATAATCTTCTATTGAATCTTAAGTCTCATCATAGTCGAGATAAGCATCGTACAATTTATAACTTATGAACCAATTTTCATAAAGAACATGATCGACTTAGTCTTAGTAATCTAATTAAAAAGACCTTGTTTGCCAGTTTTTAAGAAAATTAGATGGGAAGCCTATCCCCGACCCATAGAGGGCGTTTAAGTTGTTCTTGGACGTAAAACCAAGGGAAGATGTGAGCCACAATCATAACTACCTGTACAGACACATGCTTTTTCAAAAGTAAATAAATAAATAAATAAATAGAGAGAGAGAGAGAGTGTGTGTGTATGTGTGAGACTCTAGCTGACCTACATATAGGTGATATGATTGCCTTTCTAATTTTCATCTAAAAAATCCTCTATTTCTTCCTTTTATTTCTACTCAACCCATACATTCAACAAATACAAAAGTGTGTAGAAATGGCAAGTTCCTCAGGTCATCATATAAGAAATATTTGTGTTTTTGGTGGATCTAGTCCTAGGAAAGAAAAGGAGTTTTTAGAATTAGCAAATCATCTTAGTTAAATGTTAGCTGAGAGAAAGATTCATATAGTGTATGGGGGAGGTAGTCTTTGGTTAATAGGAGATGTGTCAATAGCTGCATTTTTAGGAGGTAGTCAAGTTTTGGGGGGTTGTCCTAGAAGCTTTAGCATAAGAGGATATCATTGGAAAAATTATTGGAGAGGAACTTCAGATCTCCACAATGTTCGCTCGAATGAATGCAATTTTTAACCATGCTGATGCTTTCATTGCTTTAACAGGTGGTCTAGGCACATTGGAAGAGATCTTTCATATTTTCTCTTGGGCCCAACTGCACATTCACCATAAACCCATAGGTTTGTTAAATGTTAATGGTTATTATGATAAGTTGTTGTCTTTTCTTGATCATGCTATGTAACAGGAATTTCTAACATCTTCTACATGACAAATCATAATCTCTGCTGCTACTACTGAACAATTGATTGACAAACTACAATCTTTCATTCCTGTAATTAATCCTTCCATGAGTACCATAAATTGGTCAACTAAGGAAAGCTGTAAAAAGCTTAGATTGGATTTGAGCCTTCATTTGTGAATCTTTGTGTCTTTTAGTTTTATTATTGTGTTTTGTTGTTACTTATATTTGTTTCAGTGTGTTTCAGGTTTGTTAATGTTCGTTATTTCAGGTGATATCTTGTATACTCTATCTTTCTACCTTTAAACATTGAGGACAATGTCTTGTTTTAGTTGGGGGGAGAAGGTGGTAGCTTAAAAAAAAACTATGTTTTCTATTTCATAAACCATGTGCAAAATTTATTGTTACTATGATGGCAGAGTAAGGAGAATTTTTATGACTTTTGAGACGCATCTTAGTAATCATTCGTAACAAGGTCTATCATAATACTTCTTGAAATATTCAGATTTACAAACTCATGCATTGTTATCACTTAATTCTGCTCATATACTTATTTAACATGTATTTTTAAACCTTAATTTACACACACACACACACTTTAAACATATGATTGTGGGTTGTATATTGAATTATTACATTATTTATGTTCTTTTGTTAAAGCTAACAACTAAGGAAAAGGGATAGTATATAATTAAAAAGAAAAAAGAAAAAAATGGGTGTTTTAACACCTAATACCCTAAAGTCAACTGACTTGGTAGCTATTGGCTCAAAGCTTGTTACATAGGTTGAGGAGAAAAGCTTAAAGGAATCAAAAATTGCACGATCTACATATCAATATCTGCGACCCGAGTTACTAAGCTCGTAGGGGTGCCTTAACACCTAATGTCATAAGACCAATTGGTCTGGGAGTCATTATCTGAAAGCTTGTTACATGGGTTAAAGATGCATGGTGTTTTAAATTATATGTATATATATTAAAAAAAAAGAAAAAAATAATAATCCCAACCCAAGGAAGTTAACCTTAAACATTAGAATAAAAATTTTGTTTTCTTCCAAGAAAAGCCCCACAATTATGTGTTGATACATTGAGCATAAAAAAAAGGTTTATGAATATCTTGTTAAGAGGTATTGAGTAGGTATATAAATTTAATGAGAGTTTGTTTATTTAGATAGATTAATGGAAGTTAAATGATGACTACCTTGCTTTATAGAATTTACGAAGTATTTTTCTATTTTAACGCTTTGATTACTAGGGACTAGTAATAAGCTAGTTAGGGGGTGTGATTGATACTTAAAAGTGTATTTTTATCAAGGTTTTATATCATCATTTTACACTCGAAGTATCAATAACTCCTTAATTAAAGCATGTTTTATAATAACATATCTAATAATATAAGATACCTTTAATTTATGGTAAATGTTTATTTTAAATACAGGCCTATCATATAAATAAAAGGATTGATTGATGAATTTAAGAACTGAAATTGGAAGGATAAAGAGATGGCCAAACTTATAAAAGAGATGTCGGTGCAATCCAAACTGGAATACTATTCTGTAATTGGGTCATATCTGGAGCTATAGATCTCAGATTTAGGTCTACTTTATATGGATGGAAAGGTAAGATATCATCCTACAACTTTTATATGGATGGAAAGGTAAGATATCATCCTACAACTTTCATATGGAGCCCAAGATCTACAAAGGCCATTTTCAAGTCCAAATTGTAACAACAAGAAAGAAGTCCGAATTTATCTTCCAACCTAAGCACTATTTAGTATTTTTGCCATATCTAGAGTTTTAGAAGTCCAAATGAGCTGAATATTTTGGCCTATAAAAGGAGGCATTTGCCATACATTTAGGCATCTCGGTGTCTAGATCAAGATCATACTCTTGCTTTCTCTATTTGTATTTTTTTTCGTAATGTTTATGTTTACTTTCATTAATATCGAGTTTATGCCTTTCATTTCCTTTCATTTACTTAGTTAACTTTTATCTTATTTATATTCTTATTTTATTTATTTATTTATTTTTCTTTCTTTCATTATGTTTAGCTAAGTTTATTATGTTAAGGTGAAAAGGTTACACTAATGGTGTAAGAATAAGTATAGTGTAAACTTAATATGGACTTACATGTTTGATACTAACATGTTTTGTATTTGTTATCTTGTTCACTCTTTAATACTTTGCTTGTTAAATGACTAATATTGATTTATGTTGTATAACACTTGGTAAAACAAATGCTTGGCACTTTCATAGCCCATAATGTATGGTATAACCGACACCTGAGCTATGAAAGGAACTTGATTTGTTGTTAACATAAGTTATAATCATGAATGCTTGACGAGATTTACAAGTATTAGCATTAATCGAATAAGATAACTAATGTAATCATGTTAACAATCTATAATCTGATTGGAACCTCCTTTATGTGTGGTTTCCAATTGAATAATAATAGTTTATACTATACTTGTTTGAAATACCATTAGTGGATCCTCTAACCTTGACATTTGTTATTATCATGGTTTAATCCTTACATTAATATTTCATCTCAAAGTTCTTATCTTCTTCTTCTTTTTCTTCCTCTCCTTCTTTTCTTTATTATTATTATTATTGTAATTGTTATTATTGTTATTGTTATTGTTATTGTTATTGTTGTTGTATTATTATTATTTATAATTTATACAATTAACCTCCCTGTGGTTCGACCCCGGTCTTTTTGAGTTATTTATTACTTCGACACTCCTACACTTAGGAGAAGACATCAATCTTTTAGTCATGTCAGTTGCGTCTCAAGATTCAATAGAAGATCATCTAAAGACTCCTTACTCAGGCCATCCTCAATGAACTATATTTTATCTTCACGATTTACAGATACCATTCCTAAATAATGATATTTTGCATTAGAAGTCCATCTAGCACATCTATGATAGATTTTCAGTCATTTTGCACGACGTTTCTTTGCAAAAATATTTTTACCTGTTCCAAGCATGTATGAAATGAAAGAATTGGAAGACTCACCTAATAATCAGACCTTTACTTCAATTAACCAGCATATATCTTCTTGAATTCCATGGTTCACTAACAATCTCAATCTTGCGAGCATGAGAAATTTTTGTAATCGCATTTTAATACAAAGCAAAAACATCCTTTTAAAATTTTTCAAGAGTGGTGTCCATTTTCAAATGAGAAGAGATGTAAAGAAGGGAGAAAGAGCAAAGAATTGAACAAATATATACACAGATATTAGTTATAATGGGAAATTGAAAACCGAATTAAGTCATAGAGTACTGTTATCCGCTATTTGAAGGAGGTGGAAAAAAGAACTAGCAAAACAAAGGTCACACCAAAAGGAAACACAAAATCAATGTAAGAATAAAAAAATTATCAATCTTTATATTAAAGATCACCTAATTCAATAGTCATTTTCAATTGAAAAATTGTCAAGGTAAGCTTCCAAACGATGTTCATTTACCTTGAAAACATTACCATTCTTTGGATCCTCAATATCATAGGCCCTGTATGGATACAAATGTTTCATAATAAAATGACCGATCCATCTTGATCCTAGTTTTTCAGAAAATAAATGGAGTCGAGAATTATAAAGTAAGACTTTTTGACCAACATTGAATGTTTTTCTTAGTATTTTCTTGTCATGAACTCCTTGATTCTTGCTTTATAAATTCTTGAATTTTCATATGAATCATTTCTTATTTTCTCAAGCTCATTTATTTATAATTTCCACAGTTGACTAGCATCATCAAAATTTGACTTAAAAGCTTTAATAGCCCAATAAGCTTTTATATTCAAGTTCCATAAGCAAGTGACAAGGTTTTCCATAGACTAGTCTATAAGGTGACATACCTAATGATGTTTTATAAGCAGTTCGAGAAGCCCAAAGTGCATTATTAAGTCTTAAAGACTAGTCTTTCCTATTAGAGTTCATTGTTTTCTCCAAGATCTGTTTGATCTCCCTATTAGCAAGTTTTACTTGTCTACTTGTCTAGGGATGATAATGAGTGACAACTTTATGTGTGATTTCATATTTTTTTATTAAAGACTCAAATCATTTGTCGCAGAAATGTGTTCCGCCATCACTTATCATGACTCGAGGAATTCCAAAACGACGGAAAATATTTTCTTTCAAAAACTTTATCATTGTTTCTACTTGGAATTGCCTCTATCCATTTTGAAACATAATTTACTACAACTAATATGTACAAGAAACCAAATGATGGAGTAAATGGACCAATGAATTCTATACCCTAATAGTCAAAGATCTCGATGACAAGAATAGAATTTAAAGGCATCATGTGATATTTTGAAAAAGATTCCAACTTTTGATAATTTTCACAAGTCTTGCAGAATACGTGTGAGTCTTTGAAAGTGGTGAGCCAATAAAATCCACTTTGTAAGATTTTTGCAATTGTCTTTCTTGATGAGAAATAACCCTCATATGCCTTAGAATGATAAAATTTAATGACACTACTTACCTCATTGTCAGGGATGCATCTTTAAAATATTTAATCAGGAAAATATTTAAATAAATAAGGGTCATGCCAATAAAATTTCTTCACTTCGTTCAAGAACTTTGTTTTTTCTTGGGTACTCCAATGAGTTGTCAAATATCCTGAAACAAGAAAATTAACAATATTAGCAAACCAAGGTATTATAGAGATAGAAAATAAGGATTTATTAGGAAAGTAGTCATCGATTGGTGTGATGTCAGATCTTGAATCTGTTGTTAATCTTGACTTTGATTATGATGTCAAATTCTTGCAATAATAAAATCCATCATACCAATCCAGCTTTAGAATTCTTTTTTTAAAGAAGATATTTTAAAGCTACATGATCATTAAAAACAACAACAGGTGAGTTGACAAGATAAGACCTAAATTTTTCATATGCAAATACTACTGCAAGTAATTCTTTTTTAGTGGTGGTATAATTCATTTGAGTACTATTTAAAGTTTTACTTGCATAGTAAATCACATAAGGTTTCTTATCTTTTCTTTGTCCCAAAATAGCACCCATGACATAATCACTAACATCACACCTTATTTGAAAAAGTAATGACCAATTAGAAGATTGAATGATAGGAGCAGAAGTAAGTAAGTTTTTAAGTTTAATAAGAGCTTTTTCACATTGTTTAGTCTATTCAAAAACATTTTTCTTTGTTAGAAGGTTACACAATGACTTATATATAACACTAAAATCCTTGATAAACCTTCTATAAAAACTAGCATGTCCTAAGAATGATCTAACATCTTTAACAGATTTTGGTGTTGGCAAGTTAACAATTAACTTGATTGATTTTAGATTTGTCAACCTCAATTCCTTTTGATGAAACAATGTGACCAAGTACAATACCGTTTGTTACCATAAAATGATATTTTTCCCAATTTAGCATAAGATTCTTCTCTTCACACCTGCTCAAAATCTGTTCTAAATTAGTCAAACAATCATTAAATGAATCACCAAAAATAGAAAAATCATCCATAAAAATTTTAAGAAAACATTCAACCATATCACTGAATATGCTAAGCATGCATCTTTGAAATGTGGTTGGTCCATTACATAATCCAAAAGGCATCCTTCAATATGAAAAAGTACCAAATGGACATGTGAAAATGGTCTTCTCTTGATTTTCCAATGCAATTTTAATTTGATTATAACCTAAATAGCCATCTAAGAAACAATAAAATCCATGGCCTGTAACTCTTTTAGGATTTGATTCATGAAAGGTAAGGGGGAATGATCTTTTCTAGTAATTGAATTGAGTTTTCTATAGTTAATGCACATGCGCCAACTAGTAATAGTCCTAATTGAAATTAACTCATTTTTCTTATTTGTTATCATGATGACTCTAAACTTCTTGGGTATAACTTGGGTAGGACTTACCCATTTGTTATGAGAAATAGGATAAATGATTCTATTATCTAGAAATTTAATGACTTCATTTCTCATTACTTCTTTCATATTAGGGTTAAGCCTTTCTTGCATTTCTCTAGAAGGTTTAGCATTTTCCTTTAAATAAATCTTATGTGTGCAAATCAAAGGACTAATTCCTTTTATGTTAGTTGTGGTTCATCCTATGCATTTTCATGTATTTTCAGAGTTTGTAATAACTTATCTTCTTCATGTGCATTAAATTTGAAAGAATTATTACCAGACAAGTTTTATTTTCTCCCAAAAATAAGTATTTGAGATTGAATGGTAACGATTTCAAATCAGGTTTTGGTGGCTGAACACATGAAGGTATAGACTCAATTGATTGTAGTGCCAACTCTTCAATTTATGGTCTCCAATTACTTACCTTTGATTCTTCCTAAAAATAAATCATTTGTAAATTCTCAGACTCATTAAATTCAATTTCACTAGAAATAGTTTCAAATTGATCCTGAACTAATTTTTTAATAAAGTCCATTTCTTGTAAATCATTATTATCTCCAGGTTGCTCGCAAATTTTCAAAATATTCATCTCTAATGTCATGTTTCCAAATGCTAACTTCATTAATCCATTCTTACAATTAATGAATATGTTAGAAGTTGCAAAAAATGGACATCCTAAAATAACAGGAATTAAATTACATGTTTCAATAGTTTATGTATCTAGGACAATAAAATTCTCAAGATAAATAAATTTATCAATTTATACTAACACATCTTCGACTATTTCTCTAGGTACTTTTACAGATCTATCAGCAAGTAACAGAGTTATAGAAGTTGGTTTTAACTCACCTAAATTGAGACTTTGAAAAACTGAATATGGAAGTAAATTCATATTAGCTCCAAGATCAAGTAAAGCTCTTCTAATTTTATGTTCTCCAACAAAGCATGAAATTGTAGGACAACTAGGGTCTTTATATTTCAAAGCATTATTGTTCTGAAGAATGGCACTTACTTGTTCGGCTAAAAAGGTTTTTTTTTTCACATTCAGTTTTCCCTTCATAATGCACAAATTTTTCAAAAATTTAGCATAAGAAGGTACATGTTTAATAGCATCCAACAAAGGTATATTGATCCTTACTTGTTTGAAAGTTTCAAAGATTTTAGAGTTGTGATTGACTTTTCTTTGTTTGGTCATGACATGAGGAAATGAAAATGCTGATGGGGAATCAGTCTTTTCTTTGCAATGTTCAGCTTCAACCCCTTCCTTACCCTTAGAGATTAACTCGTCATCTTTGTCACAAAGTTCAAGAGTGAATTTTTCAATAACCTTACTACTATGAAGAGTGATGCTTTCAGAGCATCTTTTATTTGCATTGTATTACCCCTTGGGATTTTGTTATGGTTGAGATGGAAACTTACCTTTCTTTTGAAAACTGAGAGTAGATGTGAATTTTACAAGAGCATCTTTTAGATCTGTCATGGTTTGAGCACTTTGAGTATTGATTGTTTCTTGCTTTTCAATGAATGCATACGATGTTTTCTCAAGATTTGTTCTAGGAGGTGGAGTATAAGGAGGTGCATATCTATGAGAATTTTAGAAATTATGGTTTGCTTAAAATGATGGTTATGAAGTTTGTGCATTATTGTTAGCACTCTTCCAACTGGAATTTAGGTGATTTCTCCAGCCAGGGTTGTATGTTTGCGAGTATGAGTTATGATTTGGCCTTTGAAAACTATTTAAAGCATGGGCTTGTTTATGGAGACATTCCTTAAAAGAAGACAAAGTTGGACAGTCATTGACTGAATATTCATTGGTTTCACAAATTTAACACTCAATATCTTGAACATATTTTAATTGATCACTCTTTTCTAATCCTAGTGCCTCAACTTTTCTGGCTAAAGATACAAATTTGGCTTAGAGGTCATCATCTTTTCTAAAGTTGTACATACCTCCACTAGATATATGAGGTTAAGTCTTACCTGGTGCCTCATAAGTACATATAGTGTCTTAATTTTGAGCATTTTCAGCTAGCAAGTCTAGGTACTCCATTGCTTTGTAAGGGCTTTATTTTCAAAAGTTTCATTGCACATCAATTCCACCATTTGTTTATCTTTAAGTTTTAATCTTTTATAAAAATATAAAATCAATCTCCATGTTTCAAAACCATGATGAGGGTAAGTATTTGAGTGAAAGTGGTGATTTGTCTTTTGAAAGAGTTTGTTCTGTAAAATGGAAAAAACTTCTTTAAAAATTATTGTTACATTTCATCCCAAGCATTAATTGATCCTGACCTAAGATTTTATAGCCATGTTTTAGCTTTATCTTTTAATAAAAAAGGAAAAAGCTTTAATTTGATGTTGTTCATGCTACAATTTAAGTCATTATAGGTGTTACAGACTTCTTCAAATTCTCTCAAATACAAATATGAATTTTCTAGATCTAAGCCATAAAAAGAAGATAAAAGTTGAATAATGTCTGACTTAAAATTAAAGTGAGATGCATTAGGAGGAAAAATTACGCATGAGGATGCACTTGTTCTTGTAGGATTCATGTGGTCTCTAAGTATTCTAACTCGGTCATTCTTATTATTCTTATTATAAAGTGACTGGTTATCTTTTTTTACCATTTTTTCTGAAAATGATGAGGATACCCTACAAAGTCTACCATTTAATATACGTGATCAAACTCTCATACATGTGTAGGAAGAAAATAAAAGGAGGAAGGAAATAAAAGAAGAAGGAAACAAAACAAAAAAAAAAGTTAGATAAAAAAAATAAAGAGTGAAAATAAAATAAATATTATAACTTATACAATAATTTACCTTCTCGGCAATGATGCTAAAAACTTGACACGATCAAAAAATTGATGTCTTATCCCAAGTGCAGGAGTGTTAAAGTAATAAATAGCCTAGCAAAACTGAGGTCGAACCATAAGGAAGTTAACTATATAAATTATACATAATAATAATAATAAGAAGAAGAAGAAGAAGAAGAAGAACAATAATAACAACAACAACAACAATGATGGTGGTGGTGGTGAAGATGAGTTAAAAAGGATTATGAGATGTAAGATTAATATGAAGATTATACAATGATAAAAACAAATGTCAAGTGATTAGAACTTAAAAGTGCATTTTTATCATGGTTTTATATCATCATTTTGCACTTGAAGTATCAATAACTCCTTAACTAAACCATGTTTTATAATAATATATCTAATAATATAAAATACCTTTAATTTGTGGTAAATGTACATTTTAAATGCAGGCCTATCACATAAATGAAAGGATTGATTGATGACTTTAAGAACTTAAATTGCAAGGATAAAGAGATGGTCAAACTTAGAAAAGAGATGTCGGTGCAATCCAAATTGGAACACTGTTCGGTAATTGGGTCATATCTGGAGCTATATATCTCAGATTTAGGTCCCATTTATATGGATGGAAAGGTAAGACATAGGCCTACAACTTTCATATGGAGCCCAAGATCTAAAAACCATTATCAAGTCCAAATTATAGCAACAAAAAAGAAGCCCGAATCTGTCTTCCAACCCAAGCACCGTTCGGTATTTTGGCCATATCTGGAGTTCTAGAAGTCCAAATGAGCTGAATTATTTACACAAGAAAGCTGAGATAATTGCCTACAACTTTCATGTTTGCAACTGTCTCTAATTTTGACGTTATCAATGACGTTTTGGGCAGACAAGAGAAAATAAGGATTGTCACCAAGTCAAAAGTTGGCCACCCACTTATCAATTAGTCATCAAATCAATAGTTCTCAATTTTAGCCTATAAAAGGAGGCATTTGCCATGCATTGAGGCATCTTGGTGTCCAGATCAAGATCATGCTCTTCCTTTCTCTCTTTGTATTTTTTGTAATGTTTATGCTTTGCTTTCATTAATATTAAGTTTATGCCTTTCATTTCCTTTCCTTTACTTAGTTAACTTTTATGTTCTTATTTTCTTTATCTATTTTTCTTTCTTTCATTATGTCTAGCTAAGTTAATTATGTCAAGGTGAAAAGGTTACACTAATGGTGTAAGAATAAGTATAGTGTAAACTTAATATGGACTTTAATGTTTGATACTAACATGTTTTATATTTGTTATCTTGTTCACTCTTTAATACTTTGCTTGTTAAATGATTAATCTTGATTTATGTTGTATAACACTTGGTACAACAAATGCTTGGCACTTTCATAGCTCATAATGTATGGTATAACCAACACCTGAGCTATGAAAGGAACTTGATTTGTTGTTAACATAAGTTATAATTATGAATGCTTGACGAGATTTACAAGTATTAGCATTAATCGAATAAGATAACTAATGTAATCATGTTAACAATCTATAATCTGATTGGAACCTCCTTTATGTGTGGTTTCCAATTGAATAATAATAGTTTATACTATACTTGTTTGACATACCATTAGTGGATCCTCTAACCTTGACATTTGTTATTATCACTGTTTAATTGTTACATTAATATTTCATCTCAAAGTTCTCATCATCATCATCATCTTTTTCTTCTTCTCTTTCTTTATTATTATTATTATTATTATTATTATTATTATTATTATTATTACTACTACTACTACTACTACTACTATTGTTGTTGTTGTTATTGTTGTTTTATAATTGTTGTTTATAATTTGTACAATTAACCTCCCTGTGGTTCAACCCCGGTCTTGCCGGGTTATTTATTACTTCGACACTCCTGCACTTGGGAGAAGACATCAATCTTTTAGTCGTGTCAAGTTTTTGGCGCCGTTGCCGGGGAGGTAAGTTCTTGTATAAATTATAGTATTTATTTTATTTTCACTTTTCACTTTTCTTGTAGATAACTTTGTTTCTTTTCTTTTGTTTCTTTTTATTTTGTTTTCTTCCTTCTTCTTTTGCTTTCTTCTTTTTTTCTATTTTATTCCTACACGTGCATGAGAGTGTAGTCACGTACATCAAGTGGTAGACTTTGTAGGATATCCTCATCATTTTCAGAAAATATGGCCGAAGAAGATAATCAATCACTTCATAATGAGAATAATGAGAATAACCGTGTCAGAACACTTAGAGACCACATGAATCACACAAGAACAAGTGCACCATCATGCATAGTTTTTCCTCCCGATACATCTCATTTTAATTTTAAACCAGGTATTATTCAACTTTTACCTTCTTTTCATGGTTTAGAATTGGAAAATCCATACTTGCATTTAAGGGAATTTGAGGAGGTGTGCAACACATATAATAATTTAAATTGTAGCATGAACACCATCAGATTAAAGCTTTTTCCTTTTTCATTAAAAGATAAAGCTAAAACATGGCTACAAAATTTAAGACCAGGATCCATTCGTGCTTGGGATGAAATGCAACAACAGTTTTTAAAGAAGTTTTTCCCATCTCATAGAACAAACTCTTTCAAGAGACAAATCAACACTTTCACTCAAAAACCAGGAGAAACATTTTACAAATGTTGGGATAGGTATCGAGACTTGCTTAGTACTTGCCCCCATCATGGTTTTGAAACATGGAGATTGGTTTCACATTTCTATGAAGGGTTAACACCTAAAGATAAGCAAATGGTTGAACTGATATGCAATGGAACTTTTGAAGATAAAGACCCTAATAAAGCAATAAAGTACTTAGACTTGTTAGCTGAAAATGCTCAAAATTGGGACACCGTGGGTACTTATGAGGCACCGATTAAAACTCAACCTCATATATCTAGTGGAGGTATGTATAACCTTAGGGAAGATCATGACCTTCAAGCCAAGTTTGCATCTTTAGCTAGAAAAGTTGAGGCATTAGAATTGAAAAAGAGTGGTCAATTAAAATCTGTTGAAAACATTGTGTGTCAAATCTGTGAAACAAATGAACACTCAACCAACGATTGTCCAACCTTGCCTTCTTTTAAGGAATGTCTCCATGAACAAGCCCATGCTTTAAATAGTTTCCAAAGGCCCAAACACAACCCATACTCCCAAACATACAACCCTGGTTGGAGAAATCACCCAAATTTCAATTGGAAGAGTGAGAACAACAATGCATAAACTTCACAACCACCGTTTCAAGCACACCACAATTTCCAAAATTCTCATGGATATGCACCTCCTTATGCTCCACCGCTTAGAAGAAATCTTGAGGAAACATTGCATGCATTCATTGAAAAGCAAGAGACAATGAATACTCAACTTGCTCAAAACATGACAGATTTTAAAGATACTCTTGCTAAATTAACATCTGCTCTTAGTTTCCAAGAGAAAGGTAAGTTTCCATCTCAACCACAACAAAATCCCAAGGGGCAATACAATGCAAATGCAAGTAGTTATGGAAACCAACACATGGATCAAGTCAAATCAGTCACTACTCTACGCAGTGGTAAGGTTATTAAAAAACCCTCTCTTGAACCTTATGAGAAAGATGATGAGTCAATCTCTAAGGGTAAGGAAGGGGTTGAATCTGAAAATTACAAAGAAACGACTGATTCATCGCCAGCACTTCCATTTCCTCATGCCATGACCAAACAAAGGAAAGTCAATCACAACTCTGAAATTTTTGAAATTTTCAAACAGGTAAGGATCAATATACCTTTGTTGGATGCTATTAAACAGGTTCCTTCCTATGCTAAATTTTTGAAAGATCTATGCACTGTGAAGAGGAAACTAAATGTGAAAAAGAAAGCCTTTCTAGCCGAACAAGTAAGTGCCATTCTTCAGAACAATAATGCTTTGAAATATAAAGACCCTGGTTGTCCTACAATTTCTTACTTTATTGGAGACCATAAAATTGAAAAAGCCTTACTTGATCTTGGTGCTAGTGTGAATTTACTTCCATATTCAGTTTTTTAGAGTCTCAATCTAGGTCAGTCAAAACCAACTTCTATATCTCTTTTACTTGCCGATAGATCTGTAAAAGTGCCTAGAGGAATAATTGAAGATGTGTTAGTACAAGTCGATAAATTCATTTATCCTATGGATTTTATTGTCTTGGATGCAGAACCTGTTGAAACATGTAATTCATTTCCTGTTATTTTAGGACGTCCATTTCTTGCAACTTCTAACGCATTGATTAATTGTAGTAATGGACTAATGAAGCTATCATTTGGAAACATGACATTGGAGATGAATATTTTCAACATTTGCAAGCAACCTGGAGATGATAATGATTTACAAGAAGTAGATCATATTGACGAATTAGTTTATGATCAACTTGAATCTACTTTAAGTAAAAATAAGCTGGATGAATCTGAAGATTTGCAAATGATTTATTCTGAGGAAGAAATCACGGATAACAAACGCACAGAAAATATTGATGCGAATCTTTTGTCAACAGTGACAACAGATTCGACATCTGACATCACACCAATGGATGATTACTTTCCTAACGAATCCTTACTTTCTCTTAGTCCAATGCCTTGGTATAATAAAAATATCAATTTTCTTACTTTAAGAGATTTGCCAACTGATTGGAGTACCCAAGACAAAGAAACGTTTTTGAACGAAGTGAAGAGCTTTTATTGTGATGACCCTAACTTATTCAAATATTGTCCTGATCAAATATTTCAAAGATATTCCCGACAATGAGGTAAGTAGTGTCATTAAACTTTGTCATGCTGAAGCATGTGGAAGTTATTTCTTGTCAAAAAAGACAGCTCTAAAAATCTTTCAAAATAGATTTTATTGGCCCACCATGTTTAAGGACACGCATGCATTCTGTAAAATTTGTGAAAAATGTCAAAAAATTGACACTGGTCAAAAAGTTTTGTTTTATGATTCTCAACTCTATGCATTCCCTAAAGAGCTAAGATTAAGATGGAGCAATTCTTATGGGGCCTGTGATATTGAGAATTCAATGAATGACAATGATTTTAAGGAAAATGGACATCGTTTGAAAGCTTACTTTGATAATTTTTCTAGTGAAAATGAATCAGCTGGTTTGAATGATCTTGTAGATAAAGGTTGATTATTTTGTTTTTCTCACATTTTCTTTTTTATGTTTCTTTTTGAGTGATTTTTGCTAGTTTCTCTCACCTCGGTCAAATGGCAGATAACGGTACTCCGTGACTTAAGTCGATTCTTTCAGTTTCCCACAATTACTGATATCTGTGTATATATTTGTGTCATTCTTTAAATCTCTCTTCCAATTCTCATTTGAAAATGGACACTAATCTTGAAAAATTGAAAAAGTATTTTCCCGCTCTGTCTCAGAATGCGATTACAAAAATTTACCGTGCTAGATGTGCAAGATTGAGATTATTAATGAATCATGGAATTTCTGAAGATATTCGCTGGTTGATTGAAGCAAAGGTCCGATTATCAGGTGAGTCCTCTAACTCCTTCATTTCACACATGCCTGGAACAGGTAAAAGCACTTTTGCGAAGAAGCGTCGTGCCAAACGACTGAAAGTCTGTCATCGATGTGCTAGATGGACTTGTAATACACAATGTCATTCTTTAGGAATGGTATCTACAAACCGTGAAGATAAAATACAATTCATTAAGGATGGCCTGAGTAAGGAGTCTTTAGATAATCTTCTATTGACTCTTGAGACGCATCCTAGTGGAGATGTGCATCGTGCAATTCATGATTTATGGCCACTATTTCATAAAGAACATGATCGACTTAGTCTTGGGAATCTGACTAAAAAAGACCCTGTTTGCCAGTTTTTAAGAAAACTGGATGGGAAGCCTATCCCCGACCCATTGAGGGCGTTTAAGCTGTTCTTGGACGTAAAACCAAGGGAAGATGTGAGCCACAATCACAACTGCGATTTGAATTTTTTTGTTTGTAAAAACTTGTGTCTTTTGGTTTTATTATTGTGTTTTGTTATTTCTTATTTTTATTTCAGTGTGTTTCAGGTTTGTCAGTGTTCATTATTTCAGGTGATATCTTCTATACTTTATCTTTCTACCTTAGAACATTGAGGACAATGTCTCGTTTTGGTTGGGGGGAGAGGGTAGTAGTTGATAAAAAAAAATTGTTTTTCATTTCATAAAGCATGTGCATAATTGTTGTTACTAGGATGGCAGAGTAAAGGAGCTCTTTTGTTAAAGTGACTCTTGAGACGCATCTTAGTAACCATTCTTAACAAGGTTTATTATAATACTTCCTGAAATATTCAGATTTACAAACTCTCACAATGTTATCACTTGATTCTGCTCGTATACTTATTTAACATGTATTCTTAAACCTTAATTTACACACACATACTTTAACATATGATTGTGGGTTGCATGTTGGATTATTACATTATTTATGTTCTTTTGTTAAAGGTAACAACTAAGGGAAAGGGATTGTATATAATTAAGCAAAAAAAAAAACATGAAAAAAAAGAAAAAAGAAAAAAATGATGATAATAAAAATGTAGATAAGTTTGGTTTCGTAGCCTCCCTATCCTAAGCAATTAAGCCCGAAGGGGTGTTTTAACACCTAATACCCTAACGTCAACTGACTTGGGAGCTAGTGGCCCAACGCTTGTTACATGGGTTGAGGAGAAAAGCTTAAGGGAATCAAACATTGCACTATCTACATATCAGTATCTGCGACCCGAGTTACTAAGCTCGTAGGGGTGTCTTAACACCTAATGCCCTAAGACCAACTGGTCTGGGAGTCATTAGCTGAAAGCTCGTTACATGGGTTAAAGATGCATGATGTTTTTAAATTATATGTATATATTTTTTAAATAAAAAATAAAAAAATAAAAAAAAGACAAAAATAATAATGCCAACCCAAGGAAGTTAACCTTAAACATTAGAACAAAAATTTTGTTTTCTTCCAAGAAAAGCCCCATAATTATATGTCAATACATTGAGCACAAAAGAAAGGTTTATTAATATCTTGTTAAAAGGTATTGAGCAGATATATAAATTTAATGAGAGTTTGTTTATCTGGATAGATTAATAGAAGTTAAATGATGAATACCTTGCTTTGTGGAATTTACAAATTGTTTTTCTATTTAACGCTTTGATTACTAGGGACTAGTAATAAGCTGGTTGGGGGGTGTGATTAGTACTTAAAAATGCATTTTTATCATGGTTTTATATCATCATTTTGCACTTGAAGTATTAATAACTCCTTAACTAAACCATGTTTTATAATAATATATCTAATAATATAAGATACCTTTAATTTATGGTAAATGTTCATTTTAAATGCAGGCCTATCACATAAATGAAAGGATTGATTGATGACTTTAAGAACTTAAATTGCAAGGATAAAGAGATGGCCAAACTTAGAAAAGAGATGTCGGTGCAATCCAAACCGGAACACTGTTCGGTAATTGGGTCATATCTGGAGCTATATATCTCAGATTTAGGTCCCATTTATATGGATGGAAAGGTAAGACATAGGCCTACAACTTTCATATGGAGCCCAAGATCTAAAAAGGCCATTATCAAGTCCAAATTATAGCAACAATAAAGAAGCCCGAATCTGTCTTCCAACCCAAGCACCGTTCGGTATTTTGGCCATATCTGGAGTTCTAGAAGTCCAAATGAGCTGAATTATTTACACAAGAAAGCTGAGACAATTGTCTACAACTTTTATGTTTGCAATTATCTCCAATTTTGACGTTATCAATGACGTTTTGGGCAGACAAGAGAAGATAAGGATTGTCACCAAGTCAAAAGTTGGCCACCCACTTATCAATTAGTCATCAAATCAATAGTTCCTAATTTTGACCTATAAAAGGAGGCATTTGCCATGCATTGAGGCATCTTGGTGTCCAGATCAAGATCATGCTCTTCCTTTCTCTCTTTGTATTTTTTATAATGTTTATGCTTTGCTTTCATTAATATTAAGTTTATGGCTTTCATTTCCTTTCCTTTACTTAGTTAACTTTTATATTCTTATTTTCTTTATCTATTTTTCTTTCTTTCATTATGTCTAGCTAAGTTAATTATGTCAAGGTGAAAAGGTTACACTAATGGTGTAAGAATAAGTATAGTGTAAACTTAATATGGACTTTAATGTTTGATACTAACATGTTTTATATTTGTTATCTTGTTCACACTTTAATACTTTGCTTGTTAAATGATTAATCTTGATTTATGTTGTATAACACTTGGTACAACAAATGCTTGGCACTTTCATAGCCCATAATGTATGGTATAACCGACACCTGAGCTATGAAAGGAACTTGATTTGTTGTTAACATAAGTTATAATCATGAATGCTTGACGAGATTTACAAGTATTAGCATTAATCAAATAAGATGACTAATGTAATCATGTTAACAAACTATAATCTGATTGGAACCTCCTTTATGTGTGGTTTCCAATTGAATAATAAGAGTTTATACTATACTTGTTTGACATATCATTAGTGGATCCTCTAACCTTGACATTTGTTATTATCATTGTTTAATTGTTACATTAATATTTCATCTCAAAGTTCTCATCATCATCATCATCTTCTTCTTCTTCTCTTTCTTTATTATTATTATTATTATTATTATTATTATTATTATTATTATTATTATTATTATTATTACTATTGTTATTGTTGTTATTGTTATTTTATAATTGTTGTTTATAATTTGTACAATTAACCTCTCTATGGTTCGACCCTGGTCTTGCCGGGTTATTTATTACTTCGACACTCCTGCACTTGGGAGAAGACATCAATCTTTTAGTCGTGTCATCAAGGTTAGAGGATATACTCATAGTATTAAAGATAAATAAAGTATAAACTCTTTATAAATTATTAACATGATCACATTAATCATCTTATTTACATAACACCATACTTATAAATTTTATCAAGTATTCATGATGCTAACTTATATTGACAACAAATCAAGTTCCTCTTATAATAACAATATCGACCAAAAATCTACAGTTGCTTATCTTGTGTTCTTTGGTCGGATGCCGATTTCATGAAAATCAGATAAGCAACATATAGTTGTTCACTCTTTTACTAAAACTAAGTACAAAACCTTAACTGATAACACTGCTGAGGTTATCTAACTTCAATATTTATTAACAGATCTACAGATTTTGTCTGTTTTTGCTCCTATCATCTAGTATGATAACCTTGGTGCCACTTATTTGTCTATGAATCCTGTTTTTTATGCTCACACAAAACATGTTGAGATTGATTAGATTCATTTTATTTCCTCTTAGAATCAACTTGCATATGTCTTCATTAAGCCGCTTCCTACTGCTTCGTTTACTACTTTTCGTTTCAAGATTTGGATTGATCATCCACCTTCAGCTTAAGGGGGCATATTATAGAATGTATCTATATAAAAAATATTGTAGTTATACTTTTGTATGGTAACTTCCACCATTACTCTTGCTCGCACAAAACATGTTGAGGTTGATTATCATTTTGTATATTGAAAATATTGTAATCATACTCTTGTGTGACAACCTCCACCATTATTATTGCTCATACAAAATATGTTGAGGTTGATTATTATTTTGTACGAGATAAAGTTGTAAAGAAAAAGATTCAAACTCATTTTATTTCCTATCATGATTAACTTATTCACTAAGTCATTTTCTACTACTTTGTTTACTACTTTTCGTTTCAAGTTTCAGGTTAATCTTTCACCTTTAACTTGAGGGGATATATTATAAAATATATATAAAAAATATTATAGTCATATTTTATGGTAACCTCCATAATTATATATATATATATATATATATATATATATATATAAGTTGGATAACCAAGCTTAAGCCTCTAGGTTATTCTCAATTGGCAGCCCCCTTATTTTGTCTGTTTGTAGCATTGCATGTGTTCCTCAGAATATATTTCTAATTGTAGGAAAAGGTTGTGTCACTCAGGCAGATCGAAGCAGCAATATCTTAGAAAATATTGAATGGCATGACAAATATATGCAAATCTTGGTCATCCATACTGTCTTTTTGTATGAAACTTGACGCTTTCCGTTGCTTCACTAATCCACCAAAACATGTATGACGACAACTCTATTGAAAACATTGTATATGAATTGGAATGGCTTTCATGACTCCAGTGTGAGTGAGGATATGGAATGAGTAAAATGTTGCAAGGTCGACAAGCTCCAAGAAACCAATATCACGAAGTCGTAATAACTGCAAAATGTAGGGATATGTATCTGTCATGTATATAAATCTCTGATGAGAGAATCTGATGGAGCATCTAAGCGGAGAGCAATAAATAAATCTGGAAGTTGGATTGAGTCAAAATGTTATTCAATACTTGAAATAGCAAATCACCCAGCAACTTCTAAGATAATGACAAGCGCCCGTGGACATAGGCGCTTGTGGGTTCAAAGAGCAAGAGCACACCACTCTCGGAGGCTGCTAATCACCCAGCAACTTCTAAGATAGGGCCGGTGCCTTGGATCAAGATGTATGGATGAGTGGCTCCACCGCGCGTGCATATTCATTGTATTCTTTTCCCCATTTTTACTTTTTAAGGTATGAAAACTAGGGCAAGCAAGGCAAGCCTCTTCCAGCCCAATCCGAACATTTTTGTTTTGTTTTTACCATGTTAACATCTTCCATTTCCTGGACAGCAGAAATGGTATTATGGGGCTGTAGTCTACTCAGCTCAAGGGGGGAAAAGTGGCCTCCAGTGGCCCTCGTAACAGGACCAACCAGCCGCAAATGCTTTAAATGTAGGATTTCAGTACTCAAACCCCACTTTTAAAACTTATGATAAAGGATAATAATGGGGACCTCTTAGCCTACACAAAATATTGATTGGGTTTATAGCCTTTTTTCAATCCAGGCTCTAACTGAGTTTAGAACCCCATCGCCAACCCTATTCTCATAGCCAATAAAAAAAGCAAAACTTTTAATTAATAATTTTCTCAATCAAATGAAAGCCCCACTTTCGAATCAATTTTTCGGCTTAGAATTCAACTCCTATTTGGACCACCATTGCCTTCAAGCTGGATAACCATAAATCATGGACCAGAGTAGCTTGTTCAACTAAAATCAATAAATAGCCCACAAACTCTTAATCATGAGCTATACTTTCCTTGGCAGCTTTGCACGAGACCATACTGGCTTCTCCTTCCCCCTTAATTAGAACAGCTGGAAAGCCAACCAGGTTCAAAGGAGATTTTTGAGTGACTTTTTATTTTTTTATTTCTGAGTGAGCTAGGGATAGGACACCAAAGCCTGAAAAAGATGCCTGTGACCAAATTTAAAAAAAAGAAAAAGAAACTGGGTGCTTCTTGATTAAGCTGGTAACGCATGCATGGTGATGAAGTAAACATTACATGATGATTTGCAAAGTCTTACGATGGGTCTCGGACCAATTAAATATGCAGCTAAGTGTCAAAACCCAAGACACACATGCAGGCCAGTTCTTATTCATTTCCATGTCCAAGGTCTTCCTCTCTCCCTCTCTCCTTTCTTACATGCAAATAGATTGACAGAAGACAAAGGAAGAGGTTGAGTCACTCCTGGTCAGGATCGACAAACATGTCACCTGTCAGAAATTATGTTGTAATAGCATCTCTCCACGATAGCTATGCACCATGGGGTTGCAGCCACTGATTTGACAACATGTGGCGTGTTCCCATTAGCACATGATGAGGCAAAGCCTTGACCATATTGGCATGCAATTCTAGATCAAAATCATAATCATGAAAAAGAGAAGCACCCCCCTGCCCCTATGGCTTTCATTAGATACCCATCCATAAAGCCTACAGCTTGCTAGTACGCTTCCTACACTCCTATAAATGCCTTAGTTTTGCTAGCTAGCTTGTAGATTTATAATGGCACAAGGCTCCCCTTTTGGAGGGGAGGAAAGGCACCTGTAGTGGGAAGGAATCCTGAAGTGGGTTTTGCCTAGTTTAACTAAATAAAAACCATTGATAGTCAAAGAATGGTAATGGGCTATTGGAACCCAAGGAATAAGGTTTGGACTTGAATATGATCATGGGGTCCTCTCTCCATGTATCATCATTTCAAGTCTCCTCCTATCTGCTTCCTTAATAAAAAAAAGAAAGAAAGAAAGAAAGATGAGGTTGTTAGTTGACCCTCTCTCCATTTTCTTATCTTCCTCGTAGGGGCGAGTGTAAAAGCCCCCACCACCCTTGATGACTCTCGTGCGTACATACATACATACATGTAGTCATGCACATAAACATAAAAATGCACAGAGGACACAAGTGGGTGGCGAAATGATCAAATACTCCGTGGATATTATTACATCAAGCTATGAATGGAATTGATGGATTCGCACTATGGCAAGATCGGTTTTTGTAAGTGTATGTTTAGAGTATGCTCGAGAAAGTTGTAGCTTTTAGCTTTTAAAAAGATACAAATTGTAACTTCTGAGAATAACTATAATATTAATTTTAAAATATTATCAAACACTCGAAAGCCAAAGCCACAGCCACAGCCAAATCAATAATTCTCCAGTAGCCACTGAGTATTTGCGACACAAAGGTTAATCTATTTTGATGCGCAGAACAGCAACTGTACTAGTGATGGATTACACACAGAACAAAAGCAAATATATTCCTCCTGACCCATCCTGGCACGTCTTGAAATCCATCGAAACCAAGCTCTTTCTTCAGTCATGTCAAAATATATAATGTGTTCGTGGCCCATCGTCTTCTTATGAGGAAAAAGCTGCCCACACGAAACATTATCTAATCAAGGATAGTCTCAATCCAAGCCATCTCAGCCATGGATTAAGGGAGATTTTGTGCTCAAATGATTAAGTAGATAATGTAGCCTGGTATTTTGCTACATTGTATTTAGCACCGGTCGGCGTAGATCACCAACTAATAATTCGTTTTCAATACAGATTCACTTGCTTAAAAGAAAAATAAATAAATAAATAAATAAGGGTTTGAAAGATTCCATCCACCACAAATAAACCTTGCCTATCATCAATCATTTTAAACTAAGTCAATTATTTCAAACCATTTTTCATAATGTTTTAAAGAAATATGATACCACCATAGACTCATCCCTACTTTCGCATGATGGAGGCATCAACACTACACCATGAATTTTATTTTTAAAAAATAAAAAAGAAATGAAACACTATGGCAGGATATACATAGTGACTTATTGTTTTTGTGGTCAAAAAATATTTTTTAAATAAAAAATATTTTTCCAAAAAATAATCATTATAACAAATTCAATACGATTCACACCTAACTGCACCATTGGGTACAAAATAGTTTTCTTCTTCTGATTGTTCTCCCGAGTTTCTGAGGTTAATTTGTTGTTCAATTAAATAAAAATAAGATAAGATAAGATAAGATCCATGCTAAAGAATGTCGATACGTGGCCAGAAGAATAGAGAGAACCCTACTTAGGAAGGTTGAGCATATCTGATTGTTATCCAGTAGTGTAGTTTCTTGCTTGCCAT
Organism: Populus pruinosa; assembly: GCA_026413675.1. Classification (NCBI taxonomy): domain Eukaryota; kingdom Viridiplantae; phylum Streptophyta; class Magnoliopsida; order Malpighiales; family Salicaceae; genus Populus; species Populus pruinosa. Next base: position 23,337,425 of record CM048596.1, read on the forward strand.
ATGTCCCAGCTAGAATGTGTTGGCAACGCTTTTTACCCTAGCTCTGACTTACCTCACCCTTTCTCCTTTCATAAGCAGAGCAGTGATTTAATTGCTATTGTTTATGATTATTTGGAGCACCATCTTTTTTACCATTTCAGTCTATTAGTGTAGAATCTAGCATGCAAAATCCTCTTGGAGCCAGCAGTGTATTGGATGCCGGACTAGAAAGAGTAAAAGGCCTCTCCTTCCCTCTTGTTTTCCTTTGAAGAGGAGACATGAGTGTGAGGTGAGAATATTCGATAGTTTTTGTTCAAGTATTCAATTATTGTCTGCATAAAGTCCTCGAGTATCATTAACCTACAATTCATTTATTATTTATATAAATTAATGTGATTTTTCCTCCTCCTCCATCATTATTGCAAGTAGAAGCTAATTTCCAGTAATCATTGCGATTTTGTGGCTATATAAATTCAAGAACGAAGCATTGACAACGTTCCCTTTTTATTTTATTTTATTCCCAAGAAATTGCAGAAATAGGTAAGGTGGGTGCAGGATTAATTATAATAACAAATCTTTTTTAATTTCCCTTCTTTTCTCTTGTTCATGATCATGCCTTCTCTTAGGACTTCTTCTTAATTTTTAATCTTTTTTTTTTGTAGTTTTTAGTGAAAACTGTTTTGTTGTCCTCGCGAAGTTTGAGAAAAGAGAAAATTATTATATGATATCATTATCTTTTCCCTTTACGATTCAACTAGTCATCCTAGCTAGTATTTATTTGTTAATTATCGTTGACAAAAAACTATATTAGTTCAAAATTATTTTAAATGAATTAGAAGAAGTAAAACAAGGAACGCATGAAGCACAATGGATAATTCTCAAGAAAATACAAGTATTTCGAAGCTAAATACAACACAGTATGTAATTAAATATGAATATTTTATTAATTATTAGATTAATATGTAGTTGTCTCTTGTGAATTGATTTGGATGGTAAAAATAAAATTCATTTAATATGACATCTTATATTTTAAATATCATATTTCATTAGAAATGTCATATATTTAAATCTAATTATCCTCATGTTATAGATGTATTTTAAGGTCTAATTCCAATGTAAGTATAATAAAATACATATAATTGTGAAAAAAAAATAATTTTTATTAGGATGTATAAAATTATATCAGGGATGTTAGGGTAATGTTAGGGTTAGGGTTTTTAAGATTAAATCAGGAATTTTGTTGAATTAAGTATAGAATATGTTAATTAGTTATGAAATACATTAATTAGGTTGATAATTTTGTTATTTATGGTGAAAATTAATGAAATTAAGTTTTCACTAATTATATTATCGTTGGGTATTATAAATTATATACCTTGATCTACCACGCAATATTTATAAATTAAGTTTGGACGTTATTATGTTGTTTGACAAAATATCTCATAGCATTAGAATAAAATACTTTTATGTTGGTTTCATTGAATACCAATAATGATATCAATTACAATGAAGAAAGCAATAGTTTTTAACTATTACATAAAATTTGTCTCTTACTTAGCTATCGTGAATATTATGTGATCGACTCGGCTGAAATATATTTAAGATTAAAGTTGAAATTACTTAGATGATGATGCAAATTGAGGTTTATCCAACTCATTATATCAGTGTACCTATTTGTAATGATAGAAATATGAATTCAATGTTTAGGTTTACCAACTTTAATACAATAAATATTTTAGAGCTTGTGCTTGAATAATAAACCTAGGCTATGAAACTTCTTTAGCATGGAAATCACTTGAGTATCAATTAACATTCAAAGGACCACAAAGGCATCACAATTAGTTAGTCTATATGGTTTAGGTGGTAATACAAGGAACCAAATGTCGACATGAGAAATTTTAGATATGAGAGCTCAATTAGGTATGATATATGCTTCATATTATTATAGAGAATCCAAACCAAGTAACGAAAAAGATAATTGTCATATTGGTAGAGTTAAGGAAGATATGAAAGATAGAGATGTTGAATTAGTTGATTCATTAAACTACTTCATGGCATCTTGTCCTTTTTAATTTAAGTATGTGAGTGAGTACGCCTAATACATATACAATGACTATGCTTTAAGTCATATGTATTTAGGCTTATCAGGTGATGAATTAGATATAATAAAAAATTCAAGGAAAAGTTTGAGTGTATTATTACAGTTAAGCAATGACATATTAAGAATCTAGTGTAATACAAGAGTCAGCATTCAACTAGAATTTATGTGCAATTGGTATGCATTTGGAAATCATCATGTAGATGGTATTTGTTTGAGGATATCATATAGCTTACCTAGATCTTTAAAATGCCAAGAGAGATTAACTATTTATGGAGTGGCATCTAACAATTGATTTAGATACCTATATAACATGGTATTTTTTTCATAACACGCTGGTTAATTACACTTATATGGCATTTTTTTTAGTGTCCATGAAATCTGATTTATTACAAGCCCTGATATCCAAGACAAAATTAATTGGAATGCAATGTGTGTGTGTGTTTGTATATATATATATATATGGTTATCTATGAAAGCATTAGTGAGATAGAATATGCCTTGACCAACAACATATTCAATTTGTATTGTGGTGGATTTTGAAAGGTTGAGAAAACTGAGCATCTCGAAATGAATTTAGTAAAGATAAGATCGTTTATCATTAATAAAGATATATAGTTAAGAAAGTAGGTTTGTTCACGAGTAATCTAGGCTCGTCCACAAACATTTTTATGCTCGTCTATAAGTTGGGCAATTTTCATATTGACCTCTATATGGATATTACAAGATCATTTTCAAGTTGAATGAGTTAAGATGATACAAACTCTTAAATAAACTAATGTAATTTTTAAATGAAGTTAGATTATATATTTAATGTTTTAAGAATTATTAATTTAGTTTAGATTTAATAAGATGTTATATGATTTTTTCTTGTATTTAATTATGAATTATTAATTTTTATGAATAATGAAATGTGATGATTTTTTAATTGTTCTGAGGAGATGAGTTATAAATTATTTTTTTTAAATTATGATTATTTTTAAGTTGATTTTTTTATGATAAGGAGTTGAAAGACTTGAAAAAATTACTCTAGTCATTGTTTTTTGCGAGTCATAGATGTTATATAAATAATAATAACTTACTAAACTGTAGTATTTTTTTAAATAATTATAAACTATAATATTTTACCAATATTTTTTTCTATGTTAATATTCTTCAGGTTTGTTGATAGAAAAAGAATTTGCTCGCGGGTTCAATTTTTTGTTGTTTATCGGACCGAAAAATGAATCATGTACGAGAAAGAAGAAAAGGGAACCTGTCAACTTCGGCTGTTGCTTCTTGATCCTGTAGTTTAGATACAACAGAGGGCTTAAAAACAATTCAATTCCATCTCCAACCTACACCAAATTGGATTGAAGTCACATTCAATTCATTCCATACCATCAAACCAATATCAGAGTTGTTGATCTCCCCATCATCAATATTAACAAAAATGCTTGCAAATCACCTGGGCTTGAAACGAAGTATGCTTTTCAAAAATCCCTTTGTTATATAAATAAAAAATAAAAAATTGGAGGATGAAAAGAAGCATCAGCGGTCCCCTGGCTACCCCAAATTTAATTTGGAAATTAATATGGCACCCAACTTGCCAAGACTGGGCATATCAAGCCCTGACTTGCTCGATCGCTTGATTGGCTGTGGCCCTCACCCCCCTCTCTCTCGTTGTTAGAATATTTCTCTGGAAATTCTGCATGAACAATTATTCCTTTGCATCGTTTTCAAATGTTAGAGCTGCTATGGACCATCCAGTTGTATCCTTATAGGATCATTAAGAAGAAAATGAAACATTCTCCTACGTGCCAGCCAGCCAAATCTAGGACCCAGTAAATATACAAGAGTGGGATTAAAAATAATTACTGGTGCAGTAATTCAGGCTAAGCTCACGTTCATGTTCCCATGCATGATGTAAAATCTATTCACATGAGATCTCCATACAGTTTTACTCCTAAAACATGCATGGGAAAGGACAAGAAGAAAGGCATCATCGCCTTTTTGCTTCTGGTTTAGTTGAGGGTGGATTTTTCACATTGCTTAATTCGCTGGCCGTCGATAACCTGCCGGCTACTTCCCACCAACCCACCGGATCCTAAAACTACGGGCTACAGCCACCCAATGTCACTTGCTGTAAGTTGATCGAATCATCTTTGCACATTTATCTTTCCTGTTTCAGCAGTACTGATGGAATCAAGATTTCTAAAGGAGTGTGGAGCTTCGTAAGCCTGGAAGAGTTTTATTCTGGACGGAAGGAAGATGATATGATTCCCCTCTCCCCTGCTAAGGGAAACAAGATTGAAAGATCGAGAATATTGAGGGGTGTAACTTAATTAGTTAGATTTGAAATTTATTTTTTAAATATTATTGATGAAGTAATAGAGATTTACAATATAATTATTAACTTGAGGATTTCAGATAATTAGTCTAGATATATATAAAAAAAAATACTCGAAATATGTTTATACTAGCTAGGAACACATATCATTAAAAAAAAGACAAAGATGGAGAGATTGATATCTTTAATTGTTTTGCTGGAAATTAAGGGCTTGCCTTGACCCTAATAAATACTAAAAATGTTTTTGGAGAGTTAATTTCGAAGGTTTTTTTATTTTTTTTTTATCGTGATTAAAATTTGCAACCCATCTCAAGAACCGTCCATTAATAAGGAATATTTTTAAAGGGAATAACCTGGTTCTTATATGCTAGGATGAGTTTTTAATCTGTATCTATCGTAGTTAATTTTATCATTATAGAATAATTGAGTTTTTAATCTATTATCTTCTTGATTTTTTTTATCTAAATTAATATAATTAGGTATACATATCACTTAAAAAACTAAAACCAAAAGCCATTGATCTTTCACTGTGCATCAAAATACAATTTACTGTTAACTGGAATAGTAAAATAATTATTTTATCTTTTTGAAAAACCCCTTGCTACCAAGAGTAATACAATTTTTTTTACATGATTTATTGATTATTTTTAAATATATTTAAAAAAAAAACTTATCATTTTATTTTATTTTTATTTTTACACTGTAAAATGATTTAATTACTTTAGTAGCAAAAAATATTAAACCTGTGTAAAGAGATTTTTTATCTTTTCAATTTTTTAAACACAAAAAAATAGTTTAATTACCCTTAAAATTAAAAAAAGATTATTAAGTTATCATCCAAGATCTTTTTAGTATATTTTTTTTTGTTATAATTATATTTACTTGGGGGTTATTTGATAATTTAACAAATATAAATATTATTACAAAAAAGTGTATGTCAAGTTAATGTGTGGGTGGCTCTCACACTTTTAAAATAACATGTATAATATTGTTCAATAATTAGATGTCATTTTCTATAATAATATTTGAATCATTTCAGCAACTTCTTTATGAGGTGGCAACGTTTGTGGTCAAAGGGATTTCTTGTAGGTTTTTTTTCTATTCACCTTGATTTGTATGTTTAACCTTTTAAAATTTTAAAACACCTTTTAAAAGTTTTTTTCCTTCAAAATTGATCCATTTTTTTTATTTATTTTATATAAAATAATTTATAAAATTAGATTTTTTTTAATTTTATTCTTCTTTAATTTTTCTTATATATTAGATGTAATCCTTATTCTTTTAATTACTATTTGTTTTATTTAAGATAATTATAAAATGAAATGTTTTTTGCGATATCATCCTCCTTTAGTTTTTTGGTTTCCTATTAGATTTGATTTTTATCTTTTTTAGTTGTTATTTTTTTTAGTTTGGTAGATTTTTAAATTAATTTTTTTTAATTTCATCATTCAACATTATATTGGTTAGCAATTAAGTTTTTTTATTAAACTCGGGTATAGTATTTCATAGGTTATAAATTTAGAAGATTAACTTAGATTTAAAAGACTTGTTCAATTTTTTTATTTAAACTTATAACTTTTAAGTTTCATTCTTTACCATTTATTTAATTGGAGATTGAGCTCTCTTTTTTCCATTAGATTTTTCACTGATTTTAAAAATAATTTAGATTAACTTGCCTTTTAACTTTGGGTTGTTCGATAATTAATCTTCATAGTTTTATTCTATGTGATTTTGACTTAGTTATCTTGATACTATAACCATGTAGTAGATTTAAAATGTTAACTTGGGTGGACTCAAATTGATTTTTTTATCTTTTTTGGATTATATTTTTTTCTTCAATTTCATCCTTTAATGTTTTGTTTTCTAAAAATTAAGCTTTGAATGTTTTACATCTTAACTTTTTTATTGGGTTATTGCATTCTTATTTAATTTTTTTTCTTTGTTATTAAATAAGATCCTTCAAACTATAAATTTTTTAAAATTAATTTTTTATTTTAATTTATCATTCAATGTGTTGATTGATTGGGACTTAATCTTCATGTTTTTATTGTATTTTTTTTCGATGAGGTTATCTCATTCATATATTAATGTTCACAAGGTCATAATAGGTTAATATAGTTTGTCTTGTTTTTTTCTTTTTAATTTTTTTTTTAATTTTCCCTTTAATATTAAGTTGTTTGATATGATTTAATTTAATTTGTTTTTGATATAATTACCTCGATATCATGATCAAATCACAATTTGGCATGCTAGTCCAGTAGTTCATATAAGATCAAGTCGAGTTTTTTTTGTATCTTTTTTATTTTTAATTTTTTTACTAGATTTACATTCATGATTTTTTTTATTTATGTTATTAAATTATCTAAGTCTTTTTTATTTATGTTATTAAATTATCTAAGTCTATTAAACTTAACCGAGTTAAGTTAATAATGATTTAAATATCATTCATTCTTTAGAACATTTATATTCGCTTAACAGCTTTTTTATATTAAAAAAAAATAAGTCGACTTGCTGTTACAGGTTAGTAAAGAAAGAAAGAGAGAATGAAATGAGAGGAAGGTTTTAAAGAGGAAGTTTAGTCTTGTGCGATTTTTTAATTTTTTTATATATATTTATAATGTATTTTGCATATAGCTGATATGTTCATAAAGCTAGGGATCATTTTAGTATAATATTAAGTCATGTTAATGACTAATCTAGTTAATTCAAAAAAAAAAAAAGGTTAAATGATAGAATGTAAACTGGGTCATTTTATAAAGATAAAATTAACTCAAATAAAAATATAACAAAAGAATTTACATGGAATTCGATATTAATATTATTAGCGTAATTGTATGAATATATTCTTTAATTATTGTGTTTTCCTGGAGCACGACTTCAGTTGAGTATTTGCATGCATCATGTCAGATTTAGCTTCGATGTAGGATCACTAAATAGATTCGTGAAAGAGGCTTGTTCACGATGAAGGCATGATTTTATTTTTATTTTTATTTTTATTTTATCCCAAAAAACGACGGTTTTATTAAAGAAACGTTGCCGGATTCGAACTCAATTATTTGATTAAAAAAAATAAAATAACATGTTCTCTTTGAAATAGAGAAATTGAAATATTAGAGTTGAGCCGAACCGCACCAACAACCACAAAAATTAAGACTACCACAATTATTCGTTTATTCGTAAGGAAAAGTATATAAACACAAATTGTCGGTAGAATTTCAAGTTAATTTGCAATGTAAAATCCATGCATTGTGGATATTATTTTTAGTATTATAAATAATTTTAATTAAAAATTAAAAAGATGATGTTTGTGTTTTATAACATGAATTAAAAAACTTTTAAACTAAATAAATTATAGAAAAATGGTTAATACTAATCAAAAGAGAGAGAGAAAGAGTGTTGATTTTCTTTGTAAAAAATAAAAGATAAATACATACGTAAATATTTGATCTTTTTCAGTTAAAAACTTTTTTTTCTTTATTAAAAAAATTATTTGTTTTTTTCTAACATAAAAAAATTGATATGTAGATATTATTAACATGTTTTTTAACAACGAGTAAAAAATTTAATTTTAAATTAAAAAATAATACTAATATATAATAAAATATAGTAAAAATTATATGCATTAATAAAAATATACAAGATATTAAGCTAATTTTTAATGTGGTTGAAGAGTAAAATAATGTTGCAATTGCTATAATAAAATACTATTTTTTTAGTCTTTGTATAATGATTTTTCAAAATATAAGTGTAAAGAAAAAATATTATAACATAATAAAGATAATGAAAAGAATAAGGAGAATGGTATAAATAGATCAAGTGTCATAGTAAAAAAAATAATATATTTTTTTCAAAAAAATAATATATTTCTTTCAAAAAAATAATATTGTTTTTTCAAAAACAACCGTAAAGAAAAATATAGAGAAAACTAAAACATTATTACAAAACAAATATAAAAAAAAATGATAATAAATAGATCAAGTGTAAAATGATAAAAATATCAAGTATAAAAATGGATAAAAAACATAAAAAAAATATTTTTTAACTTGAAAATTACAATTTTGCTATCACTATAATAATGAAAACATTTTTTTTATTATATGTGCTAGTTATTTGATTTGTGTTTTATTATAGGCCAAATAATTTTTTTAACAAAAAAATATAAATATACAAGCTTTTTAAATGTTTTTTTTTAAGTATATATAATTATAAATCAAAACTTATATGCATGCATTTAATTAAATGCTTCAAGACCCATATGTGATAATAAATATAAAAAACAAAGTGTTAACTTATTTATTCAACTCGTCTCGTTATAAGTCAAGCAATTTTTTTCTAACACAAAATAATTAATGTGTAGATATTATTAATGTATTTTTTGACATTAAGTAAAACACATAACCATTAATTAAAAAATCAAAACCTATTTATAATAAAAAAAATGATAAAAATCAAATGTGTTAATCAAAATATATAAAATCACAAACTATTTATTTTTTAACATGATAGAAAAATGAAACAATGTTACAATTACTATTATGAAATATTATTTTCTTAGTTATTATATACTAATTTCTCCAAAACAAAAATAAAGAAAAAACTTAAAGAAATTATAAAAGAATAAATATATGAAAAAAAAAGTATAAATTGATGAAGTGTAAAGTAATAAATATTCAAATGGTAATAAATAAAAATAAAATATATTTTTTTCAAAAAAATGGTAATAAATAAAAAAAGGCAAGTATAAAGAGAAAAAAATATGAAAAAAAAATTCATTAAAAAAATCCTGAATAAAATTTTTTCACCTCTACAGTACCACAGCAATAGTAAAAAAAATAGAAAAAATTACAATTATATTATTTCTACATGAAAACAGATTTTCCTTTTAGAATATAGAATAATAATAATAATAATAAATAGTGTTAATGGTAATACATCGTGGATGATTATGGTCGAAGAGAATGGGCGCCCAAATCAACGACCATAAATGATGGTCCCTAGACCTTAGTTCCTCCTCTCATTCCAATGAAATCTCTAAAGACCAACATCCTCTTAAGATCTTCCCTTTCTCCGAAAACCCACGAGCACCCTCCCAAGCAAATTTCTTGAAATGAAACATAACTCCATATAAATAAGATTTCATGGTCCCCATCCGCTGCCTAATATTTATTTATTTATTTATTTATTTATTTATTTGAGAGAAAGGATTGAGATTAAAAGAGGCAATATACGATGAGAGAATAAAGGAGGAAATACCCCCCCACCTTTAAACATTCTATAGCCGTTGATCAACTCATCATGAGAAACCCATTTAGCCAAAGATCATACACAGCATAATGAAAGAATCGGGAAGAAAAAAAAATGTCACAAAATCCCCTTTTCAAGATCCGCCGTTTGAAGGGGTCGTGAAGCTCTACCAAACGAATGGCTGGATTGACTTCATGTTGTAATAAGAACAATGTGTTCAACTCATTAAATTTTAAATTTATTTTTAAAAAGTTATTAGTTTAAGTATTATAAATCTTAAAATTAATAGAAAATTATATGATTATTAATTTTAAAATTTTAAAAAAATTAAATGTCCACGTATTAAGAAAGAGAGAGAGAAAGTAAGAGAGAATGACCTCTGATTTGTCCCGATAGGGGAAAAGGAGATATAAAATAAGGTGAGAGGAGTCCTAAAAAGACTGGTTTTTTTTGCATAGTAGGAGGTTACGGAACACACATACGAAGAACCACATCATTCCATTCCCTCCTTTTCAAGAAAGAAAATAAATCTAGGACGAATCAAACCCACAAATCTCAATAGAATAGAGGGGCTGAGTCAGTTGCTCGAGGAAGAAGAGGCACTCGAACCGAAAGCAGAGGCCCTCTCGTGTGTAAAATGGATGGATCGAAGGAAGGAACTCCGAGCTGCGGAAGCAGAATATCGGTCAACAACCCAGTCAAACTTTCTACAACCCAATAAAAAAGCCTCACTCTATCATCATGCAACATTGCCAACTATGTACAGATATGTATAAAATAAGCATCACAGCTTGCCTGCCCCTCTCTCCCTCTCTCACCCACAAGTATAATTAATTTAATGGGAGGGAGGAGGGCAGGACATAACACAAAAGGAAGAAATTGGAAGGGAGCTTATGAAAGAAATCATGTCTTATAGGCTTTTTTCGAAGCTTTTCAATTATGGTAAAAATTCCTCTGCTTCTTCTTCTTTATTTATTTGCGAATCCTTCAAGTCTTTTTTCTCCTTTCTCTTCCTTTCTGCCCATTAAACAATGAAAATGGCATATTACCAATCATCCTTTCCCCTCTGTAGGAAACACCCATCATTGCTCCCAACAATCCTTTTCATCCTTGGAAACCTGAGCTTCTAATATATTCCCTCCCTTCCATTCTTTCTCTGTTATGCTTTCCTTCAATTCTCTCGACTTAAATACCCCCTCATCTCTATAACCTTTTCTCTCCTCTCACAAACACACACCCTCCTCCAACTACTCTTATGTAACCATCCCATCACTGTTCTTTTTTAGCCTTGTAGAGAGTTGTGCTATAGCGAGTGAGTGATCACTGGTCCTCTCCTGATTAGTTAGTTTCTCCTCTTAAATTACTACAATGGATCCTTCCTCTGCGAATTCTCTCAATGGTTTCTACTCTTTTCTAACCAGAGGGATCGATGATCTTGAACGTTTCTATCTCTCTAACAACTTCATGTCGATTCAATTCCTTCAAAGGGTTCTCTCTTTATTAAGATCTTTTCACTCTCAGCTGACCTTGCTTGTCCAAAAACTCCATTTGCCTGTTGGGGATAAGTGGCTTGATGAATACATGGACGAGAGTTCTAAGCTATGGGAGGCATGCCATGTCCTTAAATCAGGCTTATCTGGGATCGAGAATTACTACTCTGCTGGATTCAATATCACTTCTTCTCTTGAAAACCATCGCCATCTTAGCCCCCAGCTATCTCGCCAGGTTCAAAAAGAAAAAAACACCATAACTTTGTCTCATTTCTTGATTCATTTCTATAAATATATGTAACTTAGAATCAAAAGGTATGGTTCTTTACAAAAATAAAAATAAAAATTGAATTCTTGTAACAGGTTACAAGGGCAATCTCCGGGTGTAGAAGAGAAGCAGTGGGATTAGAAGAAGAGAATAGAGCTTTGATGGAAACAAGAATCCAACCACTATCATTGAGGTTTGATGAGAAGATTTCTATTGAATCCAAACTCAACGGATTCAATGGTTTTCGTGGGGTTTTGTATGCAATGAGAAACGTAAGCTCTTTGCTATTGATGATCCTGCTCTATGGACTAGTGTATTGCTGGCCAGAATCAAGTTTTCTGCGAGGAGGGTATGAAGGGTGCTTGTTTTTTGGATCAGCTTTCTTGATCTCAACAGGGAGATTGCAGCAGAGAGTAGCGGCAGAGATAAACCAGATAAATGGGAGGCCAGGGATTCTGCTCTACGAGTTCAGGAGATCAAAGATGGCCATGGAGGAGCTGAGAGGGGAGCTCGAGAGGAAGTGTGGACAAGGAGGAGCTGTAGAGTGGGAAACAGAGGTGGGGATAAGAGAAAGAGTGGACAACTTGAGAGGGTGTTTTGGGGTGTTGAGATCTGGAGCTGAAAATATTGTTGGGCAACTTGATGATTTCTTTGATGAGATCGTTGAAGGAAGGAAGAAGCTTTTGGACTTTTGCAGTCACAGGTAGGAAGAGAGAAGGGGAAAAGGAGTCAAGGCTCGAGAGAAAGAGAGAGAAATAGAATGGTTGAAAAAAGAAAAAAAATAATAAAAAGAATACAAGGTAGACGAAGCAGTTGTTGTACCCTTAACCCTTCCCTCCTCTCTCTTTTTAATTTCCCATTTTCCTCCATCAATGTGGATCTCTTGTTTTATTACGGTTGCAATGATAATTCTGTAGGTTTTGGTTAAAGGAAAAGATGGCATAAAAGTAGGAATCCATGAAAAAGATTTGGCAGAGGAGTTCAGGGATAGTTAACATGCAGGGACTAAGTTGTTGCGCTTTTTCACATCCATCCCTGCTTCTTCTTGTATTTTTCTCGCAGGGGGGAGAGAGGGAGAGAGAGAGATTAAAAAAAAAAGCAAAAAAATCCTCGTTAGCATTATTTTATTTTGTGTAAGAAAAGTCTCCAAGTGGTTTTCCCTCTTGTTCCAGTTGCGTAGTCATAGAAGCGCAATCTAGTTGTTATCGTGAATGACTAATCATTCTATCGGTGAAAAAAAGAGAATGAAAAAGAAGGGAGGCTGAGGGCTTAACAGGGGATTCCTGGGTCTCGCTTTAATTTAGGAAGAAGGCTTTTGTCTGATTCGGGCTCACTTTGAAAGAAATGGGGTTTGATGATGAAAGCTTCTTGGCACAACACTCTTTCCACCTGACATGTCGTTTCTGATCTCCCTCCCTCCCTCCCTCCCTCCCTCTCTCTCTATGCTCTGTTGCCGATTTGTCTGCCTTTTTCTTGGGTCTAGGGAATTATATAAAATACACAAGAAGATATGGAGGGGGGGTCACTTTCTCGTTCTTACCCGTATCTCATGCTTTTTGTCCCTTGCCGGAAATTCATGCCATGCCTCCCCTCAGGGGTTATATATGAGAAGGCTGAGTGAAATTATAGTATAAAATAATGGAGAAGGGGAGAAAACATGACGACAAAATCTAGCTAAAAGAATAAATAAAGCTAGCTGCACCAGAAGCAGGCAGCTTTTGGGCTGCAAAGTTGTGTTCCAGCGAAGCTGTGGGCAGGAGGCAGCATACCGAGAATTATCATTACCCTTTAAGCCACGATACCAGGCCTTCAATTATCACAACCACTTATGCCCTTCCTTCCACCCCATCCTTCGAACAAAATTTACTAACAGAGCAAGCGCAAGCACTGCTAGAAGAAAAATGGAAACTCACAGTTGCCCCCCACCTTGCCTCTCGTGAACGGCAAGTAAAAAATAAGATCCCCATAACAGAAGAAAACCAAAGTTACGACTAGCAGAAGAATTCACAGAGGATTAAAATAAAAGAAAAAAACAGTTGAACAGACACAGAAAGAAACGCAAGCAACCAAACAAGTATTGAAATAGACATGGCATCCAGCAGAGCAGCACATCACCATTTAAATCTGCACTAGGGTTCATTAAAGGAGAAAGGCAACGTCATTCACCCAGAACCAGATACCATTTCCACGTTTTGCACGTAGGATTCATTTGAAACAGCAGGTATCCATCCTGTTTAAATCACAAGGACGATAATGCCACGTGATTCTGAACAATCAAGCATAAAGAAACTTGGCTTACCCTTGACAAATTTTAAGTGGCTCGTAACAAAAACTTTCCACAATCAGGAATAAACAAGGTTGGGATAGTGTAGCAACACTCTAGAGATTCACTATATCTGTAATTTACACGACGAATGAAAAGCAACAGCTATATGGGGGGGTGGGGGATGATGGGTTACCATGCGGAAGCGGGCAGTAAGTGGAAAAAGGCAAGGAAAAAAGATCTATAGCTATGCATGCAAGTTCCCTCTATTACATATTCAAACGTCAAATCCTGGCATGGCAAACTGAGAAGCAAATATCTCAACCCGGTTTCGAAGCTCAACAATTTCTTTATTGTTATGAAGACCTTTGAGAAAATCCTTTTTTCCATGTTCCCTCTGCACAACAGTCGTTATATGAGAGGCCTTGAGAAGAAAGTCAGCAATTTTCTCGAAATCAGCCTCTAAGCAACCTCTTGATGTCATAGCAGGAGTACCTGAAAGAGGTTAAAATTAGGAAAAACTTGGAAATTGAAGAAAGCATAATGCCCTTAAATTACCATGTTAGTAACTTAACATTTAGATGCAGGAATTCAAAACAATGTCAAATTTGGAATCAAGGAAATTGGAAGGATTAGGAACAAACAATATCCATTGTGAGGCCACTCTGCAAGCTAACAATATCATCTACTTTCTGCTGCAAAATAATCATCTTGTGCTGCCTTTAAAAGCATACCTAGAATACTAAGGAAATTTGATTGGAAGTTTTAAACTTAACAACCCTACAAGTCTTCAAATTAATTGAAAATTGATAAATTACAGGCTTGGCAAGATTACAACTTACCGATTCTCACTCCTCCAGGACAGATAGCACCATTGTCACCAAATATGGCACTTTTATTTAGAGTTATTTGACACATTTCACACACCTTCTCATAACACTTGCCTGGAAGAACGAATGTGGTCAGTAGGATAACAAAAGAAACATACATACACACATGAATGGATAATTTTATAAATACAGTCAACAGCATGCATAAACATCCACTTGCTTATGTGTACTAGAAGAAAAATAAAGCATATGCAACCAGGAAGAAAAGTCACGTACACAGAGATAAATTGGATGTGCATTTACATAAACAGTTGAAGCTATTTCATTGGAATGAGCACCCCACCCAGGTCTCCATCTACTGTAGCCTTGTTCCTATAAAAGCTACCATTTCTACAGGAAGATTGCACCACAATAAAGCTAAGTATTAAATGATGTCCCTACAAGAACTTAAAAAGAAAAAGAAAGTTGAATCAGGAATCAAATAGGACTGCTACTTTGAGCAGTATTTGGGGAGAATATAACTGTTTAGAGCAGTTTTTTAGAAGGCCCATGACCAGGAGCTTTTTCCCTCCAATGATTTCTTTTGTTGGACAGGTAAATGATACATGCACTTGAGCTCTGCCATCATCCACTGGGTCCCAACTGGAACTATGGGTCCCAAGAAGAATCAGGCTATCTTGGAAAGGTAAATGGTAATTTAATGAAAAAAAAAGGTTTGATCCTAATGCCTCCATTAGCCCCCTTTAATATAAAAAAAGAGTTAGAAGGGAGAGTGAAGAGGGATATTCCAGAAAGTAGTTGCAGCAATAGGATTCTACAAGAGATTATTGTCCATTTCAAGTGTTCCTTTCCCAATTTTATGATCTAAACAGTGACACAAGTATAGGTGAGTAACGTTTCCATCATTGGCGATTCATATCTTTTCCAATTAAATAATACATCACTCTTCCACACGGATATATTGGGTCAAAGACAAACTCAGAAGCCTGCACATTCTAGAGGTAGTCATTTTTCTAGATAATGGCTACCAGAATCTTTTTAACAAGACAAGGCAGTAAGCAGAATTGCAGATGAGAATCCAACTGAAACTCGAAGTAGTCAATGTACTAAGAAAATTCATCCTATCTAGGACTCCAATGCTACATAACCCTAAGAAATGCAAGCATACAACATTTCAATTTTGAATATCAATAGAATGAGATGATGTCAGCTCACCAACAAAAGCATGCATGGTATGCAATCTCATTGTGAGGTTAGTGCCTCTTTGTTTTACACACACTATGCTCATAAAATAGGTTTTAGCGTTATGAAACAGTGCATCAAACAAATATGTACTGGACAAGTGGAAACGAGAACTTATTACTGTTGGGGTTACGACAAGAAAATGTGTAGATGAAAGGAGGGATCAAGTAAATTTTGAACATCCAGTTTCAAGGGTGAATGGTGTAGCACAAAGGTATGTTAAATTTTTTTCCATTTGGAGCTGATTGTATGGTTATAGCCAATACTTAATATTACAACACCTAGGAAGTAATGCCAGTCTATGCACCCTTAACACAAATTGCTGATCAAATTGTGTAGCACAAAGGTATGTTAAATTTTTTTCCATTTGGAGCTGATTGTATGGTTATAGCCAATAATTAATATTACAACACCTAGGAAGTAATGCCAGTCTATGCACCCTTAACACAAATTGCTGACCAATGAAAAAATTACAAGTACAAAAGACAATATAGTGAGATGAACAACCTAAGCTTCATAAAAGTTTAAATTTCCATTGAAATTACTTTATTTTTCCGGTGTAACCAGTCGAACTATGAATTTTGTTTGGTTATTCTCACAATCAAATAAAACAAGCTACAAAGAGGTTCGCAGATTATGAATTTTGTTTGTTCATTCTCACAATCAAACAAAAGAGGCTACAAAGAGTTTCAGATAAGTGGGAAGTTTGGAAAACTTATAGGCCCTAAGATGTGTAACAATTATTTGTTTAACTGCCAGCTTAGTCTAAGTGATTAAGTTTATTCATTTTAAAAAATGAGTAATGTCTTTCTGTTGTGTTCCTGAAATAACAATTTACAAGAATAGACTGCCTTTTGGGAGTGGAATTGGGCACCTTTCCCAAGGTTTTCCACAAAAGACCTACCTTAGAACTCAATTGTGATCCCTGCCTCAAGGAGAGGGTTAAGAATGCGGTTACAGGAGTGTATTTTTATTCATTTTCATAACAAATGATTTTTAATTAAGTGAAAAATGATACTTTATACCCGCCAAACAGAATCAATTGACATTAAAAATTAGTAAAGTAAAAGGAAAAACATAGTGATTGAACTGCATAACAGCAAAGCAGGGGCACAGCTGGTAATAATTCAATGCATAAGCAAACACTAAATCTTGAGCTAGCTACTATTGTGAAGATTGTGCAAGGACAGAAATATATTACCTGCTAAGCCCCAAGTTGTTAGATCCCACAGCACCAAATGATTATCAGTACCGCCAGTCACCAATCTGCATTTTCTTCTCAACAAAGCAGACGCTAATGCCTGAGCATTTTTCCTCACCTGTTGCATATATGCTTTGTACTCTGGTGTAGCCACTTGTTTTAAGGCTATGGCAAGAGCAGCGATGTGATTATTGTGAGGACCCCCTTGTAATGATGGATGGACTGCAAAATTTATCTTTTCTTCAAAATCATAATGGCTGCTACAATCACCATGACTAAGCATGCCCTGCTTCCTCGATTTTGGGCCTTTCCTATAAAAAATGATCCCCCCTCTAGGACCTCGAAGACTTTTGTGAGTTGTAGAGGTAACAATATCACAATATTCAAATGGACTAACACATTCCTGTGAAAGACAGATAAAACAACAGTAAGGAAAAAAAAAATATTGTGCTAATTGTAGATCAATGTATAATTTCTGTTCTACAAACTTGTTCTTCTAAATTTAAATATGGACTCAATAGGAAGTGGTTTTTCTAAAGTATGTTTTCAGAAAATAAATCCATATTAAAATCCAAATCCTAATGCACATAAGTTCTTCTATATTCTAATACACATGTTAATGTTTAGTTTAGGTATTTACAGCAGTAGGCAAGTGGTGAAGATAAGAAACCAGGCAATTCTAAGCTATAAAATTCCATTCCATAAAAAAAAAATGACCAATCCGAAAAGGATTCTGCATGTTGCAATTTAACCTTTCACAAAAAAATCAGAACAGAAGGAGATGCACATCTTTTCCCCACAATTACCTTCTTGCAAAATGTTAGAAAACAGTCACATTTTCTTCTCAATAGCACAAACCAGCAATGTAGAAAGATTATTTGAAATATGCTCTACCACACAATGGCCACATAAAGAGAGAGGCGTGTATCTATGTGTTAATGATATGTCATGTGTTATATCACAGCATATATTTCAAAATGCATCCCAATATCATGGGCGCAAAACAATTTAGAAGTTGTTAAACAAGAAGCAATTCATGATACTAAAAGCAAAAGCTGATCAATCAAGCACTCCTGCCTTTAGGTGGTAACTTTGTATCCTAACTCCAAATTCAAAAACAATATCCACAGATTCGAAATAAAAAAGCTAAATAAACAAGTTACGCAAAATCAAAATCCCAAACCTTAGCTGCCACAAGCCCGCTAATGTGAGCCATATCACACATCAAAACAGCACCAATCCTGTCAGCAACTTGTCTAAACCTCGCATAATCCCACTCCCTCGGATAGGAACTCCCACCACAGATCAGTATCTTAGGTCTAAAATCCATAGCCTTCTCCTCCATCTTATCATAATCAATATACCCAGTTTGTGGGTTCACTTTATAAGGCAAACTCTGAAAAAAAATCGAAGAAGCCGACACCCTTTTCCCTCCCGGTGTATAATACCCATGACTCAAATGTCCTCCAGAAGGCGAATCTAACCCCATGATCCTATCCCCAGGCAACAAAAGCCCAGTGTAAACAGCAAAATTCGCTGAAGTACAGGAATACGGCTGCACATTAACACCCCATTTATCAGAATCAAGTCCAAAAGCTGTCAAGGCGCGACTCCAACAGATCAATTCAATTTGATCAATATTTTGATTTCCCGTATAATATCTGGAACCAGGCAATCCCTCAGAATATTTATTAGTTAAATGACTACCAAGAGCTTCCATAACAGCACGGCAAACAAAATTCTCAGACGCAATCAATTCAATACCTTTAAACTGCCTTTGCTTCTCCTTCTCCATAATCTCATGAATCTCAGGATCTGCGATTGGAAGCGGCTGGTTTCCCCATGCCCGAACCATGGCCCGACGAGACTCCAAACCAGGGTCCATAGCAACACGTTTGGAAGAATTTGTCGTCGACGATGACGCTGATGATTGAGAACTGTTATCTCTCGGTCTCTTTATGCACATTTGGTGACCCAAAATGCTAAATTGCTCATCTTCGGTTTGATTCTCTTCGTTATCGATGCGGGTTTCTTGTTTTTGATCGAGTAATTGTAGTGGAATTGGACTTGAGTGAAATCCAAGCGAGAGACCTGATTGTGCTGCTTGTGTTAAATCCATCACAAAATAACAAACAAAAATGGAGGCTTTTTTTAGGGCTTTCTGGTCCTATTTTTTTTCAAGGGAAGGAGTAGAAACAACAGAAACAGCGACAACGACAACAACGTCTGAAGAAATTACAGTGAAAGTAACGAACTCTTGCTGGTGTTCTTGTGTTAACAGAGGCTTCCATCAAAATCAGAAACAAACCCTAATTCGGAAAGAAATTGTGAGCGAGAATATTTTTTGAGGGTAGTTAAATGGTAAAGGGCAAATGAACCTGGACGGAAAAGGAGAACGTTTGTGAATTGACCGAAATAGCCGGTAGAGTGAAGCTTCTTTCTA
The DNA here is from genome assembly GCA_026413675.1 of Populus pruinosa. Classification (NCBI taxonomy): domain Eukaryota; kingdom Viridiplantae; phylum Streptophyta; class Magnoliopsida; order Malpighiales; family Salicaceae; genus Populus; species Populus pruinosa. The sequence goes on from CM048596.1 coordinate 23,356,812, forward strand.
GGTGAGAGAGGAAGTGTTATGCTCACGCGGACTAAATTGAGGGCAGGTTCAGTGACAGTTACACCTGCGCGTCTCTTTTATTTTTTATTTTTCAATAAACTCTGACCGACCTTGATGTAGAGAGCGATTATGGTTTGGGCCCAAATGTCCAGTCTCCCTATGGGCCAGATCCCATTAATGTTGCTGACATATCAATCCATCAAACACTTAGCTGTCTAAAGTGGTTGCTTGCTTGTGTCGATGGAATGGAGGTCTCCTCCTTCTCCCCGTCTTCACCTTCTCCTTCTCCTTCTCTTTGGGATTATTTGAGCTTGTTAATTTTACGTCCTGCTCTCGCAATCTTGTTTGTGACTTCGTTTATCTCTATTGGTATGTATTTTTTTCCTTTGTTGTTTCGTGGGTGACTGTAATTTGAGGATTTGACTGGTGGAGATTTGATGATCAGGGTGGTTTTTAGCATGGAAGCTAGTGCTGGTACATGTGCCTTTGGTTCAAGATATTTTCGGCCTGCGTAAAAAACTCGCCAAGCCTAAGCCACTGACCCGTCGAATATCAAGAATTTATAATACCATTGATGCCCGAAATTCCACTCCTGCTGGGTAATTTTTTATGTTTACTCTTTTTTCTTTTTTTGTTCATTGTTTTATATTATTAAATTAAGAGTTTAGGTTGGAGTCAGAATTTGAAAGTTCCATTCTTTGATTCATGTAGATAGTCAATTATATGGTTTCTGTTTTTTTTTTTTTTATATATATATATATATATAGGATTCACAAAGAACGCTTTTAAGCTAGAATTAAATCAAGTAATTTTATGATGATGCCTCAATAGCCTGGAATCTTAGCTCTGCTAGTTTTTATCCTAAAACTACTGGTATGGGGTTTCCAGTTGTTATGTTGATCTTGAATAGTACTACAGCTGAGGAAGCCCACAAGGAGTTTTTTATTTGTTTTATTGACACCTGGTCACGAAGCAGAGCATGAGATATCTTTGCCATGGATAGTAGGCTCTAGATCACTGTGCTGATTGATTTTATTGCCATGGATGCGATCTTTAACCTTCTATATTTTTTGGATGGGTTTATATTGCTTCTTTCATGGCTAATGTTGACCTAGTATGGGGTAGATAATCTGTGAAGGAAATGCAAGATGGATAGTCAAACCTCACATAGAATGCTGTATGAGTGGATCGATCTCTATTTAGATGCAGTATACTGTTTTGTTAGTGTGTTCTTGAGAAACTATTGTCTTTGTCAATTGTGATGAATTATAGTAGTTGTTTGACAGCTCATTGCTGTGGTCAGGATTTCCAAGAAGAAAAGGTTAAGGTAGTAATGGTAAAAGGGAGACTAGGTTTCTCAGTTTGCCCATGGCTTATCAAAGAACAGAGGATTCATCTGGATAAACTCCACAAACTTAATCTCAGGTTCTGTAAACAAGTGACTTGGAATGGTCACTGGCCCTTTCTTCGTTTTTGGTTCTCTTCCATGTCAAAAAGAAGAATAACCTCTTTTGGTTTGTTTCTGACATTATGGGTACTTGCATTTGAGGGTATAATAGGAGTTAGCAAGGGCATTTAGTCTTTGATGCTCAAGTCCTAGAAGTGAAAGAATGGAGCGCCGGGATTTAAATAGTGTTCATTGAACAATACGGATATAAGGGGCTGTATTGGGGAAACACAATGATGTAATTTAACGTTCTCTGGAAATCTATTGTAGTATTGAGTGATGGAAACAATGAATATATGTTAGGGAGTGTTTGGTATGATAGACAAAAATGGACTGGACAAGACAATTTTTCATCGTGAAGTTATTTGGTGCACTTTGACATTACAAAACCAATTTTTGTGCTGTCTAAGGCTGTTCTAAGGGAGAAATTCTTGTCTCACTGAAAGGATAGAATAAGTTTGTTCAATTCTCGACACAAGAGTTGTTATTTATGAAATGGCTATAATGCCCTCGCCAAAAGGTTGCTTGCTCTCTCTCTCTCTCTCACACACGCACACGCACACGAACATGCACACACTACCTTGACAAGAATTTCTATCCCTTTTTTGTGAAGTTGTTTGGTGCACTTTGATACTATAAAAATCAATTTTTGTCATGTCTAAAGCTTGTTCTAGGGGAGAAATTTTTGTCCCACTAAAAGGATAGAATAAGCTTGTTAAATTCTCTGTACAAGAGTTGTTATTTATGAAATGGCTATAATGCCCTCGCCAAAAGGTAGTTTAGGCACTCTACTACACTAAATAGACTCTCCTCTCAAGAAAGCTCTCTCTCTCTCTCTCACACACACACACAATCAATGCACATGTTTCTGTTTTTCTTGCTTCCGTATTTGGTTGCTGAGAAAATCAATGCAACAAGAAAATAAAAACCGTAAAACATATGTACCCAATCTCTCCTTGACAACTTCAACAATAATAACTTTTTGTTAAGTTGTTTGGTGCACTTTGACAGTACAAAAATCATTTTTTGTCATGTCTATGGTTGTTCTAGGGGAGAAAGTTTTGTCCTACTAAAAAGAACAGAATAAGGTTGTCCAATTCTTTGTTTAAGAGTTGTTATTTATGAAATGACTATAATGCCGTTGCCAAAAGGTAGTTTACTCCCTCTACTACACTAAATAGACTCTCTTCTTGAGAAAGCTCTCTCTCTCTCTCTCTCTCTCTCTCTCTCTTTCACGCGCGCGCGTGCGCGCGCGCACAATGCGCGTGTGAGTAAACTACCTTGACAAAAATTTCTATCCTTTTGTTGTGAAGTTGTTTGGCATTTTGATAGGACAAAAATCAATTTTTTTCCTGTCTAAGGTTGTTTTAGGAGAGAAATTTTTGTCCCACCAAAAGATATAGAATAATAAACTACCTTGACAAAAATTTCTAACCTTTGATAGTACAAAAATCAATTTTTGTCTTGTCTAAGGTTGTTCTAGGGGAGAAATTTTTGTTCCACTGAAAAGAATAGAATAAGCTTGTCCAATTCTCTGTACAAGAGTTGTTATTTATGAAATGATAACTTCAACAATAACTTCCATGCCTTAATAAGCGTGGGACCACTTGTTTTCACTAGTTAAAGTATGCTTAGAATCCCTTACATATTGATGAGATATTGGAGAATAGTTGGATCCTTCTATTCAACTGGGGAACTGTTGACACCGTCACCTTCCAAATGGTGCTCCCTCCCATCCAGGAAGTGCTCAAAATCCGCATCCACTTCACCTCAATCAACTATACTGCCATTAACAATTTCCCTTAACTTCTGAAACATCAAAATCATCAGCAAACTCATGCTCCTCATGATCATCAAGCAAAAATGGTGTCAAATCACTGTGAACAACAAATTCTGAAACATCATCAATGGCTTGAACATCATGTGCTGTGTGCTCATCTTTGTGGGCAGCAGGATGCTCTTCAAATTATTAGGATCATAGTAGAAGCTTAGGTTTAAGTTTGATTTTCTTGTTTGGTTGCTGAGAAATGTTGTCAAATCACTTTGAATGACAAATTCTGAAACATAATCAATGGCTTCAACATCATGTACTGTGTGCTCATCTTCGTGGGCAGCAGGATGCTCTTCAAATTATTAGGATCATAGTAGAAGCTTAGGTATAAGTTTGATTTTCTTGTTTGGTTGCTGCGAAAGTTCAGCAAGGAAAGAAAGGAAAGGAAAATTGTTGAATGTTTGTGTTTTTTGTTCATCTTTCACGCTACTTATTAAAAAAAATTAAATGCTGAAGTATGGGATCTTTGGTCGAAAACAACAGCATGTTTATGTATGCTTTGATAGTTAATATATATATATATATATATATATATATATATATTAAATTTTTGGATTAAAATATGGGTTATAATCTTCACTTCAAACATTAGACAAGAGAGGTATTACTGTCATTGTCATTACAATTTGTTGTTCTATCTTGTTCAATGTCTACCAAACACAATAGGAGGATAAATTGTCCAGTTGAATGCACTCCAAACATAGGACATGGCAGTTATTTATTCAGCTCCAGTTTAGTCTAATTAATATTGTCCTGCACACCAAACATTACCTTTGGAAATTATGAAATCTAATGGGAGGATTGGTGGCAATGCAGGATAAACAGCTCAGGATTAGCTGAAGATTGAACTTCGCCTGTCTAGACGGGGAGAAAGGGATGGCAAAGGAATGAGAAACCACACCCATCCTCGGTTCCCAGCAGAGAAATCAAGTTTCAGAAAATCTGTAGTCTCATGATTGTTAATTGTTCGAGAAGTCAGTGTCAATCTGAAGTTCCATGATTGTTGTTAACGTTCCACGCACGTCAATTATCATTGTGGATTGGTATTTTGCATCAAACGAATTTGAGCTATCTTGAAAAGCTTTTCAGTAAACAAGAAATGATGTCCCTTCCAGAGTGCAGAAAGAGTAGATTCGGCGGGTATCGTGCCATCTTTTCGTGATATAGATGCACGATGTTTGACAAAAAGTCACGGTTAGTTCGATTTTCTTTAATTTATTCATGATTCAAGGGATCAAAGACATGGTAAAACCCACTTGACATTAGTCCCAAATAATAGGAATCAAATCATGCTTGCATTTGATTGAAGGAATTAGCATTCGACTCTGATTTATGTATTGTCCGTCAAAGCAGCATGTAATTATCGGTCTCCAGGAGCCTGTTTTCCGCATCATCCCGCAACCTGAAACTAGAAATGAGAGAGTAAAAGGATGGAATTATCTTCCTAGAAATGCAGAGGTGCGATTAGTAAAATCACGTTGGCGCAAAACACAAATTAAATGAGAGTTGCATTTCCACCTGATGAACCAATTGGTTAACACATAATGTGTGCATAAACGTATCAAGCAGTCTAGAATTAGTTGCTGCCCTTTCCTAAGACCAAATGTCTCCAGAGTACATAGAAACTGAATTCTAGAGCCTGGATAGCAAGGGAAGATTTATTTATTTTTTTCTCCCTCGGCACATCATAAATTGTTTCAGCAACAAAAGTTTCAGAGCAGATAAGCAATGACCATATGATGGCAAGTCGAAGAAAATCCTCATATTAAAAACTTTCTTGCCCAGCAATACTATCGGTAGTTCATTCCGGCAGTCGTGGAAAGTTGCACAGCACCCACTGAAGCGTTCTTACTGCCGAGCCCAGAAGAAACTTTAACCATAGCTGGCCTTATTAACCGATTTACAACGAGAAATCAAGCCTGAATTCTTGAATTATAATTCCCTCTTTGTATTCCGGAGACTCTTCACGTGCACTGGCCCATGAAGCTACAAGAAAATAGAGGCAAACTCAAGTGTTAACAGAAGCCAATGTTGAATATGTTCAGGTGCTGAGACCCATATTACTGAAGTTTACAAGCATTATTCCACCCTTCCCTCCCAGAAGATATACGTTCTGCTCATGATTCTGACAAAACCATATATAATATAGTGGCTCTCATAGGGAAAAAAAAAAATGGAATTCCTTCAATTGAAAAATCATAGGTAGCACTATGAAGATGACTTTCTAATCTGGAAGTAAATCTAGGAAGCAGAGGTTAGCAATTGAACCGCTAATCAAAATCTTGAACTTCCCCCAATTCCAAGTTATTTTCAATTTGGAAAAATATCACTTGCAGTCCAGATTTTAGTTGTTTTGTTTGTTTTATTCATGCATAGACCGATTTCTGGAAATCATTGCAATATGTAGAGGCAATAAAAATAGAGGACCCAGATTAATCACAAGCCAACGCGCTATCTCATATCCAGTGTTAATCATCGGCACAAACAAGAAAAGGCATCGTTCATAACACTAAAGTACAAAATGAAGTAAACTCGAGGAGTTTTCACTTACCGAAGGATCAAAAGGCTTTCTAACCGTTGGCACAGCAGCTTCCAACCATTGACACAGCAGCCACCTGCAAGCTCCTCATAATCTCCACAAAATGCTTGTATATACCCTGGTAACTTGTATCAATCTTCTTTTCTTTATCTGTTTCCGGCTGTACTTGTTGCTTTGCTCTCTGAAAACTGTCCACCACGGGCAGCAGGCTCTCAATCACTTATCCCTGGGCATCACTCCTGATGTTAAGCTTCTCTTTCTCCGTCCTTCTCCTAAAATTATCATAATCTGCTTGCAAACGGATACATTTCACCTTCCCAGATGTTATCTCAGCCGATAAAGATGACACTTTCTTGACTAATTCGTTATTGTCTTTTTCTATGATGCCTATCTTAGCCTCAATATCCAACATGGTCTTCTCATATCCGCAAGAAATAGCCTGCCAGTAAATCTTCAAAAGGTTCTTCAGACCGGGTCCTCGTTTCTGACCTTCTTCCTTCTCATTTGTCTAAATAAGAAGTAAGGGAAAATAAAATCACAGAATGATTTGATAAGAAACTCCCCTTTATTTCCAACAGAAAACAAAACAAAATAGCAAAACTGATGATCTTGGTTGTTTACTTCCATTAATAAGAGTGAGTGGAAAATGAAGAGAAAAACATACGGTAGGAGGAGGAACAGAGTCTTGAGGTGCAAGAAAAGCCTTCAAAGAACGCCTCTTCTTGCAGTTAATTGGGATTGGAGAGGAATTCGGGAGAAGGGAGGCGTTGGTGGGTTTGCAGAGACGGAGGGGTCTGTGGAGGAGAGGTTGAAGGGATAATGATGAGGTTTTGGTTTCTAGGGTTTTGGAGGGTTTTGAAGAGAAAGAAGGAGCGGAGAGCGAGGATGAGCTAAGAGAGTGTGGTGGTTAGAGAGGGAAATAGCCATAGAAAATAGATGATTTATCCATGGGCTGTAGCTCTCTGTTTGAATATGAGGCAGTGGAGTCCTTCAACCCAGACCTGGTTTGGTGGGAGACCGGCTTAAGATGTAGCTGATAGATTTTGCTCGGGTTATTGAATTTTAATTGGGTTATTAAGATTAATTTTAATTTATTTATAAATTAAAATGATATTATTTTGGTTAAAATAATAAATAATTAATGAGTTGTACCAAGGTTTTTAACCGGTCTTGTTACATCAATTGAGTTTTTTATTTTTTTTATTTTTTTTTAAACCTTGCTTGATTCCAATCTTGAGTTAACTGGATCTCAAATTCTGAATTAACCTATCAGGTTAAGTTAGGTTTCTTGTTTATTTTTATATTTAAAAAAATTAAATTTTTTATTTTAAAGTAATATTTTTTTATATTTTTAGATGATTTTGATATATTAATGTCAAAAATAAATTTTAAAAATTAAAAAAATATTATTTTAATATATTTTTAAATAAAAAATATTTAAAATACAAACTCAAAAACATTATCTCTAATTTTTATCCAGAGATGACTTTAATTCATTTCCTTAAACAATATTGTCGTTCAACATCAGAAAATCATGATTCTTCCCAGGTTACACTTATTTTTTTAAGTTATAATAACTAGATTACACGCACGAGTTAAGTTGCAGGATAGAAAGAAAAAATTATCTTTTATGTAATAAAAAATGTTCAAAAATTATTTAAATAAAAAAATTTCATGAATAAGAAAACTAGATTTTTCATTAAAAATCTGCATATTCTCTCTTTTTTAATTCAAAATATTATAGTTTTTACGAATATTATTTCATAATTGCTGTTGTTTTTTAATTTAATAAACCATGTTGTTAATAAAAAATAAAAACTGTTTTTTTTTGTCAAAACAAAAAAAAAAATCATGAACTAGAGAAGACGATTTTCATTAAAAAAGTATTTCAAAATTTTATTTATTGTCTTTATTTTACAAATTTGTATTTTTATAATTATATAATTAAATAAAAAATAGAAAAAAATGATCCACGCCCACTCAACTCAGCTGGTATCTACTAAACGGTAATGGCACTCAACTGTGATATTCATGTACGTATCCTGATGAAGCAATCATTCTCCAGGACCAGCAAAATAAGAATCTCTTATTTTTAGGTCAAACGAGGGAACCGCAATTCAATTTCCAGGTCAAAGCAAGAAGGCAACAACATGCAAAGGCCACAAGAATATCCAACACTAAATTTTAAACATATGCCAAGTCAATTTTCGTTAGTTCTCAACGTCAATTTTCTTTAGTTCTCAACATCACTAACTAGAACAAACTAGCATACACTAAAACAACAGAGACCAGTTACTATTGCATGGGTCTACTCAGAAGTCAGCTCCCTGCATGCAGATAGAACCTGCAAACATGATCCCACACAGTATGTGTCAGAAACGGCTTCATGATGAATAAAATAAAATAATTTCGCACTGAAACTGCACAAAGGCCTATTCGTTTTTCGGCTCCAGTTCTTTTTCTCTACGCTAATCAAGAACAGCAAATCAAGCACTGCGAGTCATAAACAAAGCAAGTCTAGCTATAAATGCGGCGCTCATGACAGGAGAAGAGAGTAGATATTCTTGTCCTTTTGGATTTAATACGTGACAAGTCTGTTCATGCTCACCCTTTTCCGTGACAACCAAATGCCAAAAGTGATTGAAAATAGTTTTTATAGTCTTTTCCTCTCATTTGCCATCAATGGAACTATTACCGGACAGTAAAATAAAAACCGTCTTTGGCATATCAGGATCAAAAGAGATTTTTGTCATTTGTGGGTCATTCGCAAGAAAGCTGTATCATGCAGTTACAGTTGCTTCTTAATGGTAAAATATTTGCAAAACTTGTTATATATTAAACAGGAATTGTATTATCTGATTCCCAATTACATGATGAAATCAGGAGATTGGAAGAAATCCTTCGGAATGTACATCACCGAACTTTAGAATTTGAACAGATTCTTCTAGTAATGACCATTAACCATATAGCATGATGCTTTTACTACACAGCAATGCATAGAAATCCTTGGGAACTTTGTTCTGCATCAAAACAAATAAATGGTTTTGACTACTCATTTCAGCGCAAACTATTAGAAAAATAATTAGTTCTTCGGAGGCATTTGACTGGCTGTAGATATCTTTGAAAATCAAGACCAAGAAAAAAAATAGTGTATGGTGTACCATGTGATGCTTCTGAAATCCAAAGAGCCGTTTATTTCAACTAATTTGATTGTCACTATTATATTAGAACAGGACCCTTACTCCTCAATGGACACCATATTTACCTTCTAATGAAAAAAGAAACCTGCAGATTATTTCAACAACAAACAGGTTTGCTTAGGAATAAGTTAAAGAACGCAAAGATCTAAAGACATCTATAAATCAATGTAGATACTGAACAAATGTAAGGAGAAGTGTCAGTGGGGAATTGCTCACACTGGAACCACACTCTCTAAATCTAGTGCAAGATTAACATGTGCATGATACATGAAAACAAATTCCTAGGGAGCATGATACATGAAAAGAAACATGACAACAATTACTGTAATGACATTAAAGCTAAATGAAGAACATTTGGGATAAGGCTCAATTAGTTGAAATTGCATGGCAGTAACCATATTATAGGAACTTGATCATTAATTAAGTATTTGTAAACAACTAGCCAAGATGCACAATCAAATTTAAAGAAGTAACATTCCAGGCAAGATTAAGATAATAGAGTTTGTGGGGTCCAATCACAAAAAACATACCTGCACAGCTACTTGTATGCATGCACTACAGAACTACTTGTTCAAGTAGGACATGCCTCAACAGGTGAAGCTCTTTGGCATTGGGCATCAATCCTGTTAAGTAGTTCTGTATAGGAGGAAGTCAGTGAAAGTTCCAGTGAATCAACACCTTCAGTTTCATTGCAACATTTACTGCTGTCATCCATGAAGCCAACATCATCAAAACCATTTTCAACAGGCTGGTCCATGTGAATGATCTTACCAAATAACTGAATAGAGTTAATTCCAACTTTCTTGGGGTTGAAGCCCCCGTTTCCAACAAAGCCTATGCCAAAAGAATATGCACTACTCTGGCTCTCAGGTGATAAGTTCTCAGATTGCAGACTGCCAATGTTCATCTCACAGGGCATTCTTTTCATCTTAGGGACCAAGTTGTTTCCAAAGGCCCTGTCACGGAACACCTGAGGAGCATTTTCACTTATAAAGTTGGATAAACCGAATGTGGAAAAAGGATCTTGCCTGGCTCCCTGCATGCCAGCAGGAAAAGTACTATAATTCAACATTGAAGCATTCATATGCCCCATAGTTGAATTAGTTAGATCTGACATGGGAAAAAAAAGTTCTCCATCTGTCAGGAACCTAGAATCATTTGGATATCTCAATTTCTTCATTGGGGGGAATGCAGCTTGAAGCTGTGGTGTGGTTGCAACAAATTCAACCTGCCAAGGGCTCACTCTCTTTGCATTCTGCAAAACTTCAGGCTCATCCCAAGTAATCTGTGCAACAGAGAAAAAAACAGTTGAAAAGGCAGAAAATACGGTAAAAGATCAAAAGTTCACTCTGTTATAATGAAGAAATTTCTGAATGTTAAAGCTTATATATTGGCAACTATATAACTGAATCATTAACAGATAGTCACTTGTGAAGCTCATTACTTGACCTAAAACTTTTAGACACTTAAGAACTAAGAAGATAGACAGACCTGGTTAAAATTACTTGACCTTCACAATCAAACTGCAGAGATTGTGAAAACATAGACATAAATAAAATCAGAGAGAGGAAAACAGCATGAAAAAGATGTAAGAGAGTTAAAACAGCATACGCTGATATCCAACTTGCATGTGCAATTGAATCTTGTTCTAGCAATATTCTTAATTGAACCCCAAACTATTACAACATCTGCCTGACCTAGCTTTCTTGACATTGGACAAATAAAATGGCCCCTATGAAAGGGCAAATGACTCATGGAACAAATCAGAAGTCCTTAACAAATTCCATAGCGATATTCTAATTTCAATGAAAACCAAGTTCTTAAAACTTTAAGAGGCACTCCTCCACAAGGAATTGAAGAAAACCTCAATCACGTTTCAGAGCATATAGCTTGAAGATAAATAACGTAGCCTGGGGTAGAATGGACAACAAAGAAAAAAAAGGCACGACACAGTAGCTTAGCTGCACGAATCTATACGCCCTGAAAACTCAATACCCAAAGCATCAGAGCCACAGGAAATAGCACACAAATAAAATTAAGAAAACGGGGAAACTGTGAAAAGAATACCACTATTTCAAGCATCACCCAGAATCAGATATCCAATTTTTAAAATACATTGCTCCATTAGCACCAACTGTTCTTCATTTTCTCTGACATCGTTTTCATTGATTCTTAATGATTAATATACACTCCAGATATCATTAGCAAAAAATCGCAACAGGGGAGATTATCCTAAAGCATTTTTCTGTTCAAAATCAAAATTAGCAGGTAATGTTTAGTGCATATGCAAGCCATTTGAACTACTAAAAAGGATATATAATCATTTAGAATGGATGAATTTCTGCTACCTACCTCAAAAGCAAATGATCCCGTTATCCTCCCAAATCATTTATTTTCCATGACCATAATCAGTATAAAAACAATTAACCAATCACACTATAAACCAAACAAAAATGATAAATCAACAGATACATCATAAAATACATGCCTGAAGCATGCGCCAAGGAGAGCCACGCCATGCACCAGAGTCTGGCAAGCCAGTACCCGAAACGGTCCCCTGAAACCAAGTCATTCTAGAAGAATCCTCAGTCTCCATGGCCATCTTCACTCTCATCCCAGCAGTCCAAAACACACCAAGGGCAGCCTCCACAGCTTCAGCCCTCACCACAAAATCTGAGTACCAACCCGCCCTCGGATAATACACAACGTCAAACGGCGAACCTTTAGCCGCCATCTCCACAGCCTCCGCCACAGCCTCCTGGGACAACCTCCCTCTCCCACTCATCGAAAATCCCTCCTCTGCCTTCACTTTTCCCTCTCCACCGCCACCAGCAATCTGCTCCCTCCACCTGGCACTGTTATTAAGCCTAACTGCCCTCCTCACTCCAATAAACATCTCTCCCTTCAAATTCCTCATAAAAACCACCGAGTCACCCGCAATCAACTTCTTATTGTTCACAAACTTACTCCATCCAGTAGTTAGCAAGTGCCTGCGTGGCGTCCCTCGATAAATGTGTCTGAAATCCCAACTAATTCCGTGAATATCGGTGACCGTTAGAGTCTGAACCGGAGGCTCCGCCTGGTAGTTTAACGGAGGGAAAATCGAGTCGGCACAGAACCTCGGGACGGAGAAACCACCACCGTTATTCGCATCTGACGGCGTTAGAATCTTAGCGAAGGCCAAAATCTTATTCTCATCGTCATCGACGTCATTAAGACCTCCACCCTCACTTCTAGAAGGTTCTAGAAAGGAGTGAGGGAGGTTACAGGAGTGATCATTGAGAGGGAGAAGGAGAAGTCTAATGAAGACCTCATCGGTTACCGGATCGGCGAGGAAATCAACGGCGGAGATTTGGCAAGATATTAAGGGTTTAGAGAGAGCGAGATTGGAGAGAAATGGGGGATGATGTGCCGTAGACGATGAGGATTGTTCGAGATGCCCCTGAGGGAAGTAGTAAACCCTAGAATTAATGGTGGGGATTTGAACGGAGGATCCAGCGCAGGCTCGCCAGATCCGCGGGTCCACACGGCTGAGCTCCGTCAGTTGCGGCATTTGTTAGTCCGTTTGGGTTTTGAAACCGAGAGAGAGAGAGTGACAAAGAGTGAAATGGAAACGGTTTACTAACATATGAACTCTGCGTGTGTGCCTGTCTAGACTCTAGTTCTACAGAGAGGGAGAGTGTTGCAGTGTTGTAGGGGAGAGAGTGCCGTCTCGACTCTGGAGGTTGAGTACGGGGAAAAAAATGTTAGAGAAGTCGAGGACCCTTTTCTTTTTTAATTGGTTGCACACTGTTTTACGGTTTTGGCCACGACATTCTTTCTAACTAACTTCAGGACTTGCAACTATTTTACTTCACCACGCTATTAAAACCCCCGTGCTTTACACACACTCTGTCTCCTTTCTTTCTTTTCCATTTACTGAAAAAAAAATATTTTAAAGTAATTAATGGTTGATGCGTGAAATATCCAATTTACAATATTAAAATATATGTTAAAAGGATGCTGGTAGTTATTATTATAACTAAATATACTAAAATGAAAAGGTGTTTTTAACAGTGCTAAATATTATTCAAGCAGTCACAGAGTGTATACTAAAATAGCTTTATTTTAATTTTTTTTCATTTTAATTTTTTATTTTTTTATCGTGCCTTTTAATTGTAAAATTAATACCCAATCACATGAATAACAACAAAATTAAAATATAAGGGACCAACTTGAAAAAGGTGTCAAAAATGAGTGGTGGGTTGGTGTGTTTAAATCCTGTGTAAAAGATAAACTTTAATCCTCTAATTTATAAAATTAGACGTTCTAGATCTCTTATGTTTTTTAAAATTTTATTTTAATACATAACTTCAATTTTATTATTTTTAAACTTCTGGTTTTTTAAAGAGAGATATTTCATTGGATTTCAACATGGAAAAAAAAATCATTATTTTCGTATATTTCAACCATAAAATTTGTTGATGTTGGTATCCACGAGTTTTATTTGATTAAAAAAGTTGAATAGTGATTGCTTTAAATCTTGATACTACCTAGAAAGTATATTAAAGTTGAGGAAGAAAACTTTAACTTAGTTTGATTTTATATTTTCATGCTATTTTTAGAATTTTTAAAGTTGATAAGTTGATTTCTAGATATTATGAAGGTGTTTATAAAATGTTTTTTTAGTTAAGATGGGTTGAAAAAAAAATTTAGAAAAAAAATACCTCTGTGTTAATTTTCTGAACACCACAATGGTCGGATTTTGGACAAACAAGAAAAAAAATCTAGGAGAAAAATTCCTCTATGTTGATTTTCTAAACACCACAATGATCGAATTCTAAACAAACAGATAACATATCACTTAATTTAAATTTTTTTATGTCATTCATCCCTTTAAAAAATTTAAAAAACATATATAGGGCTAAACACACGTGGCTTGGACCGTCAAAACCAAGTGCATGGGCTCTATTTTCATAAGCCAAAACACACTGGGTCGTTGGGCCCACACACTTGGGCTTTGATGGGGTTTTTTTAGTCTTTATTTAAATGAAACATAATTTTATTAAAAAAAATTATTACACCATGATAAGTCCTTAGTGCAAATTGTTGATTTCATGGGTCATAACATAAAATATAGGAGTTTTTTAATGTATTTTCTTGGTGAATTAAAAAAATATATAATTTAACTTTTATTATCATTGATTTTTTTTATTTATATTTTAAAAAATAAAAATAAAACAATTGCATCATTTTTTATTGCTTAGCTTAAAAAAATATGCACGATTAGGATTTATATTTTAACCTGAGTTCTAAATTTTATTTGTTGATTAAAGTTTACTATTATCGATATAGTACGACATGTTTTTAAAGCTTGAATTCAAATTCTTTCACAACTTTTTTATTTGCTTCTAGATGCAATCAATTAAATTTATATTTTAACCTGAGTTTTAAATTTTATTTGTTGATTAAAGTTTACTATTATCGATATAATACGGCATGTTTTTAAAGCTTGAATTCAAATTCTTTTACAACTTTTTTATTTGCTTCTAGATGCAATCTGATTTGTAATCAATTAAAACTTAATAAAGATTATGTTGGGAAAAGAATGAGAGAAGAAAAAAGAAAGATAAATTATCTAGACAAATTAATTTATTATGATTGTGTTCATTATTTAATTGTAAATTTTACATGTTAACCCAAATTAATGCAATTTATCTTTGTTTTTTCATTTAACTCTCTAGTTTTTTTTTTGTAGTTTAATCACTTCATAATTATTTGTTTTTCACATTTAAGCTAGAGTTAAACAAGACTAGAATAACATGTGTTTTTTTTTTTCAACTAGATCATCATTTTAAGTTAAGCAGCTAGTTTATTGTTTCTTTACTTAGTAGAAAAAGTCACACCAATAATTTTTTTCATTGTTAATGTTTATAGTAGTTAATTAATTTATTTGAATACATTGGTCGAGTTTGTAATCATCATTTCAAATATTTCATCACATACAAGAAAAAATAATGCGGGTTATATTTTTTTAATATAGTTATATGGAGTTATTCCAATCTCTTTACTTAGATTTGACAGGTTAATCCATATTGACCCAAGTTATTGTTTTTGTTCTTTCTTTATTTTGATTTTAATCCTTTAATACTGGGTTGATTGAGAATTAAACTTTATAATTTATTTTTTATAAGGTTATCATAATTTTATAACTCAAGAGATGTGTTAAGCTGATTGACTTCAATTTTTTTAGTTGATTTTTTTTTTAATATTGAGTTAATTGAGAATTAGACTTTATAATTTTTTCAGTGTATATTCTATGAGGCTTTCCTAGTCTAATGACTCAAATCACAAGTTTGTTTTGTTAACATGAGCGATTTCTTATGTCATTTAAAAAAAATTGTTAACATGAGTGATTTCTTATGTCATTTAAAAAATAAATAAATTTAAGTTTATCTTTCAACATTGGATTAATTATAAATTGAACTTTATAATTTATCTCAATGTGCTATTTATAAGATTATCTTGATCTTGTAACCTAGGTTTGAAAGGTTAACTTAAGTCAACTCAACTCATTTTTTTAATTAAATTTAATTTTTAATTTCATTATTTAACATTAAATTTATTGAAAATTTAAGTTAATAAAAAATAATTTGTTTTCTAGAAGGTTATTAATGTCTCATAATTTGGTTAACAGATTTAACATATTGATCTAAGTCAATCTAATATATTTTTATTCATTTTAATACTTAAAAATAAAAGAAATCATCTTTATTTTTTCTTAGTTAAAGTATATATTTTTCGCTTAACCAGGTTGTTTCTAAACTTGTTAAGTTAATTAAATTATATTAAATTAATTTGTATATAGTTTTATTATTTTTTTATTAAAAATATGTTAATAATACTTGGATATTTTTTTTATTTCCAGAAAAAATTTAACTGGATGCACAGTAAGGCATAGTATATAAAAATATCTAGCAGCCATCTAGAAAAAATAGTTTTTTTTATTTACGTGGGGTGTCCGGGTCAGCTTGCGCGCACCACGACTAATCCACACGGCTCACTGAATACCCTGCAAATCTAGTAGGCATGTAAGGCACCGCGGGGATGACAGACATGCATGTCAAGACTCGAACCCAGGTACAGTGGAAGGAGACAAATCCCTTCCACCACTAAATCAAATCCTGAAATAAAAAAAAATAGTTTTAATAAAAAAATAGTTTTAATTGGACATGTAGGTGCAGTGATGCCATTTTAGCTTTTTAGATTTATATAGTAATTTAAGTGAGATTATCTCATTTTTCTATATATATATATATATATGTTTATTTTAACAAGTGGTCCTGTAAAGAGAGGATTTAAATCGAGGGCAGATAAGATGATGTTAACTTAATGAGAAATAAGGGAACTTTGTCAAGAGTAAATAAATGGAGCGAAATAAAGACCGAGATATCGAGGGCAGAAATGGTACTTGGAATTTGTGACGGCAAAAGGATGAGCAGCAGGTACTCAAGTGAGACCTAAGACGACAGTTTTCCAGTACAGTTACTCGCAGCGCAGCTCTTTAAATGAATGCAAATCTCGTACATTGACATCGTGTGTTGGCAGTAATGATAATGATTATCACGAAAATAAAAGTTGGCAGTAATGATAATGATTATCACGAAAATAAAAATTGACAGCACGGGAATCAACCACGAGCGACTTGTGCAATATACACTGTTGAGTTTGTCCCTGTTCAAGTGTTTTGCAACACACACACACACAGAGAACACACACACACAGATATATATATATATATATATATATATATATATATATAATAAAAACAAAGATGTAAGTATAAAATATTATTTTATATATAAAAAGATATATCTCTTTGTTTTCTTTTTTTTTAATATATTTTGTCTCGAGATATCAATCAAATGTTAAATAATTATATAAATGGTGTGTTTACCTGGAAAATTTAATTTATTTTTCATTAAAATTTAAAAATTAATTTTTTATTTTATAACTGTTTTAATGTGCTAGTGTAAAAAAATTTAAAAATAAAAATAAAAATATTTTAATATATATTCAACTGAAAAACAAGTATTATTATATTTTTAAATACCAATGAAGATAAACAGTTAATTTACCTGTACTAAAAATCTCCTAACAAAATCTCCTAACAGGTTGTTTGGAATTATTGGAATTAAATTCAATTCACATGATTAAATAAATTAACATGGTTGAAACTTTTTAGATATTGAATTGAATTCCAAAAAAAAATTAATTCATAAAAAATCAATAAAAACAATCAAGAGGGGAGACCCTCTAATTTGCTCAAGTATTCAAATTATAATTGATATTAAAAACCATTTTCTAAATATATTGTCTCTTTTAAATTTTTAAGGCATTGGACACTTAGTTCTGTCAATAACTTGCTTATATCATCTAAAAAAATCCTTCATTTAAAAAATAATTTTACAAATAGATTGCATATATATATATATATATATATATATATATATATATATATATAAAGGTGAAATCATATTTCAATTCATTCATAAGGATAATTGCAATTTGGTAAGAAACACAAAATCATTATTCATATTTATATCAAAATTTACTAGTTTAAATTATTTTAACAAAACAAGACACTTTTTTAAATGTATTTACATGAAAAAGCTACTAGCAATTTCAGAAATTTTTCAAAATACTAGGACCTCTAAGTTTTTAGACAACATTTGAAAACATGGTTTTACTTGTGTTTTTTTTAAATTAATTATTTTATATATTTTAGATCATTTTAATATACTAATTTTAAAAATAAAAAATTATTTTAATATATTCAGTTTAAAAAATATTTTGAAAAGTAACCACAACTATATTTCTAAAATAAATTTTTAGAATTAATTTTTTTATTTATGATTTTAAATTAATAATAAAATAATTAAGATTTCTAATTTAATTTCAAATAATAAATTTAAATTTAAATTTAAATTTAAATTTATAATTTAATATTTAATCCCAAACATAAAACTTATAATAAGTTATAAATCTCCTATATTTAAAGACTCGCAATTGAAGCTAAAGTCAGGAGACCAAGTGGTAAATAAAAAATAAAAAAGTTTACCCTTAACCTCGCCTTTGCTGTTTATTGCCACGTTCAAGGCCGTTAAGCAAAAGACGCGTGAACTTTTGCGAAGCAAATAGACAACATTCGAGCGCACGAAAACCAAGACATGAAAGAGAAAAAGAATGAAATCTTTGAAAGGCCATAACTTATCAACCGCAAATCAAAATCATGAAAGGAATAGGCCATGGCATTCAAGATGATGGCACATTTAAAATAAGAACCCGCAATAATTATTTTTAATGGCAGAAAGAAGTCTACGGGACGGTCAAAATGGTTAGATACTGAGCGTAAATTTTATTTGGTTCCTACAATATATTGTTGCTAGAAATAGACATTCAACTTTAATTTCAATTAAAATTAGTATTTAAATTTTTAATTTTAAAAATTATATTTTATTTTTCATAATAAAAATATTTATGTTAATTCGTTATAAAAATTTAATATGATCAAATCAAATTTTAATTAAAAAATATATTCAAAGTATAAAACCCTCTTAATAATAATTTTTCGAGACATGTCTATTTATTTTGAAGTCTAAATAAAATTATCTCGAGAGGGTATATGTAGAAATAAAAATTTTCTACTAATCAAAATTCTTCATATGTCAATCTTTTTTATTTTTATATAAAATGATGAAATAAAATTGAAATAAATAACTTGAAAAATAAATAGTCTTTTATGTATTTCTTGGCCAGGTTAACATATGAGAAGAGATATTTAAATTTTTTTATTATAAATACAAGATTCCATAAATCAAGATCAATTAATAAAATAATATCATGTGGCACTAGAAAATGATACAAGAGCCCTTAGAAATCTCTATAAATAGAGGACTCGCCTTAGATAAAGAGAAAAAAAAGAATTTTTTGAGATATAAATTTTTTTTCAAGAGGAGCTTTTTAAATAAGGAAGCTCTCAAGTCTTATTTATTTATATTTGAAGTCTACAAAGAATAAAGATTTGTTGAATCAAGCTTAGAAGCATTGTCAGATTTATTTAACATAAAAATATACTTTTTAGAGCACTAAATCATCAAGTCTCACTCTGCAATACATGTCTTGAGAAATTATTAAATGAGAGTTATTCAATTCTTGTTTTTCATTACTGATGAATGATATTTTTATATACAAGAAAAGGTTTTAATTAGCTCTTAAATTAAGAAAACTAAAATAGGATACAAATCAATACAAATCAAGCAGTAAACCAAGGATGCTAAATATTGAAAATAAATATTGATAGTTGAATTGTTAATATGCCCCTTCTAGTTAAAGTATAGACATTACAATTGCCCAACTTACCAACAAGAAATGAGAATTAATGGGAACCAGGAACTTTGGTGAAAAGGTCAACAAATTATAATTCAGAAGAAATGTGTGTTGTAGCAAAGAACCCTGATTTGATACAATCTCGAATAAAGTGATAGTCGATCTCGATATGTTTTGTATGTTCATGATACACTGGATTAACAGTAATATGGATGGAAGCACAATTATCACAATATAACTAACCAGATGAAGAAATAGGAACTATCAAATCATGTAGTAAAGTGCGAAACCAAATAACTTCACAAGCTATAGTAGCCATAGCGCGACATTCAATTTTAGCTGAGGAGCGGGAAACAGTAGTTTGTTTCTTGGTTTTTCAAAAAATGGGAGAGCAACCTAAAGTAATAAAATAACCAATAAGTGAGCGCCGAGTAATTAGAAACCCAATCTAATTAAAATCATGGTAAGTATGAAGTTAAAGATCAGATTTTGATGGTAGAAAAATCCTTTGCCCAAGGGTAGATTTAAGGTATCAAAGGACACAAATAACTGTTGCCCAATAGCCATAATGGGGTTGATGCATGAATTGAGAGAGAATATGAACTGAGTAACAAATATTTGGTCAAGTGATGGTCAAATAGATGAGCTATCCAACAAGACAATGATATGCACCTGGATTATCTAGAATATCACTATTATCTAAGGCCAATTTATAATTCTGTTTATTAGGACAAGTGAAAAGGTTTGCTACCAAGAAGACTTACCTCGTACAAAATATTGAAGACACATTTACGTTGGGATAAGGCTATGCCATTAGGAGATCAAGCCACCTCTAGCTCAATGAAATATTTTAGAGGTCCAAGATCTTTAATGTGAAACCAAACATCTAGGTAATCCTTAAGTGTTGTAGTATGTGCATTATTATTACTAGCAATAATAACATTATACACATATACAAACAATACAGTAAAGGAAGTACCTTGATTATAGGTAAAAAGAGAAGTATTTGTTTTTGATTGAGTAAACCCAAATTAAAGGATAACATAGAAAAATTTAGCAAACCATTAGCGTGATACTTGCTTCAGACCATAAAGGGATTTGCAAAGATGACATGACTAAAAGATTGATGTCTTCTCTCAAGTGCAGGAGTGTCGAAGTAATAAATAACCCGGCAAGACCGGGGTCGAATCACAAGGAGGTTAATTGTAAAAATTATAAATAACAATAATACAACAACAACAACAACAACAACAACAACAACAACAACAATAATAGTAGTAGTAGTAGTAACAACAACAACAATAACAACAACAACAATAATAATAATAATAATAAAGAAAAAAAAGAAGAAGAAGATGATAAGAACTTTGAGATGGAATATTAATGCAAGGATTAAACAATGATAATAACAAATGTCAAGGTTAGATGTTCCACTAATGGTATGTCAAACAAGTATAGTATAAACTTTTATTATTCAATTGGAAACCACACATAAAGGAGGTTCCAATTAGATTATAGATTGTTAACATAATTACATTAATCATCTTATTCGATTAATGCTAATACTTGTAAATCTCGTCAAGCATTCATGATTATAACTTATGTTAACAACAAATCAAGTTCTTTTCATAGCTCAGGTGTTGGTTATACCATATAATATGGGCTATGAAAGGGCCAAACATTTGTTGTACCAAGTATTATATAACATAAATCAAGATTAGTCATTTAACAAGCAAAGTATTAAAAAATGAACAAGATAATAAATACAAAACATGTTAGTATCAAACATTAAAGTCCATATTAAGTTTACACTATACTTATTCTTACACCATTAGTGTAACCTTTTTACCTTGACATAATAAACTTAGCTAGACATAATAAAAGAAATAAAAATAAATAAATAAGATAAGAATATAAATAAGATAAAAGTTAACTAAGTAAATGAAAGGAAATGAAAGGCATAAACTTGATATTAATGAAAGCAAAGCATAAACATTACAAAAAATACAAAGAGAGAAAGCAAGAGCATGATCTTGATCTGGAAACCAAGATGCCTAAATGCATGGCAAATGCCTCCTTGTATAGGCCAAAATTGGGAACTATTGATTTGATGAGTAGGTGGTCAACTCTTGACTTGGTGACAATTCTTATCTTCTGTTGTCTGTCCAAAATGTCATTGATAACGTCAAAATTAGAGCCACTTAAAAACATGAAAGTTGTAGGAAACCGTCTTAGCTTTCTTATGTAAAAAATTCATATCATTTTGACTTTTAGAAATCCAGATATGACCTAAATATTAAATAGTGCTTGGGCCGGAGGACAAATTTAGACTTCTTTGTTATTGCTTTAATTTGAACTTAAAAATGAATCCCTTGCCTCCTTTATCTCAACCAGTTGATACAGCAGCATTCTTGACAAACAATTTTAACAAATTCAATAACAGTCATAAATCCACAAGTAACCGTGACCTCTCCAAGCTATTTTGTGACCATTATAAGAGGATGAACACACTAAAGAAATAAGAAAGGTAAGGGAAACATTTCCAAGTGATTATGTTGGCATAAAGGATCCATCTAGAATTTTAATTGGCATGAAATGAGGAATAATTATGTATAAAGAGATGAATGTTTCTTGAAATGTCATATGGTCAAAGGCACCGAAATCTAAGACCCATTTATCTTCATTGTTGGGTAAAAAAATTGTATTACCCGTAAAATGAGCTATGTCCACAAAGTTGATTGTAGGGGCATGGCTCTTGTCAAGGTTGAGCATAAATATGAGTTGCATGCTCATTTGTCAATCTAGTAATTGAAACAATATTGTTACCCTCAGATTTATCCATGTGTTATGTATTATTGGTTGTCTGTGGCTTTAATGATTTCTTCCCTTTGTCCTACCATTCCGGATAGCCATGTAGTTCAAAACAAGTTTCTTTAGTGTGCTTCATTCTTTTGTAATGGTCACAAAATAGCTTGGAGAGGTCATGGTTACTTGTGGATTTATGACTGTTATTACATTTGCTAAAATTGTTTGTCAAAAATGCTGCTGTATCAACTAGCTGAGATAAAGGAGGCAAGAGATTCATATTCAAGAATTAAGAACAGGTAGTTTTGTATTTGTCATTCAAACCCATTAAAAATTGGTGATTTTTTTTTTTGACAGGAAACGTCTTTGATGAACTGCAGCTATATGGTGGGATTTATGAATAAGCATTGAGTTCATCCCAAATGCCTTTTAATTTGGTGTAATATGCTAAGACAATCATTCCTCATTGCAAGGTATTTATCATCTTAGTTTTCAATTGATGAATTCAAGAAGCATTACCTTATGAAAAATGTTCTTCTAAATCTTTCCATAATTCTTGTGCTGTCATAAAAAATATCACACTATCATGTTACATAGGATGAAGAGAATTAAAGATCCAAGAAAGGATCATTAAATTGTATGTGATCCATACAGAATCTTCTTTTGAACTAGATGATAGAGGAGTAAGAAATCCATCTATGAAGCCAAATTTGCTTTTTTCTTGGGGTACATTTGTCATAACACGATGTCATATGGGATAATTTTCTTCTTTTAGGAGATAGGTTACTAACGTTGTTCCTGGGTTTTCAAAAGCATGAAGGATGTATGGTGATGGGGCATCAAGTTTAATTTGGGTAGTATTTGATTGAGTGTTATTGATATTTAAAGAATTTTCTATGATCATGAAAAATTTAGTTTTTTAGCTGCTATGATATAATGATATTTAAAGAATTTTCTATGATCATGAAAAATTTAGTTTTTTAGCTGCTATGATATAATGAGAAATTATAAAATAAAAGCTATTTAACTCATGTTTTTCATCACGGATAAGTGATATTTATATATATATATAAGAATAAGCTTCAATTAGCTCTTAAATCAAGAAAACTATCTTCAATCAAGGTAACTAAAATATGATACAAATCAATCAATAAACCAAGGATGCAAATAAATATTGATTTGTTAATATGTCTAAATCCAAGTTTTTTTAAATTATAAATCTTGATTTAACAAATAAATTAATTTACTATAAATCTATAAATCAAATTAGAGGAAATAATCATATGATTATTTTATTCTTTCATAAATAAAAACTATACCATCAATATATATTAATAAAAATAAATATTTATGTACATATACTTGTTTAATTATCTAATAATAAAAATTGTGTCTACAGTAACAAAGGATTAGGCACTACCATTCCATTTTTAAAGGCATTCACGTTGAGGACAAATCTCGGATCAACAGTGTGGATGCTGATTGAGGTTGCTCGTTGCTGTCATATTGCTCACCGGACGGCGAACAAATCCAACCACTAAACAAGGACTTGAATTTTCTGTCTATAATTTGCCTTCCTCTTTTAATAAACGGTTCGGTTTGGCTAGCTCAGGGTTTAATTATTCGTTTAAGCTTTCGATAAGTTTCAAATTTCAATTGCAACTGGGCTTCGTGGCCTTCCTTTATAGTCACCAGGCCTTGGGCCACTTCAACAAGGGATAAAAAAATCGTTGAGTAAGTTTTTTTTATTATTGTTTTTTAAAATATTTTTTATAATGAAATGTAATAAAATAATATTATTTTATTTTTTAATAATTATTTAAAAAACACATTAAAACAATATAAAATATATAAAAAATATTTTTTTGTAAAATTAAATACGTTGGAATCGCGGGTTGAGATGCTTTTCCAAACGCTGCAGACACCATCAAAAACGAGTTCTTGGGTCCATAATTATTTCCCTCAAAATCATTTATGGCAGCTTTACATATAACATGGTTTGAAATAAATTAAACTATCTAATGAACTACGACACGTTTCCATTAAAAATACTCCATAATATTTAATTATTGATAGCACCTATGTTTTTGGTTTTTGTGAAGAAATAAATATATGAATCTCTCGTGGATGGGATAACATTTTAGCTGCAAACTAGCTTTGTTGTCAGTGTTGTGTCATGTACTGGATTTCAGTGTTCATATTACGGATATATTTTATTATATTGTAGTTTTTTTAGTTGGAAAACATAAGAATATTGCTTATGCTTGGTAAAATATAAATCAACAAAATCATTAATACTAATTAAGTATTGAAATAGAAAGATAATATTTATTTCTTTGAAAATAAAAAATAATCGAGTATGAAAATAATTAACCCTAACTTTTATATTACGTCTTTTTTCTACCAAAAATAAATAATTTTTATTTTTTAAAATACATCATGCAAATATATTTTTTATATCAAATATAAAAAATAATTTCAATAATCTCTTTCAAACATTATTTTTCATATTACAATAATATGAAAATTACTTAAAAATTTAAACACAAACAAAATATTTTTTAAAAACAATCTCTATAAAAAAAAAGTTAAATAAGCAAATAAAAATAAAATCCACATATGAGTGATATTAAAAAAAATATAAATTTAACTATTATTTAAAAAATTAAAAAATTAAAAAAATAATAGTTCATGTATTATGGCTTAACTTGTAAAACCTGTAATCTAGATTATAAACTCAAATAAGTTAAATAATATTTTTCTGTTAAATTTATACTTGAATAGATATATATAAAATAAAAGAAAGTCAAAAAGAAATCAAGGGCTAAAAAAATAATAAAAATAATTTTTTAACTAAAATTATTTTTAAAAAAATTTAAAAGGACCTAAATTGTGTAATTAATATTATTTTTAAAGTTCAAATACCTAAGTGTATAATTAATATTATTTTTGAAGTTCAAATACCTAAGTGTATTTTCCTTAGATTCAATTAGAAAGTTTTCATGGTTATTGGGATCAATACTGCTTTTAGTAGTGGAAAGAGACGTGATTCAATTAGAGAGACTTGGATGCCTCAAGGTTTAATTGTCTTCGGTGCATTTCTTGTTTGTTTATGAAAAACATTGTGTTTTAACTAGATGGTTTTAGTAATTTTGCATATTGTATTGTTGTTCGATTAGGGAAGAAGCTAGACTCTATCATCATTCTCATCCATGATCATTTCATGTGGAAAAGGAGGGGTACATGCAATTAGATACAGAGTGACCATGAGCCCTGACTGTTTTATTTGCATAATTTCTCTTACATCAAGGCTTTGTGTGGCCCATGCCAGTAATTAACCACTCTCTGCGATGGTTGTTCTTATATTTATGCTGTCAGGTGGTATTTTTGAAGGATACATCTTTGTGGAATGTTGGTTATTTACCTACAATAATCCCTCAGATATAATCCTTCTTCTGGAACAGATGGATGGTCAATGTTAGAGAGCTTGGTTTTAGCTGAAGGTTAGATTCCGAGGATGAGGGAAGTAGGGATTGCCCTTTGCCACTTCCCCTCTTCCTCTTCATTCCTCTCTCTTCCTGTCTGTGTGGTTTTCTGCAGTGTGTTGAACAGCAGTATCCAGCAATATAACTTGCAACTGCAAGTCGTTGATCCTGAAATTGCTGCATTAGAATACTCTGACTAATATAAACATCATAAGTTGACTTGACTTGAGCTTGTATCTCACTATATATGTCTGCACAAATTTCTCCGCTGTATTGAATTGGAATTGACCTTGATGACATCTGCATGTATCTGTTTCAGTGCAACATCCAACATGTTGGACCGAGCCATTGATTCAGAAGATGCTCAGCATAAGGATTTCCTTAGGCTGGCAAGAAAACCATGATGCTTTTTTCTGTATCTTGAAAGATACAATATACCATGTCAGGAATTGGTTCTCATTATTTTAAATTTCATAGGAGCATGTTGAAGGATACCATGAATTGTCTGCAAAAACAAAAAATTTCTTCTACATAGCAGTTGCAAAGTGGGATGCAGAGTTTTATGTCAAGGTGGATGATGATGTTCATGTTAATCTGGGTACGCACTGGCTCCCTGCATCCTTGTAAACATAAATTCTATAAAATATTCCCCACCACCTGAGATGATCACACACACTTCTTTCTTCTGTAGGTATGCTAGCTTCCACACTTGCTCGCCATCGATCAAAGCCCAGGGTGTACATTGGATGTATGAAATCTGGACCTGTTCTTTCCCAAAGGTAATTCTTTCTGGCCCTCTCTATACTGATGAGAATATTGGTTTTCATTAACTACAAATTGGTGTTATTAGTGTTACATACATCTTAAATTTCCTTTTTATTCCTTGGGAATGTCAAGTATCATGAACCAGAGCATTGGATATTTGGAGCGGAGGGGAACAACTACTTCCGACACGCAACTGGGCAGATATATGCTATCTCAAAAGAACTGGCCACTTATATCTCCATTAACCAGTGAGGCTAGGAATTTTCAATTAGGAATTTGGTTGGCTGAATCACCTGCTGGGATGCCACATTTGGATTGTGGAGCTCTATTTTTTATTTTTTTGGGTGTTTTTCAAGACAGTTTATGTTGTGACGCTGATTGTTACTGCAGGCCCATATTGTATAGGTATGCTAATGAAGATATGCCTCTTGGTGCATGGTTTATTGGTCTTGAGGTTGGAATCCTTGATGACCGCAACATGCGCTGTGGGACACCACCCGGTATTGCTCTCAAAAGATGCTGCTCTAAATTGCATCACTGGCAGGGATTTAGTAAGTAAAAAGAAGGATGAATACTCGCTGTTTAGTATTGTGTCTTGAAAGGGTTATTAAAAAAATTTATTTTTATTATTTTTTAAATTAATATGTTTTTTTTATAATTTTAGATATTTTGATATATTGATGTAAAAATTAATTTTGAAAAAATAAAAAATATTATTTTAATATATTTTAAAATAAAAAACATTTTTAAAAAAAACTTCAACCACATTTTCTTACCACATTTTCTTACACCTTCTAATTTAATCTCGCAAATGGCATGGCATGTCTGGAACAACGAGGCATTTATATGGTTCTACTTTTTTTCTCCATTTCAAACTCGTTACTTCAACTCTGCCACTTCAGACTGCGAGTGGAAGGCACTGGCTGGCAACGTGTGCATTGCATCTTTTGACTGGAGCTGCAGTGGAAACTGCAAATCCGTGGAGAAGATCAAATTTGTTCACGAAAAATGTGGTGAAGGAGATGAATCTGTATGGAGTGCTCTCTTTTAAAATTAGGTGGAGTTATTCATCTGTGGTTACTGAGAAGGCGGGATGCAGAGTTGAGATGTGGAAGGCAGTCCCCATAGATGCTCTACAGTTCACCAAATTCCGAACATATACCTTCTTCAACTTCTGAATGATGCCCATTTGAAGAGTGCTGGAGCAAGACCTTTGGAGTGGATATTTCTGTAGAACCTCTCAATCGAAACTGTAACTTAATTGCATGGAAACGGGTTTTGGAAGATTGTGATGAGCAAATCTTCTAGCTTTTTTCGTAGTTCGGCAGGATGCAATGAATGTACACCACAACATTATACATTCAGATAGGACTAAGGAGTAGAATCACTTCGTTGGAGGCAACAAGGAGAACAGATAGTTAATGCAATTTATGAGATAGATAGATACACCCACAAGCTGGCGACTCGGCAGGATACAATGTAGCTCCAATGGACTGGCAACACCTTTGTTTAGTTGGAAAAATGGGGGAAAGATGGCACTGCTTATGAATGATAATGCAGATTCTTATTGTCTTCAATGGAAATTTCAACATTCAATTTTAATGATCGATTTCTAGTCTCCGGTTATGATGGCTTTATCTTTCCAGATTTTGGCAAATTCAGAGCTCGACATTGAACTTTAGATATGCTGCATTATGAATTTCGAGCACGGGAGGGGAGGGGAAGGTTGTTCCCATTTTGTGGTCTGGTTGCATTACTAGCAAAGTTAACACAGTTTGGACTTCATGTTAATCATTAATATCAAATTAGTAAGCCAGCATTTTCCGATTTCAGTTTTTGACAGTTGTGGTTCCAAGATAGTTCGCGTGGTTAGATTTTTTCTTTTGTAAAATTGATGTTAGGAGTCATAAAAAAAATAAAAGTGGCGGCTTGGGTAATAAATATGATTGGGTTAAACAATTTTGTTTTGTTTTAATTAGACAATAATAATGATAATAAATAGATCAAATTAAAAAAGGTGATCATAATAATATAAGAAAAAATATTTTTTTTTTAAAAAAATAAACAATATAACTCAATTTCTAGCTCATTAAATAAAGAAGGATAAAATTGAATAATCAAAGTTAAGCAAACCCGAGTTATTCTATCAAATTCGTGATACCCAGATCATGAGATCAAGATAACCCAATAGAAACAAAGAAAATAACAAAGCTAATTTTATTTTTTTATTTTTTAAAAAACTAATGTTAAAACATAAAATAAGTAAAAAAAATGTTAGCCTGCTTTAACTTTTTAAATCTATGACCTGAATTATTAAATTAGAAACATCGTGTCTGGAAAAAATATGAAAATCAATTTTTAATTAATCAAATATTGAAGGATAAAATCATTCAAAATAAAAAATAACAATTAAAAGAATGAGGATCAAAATCGAAATGCAAATTTTTTTAATTAAATATTAAAATTAAAAATAAAAATTAATTTAACAAAATAACTAAAAAAATCTAAATCGATAAAAAAATAATGATAAAAAATGAAATAAAAAACAAAAGCATAATTTTTATTGAAAGATTAAATTGAAAAAAAAACTATTTCAACAAAAGGAAAAAAATATCAAAACAATGAAGACCAAATTAAAAAAAATAACATATCTCAAATTGAAATTGAATAATGAAATTAAAAACAAATCAAGATTTCACAAAAAGACAAAAAAATTAAAAATTATAAAAATAAGGACTTCAGTGGTAATATCCATAAATCAAAGGACGACTCTAAAATCTTGCATGATAAACACAAATTTCATGTAGAGAGAGGAGAGAGAAGGAAAAAAAAGAAGTGTCATCAATGATAAATTATGTCATTATTAACCAAGCTCATTAACCTAAAAAAAAAACACATCAATACTTCCAAATCAATACTTTCAATGATACGAAGAAAGAAGGATTTTAGCTATTAGGAGTCGCCTTACATGTCTCTTATATGTGCCTCCCACACAATGATATATGACACTTTTTATTTTTATTTTTTGTTTTATATTTATTCAAATATCAATTTTAAACTCATAATGAAAATACCAAAAAAGCTCTTTGACCACTTTTAAATCTTTTGCTTTTAAAGATATGTTAGTCATTTTACTATATATATTTTTTAATTTGTATATTTATTCAAATACTAAATTTTCTCCTAGCTGACTTGATAATATTGAAAAAACCATTCTGAAAATATAAAAAACCTCTCAACACTAATTAAATATTTTACTTTAAAATTTATTTTAATTATTTTATTGTGTTTTTAAAATAAATATTTTTTTATTTATCTCCAGTAAATTTAGTAATAATTAATGGATATTGTAATGAGACCTTAGTGCCTCTAATAACTAGTTTTGAGGTTTTTGATAGGAAAAGCAAAACCATAAAAATATTTTTCTAGTGAATAATGCATTTACTTACAATTCACGCTGCTTCCCTTGTTTTATTGTAGCTTTTATTAGATTGATGACTTATACTTTGCTGCGAATCAATTTCTTTGCAGCATAAAAAACCAATGCTAAAGCATTGTCATTATATATATATTTTTTAAAAAATTACCGAGTTAGCATAATAAAAAAAATAAAAAAAAATAATTATCATCAAATCTCAAGATTAAATTATAGAATAATGAAATCAAAAATAAAATTAATAAAAAATATTAAAAAATAAAGCATTAGCATCACTAAATAAGTTTGTCAAAACTCATGAGTAACATTAGGTGAATAGAGTAAGTTTGTCAAAACTCATGAGTAACATTAGGTGAATAGAATAATCTAACAAAAAAACAAGATATAAAAAATAATTTTTTTTTAAAAATAATTAAATTTCGAAAAACAAAATAACATCAATCAAGAAAAAAATACTTATTTTTTATAAAAATCCCAAGATCAGCTTTGCTAACCAAGAAGAGAATGAAGAACTAGTAGATGCAAAACAATTGATGTAGTTGGATATGATTGCATGCAATTAATGATGTAAATAACATCAATTAGATAAAAATTAAATTAATTAAAGTTTGCATTGAATTTTAGAATTAATTGTCTTAGTTAAGGATTTGCTTGAATTGTGATAAATTAGCTATAAAACAATTGATGTAGTTAGACAATTAATATAATTATGAATGCTTTCATATTATTGAGTATGTAAATAACATCAATCATGTTGAAATTAAATTAATTAGATTTTACATTTAATTTTGAAATGAATTGCCATAATTGAGTTTTTTTTTGAATTGTAATAAATTATGTATGAATTGATGCAATTAAAAAATATTTCATGCAACAGAGTGGGTAAAGAGCATTAAATATGTTAAAATTAAATAAATTAGGATTTGTGTTGAATCTCAGGATTAATTATTATTGTAGTTGATAATTTTATTTGGATTATGATAAGTTAGCTATACATTAATGTAATTAGAAATGATTCCAAGTAATTTAGGGGATACATAATATCAATAATGTTGAAATTAAATTAATTATGGCTGGTGTTGAATGTTGGGATTACAAATATAATTGTCGAGGCTAATGTGTTATGTTGGGATTACAAATACAAGAGTCGAGGTTAAGGTGTTAATATGAATAGATTGGAATGTTTTGTTTCGTTATAAAAATGCTACTTTCTTTCTTTCTTTCTTTATATATATATATATATATATATATATATATATAGAAGGTATTATGAGTTGGGAAGCTAAAGATATTTTAAATATTATAATGATTTCTTTTTAAAATATTTTTTATATAAAAATATATAAAAATAATATATATATTTATAATAAATTATTTATAATATTAACACATCAAAATTAAAATGATATGAAAATACTAAAAATATATTAATTTAAAATAAAATTTTTTAATTTTTAAAAATATCTTTAAAATGAAAAAACAAACATTCCTACAAGCTAACCATATATATATATATATATATATATATATATTTAGTTAATTTCGTGAATCGCAAACTACTGCGTTGCATAAACATTCGAAACATGTAATCATTTGAAGATGATTTATGGTTGTTACATCTTGAATGTGCATCGATAGAGTTGAGACTTTCTTCTAATTGTTCCCCTTCGTGCCTATCTTTCGTCTCCATACCAATTTGTATTAGATGCTGGATTCCATGTGACCTTTTATTTGTTGGCTTTTTCGGTGATTCTTCTGTCAACGCGGATATGGTTTATCTTGAGGAGGTTTGCTTTCAAGAACTCTGATAATTGAACGTGAAAGGCAACATCTTTATCGCTAATAATTGCACAGTTCGTATTCTAGGAGTCGATGGCGTTTGATTTTGAAATCTGTGAATTTAATCCTTTACTTGTTTTAAATTAAATTCCATAAAAGATAATTTAAATTCTAAAAATAACTAATAAAAATATAATATAATTTTTAATAAAATTTTAAAACGATAATTTTTTTATTTATATTAAAATGATATCAAATTAAATTGATGTCGTCACTTTACAACTTAAACTATGAACTTCAATTAGCTTAATAATTTTATTTTTTTATAAATTATTTTTATAATAATATTATATGCTTTTAACATCAAGCATTAGTTTTAAAAAATATTTATTTGAAATTATGATAATTTTATAAAAAATTAAAAAAAATAAACTATAAATTATATTTCTCAACTAATCCAATATTAAAAAAAATAAAATAAAAAAATTAAAAAAATTAAATAACTAAAAATTAAAAATAATATATTAGGTTTGATGAGTAAATACAATAAACCCGTGAATTAAATAATTCGAGTCAATACATCAAAATTACAAACAGAATAATGACTCTAGTGGGATTAATAATTTATTTTTTCTTTTAAATTATTATTTATTTAACTATATAATAATAAAAATCAATAATGATAAAATCAAACTTTGAATGAATACTTAGATTTTTTTTAAGATTATAATAAATTTATATAAAATAAAATAAACAAATCATAAAATTTAATTTTTAATTAATTAAATATTAAAAAAATTAAAATAAATTATCAATTTTAAACCCTCCTAAAATATAAAATTAAATTAAAAAAATTTCAATAAAAAATTTATAATAAAATAAAATAAAATTGTAACCTTTAATTTTTTATTAGCCCGCAGCATAGCACGGAGATGGCTCGTATGTTTTTGGAACTGTGTTAATAAGCTACCCTCTCTCAACCAGAAGTGAACTCAATTAACTCGACTCTCTCCCCCACTCACAAACAAACACAGAGGACTTTTTCCTGATCTTCCTCCTCAAATGCGAATTGAAGTCTCTTCATAGAATAGAAGAAAATCAGCTGTAATAATATAAGAAGGTAGACAATAGAAACAGAAATTTGAAGAGAAATGGAAAACTCGGACATATCGCTGGGATTGCACGACTTCCTAGAACGGATGCGCCATCCATCCGCCGCCGATTTTGTCAAATCCATTAAAAGGTCTCTCACTCTCCAATCACTCAGAGCACACACAGAATCTATAAATTGAGTATTTATGATTGTATTCAAGTCCTTTTTATTTTGTTTGTTTATACATAATATCTTAATTCAGATTATTTATCGATGTTCTTCTTTCTGTGAGACATGAAATGTAATTACTATAATAAGCTTAATTTGTGGAGTTAAAAAAAAAAGAAATTTTTCTAGATACTAGATGGTATTTAACATCACTGTTGAAACGATAGTTTAGACCCCTAGAAACGACTGGGTTCTTTCTTAATAAGAATACAAAGCAATTCCCACGAGGAGGAAAAGAAAATTGTTTTTTGGCGGGTAATAATAGCTTTGAATGGTGAGTTTTCTTTTGGTGCTCAATTCCGTTTGTCATGTCGAAATGCTACATTGTGGGTCTGTTGAGTTTAGTTACAATGGCTATATGCGTTTGCTGGGATCCATCTATTTTTAGGAATGCAACGATGCAAGAAGCCACTTAGCTGTTGGAATTGAGTTGGGAAGGCAGTTTTCCTGTGCTTCCTACCCGCCTACCTTCCAAAGTATTAGTATTAATGCTAAATGGCTTGCATGAATTTGTTTAAGTTCTAAAATATAAGGTTTGACTGTGCGATGGTACTTCTGTATGGCAGCTTTATTGTCTCCTTTTCAAACCATGCTCCTGATCCGGAAAGGGACAGTGCTCTCGTGCAGGAGTTCCTTGCCAAAATGGAAACGGCTTTCAAGGCTCATCCGCTTTGGGCTGGTTGCTCTGAGGAGGAGCTCGAGAGTGCTGGCGAAGTGAGTTGATTGACTTTTACCTTGATGACATTCCATTATGATGTGAAAACTGTGATATATTAATGTTTCCTTATAAGATAGCCAGATCTTTTTGAACAGTAACGTCCTGTTCAGCCCCCCTCCAAAAAAAGAAAAAAAAGGGAAAAATCTCTTATCAGAGGCCACAGCACTAATTACTTGCTTAATGAATGGCAATTCTTATTGATGTTCATTTCTTACTTCTGCTTTCTCTAATATACAGGGACTTGAGAAGTATGTTATGACAAAGTTATCTTCCCGTGTATTTGCTTCAGTTCCAGAAGACATGGAAGTTGATAAGCAACTTTCTGAGAAGATATCCTTGATTCAACAGTTCATTCGACCAGAAAATTTAGATATTAAGCCTACCTTTCAAAATGAAACATCATGGCTGGTGAGTTGATGGTTTTCCATAACCATCGATTTTCTTTTCGTGGCATGGATAATATTTTCCCTTTGCACAGAGTGCATTTTGTAAATCTCTGTTTGAAACAATGGATGCGTTCCAAGCAGCCACAAATTCAAAACACAAAAGCAGCAGCTTAAACCAGTGGCATTAATTTATGCTTTATATAAGAGGCAGAATTCCTCTTGTTAGCAACCTTTTCTGTTGAAAACATTGCATGGATGATGCATTGCTGTTAAGCCTGCCCTGTCCACTCTCTTTTTGACATTAATATAACTATGGAAGACATGTCTTTTTCAATATACAGAATCGTGCAAAATGGAGGTGACTTCTTTTTTCTTTCCTCATTGCTAGGATTACCAATGTACTGCCTTGCCCTTGTAAACGCTTGAGTGTGAAATTCAATAATATACAGGTTGAAGAACAGCCTGTAAATGGATCCAATCTTGTTATACCTTGTGATCTGAAAGTAACTCCAAATATTTTTGTTGTGTTTGCTTGCCAAGAAGGCATGATCCATATATTGTCCTTAACGGTAGCAATCAATTATTTATCTCAAATAACCAAAGCATTTTCTCTAAGGTAAAAGCAGTGCATTTGATTAGCATGAAATACTCTCACAAATATGTCAATTTACAAGGTGTACAGGGCATCTGAAACTGTTCATATTAATGAAAAACAACTGTTAACAACTGGCCATTACTTTCACCAATCATCTGCTGTTTCAATTTTGGGATTCATCTTTTCTTTCTATTATCCTTCTTATTAATATGATGTTCACACCACCCTGTTTTCCATTTATTTTTTGTCAAATCAAAGAATTTTATCAATCTGTGTTTGCTTGTTGTCAGACTAATTGAATAATCAGAATAACAAAGTTGACTGGTTAATGTTTATTAGATAATATTATATACAACTGTTTTTTACACTTATGTAATATGCACATTTTAAATGCTATGAGTTGTGGCAACCAAATCATTATCTTTTAGCTAAGTGAACTTATTACTTGGAGGGGGGGGGGATTTCCATTGGGTGGTGGTAACCAGCTATATTCCTGGATCATATCTCAATTATCTTCGGCTTTGCCTTATTCATTTCTTTATGTTTATGCTGGCAGCTTGCCCAAAAAGAGCTGCAAAAGGTCAACTTATACAGAGCACCGAGAGACAAGCTTGTGTGTATCCTCAATTGTTGCAAAGTCATAAATAATTTACTGTTCAATGCCTCAATGGCTTCAAATGAGAATCCTCCTGGAGCTGATGAATTTCTTCCCGTTTTGATTTATGTTACTATAAAGGTGAGATAAACAATTGTAATAATTAGATTTACTTGGCATTAAATTTGAAATTGTTCAGAATTTTGCTTCCATACCAATGGAAATAATTTGTTCTGAATTAACTGTTCACTCAATCATTATCATCGTTGGGTAAAGTTGATTGCTGTGTTGTAATTAGCATTTCTAGAGGAATTTACTGGACTACATTTGAGGTTTTCAAGGCAAGTTCTGATTCAAAATGCTTATGATCTCTGGGTTTCAATCCTCCATGTTTCTTAAACATTTGATTCAAATTTAAATGTAAATCAAAACTTTACATGCTTGTGAAGATCATTTGTGTGATTAATAAAATTTCATATGCACATCAATAGATTAATTGTGTGGACACAAGTTAATGTAGTTCCTCTTCTGCTGATCATTTAATCTGCCTCATAACATTTTGATCTTTACTGCCCTAATGTGTTGCAATCTTTTTTTTTCAAGAACTCTCTTATAAAAATCAAACTAAAGAATCATAGATTATCAGATTAATTCTGTTAAAGTGAATTCTCATTATGCAGATATTGCCCTTTTGACTCTTGAAAGCCTGGATTTTTGCATTAGAACCATGCCTGAAAATATTAATGGATGGAATTAATTCAATACTATTCTCAAGCAACCCAAAAGGCTTTTAATCCTTATAGTCTAGTCTTTGGTTTGCTCAATTAAAAAATTTAACCCACATTTCATTTTATTCTCTACTAACTCAGATCGATCTGCTTCACCAAAATTATGCAGGCAAATCCCCCACAACTGCACTCGAATTTGTTGTATATTCAACGGTACAGGTGTCAATCTCGACTAGTTGGAGAAGCAGCCTATTTTCTTACGAACATTCTCTCTGCAGAGTCTTTCATCTCAAACATTGATGCAAAATCACTTTCAATGGAGGAATCTGAATTTGAAAAAAACATGGAACTTGCTCGAGACCTTACTGGCCTTTCAACTGATCTGAATGGTCTGTCTACTCAAAGTGATCAAAATGCCGGAAACAATTCCAGAGCAGAACTTATGGAATCCAAGCATCGAGCTTTGAGCTCTAAGAAGGAAAGGGACTTGTCAATTGGATCCAGATCTTCTGAAGTGTCATCTATGACTAAGGATCTGCAATATGCCAAAGATGAGTCGCCAATGGAAAAGATTTCATCACTCTCAGATATAGAGAATAAAGGAGCAACTTTGCTTTTGAAGGAGGATCTGACAAGTCAGGTCCTTCGAGAATACCCATACTTGTTTGCCAGTGTTGGTGATCTAACAATCAATGATGTAGAAGACCTACTAAATAATTACAAACAACTTGTCTTCAAGTATGTTTGTCTTTCTAAAGGGCTGGGTGTTGCTAATCCATCTCTTCCTTTGACTAGTTCTCAGACGCAAGTTCATGGTGATGTCAAAACTCTGAACTATGACCAAAACATCACAGCAGTAGAGGCAAATAAGGAGTCACGTAAACATACTGGTATGACAGATGGTTTAAATATGGTTTCCCTTGTTGACGAAGAGAATGTTGAATTGAAGCCCAGGAACCATCAAGATAGCGCAGCAGGAGGGCCAAATGACGAGTCACAGACACATACTAGTATGACAGATGGTTCAACTATGCTTTCCCTTGTTGGTGAAGAGATTCTTGTATCACAGCCTAAGCAGAATGAGGCAATGGTGGCTCAGTATGAGGGAAAGGATGAGAATTCTCAATGATAGCCATTGGTACATGCCTCGAGATGAGGAAAAGCATGAGAGTTCTTAACAATAGCGCACGAAGACATATCTACTGTGGAAGTAAAATGACTCGGTACTACAGTGGCCATCAGAGCTACATGCCATCCCCTTCCTTCATCTGAATGGATAGCTATCTTATTTTGATGTTGCAACAAGTTATAACACTATCAGTCAATGTGTGGTGAGACCTTTCAGCGAGGAAATGGAATCATTCTCTTTTTAACGTTCATCAAATGGCATTTCCCTGGAGAAATGGATTTTATAGCAGCTCGATTCTGCAAAGCCTCAACCCAGACCACATACGAAATTTGTTAAACACTTGTAGAACAATTTGATTAGCCATGATAACGTTGCATTTGAAAACTGGATGATTATTTTCTTGCCTTCATTGCCCGTCTAGTTACCTCAATCAAAAGGTATGTCTTTGCAGTTCTTTTCGTAGTGTTTTCCTCTCATGTTCTCATTCAGCATCTGTACAAGTGAGGATGTGATGGTACAGGTGGTTGTGGTAATGTTGACTGACCCCTATATCATGCCATTCCTATTTGTTTCTGTATGAAATGTGATTGAAGGTTGTGGCTGTTTTGAGTTTTGACACTTTCTTTTAATCCGGCCTCTGGTTTACTTATTCTTTCTTTTAATCTTTCTTATTCTTTTACTGCCCTGAATGACTGGTTTCATTTCAAAAGATGGCAATGACAAAAAATGTGACATCTCATCACCTACTTTGTTTGATCACTATTTGGAACTGGGATGTGACATTGGCTCATCTTCTTCCTGTTATACTTCTCGATAAAACTAATGTTCTAGCTTAAATAATGCTAGGTCATTCACCTCCATTTGTGGAAACAACATACAGGTAGTAGTGCATGGACATGCAACAAAACCAAGAGAATTTAATTTTATGGTATCTTAGAATTGATCTTCTCTGAATCTGGCAATCTGGATCTTTTTTGTTTTGCCTGTACATGTTAGGCTTCTTCATAGTCGGGCAGGACACGAGTATCCTATAATAGACACTATTGATGATGGGTTATTTGAGTTTGGATTGAGTATTCTATAATAGTGTCTCACTATTGATGATGGGTTATTTGAGTTTGGATTGACAATATAAATCAATGAAGTCATTGGGTGATGTTTACTTTCAGTTAACTTTGAGCCTGAATTTTCTTCTCTTCCTTGCTTCGTAAAATAATTTTATCTTGTATTGTTTTCAAGTTTAGAATGTGGTTTTTTCAGATTCTTTAACCATGTATGTATTAGAGTTTTCAACAAGAAGTTATATTTGTTTTAATTTTTAAACTTTCCAAGTGTTTATTTATGTTTTTAATAAAAAAATGTGTGATAATTATTGTTTGTTTTTTCTGTCAATATTATTTATTTGGGTATCAATTATACCATTTCGGTGTTTCTTTAGACTTTGAGGGATGTTCTAAGTATACAATGTTGAATCAGATCATGTGTTGAGATTTTTAGGTAAAACTTGAATTAAAAGTCTTTAACTTGATCTTTTTGGCAACCTATTAGGTTTATGATGTGACCATTGATAATGGTGCTTATACTAATATGCTAATATGGTAAATAAATTATAGCTCGAGATGGAAGAAGACTCTTAACCCTACAAATTAAGGTGGCTGGAAAAGAAGTATGAACATAAGGTGATAAATAAAATTATTTTAATTATTTATGGTGTAATGTAATTTTTATAGACGCATATAATTTGTCACTTGATCTTCCACAACACTATGATAGGAAAGTTTAGCATGATAGCTTTAAGAATATTTATTCTTTTGTAAAAGATAGTGTAAATATTATTTTAGATCCTTCAAAACCTAAACTTATTTTCAAACCTTTTAAAAGGGAAAAAACTCTTTTTGTTGCATGTTCTAAAATAAAAAAAACTTGTTGATGATGTGGATTTGGTTTATGCTCTTGTTTTTTTTTATATATAGGAAAATGGTGAAATAAAATAAATGACTTGTCTTTTAAAGTATAATATTTTCTTGATGCCTTCTAATGTGATTCTTAAAGGTATACCATGTGGACTTCATTCGATGTGGGATATTCAACATTACATTCATTTCATTTAGGGTGTTATGCTTTCTAATAAGATAGTCTATCAAATGAGTCATATCAAATATGTTGAGTTATAAAGGTAAGTTGACAAGATGACTTTCAAAGGCTTAGTAAGGAAAAGTATGAGTCTGTATATTGTGCCTTCTTTTCTTGTTCCAAAAAAAGGATGGTTGTGAAGAATATGTATTAACAATCAGGTAATGAATAAAATCATTATTGACTATCAATTTTCTATTCCTTGGGTAGATGACTTGCTAGATCAATTTCATAGCATTATCACCTTTTCAAAGATTGATCTTAGAAGCGACTTTCTTCATATTCGAATAATAGTTGGTGATGAATGAAAAATAGCCTTTAAAATATAGGATGTTTTTTTTTATAATAAATGATTATGTCATTTGGCCTTTCTAATGCACTTAGTACTTTTATACAAATGAATGATTTGCTTAAACTTTTTATTAACAAATTTGTTATTATTTACTTTAATGATATTATTGTATACAACAAGGGTAAAGATCTCTTAGTCACTTGTATGAAGTATTTCACACTTTAAGGAGTTAAAAGTTATATGCTAATTTGAAGAAGTATAAATTCTTCTATCAACCTTGTTTTCTTGGATTATGTTGTTTCCAACAAAGAAGTAAAGATGGATCCTAGAAAGATTAAAGCAATTATCGGCTGACCACATCCTCAAACTCTATATGATATTTAAAGTTTTCATGGTCTAACATATTTTTATTGGTGTTTTATAAGAAAATTCAACACTATAATTGCTCCAATTACTAAATGCTTTAAATGAGGTAGTTTCCAGTGGATTGAAGAGGTATAAAAGAGTTTTGAAATTATAAAGTAAAAAGTGATCATTGGGTTAATTCTTCAACTACCTGATTTCCAAAGAGTTTTTTTAAAGTTGAATGCAACATATGTAAAGTTAGCATTGGGGTTATTCTTAGCCTAAGAGAAAACTATTTCTTTTTATACGAGAAGCTTAGTGATTTGTAAATAAAATATTCATATTATGACAAGGGGTTTTATGCCATTGTTTTCACTTTGGACCATTGGTGTCAATATTTGTGTCTAAAACCATTTATAATATTTTATAATCATAAGGCTTTGAATTTTTCTAATAGCTAACAGAAACTCAGTCGAAGTCATGCTTCTTGATTGAATTTTTATAAACTATTAGTTTTTCTATGTGACACAAATCTAGAGTTCATAATGTTGTTGTTGACATTTTAAGTTGAAGACATTTATTATTGACTAATATGTAAGTAGAAGTGACATGTTTTAAAGTGTTACAAGATCTTTATAAGTATGATGACGACTTCAGTAAGATATAGGTTGGATGTGAAAATGGTGTTTCCAAGAATTTTATTGTGCTAAAGGGTTTTATTTTCAAAAGAATTTATTTGTATATTCCTTAAGGTTCTTTAAAGAAGGCCAATATCTTTGAAGCTTACAACGGTGAACTTGATAGACATTTTATGAGAGACAAAACACATGTTATCTAAAATAATTTCTTTTGGCCAAAGATAAAGAGAGATATTACATGGTTCATACAATATTATAGGACATGTTATATTGCTAAATCACATAGCCAGAATTTGGGTTTATACACTCTACTTCTAGTAACTAAAATTCTTTAAGATGATGTTAATATGGATTTTGTGTTAGGCTTGCCTCGAGGTTCAAAGAACAAATGAACTTGAAATTAACTATAAAATTCTTGGAATTAATCCTCGAGGTTCAAAGAAGCCAGAATTTTATTGAATAATCAAAGTTAATTATGAAAGGATTTTTCAAAATTATTTTTTTATTTGTTTTGGTTTTAAAATTAACTATAAAAAGGATGCTATAAGAAGAGTTTCATGCTTTTTTTATTATTTATTTATACACTCTTTATCACCTCAACTTTTTAGTCTTTTGTCCTCAGTTTTGAGCTTTGTTTTCTCTCCCAATCTAAAGCTTAAGTGTAATTTTATTTAAAGATACTTGAGTTACATTATTTTTGGATCATAAATCTTGTTTGGAAATGCATCTAAATAAGATGGTGGTGTTAGAATTTTGAGAGGCTTATTGCAAATATCATTTGCACTAAGTAAGAAATAAGAACAGTTTAAGGAAAAAGAACCCATCCTTAATGACAATAAAATGTGGTTAATTTTAGTGTCTTTTAACAATTAAGTGAGTAACCCTTTTTGATTTTGCTTAATCTAATACCAGGATTGTATTTCAATCTCTTACGATATATTGAATATATACATGTTATGTATTTTATATGTTTAAAATTGTC
Organism: Populus pruinosa; assembly: GCA_026413675.1. Classification (NCBI taxonomy): domain Eukaryota; kingdom Viridiplantae; phylum Streptophyta; class Magnoliopsida; order Malpighiales; family Salicaceae; genus Populus; species Populus pruinosa. The sequence continues at coordinate 23,398,329 of CM048596.1, forward strand.
TGCGAATTCTCCATGACATATATAATTACATGCTTATAGTTTTAAAATGTATGAACACTAGTGACACGACCAAAAGATTGATGTTTTCTTCTAAGTATAGAAGTATCGAAGTAATAAATAACCCGATAAGGCCGGGATCAAACCACAAAGAGGTTGGCTATATAAATTATAAATATGAACAACAACAACAATAATAGTAGTAGTAGTAGTAATAATAATAAGAAGAAGAAAAAGAAGTTGATGAGAACTTTAAGATAAAAGATCAATGTGAGGATCAAATAATGATAAAATAAATGTTAAGGTTAGAAGATCCACTAATGATATTTCAAACAAATATAGTATAAACTCTTTATATTAATCTCTTATTTATATCTTTCATTTTCTTTACTATACTTATATAATCATGTTTTCATCTTGTTAGTTATGTTTTTATTCTTCATTATATTTAGCTAAGTTTACTATGTCAAGGTAAAAAGATTTCACTAATAATGTTAGGATAAGTATAATATAAACTCAATATGAACTTCAATACTTATATCCTAAACAACTTGCTATTAACATGTGTTATTATTTTTATCTTATTAATTCTTGATACCTTGTTTGTTAAATTATTAATCTATATTTGTGTTATATAACATTTGGTACAACAAATGCTTGATACTTTCATAGCCAACCGTATGGTATAACCTATACTTGTGCTATGAAAGAAACTTGATTTGTTGTTAACATAAGTTAACATCATGAATTTCTATCAATATTTAAAAATTTGATCTTTCTTAAATAAGATAATTAATATAATCATTTTAAGAATTTATAATGAGCTATTAATGATAAATCATTTGATTGGAACCTTCTTTGTGTGTGGTTTTCAGTTGAGTAATAAAAAGAATTTATATTACATTTATTTTTAATATCATTAGTAGATCCTCTAATCTTGATATTTATTTTTATCATTGTTTAATCCTCACATTAATATTACATTTCAAAGTTCCTTTTAACTTATTATTATTATTATTTGTAATTTATATAGTTAACCTCCATATGGTTCGACCTCGGTCTTGCCATATTATTTATTATTTTGATATTCCTGCACATAGGATAAAATATCAACTGTTTGGTCATGTCAATATCCATTATAAAAACAAGGATGCTAATGTTATCATTCTTGAACTCAATAAATGTTTTTCTTAGGTATTTTTTCTCTGGTCCTAAAATTTAAGGAGGAATTTAAAGAGAAAACTCATGCTCTATATTTTGATTTTTTATGCAAAATTTTAGATTTTAGAGTGACAATTCATAAGTTAGATTGAATAATCAAGGAGAAAGTGAAGTGGATTTAAGTGATATAATCTTGGACCAAAGTGATGATGAACATTTAAAAGTTGAAGTTGTCACTCTAACGAATGCTCTATTCGAGTTAGAATTTCTCGTAACTAATTTACTAGATCAATCCATTTTAAGGATGTTATTGACTTAATATGTGAGTCAGTCAGAAAATTATCATATTAATATACCAGAGGTATTTCTGAACCCATATATGATTCCAAACATTTTAGTAAAGTTAAATATACCGAGACATTACATGTATAATCATAATTTGTTAGGATTGAATTTGTCATTAATAAATCAATTATCTACTACATTTATTCTTAATAGTGTGCAAAAAATCTTGGCTAATCCAAGATAGAAAGCAACTATAAATGAAAAGATAAAATCCTTGTAAAAAAATAATATATAAGACCTTGTTGTTTCTTCCTCAAGAAAGAACCAATTGGATATCAATGGATTACATGGTAAAGTACAAGGCTGATGGCACAATTGAACACTTTAAAGTAAAATCAGTGGTGAAAGCTTGTATTTAAACCCTTTTAATCAATTATACAAAAAATTTTGTACCTATAACTAAAATCAACATACTTTTAAGTCTTATTATCTTTTTAATTGTGAACTTAGATTGACCATTATAATAATTCATATGAAGAAGGGCCTTTTACATGGTGAATTGTCTAAAAAGATCCACATGGATCTCCCACCATGATGTATGATTTATGAAATATAAGATCAGAAAGTGTGTAGGTTAAAGAAAATCATTATATGAATTGAGATAATCTTTAAGTGCAATTTAAGGGGTTTATCAAATCTATGATAACCTTTGGCTACCAATAAAGAAATTTAGATGATACCTTATTTCTAAAAAGCAGTAGGGTAAGATTACAATATTTATTGTATATATAGATGATATAGTAGTTATAAGAAATGATCATGATGAAAAGAAAGCCTTGTAAGATTACTTGACTGGAGAATTTTAAATGAAAAAACTATGTACTTTGAAGTATTTTCTTGGAATTGAAGTATTTTCATCTCATAAAAAAAAATATTTCTATCTAATATATATATATATATATATATATATATACACACATACATACCTTGAATCTTTTACAAGAGACTAGTATATTAGCATGTCAACTAGCTGATATACTAGTAGAAGAAAGTCTAAAATTATATATTGAGTCTAACCAGATACTAACTAATAAAGGAAGATACAAAGACTTGTAAGGAGATTAATGTATTTAGCACTCATGAGATCAGATTTGGTTTATGTATGAAGTATTATTAATTAGTTTATGCATAATTCAAAAGAAAAATATATGAATGTTATTATATATATTTTGAGATATTTGAAGGCTACACCTCAAAAGATAATTTTGCTCACTAAAAATATAAATTGTCTAAATATAAATGCATACATTGATGTTAACTAGGTTAGAGTAGTAGATAATAAACGATCTACTTCTAATTATTTTATCTTTATAGGTGGTAATCTTATTACATGGAGAAGAAGAAGAAAAAAAAAACAAGATATTATTGCTCTATCAAGTGCATAAGTTACATTCAGAGGTATGAGCATGTAAAAATAAATAGACTCTTGGTTAAGTAGGAGTTAAATAAAAAAAAATATGAAGTTATTTATAATTAAATTTAAATTTAAAGATTAATTGACTGATATTCTCACTAAATTAATTTTAAGTTGAGTGTTTTAAAAGTTTCTAAACAAGTTAGGCATATATAATATTTATGCCAGGGTTGTTGAGATTTCTTGGATAAAAATTTATAATTTATAATTAATTATTTAATTATTAGGTTTATGATTTTCTATATAATTAGTCTACTATGATTAGCATGTTTGTCATTGTATACTGTACATTTCTCATATTTTTAATAGAAGAAGTCAGAAAAGTATTTTCTTTATATTTACAACACAAAATAGGTTTCTTATATTTATTTTAAGCAAAATAACACTCTTTTTTTCATTTGTTAGCTAAATGTTAATCTAGATCACAAGGGGACATAGAAGGGGCCAGCATATGATTTTTTTTTACCAGCAGTAGCAGGTAAACTTGGCACAAGGGACCCTTAAGAAATCATCACCCTTATTTAGCTATGTTTCAAGATCGAATAACGCATGCTGCAATGTAACAAAATAATGGCCCCTGTCTGTGTGTGAGTGTGTGGGGTGGAATTTTCATCAATGTTCAAGAGATTCGAGTTCTGACTTCTGTGTTTAAGTTCGTAATCAGGAGCTAAAAGACTTGGTAAAACAGAAGAAACAGGGCAAAGTACAATACAATTTAACAATTTAAATTAGATAGTGGTGGCGGAATCAAGACAAGTAGCCACGTATTGACACATTAGCCTCCTAGCTCTGGAAAACTCAGCTCCTATCTCTCCCCGCTTATGAAAATAAAAAATAAAAACATGAGGAGCTCAATGATGTCTTTTTAACAACCCTTCCCTTTTCACAGCCTCCAAAACTTTCTAGTCTTGTTAGCCTCTTTTTGTCTCTGTAAAGGCGTAAAAGAAGGATCAAGAGGAGCAACAAGAAAGATCATGGGTAATGGATACAACCACGATTTTCACAACCAAAACCTTCACCTCCAACACAAGAGCACATTCTTGCCTATGTTATGCTCAGGAGCAACCATCAAAGATGTGACTATTCCAAAATGGGAATACCGGTCCATGTCCATCTCCAGGACTGACCCTTTATCTCCAGAGATCGGTTGCATGGGGCAGGTCAAGATAAACAGCAAGATAGGTGGCTTCCCTACTTCTAAGAAGCTCACAGTTACTACCAAGAATAACAATAATGTCAAGTACTCCAAGCTCAAGAGGATCTTCTCTGGCAAGAATCTTACTGGCACCACCGCATCAATAGCCAGTAGCGCTGCTCATAGAAGAGAAGTGATGGTGAATGGTGCGAGTGGACCTAAGATTGATGATAGTAAAGAGAATTCTGTTTCAGTTAGCATAGAGAATATGGATCCTCCTTTGCCTGTAATCAAGAAGGTCCAACAACCAGCAGATGGTGGAGAAGCGAGTAGTCTTTGGAAGAGGAGATCCGGTGGGCTAGCATTGAAGAATTTGCAACTTAATAGGAATAATCTTGCACCAACCACTGTTTAATGAGCAGCTCCAAGCAGCAGGGGAGTTAGCATAAAGCACAAGCACACATAGGAGATGTACATGGTTATTAATGATGTATTTGTAAGTCCAGTTTTGCTGTTATTAATTTCTTAATCCTGCGTTGTAAAAGCAAACACAGTAAGGTGGTACTGTTAAGAATGTATATGAATCATCTATCAATGATTAGATCTACAGACTTTTACTGCACTTCCCCTTTCCTTGTGAAATTATCAATATTTAGATCACGTCAGTTGAATTTCATGCCGGTAGTTTGGGTGTCAATTGTGGGTCATATTCAATACAGGGACTTGAGCTTCCATTAAAGTTTACTTTGCCAAGTCAATTCACATAAAAATTGGGGTAGAAAGTTTCTTAAATCATGTGATCACGAGGTGACGATGGTGGGGAGAGAGAATGGAAACGTATATATAAATGCCGACGGAGCGAGCACAGAGCACAGAAGAAACAGGGAGGTCACCATTCAAATATTTTAAACGCCACGCAGCTCATGAAACAAATAACCAAGTAATTTTTTAAATATCAGAGCAAGCGGGCAAGTCTAGATCACGACGAGTGCAAACGATTGCTCGGCGATCATATCCAAGGTTTGGCCTTCTCGCACCCACACCTACGATTTGTGTTCCTCGTAAGACGAGGCCTCCTGGCATCTCATACAAGAACGGAATAATATCACCAGCATCCTACTAAAGGTGATAAAGGCGGGGTTTCTTCTGTATAGTCAGTAATTTTCCGAATGGATAGACGGGATCACTGTTTCTGAAACTGTCATACGACGTTTGGCCGGAGCCTTTTTGTTCCTGGTCGAAGGAAACTACAGAGTTCAGCACCTTCAACAAATGAAAAAAACAAAGCGCAGCCCAAGTTCTCTCATCCAGGAGATTTTCAGAACCAAACTTGTGAGGATTAAAGCTTCGGGATATCTAAACCTACCTTAAATTCAGGAAACTTCTTGAGAATGAAATTTTTTTTCTCAGAAGCTCGGGTATCGAAACATCTATTTTAAGCATAAAATATACAGATTATTTTCATTACATGTGTACCAGATACCAAATTGGGTGGTGTAAGAGAAACGAATTAATTCACCAGAAAGCCAATGGCTCAGCGATCATTACATTCTCCTAATTTAATTTCGTGGCATCTACATTTATACAGCTAAAGGTACAAGTCGAAGCACATGGCAATCAATTAATGCGAGTATCAAACATCAACCTTGTTCTTTGTAAGGAGTCCAGATCAATTTGCTAACATCAACCTCAAGACCACCCCGACCAGCAGCTTTTAGATGACGATCCAGGACCTTCGGATCTGCACATATCACATGCTGCCCTTTCCTGTACTGAATCAGTTCTAGGCTCTGAAGGGTAGTCAAAATATCCTCTGCCTTTATTGCTGTCATGTCACTAAGCTCCTGAGAGAGTATAGAAGTCACTCAATAAAGAATTAAAATGGCACCAGCCACGTGATCCAAATTGATGGGAAAATATGAAAAAACAAAGAAACCATTGGAGATGATTTACCGAGACTCAGCATCAGAATGACACTGAAGGAACATTTCCTTTCCTGTTTCTGTAAAACTTAAATATAAGTCAAACCTATCAAGTAAGACTACACTTGCTATACAGCCCATTTTATGGTGCCTTTGCCGAAGAGTGAAGGCATTGACCTCAGATTTTCAAACTAGTTCAGATATCTCTTGGTTACCAGGACTATCCATGGACCAAATGCTGGTAGAAAGAAGGAAAATTTCACTTAAATTCAACTGAATGTACCAATAGCTGAACACTCTGACAGCTCATCAGAGGTTGTCCAACATGCTGTCAAGTGTGACTGGATGTGGCCACTTTTGGCCAATATTTGGTCGCAATGAAGGCACCCCCCTGGGAACCACCGACTACTGACATTCTAATATATTTTTTTGTTCAAGGTGTGGTACTGGCAACCAATCCATACAGTGCACCACCTTTTTGTTTTTACCATCCTCGAGCCTCACCTACTCATGCACACACAAACACCCACAACCATCACTCCTGCCTGATAACTAAGTCCAAGTTTATAGTATAATTATTGAATATCAAAGTACATTATGAAAGGCAAGGACATGCCCACAATGCTAGGGAAAACAGAATGGACGGTAACAGCCATGAATTTCTCAACACAACTCAAATAAGTAGATGATGGCATCAGTAGAACTGCAGAAAGAAAATTGTCTTGATCTCTCAAGAAAATGCTTACCTTGATAGAAATATTGCCCTTGTGCCTTTTCAAGATGTCTAAAAGAACTCGGGTCCAATATCCTCTGTAGCTCAACAACCCCAGGTCAGAAAGGGGTCTTTCAGGTGTGCCAACTTTACCTTCTTTCTTGGAAAGTTCATATGCTGTACCATGATAAATACATATCAATCAATCCCATATACAAAAAAATATTTAAAATAAACAGAATAGCCATCTTTGTGCATGAGGAAATGAAAAACCATCAATGTGATAAAGAATCTTAGAATTTGGAGTTAGCACCAGAAGGTGTTTGCTGGATTATTCAACTACAGCTACTATGATCTACTTAAACAACTAAAGGGTTGTCACAATCCAAACACTCAGTAGCATGGATGATAACTACTCTCCTAATAAAGTTGTTTTTCACATTATAGTGCCTTCCAAAGACCTGCATCAATGGTTCTTGATAAAAAAAAATCCAGCTGCGGATAATTTACAGGATTCAAGCAATCCATGTTGATTTCTCTATCCAATGGTAAATTCATCTTTTCCAATTTACTATTCTCTTGTCTTCCATAATTTAGATAAGAATTGCTTACAGCATGCCACATCTTATCTCCCAACAACATTAATCCCTTCACTCCTCCCCACACCCAATACAAAAGGACAAAAAATGAAAATGGACACATAATCGCAGTTCTATATCTGTACAGTAACACAGGATATTAAAAAGGCGGAGAGCTTACAGAAGGCAATTAAGAACTTTCCATAGCCTTTCCTTTGATAAGGAGGAAGGGTAAGGATACATGCCAAATTATAGGATTCCTCTGAATGCTTTTCCTGCATGATCCATTAAATACAATCAGCTACAGAATTCTTTAAAGTTTCTGAAAATAACTGAACCACAATTTCCAGGAGTTCTATCTTAGAAAATTGCTTTGCTGACTGATCAAATGTCATGAATACAGAGGATTTGCAAAAAAGAATGATCAAATGAATATTCAGTCCTTAAAGCAAAAGAAGCTGAAACATTAAGGGAAAACAGAAGGTGCGCCAATATTCACGACATGCTTTTCATGTCAATTTTGGTGTTCCTAAAAAAAATTTACATAGAAGCTCTGAGATGTAATTTTTTTGGTGCCACATGCACTATAGCATAAGAAATTACAAGCAGCAGCATTTACCTTGGAAAAATATCCAACCATGTGGCATCCTCGATCATCACATTCACACAAAACGTAAAATAGAAATAGGTCAACATCATAATAAAGGGTCTTGTGATCAAGAAACAACTTCGCCAAATAACAAAGATTCTGCCCATAAACCTTGTTCTTTTTGCCGTCTATCTGCATAAAAAAAAGTAAAAGAAAAGTCAAATCAACTACAGAATTCAGATCCGCATCACTACAAACTTAAACCTGTGGGACAGCAGAGATTGAGGGAAAAAAGAAAACTGGATTGCTACATTTTCATAACCAGAATCACCAACATAATGTTTCAAGGTCAATTGGCTTTTTTGCAGCTTGCAGAAATCAAAATCAACTAGGTTGTGGTGAGTATCATTTATGTTGTGAGAAGTGTAGATTATAAAAAAGAATTGAAAACCACCAAAGCAGGAAAATATAAAAGAAAGAAAACAATTGAGAAGAGTACTAGCAGTCCAGTAATGTGCTATGAAATCTGAGCAGGTACCGGCAAACTCAGAACAAGATATTTAAAAATCAGATGAGAGGAATAACAACATATAATCAGCAACATTATGACATACCTCAAACATTGATAACGTGCCACTTCGATAAATTTCATCACCAGGCGGGTGCTTGAGATCACACTTCTTCTACATGAACCCATATAAAAAAATTTAAAAAGACAACCAACAGCCTCACAGCATCTTATGACTGTCAAAAATGAAGATGCTGATTTAAAAAAGAAAATGATCAAGAATTCAAATAACTGATCAAAACATTTCAATAAAAATACTGTTTCGTGTACTATTTCAAAATTTTCACCTAAGCATAATTAGGCCATTTGCATGCAAAGTACACAGTGAAGCTTTTTGTGAACTAATAGAAATTTGGCTTGATAAAAACTATTTTTTTTTGTCATCATTTCAAACAGATCAATGGCAAGAAGCTGGTTAAAAGAATAGCACAAAAAAATCAGGAAAATAATATCTACAAGCAGACAGATCAAAGAACACTCAGTAGTCAATACTCAAATTTTAAAACTCTATTTGCAACAGATATACCACAATTGCAGCACCATAAATCAAGACAAGCACAAGAATTTGAGGCACAGCTCACCATATGCCTTTGGAGCTGCTCTTTACGCTTCATGAAATTGAGGCAAAATTCACAAAAGTACAGCTGCAGACAATCATTGTATTCTGGTGGGAAAGGAGAGAAGTACCATGTCTCAATCTCATATCTTCCAAGCTCAATGGTGGCTATATTTTTTACTTTTGTGAATTCCTCATGCTCGCGTAAGCTGGCAGCATCAAGCTCCTCATGGCCCTAAATATTTGAGAATGATATATTCAAATTATAAAATGCAAAATATCAATAGTGCTTTGATGGACCTACATACTTCAGAGTTTCACAAGAACTATCCATTAACAGTCAGTAGTTTGCTCTGTGTCTTACTCCATCAATTAATCATGAAATTTTGCACAGAAAAAAATATTGTGGACACCAGTAGTTGTATCTGACATTCAGACGTTTGCTTATGTTAGAAATCATAGAATATGTAAAAGGCCATATTTTGAAAGGTAAAATTTATGCATCATCTATTGTTTAAGCTTCTTGCAAGTGTGAAGCATCTCATTTTTGTGTCTTGTAAATAAATTGAAGACATATACAAGACATGCTTCCTATGGTAAGTAAATACCAGAATAATTCTATAAAGCAAACTTTCAACAAACAGTTAAGAACAATTTAAGATACCTCCACATGCGTTTCGTCAATCTTCCGTTTCTGGTGGCGTGTCATTTTCAAGCTTGTTACCTGGAATATCAATCGCAACATTTTCTCCAATCATTTCAATAGAAAAGAATGATAGAGAATACTGCAAGGAAGATTCTAGAGCAAATGTGTCACAGAGATGGGCAGAATTTAATGTCAATGACAAGGGGCACGTCAATGACTCATAAAACTGTAAAGAAACAAAAATGATTACCTTGTCCTCCACCTTTTCATCAACAACAGTCTCTACTGAATCAAGATCTAGTTGTTCAAGTTTTACCCACTCATCAAGCCTCCTATTGACTGTCAGGGTAAAAAAGAAAGATTGACTTGAATAAATACAACTCCTAAAATCACTAGTGTATGGTTAATAAACATGTAGAAAATGAGAAAGTCGGCACACCAAATAATTTATCACAGTAACAATATTGGCATTGATGGAATTCCAATTCACATCTATTTACTAGCTAAACAGAGACAAGAAAATGAAATTATATCCCAATACTATTGGAAATCGCATGCAAATGCACATGCCAGTCTGAGCACATAGGTTCATGTGCATCAACTTTTTGCAGTTACTGTCTTCCTATGGAATCGTGTGACACAGTTCTACCCTTGAAGATGTGAGCAATAGGACTTTGAACACGCACACCAAGAACTCAAGGTTTTAAAGCTAGAATCTTCCACCATACATAATATTTTGCAAGCAAAATCACACATCTCAGATCTGAATATCATGACATTTTCCCTCCGATTGAGAGAGGGGAGGTGTTATTCTGAAGAAAACTACAACGAATCAGTTCCTTTTTAGGAAAAGACATTTTCCCTCAAATGCAGCAATCATTCTATTCCGTACCAGAATTTGCCCCAAATCATACTCTCATAGAAATATAATTAGACATTACAAGTTGATAAACCAAGTTAATTCACGTTCTAAGTTTCACTTGCATAAATCAGAAGAATCAAAGTCCAAAAATGACTCCCGCATCAATTAAACAAGCACCTAAATTCCTAAATTCAAATACAGAAACCCTAACCCTAACCATTGAAAATCCGCAATTAAAACCGACACTTACACTCTGTATAATGCACGTAATACTCGTAATCGTTGGTCCCACCAGACTGCATCTTACGGCGCTCGATGACCTTAACCGGATGGTATTTGCAGTCTCTCCAACGGCACATAACGCGAGTGCCTACCTCGAGCGGTAACATACTCGTTTTCCTCCTCTTAACCACTTCGGATTCGACCGGAAGCGTCATTTCGGTGACACGTGGAGGCATTCCGTTAGTAGGGTTTTGATCGCCGTCGTGGGCAGCGGAAGTGTCGGTGGTGGGAGGCAGAGTTGTGGAGCCGTTCTCTGGATTTTTGGGGGTGTCAATCGAACCCATAATCGGTTGGTGATGAGAATTTGAGTGGGCTCTTCAACCCTTTCACAAAATTTCAAAAGTTTGAGAGACCTTGTGCCGGCTCGTGGGCCCATGGTTGTTCCTCTTTTTTTCTTTCTTTTTTGGATTACAAATGTGCCCCTCGAGCTTTTATCACTCTATTTTTCCCCGACTAATGTTTAATTTTTTATTTATTCATGAAACCATATTTTTGAAAACTAGATTCATCTGGCGGATTGATTTGGAATCCAACCAAATCAGATCTAGAATTAGTTCAAATCTAAATAAAAATTTACTAGAAAATTAACCTGATAAAACCTGATCAACCCGGCAGGTTGATCTAGAACTCGGTTAACCCGGGTAAATTTAGATGAAACTCAACTACTTTTTTTTTTTTTTTTATCAAAACAAGCATCTCCTACCTTATGAAGATAACCTTTCTTCAAGAGCTAGATATTTCCAATCTGTATTTTAATATCTTAACAAAAATCTTGTAAAAGTTTTTAAATATTCTCCAAAATCCTCTAGCAGAAACTTTTCATATATGATCAAAAGTTTCTCCTCATTGAACTAATTTGGAAAAATAAGAACCGAAGTTCTAGATTAAGGGCTAAGCTAATAGAATCTTGTCATACATGAGAAAAATGATAGATTTATTTCTATGCTAGAAGAAAGAAAAATCTAAAAAAAGAAAGAAGAAAACAATATCCCCTACTTCATCGGAAAACACACATCTAGAATTTCAAATTCCTTAACTAAGTTCTCCTCACTCGTAACTTTAAACTAACAAGACAAATTAATTTTTTTTTTTATTATTTAAATAATCACTACAGCACCCCTTTAAATCTCGCTTTGTTTCTCTCTCTTGTTCTCTTCCCTTTAGAAGTCAGATCCATCCCACAACCTTTACTCTCTTTCTTATAGATCTCTTCCACAACTCCTAAATTATCTCTAACTTTGGAGGTTCTTGTTTCAAAGTTCAAGTTTTTTTGAGTTTTTGGTGCTGGGTTTTGAGAGATAGTTGTTGAGTGAAGAATTTGAAGTGGAGGGTTTGATAGTTGTTGACAATAAGATAACTTTGAAGCAAAGAGTGACAAGACCATAGATTTTGCGGTCATTTATTAGTTTAAAGTATGATAATTGCTTTTTTTTGTAGACTCGAATTGACCCAGGTGAACCCATCTGACCCGTGACCTGATCATTAGACCAAGTCGACCACAGGGTTAGGTTTCAAAATTATGCATAAAACTGAGAGTTTCTTACTTTATTTTTCTTTACCTTAGATTTGAATTAAGTTTATAATTTAATTAATAATTATATCAAAATCCAATTCAATGTTCATTTAATTTATAAAATATTAAAAATAAATAACTATAACCATTTTTATATATATTATCAATCATTTTATTCAACTTTTTTTTTATCCTTGTTAAGGATTTTCTCTTTTTTTTTTTTCAAGAACATTATGAAATGTATACTAATAACAAAAAAAATTATTAAGTGGATACACTCTTTTGAATACAAGAGTTAACAAACATTAAATAATTTTGGTAAACCGAAGTATACACAATAAAAATTCTTAGCCGAATTTCAAGAAATTGAATTTATTATTATCAACGAAAACCTACCGTAACAATATATATATATATATATATATATATATATATATATATATAACAGTAAAATATCATTTAATCTCTTTATATTTTGTGATATAATGGAACAAGTTAAGTACTAATTTGCCCAATATGGAGAATCTCTAGGTATGTGTAAATGAAAAGAATGGCTAATGGTAAATTTCATAGGTGTGTGAAATGTAAGTTAGTTATGGAAATGGAAAGAATGCATGATTCACTTGAATAAACCTTAACAATTATTCATTTTTTTTTATTCTTCTTTTTATAAATTTTGTTACATACAAGCCAAAGCATTCTTTTAAAGAAAATGCAATTCTACTCCTTTGTTAAGCCAACATATGATATATATTATGGGACACTAATGAAAGGAAACAACTAAATAAAATGATGTATTATACAATTCATGAACATGAGATCACAAGGAATATAACATACATATTCATTTGAATTAATTCTTCTTTAATTCCTCATTCTCATTCATTAATGTTCCCTTCATAGAATAAACTTAAAGACAATTTCTCTTCTTTTAAAGTATCCTTATCTTTAAGGGAGATTTTGGAAAACCTCAAATAAAGATAATTAATAAACTCTCGAGTTTATTAATTAGTAATAGACCTTTGTAAAGAACTATAATTTGTGTGGCAACCTGATTCTTTAGTTTCATCATTTTTATGTTTAACACAACTTGTGGTTGTGAAACTAGAACATAAGGCAAAATTGGTAAGTCAACTTGTACCATTTTATTTTCCACATACATTTTCAATTAGAAAACATGAAAAACATGGTGAATTGCAACAAAAGAAGGCAAACACAACTTGTAAGCCATTACATCAATTCACTTCATGATTTAATAAAGGTTATAATACTTCGTTCCTAGCTTTTGTGAGCTTCTTTGAGTACTAATTTTTATCTATAAGGTTGTGATTTATAGTAGACCAATCTCTAATAGCAAATATCCTCTCAATTTTATTGTTTACTTGTTGATTCTTGCTTACAAAGTTATGATTTAAGGTAGACCCAATCTCAAAGAATAAATTCCCTCTCTTTTCTTTTCTTATTTGCTAATTATGACGGCGTGTTCAGAGCTAATTTCAAATTACTCATGATTAACTTGACCATATCTTCCATTTTAGTTAGGAAATCATCAATTGCTTTAATTGTAGAATCCTTAGGGAAGTATGGAATGTGAATTGAAGAAGTCTCACTATAGAGAACTTTATAAAGAATGGATTTGGTTGTGGTATAGTAATTGGTCTCACTAGTTATGCATCTTACATAGTTTTTTAGGAATTTGTTTACTTGTCTTTATCTGACCATCCATTTAGGGATGGTAAGCAATAGAGTAATGCAATTCCACACCTTGTTATAAAAAAAAAAATCCTTCTAAAACTAGCTCAAAAACATAGTGTCTCAATCATTTACTATAATGGCAAGTAAATCATGGAGTTTGTAAACATTATCAATGAAAGTTTTAGCTATTATGGAAGTGGTAAATATGCATATATATTGAAATGATTCATTATCATATAATGACCTCTTTATTATTGAATCTAGACAAATTCTTCCATAAAACCCAATCTAATACCAGTGAATGGTCTATAAGGTATGGGTAGAGATTGCAATAACTCAATAGTGAGCACATTCTTAGTTTTAATTTTTCTAGTAGATAGGGCACTCCCTAGCAAACTATCTCATGTGCTTCTGTTGTTTTTTACAATGAAAAAAATTTCTCATCTTTTTTACAATCACAATAGCACTAGAATGTCTACTAATAAATAAGTCATGATGTATTGAAATTAGCTTATCTTGTAGTGTAGAATCACCACTAACCACTATCTCTCATTTCCTGTTTAGATGGTCATTCACCTATTTATAATAGGGTAAGAAGTAGAATCCTTCTATAAATAAAAATAATGATAGTTTATATAATAATATTTTTCTCCATAACCTATATTTTTCTCTATAACCTTGTGTTCTCCTTTATAATATTATTAGAGATTGTAGAGACTACCATTTCATAAACCTCACCAAAAGCATCAATTATTACATTCTCTTTTTCATTTCTTGTACTTAATCTCATAATTAAACTCTAATAATTTACCTAACCATAAGTGTTGAGAAGGAAAATGGATACCTTTTATTCTAAGAGGTATTAAAGATTAGCATAATCTATATGAGTTTTAAAATGTCAATCCCATAAATAATTTCTCTATTTTATAATTGCATGTAATATGGTCATCATCTCCCTCTTATAAATTGGTAGAGCATGTTTTTTTAGTCTTAAACACTTGTTAACATTGCTATTATACCCACTATTTAAACATTAGTCTCCACTTCAGCAAACTTGTTAAGATTAGGTAAAGCTAAAATAGGTGGTTGAGTCGCAACCTCTTTTAAATGTCTATAAGCCTTTAAAACCTTATCGGATCATACAAAAACATCTTATCTCAATTATTAGGTCCATGGTTTACATATGAAATCGCAACCCTTTATAAATTATTTGTAGTACCTAATGAGACAAAAAAAAAACACAAACATTTAATGTTTTGAAGTACAAGTCGATCAATAATAGCTTGAATATTTTATGGATGAATAGCTATCCTTTTTTGGAAATTATACGACTCAAATACTCTTTTAATCATTACCAAAAATATATTCTCTCTTATTTACAACTAATTAATGATACTTTAGTAGCTCAAACATTATTTTTAGATGTTCTAAATGGTCTACTATGAAATTATTATAGCTCAGGATATTATCAAAGAACTCTAATATAACTTTTGTAAGATGTCTATTGAACACATTATTTATCAAACTCTAAAAAGTGGGAGGTGCATTAATTAACCAAAAGACATGACTAGGAACTTGAAGTGACCATTATAAATATTAAATACAGTTTTGAACACATCTTATAAACCCATTCTAATTTGGTAGTACTTAAATATGAAATCTACCTTAGAAAATATTATTAAACCAACTAACTCTTTTAGCAATCCATTCACCATTGGTATAGGAAACTTATCTTTAATAATAAGTTTGTTAAAGGCTTTATAATTCATATAAATTCTTTATGAAAGTGTTATTCTATTTAATTATACTTGATTCTAATATTTTAGAACCTATTTTCTCTATAATATCTTCATACAACCCAGAATACTTATAAGGTCTTAGGTTAATAGGTTGAGCTCTATTCTTAAGTGAAATAATATGGTCATATGTTGTAAACCTCAGTAAAAATAAAAAAATAATATATATATATATATAAAATGGTCTTGAGAATTAAGTAAATTAATTGATATGACTTGTACAATTATGAAATATAAAAATTTGAATTTTTGATAAAAAATCACAAACCATTTAATTTTACTTTATAACATGTAACTTTAAATCTGGTTATTAGATTAAGTTGAAATTTTACATAAGTCTTATAAAATATTATTTTAACTTAGGTTAAAGTTTTAGAATTTTTGGAGTATGATAAGATTTCTTTCAGATAAATGAAAAAATAACACAAATGAGTGTCTAAAAATTTCTTTAGGGACCAAATTGAAAATTTGCCTAAAATAACCTTTTTATAAGTTGCCAGCAATGAAATAAAAAAAGGAAAAAAGAAAAAGAGGGAGTGTGTAGCCAGCCAAAAGAAGAAAATGTGAAAAGAGGGCTTTTGTTATTTTTCATGAAAATTGCTTGAAAAAAAAAGTGTAAGATAAAAAGAGTGTTAAGTAATTGAAAAGAGGGTTTGATGTACTAAGAAGACTACAAGGAGATGTACTAAGGAGACTACAAGGAGTTTAAAGATTTTAAGTGTGCTTTTAGAGAAGAAAAAATTAAGTTTAGAAGGAAGTGTGAAGGAGAATTTGATTCAACTTGTTTTGATTTTTCATTTTTCATTCCATAAAGGTAAGAAAACTCTTCATAATGATCTATTGTGTTGTTTTTCATGTTTGTTTTTAGATTGAATAGAATTTGTATTATGTGAAGATGGGTACTTAATGTTAGGGTGGTTTGAATGTATGGATTTATGTTGATTATATATTTGTTGAGAGAATAAATTTTTGGGCTTATCATTAATTAGGTTAATTTGTAAAAAAAGAAAAAAAAAAGAGAAGAGAAAATAAAATGGAGGGGGATAAAGAGTAGTTTCCACTTTGGATTTGCTATTGATCCCTTATTATGTTATGAGTATATATAATCTTATTATGTTGATTAGTAAAATTTTATACAGATGCTTAGTTATTATTATGTGTGATTATGGAACTCTAAGACTTTGTATTGATTATCGACAACTTAATAATATGATGGTGAAGAATAAATATTTGTTACCATGGATAGATGATCTCTTTGATCAACTCAAAAGAGCCAAAGTGTTTTAAAAAATAGACCTAAGATTAAGATATTATCAGTTGAGAATTAAGAAATTGGATGTGCTAAAGATTGCCTTTAGAACTAGTTATGGACATTATGAGTTTCTAGCAATGCCATTTGGATTAACACATGTGCCAGTAGTGTTCATGGACTTAATGAATCTGGTATTTTGAGCATATTTGGATAGGTTTGTAGTTATATTTAATGATGAAATTTTGGTTTATTCTAGTTTAGACTAAGAGCACGAGCAACATTAGGGATTAATACTGCAAATTTTAAAGGAGCATCCAATGTATGCTAAGTTAAACAAGTTTGAGTTCTGGTTGAAGGAGGTAACCTTCTTGGAACATGTGATTTTAACTGATGGTATACTTGTTGATCCATGGAAAGTCAAGGCAATATTGAAATGGGAGAGGCCAACCAATGTAATTAAGATTTATAGTTTTCTTAGATTGACTGGATACTACAAGAGGTTTATAAAAAGATTCTCCACAATTGCCATTCTGATGATGATTAACTCAGAAAGGAACTAAGTGGGAGTGAACTAGAGAATATGAAGAGAGCTTCTAAAAGTTGAAACAAAAGCTAACTACTACTTCGATATTAATTCTTTCATCAGGGATAGAGGGTTTGTAGTTTGTAGTGATGTATTAAAGAGAGGACTAAGATATGTGTCGATACATGACATGACCAAAGAGTTGATGTCTTTTTCTAATGTAGGAGTGTCGAAGCTATAAATAACCCTACAAGACCGGGGTCGAACCATAGAAAGGTTAACTAT
This sequence comes from Populus pruinosa, assembly GCA_026413675.1. Lineage (NCBI taxonomy): Eukaryota > Viridiplantae > Streptophyta > Magnoliopsida > Malpighiales > Salicaceae > Populus > Populus pruinosa. The sequence goes on from CM048596.1 coordinate 23,416,160, forward strand.
ATATATTATAAATAACAACAATCACAAGAAGAAGTTAAAGAGGACTTTGAGATGTAAAATTAATGTGAGAATTAAATAATGATAAAAAAAATATCAAAGTTAAAGGATTCACTAATGGTATTTAAAATAAGTATAGTATAAACTCTTTTTTATTACTTAACTAGAAAACCACACACAAAGAAAGTTCCAATCGGATTATAAATGGTTAATATGATTATATTAGTTATCTTATTCGATAATGTTAATACTTGTAAATGTTGTTAGGTATTCATGATTATAACTTATATTAACAACAAATCAAGTTCCTTTCATAGTACAAGTATTGGTTATACCATATGGTTGAGCTATGAAAGTGCCAAGTATTTGTTGTATCAAGTGTTATATGACACGATCAAAGAGTTGTTGTCTTATCCCAAGTGCAAAAGTGTCAAAGTAATAAATAACCCGGCAAGACTGGGATTGAACTACAAAGAGGTTAACTATATAAATTATAAATAAAAACAACAACAACAACAATAAATAAAAACAACAACAACAATGATGATGGTGGTGGTGGTGGTGAAGATGAGTTAAAGAGGACTTTGAGATGTAAAATTAATGTGAAGATTATACAATGATAAAAACAAATGTCAAGGTTAGAGGATATACTAATAGTATTAGAGATAAGTAAGGTATAAACTCTTTATCAATTATCAACATGATCATATTACTCATCTTATCTACATAACACCATACTTATAAATTTTATCAAGTATTCATGATGCTAACTTATGTTGACAACAAATCAAGTTCCTCTCATAATAATGATGTCGGCCGAATACTATGAAGGATCAAGTATTTCATGTACCAATTATTACAACATAAATCTAGATTAACCATTTAACAAGTAAGGTATTAAGAATCAATAAGATAAAAATGATAAGACATGTTAATAACAAGTTGTTTAGGATATAAGCATTGAAGTCCATATTGAGTTTATATTTACTTATCCTAACACCATTAGTGAAACCTTTTCACCTTGATATAATTAACTTAGCTAGACATTATGAAGGAGAAAAACTTAAAGAAACAATATAAGAATATAAACATGATATAAGTTAACTAAGTATAGTAAAGGAAATGAAAAGCATGAACAAAAGATTAATGAAAGCAAAACTTAAGCATTACAATAATATAAAGAGAAAGAGCAAGAACATGATCTTGATATGGAAAACAAGATGCCCAAATAAATAGCAAATACTTCCTTTTATAGGCTAAAATTCAGAACTATTCATGTGGTAATTGATAATTGATGTAGTGGCCAACTATTGATTAGTGAACTTGGTGGATAACATCACTCCAGCACTTTAAATGGCTGAATTGACATTGATGCAATCAGAATTTGGCAAAGTGTTCTCATGAACATTGTTGGAAATTGTCTTTTCCTTCCACCCACCAAATTTCAAATCATTTGGATCACTACAACTTGAGATATGTCTAAAATACTGACTAGTGTTGCTCGTGGACGTGGTGGATGGCATTCATGCTCTTGTGTGGATGAAATCTCATTTCTACCATCCGAATTTGAGCTAGTTCTCTCATGAAAGTTGTTGGAAATTGTCTTTTCCTTCTACCCACTAAATTATAGATCATTTGGACTTCTAGAACTCCAGTTATAGATAAATCTTTGAGTAGTGTTTGGGCTGGATTGCAAGACAGATTCAGACTTCTCTTTTGTGGCCAAACTTTGAATTTGAAAATGACAAATTTAGGTCTTTCCATACCAATAAAAGTTGTAGGCCTATTTGTTATCTTTCCAAACATATAAATTAATATGAAATCCAAGATCTATAGCTCTAGATATGATCCGGTGACTGAACAATGTTTGAATTTGAAGTGAATTGGCATCTCCTTCGTAAGCTTAGTCTTTTCTTTGTCCTTTCACTTCTAATAGTTAATCACAACAATCAATCTTTTGAATTGTGAGAATACCTGCATTTAAAATGAGCATTTACCATAAATTAAAAGTATCTTATATTATCAAACTTGTTATTACAAAACATGTTCTAGTTAAGGATTTATTGATACTTCAAGTGCAAAATGATGATATAAAGCCTTGATAAAAATGCACTTTCGAGTACTAATTGACACGACTAAAAGATTGATGTCTTCTCCTCAAGTGCCGGAGTGTCAAAGTAATAAATAACCCAGTAAGACCGGGGTCGAACCACAGGGAGGTTAATTGTAGAAATTATAAATAACAATAATACAACAACAACAACAACAACAACAACAACAACAACAACAACAACAATAATAATAAAGAAAGAGAAGAAGAAGAAGAAGATGATGAGAACATTGAGATGAAATATTAACGTAAAGGTTTAACAATGATAACAATAAATGTCAAGGTTAGAGGATCCACTAATTCTATGTCAAACAAGTATAGTATAAACTCTTATTAGTCAATTGAAAACCACACACAAAGGAGGTTCCAATTAAATTATAGATTATTAACATGATTACATTAGTCATCTTATTCGATTGATGTTAATACTTGTAAATCTCATCAAGCATTCATGATTATAACTTATGTTAACATCAAATCAAGTTCCTTTCATAGCTCAGGTGTCGGTTATACCATACAGTATGGGCTATGAAAGTGTTAAGCATTTGTTGTACCAAGTGTTAAATAACATAAATCAAGATTAGTCATTTAACAAGCAAAGTATTAAAAAGTGAATAAGATAACAAATACAAAACATGTTAGTATCAAACATTAAAGTCCATATTGAGTTTACACTATACTTATTCTTAGACTATTAGTGTAACCTTTTCACCTTGACATAATAAAGTTAGCTAGACATAATAAAAGAAAGAAAAATAAATAAACAAAATAAAAACATAAATAAGATAACAGTTAACTAAGTAAAGGAAAGGAAATGAAAGGCATAAACTTGATATTAATGAAAGAAAGCATAAACATTATAAAAAATACAAAGAAAGAAAGCAAGAGCATGATCTTGATCTGGATACCAAGATGCCTAAATGCATGGCAAATGCCTCCTTTTATAGGCTAAAATTGGAAACTATTGATTTGATAACTAATTGATGAGTGGGCGACCAACTCTTGACTTGATGACAATCATTATCTTCTCTTATCTGCCCAAAAAGTCATTGATAACGTCAAAATTGGAGCCACTTGAAAACATAAAAGTTGTAGGAAATTGTCTCAGCTTTCTTGTGTAAACAATTCAGCTCATTTTGACTTCTAGAACTCCAGATATGACCAAAATACTAAATAGTGCTCGGGCTAGAGGATAGATTCAGGCTTCTTTGTTGTTGCAATAATTTGGACTTGAAAATGGCCTTTTTAGATCTTGGCTCCATATGAAAGTTGTAGGCCTATGCCTTAACTTTCCATCCATATAAAGTAGACCTAAATATGATATCTATAGCTCCAGATATGACCCAATTACCGAATAGTGTTCCAGTTGGATTGCACCGACATCTTTTTTCTAAGTTTGGCCATCTCTTTATCCTTTCAATTTCAGTTCTTAAATTCATCAATCAATCCTTTCATTTATGTGATATGCCTGCATTTAAAATGAACATTTACCATAAATTAAAGGTATCTTATATTATTAGATATATTATTATAAAACATACTTTAGTTTACTTCATATGCAAAATGATGATATAAAACCTTGATAAAAATGCACTTTTAAGTACTAATCACTAATCATTAAACAACATAAATCTAGATTAATCATTTAACAAGCAAAGTATTAAAAGTAAACAAGATAATAAATACAAAACATGTTAGTATCAAATATTAAATTTCATGTTGAGTTTATAATATACTTATTCTACACTATTAGTGTAACATTTTTACCTTGACATAATAAACTTAGCTAAACATAATGAAGAAGAGAAATATAAATAAATAAGATAAGAACATAATTCTACAAATATAGTAAAGAAAATCAAAGGCATAAATAAGAGATTAATGAAAGCAAATCTTAAGCATTACAAAAATATAAAGAAAAAGAATAACATGATCTTGATTTGAAAACCAAAAGGCCTCAATGTATGGCAAATGCCTCCTTTTATAGGCTAAAATTTGAAACTATTGATTTGTTGACTAATTATTAAGAGAGTGGCCACACCTTGACTTGGTGACAATCCTTATCTTTTTGTCTGAACAAAACGTCATTGTTAACATCAGAATTTGAACAGATTATCTTCATGAAAGTTTTAAAAAATTATCTCAGTTTTCTAATAAAAAAATCAATGCATTTAAACTTCTAAAATTGGAGATATGGGCTAAATACTAAACAATATCTGAGCTGTAGAACAGATTTAAACTTCTTCGTTGTTGCTACAATTTGAACTTGAAAACGGCCTTTTCGAATTTTTGATTCTTCATGAAAGTTTTAGACTGGCCTTTTCAAATCTTTGATTCTTCATGAAAGTTTTAGACTTATATCTTAGCTTTCCATCCATACAAAGGAGATCTAACTCCAATTCTACAACTTTAGTTATGATCCAATAATTGGATTATGGTCTAGTTTAAACTAAACCAGCATCTTTTTTCTAAGCTTAACCCTCTCTTTGTCTTTTCAATTTCAGTAGTTAAACTCACTAATCAATGCCTTGATTTATATGGTATGTCTATATTTAAGATGAATATTTACTATAAATTAAAGGTATCTTATAGTATTAGATATATTATTATAAAACGTGCTCTAGCTAAGGAGTTATTGATACTTCAAGTGCAAAATAATGATATTAAACCTTAATAAAAATATATTTTTAAGTACTAATTAAGACAATACGGAGAGGTTATTGCTTATGCGTCCAAGCAATTGAAGCCTCATGAGGTCAACTATCCATTGTATGATCTAGAATTGGTTGTAATTGTGTTTGCCTTGTGTGGAGACATGATCTATATAGGTCTCAAGTATAAACTTTTACTAATCATAAGAGTTTGAGGTATTTGATGACTTAGAAAGAGTTCAATGTGAGATAAAGATGTTGGGTAGAGTTAATTAAAGATTATGATTGTGTGATAGACTACCATTCGAGAAAAGCTAATATTGTTGCGATACCTTTAATCGTAAGAATAAAGTCGTAGTAACAGATTCAAATGAATGTGATAATATGAAGCTAATTAAACTGGGAAAGATAAATGCTAAAATAGACATTGGGCATAGGGATTTTTTGTTGGCTCTATTAAAAATCAGGTTAGTAATCTGAGATAAAGTACTAGAAGTGCAAATGAGGGATGCTAAGGTTAAAAAGCAGAGGGATAAGGTAGAATCAGGAGTTGAAACTCCTTTCTAAGTACTAAATGATGGTATGGTGGTGATGGGAAGGCAAATATATTTTCGTAGAGATAAAGTATTGAAAGAAGAAGAAAAATTTACCCTAAATTTTTATATTTAACTAAGAAATTGTCCCGAATAAAATAGTGACAGCCTTACATTCATAATTTAAGTTTTTATTGTTTTTTTAGAATCAATTAACTTTGCAAGTTATGTAAACCTTAATATTATTTATGTATTTGTTTTTATTGATTGCATGTTTATTATTAAACAATACTTGTCTATTATTTTTTATGATGTATTGATTAGAAAAGAGGTTCAAGATGATTGGACCATAATTATGATATGAATTATGTCAGGAATGAAAATGTTGATAACTTGGAATGATCTTGTTATAGGAGAAACTCTGCCAAAACTTTTGTTAAAAAAAAGTTACACTGAAAAAGATAAACATTTATAAGTAAACATGTTTTTTTTTGGGTCATGATATATGCCCTTGATAATGGTAAGTAATGGTTCTTTGAACTTTTCTTAATATGACCTAAACAACTTCAAAGGCAAGGTTTTTCTACATGCTAGGTGATAAAGTAGCAAATATAAAATATATTGTATTATTAGCCTCATCAATAGCCCTTCAGCTATATAGGCTGACTTTTGTTAGTTGTTTGGAATTATTAAATAAGCTATTAAGTTGTTCAAACCTAATGATTTATATCTTAGTTGGATTATCACTCTTAAACAATACTTTATAGCACTATTAAATGAATGAAATCCATAATTCCATGTAGTTAGATACAATGTTTTCTAGCATGATCAACCATTAGATTCCTCATGTCGTATTCTAATTGTTTAAATTAACAATAAACATATGAACTATAAAATTAACTTCTTGTATTTTTCAACTAATTTTTCTTGCATATAATTAATTTATTATTCCACCATTTGCTACCTCTATTGTCTAGGTCTTAATGTTTATAATATCATTTTGTATTTTGCTGGCTATTTAAGTGTTGATGAAGTTATGAGTGTTTTTTGAATCTACCATAATAAAACTAGATGTTTATCCACCTTTCTGGTTACTTTAATAGTATGAAACCTTATGATACCCTCCAAAGCATTAATTGAGATATGAGGATTGATTGTTTCAACAATAAGTTAATCCTCATTAATACCATCTTCTTGGGTTTTATTTTTATCTTCTAAAATAAATCATGAATAAAGCCTATTGTTTTTATAATTGTTCACAAGTACAAACTTCTCACCACACTAAAAGCATAAGTTATTTGCTCTTCTTTCATCTAACTACATATTTTTTAAGGATTTTAAGGGTTTAATGATTGATTTATTGGTGTAGTTTTGGGTTAAGGTGAATAATAGGCTAGTTTGGGGTGATTTTTAAGAGTTGGTGGTTAAAAAAATTAAGGTCTTGCAGTGTGTTTGATATAGATTAAATTTGGTTTAAGTGGACTGTGTTACAATTTGAGAAGTTTTTTTTTATATTTTTCTCATGGGAATGTCTATAAAAAAATATGTTCTTTTATAAACATGCTAAATTATAGACTTGCTTACTAAAATTTTAATATAAACCTCCCATAAAAAAAACACTAGTTTATTTCTCATTAATCTCTTCTATATTACACCATATGATAAAATCCTGAATATAAGCCTTTAGATTCCCCACTTGCTTAAGATCCTTAATTTATTCTAATAGGTCTTTGAACATTAAATTTACAACATAATGCATCTATATATTCATTTGAAGTAACTTCTTGATTTTCTAGGATTGATTTTTTAGGCTCCTTATAAAATTCTAGTGCTAGTAAAGAGTCATACCATTAAGGTAATATGAAACCAACTTAAACTTTTCAGAGTCATCAATTTTTTTAACATCAAAGTACTAGTTAAATTTATGAAGCAATTTGTATACATCATCATCATCAAAATTAGAAAATCCATGTTTAGGCTTAAGTACCTTATTGTGGTAATGTCTTTCTTCACAAGTTAAACATATCCTTGAAGCAAATTATTCATTGTGAGAGACTTGTTTGTCTTTTGTAACACTAGTTACATCTATAAACTATTACAACTTCTACATAATAAAGCTTTATTAATAAGATATCTTATTAATGAGATCTTTTAGTTCCTCGAATTTAGCTTTATATCTAGATTTAGTGTTTTTCATTTTCCAACCATATGCTTTCAACACTTTTATTACTTGCTCATATTTTTGTGCATGCTTTATATTAGTAAATTCAAAGAAATATTTCATTCTTTTAAAATACTAGGATCGAGTATTAAGTGTCATGTCTTGAATTTAAAGATTTATGGCTTTAGTACAACTTGGAACAAGTTTAATATCAATGGACCTAACTTGAAGTATTTACAGGATTGTTTGGATGGAAGGAATGGCTAATAGCAAATTCCATTAGTGTAAAATGTAATTTAATTGTGGAAATAAACAATTATTCATTATTCTTCTTGTTATTCCCTTCTATAAATTTTGTTATATATAAGTGAAAGTATTCTTATATAAAAAATGCAATTATACTCATTTATTAAGCCAACACATGACATATATTATAGGACACTAATGAAAGAAAACATGTTGCATTTTACAATTCATAAGCACGAGATTACAGGGAATGTAATAGTCATATTTATTGGAGTTGATTTTTTATAATCTGCTATTTCTAGTTATCAATATTCCATTATTAGAATAAACTTATGACAAGTAATTAGTTGAAATCTTTAATTTGAAAAATCTAATATTAAATCCTTAAATTTTTCTATATGATTGGGCGACTTTTATTAAATGTTTTATAACAATTTAATTGTTTTCTCTCTAAAATACCCTTCATTAAGCTTTTCATAATAATTTAGTTATGTTTTCCTTAAAATGTCTTATATCTCTAAAAGGAGTAGCAATTAACTTGGTATAGGGACCACCAAATAATTCCAAAACTATACTATAATTTGTTTAAAAAAATTTTCATGACTCAAGTATCACATATAATAAAATGAAAGGAAACTTCATCTGCGAAGCTATTTGTTTTGCATAAAATAAAATAAAAAAATATTTTACATAATATGTTTAACGGAACATAACTAATAACATGATAAATACAATAATAATGAAATACAAATGAAATGATGATGGCTAATAAATAATTATGATAGTAGAGTAATGACTAGGGATAAAGTCGAGGTTATTATAAGTAAGAGGTGGCGATAGAAAATGATTGATTATTGTTGCAAAAACAAAATTGGTGGCAATGAAAACAATACAGGAGACATGGGTGTGATGTTAGTTGGTGAAATAAAATGATTTTGGAGTGAAGGTTGATAGCATTATAGTGGTAGGATACTAATGATAAATAAAAATAATTAAAATAGTTGATTAGGTAAATAGATTATTCACTTGAATTGTTACGGTCATATTAATTTAAAAAATGTTAATATACTTTCCAAAAAAAAATAATCATATAATAATTAATTCAATGTGACCTTATGAACAAGGATAACTATTGAAACGAATTTTCAATCAACAAATCAAACTTGAATTAAAAATCAAGAATAATTTAATAAAAAACAAATCAACTTGAATTACAAATCAAAAATAATTTAATAAAAAACAAATCAAAATAAATTATAAAATTTAATTTTCAATTAATTTAATATTTAAAAATAAAATTAAAATAAATAACAATTAAAAAAATAACAAAGAAACTCAAGTTAACCAAAAAAAAATTAATTTTAATTATAAAATTAAAATAACTTTATAAAAAACAAATAAAACAAATTATAAAATTTAATTTTTAATAACTTCAATATTAAAAGATAAAATTAAAAAAAAATCAATTACCAATAAAAAAAACAAAATTAATTAAACTAACCCATAAAACTCACAACTCACAACTTGAATCATGTAGCTAGGATAAACTCATAAGGGAAAAAATATATATATAAAACTCATCCCTAATATATTAAAAAATAGTAAATGATAAATTTTTTTTAAAAAGCTAAATTTAATTATTATTTTTTAAATCTATTTCAATTAACAATATTTGTGAGAAGGGGAATAGTAATCTCCCATCCTAACAATTAATAATAACAATCCAATAATCAGTAGATGAAAAAGGGAATTTCCTTTACCACCAAATAATACACAGTCGGATGAACAGGACCTGGCACAAATCAGATGCCATGTTGACAAAGGGAATGCAACTTCCTAAAAAAGAACAACTATCTATTGAAACTAAACCTGATTGAAACACTAAACAAACCAGCAGATAATGAAGAGGTCACAATGGGAAAGATAACTTCGACGCTCCATCAAACTAGATGAGCGAAATTTCTTTTGAGAAATAATGCTGAGAATATTTACATCGACGTTACGGCCAAAGCCCAGCAGGCAACACCTTCTAATTCCTTGGATCAGGGTACAAGAAGCGTTGTTTCCCAGCCAAGAGGGACAAGCATCTACTTGATGAAAAATGAGCCGCTTGGAATACATGGTGTCATGGAATAGACCCTCATCTACTGTATAGTTATTCTCATGATGAATACACAACAACGATGCCAACCCCTCTCAGAACATTACATCCAGCCAGGCTACTACACAGCCCAGAAACCCATCTTGGCATCTTTCTGCCATTCTCCCTGCATATATCAGGTAAATTTGGTAGCTCCAGGCAGAAAGCAGTTGTCCACAATAGACAGCTGTTGATTTCCAGTGGGCAAGTCCAAAATCCAGAGTTGGCCCTCTTCTACCTATCATGTTCCAAGGGTCCACCAGAACAAGCATCCTGATTGATCTGCTTCTCCTTTGGAAGGCAATCAACAGGCATATAGAAATATCCTTTAGGTAATTTCTGGTTCTTCATCGATGCTTCATCTGAAGTCATTACCAACTCTTTCTCAAAAGTCTCATAATGCTGTTATTTGATATGGTAGTGAGTATTGGTCTGAATTAATCCCTAACAGAGAAAACCTAGTGGAACAAAACAGTCAATGATGCAGAAGGAACACGCACCTTTGATTTTGAGCTCCATTCTTCCTCTTCCAAAATATTATAAGAAGCAGGTGGTCTTTGAGGTATTTGTTTCCCAGCAAAAGACATCCTCTCTGAAGGTTTTGGAGTAAAATGGTTTTGAGATGTGGAGCTGTCATCTGTCTTTTGGTCAGTGTCCATGGTCAAACTCACCTTAATTCTGTGCTTGACAGAAATGGTGCTGTCTACTGTGACATCATCTGACCTTTGAACAGCATCACCGCATGACTTGTAACCATCCGTATTCCCTTTGAGGGATGTTGTAGCTGATTCTGAACTAACATCTGTAGGGAAAAAGGGACTGCTAACAAGCACCGATTGAGCAACTTGGTCTCGTTTGCAAGCAAGTATGCTGTGTGAGCATAAAACCAACTCCCGCTGCAAAAAAATTATATGTAAGAGGCACTGCTATAAAAGTATATATTCTTCAGAGAATGGTTCGCTTAAAACTGAAGCAGTATGCTAAAAAACAAAATGAACTTCTAGCAAATGAATGTATTGGGGTGAGTGTTACTCCAAACAATAAAAATACAATTTAGCATATTTTACTCGGTTCAAAGTGTAAATATCAAGCAAGAATAGGAAAAAATTCACCCTGAAGTCTCAACAAGGATGCAGGAGGAAGTTCGAGAGAAGTTAAAAAATAAAGAAGCAAACACAGACTTGAAAGAACACTTTCAACATGGTATTTTCTTAGCTGACTTGACTACATAATACTGGGTAAAAATAAAAATCCCTTGCAACCACTTTGCTGTTACTGAGAAAGTTACCTTTATTTTTTCACGTCTAACAATTCTTTCACAAAGAAGACGCAATCTCTCCAGTTGACCCTATAGAAATAAATTTAAAAACAAAGATAATTAGGTCACCGTAATTCTACCCCTAAGAATATGAATAAATCTTGACTATAGTACAAATGCAAACAGAAACAAAGAAAGTATTGGCTACGAACTTCCTATAAACACAAGACGATTCCTTCACAATCAATGCACATGACATTAGGAAAAATTGCTTAATGTTTCATCAGATTGGAAAGAAGCAAAGCCATAGATTTAAATCAACCTCATGAACCGGTAGCAAGAAAAATAATTTCACCACCCAGGCTTTCATAGAAAATAAGACCTCAAACACAAAAAAAAAAAAAAAATCACTTTAAAAGAAATAATGTCATGACCAATGTAAAATGTTATAAGAAATAAGTTGGCTGGTCATACGACTTAGAAGTACTTTAAAAGAGCAATGATCTTATGCAGTATATGCCAAGAGGATAGACATGTACACAACATCTATGGCATTAAAAGTTATCAGAAAGACATTTTTCTATTCAATTTTACAATTCAAAATAGGAGACCAGTTCCAAGGAAATAGACCACTGTAAACATACAAAAGTCATTAGCATATATAGTAGAACCAATCTTGGAACAAGAAACAATAGACCTGAGTAAGCATTAACATCCACCTGAATGAAGATTACATGATTAATCAGAGTGCATGCTTACCCTGACTTGCCTCATGCTCTTTATCTCCTCTTCTCCATGTTTTTGAGTTCCATTCTACATAAATCAAGCAATGGAAAATTATAAAATGACAAGCCATCAATACTTTTTAGGTACAAACAACAAATTCAGACCTTTGCCTTCTGCTCCAAGCTATGCTTTTCACAATATGCCATGTGCTGCATCTTGCCATTAAGAGTCTTAACATTCATGTAGAAACCCGCACTTCTAGCGCAAGTTGGATGAAATGTGGTCTGACAGTGACCAGCGCTACACTGCATAAAACCATTAATATTTATTACATGACTTGATGCTATAGAAAAGAAAAGGATAAGTTCTGAAACAATCAAAGCTGGAACTCACTTTTATGCAGACACCATGTCTATGACGGCAGACACAACAAATGTTAATCTCCTTTGCAATCGTTTCCTGGAATTACATTGCAGATGATAGCAAATGTCAGATAAGAACAATACAAGAATGGTCATAAACATGCCCAGTCAGAAAAAAAAAAAAAAAAACAAGTTAAATTAAAAATGTTACATTCCACCCCAAGAAATCTTCAGAAATGTATTCAAAACTCAATGGACTTGAAAATTTTGACAATATGGCCACCTAAAATATGCACATACCATTCCTTCAACAGGATTGACTTGTCCCCTTCTGAATGTTGGTTCAAAGACCCACTAAAAGAAAAAATAGAAAAATAATCATAATAGTATTTCAACAAAGATAAGAAAAAATAATCATGAATTGGCCATTGAAGGATCAAAGCAAAAAATCAACCTCTGCACAAAAGGCATGAACCCATCTACCATCAGTAGATTTCCTGAAAGCACCAGTAATACCACCACATAAACCACATTCCGCACTATTTGCCCTGTCCCAGAAATTGACAGGAGCTCCAGAGCATCTAGATGACAATAATTCTTCACATAATTCACAATGCCATGGACCATTAGATTCCTTCGCACAACGATAGCAATCCAAGTGAACCTCAACCTGTTGGCATAAAAGCTTTTGTTAACAAGAAGTAAGCAGATTGTGCACCCTTAACAGAAAAGATAGTCCATTCTAGAAAACCTTGCAGCCAGAGCAGACTAGGATGTGGTTCAGTATTGTCTCAAATCGTCTGCATATGTCACATAATCTAGGATGATCTCTAGAAAAACCTGAAACTGACTGAACAAATTCAGAGTACTTCTCTAATGAAATCCTTGGAATAGCCACCCTTGAAAGCATTTCTTGTGGACGTGGCATCAACAGAGAAGAAATGCCAGCCGTAACACTAGTGTTATATTTCTGGAACCAAATAAAAACGATAAGACAGATTACTGCATCGAATAATTGCAAGCTTTCTTTCAAAGGCAAGAAAAAAAATCCAAAAGTGAATGAAAAAATTACCTCCTGACAGGCAGACTCATCAAAGGCATCTTTCCTAAATGATGAAGACCGAGAGGAAGCTGCTGCTGCTGCAGTTGCAGCAGCTAGAACAGCCTGGGCTTCCTTACGCCTTCTTTCTTTCCTGCCCCGCTTCTTTGCTTCTCTAACATCACAAAGATACCGGCTAATAAGCACTTCATCCCACCTTTTCCCCCTAGCTGCATCTATCTCCTGGGGTAGATGCCTGGCAACCTTAGATATTAAATTATCTGCAAGCACATTTCATCAGATAAAAAAATGTCATGTAGATGTACATATCAATATGAAGTTACCTTTTTCTTCAATAATTTGGAATGGAATATGAGAATAGTGCAAGAACGGGAAGGTGAAAAAAGCGAGTCAGCATATCACAAATAAAAAAGAGGAAAGATAAAGGCGAAAAAGGAAAGGACCAGTGAAGTGCTTCCTTGCAACTGCATTGCTGAGTAGCCTCTTCTGAAAATAAATAATTTCTCCTTCCACTTCATCCACCGGAGACAGTTTGAGAATTCCCAGTTTCTTAGCCTTAGCCAACTGCTCTAAATTTACTTCACTGGAATTACAGATCAAGTCATTGCATTTTGAGTGTTTATTCTGATGATTACAGAAGATACTGGAATTGGAAGAGGCCTCCAAATGAGAGATTTCTATATCTTTTGAACCTGTCCAGTTAGGTTTACACGTACTAAAATGGTAAAAAAGCTTACAATTATAAGCAATAAAACAGAACTATGATTCTTGACCATAAAATTCATGTTAGCGCAACTTCTACCTTCAAGTTCAGAAATTCCTTTCTGTAAAAGCATTCCAATTTGTATCTGTGACAGCTTCTCATGGACACATGAATGGACATAAAAATTAGAATATTCTTCTGGTTTTCTGCAGCAAGAAATATATAATTTTGCATAAGAACTCATCAGATATTGTTAAATCAGTGTCCAATAATGAAAATAAAAACTTTTTAGAGCTTCCAAAAAGTATCAGGCGGCACAAAATTCTGCATTAAAGAGCTTTCAAAAAATTTACATGAAATTAGGGATGACTAAATTAACATCCGAATAAAGAGGAACTCCCCCATCTGTGTTAATTGAATTGCTCTTCTCCGGAATAGCTGCATGAACTGGCTCGATTTTCTCAGAAAGGCTTCCACCTGAGACATTATCTGAACTGCCTGAGCAACATAAAAATGCCAACATATTCACTTTCATACAGAAGGGGAAATCGGAAAATACATGAAAATTATGTCCTGTTTTCTTTTCTTTCTACCATTTGCTTTTGGTAATATTAACAGAAATCTCAGGCTTTTAATATCACTAAATCACATCAAGTAACATTTGAACTACGGAGCAAACAATGCTTGACAACTGAAATAAAAAAATAAAATAAATAAATTCTTCATATGCATATCATCAGCTGTGAAGAGAGAAAGGAATAGATGAGAATGAAAACCTCACTTCCTCAATATGAGATGCATACTTGTCATCCTTCTAGAATAAAAAGAAACACTAGGGGTTTCTGACCCCTCCAGAAGGACAGCAAGCCTCCTCAAAATTCCCCCACTATCATACTCCCTAGCGAGTGAAAACAAGAGAGAACAAAATATTTAATCCCATAACAATTACCTCATGATTGATCCTAGAGGATCCTAAAATTCCAATCCCCCTCCCACCAAAAAGAAAAGGTAAGATTTCCTTCTCAATATGGCAACCGCCCAAAACTCAATCACAAGGATGAGGTCTTGCAAGAGAAATTTCCATATGAAGGGAGCCCGTAACTAAGATGATGTTAGTTAAAAAATCACCATCTCATTCCATGACATTTTCACCTAATCTATATGCTTGATTCATTCCCTTGAAAGAGGAAGATGACTGGATCTTTAAAACAAGTGTCATTGCTCTTATGCTCACCAACTTTACGAGTGAAAAAAGAAATACAATCTGATAGTAAAATTTAATTATATCCTCAACTGTCCAAACACTCTTCCGATCAGTGCAGCATTCAAATTTAATTATATCCTCCTATTCTTTTTCTTCTTTATCTCTAAGCTTCTTACGGAGGAAGGTGGAGGTTTTGGAGGAAATGGTTGTAAATGAGTTAGAAAGTATCTAGTAAGCTTCCCCAAGGCATAGAGCACCCTTTCTAGAGCAGGAATATTCTTGGTATTTCCTCACTCCAACAAAATAAATCCATTGAGGCAGTAAGGGGCCAACAAAGAAAAACATCTGCTTGGTAAAACATCCAACAGCCAAAAAGGATGCTTTCCTAATTTATCAGCAGTAGCTTTACTCTAATGTTAAGACCATACCTTGTCATTGTCAAGAAAAGTAAAGAACAGGTAGAGTTGAACTCTTCTTTGAATCAACCAATTTCCAGGAAGTTAAAAATATATATATATATATATATATCAACTGCCTTCTCAAGTAAAGAAAGTAGAAAAAGTACACAAAAGCAGTCCAAGCAAAACCAATTAACAAGGATAAGGCAACCTTCTCCAATAGATAGGGCATTGATTGGAAAAACCAAATGGATGATTCTGACAATCATACCTTCACTTTTAGGCAAATGCACCACTGAAGAGTCTTGAATCACATCAGGGAACTGTGTAAATAAAACAAAATGGTAGAAATATTATTAAAAGAGAAAGGTAAGCAGAAAGGATTCGTCTATATAAGCACTCAAAATCACCAAACGGTGAGTAGAACCTAAAAGCAGAAGGAACGAATAGAACATAAAGGCAGACACATTGGATCTAAGTACAAATTTACAAATAGCAGTAACTTCCACTACTGTAGAAGATAACTGCACCCTCTTGCTTCCCACTCCTTCCAAGATGATATCTTAATGCAGTTAAGTGATTCAGAAAAGGAAAATGACAAATTATACCATAATCACCCTCTCCCAGGCCTGCATAAAATAAACCTCACTGCTTGCTCTTATTGCCATCATTACAAAACCTTCTGGAAGTTGCACATTTAACATGTCTAATGAATGGACAAGGCATCAACTCTATGTCCAACAAACCTCAAATGAGAAGCCAGGAAATGTCCATAAAACAACATGATGGCTCTTCGAGAGGATTTTGCTACCCAAACTTCTTTCAACACAACACAGCATTGAACACTTCAATTGCTACATGCTTTTTTTCCTTCTGACAAACAAACTTTTTGCATGCATATTTTGATACTAAAATAATTCACAATTTAAATTTAGCAATTCTTGTTCTCTCTTTTTCTATTTGCATATCAAAAGTGTGATGACAGCACATTCATAAGTTCTACACTGTTCAAAAGTGTGAATATCATCTATATTTTAGCAAACACAGCTGAATATATGGATGCTTAAGCAATCCGAACAACATAAGCACAGGTCACAACTGCCTTGGCTCACAATGATAAGTTGAACAATTTGGGCAGAAACAATAAATAGACAAAAGAATGCATGCAGTCTAGAAAAACAAATTGCTGAGCAATCAATAACTAGGAAATGAAAAAAGAAGCATAAACTATCAGTAGAAAAGAAATAGCTTCAGTCCCTAACACCACGCCATAAAATGATAAATGGAAGACATAGAAAACCTAATATTTTATAGAAATGAACCACAAATGGCAGGTGCCTCTGGCATCAGTTTTGCAATTGTACACAAGCATACACTGTTAATAGGAGAAAAAATCTAACTACAGGCAGATGAAAACTACAGTCTATTAATTAATACCTTCAACAAATACAAGTAAACAAAAATATAAAAATAAATACTACACGTTTAGGCATACAAAAATTGAAAGGAGGATAGTGCTGATGTGTGATAGCTTCTGCATTCTGCCTCATACACGAGTGAAAAAATCAAGTTCGCAGGTGCCATCAACAATGTTGTAGTCACCGAAGAAGATTGCTGCAAGGGCCATATGGAAAGTCAATTTTGTTCTCAACCACTATGCTACAGATGTTTTGGAGGTGTTTCCTAACAATAATTCAGAGAGACTGAGGAAGCTTTAGTATTTTATCTTGGTCATTTTGTGTTTCAGATTCTTTCTGCTTTGGGGAAATTCTCATCCACCATTTCTGAAAATTTTCCCTTTTTTCAACAATTTTTTTTCTATATAACAACGTTTTGTATTACATAATATTTTGAATAAACAAAAAAAATAAAAGTCACTTGAAAAGAAATATAAAAAGCATGACATGAAAAACAAACACTCTTCAAGGTTCTTCTCGGAAAACATCTCAGAGCCTTATAGCATAGGTAGATGAGAAGATTTCAGGAGGATGGAGGGTGAGGTTCTTACAAAGGAAGATAACTGGCAAAAAAGAGTTAGCAGAAACCAACTTTCCAAAGACATAATAAATCACATACCTACAAATAGAATATTCATAATACAGACATCAAAATTAATATCTATACCATTGATTAGGAAAAATAATTACAAGAAACAGATGCCACCAGAGTTTTCTTTTTCCTTCCAAATCAACGTGGTAAACACAGAGAAATTTCATTTAAGCAATGGAAAAAACATGTGGTGGCCATATCATCCTTGTTATGCAAAGTATTATTTGTCTTATAACAAGAACAAGTTAACATGAAAGAATATACTCAGGATACTTTAAGAAAGGATGGCATACCATTAAGAACGAGTTACAGTAAGAGAAAAAACTGGAGGAGAATCAAAACACAAAGGAAACCACTCCTTAACATCTTCACCACATTCACATACACAACTGCCAAATTAGAGATCTTCTCCAATACTTTTGTTGTGACACAAAGGTAAACTAAGGCAAACAGGAGAACTTAAATAGCACTACAGGTATGAACTGTTTAAAGGAAAACAACAGGACCAGAGAAAGGAAAGATATCAGAAAATTGAACTAGAAAATATGCAGAAAAGGAAAAGGCTCCTAATTCAAGTAGTTAATTAAAAACAAGCACAAAAAGAAATTCCAAACACAAAATTAGCTCCTAATCACAAAGCAAGTCACATCTTCAGATGGTGATTCAAAACAGACAAAACAAATCAAATAACCTCCTATAAGAATCTTTGTAGCAAATAATTACAGTGCGATAGGACTACCTTTTCAGATACATCAGGGAAGGATGCTTCACTAGATTTTTCAGGTTCTTCTCCTCTCAGTTGACTGACAACTTTCATATCTTCCATTAGCATACCGTTGTCACTAAAAATTTCCTCGGGTGAGCAAACTACTCCGTTATCCCTCAAAACTCTAATGTTACTTTTGGTTCTTCTCCGAGGGGGAACTGATTTAACAGCAACAGCATCTGTAATATCAGTCTCAGATATAGTGATACCATCAGAATGGTCTGCTGTTCCAATCTCAGCTTTTGGTAAAACTGTGGATTTTAGTTCAAGTTTCAAATATTTACGTTGACTGGCCATGTAAACATGATTCTGAAACCACTTGACTAATTTGGACTGAAAATCAGGGACCAAATTAACTTCCTGCAGAGAAAAGGTCAAGAAGCAAAAAGTCAGCAATGATTAATGATGAACACTTGTTTCAGAAAATGAACAGAAAGTGAAATACATGGTCCGGTGCATTACAGCCAATGTTGAAGTTATCAAATCAGGTGACATGCCGATTTCCATTGCCAATTCTTCAGCATTGACTTTTCCTTGGTCAATTAACTACACCATTAAAATTTCCAAAGAGGTCAAATAAAACAATAAGAGGGAAATAACCAAAGAGAAAAACTACATGGATGCATGCATGCAATACCTATATATCTCAAAAGTCAAAACCCATGCAAAAAGCATGAAAACCTAAGTTTTTTCAGTACCTTCTTCAAAATCAGCAAAAGATTTCGGGAGTCAGTGCTAGCACCCTCATAGCAACCCCTCTCAAATATCCCTATATCAATGAGTTTGTCCACATCCCCAGATTCTGACAAAGGTTCAGCGTTTGATCTGGAATCAAACAATCCTATTTCCCATAACTCACCATCACCAGGTTTACCAGAATTAGTATCAGAAGTTTCTGTGTGGACTGCAAGTTTATCTCCATTTTGGCCAATATTTAACTTGCGCTGTTTGTCCATTTGCAATGTTGATGGATTATGACTGGTAACAGAGCAGTCATGGCTGGCAGACACAAAAGCCTCTCCTAATTGATGGGTATCCCTATCATTAGGGAGTTCATTGTGCTTTGAGCAAAAGGCTCGCAATTCAACCTGTTGACACACACATAGTAAAGAAATTTAGAGAAGATGTCATAGCATAAAGTCAATAAAGTTCTTGTAGCACTGGTGGTAATGGTGGTGGTCATCGTAGTTGTGGTAGTAACATTAGTAAGAAAATAGTTAGCAAATTATATCTTCATTGTGATGAAGAGAGGAAAAAGGCTTACATTATCAGTACCATATTTCCCCCAGACCTCCATCCTATGTCTTGCTTCCCTTGCACATATAGGATGGAAAGCAGTTCTACAAGTTCCTGAATAAACCACATGAACAGAAAGGCATTACCAGAAAAGCTAAAAGTGCTGAAGCTAAATGAGACAGAAGGTAACAGTGCTAAAGCTACATTATACGACTTATTGATTAAAGTGTTTCAAAAATAGCTTTGGAAACGAGAAAAGCTGCAGCTATCAGTGCAAGAATGGGCAAGTTCGAGACCTGAAAACTAAGGACATAACATTGGCTCATCAGAGAGACAAGCAAAATGAGCACAAGTGACAATTGGATGAAATGACTTCGACATTATATTTTTAAGTGATCTCAAAGATTCCATAGCAAGCAAGTATATCTTTGAGTGATCTCAAAGATCCCACAGCAAGCAACCCTCAGTAATCAAAATGCCCCCATTGGATGCAGTTAAAGCTTATTATGACAGCTTTGTTTCCCCCCAGTTTTCTACTTCACACCATAATGAAGATTTATCTTCGTTCTTGAAGGAAAAAGCAAATTCATCCTTCCAAGACTAAGACAAGACACTGGTGAATGTAACAACTAAATTACGAATAATATACCTACAGGTAAGTGAACAGCCACAGTAAACCCTGTGGTCTCCATTGGGAATCAGGGTGCTTGTGCAAGATCTGCTTTCATTTCTAGTGGTGAAGTAACCATAATCACAGGTCTAATCACTTAGATATTTAGAATAATGGGACTCTAACAAACACATGTGTACTTTTACATGAACACTCACACAGAGGGGACAGATAAAGAACAGTACTAAATGGGCCGCTGGAAACTAACTAGGCACAGAAGAACAGCAAGCAGCAGGGCCCTTAGTGGTTTACAAGAAAGCCAGATCCACACCAACCCTTACTAAGAATAAAGGCAACTAATGCCAAAGGCTTTAAAAAGATTTGAGGATAAAATACCACAAGGAAGAAAATAGGAATGGTGGCTGGTAAAATAAGTATAGGGAGATAATATAATGAGACATCCAGCATATCTTAACAATGCAACAGCCATAATAGCCAAGATTTTTTAGGTAAACTCTCAGGCTAAAAACTGCCATGAGGGACATCCAGCATCCAAGACCAGCACAACAATGTTAGCAGTCATCATCTCGATTGGAAAAGGGTGAAAAGACCATGGAGAATTGCTCAAGAGTAGGATTGGAAAAGGGTGAAAAGACCATGGAGAATTGCTCAAGAGTAGAATCATGAACAAAGAAAAAGCCCCGCATTTTGTCCTGACAAAAGCCATTACACAGAATCCAAATCTCAGGGTGTAAAATAGCAGCAACACCAGCTAAAAACCTTAGCAAGGCCCATGAAACAGATGTTTCCATAACTTGGTACATACTAAAAAAACTTGGGCACCAGAGAGCAAGATCCTAACAGACATTCATTAAATTAACCGGGGCAAGAAAGTAAATTCATAAGCCAAACCTAATCACAGCTAGAGATACATACATCACCAAACATCAACCAGTGCTAAATACATCACCAAACATTTTACATAGCAAGTCCTCAAAGCACCCAATCAGTGTGTTCTCACAGGTCTATTAAAAGTATTAGACTTTAGACCAAGCCCTCAACCTTGTTTTTGCAAAAGTTTCGAAAAGAACTGTGTTAGAACACACCAACGGACTTCATCACATGAAAATAACTAATGTCATAAAAAATGATTAGATTAATCAACTCCACTCATAATTAAACAAGATTCATGTGATCTTCCAGATTGTGCTGATCATTACGTGAATTGTGGTAATAATGTGGGATGTTCACCTAACAGAAAATTTTTTATTAATTAATTAATTTTATTGATCAAAATTTAACATGTGATCCAGCATTCAGCAAAAATGTAACTGCAATCAGTAGGCATTTGCATACAGGAAAGAAAGATTCATGAGAGACTATATTCTAAAATTTCAAGCAATATTGAAGTTGGGCCTATTAATGTCAGATTTCCATAAGTGAGATATTTTATGGTTTTTTTTTTAAAAAAAAAAAGTCACATTGCCAAGAACAAAACAATCCTGAAGAGCAAGCATTCCCATCAAAGAATGCACGAGTTACATTCCTGGTAATCTTACAGTCCTGCAAATGGCATCTTTTGCATCCTTCTACAATGCATTAAACTGTTTCAACCCCAATCCCTCTCCAATCTCCTCCCAGCCTCATGAATATGCAGCAACAACAACCATGCCTCCATCCCAAATTATTTCGGAATGGCTAAATGGATCCTTTTTTGCAATTCCGCATGATCATACACCAAATTGTCCCATCAATCCAGTTTGAAAACCAAAATATTGGATCAAGTAGCCAGGCTTTATAGGCATGTGAGTTAAACAGTGTATGAAGTCATGAATCAACAACTTGATTGCACATCCAAGGAGAAAGAAGCAAAAGATTGAGAAATTTACTTTGATGACACCATATGCTTCAGTTCAGAAGCAAATCACAATTTAAATAAGCCTATCAATCGCGAAAATCATCTACTTGACTTGACAAAATAACAATAGAAGGACATTGTCTTTTGCGTACAAGAAAAACAAGTGAGATCAACAGTGCTATCACAGATAAAAGGAAATTGATTCAATATCAATAATCATTATATATTTTTATAACAAGGGGCATAAATTATCTGTCTGACTGTTGTTAAATTTCATTTTCATTCCAATAATAACTTGAGCTATAAAATTCAAAAGGAATTCATTCAATGTTGGAGAGACATTATCTCTTATTGATTACCATGATTGTATTCATCCCTTTAAGAAGGAAATACGGTTCACCATGCTATGATTTAGTCCAGGAAGAAAAAACCAGGAGAAAATGAGATGCAAATGAATCATAGACACATAATCACTGAGAAATATAAACCAATTATAAAACAAGAAAAAAATAACACTTCTCATCATTCTTTGATTCAATAAAAGACAAATACAATGTAGACTAAAGAACAAAAAGCATTTGCACAATATAACAATATGACTTGTAAGCTGCATTAGACACTGGCTCCGCTGCCAAACAGGCAAAAGTTGCAATAGACACCAACCCAGTGCACCAGAGGAAAATAATAAATGCATAATGGCATAAAATAATGGAGCAACAAAACATACCATGACTGCACCGAACACAGGTACCACACTTCACCTTGCATATATTACACACTAATTTTCTTCGGGTTTCCTTAATTCCACTCACATTCATAATTGGCTCCATCTTTGCTAAGTCCTCTATGTAGACCTCAGGCATCCACTGGGAACAAAACAAGTGCACAAAATCCAGAACAGACTTACCATTGTCTACATCTACAGGTTTCAAAGCACCACCCTGCTTCGGACAAAGTACACAAGACTGCTTCACTAAATCATTGCCATCACTCTTCTGCTTGCACCAGGAACACAACCACGACTCGCTTACATCTCCTTGCACACCGTAACACTTAAGATGAACTGCAACCTTGCAAGAAGAGCAAACAATCAACCGGTTTGAATCATTACCCATCTCGCTCTTGCAGCAAAAATCACATAATGACAAGTTTCCTTCACAAGGACAACCAACCAAAACCTTCTCCAACCCTGCATCACTGCCTAAAAGTTTCCGCTTCTTGGAAGGCTTTTCAGAGGTCAATATATCCCTATTCCTACAACCTAAAAGCCACTCTACACTGCAAGACAAATCAGAAACAGAGCACGTCTTTGCTTTCTCCTGAGGCAAACACACAGCTCCATCACTTTGAGTCACAATGTCGATTTCCATTAACTGCTCATCCTCTTGATTGACTTCGTCTTTCAAGACGAGTCCATGTCCATTTACGCCCATACAATCCATTTCAAAGTTACCATTTGCATTCTCCACATTGGCCCTTGTGTCAGTTTGTTCATTGGTCTCGCTTTCTTCAAACTTCCCATTCACATTTTCCCCAGTTTTCACATTTGTCACAATGGTCTCGATTCTCTCAGTTTTCTCATTTCCAATATATGGAATGTAAAAACACTTACTATAACCTAAAGAATTAAATAAAGAAGATAACTCAAACAAATCATCAATATCAGGCAATGTCAATTCCCTGAAGTAATCTTCAGTCTCAACCCAAATATTCCCTCTTTTAGACCCGTCACTTGCCCGCGAAGAAGACTTCTTTTCCGCTCCAGAATGAGACCTTTTATGTCTCTTTCTACTCCCATTTGATTGCCTCAACAAACTAGCAAACCTGCTTGGCAAAGTAGACGCACTTGGAAAACTCGAAACACCAGAACCAGACGCATTCTCCGCAGCATCAAATGGCGAGCGCACGCTTAAGACCTTGTGAGCTTGGGAGAAGAAATCAACCTCGAGTGGATTCGATTTCTTTACTTTTGGTTGAGGTATTTCAGACTCCTTCATGAGGGAATTGGATGCCGGAACCCTATAAACTGGACGGCAAGACCTCTCGCCAGTTCCGCAACCTCCGTCAGGACCCCTACCCATCATCTTCTTTCACCGGTGGCATCGGCCCTCCGGTCATTCCCGACACCAGCCACAACAACTTTCTTTACCACCGTCGCGTTCCATAACAAAACCACCCTAACCCTAATTTGTCCTCTAGTGAGGTTAATACTTCACATGCGTAGAGACATGCAGAGATACAGGAGGATAAAGAATTTCGCGGCTAGGGTTAGGGTTTCAGTTAGTCAGGTTCGTGAAGTTGGAGACCCGTTTTGTTGTTTTTATTTTTTACAACTGGTTTTTGTTTTTTTATTTTTTTCTGGATTTTGCAGTCGAAGAGAAAAGAGAGAGACAGAGCGATTAGCTTTTTCTGCAGGCGAGAGAGAACTTTCAGTTCTGGGTGTAGATATTTTTATAGTGGGCTACAATACCATGGAGTGACGCGATAAAGTTGTACCAGTGTGGCTGCCGAGATGATCCACGTGGCATCGTTTTATATGTACGTGTGGACACACCTCTGTGACAAATAAAAGTTTTGTGGTTTTTTTTTTTATAATAATTTCATGTACGTTCTTTATTTTTAGAAGGTTTCCTCCATTCAACTTTTGAAATGAAATTTGATAAACCACGGTATCTGTTTAATAGCTGAAAAATAGCTTTTTAAAATAAATTAAAAAATATTTATTGGTTTTTGACTTCAACATATCAAATAAATTGAAATATAAATTTTAAAATTTGTTTATGTTTATTAAAATAATAAAGATAAAACTATATATATAAAAAAAAGTTGAATGAAAAACAACCAATTTTATAAATTATTTTAAATAAAATAAATAATAATTAAAAAATATAAACCAAAATATATACATAAAAAATTAAAAGATGATAAAATTACAAAAAAAGTTTTAATTTTACAAATTATTTTAAATAACATAAATAACAATGGTGAAAATAAGAATCAGATCTAATAAAAAAATTAATTAAAAAGACAACAACAAATAATAATTTAAAAAATTAAAAATATATAAAAATAAAAATAAATCAAATTTTAGGGACAATATTAAAAAAAATATTCAATATATATATAGCAATCAAAATATTCAAAATTAAATTTGTTATAATTAAAAAATAACAGGATATTTTTTATTTTGTATAACTTTGAAAGTTTATTACACCTAAAATAAGATAAAAACATTTTGCTTGAAACCAAGCTAATTTTTTTAGAAAGTATTTTCATATGATAAATTTTTATAATAGTAAACAAATATAAAAAATTTTAGAAAGTGGTTTTTAAAATACTATTTTGTATTAAACAATTGGGGCCTAAGATTAATAGATTGTTTATTTTTGCATTTGAAACTTTATTTGAGTGTGTTTTAAAAATATATTTGGTTTAAAAAGACATCAAATTTATATTTTTTTAGTGATTTTTAATAATTTTAATATATTGATGTTAAAAATAAAAAATTATATAAATAAATTTTTTAAATAAAAATACTTTTAAGAATATTATTCATCTCAATATTAAATATACACTAAGTTAAGATATGTTAATTATTAGTACTTAAAAATATATTTTTATCAAGGTTTTATATCATCATTTTGCACTTGAAGTATCAATAACTCTTTAACTAAAACATGTTTTATAATAATATATCTAATAATATAAGATACCTTTAATTTGTGGTAAATGTTCAATTTAAATTCAGACATATCACATAAATAAAAGGATTGATTGATGAGTTTAAGAACTGAAATTGAAAGGATAAAGAGATAGTCAAACTTAGAAAAGAGATGCTGGTACACTTCAAACCGAAACACTGTATAAATTGTAGTAACAATAAAGAAGTCTAAATCTGTCCTAATAAAAATAAATAAATAAAGATATACATGATGAGAAAGAAAAGAAATGGGCAAAGCCTAATTACCAGCAATTGTCTTGCCAAAAAGGACACCAGATTTTATAAACTTCAACATATCAAAAACCTTTACTCTAAAAACACATGTGATTATATTAGGCTTGTCCTCATGTTTAGAAAGTCTGCCTTTTTAAGGCTCTCTTTGGATTTTAGGTCAACTTGTATTGCTTGTGAATGTAATGAAAAGATCTGGATTTTCATATGCCCTACAAATGGCCATAGATCTTGGTAATTATTTATCATATATCGTCGGTTATTAGTTAAAGAAAAGAGGAGAATAATTTTTCTTGTTTTTTACCCTTGAATATCCCCTCTAAGAACATCTTTAGTAATGCCTTGATAAAGCTCAGTCCAAAGATCATTTTGGTTTATTCTAATGTAATCAAGCCTGTTTTTCTTAACATTGGTAAACGCATCAACCAAAAATTATTGGTAAATACAGTCATCTTTTATAACAGTGTCTTTACTATATTCCTTCTCATGAATAAGATACGTATAAAAAGCTCTCATTGGTACATTTTAACGCCTTCTAGGAACTTGATTATCATGGTTGGCAAAACTAATATTAGTTCGATAACTATCTTTACCAAATGAAAAAAGAAGAGGATATCACAATGCCATAAATTTTGGATGCAATTTAGAGATTCTTTGTAAAGTCCCTCATGAACTTTCAATAACAATATCTCGTTCTGAATGATAATTAATTAGTACTTAAAAATATATTTTTATCAAGGTTTTATATCATCATTTTGCACTTGAAGTATCAATAACTCCTTAACTAAACCATGTTTGATAATAACATATCTAGTAATATAAGATATTTTTAATTTATGAGAAATGTTCATTTTAAATGTAGGTCTATCACATAAATGAAAGGATTGATTGATGAATTTAAGAATTAAAATTAAAAGGACAAAGAGATGGTCAAACTTAGAAAAGAGATGTTAGTGCAGTCCAAACCGAAACATGACACTACCAAAAGATTGATGTTTTCTCCCAAGTGCAAGAGTGTCGAAGTAATAAATAACCTGACAAGAACGAGGTTAAACCACAAAGAGGTTAATTGTATAAATTATAAATGATAATAATAATAACAATAATAATACTAGTAGTAGTAGTACTACTACTACTAGTACTACTACTACTACTACTAATAATAATAATAATGATAAACTCTTATTATTTAATTGGAAACCACACACAAAGAAGGTTCCAATCAGATTATAGATTGTTAACATAATTATATTAGTCATCTTATTCGATTAATGCTAATACTTGTAAATCTAATCAAGCATTCATGATTATAACTTATGTTAACAACAAATCAAGTTCCTTTTCATAACTTAGGTGTTGGTTATACCATACAGTATGGGCTATGAAAGTACCAAGCATTTGTTGTACCAAGTGTTATACAACATAAATCAATATTAGTCATTTAACAAGCAAAGTATTAAAGAGTGAATAAGATAACAAATAGAAAACATGTTTGTATCAAACATTAAAGTCCATATTAAGTTTACATTATACTTATTCTTACATCATTAGTGTAACCTTTGCACCTTGACATAGTAAACTTAACTAAACATTATAATGAAAGAAAAATAAATAAATAAAATAATATTGTAAATAAAATAAATGAAAGGAAATGAAATGAAAGACATAAACTTGATATTAATGAAAGCATAACATAAACATTATAAAAAATACATAGAGAGAAAGCAAGAGCATAATCTTGATCTGCAAACCAAGATGCATAAATGCATGACAAATCCCTCCTTTTATAGGCCAAAATTGGAAACTATTGATTTGATGACCAATTGATAAGCGGGTGACCAACTCTTGATTTGGTGACAATCCTTATCTTCTCTTGTCTGCCCAAAACATCATTGATAACGTCAAAATTAGAGCCACTTGAAAACATGAAAGTTGTAGGAAATTGTCTCATCTTTCTTCTGTAAACATTTTAAGTCATTTCAACTTCTAAAACTCCAGATATGGGCCAAAAACTAAACAGTGCTTAGGTTGGAAAATAGATTCGGACTTCTTTGTTGTTGCTACAATTTGGACTTGAAAATAGCTTTTTTAAGTTTTGGGCTTCGTATAAAAGTTGTAGGTCTATATCTTACCTTTCCATCCATATAAAGTAGACCTAAATCTAAGGTTTACAACTCTAGATATAACCCAATTACAGAATAGTATTCCAGTTTGGACTACATTGGCATCTCTTTTCTAAGTTTGACCATCCTTTTGTTCTTCAATTTAAGTTTTTAAACTCATCAATCAATCCTTTCATTTATGTGATAGGCCTTCATTTAAAATGAATATTTACCATAAATTAAAGGTATCTTATATACTTGATATATTATTATAAAACATGTTTTAGTTAAGGAGTTATTGATACTTCAAGTACAAAATGATGACAAAAAAACCTTGATAAAAAATGCACTTTTAAGTACTAATCAAAACACTATTCGGTAATTGGGTCATATCTGAAGTTGTAGATCTCGGATTTAGGTCTACTTTATATGGATGGAAAGGTAAGACATGGACCTACAACTTTCATATCAAGCCCAAGATTTAAAAAGGTTATTTTCAAGTTTAAATTGTAGGAACAACAAAGAAGTCTGAATGTATCCTACAGCCCGAGCATTATTCAGTGTTTGGCCCATATCTGGAGTTCTAGAAGTCTCAATGACCTCATTTATTTTCTTGGGAAGCTGAGACAATTTCCTATAACTTTCATGTTTTCAAGTGGTTCCAATTCTGACGTTATCAATAATGTTTTGGGCAAATAAGAGAAGATAAAGATTGTCACCAAGCCAAGAGTTGGCCACCCATTCATTAATTAGTCATCAAATCAATAGTTCATAATTTTGACCTATAAAAGGAAGCATTTGTCATGCATTTAGGCATTTTGGTTTTCACATCAAGATCATGCACTTGCTTTCTCTCTTTGTATTTTTGTAATGCTTAAGTTTTTCTTTCATTAATATCAAGTTTATGCCTTTTATTTACTTAGTTAAATTTTATCTTATTTATGTTCTTATTTTGTTTATTTATTTTTCTTTCTTTTATTATGTTTAGCTAAGTTTATTATGTCAACGTGAAAAGGTTACACTAATGGTGTAAGAATAAGTATAGTGTAAATTTAATATGGACTTTAATGTTTGATACAAACATGTTTTGGATTTTTTATATTGTTCACTCTTTAATACTTTACTTGTTAAATGACTAATCTTGATTTATGTTGTATAACACTTGGTATAACAAATGCTTGACACTTTTATAGCCCATACTATATGGTATAACTGACACCTAAGCTATGAAAGGAAGTTGATTTGTTGTTAACATAAGTTATAATCATGAATGCTTGATGAGATTTACAAGTATTAGTATTAATCGAATAACATGACTAATGTAATCATGTTAACAATCTATAATCTAATTGGAACTTCCTTTGTGTGTGGTTTCCAATTGAATAATAAGAGTTTATATTATACTTATTTGACATACCATTGGTGGAACCTCTAACCTTGACATTTTTTTATTATCATTGTTTAATCCTTACATTATTATTCCATCTCAAAGTTCTCATCATCTTCTTTTTCTTCTCCTTCTTTATTATTATTATTATTATTATTATTATTATTATTATTATTATTATTTGTACTAGTACTACTACTATTATTACTGTTGTTGTTGTTGTTATTACTATTATTGTTGTTTATAATTTATACAATTAACCTCCCTGTGGTTCGACCATGATCTTGCCGGGTTATTTTTTACTTCGACACTCCTATACTTAGGAGAAAATATTAATCTTTTGGTTGTGTCAATAATCACCAATATCTCCAACAATTAAGCCACTAATATCATCTGAAGATGGGTCATCATACTTCCTTAAGTCATGAGTTCATTGACCAAGCAACCATAGTTTATATCCAGGATTGTTAGACATCGATAACCTTTGCGAAGCATGACAAAATAAGGCAATTAAACAGTTAGTTGAATTAAGTATATCAATAAGATTCTTGACAATAGATTCATCTAAATTTGAAGTAGAGCTCTCATGTGGAAACGGTGCTAATCGATTTGCAACTTCATTTGTAGTGTCATAAATATAAAGTTGAGCAAATTTTAGAGTCTCTTTATCAGAAGGAAAAGGAGAACCCATTAAATGATGACAATAACCATTTATCTTAAAAACATAGGGCCCAGGTCGATGATTGACTGAGTGATCTATATTAGCCCTCATGGATGTAAAAGCAAACATAAAATTATAAGCTCGAATATTTGTGCGGAATTTCTTAGAAGTTTTACCAAATATAGGGTCTAGAAGTTCATCAAGAACATGAGGTGTCAATAACGGTCGTGAAAGCCTAATCTTTCCACCAAGACAACAGAGTGAGAATTGTGGATTGGTTTTGGTTGAGTGTGTAATCTTTTCATCAACCAGAAAAAAGCCTTGCAATGAGAGCATTTAAATGTTTTGTCACCAAAGTCAATGTACTCATTTATACTTCTTAAGAAATAAAAAATGAGTCAAAGAAGATGTCAATAAATAATTAAAAGTCTTAGAATAAAAAAACCAAAAGAAAAAAAATAAAAAAACATAATTTTTCTTTTTTTTGATATAAAGCTTGCCCAATCATTAGTTGCTCATTTACAGAAGCTGTAAATTCATGATCAACACAAGTTGAACCAGAAGCACCAAAACTATCAAGGTATGATATAGTTAATGATTGTAATAAGCCAGATTGATTGTTTGTAGAAGTTAAACAACCATGATCTTGCCGGTTTTGAGAATACAATGAAGGTTGAGAATATAAGCTCTCTCCTTGATAAAATATGAGAACTAAGCATTGAAAGGCCCAAGATCAAGATTTATAACTAGCATTGATAACCGTGTTAACATACCAACTGAGCAAATATAAGTTTCATTTTCTTGTTACAATGAAATATACAGAGAATCTTACTCATTATTAATTGTATATGATGATTGCAAGTGTTGTCATCGGGTAGTCATGTATGTATGAAATCTAGATAGAAAAACAAAATATTGGAAAGAGCTTAACATGAAATTAGATAAAGAAATGGTGCAAGGAAAAAAGCGATGATAAAATTGAGTTAAGACTTAAAGTAGAAACATTGACGTGATATATATAAAATCAATAATTGAAGTTGCATAAACGTAAGGGTTTTATATTAATTAGAAAAAAATTATTTTTTATTTTTTATTTTTTTAATATTGGATTTATGTTTTATTTAGTTATCATAATTTTAAAATATAGATTATATATATGGCGGATTAACTTAGTTGACTCTTGTCTTGATCTAATAATTTGAGAATAGTGTTCAAAATGTAGACCTAAATTGACTTGATTTTATTTGTATTTTTTTTTCTAATTCTAGTAGCCAACACTTGGTTCATTCCATATGTTTTGATGGTTCTTATTTTGTAGCATGTTTACTGCTTGATCTTTATTTATGCAAAAGCTTGAATAAAGTCATCTCTTTTTTTTCAACTAAGGATTATTAGGGAAACGATAAACTTTGGACTTACAGGAAGTGTAATTGAAGTAATATCAACAACAAGTATTGCCTAGAAATATTCAAGGAGCATGCATAGTAGTCTAGTGCCTCCTCACTTTATTTTTTATTTTAAATATAATGTTGGAATTGAATGTGTCTAGTAACTTAAGGATGAAAAAGGATTTGAATTTTGTTATTTCAATTAAACCATATCATAATGATTTTTGTTTACAGTTGCACATATTAGTTTATCTTTTAGTGAAATTTTATTCCACTATTGATTGCTTAACAACTTGTAACAGATTTCAACTTTTAGGAATTGTGTTTTAGACAAATCCAGTATACTTTAAATATGCATAAATATGATTTATAGGGACATAGAAATTAAAGGATAGTGGAATCATATTTTCAGCGTTTTTGTCTTTTTTATTCCTTTTTCTTTACATGTTAAGAGTTTTATTGGTGGAGATATCTTGGCCTTAAGATTAAAGTTGTTGGTTTTGACATTTGAACTCTAGTAAAAAAAATTAATTTTTTTTTGAAATTATCTTCATTTCATGACCAAGCTCATAGGTCCTTAAACATTGGATTTGCATTTTAATGAAACCTCGTGAGAAAGATAGTTACAGCACAATAATGAATCAACAAAATCCAATGTATTAAATATTTATTTTCTATATTTTTTATTATTGTCTAAAAAACATTGTTAGAGTATAATATATTATCTTGATGAACGCTATCTCGACAAGGAAGAATCATCTTGTATAGTCCTTGATAATTGACCAAAGAAAAAAAAACAAAGATCAAATTGTAAACAAAACAAATAAGCAACCAGATAATAAATAAAATTAACCTATTTCTCTACCTAGAATGTTTATTTTATTTCTTAAAGCAACTTTTAAAAAAGTTATACAACAATAAAATAGCTTAATAATATGAATATATTACGAACAAATACCAGCACATAGACACTTATAGTAAAAAATACAACCAAAAAATTAAATAAGAAAAAAAATAAAAAATGTCAATATATGCTTTCTCGACATCACATAGCAACTAGTGTATATATACAAACATCATAATAAAGTTGAAGAACAATAAATTCTAAAAATAAAAAGAAAATGTTTTTGAAAAATCTAACTAATAAAGACAAGTTTAATGTACAACAACTTAAAACAACCACAACATAAATTTTTTAAAGGTAATTAAAATAATATAATTGCTACACCAATATGATAAAAGCATTAAAAAGCAATTGACGCCTCTACCTATAATGATCAACAATGTAAACCTGACACTTCATTTTTATAACCCAATTAAAAACAATCAGTTGTTTCTTTTTTACCTCTTAATATGTAGTTCAAACAGACACACAATCTAAGAACAATAATAACCCCTTATTAAAAAAAAAAAAACCTTAGCGCTAACAATTCAACAAACCATCAAAAGATTATTTTTCTTGCTGAAATGAATTAAACACACATACAATCATTATCAATTTGAGTTCAACAACATATAGCAATGACAATAATAATCACCTTAAAAAAAGCATTGAAAACTCTTAGACCTCTATCTTAGTTAAGGATGTGCAGAAAAAAGCAGCCTGAGGGATTCCGCATGACATGACTAAAATATTGATGTCTTCTTCCAAGTGTAAGAGTGTCAAAGTAATAAATAACCTGACAAGACTAGGGTCGAACCACAAGAAGGTTAAGTGTATAAATTATAGATGCCAACAACAACAACAACAACAACAACAACAACAACAATAATAATAAATAAAAAAAAGGAAAAGAAGATTAAGATGAGAACTTCAAGATGGAATATTAATGTAAGGATTAAACAATGATAACAGTAAATATCAAGGTTAGGGGATCCACTAATAGTATGTCAAACAAGTATAATATAAACTTTTATTATTTAATTGGAAACCACACACAAAGAAGGTTCCAATCAGATTATAGATTGTTAACAGAATTACATTAGTCATCTTATTCGATTAATGCTAATACTTGTAAATTTAATCAAGCATTCATGATTATAACTTATGTTAACAACAAATCAAGTTCCTTTCATAGCTTAGGTGTCGGTTATACCATACAGTATGGTCTATGAAAGTGTCAAGCATTTGTTGTACCAAATGTTATACAACATAAATCAATATTAGTTATTTAACAACCAAAGTATTACAGAGTGAACAAGATAACAAATAGAAAACATGTTAGTATCAAAAATTAAAGTTCATATTACGTTTACATTATACTTATTCTTATACCATTAGTGTAACCTTTTTACCTTGACATAGTAAACTTAACTACACATTATGAAAGAAAGAAAAATAAATAAATAAAATAATAACATAAATAAAATAAAATATATCTAAATAAATGAAAGGAAATGAAAGGCATAAACTTGATATTAATGAAAGTAAAGCATATACATTACAAAAAATACAAAGAGAGAAAGCAAGAGCATGATCTTGATTTGGAAACCAAGATATGTAAATGTATAACAAATACCTCCTTTTATAGGCCCAAATTAGGAACTATTGATTTGATGACTAATTGATGAATGGGTGACCAACTCTTGACTTGGTGACAATCCTTATTTTCTCTTGTCTGCCTAAAATTTCATTGATAACGTCAAAATTAAAGCCACTTGAAATATAAAAGTTGTAGGAAATTGTCTCATCTTTCTTGTGTAAAAACTTTAAGTCATTTGGACTTCTACAACTCTAAATATGGGCCAAAAACTAAATAGTGTTTGGGCTGGAAGACAAATTCGAATTTCTTTATTATTGTTGCTATAATTTGGACTTAAAAATGACCTTTTTAAGTTTTGGGCTCCATATGAAATTATAGGTATATGTCTTACCTTTCCATCAATATAAAATATATATAAATCTAAGATCTACAACTCCAGATATGACCCAATTACCGAACCATATTTTGATTTGGACTGTACCGGCATCTCTTTTCTAAGTTTGACCATCTCTTTGTCCTTTCAATTTTAGTTCTTAAATTCATCAATGAATCCTTTCATTTATGTGATAAGCTTACATTTAAATTGAACATTTACCATAAATTAAAGGTATCTTATATTAGTAGATGTATTATTATAAAACATACTTTAGTTATGGAGTTATTGATACTTGTAGTGTAAAATGATGATATAAAACTTTGATAAAAAAAATATATTTTTAAGTACCAATCACTGCACATGAGTAGTAAGGAACATAGGGATAGGGACAGAGAGCTAGAGATGCGAAAACAATAAGGTATGTTTGTTTGGTTCTCCATTAGCTAAACAATTGTTTTAATATGAAACAATTTTGAAAAGGGTTTGCTCTAAGAAACTTATTCAAGGTTGACATATAATCATTTTTGTGTATTTGTAAATAGATAATTGTAAATTGTTGACTAAAGGTTATCTATTGTAGCAAGAAAAAAACACTTTGTTTATTTTTTTCAGTTATGAAATTTTTTGACTAAATGTTATATATTTAGTGACAGTGTAAACATAAATAAATGAATGACCGAAATCAAAAGGGCAAGCCATGAAAAGAACAAATATAAATTACAATATGAATTGGCCAAATAAATAAAGATGGGAATCTAAAGCACAAATTCAACAACCATCAAAAAAGAAGAAAATACAGCAGAAATAATTTTTATTATAAACTCCTAGTAAGCAATGCCTTTGCTGGTTAGTTAAAAAGCAAATGGAAAAAAAAGAAGAAGCTAGTCTCACAATCCGACAAAGCAAGAAAAAAACAACCATTAATCTTACAGACCAATAATACATGCACATACCAGTAGTGTAAAGCAAGCAAGCCTTAATGTGAACAATGCAGCAACCAAACCGAAAAGAAGACTAGAAAAAGTCAACAAATCAGCTGAAAACAAAGGAACCACACAGATTAATTATGGATGCATAAGAAAACAAACTAAGTAAAAATAATAAGAGAGGCAATAAAAAGAGAAAAAAAAAACAACACTAAACTGATGGCACAACAACCAGCAAGAGAGGAGAGTCCACTAACTAGTAGGCAAAGAAATATACAGACAAAAAATAAACAAAGTAAAAGAAAAGGCATTTGGTTCTAAACTAAAAAAGAACATGGCATTTTCAATTTCTGGTCACACGAAATATAAAGGACAATTACTGTACAAAGTGCAAAATCTTATCTTTAACCAATATGATGACATTTCCCATGCAAACTAGACAACCCTCCTCCTAATATAAAGAGATCAATGTGATAGCAAATAGGATACATTTTGTGATAGCAAATAAGATACATTTAATGTATATTAGCCGACTCATTTAATTAACAATAAAGAATCTAAAGAAAAGAAAGGGCATAGCTTCCAGAAAATAGAATACATTGAATGTGTACTGACCCACTAATTTAATTAATAATACAAAAGCAACAGAAAACACACGTCATGCGTGCACAAACAAAAAGAACAAATATACGGGCCAAAGCAACTATTACAATCCACAGTTGCATGAGTCTAGATGAACAAGAATACTGCAACATGATTTAGTTTATTTATTAATATATTAAAAAAATTATAACAAATGACCAATAACATGCTATTGAAATTTTTTTGGTCAAGGTTACTGAAAAAAATTAAGCCAAATTTTTTTTATCTTTATAACTCATTTTTACCTTATTTTTACCATAAAAAACCTCTAAAACACTCTCATAAACCTAAAAGCTTTCTAAGTGTAGAATGAACTCTTCTCTTTAATAGGAACTTACTGAAAATAAGTTTGGTCTTTTTAATAATTCGAATGTGGCCAACTAAATATTTTCTCTACTTGTTATTTTTTCTATAATTATCTTTCTTTTCTCTCAACTTCAAAATTAAAAATCAATAAAATAATGTCTTTGATCAAAATTTAAATTTTAAAAACTAAAAAAACTAAAAAACAATGAAAATGAGACTTTTAGATCAAAGAATAGTTTTTGTGTAAAGTTGTTAGTGGCTACTGGTTTCTCTATTTTTTACAATTTAATCATGTAGCTTAAAATTTTGACTCTCACTTGTAAATTATAGAAAATTGGTCATTAATTTTGCCATAATAGGAATAAAAGAAAAAAAACTTTCAGAATGAAATTAAAAAAAACAATGAATATGTAATATAATGTATTTGTGTCTATAATGAATAAATAGTAAAAAATCATAATGCAAAAAAGGCAAGTTGTTCTAGTTTTTTTTTAATAATGGAAGGAAATTTATTTTCTAAATAAATGTTGTTTTAGTGTGGTTGAAACTTGATAAATATATTGTTTTACTCCCCAAACCATACTAATAATTTCTTATTCATTTGGTCTTCATTCATTTAAAAATTTTTATTTCTGCACACAAACAAAAAACATAAATACATATAAAAAACAATAGTTAAAATAAAAAAATTAAAGAAAAAAATAAAAAATAATTTTTTATATAGTTGTTCTTACACAGACCATTCTAATAATTTTTTAGGCATTTATTCACTATTTATTTTAAAAAAATTTGTTTCCACATGAAAAAAAATAAAAATAAAATCCTATCAAAGAAATTAATAATCATTAAAATTTTATATAATTATGAATATATAATTAATGTAATTATTTATTGGTGGTATTTTTATATGAATATAAGTATAATCCAATGTGAATTTGTAGAATGAATTCTTTTTTCTTATTCTTTTTTTCCTAGAGGACATGACTTAATGATCACCAAACATATTTTTTTGTATGTATTTTTCTTGTAGAGTTCATGTTTATGTTGGTATGTAATAAGTCAACAAATTTATTATGTGTTTCTTGTTAATGTTCTAATTTTGATGTAGTTTTATTTATTTATAGAACAAATTATTTAAGATATGATATTATGATAAAGCTCCAACTCCTTAACAAGATCTATACATCTTGAAATTTAAAGATTTTTTTTATAGATATAATATTATATAGTCTTTGTTAATGGAGAACTTAACTTCTATTCTTTTAAGTATTTGTTTGTTTTTTTATTTGATGGAAAAAAAAAAGTTTTTACATGCACTTCATTTTTTATATCAACCTTTGAGTAACATACTAATGCATCTTTTTTATGCTTTTTAATTTTTGTTTGTTATCTTTTTATGTTGTCTTTTCAGCATTGGATGTATATTTTAATTATGTAAAGAACTTTCATATTTGCTACTCTCTTTGTGTTTCATTTGCTTGCATGCATATTTGTTTTTTCTCGTGTGATTGGTGGTCTTTCCTTGAATGAAGATTCATATAAACATTATATGTATAAAAAAATAAAGGTAAGTGTAAAAGTTCATGGAAAGATAATTAAGTACGATATTAAAATCTTTAATGTTTACATTTTTTTTTGTTAATGCTATTATTATGTGCTCTTGCTTAGTTATTTCTGACATATAATTGGCTAATATAATTTCATACCAAGGTAAAATATGATAGGGTGATAGATGTAAAGCCAATTCAAGATATATAATATGCTAAAAGGAAAAAAGAATATGAAATACTAGGATTAAAGGCTAATTCTATCATAATGTTGTTGGAAATTAGTTTTTTCTAAAGAAATATTGATTGTTATGTGATAAAAATCTAATACTTGATTTTATAAAAGTATTTTTGCTTGATTTGCAAACAAGTATATCTAAGCATGATATGGAATTTTAAAAAAAATATTATCAAGTGTAGAGTTACAGTATAGGTGTTGTATATTAATAAGGAATAAATCGATCTATAAAAGCATGTTTTACTTATAAAAGCTCAGTGTACATCTTGTCATTTAGACATTGCTTAAAAAATGAAAAGTACATAACTATATTTTGGTGAGTCATAACCACACTGTTCTATTTACAAGAAAACTAAGAATTACACTTACTTATTATTAATATGGTCATAAGTCCAAAAGTTAAGGAATATCAAGATAATTTATCAAAATTTAGCTTGGTCCGACTATTTAACCTCCAAACAAAAGTAGGGCAAAGTGAAGAAGGAATGTGACCACCCTTATATTAGATAACAAGTAAATTGTACTCTATGTGCTTTGCAAAAAAAATAAAAAATAAAAAAAAAATAAATTACAATAATATAATATTAAAAAGAAAACAAAATGCATTTTACCATTTTCTAGGAAATCGAATGTATAGTCATAAGTATTTCAAATATATCACTTTTCATTGTCATGGTCAAAAGGTGTTATATCCTAGCAAAAAGTAATAATAATTTTAAACATTTATTGAATGAAATTCATATAAATATCAAATGATATCACTTAATCCAACCATTTTTTTCTTCATCATCAATATTCACATTCATTTTTAAAAGAAAAACTTAATTACAATTATTTAAAAATATAATTTAAAAGAGATGGGGAACACTATATAGCCACACTCATAAGCAATGTAGATTAAAACAATGCTTTCTTTTTCTTCTTGTTTCCGGGTTCTTAAAGCAATTTATATTTCAATTGCTAGACTTTTTTTCCAATTTTATTCTTCCACTTTGGATTGACTAGGAATTCGGCTTCATAATTTGTCTCGATTAGCTTGTTATAGGTTTATCACGACATTAAAAAAACTTTCTTGACATTAAGCTAATACTTTGCAAAATAGATTTCAATTTTATTTCTTAAATAGAATTCAAACTTTAAGGATCAAATTTAACATTTGAAAAAAAATCTTTTCTTTTTATATTACTCAATTTTGATCCATATTTATTGGGGTTTTGATATTTAGATTTTACATTTTATTTGTTTTGCATTTCAATCAATGATTTATGTGATGGGAAAGATAAAGTTATTGAAAAATAATGGAGGACAAAAAAAGTAGTCAGTTGGTCAAATTCGAGAAAAAAAAAGAAGCCAAATTTAATGTAAATATGTTCTTTTAGTGAGAAAAGTGTTATTTAGATATAAATTTTTATATTACTGAAAAAAGTAAATCGAGGTCAATAAAGATTTTTATTTATTTAATCTTGTGCTTTTGAGTTGATTTAGGAGTTTTTTAAAGTGAGAAATTAGTTTATTGAGATTCTTGGGTTGTTTATTAGGTGTTTTTATATACAAATAGGTTTTTAAATCTAAAACATATGGGATTAACTTTTGAATCATCTCTTTCAGCATTCTTATTTGGAAACTAAAGATTCCAATTAGATATTATTTAATTTATAAACTTTACTTGAATTCTAATTATTTCAATATTTTCATTTAAAAGTCAATAATTCTGGTAATCTTAATTAGATACCAATCAATTTGACGACCTTACTTAGACACCAATTTTTCTAGTATTTCTATTTAAAAACTAATAATTCTAGTAATCCCAACTATGTATTAATTAATCCAGTAATATCATTTGAATGCTAGTTATTTTGTTTTTCATTATAGTTTCTTTCTTCAATATATATTATCAATTACTATGTTTTCAATAAAATTTTGAAATAAAAGAAAACTTTAACTAGTATTAACTTTTAATGAAATGATTTAATAGTTATTGAGATATTAAAAACAATTTATTGTGGTCTAATTATCCTCGATGACCATCCAACTTTCATATTTTTTTTATTGTTATAGTAAAAAAATCATTTTAAATTCAAGGTTATTGTCATAAAATCTCAATTTTAACTTTCATTCAATTCTCATCTTAGATATAAAGAATCTTGTAATTATTTTTTCTATAATCATAAATGCTTTTTTTTTTCTATCTCTTAGCCAAACCTAAATTTAATTGGTTTTAATACATTATTCTCAAATGTTTTCTTCTAATTTCATTTCATGATACATTATTCATTCAATTTATTTCACCTACTCTTATTACTTAAACTTAATTTACTACATCATTTCTTCTTCTTTTTTAGGCTAAATGTCATACCATTTACTTTTCATTTAATTTAAATTAACCCATGCTTAAGTCATTTTCTTGTTATACGACTAAATTATTCCATATTTTAGTGTTTTAATTAAAATTAAATATCCTCAAATCTACTTCTTTTTATCTTTTTCCTATCTAAAGGTTCTCATTTTTTTATTCCACGTAAATTTAACCTAAACTCATTCATTTCTCATTATATTATTTATTTAAACCATGAAACTAATTCATCTAAATCGTGAACCCAAACAAAACATCAACCTCTTTTCTTTTCCTTCAAGACCGGACCCTTACATGCTAAATCAAGAG
This sequence comes from Populus pruinosa, assembly GCA_026413675.1. NCBI lineage: Eukaryota > Viridiplantae > Streptophyta > Magnoliopsida > Malpighiales > Salicaceae > Populus > Populus pruinosa. The sequence continues at coordinate 23,456,898 of CM048596.1, forward strand.
CTCTCTCTCTCTCTAAATTAAATGGAGTATGTTTTCCTTTTTCAATTCCTTTAATTAACATTTTCTCTAATGATTTTTATGCTTACTAACCTTAAATTAATATATAAACATTCATTTTATCATTTAATCATTCAAACAAACACAAATTTACATGACACTCCTATATTTAAAAACACATTTTTTTAATTAATAATTCAAACCTAACTCAAATCAAAATTCTTGAATATGAACAAGAAAGAACAAGTTTTATTCATTTCTTTTTCTTATTTTTTTCTCCTTCAAAACCACCCCCTCTAGTGATATAACTCGACTTATCTTGCTTAAATCCCTTTCCAATCTCTCTTTAATCATTTTAATTTATCACTCTTTAATGTTTTTAACAAGAATTTTCCATGGATTTTTTATTAAATCGTTACTCTTTTTTTCTATAATATGACTAACTGACCTGACTTCCTTTCTGTATATATGTCTCTCATAATTAATATTAATAACATTGTTATTGTTCTTTAGTTCAATTTTTTTCTTGTTTAGCCAAAGTATCTCATCTCAAACTATTTTCAAAATTTATCATTCCTTAAAATTTTAAGTTCATAATACTTAATTTCTGATAATTTAATTTATATATATCTTTCTATTATTTTTTATTTTTTTATCACCTTATTAAATTTTCAAAACTTCACTAACTCCGAAATATTTTAACCAAGTTTTTTTTTATATATATTTATAACAATGCCACCCATTTAATATATGATGGGGTATTTCTATCAAATTTTCTATCACCGTTAATTTTAACATACAAATTTATTTTTTTACTTTATACAAGGAATTTGTACCAATTAATTAAGAATTTTCACCACTGATCATAAAAATTCTTTTCTTAATTTAATATTCTTGATTGGAAATTGCATTATTTAACATGAATTTACAATATTTTTATCTTTAAATAAATAATCATATATTTTTGTTAATTTTTTTCCTTGAATGTTAAGGGTTAATGAGCGTATAAAATTTGTGATGTAAAATTGTAAATTTTTAAAATTTGATATAATTGTGACCAAATTAGAGGATATTATGGTAATTTTCTTTTTAATGTGCAGATGAAATTTGAAGGAAGACAGAAAAAAATGCGTTCACAGCCTAACACCATCGCTATTAGCGTGTAATTGGCCAGTAATCATTCCATTATAGACAGCAAATTAAACGCAATTCATGACAGCCTAGAACTTCAAGCAGCAACAACAGTCAATCACTAACCAGCGTCCAGTGTTTGTTTGTTTTTTCCTTTCTTTTCTTAATTTTACTTAGTAGCCAAAAAAAAGAAAAGAAGCAATCGAGAAAGAGGAAAATGGATTTACCGGAGCTGTGGGCAATCTTCTGTCCTGGAGTCGCTGGCGCGGTATTTGGCGCGGGGTGGTGGTTTTGGATCGACGCCGTCGTTTGTAGCTCTGTTAAAGTCTCCGTCGTTCACTACCTCCCTGGTCAACCCCCCTTTCTCTTTAACTCTCTCTCTCTCAATTTCAATATACAATTACATGTGTTTTTATGTAAGATTGATTGATTTTCTAGGGCTTCGCAACTGCAGGCATATTTGCATCTATTGCTTCTCTGATGTTTAATTGCGTTAGAAAAGAGGATATTGATTACTCTCCTTACGAGGAAGGCGAGTGGAGGTCTGCAATTTTCCATCTCTCTTTGTTTCTCAGTTGCTTATTCTCCTTTTTGTTTCCTTTAGTCGATGTTGTTTTAATTTTTCAATTATTTTGATTTTCTTCTGTTAGAAGCCCCAGTGAAAATTGGATTGTCTTAAATTGATTTTTTTTTATCTGCTGGTTCCGGGGGCTTTACTTTGAAGGGAGATTTTTGGACTATCAGTTTATTTAGCACACCGTGTCTTGGAACACCACGAGCGTTTATTTACTATTCTGATAATGATTTTGCTATCTTGCGTTGATTCCTGCAATGCTGATGCGTTAAAAGCAGTGATTTTAATATAAATTAGCGTTACCACTCTTAGAGTGGAGTATAGTGGTGACCACTGCACATATTTTCTCCAGTGTATTTCTTAAAACCCACTGCTATGCTTAGCGTTTTTTAGTGGACTGCCTGCCTGCGGATGGGCATCACAATCTTTCTGATGATTGTTTTGTTTTCTCTTGTTGTTTCAACCTGCACTTCTACTGTTGCTCTTGAGATTTTTTGGTGCTGTTTTAATCTTAGTAAATGATGGCTAAATGGGATCTTTACCACGTAATTGAATACTTACATTTTTCATAAGCTATGCTACATTGATGTGATATACAAGTATGACCCTGAGAACTACCTGTTCTCATGTACAGGAATTTCTTATGTTTTTAATAATTGTATGAAAAGAAAAAATAAAGGAGATATGGCAGTTTTTGTTTGAGTTTGATGTTATTTTCTCTGGAGCATGACTGCTAGAAGCTCTTGTTTTTCCTTCCTTTCCAAGGGCAGAGGTTCTCAATGGAATTGACTGTGGTTATGTTAGAATGATTTTGAAACCTTTGATGATACAGCACAATTAATTTATTATGTCAATTCTTTTATGCTAGAAGATTTGGATCGAAAATTTAGACTCTGTCCCTCTATCTCTTTCTGAAATAATTGTGAATTTCTTCTAGCCATTGCCACATTTGTTTCATTCTGTGGTTTCTAGATGGAAATGGCTTAACTTTCCATTTGGCTTTTGGGCTTCCTAATCCTTCTCTTAATTGCAGATTGAAGCTCTGGCTTTTCTTTGCATATGTTGTCTCCTTCGTCTCTTTAGCAGCATCAGTGGGCTTATTGATACAAGATTCAATTGTCAAAACTGGTCCTTCAGTGTGGACAGGAACTGCTGGCGTCTTGCAGTGTGTGTTTGTGCTGATCAGGTAAATGGTTTACTGGCGTCTCTCATCTGTTGCATATCTTTAGGTCATGATGTTGGTGCCTTTGCTTAGCCATAAACTGCTTCTCCTTTGCCTTTATTTTTTAGAAGTGCCTGAAGAATTTCCCGAGATATTCAGGTTCCTGGTCTGACATTTTTGGATGGTCTTGTTAAGGTGGTCCTTTAATTTTTCTTTCTTACAATTACTTTGCCTAGCCTTTGAAAAACATGCAGTGTTAGATTTTAGATGATAAATCTGTGCATGTTGATTTGAGCAATGAAAAGTTTGCCATGTGGATCTGCTGGTCCACCTCTCTGTGTGACAATAACACATTCACACAGGAGACACAAGTAGGCATAACGCCTGCATGGAATTCACATGTACAATCATGTCCATTTTAGAGATGTTATTTGACATTACCTGAACGAATTTGGATTTACCATTTGCCTCCTGTCTTTCTCATTTTTTAATCGACATCTCCATTCTTTCTTGTTTTCTGCAGTGGGCTAATTTGTTGGACTTCATACTCGGAATGAGTTATGATGACATGTGCTGCCTGTTGGAGCTTGGAATTATGACAGAGGGAGTTGGCTGTGTATGTTTCAGTAATTATTCAATCCACAGGACAGAACATGGTTCCACCTCGTGCAAATGTTTATCCTGTGCTCACATTCTCGAGCATAAAAAAAAAAAAAGACCCGTGCAACTTTTCTGGAATTCGAGATGTTTGGTACATAAGAAAGTGAAATCTCATAAACTCTGGTGTTTCTTCAATGCTGCCTTTGTGCAGAAGCCAAATTCAATTGTTTTCAGGTTGGTCACACGAATCATTTAGTCTCAGTTTGAACCTAGAATGCTGAAAATAGCCATGTCCACTTTCAATCCTCCTTGGATCTCATGCTCTTATTCTTGTCTGTTCCCTGTTTTGTAATGTCGTTTTCCTTCTTGTTATGACCTTTTCATGTGAATTCTAATTGCTGGTATCTTTTTCAAAGCTGCAACTTCATATTCGACAGCCAAATCCCTCCTTTCCGGTGGAATGACTGTATGATGAAATATTATATCTTCAATTCCACTTTTGCTGATCCAACAATAAATAACATGGGAAGTTCATGCGATTTGTGCCCAACAACAATTTCTAGAACTTTGGAAAGAAATTTCCCGTTGTGAGATATCTATAGTGGTGTCAATTCTCCAGCAATCCGACATGAAGAAAATCTCAACAGCTGTTCGTCTTTTCATGCTGAAGTTAAGATGTCCTCAGCTGCATTTCTTAACCCCGAGAAAGAGTTTGATTCTCAATTTTATAGTCAATTCCTAGATGTTGACATTAGCCATGCGGCATGGTCGGATTTTTTTCCCCGTAAAAAATAATCGAAAATAAATTAAATTTAGATAATCTAAATTAATCTTAAAAAAAATTCATGATTAAGATTATGAAATTATAATAATCTGATAGAAAATAAAATGAATAAAATCTGAAAAATAAATTTTTTTATTAAAAAACTATAATCAAATAATAAAAATAAAAAATAAAATAAGTAAAACAAATAACTTGTGTTAATTTTCTAAACCTATAACTTAAATCATTAGATCATAAATACCCTTACTTGAAAAAATTATAAAGTTTAATCTCCAATCTATAAAATATTAAATACTAAAATTAGAAAAAAAAAACTTTACAAAAGGATCAAAAACAAAAAATATCAATTAATAAAATGAGAATTATCATTGAAAAAAATTAAAATAAAGAACAACAAAAGGTGAATTTGAATTAATCACATGTTAAAGAATATAATTGAAAAACAAAACTATACCAAAGGATCCAAAACAAAAAATTAAAATTAAAAGTATGAAGATCAATATGAAAAAAAAATAAAATTAGTGGACAACTATTTTTTTTATTGAAGAGTGAAATTGAAAAAAAAATCAATTTAGCAAAAGAACAATTAAAAAAAAACAAAAATTAAAATTAAAATAAAAAATAAATTAGAGAACAACTATAAATTTTTTATTGATGGGTGAAATTGAAAAGAAAAATTAATTTAACAAATGAAAAATTAAAAGGATGATGATAAAAATTGAAATGAAAAATGAAAAAAAGCCTCTAAGTATCGGTTTTAAATTTTTTGCTTTAAAAAATAATTAAATCATTCTATTATATTTTAAAAATATATAAAGACTGAATTATTTCAAATTAATTTAATAATAATTAATGACCCTCGTAAAAAAAAACCCCATTACTCCTAATAGCCCATTCTAGTAAACAATATAATTAAAATTAAGCCTGGGTCATCAATGTTTTTTAAAGGAGTTTTAAATTTTGTTAATTAATAGTATGCTATATATCATTTTTAACTTATAATTTTACACTTTAAGTGACAGTTAATTTTTTTTATAAATAAATTATATGATACAAATGAGTTTAGCTACAAACATAAAAGTAATTTAAAATAACTTTTTTTAAGAAGAAAGGTAGCATAAGGTCAAATTTATAAGTACGGAGTTAAGATTTTTGACTAAAAATTTTAATTCAATCTAAAATTAATTCTAACCAAATATACTTATGTCTTCATTTTTTGAATCAAAATTTAAAAAACAACTTAAATCAATTTACAAAAATCATATCAAATATAGTATAAATTCACTATTATTCTATTTCCAAATAAAAGTAGTTTTGAGAATGTGCATAATAGACAAAGTGATAAATGATGGATGAAAGAAGCATTTTATATAAAAGAAGTGTTTAAATTCAAGATTTTAATTTATATATTGTACTAAATTCTTGAAATATTTTATATCAATTTTTTAGTAAGCATCTTCAAGTAAAAGTATTTTTTAATTTAAAATTGATCTATTTTAAAATTTATATTGCCTATTAGTAATTTATAATGAGTTATTAATTTAACAAGAATATTATAGCTAAATAATCATTTGAATTTAAAATTTAAGAGTTTATTTAATCTTTGCTATGATTATTATGATGCTATAACTGCTTTAATATGTTGTGCTGTATTAGGATTAAGGTCACCTAATTATTTTGTGATTTATAGTTATAATAATCAAATTAAAATTACTATTATAGATATAACTTAAATTTAAGGTTTTTTTAAATAAAAAATAACAGCACGAATTCTTCTTTCATTGACAAAATAAAATTTCTTAAATAATACAAGCAAAAAAAGAAAAGAAATATGATTTGAAACATTATAAATAGGAATACTGTATAATTTAATAATTACTTTTAATGACACATAGAATCAATCAAATAAAATAAACGAAAAAAGAAGAAAAGCAAGAATTAATACGTTACATGCTTATTTAAGTAAATAAAAATATTGTATAATTTAACTGATATCATTTATGCAATGTATTTCTGTTATTAACATTTTTTCACGTTATTTCTATCTTTTAAATATAATAAATAACTTTTTATCTAAAAAATAATCATTTCTCATTATTTTTTTTTAAGTGAAATCACCTTGCACTTTCAATAAAAATCAAGTAATATACTATTAAAATTCCTACCAAACACTTCTCGACCATAGATAAAAACTAGAAAAAAAAGGCTCTAAATTATCAAACGAAACTCTAGAATGATTTGCTATTAGTTCTTTAATATTAATTGGATTTCGGTTTTTGTTAATTTTCTGATAAATCGTTTCCAGATGGTCAATCCAAACAGGATAGACTAAGGGCATGCAAGAACCTTGCAGCGTTAACAGCTCAAGAGGGTACAGCTTGCTCTGTTTTCCTTGTAAGCAAGAACGTAGCTGGACCTCACAAAATCTTAACGAGAAGCCAATAAATAGTTAAATTTCATAATGGTCTTGCTAGAACTGGCACTAAGCTTAATTACTCGTGTTCAAAAGCAGATGATAATGATTCATTAAAACACACAATCTAGAGTGCAAGCAATGGCATTAAATTGTTAGAAACAGCCGTCTACAGGGGTAAAGGGCACTCCTCCTCCTATATATACACTGCTAAATGTAGATGGAGAGGCATGCGGTATTCAGTTACATCCCTTGCCCGCTTAAATTAGAGGTTTGAGGATAAAAATAAACAAATGGGGTTGATGAGCTCATTGTGCAGGTTCATTCTCGTTACAACAATAATACTGGCGGCTCACCAGTTTTCCATTTCCAGTAAGATCACTCTCCTGCAACTAGGACTGAAAACACGCTTGACTTTGTTTTAACAAGATAATTACAAGTTTTCAATCTCTTGTTTTCACATAATTAATTAGTTTATCTACCAGCATTAGTACAGAAAGAGTTTATATCACAGATTACCAACAGGAAGATTCTTGGTTGGAAGTTCTTATCTTAACGTTTGATATATGATATGTTGCAGGTTCTCTCCCCATTGGTGTTTGCTATGGACTAAATGGGAATGACCTTCCACCTCCAAGTGAGGTGGTAGGTCTCTATAAGAGATCTGGAATCGAATTCATTAGACTTTACGAGCCGAGACCTGATGTGCTTGAAGCATTGAGAGGATCAGGACTTGCTGTTGCTTTATGTCCTTTAAATGAAGACTTGGCAAACATTGCTCAAAGGCCTGATGCAGCCGATGCGTGGGTCAACACAAATATCGCCCCTTACATGAGTGATGTGCTATTTCGTTGGATTATATTAGGCAATGAAGTGATCCCAGGCCCGCTTGCCAATTACGTCCCCGCAGCAATAGCCAACACCCGCAATTCACTTGCAGCAATCGGGCTGGCTAATGTCACAGTGACGACTGCAATACCAGGAAATGCTCTTGAAGCCTCCTACCCTCCATCGGCTGGCTCTTTCAGTAGCGATATAACTGATGTTATGATCTCTGTTGCCGGCATCTTAGCCAGTTCTGATGCACCACTCATGATCAATGTGTATCCTTATTTTGCCTATGCCTCAAATCCATCACAAGTTTCCGCGGACTATGCCTTGTTTGCTGCAACCACTCCTGTGGTGATCGATGGGAGCTTCCTCTATTATGATCTCTTCGATGCCATGGTTGATGCGTTTCATGCAGCGTTGGAAAGAATTGGCTATCCTTGTTTAAGAGTTGCTATAGGGGAGAGTGGATGGCCAAGTGCTGGGAATGATCCTTACACAAGCATTGATAACGCAATGATCTACAATCGGAACCTAGTGAATCATGTGCTGACAAACGGGACGCCAAGGAGGCCGGGAGAAATCATGGATACGTTCCTGTTCGCAATGTTCAATGAGAATTTGAAACAAGGCGCAGTTGAGCAAAACTTCGGGTTCTTTTATCCGAACATGAATCCAGTCTACCCGTTTTGGTGAAATGGTTGCGGTATTTGTTGGGAAATGACCACCGACTTCTAAGACTTTGTGATCAGACCAGTTTAGAGCAAATAAATAAACAAACAAAATAACTACAGTTCTTCATGTACTCGTGCTTGAGTCAGTGCACTTCCATTCTTGTGTGAAGATATTTGAGCTGGCACCGGGAATTAGTGGTTCAGTTGAAGCAGTGTTTCAGAAAAAATTAATTTTTTATATTTTTAAATTTTTTTACAGTTAAAAATAATTTTTTAAAAATAAAAAAATATTATTTTAATATATCTTTAAATAAAATTACTATTACACTATTAAACACCATCTTAAAATAAATGTCCATGGATAAGGCAGCGTGTCCCGTGATTGCTGCCTAATGGACTTTGGAGGCTGAAATAGATTCTTTAGATCAAAAAGCCCATAACGTAACCTATCAACTACCAGAGGTTTTTAGAGATTGACGATGATTAAAATGTTATCATTTTTTTCGTGGTTGATTATATTCTTCAAGAAAATGGTATCAACAATTACTTCGTTAAAATTAAACTTATATGGGAAATTTAAATAAAAAATGCTCCTGAATATTTATAAAAAATAAAGTATTTATTTTGTTATAAAAATTTTAGATTACTTGTTCTTATCCTTTTCGTTTATCACCATCGTTTTATGATTTTTTTTTTTTTGTTGAATCTTGTCTTTCAAATTACAAAATATTTCTATTTAGAAAATCGGTAGTAAAATAGAATAACTGCCGGGACCCGTTTTCGTATTATTACTATTTTGAGCACGAAATGACCATACCTAAACATGGCTTGAACAAAGGAGGACGGGCGCATCAATCTCTGCAAGCCAATTGAGATTTATTTATTAATTATTATTATTATTATTTTGGGGGGGAGGGGGTCTAAAAACAATAGGGTAATATGATAACAACGGAAAATAAATTAAATTCAGGACTAAGATTTCTTCTTATTCATGTGCAATTTGTGCCTAAAAAATATTGACATGATTTGCTCAGAATGAAACGACAGCACCAAAAATACTTGGTATAAAACATGAACTAAACTAAAAATGGAGCCCTTTTGATTTCCTCTTTTTTTTTTTTCCGTAAAATTTGACAAAAACACCATAAGCTTTTCTTTGTAAAATCAAACCCTCTAGAGATGTAAAGTAAAAGGACCAAATACCCCCCCGAATGACGCAGCGATCTCTCCCAGACGAAACAGCCTCTAACCTACCCTCTCCCGAACCAACCGTAACACCTTGAAAAATTACCCCCTGTTGGGAAGGCAGGATTGGGGCATCCGTAACTTATTGCACCATTTGCAAAATGCAAGGGTTCCAACCAAAAATCCACCCCCTCCTATTCGCAACTTACCAGCCTTCTTAAAAAGAAAGCAAAGGGAAAAAGAAACTAGCCACCTGTCATCAAAAAATGGAGTTTCTGGGTCTACTATTTCAGAGAACAGCATTAAGCATCTGATCTCTCAGAGGAGCTGGATGCAAGGGAAGATCCTCCCAAAGTCGCAGCATGACACTCATTCAGCTTTAGTTGCATGCCTCGACACACTTTCAGGGATGGCTTCTTTGTAACATACTGCAAGGTGAAATCATGAAAATGAGTACAGCAGCACTTAAAATTCATAACAAGAGACTTCTCAACACAAGCCCCTGACCAGGATGATCTGAAAAAAATTGAGCGATCACTGTTCCAACTTTCACCCAGCTAGTCAAGTGACTACACTTGGTTGCATGAAACTAAAAATGGGGTTAACAACCTGAAGCAGTTGCAACCAAAAGTTTGACAAATTTATGCCCCCAAAGTAAAAATGGAAAAGAACACAAGCACTCCACATAAAATATCAAATGGGCACTTTTAAACTTCTTAAAACCTAAGCAGAGTAATATCTAGATGGAAAAACAAGGAATGAGCTCTTGGTATTTACCTCCTGAATGAAGGCATTAATTTCTTCCTCTGTGAGTCCTTCATCCTCCCCTGAATTTTCCTCCCACCCAAGAGAACGAAGGAACTTAGCCTCTTCTTCCTCCGAAAATCTTTGAACCTCTTCTAAACTCCTACCATTGCTAATCAATTCAGCACCGTTCTGAATAGCATGAGGACTCGTTGGGGCACTGACAGGTTCCTTGTTTACTTCACAAGAGTTCTCACTGGTGGGAGACAAAACAACAGATGCTGAATATGCAACTGAAGAAGTGTTCATAGCAGTTTTCTTCTTCAGGTCATTAAAGAAATCATTCCTGCTCTGGGCTCTCTTTTCCCCACCAAATCCTGAATTTAAAGTCAAGCTAGTTGGCTTACGCTCCCCTAGAGAAAGCTTTGGGTTGTTTGAACTCCTCACAGGTGCAGATGGAACTGAAGGAGCAGCAAGTTGGCTATTTGCAGTTCTGCTGGAAGTATTTGTTGGACTAGCAACATCCTTTGGAGAAGGGGAGACACCATTTTCCCATACTGGTTTGAGAACAAAAAGCTTCCCATGAGATGTCTTAGGAGCATCAGATTTGACATTTACCCCTACAGAAGATTGATTAGCCAGGTGCAATGAAGAAGACTGCTGGTGTAAGCTCTTGGCAGCCGTATTCATCTCAGCAGGCCTGATTCCTGTTTTAGGCTTCGATTTATCAGAAGAAGTGGGAACCTGAGGAAAGAAAATTAGCAAATGGTTACCCACAATTTTTGTGGTTCACAAGGTAAGGAAGAAGAATCAAGGGCCGCAGTAATCACAAATGTCAAATAACCAGTGTCTGCATGTGTCATCATTCAAACTTGGTTATTGACATCTTGGACAACTAGCTAACTCCATACAAACCGATGCATTGACATTGAAACATGGTAAGTTCAGTGTTGTCAAAGGCGAAAGGCGTTAAAAGGCACCAAGCATGTAAAATGCCCGAGGCACTCACCCAAATGAACCAAGGCGATATGCCATAGATTAAAAAAATATTTGTACAATATTATATTATATAATATAAATCTAAAATGTATGTCTTCCCAATTAAGATCAGATCATTAAAAAATCAAAAGAGAATATAAAATACCATAACATGGTCATATAAAGTTATACTTTTCACCCTTAAAACAAAATAGGTCAAAACATATATCAATTAAAAGAAAAAATCAACATGGAAAAATAAGTATTTCAATCAGGCGCTTGCTTTAAGACCTAGCACCCACTCAAGTTAAGACCTAGCGCCCACTCAAGAGGCGCTTGCCTAGGCAGCACTTCATTGAAATTCATTGTCTGAGGCTAATAAAGGCGTTGTGGCCTTGCCTGGAGCGCCTCGTCTGGCCTCTATAACACTGGGTAAGTTATAACTCAGTCACAAACCTGAATCACAAAGGTCAAATACAAAGCAAAAAAGGAACCTGTACAATTCACGACTCGGAACAATCAAGCAGGAGAAAGAGGCTAACTGTAGTAGACAAGGAACTATTGTCTACTATAGATAATAGTTCCTCAACATTAACAAAGTTTTCATACTTGCACAAAAAATACACGAGATCTGTTCGTAGAAAAGTAAAAAAAAAAACTTCATATTATCCTCCAAACATCATTCTGTGCTCTTTGTACATGGATATACAAACCCATACCGATACTTGAGAATTAACATAACCTAAGCATCAATACAGAAAGGCAACAGAAACTCAAAGGTTTGCAAAAGACACAAAAGTGAGGGCATGCTTCAAGCTTTACCAGTCAAAAACACACAAAAAAAGATGTATTAGAAATAAATGACATTAATTAAGGTTTCACGTCCCATGCTTGAATATCCTTTACCTTCAGTGGTATAATAATGGGTCCATACTAAAAATAAGTAGATCGGGATACAAAAAGAGTTGACCATGAGAAACGCGAGCTAATGAAACTTATCCCGGTCATTTCTCTCCTTCTCAATTGAGAAAAAAAAACCTCAAATGAACAATAGAAAGAAGGTTTCCACAAAAGCCAAAGCAAATCACACCCACAGAACTAAGAGACTGAAGAACACTAGAAGCCTAAACTTCCAGCATTCTCAGAAAAACATAATTTGAAATCCCCCATGGCAGCGTGATCATACAACAGAAACACAAGCATTCAGGTCTATAACAGAGCATCAAGCTAGCAAAATGCATTTAATCATACAATACCCATGGGACGTTTGAAGATGGGCATGTACGGTGCAGATTGCAGCATGCATGCACGTACTCATAGTCTATGGATGAGTGCAAACTACATGAAGAAGAGAGCAACAGAACATAGTCTCATACTCAAAAGGATAATCAGGTAACCTAGATAACATTCCATTTAAAATAATCATAACAAGGAACTACGGCAATCAATCAACTAATCCAACTAAAAGGTATGCTGTCAAAAGCAATTGTATTTGGGGTTTTGATCAAAAGTAGTTTTATTAGCAGGCAAAATTCAAGATCAATTATAGATCAAAATTGGCCTAAATTCCTTGCAAAAGAAACTAAGGCAATCAATCAACTAATCCAACTAAAAGGTCCGCTGTCAAAAGCAATTGTATTTCTGGTTTTGATCAAAGTTAGTTTTATTAGCAGGCAAAATTCAAGATCAATTATAGATCAGAAGTGACCTAAATTCCTCACAAAAGGACTAATATCCAAAGTTCCAGATGAAGACCAGAATCTCTATTAGTGAATGCTGATCAGCAAGCAACATACAAAATGTTGAAAAAAGGTAAATTAGCAGATAAAAGGTAGAGCACATGGCATGATGATTTATCAGTGACCTACAAGGTTAAACTACCAAATGGGACATTTATGAAACAAGCTCTCTTAAATATCAGATGCTGTTCTCTTACCAAATTCTTAGGCATTGAGGGAGTCACAGGTATTAATTGCCTTGATTGCTTAATAGCCAATTCCTCAAGCCTTTGTGTCTGGACAGACAGCTGTGGATTTGAAATATATCTCATTAGACAAACTATGGTCCATAGCTATGAATGACATGATAGAAGGAAAGGCAAAGGAAACCTGCTCAGTTACCTGTGGCGCAGTGCGGGTTCTTGATGGAGCCTGAGTCAAAGTTTCAGCCATATTGAGACCAGCCATTCCACTAGAAGTCCCAGATGAAGAAGCAACAACAGTTTGTGCAGCAGATGACGAACTTGTACTGCTGTTTGCAATAATAGTGGGCACCTCTGCCAGAGCTGATGTCCATCCCTCCCCACCGATCAAAGCAGAACTGCCAACAGGCAAGCTCTGAACACTTGAGCTTATACCAGGAGATGAAACTCTTGCTATATCAGGCACTCCTTGCCTATCTTCACTTCCAAGTGAAGGAAAATCCTTTTCAAACACTGCCTTCTGACTGCTACTACCAAAACTACCCCCAGAAATCAAACCATTGCCGTTGGTGTTAGTGTTGCCACTCCCATTTTTTAAGTCCGATGCAGCTCTGCGAGGCATCAGCTCAACATGTTTCCTCGATACCATTGAACTGGTACGTCGCAAGGTATCCTTCTGAATCCTGTTGGTTAATAAGCCTCCCAAGGGATCAGAAGAGTCCCTGTCCCAATTATCCATAAAGCTAGACCTCTCTTTATCCCTTTCTCGATCTTTATCGCGGTGACTTCTACTAAAACTACTGTAAGGATGCTTTGCAGATCCATTGCTATTACTTCTTCGTGAATTAGATGAAGATGTCCGGTCCAGAAAGCCAGGGCGAGGGGAATCAAAATCATTTATGCTCTTAGAGCTCCTATTTCTCGTGTGATTTGCCAATGAAGGGACATCTATACAACAAATTAAACAATTAGCACCCATAACAAAAGCTATCAATTAATGCAAGCCACTTAAGATGACCAAACACAAAAAACGAAACAATACCATATGAAATTTATCTAACACAAAATTGCAAAATACCTGAGTGAGAAGAAGATGATGCGAAGTGATGGACTAAACTGCCAGCCCCAGAGACAGTGCCTGTACTTTTCAGCCATTCTGGTACTAAAGAGGGTTCACTTTTTTCCATAAGGACGAGCACTGACCATCATCAGATTGAAAAGGAAAAAAAAGAGGACACTTCTTCACCCCCTCCAAAGAGAACTATTATCCCATACAAAACCACTACCTTGTAGCCCCTAACCCTACCTTTTCTCCCCTGAAACAAACACCACCCTGATTGAACAATCACCAACTAACCAACATACAAATTATCTAGCCTGTGGCAGTTTCCACCACAAATTAATCAAAAGCAAACAGAATTCAAAACCGGCACCACGCCACTCTATCTTTCATCAAAAGATGTATTTGCAAATATATATAATAACACCAAACACTCAACAGGCCCTCGTCTTTAACAAGAGTCCCAGTTCAGCAAAAAGCCTAAGGCACCAACCAAGGAAAACCCAAAATTCTAAACCAATAATAGTTCACTTGAAATTCAATGAAAACTCCCAAAAAAGCCAAGAAAAGAGAGTAGAAACCCTAGCTAATACACTTGAATGTCTCTTTTCGCGTAACTGCAATGTTCTAGGGTCTGTTACATGAACAAATTCAACAAGAATTAGAGAGAGCGAGATGAAGGCACAAGGCCAGAGAGACAACAGAGAGAAGTGCTAACCCTAACAAAAGGAAGGCTATATCCCAAGACGCAATCGTTTAAATAACCGCTCCACAAAAAGTAAAGTGTGGGTATCTTGTATTTTAAATGTTCTCCCTCAGAAATCTTTAACCAATAGGTTTCGGAAGGGAGTTTCCGCGTTATAGAGAGAAATAACACAGACAAGGAAGAAGCAGATTTCAGTGTTAATGCGAGAGACGATGGGTTTTCTTTTTGCTGTTGCTGTTGCTAAGAGGAAATTAGGGTTTTGTTTTGTTTGTGTGCTTATATGAGGAGGGGGATGGAGAGAGGCGTAATTTCTGTTAGTTTTGGATACTCAGAATGAAACGTATGAAGAACAGCCTCCCCTCTCTCTTCTTCTAAAAATATCATTAATTCAAAGGGAAAAAAAAAACTATATTTTTTATGGTTTTCTTTTTATTTGTTTCTTTTATGGGCCTAGTCCGAATATGTACATTAGAATTGACTTGGACTTTCTGGATTGTACCGATAGATTATTGTTTTTTAGATGAAGCTGGTTTTTATATTTTAATGGTATTTTTTAAAAATTATTATTTTTATTTTAAATTATTTTTAATATTTTTATATTATTTTAATATATTAATATTAAAAATTATTTTTAAAAATAAAAAAAATTATTTTAATATACTAAAAGAATATTTTAAAAAACAATTATTACTATACTTTTAATATATAATGAGATTATTACTTGTTTTTGGTAGAATATATTGTTATTTTTTCTCATTTATTTTATTTTTTTATACAGGAAATAAATTCCAATTATAATTTGGGCAGTTTTTTTTTTAATATAACTTAAAACGGTGGCTTGCATGGTGTTAGGTCTAAATAGGTGCCTGGCTTAAAAACAAATAATGGATGGTGATCTGTTTGGTTAATGCATACATGAACTTGCACGTGCATTGCACGTGTCATGATACTGTGTTGTTGTGATTTTGTTTTGTGGTGTTAGAAGGCTGCCTCTGGTTTTCGGATCCGAAGATTAACCCGTGTTTATTAACTAAAAAGGTGTTAAATGGGTAGTGAATGGTTGTAATTAATTCGAGCGTCTTCTATTTGTTTCTTCAGTTGGCAGAATTCATCCATTATTTGTTTTTAAACACGGGTGGGTGAAATAAAGCTAACAGTATAATTATATTATTCTACATAAAGCTACTAATTACATTATAAATTGTAATAATGCCAAAAACAACATTTTTCATCAAAACTTATTGCATTATAAATTATACAATTAAATTAAATTGTACAATTTAAAACCATGCAAGAAATGATGCTCTAGGCTGCTAACACTTAATGTTTGGGTTGTTATACCTTAGTACTAGGCTATACCTGCAAGCTAGCTGCCAAACCAAACAAACAGGTCTATTGGCAAAATCTCTTTTTGGTAGGTCAGGCATTAAAACCCAATTGTTTTGAGTCCAAAGGCAAACCTCAAACTTAAAAGAAACACTCTTAGGCCTATCTATGTAAGGATCCAAATCACAGCCTCATTAGGTTTGGCTATAAACTTATCCTTCAATTCTCTTGGCTTATAATAGTGAAGGATCTACATCTAAATATCTTTGAATCCCGACATGAACTCAGCATTTAACCCTCTTGGGTTTGCACTTTAACCCCACCCGAACCCTTTTGGGGTCTAAAATAAAAAGGACTGAAACCTTTAAGTCTTAATATGGACCTAACCTCTTATTCCATTGGGTTCACACTTCAACCCAAACCCAACCCTTTAGGTTACGGATAGGGAAGAGCCCTATCCAAACCCATTTAGGTTGGACCTTGACCCCAAACTCAACCTTACTTGAGTCATGACAAAAGGCCCAAATAACTATGATAACTCCAACACCACGTGGCGCTAGGTTAACTCCCAACACCACATGGTGCACCGTAACTAATAATATTTTTACTATTTATATTATTAATTATAAATAGCATAATAATATTTATAACACAAATAATACTAGTTTTTCTATAAATATTACAAATTTTAATACAAATAATAATATTGTTAATGCAAATACTATTCATTATAATAAAATAATAATATTTGTAACATCAATTATACTATTTTTATAAGTAATACTTTGAATTATATAAAAAAAATATTTATAACACAAATAACACTATTTTTTTATATTAATATAGCCACCCTCGTCGCCATTTGGCACTCAGGTCTTTGCATAGGGTTGCATGCCTTGACTCAACCAAGCACTTAAAAGCGCCATTTGGCGCTCAGTTTACTAGGGAAGGGTTTCCCTAGCACCACATCGAGCGAGGGCAGTGTAAGACCTATTAGGCTAGTGTTATAACGTCGGACTCAAAAGAATCAAGCTCTGCCTCATACCCAAGATCATCAAGCCATTTGCCATGACTCACAAATGTGTTGACTCACCCCTATCACCGCGTGGTGTTCGGGTCTGTAAATAGGATTGCATCCCCTAGCTCACCCAAGTACTCACAAGCATCACATAGCAAACATGAGCGCTAATGTACAGGGCTAACCCAAGTAACACCTAGCGCTTGAGTCATGACAAAAGGCCCAATTGACTACTACAGCCTTAACAGCACGTGGTGCAAGGGCAACTCAAGCGCCAGGTTTCCGCGTCTTATTGTTATTATTATATAATATTATAGTTTCTAATAAAAATACTAATATTTATACCCAACTAATAATATTTTTACTATTCAAGCTATTAATTATAAATAAAATAATAATATTTATAGCACAAATAATATTATTTTTTATATAAATATTTTAAACTTTAAAAAAATAATATTTGTACCACTAATTATACTATTTTTAAGAGTAATACCTTTAATTATAAGAAAAATTAAAATATTTTGTAATGAAAATTATATTATTTTTACTATTAAAACTTTTAATTATAATAAAAATTAAAATATTTATAATACAAATAATACTATTTTTTATAGTAATACATTTCATTATAATAAATATTAAAATAGATAAGATCTTTCATTAAGACCCAATAGGGTTATGACACCAAACCTAAGACAATCGGGTATTGCCTTAAACCCAAGATAATTGGGCCTTTTGTCATGACTCAAAGATGTTGGCTCACCCTAAGACCCCCACAGAAACGTGGGGCTCAGGTATGTACATGGGGTTGCCACACCTTGGTTCATCTAAGTACTCCCAAGCGCCACATGATGCTCAGTTTTGATTGCCAGGAAAAGTTCACTTAGGCCACGTGGCGCTAGAGCAGTGCAAGACCCATTGAGCTAGGGTATGATGTCGAACTCAAGACAATTAGGCCCCGTCTCATACTCAAGAGAATCGGGCCCTTTACCATAACCTAAATATGCTAATTCACCTCGAGCCAACCCCATCACCACGTGGTGCTTGTGTCTTTACATGGGATTGGCATGCCGTGGCTCACTAAGCACTTCCAAACACCAATTAATGTTCGGTTCTGATTGCTATGAAAGGGTCGCCCTAGCACCACGTGGCATAAGGCCAAACCAAGCGCCACTTGGTGCTAGGGCACATCAAGCGTTAAGTGTCTGTTTTCCATTGTTATTATTATATTATTATTTATAATAAAAATAATATTATTTATCTTATAATTATTTTTATTTTTATTATGATTAAAAGAATGAATACTAAAAAAATACATTATTTGTGTTATAATTATTTTTATTTTTATTAAAAGTATGTGGGTTAATGCGTCCATACCCAACACCAAGTTGGGACACGTCCATGTCCTCGTCCACCTGTCCACCTGTCCATACCCACCCTAAAGTTATGTCTGGATGCGTCCTCACCCAACCCCTAATTGAGTCTTTTCTCATAAAATATTATGAATTGTTACAAATTATTCTATTCAGTCTCTAAGTTTTTGATCACCAACATAATTTTTTTTATCATGAAATATTGGTTCCATCACACCTTTAGTTTCTATTACTTATCTAACATTGTTCACAATTATAACACTATCAAACATATTTGTTTCATAGCTCACGAGAGGGTATGGGCATGTCATCTCATGATGCTTAAATTATGTGGTTTGAAAGGCTATGTTTGTTTTATGGTTCATGTTTTTTAAAATATCTTGATTTGTTTAGCTTTAAATTATTATTTTTTTATGTTCTTAGATCATTTTGATGTGCTAATATCAAGAATAAATTTTTAAAAATAAATAAAATATTATTTTCATGTATTTTTTAGTAAAAATCACTTTGAAAAATAATATTGATCACATTTTCAAGCACTGCCTAAATTTAATCATGATGTTGTGTTTCTATGTCAATGGAAGATGGTAGTGTAATCAGTTACTAGAAATGCAGTAATACATTAATGACAATGATTTTATTTATTTATGATATAGCTCACTAGCGCTCAACTACAAACCAAATCAAAAATAAATTTAACATAAAAAATATATTCAAGGATTACTGATGAATTTTAAAGATGCAGAAAATATCTTTAACTCAAATCATAGACCCCATTAAGTCCAATAAGATAGTTTCATTTAATTATATGATAAAAAATTGATAGTAAATAGATTGAATTTAAAAAGAAAAATATTTGTGATGACTTGTATAAAAAATATTTTCTAAAAGGAAAAATCATGAAAATTAATTCCAAAACATCTTAATACTAAAGGATGAAATTGAAAAAATTAAAATAAGATAAAAAGCAACCTAAGTTGGCTTGGAAGACTTGCGACTAAGTTTGTGAGGTCAGAATAGCCTTATAGAAATGAAATAAAAATAATAATGATGCTCAATTTCCAACAATCCAAATATAAAAGGATGAAATAAAAAAAAAATTAATCAACAAAAAAAATAAAACACTAATAAATCCTCGTAAGATCATCAAGTTTTACAAGTCGGATCACATGAACATGATAAATAACATGACTAAAAGATTATGTCTTCTCCCAAGTGCAGGAGTGTCAAAATAATAAATAATCTAGCAAGACCGGGGTCGAACCACATTGAGGTTAAATATGTAAATTATAGATGACAATAATAATAACAACAACAACAACAACAACAATAATAATAACAACAACAATAGTAGTAGTAGTAGTAGTAGTAGTACTAATAATAATAATAATAATAATAATAATAATAATAATAATAATAATAATAATAATAATAATAAAGCAAAAGAAGGAGAAGAAGAAGAAGATGAGAACTTCGAGATGGAATATTAATGTAAAGATTAAACAATGATAATAACAAATATCAAGGTTAGAGGTTTCATTAATGATATGTCAAATAAGTATAGTATAAACTCTTATTATTCAATTGGAAGCCACACACAGAGAAGGTTCCAATCAGATTATAGATTGTTAAGATGATTACATTAGTCATCTTATTCAATTAATGCTAATACTTGTAAATCTCGTTAAACATTCATGATTATAACTTATGTTAACAACAAATCAAGTTCCTTTCATAGCTTAAGTGTCGGTTATACCATACAGTATAAACTATAAAAGTGTCAAGCATTTGTTGTACCAAGTATTATACAACATAAATCAAGATTAGTCATCTAACAAGCAAAGTATTAAAAAGTGAACAAGATAACAAATATAAAACATATTAGTATCAAACATTAAAGTCCATATTGAGTTTACATTATACTTATTCTTACACCATTAATGTAACCTTTTCACCTTGACATCAAAAACTTGACATGATCAAAAGATTGATGTCTTCTCTCAAGTGTAGGAGTGTCGAAGTAATAAATAACCCGGCAAGACCGGGGTCGAACCACTAGGAGGTTAATTGTATAAATTATAAATAACAATAATACAACAACAACAACAACAACAACAACAACATAACAATAATAATAATAATAATAATAATAATAATAATAATAATAATAATAACAATACTAACAATAATAATAATAATAATAATAATAATAATAATAATAAAGAAAAAGAAGGAGAAGAAGAGATGAGAACTTTGAGAAGGAATATTAATGTAATGATTAAACAA
The DNA here is from genome assembly GCA_026413675.1 of Populus pruinosa. NCBI lineage: Eukaryota > Viridiplantae > Streptophyta > Magnoliopsida > Malpighiales > Salicaceae > Populus > Populus pruinosa. Next base: position 23,477,661 of record CM048596.1, read on the forward strand.
TGATAATAACAAATGTCAAGGTTAGAGATTCCACTAATGGTATGTCAAACAAGTATAATATAAACTATTATTATTCAATTGGAAACCACATATAAAGGAAGTTCCAATTAGATTATAAATTGTTAACATGATTACATTAATCATCTTATTCGATTAATGCTAATACTTGTAAATCTCGTCAAGCATTCATGATTATAACTTATGTTAACAACAAATCAAGTTCCTTTCATAGCTTAAGTGTCGGTTATACCATACAGTATAAACTATAAAAGTGTCAAGCATTTGTTGTACCAAGTATTATACAACATAAATCAAGATTAGTCATCTAACAAGCAAAGTATTAAAAAGTGAATAAGATAACAAATATAAAACATATTAGTATCAAACATTAAAGTCCATATTGAGTTTACATTATACTTATTCTTACACCATTAATGTAACCTTTTCACCTTGACATCAAAAACTTGACATGATCAAAAGATTGATGTCTTCTCTTAAGTGTAAGAGTGTCGAAGTAATAAATAACCCAGCAAGACCGGGGTCGAACCACAACGAGGTTAATTGTACAAATTATAAATAACAATAATACAACAACAACAACAATAACAATAACAATAACAATAATAACAATAACAATAATAATAATAATAATAATAATAATAATAATAATAATAATAATAATAATATTATTATTATTATTATTATTATTAGTAGTAGTAGTAGTAGTAGTAGTAGTAGTAATAATAATAATAATAATAATAATAATAATAATAATAAAGAAAAAGAAGGAGAAGAAGAGATGAGAACTTTGAGAAGGAATATTAATGTAACGATTAAACAATGATAATAACAAATGTCAAGGTTAGAGATTCCACTAATGGTATGTCTAACAAGTATAATATAAACTCTTATTATTCAATTGGAAACCACACATAAAGGAGGTTCCAATTAGATTATAAATTGTTAACATGATTACATTAGTCATCTTATTCAATTAATGCTAATACTTGTAAATCTCGTCAAGCATTCATGATTATAACTTATGTTAACAACAAATCAAGTTCCTTTCATAGCTCAGGTGTCGGTTATACCATACAATATGGGCTATGAAAGTGCCAACCATTTGTTGTACTAAGTGTTATACAACATAAATCAAGATTAATCATTTAACAAGCAAAGTATTAAAGAGTGAACAAGATAACAAATATAAAACATGTTAGTATCAAACATTAACGTCCATATTAAGTTTACATTATACTTATTCTTACACCATTAGTGTAACCTTTTCACCTTGACATAATTAACTTAGCTAGACATAATGAAAGAAAGAAAAATAGATAAACAAAATAAGAACATAAAAGTTAACTAAGTAAAGGAAAAGAAATGAAAGGCATAAACTTGATATTAATGAAAGTAAAGCATAAAAATTACAAAAAATACAAAGAGAGAAAGCAAGAGCATGATCTTGATCTGGACACCAAGATGCCTAAATGCATGGCAAATGCCTCCTTTTGTAGGCCAAAATTGGGAACTATTGATTTGATGACTAATTGATAAGTGGATGGCCAACTCTTGACTTGGTGACAATCCTTATCTTCTCTTGTCTGCCCAAAACATCATTGATAACGTTACAATTAGAGCCAGTCGGAAACATGAACGTTGTAGGCAATTGTCTCAGCTTTCTTGTGTAAAAAATGCAGCTCATTTGGACTTTTAAAACTCCAGATATGACCAAAATACTGAATAGTTCTCGAGCTGGAAGACAGATTCGGGCTTTTTTATTGTTGCTACAATTTGGACTTGAAAATGGCCTTTTTAGATCTTAGGCTTCATATGAAAGTTGTAGGCCTATGTTTTACCTTTCTATCCATATAAATTGGATCTAAATATGAGATATATAACTCCAGATATGACCCAATTACCGAACAGTGTTCCGGTTTGGATTGCACCGACATCTCTTTTCTAAGTTTGGCCATCTCTTTATCCTTGCAATTTAAGTTCTTAAAGTCATCAATCAATCCTTTCATTTATGTGATAGGCCTGCATTTAAAATAAACATTTACCATAAATTAAAGGTATCTTATATTATTAGATATATTATTATAAAACATGCTTTAGTTAAGGAGTTATTGATACTTCAAGTACAAAATAATGATATAAAACCATGATAAAAATGCACTTTTAAGTACTAATCACACCCCCCAACCAGTTTATTACTAGTCCCTAGTAATCAAAGCGTTAAATGGAAAAACAATTTACAAATTCCACAAAGCAAGGTATTCATCATTTAACTTCCATTAATCTATCCAGATAAACAAACTCTCATTAAATTTATATATCTGCTCAATACCTCTTAACAAGATATTAATAAACCTTTTTTTTGTGCTCAATGTATCAACACATAATTATGAAGCTTTTATTGGAAGAAAACGAAATTTTTGTTCTAATGTTTAAGGTTAACTTGGGTTGAGATTATTATTTATCTTCTTTTTTTTTCTTCTTTTTTTTTTAAAAAAATATATATACATATAATTTAAAAACATCATGCATCTTTAACCCAGGTAACGAGCTTTCAGCTAATGACTCCCAAACCAGTTGATCTTAGGGAATTAGGTGTTAAGACACCCCTACGAGCTTAGTAACTCGGGTCGCAGATACTGATATGTAGATAGTGTAATATTTGATTCCCTTAAGCTTTTCTCCTCAACCCATGTAACAAGCGTTGGGCCAATAGCTCTCAAGTCAATTGACTTTAGGGTATTAGGTGTTAAAACACCCCTTCGGGCTTAATTGCTTAGGTTAGGGAGGCTACGAAACCAAACTTATCTATATTTTTATTATCTATATTTTTTTTTCTTTTTCTTAATTATATACAATCCCTTTCCCTTAGTTGTTACCTTTAACAAAAGAACATAAATAATGTAATAATCCAATATGCAACCCATAATCATATGTTAAAGGGTGTGTGTGTGTGTAACTTAAGGTTTAAGAATACATGTTAAACAAGTATATGAGCAGAATTAAGTGATAACAATGCGAGAGTTTGTAAACCTAAATATTTCAAGAAGTATTATAATAGACCTTGTTAAGAATGGTTACTAAGATGCGTCTCAAGAGTCACTTTAACAAAAGAGCTCGTTTACTCTGCCATCCTAGTAACAACAATTATGCACATGCTTTATGAAATGAAAAATAATTTTTTTTTATCAATTACTACCCTCTCCCCCCAACCAAAATGAGACATTGTCATCAATGTTCTAAGGTAGAAAGATAGAGTATAGAAGATACCACCTGAAATAACAAACACTGACAAAACCTGAAACACACTGAAACAAAAATAAGAAATAACAAAACACAATAATAAAACCAAAAGACACAAAAATTCATAAATGAAGGCTCAAATCCAATCTAAGCTTTTTACAGCTTCCCTTAGATGACCAATTTATGCGACTCATGGAAGGATCAATCACAGGAATGAAAGATTGTAGTTGGTCAATCAATTGTTCAGTAGTAGTAGTAGAGATTATGATTTGTCGTACAGAAGATGTTAGAAATTCATGTTCCACAGCATGATAAAAACAACAACAATTTATTATAATAACCATTAACATTTAACAAACCTATGGGTTTATGGTGAATGTGCAATTGAGCCCAAGAGAAAATATGAAAGATCTCTTCCAATGTGCCTAGACCACCTGGTAAAGCAATGAAGGCATCAACATGGTTAAACATTGCATTCATTCGAGCCGACATTCTGGAGACCTGAAGTTCCTCTCCAATTGTTTTTCCAATGATGTCTCTTTGTGCTAAAGCTTCGGGGATGACCCCCAAAACTTAACTACCTCCTAAAAATACAACTATTGACACACTTCCTATTAATTCAAGACTGCCTCCCCCATATACTAAATGAATCTTTCTCTCAGCTAGCACCTGACCAAGATGATTTGCTGATTCTAAAAACTCCTTTTCTTTCCCAGGACTAGATCCACCGAAAACACCAATATTTCTTATATGATGACCTGAGGAACTTGCCATTTCTACAGACTTATATATTTGTTGAATGTATGAGTTGAGTAGAAATGAAAGGAAGGAAGAGAGGGTTTTATAGATGAGAAATTAAAAAGACAATCATAACACCTATATGTAGGCCAGCTAGAGTCTCAAACTCTCTCTCTCTCTCTTTATTTATTTTTTTATTTACTTTTGAAAAAGCATGTGTATGTACAGGTAGTTATGATTGTGGCTCACATCTTCCCTTGGTTTTACATCCAAGAACGACTTAAATGCCCTCTATGGGTCGGGGATAGACTTCTCATCGAGTTTTCTTAAAAACTAGTAAACAAGGTCTTTTTTTTTAGTCAGATTCCCAAGACTATGCCAAACATGTTCTTTATGAAAATGAGTTCATAAGTCATGAATTGCACGATGCTTATCTCGACTATGATGAGACTTAAGAGTCAATAGAAGATTATCTAAAGACTCTCTGTGTTTTGAAATAAATCCCACCTTTTGACAATTTTCACAGTTTTTACAGAATGCATGTGACTTCTTGAATATGGTGGGCCAGTAAAATCCACTTTGTAAGATTTCTACAATCCTCTTTTTTATGAGAAATGATCCTCAAATGCCTTAGAGTGAAAAAATTTAATGACATTACTTACCTCATTATCGAGAATGCTTTTTTGAAATATTTGATTAGGACAATAATTGAATAAGTAAGGGTCATCCCAATAAAAATTTTGCTCGTTGCTCAAAAATTTTCTTTTGTCTTCAGTACTCCAGTGAGTTGGCAAAACTCCTGAAGCAAGAAAATTGAATTTTTTAGCAAACCAAGGCATTGAACTAAGAGAAAGTAGAGATTTATTAGGAAAGCAATCATTGATTGGTGTGATGTCGGGTGTCTAATCTGTTGTCACTTTTGATAAAAGATCTGCATCAACATTTTCGATGCCTTTTTCATCCTTGATTTCTTCCTGATTGGTCATGGCATGAGAAAATGAAAGTGCTGACAGGGAATCAGTCTTTTCCTTACAATATTCAAATTCAACCCCTTCCTTACCCTTAGAGATTGACTCATCATCTTTCTCACAAGGTTCAAGAATTGGTTTTTGAATAACCTTACCACTACAAAGAGTGATAACTGATTTGACTTGATCCATGTGTTGACTTCCATAACTACTTGCATTTGTATTATATTGCTTCTTGAGATTTTGCTGTGGTTGAGATGGAAACTTACTTTTCTCTTGAAAATTGAGAGCAGATGTGAATTTTGCAAAAGTATCTTTAAAATCTATTATGCTTTGAGCAAGTTGAGTGTTGATTGTCTCTTGCTTTTCAATGAATGTATACAAAGTTTCCTCAAAATTTCTTGTAGGAGGTGGAGCATAAGGAGGTGCATATCCATGGTAATTTTGGAAATTATGGTGTGCTTGAAATGGTGGTTTTGAAGTTTGTACATTGTTATTATCACTGTTCCAATTGAAATTTAGGTGATTTCTCCAACCAGGGTTATATGTTTGGGAGTATGGGTTGTGGTTGGGCCTTTGGAAACTATTTAAAGCATGAGCTTGTTCATGGAGACATTCCTTAAAAGAAGGCAAGGTTGGACAATCATTGGTTGAGTGTTCATTTGTTTCACATATTTGACACACAATGTTTTTAATAGATTTTAATCGACCACTCTTTTTCAATTCTAGTGCCTCGACTTTTCTAGTTAAAGATGCAAACTTGGCTTGAAGGTTATGATCTTCCCTAAGGTTGTACATACCTCCATTAGATGTATGAGGTTGAGTTTTACTCGGTGCCTCATAAGTACCCGTGGTGTCTCAATTTTGAGCATTTTCAGCTAACAAGTCTAAGTACTTCATTGCTTCATCAGGGTCTTTATCTTCAAAAGTTCCATTGTACATCAATTCAACCATTTGCCTATCTTTAGATGTTAACCCTTCATAGAAATGTGAAACCAATCTCCATGTTTCAAAACAATGATGAGGGCAAGTATTAAGCAAGTCTCGATACCTATCCCAACATTGGTAAAATGTTTCTCTTGGTTTTTGAGTGAAAGTAGTGATTTGTCTTTTGAAAGAGTTTATTCTGTGAGATGGGAAAAACTTCTTTAAAAATTGTTGTTGCATTTCATCCCAAGCACGAATGGATCCTTGTCTTAAATTTTGTAGCCATGTTTTAGCTTTATCTTTTAATGAAAAAGGAAAAAGCTTTAATCTGATGGTGTTCATGCTACAATTTAAATTATTATATGTGTTGCAGACCTCCTCAAATTCCCTTAAATGCAAGTATGGATTTTCCAATTTCATGCCATGAAATGAAGGTAAAAGTTGAATAATGCCTGGTTTAAAATTAAAATGAGATGCATCGGGAGCAAAAACTATGCATGATGGCGTACTTGTTCTTGTGGGATTCATGTGGTCTCTAAGTGTTCTGAAACGGTTATTCTCATTATTCTCATTATGAAGTGATTGATTATCTTCTTCGGCCATATTTTCTGAAAATGATGAGGATATCCTACAAAGTCTACCACTTGATGTACGTGACCACACTCTCATACACGTGTAGGGATAAAATAAAAAAGAAGAAGAAAGCAAAAGAAGGAGGAAGAAAACAAAATAAAAAGAAACAAAACAAAAGAAACGAAGTTATATACAAGAAATGTGAAAAGAGAAAATAAAATAACTAATATAATTTATACAAGAACTTACCTCCCCGGCAACGGCACCAAAAACTTGATACGACCAAAAGATTGATGTCTTCTCTCAAGTGTAGGAGTGTCGAAGTAATAAATAATCCGGCAAGACTAGGGTCGAACCACAGGGAGGTTAATTGTACAAATTATAAATAACAAGAATACAACAACAACAACAACAACAACAACAACAACAACAATAATAATAATAATAATAATAATAATAATAATAATAATAATAATAACAATAATAATAATACTAGTAGTAGTAGTAGTAGTAGTAGTAGTAATAATAATAATAATAATAATAAAGAAAAAGAAGGAGAAGAAGAGACGAGAACTTTGAGAAGGAATATTAATGTAACGATTAAACAATGATAATAACAAATGTTAAGGTTAGAGATTCCACTAATGGTATGTCTAACAAGTATAATATAAACTCTTATTATTCAATTGGAAACCACACATAAAGGAGGTTCCAATTAGATTATAAATTGTTAACATGATTACATTAGTCATCTTATTCAATTAATGCTAATACTTGTAAATCTCGTCAAGCATTCATGATTATAACTTATGTTAACAACAAATCAAGTTCCTTTCATAGCTCAGGTGTCGGTTATACCATACAATATGGGCTATGAAAGTGCCAACCATTTGTTGTACCAAGTGTTATACAACATAAATCAAGATTAATCATTTAACAAGCAAAGTATTAAAGAGTGAACAAGATAACAAATATAAAACATGTTAGTATCAAACATTAAAGTCCATATTAAGTTTACATTATACTTATTCTTACACCATTAGTGTAACCTTTTCACCTTGACATAATTAACTTAGCTAGACATAATGAAAGAAAGAAAAATAGATAAACAAAATAAGAACATAAAAGTTAACTAAGTAAAGGAAAAGAAATGAAAGGCATAAACTTGATATTAATGAAAGTAAAGCATAAAAATTATAAAAAATACAAAGAGAGAAAGCAAGAGCATGATCTTGATCTGGACACCAAGATGCCTAAATGCATGGCAAATGCCTCCTTTTGTAGGCCAAAATTGGGAACTATTGATTTGATGACTAATTGATAAGTGGATGGCCAACTCTTGACTTGGTGACAATCCTTATCTTCTCTTGTCTGCCCAAAACATCATTGATAACGTTACAATTAGAGCCAGTCGAAAACATGAACGTTGTAGGCAATTGTCTCAGCTTTCTTGTGTAAAAAATGCAGCTCATTTGGACTTCTAAAACTCCAGATATGACCAAAATACTGAATAGTTCTCGAGCTGGAAGACAGATTCGGGCTTTTTTGTTGTTGCTACAATTTGGACTTGAAAATGGCCTTTTTAAATCTTAGGCTTCATATGAAAGTTGTAGGCCTATGTTTTACCTTTCCATCCATATAAATTGGATCTAAATATGAGATATATAACTCTAGATATGACCCAATTACCGAACAGTGTTCCGGTTTGAATTGCACCGACATCTCTTTTCTAAGTTTGACCATCTCTTTATCCTTGCAATTTAAGTTCTTAAAGTCATCAATCAATCCTTTCATTTATGTGATAGCCTGCATTTAAAATGAACATTTACCACAAATTAAAGGTATCTTATATTATTAGATATATTATTATAAAACATGCTTTAGTTAAGGAGTTATTGATACTTCAAGTGCAAAATGATGATATAAAACCATGATAAAAATACACTTTTAAGTACTAATCAATTATAGATTGTTAAGATGATTACATTAGTCATCTTATTCGATTAATGCTAATGCTTGTAAATCTCGTTAAGCATTCCTGATTATAACTTATGTTAACAATAGATCAAGTTCCTTTCATAACTCAAGTGTCGGTTATACCATACAATATAAACTATTAAAGTGTCAAGCATTTGTTGTACCAAGTATTATACAACATAAATCAAGATTAGTCATCTAACAAGCAAAGTATTAAAAAGTGAACAAGATAACAAATAGAAAACATATTAGTATCAAACATTAAAGTCCATATTGAGTTTACATTATACTTATTCTTACACTATTAATGTAACCTTTTCACCTTGACACAATAAACTTAGTTAAACATAATGAAAGAAAGAAAAATAAATAAATAAATTAAGAACATAAATAAGATAAGAGTTAACTAAGTAAAGGAAAGGAAATGAAATGCATAAACTTGTTATTAATTAAAGTAAAACATAAACATTACAAAAAATACAAAGAGAGAAAGGAAGAACATAATCTTGATCTGGAAACCAAGATGCCTAAATGCATGACAAATGCCTTCTTTTATAAGCCAAAATTGGAAACTATTAATTTGATGACCAATTGATGAGTGGGTGACCAACTCTTGACTTGGTTACAATCCTTATCTTCTTTTGTCTGCTCAAACCATCATTGATAACCCCAAAATTGGAGCCACTTGAAAACATGAAAGTTATAGGACATTGTCTCATCTTTCTTGTGTAAAACATTCAGATCATTTGGACTTCTAGAACTCTAGATATGAGCTAAATACTAAACAGTGCTTAGGCTGGAGGACAGATTCAGACTTCTTTGTTGTTGCTCCAATTTGCACTTGAAAATGACCTTTTTAGATCTTGGTCTCCTATAAAAGTTGTAGGCCTATATCTTACCTTTCCATCCATATAAAGTAGACCTAAATTTGAGATCTATAACTCTAGATATGATCCAATTATCAAATAGTGTTTCGGTTTTGACTGCACCGACATCTCTTTTCTAAGTTTGGCCATCTCTTTATCCTTTCAATTTCAGTTCTTAAATTCATCAATCAATTTTTTAATTTATATGATAGACCTGCATTTAAAATGAACATCTACTATAAAGTAAGGTTATCTTATATTATTAGATATATTATTATAAAACATGCTTTAGTTACGGAGTTATTGATATTTCAAGCGCAAAAATGATGATATAAAACCTTGATAAAAATTCACTTTTAATTATTAATCACACCCCCCAACCAGCTTATTACTAGTCCCTAGTAATCAAAGCGTTAAAATAGAAAATACATTGTAAATTCCACAAAGCAAGGTAGCCATCATTTAATTTCCATTAATCTATCCAAATAAACAAACTCTCATTAAATTTATATATCTAGTCAATACCTCTTAACATGATATTAATAAACCTTTCTTTTATACTCATTATATCAATATATAATTATGGGGCTTTTCTTGGAAGAAAACAAAATTGTTGTTCTAATGTTTAAAGTTAACTTCTTTAGGTTGAGATTATTTTTTTTTCTAAAATATATATACATATAACTTAAAACACCATGCATCTTTAACCCATGCAACGAGCTTAGTAACTCTGGTCACAGATACTAATACGTAGATAGTGAAATGTTTGATTCTGGTCACAGATACTAATACGTAAATAGTGAAATGTTTGATTCCCTTAAGCTTTTCTCCTCAACCCATGTAACAAGCGTTGAGTCAATAGTTTCTAAGTCAGTTGACTTTAGGGTATTAGGTGTTAAAACACCCATTCGGGCTTAATTACTTATGTTAGGGAGGTTACGAAACCAAACTCATCTACATTTTTATTATCATCATCATTTGTTTTGCTCTTTTTTTTTGTTTTTATTTCAAATTATATACAATCTATTTCCCTTAGTTGTTAACTTTAACAAAAGAACATAAATAACATAATAATCCAATGTGTAACCTATAATCATATGTTAAAGTGTGTGTGTGTAAATTAAGGTTTAAGAATACATGATAAATGAGTATATGAGCAGAATTAAGTGATAACAATGTGAGAGTTTGTAAACTTGAATATTTCAAAAAGTATTATGATAGTCCTTATTAAGAATGGTTACCAAGATTTGTCTCAAGAGCCATAAAAAGATCTCCTTTACTCTGCCATCATAGTAACAACAATTTTGCACATGCTTTATGAAATAGAAAACATAGTTAGTTTTTTTTTTAGCTACTACCCTCTCCCCCTAACCAAAACGAGACATTGTCCTCAATATTCTAAAGTAGAAAGATAGAGTAGAGAAGATATCACCTGAAATAACAAACATTGACAAACCTAAAACACACTGAAATAAATAGAAGAAACAACAAAACACAATAATAAAATCAAAAGATACAAAGATTCACAAATAAAGGCTCAAATCCAATATAAGCTTTTTACGACTTTCCTTACTTGAACAATTTATACGACTCATGAAGGGATTAATTACAGGAATGAAAGATTGTAGTTGGTCAATCAATTATTCAGTAGTAGCAACAGAGATTATGATTTATTGTGCAAAAGATGTTAGAAATTCCTGTTCCCCAGCATGATCAAGAAAGACAATAACTTATCATAATAACCATTAACATTTAACAAAGCTATGTGTTGATGGTGAATGTGCAGTTAGGCCCAAGAGGAAATATGAAAGATCTCTTCTAATATGCCTAGACCACCTGGTAAAGCAATAAAGACATTAGCATGGTTAAACATTGTATTCATTCGAGCCAACATTGTAGAGATCTGAAGTTCCTCTTCAATTGTTTTTCCAATGATGTCCCTTTGTGCTAAAGCTTCGGGGACGACCCCCAAAACTTGACTACCTCCTAAAAATGTAGCTATTGACACACCTCTCATTAACCTCAGACTGCCTCCCTCATACACTAAATAAATCTTTCTCTTAGCTAGCACCTGACCAAGATGATTTGCTGATTCTAAAAACTCCTTTTCTTTCCCAAGACTAGATCCACTGAAAACATAAGTATTTCTTATGTGATGACCTGAGAAATTTGTCATTTCTACACACTTCTATATTTGTTAAATGTATGGGTTGAGTAGAAATGAAAGGAAGGAAAATAGGATTTTATAGATGAGAAATTAGAAAGGCAACCATATCACCTATATATAGGCATCAGCATGTTTAAACATTGCATTCATTCGAGTCGACATTGTGGAGACCTGAAGTTCCTCTCCAATTGTTTTTCCATTGATGTCCCCTTGTGCTAAAGCTTCGGAGACAACCCCCAAAACTTGATTACCTTCTAAAAATGCAGCTATTGACACACCTCCCATTAAACCAAGACTGCCTCCCCCATATACTAAATGAATCTTTCTTTCAGCTAGCACCTGACCAAGATGATTTGCTGATTCTAAAAACTCTTTTTCTTTCCCAGGACTAGATCCACCGAAAACATAAATATTTCTTATATGATGACCTGAGGAACTTGCCATTTCTACACACTTCGGTAGTTGTTGAATGTATGGGTTAAGTAGAAATGAAAGGAAGGAAGAGAGGGTTTTGTAGATGAGAAATTAGAAAGACAATCATACCACCTATATGCAGGCCAGTTGGAGTCTCACTCTCTCTCTCTCTCTTTTTATTTATTTATTTATTTTTGAAAAGCATGTGTATGTACAAATAGTTGTGATTGTGGCTCACATCTTCTCTTGGTTTTACGTCTAAGAATGACTTAAACGCCCTCTATGGGTGTGGAATAGGCTTCTCATCCAGTTTTTTAAAAAACTGGAAAACAAGGTTTTTTTTAGTCAGATTCTGAAGACTAAGTCAACCATGTTCTTTATGAAATAATAGCCATAAATCATGAATTGTACGATGCACATCTCCACTAGGATGCGTCTCAAGAGTTAATAGAAGATTATCTAAGAACTCCTTACTCAAACCATCCTTAATGAATTGTGTTTTATCTTTACGGTTTATAGATACCATTCTTAAGGAACAATATTATACATTATATGTCCATCTAGCACATCAATGACAAACTTTCAGTCATTTTGCACGATGTTTTTTTACAAAAGTGCTTTTACGTGTTCCAAGCATGTGTAAAATGAAGGAATTAGAGAACTCACCTGATAATTAGACCTTTGCTTCAATTAACCAACGAATATCTTGAGGAATTGCATGATTCATTAACAACCTCAATCTTGCATATCTAGCACTGTAAATTTTTGTAATTGCATTCTAAAGCAGAGCGGGAAAATACTTTTTAAAATTTTCAAGATTAGTATTCATTTTCAAATGAGAATTGCATAAATATATACACAGATATTAGTTATTATATGAAACTGAAAGAACCGACTTAAGTCACGGAGTACCGTTGTCTGCTATTTGACTAGGGTGAGAGAAGCTAGCAAAAATCACTAAAAAAACACAAAAAAAATATGAAAGAAAAAAAAATCTTTATATACAGGATCACCTAATTCAATAGAGTCATTTTCAATTGAAAAATTATCAAAGTAAACTTTCAAACGATGTCCATTTACCTTGAAAACATTGTCATTTTTTGGATTTTTGATATTATAGGCCCCATATGGATACACATGTTTCACAATAAATGGACTGCTCCATCTTGATCTTAGTTTTTCAGGAAATAAATATAGTCGAGAATTATAAAGCAAAACTTTTTGACCAATATTGAATGTTTTTCTTAAAATATTCTTGTCATGAAACTCTTTGATTCTTACTTTATGAATTCTTGAATTTTCATATGTATCATTTCTTATTTTCTCAAGCTCATTTATTTGTAATTTTTACAATTGACTAGCATCATCTAGATTTGAATTAAAAACTTTAATAGCCTAATAAGCTTTATGTTCAAGTTTCACAGGCAAGTGACAAGGTTTTCCATAGACTAATCAATAAGGTAACATACCTAATGATGTTTTATAAGCAGTTCGATAAACCCAAAGTGCATCATTAATTCTTAAAGACCAATATTTTCTATTAGGGTTCACTGTTTTCTCTAAAATATGTTTGATCTTCCTATTAGCAAGCTTTACTTGTCCACTTGTTTGAGGGTGATAAGGGGTGGCAACTTTGTGTGTGATTCCATATTTCTTCATTAAAAACTCAAATGACTTGTTGCAAAAATGTGTTCCATCATCACTTATTATGGCTCGAGGGATTCCAAATCGACTCAAAATATTTTCGTTCAAAAACTTTATTACTATTCTGTGATCATTGTTTCGACTTGAAATTTCTTCTATCCATTTTGAAACGTAATCTACTGCGACTAATATGTACAAGAAACCAAATGATGGAGGAAATGGACCCATGAAATCTATATCCCAACAGTCAAAGATCTCAATGACAAGAATAGGATTTAAAGGCATCATGTGATGTTTTGAAATTGATCCTAATTTTTGACAATTTTCATAAGACTTGCAGAATGTATGTGAGTTTTTGAACATGATGGGATAATAAAATCCACTTTATAAGATTTTTACAATTGTCTTTCCTGATGAGAAATGGCCTCCACATGCCTTAGAATGACAAAATTTAATGACACTACTTACCTTATTGTCAGGAATGCTTCTTTAAAATATTTGATCAGGATAATATTTGAATAAATATGGGCCATCCCAATAAAAGTTATTCACTTCATTCAAGAACTTTCTTTTATCTTGGGTACTCCAATGAGCTGACAATTGTCCTGAAATAAGAAAATTGACAATATTAGCAAACCAAGGCATTGTCAAGATGGAAAGTAAAGATTCATCGGGAAAGTAAAGAAAATTGACAATATTAGCAAGTTTTACTTGCATAGTAAATCACATAAGGTTTCTTATCTTTTCTTTGTCCCAAAACAGCACTTATAGAATAATCACTAGCATCACATATTATTTCAAAAGGTAATGACCAATCAGGAGGTTGAATGATAAAAGCACAGGTAAGCAAGTTTTTAAGTTTAACAAAGGTTTATTCACAATTTCAGTCCATTCAAAAATATTATCCTTTGTTAAAACCTTAAAGGCTTAGATATTACACTAAAATCTTTGATGAACCTTCTATAAAAACCAACATGTCTTAGAAATGATCTAACATCTTTAATAGATTTTGGTATTGGCAAGTTTGCAATTAACTCGATTTTAGATTTATCAACCTCAATTCCTTTTGATGAAACAATATGACCAAGTACAATGTCGTTTGTTACTATAAAGTGATATTTTTCCCAATTTAGTAAAAGATTCTTCTTTTCACACTACTCAAAACCTTTTCTAAGTTAGTCAAATAATCATCAAATGAATTGCCAAAAACAAAAAAAAATCATCCATAAAAATCTCAAGAAAATGTTCAATCATATCACTAAATATACTGAGCATGCATATTTGAAACATGGCTAGTGCATTACATAATCCAAAAGGCATCCTTCGATATGTAAAAGTATCAAATGGACATGTGAAAGTAGTCTTCTCTTGATCTTCCAATGCAATTTTAATTTGGTTGTATCCTGAATAGTCATCTAGGAAACAATAAAATTCATGACCTCCAACTCTTTCTAGGATTTGATCCATGAAAGGTAAAGGAAAATGATCTTTTCTAGTCATTAAATTAAGTTTTCTATGGTCAATGCATATGCACCAACCAGTAACAGTCCTAGTGGGAATTAACTCATTCTTCTCATTTGTTATCATAGTGACTCCAGACTTTTTGGGTAGGACTTACTCATTTGCTGTCAGAAATAGGATAAATAATTTTATTATCTAGTAGCTTAATGACTTTATCTTTCACTACTTTATTCATATTAGGATTGAGCTTTCATTACATTTCCCTAGAGGGTTTAGCATTTTCCTCCAAATAAATTCTATATGTACAAATTAAAGGACTAATTCCTTTTATGTTAGCTATAGTCCATCCTAATGTATTTTTGTGCATTTTCGGAGTTTATAATAACTTACCTTCTTGATGTGTATTAAGTTTGGAAGAGATTATTACCGGAAAAGTTTTATTTTCTCCAAAAAATGAGTATTTGAGATTAAATGGCAACGACTTCAAATCAGGTTTGGGTGGTTGAACACTTAAAGGTATGTACTTAATTGATCGTGGTGGCAATTCCTCAATTTATGGTCTCCAATTACTTGCCTTTGATTCTTCTTGAAAATAAACCATTTGCAAATCATCAGATTCATCAATCTTAATTTCACTAGAAGTGGTTTGAAATTGATTATGACTTAATTTTTCAGTAAAATCCACTTCCTGTAAATCATTATCATCTCCAGGTTGCTTGCAAATGTTGAAAACATTCATCTCCAATGTCATGTTTCCAAATGATAGCTTCATTAGTCCATTCCTACAATTAATCAATGCATTAGAAGTTGCAAGAAACGAACATCCTAAAATAACAGGAAATGAATTACATACTTTAACAGGTTGTGTGTCCAAGACAATAAAATCCATAGGATAAATGAATTTATCTACTTGTACTAACACATCTTTAATTATTCCTCTAGGTATTTTTATAGATGTATCGGTAAGTAAGGAAGTTAAAGAAGTTGGTTTTAACTCACCTAGATTGAAACTTTAAAAAACTGAATATGGTAGTAAATTCATATTGGCTCCAAGATCAAGTAAGGCTCTTTTAATTTTATGTTCTTCAATAAAGCAAGAAATTGTAGGACAACCAGGAACTTTATATTTTAAAGCATTATTGTTCAAAAAAATGGCATCTACTTGTTCTGCTAAAAAGACTTTCTTTTTCACATTCAGTTTCCTCTTCATAATGCATAAATCTTTCAAAAATTTAGCATAGGAAGGAACTTGTTTAATAGCATCCAGCAAAGGTATATTGATTCTTACCTGTTTGAAAGTTTTAAAGACTTCAGAGTTGTGATTAAATTTCCTTTATTTGATCATGGCTTAAGGAAATGGAGGTACTAGAGCGGAATTAGTTGTTCTTTTGCAAATTTCAAATTGAACCCCTTCCTTACTCTTAGAGATTGACTCATAATCTTTCTCACAAGGTTCAAGAGTGGGTTTTTCAATAACCTTACCACTATAAAGAGTAGTGACTGATTTGACTTGATCCATATGTTGGCTTCTAGAACTACTTGCATTTGCATTGTATCATACTTTGAGCAAGTTAAGTATTAATTATCTCTTGCTTTTCAATAAATATATGCAATATTTCCTCAAGATTTCTTCTAGGAGGTGGAGCATAAGGAGGTGCATATCCATGAGAATTTTGGAAATTATGGTATGCTTCAAATGGTGGTTGTGAAGTTTATACATTGTTATTACCACTCTTCCAACTAAAATTTGGGTGATTTCCCCAACCAGGGTTGTCTGTTTGTAAGTATGGGTTGTGGTTGGCCCTTTGGAAACTATTTAAAACATGAGCTTGTTCATGAAAACATTCCTTAAAAGAAGGCAAGGTTGGACAAGTATTGGTTGAGTGTTCTGACACGACGAAAAGATTGATGTCTTCTCCCAAGTGTAGGAGTGTCAAAGTAATTTATCAAGTATTTTTTGTACCAAGTGTTATACAACATAAATCAAGATTAGTCCTATAACAAATACAAAACATGTTAGTATTAAACATTAAAGTCCATATTAAGTTTACATTATACTTATTCTTACACCATTAGTGCAACTTTTTCACCTTGACACAATAAACTTAGCTAAACATAATGAAAGAAAGAAAAATAAATAAACAAAATAAGAACATAAATAAGATAAAAGTTAGCTAAGTAAATGAAAGGAAATGAAAGGCATAAACTTGATATTAATGAAAACAAAGCATAAACATTACAAAAAATACAAAGAGAGAAAGCGAGAGCATGATCTTGATATGGAAACCAAGATGCCTAAATACATGGAAAATGCCTCCTTTTATAGGCCAAAATTAGGAACTATTGATTTCATGACTAATTGATGAGTGGGTGACCAACTCTTGACTTGGTGACAATCCTTTTCTCTTGTCTGCCCACAACATCATTGATAACGTCAAAATTGGAGCCACTTGAAAACATGAAAGTTGTAGCCAATTGTATCAGGTTTCGTGTGTAAAACATTCAGCTCATTTGGACTTCTAGAACTCCCGATATAGGACAAACACTAAATAGTGCTAGGGCTGGAAGACAAATTCAGACTTTTTTGTTGTTGGTATAATTTGGACTTAAAAATGGCCTTTTTAGATCTTGGGCTCCATATAAAAGTTGTAGGTCTATGTCTTGCCTTTTCATCCATGTAAAGTAGACCTAAATCTAAGATCTACAGCTCCAGATATGACCCAATTACTGAACAGTGTTTTGGTTTGGACTATATCAACATCTCTTTGCTAAATTTGGCCATCTCTTTGTCCTTTCACTTTCAGTTTTTAAATTCATCAATCAATCTTTTCATTTATGTGATAGGCTTGCATTTAAAATGAACATTTACCATAAATTAAAGGTATTTTACATTATTAGATATATTATTATAAAACATGTTTTAGTTAAGGAGTTATTGATACTTTAAGTGTAAAATGATGACATAAAATCTTGATAAAAAAAATGCACTTTTAAGTAGTAATCACCTGTAGTTGGTCTTCAATTGTTTTTCCAATAATGTCCCCTTGTGCTAAAGCTTTGGGGATGACCCCCAAAACTTAACTACCCCCTAAAAATACAATTATTGACACATCTTCCATTAACCCAAGACTACTTCCCCTATACACTAAATAAATCTTTCTCTCAGCTAGCACCTGACCAAGATGATTTGCTGATTCTAAAAAATCTTTTTCTTTCCTAGGACTAGATCCACCAAAAACACAAATATTTCTTATGTGATGACCTGAGGAACTTGCAATTTCTACACACTTCTATATTTATTGAATGTATGGGTTGAGTAAAAATGAAAGGAAGAGAGGATTTTATAGATGAGAAATTAAAAAGGTAATCATATCATCTATATGTAAGTCAGCTGGAGTCTCACACAGTCTCTCTCTCTCTCTTTTTATTTATTTATTGAAAAAAACATGTGTATATATAGGTAGTTGTGATTATGACTCACATCTTCCTTTGATTTTATGTCCAATAATGGCTTTAACACCCTCTATAAGTCAGGGATAGGTTTCCCATCCAGTTTTCTTAAAAATTAGTAAATAGAGTCTTTTTTAGTTAGATTCTCAAGACTAAGTCGATCATGTTCTTTATGAAAATGGGGCCATAAATCATGAATTGCACGATGCGCATCTCCACTAGGATACATCTCAAGAGTTAATAGAAGATTATCTAAAGTCTCCTTACTCAAGCCATCCTTGATGAATTGTATTTTATCTTCATGATTTATAGATCATTCCTAAAGAATAACATTGTACATTACAAGTTCATCTGACACATAGATGACAGACTTTCAGTCATTTTGCACGATGTTTCTTTGCAAAAGTGATTTTACCTATTTCAGACATGTGTGAAATGAAAGAATTGGAAGACTCACTTGGTAATCGAACCTTTGCTTCAATTAAACAACGAATCTCTTCAGGAATTTCATGGTTCATTAACAACCTCAATCTTGCACATTTAGCACGGTAAATTTTTATAATCGCATTCTAAGGCAGAGCAGGAAAATACTTTTTTTATTTTTTCAAGAATAATGTCCATTTTCAAATGAGAATTGAAAGAGAGATTCAAAGAATTGCACAAATACATACATAGATATTAGTTACTATAGGAAACTGAAAGAACCGACTTAAATCACGGAGTACCGTTATCTGCCATTTAACCGGGGTGAAAGAGACTAGCAAACCAAGAGTCATAAGAAAAAAAAACATAAAAATAATGCAAGAAAAGTAAAATAATCAACCTTTATCTACAAGATCATTCAAACTAGTTGATTCATTTTCACTAGAAAAATTATCAAAGTAAGCTTTCAAACGATGTCCATTTACCTTAATAATATTATCATTCTTTGGATTCTCAATATCAAAAGCCCCATAAGGATACACATGTTTCTCAATAAATGGACTGCTTCATCTTGATATTAGATCTCTAGGGAATAAATTGAGTTGAGAATTATAAAATAAAAGTTTTTGACCAATATCAATGTTTTGACAATTTTCACAGTTTTGCAGAATGCATGCGTGTCCTTAAACATGATGGGCCAATAAAAATTCATTTTGAAAGATTTTTGCTGCTGTTTTTTTAAGAGAAATAACTCTCACATGCTTCAAAATGACAAAGTTAAATGACACTACTTATCTCATTGTTAGGAATGCATCTTTAAAATATTTGATCAGGACAATATTTGAATAAATTAGGGTTATCCTAATAAAAGTTTTTCACTTCGTTCAAAAACTTTTCTTTGTCTTGGGTACTTTAATCACCTAGCAAATCTCCTAAAGCAAGAAAATTGATATTTTTATCATACCAAGGCATTGGACAAAGAGAAAGTAAGGATTCGTCAGGAAAGTAATCATTAATTGGTGTAATATCAGATGTCGAATCTGTTATCACTTTTGACAAAAGATCCATATCAATATTTTCAGTGCATTTTTTATTCGTGATTTCTTTCTAAGAATAAATCATTTGTAAATCTCCAGATCCATCCAACTTATTTTTACTTAAAGTAGATTCAAGTTGATCATAAACTAATTCCTCAATATGATCTACTTCTTATAATTCATTATCATCTCCAGGTTGCTTGCAAATATTTTCATCTTCAATGTCATGCTTTTAAATGATAACTTCACCACTCCATTCCTACAATTAATCAACGCATTAGAAGTTGTAACAAACGAACGTCTTAAAATAACAAGAAATGAATTACATACTTTAATAAGTTATATGTTTAAGATAATAAGATCCATAGGATAAGTATGGATTTTCTAAATCTAAGTCATGAAAGGAAAGTAAAAGTTAAATAATATCTGGCTTAAAATTAAAATGAGATGTATTAAGGGGAAAAGCAATGCATGATGGTGCACTTGTTCTTATGGGATTCATATGGTCTTTAAGTGTTCTAACACGGTTATTATCATTATTCTCGTTATGAAGTGATTGATTATCTTTTTCGACCATATTTTCTGAAAATGATAAGGATGCCCTACAAAGTCTACCACTCAATATACGTGACCACACTCTTATGCACGTGGAGGAATATAATAAAATGAAAAAGAAAACAAAAGAAAAAGAAACAAAGTTATATACAAGAAAAGTGAAAAGAAAAAATAAAATAAATACTATAATTTGTACAAGAACTTACCTCCATGGCAACAATGTCAAAATCTTGACACGACTAAAAGATTAATATCTTCTCCTAAGTGCCAGAGTGTCGAAGTAATAAATAACCCAATAACACCGGGGTCGAATCATATGACCGTTAATTGTATAAATTATGTATGACAATAAGACAACAACAACAACAATAATAACAACAATAACAATAAAAAAAAAAAGGAGGAGAAGAAGATGATGATGATGATGATGAGAACTTTGAGATAGAATATTAATGTAAGGATTAAACAATGATAAAAACAAATGTCAAGGTAAGAGGTTCCACTAATAGTATGTCAAACAAGTATAGTATAAACTCTTATTATTTAATTGGAAACCACACACAAAGGAGGTTTCAATCAAATTATAAATTTGTAACATGATCACATTAGTTATCTTATTCGAGCAATGCTAATACTTGTAAATCTCGACAAGCATTCATGATTATAACTTATGTTAACAACAAATCAAGTTCCTTTCATAACTCAGTTGTCGGTTATACCATACAGTATGGGCTATTAGAGCGCCAAGTATTTGTGTACCAAGTGTTATATAATATAAATTTAGATTAGTCATTTAACAAGCAAAGTATTAAATAGTGAACAAGATAATAAATACAAAACATGTTAGTATCAAACATTAAAGTTCATACTAAGTTTACACTATACTTATTCTTACACTATTAGTGTAACCTTTTCATCTTGACATAATAAACTTAACTAAATTGATTAATCTAGATTTATGTTGTATAATACTTAGTATAACAAATACTTGGCACTTTCATAGCAATATATCAAACATTAAAGTTCATACTAAGTTCATACTATACTTATTCTTACACCATTAGTGTAACTGGCACGACAAAAAGATTAATGTCTTCTTCCAAGTGCAGGAGTGTCGAAGTAATAAATAACCTGTCAAGACCGAGGTTGAACCACATGGAGGTTAATTGTACAAATTATAAATAACAATAATACAACAACAACAACAACAACAATAACAACAACAATAATAATAACAATAACAATAATAATAATAATAATAATAATAATAATAATAATAATAATAATAATAATAAAGAAAAAGAAGGAGAAGAAGAAGAAGAAGATGAAGAAGATGAAGATGAGAACTTTGAGAAGGAATATTAATGTAACGATTAAACAATGATAATAACAAATGTCAAGGTTAGAGATTCCACTAATGGTATGTCAAACAAGTATAATATAAACTCTTATTATTCAATTGAAAACCACACATAAAGGAGGTTCCAATCAGATTATAGATTGTTAACATGATTATATTAGTTATCTTATTCGATTAATGCTAATACTTGTAAATCTCGTCAAGCATTCATGATTATAACTTATGTTAACAACAAATCAAGTTCCTTTCATAGCTCAAGTGTCAGTTATACCATACAGTATGAACTATGAAAGTGTCAAGTATTTGTTGTACCAAGTGTTATACAACATAAATCAAGATTAGTTATTTAACAAGCAAAGTATTAAAGAGTGAACAAGATAACAAATATAAAAACATGTTAGTATCAAACATTAAAGTCCATATTAAGTTTACATTATACTTATTCTTACACCATTAGTGTAACCTTTTCACCTTGACATAATTAACTTAGCTAGACATAATGAAAGAAAGAAAAATAGATAAACAAAATAAGAACATAAATAAGATAAAAGTTAACTAAGTAAAGGAAAGAAAATGAAAGGCATAAACTTGATATTAATGAAAGCAAAGCATAAACATTACAAAAAATACAAAGAGAGAAAGTAAGAGCATGATCTTGATCTTAATCTAGACACCAAGATGCCTAAATGTATGGCAAATGCCTCTTTTTATAGGCCAAAATTAGGAACTATTGATTTGATGACTAATTGATAAGTGGGTGACCAACTGTTGACTTGGTGACAATCCTTATCTTCTCTTGTCTGCCCAAAACGTCATTGATAACATCAAAATTGGAACCACTCAAAAACATAAAAGTTATAGGCAATTGTCTTAGCTATCTTGTGTAAAACATTCAAATCATTTGAACTTCTAGAACTCCAGATATGGGCCAAATACTAAACAGTGCTAAGGCTGGAGGACAGATTCAGACTTCTTTATTGTTGCTCCAATTTGAACTTGAAAATGACCTTTTTAGATCTCGGTCTCCTATAAAAGTTATAAGCCTATATCTTACCTTTCCATCCATATAAAGTAGACCTAAATTTGAGATCTACAACTTTAGATATGATCCCATTACCAAATAGTATTCTGGTTTTGACTACACCAACATCTCCTTTCTAAGTTTGGCCATCTCTTTATCCTTTCAATTTTAGTTCTTAAAGTCATCAACCAATCCTCCATTTATGTGATAGGCCTGCATTTAAAATGAACATTTACCATAAATTAAAGGTATCTTATATTATTAGATATATTATTATAAAGCATGCTTTAGTTAAGGCGTTATTGATACTTCAAGTGCAAAATGATGATATAAAACCATGATAAAAATGCACTTTAAGTACTAATCACCCCATCAACCAGCTTATTACTAGTCCCTAGTAATCAAAGCGTTAAAATAGAAAAATAATTTACAAATTCCACAAAGCAAGGTAAGAATGGTTACTAAGATGAGCAGAATTAAGTGATAACAATGCGAGAGTTTGTAAACCTGAATATTTTAAGAAGTATTATAATAGACCTTGTTAAGAATGGTTACTAAGATGCATCTCAAGAGTCACTTTAACAAAAGAGCTCATTTACTCTCCCATCTTAGTAACAACAATTATGCACATGCTTTATGAAATGAAAAACAATTTTTTTTTATCAACTACTACTCTCTCCCCCCAACCTAAACGAGACATTATCCTCAATGTTCTAAGGTAGAAAGATAGAGTATAAAAGATATCACTTGAAATAACGAACACTAACAAACCTGAAACACACTGAAACAAAAATAAGAAATAACAAAACACAATAATAAAACCAAAAGACACAAAAATTAACAAATGAAGGCTCAAATCCAATCTAAGCTTTTACAGCTTTTCTTAGTTGACCAATTTATACGACTCATAGAGGGATCAATTATAGGAATGAAAGATTGTAGTTGGTCAATTAATTGTTCAGCAGTAGCAGTAGAGATTATGATTGTCATGCAAAAGATGTTAGAAATTCCTGTTCCACAGCATGATTAAGAAAAAACAACAACTTATCATAATAACCATTAACGTTTAACAAACATATGGGTTTATGGTGAATGTACAGTTGAGCCCAAGAGGAAATATGAAAGATCTCTTTCAATGTGCCTAGACCACCTGGTAAAGTAATGAAGGCATCAACATGGTTAAACAGTGCATTCATTCGAGCTGACATTGTGGAGACCTGAAGTTCCTCTCCAATTGTTTTTCCAATGATGTTTCATTGTGCTAAAACTTTGGGGACGACCCCTAAAACTTGATTACCTCCTAAAAATACAATTATTGACACACCTCTCATTAACCCAAGACTGCCCCCCCATACACTAAATGAATCTTTCTCTCAGCTAGCACCTGACCAAGATGATTTGCTGATTCTAAAAACTCTTTTTCTTTCCTAGGACTAGATCCACCGAAAAAGCTAATATTTCTTATCTGATGACCTGAGGAACTTGTCATTTCTGCACACTTATGTATTTGTTGAATATATGGGTTGAGTAGAAATGAAAGGAAGGAAGAGAGGATTTTATAGATGAGAAATTAGAAAGGCAATCATAACACCTATATGGAGGCCAACTGGAGTCTCACACACACACTCTCTCTCTTTTGATTTTTTTATTTATTTACTTTTAAAAAAGCATGTGTATGTATAGGTAGTTGTGATTGTGGCTCACATCTTCTCTTGGTTTTACGTCCAAGAATGACTTAAACACCCTCTATTGGCCGGGGATAGGCTTCCCGTCTAATTTTCTTAAAAACTGGCAAACATGACTATTTTTTATCAGATTTCCAAGACTAAGTATCCTAGTGAATATGATACCAGGTGACAATTCCTTCAAAATCACAATTTTAAGATTAATTTCAAAACCTTCTCAATCCAAGAGAAAAATTCATCCTTCAACATTGTGAATGTTACAGCAATCTTGATTACATTTCTCTAATTTAATTTAAATAATTTTATTATCGAGTTAGATTTTTATATTTTACTAACATGAAAAAATTATAACTAGGGTTTTACATGTTAGCTATATATACTAGCCTCATTTTTATTAATTCACATATATGCCACTACTCTTTATTTGGGTAAACTCTCTCCTTTTACTCAGGTGTATTTTTTGTGACTAATTTTCTTATGTTGTATTCAACAACAACAACAACAACAACAATAATAATAATGTGAAAGAAAATCCTAACTGGAATTTACATGTCCTACTTTTTAAATGTTGAGTATTGCGTTAATTGGTATCTAAACACTAGCTTCTAAGCAATATTCAAATTATCATGGTAGCCCTTTCATCTGTGGGTAGTGCGTAAAGTTAATGAACATTTGGTTTGGCCCTAAAGACCCTTTTTTTTTTCTTTTTCTCTTCTTTTCAATTTTCATACTTAACTCTTTAAATTTTCAATATAGTTATTTAATTTTTTTTCCAAATTTGGTTTTTATTATTTTGATTACTATATATGAAATAATTTATAAAATTAGACCTTGTTTTTTCGATTCCATCTTCCATTAGATTTTTAATATGTCAGATTTGATCTTTATTTTTGTATTGTTATTTTTTATTTGAGATAATTTTTAAAATTTGAATATGATTTCTTCGTCTTTTAATTTTTTTCCTATCATATTTTATCTTTATTTTTTATTGCTATTTTGTTTTTCTTTTAATTTTTTTTTAAATTGATATATTTTTTAATTTCATCATTTAATATTAAATTGGTCGGGAATTAAGATTTTAAATTGAATCCGGGTCTAAAATTTAATAGGTTACAAGTCTGGAAAATTGATCCAGGTTTAGAAAGCTCACTTGAGTTTGCTTGTTTTTGCTTCTTTTTAAAGCTTATGTTTTTTTAGATTTATCCATTAACATTTATTTAATTAGAGATTGAGCTTCACTATTTTTTTCATTTGATTTCCATAGAATTTTTCAATGATTATAAAAATAATTTGTCTTATCTCAAGTCTTTTTATTTGTCATTCTTTGTTAAATTTAGTATTTTTAAAGGTTTTTTAATTAAATTTAATTTTTTTATCAATTAAATATAAGGATGTGATGATCATTTCATAATATTTTGTTTGATATGCTTTTTAGGTGACAACTCATTCTTTAAAGTTAATTAATATATTTTTTATGATTTTGTTTATTGCCAATGCTTTTTTTATTATTTTATTAAATTAATAGAGTTTATTAAATCCAGTTAGGTCAATGGCTCGAGTTTCAAATTTTTCTTTAAAATATTGACATAGGTTGAACATTTTTTTATATTAAAAAAATTAACTTGAGTATGCAGTAGACATTGCTTTTTAAAGTATTTTTTAACTTAAAAATATATCAAAATAATTTTTTTTAACATTAATACATTTGAACGATAAAAAATACTAAAAATTAAAAAATATGGTCCAACTACATAAAAAACATCTTAGAGTTTATTTGGAAGTAAAATTAAAATTATTTTTTAAAATATTTTTTACTTAAAAATACATTAAAATAATATTTTTTTAATTTTTTAATATCAACACATTAAAATAATAAAAAATATTAATATTTTTTTTTAATTATAAATTTATAAATGATGGTGGGATCGCAATACAAAGTGTTTATTTGGAAATGTGATTATAGTTATTTGTCAAATAATTTTTATATTAAAATACATGTTAATGATATTTTTTATTTTTTAAAAATTATTTTAAATCTTATCATATTAAAATAATTTAAAAATACTAAAAAAATATTAATTCAAAATAAATAAAAATAATATTTTTTAATATTTTTGAAATATAGGCCTAAAATTTGATTACCATTGAATATGTTCATGGGAACCTATGATGTGGGAGCTCACATATACCGTTACGGTGGCCCTGATACTTCAAAGCAAACAAATTAAGTACTATATAGTGTATACAGCACGCAAATTAAGCACTATATACGGATGACGCTGGTTCAGGAATATACTCCACACAAGAACACTGTATTATATTTAAGATTGAAGATTGTTTTAAGTTCTTTTAAAAATATATTAAAATAATATTTTTTTTTATTTTAAAAAATTTATTTTTAATATTATTACATTAAAATGATTTAAAATTATAAAAAATTAATTTAATTTAAAAAATTCAAGTTATGTTTTTAAGAAAAAAACAATCACACTCTGAAATAGTATTTAGAAAAAGTTAAAATCATAATTTTTTTAAATATAAGATTAATTTTTTATTTTTTAAGATATTAATATTAAAAATAATTTTTTAAAATAAAAAAATATTATTTTAATATATTTTCAGACAAAATTATAATCTCAAGATAATTATTAAAGCTTTGTTTGTTTTTGTCTTTTAAAAATATTTTTGAAAAAACTTAATTTTTCTATTTTTTCTTTACTTCAAATTAATATATTTTTTTGTGTTTTAAAATTATTTATATATTGATATTAAAAATAATTTTTTTAAAATAAAAAATTATTATTTTAAAATATTTTAAAATAAAAAATATTTTAAAAACCAACCTTAACAACACTCCAATACTCCAATACATGCTATAACTGTTGTGTTTTTTAAAAATTATTATTTTAATATATTTTTAAATAAAAAATATTTTAAAAATCAACCCCAACAATACTAATATTTTAGCACATGCTTTAGCTATTGTGTTTTTGTTCAAATGCAAATAATACGATGTTTGGTTATAAAATAAAGCTATAATTTGATTCATGAAACCTACTAATAAGGAAGTTTAGCCTTAGGTTTTGATAAAACAATTTTTTTATATTTCTCATTCAGTGTTCTTTACCTTTACATTTCACTTTTCTTTTTTTTTTTCAAAATAAACAATAAAAAATATATTTATTTTCAATATCAAGCATTTTTCTTCAACTCACGATAAGCAATTCCTCACCACTAATAATAGAATAAGCTCTCATCCTCCTGCCAATAGCAAACAACTCCTCTCTCTTTATTGTAATAGCGAAACCAACTCTACTTTTAATTAGACTTGATTTGGCTAAGCTGTAGGAGTGAGTAAAAAATTTAAAAAATCAATTAAATCGAAAAAATTAAAAAAAATAAAAAAAATAAAACTGAAAAAAACTAATTAAAATTTTAAAAAAATTAGTTAATTCAGTTTGATTTATGTTTTATAAAAAAAAATCAAACCAAACTGAACTAAAATAAAAAAAAAACCACGTCAAATAGAAAAAAATAAAACCAAAATAAAAAACTAAGAAAATTGAGCTCAAATTAAGCCAAACCGGTTTGAACCAATTTTTTTCCTAAAAAACTAAAACAAAACAAGTCAGTTTAACCACATTTCAATTTCAATTTTTTTTTTTTAATAAAAACCAATCTAAACTAAAATATCATTCCTACCAAGCGGTGACAGAATCGCCTTCAATATCTCTTGCATGCGTAACTTTCTTCTTTTTGCTAATTGCTCTTCTTCATCACAACACCTACGCTATTGATAGAACCTATCTAAAAATAATAGAGACAAGGAAGAAAAATAATATTGAAACTTTATGTTGAGTTTTTTTTTTTGCAGGTTTTGGTTAACTCTCACTAATAGGATAAAAAAAATAATATTTTTCATTATAATTGATTTTGCACTAAGTTATTATGTTTAAAAAAATATTTTTAAAATATAATATTTAAAATTATTATATTTTAAAAGCATGATATTTCAATATATCATGTTTTAATAATAATAATAATAATAATAATAATAATAATAATAATAATAATATTTATTAAATTTCATGTTTATAAAATATAACATAATTAAAATATATTAATTTAATTAGTGTTCAAGGAAGCCAAATGCTCAAGAGAATTTGAGCCAAATCTATTTTTATTTATTTATTTTATTTTTTTTCCTCGTCTCTTCTTTGTTTTCATTTTTTGTTTACTTTTATTATTACACCACGACCACTGCTACTACTAATCTATATCATATATTATAGCATTAATTAGATAATTTCCCATGAATATGGGTCAAATCAAAATAACTTCAAGTTATGAAAAACTTGATGTTATTGCATATTTATAAAATAATAAAATAATATAATTTTTATTAGATAAATTAAATTTTATATATAATAAAATTATAAATAATTTAATATAATATTAAAAAATATTTTAAATAAAATAATTTTTATTTTATGATATAATAACAGTAATTATAGTAGTTATAGATAATATTTTAATAAAAAACATCAATATTATTATATATATATTTTAAATTATTTTATAATTTCAATTTAAAAATTATTTTTAATAAAAAATATTAAACTATTTTTTATTTAATATTAATTTTAAAATTAATTTTAATTAAAATATTTTTTATAAAATATTTTTTTAAATAATAACCACATGTACCAAAACACACTCTAAAATCATCACTCCCAAACATCTACTCTACGACCGCCACATGGCACCGCGTTTTCCCTTTCTATCTCGACGGCGTTTACCATTCTCTCTCTTCAACGCTTCTTTTCATTTTCATTTTTTTTTTCTCGCTTCAACCATTACGACTCCTCTTTGGTCAGACATAAAACAGAGCCAAATTAACCTCCTTTTTTCTCTCCAAAATTTTCCCGGTAAAGTAACAGAAAATAAAGATATTTTTCACATAAATTACATGAAAGAGGCAAAAAGAAGCCCTAGCTTGGCTCTTTCTTAATTTGATTCTTCTAATTTTAGATGGATTTTGTTCTCAATGCATCACTTACCTCCATTTCTCACTCGTAAGAAGAAAACCAGCTCGATGGATCCGAAAAATCGAAGGAGGCCAAGGCTGGAGAGACGTAATGCGTTGAAGCACATTGACTACGATGCAACGCCTTCGTTTTCATCTCTAGACGACTCGTCATCGTCGTCTTTATTTACTCGATCGCTTGATTTGCCGGATCGGACCAGTTTTCGAATCGAAGGAACCGAAGGTGAGTTAGACCGCATTTGTCGCAGCTTAGGCCTCTCTGGCCCCGAGGATTTCGCGATTCCGGCGGCTGCTTGGGAAGCTATGAAGGCCCGGTCCGCTTCCGATCTTTTGCGGCGGTCCGGAATTTTGGGGCCGGATAGTCCGAAAGCAGCTGAAGAATTTAAAGCGATAGTTGAAGTGACCAATCAGCAAGAGGAGAGGGAATTGTGTGCTGGGCTTTTGAAGAGTGTTAGAGTTAGGGATTCTTCAACTGAGTTGAACACTTGTCATGATATTGATAATCGTGGTGTGTCAGTTGGAATTAAAGGGCCTAGACCGCCGTTACTGAAGCCGCCGTCGTTACTGAAGCCGCCGCCGTTGATGACATTACCGGTGATTGATAAAGAGTGTTCAACTTGGGATTTATTCAGGGATTTTGCACCTGAAAATGATAGAGTGGTTAATAATAACAAAGAATTCAGTTCTGGTGATGATGATGAAGGACACGAAAGAAGAGCGCAAGTAATTGATGCAGCTGTGGATAACAAGAGAGAAGAAGAAGAAGAAAATTTGTTGAGGATAGGTGAAACTGCGGTTTTATCAGAGTCGTGTTCATTTACCACGTCTAATGATGATGATTCGTCAAGTAGTACAACCGAACCCATGTCGAATATTTCCCCTAATGGGAGATTTAGAAGGGCTATTACCTATTGGGAAAAGGGTGAGCTTCTCGGTCGTGGGTCATTTGGATCGGTTTATGAAGGAATCTCTGAGTAAGTTTTAAGTAGTTTGTATCATTGTTTTTTATGATACGTATTTTTAATTATGATCTGGGGTATTTAGAATCGCTAGTTTCCAAAACTCTTATTGAGTTATTAGAGAATCTTAGCTTATTTTTAGGTTATTGGCAATTGACGAGGAAAACTGTTCTCGTTTTCAGTTGCAATTCCATTGATGTTTGATGATCAAATATCAAGTTTTTGGTTAGGAAGGGCGAATTTCTGAAAAAGCTCATGCTATGCTTTGTGCCGTTGCTTATCAAAAGAAATGATTTCATTAAACTGTGCTTTGTTCGTTGTTTATCTCCTTCAGCGATGGATTCTTTTTTGCTGTCAAAGAGGTTTCACTGCTTGATCAGGGAAGTCAGGGAAAACAAAGTATTTTTCAACTTGAGCAGGTGAGATAATCTTTATCTTATTTTATGGTGTGTCAATATTCTCTACCCTTTGCTAACAAAAAATAATTTATCTTGAGGTATATAACTGGATTTGATCTTTTACCAACAGCTTTGTTTTCATTTTCCTGATCATTTACTTTCACTGTCGTTTTCAGGAGATTGCTCTTTTAAGTCGGTTTGAACATGAAAACATAGTTCAATATTATGGCACAGATAAGGTACTGTTTTCTTGCTTTTTGTTGGGTTCTAGATTTGATTCTTTGATCTACATCAATTCTGAATGGAACTGATGGAACCCAAGATATAATTCTGTTTCTTAATCATTTTCTATTTTTTATGAAGTGTATGCTCTTTAGAAAAGTTCTTTCTTTTAGTAGAATTGAAATGTAATTAGCTCTGGGCTCAACTGAACTGTGGAAAAGGGTACATAACTACATGTTGCCAACTCCAAGTGGTTAAAATTGAGCTGAATTGAGAATAGTAGATTAACAGATATAATGTGATTTGGCAAGTTTGCCAGATATCATGAATTGACTTTCCTAGGGGCATCTTGTGTATGTTTCATGACTGTTTTTCGTACTCTGCTTATTTTGACTAAGGTATTCTTATTTCCTTTTCTGCAGAAATTTGATCATCCATGTTAATCCTTGCATTGATTTTTGCAGGATGAATCAAAACTATATATCTTTCTCGAACTTGTAACTAAGGGCTCCCTTCTAAAACTCTATCAGAGATATAATCTTCGAGATTCCCAAGTTTCTGCATACACAAGACAGATTTTGCATGGTTTGAAGTATCTTCATGATCAGAATGTGGTCCACAGGTGAAATGAATAAATTGTTATGCCATTGCATTATGAATTTTTTTGTGATTTTTCTAGTTCTTATGATCTCTCTAGATTTATTTTCCTTTTATGGTGATGCTTCTAGTATTATGTTTACTTCATTATTCTTTTATGACAATCATTGCTTTTATGAATATTATGCAAACTCCAAGAATCATCATTAGCTTTCCTTACACAATGAAGTGTAGCTTTCTATGGCCCAAGTTTTGGTTTTTCACTCTGGTGTACTGAATTCTTTCTGACCACTTCTATATCATGAGATGCTGAATGCTGCTTGTCAGTTCTAGTTCATCACCTTTTAGGACCTCATCTTTGTAATGCTGAATTAACTTTCAAGACCATTCAAGACCATTAAGGTTGCTGGGACCTTGTCTCAATTGCTAGGCTTAGGGGTGGTTGGCTTCTTGCTTGATGCTGCACCTTCCTAAAATTGTCCATTTCAGATAACTGTTTTTAGGTCTTTTCCCTTTTCAAACCTAAACTTGAGGAAGATGCATGAATTTAGGAGAGACAGGTGATGGGTTTAAATTTCTTATCAAAGAAAAAAACTATGCTGATGCTATATTGGTAACCAAATTGCTAAGCTAATATAAATGCTAACACTGCAGAATATCTTTCTTTACTTGAAAGATGTTTATGATCATTGGGCTTGGGATTTTTTTCCAATTTATTTCTTTCCCTGTTTTTGCTTTCATGCATGGGCTTGCTTCATCAGGTGACAGTTTTCAATATATATATATTGTTTTTGAATTTTAGGGATATAAAATGTGCAAATTTATTGGTGGATGCAAATGGCTCAGTAAAACTTGCAGATTTTGGTTTGGCAAAGGTTTTATTCTCTTCCTCGTATTTTAATCTTGTATCTTGTTTCCTAGAGGTGTCTATAACAGCTGCAAATTTCTTTTCTAATATTATATGCCGTTTACTTTTTCAGGCAACAAAATTTAATGATGTTAAATCTTGCAAGGGGACTGCATTCTGGATGGCTCCTGAGGTGTGTACAACTTCTGTAATGAATTGTTCAGTGGCGGCATCAGATTTTGCTGAAATAATATATGATTTCTGTACGCTGAAATAATATATGATTTCTGATACTTGTTAATTGAGTTAGGGGCAGACATGATAATCTAGTTGTAGATTTGGGAAGCAATATGGGAGAAAATTTTGACTTTCATAACCTCCTAAAAGGGGTTCTCTTGGTCTTCAGCATTGACTTGTACTGAGTGCAAGTCAATCAATTAGCCACTTGCTTTTGCCTTGCGGGCTATAAATTGTGGGGACATGTATTTTAGCGATAGGTCATAGGGGTTTGGAGCCTGTTACCTGGGTTGGTTATGGGGGAGAGTGTAGAGTTGAAGGGGTGTATGCATTTGCACATATACTATGAAAATTTATAATTTTATCCCTCTATTTATTTATTGGCTATTGTGGTGATGTAGTAGGAATTTGTTGGGATGAGGTTTTCACTTCCTGATCTTTGAAGAATCTAAACATGCATTGTGGAATCTTGTATTGCATTAAATATGGACAATGTTTGTCTTTACCATTTGTTATTTCTCACTCTATGGTACTTAAAGTTATGCCATGTGCTTGTCAAGCTGTCCCTTTATGTAATGTCTTAAATTAAAACCCTTCGTTGAGATAACAATAGAAGGAGATAATCAGCGCCAGTGGATTCTTTATATCTTGTTGTGTGGGTTGTTTTAGTTCTAACTCCGAGGTTACTATTCAGGTATACATTATTGGGAAAGGCAAAATTGAATTGTCCTTCAGATCTGCATTGTTTATGTTGATCATCCCTCTTGTTTGTAAAATTACCTTACCCCTGAGATTTCCATCCATTTCTAGTTTGTATCTGATTTCTAGTTTCATGGCTTTTTGAAACAATACCATTTTGTGTAAATCTGGAGTCTGGACTAATGTTAGCATGTTTGACTTGTGCAGCCAAATTCTGATTCTGAAATTTGTACTGCAGGTTGTCAATAATAAAAACCAAGGATATGGGCTTCCAGCTGATATATGGAGTCTGGGATGCACTGTGTTGGAGATGTTAACCCGTCAGATTCCATATTCTGAATTGGAATCTGTGAGTACTATTTGTGGCACTTCTTTATACACTATCATATTATGTTGCCAATTTTTCCTTGAGAGATTTATAGATAACTTGAGACTTCTACTTCTTGGTAGTTATGTTCTTGCATTAGCTAGTTTATGCATAAACTGCTTAATTTTATGATTCATTCCATTGCACCATTACACGCTGCCATTTTTTTAATTACTTTCAACAACTTATCTTTCTGTAACTCAACAGATGCAGGCATTATTTAGGATTGGTAGAGGTGTTCCTCCACTTGTTCCTGATTCTCTCTCAAATGATGCGCGGGACTTTATCCTGCAATGCCTACAAGTTAATCCAAATGATCGCCCTACTGCTGCCATGCTCTTAGACCATCCATTTGTGAAGAGGCCTCTCCCAACGTTCTCGGGTTCAGCATCTCCCTATATTGGCCGTCGATTTTAGAAATTTTTGGTTCATTTTGATGATGAGAGATAAGTAAGTTTTCTTTATTTTCATATAGCTCTTCTCGTAACCCTGAACAATGATGTTGATTCAAAAGGCAGACATTTATCTGTTAAAGCTCCTTTTTTGAGAAATAATACTGTCAGAGGGTTACATTGGTGTCTCTGGGTGACAAACAACCTGAGATCATTAAGTGCTTGCTGTTGGGATGTCTGACATCCTTTTTCTTTTTTCTTTTTCCATGTAAACAATCAATAATGTGATTTTGACCCGAGATCTTCCACTTTCTAATTGGAGCCATGACCTGACTGGACTGGCAACAGATTGTACAAGTTATTTGTCATGAAACTTGTACCATGGTTGTTCTCGATAGAACTTTTAATTTGTCCATGCCTCGTTGGGACATGAATCTGCATCTGAGATTGTTCTTGTTGATCTTGAGGCTTTGTTCTTTTCCTTTATCATCATGCCAATTTTGCCCACTGATTGCCCGTTGGGACATGAATCTGCATCTGAGATTATTCTTGTTGAGCTTGAGGCTTTGTTCTTTTCCTTTACCATCATGTCAATTTCGCCCACTGATTTGATAAGTTTGCTATTGGAAACAGTTCTGTCCATGACGAAGCAAACGGGACCTTTATATGACAATACTACTCCAGTTGGATGACATGGTCGTGGACACTGATCGACAGGAGGCAACCACGGATTCAGATTCTGTAGGCTCGAAGTCTGCATGCTTATAATTTCTGAATTGAACTTGAAGCATTGGTGGGGTGGGGGGGTCGGGGGTTATAAGAACAAGGAACCCTCGTTTTCCCTGCTCTGAAGATTCGGCATCACAGAGCGACGAACAGCTTCAATTACTATTTTTTTACTTGTGGAAAAAATAAACTCTTGATGTCAACTTTTGCAACATTGCAAGTACTTGGGTTCATTTCTATTTTTATCGGGGAAGTTGCCCCTTGTAATAGCAAGGTTTGAGAGCAATTGTTGTAGGGATAGGGAAGCGTGCACTATTTGTATATATCATCATTATTGTAGCCATTGTATCATTTTATTTTTTTCCTTTGTTACTTTCTTTTTGTTCATATTATATTCCAAATAATTTCTTTGCCTATAAAATAAACTAAGCTCTTCCACAAGAATGTTCATTTCTTAGGTTGCACCAAGCCTGATTGGGGTGGGCTGTGCCAAGCTCTTTGCTTGAATGGCTTTTTTTGGATCTGATTTTTCAGTAACCTTAGCTTTTGCTCGATCCACGGAACTGGGTTAGGGAGAGGGGAGTGGTGCCAATCCTCTAATGATGTCTTCTTTTGTTTTTTTTTTTTTTAAGCCTAGGAAAACTGATGACAGATTGATATTCATCCAAAAACATGGTGGTGAAGTGCGATTTAAGATCATTGAGTGGTGACTTTTAGGAAATTGTAACTCCTTCAGTGGCAAGAAATGACTACTATGCTGGGAAATGACTAAAATGCTAAGGAAATTGTGGACTTGTTTTTCGGTGTTCTAATTTTTTTTTTAAATTTTAACTGAGAATTGAAAAGATAATTTAAAAACATAAAAACAAATAAATGGCATAAAGAGTTGTAAACTCTAATAAAATATTAAAGAAAAAGAAGAAAAAAAAATGTAAATTGACACAACCAAAAGATTAATTTCTCTCAAGTATAGGAGTGTTGAAATAATAAATAACTCGACAAGATCGGGATCGAACCATATGTAGGTTAATTATATAAATTATAAACAATAATATAACAACAACAGTAGTAGTAGTAGTAGTAGTAGTAATAATAATAATAGAAGAAGAAAAGGAAGAAGAAGAAAAGGAAGAAAAGGAAGAAAAAGAAGTTGATGAGAATTTTGAGATGGAAGATTAATGAAAGGATTAAATAATGATAACAACAAATGTCAAGGTTAGAGGATCCACTAATGGTATTTCAAACAAGTATACTATAAACTTTTATTACTCAAATGGAAACCACACATAGAGGAGGTTTTAATCAGATTATAAATTATTAACAGGATTACATTAGTTATCTTATTTGAATAATGCTAATACTTGTATATGTTGTTAGGTATTCATGATTATAACTTATGTTAATAACAAATCAAATTCCTTTCATAGTATAGGTGTCAGTTATATCATACGGTTTGTGTTATGAAAGTGCAAAACATTTGTTTTACCAAGTGTTATACAACATAAATCTAGATTAGTCATTTAACAAGCAAAATATTAAAAAGTGAATAAAATAACAAATACAAAATATATTAGTTTCAAATATTAAAGTTCATGTTGAGTTTACGCTATACTTATTCTTACACTATTAGTGTAACCTTTTCATCTTGACATAATAAACTTAGCTAAACATAATGAAGAAGAGAAACATAAATATACAAGATAAGAACATAAATAAGATAAAAGTTAACAAAGTAAAGGAAAATAAATGAAAGGTATAAACAAGATATTAATGAAAGCAAAACTTAAGCATTACAAAAATACAAAGAGAGAAAGTAAGAATATGATTTTGATTTGGAAATTAAGATGTCTAAATACAAGATAAATGCCTCCTTTTATAGGCTAAAATTTAAAACTATTGATTTGATAAATAATTGATGAGTGGGTGACCACATCTTGACTTGGTAACAATCCTTATCTTTTTGTCTGAATAAAATATCATTGATAATGTCAGAATGAGAGCCACCTGTACTCATGAAAGTTCTAGAAAATTGTCTCAGCTTTCCAGGAAAAAAATGAGATCATTTGGACTTCTATAACTCAAGAAATGGGCTGAACATTGAACAATGTTTGGGCTACAGGACAAATTCAAACTTATTTGTTATTGCTATAATTTGAATTTGAAAATGACTTTTTTTAAATCTTGGAATCTCATGAAAGTTGTAGGCCTTTGTCTTATCTTTTCATCCATATAAAATGGACTTAAATTCAAGATCTATAGCTTCAGATATGACCGAATTACTGAACAGTGTTTCAGTTTGGACTACATCAACATCTCTTTTCTAAGTTTGCCCCTCTCTTTGTCCTTTCAATTTCACTATTTAAACTCATCAATCAATCCTTTTATTTATGTGATAGACTTGTATTTAAGATGAATATTTACCATAAATTAAAGTTTATCAATCAATCCTTTCATTTATGAGATAAACTTGCATTTAAGATGAACATTTACTATAAATTAAAGGTATCTTATATTATTAGATATGTTATTATAAAATATGCTTTAGTTAAGGAGTTAGTGATACTTTAAGTGCAAAATAATGATATAAAACCTTGATAAAAATGAACTTTTAAGTACTAATCACACCCCCTAACTAACTTATTACTAGTCCCTAATAATCAAAGCGTTAAAATAGAAAACTAATTTTCTAATTCCACAAAACAAGACATTCATCATTCAACTTCCATTAATCTATCAAGATAAACAAACTCTTATTAAATTTATATATTTGCTTAATACCTCTTAAAAAAAATATTAATAAACCTCTCTTTTATGCTCAATATATCAACACATAGTTATGAGGTTTTTCTTGGAAGAAAATAAATTTTTTATTCTAATGTTTAAGGTTAACTACTTTGAGCTGAGATTATTATTTTTTTCTTTTTTTAATATATATACATATAACTTAAAACATAATGCATCTTTAACCCATGTAACGAGTCTTTGGCTAATGACTTCCAAACCAGTTGGTGTTAGGACATTAGGTGTTAAGACACCCCTACGAGCTTAGTAACTCGGGTTGCAGATACTGATATGTAGATAGTGTAATATTTGATTCCCTTAAGCTTTTCTTTTTAACCCATGTAACAAACGTGGGTCAATAACTTCAAAGTCAGTTGACTTTAGGGTATTAGGTGTTAAAACACCCCTTTAGGCTTAATTGCTGATTAATATTTAAAAATGTATTTTTATTGAGGTTTTATATTATCATTTTACACTTGAAGTATCAATAACCCCTTAATTAAAGCATGTTTTATAATAACATATCTAATAATATAAGATACCTTTAATTTATTATAAATGCAAGCCTATCACATAAATAAAAAGATTGATTAATGAGTTTAAGAACTGAAATTGAAAGGACAAAGAGATGCAGGTGTAATTCAAACAGGAGTACTATTCAGTAATAGGATCATATCTAGAGCTGTAGATCTTAGATTTAGGTCTACTTTATATGGATAAAAAGGTAAGACATAGACTTATAACTTTTATAGATGTCTAGTTTTAAAAAAGGTCATTTTCAAGTTCAAATTATAGCAACAACAAAGAAGTCTGAATCTGTCCTGCAACACGAACATTGTTCAGTGTTTGACCCATATTTGAAGTTTTAGAAGTCTAAATGACTCAATTTGCTTTTCTTGAAAAGCTGAGATAATTTTTTAGAACTTTTATATTTTCAAATGGTTCCAATTATGATGTTATCAATGATGTTTTGGGTAGATAAGAGAAAATAAGGATTGTCATCAAGTCAAGAGTTGACCACCCACTCATCAATTAGTCATCAAATTAATAGTTTTCAATTTTGGCCTATAAAAGAAGGCATTTGCCATGCATTTAGGCATCTTAGTTTCCAAATCAAGATAATACTCTTGCTTTTGTATTGCTTATGTTTTGCTTTCATTAATATCAAGTTTATGCCTTTCATTTCCTTTCCTTTACTTAGTTAACTTTTATCTTATTTATATTCTTATTTTGTTTATTTATTTTTCTTTCATTCATTATATTTAACTAAGTTTATAATGTTAAGGTGAAAATGTTACATTAATGGTGTAATAATAAGTATAATGTAAACTCAATATGGACCTTAATGTTTGATACTAATATGTTTTGTATATGTTATCTTGTTCACTTTTAATACTTTGGTTGTTGAATGGTTAATCTAGATTTATGTTGTATAACACTTGGTATAACAAATACTTGATACTTTCATAGCTCATACTGTATCGTATAATCGACACTTGAGCTATGAAAGGAACTTAATTTGTTGTTAACATAAGTTATAATCATAAATGCCTAACAACATTTACAAGTATTAGCATTATTCGAATAAGATAACTAATGTAATCATGTTTACAATTTATAATTTGATTGGAACCTCCTTTGTGTGTGGTTTTCAATTGAATAATAAGAGTTTATACTATACTTGTTTGACATACTATTAGTGACTGCTCTAACATTAATATTTGTTGTTATCATTGTTTAATCTTTACATTGATCTTTCATCTCAAAGTTCTCATCAACTTTTCCTTCTTTTTCTTTTTCTTCTTATTCACTACTACTACTACTATTATTATTATTATTATTATTATTATTATTATTATTATTATTATTATTATTACTATTTACTAGTACTATTATTAGTATTATTATTGTTGTTGTTGATATATGATTATTGTTTATAATTTATACAATTAACCTCCATGTGGTTCGACCTTAGTCTTGCTGGGTTATTTATTACTTCGACACTCCTACACTTAGGAGAAGACATCAATCTTTTAGTAGTGTCAAGTTTTTGGTGTCATTGATAGGGAGGTAAATTCATGTACAAATTATAATATTTATTTTATTTTTCTTTTCACTTTTCTTATATCTAACTTTGTTTCTTTTGTTTTCTTTTTTCTTTTATTCTATTCCTAGACGTGCATAAGAGTGTGGTAACGTACATTGATATGTAATGAAAGTTTTAAAGATAAAGACCCTGATAAAGCACCGGAGTACTTAGACTTGTTAGCTAAAAATGCTCAAAATTAGGACACCGCAGGTACTTATAAGGCACTGAGTAAAACTCAACCTCATACATCTAATAAAGGTGTGTATAACCTTAGGAAAATTATAACCTTAGGGAAGATCATGACTTTCAAGCCAAGTTTGCATCTTTAACTAGAAAAGTCGAGGTACTAGAATTGAAAAAGAGTGGTCAATTAAAATCTATTTAAGACATTGCATGTCAAATTTGTGAAACCAATGAATATTCAACCAATGACTGTCCAACTTTTCCTTGTTTTAAGGAATGTCTTCATGACAAGTCCATATTTTAAACAGTTTTCAAAGGCCCAATCACAACCCATACTCATAAACGTATAATCTTGGTTGGAGAAATCACTTAAATTTCAGTTGGAAGAGTGATACACAAACTTCATAGCCATCGTTTTAAGGACATTATAATTTTCAAAATTCTCATAGATATGCATCTCCTTATGCTGCACCTTCTAGAAGAAATTTTAAGGAAACATTATATGTATTCATTGAAAATCAAGAGATAATTAATACTTAACTTGCTCAAAGCATGTTAGATTTTAAAGATACTTTTACAAAATTAACATGTGCTATAAGTTTCCAAGAGAAAGGTAAGTTCTATCTCAACCACAACAATATCCCAAGGGGCAATATAATGCAAATGCAAGTAGTTTTGAAAGCCAACATTTGGATCAAGTCAAATAAGTCAATCTTTGAGGGTACGATTATCGAAAAACTCACTCTTGAACTTTATAAGAAAGATGATGAGTCAATCTTTGAGGGTAAATAAGGGGTTGAATCTGAATATTATAAAGAAAAGACTAATTCTCTCTCAGCATTTCTATTTCCTCATGCTATGACTAAATAAAAAAAAGTCAATCACAACTCAAAAATCTTTGAAACTTTCAAACAGGTAAGGATCAATATATCTTTACTGGATGCTATTAAACAAGTTTCTTCTTATGCTAAATTTTTAAAAATCTATGCATTGTGAAAAGAAAATTAAATGTAAAAAATAAAGCCTTTTTAGCCAAACAAATAAATATTATTTTTCAAAACAATAATGCTTTGAATTACAAAGACCCTGGTTGTCCTACAATTTCTTGCTTTATTAGAGAATATAAAATTAAAAGAGCATTACTTGATCTTGGAGCCAGTGTGAATTTACTTTCATATTTAGTTTTTCAAAGTCTTAATCTAGGTGAGTTAAAACCAACTTCTGTAACTCTCTTACATGCCGATAGATCTATAAAAGTGCCTAAAGAAATAATCAAAGATGTGTTAGTATAAGTCGATAAATTCATTTATCTTGTGGATTTTGTTTTCTTGGATACACAACCTATTGAAGCATGTAATTCATTTCTTGTTATTTTAGGACATCCATTTCTTACAACTTCTAACGCATTGATTAATTGTAGGAATGAACTAATGAAGCTATCATTTGAAAACATGACATTGGAGATGAATATTTTTAACATTTTCAAGGAACTTAGAGATGATAATGATTTACAAGAAGTAGATCATATTAAAGAATTAGTTTATGATCAATTTGAATCTACCGTGAGTGAAACAGAGTTTGATGAATATGAAGCTGTGCAAATGATTTATTTCCAGGAAGAAATCATAAATGAAAAAGCCACCAAAAGTATTGATGCGGATCTTTTGTCAAGAGTGACAATAGATTCGACATCTAACATCACACTAATTGATGATTACTTTCCTAACAAATTTTTACTTTCTCTTTGTCCAATGTTTTGGTATGATAAAAATATCAATTTTCTTAATTCAAAAGATTTGACAGCTCATTGGAGTACCCAAGACAAATGAAAGTTTTTGAACAAAGTGAAGAACTTTTATTGGGATAACCCTAACTTATTCAAATATTGTGTTGATCAAATATTTCAAAGATGCATTCCTGACAATAAGGTAAGTGGTGTCATTAAATTTTGTCATTTTGAAGCATGTGAGAATCATTTCTC
Source organism: Populus pruinosa (assembly GCA_026413675.1). Classification (NCBI taxonomy): domain Eukaryota; kingdom Viridiplantae; phylum Streptophyta; class Magnoliopsida; order Malpighiales; family Salicaceae; genus Populus; species Populus pruinosa. Next base: position 23,519,713 of record CM048596.1, read on the forward strand.
GTAAAAAAAAAACAACTATGAAAATCTTTCAAAATGGATTTATTGGCCCACCATATTTAAGGATATGCATACATTCTGCAAAACTTGTGAAAATTATCAAAAAGTTGATACTAGTAAAAACAATTTTGCTTTATAATTCTTGACGCCATTTATTCCTTAAGAGCTAAGATTAAGATGGAGAAGTCTATTTATTGAGAAATATATGTATCCTTATAGGGCCTTTGATATTGAGAATTCAAAAAATAACAATGTTTTTAAGGTAAATGAACATCGTTTGAAAGCTTACTTTGATAATTTTTCTAGTGAAAATCAATCCATTGGTTTGAATGATCCTGTAGATAAAGATTGATTATTTTATTTTTTCTCATATTATTTTTATGTTTTTTTTATGACTCTTGATTTCCTAATCTCTCTCACCTAAGTTAAATGATGGATAACGGTACTCTGTGACTTAATTTGGTTCTTTTAGTTTCCCATGATAATTGATATTTGTGTATATATTTATTCAATTCTTTGTTGTTTTTTTTCTTTGCATCTCTTTTCCACTTCTCATCTTTAAAAATGGACATGACTTTTGAAAAATTGAAAAAATATTATCCCACTTTGCCTTAAAATATGAATATAAAAATTTACCGAGTTAGGTATGTAAGATTAATATTGTTAATGAACTATGAAACTTCTGAAGAGATTCGCAGGCTAATTAAAGCAAAGATATGATTATCAGGTGAATCCTCCAATTCCTTCATTACACATATGTCTGGAATAGGTAAAAATACTTTTACAAAAAACGGTATAAGTAATGCAATATGTCGTTCTTTAGAAATGGTAATGCAACATGTTGTTCTTTAGAAATGGTATTTGTAAACCATGAAAATAAAGTTCTATTCATTAAGGATGGTCTAAGTAAGGGGTTTTTAGATAATTTTCTATTGACTCTTGAGACGTATCTTAGTGGAGATATGCATCATGCAATTCATGATTTATGACCACTATTCCATAAAGAACATGCTCGACATAGTCTTGGAAATCTAATTAAAAAAGACCATGTTTGTCGGTTTTTGAGAAAATTGAATGGGAAGCCTATCCTCGACCCATAGAAGATGTTTAAACCGTTCTTAGACGTAAAACTAAGGGAAGATATGAGCCAGAATCACAACTATGATTTCAGTCTTAGTTTGTAAAAACTTGTGTCTTTTAGTTTTATTAATAACATATTACTTGTGTTTTGTGGTTCTTATATTTGTTTAAGTGTGTTTCAGTTTGCTAGTGTTTGGTGTTTCAGGTAATGCCTTTTATACTCTATCTTTCTACCTTAGAACATTGAGGAAATGTCTAATTTTGGTTGAGGGGAGAGGGTATTAGTTGATATAAAAAAAAACTAACTGTATTTTTTTTTCATAAACCATTTGCAAACTATTGTTACTAAGATGACATAGTAAGAAGGAATTTTATTGACTCTTGAGACGTATTTTAATTAACATTTTTCAAGGGTTATTTGCAATATTCATAATAAGGTCTATCAAAATACTTCTTGAAATATTCAGGTTTACACTTTCTTGTATTGTTATCACTTAATTTTGCTCATATACTCATTTAACAAGCACTCTTAAACCTTTATTTTCACACACACACACACACACACACTTTAACATATGATTATGGATTGTATGATTAATACTTAAAAGTATATTTTTATCAAGGTTTTATATCATCATTTTGCACTTGAAGTATCAATAACTCCTTAACTAAAACATGTTTTATAATAACATATCTAATAATATAAGATACCTTTAATTTGTGGCAAAAGTTCATTTTAAATATAGGCCTATCACATAAATGAAAGGATTGATTGATGACATTAAGAACTGAAATTAAAAGGATAAAGAGATGACCAAACTTAGAAAAGAGATGTTGGTGTAGTCCAAACCAGAACACTGTTTGGTAATTAGATCATATATGGAGCTGTAGATCTTGAATTTAGGTTTACTTTATATCGATGGAAAGGTAAGACGTAGGCCTACAACTTTTATATGGAGCCCACGATTTAAAAAGGCCATTTTTAAGTCCAAATGATAGCAACAACAAAGAAGTTTGAATCTGTCCTATAGCCCACACACTATTCAGTGTTTGACCCATGATTAGTACTTAAAAGTGCATTTTTATCATGGTTTTATATCGTCATTTTGTACTTGAAGTATCAATAACTCCTTAACTAAAACATGTTTTATAATAATATATCTAATAATATAAGATATCTTTAATTTGTGGTAAATGTTCATTTTAAATGCAGGTCTATCACACAAATGAAAGGATTGATTGATGACTTTAAGAACTTAAATTGAAAGGGTAAAGAGATGACCAAACTTAGAAAAAAGATGTCGGTGTAATCCAAACCGGAACACTGTTCGGTAATTGGGTCATATCTAGAGCTATAAATCTCAGATTTAGGTCCACCTTATATGGATGGAAAGGTAAGACATAGGCCTACATTTCATATGGAGCTCAAGATCTAAAAAGGCCATTTTCAAGTCCAAATTATAGCAACAACAAAGAAGCCCGAATCTGTCCTCCAGCCCGAGCACTGTTCAATATTTTGACCATATCTGGAGTTCTAGAAGTCAAAAGGAGCTAACGTTTTTACATAAGAAAGCTGAGACAATTGCCTATAACTTGCATGTTTTTGACTGGCTCCAATTTTGACGTTATAAATGACGTTTTGGGCAGACAAGAGAAGATAAGGATTATCACCAAGTCAAGAGTTGGCCACCCAATCATCAATTAGTCATCAAATCAATAGCTCTCAATTTTGGCCTATAAAAGGAGGCATTTGCCATGCATTTAGGCATCTTGGTGTCTAGATCAAGATCATGTTTTTGCTTTCTCTCTTTGTATTTTTTGTATTGCTTATGCTTTGCTTTCATTAATATTAAGTTTATGCCTTTCATTTTCTTTCCTTTACTTAGTTAGCTTTTATGTTCTTATTTTGTTTATCTATTTTTCTTTCTTTCATTATGTCTAGCTAAGTTAACTATTTCAAGGTGAAAAGGTTACACTAATGGTGTAGAATAAGTATAATGTAAACTTAATATGAACTTTAATGTTTGATACTAACATATTTTATATTTGTTATCTTGTTCACTCTTTAATACTTTGCTTGTTAAATAACTAATCTTGATTTATGTTGTATAAGAATTGGTACAACAAATGCTTGGCACTTTCATAGTTCATATTGTATGGTATAACCAACACCTGAGCTATGAAAGAAACTTAATTTGTTGTTAACATAAGTTATAATCGTGAATGCTTGACGAGATTTACAAGTATTAACATTAATCGAATAAGATGACTAATGTAATCATGTTAACAATCTATAATATGATTGGAACCTCCTTTATGTGTGGTTTCCAATTGAATAATAAGAGTTTATATTATACTTTTTTGACATATCATTAGTGGAATCTCTAACCTTGACATTTGTTATTATCATTGATTAATCGTTACATTAATATTCCTTGTCCAAGTTCTCATCATCATTTTCTTCTTCTCTTTCTTTATTATTATTATCATTTACAAATAGATCATATTGACGAATTAGTTTATGATCAACTTGAATCTACTTTAAGTAAAAATGAATTGGATGAAACTGAAGATTTGCAAATGATTTATTTTGAGCAAGAAATCACTGATGAAACAAACACCGAAAATGTTGATACGAATCTTTTGTCAACAGTGACAACAGATTCGACATCTGACATCACACCAATCGATGATTACTTTCCTAACGAATCCTTACTTTCTCTTAGTCCAATGCCTTGGTATGATAAAAATATCAATTTTCTTGCTTTAGAAGATTTGCCAGCTGATAAGAGTACCCAAGACAAAGAAAAGTTTTTGAATGAAGTGAAGAGCTTTTATTATGATGACCCTAACTTATTCAAATATTGTCCTGATCAAATATTTCAAAGATTCATTCCCGACAATGAGGTAAGTAGTGTCATTAAACTTTGTCATTCTGAAGCATGTGGAAGTTATTTCTCGTTAAAAAAGACAGCTACAAAAATCTTTCAAAATGGATTTTATTGGCCCACCATGTTCAAGGACATGCATGCATTCTACAAAACTTGTGAAAATTGTCAAAAAGTTGATACTGGTCAAAAAGTTTTGTTTTATAATTCTCAATTCTATGCATTGTCTAGAGAGCTAAGATCAAGATAGAGCAATCTTTATGGGGCTTGTGATATTGAGAATTCAATGAATGACAATGTTTTTAAGGAAAATGGACATCATTTGAAAGCTTACTTTGATAATTTTCCTAGAGAAAATGAATCAACTGGTTTGAATGATCTTGTAGATAAAGGTTGGTTATTTTGTTTTTCTTACATTGTTTTTGTGTTTCTTTTTGAGTGATTTTTGTTAGTTTCCCTCACCCCGGTCAAATGGCGGACAACAGTACTCCATGACTTAAGTCGGTTCTTTTAGTTTCCCATAATAACTGATATCTGTGTATATATTTGTGCAATTCTTTGAATCTCTCTTCTAATTTTCATTTGAAAATGGACACTAATCTTGAAAAATTGAAAAAGTATTTTTCCGCTTTGCCTCAGAATGCAATTACAAAAATTTACTGTCCTAGATGTGCAAGATTGAGATTGTTAATGAATCATGGAATTCCTGAAGATATTCGCTGGTTGATTGAAGCAAAGGTCCGATTATTAGGTGAGTCCTCTAACTCCTTCATTTCACACATGCCTGGAATAAGTAAAAGCACTTTTGCAAAGAATCGTCGTGCAAAACAACTAAAAGTCTGTCATCAATATGCTAGATGGACTTGTAATACACAATGTCGTTCTTTAGGAATGGTATCTATAAACCGTAAAGATAAAATACAATTTATTAAGGATGGTATGAGTAAGGTGTCTTTAGATAATCTTCTATTGACTCTTGAGACGCATCCTAATGCAGATGTGCATCGTGTAATTCATGATTTATGACCATTATTTCATAAAGAACGTGATTGACTTAGTCTTGGGAATCTGACTAAAAAAGACCCTGTTTGCCAGTTTTTAAGAAAACTGGATGACAAACCTATCCCCGACCCATGGAGGGCGTTTAAGCCGTTCTTGGACGTAAAACCAAGGGAAGATGTGAGCCACAATCATAACTGCGGTTTGAATTTTTGTTTGTAAAAGCTTGTGTCTTTTGGTTTTATTAATAGCATAATATTAGTGTTTTGTTTCTTATTTTTGTTTCAGTGTGTTTCAGGTTTGTCGGTGTTCGTTATTTCAGGTGATATCTTCTATACTCTATCTTTTTACCTTAGAACATTGAGGACAATGTCTTGTTTTCGTTGGGGGGAGAGGGTAGTAGTTGATAAAAAAAAATTATTTTTCATTTCATAAAACATGTGCATAATTGTTGTTACTAGGATGACAGAGTAAAGGAGCTCTTTTGTTTACGTGACTTTTGAGAGGCATCTTAGTAACCATTCTTAACAAGGTCTATTATAATACTTCTTGAAATATTCAGGTTTACAAACTCTCGCATTGTTATCGCTTCATTCTGCTCGTATACTTATTTAACATGTATTCTTAAACCTTAATTTACACACACACACTTTAACATATGATTGTGGGTTGCATATTGGATTATTACATTATTTATGTTCTTTTGTTAAAGGTAACAACTAAAGGAAAGGGATTGTATATAATTAAGAAAAAAAAAGAAAAAAGAAAAAAAATGATGATAATAAAAATATAGATAAGTTTGGTTTCGTAGCCTCCCTAACCTAAGCAATTAAGCCTGAAGGGGTGTTTTAACACCTAATACCCTAAAGTCAACTAACTTGGGAGCTATTGGCCCAACGCTTGTTATATGGGTTGAGGAGAAAAGTTTAAAGGAATCAAACATTGCACTATCTACATATCAGTATCTGCGACCCGAGTTACTAAGCTCGTAGGGGTGTCTTAACACTTATTGCCCTAAGACCAACTGGTCTAGGAGTCATTAGCTGAAATCTTGTTACATGGGTTAAAGATGCATGATGTTTTTAAATTATATGTATATACATTTTTTTTAAAAAAAAAGAAAAAAAAGAAGATAAAAATAATAATCCCAACCCAAGGAAGTTAACCTTAAACATTAGAGCAAAAATTTTGTTTTCTTCCAAGAAAAGCCCCATCATTATGTGTTGATACATTGAGCACAAAAGAAAGGTTTATTAATATCTTGTTAAGAGGTATTGAGCAGATATATAAATTTAATGAGAGTTTGTTTATCTAGATAGATTAATGAAAGTTAAATGATGAATACCTTGCTTTATGGAATTTGCAAATTATTTTTCTATTTTAACGCTTTGATTACTAAGGACTAGTAATAAGCTAGTTGGGGGGGTGTGATTAATACTTAAAAGTGTATTTTTATCATGGTTTTATATCATCATTTTGTACTTGAAGTATCAATAACTCCTTAACTAAAACATGTTTTATAATAATATATCTAATAATATAAGATACCTTTAATTTATGGTAAATGTTCATTTTAAATGTAGGCCTATCACATAAATGAAAGGATTGATTGATGACTTGAAGAACTTAAATTGCAAGGGCAAAGAGATGACCAAACTTAGAAAAGAGATGTCGGTGCAATCCAAACCGGAACACTGTTCGGTAATTGGGTCATATCTGGAGCTTAGTAACTCGGGTCGCAGATTGGACATAAATCTTAGATTTAGGTCCACTTTATATGGATGGAAAGGTAAGACATAGACCTACAACTTTCATATGGAGCCCAAGATCTAAAATGGTCATTTTCAAGTCCAAATTATAGCAACAACAAAGAAGCCCGAATCTGTCCTCCAGCCCGAGCACTGTTTAGTATTTTGACCATATCTGGAGTTCTAGAAGTCAAAAGGAGCTAACGTTTTTACATAAAAAAGCTGAGACAATTTCCTACAACTTGCATGTTTTTGACTGGCTCCAATTTTGACGTTATAAATGACGTTTTGGGCAGACAAGAGAAGATAAGGATTGTCACCAAGTCAAGAGTTGGCCACCCAATCATCAATTAGTCATCAAATCAATAGTTCTCAATTTTGGCCTATAAAAGGAGGCATTTGCCATGCATTTAGGCATCTTGGTGTCCAGATCAAGATCATGCTTTTGCTTTCTCTCTTTGTATTTTTTGTATTGCTTATGCTTTGCTTTCATTAATATTAAGTTTATGCCTTTCATTTTCTTTCCTTTACCTAGTTAGCTTTTATATTCTTATTTTGTTTATCTATTTTTCTTTCTTTCATTATGTCTAGCTAAGTTAACTATGTTAAGGTGAAAAGGTTACACTAATGGTGTAAGAATAAGTATAATGTAAACTTAATATGAACTTTAATGTTTGATACTAACATGTTTTATATTTGTTATCTTGTTCACTCTTTAATACTTTGCTTGTTAAATAACTAATCTTGATTTATGTTATATAACACTTAGTACAACAAATGCTTGTCACTTTCATAGTTCATATTGTATGGTATAACCGACACCTGAGCTATGAAAGGAACTTGATTTGTTGTTAACATAAGTTATAATCATGAATGCTTGACGAGATTTACCTTAAACGTTAGAATGCTTGACGAGATTTACCTTAAAATAAGAAAAAAAAAGATAATAAAAGAAAAAAAATAATTCCAACCCAAGAAAGTTAACCTTAAACGTTAGAACAAAAATTTTGTTTTCTTCCAAGAAAACAAAATAACTATGTGTTGATATATTAAGCATAAAAAAAAGGTTTATTAATATCTTGTTTAAGAGGTATTGAGCAGATGTATAAATCTAATGAGAGTTTGTTTATCCGGATAGATTAATCGAAGTTGAATGATGAATACTTTGCTTTATGGAATTTGCAAATTATTTTTTTATTTTAACGCTTTGATTATTAGGGACTAGTAATAAGCTCGTTGAGGGGTGTGATTAGTGCTTAAAAGTATATTTTTATCAAGGTTTTATATCATCATTTTGCACTTGAAGTATCAATAACTCCTTAACTAAAGCATGTTTTATAATAACATATCTAATAAAATAAGCTACCGTTAATTTATGGTAAATGTTCATTTTAAATTTAGGCCTATCACATAAATGAAAGGATTGATTGATGACTTTAAGAACTGAAATTGAAAGGACAAAGAGATGGCCAAACTTAGAGAAGAGATGCTGGTATAGTCCAAACCAGAACACTATTCAGTAATTGGGTGATATCTGGAGTTGTAGATCTTGAATTTAGGTCTACTTTATATGGATGGAAAGGTAAGACATGGGCCTACAACTTTCATATGTAGCGTTCTAGAAGACTAAATGACCTCCATTTATTTTGTTGGAAAGTTCAAAAAATTTCCTACAGCTTTCATGTTTTCAAATGGTTCTAATTCTGACATTATCAATGATATTTTTGGCAGACAAGAGAAGATAATAATTGTCACCAAGTCAACAATTGGCCACCCACTTATTAATTAGTCATCAAATCAATAGTTCCTAATTTTGGCCCGTAAAAGGAGGCATTTGCCATGTATTTAGATATCTTGGTTTTTAGATCAAGATCGTGCTCTTGCTTTCTCTCTTTATATTTTTGTATTGCTTATGTTTTGTTTTTATTAATATCAAGTTTATGCCTTTCATTTCTTTTCCTTTACTTAGTTAACTTTTATCTTATTTATGTTTTTATGTTGTTTATTTATTTTTTTCTTTTATTATGTTGAGTTAAGTTTATTATGTCAAGGTGAAAAGGTTACACTAATGGTGTAAGAATATGTATAGTGTAAACTTAACATGATTGATACTAACATGTTTTGTATTTGTTATCTTATTCACTCTTTAATACTTTGTTTGTTAAATAACTAATCTAGACTTATGTTGTATAACACTTGGTACAACAAAAGCTTGACACTTTCATAGCCCAAACTATATGGTATATCTGACACCTGAGCTATGAAAAGAACTTGATTTATTGTTAACATAAGTTATAATCATGAATGCATGACAACATTTACAAGTATTAGTATTATTCAAATAAGATAACTAATGTAATCATGTTAACAATTTATAATATGATTGGAATCTCCTTTGTGTGTGGTTTTTAATTGAGTAATAAGAGTTTATACTATACTGGTTTGACATACTATTAGTGAATCCTCTAACCTTGATATTTATTGTTATCATTGTCTAATCTTTACATTGATCTTTCATCTCAAAGTTCTCATCGACTTCTTTTTCTTTATTATTATTATTATTATTATTGTTATTATTGTTATTGTTGTTGATAATTGTTATTTATAATTTATACAATTAATCTCCATATGGTTTAACCTCGGTCTTGCTGGGTTATTTATTACTTTGACACTCCTGCACTTGGGAGAAGACATCAATCTTTTGGTCATGTTACAATTCCATATTTTTACGATTACAGAACAATGCTATATCAAATCTAGCCTTGATGTTGTCTTTTGTCTTCCCCTTCACATCCATAACAATGTTGAAAATGTTCTTTTCAATACACATGACATCAAGGTTATTGTGGAGAAGATTAATCTTCTAATAAGAAAACTCCCAAAAGATACTTCGCTTCACCCAATTATGGGTCAAACCAAAACCAGAAAACTTATGCTTACTTGATTAGAGACCAAACACAATGTCACTATACTCTAACACAACATTATGTAATTCTTCACCAGAAAGATGAGGGGGGTGCAACATCCTTTTCAAATTTACCAACAAAGAAATCCTTTATGTTCTTTTTGTACTTATGATTTGGCAGCAAGAAACAATGGTGATAGTAAAAAAAATAAACTTTACTCCTGTTCGTTAGCATGAATGTCTTGTTGTTCTCTAGACAATATGGACATGCTAGTTTTTCATATGTGCTCCAACCAGAAACCATTCTATAAGTTGGGAAATCATTGATAGTCCATATCAAAGCTGCACGCATAACATAATTTTATTTTCTCGAGATATAATAAGTCAAAGCTCCTGATGACCATAGCTACGTCAACTTATCAATCAATGGTCAAAGACAAACATCTATATTCCACCCTAGACTGATCAGACTTGGTATGACCATAAATAAAAACATGAATTCTAGCCTCATACACATCCCTGTTGATAAGTTATAAACCATTAGTATGACCGACCTACAAGAATAAGGAGCAGCAAATTACCTAAATGGGTTGAATCTATCTATACATAACCCAAGATGCATGTTCCTTGATTCAGCTGAAAAGTGCGAATGCACACTGTTAAAGTGTTTCCATGCTTCACCATCAGAAAAATGCTGACACGATGAAAAGATTGATGTCTTCTCCTAAGTACAGGAGTGTCGAAGTAATAAATAACTCGGCAAGACCAGGGTCGAACCATAAGGAGGTTAATTGTACAAATTATAAATAGTAATAATAATAATAATAATAATAATAATAATAATAATAATAATAATAATAATAATAATAATAATAATAATAATAATAATACTAGTAGTAGTAGTAGTAGTAGTAGTAGTAGTACCAATAATAATAATCATAATAATAATAATCATAATAATAATAAAGAAGAAGAAGAAGATGAGAACTTTGAGATGTAATATTGATGTAAGGATTAAATAATGATAATAACAATGTCAAGGTTATAGGATCCACTAATGGTATGTCAAACAAGTATAGTATAAACTCTTATTATTTAATTAAAAACCACACACAAAGGAGGTTCCAATCAGATTATAGATTGTTAATATGATTATATTAGTCATCTTATTCAATTAATGCTAATACTTGTAAATCTCATCAAGTATTCATGATTATAAATTATAAATTATAAATCAAGATTAGTCATTTAACAAGCAAAGTATTAAAGAGCGAACAAGATAACAAATATAAAACATATTAGTATCAAACATTAAAGTCCATATTAAGTTTACACTATACTTATTCTTACACCATTAGTGTAACCTTTTCATCTTGACATAATAAACTTAGCTAGACATAATAAAAGAAAGAAAAATAAATAAACAAAATAAGAACATAAATAAGATAAGAGTTAACCAAGTAAAGGAAAGGAAATGAAAGGCATAAACTTAATATTAATGAAAGTAAAGCATAAACATTACAAAAAATACAAAGAGAGAAAGGAAAAGCATGATCTTGATCTGGAGACTAATATGCCTAAATTCATGACAAATGCCTCCTTTTATAAGCCAAAATTAAGAACTATTGATTTGATGACTAATTAATGAGTGGATGACCAACTCTTGACTTGGTGACAATCCTTATCTTCTCTTGTCTGTCAAAAACATCATTGATAACGTCAAACTTGAAGCCACTTAAAAACATGAAAGTTGTAGGCAATTGTCTCAGCTGTCTTGTGTAAACAATTCAGCTCATTTTGACTTCTAGAACTCCCACTATGGCCAAAATACGGAACAGTGCTCAGGTTGGAGGACAGATTCGGTCTTCTTTGTTGTTGCAATAATTTGGACTTGAAAATGGCCTTTTTAGATCTTGAGCTCCATATGAAAGTTGGAGGCCTATGTTTTACCTTTCCATCCATATAAAGTAGACCTAAATCTGATAACTATAGCTCCAGATATAACCCAATTACCCAATAGTGTTCCGGTTTGAATTGCACCGACATCTCTTTTCTAAGTTTGGTCATCTCTTTATCATTTCAATTTCAGTTCTTAAATTCATCAATCAATCCTTTCATTTATGTGATAAGCCTGCATTTAAAATAAACATTTACCATAAATTAAAGGTATCTTATATTATTAGATATATTATTATAAAACATGTTTTAGTTAAGGAGTTATTCATACTTTAAGTGCAAAATGATGATATAAAACCTTGATAAAAATACACTTTTAAGTACTAATCAAATGCATCATCACTCTATTAAGGGTATGATGAGATTGGTGCCATGTCATGTGCTCAACAGTCTTTGGTGACATGAATAACCTCTATAGTTTATATGTGATTGAGAAGTATCTAAGCTTTTTATATGTCATGAAAGTCTTTCCTCTGCTAGTTCTAGGTTTGTAATGAGAATGCTCACATGTCATGTAATCAGCCAGCTCAACATTTTCAAGGTAGTATAACATATAGAAGTTAGGACATATGTCAATTTTCTGGTATCCTAAATCAAGGGATTCATCAACTTTACAAGATATAAATTCTCTTTTAGCCTGTTCCCTTCAGGTAAAATGCTTCTTGTCTATTTGATAATCTTGTCATAACCGACCTCACTCAACCTGTGATTTGACTTGATGGTGAATACCTGTGTTACGACTGATAATTTACTATGGTTCATGCAGTCATCCTATAATGGTTTCTTAGAATCTTTCAACATATAAAAAAAAACCTTATTGCATTTGCATTAGGTTCTTTTTCTATGATTGGACATTCACTAACATTACATTCACTTATTTTCATTGCATCCATAACCATATTCCTGTAAGGATTACTGGTATCATTTCTAACTTTATACATGTTGCTAGCACTAGAAGTTAATCCAACCACCTTTTCTACCATGCTTTCATTAGGAACAAATAGTTCTCTGTATGCATATCAATACAGGTAATCCTTTATGAACCCTCTGGTTAGAAGATGTATCATTACAACAACTTAAAGCATAAACTTTTTTATTTTTACACTTCCTGCATCGACACCTAATACTGCCATCAATAAAATTCCCCAAGATAGATGTCGTGAAATTAATAAAATCCTGAATCCCATTACAATAATCCATCATCCGCAATCCTTAAGGTGAGTCTAGATACATCCATAAACAATCATCCATGATTTCTATCGAACCTCTATAAAATTATGATAACAACATGTATTAATTAACTATGTTACATAAATAAACATAACAAAAATATTGGTTTGCCCCGACATTATCCAACAAATAAAAAAAATACTTATGTTAAATATTCATTATCAATTATGTCATTCTGTCGGTAAAATCATTTGAAAAAAATCCATTTTGTCGATACACTCACTAATTATTCCACTGGTGAATGTGCTCACGTCACTGTACAGAGAATCCAGTTTGAATCTCTCAATCATTCTATCGATAAAATCGTTTGAAAAAATCCATATTATTATACCATTGCAACTTTTCAAAAAGTTATATAATCCATTGGTGATAAGGTCAGTATATACTAATGGATGTATTCTATCAATATATATCGATCGTATAGTTGACGGGTATTTTCTGTCAGTCTATATTGATAAAAATAAAGATAATTAATTTTTTTAGTAAAAAATATTAATGACAAAATTTTATTGATATCTTTGTTAGTTTTCGTAGATTTTCTAGTAGTGACCACCACGATTAACTGCTGCAATGAATTATCACTTTTATATTGCGGAGGCATTTCCATTGTGTTTTCTATACTGAAAAAGCTTATAATTAGATGCAATGAGTGAACGTTGGTGGATGTGCTAGTTATTCTATTTTTTCAGCGCCAATTGTTTAAATAATATAAATAGTTGGAGTCTTTTTTCTTTTTTTCTTTTTCTCTTTTTTTTTTTTTTTGCGTGCCGATCATTCTCAGAATACCAATAACTGAGTACACTGCTGAACATTTTGAGATTCGAGTTTTCAAAGGAGTAGCAACGTATTTTGATATATTCTTCATTCAGTTGATGGACGTGTCTTAGTATTTGTCTTTGACAATAAAGGTGCTAGAAACTTCGTATTCTATTTCTTCTTACTGATGTTTTTGTATTTTTCCAATGACTGCTTTTTGCTGAATGGTTACCTCTTGTATTCTGAGGTCTGCATAGAGTAAAACTGAAGGTTTAAACACAAATTCTGTATTTTAACATGTGCCATGTAATAAATGGATTTGGATAAAATTGCAGTAGCGTGTATAATATGAATGAATTTAATCTGATCTCTCTCTCTATCATTTTAGGTTTCCCTTGGGAATGGTAAAAGTTAACAAGGTGCGATGCAAGGCTGATTGCCGGCGGCAGAGAGTGATGCCATATGTGTTGTCACCTTGCTCCCGGAAGGCTGGAAAAGATTGCCACTTGAAGAAAAAAACATTCAAAAGCTTCAGAGAAAAAAAGATTGGGAAGGTGCAACCTGCTCTATTTTTCTGGAGCATCCTCACAATGCAGTGCTTGTCCTTTGCTCCTCTTACAACAAGGGCTGCCGTCCATATATGTGTGCCACTAGTCGCCGTTTTTCCAATAGTCTAGAACAATACAAGAAATCTTGCACAAAAGTAACTACTACAGAAGGGTTCACCAAGAAAACAGTTCAATGGATCATTCAAGTTTCAGCTTGCATGCGGAGCCAGCCTATGAGAGGGTGGAGGTTCTAGAACATTTATGCCCACTTTGTCGAGGGCAGGTTAAGGGTTTGACAGTGGTGGAACCAGCTCGTAAGCATCTCAATGCCAAGAAAAGAACCTGTATGCAGAATAAGTGCTCATATGCTGGAACTTATAAGCAGCTCAGGAAGCATGTCAAGGCGAAGCACCCTTTGGCATGACACCGAGCTGTGAACGCTGTACTCGAAGAAAAATGGAAAAAGCTAGAATGTGAAAGAGAGCGAAACTATGTAATCAGCACAATTATGTCACCGAAAGCAGGGGCTCTAGTACTTGGTGATTATGTGATCGAGCCAGGGTATAGTGGTGCTCATAACGGTTACGATTCTGATTCATCCCTGGGTGATGGTTTCTTATCTTTGGGGTCGTTTGATAGAGGGCAGAGTAGTGGCACCCGCTTTCATAATGAATATCACCAGGACTCTGAGTCCCTGGATGAGGAGGATTATGGGATGCGCCGATCTGGGGCTAAGGGTTCTGCAGCAATATCTGGACGTGGTCCTTTCCTGCTTCTTGCTTAGGAACTCGAGAACTGGGGAGCACAAAGGATGGTAGCAATTCGACATAACTACTAAACATCTACAAGGCAGACTATGAATTACATGTTTTTTGTTGAAACTTGAAATACCCAATCTATATTGAACATTGGACATGTCGAAGTCTGGTGTGCATACTTGACTTCGAATTTCAACTACCTCGTTTTGGATATGTCAGATGTCTGTGTTACAGCATGACGGTTCGCTGGCAGTTTTGAAGCAACAGAGAAGAATGCAGCAGAATAAAAGACCTGACAGTTAGCAACACGTTTTGCATGTGGAGGAATTAATTCACACGTGATGTTACTTGTTAGCAAAGTAATTAATAGTTGGATTAGTTAGTTGGATGAGAAGACAATATTGTATAAATGCTGGTGTGTCAATTCCTTGGAACTCAAGTAATAACTAATGAACAATTTTCAGAATTATGCCTAAACTCTTCTCCTTACAATTTCTTCTACTTCTCCCTTTCTTTTTCTAGTACCTTGTAAGGAAACTACTTACAAATGGTGTCAAAGCCTCTTTAGGGGTGAAGAAATTGGTAGAAAACAATAAGATCAAGGCTATTGAAGAACATGAAAGGAAACTATATGAATAAATTCAACAGTTGCAAGCATTGACAAAGGACCAAAACGAGAAATTTGATGATGTCAATTCACATTTGGAGGTGATCTTGACGATTCTAAAGAGGTTGAAAGGACGAACACAAGTCCGGGAGCACTGATTCCAAATCAGATGATGAACCAGCGAGGGAATGAGATTCTGAATCAAAGATGTGATGGAATGGGACTAATAATTTACTTAATGAAAAACATAGATTGCAGGGAAATGAATGTTGCTCTTGATATTGCAATGTTTGAAATAATAAATATATACATTCTTATTTTCACAAAAGCATTTTTTTTTAACTAACTTAAAATAGTAATTTTTATGTTCATCAAATTATGTTAAAAACTTATTTGTAATCATTGTAAAAAAGACAATTCATTGCTAAGAATATAATTTAATTTAATTATGATTTACCCTGTCATTAAATCATCTCTCAAATAATAGTTAATAATACAATAAACAATTCAACAATTATATGTCAAATAAAATATTGACACCAACACAAAGTTAAAACTTATCATAGTTGAAAATACAAGATAATAATTTCATCATACATATACATTTTTGTTTATTATTCAATCCTTATCTCTTCATCATTAAATCCATTTTCTTAGGAACATAACTAATTTCCAATTCTCTATACTATGTATGTTTTAATTATTATATTATTTTTTCAATAATGATATTTATTTTCTTCCATAATGTTTTAAATAATAAACTAAACTAATCTAACTAATAAAACTCAACTTAAATAAATATATCAAATCTAATTACAAAATAAATTAAAAAATAACAAGAGGGATAAAGAAAAATCTAAAACAACAATCTTCAAACTTAGTTTAAACAAAAAAAAAATGACCTTAATTATTTATAATGAGTTGACTTTTTATAAAACCAAGTGTGTTGAACAAACTCGTGAAATCTCATAGCATTCTAATGGTCGAGTTAAAGTTATGGTCATTT
This sequence comes from Populus pruinosa, assembly GCA_026413675.1. Taxonomy (NCBI): domain Eukaryota; kingdom Viridiplantae; phylum Streptophyta; class Magnoliopsida; order Malpighiales; family Salicaceae; genus Populus; species Populus pruinosa. The sequence continues at coordinate 23,536,191 of CM048596.1, forward strand.
CTATCACCAAGTTAGATATTCCATATCAAAAAAGTAAGAAAGAAAAAGTCTATAAACTACTTACTATTAATATTCATTGTGGCCTAAACCATGTATATACCATAAAATGATGTTTCTTAGTGATTCTTTAAAAATAAATATAATCAAGTATAAAATGATGTATCAGAATATTAAAGAAAGTACAATAGATATCATAAAGATGATTTAATGAGATAGACATCGTGGAGATGAGGCAATAAGATAACAAAATAATTTTAACCTAAATTATAGATTTTATCACATCTTAGATATGTAATAGATTATTTAACCAGGTAAGATGTTTCCTAGCATGAAAATATGATACCAACATTTTTAAAGAAGAAAGATATGAAACATATGTCATTCACTTGATTGAGCTCAATAAACTCAATTAATTTAATAACATGATTTAAGAAAAAAAACATCAATAATATATAAAGTTATAAAAACAGTAATAATTAGTTATAAAAAATGAGCTAAAAATATTATACTCATGAGGAGAAAGAAGAAAAGCTTATTGAAAACTCAATGTTACTTCATTATGAACACTGCCCCATCACACACGAAAAAAAAACTCATCAAAAAATAATTTTAATGCCACTATAAAAGGCTGCATGATAATAGTAAAAGAGGTCTCACACACCGTCAAGAGAACCTAGAAAGCAAACAAAGCAAGATATCATAAAATGAACATCTCATGCTTATAATTAATCAAGTAGTTTAATTTAATTTAAAAGAAAAGCTAAATTTATTAAAAAAAAAAATGGCAATAAAAAAGACCCAAGATAACCTAGGTCATTTAAAAAATTAATGAAAAAATCTCATGAAAAGAAAATAAAAAGAAATAATGGTGCCTAGGGGTGATCAAAAAAACTGAAAAACCAATTAAACCGAGAAAATTGAAAAACAATAACCAAAAAACCAAACAAAAAAAAATCGATTAAAATGATTAAAATTTTAAAAAAACCAATCGGTTCGGTTCTGTTTCGGTTTTATAACCAAAAACCTAAAAAAACCAAACCGAATTGAACCCAAACCAATAAAAACCAAAAAAAAAAATCGAGCCAAAACTTGAAAAAACGAGCTAAACCAGAAAAAATCAAGCCAAAACCGGAAAAAACAAAGCCAAAACCGAGAAAACCAAGCCAAACAAGTTTGAACCTGTTTTTTCCCTAAAAAATTGAATCGAACCATAAATGATCAGTTTGTCCCTGTTCCGATTTGGTTTTGGTTTTTTTTTCAATTTTTTTTTTTGTTTTGGTTGTTTTTTTTTTTATAAAAACCGAACCGAACCGAAAATAAACACCTCTAATGGTGCCTATATTTAGTTAAATAAATACTGAAGGATAAAACTAAAAAAAAACTTAAAAAAATAACCCGGGACAAATCTCTTAAATCTGAGTATATCTCATTAATTTATACCCTGTGAAATTCTAAACTTGGTTTCAATTAACAAGCTCAATTCCAACTTAATTTAACATAAAACGATGAAATTGAAAGAAAAATATCAATAAAAAAATAAGAATCAAATATGATAGGAAAAAAATGAAAGAGATTGAAATCATAAAAAAAAATAAAAAATATCTCAAATTAAATAAATAGTTATCAAATAAATAAATATCAAATATGAGATGAAAAAAAATGAATGAAATCATAAAAAAATATTAAAAATTATCTCAAATTAAACATATAATTAATAAAAAAATGGGAACCAAACCTGACAAATGAAAAAAATTAAAGGTGAATGAAATTTTAAAAAATCTAATTTTATAAATAATTTTAAATAAAAAAATAACCAAAAGAACATGGATTAAATCTAAAAGAAAAACAAATTAAAATTTTGTTATGAAATAATTGGAGAGTTATACATGAAAATAAAAAGGGAAAGAGAAAAAAAAAACAAGAAAATATCATTAATTTTATACTAGAGATTCATTGTCCACATGCATTGTCTTAGGATAGAAATGCTCTTAAGATGATTCTAATACCGTCAATATACACCACACATGTCAACCTCTTTTAATTTCAAATAATATTTTATATTTATTAAAATATAAATTTTCTCCTTAATCTATCAAAAAAAATCATAAATCATGAGAAAAATAGAAAAAATCCCTAAACGCTAGTTAAAGAAATTTTGAATTTAAAAATAATTGGTTCATACTTTAAACAATGAAAAGTCCAAACAATCTCTAAACATCAGTTTAATATTTTTTTTGTTTTTAAATGTTAATTAGTTATTTATTGTGGAAAAAAAATATGGAAAGACTTTATTTTCTTCAATAACTGAACTAATTGTTTTTGTTTCTAAAAAAAAAATCATCATTTATTATTTCATTATTGTAATTTATAATGAATGAATCCAGAGCTATGTATCTTTTTTTTGTTTTAATAATAAAAAGCTAAAATATAAGATATGTATTTTACAGTTGCTTGTACTTAACTAAGAGCAATATAATTAAATATTTTATGATTCAACTCCAGGTGTGGGGAATCACAATCACGTGGGGATGGTTCATGTGGTTATGCTAATTAAGAGTTCTATATATATATAGAACTCTTAAGATTCAAGAAAGCCATCATAGTTGAATGTGTATATATAGTTGAATATATATATATATAGAACTCTTAATATTCAAGAAAGGAGCCATTGTTGTTGAGTGAGGAAGCTATAATGTAGATATGGCTTTTCCATGCACCAAACAACAAGAAGGGAGGGTGGCCGAGCAAGGGCCACACAATGGGTGGTTTGGCTCACCACAAGAGAGGCAGGCACTATCCCTTTGGATGTGGCGGTGGCTACCTCAGGTATGAACCTTTTCTTTGTCCTCCTTGAGATTTTTAAATTATGCCTCCGTTGTTTGTTCCTAGGGGCGACAATCAACCGTTTTATCGATTGTAGAGTCCAGTCTGTTCTTATTCTATTAAATGTATATACTAGCCTCCTGTTCGCGCTATACCGTGTGCCTTAGATTTTAAGTTAATTTTTTATGTAGAAAAATAAAACAGTTGTTTCAAGACAAGATAATTTTTTAAATTGAAAAAAAATGATATGTTTTATTCTTCATAAAATAATTTTAAAAAATAAATAAACTGATAAATTAAAAAATATTGATCTTAATTGAATCATAAAACAGGAAGTTAATATTCTTTGTAAAAACACAGAGATAAATATAAATACAAATGTTTCACATCAGCTACTGATTTTATTTTACACATTTCAATTTAATTTACATTAGAGGTTAAGTTCTGTTATTAATAACAAAAGTTTTTTTTTTTTTTACAAGTGCACCATTAAAATACAACTCATTTATATAAAATATAAGAGAAAAAAATTGTTGATAAATTATAATAATCTTTTTGAGATATTGTGAAATTAAAAGAATATTTAAAAAATATCAATCAACATTCAAAAATAATTAAGCTAAATAGTTTAAAAACTAAGAGAGAGGGTATCAATTAATATCTAGGTAAAAAATTCATAAAGAACAAAAAGAAAGAGGTAAAATGCTGCTAAGCCAAGCACATGAAAGTTGCAAGTCATCAAATAGCCTAGGATAGTGCACCTGGTAATTTATTTTTTCCTTAAAAAGCATCATCCACTTAATGACTTGTTGCGTTGTTGCTAGTTTTTAATTAGAAAATCTAGGTCAATCATCGCAAAATTCAAACTTGCATGCTTAATGATAATGATACCAATAATTTATTGATATTTTTCATTAAACTTATCTAAAGACGAACCATTGACACTAATAATAACCTTTTTCATTATTGAAATATGATTAACCACCAGCTTTCTCTCTTATATCCTATTTTATAATAACTTTCTCTCACCTATCTTAAATTTGAAAAAATAAATTTTTATACTAAAAATAAAATTATTATAACTAAAGGGACCTAAAATAAATTTAAAGCATAGTATAAGGACTAAAGATAACTTTTCCATGCAAATTTGAAAATGGTCATCATGATGTTTGTTTCTTAGTTTTTCTTAACACTACAAATTAAAATTATACTTTCTTAAATTAACCCTTAATAAAACTCTAAAATCTTATCAAAACCTTCATATAGAAAAACAAATACAAAAAATATAAGCACACAACTGAAAAAATATAGGAATAAAAACACAAAAGAATGAAATTAAAAAACATTGACAACTAAAATGAAAAAAAAACAACTAATGTAGTCTATAATAATTTATGATAGGCACTGTAATGTACATCCACTATTAAAAAACCCCAAGCCTATTAATTTCTTTTAATAAAAATGTTATTTTTTTTCTTTTAATATAAGATTTTAACTTTTGAAGAGGTCAATGTAACACAATTATAGGTGTTTTAATACATTTTACAAATTCTGCAACATTGTTGTTTTAAGTGTTGTTAGGTGTAAATAAAATAATTGAGTAATGAAAATTACTAAAAAAAATAAAACTAATATGAAAACCAAAAAAGATGATTAAAAAAATATTTTTAAAAAATCTAGTTCAATTTAATTTTAATTTTAAAAATTTTAAATCAACCAAGTCAAATTTACACTAATTTAAACTTACACTAATTTGAGAAAACTAGAATTAAACTAGTATATAAAAAAAAATTAATATGAAATCCAAACCTAAAAGCTAAAACACCAAAACTAAATGGTAGCCTTTTACCTTGATCCTCTCTCACCCAACATAACAACTACCCTTATCCTTCCCTCTTATATAGCGAGCTAGCATGATAATATCCTCTTACCTCTTTCGTTTAACACAATAACCATTCTTATCCTTTTCTCTCACAAAACTAACTGGCATAACACCAGCTTTTTTTTTTTCTCATTTAAAATAGTAGTCACCATTATCCATTTTTCTTACTTAGCACAACAACAACTATCCTTTATTTCTCTTACCTAGCACAACATCTATGTCTCTCATTCTGATCCACTTTCACTTGATTTCTATCGCTTTTGTGTTGAATAATCTTGTTATGTAACTTGAAATTAGAAACTATTGAAGCCATAAATCTATTTCATCTATATTACCTTATTAATTTAGTTTCTTTACCGCCTTATAAATTTTTTTATTTTTTAAGATTTAGGAATTTGCGAATATACTCATTAGTACGCTTATATGTTATACGGATAATATTCAAATTTTTAGAGTTATTTTAAGTGTGGGTAATATTCAAGATAGATATATTATTATTTATAAGTGTATATTTTATATAATTTCCTTCATGTTTTTCTTATAATGCATCTTCTAAATGAAACCCTTGAATAATATAAGTAACTTGATAATGTATAGATGTTTTTATTTAATCTTAGTAGTCAAATATGAATATTTTTTAAGGGCTTGACACTACAACTCTGAAGAAACACTTTGGAAACAAAATAATGAAATTGAAGAATGAAAAGAAAAATAAACCAAAGCTCAAAAAAACTGATTAGTACTTAAAGGTGTATTTTTATCAAGTTTTTTATATCATTATTATGCACTTAAAGTATCAATAATTCGTTAACTAAAATATGTTTTATAATAACAAGTCTAATACCATAAGATACCTTTAATTTATAGTAAATGTCCATCCTAAATGCAAGCCTATCATATAAATGAAAGGATTGATTGATGAGTTAAAGAACTGAAATTGAAAGGATAAAAAAAAGGTTAAGGTTAGAAAACATATGCTGGTGTAGTCCAAACTAGAACACTGTTCGGTAATTGGATCATATCTAGAGTTATAGATCTCATAGTTAGATATGCTTCATATGGATAAAAAGTTAAGACATAAACCTAAAACTTTAATGGGAAGGCAAGACTCAATTCTACTGTTTAAAAGTTCAAATCTTAGCTACAACATAGAAGTCTGAATCTGTCTTGCAACATAGACAGTGTTCAGTATTCAGCCCATATCTTGAGTTCTAGAACTCTAAATGACCTTAATTTTTTCTTCTAATAAGCTGAGATAATTTTATAAAACTTTCATACGTAAAGTTGGCTCAAATTCTGAAGTTATCAATAATTTTTTCTTCAGATAAAAAAATAAGAATTGTCACCAAGTCAAAAGTTGAGCACCCATTCAACAATTAGTCATCAAATCAATAGTTTCTAATTTTGGTCCATAAAAGAAGGTAGTTGTCATGCATTTAGGCATCTTGGTTTTCATATCAAGATCATGCTCTTGTTCTCTTTTTATTGTAATGCTTAAGTTTTACTTATATTAAGCTCTTGTGTATGCTTTTCATTTCCTTTCCTTTACTTAATTAACTTTTATCTTATTTATGTTCTTATATTGTTTATTCATATTTCTCTCTTTTATTATGTTTCGTTAATTTTATTATATTAAGGTAAAAAGGTTACACTAATGGTATAAAAATAAGTATAGTGAAACTCAATATGGACTTTAATATTTGATACTAACATGTTTTGTATTTGTTATTTTGTTCACTTTTAATACTTTATTTGTTAAATAGTTAGTCTAGATTTATATTATATAACACTTGATATAATAAATACTTGGTATTTTTATAGCCCAACCATATGGCATAACCAACACTTGTGCTATGAAAGGAACTTGATTTGTTGTTAACATAAGTTATAATCATGAATACCTAACAATATTTACAAGTATTAACATTATTTGAATAAGATAAATTATTTGAATAAGATAACTAATGTAATTTGATTAATACTTAAAAGTGTATTTTTTTATCAAGGTTTAATGTCATAATTTTGCACTTGAAGTATCAATAACTCCTTAACTAAAACATGTTTTATAATAATATATCTAATAATATAAGATACCTTTAATTTGTGGTAAATGTTCATTTTAAATGCAGGCCTATCATAAAAATAAAAGGATTGATTGATGAATTTAATAACTGAAATTGAAAGGACAAAGAGATGGTCAAACTTAGAAAAGAGATGTCGGTGCAATCCAAATTAGAACACTATTCGGTATTTGGATCATATTTGGAGCTGTAGATCTCAGATTTAAGTCTTTCTTATATAAATGAAAAGATAAGACATAGGTCTACAACTTTCATATAGAGCCCAAGACTTAAAAGGCTATTTTCAAGTCTAAATTATAGAAACAACAAAAAAGTCCAAATTTGTCTTCCAGCCCAAGCATTATTCAGTATTTGGCCCATATCTGGAGTTCTGAAAGTCTAAATGACCTGAATTATTTACACAAGAAAGCTAAGACAATTTCCTACAACTTTCATGTTTCAAGTGGCTCTAATTTTGACGTTATCAATGACGTTTTAGACACACAATAGAAGATAAGGATTGTCACCAAGTCAAGAGTTGATCACCCACTCATCAATTAATCATCAAATCAATAGTTTCCAATTTTGGCCTATAAAAAGAGGTATTTGTCATGCATTTAGGCATCTTGGTTTTTAGATCAACATCATGCTCTTGTTTTCTCTCTTTGTATTTTTTTTGTAATGTTTATGCTTTCCTTTCATTAATATCAAGTTTATGTCTTTCATTTCATTTTCTTTCCTTTACTTAGCTAACTCTTATCTTATTTATGTTCTTATTTTGTTTATTTATTTTTCTTTCTTTCATTATGTTTAGCTAAGTTTATTATGTCAAGGTGAAAAGGTTACATTATGGTGTAAGAATAAGTATAATGTAAACTCAATATGGACTTTAATGCTTGATACTAACATGTTTTGTATTTGTTATCTTGTTCACTCTTTAATACTTTGCTTGTTAAATGACTAATCTTGATTTATATTGTATAACATTTGGTACAACAAATGTTTACACTTTCATAGTTCATACTGTATGGTATAACTGACACCTGAGTTATGCAAGGAACTTGATTTGTTATTAACATAAGTTATAATCATAAATGCTTGACGAGATTTACAAGTATTAGCATTAATCGAATAAGATGACTAATGTAATCATGTTAACAATCTATAATATGATTGGAACCTTTTTTGTGTGTGGTTTACAATTGAATAATAAGAGTTTATACTATACTTGTTTGACATACCATTAGTGGAACCTCTAACCTTGACATTTGTTATTATCATTGTTTAATCCTTACATTAATATTCCATCTCAAAGTTCTCATCCTTTTCTTTTTCTTCTTCTTCTCTTTTTTTTTCTTTATTATTAGTATTATTATTATTACTATTATTATTAGTATTAATACTACTGCTGCTACTAGTATTATTTTGTTATTGTTGTTATTGTTATTATTGTTATTGTTGTTGTATTATTGTTATCTGTAATTTATACAATTAACCTCCCTGTGGTTCGACAACAATAATAATAACAACAACAATAATCATTGTTTAATCCTTACATTAATATTCCATCTCAAAATTCTCATCTTCTTCTTCTTCTTCTCCTTCTTTTTCTTTATTATTATTATTATTATTACTACTACTACTACTACTACTACTACTACTACTACTACTACTTTTACTATTATTGTTCTTATTGTTATTCTTGCTATTATTGTTGTTTATAATTGTTATTTATAATTTGTACAATTAATCTTCCTATGATTAGACCCTAGTCTTGCCGAGTTATTTATTACTTCGACTCTCCTATACTTGAGAAAAGATATCAATCTTTTGGTCGTGTCAGTAATTATGTTAACAAATTATAATCCAATTGGAACCTTCTTTGTGTGTGGTTTTCAATTGACTAATTAAAAGAGTTTATACTATACTTATTTAAAATACCATTAGTGGATTCTCTAACATTAACAATTGTTTTTATTATTGTTTATTCTCATATTAATTTTTCATCTCAAAGTTCTCATCAACTTCTTTATTATTATTATTACTACTACTATTACTACTATTGTTGTTGTTGTTGTTGTTGTTGTTGTTGTTGTTGTTGTTATTTATAATTTATACAATTAACTTCCTTGTGATTTGATCCTGATCTTGCTAGGTTATTTATTACTTTGACATTCCTAAACTTAAAAGAAAACATCAATCTTTTGGTCATGTCAAAAACACCAAAAATATTGAGCCATGAAAAGCCCAAGCTATTAAAAAAAAGCCTAATTAAAAGGTCCATAGGCTTAACTAGTTATATAGAGAGGATAACCAAACTAAATTAGTAAGTTTTAACTGGTTGGTCAGTTTAATTTAGCCTTTAGTTTTGAAAAAACTAGTTCGATCAATATTTTACCCATACTAAATTTTATCTATATTTTATTATCCCTAAGTGTTTTCCACTTGAAAGGTAAAAAAAATAAAATGCACATCCCATTTAGATGTGATAGGTTAGGGATTAACACCTCAACATTTAAACCAAACCTAATTATACTTAATAGATATATGATTAGGCTTGGGATTGGATTCAGGATGAGGTTTGGGATTTTGATTGTTAATCATTAAACCTTGATATGAGATACAAGGCAAGACCCATTAAAATCACTAGCACAGAGCTTTGTAGGCCACTAGTTTCATTTTGGAATGTGGTGTTATTTTGATCCCCTTGAGTTTAGGTGCCTAAAAAGGGAGTGATGGCCTCCAAAATGATCTAGTTAGTCCAACTCCTAAGGTGGTCTAGTTGGCTCAACTAAGAGAATCCCTAAGGTGGCCTAATTAGCTAGTTATACATCATTTTTCTATGTATTTGAGGTACATTTATTAAGGTAAGCTCATATTCAATGCCTTTTATATTATTAGTATTTAGTATTAAATGGTAATGCAACTCTCTTACTATAGTTGTATTCATAGAATGGTGTTGAGGTATGTCTATGCCAAAACATGGTTCATCTGACATTATTTATCAAACAGCAGTATAACCACTCACCATTATAGGATATTATCTCATATAATTATCCCTTAACTATGCCAAAAAAAATGTTCTCCCATATATTCCCTTCATTCCATGTAAGTTTTTATGTTTCATAGATATAAGAAACAAAGTAAAGGTTAATTAATTCATTCCAAACACACACACACACATATTTTTTTTCTTCCTCACTATAACACTTGCATTTATCTTATTCTTCATTCCTCTCCATAATACAATATACACAACCTTTAAAGTTAAATTTCTTACAACTTAACTAATTTATGCACTACAGGGTCCTCACATCTCCATGAAGAAATTTTTTTATTAGATGTCATGAACTTCTAGAAATGTTTTTCTCATTCAACCTCATAACCTAGTTATCAATAATTAAGAAACTTAAATCTAGTAATGCTTACTGCAAAACTTGTTAATGGTTTTGTTTGTTAAGAACTTGAAAAAAAGTTAGTTAATTTCTTCTTTCGATAAAGCTTTTAGCTTTTTGAAGAAAAAAAACCCAAAAATTTTAGGACATAAAAGAGTTATAAATCTCTCCACATGAGAGCATTATCAGTTTTCAGATCTTAAACAAGTAGCCCAATAATTGAGAATAAGCATTTAGGCTATGTTGGCGATGCAATAGTAACTTGACGATTTTGATAAAACGACATGCATACATACCATGACATTCCAATTGAGCTTCTCCGGCTGGGTATTAAGGGTTTCATCCCAGGCCCGGACGGCAATCTCTTTGGCTCCGAGGAGCTCTAGCACCTCCACCTCCAGGGACCAGAAGCACCAACACCAATATTTGCCGTACTTGTTGGGCTTCTCTTCATGGTCCAAGCTGCAGACTTGCCACGTTTCTCCACCATCCAGAGTCACCTCTACGCGCGTCACTTTTTTCCCACCACCTTCGTTTTAACAGAGACAGAAAAAAGCACGTAAGACGAAAGATTACTTTCAGCTCAAGAGGGCTCTACCTAAAAGAGGAGATTCATCCGATTTGATATATCTCTATCTTTTTAAGAAGAAAAGAAAAGCAAATCACCAGAATATGCGTAACCCCTCAGCGTGTACGGGCTCATAAAAACAGGAAGTTAATATTCTTTATAAAAACACAGAGATAAATATAAATACAAATGTTTCACATCAGCTACTGATTTTATTTTACACATTTTAATTTAATTTACATTAGAGGTTAAGTTCTGTTATTAATAACAAAAGTTTTTTTTTTTTTACAAGTGCACCATTAAAATACAACTCATTTATATAAAATATAAGAGAAAAAAATTGTTGATAAATTATAATAATCTTTTTGAGATATTGTGAAATTAAAAGAATATTTAAAAAATATCAATCAACATTCAAAAATAATTAAGCTAAATAGTTTAAAAACTAAGAGAGAGGGTATCAATTAATATCTAGGTAAAAAATTCATAAAGAACAAAAAGAAAGAGGTAAAATGCTGCTAAGCCAAGCACATGAAAGTTGCAAGTCGTCAAATAGCCTAGGATAGTGCACCTGGTAATTTATTTTTTCCTTAAAAAGCATCATCCACTTAATGACTTGTTGCGTTGTTGCTAGTTTTTAATTAGAAAATCTAGGTCAATCATCGCAAAATTCAAACTTGCATGCTTAATTCAAACTTGCATGCTTAATGATAATGATACCAATAATTTATTAATATTTTTCATTAAATAACCATTGACACTAATAATAACCTTTTTCATTATTGAAATATGATTAACCACCATCTTTCTCTCTTATATCCTATTTTATAATAACTTTCTCTCACCTATCTTAAATTTAAAAAAATAAATTTTTATACTAAAAATAAAATATCATAACTAAAGGAACCTAAAATAAATTTAAAGCATAGTATAAGGACTAAAAATAACTTTTTCATATAAATTTGAGAATGGTCATTATGTTGTTTGTTTCTTAGTTTGTCTTAACGCTACAAATTAAAATTATACTTTCTTAAATTAACCCATAATAAAACTTTAAAATCTTATCAAAATCTTCATATAGAAAAAAAAATACAAAATATAAAAGTACACAACTGAAAAAATATAGGAATAAAAACATAAAAAAATGAAATTAAAAAAAATTAACAACTAAAATAAAAAAAAAAACAACTAATGTGGTCTATAATAATTTATGATAGGCATCCACTATTTAAATCCACTATTAAAAAACCCCAAGCCTATTAATTTATTTTAATAAAAATGTTAATTTTTTTCTTTTAAGATAAGATTTTAACTTTTGAAGAGATCAATGTAACACAATTATAGGTGTTTTAATACATTTTACAAATTCCAATTATAGGTGTTTTAATACACTATTTAAATCCAATTATAGGTGTTTTACAAATTCTACAACATTGTTGTTTTAAGTGTTGTTACGAGTAAGCAAAATAACTGAGTAGTGAAAATAACTAAAAAAAATAAAACTAATATGAAAACCAAAGAAGATGATTAAAAAAATATTTTAAAAAAATCTAGTTCAATTTGATTTTAATTTTGAAAATCTTAAATCAACCAAGTGAAACTTACACTAATTTGAGAAAACTAAACTAAACTAGTATATAAAAAAAATTAATATGAAACCTAAAAGTTAAAACACCAAAACTAAATGGTAGCCTTTTACCTTGACCCTCTCTCACCCATCATAACAACCATCCTTATCTTTCCTTCTCATGTAGCCAGCTAGCATAATAATATCCTCTTACCTTTTTTGCCTAACACAATAATCACTCTTATTCTTCTCTCTCACAAAACTAACTAGCATAACACCAACCTCGTTTGTTTTTTCTCATCTAAAATAGCAATCACTATCATCCATTTTTCTTGCTTAACACAACAACAACCATCCTTTATTTCTCTTACCCAACACATCATCTATGTCTCTCATACTAATTCACTTTCACTTGATTTCTATCACTTTTGTGTTGAATAATCTTGTTATGTAACTTGAAATTAGAAACTATCAAAGCCATAAATCTATTTCATCTATATTACCTTATTAATTTAGTTCCTTTACTGCCATATAAATATTTTTATATCTTAAGATTTAGGAATTTGCTAATATATTCATTAGTACGTTTATGTGTTGCATGGATAATATTTGAATTTTTAGAGTTATTTTAAGTATAGGTAATATTCAAGATAGATACATTATTATTTATAAGTGTATATTTTATATCATTTGCTTCATGTTTTACTTCCAATGCATCTTCTAAATGAAACCCTTTGAATAATATAAGTAACTTGATAATGTATAGATGTTTTTATTTAATCTTAACAGTCAAATATAAATATTTTTTAAAGGCTTGACACTACAACTCTGAAGAAGCATCTTGGAAACAAAATAATGAAATTGAAGAATGAAAAGAAAAATAAACCAAAGCTCAAAAAAAAAAAAAACTGATTAGTACTTAAAAGTGTATTTTTATCAAGATTTTATATCATTATTATGCACTTAAAGTATCAATAATTCATTAACTAAAACATGTTTTATAATAACAAGTCTGATACCATAAGATACCTTTAATTTATAGTAAATGTTCATCCTAAATGCAAGTCTATCATATAAATAAAAGGATTGATTGATTAGTTAAAGAACTGAAATTAAAAGGATAAAAAAGGGTTAAGGTTAGAAAACATATGCTGGTGTAGTCCAAACTAGAATACTGTTCGGTAATTGGATCATATCTAAAGCTATAGATCTCATAGTTAGATCTGCTTCATATGGATAAAAAGTTAAGACATAAACCTAAAACTTTAATCGGAAGGCAAGACTCAATTCTGCTGTTTAGAAGTTCAAATCTTAATAACAATATAGAAGTCTGAATCTGTCTTGCAGCATAGACAGTGTTCAATATTCAGCACATATCTTGAGTTCTAGAACTTCAAATGATCTCAATTTTTTTCTAATAAGCTGAGATAATTTTACAAAACTTTCATGAGTAAAATTGGCTCAAATTTTGAAGTTATCAATAATTTTTTCTTCAGATAAAAAGATAAGAATTATCACCAAGTGAAGAGTTGGCCACCCATTCAACAATTAGTCATCAAATCAATAGTTTCTAATTTTGGTCTATAAAAGAAGGCAGTTATCATGCATTTAGGCATCTTAATTTTCAGATCAAGATCATGCTCTTGTTCTCTTTTTATTGTAATGCTTAAGTTTTACTAATATTAATCTCTTATTTATGCCTCTCATTTCCTTTCCTTTACTTAATTAACTTTTATCTTATTTATGTTCTTATATTGTTTATTCATATTTCTCTCTTTTATTATGTTTTGTTAATTTTATTATATTAAGGTGAAAAGGTTACACTAATGGTATAAGAATAAGTATAGTTAAACTCAATATGGACTTTAATATTTGATACTAACATGTTTTGTATTTGTTATCTTGTTCACTTTTAATACTTTGTTTGTTAAATAGTTAGTCTAGATTTATATTATATAAAACTTGATACAATAAATACTTGGCACTTTTATAACCTAACCATATGGTATAATCGACACTTGTTCTATGAAAGGAACTTGATTTGTTGTTAACATAAGTTATAATCATGAATACCTAACAATATTTACAAGTATTAACATTATTTGAATAAGATAAATAATGTAATTGATTAGTACTTAAAAGTTCATTTTTTTATCAAGGTTTAATGTCATCATTTTGCACTTGAAGTATCAATAACTCCTTAACTAAAGCATGTTTTATAATAATATATCCAATAATATAAGATACCTTTAATTTATGGTAAATGTTCATTTTAAATGCAGGCCTATCACATAAATAAAAGGATTGATTGATAAATTTAATAACTGAAATTGAAAGGACAAAGAGATGGCCAAACTTAGAAAAATTTATCAATAAGATACCTTTTTTCTTCTTCTTCTCCTTCTTTTTCTTTATTATTACTATTATTATTATTACTATTATTATTAGTATTACTACTACTACTGCTGCTAGTATTATTATTGTTCTTGTTGTTGTTGTTATTATTGTTGTTGTTATTGTTGTTGTTGTTGTATTATTGTTGTCTGTAATTTATACAATTAACCTCCCTGTGGTTCGACAACAATAATAACAACAACAATAATAATCATTGTTTAATCCTTATATTAATATTCCATCTCAAAGTTCTCATCTTCTTCTTCTTCTTCTCCTTCTTTTTCTTTATTATTATTATTATTACTACTACTACTACTACTACTACTACTACTTTTATTATTATTGTTCTTATTGTTATTCTTGCTATTGTTGTTTTTTATAATTTGGATAATTAATCTCTTTGTGGTTAGACCTCGGTCTTGCCGAGTTATTTATTACTTCGACTCTCCTACACTTAGGAAAAAACATCAATCTTTTGGTCATGTCAGTAATCATGTTAACGTCAAAAATTATCTAATTAAAAGAGTTTATATTATACTTGTTTGAAATACCATTAGTGAATTCTCTAACCTTAATAATTGTTTTTATTATTATTTATTCCCATATTGATTTTTTATCTCAAAGTTCTCATCAACTTCTTTACTACTACTACTACTACTACTATTACTACTACTACTACTACTATTGTTGTTGTTGTTGTATTATTATTATTTATAATTTATACAATTAACCTCCTTGTGATTTGATCCTGATCTTGCTACGTTATTTATTATTTTGATATTCCTAAACTTAGAAGAACACATCAATTTTTTGATCTTGTCAAAAACCAACAAACTTTTTTTTTCAAAAGTCAAAAATCTTGAGCCATGAAAAGCCCAAGCTATTAAAAAAAAGCCTAATTAAAAGGTCTATAGGCTTAACTAGTTATATAGAGAGGATAACCAAACTAAATTAGTAAGTTTTAACTGGTTGGTCAGTTTAATTTAACCTTTAGTTTTGAAAAAACTAGTTCGATCAGTATTTTACTCATACTAAATTTTATCTATATTTTATTATCCCTAAGTGTTTTCCACTTGAAAGGTAAAAAAAATAAAATGCACATCCCATTTATATATGATAGGTTAGGGATTAACACCTCAACATTTAAACCAAACCTAATCATACTTAATAGATATATGATTAGGCTTGGGATTGGATTCATGATAAGGCCTGGGATTTTGATTGTTAATCATTAAACCTTGATATGAGATACATGGGAAGACCCATTAAAATCACTAGCACAAAGCTTTGTAGGCCACTAGTTTCATTTTGGAATGTGGTGTTATTTTGATCCCTTTGAGTTTAGGTACCCAAAAAGGGAGTGATGGCCTCCAAGATGATCTAGTTAGCCCAAGTCCCAAGGTGGTCTAGTTGGCTCAACTAAGATAATCCCTAAGGTGGCCTAATTAGCTAGTTATACATCATTTTTCTATGTATTTGAGGTACATTTATTAGGATAAGCTTATATTCAATGCCTTTTATATTATCAGTATTTAGTATTAAATGGTAATGCAACTCTCTTACTATAGTTGTATTTGTAGAATGGTGTTGAGGTATGTCTATGCCAAAACATGGTCCATCTTACACTATTATTTATCAAACAGCAGTATAACCACTCACCATTATAGGATATTATCTCATATAATTATCCCTTAACTATGCCAAACAATGTTCTCCCATATATTCCCTCCATTCCATGTAAATTTTTATGTTTAATAGATATAAGAAAAAAACTCACGAGACACAAAGTAAAGGTTAATTAATTCATTCCAAACACACTCACACATTTTTTTTCTTCCTCACTACAACACTTGCATTTATCTTATTCTTTATTCCTCTCCATAATACAATATACAAAACCTTTAAAGTTAAATTTCTTACAACTTAACTAATTTATCAATTGTAGAGTCCTTACATATCCATAAAGAAAATTTTTCAACCTCACAACCTAGTTATCAATTATTGAGAAACTTAAATCTAGTGATGCTTACTGCAAAACTTGTTAGTGGTTTTATTTGTTAAGAACTTGAAAAAAAGTTAGTTAATTTCTTCTTTCAGTAAAGCTTTTAGCTCTTTCAAGAAAAAGACCCCAAAATTTTAGGACATAAAAGAGTTATAAATCTCTCCATATAAAAGCATTGTTAGTTTCTGGATCTTAAACAAGTAGACCAATAATTGAGAGTAAGCATTTAGGCTATATTGGCGATGCAATAGTAACTCAAGGCCTTACATGTTCCTTGATATATGATTCAACAATTAATACCATTATATGCACCATTTAGTATAAGTAGACATCTTTAATTACATAAAGAGATCAGTTCGAATGAAGTGTAGAAAAGCAGGGATTAGCATCATCGCTTTCTAATTCTACATAAAAGATGACATCATCATTATGAAAAGAATTCTCAAAGCAAGTAACTAGAAAAGTCTAAAGACAAAGCAACAAAGCAACCACAACTATAAAAATAGATGACACCATCGTTATTACTTCTTAGGTTATTTTTTGGGCTATGCTGACCATAAAAAGTCTTAAAAGGAATTTATATCATTGTTTATATAGACCCTTGATATGAAAGGATACAACTCTTACCATGTGAGAGATTCGTAACAAAGATGAACCTGAATAATGATGATATACTCACAAACCTAAGAGAACATGTGTAAAATATATGTAGAAAATTAAAGTTAGTAATTCAAGACTTTGACTTCGTATGTAAGATTCTCTTAACCATATTTTGCTTTTCAAACTGAATGTAGTATCATAATTTAAAGCCAAACTCAATTCTTGTCTTTAAGGATCTTTGTTCCAAGTTTGTAGCCTATTTTAGTATAATTATCATACTATAAAATGTTTTAATAAACTTCTCATCATCATACAATTGGATGATGATAAAGGCACTAGAGCATGCTTAAAGAGATTTAATAAATAAATGTTCAAGATAAAAAGGTTTGTTTGAGCTTGTGGCCACTTAGGGCATGATAAATAGGGTTAATGATCCAACTTTATAAAAAGATCTTTATGCCCTCCTAAAATGAACACTCTTAAAGGTCAATCATATCATGAAAAATCATATTCGAGTAAAGAAAATGAATGTGGTAAGATTAAAGAAGGACTTACTAAACATGACATATCTCCAAGTAGTTTTTAAAAACTAAATCAAAACCAAAAAAGGTCAGTTCATAGTCATCTAGCATTCTAAAAACTAATCCATGTTTCTTAACATTACACCAAACATAGGTTGTTGTTATCCTTAAAAGGAAATATTTTGTGTAATATCCTCCCTTTAAAAAAGACAACTTACACACCTGTGATTCTAAGAAATATTGATTTCAAAAAGATAAGAGACGCAACATAAAGAACTGCTACAACCAAGGGTTAATTATGACAATTTATAAAGAGAGAGTCCAAGCCTAGGAAAAGAAAATGGGAGGCTTACATACCTTATAAGGTGTTGTTTGAGATCAATATAGTCATAAGGCTTTTAACAAGTAGAGACTTTAAGCGGGAAAGAAAGATTTATGTAAAATAGGTGTTTCTTATTTTTTATTTCTATTAACACAACCTTATAGAATTTATATTTGAGGATATGAGATTTATATAAATAAAATTGGTCATTAAATTGATTATAGGCAATTAAAAAAAAAGTTTGAGAACCAAAAAAATACTAAGGATTACTATAGTAAAAAAAATGATGTAGGTATTTTAGTATGTTTTGTAATATATCTTCAGGGGCGGAGTTAGAATTATTTGTTAGGGGTTAAAATTAATATAACAAGATATAATATTTATTTTAATTTATTGTACATAAGTTGTAAAATAAAACCTGCACAATTTAATTTATTCAAATAAATTACTATAAACATATAATGACCTTTGTATAGGGTAAAATGTTTATAGCAATATCAAATTGAGTCAAACAATAAAGTTAATTTTATCTTTATAATGTATCCATCACTTTACTGTTGTTGGTTTTTATACCTATCAAATATAAACATACAAAGTATATAAGAAATATTAGTTAAAGCGAAGCATTATTTATGTTTAATAAACTTTAATATAAAGAAAAAAATAATAATAAAGAATTAATTCTTCTTAATTTATTCACCGTTCAACCTAAAATCAATACATATATCATAAGAAAAAATTGATAATTTTGGTAACTCTACTAAAAAAACATAAAAAATAGATCCAAGTATAATAAAAATAAACCAATAAAATATATCTAATTAATTAAAAAAAATTACAATAACAAGAATTTAAAAAACAATTAGTAGAACTAACAGATATAAGAAAAAAAGAGAGCAAAAATAGTAGAATTATACAAGAACCTCATCAAATTATTTACAAGCATCTCAAAATAAAACAAAAATAGATTTAAAATTTAAAATACTTTATTTTATATGACTAAAGATAGATTAATTGATGACTTCATTTTAATTGTTTTGTAAAAAAAAAATATGCTCTTGATTTGTGTTTTTATTTCTCTGTTCGATTGGCTGCAACCTGCAAGATTTATATCAGGGCAAATTAATGGCTCTATTTTTTATTTTATACAGTAATGCTTTTATATTATTTTTCTTTCCATGTAAGTCATTCGTAAATTAAGAAATCAAAAGTGAAGTCATAATTAATTACTTACTGCAGTAAGACCCATCTCTTTGAAATGACAAATATAACACCTCCTATTTACCGATGAGGGAAAGCTTCAAAGGCATTAATTTACTCCCACAAGGTCATCATAAATATCTCATCTTTACAAACTAATTTGTCATGTTGTCACGGCTTCATCGTTAGTATTGTGCCTTTGCATGTATAGGATATATAGCTAGGAAAATGATCTTGCGTTGATATACACGTACTTGAATTCGTGATTTTACATGAACATGCGATGTTACCAAGAATAATTACAAGGTGATGGCCAAGCTGGATTACAAATAATTATATATTTTGTTGCTAATTAAGAATATGGCATAAGATATATACGAGCGGAGAAGTTTTGTAAAGAAGAAAGTAAAAATAAAAAAATATAAATTACAGTCACGTACACGCTATTGTATGGTATTCTCTCATGTTAATTATCAATGAGAACCATGCATACAAAAAGAGAATATAAATATTTGGAAAAACCTTTCATTTCTTGTATAAAGTAATCTACATTAAGCAACTGTTGCTCCAACTTGATAATAATACATGGAAGACAGCCTCGCTTTTTCCTGTTCTTTTCAAAGAAACGAATGGAGTAACACATGCATCGATCGATCAAGCTAACATATGTACAGCCTCATATTATTTTAAATAGATCCGCTCCTCTGTCATCTAAAAAACTAGCAAGGAATCCTTGATATCATAGTTCATCTTCTCCAAGTTTGGCTGCACGGCAAATTGAATCATTGGCGGAGGACCACAAGCCAAAGCCAGAGTATCATCTGATCCTTCTGGCACATGCTCTCGCAGGATACTCTCAGTAACGAACCCAACACTGTATTGCCATCCTTCCTTAATAGATTCTTGAATAACATGCCACACCTTTAATCTCTCATGTTCCCTAGCCCAAGAATCAAGTTCGTCCCTCAACAAAATATCGTCCTCAGTGCGGTTCGCATAGACCAAATACATTTCAGTATCGTCTTCTGGATCTTTTAAAATGGCTTCAATCAGTTGATAGATTGGTGTGATTCCTGTCCCACCAGCCAGCATAGTCAGTTTCTTGGCAAACTTGGGCTTGTCATGAACCAAAAACTTACCCCGACCAACATATTCAATGTGACCCAAAGGACCCTTCACGTCTATCACAGACCCCAGTGATAGTGAGTTAAGGTACTGTGACATTTGCCCTCCATTAGGGAACTTTGGATGCACGCCTTTGAAATAAACCTTGATCACAAGATCGAAATACCCCACCACGTCGACGGTGCTAGTTGGCGTATAAGCTCGCATGCACAACTTATCATTAACAGTAGCACATAAGAATATGTGCTTCCCCACTGGCAATCCCAGCACCTGATCCTCTGATGGCAATGCAAATCGAAAGAGACGCACATCATGAGAGAGAATTTCCTTTTTTATAAGCTTGCATGGGATTTTTTCACGTGGAACAAGAGCAACATTTCTTATTGGGGCAATTTCTTTGATAGGAGCCAAATGTACCGAGTTATTAGGAGAGGAAGCGTTTGAATCAGATGTGTAAGCTGATGAATTAACCAACTCTCCGATCCGATAATCCTCAAGCATTTTCTTGGCTTTATCAGAATGTATAGCATCAAATTCTTCAGTGCAATCAGTACCGGCATTGATTAAAATGCTGTCGGTGCCACCGGGATGGTCTTTAAGGAAGCTAGTGCAATCATAGACATGACCATGAACAATTATCCATGCCGAATCAGCCGAGTTATGTTTCTTGACTTCAGCCATTGAAAAAGTTTTTGAAGAAGTGTTCATGAAGGGTGTTGAAACACTTTTCTTCAGAGCTTGGATATTCT
Source organism: Populus pruinosa (assembly GCA_026413675.1). Taxonomy (NCBI): domain Eukaryota; kingdom Viridiplantae; phylum Streptophyta; class Magnoliopsida; order Malpighiales; family Salicaceae; genus Populus; species Populus pruinosa. The sequence continues at coordinate 23,557,399 of CM048596.1, forward strand.
CCGATGATTTCTCTAGGTGCCTTTGCTTGGCCATCCACCCACCGGACTGGTTGCCTGGCACGGTGGGGTGCTCAAAAACAATCCCTATCTCACCCTTGTGACGTTTGCAGACATTTGTTTTTACCCGGAACCAACAGTTGTTCATCATTCCCTGCTCATGATGGGACCATATTTAAAAACAAATCAGGCAACTGACTAAAATTGTTTTGCAATATATTGTAAGTAATGAATATTTGTGACAACAACGAATCCCTTCTTCTTCTATAGCTCTAAACTTTATAAAAAAATATTAATTAATGACCAATTGTAAAAGAGATCAAAACCTAATTTACTTTTATATATACGGTGAAGAGTTTTTCATGGTCAATACTGGTTTTCAATTACACCTCAAAATTTTCAGGGAGTGTAAATTTTATTTTTCACATTAGTAAAGCAGGTAAAATATAGGGCATTAATATATATTTAATTTCATATAAGAAATTAATTTATTCCTCTTTTAAATGTGAGTATAAACAAATAAACCTTTCCTTGTTTAGGTTAGCCAATGAGTATTTTTTATTTAAAAAAAGTTAAAAAATAAATCACGTTGACTATTCAGCCTAAATAAAGATGAAGTTGGGTTGGTGGGTGACTATATTGGCACATGTCCTAGTCCTATAATGAAAGTAACATGGGGGTCTTGAGAGCACACATAATTTGTAGAGTTGCCGGTATAGAATTAGACTCCAAAGCTAAAGGCACCGATCAGAGATATATTCAGGTCACTTGGGCAAGAAATTCAAGATGTAAATTAAAACGTTGGTTGAAAGTTGACGATTTTGATAAAACGACATGCATACATACCATGACATTCCAATTGAGCTTCTCCGGCTGGGTATTAAGGGTTTCATCCCAGGCCCGGACGGCAATCTCTTTGGCTCCGAGGAGCTCTAGCACCTCCACCTCCAGGGACCAGAAGCACCAACACCAATATTTGCCGTACTTGTTGGGCTTCTCTTCATGGTCCAAGCTGCAGACTTGCCACGTTTCTCCACCATCCAGAGTCACCTCTACGCGCGTCACTTTTTTCCCACCACCTTCGTTTTAACAGAGACAGAAAAAAGCACGTAAGACGAAAGATTACTTTCAGCTCAAGAGGGCTCTACCTAAAAGAGGAGATTCATCCGATTTGATATATCTCTATCTTTTTAAGAAGAAAAGAAAAGCAAATCACCAGAATATGCGTAACCCCTCAGCGTGTACGGGCTCTGAGTTGTCCATGAGTTAATTGGCAGTATCTCTTCATGACACGGCGTCGTTATCACCGAGTTTATATTCAGCTCATTGATGATATACTCCGGCTTGTACCACCATGCTACACATTATAAAACAACAAATATATATTAGCATTTACTTTATTTACATTCCTCAATTTTGACGAGGTACCATGAAAATATGAGGGGTGGAAAAGGGAAGATCATTGACATATATATATATATATATAGATAGATATCAAATAAAAATTAATACTTCGATATATATGCTATATATTTATATGGAATGGAGTAGTCTCGTATATAGTTGCATAGTACCTTCGGCATTGGCTAGCTCTGCATCAACATGAGAAGGCAGCACTCTGTTGTCCTTGTAGTGGTAATAGTTATCTGACTCTACACTGGTAACAATTATTCTCTTTAACCATTTCACCATACGCCCACCAATAAAACCTGGTATGATCATCCTCACCGGAAACCCATGGTCCGGGGCCAAAGGCTCACCGTTTTGCATATAGGCTAAAATAATATCTCGAGATGGATCCATAGCAAACTCTTTCTTGATACTGGTCCCGTACTTGGACCCACCGCCACCTGGCAGATCCTCAGCACCTTCAAAACAAACATTGAGGGCCCCTTTTTTACGGCTATAAATCCCACACTTCTTGAGCAGCAAATGCAATGGTACACCACGCCACACTGAAGTAGACACCCCGGCAGAACCCCAGTTGAAGCCAATTGTCTGTTTCACCATGTTTTGCTCTTTGCGTCTGTTACCTGCGCAAACTAGAGTAACAGGTAGTTCACGGGCTGGGAATTCATTGACTAGCTTATCCATGGTGAAACGGGCTGGCCTTTTAACCAGACCGCAAACCTCAACTGTCCAGTCTTGCCATGTGGCCTTTGGGACAGGACCATGGTTACGAACATAGTGAAGGGGGACCGGTGTAATGAACCCGTGGTGCATGAGACGAGCCAATGGCGGTTCAGAGTTAAAGGGATGTTTCCCTGTAAGGCGGACCATGGAAGGGTTCCGTTCGATCCAGTTGTCAGCGGTTCCTTCATCTCGTGGGTCAATAACCGACGGCTCTAATTCACTGTTGGTTTTGCGGATCAGATCCTTATAATCAGCTTCATCGTCACTTGAACGGTCTTCTTCCTCCAATGTTGGGACTGGTTTCTGGTCGGAGCGAGTGAAGTCCTGGTTCGAGAAGTTGAAGGTTCTAACCGGAGAGTTGGGCTGGTGGGTGGGAATGGATTTGAAGGAAGGAACCACCCCCTTTAGATGGGGCTCGAGGTGGAATTGGCGGTTGTCGATGGAAGCCGCCATTAGTAGCGCCTCAAAAGAAAGAAAGAAAAGGAAATAAAAGGAAAGAGAGAATTTTTTTTTTTTTTTTTTCCCCCTATCTATTTGATCCTTCTGCGAAAATGGGGTTGCATGTGGTTGCGACTTATATAGGCCTCGCCGGGGCATGGGTGGAAACGTGTCAAAGCAAACATAAACAGTAGCTAGTGACGTTACTTTTGTTGTTCATTTCTTTTCTTTTTTGTTTTTTAATTAACTTGATCTTCGGGTTTGTTTGATGTACCGCAATTAATTTTATCTTTAAAATTAAAAATCATGTAAATTTTCAGTAATTATTATATAAATAACTAAATTAAATTTAAGATAAAAAAACAAATTTTTTAATTTTAAATTCTTACTATTTAGCTACCTGGATGATTTGTTCATTTTTTTTTATTCTATAATAAAGTGGGTAATATTGATAGTTATCTAGTTTAATGGGGAAAAAATGGAAAATAAATTCGGTGGTGTCGGCTGTGGGAATTGAGCTAGCTGTGGTTCGAGTGGTGGATATGGACGTACGGAGAGACCATGGCTTTGAGAGCCATACGTACAGTTAGCCACAACTTCAGCCCGTGAAAGATGTTGCTATTTCATTAATAAAAACTATTTTAATTAATACAATCAAGTGAATTCTTCAATATTTCAACTCCCAAAAATTTATAATTTATTGACAAGATTTGACTAAATTGGTAAAATACCAAGTTTTGGTTTCGATGATTGAAGAAAAAATATCAAATTTAAAATTTTTAAAATATAATGAAGACACTATGGAAAATATTAGTTACTATAACCTCGTTTTTATTAACCAAAATAAAATGACCCAATTGATTCTTAGTTGAGAAAATATATAAAAATTTAATTTTTTAAAATTAACTTCTCAAGTTTTATTTTTTTATTCAATATTATTAGAATTTTCTAATTTTTTTATTTGAAAGGAATAACTTTTTTATTTTTATTTTTCTATTCATTATTAATAGTGTTTTTTTGTAGTTTTTCTATATAAAGATTTAATAGCTTTTGACATAGCTTTTGACGTAAGTGAAGACATAAATAAGTAAAATTAAATATTATCAGAGTCTTTAAATAATTATGGTACTTTTTTATATTTAAAAAAATTAACACATAATAAACTCAATTATTATTTATTATTATCTATATTAGTTGGTGTTATATCTTAGAAATTATTAGTAGGTTTTGTTTGAAGTTGTAAAAGATCTATATCAAAGTTTAATGTTCTTAGCGGTTAGTTATTTTATGTTGTTGGATAGCCATAGTTTAATAAAATTGTAAAAAACAATGTAATTATGTAAAAGATGATAAGAAGGTTCTCCATTAAAAAAAAAATTAGAAACTAACATGTTGTTTCTATTTGCATTGATTGTTATTATTAAAAATTATAGTGGTGGAACCAATAATAAGATAGTCCGTACAAATATATTACGTTAAAGATTCACAATAAAACTGACCTGTATAAACGTGTTGTGTTAATTAAGGATTCGTGTGTTAATTAGGAACCTATTATTGATGACATATAAATGATGAAACTTTTATAAGAAACGGTTGTTAACTAAGGTCTAAATTTGAAAACGAGTTCATCCAACTTGAGAAGACTAACGGGGAGATTTTTCTAGAAAAATATATATTTTCTTAATTAATTTTATCTTTTTCAATTTTTACTTTCCTATTATATCTTTATAGTTTTTTTTTCTTGATTTCACCCCTAAATATTTTATTTCAATCAGTTTTTTATCCAATTTTATCCACATTTTTTTATTGTTTTTTTTTGTGTTTTACCTTTTTTCATTATTTTTTATTTTATACCTCGTCATTTTATTTCTTTTAATTCTTTTATTCATTTTTGATCCTCATTGTTTTCTTAATTTTATTTTTTAATTTTTTTCCTGAACATTTTATGTTATTCATTATAAAATTTTGGTCATCATTATTTTAATTGCTTCTTTTTTATCATTATCTTAATTTAGTTATTTTTTTACAATTTAGTCTCTCAATATTTTATCAAATTTCAGTTCTCATTCTTTTAATTTTTTTTAAATCTTTTTCTTTAATTTTTTCCCTCAACATTTTATTTCAATTATTTTTAATCTAATTTTATTTTGCATTCTTTTATTTTCTCTTTTTCTTTTTTATCCTTTTCTTATTTTTTTCAGTTATTTCAAGTTGTGGGTTATTCAAGTCAACCCAAGTTATTTTGAATTTTTTTATAAAAAAATTAGTTTCATTATTTGACATTAGGTTATTAGGTCTTGAATTTTATGATTTTTTATCCCTTTTCTTTTTATGGGGTTGTCCCAAATTGCAAGTTAGTCAAGTTAACTCAAGGTAACATATGATTTTTTTTAATATTTTTTATTTACTTAAATTCAATCCTTTTTTCTAGGTTATATTTTAAAAAAATATTTTTTCTATCTTGATTTTATGTCGTAGGTGGCAACTTAATAGAGTGAGCCCGGGTTTACTCGAGTTTTTTTCTTTGATGTTTCTTTTTTAATTTTTTTTTAGTCTTATCATTTAAAATTAGGTTATTGAATCTTGACATTTATGGTTTTTTGGCTTTTCATTTTGGAGGATATCTCAATCTCATATACCACATGTTCATCAAATTAACCTCAGTTAACTCAGGTTATCATCGCCTAGACATTTTTTAATATTAAAAAAAATTAACTCAACTCACTATGTAATGTGGGTAAAAAAATCTAGTATTAACTATTTTCCAGCTATTTTTGTTCTTTTATATAATTGAAATATGTACATGTTAGCATATGTGTTCCATAGCTAACCTAATGATTGTAATGGAGTTGATTTTATATATGTAGATATTTTTTTATTTTTTATATTTAATTGAATATAATTCATAAGTTTAAATTAAATATAAAGTTATCAGGAAAAAATATTTTACAAAAAGATAATAAAGCTATTATAATTATAAAATTTATAATTTTCATATGGAGAAATTACTTTTGTATATATAAAAGTTTTTGTGATAGTTATGTAAATGATTCTTAAACTTTAAGATTATTAAGTTATCTTAAATAAAAACTATTATGATTTGATCCTAAATACATATGACTTTAATCAAAGGTAACAAATGAGTACACATTGGATATCTCAGAAACTATATATAAAAATATTTGAGTGATAAAAAAAAAATTATTTATCCAAGGTAAATTGGGAAAAATGTTTCAAATTTACTCTAATTGGTTGATTATGAAATCCTTGCGTAAAGTAGAATTAGATTTGAGAAGAATTTTAAATATTATTTAAAGAATCAATAATGAAATAACAAAAAAAATTGATGTCTTCTCTCAAGTATAAAAGTGTCGAAGTAATAAATAACCAGGTAAGACTATGGTCGAACCACAGGGTGTTTAAGTATATAAATTATAAATAATAATAATAATGATGATGATGATGAGTTAAAGAGAACTTTCAGATGTAAGATGAATGATGAATGTGAAGATTAAACAATGATAAAAATAGTTGTTATGATTAAAGGATCAATTAATGGTATTTCAAATAAGTATAATATAAACTCTTTATATTACTCAACTAGAAACTACACACAAAGAAGGTTCCAATTTGATGATTTATCCTTAATAGTTGATTATAAATTTTTAACATAATCATATTAATTTTCTTATTTAAACAACATCAAACTTTTAAATATTATCAGGAATTCTTGATGTTAACTCATGTTAACGACAAATTAAGTTCCTTTCATAGCACAGGTGTAGGTTATACCATATAGTTGGTTATACCATATAGTTGGTTATGAAAGTGTCAAGCATTTGTTATACCAACTATTATACAATACAAATCCAGATTAAACATTTAACAAGTAAGGTATTAAGAATTAGTAAGATAAAAGGATAAGATATGTTAATAATAAACTTTCTTGGATATAAACATTGAAGTTTATATTATATATATTCTAATACCATTAGTGAAACCTTTTCATCTTGACATAATAAACTTAGCTAAATATAATAAAGAAGAGAAACATAAATAAATAAGAAGAGAACATGATTATATAAGTACAATAAAGAAAATACGAAGTATAAACAAGAGATTAATGAAATTAAAACTTAAGCATTACAAAAACATAAAGAAAGAGAGCAAGAACATGATCTTAATCTAAAAAACCAAAACGTCTAAATGCATGGCAAATGTCTTTTTTTATAGGCTAAAATTTAGAACTATTGATTTGTTGACTAATTATTGAGCAGGTGGCTCATCTTGACTTGATGACAATCCTTATCTTTTTATCTAAAAAAAACATCAATACTAACATCAGAATTTAAATAGATTGTCCTCATAAAAGTTCCAGAAAATTATCTCAGTTTTACAACAAAAAAAAAACGGTGCATTTAGACTTCTACAACTTGAGATATGGGCTAAAAACTAAACAATGTTTAGGTTATAGGACAGATTCAGACTTCTCCGTTATTGCTACAATTTGAACTTGAAAACAATCTTTTTGAATCTTGAATTTCATGAATGTTTTAGGCTTATGTCTTAGCTTTCCATCCATATAGAACAGATCTAAATTCAAGTTTTACAGCTCTAGTTATGATCTAATAACCAAATGGTATTTTAGTTTGGATAAAACTAGCATCTCTTTTCTATATTTAGCCCTTTCTTTATCTTTCCAATTTTAGTAGTTAAACTCATCAATCAATCTCTTGATTTATGTGATAAACCTGCAATACTTAAGATGAATATTTACCATAATGAATATTTACCATAAATTACAAGTATCTTATATTATTAGATGTTATAAAATATGCTCTAACTAAGGAGTTATTCATACTTCAAGTGCAAAATCATGATATAAAATATTAATAAAAATACACTTTTAAATACTAATTAAATAACTAACATATAAAAAAGTGATACGATTTGAAAAGGTAAACATGCATTATACTCAAATATTTAAATTAAAACATTACAATGAATGAATCTTGGTTACATTAATAAACCAATTACTGAAATATTAAGTGACAACTCACAAATGTGTTTTTTTTTAATATTTGAAAGATTATAACAGGTTATTAGATATTGCATTTGACTTTCAAATATAAATTAATTAATCATTAAAATATAAATTAATCAATTATTAAATTGATGATAAATTCATTTTTTAATTTATCTATTTTTTAATTAGAATTGTAATTTATACTTGAATCCACCTATTAAAAAACAGAAAATAATGGGTTACATTTTAAAATATGCCTAAATTGTTATTACTTTGTCATTAATATTATTTTAGATGAGGAGTCGGACAATGATAATTAATTGATTTGTTCAAGTAGAATATTACATCTAAAGAAATAATAAATTAATCCATATACTTGTGAGGTCATTGAAGTAGAAACTTACTAAAGCATTAAGATGTAAAGATTATTTTGTTTACAGAGACATCTGTGCAAATTTATGATGAATTAAAGCTTTTTTCTTTAATATAATAAACAATTTGTTTTATTAATTTTTTTTAATACAAGTGCAAAGAAACTCATTAATGATTAAAATTAATAATACATACATATGTACCTAACAAAAAAATGTATAGACATTGTTGTGTATCAAGAAACATTTTAATTGTGAAACAAAAAGTTGATATGTTCTTTTAATAAAATTGATTGATAATTATTTATATCAATAAAGATATATAAAAAAGATGCAAATGCTAACCATAGACTAAGTTGAAAAGATCTATATAGACTAAGTTGAAAAGATGAGAGATGGAAATTAAGATATCTAATATCAATGTCGCCTGAAGCTCTTTATTTTTTATCTGATTATATATTAAAAATATTTTCTTTTTTTTTCTTTGCAAGAAGAGCACTAATTTAGATTTCATTGGAAAAAAATTATAGTGTAATTCCTTTTTTTATAATAATTGTTTTTTAAATATATATATTTTCAAGACATGTTGTTTGTTCAATAAAAAATTAAAATAATTTAGATAAATAAATAAAAATTTAAAGATCTTAAATAAAAATAAAAAATTTATCTTAATCAGAGTCCCCTCTATCTTGTTAATGCGATCCTTTTTTTATGATATTGGTTTACCATAATACTTGGTTTTTAAATAACAACATATAGAACTATAAAAGTAAGTTTTAGTGAAGATAAGATTATGTTTTGAAATTATTTACATGCATATATTTGAAAACAAATATTATACTACTCATGAATTGTCACAAAATAACTTTTTAAAATCTATTTTATAACTAATCATATGATTTAAAAAAATTCTTAAGCAAGAATACAAATAAAATTATGGAACCAAACTGTTTTTTTTTTTTTTGTCAAAACATGCTTTCATAATTAATGTAATGTAAATTAAAATAAATATACTAAAAATAATTTTATTTTATTTTAAAAAATTTAAAAATAAAATTTAAAAATAAATAAAGGCTCATAAAAATAGCCTAGAAGGCTCGGCCTACTAGATCAGTTTATGGCCTTTAAAAAACAGGTCCTACATGAATGGTTTCATGGCAATATTATATATATATTTTCAAATATCAAGAATGTTTTTAGTTGAGAGATACAAAGATGTTATTTATATTTAATAGAATAAATTAAAAAAATATATAAATTGATAAGGTGATAAAGAGTTGTTAATTCTAATTAAAAACTAAAATAGAGAGCTATTTTTTCTCCCCAAAGCAAAAGATAAATGAGTATGTAATATTTAACCCTAACTTTTATTTTTAATTTACTTATTTTTATTTTATCTTAAAGGTTATATTTTCTTTCCATGAATAAATAATTTTTATTTTATAAGAAATTCATGCAAATACACTTTATTTATATGAAATATGAAAGAAAAACATTTAAATATAAATTACAATAATCTCTTTGAAATATTATAAAAAATACAACATAATTACAAGAAAAAATGTGAAATAAATAATTTATAAGAAAAATGAGGGTACTGAAAAATTTTTAAAAAAATCTAATAAAAAATTATGCACCACTACATAAGCCAGACCCATGCTCTAATCAGCTGCCAAAAATCCTAGGCATATATAGGATTTTTTTTCCTTATGAAAAGCACAACACTTCATCTCCTTTATATTGTTTTTTTATATATATGTTGGATGACAATTTTGGCAAATGACTTGCTGTGATGTGTAATTTTTTTTCAATCATCTCTAATAACTAAAAAATTAAGGTTTAAGTTTTAGAACCTAAAAAATTCGTTTCTTGTTTTCATCTAAAAATACCTAGTTGACTTATAAGTCACACATTAATATTTATAATATCTTGTATTTTGATTATAATAATTAAATTAAAAAACATATTAATTATACACTTGAATGAGATTAAGTTTAAACATATTTTATATGAAAATCACATGAACAAACATATAGAATTGAATGAAAAAATTCATTATCAAGTCCAAGATGCAAAGCAAATGAAGACTTAGTCATTACAAATTCATTTTAAAGTTTATTGTTAAATCTTTATATTTTACACAATAGCAAACTAAAATGAACTCAAACATTTCATATTACATGCATAAATAGAATTGATATACATTTTAATTGGTTCAAGTTTCATTAAGTTTGAAAGTGTTAAAACTGATTTTTAAGTTAAACCGATCTACTACTTGAGCATATCAAGTGAACCAATCAACCATTGTTGATCCATGATGAACACCTATGAATTTTGCAGGAATTAGTTGACCAAATGATATGATCATTTGAACCAGTTGATCACTTTAAACGTTAGAGACATTCCAACGGCTATAAATGGCCAGCTTCTTTTAGAAACATATATATAGCTCTTTTTATGCAAAATAAAAAAGAAGATTCTGAATATACATGATATAAAAGTTATTTAAAAAAAAAACTACTAGAAATTATCAATGCTAAGATGCTTTAAGTTGTGCTATATTAAATCTTTATATTTTAACATAAGAATATAAAATCTCACTCTTATTACACTTACACACCTCTAATTATCCACAGTGCTATTGAGTAAGCTATAGACATTATAGTTTTTAATTTTATAATATACTATTTGAGAGAGTGCATCTTGTTTAAAAATAATAATAATTGTAAACACTTGAGAGTTTGAATAAACTCTTGACAATTAGTGAGGCATTGTTAATAAGAAAAAAATCTTTAAGAGGGGACATCTTGAGGTGATAAAATTGTTTGGTGTTGATTCATCAAGGGCATTGTATTTTTTACTTGGATTAGTAAAAGAGTACAATACTTATGCATGATGTCTACTTGAAATATGGATGTAAGCTTATGAAACCACGTTAAAAACCTAGTTTACAATCTCTCTATTTTTATTTCTTTAATTTAATTCTTTTTATCATATTATCGAGTATTGTGTTATATGTACTTAATGTGATTATTTACATTATTTAACATTATTAGTGGAACACCTAATTCATTATCCGCTAGGTATTATTATTGTTTTAATCCTAGAATGACAATAATTTTTATTTTATAAAAACATAATGGAAATAAAATTTATTTTTATGAAATATGAAAGAAAAAATTAAAGATAAATTATAATAATCTCTTTAAAATATTATAAAAACACAAGATAATTACAAAAAAAAAAATGAAATAAATCATTTATAAGAAAAGAAGGGTATTAATCAAACTTTCAAAAAAAAGAAGCTATGCATTGCTAGGCAGGCCATTCCCATATGTTGAGTAGCTACCAAAAAGCCTAGGCACGTATAAGATAGATTTTTTTTTATATATAGAGAGCACAACACTTCATCCCTTCACACACACACACACACACACACATATATATATGTATGTAATTTTTTTACTGAAAAAACAAGTTCTAAGTTTTAAAACCTCAAAAGCTTATTTCGAACTTGTTTTCATCTTAAAGAACTTAAAATACATTCTAAGAAGCTTTTTAAGATTCATTTTAAACCACAAAACAACTTATAAGCCACAAAAAAATTAAAAATAATCAAATCAAAAATTCAACAAACCTAATCTATTCTTTCTGATTTTGTGAGGGGAAAGAATCACTTCTAGAACTCTAACCCATTACTTTTTTAGTGCCCAACATTTTGACATCCAAAATCCTTTTTTCTCCTTGATAATTATTAACAATTTTCTTTCTTTCTCATATTTAGAAATTGAAAATGAATAAAATAAACTTTAGTACAAAAAGGTAAAATTTCTAAAATAAAAAATCTAAAATGAAATTTAAAAACCTCATAAATTATTATTTTCAAAAATGCGTTAGATAAAAAATAATGAAAAACAAACCCTTATTTGTTTTTTTATTGTCAATTTTGATTCCTTTATTTTTTATTTTGCAAACAAAAACAAATTATTATTTTCAAAATTAAACATCAATTTAATATCAAGATATATTTTTGAGTTTATAGTAATCTTATAGAATGTCAATCAAAATAAATTAAGAACTCCAATTTCAAATTAATGTAATGTTAAATAATAAAATTAAAAATAAATAAATTAAAGAATATCAAAACAAGAAGAAGAAAAACACCATTTGAATTCACATTACACTATGTCTTGAAACATGGATTTCCTTACCCCTTTTAGATTTTTATTATTATTCTAATATGGTTATTTGTGCTACTACTAAAATATATGAGAAAAAACTTTTTAAAATACGTGCACGTTTATGGGCTCTTGTACATATATTGAAAATAGACCTTATTATCCATGACATTGACGCAGGAAAAAAATAAACATTATTGTAATCATATATTTAATTAAAAATAAATAAACATTATTCTAATAGCATATTTAATTTGAAAATAAACATTATTCTATTCACACAACTAATTGTACGGTCACATTGGCTCAATAATAATTTCTTCCCCTCGTAAGCAATATGTTTCCATAATTGAACTTGCATCTTTATGAATTCCATTTTTTCCATTTTCATATGAAAGGTCCATATAATTTTATTTTTTCAGACACATCGATTAAAAATGGCATGATATTAGCATATCATATCTACAATAGAAGTCAAACTTTATCAGTCAACTTGAATTTAATCCAGTTATGGATGTTGGATCAACTACGTGTCAATCAAAAGTAATTCATACGTGATCTTCAAATTTTAGGAGACTATTTTTTGTTTTATAATATTAAGAGTTTATTATATTTTATGAATTAAAATTTAGTGTCGTATTAATATTCAGTAAATCAAAATTACACACACATATATATATTTGCAAAAGTTTTCGAGTTCAATCCTCTGCTATTTAATCCAAAAAGAAAAGATTGAAGTGGAATTGATATTTTATTTTCCTTGAACAGTTTAATGTATTTTATGAATTGATATTTGCAAATCAACAGGACTTTTTGGAGAGAGAAGGCTTTTTTAAAGAAGGTCGGCAATCAAACTGGTTTAGCAATTCGCCAGAGTAATTAAGATCTTAATTAAATATGACTATCCACGTTAGGACAGCTTTGAGACAAGCTTTAGACAAGTTAACTCCATTAACTTGTTCAAGGGATCCAGTTTAGATTAGTTATTGGAATAAATATGCGAAATATTCTTGGTATTTGTGCTGGAGAAATAATCAATGCACTGTTAGTATGACAATGATAGACGACTAGTGGTAAAAGTTAAGACTCAGAATAGTCAAGCCAATGAAACTGGGGGACGGTTTGATGCCTGTGAAGTGGCGCATGGGAACTCCAATGGCCAATGAACAAAAGCATGGGGCGGATTTTGATGCAGATAGAGAGGGGGTAGGAGGAGGAGGAGGAGGAGAGAGAGATGGGCCACGTTATGGGAACAAAAATGGAAAGGGTCACCAGTCACCAGTCACAACTTCACATGAGTGGTAACTGGGGGCGGCTAATGAGGGGCCGAGGGGGCTAAGGAGACGCTGCCTTTTGGGGAACCTTTGAGCCACCTCGCTCTCTCTCTCTCTCTCCCCCCTCTTTTCTGCGAGACAAAAAGTTCTGTCAAGCTAGAATAAGGTCCACAGATTGAGGGCCAACTTCACAAAGACTCTTTTCTGTTTTATTTTCCAGCTAATCAAAACCTAGTATTTGGAACACGACGCTTCGGTGTTGTGGTTGTAGTAAAAATGGACAATTAAAATAAGATAAAGTAGAATAAATTCAAATATATTGTTAGGAATTTGTATGAGAATGCCATAGAATGGAATTTTTTTATTACTTTTTTTAATAAAAACATGGTTAATTGATATATTTAAAGCTAATTTTAAAATGAGTTATACTTATTTTTAAAGTTAAAATTTTATTGATTTTTTTTTAATGTGTAATATTAATATGATTAAAATAAATTATATGTGAATGAGATATTTATTTAAAAAAATTCTGAATTTACATGTTTTTATAAGACATAATATCATTTATCATATATAAAAAAAATAAAGTTTCTTTTAATCTATATAGAAGGAAGTTAAATAACCACAAATAAACCTAAACAAAATAGTATGAGTTTTAAGCTCCCAGTCATGAGTGGACTTGGATTTGTTTTTTCTAACTAATTTTAGACTTGTATTTTAATTTATTATAAAACAATTATTTAATTTATTAAAAATTATTCTTTTTCATCTTATTCATCTTATTTATAAATATTCAATCATAAATAAAAAAATCTGAACATTTAGTTTTTTTCTACTAAAAAAGTCTTGATTAAGATTGGTAATTACGATAAATAAAATAAAGGGAATTAATTATAGTAATTACTAGAATGAATTCTTCATTAATTTTGATTTAAAAAATCAGCATAAATAGAGGTGGAATAATAAATTTTCTATACACTTTTACAAAAATTTTCTTACCCTTCTTTATATTTTTTTAGCTTGTTTTACTTCCAATCTTTGTTACATTTTTATTGTCTTTTCACTTATTTTTAGAGCTTAAGTTTTATTTAAAAAGAAATAGCTCCTAAAAGATTGATTGCATAAATTCACTTACACAAGTGACTATCAAAAAAATCTTAAGGATATAGAATCTCTGCTTGACAATAATAACTTGCTAGCTTTTGTTGTTCAAGTTTCTTCAACAAATAAGTATTATGATTAATTTACTTTTAGTTTATATATTTATGGTATTTTGCTTGTTAGGTTTCAAGTTTACATGTAATTTTATTTATACGCCTACAATGCGTGTTAAGTTTCTTGTTTAATTTTACTATAAGATTAAATTTTTTGATTTCTTATGCATGCTATATAAACTAAAGAATTATAATAATTAATTTAATCTATAGATCATAAGTTACATGAAACTACTTTGTGTTGTTGCTTTTAGTACTTTTTTTTAGATTGTTTTCTCAAGGAATACTCATATAAATCAAATTTCATTTCACATTTAGGGAAATACACAATATTTTTAGTCCTTTTATAATGGATTGGAATCCATGCTCACTCTTAAAATTGTTGTAAAACAAATCAATGTTTCTTCCTTTATGTTTCTTGGTATCACCCGCATGGTTATTCCATTGTTTTTCATCCTTAAATTTTCTTATATAGACTCTTATCTTTTTAAAATTATTTATAAATATTGTTCCTATCTTGAATTAGGAAAAAAAATCATTTGCCTAAATTAACTTGAGATATTAGGCGGATACATGTTTTTTTACTCATTGAAAAATGCCTTTAAGAATACAAAGATAAAAATAAACTAATTCTAAATGAATTTATTTGTTAGATAATTATATAAAATTATTTCTAAAAACTAAACCAATAACTTAAATTCAGGTTGAGATAATTTGTTTAATATGATATTAGAGTTTTGATAGCTAAATAATCATAAGTTTGAATCTCACTATCTCATTCCCTCTTCTAATCATATAACAGCTTATATATATATATACACACACACACACTAGATAGTTCATTTGACACTTGTTAAAAATAAAAATTTATATTTTTAAAAATTTTCAATATTGTAAATAGTAAATCTTTAAAGTTTCTTTTGCTAATATAAAAAACTTCAAAGCACATTTTTCTAATTTACTTTTATTATTGTATATATATTTCTTTATTAAAAATCTCAACAAATAAATAAAATGAGAATAACATCATCCTAATTGGGTTGTGTGTGTTTGTGTAGATTTTATAATGAAAATAAACAAAAGCAAGAAAACATGCATTTTTTCTCTGGACCAAGGCAACCTTATAAGAATTCAATACAAGAGGGAGAATGAAAACTTTTTATAAAGCACATTCATGTAACTAGGACTAGTTGATTAACAAAGATAACTTTATCTTCCTTAGGTCACCAAAAATAAAAATTCATGTCTTGGTTTTACTATTAGATGTAATATGGACACATATTTAATGAAATCATGGATTATAACAGTGTCATTATGATTTTATCCTTGATTTCTTATAAGCATATATTTTACTGTAGTGAATTTTCATTTTTATTTGGTTTTTGCCTTACTATGGCCCATTTTGACTTCTTTTTTTTTTGTTTTTTTTCTTTGACACTATGTTCTTTTATTATTTTTAAAAAGAAAAAGAAAAAGAAGAAGAAAGAGAGGACAACTTGAAAAGAGAAGTTACAAGCCTTGTAAATGCAAAAATAGAATAAGAGTAAAAAAAAGGGAATTTTCATTCTCTTTTACAATTATAAAAGCAAGAAATATAGGGAGAAGAAGGCTGTAGATCTTTGAAAAAGAAGTAAAGAGCCCTTTGAATAAGTTTTTTTGGCAACACTAGAAGTAAGAAATGGAGGGAGAGGAATAGCAAACAACTTGAATTGCAATAACTTGATCTCCTTCAATTCAAGTTAAGTTTCCCTAAGATAAATTTTTAGGGTTTCTTGAAAAATCCTCATTTTTAGAGTTTTTAAATGATTCATGTATTTGTTTTACTCTTTGATGTATTGTAACCAATTTTATTTTCATAATTATATAGGTTGATATTGTTAAAAATGTTAGTTAGTGTTGTTATGCTATATATTTGAAGAGGAAAGAAGGACATATTTGAATAGCAACAAAAAAGACAAGTTTTATTACTGTATTTTTTTAGGCTTTAAATATAGATGTTAGTAAAGATTAACATGTTTTTATTGCTTAAGAGGAGAAGCTTAAGTTGCAAAAGCTAAAAATAAAGGATTAAAGGAACTTATATGTTGTTTATGGTTAATGGTTTTGAGGATAAAAAAAAGAAAAGAAATGATGGTGAAAATAGTTAAAAATCATAAGATTTGACATATAAAGTTTTTTAGTTTATTTATTAATATTTAGGTTTTTATTTTTTGTTATCATCAATGATGTTGCTCTTGTTTCTTTATATTTTTTTTTTCACGAACTAGTTTCTTTAATTAATTCAAAGGTGTTGTTGTATTTTTCATTGGTTTTTACTCCTAACTTAGCTCACATGCTCCTTTATATACATTCTCATTTATCATTTTATTGTTATATTTTTTATGTATTTACTTATGCATCCCGCTTGCTTACAAAATTGTTATATTTTTATTTTCATGTTTCTGATGTAACCATATTATTCGATAGTTTCACGCATATTTAACTAGTATTTTACCTATGTTTTATATATAAAATACTTTGATATTCTTTGTTTTATGTTTTAAAGGTTTTTTTGGATGAAAGATGCAAAAAAGAGTAAATTAAAGGTAATTGGCATATCTGACCTTTAGTCGATATTTTATGCAGAGCATAAGCTCTAGAGGTCGAAATGAAGTGATTCCAATAGTATTAAAAAAACTAAAATTCATACCTTTCTAGACATCCAAGGCAAGAAAATAAAAGAAGAAAGAGCACGGAAATCGTAGCTTTCAAAGTCAAATCTTGCAATCTGCCACTATTAACCTGTGACCATTCTAACTTAAATATCTAGAGTTACAGAAGTCTAATTGATGCAAACTCAATTTTTGGATTCCTGAATAAAATGACTATAAACACTCCAAATTTCATCCAAGAACAATATCATATAAGGGAGATATGATTTTTCAAAAATAACAACTGAATTCTATCAGCAAACAGGTTTTATGAAAGAACATGTCCAAATTATGTTTTGAGACATCTAAACCGGCGTCCAAGTTTTTATTTCAGCAATTTAACTCCTCTAAGTCAAAACTTGAAGATTTAATACAAGGTGATTTCTCCTTTTTAAGAAAATAGTTATTAAAGTACTTAAATGTAAATCGTCAACTTAAGAAATGACTATTTTATAAAATAGAAACTACAATTTCTTAGCATAGAAAAAAGAAAGAGAGAAGGGAAAGAGGGCAAAAAGGAGGTAGCAGCCAAAAGTGAAAAAACATTAAGATAAATAATGTTTTCTTCTCTCTACAAACCAGAAATAATGTTTTCTTCTATTTTTAAGAGTAGCGGTTCCATATATATATAAGGCTAAGCTTGTTTTCTTGATTGCAAGGATGCAATCTGTGAATTTCAAGAACTGTGAAATTTATTCTTCTTTTTATTTTCAATTTATATTATAAATGAGTATGATTGTTTTCCTACATATATTTTTTATGATTGTTGTTGATAATTGATAGAGCAGACTCTAAGTTATTATTATGAATAATTTATTGCTAAGTTTGATATTAAAACCGGAGTTATGATATATGAACTTGCAAGCAACTAAACTTGATAATTATAGTGGAACTACATTGTTAAACTTAGGGAGAACACTCAAACAAAGGAACTGCGAATAGCTTGGTTGTCAAGAGATCAATCAATTTATCTAGTTCTTAGGGCTACCATTAAAATAAATTTAGAGATCAATTAATTAATCTAGTCCTTAGGGCTACCATTAAAATAAATCATTAATGAAGACATTATGATTGTTTGTTGGTTAGGGTTAGTTGTACGATAGATCTGTTAATTAACCAACATTAAGAATAGATAAAAAAAATTCAGAATATAAATTGAAGTTTCGTTTCAAAGATCGGTTCTAATGTTCATTGGTGGATGTGTGCTTGCAACTAAGGTTTGTTCTTTTGATAATCTTCTGATTTTATTTAATTTCATCTGATAGATTCTATATATTTGTTTTTTGCTTTGGTTTAAATAACATTCAAAAACCCCCAAGTTTCATATCATCTAGCATAAAAATCTGACTTGAACCTTCCTTGTGGGATTGACCCCTTGTTTGCTCTATATTATCTTATGTATTGTGTTTTAAGTTAGGGTAATTAATTTATCCGACTGCGACATCGCACCAAATTTTGGCGTCGTTGCTAAGGAAGTAATTTTAGTTGATTCTTGTGCTATTATTTTTATTTATTGTGATTGTTATTTATTTTTCTAAAAAAATAGAGAAACATAATTTTTGCTTATTATGGTACTATTCATTTATGACAGCGGTACTATTCAAAATAGATTATTTTATGGAATAAGGTATGGGCATAAAGAAAAATGATGTTCTAAACAGGATTAGTGGTGACCACTAGATCTACCCTATCAAGGCTAAATTCTACTATTTTCTAGGGTTTTTAAACAGTTTTAGATTTCTAGCTCTGAATTTTCATATAATTTGCATTGTTTTTAATCTCTTGTGTAATTGGTTTTTTTTTAGTTTTCTTGATGATTTATGTCAGTAACTTGTTCTACTAATCAAAGTCAAGTGCAATTAGATATTGAGATAGAAAAAAACTTTACGTAGGTTATGAAAAGAAGTTAGCCTCTCCAATATGGCTATTACATGACAACAAACACTCAAGGAGTTTATTGCTCCTAACATGGAAAACCAACCATTGTGCGTAAACATCGACAATAATGTAAACTTTAAGCTCAAATCTGGTTTTATACATTTGCTACCAACATTTAATGGTCTTACAGGAGAAGATCCTCATACTCATCTCAAGGAGTTCCATATGGTTTATGGTGGCCTGAACCTGAATAAAGTTGATGAAGAACAAGCTAAGTTGAAAGCTTTCCTTTTCTCTTTAAAAGGGATAGCAAAGGCATGGTTTCTCCATTCTCCAAGTTCAATTTGGAATGGCATGAAGAAAATCTTCTTTGAAAAGTATTTTTCAGCATTATAAGTTGCCAACATAAGAAAAGAAATATGTGGGATTTAACAATCTCATAGAGAGACACTCTTTGAATATTGGAAAAGATTTGATCAATTGTGTATTCAATGCTCTCATCATCAAATACCCGATCAGTTACTCATTCAATATTTCTATGAAGGATTGATGCTTACTAACCGTAGTATCATTGAAGTTGCAAGTGGAGAGGCATTGATAGATAAGACACTCAAGGTTGCACGCCAATTGATCTCAAATATGGTAGCCAACTCGAAACAATTTGGCATGTGATGAGACTTTACAAATAAATAAGTAAGTGAGGTAAGTATTTCTAACCTTGAAAATAAAGTTAATGATCTTACTTCTCTTGTGCATTCTTTAGCTTGTGGAAATATACAGTAGGTAAAAGCTTGTAGCATATGCTCCTTACAAGGACATGCTTTAGATATGTGCCCAACAATGCAAAAAGATTACATTAAACAAGCTAATACAGTTGATAGAGCATTCAATGGATAACCTCAACTTAAGTATGATCCCTTTTCTCACACGTACAATCCTAGATGGAGAGATCATCCCAATCTACGTTATAGGAATCAGCCTCAACAAGGCAATCAAGGCCGACAGTTCCATTCCCATGGTTTTCAACCCCAATAGAATAATCAAGCAAGACAAACCCCTCAATTCACAAACTCCAATGTTATGGGGTCGTCATCCAGTGATGATCCTCGTGGGATGATGAAAACTTTGGCTTATAACATTATGACCTTGCAATGAAATGTCATGTCTTTTCAACAGGAAACCAGGTTAAGTATTCACAACTTGGAGAAGCAAATGAGACAAGTAGCTTCAAGTGTGGAGAAATTGCAAGCACAAATGAATGGAAAATTGTCCTCCCAAGAGTAAATCCAAAAGAGAATGTTAGTGCGATTATGTTGCAAAATGGGAAAGAACATGAAGAACAAAGGTCAAAACAAATTGAGATGGAGGAAGAAGAGGAGATAGAAATCGAATTGAATATAAAGAAGAAACATACTTCTCCTTCACAAATTAAAACCATGACTGACACTCTAAATGTAAGTAATCACTTAATAAATTCCATTCTTAAAACAATTCCACCCTTTCCTATGAGTTCTTTTAGGTTAAAGAAAAAGGACAAAGAAAAAAAAATTAGAGGTTTTCAAGAAAGTAGAACTCAACATTCCTTTGCTTGATTCTATCAAGCAAATTCCCAAATATGCCAAATTCTTGAAGGAGTTGCGTACTACTAAGAGAGCTTTCAAACTGAAAGGTCATGAAATGATAAATATGGTTGAGGTTGTCTTTGCTGTTGTTCAAAAGATTATGCCTTTGAAGCTGACACGATCAAAACATTGATGTCTTCTTCCAGGTGCAGGAATGTCGAAGTGATAAATAATTCGGCAAGACCGGAGTCGAATCACAAGGTTAATTATATAAATTATAAATAACAAAAATCTAACAACAACAACAATAACAATAATAATAATAATAAAAGAAGAAGAAGTTGATGAGAACTATGAGATGAAATATCAATGTGAAGATTAAACAATAATAACAACAAATGTCAAGGTTATAGGATCCACTAATTATATTTTAAATAAGTATAATTAAAATTTTATTACTCAAATGGAAACTACTCATAAAGGAGATTCCAATCATATTATAAATTATTAGCGTGATTACATATGTTATCTTATTCGAATAATACTAATACTTGTAAATGTTGTTAGGTATTCATGATTATAACTTATGTTAACAACAAATTAAGTTTCTTTCATAGCATAAGTGCCGGTTATACCATACGATTTGTGCTATGAAAGTATCAAGCATTCATTGTACTAGGTGTTATACAACATAAATCTATATTAGTCATTTAACAAGTAAATTATTAAAAGTGAACAATATAACAAATACAAAATATGTTAGTACTAAACATTAAAGTTCATATTGAGTTTATACTATACTTATTCTTACATCATTAGTATAACCTTTTCACCTTGACATAATAAACTTAGTTAAACATAATGAAAAAGAGAAACATAAATAAACAAGATAAAAACATAAATAAAATGAAAGTTAACTAAGTAAAGAAAAGGAAATGAAAGACATAAACAAGATATTAATGAAAGCAAAAATTAAGCATTATAAAAATACAAAGAAAGAAAGCAAGAGTTTGATCTTGATCTAGAAACTAAGATGCCTAAATATATGATAAATGCCTCTTTTTATAGGTCAAAATTTAGAGTTATTGATTTGATGACTAATTGTTGAGTAGGTGACTATATCTTAACTTGGTGACAATCCTTATCTTCTTGTCTGAATAAAACATCATTGATAATGTCATAATTTGAACCAGACTTCCACATGAAAGTTTTAGTAAATTATCTAAGCTTTTTAGGGGAAAAATTGAGTTTAGATTTCTATAACTTGAGATATGGGCTAAACACTGAATAGTGTCTAGGTTACAGGACAGATTTAGACTTTTATGTTGGTGCTAAGATTTGGATTTCCAAATAGTAGAATTAAGTCTTGACTTTTCATGAATGTTTTAGACCTATGTCTTAGCTTTTTATCCATGTAAAGCAGACCTAAATCTAAGATTTACAGCTCTAAATATGACTCAATTACCAAACAGTGTTTCAGGTTTGGACTGCACCAATATCTCTTTTCTAAGTTTGGCCCTCTTTTTGTCCTTTCAATTTCAATACTTCAACTCATAAATCATTGCTTTTATTTATGTGATAGGTCTATATTTAGAATGAGCATTTATCATAAATTAAAGGTATCTTATTGTATTAGACTTGTCATTATAAAATATGTTTTAGTTAAGGAGTTATTGATACTTCAAGTGCAAAATAATGATATAAAACTTGATAAAAATGCACTTTTAGATACTAATCAGAAGCAAAAGGACCTAGGTGCGTTTGATATCCCATGTGTTATTGGTAATATTAGTTTCAAAAAGCCTTGTGCAATTTAGGTGGATCTATTAACGTTATGCCTAAACCTGTTTATGATTATCTTAGTCTTAAGCCTTTGAATAAAACTAACATTATAATATAACTTACAAATTGTAGTAATTGGTGTAGTACAACTTTTATATTCTTAATATGGAACATGAATCTTATGATTTATTAAACAGCACTCCTATATTGTTTGGGAGACCATTTTTGAAAACTGTCAATGCAAAGATTGATTATAGTAAAGATACTTTGTCTATAGAAGTAGAAGATGAAAAGAGTGAATTTAATTTTCATGATAAAGTGAAATATCTTTATAGCAATGTTCATTCTATCACATGTTATGACCAAGTTGATAAGCATGTGCAACAAGTTTTTGATTTTGAATGTGAGGATGGATTAAGCACAGCTTTGAGCTCTGGCTATGATTTTTCCAGGATAAAAGAGATGAAGAAGCACATAGGTGTTTCTCAAAATATGCACAAATCAGTATTGACTTTACAAGCTTTGCAAACCGTTGCTTATTGTAATGTTTTTATTGATTTAGTACTTTTACATAAAAAGCTTTTGCCATCTATTTTACAGGCCCTCGAGCTAGAATTGAAACCTTTGACCAATAATTTAAAATATGTATTCATTGGCAACAACAATACACTTACTGTTATCATTGCAAAAGGTTTGACAAGTACGCAAGAGGAAAAACTTGTAAAGTTGTTGTGTGATCACAAGATGACCATTGAATAGACTTTAGTCGACATCAAGGGCATTAGTACCTTAATATCTATGCATCACATACTATTAGAGGACAATATAAAACTAATAAAGGAAATGCAAAGGAGGTTGAACTCGTTTATGATGGAGGTAATGAAAGCTACAATTTTAAAACTATTAGATATAGGTGTCGTTTACCCTACACTGATAATAAATGGGTGGCGTCAATCCATATGGTGCCCAAAAAGATTGGAATCACCTTAGTAAATAACAAAAATGATGAGCTCATTACTACTCGCATCTCGAGTAGATGTAGAATGTGTTGATTATAGAAAGCTAAATCTTGTTACACGTAAAGATCATTTCCCATTACCATTCATGGACCAAATGCTTGAATGCCTAGCAGGTAAGTCTTTTTATTGCTTTCTTGATGGATATAGTGGACATAATCAGATTATTATTAATCCTAAAGATCAAGAAAAGACTACATTTTCATGTCCATTTAGTACATATACATATAAAAGAATGCCCTTTGGTCTCTATAATGCACCTGTAACTTTTCAAATATGCATGATGAGTAATTTTTCTAACTATGTTGAAAGAATAATTGAGGTTTTCATAGATGATTTTACGGTATATGGTAATTCTTTTAATAAGTATTTATAAAATGTATCTTTAATCTTGAAAAGGTGCATTGAAACTAACCTTGTCTTGAACTATGAAAAGTGTTATTTTATGGTAGAACAAGGAATAGTTCTTGGGCATGTCGTGTCTGTAGATGGATTAAAGGTTGATAAAGCTAAAATAGATGTTATTTCATCATTGCCCTACCCCTCATGCGTGAGGGAAGTTTATTGTTTTCTAGGTCATGCAGGTTTTTATCCACGTTTTATCAAAGATTTCTTAAAGATTACAGCACCCCTATACAAATTATTAGCCAAAAAAGTAGATTTTATATTTAATCAAACATGTAAAGATGCCCATGATGAGCTTAAAAAACATGTCATATTTTCCTTTATCATCCAACCACCAAATTGGAATGAGCCTTTTGAGATAATGTGTGATGCAAATGACTATGCGGTAGGGGTTGTCCTTAGGCAAATAATAATGAAGAATTTACATGTTATTGCCTATGTTTCCCACATGTTAGATGGAGCACAATGCAATTATCATATAACTGAAAAGGAACTTTTTGCAGTGGTATTTGCTCTTAAAAAATTCAGGTCATATCTACTTAGTATAAAAGTCATTGTTTTTACTGACTATATAGCTTTAAGGTATCTTTTCAAGAAAAAAAAAGTTCAAACCAAGATTGATTAGGTGGATCTTGCTTTTACAAGAATTTGATTTTGAGATCAAAGATAAAAAGGGTGTTGAAAACCATGTGGCTAATCACTTGAGCCGATTGAAGATTGATGATATACAAATCAAAACAATACGAGAGACATTCTCTAATGAGTAGTTGTATGTATTACATTTCTTTATAAGACAATGGTATACTGATTTGGTGAACTATTTAGTCACCAAGGAATTCCCTCCAGGTTTCTCTACATTCCAAAAAAGACAAGTTACGAGCTGATGCTAAATATTATTTTTGGGATACTCCTTATCTGTGAAAATTTTGTGTGGATCAAGTAGTTAAGAGATGTGTACCACAAGATGAATTTCATTATATTCTTACTTTTTGTCATTCTCATTCTTGTGGTGGGCATTTTGGAGCAAAAGGAACAACCCACAAGGTACTTGAAAGTAGTTTTTATTGGGTTTCTATTTTTAAGTGTGCATATCATTTTTGAAAATAACGTGAAAAATATAAAAAAAAAACAGGTAAGATCACTCATAAGAATCAAATGCCTTTAACGAATATGCTTGTGAGTGAAAATTTTTATATTTGGGGTATTGATTTTATGTGTCCATTTCCTTCTTTTGGCAAACTTTATATCCTTCTTGTTACTGATTATATGTCCAAATGGATTGAGGTGAAAGCCACATGAACTAACAATGCTAAGGTTGTTTTAGATTTTCTTAGGACTCATATATTTGACAGGTTTGAAATCCCTAAAGCTATCATTAGTGATCATAACACTCATTTTTGCAATCGTTTAATGGAAGCATTGTTACATAAAAATCATGTGACTTATTATTTTGAAAACATAACTTCGAGTGCTAAAGTCACTAAATGGGTAAGTCGACAATCCCTAAAATGAACTATGTACTATACTTTATCTGTTGGGTTACGAGTGAGCATTTTCCAGAGATTTCTATTGTATCAGAGTCAATCCCAATAGGAATTGAACTTTTAAATTAATCAATTATGAGTTGGACGCTTTAACTATTCAGCTATGGATGTTTAGTGGGGATCCTTGTATATGGTGAATAACCAAATTCTAATTAAAATGATATCTTTAGGATAAATCAATAACTAAATTTTAATTAAAATGATATCTTTAGAATAAAAAAATCAATGCAATTTAAATTCAGGAGGAATCAATGAATGAAAGGGTATTAATTCAAATCTTGGATTTTTGAATTGAGAGAAATCAAGAATTCTCATTATTTTTTATATTCATGGACCCAATTTAATTAACGAGTCTAAGAGTTTTATAAAACAGTTTTATAAAACATTCTTGATGGAATGTGGATCAAAGAACAATTTTGTAAAAGCTTTAAAATATACGGCAGACTTAATATGGTTTGCTTTCTTCTTTCTCTTTTATTATTGTTCGTTTGTCCTATTGTCTTCATGTGGGATCTATTATGCCATCTATTTTTATGTTATTTGATAAATATTTAATGTTTTTTCATTAATTAAAGCTTAAGAGTCTTTTAAGTCAGGTCAATAATTGGTGTTCATGTTTTTTGCATGGTTATATTTGCGGCACTTAGTCTGAGAAAAATAATGAAGAGAATTTGGAGAGGGGCTCTTTGGAAAATGCTCCCTTTCTTCTTTCAAAGCCAAGATCCTTTACCATTGATAAAAAAAAAAAAATCAAAAAGGAAAAATCATCTATCAGTCCCGGATGTTTTTATCCTCCTGGAGTTTCTTCTTTGATTGAGTGTTATAGTATTTTGAACTTTTTATCTTATTAAAAAAAAATAGGCAGGCTCTCAAAAACTAATTAACAACACTTGCATATGTTTTATATATATATATATATATATATATATATATATATATATATATATATATATTAAAATTTAACTTTAGATAAGCCCACAGCAAAGGACGTGTAAATTAACCAGTTTTCAACTAAAATAAGTCCCCACCGGCACAAAACATTTCAGCACCTACCCTTGAAAATCCTCTGCACAGCCCACGAGGTGCATCCTTTTTAGTGGCATAGTCTTCTGCAAATAAAAAGGTTCGCGACTAGGCATCTCCCATCATGATCTATGCAATTATCTATACTTCATGATTTGATCCAGATTCTGAAAAACAGTACTTTCTTCGGACGAGCCATGGAGGAGTGGTATTACTAGAATCACAGCCTTAGGACTGCCCACCGTCGGCCAACCATCAGATGATTGTGCAAGCAATAATTTAGAATCATTTCGTGATATCAACTCTGATTTCAAATGATTCTTTGAACTTTACACGTATAGCCCACCAATGGGTCCAATCAAGTAGTTTTTTTCTTCTTCTTCTTCTCTTTTTGGCTACAGGTCCATGCATAACTTTGACTACTTCGATCAACTAGAGCCATATAATACCTTCAAAATTAGGACAGGCCTTGAAAAATTGGTGCACAGAGTTGCAAATTTGTTCAGGTAGGTAGGCTGGGACACCAATAAAAAATAATAATCATTGCACTCGTTCAAGCATGCGACTCTCACGGCTTCAAACATATATTTGGAGGTTCTTCCAAACCACGCGGTTAGTCTATTTTTATAAAAATATTTTTTTAATTGCAAATATATTAGAATAATAATTTTTTATTTTTTTTGTATTATACCTTAAAACTATTAAAATAACATCTAAAAAATATCAATAAAAAATTGTGAAGAGGAGGGGTCATAATGATGTTATCAAATTCCTCATAAGAAGTCAATTGGTTCATGTTCCATATTCTAAAACAGTATTGGGCCTTGGCGGAGTTTGGATGTTTTAATCGATTTGGATCGGTAAATTTCATGAATAACTGTTGCAATATCCAAAAATAAGCATTCCGCTCTTCATTTCTCACTGTTTTTTCCTTCAGAGTTTGGTACTTTTAATCGATTTTGTTGCATCTCAAGAACTTGTTCATGGATATACCTCCCAATAAAACCATGAACCAAAAAGAGGCAGAGAAAGATCAAAAGGATAAGATTGTGGAAGCAAGGGCCAACACCAACAGAGTAATCATCAGCATCTACTCTGAATCTCCGAGAAAACGTTTACAACAAAAACATAATCCCGCCGCCAAGAAAACCATGAGAACTCGTGGCTATGATCGCCGGGCTCAGCTTCTATCCTATGCCAGCGAGCTAAGATGCGCTGGTTCCGAGCCCATGGAGTGGTCCAGACGGAACTCTAGGCCCAGGTCAAAGGTAACTCCAATCTTTCCCTTCTCATGTCCTCCGAGAAGTACTGCATTGTAAACGCCCGGTGGCATTACCAAAATCTGACAAAAAAATAGCGATGCATGAACAGAAATGGAAATGGTCAAGCGGACCAGCTAGGATTCGGGAATCATTTCTTAGAATGTGTCAGCAAAAAGACAGGCAATGGGGGTACGAGCGAATTGTAACAGAAGAAAATGGTGAAGCAGACCCGTTGTGGGGCTCGAAACGCAATAATAGCAGGAACCAAACGGGAGTCTCCGATAGCAGACACCCCAGTTTTTGTGTAAAATTCATCAATCATTTCAATTGTAATTTTATCTATCTATACACTGTAGCTACATAACACAAATTTTTATCTTTTTTAATGCAAAATCTCCAATTTCTTCTTTTGCAGAAGAAATTGACGTGTATGCTCAAGGATTTAAAATGTGGATTGCTGTGCAACAAGGGGTAAGGAACAAAGTTTGTTTATTTTTACATTTCAGAAATATTTTAATTTGTTAATATTAAAAATTATTTTTTAAAAAAATTATTATTTTAATATATTTTTAAATAAAACATACATTTAAGAATAACTGCTATAATATTCTCAAGTATCTTCTTTAATTCTTGTTTAAATAATTTTATCCTTTGAAATAATTTTTTTTTTTATTAAGTAACTCGTTATCATGTATTGGTATTTTATTAATTATTTAATTTCATAATAATTGTTTATATTTTATGACCTGAAATTCGTTTCTCTTGTAATAGATCTATTTAATAAGCAAGACTTGGTAAACAAAAATTAATGCCTCTCGCGTAAGCCCGGCGTTTATGCCAGAAGAAATTGACGTGTATGCCCAAGGAATTAAAATATGGATTGCTGTGCAGCAGGGGATAAGTAGCAAAAAGCCAAGGGGAGATATCTATTACATGTTGGACATTATTTATTTCTATATTTTCAAAGTATTTTTACATATTAATATTAAAAATTATTTTTAAAAAAATAAAAAAATATTATTTTAATATATTTTTAAATAAAAAATATTTTAAAAAATAATCACTACAACTCTTTCAAATACCTCTTTAATTCTCGTTCAAATAATTTTATGGTTTGAAATAATGTTAGAGATATTTTTTTATTAAGTGTCTTGTTATCATGTAATTGAAATTTTATTAATTATTTAATTTCATAATAATTATTTATATTTTATGACTTGAAATTCTTTTTCCTTGTAAGAGATACCGTGCTATTTAATAAGCAAGACTTGGTAAACAAAAATTAATGCCTCAAGCGTTAGCCCGGTGTTTACGCTAGTTTTATTTGTACAAGATTAGTGGGCATCGCAACAACGTGCCTGTTACTAAATAGTAGCTGAAGTGGTTTGCACGCGTCGACGAGGAGGAACCGGATGGAAGTGAGAGCATGACAGCTCCTTGGATTGCAATATATTATTGGGTGGGCACTTCATGAGAATGAAGTGCCGCCCCATGTTTTGTATCCTCAATAAAACATATTCATTGATTCGATTTTATTTCAAAAGTTATGAATGATGTTCATTGCAATCCCTAATTTTATTCATTATATTGCATTTTGTCCCTCAAATTTCATTTAAGTTGTGGTTTGGTCCTTGATTGTCAAGGAATAATAATTGAGGAGAGGGGGGAGGAAGGAGACATAAAGCATTGATGTGGTTGGAAACACTATGGTTAAAGGTATTAAATAAATAAAAAACTAATTATTAATAACTAAATTTTAATTTAATGATTTGATTTGATTTGAGTTTTAAATTTTCTTAGATAGATTAAAATTATTTATTTATATTGAAAATGAAATTATTGAGTTGAAAATGGTATTTTAAGATGCTTAAGGTTGACGGGGCCAACTTTTTTCATGTTGATTGAAGTTGTTGCAATAAAATGAGCAAATGATACGAAATCAATCTTTTTCACTTTCCTAGGCTTGAGGACAACTTTTTTGTTTAGTCTAAATGTGCTGTAAGCTAACCAAGATGAGCTCATGCCGTGTTAAGGCTTACACTTGGTAGGCCTTGGCATGAGCTAACCTAAATTTTATTTTTTTTAAAGTATTTTTATTTCTTGTTTGATTTTTTTTAACTATCCAAAATTAATTATAAGATATTTTTGTGTTTAGAGATATTTACATTTTTAAAACTATTTATAATTTTCAAAATCCTTATTATAACAAATATTTTAAAAGTGAATTTAACTTCATTTTTAAAAAAAAAAAAATTATCTATTCAAATTATTTTTTTGATCTAGAATTTTTATTTATGAAAAATAAATGAATTTTCTCCTAAAATTTAAGACACTTAAAATTTCATCTTGAAATTAAATAATCAAAAAATTATACAAGGTTAAGGTTTATATAAAAACTACAATACACTAAAAAATTTTAATATGAAATAAATAATTATCTTGATTCAAAGAAAAGTCAAGCTTGAGATATTTTTCTTAATTTTCTTCAAAACAAATTAAATCCATATTAAAAAATAAATCGTTAACCCAAGCCAAAAAAAATATGTACAATTGTTATCAAATATTAAATTTAGAGCAAATTAATAATTTCTAGACAAATTAACAAAAACACAATGCATGACGGGTTTAAAAATAGATATACTATTATAAAAGATGATAAAATTATCATCCTTATATCATTACCATACAAAAAAATATATCGTCATCATATTAAATTGAAAAGAAAAGGTGAGGTCAAAAAGAGAAAATTCAAGTTAAGAACATGATGAGAGAAAAAAGTTAAATTTGATCATAAATAAATTAAAATTGAATCCTGATTGGAGTGGAGATAAAAAAACAGAAAAAGAAGAAAGTAAATAAGAGCAACATGAAAAATATAAAGAAATAACCTATTTTATTTTTTTATACAAGAAAAGGTAGGATTAAATCTGCTTTTCATGCTAACAAACCGATAATAATACTTATTTATAAAGAGGGTTAGTTTAATAGTAATGATTTTAATTTTTATATTTATAATGTAGCTGTAAAGATATTTTTGGTGGATTACCACCAATTAAAGGAAATGAAAATCAAATAAACTTTAAAGTATTGTTTATTTTGGACTAATTTGTGTTTTATTTAGGTTTTGGTATGCCTTTCATTTAAATAAAAAAAAGAGTTAAAAGTTTAAAATTGTGATTTTGAAAACAAATACATGAATAAACCTTTAATTTTCATTAGGTTTTAGTTATGTTATGTCAAAAGAATACTAATATTTGATGTTCACCTTCCATGAAAGCATATTAGCCTTTTAATTTGTGATGCATACCATAAACATGGCAACCTAGAGTTTTTGATCCTATGATTATTATAATTATTTTCATCTCTTGTTCATACTAGAAAAAAATAATTAAAATTCTATGCATTTTAGCCGAGTTTCTTACACATCAAAAATATTTTTATATATAGTTGGTATTCAAGCAAGTTTTGTTAATCATTATTGTCATTAAGTATTTTTATTTTGTTTAAGCATGTTCTTATCCCTAAAAAAAAAAATATTTGTCATAATGCAAATATATTAGATTTTATAACTTATTTATAAAACTCATTAAGATTTAACATGTATTATAAAGACTTTTAGAGATTGACATTCTAAAATCCCTTTTAAAAAAATAAAACAATAAAAATTATGTAAAAAATAAATATTTATTATTCACTACTACATGTATTCTTATTTCAAGCTTGCTTACCTTCGGCTTTCTACTCACCATTTGTAAGTTTACTATAAGCACTGATTTAATTTAGGAAAATGGATTTTATTGTATGGTTTCATTTGAACAATTAAACACTATACTGTTTATTGTAATCAAGTTATTCTTGGAAAATCAAAGGTAATATTTTTTATGCAGAAGGTGGTTCAAAATGTCTTCAGCAGTACCATGGAAAATTATTTTTGTATCGTTAACATTACGTGGGCCTAAGTGCTCACATTATACAGGCCTACGTTATGGAGGAAGATAAATTTTTCCTTGGGCCAGCCCAACCCTGAGTTGTAGGCCTAGAGACATGTTATCCAAAGTGGCCCTTGACGAAGACGAGGGCCAATGTTTCTTCTACCTGAGCGAGCACGCTCATCATTCATGGTTTACAGGATAAGCAATCCAGCGACCCCTGGAGGTCATTGCACTCTGTTTGGCCACCTGGAAACTCCAGCTCCAGGAAAACAGAAACTCATCTCGCTAGCAGTGTTTGACAGACAGAAACGAAAATGGCGCAAACACTGGCAATGCCTGTGGTACCCTCTCTTTCTGCAATATGCAACGGACTCAAGAATACTTCTCTCTCCAACTCCATCTCTTTCCCTGTTTCAAACTATCCTAAGGTAGCACTCCCATTTTTATTTTAATTGTAGTTTCGGCTTTTTATTTGAATTTTTTTTTCTGGAGAAGTATGTGTGAAAGGGGAGTGATTATGTTTTTCTATTCTTCAATTTTCTTCACTCATTTGTTACAGTTGTGCCAATTATTTAGTGTGATATGAACTTGGGTGAGTTAAGTAATCGTCTTTCGTCCCTTTGTAATTGGAGGCATCAGGCATAGATTGGGCAGGTTATTTATATTGAAGAAATATAACTTCTATGTTGTAATTATGTAATTCAACACTTAATTTCTCTCGTTGCAGTAGTGATTAGCTTAATCTCTTCTGGGTTTTTTTTCCCCCTCCTAGCAATGTCCTGTATGATAAAAAAAAAATATATAGAAGAATTAAAAGCAATTTTTCTCTTTATGTTTTGCTGAGGAATTGAATGTGAGCTATTGCCTGGTGATTTATGTGTTGCTTTATTTCTCTCCTGTTATGTTTAGGTTTGCAGCCTCAGCATACGATGTGCCCGTGTTGGAGGAGTGGAGATTCCAAATAGCAAGCGAGTCGAATACTCTCTTCAGTACATTCATGGAATTGGCCGCTCTATAGCTCGCCAAATCCTTTCTGATCTCACCATGGAAAACAAAATCACCAAGGACTTATCGGAGGATGAGCTCATTACTCTTCGTGATGAAGTTTCCAAGTACATGATCGAAGGAGATTTGGTAATCTTTTTTTCTTTCATGTGCCTGATCTTTGATATTTGAGTGCAGCTTTTATAAGTAATTTGAGCCCGCATGTTGCAGAGGCGGTTTAACGCCCTCAATATAAGGAGGTTGAAGGAGATTCAGTGCTATAGAGGGGTCAGGCATATTCAGGGTTTGCCATGCAGGGGGCAGCGCACGAAGAACAATTGCCGGACCTTGAAGGGGAAGAGAGTTTCTATTCCAGGAAAAAAGAAAGCTCCTCGCTAACCAAGTGGGTTCTGTTGATCTTATTTAGTATTTTGTACTTTGCTATTTGAATTTTGTTCGAATCAATCTGTACTACTGATGCACTTACCTGAGTCAATCAGATTGAGTTTCTGATCCATGCAAGTGCTTTTGGCATGATTCAAGAATTTCCACTCAATTTCGATGTTCTGAAGGGTATGGTAATTGTGCTTCACCATTCTTTTGACATTAAAATTAATTTTTGTTTGCAATAATCCTTGGTGCTTGAAAATATACATGATTTGATCCTTCTGGAAATTGTGAGCATGTCTAAATATCTGTGAAACTTTGAAACTAATATATCATAAAGCTATGTGTAATGATGGCATGTCCATTTCCAGAACTTCGTTGCATTCTTGCACAGTTAGCTCCAACAATCCATTCTTCTGTCGTCCAATGTTACGTTGGATGATGTTCGAAATCACGGCTCAAGCCTTGTCATTTTCGTATACATTCTTACACTTGGTGATGGCCTTGCTCGGTTTTCCAAGGAAAATATCTCCTTGCTGTTTACCTGTGCTCATTTAGTCACTAACACTTGGGCGAATAATTTCTTATACCATTTGATTTTGATTTACCCACAGATCAAGAATCTCAATAGGGATAAAAACCGTTGGGTGTTTCTTATTCAACCATAAGAGTATATTCTCCTATCAATTTACATGCTAACCTCTTTTTGGGAAATTTTTTAGTATCTTTTTGAGCAGTTTAAAGGACGCTATAAGTTAAGTATATTTATGACCGTTTAATTTTTGTGTTTGAAAAATGTTTTTTAATTTTTTTTATTTTAAATTTTTTTTATGTTTTTAGATTATTTTAATGTGCTGATATAAAAATAATTTTAAAAACTAAAAAAATTATATTATTCTAACAAATTTTCAAAAAACAATATTTTAAAAACACCATTATAGAAAACCTTGGTAGAACACTTTTTTAAGGTTTGAATTAAGATGAGGAAATTGAGTAAATCTTTGTCAATTTCTTATAATTAACAACCATAGAATGCGTAAAAAGGTAGATAATATAACAAAATAGACGTGAAAGAAGGCATTTTTCAAAATAAAATACTATTAAATTAATTATGGACAATATTATTAAAAAAATCATTAATTAGTTTTAATACTATATATATTAGCTGCTTTTTTTTATAAACTACATGAACTAAGTTGTAATTAATTAATTTTTTTTTTTATCATAACCGATTTTTTTCCCTGACAGACTCAGTTATGTTTTTCTATTGTTTCTCAGTTTTGATGCATAAATGGACAGTCGTCAAGCCCAATGATCTGGGCCTTGACTGTACGTTCGGGTTTTTACGTTAGGGTTAAGGTTTTTGATAGAAAAAATGAGGCTAGAGATTATGTAAAAGAGATAAGGATATGTTTTTTATGTGGTGGCTCCCCTCTTCTTTACAATTTACTTATTTATTTAAAATTCATAAATTTTATCTTCTTTTTTTTTAGTTCCTTTGTTCCCAAAGAAAACAAAACTTTGTTTCGGCCTCATTTTTCTTATTTTACACTTTAGCATAATTGATTTTTGTTATTTTTTTTAAAATTATTTGGTCTCCCAGCTACTCCATGTTAGCTTGATTACTCATTTTTATTATTTTTCATTTAACCCCTTGTCCATTTTTCCCCATATTTTATTTTATTTTATATTTTTATATTTTTTATATTTTTATTTTTCTCAAAAAACAATGCTACTATTAATTTAATAAGAAAAGTAATTAAAAAATACAAAATGAGTACGAATATGTCGAAAATATATTTCTTTAAACTTGATTTAAAAAAAAATAAAAACAAGAGAAAAATAACTGAGAATTACACAAAAAAAAAATATGTGAATAGTTGAACTGCATCGAAGACATATTTTATTTTTAAAAAATATTTTGGAATTGGAGATAAAAGAAATTGGATTATGACATTTCTTAGACAACATTCTATCATTATTTCAAAAGTAAGTTTCAATTATAAAAATAACCGAGAATTACAAAAAAAAAAAAGCATGTGAATAGTTAAAATGCATCAAAAACATATTTTATTTATTTATTTATTTTACTTTTGTTTTATTTTTGAAATTTTTTTGGAATTAGAAATAAAAAATTAGGTTATGACATTTCGTAGACAACATTTTATTATTATTTCAAATTATTTCAAAAGTAAGTTTCAATTATAAAAATAATTGAGAATTACAAAAAAAAACAAAAAAGCATATGAATAGTTGAAATGTATCGAAAACATATTTTATTTATTTATGAAATTTTTTTGGAATTGAAGATACAAAATTGAGTTATGACATTTAGTAGACAACATTCTATCATTATTTCAAAAGTAAATTTTAATTATAAAAAAACAACTTTATAAGAATTATAGTACCAATGTATTAAAAAACATAAAAATAATATAATGATTGTATATTGAAAGGAGAGTTTTTTTGACAATATCATTAAACTAAGTTTAATGAGTCAATTTTAAAACCTTATCA
The DNA here is from genome assembly GCA_026413675.1 of Populus pruinosa. Taxonomy (NCBI): domain Eukaryota; kingdom Viridiplantae; phylum Streptophyta; class Magnoliopsida; order Malpighiales; family Salicaceae; genus Populus; species Populus pruinosa. The sequence goes on from CM048596.1 coordinate 23,593,012, forward strand.
CCCCACTCCTTAACCAGTTTATGTATTATATTAAGAGATTATTTGACATTGTAACAACTTTTCTTTTTAAAGTACTTTTTATATTGCTTTTCACACTTTAACCTAATTGATTTTTGTTATTTTTTAAAATTATTTGGTCTCCAAGCTACTCCATGTTAGCTTGATTACTCATTTTTATTATTTTTCACTTTAACCCCTTGTCCATTTTCCCCCATATTTTATTTTATTTTTAATTTTCTTATTTTTTATAGTTTTATTTTTCTCAAAAAACAATGCTACTATTAATTTAATAAGAAAACTAATTAAAAAAATACAAAATGAATACAAATGTGTCAAAAATATATTTCTTTAAACTTGATTTTTTCTTTCAAAAAGATAAAAACAAGAGAAAAATAACTGAGAATTACATAAAAAAAGTATGTGAATAGTTGAAATGCATCGAAAACATATTTTATTTATTTTAATTTTGAAAAATATTTTGGAATTAGAGATAAAAAAAAATTGGATTATGACATTTCTTAGACAACATTCTATCATTATTTTAAAAGTAAGTTTCAAATATAAAAATAATTGGGAATTACAAAAAAAGAAGAAGCATGTAAATAGTTAAAATGCATCAAAAACATATTTTATTTATTTATTTATTTTACTTTTTTTTTTAAAATTTTTTTGGAATTAGAAATAAAAAATTAGGTTATGACATTTCGTAGACAATATTCTATTATTATTTCAAAAGTAAGTTTCAATTATAAAAATAACTGAGAATTGCAAAAAATAAAAAACATGTGAATAGTTGAAATGTATCAAAAATATATTTTTGAAATTTTTGAATTTTTTTTTGGAATTGAAGATAAAAAAACTTGAGTTATGACATTTAGTAGACAACATCCTATCATTATATCATTATTTCAAAACTAAGTTTCAGTTATAAAAAAAAAAAACAACTTTATGAGAATTATAGTACCGATGTATTAAAAATTATAAAAATAATATAATGATTGTATATTGAGAGGAGAGTTTTTTGACAATGTCATTAAACTAAGCTTAATGAGTCAATCTTAAAACCTTATAACCTGATTTCTTAACCAGTCTGTGTATTATATTAAGAAATTGTTTGACATTATAACAACTTTTTTTTAAAGTGCTTTTTATATTGTTTTTTACATGAAAAGTCATCAAACTAATATTTTTAGGTGTTTTCAATGGTTTTGATGGACTGATGTAAAAAATAAAAATTAAATTCTAAAATAGAAATCATTTTAATGCATTTTGAATTTAAAAAATATTTTATGAGGGGTTCGCTCGATTTCACTTATTTAAATGGGGAGGTCAGAGGACAACTTATGCAACTATTAAAAACTTGGTATGACTTAAAAATATTAAAATAACACATTTTTTCTTAAATACTAAAGTGACAACATTTTAAATCCACTCAAAATCAATCCAAGTTAATTTGTTAAACCTAAAACTCAAGTCGTGGACTAGATTGCATTTAATAAATTTATGTTTTAAAATTATTTTTTATTTAATTATATGATAATAAAAATAGACACTGAAATTAAATCAACCTGATAAAATTAAAAAAAATATAATGGTGGGTTGTAAAAAAATTGCTTGTTAATTTATAAAAGGATTGCTATAAATTTATTTGAGAATAAAGTAAAAATCAAATGTTATTCAATTAAATAATATATAAAACATGTTCTTAATTAAATTTAATTTTTTTTAATAAAATAATACATTTAATATATTTTAAATCAATTAATTTTTTTAAAAAATAAACTAAAAAAAAATCTCAAAACCAAAAAACACAACACGAAAAACAAAGCAAAATAAAAAGGCTAGGCATGCACATCTAGGGTGACCCATCCCACCTAACCAAAAAATATAAGCCCAAGCATGAGGGGCTATTGATCTAGGTCTATATACCCAGGCTTTTTATTTTTATCCGAATCTTTTATTTTTTAAAATTGGTTGGACAATATGTCATTTGATAACTCTATTTTTTTTTTTTTTATGTGGGGTGTCCGAGCTAGCTTGTGCGCACCACAACTAATCACCACGACTCAGTGAATATCCTGCAAACCCAGTAGGCATGTAAGACACCGCGAGGGTGACAGACGTGCACGCTAGGGCTCGAACCCAGGTGCAGTAGAAGGAGACAAGCCCCTTCCACCGCTAGGCCAAGCCTTGGAATGCATTTGATAACTCTATTTTTAGTTGTTAGAGAGGTGGTTGAGAAATTGGACTAAGATATTTTAAAACTAAAAAACTAATTTCTAAGTTGTTTTCACATAAAAACATTCTTATAATCTCAATAAACTAATTTTTTAATTTAAAACAAATCTTAAAATCAATTTGAAAGCATAAAATTAAATTTAAAAACAACATCTCTCTCCACCCCACTTTAATGTTTCAAAAAAAAAAATTTAGTGGAACTCATCTAGTTAAGTACAACCCGTTAACATAAAAAACAACTTGTTTTATAGTTGAAATTCGATCAATTATCAATTTTTTCTCTTCTTTTTTTGTTTTCAAGGTTTTTTTTTAATCAAGGATTAACAATTTAATAAAATAAAAAATAAAAAAAATGAATAAATTCTAAAGGCAATAAATAACAAAAAAGATGCAGGTTGAATAATTAAAAAAAAACACTTGTTTTAGAAAATAATTTTGCAAGTACGAGAATCAAATTAAAAAGAAAAGTTTGGTGATTAGAAAAAAAAGCTTAACAGACTAAAAAAATATATAAATCACTGTTTATTAGGCAATTTACCGTGATATTTCCTTCATAATTAGATTTTTTTATAATTTATAATTGTAATAGTAATACAATGTAGTTTAAAAAATATGAAATAGATGATATTTGCATGTACAAAATGACATTTGACTGCAATACCACCAGGTGCCCAAAAAATACAGATGTATTGTTGCGTTAAATTGGGCCCTTGACTTGAGTAGTTGACTTCGAGCCTCTTAGGATTGGGTTTTAAGCTGGGAATTTTGAGGCTTTGGTTTGGGCTCCAAGGGTTTTGGGATTGTTTTTCTCCACTTTTATTATTATTCTCTCTCTCTCTCTATATATATATATATATATATATGGGAACGTTGGTTCGGTCCCCAGGTTTGGAGGGGCCTAGTTAGCAAATATAGATGGAGGGGTCGGACTCGCCATTCATGTGATTGAGTTGGATTCATCAAGACAAGTGCTTAAAGCATGTCTTGTCAATTGATATTTAACTTTTCAGCAATTTAAGAAGACACCGAGCCTCCCTTTGTGGTTTGGAGCCTTCCTCTGTGTATCCAAGCGAGCCCGACAGCACGATCTAAGTGCACATGACCAACCGAAGCCCCATCACACGTTTTTAGTTGATTGATCTTATTGTCCCCGCAAGATTTAGAGCATCTGCCAATCATCTGATTATCTGTGATGTTGTTATGCCAGAAGCATCACTTCAAATTGATATTGTCTCCAATGTTGTTGGTTGCTTAGGCCGTTAGGGTGGGGTTCGTTTGTTGTCCTAATTTGAGACCTCATATTTAACCTCCTCCTTGCTGCATGGATAAGCACTGTGGTATAGTGTAGACAGTTTTTTTAGGTAAGGAAATATTTATAACCTGATTGATTATGTGGTAGCGTTAATGTTTTCTGCTGTTTTATTATTTAAAGTTGTTTAGTTAACAACTATAAGTGTTTTTAAATTTGATGGAGCGCATAGAAATTACGTTCAAAACACAAGTTAAATAAAAGTAAGTAGATTTGCTTTTTCCGTGGCTGCTGCTCAGAAAACACTGCAATCTTTACTCAAAAATTAATTAGCCCTGCTCAACATTATAGTCATCTCCCTGCCTCCACATTCGCTTCCCTCAACTCTCCTCCTCCACAGCTGCTCTCTTCTTAAAAAATCAATACTCTTCGTGCTTTCAGTGTGGCAAACACACCCACTTTTTCATTTTTTCACTGATCATGACATTGTTTGTAGCCAAGTATAGAAGCCCATTTGTCATCGATCTCTTGCTATGATGAACTCCTTTCACGATTAAAGAAGACATGCCTTTGCACTTGACCTTAAAAAACATACAAATTAAGCTAAAATAAACTATGTTCTCTAACAAAAAATTTCTCTTACTGTGTCTTCCTTACCAGAACAAAAAAGAGCATCGAAATCAGCCTTTTAGAAAACTAAAGCACAAGCATCTTACTAATCTTTGTCTCGGTTGCACAAAAAAATTCAAGGTCAGTTTCTCTATTTCGGTTGCACATTATCTTTGATTCTCTGTTTCTATTTGCAAAATAATTATACTCCAAAATGGTTAGAGAATTATAATATTTACATTTCATTTTCTATGTCGTTTAAGAAATTAAACATTAGGGAAAAATAAAAAATATCGTGAGTTTTCATAGCCTTTTGTATATTATTATTATTATTATTATTATTATTATTATTATTATTTATCAATAATGGAAATTGAAAGAAGGGAGTTAGGTTGTAAGAACGTCAAGAAGATATACAATGTATTTAACATTTTTTAGGAATATTTCGGAGTGTTGATACATGCCTTCGATAGCTGCTTCACATGAAATTAAACTTATCATTTATCGTCATGTCTAGGGCAACATGTAGTGTAGAAACTGTATGGAAATCGAACAAAGGCTAAATGTGCGGCAGAAGAAAAAAAGCCGGAGAGAATGAAAGAAATATTAGTAATACTAGGCAATGCAAACATTGGCTTGTTAAAACATTAATGGAAATATACCTAGCAATTACAATGTTAAGCTATGTTAAGTCTATATTTTTAATTTTTATTTTGTATTTTAGGTTGCAATTTATTAATTAAGATAGATTGTGCATTCCATGTCCTTTACATCGCTTGTAGAAAATTAACCTGTTAATTATATATTAGATAAAATATTTTAATCAAGAATATATAGATGGTTTTCAATCAAAACATTAGGCTTGTTGGACTAGAGAGACGTTGCACATTTTTTATGACATATATATTAAAGCAATTAAGTAAGGTATGCGACCTAACACACATTTCGACAAAGCTGGGTGAAATTATGTTATGAATTGTTTTAAGGATCAAATTGGCTATACATTAACAAAAGCACAGTTAAAGAATAAATGAGATGAAATTAAAAAATATTAGAGAATATAGAAAAGGTTGATTTCAAAAACAAGAGTAGGGTGGAATGTTGAACTTGGAACAATTGCAGCTCCTGACGAATGGTGAAAAGCTAAAAACCAGGTCTATTATTTTCAGTATGTTTAAAGTTATAATAAATTGTTTTATGCCGTGCTTTTACATCATTTTTTATGTATTTTTTCCTTCATTGTCCCTTTGTTGTAAGAGATACGCTGAGCAAGAAAGTTTAGGCATGCTGGTATCGATTCAACATTATGTTATAAATATGATATTATGTTTACAAACATTATGCTTGGGCTCCATCACAAGGTTTGAATTCTGATGAAGATGGTGTCATTCAAAGGCAAACTAACATAATTAATGAGGACTTTTATCTTATTTTCAAAGAGGTAATGAAGATTTTGAAGAGGATAATCTATTAAATTTTGTTTAGAAAGACAATGAAGATTTTGAAGAGGATAGCCTATCAAATTTATTGTTGATGTTAATAATATAATGGCTAGTATTAATTTTGTCAACAACATAAGTAATTTTATTAGTAGTTATTAGTAGTGGGAAGCTAAAAGATATGTAACAAAGTTCCGGACAATATAACACGATAAGGTGATTAAAGTTTCTATGTTTTCTATATTTTCTTTTCTTGCCGCTATTGTCTATTACATTTTGAGAGTATATATACAGAAATACAAATTGTCAGATTGGCTATTATGGCTTAATTGTGCTCCACTCTTTGTGAGATATATATATCCACATGAATATAAAATTGTTTACATGTGAATTCTTAGAAAAGGAAAATTGGTTTACTAGACCCAGAAACCGCAAAGCAAGACAAACACCCTATACCCTTTCATTATTCTCCCTCTAGACCACCAATTATTGTCTACAATTTCTTTTTTGGTGGAATGTCTGGTGCCAGTTTACTTAGGTTGAGATTTTTTTTAAAAAAATGTAGCTTTTATAAAAATCTAATCATTTTTTAAAAGCGTAAAAATTATTTTATTTATATCTTTATATTATTCATGATGCATCGAATTCAATTTTCAATCCAATATGGAGTTATTAAAGGAAATTTAAGTAAATTGGTATGACAATGAATAGGCTCTACGGATGATAGGCTTGACATAGACATATTTTTCCTAATTATATATGGGTTATTCATGAAACTCACGCTTTTCTTTTCCTTATCCTTTTAGTATATTACTGGTCATTGGTATTGCAGTATGCTAGTGGTAGGATTCTAAGTTGACTTTTAATATAAGAAGTCAACATTATAAATATGTTTTTTGGTATCATAAAATTTATTGATTGAGGAATGAAAAGGTGATATATAAGCTTAGTATAACAAATTAAAAAATATATGCTTAGATAAATTTGTAGAAAAGAGTTGTGAAGGTTAATTAAAAACTAAAATAAAAGGATAATTTTTATAATAAGTAAAAGACTATGCATGTAAATATTTTATAAATGTAGGATACATAGAATCAAGAAAACTAATAGCAATAAGAAGTAATAAATTGTGGGATAGAGAAAATAGTGAAGACAACAAGACTATTTCAAAGCTAGTTTTTATTTAATGATGTAGCAATTAAAATAATATTTGAAAGAGTTGAAGGATTTCGGTTCTGAAAAAAAATGTATATTTTAGTCAAAACCCTCTTTTCTTATTTATGCATTTGTTTCTTGTGAAACATGTCTTAATTATTCATAACATGATTTTTTAAAATAAAAAATTAAGGTAATTAAAATTAATATTTGCAAGAATTTTATTAATTTAAATTTATGAGGAAAAAATTGTATTTCTTAAGGTAAAACTTACTTTTCCTTATTCATTTAATTTTTTTTTATGAAAACATGTCTTAATTACTAGAAGCATATTTTAAAATAAAAACATCATGATTTGAAAAGTAAGTTTCAACCAAAAAAAATAAAAATCATGTCATTATAATTTTTATATGTCTGTATAGAAAAAAATTAATTCATGAAAAATATATAAAAAATAAAAAATATATATTATTCTCATTGACTATTCATGTGTGATTTTTAAAAATCTCCTTGCATATTAGGTTTCTATATGATTATTCATTAAATAATTGTAAATATTACCATAAAAACACTCCAATATTATTTTAAAAATATATCATAATTGAATAATATTTTAAATATAATTGTCATTATTTATTTGAAAACAATTTTATTTTAAAATATATAAAAAAATCAACGTCCATGTGATGTGAATGAGGCTCATGAACAATGAGCCTTCAATCTCATGCACATCTAGGCTTTCAAAGCCAGACTTACACACCTCGATTTTGAAAATATAAATGATTTATATATTTTTTTTCATGAAATATAATTTTATTATTCACAACATGATTTTTTCTTATAAAAACATAAGAAAATTATAATTAATATTTACAAGAATTTCAATAATTTAAATATATGAGAAAAAAATTGTATTTCTTAAGGTAAAATTTCCTTATTCATTCAGTTTTATTTTTATGAAAACATGTTTTTATTTTTAAAAGCATATATTTAAATAAAAATATGTCAACATTTGAAAAGTAAGTTTCAACGAAAAAATAAAAAATCATGTGCTTATAATTTTTATATGTTTGTATGAAAAAAATAAAAGAATAGTTAATTCATAAAAACTATGTGAAAAATCAAAAATAAATAATTATATATTTTACTCTCATTGAATATTCATGTGCAACTTTTTAAAAGTTTATACCATATTAGGTTTATATGTGATTATTCATTAAATAATTAAAAATAATACCATAAAAACTCTAATCTTATTTTAAAGACATATCACATTCGAATGAGTTTTAAATATAGTTATAATTATTATTTTGAAAAGAACTTTTATTTTAAAATATATAAAAAAAATGAAGGTCCACGTGAATAAAGCCCGCGCACATTTAGGTTTCCAATCTCGAGCATATCTAGGCTTCCAAGTCCAAGCCTGCACATCTTGGCTTCGAAAATACCTAGAACTCATGGGTTCGGGAGGCTAGATCAGTGCACTTGATCTATAAAAAAAACCTTGTTGTGCATAGGCTTAGAAGGCTTGCATGTAAAAAGAAATTTATGGTCACCTCTAATGGTAAAAAAAATTCTAATCATGAGGTTTTTGACATTTAAAAAATAATTTTAAATATTTTTTAACCTAAAAACACATACACATTTTAAAAAAAAATGTATATCTTAATAACCTTTATAGCCTAATCTCCAACCTAAAAGCACAATCAAATTAACCTAAAACTAAAAAATCAAAATAAAATAAAATTTTTGGACTCTAACTTACTTTTTCTAGCATCATCGAACATTCAAATCATCTATGTAGAACTCTCATATTTTAGATGAACCCATTAACATCAAGAATAGTTTTTTTTTTAAATGTCAAAATATAGCTAATTGAGAGCCTTTTCTCTCTTTCTCTGTTTTTCTTTATATATATATATATATAACTTTTACTCTTCTTTTTCAGTTGTTTGGAAGTAAAATATAATAAAAATAAAGTTTTATAGTTGAAATATAAAATTTAAAAACTATAAAGACCAAAATGTAGAATGGCATGGTCCTTAAATAGTACAAATAGGGAAGCAATTTTTATTTTTTTGGTTAATACTACTCTCTGTTTTACGTCCTTGGGGTTTCCACATGACGAGATATAATATCTCAAATATCCGTCACAAACCATAAAAATCACAATTCATAAAAATCAATGATGCATTTAAAATTATTAAAAAAAAATAAAGATTTTGAAAATGACTTTTGAGAGTTATTTATGATAATTGTAAACCATTAAAATTGAATCACGAAGTGGTAGTGCATGCAGTGTTTTTAAATCCAACTTGATAATTGATCTTGGGTTTTGGATATTGATTGAGTTATTAAGTTTCAACTGAATTAGCAATTTAATTTTAATTTTTTATTAATCAAAATAATTTTATTTTAATAAAAAAATAAATAATCAACGGGATATAATTAGTTTTTTATCAATTAGACTAATTAGATTTTTGACTTTTTTTATTTTTTTATAAACTCGATCTAGTTTCGATTCTGAGTCAACTGACTCCCTGATTAATCTGTCAAACTGGGTTGAATTTTTTTAATTAAAGTAGATATTTAAGTTAGCTTATTTCTACTTGGACTAATTCTATATATTCTAAAATTAACAACTATATAAATTTTTAATAATCATTATATTAATAATAACAAAACTCTAATTTAAAATTATTAAAAAAAATAAATACCTTAATTTCGAGTTTTTATCATCACACTATATGCCAGATAATTTTTTTTATTTACATGGGTGTCCAGGCCAATTTGCGCGCATCACGACTAATCTCACGGCTCACTTAACATCCTGCAAGCCTAGTGAGCATGTAAGACATCGTGAGGGTAACAGATATTCACAATGAGATTCGAACCCAGATGCAGAGAAAATGAACAAATTCCTTCTATTATTGGGTTAACACCTTAAGTGCTACATGCCAGATAATTTAAAAGGATGGGTGGATGACTCTCATTCCATGATATTATTATTATTTTTTTTAATTTACGTGGATGTCCAGATTAGTTTGTGGGTATTATGACTAATTTTACAGTTCACTGAATATCCTATAAATTTAATAAATATATAAAATATCATGAGAATAACAAATATATACATAAAAACTCAAATTCAGCGACAATAAAAAAAAAAAACGTCTAGATCAAGACCATCGGTGCACCATTTTTTTTGTAAAAGCATGGGTGGATGACTCCCAGTCGTGGGTAGCTAAAGAGGTGCCGAAGAATGGCAGTGCATGTACTCTATGCGTCAAATCAATTCCTGTAAAAATCACCCAAACAAAATTAGACTTACTGAACTACCTCTACTTCTAGGTAAATTTGGGGTATGATTGAGATTGATTTTCGGGTGTTTTTTATTTTGATTTTCTCATGGAATTTTGAGTGGGAGAGATGATTTTCGTGCCTATAAGCATGGAAAGGTTGCAATGTGATGGACGGTGATGATCAATGTATATGTCTAGATTGTGGATTAGAGCTCAGCTGGATAGTGATTTAGGGAGATCTAGCTGGATGGAAAGTGCATTGAGGTTGATTAGTAAGAAAACAAGAAATAAAAAGCATTCACGATGTGAATCCACATCTCTCACATGTCACAGTAAATAACTAATGCTTTTAGGGTTTTTTTTTTATATATAAATTGTTGCACATCTTATGTACACATCCTTGCACTAATGATCTATTTCTAATTATATATTTATTTATATTTGATATTGTGATAATTTTTATGGTTATGATTTAAAAATATATTTATTTTAATTGATAACATTAGATTGTAGCTCATGCATTTTGCATTTTAACTAATCATTCTCTTTGACCGCTATGCTCAGCACAGGTTTATTCTTTTCATATTACGTCGTTGCTAAACTTAGATAGGGTGGCCAGGGATCAATGGGCTAACAAAACAACATGATGTTATGAATAGGCCAACAATTGGTGCACACTTAAAAAACATTTTTTTAAAAATTAAATTACGTAAAATCATTAAAAAGTAAAGTTGTTTACAAAAAAAAATAATTTTAACACCTCTAGCTAATTTCGGTTGCCTGCTAAATATATATTTAGTGATATAGTAATGATTATTTTTTAAAATATTTTTTATTTAGAAATATATCTAAATAATATTTTTTATTTTTTAAAATTTATTTTTAATATTAAAACGATTTAAATATATATATATATATATATATATATAATTATTTTATTTTTTTAAAAAAGGCAGCCAGCAACATTCTCAAACGCTTCCTAAATCCACAATGTGGACTTTTTAACTGAGTTGAAGGGCCTTGTGTCTTTTTCTGAATAAATTTTAAAATGGCCCGTCACACAAGTTTACAGTTTAGGGGGGGCGAAGGAGAGAGACCAAGAGCCAGGCTGCATTCAAGAAAAGAACTGCCGAAGACACAGCAAAAGTGGAGGGGGGGGTGCTGTCGCCTGGCCCAGTCCGGTCAGGCCCTAGCTAAGCTAGCTTTCTTTGAATTGATTGAAAAGAATCAGACATACATCGTGGAGGTGGGGTTTAAGATTAGGAGGGTACACGTAGGCTTCATAAAAGCTGCTTTTTGACCAATCAGCCTTGCGATAACATTATCTTTAAATTTTTTTGGCGTTTGGTCAAGGTTATTCTAGTATAAATTCTCAAAAAAAAAAAAGGTTATCCTCGTGTAAAAGCTGTTCTTGATCATACATGTTTTAATAAGAAATACTGTCTGGTAAAAGAAGAGAGAAATATATTTGCTTCTAAATTTCAAATTGCAAAGAAACCTAAAGATGGCCAAAAGTTCTCAGTACTGCTGTCCCAGATGAAGCAAAAACAAGGGAATAAAAACAAAAAAACAAAAACAAAAAGCATAGAGATCTTAGTTAGGAGTATTACGCTATTATAATACGATTTCTAACATAATTTCCTCTCTTAATCTTCATTAGGTAAATGAACTATAATTGATGTGTCCAAGCATTTAATAATGGGGGATTGTTTGTCCCCATTCCAACAAGCTTCATGTTGGGTATGATCGTGCCTTTTCCCCGACATATGGCCGCACCCTCCTTATGAATTGGAGGCCAGACAACTCACTGGTTCTTATCGCTGTCGTTATGTCAGCTTAGATCATACAATTTCCAGTGTCAATGTAACTTGGGCCCAATGAGAACAACATAAAACACAAGCGTTTTTTAGTTCTTGCACAAATTTGAGCTCATAATTCTACATCATTTCCAACACGCCCTATCACAACTTTCATATTTGAAATGAAGCCAAACTGTATCTAGATCTTTCATGAAGGAGGCGAGACCGATTCAAGGTTTTGGTTGGTTAAGGCAGGTCCATTTCGAAGGGTTTTTTAGCTTTAGGTATAGTCTCCGTCGCTCTTAACTCTCATTATTGCATGGAGGTTGCATGCTGGGTCCTCTCTACGGGAAGCTTGCTAGCTGTGATTGTGAAATAACTTGCACACACACAGCTATTGCACACGGGATTTCTCTCATTTCATGGCTCAAAAGGAGGACACTCGGCTCTCCTACCACCTAGAATGCGGTGGGTTTGACATCTAAGTACAACTTGGCCACACGTGCTCTCATAACTCCATTACACGCATCATTTAATTCCTGCCAACTCTACTTATAGGAAGTTATTTGAGCATGGATGCGAAAAAATGGAATTAAGCATAGCTTACTGCACAATTATTTTTAGGATGAATGTTGCTATTGACCCACTCTTAAACAAAATGTCGAGAGTAGATGAGAAAAGTTGGTATGCTTATGAAGTATATATAAATTTGATAAGTTTATTCAATTTATCAGAATACAAATGGTTGTAAAATTTTATTAGCTTGGAATGATCTTCCTTTCCTGAAAACACCGCAAAAAATAGAGTTAAAAAACCGAATAAACTACGAAAGATTGTTTATTGAATAATTAATTAATGAGTTTGGCTGGGTTCCAGTACTTTTGCTCTCAATCTGAAAGTAATTATTCGATGCCAACACATATATTTGCTTCATCTCGAGAAAGATCGACCGGTTTTATTAATTACATTACTAAATTGTTCGATTAAAAAAGGAGCTTAATGTATAACAAGTCATTAGTCTTAGATCATGTTCTTGAAAGATAGCGAATACAAAACAAAACATGAAGATGAACACAAAATAAAATTTAATGTATAAAACACATTAAAAACATTTATTACAAGACAAGCATCACGATGAACGAACACTTATTCACCCTTAGGATTTCAACACCGAGAGCAATCATTATGTTTTGGATAAATCAAATTTGATCTCAATCCTCCCAACCCTATTTTCCATCCTCAGAGAATATTAATTTCTAGACAGCTTCATACCTTCGAGGCTATCACGCAATGATGCATACTAACAACACTTTATTTGTTCACTAATATATGCAACAATTATAATATTATAAGTCATTTGAAAAATAAATAAAGATTAATAATATTACACATTATTTGGAAAAATAAAACACAATCAATAATTTTATAATTTATGAAAAAAATCTGTGTTAAGGTTCAAAAACAACCTTAGAAGCTGCTAACATCAATAGGAAGTTACTAAAATCAAACCAAGCAATGGCGGCACATGGCTTACATGCACAAGTGTGGAGAATGTGTTGGATATTGATGGCACGTGTGTATCCCTACAAGTTGAATCTATTCTACAAAACATACTAGGAATGGGCGTGATTTTAGGCTTATTTAGTTATTATTACTTCTGGGTTTGTTCGGGCTATGATTAAGGTGATTTTAAGGTTGATTAATGTTGATTTTTACTAGTTTGGTGAGAAAAGGCTATGTTTTTAGGTTGTTTTATTGGATGGCTATCGAGGCTAATTTCATCAAGAAAAAAAAAATGGTTACGAGTGACTGTGTTTGGCAAAAGAAAGGTCGTGGTCAATCAAGATAGTAGGGTTGTTTAATTTAAAAGGTGTTATCATGATGATGCATAATAATTGTTGTGGAATTAGGTGAGAGAGTTGGAAGTTGTGCAGGTGTTTTAATGAACTTGCTATTGTCAAGTTTGGGATGATGAAGAGTGGGCTAGTTGTCGATGTTTTTCCTTTGGGTTTGGAAGGAGATAAAAGGAAAGGGTGGCTAGGTTTTTGATTTAGAGAGAGAAGAAAGAAGATGAATAGGGTTGTTTATTTTATTTTTTTAATACACTATTCTCTCTTCGACTTTCTTTTTCTTCTTTTTTAGCTAGACTTCTTTTTCAATTTATTTGTCTCTTTTGTTTGTATCCGAACATCTATATATAGTGTCGAACCTCTTAAAAATAAAAACCTAGCAATTAATTAACACATCTTTTTTCCTTTTTTTATAAGAGATCTTGAATTTAGAAATTTTAAAGGTTAATATTTTTGTTCTTAATCATATAAGATCTTTTCAGTTCTTTATTGATAATGATTTGCGAGAAACTAATAATACTAGAAAGATTATACTTCCTATAGTTAAAAATAAAGTTGTCATTGTCATGTCACATTTACATTCTCTATTCAAATATAGTTTTTCATTATTTATTTCATTAAAGGAAAGTTATGTCAGGAAACACTTATAATTTCTCCTACAAGGAATAGTTATGGACTTTATTAATTAGGGTTTTAGTGAGTCAGCGACAATAAATTTAAATAGATTTTTCATGTTGAATATTTTTTCATTAAACCTTTAGAGATATGTTTTGATACTTTCATCTTCTTGTTGTGTGATGACACTAAACTTAATGATACTCTTTTTAACTGATATACTTGTGTTGAAATAACAAATAAGTTTAGTATATAGATTACCAAATTCATAGATGGAGTCAAGCTCTACATTGTGTTACCACACTTAAGTAGATTTATTAAATGTTACTAGGTGGATTTTTCATATGTCTTACTTTACAAATTGTAAGGTACTTTGTACATTTTGTAAATTCTTTTAAGGTTTATAAGGCACACTCTAGTTATTTAAGTTGACTTCATAGAGATGTAATCCCAAAAGAGAGGAGTTCGCAACACCTGACAACAAAGTAAACAGTCTTTTAGTAACTGGTGGTAATGTTCCTTAAGAACCTATATAGTTGCTAATCTTGACTCATGTCAAGATTGTTTTTTACAAGGAGTAGATTAATAACGATAACCACTCATAAAATGTTCAATAAGGGAATGTATTTTTAAAGTAGGAGCTATTTTTTTTGGAGAGTTGGAGTATAATTGTTCTCATGTCTACTTGTTTACATGTTGTTCTGACATGTTTCTTTAAGAACTAAAGTTGTTTATTTGCACCTACTTTTTTTTTCTTTTTGTTAAAACTTGCTAGATGTGTTAAATATGTTTTTACCTGTTGACATGAGATACTTTTATATCTAAGTCTTATGAACTTACCTTATGGAGAGTGAAAATAGGCTTCGACATCGTAAAGAGAGCTAGGTGCCCTTAGTAATTGATGACAATTGTTAGTGCTCATTGGTGGAAAGATTGGTACTCATAAGGTGCTTTTTTGAGGAGACATACAGGTAATATATAACCATTAAGAAGAAAAAAGATGGCTCTATTTTGCATGAGAATTTGGTGTGCGTCATGAATACTAGTGAATGATTTTAGAGAAGTATTGAAAAAAATTAGGTGTGTTTTGTTGATGACATATGATGTCTTTCTAACTTTTAGGAATTTAAGAACCTGTTTGGTTACGTGGGAGCATCCACGTTTCCTGCGGTTCTATTATTTGAAGCTGTTTGATTAACAGCTACCAATGTTTTCAAACTTCATGAGGCCCATAGAAATTGTGTTAAAAAATGCAGGTTAAGCAAAAGCAAGTGGGAGTTGCTTTTTCCGTGGCTGTTGTTCAGAAAACACTGCAACCTTTACCAAAAATTTAATTAGCCCTGCTCAACATCATGGTTGTCTTCCCGCCTCCACATTCACCTCCCTTAGCTCTCCTCCTCCACAGCTGCCTTTTTCTCAAAAAATCAGTGCTTCTCTTCGTGCTTTCAATATGGCAAACACACCCACTCTTTCATTCTCTCACTGACCATGATAGTGTTTGTAGCCCAGTATAGAAGCCCATCTACCACCGATCTCCTGCCATGATGAACTCTTTTCATGGTTTGAAAAGGATATGCACCGAATCAGGTAATTTTTTTTGCACTTGACCTAAAAAAAGCTAAAACAAACTATGTTCTCTAACCAAAATTTTCTCTTACTGTGTCTTCTTTGTCAGAACCAAAAAGACCATCGAAATCAGCCTCTTAGAAAGCTAAAGCACAAGTATCTTACCAATTTCTGTCTCGATTGCACACAAAAATTCAAGGTCAGTTTCTCTGTTTCGGTTGCACAATTATCTCTGATTCTCTGTTTTTATTTACAAAATAATTATACCCTGAAATGGTTAGAGAATTATGATATTTACCTTTCATTTTCTATGACATTTAAGAAATTAAACATTAGGAAAAAACAAAACATATTGTGAATTTTCATAGCCTTTTGTATTATTATTATTATTATTATTATTATTTATCAATAATGAAAATTGGAAAAAGGGAGATAGGTTGTAAGCCCGTTAAGAAAATATAAAATGTGTTTAATATTTTTTAGGAATATTTCAAGTGCTGATACATGCCTTTAGTAGCTACTTCATATGAAATCTAACTTATCATTTATTGTCATGTCTAGGGCAACATATGGTGTAGAAACTACATGGAAACCGAACAAAGGCAAAATGTGTGGTAGAAGGAAAAAAGCTAGAGAAAATGAAAGAAATATTAGTAATACTAGGCAATGCAAACATTGGCTTGTTGAAACATTAATGGAAATAAACCTAGCAATTACAGTGTTAAGTTATGTTAAGTCTATGTTTTTAATTTGCATTTTATATTTCAAGTTGCAATTTATTAATTAAGATAGATTGCTCATTTCATGTCCTTTACATTGCTTGTAGAAAATTAACCTGTTAATTGTATATTAGACAAAACATTTTAACCAAGAATGTGGACGATTCTCAATCACAAGATAAGGCTTGTTGGACTAAAAAGATGTTGCACGCTTATTGTGACATATGTATTAAAGCAATTGAATAAGGTATGCGACTTAACAAATATTTCGACAAAGTTGGGTGGAAATATGTTATGAATTGCTTTAAGGATCAAACTGGTCATGCATTAATGAAAACACAATTAAAGAATAAGTGGGATGAAATTAAAAAAAAATAGAGAATATGAAAAGGGTTGATTTCTGAAATAGGAGTTGAATGGAGTGCTGAACTTGAAACAATTGCAGCTCCTGACGAATGGTGGAAAGCTAAAAACCAGGTCTGTTATTTTTAATATGTTTACAGCTATAATAAATTGTTTTATGTCGTGTTTTTACATCATTTTATATGCATTTTTTTCTTTATTATCCCTTTGTTGTAGGAGATACGCGGACCAAAAAAGTTTAGGCATGCCAGTATCAATCCAACATTATGTTGTAAATATGATATCATGTTTATAAACACTATTGCTATCGGTCAGTATGTTTGGGCTCCATCATAGGGTTTGAATTCTGATGAAAATGGTGTCGCTCAAAGGCAAACTAACACAGTTATTGAGGATCCTCATCTTCAGAAAGGTAGTGGAGATTCTGAAGAAGATAGTCTACCAAATTTTGTTGTTGATGTCAATAATATGGTGGTTGGTGTCAATTTTACTAATAGCACAAACAATCCTAGCAATAGTAGTAGGAAGAGAAAAGGTATGCAACAAAGTTCCCAATAATATGAGATAAAAAGGGTGCCGGAAAGGGATCGCATTTTTTTTCACAATTAGATAAGTTAGTTGATAGTGTGTCTATTAAGAGTAAATGCACGTCAAGTAATTTGGATAAAAAAAGATATAGCATAGAAGTGGTGATAAATGAGTTTCACTCCATTAAGGAAGTGGTGTTCGACAGTGAGCTATATTGTTTTGCAACTGAGTTTTTTTTAATTAGAAGTAGGAGGGAAATGTGGGCAGCAATTGGTGATATGGATCGAAAATTTCAGTCTTTAAAATTAATGTTCGATCGAAGAGCAACCTACAGACCTTGAAGTAAGTTTACATTTGATATAGGGAAAAATAACAGTTATGTATGTTATTTTGTGTTATATATTGCAGCAATTAAATTTTGTTGTGTGTCATATATTTTGGTCATTATTACATGCATTTCATATTTCAATTGTTTTTTAATGTTTAGTACACTTAAAATGTTTAGTTTATATTTCAATGAGCTGTTAACATGTTGTATAGTTATGTGTTTTTTCGTAATTAAAAGTCCACAAAAGGTTAGGTGCATAAGGTGTTGCTGCAGCTATAGAATTGCTAAATGGTTAATGCAAATGGTTATACCTTTGCTGTTTTTTTTCCAGGTTTCTTCACTTGTAACGTATCATATATTGAACACTTCCTTTGTATTTATAATTATAGGCTAATTGGTTATGTTTGAGATGTTTTTGATAGCTATTAGTGTACTTTTTACAAGTTGTAATTGTAGGTTTCACGTTGACTTCTATAGCCTAGTTTGAATGGCTGAAAAACTTTGTGTTCGGTTTGCTTTTTCAGCCTAGAATTTCATATTGTAACTTAACAGATTTCAAGGTTTTTTAAAAGTTGAATGACAATTAATTGGTTGAATGTTAGTTGACTGGAATTGTTGCTACAACCTTAAATTATTGTTCCTCACTTGAATGTTTGATAGTGGGTTGAATTGGAGTTGATGGGTTAAATGGTTGGTCATGGTATAGATACTAGTTTGCTGATGGGTATGACAATGAATATATATTGGTTTGTGCTGTGTGTGTTTCTATTTAAGATGCATTATCATTCCAAAGCATTTTCATGGGCTAGCCACAAAGTATCTTGCATTTCCACATGTATTGAGGGCTGTTTTCAGGAGGTTTTGTTGCTGTTTTTATATTGCAAAGTCAAGTTCATTAACTTTAAAAGGTTAGTTGTTGATTTTAGGGCTGTTTTTTAGTTAACACAACTTTATCTTTATGTTTGGTTAACAAATTTAGATGGTAAATCTGATAGGGTTGCTATTATTGTTAATAAAGCAAGTTCATTTTTGTTTTTTTTCTATTTACATAACAGTCCCTTATCTTTAGGCTTTTTCTCATGAATCTTTAATTGCCTGCCACCATATATTTTAAGTATTGGATGTGTATGAATACTTTTTTGAGGGTTCAATTTAAGTTTGTGTTGTAACATATTGAATGGGTTACTTGTAAGTTAAATCTATGCGATTTGTTAGGGTCGCTTCAATTTAAATGTTTTTTGCTTAAATATTAGTCTTTGTAAATAAGTTCGATTATTAGGGATTACTGCAATGAATATTTTGTTGATATAAGTTAACGTTGCCATTAATGTTTAAAATAATGTACACAAATTATGCAGTGAAAATTGTCATATTACCATTACATTTCGGGTTGAAAATTACAATTATTGTTGTGTTGTAAAATATTTAATGAGTTACATATAAGTTAAACATGTTTGATATTTAGCGCTTCATCAACCATAAATATTTTGTGTTAAGACTGTCATTAATGACATAAAAAATAAAAATATATTATTTAATGAACATGTATTATTTACCAGTACTTTGTAGGTTCAGGATGAATAATAAGATGTGTTTGTAGATATGGATGCGAATTGGTTTAATGTGCTTTTTGATAACCATTATGAAAATGTTATGAATAATGTTGGTCGATATGTGTCTGATGGGTTTGCTGGTACAAGTTCAAGAAGTGGTTTAGAGGTAGTTTCGGTGATGGTTATGGGAATTATAACAACAAGGTTCAGGACGACAACCTAAATCAACAGGATGACGATGATGATGACGGTGGCAATTTATTTTGGCATAAAGAGTGTGATCGAACTAAATTAGTCATATGCACTGCTGGAGCACTAGCTTTGTATTACAATACCTATATTTACAAAGAGCTATGTATGGATTCATACAACACTAGCATGCGATGGTTGATTGAAATTTTAAATGGGCACTGGATACATTGTGTGAACATGTTTTGGATAGATATAGACACATTGAAGAGTTTGGCTTTTGAGTTGGAAACTAGGTACAAGTTGAAATCGTCTAGACAAATGAGTGTTATTGAGAAAGTAGGCATGTTTCTCTACACTTTAGCTCTAGGTGCTTCTAATAGGGAAGTGTAGAAGCGTTTTCAACATTCAAGTGAAAGCGTTTCCAGAAATTTCAACGAGGTTCTTCGTTCTGTCTGCTTGCTAACAGCTAATTTTATAAGACTAGTAGATCCAGAATTCAAAACAACACCATTGGAAATTGAAATGAATTCGAGATACATGCCCTATTTCAAGGTAAGCAATACTCTTTATAAGTAGTTAAATATTAGAAAAGGTTATAATCAAATATTTAAGTGCAATTAAATTGCTTTGGCAGCAAATGTTTTTTTATATATAGAATTGCATTGGAGTGATTAATGGTACACATATACGTGCTTGTGTTTCACAAGAAAATCAAATTTTATTTATTGGTAGAAAAGGTATACCGACGTAAAATATAATGGCAGCATATAGCTTTAACATGCAATTTATATTTGTTTGAGTTAGGTGGGAAGGTAGTGCTCATGATACAAGAATATTTTATGAGGCGATTGGAAATACAAACATACAATTTCCGTAGCCACTTGAAGGTATTCACTAAAAAAAATGGTTGTTGTTCAGCTAGTCAAATTTGTTTTTCTATGAAGTATTTTATAAGCATTAAACAATTAGTACATTTATGCAGGGAAATATTATCTCGTTGATTCGAGATATCCAAATGAGTACGGTTACTTAGATCCATATCGAGGGGAGAGATATCATCTTCCAGAATTTCATCAACGAGGACAGCCATGAAGTCAAGAGGAATTATTCAACCAAGTCCATTCATCAGTATGATGTGTAATCGAACGTATATTTGGAGTTTGGAAGAAAAGATAGAGAATCTTGCAAATCATGCCTAAGTTTCCTTATAAATCACAGGATAAAACTGTTGTCACATCAATGGCGTTGTACAACTATATTCGAGGAAGTTGGGCCAAGATGTTGCATTCAACAAGTTTGATAGCCATCTTGATTTCGTTCCTCCAGATATTTTTCCTAATATCGTTCCACAATCACAAACAACTGGACACCAAAGGGCATTGCGTATGTATTATATTCATGATGGCATTGTAAATAGTTTGATGGGGCAATAATATTTAATTGTAATAACAAATCATGCTTTTATTATTTTGACGGTATTTATGTGGAAAAAATGTTTTATTTTCTCTCAACACAAAAAATTATTTTATGTATGTCCTTTTTCATCATTTTAGGTACAAAAGCAACTGCAACCACAAGTTTAACCAAACATGTTTTTAATAACAATAAAGTTAAACCACACTTTTAACCAAACACTCAAAATATATACACAAACCATAAAAAAATGTTTTTTCTTAAAATTATTTTTTTTCAATTACAACCACAACAATTACAGCAAAAATAAAGATACTCTAAAAGGTATATTAAGATATGTTCTTGATAATGCATATTGGATAGTCTGTTGGTATAGGCTAATCTGGATAGACTAAAAATATATTTCAATTAATATAAACAAAAATTTAAACTTATTCAGTTGAAAATTTAGTTCATTTAAGTATAAAGAAATTTTGGGTAGCATGTATTATATACGTGTCAATAAAAGAGCACACCCATTCTACTTGGTAGAGCAAATGACACATTCTAATCATTATTGATGAGTTTTTGTGTTATTGAATTCTTCTTGTTAAATTAAACTTAGCTTATTGAATTTATTTACGTAGTGACACTAATATCCCAAGCTTTTTTTTCTTTTGCTTCATTTATTTCCCACTCATGTCTAGGAATACGTGTATAGTCTACTTGCCCCCCCCCCCCCCCCCACCCCTTTTTTTTTGTTCTTTTTCTCTTCTTCTTCGCTTTTATATTGCTTGGTCATTTAAATTCTTTCAAAAAAGTGTATAGATGTCAGTCTTGTCCCCGTTTTTTATATTATATATCTCCATTTTTTGAATTTTATGAGTGCGAGCGTTGGAGTTTGTCTCTGTTTTTATATATCAAGTTGTCCTCGTTTTTGCTCTGCTATGTGTATGTATTGTCTTTTCCAGCCACTATTTTATCTCTTGCATTGTCTCCATGTTTTGCATTTCAACTCCTTTTTCGCATTATATGGGATTTTTTAAATTATGAACATCAAGTTCATATACAACCATAATAAATTCGAGAGTTAGTGGGAACAAAAGAGCTAAGTTGACCTTCTTTTGACATGATAATCTTGTCATTGGGCTAAAGACGATATTGGTAGTTGTTATCCCATAATTGATACGAGTGAAACAAGTGATCGATCATCCAACTTTCATGCAATGGCAGTAACATGCCTCCTTGAAGATGTTGTTTGTGTTCTGTACAAGATCTCACCTTGTTATTTCCTGGGATTTTGTGAACCTCACCTTAATCATTTAATTTCTAGACATTGATTTTCACGTTGTTTTAATTGGGAATTTCTTATGCATATTCCTCATAAATAAATTATTTTCAGAAGGAATCTTTGAAAGAAAGATTGTAATCTACAGCCAAGACATTCCAGTTTCCAGCTTATAGAACACACAGTACAGTTGATAATCGTTAACTAATAGCAACACGATCCAATCAAGATGAGTATAAAAATGGTTTTGGAGACCATCTGTTATAATTATGCGTCACAGCATGGACACACACAATACATCTAGCCCAGCTAGGTGAGCGTAAATACCTGGACAAAAAATAAGGTAGTGAAAATCGAAGACTAACACGTTACAACTAATGCATGTCTGCCACAGACGGCGATTCTGTCTGAATTAACGATGACAGGGGCGTGGAGAGTGCCCTTTTATTAAATTTTTTCCACTATATATGTGCATCTGCATCGGTGACAACTGACAATACAAGCCCATAAAACAAACACTAGAGATTTCACTTAGATCCGTATCAGATTAAAGATCCATTCGTACCCTCTTTTGAGTAAATAAGCTTAATATTTATGCTTTTGAGGCAATGTGCATTATGCAAAGCATCCCATCTGCGTTATACAACTGTAACTCGATTCTATACGTCAGTTTAATTTGAGAATTCTGCAGCTATGCTTCATCTGTTCCATCTTTAGCTGTTTGCTTGCAGGCCAAATTTTGTTAGAGGAAAGGAGGAGTTGGAGTAATCATTGAGTATTTATTCTGACGACTTTACAGAAGAAAATAAAAAACTGGAGGTGCCGTTAAAGTTTTTGAAAATCATCCCAAAACGAAGAACAGTAATTTTCTTAGAGCAATAAATAAAGAATTTTTATTCTGGCATCTGCACGTAAAATGAACTTCCTTTTCGAAATAGCTGTCTGTCATTAAATTAGCAGGCGACGAGGCAGAAAATCTGAGAAGAAACTGCGGCGTTGGTCTTTCTAACTCCATGGGAGCCCAGTGTGAAGTAGAGTGGAGGCTTTTGTTTCAAAATAGCGTGGCCAATATTGTTACGAATTAAAAACTCAAAAGCAGCATCAATTACTCTAATCTGCTAGCCAGGCATGCTTCTGGGATCATAATCAAAAGAAGAATATACAATAAACCAAGATCTTGTCTCAACTCACAAGCTTCTTAAATATATAGCACATCTACCTATGAAGTGTTAATGATTTAAGTATTCTGACTTCTTAAGCTTTGACCCCGGCATGAATATTACGCAGATCACATGCCCATCTACATACGTGGGATATAAAATACACAATGTTACCAGTAGAGTGTCTTATATGTGAGCGTATATATGCCTCCATTTGTTTAAAAAAAAAATATTTTTTCAAAGTCCCACTTCATCTCTATTAGTATTTTAACTTTAAATTTTGAAGTAAAAATTCAGAACATGTAATAGCTGGTGGAAAGTTTTATTCGGTTTTTTAAAATGTATATAAAAAAATGATAAATTTAAATTTTTTTAAGAATCTCAAAAATTCTATTAAGCAGATGTGAAGTTGTTAGGATTTATACAAATATTACTTAAAAATTATATATTGTTTTGCTTTAAATAATTATTTTAAGATTTAATTGTTAAAAACCACAAGTCATTCTCTGGTTTTTAATGGCAATTTACACGAATTATTAATAAAAAATCTTTTAAATTTTTTTAAGAGAGAAAAATTATTATTCCTTAAAGTACTAACTTTTTTTATTTTGTATTTTAAATATTTTTGTATTGTACTCTATTCACCTTAGAAAATAAGAGGCATAATATTTTATTTATAAAAAAACTTAAAAACTCTATAACTAGTAAAATATCAATTTACTCCTTAAATAATATTACATATATTATTTTAAGCTAATTTTATAAATGTATTTAATGAAGTCCTTACTTAATTATTTCTGGGTCTAGAATTGTACTATTCTATGTTAATTAAATTCTATTTCTCAATTGTTAAAATTTATTTACAATCAAATCATACTTAATTACCAATGATGGTTTTTATGTGTATCACCTATTTGGTTCTCTAATAATTTGGCAAAAATTTAAATTATAATCCTAAATAAAATAAAAATAAATAAATTAAACAATTGATTGACATATATTTCAAGATCAAGCGCAATGTCTAATAACTTTTCATGATTTTTCAAATATTAAAAAAAAAACATAAATAGTTTAGTTTAACATTTCAATTACTAGTTTATTAATGTAATTATTATCTATTTATCATGAATGTTTCGATTTAAATATTATAGTATACAATATGTCTGTTTTATTAAATCATGTTAGTTCTCAGTATTATAATCATTGATTCTTTAAATAAAATTTTAAAACTCTTTTCAAAACTTATTCTACCTTGACTAATTATTTCACAATAAATACTATTTGAGAACAGATGAAGTATTTTCTCTAATTCATCTAGGGTAATGAATTATCTCTTGATTACTTAAATATTTTCATATAGTTTATGTTATACTTAATATCTGTCTATATATTATCTTTGATTAAGACGTGGTTAGGATTAAAACATAACAATTTCTATTTAAAATAATTTAATAATCTCAAGTTTAGAAACCACTTACACAACTATCTCATGAGCTTTTTTATAAACAGGTGATTTCTTCATATAAGATTTTTTTGTGAGTCAGTTTAATGTACATGTCATCTCACAAATACTTGTATATTAGTAGCAGGTATCCTTCATGTCTCATTTTGTGAGAGCAACTATCTTTCTTTCATTAAAAAAATAAACATAATATGTATCGGTCTTAACAACTCTAATTAATATATAGTCTTAATAAAACATTAAATAATAACATTAAGGAATAATGTTTTGATGAAAAAAATCTCATAATTATAACAACTTTATAATTTTTCATGCAAAGTTTTTTTTTTATCTTTGCTTTATATTCATTAATCAAACATTAAATTCATTAATCAAATATAATTAAATATTAAAGATAAAATTTTTTTTATTAATAATAAATATATTTTATATAAATAAAATCAATATTACACATAACCAACCAATTAATTATAAAGCAACTTCACCAACAAGTTTTTTCGTGGCCAACTACCTTCATTCCTCATTTCTTTGTTATCATATCAAGCCAACTACCTTCATTCCTCATTTCTTTGTTGTCATATTAAGATAGTTGTCTTCTTGTTCAACCATACATAGTAAAAATATGATGTCCTAATAGTTGAAAACTATTTATTGTTAATTTGTATTAGACATATATATACATATATAAAAGATAGATAAAAGCACTACAAAAATAACGAATAAAAAATAATTATAAATACTTGAATTTATAATCAAGAATAATGACATGTGTCTTGAAATGATTCTCTTTTACATAAATGTTTACATATTATTCTTTTATTTATTTGAAATTTGATTCCATAAACTTTTTTAAGGGAAAATATCATTACTTTATGGTCAACTAAAAAGTTAAGAATCTAATTTTTTTTATATATCATATAATGATTAGTTGAAACGAATTCCATGTTGTGAAATTGAAAAAAAAAATTCTATATATTAAAGATTATTAAAAAATAATATAAATTATATCTTAAAATTTTATTTAATAACTTAAATTTTTGAATTGACATGATTTTTTAAAATAATATTAAAGTCTAATGACACAATGATCATAAGTTCAAATCTCATTACTTCTATTCTAACCAATAAAAAAATTAAACTTAAAATATCGTGTCAATTTTTGTAAGTTTTAAGTTTAAATAATTTTTATTTAAAAAAATATATTAAAAAATAATATAAATTATATTTTAAAATCTCAAATAATAACTTAAATTTTTTTATTTAATTAAGGTGGTTGATTCACATAACGAAATAAATTAAAAGGAGATGAATGTGAAACCTAATAATGTTTTGCTAATTACAGCCTAGGTCTTAGAATTTATAAAGTACATATTGAGCTTTCTCTTGCATATGTGTATTCATTTAATGATTTTCATTAGAGGCTTCATTATTATGAAGACAAACCTAAAATATTAGGGAAAAATTGCAGTCATTTGATCATGTAATTTTGATATTAAATCTAATGAATGATTGTAGATAATGTTAGATTACTGTTATGAAATTAAAAGATGAAGATAATTTTTTATGTATATATTTTTTTCTATAATGTGACATTGACAAAATGCAAATTTAAAGTTCGTTCTAGTTATAATTTTTTTTTAAGGAAAATGAAGATATTTAAGAATTATTTAAAAAAATGTGAGAATAAATGCTCAAAAAATCTTATTATCTTGTGTTATAAAAAATTAATAAGATGGAAACAAATGTAAGGTTGAATTTTTCCAGAAATCAAACGGCTATAAAACAATCGGATAATAACTTAATTAGCATGATGAACTTGAAAGCGGCACTTATCAGCGAGTGATCAAGGCATGGCCCCAGGAATCACAGCGACACAGACCCGTGCCTTGGGTCTGAGTAATCAGATACTAGAAGGTCCCATAAAGAGAACTATAAGGTCAAAAGGAGCTACAAAACACTGTTGTTGTGGGGAGCGTTGGACCCCAGCTACAGCTAGGCTGGACTCCCTCCCTCTGCAACCCTCTTTGACCTCTCCAGTCCCTATGACCCCCCTATTTCATCGATTTCCAAGTGACTAAATTACCCTCCCAATCTTCCAGGAATAACAGTAAAAAAATGGGAGAGAGATTCTCAAATTCTGGATAACAGACAAGGGGATCCAATTCAAGTAAATGTCTTTGCGCAGCAGCATAGTTGGATTCCTCCAACAATGGACAGATTAAGAATTTAAATGTGATACCTATCAGGTTGTGCCTCCGTGTTGGCGCAGCTCTTCTTTCTTTGAATTTTAATTCGAGTTTTAATATAAGTTTGATTCGAGTTCTAGTATAAACAGGGCTGAAAAGTTGTTTTCTTCGTGTTTTACTTTGCGGTATTTTACTTATTTATTAAGTTTGTTATTTATTAGGTTTGTAAGATATTTAATGAGTTATAAAATTAATCATGATATAATTAAACTGACACGAATAATTAAAAAAAAATTAATTATGATGCATCCAATAGCTTTTGTGGCAAGAGATAAAAGGGTAGAATTGTTCTGGGCAGAGCTTGGACATGCAAGGTGGCCTTAGGATTACAAGCTGGAGCTCTAGCGCGTGAAGAGACGAGCATCAAATTGGCTGCCATTAAGGAATGCTACGTGTGATTTTTGAATCAGATGCAAGAGGTGTGGTGTATGCCATCAAACCGGCTGCCATTAACTACCAGTGCAGAACAATGACCGTCTTAGCTTGCCAAAAAAGCTATCTTTTTGCATGTACTGATGATCGGGTAAAATTACCCTTCGCACAGAGAAGCCTTTGGAGCTGTGATATCCAGTCATGGAATGAGATTCAACGATGATCAAAGATAAAAAAACACTCATTCTTCAAAAGTAGCAGTGTTGAATTTTTATTTTTTTATTTCAATGTCTACAGTAAAAGAAGTAAAGGGTAATAAACAAAGGATGCAAGAGCAAGAAAGGAGCATCAGCGAATCTTTCATGTGCTTTCTCTCCTTTTCATGTCTTAACTCTTCCTGCTCAATGGCCTCCCTTTCACTGCAAAAGTAAAGCAACGACCCCATTTCTATACAGCAGAGAGTGCCCGTTTATATACAAACAACAGTCCAAGGATGCGAGAGCGAGAGAACATGGGACCTCTCTAATGGGAGGTGTGATTTAACCAATTTTTTAAATATATAACCCTAAAAAAAAATCCCATAAACCATTCATCTTTTCTATAAGCTGTACACTTTTCTTATTCCAATGCCCCCTCCCGTTTTGAATCTTCTCTCTCTGGGGAAAAAATAACATTTCCCTGTTCCCTATACCTATCTTTCAAAGCTTCACAAAATCCTTGGTCGCCACAAAAATCTCCGAGATATTTTAAAAAGGACATCAGAATCACTACCTCAAAATTCAGCCCTTCAACTTTATGGCTGATCTTCAAAATTCAGCCATAAAAGCACTACCTCAAAAACGGCCTGGCGAGCTATCTTCACCACATCTGCAGTAGCTTGGTCTCTGCAACAAGCAGATTATTTGGTCGAACCATTGCCCGCATCAGCATATAATTCCCCACGGAAAGGCGCAGTTCAAATTCAACCAACACTTTTTACTTGCAAGCATCCTTGGCCGCTGCTACCTGTCTTCTATAAATATTCTCCCAATGAAATCCCGGAACCTCTTTGAATAGAGTTTTGGATCTACAGCTGAGATTGAGGTAGGGTCTGCTTGCAAGGATTTGTAGGCATGCTCCAACTTCTTGCTAATATCATAGTCTTGTAAGATATCAATAATTCCAAAATAAAGGACCACTTCGTAGACTTCATCACTTCGAGAAGGGGTCAAATGGCTAAATCCACCAGGGGTATACTGATCAAAATCACTCCTCCTCACCATCCGCTCTGCCGTTGCTGGCATGTTTGCTCCCAATCTTATTAGAGATTTCCTGTAACAAGTTGGAATTTCAACACATAATTCACAGTTCATCAAATGTAAAAAAGGTACACCAAAATATCTTTTCATCATAAAGAAATAAAACACATGCGCAAATAAATATTAGCAAATCAAAACTTCCCAATATGTATCATGGAAGCAAAAATTAAATATGTATCATGGTTCACACCATCATGTTCAGTTTAAGCACAAAGCTTTCATTAATCCAAGTTAAAAGCTTTGCCAAAGAATGAAGACTCGTCTAATTCAGCAACACGGTTCAATGAAAACATCGCTCTTACTTGTAAATCATAGGATCACCGTCATGTATGTGTCCCCGCAAACAACTGTTGTTTACTGAATTACCGCCACCACTTCAGCCCATACATTAGAATACACATTCAATTATTCCATTGACAATGACCAATTTCAATACCAGAAATCATTGGCCATCTTTAATGCTAAACACAAACACTCAAACACAAGCTCTTGCAAATATTTTATATGCATATGTTCACAAGACAGCAGTTGATAGTACAAAAACCATTTTTATTTCACGCTTTATACCAATAGCAGGTAGTGGGTGATAAAATGAAATAGGAATAAATGGAAAGACAAGAAATACACCTGCCAGATAAAACCCTATCCATGTCTTGAAGCTCTGCTTCAAGAAAGCGACACCCACGCATGAACTTTTCATTCCGATATGAATCCTTCTTTCCTGCATGCAGCACATGTATTGATGAAAAAACTAAAGAAACATAAAAATCACAATCCTTTTAAAATTGACACTATCCTTGCTTACCGGAACGCAAAAGAAATGGTGACAATCCCATTTTGTCATAATTATTGTCATCACGGAAGTGTAGACCAACCAAGAGACTATAATCCATGATTTTCTCAGCTTCCAAAAATTCACAATCACGATCAATTTGCCTGGTCGTCATCAGATGGCATGTTATGAGCAGTGCAACATAAGCCAACTGGAAATTCCAGTGAAACAAATGCCTAACAGAAAATATACAGCATATTGAAACTTACTTGATAAGCTCCTGGAACCAATTCCGCTGTAGACGAAAAACAAAGTTGAGATCAAGGTCCTTGAGAGTAGTGGTTTCATCAATCTCACCCTCAGGCTTATCTGCTGTGCGGCCATGGGAGGATCCTTTCAGGTCAAATCTTCGATGTATTCTATACTCTGAACAGAAGAGATTGCCCATCACAATAAAACGGGTCTGGTTTCCAAATAAACGTTATGATCAGACATGGAAAAAAGTTCCATTAACAAGCAAGACAGTTGAAACAATATTTCTCTTCAACTTACCTTTGGTCCACCAATCGGTTTAACACAATGCACACCAAAGAACTTTGTCACCAGTGAATTTTCATACCGGCAAACATGTTGGTAATAACTGGGAAGCATCCTAATAAGCACCTGAACATGGATCACCAAACTTCAGAATCAATGCAACTGTCCCACCTTTTGGTCGCATAGTTAAGAAAAAATGTGAAAGCAAAGATGAGCAATTTACCAATTGCCACCCACGCACCTTTGAAACTGTTTTCTACCATTACAAACTTCAAATTTAACAAGACAGAAGTAAATGAGGCAGACAACTAACCTTGACTTCTGATTTCTTTACTGTCTTTATCATAAACCTATCATCCTGAGTAAGATAAAAGAAGCTTCCACTCTTCCCTGGAGAAGAAAGCTCTCTAAGGGCATCATTGCCGCAAATAGCTAGCATGTAATCAGCAGGATCTACTTGAAAAAGCTCTCTCAAACGTCTGACACGCCCAAGGGAAATAAAGGTCACCATCATAGCATAAAGAACGAATAAAACATAAGTACAGCAATCAAGCACTTGTCAATGCTAGCAAGTCGGAAGAACGTCTACAACCAATTGTAGAAGGCTCAAATTTATGAATATTGAATATCATATCAAGGGCAAAAGAAAACACAATAGAGAGCATGGATGAACCTTAAAAGTGCCAAAATATAACAAGAAATAAAAATCACATGCTCGGGCAATTTCAAAGTAGAGAACGCAATACCTAAACACCACAGGACAGTAATCCTTCCATCGAAAATCAGAAGACTGGTGTGGAGGTGTAATTTTTGATCCTTCGGGTGGAAACCTCGTCCAGAATTTCTCCTTGGGATCAAAATCACTTGGCTTCAAATCCCTCAAAATCTGGGCATGCTTCCCAACAGAATACCTAAAATTAAATGCCCACCATCACAGAATCAAAACCCCCAACTCAACTCACAAAGACACAACATAAAAGCAATCAAACACAAAGCAAACGCCCACACATTCATTCCACATAATAAAACAATATTTAAAAGAAACACTTGCCTAATACCCAATTGCAAATTAAGCATCAAATCATAATTCTTATGCCCTTTCGAGATGGGAAGGCCGGGTTTCTTAACCTCTCCACCACTAAAACAACAGGGGGCCCTTCTAAACTGTCTAATCCCATCTCGATCCAACCCTAAACCATCTCGATAAATCATCTCCGCTTCCACATTATCAACAATATCACAGGTAATATCACCAGCTTCCCCATCACTTTCCCATATACAAATCCTAGGAAAATTCATCCCACTCCCTCGCCCTCCATCAACTGACGATCTCTTCCTCGTCGTTGTAGCGGTTAAAACCAAATCACTCTTGTTCCCTTTTAAACAACATTCCTTCCCATTCCCTGGATAAAATGTGCCATTCAATTGCTGTCCTTTTGTATCCTTGCTATTATTATTCAAGTTCCCAATATAACAGCTCCCATCTGGCCATGTAAACACCCCATTCCCTTTCGGCACTCCATTTTCCCATTGCCCATCATATCTATTCCCATTAGCCCAAATCAAAACTCCTCTCCCTGAAATGACGCCGTTTTTCCACTCACCAACATACTCATTCCCATTTTTCCACACATACCTCCCTTGCCCGTCTTGAAAATTCTTCTTCCATGTCCCTTCATAGAAATCTCCATTCGCGTACCTTTTCTGCCCATGCCCATGTTTTCGATCGGAGCTCCATGACCCGCGGTACGTGTCCCCGTCGGATCCGATAAAAGTGCCGGATCCTTCCATCCGACCCGACTTGAATCCCCCTTCAAAAGTAGCTCCTGAAGGCCAAGAGAATTTCCCTTTCCCGGATGCTTTTCCGCGGCGCCACTCGCCTTCGTACATACACCCGTCGGTCCAGATGTACTTCCCGGATCCGTGTGGCGCGTGACCAGAGAATGATCCGATGTAGAGATCCCCGTTCGGGAGGTGCTTTTCTACAGTGGTACCTGACGAGCTGCTGGCAGGAACGACCGTGGTGGCTGGAGTGACACGGCGGGTGGCGGATTGGGATCGAGCACGGCTAACAACAATGGGTAGTGGTGGAATAGCTGCTTGTTTTGTGATATCTTGGTCTGCCACGAGTAGTATAACCTTATCTAGCTCCTTATTATTAGTAGTAGTATTGTCTAGCTCTCCTGATTTCTTCTTCTTTGTGGTTGAAACGACGCCGGTTACCTCATCAACGATAAGTCCTTCACGCATTTTGTAGCTCACATAAAAAAACACCCCTCACGCTCTTCTCTCCGCAAATTTCTCTCCTGCTTTAAAATCTCTTACTGTTATTTATGGCAGCATTTGTTGGGTTGGGCATTTGATGTTGTTTGGTGGTTATGAGGAAACGGAAACGCCGGAGAGAAGGGCATTTCCCGGACCCGGAGAGTTATTGCACTCGTTTTTATAAATTTCTCTCTCTACAATTTTCCTTTGCTTTGGTTTTTGCTTAACTTTCTCTCTCTTTTTAATGCCCTGTGCTAATGGAGGAATCTTTACGAACGAAAACCATACGGCGACGACACTGTAGTGAAGACGAGAGAGAGAGAGAGAGTTATTTACTTATTTAGTACCTGTAAAAACAAAAAAGAGCCTTGTGAGAAATGAAAAGGAGAGAGGGGGGAGGGGGGGACGAGTAATGAGCCGGCTTTTGCCTAGGGAACGTTGATAGCAGTACGTACTATGCGAGATATACTAAAAACCAGGTCAGCTTCTTCTTCTTTTTTTTCCTTGAACGTTTATAATTTATCAGGACAAATATGCCCTCCTCTGTGTCTAGTTTTTACAGATAAAAATGGAAACTACACAGTATCTTTCTCTCTCATCCTCTCTGGTTTCATCGTGACGTGACGGAATAGCCTATGAACGACACCAGAGTATCAACAGGTAATCTTCTTTATACCCTTGTTTGACCTCGTTGTTTTGATTTGTTACGGAAGTGACATGTTTATTGGGTTTCATGCTCGCGGTCCACGGGCACAGTTTTAAAAAGTTGGTTGGTTTGATGTTTTTTCAAAGTAATTTTTATATGAATTTTTTTTTATTATTATATCAAAATAATTTAAAATAAAAAAATTCAAAAAAAAGCCTAAAACTTTGACGATTCTCCTGATATTTGGTTAAGGGTGTATTTGGTTAGTTTTAATTTTTGTCTCTACGGTATAAAAAATACAGTTAAATGTTCGATAATATAACAAACTATGTTATATATTGTAGGATTTATAAAAAAAAATTAAATTTAAAGTGTGGTTTTTACAAAGTATTTTTAAAATTTTTTAACTAAATTTCATAAAAATCTGCATATTTTTACATTTCATAAACAATTTTTAAAAAATTTTAAATTTTTTATATTTTAAAATTATTTTGATGAGGTGATATTAAAAATAATTTTTTAAAAAATAAAAAAAATATTTTAATATATTTTTAAGTAAAAAACATTTTTAAAAAACAACCACAACAAATATTTTTTACTATATATAAATCTTAATCATAATTTTTATTAAATATTTATCTAAATCCAACTAGTCGTAACTAACCATAATTTTTTAATTTATTTTTTTAAAAGTATAATCGTAATAGTTACCCAAAAAAACAAATACGTTCGAAATCTTTGAAAATGTACAGTATTCAACAATTAGTGGTGTTTTATATATATATATATATATATATATAGCCCTATTAGGAGTTAAAGGATTCTAGATATATTGTAATCGTAGAATTATTTTTGGTAAGGTGATAAAAAAT
Organism: Populus pruinosa; assembly: GCA_026413675.1. NCBI lineage: Eukaryota > Viridiplantae > Streptophyta > Magnoliopsida > Malpighiales > Salicaceae > Populus > Populus pruinosa. The sequence continues at coordinate 23,626,827 of CM048596.1, forward strand.
AAGAATAAAAAATATTTGTACGGTGCATATTAAAATCTAAAACCATAAATATTGTCCTTAGCAGTCCACGTCACGGGGAGAATATTATCTTACTTTTTTTTATATATAGTTATTTATTTTTATATTTTAAAAATAAAATTAATTTTTTATTTTTTTAAAATTAATATTTTTATATACTATATTAAAAATAATTTTTAAAATATAAAAAATATTATTTTAATATATTTTTAAAACAATATTTAAAAAAAAAAACAACTACAGCTACAACACGTCTCACTGTCATAGTTTTACTTTGTTGAGGTCCCGGTGCAACCACAGCTTTTATTTTCATTTTATTTTGTTTTAATTTTTATGTATAGCTTTGGAAATGGTGGTGGCGGCATCGATAAAAATCATAAAGGGAGTGACCAGAACTACCTTTCTGTGGCCCACCACAAGGCCCATTCAATTTAGTGGGTTGTCCAAGTAGACACGTAGAGACCATTGCCCATGCTTGGAGCTATAAATGCGAGAGGCTGTGAAATGAGAAGGCATCATTTTCATCTTTAACATGGCTTTCGGTGGTGGGAGTCTTGTTTTATACCACAACCTGCCTTCATTTGAACCCAGACAGAAAAGGGGGGACGATTCCTTTTGTTTTACACTTGAATGCTCCCATTTCTCTCTTTGCCCCCGTTTCGGAATGCGGGCTAAACGGAGCTCCATCAAGATTCAATATTGTTTATATTTTTTTATTATTTTGATATACTGATGTTAGATGAACAAGCAATTAATACATAATTATTATTTCACGAGTAAAAATTTATTTATTTATTTTTATCACGGCAAGGCAAACACGGCACTTGTAATTTGAATTGAAAATTAAGGAGACAAACGAGTCAAAATGGTCTTTCGAGAGTCCCTTGGTTGAATTGCATGCACTACGGAAGAAAATAAATGGAAAATATATTCCCTTTTGGACTTGCGATTTACACCTAGCAGTGTTGCTGCACTGCAAGCCAGACCAATTACATGCTTGTAACAAGATAAGAACAGCTACAATATCAATATTTTCTTATTTAATATCTTTATTTTGATAGTTTATTATTTTAATTAAATTAAATGAGCAAGGCAGGACCCATTTTGGAAAAAAATCGTAGAAACAAGTGCATGGATCGTAGAAACAAGTGCATGCATCGTCTTCAATACCAGGCCAATTGGCGTTCCTTCGTCTTCCATGTACGTACATGCATGCACGTGGTCGCAAATAAATCTTGCATTATTCATCTCCCGTGCCTAATAATTAGGGATGCAAATATCAAATAAAATAAATGGTCTGGTGATATATATATATATATTTTTTATTTTATTTTTAGCTCGGCTCACAGGCAATCTCTTCAGCTACCGCTGCTGGTCTCGCGATGCATGCGTGATCATAAATTCTAAATAAATTCACGACCCCTCTAATTAGTGAGGTCCCCCTTGACGACAATGGGGGCAAATACTGAATTCCGACGTATGCTTTCAACTACGCCTTATTCAATTTACATCAGCTCCCCTTTTCTGCTTACATGGTCATGGCTGTCTTATGAAACTTGTCCTCCTTAAAAAAAGTGAAAAAGAGGTGTGTATGTATATATAGTTAATACTCTCACTTCATTTTTGTGGAACATCAGCCGGATTTAAGCTACGTTTCACATGAACATTCGAACCAAATTGATTATACTCTTATTCAAAGTTTGTGTAACATGCACCCAAACAAATATAGAAAGGAAGCTAGATTTCAGTTTTTTTCTGAAAAACAAAAAATAAATCAATTAATGAACAGTCTACATATTAACAACAAATATTGAAAGGAAAAACACGATACAAAACATGCTTAATATGATTGCTTTCCTTTAATATTTTGTTTTTATTCTTTGATTTTGCTTATTGTTTTACTGCCTATAAACTCCTACTACACTAATTTTCTTATCACGAAAAGCAGGTTTGAATAGATGGTAAAGAGAGAGATGTGATGATGGGTCTCTCAGTGTATGAAATACTAGGGCTGGATGAGCAAATCCAGAGAAACAAAAACTCCGAAACCTCAAGAGATTAAAGATTGTTAAAAGAAGAGGAAAGAATAGAAGAGCAATTACACGGTCCTCTACTGCCTTGGAAGAACTCGACCACACAAATTACTAGCGTGGCGTATCATGCACATATTACAATCTGGAGGAGAGCCGCAAGCTGTACGTAATAATGAACAAAAGACATATGAAAGAGGATAGTCGCCGAGTTCTTTGACCTTCAAGATCTGTTTTGAAACCATCTTGCCCATTTACACAAAGTTATCCCCCTATTACGACCCCTCGGCCAATAATCTACGCTTATCAACAACTTTCATTAACTAATAAAACCAAAATACATGCTGAATTGATATGATCTTCCTGTTAGAACTCCAACCATATATATATATATATATAGTTTGCAAATTAGCATTTCAGCGCCTAATCAATGCCCCAACAGCTCCATATATATATATATATATAGTTTGCAAATTAGCATTTCAGCGCCTAATCAATGCCCCAACAGCTCATATATATGAGCTGTTGGGGCATTGATTAGGCGCTGAAATGCTAATTTGCAAACTACATCCTAATTCTATAATTGAATATTGATATATTTTCATTCATCATATAATTAATTATTTTTTTAATTTTATTATTCAATCCTGATAAAACAGCCACCCTATGCATTGGTCTGTCTTTATTATTGTTTTTAATTTATTAAGGGAATAACATGTTGCCTCTTCATGTTTTGTTTTTTGAAAATAAATGAGATGTTGTCTACTTTCTATAAAATTTAGTGACTAAAAATTACTGGAAAAATTATGTATTTTTTTTGTTTAAAAATTTATTTTTAATTAATTTTTTTACCTAAAAATATCATAAATATCTTGATAAAATTATCAATGGTCTCAAAACAAAAATAATCACCTAATATCTTACTAAACCTTGGTATACTTCTTTCTAATTGATTTACACTATAACAATCATAGTGTTGATCTAAAAAAATCAACTCAAACAATTTTTAACTATCAAATTTAACAGTTTATGATATCTATTTTGAGTTAATAGTTAAAATTTTTTAAAAATAAATTAAAAATTAAGATTTGATACTATTAAAAATAAAATATTTTTTTTTATAAAGATAGATTCTATACATTTAACAAGAAAAAAATCAAGTGTAAAAAAAAAAAGAGCTTTCCCCTAAGTTTTTTTGTCCTTCTCGTCTTCCCCTTTCTATCTCCATCGTGTTCTCAGACGTCACCATCTCATCACCATCGTAACTAAGTGTGGCCAACCTCCTTCATTAACTCATCCTTTCACCTGCAACAAGGGTAGCCGTTTTGAACTTCTTTCCCTCTACCATAAGCTCTCTCCCAACAGCAAACGTCAGCATTAGTCTTTGACTCTTCCACCCATAACTCCACCACTAGTCACCAACAAAACTAACTAGCCTCTCCTTCTATATCAAGTAATTCTTTTCTCTCTCTTTTTCCTTAATTTTCTTCCCTTGTTATGGTGTAAGCTCTTGCATGCAGGGAATGAAATTAATTATCGTGGTTGCTGGCCAGCAACCATGTAGGCTGTGGGTTGGACCATTCTAGCATAGTTTAGATGGTTGGGTCGAATCCAACCTAAAAAAAAATGAGAAGCTTGTTAGGCTGTTAGTCGGTCCAACCTCATATATTAAATAATAATTTAATAATATAATAATACAATAATATTTTTTTTAAAAATTAATTTTTTCTAAGAGTATTTTAAAATGGATTTCTTACATGTTTTTTCAATAATTATTTTATAATATCAGGTTATAAAATTACATTGTAAAATACAGATCTAATATAAATAATATTTAGTTTCCTTTGAATTAAAAAAACATTTTAAAAAAAAATTTTCATACAATTAAATCCTAAAAGTTTTTCAAGCATATTTTCTAAAGAAAAAAAATCATAATATTTTCATTATTCTTTTCTTTTTTAAAAAATGGATATTGTAATCAGTTTATAGTTATCCATTAAAGTTTAGTCAAATTATCAAAAATCCTTTACCAACCATTTTGTTCAATTTATATTTAAAATGTTAGGGTTTAGCTGTGAACTTTCACACTTGAAGGTATAAAACTACACTTTAGAATATACTTTTAGATATTAAAGATATAAAAAATAAAATAAATAAATGCAATGTTAAAATTTAGACTTTAAAGCAATTAGGATTTAACCTAATAAGATAGAGAAGAGAAACTTGCCTTAAACCTTAGAAAAAAACCAATGAATAAAAATTTGATCTAGAAAATTAATGAAGCAACAATGCAACTTACTTCAGGTAGGATGTATTGCACTAAGAATAATGTGTCTTCTTCTTATATAAATAGTCTCTTATTCGAACTCTTACGAACCATAGATTTCTTAATAATCATAATATTAGGTTAACAATGCCATTTGATGTTGTCCCTTAATATATTTCATTAATTTTAGGTTAGCTTGTTAACAGGAGGATCAAGAGCCCACATCTACGCTTCGTATTCTTGAAAGAAAAGAAATGACACATCTGTGCATATTGATGGTTCATCATTTGCTATAATGCATATAAAAACATTGGATAGACATAAATTCTTGATGATATCATGGTTGGGGATGAAGTTACTTAGACATAAGACAATCATGCTATTGATAAACTCATAAACAATATAGCCGTAAATAGATAGACTTGCTTATATGTTTTATATGTATTTTGTTATTTTTTTATTAATTTATGAGTTTTATATTTTGTTGTTTTGTTAATTATGAGCTTGTGGTTAATTTTAGTGTTTTAGTATATTTGTAAGTTTTTTTTATATAATTTTTTTGGATTGGCTAAGTTGAGATTAAGGTTTTTCTGATATAATTTGGAATACTAAAATATTTAAAGTACTAAAATTAAAAATCATAATCTTACAAATAATCACATGAAACGAAGATATCTCTTGTTGGAAATAGATCAAAACAAACACGGTAAGCAATTCCCTTTAATAATACAGAGATAGCAACAAATGAGAAAATTATGTTTTGTAAACATGATATATGAGGAAGTTGTGTCTTATAAATATGATTTTTTTCTACTGTCATGTTTTTTAATTATAAATATCTTATATATTATGTTTTAAAATCACGAAAAACACTATTTATGCTATTTGGTCACAAAATTTACGGTTATGTTATTTAGCAAAGATTTAATTTTGTTTTTTTGTTTGTTCCAGTAGCCTAAAATATCCGATTTTAGAAAGAACCATCGCCGACAATCCAAAATAACAAGAATCTGATTTCTGATGTTAGGCAAGCTTGCATAAAATCCCTAAAATGTTGTCTTTTTTGTTGTTAGGCCGGCTGATTGGTTGGATTGGATAAGTTCAGAAGACGAGTCCTGTCTAAAACGAGAGATCGAACGATCAAGATTGAATGGGCGGTTAGATCATGCAGGAGGGATATGGGAGATGTTAGGTCACTTATCCACCCATCTAATCAATCTGTCTCGCAAGGAATGCGGAGCGGAGAACTTCGGTTTGTGGCTGCCGTCTTATGTGGCTGCTGTCTTATAGCATCGGAACACAACCCTAATTGCGTCATCTCATAATCTTTGAATGTGGAGGAGGCAGCTTTTCCTGGAGAAAAGAGGAAGAGATTTTAGGTTTTATCCTCCTAGGTTAGGTTAGTAGCCAGATAAGACCCATGCAAGAGATCAAAGTGTTGACGGGTCGAAAGATCGCAGCAGTGTTCTACGCTGAGGTTGAAAGTGCTGGTAAAAAATTTTAAGTTTTTCATTTTAAATTAATATATATATATATATATATATATATATGTTTTAAAATTATTTTAATATATTAATGTGAAAAATAATTTTTAAAAAATAAAAAAATATTATTTTAATATATTTTAAATAAAAAAATACTTTAAAAAACAATTTTTACCTCACTCCTAAATATCCTTTACATTGAACATTGAGTAGACTTCTAAAAATATAACTATTAGTTAGGTAGAATAAAAAATGCAAATATAAATATGTTACATTATTTTTAAAAATAATTTTCATTTAAAAACCTTAAATATCACTATATTATATCAAAAAGATTTGAAAACATCTAAAAAATTAATGTAAAAAAAAATAATCAAAGTTTCCAACAACTTGATTAAACCACAAAAACAAATACATCATTAAACCTGTTGTGGACTGTATCTATCACCCTGTTATTTCGAGCAATTGAATTATCTCAAACCTTTCAACAGAAAAAGACGTCAAGTTTCCAGTAACCACCCTAAAATCAACACAAGAGTGGACATTAGGAGAATTCTGTGCTATGGAGAAACGAGAGGAATACAGGTACATTAAGAAGCTAATAGTGAGAAATTTAGCTGGTGGCACAACTCTATTAGACGCATGTGTAGACCATATATGTGAAATGCGATCATAAAATACAGGGAACTAAATGTATAGCACAGACATGCATTCCCATTTTTAGGGGGCCAGGTTCCGCCCGGACCACCAGTGGCAGGATTTCGATTAGTGTATGATGGACGCGGGAAGTGACAAAAAAAAAAAAAAAACCTTTTATTGACTGGTTTTAATTTTTACTTGCAATGGAAATCTTAGGGGCAGCTGGACTGCTCACACCAGCATTCGTTCACTCGCTACACCAAAAAAAATGAATCGAGAAGAGGCGATAGTGATTTAATCAAAGACCTGATCGGTAGGAATCTGGCCAAATATATCAGGGCATGAATCCCAATTTCCCCGGTCTCTGGCCTCCCAATACCCGCCAACATAACGGTATGTATCACTTCCTTTATCCTTTGCAAACCACCGTGGTTTCCAGCCCCTCTCCTGCATATTTCGGGCCTGGAATCCATATAAAACAGTATTTCATCAAATTACCATCAGAACCACATCAAGAAAAAGCTGACAAAGCACATCAACAGATAAATGTAGAAAGACCCCCCTGTATTTGGTAAACCCTCTCAGAGAAGAAAAATTCCCTGGAAGGGAAAAAAAATCAAAACCAATCCCTGTAAGATCAGAGCCTGGAACTGTCTAGATGTCAAACAGTCCAACCTCAGGAGTGATGCCTGATCATCCAAGTTCTTAGACAGAATCCTGGAATTGAAAAAAACAGCATGCAAGTTACCTGGCGCTGACGTTGCTCTAATCGCAGTTTCTCTGAATTTGCCATATCAAATTCACCATTTTCCAAGTATCTTTGGTCAGGTCTAAGCCTTGAATCTGTAGGAGGCAGCTTTTCCTGCACATAAGATGAGATTAGGAATCAAAACCAATGAATTGGAAAAGTTAATAAAAAGGGGTTGAATCATGATTTAATGAGCATGTATGTTCAAGAGCACTGGAAGCTAGATTTTTTGTGTTGCCAAACGAGCAAGAAAACCAAGCACAGAATTGCTATTAACATAACAACTACCTTAAGTCCATGGGTAAGCTCATTCAATGTCATGGCAAAGCGTGTTAAATTGTATCTAGTGGGAAATCTGGGGGGTTTACTTCGCCTCCACAGCATATGGGCTTCTTTCATAGACTCGAACCCCTTTCCCTTCCCAGAGAAATCATCATTCATGTAATACATGCTCTCATCCCATTTTCCAAAAAGAGTTGCCGCTGTTCTACCATGCTTATCTTGAACCATTCCTTGTACCTGAAAATCAAGTTTGTTACTGATGATATTCCATGTTATAACTAATACCAACAAACATTGGCTACCACTAATAGATGATTTCATAAAACCAAAAGAAAATTCATAAAGCAAAGTATGTGAAGCTACGAGTTCAATTTCCCAATAGCATTAGGCAGATTATTTCGCTTCACGTTTATGGAGCCAACTAGGAAAAATTGTGGCAAAGTCATATACATATACATAACAGAACATATGGAACAATCATTTGAGAAAGATAAGATAGCACGTACCTGGTGAGGATTTCGGTCTATAATAGACTGCTCCTTAAATTTCAGCTTGCATGAATACTCACGATTTCCTTCTATGCGCATTGTACCATAGTGATCACAGTACAGTTTTCCAAGTATAAGGTTGTATATTGATGTTGTTACCTGAAATAAAATGACTATTTTCAAACAGGAACATAACAGGGAAAAAAAAGTCTTGACTTATACCTTACTCCACTGAAAGACTTCTCCATCATCAAATTCCAAAGTCAGAACTCCAACGGGATCAAGCTGAATCGAGCGACCCCAAAATTTGCTTTTGAGATTGCTATCGCCCCAAAATTTCCATCCTGTACCCTCACAATGGCATGCAACAATCATGGGGTGATGACTGACCTGACATAAAAGTTACACAACAATAAGCTACTGGATACTTGACAATGAAAGAAGGAAAAGAATCACAGCCAAAATAATAAAATTTTCCCACTTGTGTGAAAGCGGTGATAAATAAGAATCTTCTAGGGGAGAGTGAGAAGATAGACTGGAAAACCACAAGATCTAGTTCTGGCTCTTGCATCATAACAGATCTGTGCTAATTTATCCACCAAAAGTTACAAAAACATCTACCATTTTCCTTTGAAACTCCCCCGATTATATTATGATACAGTCCTCATGGTTAATTAACCATCATGAAGTCTACATATTTATCTTGTTTCGTTGCTGTAATCCATCAAAAGTTAAGACAACATCTACCATTTTCCTTTGAAACTCCCCCGATTATATTATGATACAGTCCTCATGGTTAATTAACCATCACGAAGTCTACAAATTTATTTTGTTTCTTCGCTGTAATAAGGTTCCTCATCATTGCCCAACATTTTCTCCATTGCACAAAAATAATAAAACCAGCACCCCCTGCACTCTGGACATGGTATCATACTATTTAGTTCAAAGTGTTTCCCATTAGGGAGATTTGAACCCCCGGAACCCCACCTTCCCCTTGGTAATAATCCCTATAGTCTCATTGGTGCTGCAATATGAAGTCATTATACAGTAACTTGCTCAACATGCACCAAATAGCAGGTTAACCTTTTCTTCTTCTTCTTCTTTTTGTTTTTTATGAGATCATCTTTGAATCAAAATTTAGGATTCGTTGTGCTCATGCTATTATCATGTATTTATGCACAAAGATTAGAAGAGAATATAGATCATGTCAAGCAGTTAATTTTGAACCTTCAGAAGTTGATAACAAACCTTCTCTGAGAAAAACCGGAGGCCTTTATCCGGATAGTCGGCCTCATATGTTTCCCCTAATAATGGATTAAATGGTTTGCAAATTCTTCCTTCAGTTGAAGCATATCCAGAAACAGCAAAAGCAGCCACGTTAAGAATCCTCATAAGACTATTACCCTGTAGACAAAGAAATTCAATGACCATGGGTTAAAAAGGTAAATGCAGAAGAGGTTATCTCATAAGATGCAACCATTGGAGGCTACTATGGAATAAGTGTGAACAATAAGCACACAATGGATCAAAAAGGTAAGAGCTGCACAGGATTATCTCATAAAAAACATTGAGACAACAATTGAAGACCAAGTGTGAACATGAAACTGAATGCAGCGGGTTCACATGAGAAAAACAAATCAGGAGGCCCATCTGTGCCAATTTTAATTTTTTTTTGGTTGGGGGTGGGGGCATTGAATATCTAACATCTAAGAGAAGCACTCCACAGGATGCATTCTTGGATGTACAGGTCAAAGGGAAGTTCATACGTGAAATGAAATGATGGTTTGTAACCTATCCTACAAAAAGACGTCAAGCAACATGCATACTCTCACCACAAACTAAAAATACGAGCATGAGAATCTTCTTGACCCTGCTCCATTGAAGAGTCAATTGTAAATTTGAAAGGCAAACTCTTATGCCGGCAAAATCAGATTCCCACAATCCAGGATTGACTATGGTTCAACCAGCGGCGGAGGGTGAAGTAAATAGTTGGGGGAGCCAAATTAGAGTTATCATGAGATTTTATAAGTACTTAGAGATATTCTGAAAAAATTTTGGGGACACGGTCCCCTCAAAGAAGCTTAATCGCTGCCCCTGGGTTTCACCTATTTTCCAGGAAAATTATATCCACTCTAAGATGCTGAAATAGAGTTTTATGCAAAATCAATGGGTTTGTGAGATGGAAAGTAGGTAAAAAAAGTACCAATTACTGTAAATCTTAATGAGTCATGCGATTTATATCTAAGAAATAGATGAAAGGATATTCTATCATATGCCAAAATGCACATGATCCAATAATCCTCTCAGAATTCAAACTACATTACTTGAATTTTCCTTGTGTCAGGTAACTGAAAAATTAATTGCTGGAAGAAACAGCAAATCATCTGAGAAATGTAACCTAAATTTACAGAAGAAACAGCAGCAACTTAAAATAAGCAAACGATAGATTTGCATCAAAGTGATATAGAAAAAACCAAGTGTCAAGTCCCCCAGCATTGTTAAAGGGACATGCATAACCAAGAATGAGACTGCCTAGCTATTTGTGGAGAAAAAAGAATAGCACAGAACTCCAATACTTAAACTTACCTGTTTTCCCCATTCATATGCCCGATCAAGAAGATATGAATATTCCAAATCTTCAAAGCATTTTTGTAATGAAGAGAGAGGCTCATTGAAGTAAACAGGAAGACAAACTTTGGTTAGGTCCTTCCCAATGTTATCCTTAATCATTGACCATAGACTCACACCTTTTTCTTTTTCAATTGGATCAGGTAATTTCTTACGACGCTTAATGTAAGGATGGTTTGATCCAACAGACCTAATCAAAGGATCAATGCCATCTTCTGATTCAAGAGCAAAAAACCCTTCATCATCTGAAGAGAATGATGATGGCCGAAAATCAGACTCATTACTTTTGAAAGAACCTGATGATAGAAAATCACGAGTATCAAAGAAAGCATTCTCATCATCATCTGTTTCTTCTTCTGCACCATCAACTCTTTCATTATTATCATCATCCGATTCACTGACACTTGCTTCTGAAACAAAGAAAAAAATGAGAATAAAATTCCAAAACATCCACATGGCTAGGGAAGATGATAAATTAAAAAAAAAAGAGACAAACCAATTTCAAACATGATTAACACTAGAATTGAACCACCATAATGATGAAAGAGGAGAATGAAAGGAAAAAAAAAAGCATTTCCACATTCAGATTTCATACAGTACCAGCATTTACAATGTGCTGCACAAAAATGGAAAAAGAGAGAACCCACTGTTACAAGTTGACTTGGCATAATACCATGATACAAGCAATCATTGTGTTCATAAGAAGAACATGACAGCCAGACCAGGAGGCTAGATGCTAAATGCTACCAATTACAGCTTATGTTGTTCAGTTTAGGAGGTAGAAATAATCCCAGATTCCAAGTCATAATATCATGACCTTCTGACAGAGGCTGTTGTGTCTTACAGGTTTTATTGTTAAGCAAATATCACTTTTCAGTCAGATACATGCCATAGAGTAGCTTGATGAGAAACAGATACTAAACCAGTCTTCAGATCTTTAGTAATAAGGCATGATATTCTCATGACAACCTCGTTCATATTCAGGTAATCAAGAAATGCTGAGCTCATTTATGTGGTAATAAAAGAATATACTGGACAACAACTGGAACTTAATGGCTGATTGTAAAAACCATTCAGGCATGGGCGCTTGGTATAAATCATACTGGCTTACAAAATCAACTCTTTCTGATGATTTTTTTTTTATTGCAGAACTTACCACTAAACTTGTATTGTCTCAGAATAGAAGAAGATGTTGTGCCTTGATCGTTCAACTGCCTTCGGCTCTCATCAACTACTGTATTCTCCAAGTCAACCTTTTCTGTCTACATAACACAATACAAAAGCAGTTCCCTGGTTAAACATGGAAATGTATAAAATGGATAACTGTCTCACAGAATCAGACATACATATTTAGTCTAAAAACTTTAATTGAAAGTAAACATGCATTCAAAATACTCACATAATCATTAACTGAAAAAAAATCATTGTGTAATAGAACACTAGAATTTAAAATCATCATCCAATTCATCAAATAGAAACAAATATTCATATTGCATGGAAGGGAACGGAAAGCAAATCAGCAATTCAAGCATCAGAGAGGTGTATGCACCTCACAGCTGTTTACATAGTAAGCATGGACCCTTATGGAAACAGTGGTATGATATTAAAAAAAAAAAAAAAGAAGGATACAATGGCAATCAGTCCTTAGCTTCAGATATAACATCAAATCTGTCAGATACATAAAATGTTCAAAAACCCTCAAATCAAGTTCTAAGCACTTTGCAGTCTTACATTTAGGATAATAATCTCATGATGGGAGAGAAAACAACAAATATTGAAATTTGATCTCTCCTTTCTACCGCAATAGGTTGAGCAATTCTCTACCCCATACCTCCCAGTAAACAACAGAGAAAATGTGGGATTTAGGATGATAATCTGCTGATGGGAGAGAAAACAACAAATATGGAACTTTGATCTCTCCTTCCTACTGCAATAAGTTGAGAAATTCTCTGCCCTATACCTCCCAGTAAATAACAGAATGTGTGATCCAGCTTTTATTTTTATTTTTCTCCTATAATCAGAGCAGTCCTTAACATGAAAATCTGCTCTTTTTTGTAACCAGTAAAATTATTTAGAAAAGATACATAAAGATGAAGCAGACTTGCTTTTCCAAAGGGGAATGTAGCATGTAAGTTGTTCAAATTCAAGGAAATCTCTAATAAAACACAACAAGGCCTGAAAGAATCTAATGCAATAAAAAGCCTTTTCAAAATACGACAAGGTTAGACTTACAAAAAATTAAAAATCCCATCACTGCAGGTATATAATTTAGCAAGAAACATCACAAATCCAATTATAAGACTTCAGAAATACTGGAAAGTTGCACTACGATCCTCACTGAGTGGAAAATGAAAGCAATCCTTCAAACATGTAACCTTAAATATAGATTTCAAAGTCGTAAAAATCTTCCTAGCAGTCATTGTGAGTGTTGGTGGGACTACAAGTTCCACCATAGGAAAACCAAGATCTGTTTGCTTGCAACACTCACCAGCTTCAGTAGCATCTGTCATACAATGCCAAGTTCAGAAAAAAAAGGTAGCATAAAAGTTGGACAGCTTATTGAGGAAGTGAACTTAAGGATAATTTTTCTATAGGCTGAGCGATGATGACAATAGTTAACTTGCAGGAGCCACTCCTGCAGACCTCACTGCCAAACCCAAAACTTCAATAATATTTTCCTGAAGAAAAAGTGAATTAATGATTGGCATGTATCTGTGTAGCAATACAAAATGCATGCCCTATGCACAAAGACTGCATGGATAAACAAGTCCCCAGCCTATGTTGTGCATGTATATCGTCAGAACTAAATAAATTGCTTAAAGACTCAGCTCGGTGGAAAGAAAAATCTCTAGACTGGACAAACTGACTCGGGTCAAATACCATAGCACTTGGTGAAGACATTCTCATCACACGTATTTGCTTCTCGGACTTCCAAAACAACCAGTAAAAATGACACCATTACAAACACTATCTGCCCTGAGACAATCACCTGATCCCCAAACATCACTGTTTCTTTTACCATTTTTAATGTTGTCAAAGCAACCATATTGAAATAAAAACTTCTGCTGCTAAACTGAAAATCTAATATACTAGTTTTTTTTCTTTTCTTTTCTTTTCAAGACATTAATTACAGTCAGGTAAAAATAAGATGGTGGTCTCTAAAAGAACATATTGGCAAAGGTACCTCGTTACATTTGTGAAAAACAAATAGAAATTAACTTTAAAATATAAAATTTATTTTAAAATGTAACTATGGGCATCTATAAAAGTTTGCAATCATTAAGAGACCCAAATTACATATATACAATAAAAACTAAAAAACAATATGAACTATAAAATGCACATTCAAAAAGAAAATACATTGGATGTATAAATCACGTTACAAACAAATCAAACTCAATATAAATAGTTAGCATACATGACCCTGTACTCAGTAAAATATGTTCTCTGGAAAGGACTCTGCTACTAAGTAATTAATGGTGTACCTCGTTTCATTTTAACCATTATGGTAGGTTCACAGGCTGTGACCAAAAAGACACATGATGAGGAGATTTCTATACTAACTGGTAGATTATAATGGAAAACCTGAACTATAAAAACAAGAATTTTGTAAGTAATTTCCAATCTAGCATTTTCACATTAAATCCTAATCAAATCTTTTTTCCAGAAGGAATAAAAAATAATTGATTGTTGCTTGAAACAATGCACAAAGGTTGAGAAATAAAACCTCTACAAATGCTCTATACAGAATAATCACGTAAAAGAATCAACAAAGCAAATCCCTACATATCAACACAGACGCAAAAGAAATCACAAAAACACCCCCACCTTCTATAGATAATTTACTTCTATAATCTAGAGAAATCAAATGGAATTTGCACAACTCTGCATGGTAGAAGAAACTGTAAAAGCAGAAGTTGAATTACGAATTTGAATGCCATTTTCTTTTTCCACTTTTCAATACATGTACCTCTAAGTGGCGAAGTGTGTCAATGAGAAGCAATTGCTTCTGCTTGAGCAGCACTATGTGGTTCTGCAGCGCGGCAAACTCACTCCTCATGATCTGCTCACTGTCCAGTATCAACTCCTCCCTCACTCCCTCTTCTTGAAGCCGCTGCCTGAGCTTCTCAGTTGAGACTGCCACACTGTCCATAGGACCCATTAGTTCACTGTTAGACATACGAGGGAACATATCCTTCACAGCCTGCAATGCTTCCATCCACGCCAAGCGATCTTCACGTGTCTCTGCTCTCAGGTGCAGCCTTTTTGTGCCGGTAAATATTGAGAACCTCTTGTCATCTGATCTGCTCTCCCGGATCGAAGATACCTAACAACATCAATCAAAAATGATTCCTTAAAGGAAGAAACCATAAAAAAACAAAAGAAAACAAAAGACATCATAGTCGCAATTTCTATTGAAAGTAAAATCCAGTAATCTAATACTAAACACCCAAAATTCCACTCAATTTTCATTGAAAGTAAGATTTTCCCAGTAAGAATAATTGACAATTCAAATCCAAAAAGAAAATGATAATGATGATGATTAAGAAAAAAGTCAAATATTGAAAGTTGATTGGATAACCAATGAAAAACCTTAAGGTGAATTTCACCAACAGGCTTACGCCTATTCTGCGAATTCCCATTCTTAGGCCTAGAAATCCGTCTCATGGATTCTTCACCGATAATTTTGGATCCTTTCTCAGTCTCTTGATTAACAAGAATCTTGTCAGGTCCGTGAATTTTATAATACGACAACACTCCATCTTGCAAAACAAACCATCTCGGCCGCCAGCCTTTCCCATAATTCACCCACTTATATAAAATCCCCGAAATCCCATTCCCTACTATATCATTTATCTTCACATCCACCTGTATAAGTGGTTGCTCCCTTGCAGACGAGACTCTCTGGTGACTCATCCTATTGTTTTTGTTACAATCCGTTCCGTTATTGCTGCTGCAGTAGCTGGCGGTGCTGTGATTATGGTGGTGGTGATTTGAGAAATGACTAGTGTTGTTGTGGTTTTGGTTCTGGTTTTGGTTCTGTGGTTGAACGGTGGTTGATCCGGGATCCGGGTTGGATCTGACGGTGACTGCCATGGATAGATTCACTGGTGAGTGATCGGACACGGTGGAGATGCAGCAAAGTGGGTGCATGGGGAAACTTCTCAACAAGAAACAACGGACACCCCGGTGATTATGGGAGAAATGGTGACTTGGCGGCGGCGGATGGTGGTGGAAGTGAGAAGAAGGCTATCATTTTTCATGACGGCTATTTTTAACCAGAGAAAACCGGGGATTTTGTTGCCAGAACGGTTGCAGAGAATGTCGATAAAAGGACGGTTATCATTTCGAAGGCAGTAAGGATTTCTAGTCAAATGCTATAAATTTTGGAGAGAGAAAGTGACCGCCTAAAAAAATTATTTGCCTTCAGATTTGGGCACAGACGAAAGAAATTTAAATGAAAATCGGTTGGTTACTGAATTATGACTCTCCGACTCTTCTTTTACAATGGTCTCGTTTCTATGCGGTAAGATGCAGGGACACAGGTAAAGGTCGCCGCCGGGGTGTACAGGTGGTGTTGTGAAGTATTTTATGTTGACAAGTGGAGTAAATGCACTCTGACACGTGTGGTGGGTTGTTTGACGGGACTTGTAGAAGGAGAACGGGTTGGATACTTGAGATAGCATGTTTTAAATTTTATTTTTTGAAGTATTTTTTATTTAAAATATATATATTAAAATATTTTATTATTTTTTATATTTTCATATTTATTTAGTGTTTTAAATTTAATTTTTAATATAAATAGTAGATGAATATTTTTTAAGTAAAAAACAACATTTTCTCATAATATTTTTTTAGCTTGAATGAAATAAAACTAATATTTTACTATTAGATTATCACAAATATAAAATATTAATATGATTATTGTAAATTATAATTAATATAATTGCATCATTCTGTTTTTCTTTTTAAATTCCTATGAAAAAAATCCCAAACACGCGAGCTTAGATTTTTTTTATTAAAATTTAATTTTATTAGTTCTTGATTTAATTTTTTTAAGTTTTAATTATTTTTTAAAATTTATTAAATTAATGATCATATTAAATTTACTAGGACATATTTTATTATTATTATTATTAAGATTAACCTTTTGTTTTAATCAAAAAAATTTTTGATTTGACCGCAAGTCAATAATACAGTGAATAGCTATAGCGAGACAATAAACAACCACGTCATAGGAGCTAGTGAGCTACGAGTGTGAACAGCACAAAAGTCTTGGAAATTGGAGGAGAGGTTGCGAATGTCATCTGCACGTGCAAGGAACTGTGTGAGCTCGTACGTGTGGATAGCTCCTGAATCGAGGAAAGAAAATCTGTGTGAACCCGAAGTTCAAAGTCGTACTCGTTGGGAATCATAGAACCTTCGTTGCCTGTGTTTTGCCCATTTCAGTGCAGAAATTGTTCATGGACGCGTAGCATAATTTGGCTACATCTCCTGCAAAATTGAAATTGATTTTGTGGCTGGTGGATGATAAAAATAATTTTTTTTTTATTTAGATGAAATTTTCAGGATTTAAAATAATTATATGATAACTCATAATTGTAATTGAATGAAAAATAAAATTAAAATCATGAACAATCTTCTAGGCATTAACTCTATTCCTAAAATAAACAATGGACAGAAAATAGTTTCAATTTAATATGGAAGTAGTGCTGGTTTAAGAATATAACTGTGATTATTTTTTAAAATATTTTTAAAATTAACATATCAAAATAATCTAAAATATATAAAAAAATTTACTTTTTAATAAAAGAATTTTAAACTTTTTATAAATCAAAACCAACCTGCGTTTTCAAAAACTCGAGATTCGTAAGCCTTTGTTTTTCAAGCTAGCATCTTGAGTCAACAACTTTTTAACTTAATCGTGAATGGACTAGAGTTAATGAAATTTCATCCTCTCCCCTCGTAGCTAAAAAAACAAAGATAGACGGACTTGTCAAAGAAAAATGAAAAGAAATGGTCTTTCCTCCTCCTCCTCTTTCCTTTTCTTGTTCTTATTTTTAAACATACAGGGAAGACATGATCTTTGTATTCTAGTATATCATGTGCTTATATCAAAGATTTATGATGTAATCCAGACAGAACAATAACAAAATTTATTATAACTTAAAAATTTTAAGGATAAATAATATTATAACTACGAGAATTCTGAGGAGACATTTAAAATATTCCATGTTTATTCATGTAAGTCTCGTTTTTCATATGATTATTATACCTTTGTGTATAAAAAATTAAAAAACTTTATTAATGTCAAATAAGAAAAGACAAATAAAAAAATTATTTCATTCAAATAAGAAAACTATAAAAAATTAATAAATTAAAAAAATTAACTATAAAAATTATTTATTTTTTCAAAAAAACTCCTAATCTGTCTTCCTAAGCTGAAAGGAACTTGTTCTTGAATTCAAACCTTAGTCATAATTAACAATTTATTATATATATATATTTTTATGTGTGGTCCATCTTATTATATATCTTTAATATTTTTATACTAGTTGTTCTATCATGGACTTTCAATAATAGCAACTAATGAAAATACAAACAACATAAATTTAAAAATAAATAACATCATAACTATTGAAAGACATCTAAAATATTTAAATTTTATTTATTTAAATCTCACATGTGAAAAAAAAAAACATTACAACCTTTTATATGCATAAAAATAAAATTGAAAAAGAAAATAAAAAAATTATTATTTTAAAATAGAAAAACTAGAAATATCTAATAATATTAAATAAAAAATAAAATAAAATAAAATCAACTAAAAATATATTTATTTTAAAAAAATCTCCCACATTAGCTCACTAATTACGTGCTATCAAAAGGCTAACAAAAAAGAAGAAGAAGAAAAAGAAGAAATAGCTAGTTATATAGATAAATTAAAGGAAATCAATGAAAGAGTGGCGTGCAGGCCTCTTAATTACAGCCACAAAATATAATAATGACCCCTTTGGCAAGTATTTTTTTTTAAATTAATATTTTTAAATTATTTTGATATATTAATTTTAAAAATAGTTTTTAAAAAATAAAAAACATTTTATTTTAATATATTTTAAATAAAAAAACATTTTCAACCATTACTACAAACATAAATAATATCATCTCAGGCATTGAAAGCACAAAACTGGCATCATAACTCTATAAGAAATGGCGTGGTCAGCTTGCTTGGCTCCGGTCCAGTTATCTGGCTCAAAAATTAAATAATTGTGTGGAAGAGAATTGATGAATTTTCAATGGGCATGTGTAGGAGCGACGGATGGGGAGTACAGTTCCCAGCCATCTCTCCGGACTCGGGCACGCCATGTTAATAGTCAACGGTCTGGTGAACATCTCCATGCGGTAGCAGAACCTTTCCTCCTGGTTTGTTGAATAATCAGAGCCAGGCCATTTGAAACAAGACATAAGTTGGAGAATGTCTAATTCTGCAACCTGAATATTTTGCTGACTTGGTAAAGACAATTGTTTAGGAGCGTGGTCAAATTGTCTTTTTTTTTTAATTTTATTTTGTTTTAAAATAATTTTTAAATATTTTTTATTGTTTTGAAATGCTTATTCAAAAATAAATTTTAAAAAATAATAAAATATTATTTAAATATATTTTGAAATAAAAATTATTGATGCCCTTGTTATTATTCGATCGGAAGTGCATTACAATGTTCGATTGTCAGATTGTCATGGTAAGAATAATGTTACTTGTCTCTGTCAATTTTATCTAGCTCGTTTTTGCTCTTCTTTCGAATCTTTGGTTGCAGCTAGTCCTTTTAGTTGCAGTGCCAGCTGCCAATTAAGCAAAACAATATTTATATTCATTAATTAATCACGGGATGTGTACAACACATGCTAAACACTACTTATTATTCTTTAGATAAAACAAGAACTGAGAAACTATAATAATGTTAAGCAGAGAAAATAAAATAAAAACAGAAATGAAAGTAATGATTTTCTAATTAAATAAGAAACAACTAATTATAGAAAAATAATAATTAAAGAATGATTATAATAAAAATAGTTGTGTTCAGAATTATTGTAATCACGCCCCACATCATATCCATTAATTTGATGCAATCATGTAAAGTTTATTACATTAAAAACTAAAAACATGTTTATTTTTATATTTTAAAAATATTTAAAATTAATTAATTAATTAATTTAAATTAATATTTATTTGATATTTACATAACATTTTAATATACTAATATTAAAAATAATTTTTTAAAAAATAAAAAAATATTATTTTAATATATATTTTAAATAAAAAAATATTTTATAAAATAATTATTATTATCACCCAAACTCAACCTAGCCAGGCGAAACTCTTACAATTTAAGCTGAGCTTCCCTCGGCGCCGACAAGGACAAAAAGATCACTCATGATTGGCAGCACAGTGGTCATCAACAAGTTACGAGATGTGAAGTATTCGGCTGGGTGGAAGTAGTTCTTGTCGATTGATGACCTGTCGGAAACTAGGGTTAGAAACCGAGTTTTTGTTTTCGGAGTTGACATTTGCGGCGTCATGTACACTTCCATTTTAGGAAATTCCATGTCCTCAGCACTATTTTCATGTTTTGTACGTTCGAGGACAGATTATTGGCAGCAAAACAATTAAAACAAACAAAATGGTTTTCTGTATATAATGGATGTTTTTGTCATATATTTTGTGCAGTGTATGCATGCGTTGTGGCAAGGAATCTTTGCATAGATTTTTTCAAGCGGATGCTCAGCAGCTTCTTCATGTATTCCTTCTATTAGCATGGTTGCTAGGTGGAAGACGGTCCATTTGATACCTTTTTCTTCTACCCTTTCCTTCTTCCTTTTTGTCTTTTCCGTGAATAACACATTGGATGATCAAGGATGAATTAATTATTAGTGGATATGCTTTATAGATGATGGATTGCTTAGGTAATTTATAATCACGTAAAATATATTTATTATTAATAAATATTTATTTATATTTGATTAATGAATTTAGAGTAATGATAAAATTTATTAGACAAAAATACTTTATAAAAAAATTATAAAATTGTTATGATTATGAGATTTAAAAAGAATTTCAAACATTATTCTAAGAATTAATAATTATAATGTTAAGAGCAAAACAAACATATTTCATGCTATAATATCTAAATCAAGATATTTTTTATGAAATTATAATAATTATACTAAGTAATTAGTCATTGAAAAGTTAAGTTAAACAATTTATGATTTTTCCAATATTTATGAGATCATTATAGGTTGCTAGATATTGTACTTGATCTTCAAATATAAATCAATTAATTATTCAATTAATAATAAATTATTTTATTTTATTTTATTTTATTTAAAAATATAATTTATAATTGAGCCAATTTATTAGAAAACATAATAGGTAATACATATAAGAACCATTGATTAGAATTTAAAATGGGATAATTAATCAAGAATGACTTAATTGCAAATAAGTTTTAGAAATTATGAACTATAATAAAAGTAATACAGAGGATTATAATTATAAAATTAGAAAAAAATCAAGTAGAAACTTGACCAAATAAATTTATAAAATTATCCTGAAATAATATATGTAATATTATTTAAGCAACAAATTGATATTTTTTTCATTTATAAGGTTGTTATGTTTTCCAATAAATATAATATTATGCCTTTTATTTTCTATATAGAGAAAAACTACATTAGTTACACAAACACCTGAAACACAAAAAAAAAAAAAAGAGTTAGTACTTGTGATTTGCGATAACCTAATTTTAAAGCAATTACTCAAAGTAAAAAAGAATATATAATATTTAGATAATCTTTGTATAAACCCTAAAGGACTCTGGTTTTATCTAACAAAATCCTTGTGACTTCTAAAATAATTAAATTTATTATTTTCACTGTATATATGTCTCTCAAGAAACCTAACAGTAATAACCACTAAATCTTATGCATTTGAGTTGTGTATTCGTCAAGATTAACAACTTTAATCCAAAAAATCATTCTAATTAGTCACTTCATTGATGATCTTTATACATTTTCTTTTTCACTTTATAAATGACATATTCATAGCAACAAAAAAAGAAGAAGCATAAAACAATATATATAAGAAAAAACAATGAAATTAGTAACTTTAAAATTAGATCTCAATATATTTTTTATTTTTATTCTTACTTCGTATAGAAAACAAATAATAAATGAAGGAAAAACTAAGAAGATCATACATTCCAATACAACATCTAAGTTCCCATACAAGGATATAAAGAATATTTATGCTATACATATGCTAATTAACAACAAAAAATGAAGTATAGCTAAGATTCTTAAATCTTCCATGAAAAAGACATTGGCCAACAATTACATCCTTTAAACATTTTGGTTTAAGTAAATTATTAATTTATAATGATATATATTTTTCATTAATTTTTGTTAATGTTGACATTAATTAAAAACTGATTTATACTTGTTGTTGTGGTTATTTATTTGAATGCATTATAATTAGTGTAGTGGATAAAAATTAGGGTTCCTATTACATCTTTATTATATTGCTTATATACTAGCAAACAATCTTAAATAAAGCTAGAAAAATAATAAACAAGTTCTAATTCAAATAGAAAATAAAATCCCAATATAAAAAATAAAATAAAGAAAATCATGGACAATAATTATGGTCTTTATTTGAAAACCTTCCTGACCTTTTTATAATAATAAAACTTTAACTCTATATAAAAAGTATAACTTTCAAAATCTTTTATAAAAAATTCATCCTAATATAATTATTAGCTTAAAAATTATTCTTATTTGATTAGATTACATGCTAGACTCTTTTAAAAATTTTCAAAACCTATTTTTTTAAATTAAGAAAATAATACAATAAAATAATTATAAAAAATAATAATAAAGAAAGTGCTCTATGTTCGTCCCCTATACTTGCAAAAAAACTCGCCCTTAAGTTAATTGTCATAAATTGAACTTGACTATGCAAAAAAAAAGAAGAAAGATAATTCAAATGTAACATTGTCATAAATTTATGCATAAAATAGCTAGCTCCAAATATTTTAAATCTAATTTTAACAAATATATATTTATGTAAACTTTTTGAATCTATACAAAACTTCTTGAGACATAAAAAATCAAGATCACATCACATGAAACCATTTTTTGAGATGATAAGAACTTTAGTTGACGCGTTTGATTATCCTCAATAATAAATTCTTGACCATCAGTTGAATTGATGATTTTAGAATATTTGGTTTAGACAACACATTCACATTTAATTTCTCTTTGACCCAAAACCAAACTAATCAAGTTGGCTTGAAATCATTATTTTAACTATGAACCAACCCTAAAACTTTGGTTTAATTAAAAAACAAAATCAAAACAAAGTGAATATACAAAAACAGATTCAATTAAAAAAAACATGAGAAACATAAAATTCTTTGACAAAATATAAAACACAAAAAAAAATAAAGAACACAATGAATGTTCTTTGCGAACCCAAAAAGCTTATCTCTCATCATAAACCAAATATAACAAAACTAGGGCATAAAAAAATTATAAATCATGCAAGGATCAATGATATGACACCTATTTATTTTGATTATCACTAAATCATTATTTACTTTGATTATCACTAAATTATTACAAATTGACTAGAAAAGGTTTTAATTTGAAACCAAAACTCTAAAAATAAAATCATGAAATACATGTTATTAAAGGAAAATAAATCTAGATTATTGGCCATGGGTGTCATTCAAAATAACTAATACAAAGAGAATAACCAAAATTAGTCTAAATCATGTAGCCAAGAACATTGCCCCAAAAATTATAGAAACCTCATAAAAAATCCAAAAATGACCTCAATCCAAAATCAAAACTAGAACTCAAAAAACAACAATCAAAACCTAGCAACTAAAGCTTTGACTTATTCCTATAATTGCTTTAAAAAGCATTTTTAACCCTTCCCACTAAAATATATCATCCAAATTTCTAATTTTATACCATACAAAACTTTATAATATATTTATTTGGTTCTCAATGGATGTAGCTTTACTTGGAAAATCAATTAAATATATTATGAGAATATACAAACGGACATGATGATTTTTGTTAACACAGAAAAGAAGAAGAAACAAGCATAAAAAGGAAAATTTGACTCACATGGTGGTCAAGAAGATGGTTTAGCCTTAGCTAATGTTTGATATTGTATTCCAAATAAAAGTTGGATAAAAATTAATTTTTATTAAAAAAAATTAAGAATTTTTATATTGATATTAAAAATAATATTTTTTTAATATTTTTTAAATAAAAAATATTTTATAAAATAATTATTATCACATTTATATATAGATATACGAGTGATAGAAACTCATCATCCTGAAACCATAACAACAACTATAAAAAAAGAATAAAAAAAAGAAGGCAAACGGGAAAATGCAAATGTACAAGGAATGTGAATAAAGCATAACGCGTCCAAGAAAATACCATTACCACCCTTCAATTTAATTTTTTTATTAGAGAAACGGAGAATACTCCCCCATTCAACGACTCCAAGAAAGACGACGGTATCACCCAATACAACAGCGTAATATAACCCGGATTTGAGTATAATTATATTCGACCGCATCTACTTTCGAGCAGCTGGTGCCATCTCTTTTGACCGCTCTTCTTCGTTATTCGCTAGAGCTTAATTATTCGTCACCAGAGTCGATCATATCTCTGGACGCCGGCAACCGCTAAAATTTTATCGGTAAATATTCGCAATGTTTTCTTTTTTTTTTTAAAATTGTGGACTCAAAGAAAGCATGGACCCCGAGCCCCCGGTGCCGTGACCAGCCTCATTTTGGATGATTTTTTTTATATAAGGTGTTCGGATTAATTTGCGCGCATCATAACTAATCTTTACGGTCCATTGAATATCTTGTAAACCCAGTATGTATGTAAGACACCGCAGGGATAACAAGTGTGCACGCCAAGACTCGAACTCAAATGTAGTGAAAGGAGACAAACCCCTTCCACCACTAAGCCAAGCATTGGAATGCTTTTAATATAAGATAATTGTGTTATTGTAGTTATTTGAGCAGGCTAAGTGAAACTATAGCCGAGGACTTATCGTTTATAAATGATGTTAAAATTATATTTTTTTAAATTTAATTTTTTTATTAAAAATTATTTTTTACTTTTAAATTATTTTAATATATTAATTTCAAAAATAATTATTAAAAAAATAAAAAATATTATTTTCATATATTTTTAAACAAAAAACATTTTAAACCGTAATTATTACCGCAATCCTAATAAAACACTTATTAAAATAAAAATACCCTCTAATCTCACACCATTAAAAAAAAGAGTTAAAAGATATAAACACTCATTAAATCATATAGATAAAGGGATCTAAAGCGATGTCTTTGAGGGAAAAATTGCTAGATTAAACTCAAGAGGGAGTTTTACAATATTTATTGTCTTGGTCAGATTTTTAAACTCTTATGGCTTTTGTAATTCTATAATAGCTCAACCTATAGCTGAAGTTTACTAAAAAAATTACGAGAGGCAATTATATTGCTTCTTCTTACCACATGAATATTATTAATATAATTTAGATAAAAATGAACGTGCCAAAAGAGAATGAAAACTTGTGCGGGATCGATCACTTTTCCATTGATGGCCTGTGGACAAGAAAATCTTAATTGCACCAAAGGAGGGCAGAAGCACGACACGCTAGCAGAAAATAAGAGCTACAACGCGCTACTAAACGCCAAGCTGCTGCTGTTTTGAAGAACTCTACTTGCGGATGAGAAGGGAACTCGAGCAATTTCTACACCACTCCAACTTGCAGCATCTTTTTTCCTTGTTCCACGAGCTAACCTCTTTTTATTTGATTCTATCTCTCACTCACCAGGTCCACCATGCCTGCTGGTCATGTGCTTGTGCATCTGACCGACCCTATTCGTTTTTCTTTTTCCACTCGAAACACAATGACCTCCCTGTACGTTTTCACAAATGCCCCTTTCACACTTCTTTATGCAAGAGAGTGTGAATGAAATCTAAACAATGGAATATGGAACACAGGATATCAATTCTGAGCCGAAGGATTTTGTGGATGAGTGGCGAATCCTGCTCTTGGAATTATAAATAACTAGAATTGAGTTACTAGGATCTAGATTCTTGACCTTGGATTATATAAAAATATTAATTCATTTACCCCTAAGATCTGAGAGAACTTATCTTTACTTGCTCTTTTGCAGCCTTTTGAACAAGACTAAACCTCAATATAATTCCACTGTAATGAAGACAGTGTCTGCCACATGCTCCCCATAAAGGGTTACGGCAACCCCAAAAATATATATATATATCAGGCTAGACCATCTTGTTCCATGCAGAAGCTAGTGTTTATGGGGGTGAAGGGTAGGTTTCTTTTCCTTCTAAAACAAAATGCATAGAGAGAAAAGAGGAGAGGAAGAGAGAAATTCACCTCGTTCAAAGGTCGTACTAGTGTCTGAGTCTCAGACTGCATTGACAGTCAAGGTATCTATTCTCCAGTGATGAGCCACAGACCACATCAATTATGGAGTTGTTCATTCGTATCATTCCACAGATGATACAGAAGTATCCAGGTTCCTAACAAATGATTGCTTATTGCTATACATCTCGACCTGCTCTCCGCAAAGCAACGAAAACGATTTAAAATTAAATATTTGAAGGAATATGACCTAATCAATAAGTATGGAATTGCACCTCCAGGGGAAAAAAGAACTAAAGAAAGACATGTACAAGTTTTATCAAAATATCAATTAAACAAAGCATCTTCAAGGTAACTATGGGCAGAGTAGTTTAATTACATGAAAGTAAGAGATACAGTTCATAAAACATCTTCAGCTATGCTGCCGTTCCAACATGACTTTTGCCTCTGGTGGAAGGTGCTAGGGAATCTTCTTTATTCAATTTTTCTTCTGACTAGTCCTTTGAAGAAGTCGAAACTGTAGCCAATGAGGAAAAAAAAATATTGCGATTACTTACGTTACGAGGATAATGAGGCAGGTTCTCTGTATGGAAACAATTCATCTGAAATGTAAAACTACATGATACTAAATCTAGCACATTTTAGTCAAAGTAGGGAAGATGATGGAAGATAGCAACAATCAGAAGCAGATCGTTTCCAATTGTTTTTTATCTGATGACCAGAAAAATTCAGAAGCATGGAAAATTGTCGCTGGCCCATTCAAATTTGCAACCAAGTCAAGGACTCAAGACATCCGGGTTGAGGAAAACATAATGGCCACTCTGACGCACATGGATCCATGGAAAACTTGTACTACAAGAGAATAGGATAGATCAATACAGTAATGATGCACTATGCTTTTGTTGAATAAGTACTACTCATGCACAACTTAGCACCACGGAAAGCCATTCATTCTCTTCGAATTCAACTTCAAAAAAGTGTAGATTTTAATAAACAAGAATATCTATTTTGGAAGGTAACACCAATCTACCTATTGCCATCAGGATGAAGTTCACACATTTGATTGTCTTCACCAATAGCTAGCAAATAACCAGAAGTGTCAATCCCTGCAAATAAAAGAATTAGCTAAACACTTAGAACACATCATTTCAGGTTCTAGCACAAGCAGCATGACACTTCCTCTTATTTAGCACCTGTTGCTAAAGGTCTATCATATCAAGGGGCTTAAGGAACTAAACTTTGCATCATGAATGAAACTGAAATTATAAAATCAGATTGTGGAATTTTCAGTTTGTAATATGTAGCGGAATAAAACTCTTCCACAGGTTTACTAGGAGCAAAATGTGAATTCAAATCAGAAGGTAGCACATTATCTAGGACATCAACCTTAACAAGGTCATACCTGAATGGTGACCACGTTCTCCACTACTTGGTTTTCATTCTTCTCCTGGATGATGACTCTCTGTCCGCTGCATGAACATCTCAAAATAAAATCATAGCTATACACACAAAAGATGACAAATGCATTGCAGATCATGATAAGTGAATCCATGAGTTCAGTACTGGATGAAGAACATAACAAAGGTTCCCAGATACCACAGATAGCCTCCGAAGTTCCAATAATAAAAGCACATGGATAGATATTTGAAAATTTGTAATTCAATAATAGGGAAAGGTGTGCCCAGAAAACAAATATCTAAAACATGCTTGTCTAAACTATATAAACAAGTCCGATCAGCATATTATAGGCAATAGCATAGAAAGTTAAGCAGTTATCTAGTTTAATATGAGGATTTTTTTTAGAAAGTTGAGCAGTTGTCTAGTTATGAGGACTATTTAAAGCAAAGCGAACATCAATCTGGTGATCCATAAGCAGTAATATAAACAAAACAAGAATCAGGAATCAACAAGTGAAAAGCATGTGCAAGCAGTAATATATATATATACACATACTCATAAGCTGAAGGCATCCAAAGGGAATCTATAATGTGAGCAGCTGAAACAAGGATATGCCTGAGAAGCTAGCTAATGAACCATTGATTTGAACAACACATCATCCTAGATGAAGCAAAGTGTGTGAAACAATATTCTTTTCCCTATAGAACTAGAGGGTTTATTTTTTTCTTCTGTTGTTAATTTCAGTCAAACTGTTTTTAGGTTTGCCAAGCACCATGCTCGGTTGTGAGAAATTCATAACAACAGCAATTTGAAATTTCAATGGACCTCGATACTTTTCATGGCCACAGAACATGAACATGATGGATCTCCTTTGTTATGCATCTTGAAGATTATCTACTTCATAACTTGTTTGGAAATAAACTTTCAAAAGAAGTGATGAAATGATAAACCACTAAACCATCATTGATTTGAATGGACAACAACCTTAACCAATTATAAACATTACCGGTGCCCTTTACATTAGAAAAAGTAAACAAGCACACACAGAAAAGGAAACCATTAACACAACAACAGAGTTGCAAAGAGGAAATCATGTAAAATACTAGAGAGCATTGAAAATTACATCTCACCTGTGTAGCCATGTTTTATAGTAAAGCTCCTTAAGAATTTGAAATCCTGGGTGCCATGCCAAGAGAGAGAGAGACAGAGAGATGAATGTGACATCATCGTCATTTTGTTTTTAGATTAACGTGGGTGTTCGGACCAGCTTGCGTGTACCACGACTAATTCCACAGGTCCTGAAGTTAACGACCATGTAAGTCTCCAGTGATGAACAATCAAGGACTTGAACCTGAGACCATAGAGGAAGCAAACCCCTTAATCCCAAACTCTTACCACTTGACCACCGCTTAGATGGTTATCATCATCATTATTACTACTATATATTATATAATATGGTTAGCTTGGAAATAAAAATGATATTATCAATAGAAAAAAATGGCTATTTGTAAAGAAATTTATGATGAAGCAATTATACGAGAAAAGAAAATGACAGAATTACAATTTGACACAACCTTTGGTAAAAGAAAGAAATCAGCTAAACTATAAAGAAATATATGATTTAATAACACTAAATATCAATAATTCTTTAACTATTTTAAAAAATAAATTAGATAATCCTATTTATACTAGTTCTAGACTCCTCATAGGAAAAGGAATCCTTATTTATAGTTATATGGTTAATATAAAATCCAGCTAGCATTAAGATTCTAAGCTAAATAAGAAACGAAAAATAACAAGAAAAATAAAGAAAATTATGAAAAAGAAACTTTCGGACCTAATTTGGGTATGAAAACAACATCAGCTAGTTATAACTTGTTGACTCTAATTCTTGTAGGTGATTACATTGATTCAGCCTTTGAAATTCAACATTATATTTATGGATACACTTATTTAATTGAAAATAGTACTGATATCGCTGAAATAAATATTAATCATAATCCCAAGGAAGGAACTTGTCTTGCATCCATGATCTAACAAGTGCCCTTCTCTCTCTTTTGCTTATAGCTATATGTAGTTTTCACCAAGAAAAAGCTCCACCTTTCAGCTTGTATGTGGTCAATTTCACTATCATCTCGTCTGAGGTATTCATGCATTCCTTAAGCCTATCGCATTTAGCAATCCAGTCAAATAATTTTTCTATGTCCATATCTACATTGAAGTTAAGGATATCACCTGTTAGATGGAATTCATTCATCTCATGTTAAAGTTTTACAGGCTTATACCTATTGTAATAGGCAAAACCCTCGCAACCTCAATCAATTTTGTCCTCTTCAAATTCCTCCAAATAGATAGGTTGTCCATGTATGATTGGAGGAACAACTTTGGGATTTGATCCACTTCGAGATAAGTCTTTGGGCATGCCCCTCCTTTCAACACCATCCTTGTTTATGCCTTCCCCTGGTAGTTGATCTAACTGCTCAGCTATGTCTACTATTGAACGTTCTAATCAATCAAATCTTTGCAATAAGATTCTATATGGTGCCTCTTGAGTCCTCACAACACTTCTACGTCTTGAACTCCTTAATTTACATTACAAGGTAGGATGATGTTGTCAATGTCTCTGTCCATCAAGCAAGCTAACTTGCTATGATATTAATTGACGCAACATGTTTAGCAAAAAGGAAGAAACCAGGGTTTTACAAACCCTAAAATTGCACTAAACATCTAATTTAATGACTCTAATTGTAATAACTCTTACTTGTTATGAAAAATAACCAGACAACTCTATTTATACCAGTCATAGACCATATCCTATTCCTTATAGGAAAATGAATCCTTATTGAAAGTTATATGCCCAATATAGAATCTAATTGGCATTATAATTCCTAAACTAAATAAGAAAAGTAAAATAACAAGGACAATTAAAAAAATGAAACAATTCCAGATCAAATTTGAACATGTAAACGATCTCAATTGGTTGTAAAAAATAATATGCTTGCAAAATTTTAGTTTGATCCAATAGTCAAATTAAAAGTTATGTTGTTTTTGCTAAGAAGCTTTTTTAACTTGTCTGGACTTTTTCTTAGGTTTAGACTAGTTGATTTGATCATGAATGTACTTGTTGGATGTTCCACATCATATTAGAGCAATCCTAACTTGTAATAAGTTATTGGACTTTATGTTATTGAGAACCAACTAAACAAAAACCTTAACCTCATAAGGTATCTTGCCCTAGCAAGAGACAAAAGTTTGGAGATTAAAAAAAATCCAATCAAATCTTCATTTTTTTGCTTTTAAACTTCACCATTCACATCAATAAAACCATAAAATCTCAATCCATTGTCTTACCATTCTATAATTTTCTAAGAGCTGATTCAAGCAGAACTACAAGAAGTATTTGGTTGAGAGTTAAAATATGCCTTCCTTAACTGATGGGAAAGTATCAAATCAACACCTTTCAGTCTATCTTAGATAACTTAATAAGAGCTCGCTCATTGAAATGCTTTATGGGTTCTGAATGAAGTCAATTCCAGCTGTTGCTTTACTAGACTAGGAGATAGCAAACCAATATTTAGAAGAAATATGAAGCAAGCATTTAAACGCCACAATATGATTGTTAACAAGAGCTTACAATGGCACAAACCATGTACACTAGCCTGCTAGTATCCAAGAGGAAGAACCCTAAAAATTTTAATAATGAGCTAATATTGTAAAATATTCCACAAATGCAATGGAAGAAGGAAAAGGATGAAGCCATGAAGCTATAAATAAATCTCAAACAATTATTTGAGCTTCAGTAATGAAGTTCGTTCTCCTCAAAAGTTGGACCAACAGGCACTGAAATTTCCATGACAACCTTTTTTTTATTTCATCCTATATTGAATAACCTTTAAGTTTCAGCCATCTCGATGTTATTTTGCTTCCTTTTATGATGTTATGTGGCAAGCAAATAATAAGAATAACCATGCATGACTATATATTTCTTTTACCCTATATTGGAAAAAACTTAGTTAATTGCCATGATGATGATATTTTTGACTTTCAACATAGTAAAACCAGAGAAGGCTAGCATGTTTGGATGATAATTTTACAGGATGATTGATAAGTGAAATGACATATTTGATGATGGAAATGACTTTTCAATAATTTAAAGAATTTACTCACCTCTATTTATGAAAAGACCATAAAATTTTTCAAACTTATTTAGAAAGGCCACAACAATATCTTCTCTTCTTAAAGCGTATGCAGCACCAACCAACTCTCTTGAGACCACATTCAAGCATGTTGATGGTTTCTCATTATCAACATTCAAGCCTATACCTGTAATATTGGAATGCTAGTTTACTCGTATCATAAATACAAATTTAGAACGAACCTTCTGTATAATTTGGATTATAGAGAATGGGAGCTGAAGAATAAACAAATTAGCCAATCAACTATGTGTAAGTGTGAAAATTAGAAACCATTCGCAAATCACTGAAGAAGAATCATTTTTACCAGCACTGACATTGAACTTCTTTGATCGGTATATTGAGGTGCAAAGAATGCCTCCAACTTTAACACCATTTAAATAAAGATCATTTGGCCATTTTATTCTAACGTCAAGATGTGGTAAGCCCTGAAATAAATCATATACCCCCAAAATACATGAATCAATATCTAAACCTCAAACTCACATACTTGCTTACTGAAAATTTGCAATAACAAAATCATGTATAGAGTCATTATTCAATCAAACACTGTCAAGTGTCATTCCTTAAAAACTTGTGTTTTTTACACACCATCTTATGTTATCGGGTTAAAGAAGAAATCACTAAGGAAGTGATATTTAGATATCAAATAAGAAATGAAAAGGTTATAACAAGGTAATGGCTGGCAACACACTTTAATTAAAAAATAAAAACTAACATTTTTGTCACAAAGATCCTTAATTGCCTCTGTAATAGTAAGAGACACTACGTATTACAACAAAGGAGCAACTTGCCCATCCTTTATTTGAATGGTAAATGAAAACATCAAGCAACCTACTGGAGATTCCCACATATTCTTCAATCGGCATGCACAGTCAAACAAAATAACATACATACAGATCCATTCAACTTTTTTAAACTCACAGCATGACATTCATTTCACAAACCTTGCCTTTTATATTGAACATCAGCAACACAAACAGTACTGATTAGTACTTAAAAGTGCATTTTTATCATGGTTTATAATCATCATTTTGCACTTGAAGTATCAATAACTCCTTAACTAAAGCATGTTTTATAATAATATATCTAATAATATAAGATACCTTTAATTTATGGTAAATATTCATTTTAAATACAGGCCTATCACATAAATGAAAATATTGATTGATGATTTTAAGAACTTAAATTGCAAAGGCAAAGAGATGGCCAAACTTAGAAAAGAGATGTCGGTGCGATCCAAACCGGAACACTGTTCGGTAATTGGGTCATATCTGGAGCTATATATCTCAGATTTAGGTCCAATTTATATGGATGGAAAGGTAAGACATAGGCCTACAACTTTCATATGGAGCCCAAGATCTAAAAAGGTCATTATCAAGTCCAAATTGTAGCAACAATAAAGAAGCCTGAATCTGTCTTCCAGCCCGAGCACTGTTTGGTATTTTGGCCATATCTGGAGTTCTAGAAGTCCAAATGAGTTGAATGTTTTACACAAGAAAGCTGAGACAATTGTATACAACTTTCATGTTTTCAACTGGCTCCAATTTTGACGTTATCAATGACGTTTTGGGCAAACAAGAGAAGATAAGGATTGTCACCAAGTCAAAAGTTAGCCACCCACTTATCAATTAGTCATCAAATCAATAGTTCCTAATTTTGGCCTATAAAAGGAGGTATTTGCCATGCATTTAGGCATCTTGGTGTTTAGATCAAGATCATGCTCTTCCTTTCTCTCTTTGTATTTTTTATAATGTTTATGCTTTGCTTTCATTAATATTAAGTTTATGCTTTTCATTTCCTTTCCTTTACTTAGTTAACTTTTATGTTCTTATTTTGTTTATCTATTTTGCTTTCTTTCATTATGTCTAGCTAAGTTAATTATGTCAAGGTGAAAAGGTTACACTAATGGCGTGAGAATAAGTATAATGTAAACTTAATATGGACTTTAATGTTTGATACTAACATGTTTTATATTTGTTATCTTGTTCACTCTTTAATACTTTGCTTGTTAAATAACTAATTTTGATTTATGTTGTATAACACTTGGTACAACAAATGCTTGGCACTTTCATAGTTCATAATGTATGGTATAACCGACACCTGAGCTATGAAAAAAACTTGATTTGTTGTTAACATAAGTTATAATCATGAATGCTTGACGAGATTTACAAGTATTAGCATTAATTGAATAAGATGACTAATGTAATCATGTTAACAATATATAATCTGATTGGAACCTCCTTTGTGTGTGGTTTCCAATTCAATAATAAAAGTTTATACTATACTTGTTTGATATACCATTAGTGGAACCTCTAACCTTGACATTTGTTATTATCATCTTCTTCTTCTTCTCTTTCTTTATTACTACTACTACTACTACTACTACTACTACTACTACTACTATTATTATTATTATTATTATTATTGTTGTTGTTGTTGTTGTTGTTATTTTTGTTTTATAATTGTTGTTTATAATTTGTACAATTAACCTCCCTGTGGTTCGACCCCGGTCTTGCTGGGTTATTTATTACTTCGACACTCTTGCACTTGGGAGAAGACATCAACCTTTTAGTCGTGTCAAGTACCAATTGAAAGCTCGCCAAAATTACTGCCAGAAAAAAAACATAACAATAATAATTAAACAGCACACGAAAATCCAGATTAAATTTGGAGATGCTTAGTTGGAAACAAGATTATGAATTGAGGGCAATAACGGAGACTAAATAAGTAATCTACTGAATAGATTAGTTGAAAGAGAATTCATAAACCGTGAAAGAGAGAAATATTCTTCATTTTACTGAGGCTCATCAAGAATCTCTGAGTGCAAAAGAGTAGAGAATTCCACATTATCCGACAATTTAAGAGTGTTATTGTTCATCAATGATTTAGCAATTTTATTCTCTGTAGATGATTTTCCACATAGTAACAGTTTACAAGGCATACTACTGCTATCCATTGCTGTACCAAAACAACAACAACAACAACAACAACAACAAAGAAATCAAATTTTAAGCATTTTTGGTTGTCAAGCAAGGTAAAAATATTTGACACCTACTTGTAGAGGCTGCAACTGATAGATAGAGAGAGAGAGGAAGAGAGTGAATACGTGTTTTTTATTTTATTTTTTGGCTAGTTTCAATTTCAACTCATTAAAAAATAAATAATTCAACTCATTAAAAAAATAAAAATAAAATATAAAACTCTCTACTAAACTGTGTTTAAAGAGAGGGAAGTCAGCGGAGAAAACAACACATGCTACTTGCACAAGAGTTGTTAAAGTTTGTTATCACTGAAGTTTTGAAGTCATTGGATTATCTAAGGTTTTGTTACCAGTTTTTGATTTCCAAAAAAAAAAATCTAAAAATATATATTTGAAAGAAATCTAAAATAAAAAATAAAAAAATTGGAACAAGAAAAGAATGACGAAGTGTTGAAGAAAGGCCAAAATTGATTGAGGAGGTTCAAAAATACAAAATGTTAAAATTTGACAATATATTTTTGACTGATGAAACCTTGTTGATAAGAAAAATTCAATTTGTGAAAGAAAAGTCCAAAATCATATGTTTATAGACTCAATTAAATTTTATTCAAGGTTTAATTGAATTTATGGAGAGTTTGATTGCAAAAAAATTGATCTTTTAAGTCAACTTAGACTTTTATTAGAAGAAATTAAAGTTCTTGGGTCCAATTATAATTTTAAAGAGTTGATTTGGTCAAATTAAGAATTTAATTGTATAATTATTGAAGTTTGATGACCAATTAGGGACTTGATTGAAACAATCCAAAATCAAGAACTAAACCAAAAAAGGCGCTAAAATTAAAGGACCCAATCATAATTTTTCCAGGATTTGATTATAAAATTGTAAAAATTATAATGACCAAATCAGAAGAATCAAATGGTGTTATTTCCATTGAAGCACTATTCATTATCTTCTTAAACATGGCAGCTGTGGTGTTAAAGGTAGGAGACTTTAGCAACGATAATAGAGCTGCTTCAATTAGGGGGTATGTCTCATGCCACTATGTTGTGCCGTGAATGATTCAAAAATCGGCAATAATGAATCTGACGAAAATGGATGAAGGATGGGTTTGGTTGTATTGTCTTTCTTTTGGTGTTTAGGCTAGATTATAGTATTTTTAAGGTAAATAAAATGGAGGATAAACTAGAGTGATACTTTGATAAGTCGATCTGGACGCCACAAAGATCAATCTAGGATTTTGACGCCACACTCTTTGTGATTGAAGAGTTATAAGTCAGGTAGGGTTCTTCACAAATCAATTTGGAAGAATAACTCTTAATTCTCGGAATTAAGTTCAAATATTGGCCAAAAGTTGTTTATTACATATTCTGATGCCATATTTATAATGGAACATCCCTCCACACTTAGGAAAATTCAACATGACAGAAATCGATCCTAAAACTTGGACTTTGACAAAGTAACCAGACAAATTACACTAGCACACATTTTCTGACTTTAATTGAAACATAAACAGACTGAATTTAAAATGGCTATAACTTCTTGCACAAAAGTCCAATGCAATCATGGTTGGACAATCTGGAAAGATCACGTTCTGAACTTGAAATCCACCTAGATTAGTATTGTTTTCACATACAATGGATGACTTCAAATTCGGGTTCAAATTTATCTACTGTTCTGACGTAAACAACATCAATTTCTTAACTTATTTGCATTATCAACCCAAATTCAAGTAGTCTAGCATCAAAAGAACCATTAAGGGCTCTTCCCATCTTTAAGCTCCAATTGTAGGCAAATAAGCACCCTTGAACCAATTTGAAACTGATTGCCAAATTTTAACTCCGACGCAGCTTCAATCATTCCAATCTAACTCGTCAAGGTCCTTTGTAGTTGTTTCGCTCTCGCTCTTGTCATTGGACCATCTGAATCCTCTTGCATATTTGATTTACCTTTACAAGATGGATTATCATTCCCATAATGCACATCATCAGCCCCGGGTTGATAATGATTTGTCCTCAAATCATAATCGTCGTCATCATCCAAGTATGGAGTCAAGTCTTTCACATTAAAAGTAGCAGATACATTGTAATCACCAGGAAGATCTACCTTATACGCATTATCATTCACCTTCTCTGTAATCCGAAATGGACCATCAGCTCTTGGCATCAACTTGGACTTGCGTTTGCTTGGAAATCTGCCCTTACTAAGATGAATCCAAACAAGATCACCAGGTTCAAACCTAACCATTTTCCGCCCCTTGTTAGCTTGTTTAGCATACTTTGTTGTTTTCTCCTCAATATGCAATCGGACTTGCTCATGCAGTTTCTTCATCAATTCTGCCTTTCTAATTCCATCCATAGATGTCTTCTCATCAGTTGGAATATGAACAAGATCAATAGGAACACAAGGATTAAAGCCATACACGACCTCAAATGGTGAAAATTTTGTAGCCCCATGCACACTACGATTATATGCAAACTCCACAATAGGCAAACAAGTATCCCAACTCTTCAAATTCTTATGTATAACAGCTCGTAACAAAGAAGATAAAGTTCGGTTTACTACCTCAGTTTGTCCATCAGTTTGTGGATGACATGCCGTACTGAAAAGTAACTTCGTTCCTAGCTTCCTCCAAAGAGTCTTCCAAAAGTAGCTTAAGAACTTTGTATCATGATCAGAGACAATGCTTTTAGGAACTCCATGCAAACAAACAATTTCTTGAAAGAACAAATCAGCTACATGTACAGCATCGTCAGTTTTGTTGCAAGGAATGAAATGGGACATTTTGGAGAATCGATCAACCACAACCATTATTGAATCCTTTCCACGCTGTGTTCTCGGTAACCCCAGTACAAAGTCCATGCTAACATCCATCCACGGTTGCTCTGGAATAGGCAACGACATATACAGCCCATAAGCATTCTCTTTACCCTTAGCTTTCTTGCAAATAGCACATCTCTCAATCACCTTGTGCACATCCCGTAACATGCTAGGCCAAAAGAAATGTTCTTTCAGCAACTCATAAGTCTTTTTCTCCCCAAAATGACCACTAAGACCACCACCATGAGCGTCTCGCACAAGCAACTCCCGTAATGAACCTGAAGGAATACACATTCTGCCCATTTTGAACAAGTAACCTTCATGCATAAAGAACCCATCACAAGCTCCCTTTGCACATTCGGTAACCACATTAGCAAAGTAGGAATCATTAGCGTATTGATCCTTCACGTGTTCAAAACCCATCAGCCTTGCATTCAACATAGAGATCAGTGCATACCTCCTAGAAAGAGCATCAGCAACCACATTAACTTGCCTTTTCTTGTACTTTATAATATAAGGAAATGACTCCATAAACTCCACCCATTTAGCATGTCTTCGATTCAGCTTGCTTTGCCCCTTAAGATACTTCAAGGATTCATGATCAGTATGAATAACGAATTCTTTTGGCAACAAGTAGTGCTGCCATACCTCCAGAGCCCGAATCAAAGCATAGAACTCCTTGTCATAAATAGAGTAGTTCAAACGTGCTCCATTTAACTTTTCACTGAAGAATGCAATCGGCCTCTTTTCTTGCATCAAAACAGCCCCAATTCCAACTCTGGAAGCATCACACTCTATTTCAAATGTTTTAGCAAAGTCTGGAAGTGCTAAAACTGGAGCAGTACACAACTTTTCTTTAATTAGCTCAAAAGCTTTTTGAGCATCTGCACTCCATCTAAACTCGTTTCCTTTTTTCAAGCATTCTGTCATAGGAGCAACAATAGAGTTGAAATCTTTCACAAATCGCCTGTAGAAAGAAGCTAAACCATGAAAACTCCTCACATCAGCGATACTAGCAGGTTTTGGCCAGTCCCGAATTGCCTCAATTTTCTCCTCATCAACCTTAACTCCCTTGCTAGAGATAATATATCCAAGAAACACGACACTTTCTTTACAGAAGTAACACTTTGTGAGTTTCCCATACAACTTAGAATCTCACAAAGTTTCAAACACAACTCTAAGATGCTTCACATGATCATCAAAGGTCTTGCTATACACCAGGATATCATCAAAATATACTACAACAAACAGCCCAATATACTTCCTCAAAACATGATTCATAAGCCTCATAAATGTACTAGGCGCATTAGATAACCCAAATGGCATTATCATCCATTCATATAACCCCTGTTTAGTTTTAAATGCTGTTTTCCATTCATCTCCCTCTTTCATTCTAATTTGGTGATAACCACTCATCAAATCGACTTTAGAAAACAATGCAGCACCATGCAACTCATCAAGCAAATCATCAAGTCTGGGTATAGGAAATCGATACTTAACTGTTATTTTGTTGATAGCACGGTTGTCCATACACATCCTCATGGTACCATCTTTCTTTGGTACAAGCAAAGTAGGTACGGAACATGGACTAAGTGATTCTCGAACATAGCCCTTCTCTACAAGCTCACCAACCTGCCTTTGAATCTCTTTTGCTTCCGCTGGATTACATCTGTATGCTGGTCTATTAGGAAGTGAAGCTCCCGGCACCAAATCAATTTGATGCTCAATTCCACGAATAGGCGGTAACCCTTTAGGTAATTCATCTGGAAACACATCTTTAAATTCTTCCAGCAATTCCTTAATCTGTGTTGGTAAGTCCACTCCTTCTACTTGTAGCAATTGCTTTGCCCAGATTAAGAAAACAACCCCCGTCAAAGCTAATGCCTGTTTGATATCGCCTTTTTTGGCTAACAACAGCCCCTTACGTGATTGCACCTCCTTTTGTTGGCTTCGTAATTGATCCTCTCTAACCTATTGAGAACTCAATGGTAACAAGTTCACCTTCTTTCCATTCAGCATGAAAGAATAAGTGTTCTTTCGTCCATTGTAGGTCACATCCTTATCAAACTGCCATGGACGACCCAGTAACAAATGGCTAGCTGACATTGACGCAACGTCACACAAAATCTCGTCATGATAGGTTTTAATGGAAAAGGGCACAAGAACTTGCTTTGTCACCCGAATCTCCCCATTCTCATTCAGCCATCACAAACTATATGGTCTGGGATGTGGAATGGTAGTTAAACCCAATTTCTCCACCAAGGTAGTTGACGCAACATTAGTGCAACTTCCATTATCAATGATCATCCCACACACCTTATCTCGAATCTGACATCGAGTATGAAAGATGTTCTCACGTTGCTCATCAATAACATCAACATGTGCATTTAGAACCCGTTGCACAACCAACAAATCTCCCTTCACCGGTTCGAAATCCTCTTCCTGTTCCATTTGTGCCTTATCTTCATCTTCAGTTTCAGCCTCATCTCCACTGATCAGCTCTCCATGATCCCCATGCAATATCATTACCCTTTTATTTGGACATTCTGAAGCAATGTGCCCATGTCCTAAGCACTTGAAGCACTTGATGTCTCGTGATCTCCTTGGATGTGGAGGTTCTGTCACCTTCTCCTTTCCCTTTAAAGAATCAGAACTGGTATTCCCCTTGCTGACCTCCACCTTCTCATCTCCTTTAGGTGTGCTTCATGTTCCAGTAGGCGTAGATATGTCCCTTGTCGTACTTGACATAGTTACACTAGTTCGGACACCTCCTCGTTTCTGCTGCCTCTCTACACGACTTGCAAGCTTTATAACATCCTCAAGGAAGATGTACGGTTGCAATTCAACCACATTAGCTATATCCTTCCTCAACCCTCCAAGAAATCTAGCTATTGTTTGTTCTTGGGGTTCCATCAATTCACATCGAATCTGTAGCAACTCAAACTCTTTCACATACTCTTCCACGCTTAAAGATCCTTGTCGTAAAGTCTGAAGTCTGATGTATAGCTCTTGTTTATAGTAATCAGGAACAAATCTCTTCTTCATCACTCTTTTCATAGTTGCCCACGTTCTAATCTCCTCTTCTCCATCCCTTCTCCTCTGAATCTTTAAGTTTTCCCACCATAAAAGAGCATAATCTGTAAACTCAAGTGCTGCCACCTTGCACTTCCTTTCTTCAAAATATTCATACCATTCGAACACCTTTTCAACCTTCTGAATCCATTCCAAGTATTCCTCAGGTGAACTACTTCCTCGAAACGGTGGAATCTTAAGTTTGAGACCACTAGGAGGATTATTATTCTGTCTTCTTGGTCTGCCCCTGTCATCGGCCTCATCATCCCTATTTGGATCTCCATCAGCTTCTACAAAATCATTTCGTGGCACCCTAAGTGCTTGTCTCTATTGGGGCTGCAAATTATTTATTTGCATCATTTGCATAAGGGTATGCAACTGTTCATGAATTTCCAGTCATTTCATCTCGAATCTCAGCATGAGATCGTTGTAAGCCCATAACCTGTGTTTGTTCTAAACTTAACCCTCTTGGCAAATCTTCTTTATCTCCAGCCATAATTAAGTTTATGAACCGCAATTCCAGCAAGCCTTTCTTCTGTTGCTGGTTCCTGCCTTAGATCGCAACTGATGCTCTGATACCAGATGTTGTGTCGTGAATGATTCAAAAATCGGCAATAATGAATCTGACGAAAATGGATGAAGGATGGGTTTGGTTGTATTGTCTTTCTTTTGGTGTTTAGGCTAGATTATAGTATTTTTAAGGTAAATAAAATGGAGGATAAACTAGAGTGATACTTTGATAAGTCGATCTGGATGCCACAAAGATCAATCTAGGATTTTGACGCCACACTCTTTGTGATTGAAGAGTTATAAGTCAGGTAGGGTTCTTCACAAATCAATTTGGAAGAATAACTCTTAATTCTCGGAATTAAGTTCAAATATTGGCCAAAAGTTGTTTATTACATATTCTGATGCCATATTTATAATGGAACATCCCTCCACACTTAGGAAAATTCAACATGACAGAAATCGATCCTAAAACTTGGACTTTGACAAAGTAACCAGACAAATTACACTAGCACACATTTTCTGACTTTAATTGAAACATAAACAGACCGAATTTAAAATGGCTATAACTTCTTGCACAAAAGTCCAATGCAATCATGGTTGGACAATCTGGAAAGATCACGTTCTGAACTTGAAATCCACCTAGATTAGTCTTGTTTTCACATGCAATGGATGACTTCAAATTCGGGTTCAAATTTTTTCTTAACTTATTTGCATTATCATCCCAAATTCAAGTAGTCCAGCATCAAAAGAACCATTAAGGGCTCTTCCCATCTTTAAGCTTCAATTGTAGGCAAATAAGCACCCTTGAACCAATTTGAAACTGATTGCCAAATTTTAACTCCGACGCAGCTTCAATCATTTCAATCTGACTCGTCAAGGTCCTTTGTAGTTGTTTCGCTCTCGCTCTTGTCATTGGACCATCTGAATCCTCTTGCATATTTGATTTACCTTTACGAGATGGATTATCATTCCCATGATGCACATCACACTATATACGCCGACCGTTACTCTGTTGCCAAAAAACATTTGCATCCTTTGGCTATAAAAGCCAGAGGAAAGAAGCAGTCAGGAAAGGAGGAAAAACAAAAACATAAAGGGCAAAGACAACAGAAAAACATGCAAAGAATAGGAAGAATAACCGTCGACTAGCCAGAATCAACTCCCCAGGCCGCCATCACCAGCACCTCCATGAAGCTGCTACAAAAAGGGAAGAACATTGTTTACAGAGGGAACAAAAGAAACAAAAAGAAGAAGCAACGCAAAAACAACAACGAAGAGAAAGAGCTACCACAACAACACCACTGCCAAACCTGTCACCAGCATCACCATTAACT
This sequence comes from Populus pruinosa, assembly GCA_026413675.1. NCBI lineage: Eukaryota > Viridiplantae > Streptophyta > Magnoliopsida > Malpighiales > Salicaceae > Populus > Populus pruinosa. The sequence continues at coordinate 23,669,211 of CM048596.1, forward strand.
TATCTATCCAAGCTTATTATCCCAACAACAACACCACCATTTACCTTTCTTTTTGAACCACTGTTTGGAAGAAGAAGCAAAGAAGTAAGGTGATAGAAAAAGAAGCAACACAGAAATAAAATAGAAAAAGAAGAGCAACCACAACAACACCACCGCCCAACTGGTGACTAGCATCACCATCAACTTATCTATCCAAGCTCATCATCCTAGGTAATTCTTCCCCTTGTCTTCATTTATTGTTCATCTTCTCGCAAGCAGAATGTGCACTTTACACGTTCTGCAAGCTATAATTAATTAGTTACTGTGTAAATGTATAATAACCAGTCCATATTTGTTTTGGGCTGGAACATTAGCCAAGTCTATCCGACTGGGCTGAGTTTAGCCTTGTAAAAGTAGGTTTAATTTTATTGTAAGCTGATTTTGGTCCAGTTTCCTTTTTGATCGAGTCCAATCCAATAAAAAAATTCTAAAAAAAAGACATTTTCTTTAAATTTAACAAAAAATTATGATTTTCTTGTATAATTTTCTACTAAATTTTGGTTAGTATTGGTTTGTATTTTATACTGTAAAGATATAAATTCAGTATTAAAATACTTAATTTTCATCAAAACATTAAATAAAAAATATTTTATTCTCATGTATATAGTCAAGTCTCTAAAAAAAAAGTTATATTGTATTTTTATATAACAAAGAAAATTTTAAAAATATGTATTAACATGTATTTTGGCTTTAATAACCAGTTTATTAAAGTCATGAGAACTAGACCAATATTTTAAAATTTTCAAAAAAATTATTTTTTCTTTTAATATCTAGGTTTACGACTTTATACATAAGTCGTATTTAGGATATTAAATTCTTTTGTTGATGTTAGAATTACCCAATAAGATAAAGATCACCTTACGAAGGAGGACTTTTCTTAAACCATAGATGGACCAACAACTAGAAAATATGATAAAACCCTAGATTTTATTAGATAATAAAACAGTGCAACTTACAATATATAGGAAGTATTTGAGGTGTTAATACCTTCTCTTTACATAATTAGTCCCCGTACCTGATCTATGAGACCCGTTAAGGTTTTGAGTGACCAAAATATTAGGTGATGACTCCCATTTCAATTTTCCACTAATAAAAGACAAGAATTCATTATCTCTTCATATTTACTACATTAGATATAAAATTTGTAGGTAGATGTTTCCGTCGCGACGCCGCATATGCACAACACAAGAGACATGTCATTCACAGTAAGAGAGCATGACTTTAACCCATAGTTTTAAAATTAGGCCTGGGGGCTAAAATTGGGATGGGTTTATGAAAAAAACTAGCTAAAGAATTGGCTCGACAAACCTAGCTAAGACTCGACTATTTTTTATATTACATTGGAACACAAATTATTTGATTAATTAATAGTAAAATTCATAGCCATATCAATCGAAGAAAAAATTAAGCCATACGCAAGCTATATTAGGTAAGTCCTTGTCTCTATTTTGGTTATAATAATAAGAAAAGACCCTCAGCAAACTCTAAATTTTTTTTTACAGGGTGTTTGTTTCTTTTCTTGATTTGGCTCTCTTCACAATTCATGAGGTTGTTGTTACTTGTTTCTCTTAGTTTTTTTGTTTATGAAAGCGCTTGTACAGAAATATTCTCCTTTTTAGCCTTATAGAAAACAATTATTTGTTTCGCTTTAGTTTTCTTCTCTCTCATATTTATGTTCTTTATTGATTGATTAAGCAAATCAGTAACTATACCTTTGGAGAATCTCATTTTCTTGGTAAACTATATGTCCTTTTCTTCTTTATCATTTTTCTCCATTGTGGCTTTTTGGCTTTTCTAGTTTCTAGCTTTTCTGGTTATTAATTCATTGCCATTTAATTCACTAGTTTCGTTTCTCTTCAAGAAAGTAAGATAAGTTGTTTAACTGCTTGTTTTCATAAGTCAATCCTTTGCAAGTTGCTTACTCTGTTTATATGTAAATCCTTTAATATTTTTTGCATGTGTTTTGCTTGAATTTGGACTCTGTTTCTTACCCTGTTTCTATTCCTATTAATAATAGATTAAGAGAATCTAATCATCTATGATTATAATTAGTATGATTATACAGATATATATGATGTTATCATACATGTATGAGGAGAAAATGCTTGTTCAAAAATTCCCTACAAGGGCTGTTGCTAACCAATATTTTAACTAAACTATATGCTTGTTTTATTGTTAATTAGGTGAATATACTATGATAAATTATGTTTGATTTAGTTTAATATAGGTCCTTAAAATGTCTTATCATGATGGTAGTACTCTAAATAATGATCCTTCAACGATCCAATCATCTCAACCTTTAATTTTCATGTCAAGTGGTGACTGAGAAAGAACAGAGACATAAGGTCATTTTAGAGAAGCTTTTGAACTTCGTGTTGGATGTAAAAAAACTAAATTAATATGTTTATATTATGCTAAAGTATTTGCGTGTGGTGACATTAATCAATTTAAGCAACATTTAGCTGGAGTTAAAGGAAAAGCTAAATAATATCGTAAATGTCTTCATGATGTTTGACATAAAATGCTTTTGAATCTTAAAGGAAATGTAAAAAAAAAAATAAGTCAATCCATTTAATGCACAATAAAAAGAGCATGAAGAGATGATGATTAGGTAATTAAAAGATGACAATGACGATGAGGATGATGATAATGTCAATACTAAAAAATATATGTTACCACTGAAGGTTGTAAAAAAGAAAAAGATTCAAAGTACCAGCACTATAAAACAATCGACTATAAGTTATGAAAAACGGAAGAAATCTGCAACATTATGGGCATATTTCATGTCAAGAATAACTCCTGGTGCTCAAAATTCTTTAAAGAATTATTGGCAAAAAAAGAAAGTCGTTGAACGGTGTGATCTTGCTTTAGCAAATTGGATGGTTGGTGAATGTGCGTCATTTAATGTTGTTAACTCTATGTATTGTCAACATGTCATAAATGTCATAAAGGCCATAAGTTTTGGTTATAAAGTACCAAACTTGCCTGTTATTCGTGGTTATTACTTGGCAAAAACAGTTGATGAAGTTAAGATTTATATTGAGAGTTATCGAGAGATTTGGAAGAAGACTGGTTGCACATTAATGGCTAATGGATGGAAAGATCATAAGAGAAAGACTTTAATTAACTTCTTAGTATATTGTCCTAAAAGAATAGTGTTTTTAAAAACTCTGGATGTATCAGATATCTCAAAGACTGCTAAATTTTTGCATCAGTTGTTTGGAGAGATTGTTTTGTATGTTGGGATAAAAAACATTGCGCATGTGGTGACTGATAATGCTATAAATTATGTTGCTGCTAGCAAATTATTGATGGAAGAATTTTCTTTAATATTTTGGTCCTTTTGAGTTCCTAATTGCATCAACCTATACTCAAGGACATTGGTAAATTGCAGTCAATTTGTTCTATTATTGAGCATGTTTCTGGTATTATATAGTACATTTATAATTATTATTATCTATTGTATTTGATGAGAAAGTTCACTAGAGGGAAAGAATTACTTTGTTTAGTTCCTACTCGTTTAGCTACTAATTTCATTGCATTGCAAAGCATTTTAACTCATAAAGATGAGTTAAGAGCTATGGTGACATCTAGGGAATGGGTCTCACCTATTTATGCTAAAGATAACAAAGAAAAAAAGTTTGTTGAAAGTGTGTTAAACTCTCTATTTTAAGAAAAATGTGCAATAATTGTGTGAATGAGGGAACCTTTAATTCGAGTTCTACGAATGGTTGATGATAATGATAGACCTTTAATGAAATATTTATATGATGCTATTCATTACATGAAAGAAGAGACGTTAAAGAGATTTCAAAAGAGAAAGGCTAGAGTACAATCTTTCATAGACATTATCAATAATCGATGGAATGGATAACTATATAGAAATTTTTATACAATGACATTTTAGTTGAATCCTTGATTTCAATATGATGTAAATATAATGGATAAATATATGAGCACCATTTCTGGATTTTTAGATGTTCTTGAGAAGTATGCACATGAAAATTTACCATTACAAAATAAGATCACTAGTAAGATGAAGTTATTTAGAAATGCAGAACATAAATTTAATTTAGCGTCTGTGATAAATAATCGTACCCTTACGCCTCTAGGTATATATTTTTGTATTTAAAAATATAATTTGATATAATATTTTTTTTATATAGATGAATGGTGGATGATGTATGGAATCAGTGATCCAAATCTACAACATTTAATGATACGAGTGCCAAGTCAAACTTGTAGTTCTTCAAGATGCGAGAGAAATTAGAGTATTTTTGAACATATTCACTCCAAGAAAAGAAATAAATTAGAGCACCAAAAGTTTAATGACCTTGTTTGCGTCCATTGCAATCTAAAATTAAAACAAAAGTATTTTCTATTTTCTAATTTCTTAAATATTATTTTATCTTATTTAGTAACATTATTAATACTTATATTATGTTTACCTTCACTTTTAATATATAGAAATTATTGAAAAAGATGAAATTATGATCCAATTAATTTTGAGATAATTTGTGACATAAAAAATTAAGTAGTAGAAGATGATTCGTTAATTTTGACAACTGAAGAATCAGAGAGTTTTCACCAAACTCTATCAACGATGACCATATAAAATACTTTAAATGATGATAATTAATGAATGATCATTTAGTGAAAAATATTATTTAAAACAAAATATTGTTTAACACATAATATTTATTTGTTAATTGTTTTTTAAATGTAAATTTTATCAATATTAACGAGACTGAAGATGACTGTGACGATAAAGTTTTACAAGAACATGTTGATGTTTTATTAGGTGTTGATGAAATTGGCTCAATTTCATCGATATTTGATTTAATTTTGCTCCTATGAACACTGAAGAACTTAATATGTTCATTTAATCAAAGTGAATATGTTGTTGATTTATAATTTATATTTTTAGATGTTTTGTTTTAAATATTTTAAAATTTTATATTTGGTTTGTGTTTTGGATATTAAATTAAATTAATGATGTTGGTTTAATTTGATATATTCATTTAAAAAAAATGGATGTGTTTTTAATTTAAAATTTATGTTTTTGGATATTTTGTTTTAAATATTTTAGAATTTATATTTGATTTATATTTTGTAAATTAAATTTATATTGTTAGTTTAAATTTTAAATTTAATTTATATAAATATTGAATTGTAATTGTAGCTTTGTAGGTATTTTCTATAAATATTGTATTATTATTTTTTTAATTGACTCATATTAACTGCCTGACTTGCCCCGATTATAATACCGGTTAATTATAGAGTTGAGTTTCAAAACAATATTTTAACCCAACTTTCTGGAATGCAAAAATTGGAGGAAGGCAAGGTCAAGTTATATTCAAAATATGGGGAACCGTCTAGACTCTTCAGTCTGCCCTAGTGTTGTACTCTACTAGATGCGAGTGGAGGGGAGGGGAGAGGAGAGGCGAGGCTAGTCCAGCCTGAGTAATCTATCTATCTATCCATGGAGGAATTGCAAAATGTTGTTATAGATGGTGGATTAGCTTTGTCTAATCTTCCGGAGAAAGGACGATGTCTGCTCACCACCAAGAATTTCCATCCAGGTCTCTCTTCCTCATTTATTTATCATGCACTTGACAAGCCCAAGAACTCAATAGCTATCTGATAGGAAATTGCTTTAGTTTCTTGAAGCGAAGCCAATTCAACGCTCAATATCTTTTCATCTGTAAATTAAATTGGCCATTTGTATTCGCAGGAGAAGTAATTTTAAGGCAAGAGCCCTATGTCTGTGTACCAAACAACTCCTCTACTGTCTCGAGATGTGATGGATGTTTTGCATCAGAGAACCTGAAGAAATGCTCGGCTTGTCAAGTTGTGTGGTACTGTGGAAGCACATGCCAGGTGTTTCAAAAATCTCAGCACACAATTTCTTTTTTTCTTCCTTTAAAATGAGAAAACTGTGTATTGAACAACGGTGTTTGTGTGTAATTTTCAGAAATCAGAGTGGAAGTTGCATCGACTTGAATGCAGTGCTCTCTCTCGGCTTGAGAAGGAGAAGCGAAAGGCTGTTACGCCTTCTATTCGTTTGATGGTTAGACTTTACCTTCGTAGAAAATTGCAAAACGAGATGGTAATTACTTTATCAATTTCTGGTTTATTGTTCATCACATACCTGCTCACTGGGCTCTTGTCTTTGGCCTGTGCACTTACAAATTTAATTGTTTTGACTGCCAGTTCATCCCTACTGGTGTTACAGACAGTTACAATTTCGTGGAGTCATTGGTGTCGCGTATCCACTCATATTGTGTAGTTCATTTCCTCAATGTTGTGGTTGCTTAAAATGCTCGTTTTGTTTAACCTTATATTTGGTGAAGACTTGAAGGAACTTGATGAGAAGCAGCTGGTGCTATATGCACAGATGGCCAACCTGGTCCACTTGATTCTTCAATGGCCTGAGATCAACTTAAAAGAGATTGCCGAGAACTTCTCCAAGGTCCCCAACTTATTTTATGCTGCACATTGGTAACTTGTAGTTGGTAACCACTATCACCTAAAGCTGTTTCAGCAAGCACTCCCACTGTTCAGCTGATTTATATGCTAGGAGTAGTTGCAAGCTTTCTTAAATGTGTTTCGTCTGCAGTTTCATATTCCCTGTCATAAGCTTCCCTTGTGCGAAACAGCAGGGACAGTGCAACGTTTTGGGAACTTTTGCATGTATTTCATGCATTATTTAAGAATTTAAGGGTTGTTTTAAGTTAAGCTTTTAATTCATAATGCTCAATAAAATTTTATGTAGAAGTGCACAGGATCCATAAAAAAAGTGATCCTATGTTTTATTTTCATGCGGATTGCAGTTGAAATGGAAACTGATTCTATGTAATGCACTGAGACAAACCTCCATTTGAATCCTTTTCTGATACTTAGTTTTGGCATCTGATCCTCCACAATGAAATGCAGCTGGCATGCAATGCCCATACCATTTGTGACTGTGAACTCAGACCTGTAGGCACAGGACTCTATCCTATTGTATCCATTATCAACCACAGGTAATTATTAGTGAAATACTGTGAGCTTGTCATCTGTCCTGGTTGTTGGTTTGCCAATTCATTCTGGTGCTTGCAGCTGCTTGCCCAATGCCGTGTTGATATTTGAGGGAAAGTCATCTGTTGTTCGAGCTGTAGAGCATATACCAGAAGGAGCAGAGGTAAGTTGTGCTTTCTATTAATCATTGTACTTTGTACATTAGTTGAAGAACTGTAAGAGGTAACTGATTAGTTGGGTTTGCCCAGGCCTGCTTGTTTGATGATCATGTAAAAATTTATTGGGAAACCCAAGGCTTAGAAAATGCTAGAGCTGTGAATGGGTTATTCTAATATATAGTTGTTTTAATTGTTCATCACAGTGTAGTCTCAGGGATTTTAATCCTGTTTTATTTATAAAAAAAAATTCCTGTTCTGCACCAGTTTGTATATTAAAAAACTCTAAGCATTTGCTAGTGACCAGTTGCTTCAAAGGGACTGTTATTGTCAGTAACGCAGAGATGATTATGGGTGGATATTGAAAATACATCCGATGTAAAATTCAGGATTCAAGATTTGGATTGGGACTTAATTCTGAATACAGAACGATGCTGAAGACGTTGTAAGACCTTAGACAACAGGCAGCAGCAATTTATTAGTCATGTTAGAGGACATATCAAGACTGAAATTGTGTGGTTAGGAGGGAAAGCATGTTTGAGAGGAAAAACTTCTGATTATGAAGGTATTAAAAATATAGTAATTCATAGTTCTTTCTTGCACAAATAGGAATAATTTGGTCTGCATAGGACACACAAATATCTAGTTATAGGAACGAGGGAAATGAATCCATGCAATTTTGTTGGGAATTGCTGGAAGGTTTTTTTTTGAGGATCTAAATTTCACTTCTTTTCCTCTCTTGAGCAAACACTACATCATTATAGTCTGTTCATCACCTTTGATAAAATTATGAATAAGATAAACCTGCATCTTATTTGCATGTTTGTTAGTTCCTCTGGATTTGTACTGGACTGCTCACAAGGCACATAAACCATTTGAGGTTTGAAACCATATAGACTTCCAGAAAGCGACTTCACATTTTCTTTTACCAATATCTGAAGCAGTGGCAGTGACAGCTTTTGTCTGGTTGGTTGAGCCATGCCTATTATGATGTCTATATGGAAAAAAAAATGATGATTCCTTGTTACCTGCTGGTTAGGATTAGCTTCTTTGAAGCTTCAATGAACTTTATTGTATCTTTAAACCCTCCTTTTATCTGCTTCTGCTGTTTTCTGGAAAACATGTTGTTTGGAACATTTAGCTATGGTGTAAATTGGCATTAGAATGCAAATTGTCTCTAAATTCTTAAATACTTTATTGATGTGATTCTAATGTTATTTGTTATGTTTTTCTTTTAAGGTGTCGATAGCTTACATAGACACTGCTGGAAGCACTATGACTCGGCAAAAGGCTCTCAAAGAACAGTACTTTTTCACTTGCACATGTACCCGCTGCATCAAAGTGGTACCCTCCTGGCCTAAATTTATAAGAATGCAGCAGACACGTGCATGTGTAAAGTATGCTAGGCTTGTCTTCATCTTTCCCTCATAAAATATTTTGCATGGAAAAAATATTATGAGGGAATGGCATATCAAATTCTTTTGATTTTTGACTCCTCTTTGATAAATCTAAGTGATTTCTGTAATGAAATCTGTTTTTAAAGCGGACTTGTGATAATCCAAAAATAAGAGGCTCCACCATATGCATGAACACACATACACAAACATTTGTTGCCAGCTAATAATTTTTGCATACTGTTGAAGGGTCAGCATGATGATATCCAAGAAAGTGCGATTCTGGAAGGCTACAGATGCAAAGATGATAGATGCAATGGTTTTTTGCGACGTGATTCTGGTATATGATTATATTGTAGTCATGTCTATCATACGAGCTTCACTGTTTTTTAATTCTTTTCTTTTTGGGTATGGCAGAAGACAAAGGATTTACATGCCAAACTTGTGGCCTTCTTAGGAGCAAGGAAGAGGTAAAAAGGATTGTATGTGAAATAACAGCAATTTCAGACAAGAAACTTAAGTCTACTTCCCCTGGAAGTATCCTTTTCATGTAATTCTTTATTTCCATTTGGTTACATGGATTTGCTTCTCACCTTTACAATATGGATTTACTTCTCACCTTTCCATTGTTATGTTTTGTTTTTTTTTTCTTTGTTGAAACGATACTTCCATTTACATTTGACAAAATTAAACAAGAGTTTGATATTTAACTAAGTTTAGATCACAAGGAAGTGATTTCTATATATAAGATGATTGAGAAACTTCAAATGGAGCTGTGCCATCCCTTTTCAATTAGTTTGATGCGAACTCAAGAAGAACTTCTGAAGGTATTTCCTTAGGTGTGTTCTCTTTTTAATGATTGTTCTCTTACCAACATTGAGTTCTGTGTTTGAAGCAATTTGTGTAAATGTTAAATAAATGCTGTGCTGAAATGTGTTATTTGGCTTTTCAGATTTTGATGGAGCTAGGAGATTGGAGAGAAGCTCTGGCATATTGCAGATTGACCATTACTGGATATCAAAGTATGCCATTCGTCAATTGGAGTTCTGGATAGCAAATATATTAAAGCTTATTTTAATTATTCTCTGGCTTTTAAAAATGGAAATGGGATACTTTTGTCTAATAAGGTAACATGAAGGCTTGTTCCTTTAAGCCTTGGAAACTCAAGCTTCAATATTTTGTAAAACTATCTACTCCAGCCTTGAAAGCTAGCAAAAAAATTAAGCTTAATTCAGAAACATAGCTCTTATATTCTGTGCTTGGGCCTGGATACTCTGAGGTACTCATTGTTGGTTGACTAGTTTCTTACAATCATATTGTAGTGCTTTGATATCAGGTTTATTTCTTTTACACAGGGTCCTTCTGTCCATGTAACTCATCTTTTTCCATTTTCGAGTTGCAGAGCTGAAGTTGGATTACTGCTGACATCCTAAACTTTGTTCCCTGTCCTATTGCAGGAGTGTATCCAGAGCTTCATCCTTTGCTTGGGTTGCAGTATTATACCTGCGGCAAAATCGAGTGGTTAGTTTTTTCCCTTGTACCTCTTAGATTCTATTATTATAATTCGAACCCCTTCCCCCCCCCCCCCCCCCTCCCCCCTCCCTTTTCTTGATTCATTTTTGACATGCTTTGACAATCCCTTTGAAAGCCTATCTTGTCAGAAATATGGCTTTGAGGTTCAAAGTCGTTTTTGGGCACGTAGAACTTGCAGTTACAGTGACTGGCACACTGTCTTCGTCCGGCAGATTGTGTATCATATCGCAATCTTCTTTAGCTTAACCCTTTTAGTAATGGATGACCAAAATCAATTACCAGTTTAACAATTCAATACTGTAGGCGACAGATATTGTAATTTGGCATAAGAAATGGGGCCGATTAAGATTGGCGCATGCTTCTCATTTCTTTTTGAAATTTTCTTGCTGTCTGACTTCTGATCCTGTACCATGCAATGATTCATGGAATCTCTTCGCTTTTTGTATGCTAGAAACCAAGAACTGACTGGACTGTGTTTGGCGTATTCAAGATATAGTGAAGAAATCTTGTTGTGCATAATTTAACTACTGCACCCCATGCCCATGTACAAACAAGAGAGAAGCACGTCAAAGAATACTCTCATACGTTTTTTGAGAAATATCTTCAATGGCACCACACTTGTGGAGTTTAGACTAGTAGTTGCTGTTGTTGTCACTGGTTCAGATGCACTGAACTACTGTTATTTGTGTTACAGGTTGCTTGGTTACACAGAAGATGCTATCAAGTCACTGACTAGGGCTGTGGATATACTTCGAATTACTCATGGGACAAACAGTCCCTTCATGAAAGAACTCATGATGAAGTTGGACGAAGCACATGCTGAGGCTTCTTACAATCTTTCATCGAAAGATGAGTAGCGTGCTGCTATCTTTGCTCGATGAGCTTGTTCTTAATGATTCTGCTGTGCTCTGTTCAGTCATCTTTTGAGAAGCGGATTTACCTTGATCGCACAGCTCTGCTTTATACGTAATCTCTTACATGAACTTTGCATCTGAGAGCCATTTGTCCATTTCTCTGCCAACAACTTGCGTTGCTGCACTCAATTTGATTTAACTCTCTTCTTTGCTAGCCAGCCCTCATCTAATGTTTTGACTCACTGGAGATTTCAATGTAAAAATATTTTTTAAAATAATATTTATTATAATATTAAACAGGTTATTAGAGCTTTAAATTACTGTGTGAATGCTGAAATCTTTGAATGCATGCCTGCATTACTTAACTACCACTTGAATTTCTAATGAAATCCGAACTCAAATTTAATGTTCGAAAATCCATACTAGAACTAGAATCCAATCAAAGGAAGATGAGTTGACGTCTGATCATCTATTAATTTAAAGTTGCAATATCATCCGAATTGACTTGTCATTTTCATATTCCATGGAGACATCATTGTGATTTTACTTTTCCATGCGCCAATCGCTTTATTGTCTGGGACGTCAGCGCCCCCTGCCGAGCGCGTGAAAACGCTCTTTATCTCAGCGGCTGGGTGACTTAAGAGCAATGGATTGTTTAAGAGCTAAGTAATTATTTTTTAAGTTTTTTTTATTTGAAAAAATATTAAAATAATATTTGTTTAAAATTAATTTTTTAAATTTTAAATTAATTTTAAAAAATTATTTTAAAGTAAAAAAATAAAAATAAAAATTAATTTTTTTAAAATACAAAAATAAACATGTTGGAGAGAGTGGCGAAAAGAGAATGGATTTTATGGTGGTTTTTATTTTTTTCCCTTGTGATCTTAGGATTTTCAAGAGAATGGATGAGCATCAGTTGATAAGACTCGGATCAGATGGGCTGACAACCCAAATCCTCTCTTTCAATCTCTTAAGCAACAAGGCAAATGCAAGTGGTTCCTGTGGAGAAACATTCGATGGTAATTTTCTTAGTTTTACCTTTTTGAGTCATCATTCTTCTCGTCTTTCCTTGGTTACATCCTAATCCCGCTCTTTCAATGATTATTATTATTATATTTTTTTTCATATGGATTTGATTACATATAGCCAATCCTACTCGTTCATTCTCTTTGGACTGGATCTGGCTTCCCTTGTGTTTCTAGATTTTACAAAACCACCATCTCTGTATTATAACTAAATGGATTGCAAGCCTTCCCACCGCAATAATTATCAAACTGAGTTTTCTCTTTTTTAGATCGTACGAGATACCATGCCCATGTCGTATCATGACACACAACTACTTCACCTTAATACGATGCGGGATTCTGGCTTCCTGGAGTCATTTTAGGGCAAGCTAACCTTAAGAGACCTGCTCTATGGACATTTTAGGGCAAGATAGTCTCGCCGACCTGCCTGCCTTAAACGAGTGCAACGTTAAGCAATGATTATCTCAGCATTTTTTTTGTTGTTGTGTAAAGGCAATGTTGCGGCTCAGTTGTTTGATATGTTTGTTGACTTGCTGCAGAATACAGTTTGTCAAAAGTGCGGTGATCGTGGCTATCCGGAGGCTCTAAATTACTGTGTAAAGTGTAAAGTCGTTGCTGAACACACGTAAGTTTCCTCCTGTCTGCCTTTATTTGATTGTATGATTAGATTGATTTTTGGTAGCTCTAAATGTCTTACTGTCTAAACTTGATGCCAATTTGAGACCCAGAAATGAAGCAACCAAAATAGAAGGAAAGAATTGGCATAAATTGATTATCATCACTGCTGCTGCTTATTACTTATGTTGTGACTCTACACGAAATCATCTGTGTATTTTTAGTAACTTCTGTGCTTCCCTTTTTATATTATTCAGCTACTGCTTAGATGTTGTTCCCAAGGATTTTGATGAGGATGTGGTTTGGACGTGTTGGTTTTGTTTATCTGGGAATGATGGCGGACATAATAATACCCTGGACAGTTCTAGTTATACCCAATTATTAACGAGTGATCAAGCAGTTAAAATTGTAAGAAAACAGAAATGGAAGGCATCAGATGCATGCTTGAAAGCTCTGAGAAAGGCAGAGAGACTAAAAAGGGGTCCCTCCTTGCAATCTGCTGAGGCAGAGGCAGAGGCAGCTAAAAGGGTTTGCTTGACTAACTCAACTGATCAAGAATCGGACTGTTCTCACCTTCATAAGGACAAAAGGAGAACACTGGCCTGGGTTGAGAGCTCTGATGAGCATCAAAAAACGAGAGAACGTGGTATAATGATTGTAGAAGATAGGGGTGGCTCGAATGAAGAGGTATTAGCTGTTGAAAGAGATTCATTTCAAAATGGCAAGAGTGATCTGCCCAAAATTTCTGACCGTGATTCCCGTGTTAATGTACAGCAACCTTTTGAGGAGAACATGAATACACTGTCTGGCAGTGAGAGTTGTGCACAGGATCAGAGCTTAAGTGATCAGAATAGATTGATTCTGGATGTTGGGGGTGGCTCAAATGAAGCGGTAAATTGTATTGAAAAAGAGGCCTCTCAAAATAGCATTGCTGACCTGCCAAAAATTTTAGATCGGGATTTCAACACCAATGCACAGCCAATTCTTGATCCCATATGGAGGTAAGAATATCGGGTTCTCTTTTTATTTTGTCATGTTCCTTTCCTTCCTTTGGGTGTTTTCCTTCTTTTTTTTTGTGGTAGGGTAGGTGTATTCCTTAACTTGTACAGAGCATTTAACATATTCTCTTCTCAAATTTGGCAGGGGAAATTTTACCATCAAAGATGGAAATTTTGATGTTATGAATGGACTGGTGGCCTATACATCTAACCAAGCATCCCCAAAAGTTCGTGAGACAGCTAGTTTGTTGCCAGGATGTGTTTCTATAGAAATGCTTCCTAGGCATGAAGTGTTTCCGAAAAAGTTTGGTACTTCAGATGTAACAGCTGAAGATATTGGCCTTTATTTCTTCCCGGAAAAAGAGAGGTTCCATTTCTGACAATATAATTGAACAAGACCTTAGATGAGTTATATCCTGTTTTAATTTCTTGAAACATTTTTCCCTCTCTTCAATTGCTGCAGAGATGAACGAGCCTTTGATGAGTTAGTAGATAATATAATTGAACAAGACCTTGCCTTGAAAGCCGTTTTTGAGCATGTAGAATTATTGGTCTTTACATCTCTTCAATTACCTTTGCAGAACTGGAGTAAGCTTTGCTGCCATTACTTGTTATATTTGTCTGTCTCTCTTCTCATTGAACTGAATGAATGCTTGAATGATCTTTTTGCAGGATATCGGGGAAAGTATTATCTGTGGGGGTTGTTCGGTAGACAGAAGCATTCTCACTATTCATGTAGAAGAGAGCATGCTACAACTTAGACTTTGTAAAATGATGGGTAGAGGCAGTTCAGACTGATCAGAACTATATCATGTCTCCGTAGGCAAGGAATGCTGGAAGGTAATTAGCATGATGCAGAGAAGACATGCTTCGAAAATTTCAACAATCTTTTCATGGATCAAGTCTTGTATCATTGTGTTATAAAGGAAAGAAATGGGCACGTGGGAAATATTACCACGGGAAAGTAGTCCAATTTTGAGAGTTGGGGCTGTGGTTATGGATTTTGCATCTTTATATGCTGCTGCGATTGGCAGAGATGAATTTTGACACAGATGCCTCACTTTCGCCTATACAAATATGAAAATGAAAGTTATTTGTAGTTTAAAGCTTTGCAATTCTCTTACACGAGGCATCTCATTGTGTCTCCTCCTTTATCCTCTCTCTTTTTATTATATTTTTTTCAGTGGGGATCATAAATAAATAGCTGATGTACTACATCCCTTGAATTGATGAAAAGAAGTGTCGGTTTATTCCAGTCTGCGAACTGGATCCTACCGCTATAATCCTTTCAGGAATAAAAAAGAAAAAAGAAAAAAGAAAAAAGAAAAAAGAAAAAAGAAAAAGATTCTGCCGATCAGTCACGCTATGCCTAGATTCTGCCATTCGTTTTTGAAGTTCCCTGCCCGGTTCACAAGCTGAAAACTGGGAGTCTGTGCTCCAAGCTGCAGGGTGTTTTTCCCCTCTTTTTTCATAAACTGTAATTTTTATCGTCCCTGTTTCCCTTCGAACATTGAACATCTAGAACCGTGTTGTTATTGACCAGGAATAATGCTAGGGATACCAAGATTTTCGGGTACGCCTTTATTAGGAGACTTCACGGAAGCATTCAGTTAATATTCCATAGTTCGTATTTCACCTCTGGCTACATGGTAATCATGGAGCTCACAACCGGCTCTCGTTTTTTTCCAGGGCCTTCCACAATCAATCAATTGTAGGATGCAAAAATTCTGTGTGACAAACCACTGGAGTATATATATTATCGTTACTTGCTCGTTGTTGACCTAGCCAATGTGTTGCAAAATGTCTTAGAAGATCCATGAGAAATGACTAGTCCAGTTAAGCCGAGAATCAAGTCATGCATGCTGCTCAAAGTATATGTGAAAGATTACATCCAATGTCAGACCGCGTATTCATCGGGCCCGTAAAGGAGATCCTTACAAGTAAATAATTGGAGTTCAATACTTCTGTTCGAAGTCAAAATAAAACAACAGGGATGATTACACCTTATAAAGGGTAGGACGGCCATGATTTCTCATATTCCCCGAAGAGAAGAGCTTCCCGGCGTTGACTGCCGACCTCAAACATGGATTTATACAGCTGAAACTATTCCTAAAATCTCTCTGACTTTGCTAAACATGCCCGGAGCTGAAAACAAAGCTTAGACATCTGGGAGAGCAACTTGCATTGTTGGTCTCGTGATGTTAATGACTCGGATATGAGAGTGCCTGGGTTAAGCAATTGTTGGAGCTCATGGCACAGCATAGAAGCTTCTTGGTCACTGCCACAAGTTTCTGCAACAAGTTGAAGCAGTTCACAACCTTGATTCTGAGATGCAGATTGTTGAGTCGGTACTGGTGGAACAAGAAAAGGATGTTGGAGTAATTGAGGGATCCTCCATCTCTCGTTCCTCTCCCAAGCCAAGCATCGTTTCATAAGATCAAGAAGCCATGGATTGGAAACTGGCTCATAAGTTATCTCATGGTTTGAATCCGTTATAACTTTGAACTTGGCCCAAAATGTTTTGTACGCAGAAAAAGGGGTTCTTCCATACACCATTTGGTAGAGGATACAGCCGAGGGACCAAATATCTGATGGCCGACCACACTTTATGGTTTTTCCATTAGTATCACTCTCATTGCACATGAATGCCTCTGGAGACATGTAGCTTAGGGTACCTACCTGCAGAAACAGAATATGAACCACTAAGCAAAATAGTACCAACTAAAAAACCTTTGAAATAAGCTAAATTGACATATAAGCAATCCCCTCCTTTCTGTAGTCAAAGCACCTTCGTCGCTTTTGTATACCATTCGGACAGCAGCCCTTTTAGGGTTTCCTTGGGTACCGATTCACCCTGCGTAGATTGACTGAACGCAGAAAGCCTTCCCATTGGCAGGCAATCGTATTTTTCACAGGTTTCTCTTTATCCAAAAATATTCAGACCAAAAGAGATTCTGAAGTGGCAACAAGTGGTCAGACATGGATGGGCAACAAGGTGAAATAAGCATTCTAATAAAATCATTTTCTATGTTTTTTTTGTTTGTTTACCATTGAAAAAAAAATTAGTTAATAAAAAATACCTTTTAATTAAAAAAAATATAATTTAGTTTGAATAAGCATTCTAATAAGTATTTTTTTTCCTTTTATTTTGGATGGATTGTAAACGTTTGCAAAAGTTGCAAAAAAATTAAAAAATATCTTGCTATTTAATGATCATATTAAATTTAGTTTTTAATTTTTATATATTTTATTTTAATTTTTTTTTCAATTTTATTCTTTAGAATTTGATTTTTATAACTTTGATCCTCATTTTTTATTATTGTTATTTTTTTCTCTTATCCTTTTCTTAATTGAAATTTTTTATTTATCAAATTTAATCTTTATTTTTTTAATTATTAATTATTTTATTTAAAATAATTTATAAAATATTTTTTTTTAATTTCATCATCTTTTAACTTTTTTTTTGTCAAATTTAGTTTTCATTATTTTAAATGTTATTTATTTTTTTAAAATAATTTATGAATTTTGTTCTTTTAAATTTTTTATCTGTTAAATTTAACTATCATTTTTTTAATAAACTTGAAAAAAATATATTTTTTATTTTATTTTTCATAACATGGTCAAACACTAAAAAATATTTTTCAACTTATTTTTTATGCCATTATCAATCATTAAAAAATAATTCTAAACTACTAACCAAACAAATAAAAACTAATTTTAAGCGAACAAACAGGTTCTAAATCTAATAATAGTTTGGAAAACTAAATGTGAGGAATAAGTAAAATCTACCTGTGAATCCCTTTGAATGTTAGTAGTGTCACTCATTATGGCTTTGGCGATCCCAAAATCAATCAACTTTAGAGAACCTTTGACAAGAAGAAAATTAGCAGGTTTCAGGTCAGAGTGCACGATACGTTCCTCATGTATGGTATTGACAGCTTGAAGTATTTGCTGCAAAATATTTGAACAAAACAATGTCAATCCCCGTTGCCGTTTAATTAACTATGAACAAGACCAACAAGTAATGCGTGTTTTGAAGACGATGTAAATTTGCTACTTGATAGTATCCTGTGAAAACAACGTTACATCAGTGATATAAAACAAATGTGTTTCTCCATCCATGCCAATACCCTTCGATGCAAAATATGAGAGAGATGGAAAACCAAACAATGCCACTAATCAACATCATGCCAACATTAGAAACCTATCCAGTATCCACCCCATGATGCAGACCAAGTCTCAAGAATGAGAGCAGAGGCACCATTACAATCCTTCATTGAAACAAAGAAACATTGTCCCCCCCTGTCTACAATGACTTTCTTCTAGCAATAAACACTAATATCTAGATTAGTAGTTATAGCTATCAAGCTTACTATGAGAAAAAGCTATAGAATGTTGCTATAACCAAAACTGCAACTATGAAGCAAAATAAGGTGTAGCCCAAAGACCTGCCAATAAAATCTAAGCCAATTCTCATCTATCGTCTGGTTGGAGCCATCCATCTCCTTCCATTTCTGGGACAGCATGTGAGCCAAATCAATTTCCCCGTATTCAAGGACCATGTATATACACCCATCATCTTTGACTCTTCCATCTTTATTATTTACAGAGCCACTCATGACTTCGTGGAGCAAAGTTTTATCTGTCACCTAAATCCAAAAGAGACTATTAGGGATCTACTAGATAAAAATAAAGCAAGAATAGATGCCATGCCTTGGAAATATGGATTCTGATGAGAAGAAAAAGGAACACCAAGGTCAAGTATAGAAGATATATTATTCCGAGACAAGATTTATCATCTTCTGTAATGATATCTCAAAGCACCTATGTTGCAACCACAAAGTATCGAGTTCGTGTAAATTGGACAAACAGAGATAACTTGATAATATTCTATTGTAAATTAGTGCATGATTCTTTTAAGGCTGTAAGTGAATACCTCATAATCTATTAACTGTATAATGTTGTTCTTCCCCTTTAATTTGTTTAGATAAAGAATTTCCTGACAAAAACCATATGCAGTTCCATAATCACGACCCTTGAGCTTGATTTTCTTAAGTGCATAGATTGTGCAGTCCGATGAAATGACTTTGTGAACCTCACTGCTTCCTCCACTTCCTATCTTACCAAGCCTTTGATAGAGCTTCCCATTAACTTTAAAGAACAAATCAGGGTCAAGATTCCTTTTTCGAGGCACTGATGCACCTTTACTACTTGAAACTTTTTCTTGTTTTCCATGTTTAGGAGGCTCCAACTTCACATCTGAAGATGGGTTTTTGGACACTGGAGGCTGAGATTGTACGTCAGCACCATCATCTGCTGGTTCAATATCATTAGTGGACCTCTCCACAACAAGTGAAGGATTGTTTGCAATGTTACTTACTTCAGGCACACCTCCCTGTTGCTCCTTAGGCAGGTCCTTAAATTGGGAATGGATAGCAGAGGTAGAAGGTCGGGTTGCAACGGCTCTCAGGTCATTTAGCATGCCACTTGTGTCCTTCAATGAAGGATGTGACAGCTGCTCCAAATTCCCTGGAGTAAAGTAATGAGAATTTGCATTAGAATCCCTCAAAGGTTCGACCGCAGCTTGAGAACCACTCTCACGAGAGCAATATGTCATCGAGTTAAGCATAGGTGCTGAAGTAGAATGAACAGATGTTGTGGTAGCACAAGATGGTCCAACAACAGAAGATTGAGTGGCTGGTTGGCTTAAAAAGTTCCTCAATTGATGCAACTGATTCTGAATAACCATTGTTCTCTTTGCCAGTGATGGTACAGCTCCATCAGACCTCAAAGTGAGATCTGATTCCATGTTCTGCTGCTTTGTTTCGTCATTGATCACATTTGACACCTGTACTTGATTGCTGACATCCCATTCCATTTCTGTCGATGCAAGTGAACCCATATGAGAAGTTAAGTTCTCCAATCCAGTGGCCATTCCATTATCGGCCCCTGCAAGTTAGAAGATAACAGAGCATATATTTCTAGAGCAAAAAATTTAGAAACTTCTGTCACAGCATCACGAATTAGATGACAGACAAACAACTAATCCAGCAAAACCAACTTTCAAACCACAACTCAAAACAGCAAGGAACAGCATATTACCCTGGGAAATGGTGATGTTCACTGCCGAAAACTGGACTTTTCTCTTACCCTCAACAAGTTGAGATTCTATGCATGTCAGGGGCATCGGATTATTCTCTTTAGTATCGATAGCAGATTTTGGTTGCTCTCTCTGTGCATCAAAGGGATTGAAACTCTCATCAAACGTATTCGTGATTGTTCCAGGAAACGAAGGAGGTGTGATTGACGCATCTTCATGACTTTCCCTGATAACAGTAACTGGATTCTTTTTTGGCGAAGTTGAGTTACTCAATGGAACAACATCTTGAGAGCTCTTCGTGCCTGTAGTTGGACCCACATTTGAAGCTACAGTTCTTGACGCTTCACGTTTTGGAATTAACGTACGTCTAGGCTTTGTGCTATTACTCGTCTGCATTATTCCTAAAACGAGCATATCAATCATTTAGAGCTTCAACAGTTCATTTTTTAAAGCATTAAGTTCACAGTTTTCAAAAAAAATAAAAAAGAATCCATATTGAAGAAGTTAATTCCATTTTAATAATAGAATCATCAACAGACATGGTAATCAGGATTCCTGGATTAAGCCTTCATTTAGCTTTGTAGTAAATGACAACAAATAAATAAATGTGCCAAAATTGAGCAGTAGCTTTCAGAATTTCCTAGTAAAAGAAAAATCTAGAGAGACACAGAGCACAAAAAAAGTTATCGATAGAGAGTTGCGGTGGTACCAAGGGGGCGGTGGCGCTTGAAGGCGGCTTGGACATGCCGGAGAAAGTCCGGCGGGGAGGAGGACGAGGAGGAGGAAGACGTCGTGTCGGCGGCGTTGGTGACGGGACGAAAGAGATTTCTTTGCGGAGGCGCAGATGGGACCGGAAGGTTAGCCTCCCTGTCCATGACCGAATCTGAACGGCATTTCCGTCAAGGAGAGGGGCGATTTCGGAAGTAAAAGAGCAAAATAAAGATTTTAATTTGTGGAAATTAGTGTTTGTGTGATGTCCATGAGAACTTTGGAGTGCGGGTGTTCGTGTGTCTACAGAGAGTGGAACCAACCACAATCGCTCTTCCAATCCTGCCAAAGCCAACACAGACAGGAGGAGAGAGGAGCGTCTTAAGTTTCGAAATGACTTGTTGGCGCTCTCGACTCAATTCTGAATTTGGGCCTTTATTGGGCCCCTTACCTTTTCTCATCTATAAACCACCTAAGGCTAATATTAATACTGGGCTTTCTAACACTTGGATTTCTAAGTGGAAAACCCAAAAGCTTTCTCCAAACCCCTAATAGTTAAAATATATTGTAAATATAATGTGATCATAAGATTCATATTTTATAATTTAGAAAACTTTGTATACAATGAGATGCCACGTCATATTTTGTAAGAACATGGGCAGATTCCATGATTTTGTCATAAAAAGAGTTCTTGTGTAGGCAAAGCAAGATCCATTGCATTTCAGGACTGGACAGGCTCAAAACCATGGAGGAAATAGAATCGGGCAAGTTGAGCCTTCATATAGTTCATTGGAGTAACAATTGGCCCTTTTGAGCTCAATACTATCTCGAAATCCTATCTCCGAGACTCTGAAAAATTCTCTCCTCTTTTTAACTGCTGCCGCTGTGGGCTTGCAGGAGAAGCAAGACTCTATACAGAACAATCTGAGCAGTTTGGTTCGAATATTTTGCATCTCATCTCCAATTTTCTGTCCTTTTTTATTTTTTTTCTAACAGCTTGTCCTGTTCAATTCTGCTCTATCCAGCTCAATTTTACGGAATAATTTTGAAACTGAATCGTGTATGTGAAAATCTTCTTTGCAGCTATGGTGGCACAAATTTTCGCGAGGAAGTGGGCAATAATACAAGGGAGAATCATCATGACAAAATCTGGCTAACTTGTGTTAGATCAATCATTTTGCTGGGCATTCCGGATAAGTACTTTTAGATTGGGCATTAACCTTTTCGCCTAGTGAAGGAGCCCTTCTCCTCTCCGAGGACCCAGGCAATCCTATAATTGGGGAGCCACTGCTTCCATGCTAAGCCCAAGAATGCACGAAGATAGGATACCTCGAGTGAAGAGTCCAGACCAGACGTAAATATAATTGGAGTGAATACTAACCAAAGCAAGAACACTATAGCGCGTGAGTAGACATGTTATTCTATTTTTATCATTTCATCTTTTCTATTAAAAATATTGTTCTTGCTATTAGGATAAAATGACATTAGTATATGTTGATTTGGATGGGATGGATTGGTCTTTGTAATTTAAAAATGAATGTATTTCATTTAACATAAAATAAAATAAAATAAACTTACATTGAAGAGTTTTTTTCATCATTTTCAATTTCCATGCATAATAAAAATACTCCATTCTTGTATTCAAAATTTTGTGAACTATCATTTTTTAGATTTTTTTAGATTTCTTACCCTGATTTTCTTATCATAATTAATGTAAATAAATATTAGTTTGATTTTTTTTAAGAGTATAAGAAATAAGTAAAAGAGATTAGCACTTGAAAAACACGTGTCATTGTGTGCGCATGCGCCCAAGAGGTGGGGTGTTGTGTTCAAGTAGCACCTTCAGTCTCCTTTAGCGCTTCTGTAAAAAAATATAAGTAATTATTTATTATTCTGGTGCTCTTCTAAAAAAATTATCCTTGAAGTTCGACTATCATCCTCCAGCTTTTTAAATTGACTGTATAATTCTTTTTTTTAAAAAAAATAAAGGGTGTGCTAAAGATGTACTATGTATCCTTTTATTTACCTAGACTATGCTGGCCTTGTTAGCTCTTTTTCATATAAGCTTCTATGACCTTTGCTGCTTCAACAAGGTTTCTAGTAGTCTCCAACTTAAATGCAATCAACATTTATCTCATCTCTTGCTACAATGTATTTTTCAACCTTTCCACCCTATATTGCTCATTAGGGGTATAATATGAGGCAAACATGGAGAGGTCATGCAACCTCCTCTCATAATTAAGTATAGACATGTCTCTCTGTTTTATGACATGAACTCTTGCTTCTTAATTTTTTGATGATAGGAGGAGTAAAACTAATGTTCAAATTGTGTTTTAAACTCAGTCTAAGTCCAGGATCCTACGGGTCTCCTCAACTTCATTGTATCCCACCAAGATTGTGTCTGATTAGAAAGCAAATGAGCGACACAGTTCACTTATAAGCTCTCTGTTACATGTATTTGATCCAGGGTATCCTCAATTGTACGAAGCTACCTACTTGCTATCTTGGCGTTTAGTTCCTCTAAAAAATGCTCACACCTAAGTTATCTCATATTTTTTACTATTTGCACTAATATAACCACACTATCAGCTTTTGTCATAGCCATTAGAGTTGTTTGTATTGTCAAAGCTATTGGGAGTGTTGGGATTGAGATACTAGGCATTGCCTTAATCACTACTCTCAGTATCCGAGCTATGAAAAAAGGGTCAACATGTAGTATATGGATTATTGCAGGTGTTGATGTCATAGCTGGGGATACGACTCATCTCTGTTGGTCTGAACTCTCGAGTTGTAACCTCTTAGCCTGCCTCAAATTAGTGTCAAAATTAAGTCTAATCGACTCTCTTAATCTCGACTGTTGAAGCTCTAATGGCATTTAAGAAATAATATCCTTTAATGAATTATTTCTTTGCCTCTTCTTAAACTCTTATCCTGTCATTGCACTTTTCTTTGCCTCTCCTTAAATCCTTGACATGTCATTGCACCCTTCTTCATGTGAACTATTCTGGTATAAATCAAAAATTTATTAAACCTTTTTTTTATCAATCCTGAACCTAGGTCAGGATTTTGATACCAACTGTAACAACCTTAATTATATAAACTCAAATTATATATATATATATATATATATATATATATATATATATATTACTAAGATTTCGAAGAGTTTCCTATGTATTCTTTCAAAATCAAATTATTGACTCAATTATTTCTCAACCTGTAACATCAATCACAATATTTGTCTCATCATTTGGACTTTCAAAACTCAAACATATATTAATATCTCATTTCTATTTTTTATAAAATAATTTTTCAAAGCTAATTAATTTATAATATGCATTATCTTTTTTTTTTTTAAAAAAAGAAGTAATTATGCTCCAAATATGTATACAGTCAACCATAATTCAACTTAATAATAACAACATCAAAAATTACATCATACATAAGTTAATAAGTTAAACATTATAATTCTTAAACATAAAATCATATTACAACAAAATATTAGTTCTTCCAATTACATCAATCACTTAACAAAATTATTTATCCACACATTTACTTTACGGTTCAACAATGTGATGCATCTAAAAACATGATCACATTAAACATAATTAAAATTGCATATTTAAGTAAATAATTGATTAAGAATAGACTATTTATATACATTGAAGTAATCATCGCATCATTGAATGAATTATATTATCTTTAGTAATTTAATAATGTCATAAATTCTTTTCTAGATAAAGAGATAAATTTACAGAAAATACTAGGAATGTGTCCAACAAACCCACATATTTAACTTTAATTTTAATCAATTAAATTTTATAATTTATCTATTACACTGAGTAATTATCTCATTAACCCGAAAGTTAATTCTCTTTAACATGTCCATGAGTTAGGACATTATTTCTAATAACCAGGAAATAATCTTATCGACTCATTCACTCAACAAGGCATTATTTCTAGTAATCAGGAAATAATCTTCTCGACTAGTCCATTTAATAAGACATTATTTTGTCTCTATTTTATTTTTTTTATTTTTTTTAACTTTGTACTAAAATTGCAATCTATGAAAATTTCTTCTACAATCATTTACAAATAAGTTATTTAATTACTTCAAAGTGTCAAACACCTACATAGTGTTGGTGCTCGTAAAGAAATCCCTTCTCACTTGTTAAGTCTTATAGTCTTTTATGTACCACACAATTACTACATCATTGTTCGTTCATTTGAAATGGTAAAATTCTAATGTCAATTACATATTTATTTATTAAATCCAACACCCTTAATTAAGTTTAATTAAACTTTTAATTCGAGAAGGATAAAACCCTCTTTTCAATTATTTATTCATTTCAATTTTTTTTACAAAAATTATTATTCAATTTAACCTATCAACATCAATTATCTTCAGTGTGGTAAGATTTCTTAACAATATTATCAAAACTAAATTTTCTAATTTTATTTTTTTTAGCCGAATTTAACCTAAGAAAGAAAGTGAAGATTTTTCTTTTTTCTTTGAAAAATTCTTTACTCATTTCACATAATAACAATTATAAACCTCTATATCTTCCTATATTTTCTAAACAACTGCATTAAAACCTTAAATCCTCTAGATTTTTTTTCTTTTGGATGAAAGTTCAATAAAAAAAGGAAAATAATTCTGTTTCTTTAATTTAAAATTAAACCCTTACTCAATCATAATTCATGCTTTCTAAGATGGTTCAATCATAATTTGCATTATTTCCATAATTTATAACATAAAACCATAATTTTACATAATTATAATTTTATATAATCCTTTATCAAACATAAAATTAGAGGAATAAATTATTTGGAGAATGTTATTTACCTCACTTTGATAGGGATTGAAGGAAAGAATACAAGAAAAATTAAGTTTTCTTCTCCTTCTTCTTCAAACCGTAGCATGAATTTCTTCTTCCAAAGCACTTATTACCTTAAAATCACCTCCTCTTAATGTTTAACTAAGTTAATCATTCTAATTACTCACTTTTATTGGTGAAATCCACAAGAACTTAAGTAGAAAAAATCACATAATTTCTCCCCCTCTTTTTGTTTCAAACTATCGATCAAGAGAAAAAAATGAAACGTTTATAGTCTAATTTTTATTTATATATTTACACATTGGCCCTCATTAACTCTTATTTATATTTTTGTTCTTCAATTCTTCTTTTTACTTAATTTACACCACAACACTTTATTTTTTATTCTATTGTATCCATTTACAATGCCTTAAATCCTTTTATTTAATATATTCAATATTTTATTTATTTTGTTCAAATTATAATTTATAAGGTTTTCACATGGGTTGTTCTTGATTTTTCAAAGAAGAATTCAACTTTTTTGTTTATGAAAAAATAAAAGTGAAGGGATCAAATTTAAAATTTTGGTAAAATAGAAGTCCATTAAAAAAACACAATGTCAATACCTTCTAGCCTTGAGATTTGTTTTCTAATTTCTATTCTGATCCTTTTAGTTTGAAAATTATACAATTTAGTACAAAACTTGATTTTATTCATATTTTAATTTCTAAGTTTGTGAGAGAAGAGATAGAGAGAGAGAGAGTCTTCGGAAAATAAAGAAGGAGAAAGAAAAAGATCGATTTTCCTAACTCTATTAATAAAAAATGTCATATTTGGTATTATATTATTTCTCTTGATAAGAGAAGTATCACTCCACAAACACAAATCAAGGTTGAAAGATATTTTTGTTAGTTTGATTTTTTAAAACCAATTTAGGATTTTTTTTCATTAAGAAATTAGTTCTTTAAGGTTATAAGTGTTTTTCTTATGTTTTTATGTGGAAATAGGTTAAAATTTAGGTTTTGAAATGAAAAAAAAAAGATTGCATAACTCAATTTTCAGTCACCTTTACAGTGGTTGAAACATGGCATGGAAATAATGTGTCATATACTTTTTTTTTTCAAAGAAAAAATAGGCAGACATGGAAGCTAATTTTAAAAGGCTTAGGCTCATTGGGCCATTAAGTCTAAACTATTTTTTTTAATAAATTTCTAATAATAAATATTTACTTTATTAAAAATTAAATAATATAAGATGTGTGTGTATGTGAGTGTGTGTGTGTATGTATTAAGTTGTGAGTCTCAACTCAAATCCTAAACTAATTTTTAAAGAGCCAATGTTAGCACATACACCATAATAAAGTACTACAACCTTTAATGAATCAGTATAATGTCTAGTTTTTTCATCAATAACTATATAAATATGGTGCAACCTTATTAATACAATGACAACTTTTCTTGCCAATCATTTACATCCGCTAACCCTTTTGTTTGGTGCTTACACAATTGTTCTCATCGTTACTCTATACAAGTATCTGCAACTTCTCACTCCATAATATGATTTTATGTGATGAGATGTATAAATATCTCAAGTCACAAGGTAACTAGGTAGTCCATAACACAATACCAAATACAATCATATAATTTCCAAACATATGCTCTCTTAATCTTTGACTTTCTTGGTTGTATATTATTTCTCTTATCTAATTTATTGATCTAAATATCAAAAGATTCACTATTTTGATAGAAAATTTGTTCTTGTAGGAGAGTATAGAACAACCAAATCCAAATATTTCATTGCAATATGCAATCGTAAAAAGCTTAAATCTAATATAAAATTTCAATCTAAATTTGAAATGAGATTCATCATGAACTCGACTGGTGACCCATTAAAAATTGAAGAAGGGTTCTTATGGCATTGAAACTTCAATTCAATCTTATAAATTCTTGTCGTGTTCTCTCACCATCAATACACCTAAATAGAGTTATAACAAGAATTTTTTATTGTAGCCAAGCAATATATTATAAGTTAATATTCTTTATTCAATATTTCTGTGTTTTGAAAGAGCCTAAACCTATAATAAGATGATAACTCAATTGAACATAAATTTGATAAGCTGTTAAATTTAATATACTTAAGTTCAGTTAGCTAGCTCAAATTATTATAAATTTGACGAGTTAATGACTAATATACTTTTTAGACTAAAAAAAATGAAATATTGATAAATAGACAACCATGTTGTTTACTATCAATTTTGTACTTCCTAGACAGACTAAGTAAAAGGAAATATTAACAATAATATTTAATTAACTTGTATTCATATATCAAATAACCTTATTCCATGTATCAACATGCATGATGCATGTAGTTTCATATGATATGGCTTCTAATAAATAAATAAAAAAAAAAAAAACCTTGATGAAAGCCAATTGCTCCATGTTTTATGAGCTCAGAATCCACTGATTCTCCTTTCAAGTGGGACAATGGGATCGTCATCTCTGTCTGATAAGTTAGCATTAGCTTTAAACTTTTAATTCGTTTTTTTTATTTTTATAGATTTAAAACAAGCCTAATTGCAGCAAATGAGTATGCTTATTCGAAATTCAAACCCTGGATGGCTCCCCCAGGAACACAGGCGTTATTTTATCAACTTTTTTTTTTAATAATTTAATACTATCCACGTGATATTATAAAAACTCATTTGAAAATCAGATTTTAAAGACCATGCTGCCTCTAAAAAACCTGTTGGACTTCAAATCTCAGTCTAAAGTGTGGTAGAAAAAGTTTACAAAACCTAAAGCAGATGTTGCCCTAGCTTTAGCGGCTAGTAATCAAGTAGGTTAGCACACGAACTGAATTGTTATTCCCAGATTTCATATTAGTAACGGTTACTACTTGCTAGAGCTCCGTTATGCCCTGGACACATGTCGAAGATGAAAAGTTACAGGTGACCGTTTGGTGATTTTGAGAACAAGAGGGGTGAAATCTTGATTTTTGATAGTTACGAATTATTAAAGTAAAGAACTTTATTCCATTGCATATGGGTGTTCGCATGATTTTGAGGCAGAGGGAATCAGTCAGCTTTTCCCCGTAAGGAGGACCATTATGGCGTAATTAGTGAGTGCCCTGTTCATGATGCGTCGCAGCACTTAGGCCAAGAAATTCACCTTGGGATGGCAATAAGGCAAGCTAAGGCTCTTGATGAGCCATCCACACCGTCCATCTGCACTTGTATCTGATCATTGTTTAGCTATAACCCCGTAAGCAGCAGACAACTATTATTTTACCAGGACGATTTGTGAACGGCCACGTTTGTTTATTGGTTACAGAGTTTCTGAATATGTAATTGTTTGTTAAAGTTTTTTATTTAAAAATATATTAAAATTATTGTTTTACTTTAAAAAAATTATTTTTTATATTAACACATAGAAATAATCTTAAAATATAAAAAATTAATTTTTAAAATTTTTTAAAATGATATTTGAAATGCAATTTCAAATAAACTTACGTAGTCTTCTATTATATTCTAAAATAATAATTATAAAGTATTATGCAAAAAAAATGAATTCGTTGCTAACTAACCAAGCCACGCTTGAAAGTTTTTATTAGAATATAATTTGTGTGTTTGTAAATGTAATTGAAATTGTATTTTTTTTAATTTGATTTTTTTAAAATTATTTTTTTTATTTTTGAATTATTTTAATGTACTAATATTAAAAATATTTTTTAAAAATAATATTATTTTAATATATTTTTAAATAAAAAATAATTAAAAAAAGAAGAAGCTTTGATTAACTTTGAATTCTAGCGTCTGGTATCTCTCTGTGTAAATTCTGTGCCTCGTGCGTATCAAATTTTAATTAATATGTGTGCTAAGGCGTTCTATCCATGTTTTTGAAGTTTTTGCTGATGTAATAACCTAACAGAAACTGTAAATCAATATTTAATATTGATGATTTTCTTGTGCAGGCCATCCACTTTCCCCAAACTGCTGAAGGACTGATCTAACCTACTGGACAAAGAGAACAGAACCCTTGTAGTAAACTAACATGAGGGGCCCATGTCTCTTTCTTCTTCAACTGATCCAAGTATCTCCCTCATGCAATGAACGGTCAGATTCCCATCATGAACACTGTCATGCCCGGGGCTATTAGTTTGCTATAAATCACAGTTTGCACATGCATATCAAAGACTCCATAAACACCAAAATCTAGAACTACATCTCCTACAAAAGGAAGCTTCTCCTCATGTGACAAAAGAGCTCAAGCTTCAGTATTCTATCGCCCTCCAATGGCTAAACCAAAAATCTCCAGAAAACCCACCGTGGAAGTCAACCAGAATCAAAACCAAGAGCCCCTGAAAACAGAAAAACCACCTTCATGGTTTGTTGTGAGAGGCCTTTTTGGCTGCAAGTATATCCAAACACAGCAGCAGCAGCGGGAACAAAAGCAACAGAAGCAACCACAGCATCGAAAGCAAGATCAGCAGCAGCAATCAAAGAAGGAGAAAAAACATAACCAGCATCAAGACCAGTCGCTGGAGGAAACAAGCAAGAAATGCAAGAAAATGAAGTGTTCAGGCTCAATATGCAGCAACTCAAAGGTCATGCACAGGCCTGAAACAGCTTCCATTGAAGTCCAAAGGAAAAGGGCTTCAATGGGCTCAGCTGGTAAAAATGTTTCAAGCAGATCCATGAAAGGTCCTTTAAATGAAATCAATGGGGTTGTTCCCTCAACTAACTCTTCACTTTCTGCATCTTCTAATTTCTCCAGCAGTAATGTTAGTTCTTTCAGAGGAATGCCATTCAGTAGATTCTCTGGTTGCTATGAATGTAGAATGGTAGTGGATCCTGTTCTTGGAATTGCTAGAGACCATTCTTTGAGGGGTAGCATTTGTTCTTGCCCTGAATGTGGTGAGATTTTCATGAAAGCTGAAAATCTGGAGCTTCATCGGGCTGTTAGACATGCAGGTATCACCATCTCCTTCAACTCTTAATACATGTTCATCCAACTACCATTTAATCATTATTTTCACTTTCAGTTATCTATTAGTTTATTTGTGGTTCATGATATTGTTTATTGAAAAGGAACTTATTTTTCATTCATTATTCCAATATATTTTGGTTGCTCATGAGTTAATTACTCCGTTTATTTCAATGCATTGTTTTAAACTAATTTCAAAATTCTCAATACCCACCACACACATATCCATGCATGTGCACCATTACCATCTCAAATCCTTAACTCCCTAATTTTGGAATCAAATTTCAGTATCTGAACTGAGTTCAGAGGACACAAGCAAGAACATAGTAGAAATCATTTTTCAATCAAGCTGGCTAAAGAAACAAGCCCCCGTTTGCAAAATAGATCGCATCCTCAAAGTCCATAATACCCAAAGAACCATTTCCAAGTTTGAAGAGTACAGAGACTCCATCAAAGCCAAGGCCACCAAGCTTCCCAAGAAACAGCCACGTTGCATAGCAGACGGCAATGAGCTCCTCAGGTTTCACTGCACCACTTTTGCGTGCTCACTGGGCCTAAATGGCTCTTCAAATTTGTGCAATTCAGTTCCACACTGTAATGTATGTAGCATTATCAAGAATGGCTTCAAAGAATCCACCACTCGAGATGACAATGGGCGTGGGATTTTGACTACAGCGACAAGTGGAAAGGCACATGACAAAGCTACAATATCAGAGGACGGCAATGGTGAAAGTGAAAAGAGGGCAATGCTGGTTTGCAGGGTGATTGCTGGCAGGGTTAAGAAGAGCATGGAGGGAAATGCTGAGGATTATGACTCAGTAGCAACTGGCATGGAGGTTTACTCTAATTTAGACGAGTTGTATGTATCTAATCCTAGGGCCATTTTGCCTTGTTTCGTTGTTATCTACAGAGGGTTTTAGTATGGCCTAACTCGTTGCTACTACCTTGTATTCAATTAATTAGGTTAATGTTTCCTGTTTTGTTCACTTGATTCTCTTGATAAACATATTTAGTTTCGGTGGGATTTCGCTTTGGGGCTTTGGTCAACTATGAACAATAAATTTTGTAAGGCAGAACTTGGACGTAGCTCTCCATACAGGGCATTAAATGTACATTGGACTTGTGCACTGTCTCGGTGTCTCCTCCTCTCCAATCGAGAAGTTGTGTAATCTAAGCAAAACAGTAGCCTTTTTATTTTTGTTTAATCATACCAAGTTCGAAAGTGATGGGCGATCAAATTCTCGGAAAGTATGCACTCATGTTTTGAGATGTAACGACGGAGTTCCAGCGTTAAACTTCCCCACCAACCTAATAGTTTACAGAGGGTTTAACCATTCGAGTGACATTATTATCGAATCTATGGACACAGAACACTAATTTGGAGGACAAATTCATAACCTATGACTTGAGATTCCAGTTCCACTAGCTCATGAAGCTGCAAGACCTGCTTTGTTGTCCAACGCTCCGCGTGAAAATGAACTTCAATATCTACTGTAGTTCAAAGGCCCAAATTTTTCAAAATCCTTTTTGATAAAACAATATTATATTTATCATAATTGGTTCAATAAAGTAGTTCACAAAGGAAAAAAAAGCCTCTGAAGCATGCACCCCTATTCGATCTCACCAAAGCTTTGCTATCCATTAAACAGCCAAATGAGGGTAGACGAAGGAGAGATGTATGCTACATTGTTACCCCCTAAATGTCATCGCAAATTTTCCACCTTTTGACTTTACGTACGTGTAAGGATGAATACTAGGTTTTTATGAAATAACAGAGTTTAAAAAATTAATAAAATAACTAGTTTGCATTACTTTTATAACTTATAGTTATTTAAAATAGCTGATATCCTTAAATATATAAGGTGCATAGGAGTGAAAAGAAACAAGAACAAAAAAGAAAAATCATGAAGATATATAGAAGCTTTAATTATAACATTATTAATATCATAATAAAAATATCTTGATGAGATAAATTTAATAATACTAAAAAAATTATCAATAATAACTAGACTTAGTAACATTTGTCATTTAAAGATGAAGGGTGAATCATTATTTTTAGTAATAAATTTGACCCATTCAAATCATGATTGATAATATTTTTTGATGTTATTGACTTCATTTCATCAAGATTTTTTAAATATATTAGTGATATTGTAATTAGAATTTCAAAGTGTTTTCAATGTTTTTCCTTCTTTTTTTACTCTCTTTTCTTTCCTATACATTTAATATTTTTTAAATTGTAACAAGTTATAAAAGAAACATGTTTTTTAATGGTAAAATAAATAAATTATGTTATTTAATAAATTATTTTTTTAATTGTGATATTTCATAAATACTTCTAAAAAAATATGCCAAGTTTTTTTTTAAAAAAACAACAATGAATTCTTGTGGCGTGATTTAAGTGGGCAGGAATTGTTATGGAGTAAAGATTTGCACGTCACCACCAGACATCACCAGGGTGAAGAGTGAGCTGATATGCTCGGTTGGTTCCCCTATGAGCTAATTGTAGACTGACTGCCTATGAACCAAAAAGGTCAGTGGGTCAGGCCACCCATGTCCTATATGGTACAGCGTGCTCTAGCATTTGTTCTGTGGCCTTGTTTTGTAGCCTGCATGAGATCTTGATTTTCGCCACATTTCTATTCTTGATTTACTATATTTATTGACTCTTGTTTTGTACTCATTGCCTTATGATTTCGATTTTCTTGATTTCCGCTAAAAAAACAAGAGGCAAAGCACCCTAGTATGGGCTTGTCAATCACTTGCATTACTATATTTAAAAATAGCTTCCACTACCGAGAGATTTTGAAAACGGAGATGGACGCTATTTATCGTGGCACCAGGCCATGGAATGTACTGGCAGTCTATGTGAGGCCAAGTGATAGACTTTAATGGCTCGGGATTTGCTAGTTGATGTTTTGGCGCCACCAATTTAATGGATGGGCCCAGAGGAGGCGTGGTCGCTGTACTCTTACAGTCATCGGAAACACTAAAAAGAGAGGCCGACAGGCGTACACGGGCACAATCATAATGTACATTCTGTGGAGAGGGAGTGAAATGATTGAAGACGTCAACATGGCATGAAAAGGAGTACTCTTCAAGACAGCCAACCTGTACAGATTTGGAATAATGCCTTGCAGAGCAAAGCATTGCCTTTTCAAGGCAGTGCCCTTTCCTTTAATAATGACAAGTATTTTCTTAAAAAAATAGCATGGTTTACTAAAAATTAGGTTAAAACAATATTTAAAAAATAATACAATTTAAATACAACTGTATTTGAAAATATGATTTTTATACATAATTGTTACTTAGAATAACACTCGCTTCTAAAAAACTCAACTATTATATTAGAGCTCACAAGACACTCAACTTGTTAGCATCTTGTGCCGGTGATTGTATTTGTGTTTGTGCAGCAAAGATCTAATAAAGAGAAAAGATAAAGATGGTGAGGTGAGAAAGAAAAGGAGATATATTTTATAGTGTCATATGAATGTATAGAGTTTAGGGTTATAAATGGATGATTAAGAGTATAAAAAGACTCGCTTTTGATTTGATTTTAAAAAAATAATTTATAATAAAATAAAAAAATTACTAGAGTAAAAAAAAAGGAAAGGAAGTTGAATAAAAAATCAAATAAATAGACTCATTTAATTTTAAAATGAATAGCAAGTCGATAGAAATTACCAATCATGATTATGAATTAGAGAGATAAAATGGATAAAAAGAATTACGCAAATCAAAATAATAAGGATAAAGATGCACTATATCTTAGATGCATTCAATACACAATCATGACATGGGTTAAAACCCAAAGAAACTAGAGGTTAAAAGTGTATGAGCAAGCAAGGGAAGATATTATAAGACTAAAAATACCAAGAAAGGTGCAACTATGCATTAAATATCAAAGGTTTGTGAGAGAAAAATTAACATAATATTTTCAATTTAAAAGCACATAAAAAATAATCCCTCTAAAAAACTCTATTCCACAAGAAGTATCAATAAATAATCGAATAATGTAATAAAAATCTTGAATATGATGAAAAGACATATCAAACAATGATATATATTTAAGAGAAAGCCAAAACAAATTAAATATAAAGATTGTATATATGATAATTGGGGATGAAATCATAGAAAAATGTTTTAATGTCTAAAGCATTAAAAGAAAAAAATTGGATGAAAAGGCAAAGTAACCAAAAAAATCAAAAAGCTTCTACAATCTAGATGACATGAGACATTCATGTTAGTTGTAATGTCTTGCTATAATTTTATTGTATAAGTAACTGCTTGATTTAGAGAGTTGAACTAATAAGAAATAGTTGTACATAGTTACCTTTTTTAGAGAAATTGAAATTATGATATAAAATGATTTTATGTTGTAAATATTAATGGGAAGAGATCCTCAATTGAGAGGTATTTGGATCATTTTGGCATGGTTTGAGAGTTGGAATTCTAACTTATATACTTAATTCTCTAAATAAGTGTTTCTTTTTTCTTTTTTATTTTAGGTCGAGTTAAGAGATTTTTTTTTGTTAGTTTCTTTCTTGAGACTCCTTCTTGATATGATAATGTTCGCAATTTCTAAGTGTAAAAAGCTTCTTCTTTTTTTGTTGGACATTGTAACGATACAATTGGTTATTTTAGAAGTTTTCATTCTTGGTAATTTAAAGTCCTTTTAAATTAAGAGGGTTTTTTATAGTAGTTTCATTATTTTTTTTAAATTTATCATGTTAAAAATTAATCCAATTAAGAGTTTCAATTCAAGATGTTTGTGGGGCAAAGAAGTATAGTCACTTAAATAGACTGTCTATTGCTCTCACTGATTTTAGAGAGATTGTTTTTAAAGAGAGCAAGAATATCCATGATATCTCTTGGTTACTAGGTTCTATTAAACCATATATGGTAAATAATATTTTTTTTCATTCATTACTAATATCGAGATGTGGGCTTATCTTAGAAATATTTATTCTCAAAAGTTTCAATTGGAGTTGGTAATCAGTAATTATCATCACTATAATCTTTCTATTGAACAATTTTTTCATAACCCAATTTTCATCCTTATTTCTAAAATATTTTTAAAAAATATGTTTTTTTCAACCATTCATGTACCCATTCCATGATTTTTTTACTATTTTTCTCTTGTTGATATCTTTTTGAAAAAGAACACCAAAAAATGGGAAGAGTAAAAATTAAAAAAAAAATTGATGGATGAAATGCAAAAAAAAAGAGAGAGACCATATTAAATTTTGGTTACCTGCTCTCTAAGTAATTAGGTAAAAAAAATTGATTGTAAATAGAAAAGAAATTTTGAGTAAAAGGGAAAAAATGGGTACAAAAAACATAGCCACCTTGGTAAAAAAAAGCCACAATAATTTTGGAGAGAAAAGGATAATGTGAAAGAGAGAAGAAAGTATTCAGAAGGAGAGAGAAAGAGAAGGAAAAATAGGAAAAAAATTAAAAAAGCAAGAAAAGTAAAAGCCTCACACTATCTCTCTTGTACAAACTCAACTTATACCACCATATCTTCATCATTCTTTGTCGAATCCCAGCCACCATCTCAGTCATAAGTCACTAACCAATTATTATATCATTAACTATATTTCATTTCTTCTCTCTCCCTACCTATTCAACAACAACACCATCATTGATAGCATTCACCTTTTTTTTTTCATCGCATTTAGACTAAACTACAACAAATAAGATCAATAGCCGAAATTGAAGCCTTTGCTAGATATAATAGTGAAGAAGGAAGGAGAAAAAAGAGATAAATTGAGAGAGAATAAATAAAGAAGAAAGAAATAAAATCAAAAGAGTAAATAACAATGTTTAGTCCTTCAACTTGGCTTCACTCTAAAAACCATGACATTTGAGATGGTTAATAAGGCATATACTACACACAATAAATAAGATCTAAGTTATATACTCATTGTTATAGTTACAAAGAGTTCGGATATATTGTAAATCATTAAAGCAAAAAAAAAAAAACTATATCATTATTGGAGAAAAAAATGGCATATCACTAAACATTGTAGAGTGTGACTTCAAAACCAACACACTTTAGCCCTCTTTAATGGTATCCAATCTAATTTCATAGCTACCTTTGTCTATCTTTAGGTGTTAACCCTTCATAAAAATATGAAACCAATCTCCGTGTTTCAAAACCATGATGAGGGAAAGTACTAAGCAAGTCTCGATACCTATTCCAATATTAGTAAAATGTTTCTCCTGGTTTTTGAGTGAAAGTGGTGATTTGTCTTTTGAAAGAGTTTGTTCTGTGAGATAGGAAAAACTTCTTTAAAAAATGTTGTTACATTTCATCCCAAGCACGAGTGGATCCTGGTCTCAAATTGTATAGCCATATTTTAGCTTTATCTTTTAATGAAAAAGGAAAAAGATTTAATATGATGGTGTTCATGCTACAATTTAAATTATTATATGTGTTGCAGACCTCCTCAAATTCCCTTAAATGCAAGTATGGATTTTCCAATTCTAAGCCATGAAAAGAAGGTAAAAGTTGAATAATGCCCGACTTAAAATTAAAATGAGATGCATCGAGAGGAAAAACTATGAATGATGGTGCACTTTTTCTTGTGGGATTCATGTGGTCTAGCACGGTTATTCTTATTATTCTCATTATGAAGTGATTGATTATCTTTTTCGGTTATATTTTCTAAAAATGATGAGGATACCCTACAAAGTCTACCACTTGATGTACGTGACTACATTTTCATGCATGTGTAGAAATAGAATAAAAGGAAAAAGAAAACAAAAAAAGAAGAAACAAGAGAAAAAAAACAAAGTTATATATAAGAAAAATGAAAAGAAAAAATAAAATAAATATTATAATTTATACAAAATTTACCTCCCCAGCAACGACGCCAAAAACTTGACACGACTAAAAGATTGATGTCTTCTGCCAAGTGTAGGAGTGTCGAAGTAATAAATAACCCGGCAAGACCGGGATCGAACCATAAGGAGGTTATTGTACAAATTATAAATAACAATAATACAACAATAATAACAACAATAATAATAATAAAAACAACAATAATACCAATAATACTAGTAGTAGTAGTAGTAGTAATAACAATAATAAAGAAAAAGAAGAAAAAGAAAAAAAAAAGTTGATGAGAACTTTGAGATGGAATATTAACGTAAAGATTTAACAACGATAACAATAAATATCAAGGTTAGAGGATCCACTAATGATATGTCAAGCAAGTATAGTATAAACTCTTATTAATCAATTGAAAACCACACATAAAGGAGGTTCCAATCAGATTATAGATTGTTAACATGATTACATTAGTCATCTTATTCGATTAATGCTAATACTTGTAAATTTCATCAAGCATTCATGATTATAACTTATGTTAACAACTAATCAAGTTCCTTTCATAACTCAGGTGTCGGTTATACTATACAGTATGGGTTATGAAAGTGCCAAGTATTTGTTGTACCAAGTGTTATACGACATAAATCAAGATTAGTCATTTAACAAGCAAAGTGTTAAAGAGTGAACAAGATAACAAATATAAAATATGTTAGTATCAAACATTAAAGTCCATATTAAGTTTACACTATACTTATTCTTACACCATTAGTGTAACCTTTTCACCTTGACATAATAAACTTAGCTAGACATAATAAAATAAAGAAACATAAATAAACAAAATAAGAGCATAAATAAGATAAGAGTTAACTAAGTAAAGAAAATAAAA
This sequence comes from Populus pruinosa, assembly GCA_026413675.1. Taxonomy (NCBI): domain Eukaryota; kingdom Viridiplantae; phylum Streptophyta; class Magnoliopsida; order Malpighiales; family Salicaceae; genus Populus; species Populus pruinosa. The sequence continues at coordinate 23,707,172 of CM048596.1, forward strand.
TGAAAGGTATAAACTTGATATTAATGAAAACAAAGCATAAACATTACAAAAAATACAAAGAGAGAAAACAAGAGTATGATCTTGATCTGGACACCAAGATGCCTAAATGCATGGCAAATGCCTCCTTTTATAGGCCAAAATTAGGAACTATTGATTTGATGACTAATTGATGAGTGGGTGACCAACTCTTGACTTGGTGATAATCTTTATCTTCGCTTGTCTGCCCAAAACATCATTGATAACGTCAAAATTGGAGCCACTTAAAAACATGAAAGTTGTAGGAAATTATCTTAGCTTTCTTGTGTAATAAATTCAGCTCATTTCAACTTTTAGAACTCCAGATATGGCCAAAATACTGAACAGTGCTCAGGCTGGAGGACAGATTCGGGCTTCTTTATTGTTGCTATAATTTGTACTTAAAAATGATCTTTTTAGATCTTGGGCTCTATATGAAAGTTGTAGGCCTATGTCTTACCTTTCCATCCATAGAAAGTATACCTAAATCTGAGATCTATAGCTCCATATATGACCCAATTACCAAACAGTGTTCCGGTTTGGATTGCATCGACATCTCTTTTCTAAGTTTGGTCATCTCTTTATCCCTTCAATTTCAATTCTTAAATTCATCAATCAATCCTTTTATTTATGTTATAGGTCTGCATTTAAAATGAATATTTACCACAAATTAAAGGTATCTTATATTATTAGATATATTATTATAAAACATGTTTTGGTTAAGGAGTTATTGATACTTCAAGTGCAAAATGATGATATAAAACCTTGATAAAAATGCACTTTTAAGTACTAATCAATAATCACACCTAAAATATTGTTTCTTGCATTGATGGTATCAAATGTTTTATCTACAAATGGTTTTGCACCATAATCAGCTTGTTTGATGGCTCTTGAGAATTGACATGAATATGGACTTGATTATAAAAAAGAAATTTATATTTGTGGATAAGATGACTATTATTCACACTATTATAGCTTTTACTGTCATAAAATGGTGGTCACTCAAATAGATGGCTGTGAAGAATGCATTTCTGTATGGAAATATCAAAAAGTGAATAAATAACTCCTTTACCCAGTATGTTCACTCATTTTTATTTTAAGATTTATCTCTTAAAGCAATCTATATATGGATGGAAGTAAGAACAATACACTTGGTTTGAGAAGTTTTATTTTACCATTCTTGATTTTAACTTTATTTAGAATTAGTTTCATTCCTATTTCATACTTTGAATGAATACCAATGGTCCTGTTATGCTTCTTGTATATATGGATGATATTGTTATTATAGAATTTAACTTTTTGTTGATTTAGCAAATATAAACACATCTCAACATTTCTATTCATATGAAATATCTTAGTCTCATGCAATATGTTTTTGGTCTTAAGCATCGTTGTCTGACTGGCACACTTCAACAGCAACATAAGTATACTCAAGACCTTGCCATCTTAGTTGATCTTCATTCCAGTAACTCGACCTTTATACCAATAAAAGTTAACTTGAAGTTATAAAAAAATGATGGCATGTTATTTTATGATCCTTTCTAATATATGCAGCCAGTATATAGTTTAAATTATTTGACAATTGCTTTGCTTGATATTTCTTTTGTTGTATAGTAGGTTAGCTAGTTTATAGATGCTCCTTATTATTCTCACTTGGTCGTTTATACAATGTATTCTTCAATATCTCAAGATAATCCTAGTCACAAGTAATTATTTACTACAAGGACATCTTTAAAGTTGATGAGTTTTAGTGATGAAGATTGAGTTAGTTGTCCTTGTACACATCGTTCAGTTATTAGTTGATGTATATTTCCTGGTAAGCTTTTATTTCTTAGAAGTGTAAGAAATAGTATCAAGTCTTTAAGTCTTTAATCAATTTTGAATATCATACTATATCATTCATTTTTTCTGAGATTGTTTGGGTTAGGGATATGTTTGGTAAAGTTCATATTTTTTAGCTTAATGTTACTCTCTTTCATGCTAATAACACTAGTGTTATTCCAATTATATTAATCCAGTCTTTCATGAGTGATCAAAACACATTAAAGTAGATTTTCATTCTATTTATGAAGCATTTGGTCAACATGTGATTATTCTCCCTTATATTTCCATTGAGTTTTAGATGATTAACATGTTTATTAAGACTCTATCTTGTCACCGACATTAATTCATGATTAACAAATTGATGTTTTGTTTCATGATCCAACAACATCAATTATTAAATATGTTGGAAATGAAGTTTTATTTATTTATAAAGTTATCTCGATCTCGTGGCCTAAGTAGCAAGTTTAACAAGTTAGCTGGCATTGCGTTGGGTTTTTTTTTAATTAATTTTTTTATTTCATTCTTTAGAAGTGATTGAAAATTAAGTTTTATAATATTTTTATTTATTTTATATGAAGTTATCTCAATTTCATGATCCAAGTTATGAATTTGACAGGTTAACTTCAATTGACTTGGATAGTGTTTTTATCTTTTTTTTTTAATTTAGTTTTTTTAAAAATTTCTTCTTGCAATATTGGGTTGATTATAAATTTATCTTCATAATTTATTTTTATTTTTATAGAATTATCATAATCTTATAACCTAAATCCTGATTCATAGATTTGACATGTTAATTTAAATTAATTTAATATATTAAAGTTTTAATATTAAAAAAAAATCATTAATATACATCATACTTGATTATTATTATTTTTTAATTGGACCATGTTATGGACACAGAATTCTCACTCTTTTTACATACCCGCCACAAAACACAACACCAGACAATAATCTAGTTTGTTATATAGGATTGTCCACGTGAAACATTGCAGAATCTACCGAAATTACTATGCTGAATAGAGATAAGACGAGAGAAAAGAAAGCTGTTGTCCACTGTTCAAAACATCTCATAAATTTGAATTTCGCCGAAGAAGAATTCATTCAAATCCTTTTCTTTTTCTTTGAAATTTTCTAATATCAAAGACGTTAACAAATGCATTTTACCAATAGAAGAAATATAAATAGCCAATAACAAATATAAAATTTATGATAGTTGACGCCTAATTTTCATAAAACAATAAAAATAATCTAAAACTGAGACGATAAAATTTATGATAGTTGACGCCTAATTTTCATAAAACAATAAAAATAATCTAAAACTGAGACGATATTTAGAGTCCAGGAGGTGGGGAGCTCAACTAGAGCCAGCCAGTTGAATAGAGCTAGCAAGTCAATCTCTATGTTATAACAACAACCAAGCCCCAATTCCACATTTTTGGGATCGGCTATACGAATGTTTCTGTACCATTTGTTGCGATCATACCCCCAAATGCCATGCTCACACTTTGCATGATGAAGATCGGAGGCAGCCAAAAACCAAACATTCACTTGTTGCAGCCAACAAGAAACTGGATGCTGAAAAAACTCAAACCAATGTAGAGAATGCTTGGATGCAATCTTGCGCAAAATGTATAATATCAGAATTCCTCAAATGATCAAAATCGGAATCCACACATCTCCCAATGGCAGCTGTAAGTGCTATCTGCTTTTGAATATAACAATCCATGAGAAGAGGCTGAATTGCTGAAAGAACCGCTGAAGAAAACACCCCAATAAAAGTATTGATTGATTACTGTACATGATAGGAACACTAATCGAGTCTGGAATCTGTTCATCTTGGGGGTTCAAGAGCATTAAGAGTATGGTTTAGCCCAAGTGAGGAGTCGTGTGATTGGAGACAGTCACATTCTGGCAAGGGGAATGCGTAGATTGAATTTTTTCTGTTGAATTTTCTGACTCGTGGAATCATCATTCCCTTGCGATCGCTTTCAAGGAGCATTGCATCCATATCATCCTTGAAGTCCTTCCAGCTGCAAATCCAATGAGTAAACATCTCATCATCAACTACAGACAGCATGTTTTTTTTCTGTATTGGGCCTTTGTCAAATCCTAAAGCTCAGTAGTATCTTGCACTCTAGTTTTTAACTTGTACATAAAGCAAAACCACTTTACCTGCAGTCTTCCCTGGTTAATGAAAAACCTTAAAACAATATATCCTCTTATCTAAAATGGTTTAACAATTGATGTTTACTATGTTTGTGATAAAATACTGGAGAAATACAAACTCGGGAGAATTTTCCAAAGTTCAAAATATACAGACTACCATTTGATAGAACATGCCAAACTTCTAAGTGGCACGCAAGACATTATTCAGTCAGTGTTTTCCACTGTAACTGCTATCTATCAAGTCATCAACAGATAATCAAAGATAGAAGCAAATTGCAAGTCCAAAATTCTCAACGTTGTAGTTCCAAGTAGCACAAGTATATTAACAAAGAGGAATGGATGCAGTTGACAGAAAAAATACCTGATTGTCATGTTTTCTAGTAGACCAACAAGCATGCGTTTATCGGGTTTAATGGTCTTCGCATGCCCGTTAAAAAGGAATCTACGGTGACCCATCAGAAAATGTGGGAAGTTTCCTCCTTGAGTTGTCACGAAAACCTCACTGAACAAACACAGAGTGTAGTCCAAAGCTGCTAGCCTTGAAGAATAGCCCTTCAATAAGAGAAAACAAGGAATTTGAGCAAGTTAGAAGAATAAGCTTTTGGGTCTATTTGGAAAATAAGCACAAGCATAGCAGTCAAGACTTGTTCAGCTTTATGCATGGGTTTGTTTATATTCGAGTCAAGTAGCTCAAAAAGATAAACTCACTAACTCAAAACCAATATAGCAATCTAGACATTCAGCAGTTTATTCAATTCAATTAATCCATAGACACTCCAAAATCCTATTGAACTAACAGAAACTTTAAAAATAGAGTTAATTATAACTTGATCCCTGTAGTTTATCAAAACTAATTAACTAGTCCATGAAGTATCAGATATAATTGAAAAGTCCCTTACCCAGCATCAACCATTCTCAATTTAATAGTTTCTTGTTCCAAAAATGCTTTCTTTCCAAATCAAAATTTCTCATCTTACCTGCATATCTTTTTTCTCTTTTGTTAAGAAAGTAAAAGAACAAAATGAATTGGAAAAGAATTAGTGATTGATGAAATACTTGAGAAATTATAATGAAGGAAACATAACATTTGGAACAGAGTTATCAGATCTTGCTCAAAATCCACAGTCAAATAAATATGCCTTTCAAATTTTCTGTCACAAGCTCAGGTAAAACATGAGCTGTAAGTGAAGCAGGAGCAGTAAAGTGGCGCCTGTTTTAGACTTGTATGGTTTGGTTAAACTTTAGTATGTTAGTAAATTTGAAAAAACATCCTGGATTCTGATCCAACAATTTCCTTTAAGCATACAATGCAAGAGAGGAATAGTGAGTACTTGGATTTACCTGAAATGGAGCAAGCTCGTCAGAGGTTGCAAGAGATTCCTTGGTGTAAAGAAGGGGAAACATCTTCAATAAAGGAGCTAAATTTTGTTCTGCTTTGTAAAGTTTCCCTGAGGCTAAATAAATTGAAGTGTTGTTATCGAATCCCATGCCACGCAGCATCATCCCAACCTATGCTGACAGCAAAAACATTGTGTACAAAAGAGTTATTACTGGCAAATTAGATCAGCAGGGATGAAAACCAATAAGGTGATTTACAAGATGGTGCACCAACCATACCAAATTTAATCAAGAGTTATTTGCAATTAGTTAGCGTTCCATAATTGAAACTGTTAGAATTTCGTTTTGTTTTGTTTTATAGCCAATGCAACAAAATCTTTATTTTCAGTTTTAAAACAGTAATGAACATCTTGCATGGCACAAAACAAACCAAGAGAACGTAGATGTACAAGGAACTTAGAGAAAAGCTGTTGTGCACTCTTCATGGCCATTCTCTTTAATGTAAGATGCTATAAGAGCAAATAGAAGGTCATGAAAATTTGTCTTAAGGCTGCAAGTAAATCACAATAGCAGCCATTTTATGATAGGATGAGCTCAAATGAAAATGCAAGAAGTCAGAATAGCAAGAAAAGAGGTACATGAAAGAGATACCTCCAAGGGGGTCAGAGGGCATTTTCCATCAATACGATTACGACCAGCTACAAAGTCAAGATCTTTTTTTTTAAACTTCCCTTTCCACCCTTTTTCACGAAATGAATCCATTTCAAACTTTTCAGCATCTCCTCCATCATACAAACAGCATGAGAAGGCCACCATGTCCTAAAAGATGAACAGGGATATCTTCGGAGTTATGTGAAATCTGATCCTCAACATTTCAACATAAAACAGATAGAATAGAATAATAAATGAGCTTTAGTACCTCTTCAAATCGAAGGTGAACAGAAACATATTTTCCACCAGTCATTGAGCTCCTCTCAATCATTCGGTTTAGTAATTTCTGTGCTAGTGTTGTTATAGGAGAAGAGAACCTCAATGCTCTATAATTTGTTATGCACCTGAGCAATTGAATATGAGATGGGACATTCATTGCCAGTCTATTGGCAAAGGGTGCAATGCGGATGACCCTGCTTTGAACAAGCAAATAGTAAAAAAAGAGCTAGAAGTATGTTTCAACAGATATCAGGTTAGAAGGTAGTGAACACAGAAAATATGATAGCTGGGACAAATTAGCAACTAGCAGATGGATCATTTTCTTACAAACAGATGCATTCTAATTGAGTAAACAGATAAAATGATAAGAAAGATAGAAGAAGAAAGAATGCTTCATCACATACCCTTGCTCCTGCAGGACAGGATAAACTTTTCCTAAATAATGTTTAGCAGGAGCCCATGCTTCAACACGGAGGTGTGGAATATTAGTAATATTGTGGTCATATCTTGATATCAATTCATTAGGCAACTCTTTAACCACTTTCACATAACCCTCAAGAGTGGCTATAAAATGATCTTCATCATAGATGTCTCTGAACTCGCTGTAAAACAAATGAATCTTTAGCTATAACTGATTTGGTGCGGAAAGATTCAGTTTCAAAAGAAAAGCATAGAAAGCAAGGGAATGCAGGGGTGGAACTCACTGTTTCACCTATAAGCTTGCACTTATAGCAAGTGTAATTTTAGCAAGTTTCCGAATACAAACAGTGGGGCACTCACCACTGTTGGGTGTGCCATTTGAATCAAGAACTTAAATTTACTTCCAAAAGGAGGGTGGTTTTGATTACACACGCATGCCAATAGGGGGTTCATCCACAAACTAAAAGAAATAAAATACCAAAAAAGGTATTGCCTGAAAAGTTAAAGCAGCATGGTGGGTTGATGGAGTGATATTTTAATGCAGCACGTGAACTGCTAATGCAAGCACCCACCACCGCCATCTCAAATTTAAAAGACAATAAATATGACAAAATCAGTATTTGATCGTGTCTTTAAGATGTCATGCTAGCCATTAATTATTAGGCTTAGAGATACAGGCCTGAAAAATGGACGCAGCACTCCCAGCTAATTTGAATACTATCACGTGTCTCAGTCCCAGTTAAAGTTCTGCCATCTCTGAATTACTTCCAGGTTACACTAACATCACGTCTTTAAATTCATGTGTATTTAGATAATTAAATGTGCATTACAGTAGCCAAAGATGACCTTAATATCAACTCGCCAGTTTTGAAATTAAAAACCTGGTCAAGAAATTAAAAAAGAAAATGAGGAAATAATTTAACAGCTCACCTTGGATCCTTCCAGACACTGTTGTAACCCAAACGAGGGATGACCAGCACTGCATTCAAAATTCCAGCTACGGCAACCGCATTGCAGATCTACAACAAGCCATAACGGATAGACGAGGACAAACTCATGAGCAGATTATTAGATAAATTTATATCAATATCAATGTATTCAAGACCCTGCATATCTGGCAGCCCGTAATGCTTTGGCTATAACCTATAATGATAGCAGTAAATAGAAAACATACCGCAGAGCGTTGTTGGTTCAGACCGCCATTTGCTTCAACGATTAAGTAACCCGTTGGGTCAGATGACACTGCATTTGAAAATACAAATATCGGTTTTACACTCTTACTTCCTAAAACTCAGCTAATTTCCCCCATGGCGTTGATTAGCATGCCGACATTAACCTTAAACAGAAGGGGCTGGTGCAAAGGGATGTGCATTGGACTGAAAACCATCGGTAACAATTAGACTTACCTTCAACTGAGCCCAAATGTCGTCTAGCAGTTGACACGGGACAAGGTTTCTGCACTTTCATTCTCCTTTTGAATTGCCAAACAGAAGATAACTGGAAAAGGGGAAAAAAAGAGGACATTGTTGGCAAAAAATGGATAATGCCAAAACTCCTGAATTAGGACTTGGAACATTAATTCACTTTACTAAAAACCAAAAGCCTACATTAGCCCACTTTATTAAAAACCAAAAGCCTATCAAAATGACTAACGCCTCGAATCATTATCAAATTAACCCCACTCTCTATAGACCTGATTGTCATTTGAGTTTTTTTTTTTCCCCCATAAAGTTTTCTCTCTCGGCCCCACAATAGCAATTCGGTGGTTTCAAACTTCATTTCTCTTTTTTGTTTCTTCCCTTCCCTTTTCTTTTTCCACATCTCCGCAACAACCAAACAGGAAATAAAATTAAAACAGAAAAAAAAATTACAGAATACTAATGATGATGTGATTTGAAAAGGTTGAAAACCTCAAGAGCAGTAGAATTGTCAGTCTCGATATCATGCCAAAACTTCTCTAACAATAGATGGCTTTTATAGATCGCAATAGGCTCACGAGAGTGACGCAAGAAATTGGAGAACCGGCCCACGCACATCATTAAGCCAGAAAAGTAGAGAAAGAACAGAAGCAGCAGGAACTGTATGTTCCGCCGGCCAAAAATCCCGGCAGCTATGCTGTCTTTGCGGAAATACTGTAAGGGAACCTTCGAGCGGAGCCGCCGACGGCATTGAGAGAAACCGCTTGTCTGACGCCGTGGCGATGGTGGTGAACTTGGAGGATTTCCGTCTCCACCGCTTCCCTCGCTACTGACAACATTGTAAGGTTTGTTTTTCATTAAAGTGTTTAGAACCATGCAAATAAAGAAACAAAGAAAGAATGTTTATGTTCTAGAGTCTGAGAGAGAGATCATTTCAAAGGAACAAGAAAAGGCGAGTGAGAGAGAGAGCTCTTGTTCCTTTGTATTTTGTGTGCGAAGAAATGATGAAAAAGATGTTTTATGTTGTATTTGTGCTTTTAAAGTATTTTAAAAAAATAAATTTTATTTATTTATTTATTTTAAATTAATATCTTTAATATTTTTATATTATTTTTATAAGCTGATTTTAAAAATAATGTTTAAAAAATAAAAAAAATTATTCTAATATATTTTTAAATAAAAATTACTTTAAAAAAATAATCATAACTATATTTTTAAATAAGCAATATATTTATTATGTTTTTAAGAGTTTTTTAAAAATTATTATTTCGAGAAAATCTCTATCTTCCTCTCAAATCTACACATTATATCAATTTTGTTCTGAGTTCTTTTAGAGTTTCTCTATTGCATCCTTTATCAAACATCAAATATGCATATCAACACTTTTATGCATATTTGACGTTTGATAAAGGATGCAATAGAGAAACTCTAAAAAATGTAGATTTGGGATGCAACTGGGAACTTATATATATATGAAAAAGGGAATACACATTAGCGTTTTTAGTCTAATGTTGTAATTTGAAGAGAATATGATAAAATTGTTGGTGAACATTGACAGGAAGGATTATTTGAGAAATTTCTGAATATTTGGGATTAAATTGATGAAATCTGTAGGCTTAGGACACAACTGACAATAGGTAGTTATATCGAGGACTAAATTGAGGTTTCCCCAATTATTTTTGTTCGCAGGAGAGAGCTGGAGAGGGAGGGAGGGAGGGAGCGGTGGAAAGGGAAAGGCCAAGAAGGTGGCTTGGCTTGGAGCCAATAACGGTGAGTCTGTCTGAGGGTGGGTAATTCTGTATGTATAAAATTATAAATTATAATTGGTGTCCTTATTGAGGGTGATTCCCCACGGTAAAAATAAAAAATAAAAATAAAAACTATTAAGTAACTAGCAACTAGAGATTCATGAAATTTTAAATTTTAAAAAAAAATTATTTTAATTATTTTGAATTGTTTTAATGTATTAATATTAAAAAATATAAAATATATTATTTTAATATATTTTTAAATATAAAATATTTTAAAAAGTTACCGCTCAACTGTTGAATTTACAGTAAAAGATAAAAATAAATTATTCTATAGCAACTCAATTGCCAATCTAAAAATAAATAAAAAATGCACAGGAAGATTTATTATTATTATTATTTCCCCTACTTGCTTTTTAAATTGATGGTTGTAATCTCTTCCTGTCAACATTGATGAACAGCATGCATATGTTAGATTGAAATATAATTTAAAAAACGTACATTAATAAATCAATTTTAAGAAATTAAATGGTGGGAATAACAAAATCGTTAGTGGATATAGCAACTCTAAAGAAGGAATTGTTGTCTCAAATTATCACCGAAAAACACGGTGTCATGTGAAAGAGATTTAGAAATCTGGAGCGACCTTGACAAAAGGAAGACGCAGCCAACTCCAAGTTATATGAAAAGAAATTCAATGCCTTAGATTCTTGAAAACATCTTTTAAGAAAGAATCCAAGCATTCATATAATCATTAGAATTACCATTACAGTTAAAACAAGTCAAGCCCCAGGAGTAAAACCCAAAGCATTTTCCTATAATCATTACAAATGCAACTAAAAGAGTCAACTCTATGCAAGTTTTAAACTCTATGCAAGTTTTAAATTATAGGTTGAGATAATTAATTTAGATTAACTCAAAATAATATAAAAATAAAAATTATTATTATTATAAAATTTAATTTAAAAATTAATTTAGAATAAGACTCAAGTCACTGATCAAGATAGTTAACGTGGATTGATCTAAATTTTTTTAAAAAAATTAAAACAACTTGGTTTTGATTAAAAAAATAAAAATATCAATAAACTTTTTATTTATATTTTATCTTGGATTGATTAAGTTGCAAGATGACTTGAGTTTTTAAATAGGTGAGGTCAAATCAATCCTTTCTTTTTTTTTTTTTTTTTAAACTTGGACTAGCCTAGATCTTGTGCCGGTTAAGTCTCGTCTAATGCATACCAAACACAAAATAAAACAAATAGTTTAATATAATTCAAAGCACACCAAACACAAGACATAAACAATTATTTATTTAGTTTAGTATAATCCAATCAATTAATTACAATAAACTCATTATTTGTTTTTCCATCTTTTTTTTTCAATCACATAATTTTTTCTTAGTTCTATTTGATCATTCCATATTAAATTGTTTTGAGTTATGCTTAGCATTTCAATTCAATTAATTTGGTACGAGGTTGTTGCATTGTCAAAAACAAAAAACTCAATGTTGGATTGACGTTTGATTTTACAAAAATAAATTCAATTGATTTTTTTTCATTAAATGCAAAATAGAGGGACTTAAATTAAAAATTGAAAACAAATTTCAGCTTCTTTCTCCTAAAAAATTTACATTATTTCAATGCCTTTTGTCATTTTTATGCCTTAGGATTTTGGAAACTTTCTTTATGGTTCTTTTAGTTGTCTAATTACTTCTTTTAATCCCAAAATATATTTTTACCATGTTGATATCCTTGGACACTACATAGAAGCAAGAAAGGCAAGAAAGTCCTTGATTGTATACATTCAGGAACAAAAAAACATGTTTTTTATGTTAATGAGTTCTATACAAAGAAAGCTCAATTGTGGTGTTTCTTGTTCTGCATCTTACCAAAAAAAAGATAAATTAAGGTTAATAAAGAGAAATGTTTTTTTTATTAGATTCTATTTTTCTAAGCATGATTAGAGGTTTTTTTATTATTAAAATGTCTTATTAGCATTTCATGTGTGTTTTTTAGGTATTTTTGAATTGGGATGAGTTGAAAATTTAGGTTTTTTAAATGTAAATACACAATCTTAATTTTTTATCCGCCTTGCTAGTGGTTGGATTTTGAAAATGTAGATAGTGCATTGTCTACATCAATTATTTTTTAAAAACAAAAGGGTAGATAACATGTCATTTGTCTTTTCAACTAAGATAAAAAACAGGGCTAGATGTGCAAGGCCTATCTTTTTTTTCTTTGCTATTTGTTTTTGCTGAATTCATCCTTTAACATTTATTTTTTTGGTTAGATAGATATTTTTTTCAATTGCATCCTTCAATATTTTTTTTATTTTGAACTAAGATTCATAATTTGTTCTAACTTATTTTTTTATTCTATTATGTTCTCAAATAAACATCCCAACATTTTGTTTATGCTCAATTTTACAAGTGTCTATTTTTATTATTGTGAAATTAGTTAAAATAGTTTTAGAAAAAATAAAGTTATTAAACATGGTGGAGCTTATGACCTGAGTCCTAGGTTTGTTAAATTAACTTAGATTAATTAGGAATTTGACTTCATGATTTGTTTTGATTTACTTTCTAGAAGGCTATCATGATTTCAGATAAACATACCAACATTTCTTAATTTTGCAAGTATCTATTTTTATTATCATATAATTAAATAAAAAAGTATTTACCATGATTAAAATTATTAAACCTAGTGGAGTTGATGGTTTGAATTGTAAATTTAATAGGTTAAACTATGAAATGCAAGTCAAATTAATATGATGTCATCTCAACCTTAACAAAGAAAAATGTTATCTTGAATTTTTGTTAATAATAAGCCTTATTCTAACTAGTCATCAACTTTTGAACCCGTCAAGTTGCTTGAATTATGTCAAAACAACTTCCACACCATTTGACTTGAAACTTAAGCTAAGCATAGAGTCGGTTTAAGGTTAACTTGTTAAATTAAACTTAATGATGTTGTCAAAGATTTATTTATAAACTGATATTTTTTTTTTACATTAATTTTTTTTTGTTAGACTTACAACGCAATGTAAATATATAATAATAATAATAATAATTAAAAATTAATATAAGCATAAATGAACCACATACAAATTTATATTTATATTTACAATAAGTACTAAAATTTTAAACAATGTAAATAGGGTACTTACTGAATTTTGGATGAAAATAAGGAAATAAATATGTCATTCACAAGGATTATACTCTATATCCTTAAAATTAAATTGCTTGTTGCTTGATGTATGCACAAATAATTTCTCAAGTTTTTAACTACACTACCTTGAAAATTGCACAATTAATCAAGATCTATGAACTTAGAAAACATATTCAAATTTCTCTCTATGATAATCAAATCTAAAGCTTTAAAATCAAATAGTAGGCATATGAAAATGAAAACAAAATAAGAATGAAAAAGATAGGAAAAAAGAGAGTAAAAAACTTGCTCAGGTTATTGTTTTGAATTAGCCCATACAACCCATTTATATAAGGAACCGAGGATTATTGACGAAGGAATTAATTATGCTAATTAGAATTAATTTTTATCATTTTTAATCCATTAACTCCCGTTATTTTGTCTACAAATCTATGTTTTTTTCTTTTAAATACTAGAAGTTTTTAAATGTAAAAAAATATATTTACACCAAGTATAAAATAAGATTTAAACTAATTAGTAAGATTCAATAAATTTAAATAAATATATTTAATGAACTAAAAAAATTATTTTTAAAATTAATCCGCATTCAAGGCAGGCCCTCGTTACCTGAAACCTCTCCCTTCTAAAAACTCTATCTCTGTCCCAATTTTAACTTGATTTTATAATTTTTCAAAGTAGAATTATAATTTTTTTAATTTGAAAATTTTGCAAACAGATATTTTATAAGATTAATGTTTTATTTACTGGAATATTTTTGGTACATAGGGGGGCGAGACTATCCCAATAATTAAATGAAAAGTTTTAGGTTCTCCTTAAAAGAATTTGAATGAAATTAAGTTTGGCAACAACATGGAAAGGGACCTCATGAATCTTGACATGAACAGCTTTCATCTTCGAGACTCCGGTTTATTTCACTTCAACAAAATTTCTTCGATCTTTCAATTTTAAAATTAAAAAATTGACCCCGCAACCATCCTTGTTATCTACTAATTTCTCGTTCTAAATATGGACCGACAGGGAGAAACACAAATCATCAATATCTAGACTATTTTAAATACTTTTTTTTAAAATTAATATGTGTCATTAAAAAAAAAAACTTTGTTTTTGGAAGGATAACCCCTTTTTAACCTTATAGTAAATACACGGCTGTTTGTTTTAAGAACCATTTTGTTTTTAATTAAAATGGTAGCTTTCTTTATTATTATTATTTTTTAAAGAATTAGATATATTAAATATGTTAGTGTTTTGCGTAATTATATTTCAAAATGTTTTTTCTTCTGAATCTAAGAATTACTTTCATAAGAAAATAAATGTAATATAAATAAACTAAATTTATTTAAATACTTTTAATTTAATTCTTATTAGTTATTTTAATCTCAAAAGCAAAGCAATAGAATTTAACCAAATGCTACTTAACTATTTTAAATATTCACTAAACACTAGGCAAGATCCATTTATAAAATATTATTTTTATCTCATAAAACAACACCCAAGAACAACACAAACGTAATAAATCAACCACGTCACATCACAGCACGAACACCGTCTAATATATATATATAATTAATGTGGAACCTATTTAAAACGGCTATTTAATGAACTCGACAAAGGAAGATAGCCAAGCCGACGGAGTACAGTAGTCTAATAATTGAAACTCCAGGGCAAGCCGATTATATTCACGGTTTTTCACTGATTATCCACACAGTTGCTTCACTTTAAATAAATGGAGTGCCCTTTTTCTCACATTATTGCAATTCAGAGAGAGGATAACCGGCTACAGCCGGTTATTGAGTGACTGGCTTCCTCGGGCTCCACACACACCAAGCCACCCTACATGCTTGGCTTGGTTTTGTACTGGATGTTCTTGGCTAACGACGAGGGTGTGTTTATTTACGTGGTTGGGATTTATATATAAAATTTATTAAAAAAGTTAGAAAAAAAATATAAAATATTAGTATTTATGGTTGAGTATTATACATAATTAAATTGTACCTAACTTTAACCAGAAAAATAAATACACTCAATAATTTTAGTTAATAAAGATTCTTAAAATTAAATTAACTTTAGTATTAAATCAATAAAATAAAATAAGTTATTAATTAATATTGATGTTTGTTAATTTAATAATATTATATTTAAATGATGCATTCTTCATAATCAATCTTCTCATATCACCACGTAATTAATTTTTTTCTTATATATTTCTTTAAGCAAAATAAATTGAAAAACGATATAGAATAATTAAAATAATTAAATATCTAATTTATGAAACCATGAGGAGTAATGGATTTGTCTTGATAAATTACAAGGGAAGTTATAATTAATTTTTTTAATGTGTGCATACTTTAGACTTTAATTGATATAAATGTAACAACTTGATTTCCACGCTCGATAATATTTGAATCACGGATTAAGAATGATTTAATTAATAATATAAATTGAAATCTTTAGAGGTAAAGCTTAGCATGGTGAGAGAAAACGATGACAATGCAAAACGACGTCGTAAATCCTCATAGCAGGTAGTGAAGGTCACACGGTGTGCTTTCGATTTCCCCACACGGCATGGAAAGTCGACTGCCTTAACACGAGATGCATGTAAGCATGGAGATGAGGTCGAAGCAAAGCAACCCTTGCAGGAGGACAGGTCAACCCCTGCGATAGAGCAAAAAGTGATGACAAGTTCGGCAGTGGAGAAAACATTTGATTTGATGAGTTTGAAAAGTCAACTTAATCTGGCTTTCAATGGCCACCCCACATATCAGTAACAATTTACGTGAGATAATAAATACATCTCGGAGGGGTGAGACAAATTAAGATCTACCTACAATGAAAGAAACCTAAACTCTGGAACGAAGAAGGCAGGCAAAACGAAAGGAAGGTTATAAATATGCATGAAAAAAAGATGTTTATAACGTCTTTTATTCTACTCCTATCTGTACTAATTTAATTTTTAAACCAAACCAATGAATTAAAACCTCAATTATTGTCATAAAAATAATAAAAAAACCCTATTAATTCTTAGCCTTAAGTCGATAAGTTTTTCATTTGAAAAAACGATTCTAGAACATAAAAGAAGATTAATTGTTCATACTTTAATTCATGGGATGGATATTCATAAATTGGCTGGAAAAAAAAAATATTTTTTATGGGTCATATAATTAGTTTATAATAAATTTAAATTTAAATCTATAATAAATTAGCAAAAATAAAAACCCAAACTCAAAACTCAAAGCCTATATTTACTTCAACTCAAGTTGAGCACATGGTATGTGAGTTAAACTCATATTACTTTATTTGTATTTATTTATGACCCTTTAACTTTTCACTATATAAATTATAAAAAAATATCACTTCTTTTCAAATACAAGGTTTTGAGTTTTATAAAAACATGCCAATCTAAGGTTTTTTAAGATCATTTTCTCATTCATTTGTAAATTATTTTAATCATATTAACATTCCATGTTAAAAACTTTTATTAAAGAATAGTTTTCAATAAAGTTTTAACATCAAAGTGAGTATATTATATTGTAAATTTGGCCTCAAATGTATCTAATAACCATGTTTTATAAAACAAATTCTAATAATCCCCCATATAAACAGAAATTATCTAACTAATATGAAGACTTGAAGAATTGTAGAGAGAATGATTTTGTGAATAAGTACATTAAATATATAGCTTTAGGCTTTAAACTTTTTTTAATGAAATATAATCAAACTTACTTGGTTAAATAATAAATGTGATGTCTTAAACCATTTAATTTTTGTGTATAAATCAAGATAATAATATTCATATAGTTCTCTACTTAGAAATCTCTTTTGGTTTCTATGGTTTTGTTCATTTTATTCCTAAATAACTTCTAAATTCATAAGTGCTTTAGAAAATTAAGTTTTTTTTTTAAAAATCTAAAAGAAATTACCATATTTCCACTTGTATAGGTGATCAATCATTAAAAGCTAAAATATAAAAATAATTAAAAGCACAACTAACCCTTTATCATGTTATAGCTTTCATCATAAGAATATATAGGAAATAATAATTTTTGAGTGTTACCAGAAATGTTATATGACTTTTTTTTTATTTGAATCTTGATTTTGGAATCTCTAATCAACTAGGTATGATTACTATTATTATAATTTTTTATTTTTAAAGATTTGTTTTTTATTTTTAAAGACTTTAAGCCCATCCTCATTGAAAAATTATACACAAGCTCTCTCGATAAGCCTTTAGTTAATAAATTCAAAATACTTTTCTTTGACTTTACATAATTAATGGACATACTATCATTTAAGAGTAAATGTTTAATGGTATTATGCTAATGATATATATGCCTCTAGATTTACCATTACATATACTATTTTACACCTTTCCAATTGTATAATAACTTTCGCAATGGATACAAATTGTTGATATTGATTTTGGCTAATATGAAACATCTTCTCAAAAATTCCAAGAGACTCATCTTCCTTTCCAACTTTATAAAAAACAATAAACTTTGATTACATTATGAATCTTGCGATATATATTTGTTTATAAAATTTTCATAACACAATTGCTCCACTAAATATGAAAACATATTCACTAATGAATTTTCAATCATTGGTGTCAGATATTCAATTGGCATTATTATATCATTTGAGTGTTATTGTGTAACCAGTGTAGTGTAACTTATAATTCAAGATGTACTTCAAATATTTGAATACTCTATTTATTGTTTTTTTAATAATCTAGTCTCGGAATACTAGTAAATCTATCCAATTTATTAATTGACTAAGTTATACTAGGTCCTATGCAATTCATAACATACTTTAAAATTCCTAATTATTTGAGAGCATTCCAATTAGTCTATTCACTTGCCTTTATTTTTTGATAGATGTACACTTATATTAATTGGTGTTTTGATAATGCTATTATAAGGAGTCGTTTGAAAAATTACCTAGGTTATTGTCGGTAATAAAGAAATTAAATTCTAGAATAATTGTTAAATTGGACACACAAAAGATATCTTGGTGATACTATAATAGTTTTTGAGAGATTGTTTTTGGTCATTTGGACCTTATATTGAAGGTTTCAAGTATTGTAAGCCATTTATTAATGTTCATAAGGCACATTTGTATAGGCTATATGATGAAAAACTATTAATTCCAGTTGCTTTTAATACAAATAATAGGATATTCCTGTTAGCTTTTTGACATGACCAAAAGATTGATGTCTTATCTCAAGTGCAGGAATTTCAAAGTAATAAATAACCCGGCAAGACTGGGGTCGAATCACAATGAGGTTAATTGTATAAATTATAGATAACAATAATACAACAACAACAACAACAACAACAATAATAATAATAATAATTGTAGTAGTAGGAGTAATAACAACAACAACAATAACAACAACAACAACAACAATAATAATAAAAGAAGAAGTTGATGAGAATTTTAAAATGAAAGATTAATATAAGGATCCATTAATGGTATGTCAAACTAATATAGTATAAACTCTTATTATTAAATTAAAAACTACACATAAAGAAGATTTCAATCAGATTATCAATTATTAACATGATTACATTAGTTATCTTATTCGAATAATGTTAATACTTGTAAATGTTGTCAGACATTCATGATTATAACTTATATTAACAACAAATCAAGTTCTTTCTATAGTTTAGGTGTTGGTTATGCCATACATTATGGACTATGAAAGTGCCAAGTATTTATTGTATCAAATGTTATACAACATAAATCTAGATTAACCATTTAACTAGTAAAACATTAAAAGTGAATAAGATAACAAATAGAAAACATATTAATATTAAACATTAAGGTTCATGTTAAGTTTACACTATACTTTTTCTTATACTATTAGTGTAACCTTTTTACCTAGACATAATAAACTTAACTAAACATAATGAAAGAAAGAAAAATAAATAAGCAAAATAAAAATAAAAATAAGATAAAATTTAACTAAATAAAGGTAAGAAAATGAAAGGTATAAACTTGATATTAATGAAAGTAAAACATAAGTAATACAAAAAAAGTAAGTAAGAGCATGATCTTGATCTGGAAACCAAGATGCCTAAATGCATGACAAATGCCTCATTTTATAGGCTAAAATTAGAAACTATTGATTTAATGATTAATTAATGAGTGGGTGACCAACTTTTGACTTAGTGACAATCCTTATCTTCTTTTGTCTGCCCAAAACATTATTGATAATGTAAGAATTTGAATCAATCCTCCATATAAAAGTTGTAGAAAATTATCTTAGCTTTTCAGAAAAAAAAAAAAGTCATTTGAACTTCTAGAACGCTAGATATAGACTGAACACTGAACAATGTCTAGGTTGCAGGACAGATTCAGATTTTTTTGTTGTTGCTATAATTTGTACTTGAAAACAACCTTTTTAAAACCAGACCTCTATATAAAAGTTGTAGACCTATGTCTTACCTTTCCATCCATATAAAGTGAACCTAAATTCGAGATCTACAGCTCCATATATAACTCAATTACCGAACAGTGTTCCAGTTTTGACTACACCAACATCTCTTTTCTATGTTTGACCATCTCTTTGACTTTTAAATTTCAGTGCTTAAACTCATCAATCAATCCTTTTATTTATATAATAGACCTGCATTTAAGATAAATATTTATCACAAATTAAAGGTATCTTATATTATTAGATATGTTTTTATAAAACATACTTTAGTTAATGAGTTATTGATACTTCAAGTGCAAAATGATGATATAAAATTTTGATAAAAATACACTTTTAAGTACTAATCACTTTTTCAATTGTTGATGAAAAAAATAATGATAATCAAGATGATTTTTTCTTTATTTATAAATATATGTTACTAGTGGTAGAATCGATACATGTATAATATCAGATAGACATACATAAATCAAGAATAAAGTAAAACAAATTTGATGTCAACATTTAGGATATCATCAATATTATGCTAGGCATTTTGTTATCAACTTCAACTATAAATTCAAAGATCTAGATACCAATTTGTTTTTAATAAAGATGTGTTATGAATCTTCCAAGTATAAATTTGATTTGTGGTATCGAATAATGTGTAACATGAACCAAAAATATAAAGAATGACTATGCAAATTTGATTTGTGGTATCAAAGAATGTGTAACATAAACAACATTTTACAGATGTAATGGTTATTAAGTCAAACAAAGATGTAAACCTAGTGATGCCATTCAAAGTGGAGTACTATAACTTTTAACAATTCAACTTAAATTGATAATGAGCAATGATAGATCAAAAGATCATACTGCAATGTTGTTTGACTTTGAAGAACATGTTTTCTAAGTCAACATCCTTATTACATAGAGTGTTGTGAAAAAAGTCAAATGAGCAATCAAATTGAGTGATAGAATATGCATATGTGGTAAATGGTAGACATTTCATTGTCTATATTCACATGTTTTTACGTGTTGTGCCAAGAATCACTTGGACTTTATACAATTTGTTGATGGTTATTACACAGTTCAGAGCTACAAGTAAGCATATGGAATTTCATTTCGTCCATTGCCAGACAAGTTAAAATGGATTAATTGCACTGGACCTCAAGTTAAAGTAGACTCATCTAGATGAAAATTAAGATATGATCGATGAATTTCTACTTGTTTGTACAACGAGATGGATGCACGAGAAAGTTATGCATATTATAGGCATGATATATGCAATGACATAGGGCATAATAGAAAATATATCCTAATAGATAACGTATATATAACAATTTTTTAGGTTACATTATGATACATTACGATATTTTTTTAAGTATATTAAACTTCTATAATTTTACATCAATCATATGTACTATTACATAGGATGCCACACATTCAAGGTGATAGATCATTTGCTCATATTGAACATCCATATTTGGACGATGATCAGGGTAAGCATTATTATGAGCATGAAGAGCGTGCCTATGATATTTATATAGAGCATGAGCATGAGTCACAGTACATGCCTACCCAACCCGACAACATTTCTGTACTACAGTGACAAGATTAACATCGATTAGAGGATGTATTTATTGGCATTGTAGGTATATTTAATTTAATTACCATTAAATATTATATTTTGGTGTAATTATAATTTAAATTCTTATGTAGAAAAAGACCATTATTTACTATCACATATATAGATGAGGCAACTACATGAGCAAGTCCAACCATATATGGTCCAAGCTAGTTTTTTATGTGTTAGTAACATATCAAGCTTGATCATGGCTTGATCTATGTACTGATTAAGCAATGGAGATGTAGGACACACATGTTTCATCTTAGGCATGAAGAGACGACATCGACAATATAAAATATGGTAGTTTTACTTGGATTGCCTATTGATGGACAAGTAATCATATCTACTAATCTTCATAATATGATTGTGTTATGCAAGTGATCATTTGAATTAACACCCCTCCCTCTAAATTAAAGATGGGTAGTATACTTCTTAAGTGGATTGAGGAGACATTTTCGACACTACCAAATGATGGTGACAAGGAGGTCTCACGGAGGTAGAAAATCAATTATGTTTTAAAACACGTTGATTATTTGTTATGATTGCATTGATTATTATGATGATTTTAATTTGTTTGTTGGTATATCAGAGCCTATATATTTTATCTGTTTAATAATATATTATTCACTAACCTTACAAGGAGATATGTTCCTTTAATTTATCTCATATTATTGAAAAATTTCAATGCTATCCCCACATATAGCTAGGGATATGCTATATTGACATCCTTATACAAATAATTATGTCTTGAATGCATGAAAGGGGCCAAACATATTAGGGATGTCTACTACTTCTACAAGAATGAATAAAAAAAAATCTAAATAACTATTTAAATTTAAAAGTTTTTATGCATAACAAAAATTCATAATTTTTTTTATTTAATATAAGTTATGGTCATGAGAACATCTCCATGTGGGCAAACCCCATATACCAAGATTGATGAATATGACAATCTAGACTATAAGGGTTACACTTCATCTCCCACTAGGATGTAAGTATTGCAATATTATTTTTACAATTATATACACTTACAGTGTTCTAGAAACTTTAAAAAACACAATTAAACTAACATGTTTTGAATGCTAGGTGGTGTGTTGGACTAGTTTTTAAAAATAATTTAGCGCATGTGTTAGCATTTTATTTGAGTGAGCTTTATAGACAACATGCTATCCATATATTTTTTAAACTATTTGTTAAATAAAATAATTTACTGCTCTCAATTGTTGTTGTTTGATATTTATTTAACTTATAATCTGTAGGTCATTTAGACGTCTTACTCAGAAGAAAGATTGGTCATTACTCTAGTTGTTTGCACCAACGAGATAGATATATAGATAACAATGGTCCCACTAATATGTTTTGATGGTCAAGCTATATTGCTCGAATTAAGTAATGCGATAATTCAACTATAAACAATATATTCTAATCGATATTGATATGAGTGATGCTTTGCACGACATTACTTGTAGGGGTAAAAACAATGATTAAAATTAGTTAGGCTAACATAATGCTTACTGATAATGAATATATGATTTGATTCATAAGTATAACAAGATGGTTCATTACTCTGAATCCCGAGCATGTTCATCTACTTAGATATATATAGTCCGAGCAACATGTCTAATAGATTTAACATTATGTAAATAATACAGTTTTTTTATTTTATAATTAATACATGTTAACCATTGAGTTTATATATATATATATATATATATATATATATATATATATATATCTTTTAATTGAACATTATTATCAATATTATATTGGTTTCTTACTACGAAAAGGTTGAGAGGTCGAATCTTATCTTCGTAATACCAATGAAGAAAACAAAGTTCACATCATAGCATTTACGTGGTTAAACATTTGTTGCATTGGACTTAAAACCTTTAGAGAGAGGCTAACTCTTAATAATATCGTAAGAGAGGACGAGACTATTTAGGCAGGAGCAAGAGTTGAATCCAGTCATGTTACTAACAAAACATGAATCATCCAGCAAACGACGTATGCATAGATAAATAAATGAGTTATATTTATATATTTTAGAATTACTTGAATATTATATTATTAAATTATTTTATATATGTGTGTGCGCGCGTATTCTCGGGGCTACTTGTGATTGTGATTATGGAATATAAGAATATATTTATTGTAATTATTGTGATTTTTTTAAGTGAGACAAAATCTTATGTATAGTTTTTATATAAAAAAAACTCTATCCAGATTTTGATAAAATTATAAATATTTTAAAATTTTAAAATCACAAAGTAAATAAAATTTTAAATTAGTAAAAACAATGATTTTATAAATTTTTTCACCCTTAAAATATGAAAATAATCCAAAACCTTATAGTAACAAAAACAGTCCAACCACTTTAGTTACAAACATCGAGCCATTTCTCAAAATAAAAATGAATAATGACATTTCAATAATATTGAAAATTAAAAATGTAATATTTCAATAATATTGTAATTATGCATTATAATATTTATCATTACAGCTCTAAAATGAAATATATATATATATATATATATATTTAATTATAATACAGTATTTCTAAATTATAAAATCAAATATTATATTTTTAAATTATGATATTAATGTAATATTATATTTTTAAAATTATAATATCTTAAAAATATGTTATTTTACCGAGAATTTTTCACATGGGTTCCCAGTTTATCCGAAGATCACGCAAGGGAATGAATCACGAAGAGCCTCAATCTCTCCGAGACATGCGCTTTATCCACTTTCGCGGGATCCAAGCAGCTATTTGGACTCGTAGTGATCTTCATTTACTAAACTACCCTCCAGTATGAGAATTCTTTTTTTATAAAAACTTTAAAGGTTACTTCAGCCAAACTGGACCAGCTTTTCCCTTATATCGATGAACTCGCTCACAGCTGTCATATCGTGCGTGCTACTCAGCCAGGGGGGAAGGAAAAAGAAATGAAGAGAGAAATAAAACTTGAACAGCTAATGATAATAATGGAAGTGAAGGCCCCATAGGTGCAGGATTTCAAGCTGAAGTGGCTTGTTTAATTTCTGAAGAGAAGACGATTTTTTTTTTTTGGTAGGGGCAAAGATGAAAGAAGTATTTTCCTCGAGCATTATTATACAAAAATGGTATTAGCGTGGTATTCAATGAACTGTGGACTGTAATATTGGTTTCAATTTTAAAAAACAGAAGGGTAGAGGAAGATTTTACTTCTGTGTATTATTTCTCCCTTCTCCAAAAGCTTGAAATCTGCACATTATTTCTCCAGAACAAGAGCCAAAGTATTTTTATGGCTGCTACTGCTCTGCAGCATCAACTCAACCTCCAAAAGGCAACTAACAACTGTGCAAAAACAACTGTCACCGAGACGAAAGTACCCGGAAATACTGGCGGGACTCCTTCCGGTTGGTGGCCCTACTAGGAGACATGTACACGATAGTGAACGTGATGGAGTGAATGATCAGAATCAATTGTCAATTTTTAAGAGCCAAAAAATTGAAAGCGACTCTAAATGCACTTGTCCTCACACTCTCAACCTCCCAATGAACTGACTGCTATGACGATATCACCGTTGTGGGCCTCGCCTCTCTGGGGCACCCGGTATCCCACTGCCATTTCTCCTCTTTTACCGACTTGCTAGAAGGCAAATAACAAGTCAAATCAAAATATGTAGACTAACAAACGCCCACATGCTGCCGGGGTGCTTGAATAGGAACATGGCCTCATTTGGGAGGAGACCTGCAACACATTCTCCTGTAC
Source organism: Populus pruinosa (assembly GCA_026413675.1). Classification (NCBI taxonomy): domain Eukaryota; kingdom Viridiplantae; phylum Streptophyta; class Magnoliopsida; order Malpighiales; family Salicaceae; genus Populus; species Populus pruinosa. The sequence continues at coordinate 23,731,994 of CM048596.1, forward strand.
AGTTTGGTCGTCGAGCTCACACCATGTTCAACGTGGGTAGAGGGCACGCGCACTTTGGTCCGAAAAGAGCAAGAAAGTCAGTTCACTCCTCCACCTTTGCAAAGGGTCCTGGGTACTGAAAATGTTCGACTAATGACTGGGGTTCGGACCAAGGATAATGCTGAAATAGAAATGACGTTATCCGGGAGCAACCCTTTCACGTCGCAGCAGTGTGGGAAACTAGAGGTGATAAAAAAACTAATTGATTAAATTGAAAAAACAAAAAAAATTAACTTAATAAACCAAACGAAAAAAAATCTGAATTAACTAATTAAAAAACTAAAAATAAAAATTAAACTAGACTAAATAAGTTCAATTTCCGGTTCCAATCCAAAGGAAAGATTTATTTTATTCATTAAAACCCTATTCCCTCAATTTCATTTTCTCAAACAGGTCACAACCACCCTCTCCTCCCTCTCTACACGAGCTTTCTAGTTTGCTCACATTTCCCTCATTAGTCCTTCTCTCCTATCTTTTCTCTATCTTTGATTTCTTAGTTATGTGCAATTGGAGATGAGAAAAATCCATGTATTTTTTTTTCTGTTTTGCTTACTCATAGATCTAGGTTTTAAATGAGTTTCTTGAATTATTTATGAATAGATTAAAAAAGTATTTTCTTCTAAAAATACAGTTTGATTTCCACACTTGACTTAATATTGAATTCCTCATCAGGTTTTTGTTTGAAGATTCTTGGTTCACTGAACTTGTAATAAAAAAACAACTTGGTTTTCAAGGTAAGTAAAACATTTTCTTTTTGCTTTTTGTTCTTTTCTATTGGTTTTCTACCTTAACTCACTCCTAGAGTTTCAATTGAAAATTATTTATTTGTTATAGTTTGAAAATAACAATTGAATTGAAATAGATCCAACCAATTTAGAAAGGAAAAAAACAAACCGAAACAATCAGTTTGAACTAATTAGCTGGTTTGGTTTATAATTTAAAAAAATATAAATTTTAGTATGGTTAATTTTTTTAGTTTAAAATCAAATTAAACTAAAAATAATCACCCCTAAAAAATCATGAGGCACATGAACTTCCCTAATGGGCCTTGATTTTAGTCTATAACCTAGATCTATAATCCAATTAAGTCAAGGTAAAAAATTACTAAAACCATGGCATCTGTATTGGCCCTGATTAGAAGTAACCACGCCTTTGACCTATAATCATTCACCCCTAGCTCAAATCTCTGGTGGAATTATGGATTGGACAAAATGGAAGAGCAAGGACTAAGAAAAAGAGCAACGCGACCTTTCCATTGTGATTAATTCAAAGACCATGTGTTGCAGCTACCTTTCATCCCAGTTCATATTGATCATCATATCAGTTACACTAATATAATGCGAACAGGCAACTATCAACACAACTTATAGATTGGCACAGAAGAAAACAAGTCACAGATTAAGCAAAAAGATAAAACACTTCCTCTGTCTGATGATGATCCTGTTTTCAACATTCAAAAGCTCCAACTCTATCACGGGGGATCAAGCGCAGTTCAGTACCATGTTTAAGGAAGACATTGCCTAGCCAGTCAAAAGCACGTGTAACAAAAATCAAGATCCTTGTCAACAGTGTAGTGCACAAATCATTGCTAAAATTATATCATCATGAAAAGATACTTCCTAACATACGGAGCTACCATATGAGCAAGGCCTAGGGTTGAAGGGTTACGATTTAGTTTTTTTCCTAAACAAATTGAGAAGTAACTCAATGCAATCGCAAAAGCACATTAATGTACTGTCAATGCACTTCTAAACTGTCAATGCACTTCTAAAGCTAAAGTGATGATACCTTAACAGAAATCTGATCACTTGCTATTGGGATGATAATAAAAGCTACTGTGTTATCTGTTGAAGACAGACAAGGCATGAACAATAAATGATTTGTGCCTTACTCATGATCCTAGGGGTTACTGGCAGACATTTCCTTGATATTATGGGATGCTGAAAATGGCAAAACTAGAACGTGGAGATGGGACATGAGGCATACATGCAACTTATAATATTATGATCAATTACCATCCATGGGGAGACACCATAAAAAGAAAACGGCGAATTAACTGAAAACACACATCTAAAAATATAAAGAGAGCATGGCATACCTGCACTTTGTTGAGGATTGATTCCCACTCCATCTGGAGAGGGAAGTCAAAACAAAAGGTTTGATGTAAGAAACAGAGAAAAATGCGAAGGAGACAAGTAATGGCTTAGACCGTATGTTCATAGAAAAAATAAAGATCAATGTAGTCAATTCATTTACAAAACCAAATTGGATTTTTCCATCCTGTCAATTTGACTTGTCTAATCTCTTCATAATGCCAACGCAATTCAGTCATGTAATCCCAAATCCCAGTGACAAGGCAACCATAAATCAAGAGCACTTTTTTAAAGGAAATCTCAAGAGTTTGCTTGCCTCTAAATCAGTTGAAAATCATCAAGGACCATCACGATAAAAAATTTCAGGTCTTCCGTATGAAAAAGAGAAATGCAGACAGTGAATCACAGTTTTACTTCATGGCACTATGCCAGATCAAAGTCCAAGACAAATACAGACCAAAATACAATTCCAGCAGAAGTACAACATCACATAGAATAGTCCTCAGGGTCTAGAAACAATGCAAAAAAGTTTAACTTTTCAACCATGTAAATAAGAACATCTTTTAAGGGAGTCGTTTGTCAAGAAAACAGTTTAGCAGGGACTGAACAAAAAGTTCAAGAAAAATTATTTTCCAAGCTCAAAATCGATATTCAAAAACATGTGATCTGACACTTGTTCAAGCATCACAGTTGAACACAAAAGCATCAAGAGAGCAGCCTTCAACTTTAAAAAAGGAAAACAACATAGGTTTAAAGATTTCATAGTTGCATAGAATTTCAAAACTCTTCTCCAAAACCACACGATGGTTAAAACAAGATATTTTAACCTAACTGAAACCCTCTATTTTTGGTTCCCGTGTCTTTCATGTGTATTTTCAGAACATGTTAGCCCGAATTCAACTTCCTTTCTATTCCAAAAATAGAGTGCACTTTCTGGTACAAGATTCATTAAACAGATAAAACACACATGTAAGATGAGTTTTCTAGTCCTGCAAAACAACCTTTTATTTTACAAAACAAAGATCACTTTTCGAATACAAGAACCAAACATTGCCTTAAGAGTCCTGAAACAGCTCATGCTAGCTGTTTACCGACTCCAAATTTCAGAATAAAAGAGGGTACAGGTGACAAACAAAATGAGATGAGGAGGCAATCATAAAAAAAGGAAAAGTTTTCTGGGCTAAATAGCTTAAAATGAAGTAACTTTTAGTTTTCAAATATGTTCCTCTTCAAAGGACCAAGTAGGTCCATCCCTGAGGTGTAGCAGCAGTAAACAAACATCGGATATAGGCAAAGAGCTCATCAAAATGAAAACTGTCAAGCGAGCTTTAGTAAACTAGGATAAAAACCAAGTTTTCCATTTGATAAAATCAGGAATTAAAACTAATTAAAAGGAATTCACTCCATTCTGTAATGCCAAATCCAATTGCAGGAAAAATGTCCCAGAAAATGAGATTCCAGCAGAACAACTATCATGTCCCAAAAACTAATCACTCAAGGTCCTAGGGCAATGCAAACTCAAGAAACAACTTTCCTACTGTTTAAAGAATGATCTTTTTAGGAGAAGAGTGGAAGGCCAGATTAAGAGGGAGAAAATAGAAATAAAAATTAAAAATTTGGGATGAGATTACTTTCCAACTCAAATTGATTTTCAGGGAAACCAGTATAATCTAGAATACAACATTTGTGCAAGTCTCTGTTATGCATATACTCATCACAAGAAAAAGCTTCAACTTAAAAAAAGAAGAAGGCCATTTTAAGTTTTCTTGTTTCCCAGTTGCATAGATTTAGCAGCATTTTACCTATAAATGTAGGAGGCTAAAAGCAATATGTTAAACAAGAGTAACAGATAAAACAGAAGAAGACTATGATCAGTAAAACAAGAAAAATACTTAGAGGCCAAAAGTAATATGCTATGAAAAATTATTTAAACATAAAATTTGAATTTGTCAACGGACAGCTCGCCCAGTTGAAAATCATAGAGGATCTCATGAAAATTGAGATTTTCCAGTTCATATATATATATATATATATATAAGATCAAAATGTAAAAACAAGCAATTCTGGAAAACTAATTAAAAAAAATCCACTCCATCACACCGTCAAATCAAATTCCAACATGGGCATCTATTTGAAAATAGAATTCCATCAGAACAAGCATTACATTACATAGATTTTGCCAGGGTGTAAAAACAATGACAAAATAAAGAAAAACTCAACCTCCAAACCATGTAAGTAATATCTTAAAAAGGGCGGAAAACAAAACAACAATTTAGCAGGAAGTAACAGAAAAACTAAAAAAAATAAAAATAGTAAGATAATTTTGAAAGGTCAAATTGGTATTTAGAGAAACCACAAGTGATCTATGATTTAACATTAGTTCAACCATCTTGGTTAAAAATCTGTTTCTTTTTAGTTTCAAAAACGTTTTTAAATTTCAAAAATGTTTTTTTAATTAAAAATATTTTATTTTTTTTTGTTTTAAATAATTTTTTTATATTTTTATATTATTTTGATCTATTATATTAAAAATAATGGTTTAAAAAAATAAAAAAATATTATTTTATTATATTTTTTTTAAAAAAACCTTGAAAATCATTCTCAGCCGTAATATTAAACGGACGGGCTTTTCAATATGCATCATTAGAGTGACATTTTGTTACCTTGTACATGCATTTAGTTAACATATGCCATAATTATCTTATACTCAGTGCTTTTGTTTCCAACATAATCTCACGAGGCTCTTATCAAATTATTTCAAACTCTTATGTCCTCTTATTTTTTGCTGCTCTCATATTTTTACACGCATTTTCTCATTGCATGTAATCAAGTAACTACAAACCGATGCATTTTTTCTTATTGTTAATAATAATATGTAAACACAAATTATAAGAAGAAACACAAAAGAAGAGAAGTACCGTTGGTGATGATAGCGCTGGTTTGGGGAGGAACTTTGAATTCCTCGGCAGCGAATTTCAAAACGGCCGTGAACGGGGCTGCTTCCGGTACGCTAAATCTGGAATTTCAAAAATTAGCACATTGAATTAATAGATAAACCACAATTACGAAACTCAGAAGCGAATCAAAAAGGAAAAAAGAAAATTAAAGAAACTGAAACGAATTAACGCACACTTTGAAAGGGAGTTTTGGATCGGAGGTGAGCGTAACTTTGAACGACACTTTTCCACCACCACCACCAGCAGAACCGGCACTCGCCATTTTTCAGTCTTCTTCTTCTTGTTTTTTTTTCAACTTTACTGTTGGTGTTTTTCTTCTCCGTTCGGAGGGACTGGGTGAGAGAACTTACCACGTTTTACATACGCACTGCTTGTATAAGATGGGTCCGGCGTACGAGGGTTTTTGTTCTGTTTTATTTTTTATTTTTAATTATAATTATTTTTTTAATTTCATTTTTATGATTTGAATGTTCTGTTATTAAAAAAATTAAAAAATATTATTTTAATATATTTTTAATTAAAAAATATTTTTTAAAATGATAAATCATATTGCTAGACACATATGTCTAATGAACAGTATATCAAATTGAAACGCCAAGGACAATTTTTTTTTTTCATTTCTCTGTGTAGTTTTAAGATTACATGTATATTTAAAAATATAGTTTTTTTTATAAAAAAACATAGTTCATTAAAAAAACCAACAAAAATTCAATAAAAAAATATTTTTAATAAAATTTATTTTAATAAAATATTCATGATGAAAAAAATGTGCAGCAGGTTTATATGTAACAATCAACAAAATAATAGCTAACAATATATAAAAAAGGCGTGAATCTTATTAAAAAATAAATATCAAATTGATTAAATCTATCAAAATGATATTTTAAATATAATCCTTTTTATTTAATAAAAAATAATGAAGGGCTATAAAAAAAATGCTTGCTAATATAATAAAAAATATTATAATTGGATTTGAAAATAAATTTAAAATTAAATGATATTTAATAAAATAACATTCTAATTTCAATTTAAATATTAAGATAAATTAATTTTAAATTATATAATATAAACACGATAAAAAGTGTTTAAATATAATTTTAAATTTTAAAATATTTTTAAATAATTAATATTAAAAAATTAATAAAAAATAATTCAATCCAAATAAGAACGGATAAAAGATTTCAATAGTAATGCTTGCCGATTTTGCAGTAGTGACGCTAATTAAATAAATTCCCTCGCTTCCTCCTCCCTGTGATGGGGGCGATGTACATAAGTATAAACAGACGCCATTCTTTCTATCTTTTTGGAGAAATAACAAATTAAGTTGAAATAAATAGAATGAGCAAATCTGTATCTACATTCAATTCGGAAATACTTCCTCGCGCGCAGAGAAGATTAAATCGGTAATAAAATTGTACAAGGTGAAGCTCATAAAAACTGATGCTTCGAAAACAGAAAACGTGTTCTTCTTGCTTAGAATCCATTATCAGAAGGCAAGTAACAGTGGCAATACGAAAACGAGAGCCCACCATCTCTCAATCAGTGATTTTAAGCCTTTTGATCCACTGCAAACAAGCTTGTTATTATGGTAGGTGCAAACCTCTCGCTTCCTGAAATCAAAACCAGAAAGTATACATGTTTATACCGAATCCAAAAACTTTAATAAGACAGAATTTCTCTTATTCTTGTAGGGATTCTTCTGCTTATATATATCCATGGATAATATATAGGAAAGAAGCTGAAAATCTTAATATATGTGGTCGTCCTGTTTTCTAACCTGGATGAGCAAAAGGTGATGACATAATCTGTTCCTGCGCACGTACAAATACTGGAAGGATCATCATATGCATAGCTATAAGCAGTGGGGCAAGCTTCTTTGAACTTCTTTGAATAAAATGTAGGTTGGCACACCCTAGGGTTTCCATAAAGTCCCCTGCAACAATATTCATCCGTGTTGAACACATCACAAGCGCTTCGACAAGCGATGACCTTTCCCTTGGACTTAACAGCCAGCTCTGAAGGGCAAGTATTCCTCAAATCTGCATCACAGCCAGCAACACTGCAATTTCCTTTACCGTTGATCGGCGTAACAGTTATTGGCAAGTTAAACCCGTCGACAAGGCTGACATCGTAAAAGTCGAGTGTTGTTAGGGTAAATTCAGCAAGTGAGGCAGGGGTTTCACCTGAGGCCCTGCATTTCAGGAATGAACCACAGGTCCCAGTCTTGCATGAACCGTTGCCATTTTTGTCAAAACGACAGCCTGTTCTACCCCATATCCGCCCACTCCAGCCAACCGGAGCATTTAAAACACTAGATTGGCCTGGTTTCAACTCAAATCCACCACCATTGAAGTTCTCACCTGGGAAGATACCCGGCCATACCGTTTCTTTGCAATAATTAGTTATGGTGAAGACTCTCAGACTCTCTATCATTTTTGGCCCTGTCCATCCGGGGAAATTGAGTTAATAACAGGAAAATATTATGATGAATTAGATTCAAAAGGTTGTAAGAATGGCTAGTGATTTAAATTATTATAGAGAAACGTCTATAATTTTGAATCATAATTCAAAAAAAATCAATAAGTTAATTAAAAATCTTAAATTTCCATCAAAGAAAAATCTTGATTAATTCAATCTTTGTAACAACTTTTTAATTAAACTGAAGGTTATATTTAACCGAACTTATTTATCGCTTTTCTCTGAACCAAAGATTCAAAAATAGCCTGAATTCAATCTTAAATGTATTTTTACTGTTTTAGTGGTGGGCCCTACTAAAAACCCTAGACTTTCTACACTGTCAAATTATTACCAGTACTTCTCGGTTTTATCAAACACACTAGTAGTCGTTTGAGGTATTGCAAACCAAGGGTATAAGTATAACATTAAGGAAGTTGTACTGGAGAAGTTTTAGTGGTGGGCCCTACTAAAAAACCCATGACTTTCTACACTATCAAATAAACCAACCTGGCATAGCACTGTAAATAGATAGAGTTAGCTAATTAGTTCATAAAACAGGGAGCAGAGCTGATAATGATTTAGAAAACGTTTACCTGATGAGACCACGAGTAGAATCAGCAACAGCAGTAGATGCAGATTAAGACGTGCCATTCCTCTCTGCATGTTTCTCTCTGTGGAGGTAAAGAGTGAAAATGGAGGCGGCATATAAAGCAGGGTGGTGAGAATACGTGTGGACGGAGGGACGGTAAAATTAATATATTAGTCCCATTGAAGGAAGCATTTAGAGCAAAGCCGGTTTGATTCTTTCCCTAATTCTTTCAAGCAAGTTTATCGAGGTTCCATTCATTCCTTTTTCTTCACTTTTACTTTTCAGTCGTGCATCAAAGTGATAAGTGGATCTGTAACCCCAAAAAGAAGTCACCAGTGGATCACCGGAATCTGCCACATCGGAAAAACTAATCTGTAACCTTGTCCGCACATGTATTCATCATTTGCCTTTATGATTTATACATTGCCATTGTATTAGTACTTCGAATCCTACCATTATGCACTTTTCAGAATTACAGTTTCCCCTATAATACAGAAGTTCTCAAACCCATCTTCCGAACCAATCAACAATTTTTTTCTGAAAATTAGGTAATGAATAGGAAGTTGCTTGTAAGCCGGGCTTGCATGTGTGTGATTCGATTGCATTTGCTTGCTTGCTATGTGTATTCCTCGTGTGCTTTGGGCTTTGCTACAGTTAATTGTCCACATGGACATGTGGCTGCTAAGAAGTAATTATAATGGGCCGGTGGTGCAGATCCTTTCCTTCATGGCTCTTTTCAGTCCCTCCTACTAAAGATTTGGACGCCTTCAGGGTAAGTAAATGTTGCCAAATTATAGGCATGTATACATGTAGTTTACACTTTGCGTAGAAAACCTTCCCAGAACCAGTGAGTACCTCGGAATTTCCTACCATTGCTAAATGGGAATCTCGAGGGAAAAAAAGAAAAGAAAACTACAGGGATTTGGGAGACAAAAGTAAAAAAAAAATATTTCAAACCTTACAGGAATATTTAATGGGCTTTGAAAATTTTTTTGAAGTTGGATTGGGGAGGGGTTCATGGTATCCTTTCATGCGTAAGTTAGTAGCAAATTACTGAGAGATGTAACATATAAAAAACGAAGAGAAAAATATAAGAGTGTTATGTTTAGATAATTCTGATTAGCGGTGTGTTTCATAATCTATTATGTTATGTTACATACTCGGTATTCTTGAGTATCTGTACTTGCTCAATCATATAAATTTGTATTCTATAAGGTAGGGTTATGGACATCTTTATCATATTTCTAGGAGTAATTATAAAAAAATAATTAATTTTATTATGAAATATGTAAAACTTTGTAGTTAAACTATAAAAATAATAATTTATATAAATATTTATACTGTTAACTTGTGAAAGAAGATATTCTCTTTTATTATAAAATAAGTAGATGTCTGTATAAAACAAGAGATTTAGATGGTGATTGTTGCGGTGAGAGTGTGTTTAACATTGTTTAATATACCTAACATGAATAATACTTAAAAAAAAAAAACCTTGATGTGAGCCTAGAGAGATTGATTTAGGCCAATCTTCTCCCTTATTATTTAGTTTGTAGCTATTATTTTCTTTGTTTGTTGGGTTTGGTTCTGAAATTAATTTATTTTCACTAGGCTCGGTTTTGAGCCTAAGTTTTTTTCCCATTGATTTTGATATTTGTAGGGCTTAGTTTTGAACTTAAGGTTATTCTTCTTGATATCTCTTCTCCTTTTCAATTTTTTTTTCTTTCTTCTTCTTGATTTTGATATTCTTTTTTAATTTTTGGACATCCTTTTTTCTTTATTGTTGGGATCATTTTTAAGCCCAAGATTTTCCTACTTCATTTTGGGTACCATCTATTTCTCTTTCTCTCACTTTCTTATTTATTAGATTCTATTTTGACATAAAATTCCCTCTATAGGCTTAGTTTTGAGCTAAAGATTTTCTTCTTTAATTTTAGATAACCTTTTTATTTTTTTATTAGACTCTGTTTTAAACCCATTATCTATTTCTTAGGCTTAGTTTTGAGCCCAAGTTTTTCTTTTTTGTTTCAACAACATTATTAGTTGCTCCCTTTAGTATTTGAAATTACGTGCATTTTAAAGAATTCAATTTGTCTTACTATTATGATTGCCAGGTAGAAAAATAAAAATGTATGAGGTGTAGCTATAGAAAAAAACATGCTTGGTTAGAGATGAAAAAAAGAGACAAACAGCTCTTATAGACTTGTATAATGTAGTCATGCAATGTTAGAGACATGTTTGGTCAAAAGAAAAAGACAAATAACTTTATAGAGTGATATGATTGAGTCATTTTAATGTAATTGGATAATATAAAAATGGAGATTGAAGGAGAAAATATGTAACTTTTTCAAAGTTGCATTATATAAGACATGTTTGAATGCAATTAGAAATGAGAGGTAAACAACATTTTCAAAACTGCATTGTAGGAGCTATGCTTCGGCGTAAGTGAAAAAAAAAAATAAATAACTTTTATAGAATATTGTTGTCAATCAAATTTACTAAAGATAATTTTTTATTTTATAAAATTACATGGTTGGTGATTTAATATAATGAGATAATATAAAATGACATGCTTGACTGATCAATCAAATAAAAAAAAACAATGAAGTTTTACAAGTAATACTTAGTTGTCTTTTATAGAGTTGGAAAAGCTAACTCTTTCTTATACCATTATCAAATTCTCTTATTTAAATATCTTTTACCAAACACTTAGAGAGAGAGAGAGAGAGAGAGAAAGAGATGTTTAATAGTTACTTGGTGTATTTTTTTTTCCAATCAAGAAATTTTGATAAAGACTATACCCATTGATGCTACCAAATATTTCTTTATATTTTCCTTTATTTGCCCACTCCTCATCAAGGCTACATCAAGGCTAGAAACCTGTCTAATCACTTATTCAACTTTATTTGTGTCTTTATATTTGTATAATTTTAGGTTGGGTTAAAAAAGCTTTTAAGTAAAGTGGGCTTTAGTGATAGATGTTATAAGCTAGATGAATCCAAATAAAAAAGAGGAAGAGCCTATCGATTATACGATTTTATTTGTGTCTTTATATGGTCACAAAATTCATAACAAAATTGAAAACCAAACCAAAAAAGCTAAATATCAGTTTTGAAACTCTAACCCAAAGGTAACATTGTACCTAAAAACCAAAGATATTGAAAAAAAACTTAGACCCAAAGATCACCTCGTACCTAAGAACTTGAAGAATACAAATAACGCTATGAAGTTAGTTAATCTTTGATAAGTTGATATATGATCTTTTTCCCTATAAAAAAAGATTGTTTACAACATGTAAATTAAAGAAAAAATCATGTTTAATGAGCCAAAACAAACTCAATTTACAATAAAGTCCAAAGCTAATAATATCCAACACTAAAATAAATAAATAAAACAAATTCCACTTGCTTGAAACCCCCAATGCATGGTCGAAGCTCTCCCTTTGTTTTCTTTAAGGCTTTGCCAAAACTTCATGCTCTAAATTGACTAGAAAACTTTTTTTTTAATTGTCGAAATTTTCTCCCTTAAAATCACCTCCCTTTAGTCTCCTTAATATACTCGAAAATCCTATAAAATAAAATAAAATAAAATAACAATAAAAGAAACTCAAGTTTTTTTGTCATCACGTACATTCCATAATAGATATGAAATCCTTGCAAACTATAGATAATAGTTGCTGCTATAAATATCTCATTGTTTGACATGAAATCCTTATATAATAGGTTAGTCAATAGCTTCCAAACATGTTTTCAAAAGTATTACATAATTCTTGTAGTGACTAGAATCCATAATACATAAGGAAACAATATTTCTCTAATTTTCAGATATTCTTGACAGATTTCAGTTATAACTTCAAACTCGTCGTTTTGTCTCATTCGGATGAATTTGTAGGCCTATATATATCCCTAGAATTGCATGAATGTCTACTTTCCAAACCAATTAAAATATAAGTAGGATTCCTTCTGTAGCTCAAGATATAGTCTAAACATTAGACAAAGGTTCATATAGACAGGTTTGACAAGATTTTTCCATTAAATTTAACCCTTTAAAATAATCCCTTCTGAAACTTTAATTGACTTATAATTTCAATCTAATATAGAACATCATGTCTAGAGACTCCTATAAAAATCTAGCTATATCAAATTGTAACACCTTGTACTTTAACACCACACACTTTCTCGTGCATCTTCACTTAATTTAAATGATTAAGTACGTAAAAATTCAAGTAATTACACACACACACATAATTTATTACAACTCTTATTGAAAATTTCATCCACATTAACTATTTATAAGTTTTTTTTAATACAAATATTCTTTTTATATAATACTAAGTACCTTAGTGACCCTAAAAAATGAATGTCCTTAAAGGAATTTACATGTGACATACACAAGATCACAAATTAAATCATATTAAATATTTATATAATCCCAATTACTAATGTTTAATAATTACATGATCAAAACAAATTTCATAAATTTTTTTCTTTAAGAAACTTGATGTTGTATTAATTTTGAACATTTTACATTCTTCATTGTTCCCTGATAAATTTTCTTCCTATCATTTTATTCATCACCTTATCATCTTGCATCGTGATAACTGTTTCTTTCATAATTTAGTTTAATTTGTCACTATATAATTTATTTTTTATAACTTTAAAATTAACTGGTCTCATTCAAACACTTTTATACAATTCCTCTTCACATCGAAGTTATTCTACAACTTTTTTCGCTTCATGAATATATTCAATTTATATTAATATTATTATTTCACAACTCATGGATTTTATCTCCAATTTATTTTCTTAACACATATAAATCATATGATCTCTTAACCATCTTTAATATATATCATAACTTATTGCATAAACATCTTTGATTTACATTGTTATTTAATTTACAACATATTTAATTCATGTTATATTTTTACTTACCTAAAATTTATTTTATTTTTAATACATCATACTTTAATCTATATAACACACTTGTTCTATTGAGAAATTTCTTTCATTCATTATTCATTTCATTTATTTTACATCCATTCCTATTATTTATAATTTATTACATAACCTTCCATTATTTTTAAAGTTGCAAGACATGCTTAAATCATCTTTTTTTTTTCATTAAACTATATTAGTAGGGATAATTAAATACCTAATTGTTAACGTGTCAACACAACCAAACTCTTGTATATTTATTCCATTATATATTATTACAATTAACAATTACATGATCTACTACTTAGCATGATGTTGCTAAGTACCTAGAAATTTATTTAATATTAAATACAATAAGCTTCATACACAATGAATATTTTCTACTATCTCTTCTATATATTTAACACATAAATTACTATACAGTTAATTTCTTATTTTTACATTTAACTTTATAAATTAATACAATTAACACAATTTAAGGATATACCAATGTCTTCTCTAACTTAAACCAGACATCTGTTCTATTACTAAATCAACTAGTTTCTCTAATTGCTCATTTATTAGGGCATTATTTCCATTAACTAGGGTAACTAGTTTTTTCAATTACTCATTAACCAAGATACTAGTCTCATTAATCAATAATTAACTAGCACACTAGTTTCATTAACCAGGATAACTAGTTCCACATATATTGATATAAAAATAAAAACATTCTACATTTAATGTACTTGGCATAATGAATTTGATGAATAAAATATCAAGATATCAATCACCTTTTTCATAATAGTATATCAATATATATATATCCACTATGACGGTCTAATATAAATTACACGGGATTTTCAACATTTTAAATTGATAATAAATCATAAAAAAATCTTATCAATAGTTTTGATAATACTTCATAACAATTCCATCATTATGTTCAAGAGTAGTACATGCATGATTTTTTCTAAATGAGACTTTTGATTTTGATTTTTATTTTTTTATTAAATTATTCTAATCTCATGATCTAGTTCATGAGTTTGGAAAAATAATCTGGATTGACTCAACCCTAATTACCGGGGTTACAAGTTTTTTAGGTTATTTTTTTACTTAATTTTATTATTATGTATTTAATGAGTTGAGAATTGAGTTATACTATTTTTTTTAAAACATATTTTTTTCTCCTAGACTATCATGAATGCTTTGAAAAAAACAATTAGTCCATTTATTGTCTCTATTTTTTATTATTTAATTAAAATAAAATAAATTTATATTTGATTTAATCAGGTATATAATCTGAGTTGGAAGTTTATTTTTGAAAACATATATATGGCACTCGAGCATCATATTTTATACAGAAAAATAAAAAGTCAGGCCATAGCATAGCACCTTTCCGCAGCTAGCAATCATCTAATTCATGATCATATGTAATGTCGTCAACAAATTAATTTCCTCATTATTGATTTTAGCCAACCAGGATCCAACGGATAGCTATAGCTATGACCTCTGGCTATATATACTTTAATGATTTTAGTCCCAAAAAAGGAGAAAATTATAATTAACGGGAAGTTTGTAGCGATAAGAAGTTCAATCATGAGGCTAATTAGAGCTTAGACAATTAGCATAGGCTGTAAAAGAAGAACTAAAAAATATATTAGGGGTGTTTGAGAATATATTATGGGTGTTTATTAGGGGTGATTGAGAATATATTTGTTATTATTTTTTAATGTATTTTTCATTAAAAAATATATTACAATAATATTTTTTATTTATTTTTAATATCAGTATATTAAAACAATTTAAAAATATTAAAAAATATATTTTTTTAAAAATTAAATTTTTACAAATCTTTATTTACACGCACTTCCAAACAAATTCTAAACTTAATTGGAGTTAATTATAAAGTAATAATCCAAAACAAAGCTAGTTTGATTTTGTATTGAAAAAATATTTTTGAAAAAGATATTTATTTTTAATTTTTTTATTTTAAATTAATTTTTGTGTGTGATTACATATCATTTTAATATAGAAATTTAAAATAAATTTTTAAAAATAAAAAATATTATTTTAATATATAATTTTTTTAAAAATACTTTTAAATAATTAAGTTAAATGTGTGTATCTATACGAGGGCACATCTCATTTCAATTATGAAATAACAGGCCCAGTTTTGGCAAACTTTCTCAAAACAGTAACATGCTTCTGATGTTATTCTCGGTGAACTTGGTTAAACCTTCCGTTAGACTCAAACGGATCAATAGCAATAATGGATGATTTTACAACTCCGTTATTCAGACATGCCAACCAATTCTAAATTTGCTTTCGCATTTATGACTAACGTAAGACATGCACTCAAGATCATCGGTGAGATGCCTAATCAAAGGGGCCAAAGGGAAGAGACACTCACATAAGAAAATGAAGGGTCTCATCAGTTTTCCTTCTTTAGTTTAGTCCTAAAAATCAAAGATTTGTAAAGCCAGTTGGCACACGTGTGGTCTTAATCATGTTTAGCACCATCACCACTTCTCAAAGCCATCATTCACTCCATCTTAGCCTCCATGGATTCACATTCCCATCTTTCTGTAATCCCTCTTTTAATTATTTAAAATCTCTCTCTCTCTCTCTCTCTCTCTCTCTATATATATATATAGAGAGAGTTTGGTTTTGAAAAAGCCTGTGGTGGGCCACCCAGCTCGTGCAATGCATGAGAGGCCCGGCCCACCATTCCACTTTCAAGCCCACAGGAAGAGAAAAAGCAACACAGTGAAATTAGCTTCTCACATGCACGGGACATTGCTGTGTCACCCACAAATGAGATTTAAAGCTAGACCCTATGAAAATGAGCATGAGATTCGTCGAACTATGTGATATGAAAACCACATTTTCAAGGTTGACATCAATAGTTAGGTGCCCACTTGGGTGACTCAATAATTGCTCCAATATCTTTTTTTATATATATATAAAGATGAAAGAAGAGGTAGCATAACAGAACATGGAGAAAGGAAGCACCCCTTTTATCTATTTATAGACACTCTTGATTAGTCCATTGCTTCCGCAACAATAGCACCAGTAAGCTACAGCATGGCTTCCGAGAAAGTCGAGACTGTTATTGCTGGAAACTACTTGGAAATGGAGAGAGAAGAAGGGGATTCCAAGTCTGCTAAGAGCAAATTCTCAAAGTTCTTTTGGCATGGTGGTTCAGTATGTGATGCTTGGTTCAGCTGTGCTTCGAATCAGGCAAAATATTCAACAATGCTCTCTGGTTTCATTGTCATCATGCAAGATATGCGTAAATAAATCCATCAATACACATGTGCTGATATGTCTTTTAATGCATTGTAGGTTGCACAAGTGCTTCTCACATTGCCTTACTCATTTTCACAACTTGGCTTGTTGTCTGGAATTCTGTTTCAACTGTTTTATGGCTTGATGGGAAGCTGGACTGCTTACCTTATAAGTGTTCTTTATGTTGAGTATAGAACAAGAAAAGAGAGGGAAAAGGTTGATTTCAGGAATCATGTAATTCAGGTAATATTTTATACCCTATATATGATTAATTACAAATTAGTATCTTAGCCTTGGAAATATGCTGGCTGAAAAGTCTTGTTGGAGAAACCTTTTAGTATTCGTCTTCGTCTTCTTCTTCTTCTTCATCTTTAACTTAATTGTATTGTTTGCAGTGGTTTGAAGTTCTTGATGGGCTGCTGGGAAAACACTGGAGGAATGTCGGCCTCTTTTTCAACTGCACTTTTCTTTTATTTGGGTCTGTCATTCAGTTAATTGCCTGTGCAAGGTATTATTACATATTCATCAATCATGATGCTAACCTTTTTGTCCTTTCCTATTTGGTTGAAGTGATTTCATCGTAACTAAACTTCACTACTGCTCTAATTTCTTCGCTAAATCGCAGCAATATCTACTACATAAACGACAGCCTAGACAAGAGAACATGGACCTACATCTTCGGTGCATGCTGCGCGACAACTGTCTTTATTCCTTCATTCCACAACTATAGAATTTGGTCATTCCTAGGCCTTATGATGACTTCTTATACGGCATGGTATCTGACAATTGCTTCCCTCATCCATGGACAGGTAGACTGCATGTTATATCTTAGATAAGTGGCATAAAATTCAGCTGAGAAGTCCATTTTGGTGTAATATCCTTTCCATAATCCATTTAACATTGACTTCTCTCCTCTTTTTTTGAAGATTGAAGGAGTGAAACACTCAGGTCCAACCACAATGGTTCTGTACTTTACTGGGGCTACCAACATTCTTTATACCTTTGGTGGGCATGCTGTCACAGTGTGAGTGATGATCAGTATATATATATATATAAAACTTTCTGATTACTTACTCTCCATTTGGTTTCCTGTAATTATAACCACAACACCATTCTAGATCACTTTTACACGCAATACATGCTCCATATGTCTGCGCGCACGCTTGTGTGTGGATGGCATATGCACAATTGTATCAAAAAATTAAATTTGGATTGTTATTGTAGGGAAATTATGCATGCAATGTGGAAGCCACAAAAGTTCAAGCTAATATACTTGATAGCAACACTTTATGTGTTAACCTTGACGCTGCCATCAGCTTCTGCTGTTTACTGGGCATTTGGGGACTTGCTACTTACTCATTCTAATGCCCTCTCTTTGCTACCAAGGAATGGATATAGAGATACTGCTGTCGTACTCATGCTCATTCATCAGGTTAACTAATTGCCACTTCCTTAATTCCATGGGCCTAAAAAGTCTTTTTTTTTTCTAAAAAAAATAATAATAAAGTTACCATATATTCAATTCCTTCAAGGTTTTGATTTAATTTTTTGGGCAGTTCATAACATTTGGGTTTGCATGCACCCCACTTTACTTTGTCTGGGAGAAATTCATTGGGATTCATTACACAAAGAGCGTGTTCAAGAGAGCTCTGGCTAGACTTCCTGTGGTGATACCAATTTGGTTCCTGGCTATCATCTTCCCTTTCTTTGGACCTATCAACTCTACTGTTGGCTCTCTTCTAGTCAGCTTCACTGTTTACATAATTCCCTCGTTAGCACACATGGTCACTTTCTCTTCTGCTTCCGCTCGAGAGGTTAGACATCTAAAAAATCTCTCAATTCATTCACATTACTCAGTGCATTTTTATTCTCATTAGATAAATCAAGTTACTGATAATTTCTTTGTTTGGTTTTTCCACAGAATGCTGTGGAGAGACCACCGCCATTTCTTGGAGGGTGGGCGGGCTCGTATTGCGTGAACTTTTTTGTGGTGGTATGGGTTTTTGTTGTGGGATTTGGATTTGGAGGATGGGCAAGCATGCTCAACTTTATACGTCAGATTGATTCATTTGGTCTATTCACCAAGTGCTACCAGTGTCCTCCTCACAAGGCTTGATTATTAGATTCCCCTACTTTCAGAAAAGAAAGTTGACGAAATATTAAGATACTTACGCAAGTGTGTAAAGAGAGATTGGCGTTGTAACCTTTTCCCCCCTTTCTTTGTAAGGGCTATATATGGCTGTTGGTTCTTGAAAAGGTGTGATGGCAATCATGGCCACCCCCCTTATACAGATGTAACTTGTGTGTTATTAATCTTTGCCTTCTTTATGAATGCAAACTCCATTGGATTTTGTGGGATGCACCATCTCTATTTCTATACAAGTTAGTTAGTTATCATTTGAAAATTAGTTAAATCTGAGTGCATTATTACAAGAAGCAGAACTAATTTAGGTTTGAGAATATTTGCTGGTGAGAGTTTACATGTTCTAAGTTAAAACGTATAGTTACTGTTCACTCCTAAGGTCAAAGTTAACGTATCACTACATATCTGACATATGATAACTGCTAGAAAAATTAGAATGACCGGCATAAAATATTATGTAAGTAATAACCAATGAAAATAATGATAAGTAATTTTCATCGTGAAATTATTAACAAATTTGATGACCAATAAAATATTTCGTTAATATGACATATTATTATGTTCCTACATAATGCCCCCCTCCTTTATGAACAACAACCCTTTCTTTTCTTCTTCCTTTTCCTTTATTTCATAGCAGAAACACAACCCCTCCCCTCTTATTTTGTGACAAATTTGACCCTTATCCTTATAAATACGCCACTTTAATATTACGATTCTATTTGTTTGATAAAAAATAGTTTTTTTTAAATAAATTCTAGAAAAATAAATTATTTTTTGATATTTGATAATGTAATTAAAAATAAATTAAAAAAATACTTTTCAGTATTTGGTTATGTCATAGAAAATAAGCTGAAAAATAACTTATTTTTCTCAAGTTTATTAAAATAATGAGGAACAAATTTTACAAATTAAAAAGTTGAATGAGAATGAAATTAAAAAAATATAATTTCATAAATTATCTCAAATAAAATAAAAAATAATCAAAATAATAGAGATCAAATCTAAAAAATAAAAAAAATAAAAGATGAAAAAATTAAAACAATCATATTAACATTTTATAAATTATTTCAAATAAAATAAGTAACAATCAAAAGAATAAGGATCAAATTTGATAAATAAAAAATTTCAATAAAAAAATAATAAGGAAAAAACAAATAACAATTATAAAAATGAGGATCAAAATCAATATAAAAATTAAATTTTAAGAGATGACATTGAATAATAAATATTTAAATATATATATATATATATATATATATATATATATATATATATATATATATATATATATATATATATAGCAATCAAATGTTTGAGGACCAAATTTGATATAATCAGTAAATAATATGAAATTTCTAAATTTTTCACAACTTCTGGAAAATGTTTTCCCCTCAAATTTTTTCAGAAAACACTTTTCTAGAAACCAAGCTAAATTTTCCTTTGACTGGAAAGTATTTTTCATTAACCAACTTTTCTAATAGCAAACAAACACAAAAAAGTTTGGAAAGTGGTTTTTCAAAAACTACTTTCCGAGAAACAAACATGGCCTCAGTGGTGTTAGTTTATCTATTTTGGTTAAATTCTTTTCTAAAGATTCATTACACCAAGCAAGCAAACTTACTCATTTTTTCTTGTAACCCATTTATGTTTTAAGTTAATTTATTATAGTATTTGTAGTTTTATTGTATACTTAAGTGTTTTACAACTTGTTTCTAGAAAATTTTGATGTATTAATGTATGGTTTGTATGTTAGGGTTTGTTTAAGATTTGATAGAAATTGAATTTGTTTGTAATATGATGAAATTGAATTTGATTTTGTAACTTAGGTGTGTTATAATAAAATAAATGATGATTTATTTAATGAATATTAATCATATTTTGTCAATTTTATTATAAAGTTGGAAATTTAAGAAAATTTAGAGAAAAATATTTTTTTTTGAATTGATAATAATTAAAAGGTATTAGTTTAGTTATATATAGTATGTTAAAATTGAATAAATGATAGATAATTAGTTGGATCTTATTTTTTGTTAATATGATTGTTTAGTTTATATTTTGACACAACATTGATTTTCTGTAGAAATGATAATTAGTTATTGAATTGTGAATTCATTTGTAATAAAAAAAAATTGAATTTTGAATGGATGATAATATTATTAGCATGAATATTCTATATAAGTTTCATAAGTAATGGATTGTTTTTGGATGTATCTAGATTCACCAAAGAGTTGTATAAGTAAGATTATCTTCAAGGAGTTAAAGGTTTTATTAATTCTATACTTTCCAATCCAAAAAATATTAGTGAAGAATAAATTAGATCTCTATATGTGTGTCGCACGTCAAAATCCGTGCGGCGTCGAGCCTGGTGATTTTTCTCTTTGTTATGTTTGATTTGATCTTATTGGATTCGTTGGGAGTCGCCTCCTAGTATTTAATTGAGAGTTACTAGGAAACCCGGTTGTACTGGTCTTGTCAGAGATTCGCGGGTAAGGGACTGATTGTGGTTAGGGAAGGTATTAGCACCCCTAACGCACCCTACATGGGCTAAGCTGCTTCGTGGACTTGATGTGTTAAAGAAGTTTTAAAAATTTTATCTTTTCATTGGATTTTAGAAATACAACTTCCATACAAGTTTGTACTTCTACACCGTGATTCAATCAAAATATTAAATCCTTCTTTATTCTTTGCAGTTTTATCATGAACAGAAAAGAAACACTCATAAAACAAATACAAACACACACACACTTTCCCTACAATTTTGTTTCTTTTCTTTTTCTTCTTTTTGTTTTTTTATCTACACTTCAAAATACAAATTCAAAACAATTAAATAAAAATTACATTACATAATTGTTAAATTACAAAACAACCCTTAAAAACCCCAGAAATTGCAGGGAAGGTCTTTTAGACAGCGTGAACAGTGCACGTGAATAATGACAACCCGTAAATAGTGGCGGCGCGTTGCACAACACGCCGCCGCCAATGAAGATGAGAAAATTCAGTGCATCGAGAACCTCTTCCTCTTCTCTGTCTCCTTACGTCACCGATGAGGGTCACCGTCACCTGCAACAACAACAAAAATGCACAAAAAGTAGTTGGTTTTAGTTTTTTATTTTTTCATTTGTTTTTGAAATCTACTTTGGCTTTTTTCTTTTTCTTTTTGGATCTGTCTGTTCTCCCTTCTATTTCTTTGGATCTGCTCTATTCGGGTCTTTTGGATCTGCTTTACTGTAGATTGGTCTCCTTTGATCATCTTCTTCCTTTGTTTGCTTCCCTTCTCTGGTTGGGAGGGAGCTGTTAAGTTGTAGATCCGGCGATGGTCGGTTTTGTTTGTCAGGTAGAGAAGCTAGGAGAGGCAGCGATTAGGTCTCTGGGGAGGCTGTTTGGGACAACACTGATGTACCTGACACCAAAGACCATGGATCTGTGGTGGTCGAAGCTGGGATGGCCAGGAGAAGGTCTTGGCTAGGCATTGATGGCTGGAGACTAGAGCTGCGAGTGCAGCCATGCATGGTGGAGAAGAAGAGGCTAAATCTGCAGGCGCCACCGGAGGGAGAAGGTGGACTGCTCCGTGCGTGTGGGCGATGCTGCTGTTGTTGCCACCACTGGGGGAGGAGCTGGAGACAACGCTGTTGTGATGAGGAGACCCTGTTGCTAAGACGAAGTGAGGGGGGAGGAAAAAATCAAGCAGGGAGGTGCGATTGCTGCTTAGAGAAGATGATCGGGAAAGTGGCCAAGTAAGAAGAAAAATAAAAAAAAAATGGAGGAGCTGGTCTGTGGTTGGCCTCGGTTTGGGAGAAGAAGATTTTTCACCGGGGGAGGTGGTCGGTGCCTCTGGTTTTTTGAAGAAGGATGGTTTAGGTTTAGGGTTTTTCTTTTTTGTGTTGCCCCTAAAAATTGCAAAACTACCCCCTTTTCTTGTCAAATTTACCCCTGCTTGTGCATGATGAAGACTGCTATTTATAGGCAAAATCTTGCTTGGTTTTTAAAATTGGTCCCTCAACTTTTTTAAAATTTTGATTTTTCTTGTTTTTTTTTTGTATTTTTGAAAACAAGCAATATCAACATCGGCTTAATGAGAAAAATCAATGATTTTAAAAATAATACGCTAAAATTTGAACGTGTTCCAAATATCTTTGAAAATTTAATTTTTTTTAGATGATGCTGAAATTCTAAAAATAAGGCAAATATATTTAAAAATGTATTTTTTTGGATTTTTTTTGTTTTTCTCTCTTTTTTTGGATTTTTCTAAAAATTTAACAAAACACGGGTCAAAAATTGGGGAATAACCCAGAATTAGGTTATGACAATGTGAAGTGTAAAAATAAAAAAAATCCCACCATAAAGATGTAATGATGATGCATTTTTTAAAAAAATTACTTGTAGAAAAATACTTGAATTGATATGCATACAAAGAACCCTATAACTATTTTAGAAATGATAGTTGACTTAACTTTTAGTTCTAACAACATTCATGAATTTATGAATGATAATAATAATCTATATAAGAGTATAGTGATAAATGTAATGAGAATGAATCATGATTTTTTAGGTGAAGGCTTATGTAACATCTTTTTAGATGAAGAATCTTATATAAATGCAACTAGGTTTCTTAAACTTTTAAAAGATTTTGATAGACCATTATGAGATAGGTGCGTAACTCACAACAAATTTCTAATCATTGCATGGTGTTTACTATCAAATCAAATTATAGATTGAGTGCGGATAATTATGATAACATCATTGAATAAGAAAAAAAAACATGTTACTTGAAAGAGAATTTCTATGCTACAAAATCCATAATGAAATCTCATAGTCCGGGATACTAAAAAATTAATATGTCTAAAAGTTTGCATTTTATACTATGGTGAATACATAAATTTTATCGAGTGTAAAACATGTCAACATGTTCAGTAGAAATCAATACTAGTAGAGGAAGGATTTTTATCACATAAAAAACTTTGATACTTTTTAATAACTCTTAAACTATAAAGGTTACTTATGTCTTCAAAAAATACTAATCACATGACATAACATCATTTATATGATGAGGTGGATGAAATCATAATAAACTCTTTCATTGTTGAAGAACAAAAGTAGCTTGTTGGGTTGTGTACAAATAAATTCATTTTATTTAGGTCCTTTGTTTCATCTTATTCTTGTTGACTAATCATACTAACAATTTACAACTTGCCCTGGTGATTTGTAGAAGATAATAATTCATGTTTTTATCTATGGTCATACCCTATCGTTATAGTTTAGGTAGGGATATAGATGTTTTATCTTCAGTGATTAATGAGTTTAGTCAGTTATGGTCATTTAGGGCTTTAACGTATGATGTTGTAAGGAAATATAATTTTTAAATAAAACAATTGTAATATGGACTATAAATTATTTTCATGTATATGAAATGGTTTAAGGTTAGAGCACAAATAGAAAATTAACTTATCCATATTATATGAAAAATAATAAGACATTTACTTTAATGAATAATGATAAAACTTTTTTTTTATTTCCACTTAAGATTCTTGCCAAGTCATCATTAATACAAAAACAATAAAAAAAAACTTATTGACAGGTAAAAATAAAAAGGATATAGCACCACTAGTATTATTAGGTGAAGAATTGTATGAGTTAGTTTCACACTATAAGGGTATGGTTTTAATTTTGAAAAGTAGAATTTTTCTGATTCTAGTGTGACCTATAATTAGATAAAATAGAATATTTTTTAGGAGTTTTTGTCTTAAGATATTAATCTAAAAAAGGATATGGGATGCAATTGCTTATATAGATTTATTGTCAAAAAGAATATGGGATGCACTAATATAAATTAGTAACTTTTTAAAGATATTTGTTTAATCAAGTTGCATACCCAACATATAGAGCAACTTAAAATGAACATAACAAAGATAATTTACAAATTTGAAATGATTTTCCCTTCTTTTTTACTTCAACTTAGTCAGGCATCTACCTATTCATTTAGTATATGAGGCAAAAGTTAAAGGTCAATTGCAATACAAATATATGCATCTATTCAAAAGGTTAAAGACTACTTACATGCTAAGTAATTGTCCATTGCCTTTTATAAAACATTCAATTATTCTTCTCCAATTATTTACGTACAAATTCTTCTTCAACCTTAAAAAAAAAAAATTAAAACAAAAGAACATGTTAGGGCTTCTATATATAATGTTTATATTAATAAAGAGATTTTAACATTTACCTAGTATTATTTTGAGCCTTACTTAAGAACAAGAATCAACTGTGTTCCAAGACATGATAATGCCGGTGAACTACCTTCGAGTAAGAATTTATTAATATTTTTCATCTTAGATAACCATTATTGAAGAATGTAGTTAGGAGAAGATATTTGATAAATATCTAATTTAGATAAGTATATAATAATGTTCTATTTAATTATAATGAATTGAGACCTTTTGTTCGGTAACTCAATTTTATAATTATATAGTTTTAAATCATTTTCTCTTATATTCCCATATAGACTCAATTTAGTAACTTTCTTATAGATAACATCATCAATTATTGTTATCCTATAATCGAAATGCCAATAAAACTTAAATTTTTCAATTACAAGATGAGTAATTTACCACGTGATTTAAAACATATGTAAATATTTAATAATTCATAATTCTTAAGAATATATTTACTTAGGTTTTTTATTTGATTGTTAATAATTATTAACTTGAACTAGGTTTTCAACATAGGAGGCAATATGGTAGATTCAAATTTCTATTTTTGGATCCTAAAAGAAAGCTCTAGTGTTATAATATGTATTTCATTAATAGATTTTTTTATTAATAGATGTCTTTCATACTAAAGAGTATAGTAAGGGTAGAAAAACGTATAACATTAGGGTTTGTATAAATGGTTCAACTTCCAATGAGTTTGAAGTTAATTATTATAACAAGTTATAAAAGGTTATTGAATTGTGATATCATAGTTTGCTAGATACATTGGTTTTATTTAAATGTTATTAGTATGATATCAATAGAGAAATTAGAGTAAATCCTTATAATAGTGTGATCAAAATAAATAAAAAGATATAAATAAAAAAGATAAACTTTACAACATCAATGATATTTTTATTTTTACCAAATAATTCAAACAAATGTATTATACATGCATTCTTTCCTTTAAAAAAAAGGAATTGTGCACATCATATTGATAACTGTTATTGGATTTTAGGGTTGTTTTTTTAGAAAGCTTTCTTATTGAATAATGTTTTTATTTTTAGTTTTCTTGTTTGATTTTTGATGGGAATGAGTGATGGTAGTGTAGCTATGGTTTTAATGTTATTTGTGATGGATGTGAATGTAGTTGTAATGGTGTTTTATGGTATTTTATTGGTTTCTATATTTTTTATGGTTAGGTTTAGCGAGATGAATAAAAACTGGAAAATTAGCTTTTAGGGCTAGTATTTATATAAAGTTATATTTGTCTTTCACTAATTTTATGATTATTTATTTGTGTTTTATAATTAATTAATTCATATAAAATTACAAGAAAAATTGATTTTATTTTTTAATTTTTTTTCCTTACTAAATAAACATGTGTTACATTATTATTATTATTATTATTATGACAACACATTGTTGTTAATATAGAGTTAAGAACCAAGGTCCTAAATGTTAACGAAATATATTAGTGAAAGATCTTATTAATTATATTAGTAATAAAGAGATTCAAGTAATCAAACTTTAATAAAAGAGACGGATATGTTATAAGCAATTAATCCGTATAAATGCTTTTTACTAAATGTAAGCAAACTAGTAGAGGGGTTAGTTCGATCTAATTTAAAGTAAATGTGTTGATTTACTAAATGTAAAAATTAAGATATTGCACATGATTTCTTGCCAAAAATATATAGTAGAAGTGCCTTGCATGAATTAAATAATTTAGATAGATGAACATAACCTCAATTTTTTAGAAATAATTCAAATAAAAGAAAAAGATAATTATTCTCAGTTTAGGAAAGATATTAAAATTATTATTAGCGTAATGTTTTTAACGTCACAAATAAAATATTAGAATATTGATATAGTATGTGATGACTTGTTTGAATTTTATAATTCTTTAAGTTTTTTAATATGTCAACGTTGCTAATGAATTGGTAATGAATTGCTTGTGTGTTTTACAGAAACACTAAAATAATCTTCAAATTTTTTTTATCTCTTAAATAATTTAAATTAGTAAGATAATTACAAAGAAAATAATACTAACTAATTTTAATAAACTTCTATCTTAATCAAATTATTTTTTTACTGACCATAATTTTTTTTTACTAATCTAAATCAACAAAATAACATTTACAATTTTATTGGTGAGTCTATTGGAAATGTCAATACCAATTTCATTACAGAGTCACAAAATGTTTTTAATAATCTATCAATTTAATAATTATCGATGAATATTTTAAAAAACATAAAAGCACATAATTTTTTGGCTCGTAAAAGTTTGTTAGCAATTCTTTTACTATAATAAGTTACCGACAAAATTATAAATGGACATGCAATCCTCGACGAGAGTTTCAATTAGCAATCCTATCTATAATTAAAATACGGATAAATGTCAAGTATAAATGCAGTTAGAATATTCTGTAGACGTTTAAGAACTTTCAAGTTGTGATTAATCTCATCGCTCAAGATCTAACGAAAGCTATGACAGTTAGTACACTATCAATTGAGATAAATATACCCCCCACTGGTTGTACCAAAATATCAAAAGAAAGGGCGCGTGTGCTAATCTTCCAAGCAATTATATATCCAAGTCGTTTTCAAAGGATGGTGAGGATGAGATGTTGATAAAGATTTGGTCCACAAAGACCAAATGAAAAGTGCCATGGAGAATGGCTACTGATGTGAAGGCGTTACTTAGCAAGAACACAAGATCACTCTTGCACAAATTGCATGGTTGGTTAGGTCTATTTCTTTTCAGCAGTAGAAGTAGTAGTCGTCTGTTTAGTGAAAAAGCTTGATGTGCTGTTGGATGATCCTTGAATTGTCAATAGCACCGTATGGTGAGGACAATTACAAGGTGTTGAGGTACAACAGACAGCTGCAAGGATAGACCGCAAAGTCTGGAATGACTATGTTCATGGACCTAACTGTGCATAGAAGGGCTTAATATCATTACGTGCTTAATCAATTCTATCATTTGATGTTCCGATGTGGTCTGTTTCCACACAGCTAAACTTGGAAGTATGCATAATCCGATGTGGTCTGTTTGTACACTTCCTCGAGGACAAATGAAATGAACAAAACGATTTGGAAATTCATCATCCACTTAGTGATTGTTTGTAGCAGCTGAAATGGAACACAAATTATTGGCAACAGCGAAGAGAGAGAGAGAGAGTGAGCATTTATCATGGTTACTGAAAACCCAAGCAAGTAGCGCCATGTGATTGTGTGGATTTCTGGGCGATGCCGCTGCCCAAGTAAAGGCCTTGCTGTTTTGTGGGTCACATGTATCGTGAAAAGAGTGCAGGCCTGTGGATTTAGTGGGCTCAAGGCTAAAGTGACTTTGAATCTGACAAATAGAAGACGGTCACGACATGGAGAAAATGCTCCAGAAAGCAATCAATATTGATAACCACTCGATATCTACTAAAGCCACGCAACTCGAAAGCAAATGTCCTATTTACCAGACCTAACCCAAAACCAATCCGTGGAAAATCAACTACTTCAGCAAAAGTGATGGTATGGTGAGAGAAAGTGAAAGAGGGAGTACTGCATTGCACTGCACTGCACTGCACAAACATGAAAGCAAATAATTGGATATGGGAACTGTCATTCGATCGAAAATGCACTCAAAACTTCCAGGTGGAGGTTAGTTCTTGATCAAAAGATGTATCTGGTGTAATCATCAAGTGGCAAGTGAGGAGTGGGGTTATTACACATGATCAGCGCTTAAGGGGGGACCTTCAAATTTTGTTAAGAACTTTCCAAGTCAAGGACTGTCTGGTCATTGTCATGGAATGTTTGAATGATTTTCTCTTTTTTTTCTTTCTCCAAGATCATTGAATCTGGCTATCTACAGAGAAATGCTTTTGACCAGCTACTGGGACTTTCCTAGATCAGCGGGGACCCTAATCTTCATGGGGTGGTCGCGGAGATCAGTGCTCTTTTTCTTCTTTCTTTTTCCCTTCAAAATTCAAATCAATGAGAGGCAAACGTAGATTCTATGTGCAAATCTGAAGCACTATCTTATAAAGAAACATCGCAACTCGTTTTAGTTAATCTTTAATTGCTTTGCATTGATATGTTTTACTAGAAGACTCAGAAAATATAAGATTAGCCCCCAGCAATATAAATAGATAAATCACATTTTCTATGATTTTGAAGTAAAAGAAGACAGAAGCTCTGAGAATCTGAGTTAATCCAATCCACAGGAGACAGGATAGACGAGCCTATCACTGTTATAATGATCAACAATGAAAACATATAAAACCCAACGTTGGATAAGTAGAAATTGCCAGCTTTGACAAGCTTAATGCGATGATTGTTACGTGAAGCAGAGATGAACAGAGAAAACAACATCATCTACAAGACAGCAACGATACAGCCATAGGGACCTTAATTAATATCAAGTATAAATTAACCTTTGTTGTCTGCATGCGTATTGTATGGTTGCGGAACAAAGAATCAAATCTCGATCAGGGCTCGTCCAAATCAAGTCTATATATGTACTCTAACAGAGTAGATATGGTGCAAGTGTGTGGGTCCTCATAGTCACTTCAAACAGTCTGGCACACCTCATGTGTTGTGAATCGACTTGTATCGCCTTGGAGATGGACTCTTTTGATCGTCACGAACACACAGCCACATTGCTACAAGTACACATCGCTTCGCCTCTTAAAGTGTTCCTATTTTTAAAATTAAGTGAAATCTAGAATTCAACCTAAAATTATCTAGGCAAGAAGACAATAATGGATGCAACAACCGCGGAAAGCATTTTTTTCCATATCAGATCGTTGGCACAAGGATACCCTAGACACCATGAAGGGTGAACTACTTTTATGCCTGTTTTTGGGGATCTTATACAGTGATTTTTTAGTGAGGAGGCTGTAGAATCATTCATTTTGATACTTTTCTGTGCCTTTGCGTTGGCATAAATCACTATCTGACCACGTATAAGGAAGTGACCTACCACACAAAATCTCTTTCAAATTTCCTGAAGACTGAAAACAGCAGATCTTCAAAGCCACCAACATGGCATTTCTGCATTCTCTCTCTTTCTCCAATGAAACTCTTGGCGTAAAAGAGATCAGAGAAAAGCTGAGCGAATGGGGTGGCGTTGTTGGTCAAAACCATTGGGGTCCATGGGATTTTCTCTTGATATGTTAAGGCTGCCCCCTTCTGAAGCACGACTTGATATGCAATGGTTCTTCAGGAAATGTCCCCGTCAAAACTCTTTTTTGTCCCCACAACGAAACCGGAAAAATCAGACTTGACTCGAGTAAAAGTTTAGTAAACTCGTGCAACCTCATGATTTTGCATTGCTTTTATAAATTTTGATAGAGTATAAATACTACCTTAATTAACTCCCCTTTCTCCCAAAAAAAAAAAAAAAACCCTAGCCCACACCTTTCTCTTTCTCAACCACCTTCTATTAATCTCTCTGTAATTGAGTTCTCTGAAGCTCACCGACTGATTACCAAGCTCCTGGATCCAAATCCAAGTACTTGAAACACGATACCCAAGGTCAACGACTCAACTTGGTTCAATAAATCCATGCCAAAGACCGTCAACTCGTGATTTTTGAGAAGAGGAAATGGAAGGAATATTACATCATTTAATAGTTTTATTTACGGACCCGTCTTTGTACGATTGCCATTTTTTACCAACTAAATCTTTGATGGAGAGCATTTATTGGCACAGTATTCGTCGGTAATTTTATATTCTGTTAGTAAAAAAATTCTTGTGGATAATATATTAATAAAAGTATTTTATTGATAATGATAGTATAGTAAATAAATATTTTTCAATTTTTGATAACTAACCAACAACGTATATCCATTTATATAAAAGTTGATAGTTATGATATTTATAATAAGTATTTTTAAATTTTCAGTAAAATATCGATAAAATATTTTTGTCTGTGAAAACGTCAGTGATTGTGAAATTTTCAGTAAATATTTTTAACTCTTTGTGAAATACCAATGAAAAAATTCTGTCTAGACATCTATCGATGATTTTTTTAATTATTTATAATAAATAATATAAATTAATAGTAAAAAAAATTATACAAATAAAATTATATTAAACATAAAAAATATAAAAATAAAATAAAATAATATTTATCCAAATATTCATTACAAATTTAATGTGTTTCAAAAAAAAATTAAACTAGAACAATGACGTAGTTGGAGGAGATGGTGGAGGCTAGGTGTTCTCCAGACGAAACGGTCAAAAAAGAGATGCACATGTATCATCCATTTATGATGTAATTTTTATAACTATTTAGCAGAGCTGTTCATAATTCATCGAGAGTTGCTCGTGTTTTTTGGTGAGATAAGTCGTATGTTGTTGCAAGGCTACAAAATTCTTAGATTAGGTACTCGATACTAATTGGAAACTCCTAATGGTTAAGACACTACGACCTGCTTACAAGTTCTTGACCATAGCATTGGAGAACTTTTAGACCCGATTTTATCAGATCCACTAGATGATCCTACCTTCATCCATAAATTTAGATGGGACGAATGGATCATCCTCTTATCTCTCCCTCAATAGGCTATTATAGGTCTCCTAAAAATGAAAAAAAAAATTATTATATTCAATTCAAGAAAAATAATAACTTACAAAATAAAATAGTTGAATGAACATACCACAAAGTATTGAGTGCAATTATCAACGAACTTTTATATCCTCTTTTGGCGATCTTCACTTTGCACGTGCATCTCTAAAAACATCTCTATTGGGCTCAACTCACATTCAAAAGACGTAGCCTATAAGAAAAAAATAATGAAGTAACAATAAATTAATTAATAATATATTTCATTTAAATTAATCTTACCATCCATTTCACAAGTATAGCAAATGGAATGGATCCGCCAATATGGGTGGTCATCGAACTATGAATTTGCTGATACCAGTTGTCGGCACCAAACTATGAGCGTCGTGTGAACTGCTTAGTAATTAGTACTTAAAATTGCATTTTTATCAAGATTTTATATCATTATTTTATACTTAAAGTATTAATAACTCCTTAACTAAAAACATATTTTATAATAACATATCTAATAATATAAGATACCTTTAATTTATAGTAAATATTCATCTTAAATGCAGGTTTATCACATAAATAAAGGATTAATTGATGAGTTTAAGTACTGAAACTGAAAGGATAAAAAGATGGCCAAACTTAGAAAAAAGATGTTGGTACATTCCAAACTGGAATACTGTTTGGTAATTAGGTCATACCTAGACCTGTAGATCTTGGATTTAGATCTACTTTATATGGATTAAAATGTAAGGCACGAGCCTATAACTTTCATGTGGAGATTTGGTTAAAAAATCCATTTTCAAGTCCAAATTATATCAACAACGAAGAAGTCTGAATATGTCCTGCAGCCTAAACATTGTTTAGTGTTCAGGCCATATCTTGAATTTTAAAAGTCTAAATGACCTTAATTTTTTTTTTTCTAAAAAGATGAGACAATTTTCTGGAACTTTCATGTGAAAGTCTGGTTTAAAATCTGACGTTATCAATGATGTTTTATTCAGACAAGAGAAGATAAGGATTATCACCAAGTTAAAAGTTGGTCACCCACTCAACAATTAGTTATCAAATCAATAGTTTCCAATTTTAGCCTATAAAAGGAGGCATTTGCCATGCATTTAGGCATCTTGGTTTCCAGATCAAGATCATACTTTTACTTTCTCTCTTTGTATTTTTGTAATGCTTAATTTTTTTTTTATTAATATCTTGCTTATGTCTTTCATTTCCTTTCCTTTACTTAGTTAACTTTCATCATATTTATGTTCTTATCTTATTTATTTATGTTTCTCTCTTTGACTATGTTTAGCTAAGTTTATTATATTAAGGTGAAAATGTTACACCAATGGTGTAAGAATAAGTATAATGTAAAGTTAACATAAACTTTAATGTTTGATACTAACATGTTTTGTATTTATTATCTTGTTCACTATTTAATACTTTGCTTATTAAATGACTAATTTAGATTTATGTTGTATAACACTTAGTACAACAAATGCTTAACACTTTTATAGTATAACAAATGCTTGACACTTTCATAGCACAACCCGTATGGTATAACCGACATTTGTCCTATGAAATAAACTTGATTTGTTGTTAACATAAATTATAATCATGAATACTTGATAAAATTTACAAGTATTAGAACAATTCGAATAAGATAACTAATGTAATCATGTTAACAATTTATAATCTGATTCAAATCTCTTTTGTGTGTGGTTTTCATTTGAGTAATAATAGTTTATACTATACTTGTTTGAAATACTATTAGCGGATCCTTTAACCTTGATATTTGTTATTATCATTATTTAATCCTCACATTGATCTTTCATCTCAAAGTTCTCATCAACTTCTTCTTCTTCTTCTTCTATTATTATTATTAGTACTACTATTACTACTACTATTATTATTACTATTACTATTATTTCTATTATTAGTAGTAGTAGTATTAGTATTTGTATTAGTATTAGTATTTTTATTACTATTGTTATTAATATTACTATTATTGTTGTTATTATTATAATTTATACAATTAACCTCCATATGATTCGACCTTGGTCTTACTGGGTTATTTATTACTTCGACACTCCTGCACTTGGGAGAAGACATCAATCTTTTAGTTGTGTCAAGTTTTTGGCACCATTGCCGGGGAGGTAAATTCTTGTACAAATTATAATATTTATTTTATTTTCTCTTTTCACTTTTCTTGTATATAACTTTGTTTCTTTTTTTTTTCTTCTTTCTTTTATTCTATTTCTACATATGCATGAAAGTGTAGTCACGTACATTAAGTAGTAGACATTGTAGGGTATTCTCACCATTTTCAGAAAATATAGCCAAAAAAGATAACCAATCACTTTATAATGAGAATAATGATAATAACCATGTTAGAACACTTAGAGAGCACATGAATCTCATAAGAACAAGTGCACCATCATGCACAGTTTTCCCCCTTGATGCATCTCATTTTAATTTTAACCAACCATTATTCAATTTTTACCTTCTTTTCATGGCTTAGATTTAGAAAATCCATACTTACATTTAAGAGAATTTAAGGAGGTCTACAACACGTATAATGACTCAAATTATAGTATGAAAACCATCAGATTAAAGTTTTTCCCTTTTTCATTAAAAGTTAAAGCTAAAACATGGCTATAAAATTTAAGACCTCGATTCATTCGTGCTTTGGAAGAAATACAATAATAGTTTTTAAAGAAAATTTTCTCTTCTCATATAACAAACTCTTTTAAAAGACAAATCACCATTTTCGCTAAAAAATCAGGAGAAATGTTATACAAATGTTGGGATAGATATCGAGACTTGCTTAATATTTGCCCTCATCATAGTTTTAAAACATGGAGATTGGTTTTACATTTTTATGAAGGGTTAACACCTAGAGATAGACAAATGGTTGAATTGATGTACAATGAAACTTTTGAAGATAAAAACCCTGATAAAGCAATGAAGTACTTAGACTTGCTAATTGAAAATGTTCAAAATTGGGACACCGCAGGTACTTATGAGGTACCAAGTAAAACTCAACCTCATACATCTAGTAGAGGTGTGTATAACCTTACAGAAGATCATGATCTCCAAGGCAAGTTTGTATCTTTAGCTAGAAAAATCGAGGCACTAGAATTAAAAAAAATAGTAAATTAAAATATATTTAAGACATTATGTGTCGAATCTATGAAACAAATGAACACTCAACTAATGATTATCCAAGTTTGCCTTATTTTAAGGAATGTCTCTATGAACAAACCCATACTTTAAATAGTTTTTAAATGCACAATCATAACTCATACCCACAAACATACAACCCTAGTTCAATAAATCACCTAAATTTCAGTTGAAAGAGTGATAACAATAATGTACAAACTCCATAACCATCGTTTAAAGCACAACATAATTTCTAAAATTCTCATGAATATACACCTCCTGGAAGAAATTCTAAGGAAATTTTGTATGCATTCATTGAAAAGCAAAAGACAATCAACACTCAACTTGCTCAAAGCATAACAGATTTTAAAGATACTCTTGCAAAATTCACATTTGTTCTTAGTTTTCAAGAGAAAGGTAAGTTTTCATCTCAACCACAACAAAATCTCAAGGGACAATACAATACAAATGCAAGTAGTTTTAGAAGTCAAAACATAGTTGTTGTTCTTATTGTTATAATTTATACAATTAACCTCTCTATGGTTCGACCCCGGTCATACTGAGTTATTTATTATTTCGACACTCCTGCACTTGGAGGAGGATATCAATCCTTTGGTCATTTTAGTGCTCAATTTATTGCAGCCATATATCCCTCGGAATGTATGGCGGTTTGAAATCCCTCCAAACCACCATGTCTTTACATTCTTGTAAACTGTTATCTCTTGCGTATTTTTTTGGCTTTCTTTGTGCTTCATACCAAAAATCACACAACCTACTTCCATAGTAATAAATTAGATTTTAAAACATAATTTTTTAAAAAAACAAATATCATATTATTTTTACATTACCTAGTTGTCGTGTGATTTTCCCATACCCTCCTCATAACATTGTCATATGTA
Source organism: Populus pruinosa (assembly GCA_026413675.1). Taxonomy (NCBI): domain Eukaryota; kingdom Viridiplantae; phylum Streptophyta; class Magnoliopsida; order Malpighiales; family Salicaceae; genus Populus; species Populus pruinosa. The sequence continues at coordinate 23,767,269 of CM048596.1, forward strand.
TTGTCCCACTCAAATTTGTGATGTGTATAAATAATTTATTTAAAATAAAAATAATAATTTATTTACAATTATAATAATAATTTATTAAAAATAAGCTGGAAATTAGAAATTGGTACCAACTTGAAATCTTTGAAACCATACATCAATATAAGGTCTGCATTCAAGATGTCTAGAAACCTAACTCCATTGAAATAATAAAATCTTCATTGATGATTTGAACGTCGATGATATTACTCGAGCAGCATCAATGTTTGTGAACCTAAAAATAAAATAAATTAATGAAATATTGATTGGTTGTACATAACTTGTGTTGTAATTGTTTTTTTTTTTAAAAACTAAAACCGAACCGAAATAAACTTACATTGAAAGGTTGTCTTTCCAATATGCCTCGTATTTATGGGTAAATTGATTTCATTGCGAATGCAAACTGCCTCTGAGCTATGAAACCGCGCTAAAAGAGACATCATCGCAAGTCGACACAGGTGCCTCTTTTTGATCGGCATCTAAGAATATGTCATCCTTACTGCTAGAAGAACTAGTTACAACCATATATGAGCGACGAGCTATTGATTTCATTCTATGTATTTACACAATTTTATACGAATAATTACATCATTAAATTCAATTATTAAAAAAAAATCGGCAACACCTTCCATATACTAAAGATTACCTAAAGTTTTCAAACATGCAAATATTAAAAATAGCCACAACCAATTGATCTTATTCAAAAATCTTATATAAAACCTAACATCTATACAAATAACAATTAAAATCAATGGAAATAATTAAACACATATCATGCAATAATAGTGTAAAATTGAGATAAAATAATTAAATTTATTCTTATATATTGTATTACTAATTACAAGGTAAATTCAATAATAAAAGTTAAAATTCAACAAAGTATTCAATTAGTATATACAAATAATAAAATATATTGAACAAATTTAAAAAAAAAAACTATAAACTTTAGGAATAAAAAATGCTTACCTTAATAATGTGTTTATTTCAAGACTTTGTCTACATTATAAAAATACACTAAAACAAAAAAATACAATAAAAATAACAATAACTAAAACAATGAAAAAATAAAAATAAAAATAAAATCATTAAGCATATTAAATGGAAATGCATACCTTTTAATGTGCTGAAGATTGAACTAGAGATTACAAGTAAGAAAAACAAAAAGTTGTGAAGCAAATGAGAGAAAAAAACAAAAATGAGAGAACTCTTAAATGAAGTAGAGGAAAAATGAACTGAAGGGGTGGTCGTTAGAATTTATATTGTAATTTTACTGATGGACTATTTAAATAATATTATTTTTAATTATTTCGTTATTGAATTTTCAAAAGTTCATCGATAAATTTTAAATTTTGCACTAAATTTTTAAATGACTCTCCAGAATTTTTGCAGTCCATTGGTAAATTCATTAGCAATTACACATGGTGAGAGATGCATTAATACCCGCTCTTTGGAATTCGCATAGTCCATCGATGAGTCTGTCTGTAATTGTGAACTGCACTAACAAATGTTGATGGATTGTCTTCGTTAGTATAAATATCGATGATTATGGCATTTGCAGTATATATTTTGCAACTCTCAATAAAATACTAACGGACTGTATTTGTCTATAGAGACATCGATGATTATGGCATTTTCAATAAATATTTTTCAACTCAATGTAAAATACCAACAGATACAATATCAGTTAGTATAGATGTTGGTGATTGTGGTCTTTCCTGTAAATAACTCTCGGTAAAATACTGACTGATGATTTTCATCTTTAAAAACGTTAATGATCGTTTATTGTGCATGAAAGATTATGCTTGTATTGCCTATTTATCATCTTACAAACACTTAAATTATAAATTGTCGGTATAAAACAATAACAAGAGTTAACAAATATAAAATAAATATTTTGTCTTACAAAATATTATTTATAATATTATATTATAAAAAAATGTTTTACACTTTTCTTGATTCTGATAGTTAGTCAAAAAAAAATTTTTCTTCATCATCAATTGAATCGTCATTAACTCAATCGCAATAATATGGATATCATTATCATCATCTTTATCGACATTTTCTTGTCCGTTAAATCTCAGAACAATATTCAACTCCTCTAGGTCAACATCAACAAGTCAATCGAAGGAGCAATTTGATATAGTTCGACCAATTCATTAACTTCAAAAACTTCATCTTGCACACTTGTGTCTTCATTTTCATCCTAAATAACCTCAACACAACCCCTAGGTTTTTTTTTTTAAATGAATAACCAATAAACTTGTTAACATTACTTTGCGAAAACAAAGACATTATTTACGTTATGAAGTCTAGTATTTGAGTTGATTTTGACTAGATCATAGTGAGGATCTACTCTGATTCTTTTGTAAGTGGTATCATACTAATAACATTTGAATAAAACACTATGTTTTGCTCACTATGATATTATAATTCAATGACCTCTTTGAATTTATTATAGTAGTCAACTTCAAATTCACTACAAGGTTTTAAAAATTTACAAACATATATAATTTTACAAAATCTAAAACAAACCATAACAAATACAAAATTATACGTTCACACTACAAGTTTATTTGAGAAATAACAATAAAACATGTACATAAGCTAACAAAATACATATAATAAAAAATAATAAAATTGACATTTAGATGTTAAAATTAACAAAAGAAAGATTTACTTAAAAAAAGTGATAAATCCATGATAAATCAGAACATGAATGTTGTGATCACAAAACTTAAAAAAATATGACTTGTGTTAAGAAGAGGGAAATATTTTTAAGGGGGTAGTTGTTTATAGTTTGAGAGGGGAGAGTTGGGATGAGAAAGAAGAACGAGAATTAGGGAAGGAGAGGGTCAATAGAGTGGTGATATATTAAGTTTTGTTGATGGAATTACCGACATACTTCTTCTATCTGAGGTTCCATCGATAATTCTAACTATAAATTGGTCATATTATTGTACGAAGATCTCATTTTAAATCCCTCGATAAGTTCATTGGTAAAATCACCTACAAGAACTTCAACGTCATCAAAACACTTTTTTAAAAAAATTCTATATATTCCAGCTGTAATTCAATTTGGAATATCTTGAGCTTCTGATATCGAAATCAGGAGATTCAAAAACCTAAAGTCATTTAAATGTATAGGAATATAACTTTCATGAAGGATCCAAAGTTAGATAAAATCATTTTGAAGAATAAAATTGCAACAAAACTCGGCTGGAAACCTTCTCATGACAGGATTCTCTGCTTTCATGCTTGATTTTAAAAGGAAATATCTTGAGCTTCTATTATCAAAATCAGGCCATTCAAAAACCCAAATTTATATACACTTATAGAACTACAACTTTCATTAAAGATCCAAAATGAGATAAATTTGTTTTGAAGAGCAAAATTTAGCCGCAACCTGGTTGGTCAAAATAATTTCCTGTTCTAATTCAGAAACTGCCAATCTTGAGCATCCCAGATCTGACTGAGGGTCTAACCTAAGGGGATTGAATAACAAAATTATGATAGAAGCATATTCTTTAGTGCAAAACTCAGGTCATAATCCTTATCATGGTAGAATTCTTTACTTTCTCATTAGATATTCACATTGAAATATCTTAGGCTTCTAATATCAAAATTAAGAGATTTAAAAATCTAAATTCATCTACTTGTACAAGTCTACAACTTTCATGAAGGGTTCAGAGTGAGATAATTTCATTTTGAAGAGAAGAATATTACCGCAACCTGATTAGTCAAAATGATTTCCTGATTTGATATAGGAAACTAACAATCCTGAGTATCCCAATCTGACTGAGAGTTTGTCACAAGAATAATGAGCCCTATAACCAAATAAAGGTGTAGATCAATTCTTCAACATGTCATGAGTGACAGAATATAGCTAAGACAATCAGATATTGTACGAAACCATGTCAAAATTAAAGCCTAAGTTGGAACAAAAAATTACGACAACAGTAAAATTAGTTTTTTTTAGTGCAAATTCTGAGGGATTTATCCAACTTTAAAGACAAGATAAAACAGAAATGAATTTAGCATTATGAAGACTCCTAATCAGTTTAAGAAACCTGAAGATTTTAGCAGTAAAGAGGGAGGATAAAGAAGGCAAAAAACAACTCAAACAGGGTTCAAAAAACATTTATTTCTTCTTTACTATTGTCAATTTTCTAGCAAACATGAGCTAAACTCCTGCACTCAGTTCAAAATTTGTACACACTAACACGACTAAAAGATTGATGTCTTCTTCCAAGTGCAGGAGTGTCGAAGTAATAAATAACTTGGCAAGACCGGGGTCGAACCACAGGGAAGTTAATTGTACAAATTATAAACAACAACAATAGTAACAATAACAACAACAATAATAATAATAGCAATAATAATACTAATAATTCTAGTAGTAGTAGTAGTAGTAGTAGTAATAACAATAATAACAATAATAAAGAAGAAGAAGAAAAAGAAAAGTTGATGAGAACTTTGAGATGGAAAATTAACGTAAGGATTAAACAATGATAACAAACAATGTCAAGGTTAGAGGTTTCACTAATGGTATGTCAAACAAGTATAGTATAAACTCTTATTATTCAATTAATGCTAATACTTGTAAATTTCATCAAGCATTCATGATTATAACTTATGTTAGCAACAAATCAAGTTCCTTTCATAACTCAAGTGTCGGTTATACCATACAGTATGGGCTATGAAAGTGCCAAGTATTTGTTGTACCAAGTGTTATACAACATAAATTAAGGTTAGTCATTTAACAAGCAAAGTATTAAAAAGTGAAAAAGATAACAAATATACAACATGTTAGTATCAAACATTAAAGTCCATATTAAGTTTATACTATACTTATTCTTACACTATTAGTGTCAACTTTTCACCTTGACATAATAAACTTAGCTAGACATAATGAAAGAAAGAAAAATAGATAAACAAAATAAGAACCTAAATAAGATAATAGTTAACTAAGTAAATGAAAGGAAATGAAAGGCATAAACTTGATATTAATGAAAACAAAGCATAAACATTACAAAAAATACAAAGAGAGAAAGCAAGAGCATGATCTTGATCTGGACACCAAGATGCCTAAATGCATGGCAAATGCCTCATTTTATAGGCTAAAATTGGGAACTATTGATTTGATGACTAATTGATGAGTATGTGGTCAACCCTTGACTTGGTGACAATCCTTATCTTCTCTTGTCTACCCAAAACATCATTGATGACGTCAAAATTGAATCCACTTAAAAACATGAAAGTTTTAGGAAATTATCTCAGCTTTCTTGTGTAAAACATTCAGCTCATTTTGACTTCTAGAACTCTAGATATGGCCAAAATACTGAACAGTGCTCGGTTTGGAGGACAGATTCGGGCTTCTTTGTTGTTGCAATAATTTAGACTTGAAAATGACCTTTTTAGATCTTGGGCTCCATATAAAAGTTGTAGGCCTATGTCTTACCTTTCCATCCATATAAAGGAGTTCTAAATCTGAGATCTATAGCTCCAGATATGATCCCATTACCGAACAGTATTCTGGTTTAGATTGCACCGATATCTCTTTTCTAAGTTTGGTCATCTCTTTGCCTTTGCAATTTAAGTTCTTAAAGTCATCAATCAATCATTTCATTTATATAATAGGCCTACATTTAAAATGAATATTTGCCATAAATTAAAGGTATCTTTTATTATTAGATATATTATTATAAAACATGTTTTAGTTAAAGAGTTATTGATACTTCAAGTGCAAAATGAGAATATAAAACCATGATAAAAATGCACTTTTGAGTACTAATCATCCCCCCAACTAGCTTATTACTAGTCCCTAGTAATCAAAGCGTTAAAATAGAAAAACAATTTTCAAATTTCACAAAGCAAGGTATTCATCATTTAACTTCCATTAATCTATCTAGATAAAGAAACTCGTTAAATTTATATACCTGCTCAATACCTCTTAACAAGATATTCATAAATTTTTTTTTTGTGCTCAATGTATCAAAACATAATTATAGGGCTTTTCTTGGAAGAAATCAAAAATTTTATTCTAATGTTTAAGGTTAACTTCCTTGGGTTGGGATTATTATTTTTGTCTTTTTTTTTTAATATATATATATATATATATATATATATATATATATATATATATATAATTTAAAACACTATGCATCTTTAACCCATGTAACGAGCTTTCAGCCAATGACTCCCAAACCAGTTGGTCTTAGGGCATTAGGTGTTAAAACACCCCTACGAGCTTAATAACTTGGGTCGCAGATACTGATATGTAGATAGTGCAATGTTTGATTCCGTTAAGCTTTTTTTCTCAACTCATATAGCAAGCGTTGGGCCAATAGCTTCCAAGTCAGTTGACTTTAGGGTATTAGGTGTTAAAACACCATTTCGGGCATAATTGTTTAAGTTAGGAAGGCTACGAAACCAAATTTATCTACATTTTTTTTTCCTTTTTTTTTCCTTTTTTTTAATTATATACTATCTCTTTCCCTTAGTTGTTACTCTTAACAAAAAAACATAAATAATGTAATAATCCAATATGCAACTCACGATCATATATTAAAGCGTGTGTGTGTGAAAATTAAGGTTTAAGAATACATGTTAAATAAGTATATGAGCAAAATTAATTGATAACAATGTGAGAGTTTGTAAATCTGAATATTTCAAGAAGTATTATGATAGACCTTATTATGAATGATTACTAAGATGCGTCTCAAGAGTCATAAAATTCTCCTTACTCTGTCATCATAGTAACCATTTTGCATATGTTTTATGAAATAGAAAACATATTTTTTTTGTTTAGTTATTATCCTCTCTCCCAACTAAAACGAGATATTGAATATGATTGACTTAAATTATGAGTTATGGATATAGAATTGGATTCGCATGATATAATTATTTACATTAATTAAATGAGCACTTAAAACTATTGAAATGGAATCATGAATGCATGAATAAGATGAAAATGAGTAAATGAACGTAATTGTCGTAAAGCATGTTATGAGTATCAAAATATATTGATGAATATATATGATGTAGAATATGAGTTTTAAGTATGGAAATGAATCAAATGAACCCAAGAATATGACTAAAATATGAGATAAATAAATAATGAGTCTAATGAGTGCATAAATATAATTAAAGCAGAAGCCATAAGCATGTATTTGGATTAATAAGTCCAAATTCATTAATAAGTTAAAATACAAAGATAAGACAGTGATATTGATCAATTTTAGTATAAAGTGTGATCATTGGATGAAATAAATGATTGTAGTAGTATATGCTTTGAAAAGTTAGATAAATATTATGAATAAATATGAGAAATTTCTAATTTTAAGTTTCTTAAAATGAAGAAAGTTAATTTTGATACAAGTATCAACTAGACTAACACGGTGGGATAAGATTTAGGGGTTCTGTTCAAGGATACTATGGAAGAAAAACAAAAAGGACAAAATTTTATGTAAACAAAGAATAGCGTGTAAAAGGAAAGAGTTATAATTGGAGTTATATTTTGGTAACAATTTTGTACATGTATAGTTTTATAGTGATGTGTTTGTTTATATAACTAAGAAAAAGTTATTGAAATAAATAAATGCAAATATACTTACTGTGTGTCTTATATATTATGGAATTTTACAGGTGCATTCTTTTTTACACTTCAATAATGATACCAAATGTTTACTTGCTTAGTTTTTTTTTTTGTATTAAGTGAACCTTTGTATAAGTAGTTGATAATGTGATGTGGATACAAATTGATTATACCAAAGTATTGTAAAAATCTTTTGTAAGATAAATATTATGTAATGATAGGGTTGCATCATAAATAAATAAAATCTCATTCCAAAATGCTCCTACATCATAGTTAAATGTTTTTTTTTCTTCCAAGAAAAGTAAAGTGATTTTATTGTAAAAATATGAAAAAATCAAAATACCCCAACCAATTTGAAATGAAAAATAAACCAAGTGAAAAAATATTAGACCATTAAAGATAGTTCTATGTTATTTTTAAACATAAAATTATAAATTCATTATTAAATCAAGGAATACATAACATAGGTTTTTTGTGTTTATAACTAGCAAGCCTCCCATATGCATTTCATTTTGTTTTGGATGATACGAAGCTGATAGTCAAAATGATTAGGGTGTATTTGGTATTGAAATTATTATTATGGTTATAATTTTAAAAATAATATTTTATAAAAAATATTTTTAGTTAAAGTTGGTTTAAAAAAATATATATTTAATTAAAACTGTGGTTGAAATTGAGGTTGAACAAAAAATAGTTTAATATGTTTGGTTAAAAAAATATTTTTTATAATAAGGTTATAAAATAATTAAATATATATATATATGATAAATTTAAATATTATAGATTTAACTACTATTATTACATCATGAAATAAATAATATTGATATCAAATATTTTTTATTATTCTATTAAACTATATGCAATGTCATCACATATGAAATCTATCCAACAATGACTATATTTTTGAAAAATATAGTCATTGTTGGATAGTTTCTTAAACATGCATCAACAAAAACTAAATTAATTCATTCATCATTAAGCGATTTTCTTCTAATTTTTTTGAATAAAATATAATTAAAATAAACATAAAAACTAATTTTTTTAACTGAATCGAAACAGACAAGAACATAATTAGAATTACAATTAAATTTCATAAATATTATATCATCATGTGATATCCTTTTAAAATACATATTATTATTAAATAATATTAAATACTAATTTTTCGAGTAAAAATAAATTGTTTAAAAAAAATAAAATTTTATTATGAAAAAATTTTATTAAATAAAAACAATAGTTTTCATGATTTTTTAAGTATGTAATAAAATTATATATAATATTATTAAGAATAAAATTAAGATAACAACACAAGCTAATTTAATTCATTTTAAACTAGTTTTAAAAAAACAAGAAAAATTATTATTCATGTTCATATAAATAGTGAAATTAAAATTAATTAACTATCCTAATTTTTTTAAAAACTTAAATTTTTTACATGAACAATACCAGTAAATTAACTAAAAAAACTATTTAAATTTAGTAAACAATGCACTGGCACTATATAGTGAATCCATGCTCTACTGTATAACTTCCTGGCCCACGAGAAGCAGCATTTCCAAAACCTGAGAGGGCCCCACCAGCGGGAAGCAGCTGTTTTTTTCATACCAGACGATATTCACTGAACTGTTCGTTATTTATTTTTCCATTTATGCCTCAGCTACCTCAATAGCAATTTCTCCATGTACTTAAAACAACTATGTGCCCATGAACTCTTGGGATCATCTCTTTTTTATGTTACTTTTTCCGCGTGCAGGTAGCTTGCTGGCCATTCTTAACACACAGATTAAAGAGGCTAAAAAAAGTACCAATTCCTTTTCTCGTCTCATATCAATGCTCTATGGCTACGCGATCCTCCTAAAACATTCTAAAGTTAACATTGACGTATCCGCTCATTTACATGTAAATTACATGCTGGAAAAGTACATGTGTATCTACAAAGCTCAAATTACTCAAACTAGAGCCAAACAAGTGAAGATAAAGGCAAGTAAAACCTTCGCATCTTGAAGACCTTGATATGAGGGAATTCTCTGAATATATGATCTTGAGGTTTTCTATGACAATAGAAATCAAGTTGCCCCTGGTTAGACATGTAGAAGAACTGAACTGGCAACATGACGTGGCATAACCAGAAAGATTTCTGAAAAATCAACTCAGGACAGGAAGATCAGATACTTATCCGTGAGAGCTAGAAGATTCATCACAACTTAATCAATGAAAAGCAGGAACCATACAATTATAGCCAAAGATCAACAAAAATACCCAGTGAGCCCACAAGAGAACTCCGATCATCCAAGAAGTGTCTTTAATGGAGTGGAAATAACATGCTAGGCATGCTACTAAACTTGGGGATTTCTTCAAAGATAACCAACCAGGACAGGCCTGCATGCTAAGTTGCTAACCATTAACCAAGGTTCCCCCGAAGAAAAATTATGGGGGGTTGGAGGAGAGGACAAGAGAAATTAGGATCCGCCATACCCGTTACAGATCTATAAAACAACATCAAAACTGTGGAACATGCTGCTCGTATGTCAATCCTTGCATGAATCATCATTTAAAGAAGCATCATCCTAGTGTTTCATACAAAGCATAATGCACATTTCATCCGAAGTCCAAACACTGAGATATCATAGAAGATATCAATAACACAACAAATCACAAAAAACAATAAGACACCAAGTGGCTAAATAACTTGTATTATAGATCGAACACATGTCTGATCACCAAAGTCATGAGATATGGCACTAAGCAAAATTGATCGACAAGCTATACCCATTAATACAGCAGAATTCAAAGGATGCCTTTTTGTTCTGTGGCTATGACACTCGCATTGCTAATAATGAAAGCATAATTTTTCAGATATTCAAAGATACACTTATGGCGAGGATTATTGCATCTTTAAAAAAACCTCAAACCACAAACAATTAAGAAAAAACCAAGTGCTTGTGAGCTAAGACAATTACTTGAGAATGCATCAAAACTACGAGTGAAACATAAAAAAAGCTCCAAGTTTTGAAAGAGCAATAATTTGAGACAGGTAGGACAATATTTTCCACTCAATATACATGTGAATGAATAATAACATGAGGTGAAATTTGCATTTCAGAAGACAAACTAAATGATACAGCCAGAATGAAACATGCATTCAGATTATGGCAATACAAGGCACATCTACCCAACATCCACCCCCAAGTCAACCCACAAGAGGAATTGAAATCAATAGATGGCAAATAGAAAAGCTTTTGTCCTCAGTTCAAAAGCATCAATAGCTCATTTGACACTCAGGCAATGCCTCAGATGTTAAACTTTCCAACTCATATAAATCTTATGAATCTGATAAACAAGATCGTGCTCAATGGAAGAGCCTTCTAAATAATCGCCCAAAATAAAAGAGAAATGGCTTTCACAAGTTAAATAGCAAGCCATCCTTCTCTGTTTGAGTTATTACTGTTGCAAGATGTTACAGCTCGGAAAGAATACATAAACCCCTTAACATTATGCATTTCTTTTGTAAAAATTGCATCAAATCATTCTTTCATTTTGTTTTCAATAATCAGTCATCCAATTTTGTGAAAGGATAAAGACCACAGGCAACAAAACTGTGGATATATCATGGAGCCAAACAGGAGATGGATAAGACCACGCACAAGACTCTTCAAGGAGTGGCTGATCTAGCCCTAAAAGAATTCCAATCTTAACAAATACAATTTCAACCTTTCATAGGCTAACAAGCTTCGGATAAGATTACAAGAATTCTAGCCATAGATTAATGGGAATATATATATATATATACACACCCATTCACCAAACACGTATGAAATTATTGGTATTAAGATAAATATTGCTATCGTATCCACATATAAAACTGAATGAAACCGAAAAATACAAAAAAGCATGCCATCACTTTTAAATAGTGACTATCACATTCATGCCCCAATCCTGATAATATCTATTCAGATTTGAAATTAAAGTTTACTTGGACCTGAGCAACATTACCAAATTTACTAATATCATAACAATTTACGTAATTGTAGAAAAAATAATTAATCTCATATAAAACAGGTAAAATGTAATCAGTTTCATGTTAAACAATAACCGATGAAAAAAGACAAGGAGCTATATCTTATGCAAACAATCTCCAACATTACCAAATTATATATATATATATATATATATATATAAACAATTAGAACAGAAAGCGATTCTGCTCCATCTTCTATGCTGGTTTGCATCCTTTAAAAAAAAAAAAAAACAGCGAGAGAGAGGAGAGAAGCAATCACCAAACCTTGAAAAGGCAACAATCCACAAAAGAATTATTGACAACCACCGCGCTCGTGTCATCATTAACTGAAACCACTCACATTCTCTCACTTGTAATCAGTATTAGGACAGTCTCTCGCAAAATGGCCTTCCTCGCCACAATTGTAGCATCCTCCACCTCTACCTCCACCACCACCACCACCACCAGAATATCCTCTGCTTCCACCGCCACCATATATCCCACCACCACCGCTACCCTGATAACAATCCCTCGCTAAATGACCGTACCGTCCGCAATTAAAACAAGCACGATCGCCACCACCCCCGCCAGCGCCACCGCCATATCCTCCGCCTCCATAACCTCCACCATTTGAACGGCCACCTCTTCCAAAACCGCCGCCACCTCGTCCTCTTCTGCCGTAGTACCCCCTCCCGCCACCGCGACCTCCACGAGGAGGACGGCGAGATCTGGAGGCGCCTACGACATCAACGGCCTTGGTGCGGCCGTCTTCTTCTGAATCAACGGAGAACTCCACAGGCTGTCCGTCGGAGAGGGTACGGAAGCCGTCGGATTGGATCGATGTCTGGTGGACAAACAGATCCTCGCCGCCGTCGTCGGGAGCTATGAAGCCAAAACCTCTCTGTGCACTGAACCACTTGACGTTGCCAGTGGATCTCTTGGTCTCAGCCATTGAAATGAACTTCTAGAAGAAGCTAGAAGGTTCTGGAGTTGGTTTGAGTATTTCAATGGCTTAACGCAGTGTTTACGTGAGTGTGGTATGGCGTGTACCTGGTGTTTATGAGTGTCAGAGCTCGGGGAGGTTTTGAGTTTGTTAGGCGGGGGACCCAGTGGATGAGAGATCGGATGGTGTGGAGTGGATTAGATTGGTATCGTACGGTTGTTAAGGATTTAGCGGTTTGTCCCATTTATGTTTGACTACCCATATCAGATCTTTTATAAATCTATCCGTTTGTACCTCTTTCTGTTTGCTTTTAGGGAAACCTCAAAAATAGCCCCCAGTTACATACGGAGAGTCGATTTTGATTCAATTATCAATTTTTTTTAATTAAATGGAAAGAGTGATGCGACTTTTAATTAAATGAATTGTTTCCTATGTCTTCTTGTTGTTTTGAAAGTAACATTTGGTATATACATAATTTTACATTGGCAAATTCTAAAATATATCATGCAAATGCTTTCTTTAAATCCTGAAATTTTCTTTTCTGTTCACATAAGCCTTTAAAGGTAGAATGCAACTTATCTCTCCTTTTTACCCAAACAAACCTTAAAAACAATAAATCTTGCTTAAAATAAACCCAAATAAAATTAAATAATTCAATGATAAATAGCATGCACTAGATCCTTAGCTATGCCACAAGCTAGATTATTTTTTAAAAATATAAAAAAAAAAGTAAAAATCTTTGTTATCATAAAGAAATATTATTTAGTTGATGTTAGATATCTAAATGAGTATAGATATTTAAATTTATATAAATATGAAAGATATCACTTGTAATGTTTTTAGCATTGAGAGTAATTAAAAAGTCAGGAAGAAGTATTTAATTATGCAATCTCATCACTATTTAATGTGATAAAATATATTTTTTGAAATGTGAAAAAGTAGATTGAGAATTTTACAAAACACACCCATATATTTGTATAAAATGCAAGTTCAGATTGTAATAACATTAATGGCACTACATAATTATATTAGAAAAAAGTTATAAATAGCATTTGCAGAATTTGATTGTCATTTTAATTTTATTCTCAATGATTTTTTAGTCGATGTCATTCCATTCTCGAATAGCAATGGATATCAAAGATCTTCTTGAATGGATTACATACATAATAGAATTTCAAGTAGTTTAATAAGATAATAAAAGTATGAACTCATTAAAGGATTGTTCTTATTATAATATATTAATAATTCAATGCATAATAATATAATCCAAAACTACAAACTTATTAAATATTATTTGTAGTCATTTTATTATTAAAATCATTTTTAAAAACAGTTTTAACTAAATACTTTTGAATTATTTTTATTTAATAATAATTCAAGCCATAGTTTTAACTAAAAATATATTTTACCCAACTAATAATAACTTTTTTAAACTAAATTATTTTTAAACCACAACAATAAAAACTACTATAATGTGATAAAAATATTTTTAAACCACAACAATAAAAATAATATAATAAAAATATCATACATCCCAAGTGAATATTTCAATAATGGTTGATGGGAAAACTGGTTTTTAGCTAAATCTATATATCAATATTTTATTTTTACCCGTGTGGTTTAAAATGTTTTAGTTTTCAAAAAGTTTGCTAATACAAATATCATCTTTTTAGCTATTTCTTTTTAGGTTCTTCATCATTCTTTGGAGATGTCACCTCACAATGGAGGAGTTGATGTGATAAAATGAGATTTTTAATATATATATATAAAGAAAAAAGAGCTTTGCTTGCTATTTAAATGATTGGGCGAACGCATCGGAACCTCTTAAAACCAACCACATAGGTTAGAGTATAGAAGTTCAGACTACAAGGATGGAGTTGGAACATGCTTGAATCTACAAGGTTAAAAAGGAAAGTTTCACCCGTGACCAAACCGAGATTTCTTGTCAACGGGAAAGCCGCCAAATCATTGTTTTCGGCAGTGGAGCTAAAAACGACATGTCGTTAGATGGTTCCCTCCAATACAATGCACCCACTTGGCAAAATCAGAGGTGTTCTAGAGAGTTCGACTTCTGTCCAGAACCTACCACTCTTTCTAATACCCCTCTCCCACGCAATGTGAATTCCTCATCCAATCTCATTCTCCATCTCTGAAAAATCGAATCATGTTCTTCTTCCCCTGTCTCGTCTAACATTGTTGTTTGATTTTGTATTTCGGCAAACAAATAATTACAAAGTAGTCTAGAATCATAGCTGGTGGTGAATCCTGATCAGCGGAGTGATGTCTGCGTACGAGAACGTGATAGGGGGGAAGCTGAAGCTGAAAGGAAAAGCACTGGACGTGAAAGCAGGTGGCATTATCAAGAAGAAGAAGAATCTCCGTTACAAGAAGCACCGTTATCAATATCAATCTGCAGCAGGTTTTTGTTTCATGTCTTCTTCTTCTTTACCTTGATACTTGTTGGTAACTATGATATATATATATATATATATATATATATATATATATATATATATTTTTAATTGGACACTCCCATGTAGACTATGCACGATGAATGATGAGTTAAATTAGGTGGTCTTTCTAGCAATTTGTAATGTTGGAATGGCGCTGCTATCTCCTAGTTACGAAGGCATTTCTGATTGGTAAAAGGCTTGAAAAAGGGCATGTGTTTTAAGGTGGAATTCGCTGAACTCTTGACTGAGAAATGCAAGTGTGATTTTCAAAAGTTCGAGTTGAAGGTTGTGGGATGACTATTGCACGATTTTATTGGGCAGCGGAGACTAGTATTCAGAACAACACTGTAGGATTTGAATGTAATGTGGAATGGTGGGTGCACTGATTATTTTACATTTTTCTTCTAAACTCTCATGGATAAGATTTTGGGGTGTAAAAACACAGAGGGTTGAGTTCGTGTTCGAGATGGACTGAGCCAGCTCCAAAACTAACAGGAGTCGAGGGAATAGCCTTTCGAGACATTCCTCGGTTTAGAGTTGCAGTATTATCTGAGTAATTGCTGGGAAATAATTATAAAAAAATCTTTGCTGATTGGAAAATGGTTCAGTCCCGTCTACATTCCCAATGTAATTTACAGACTAATTCCTTAGGGCTCATTTAATCTTCATGTGAGTAGATAATGAGATATATATTTTTCATAGTGATGCCCCACTTGCTGATCCATCCAGAGTTCACAATTGGATTTGCTGCCTGCCCTTCATAAAAAATCAGTGATGATAGAGCGAGGATGGAGAAAGAAAGCCATATTTTTTCCATTGCGAGTGCGTAGGAGCTGAGAGAAAGGGAAGCGAAGAGGGAGGGAGAAAAATGGGGGGGGGGGAGGGGTATTGCTATAGTTTTATGCAGTGACTGTCTATGATGTCATAATGCTTTCTACAGTTTCATCATTCATTGTTTTCAGTTAATATTGCCTTGATTCATGAATTATTGGTTGTTACTAACAAAATATCTTCATTTTAGAGGTTGTCAGATGGAAATACAGCATTAGCAACAGATCATGCTGGGGATATGAACGAGACAGACAAAGATGATGAACAAGGGCAGACTGCAAAGTATGATGATCATCTTACACCAGCTGAGAAGCGATATCTCCAGCAGTGGGAGAAAATCGATACCCAAAGGATGGTTAAGATGGCCAGCAAATCTCATCGTGATCGGATTCAGGAATTCAATCAATATCTGGCTAACCTAAGTGAGCATTATGACATTCCAAAAGTGGGGCCTGGTTAGTTGTTTCTCCAATTTGTCGGTCAGGCGTATGCACTAGTTCAAAGGATTGAGAACAATGAGCTTTAAAAGTTAAAAGCTATCATATTGATTGAAAGCATCACATTTGTCTGGATTTGCATGTTTTAAGTTCGTTGACAGTTTGGTCTCTGTGTATTTAAATTGTGAATTCTGCAACTAAGTTCAATGGACAGTTTTGATGTCTTACCAGTTGGATCTTTGCCTCTGTAGAGCTCCCAAAAGTTCTAGTAAACTGTGGAAAATATTCCAACTAGTAAAAACAAATTGAATGGTTTCCAAATTTCTTATCTATGGTGATTATACATGTGAGGTATATCTGGTATGAGACAAGGGATCTGCAGCGGTGGCAGGGAACTCGGGCTTTCCGATGTTCACTTAACAGGATCTAAGACGATGTTCTGGTTCATCTAGCATTAGGAATTCTCCTTTTCGTTTATGTATTAATTATGTAGGTGGCTTAGACTAGAGTATAGTCCCTTTAATGAATTTATCGATATATTTTTACGTCATGGTATGAAGAGATTTTAGCTTCATTTTTGCCCGTGGTACGATCTTCTAGTCGAACGGCTCGAACCATGTAAATCAGGCTTGGAGTGGAATCACTTCTGTTCTGGTAGCAAACGAGGCCCTCAGCTGCCCAAACAAAGATGTTACATTATAACCGACCCACGGCTAGAAAGCCCAGTAAAATCATTGAAAGAGATGTGCTATGCATGTAATCAAATAAATTAAAAATAAAAATTATATATGAATAAATTAATTAAAAATTATTGTTGATTTTTAAAAATAAAATTTTAAAATTCAATAAATAAATATAAATCAAATAAGTATTTTTTGAAATGTAGGGTATTTATCTAAATGTATTTGTTAAATTTATTTATTAAAATATTTTTTATTTAAATAAGTATTAATAGAATAGAGATACAAATTAAATTAAATTGATAAAATAAAATATAAAAAATTATATATAAGGTTGTATATATTAAAAATATTATCTGAATTATTTTAAAACATAAAATTCATAAAAATAAAAAAAAAATACTTTAAATTTAAATGTATGGCAAAAAATAAAACAGTAGAGACACTTTAAATAAAATAAAAAGGAGAATGAATAGTAATTTAAATATAAATTAAACAAATTTAAAGAAATGTATTTTTTAAAATAAAGATCAGGTGTTATTAGGTTTGATAAGCTAAGTCAGCCTGCATGATCCATTTTATTAAGATTTATGCAATTAGACCTTTATTTGTTTATTTCTTATCGTTTACCATAAATTTTTTTGAAAAAAATCACATGATGTATCGTTTAATTTATTTAGATATTGGCCATTTATGATTGTTGGAAAATTAGGGCTTTAGTTTTTTTACCCAAAAACCCTTTTTTCAATTCATTTTTGACCAAAAACTTCTATAAAACATTATACAAATCATGATAAATCTATTTATGGTCTCAAAAATAAAAATAAAAAGGTCTTAAAAACAAAAATCAACCCGGATAAGAAAATAATCCCGAACTCAAATTTGTTTTTTTTTTCATGAAATTTAAAGGTAAAAAAATAATTAATATGAACTCCCAATCCAATGGAACAATTTGGCACAAATATATTTTGTTTTTATAGCTTAAATTGGTGTCAGAGATATTTTTCTCTCTCTATTATTAGAATTTAGTGACCTCTCTCTCTCTCTCTCTCTTTCTCCTTTCTCAACTAGTAACTAAAAAATAACAAAAATAAATTTTACACCAAAATTGAATTGAAAAAATATTGAGATACTAAAATTATATAATCTATATAATTTTGAAAGTTCAAAAACCAAAGTGTATTTTTTACGAAACTTATAGCATGTCACCTATGTTTAGCATCCTTTTCATTTTGATATTTCTTATTTCAATTCCATCTTTGATTAAATCAGGGAAAAAAAAATTAAAGATCAAATTGAATAAACATAAAATTTTATATAGTCCATTCATAATAATGTGTGAGATGATGAATAATAGAGTCTTACATAGTAAAAAATCACTACCATCACTATTATTATTATTATTATTATTGAAAAAATAATAAAAACCATTAAAATAATATTACTATACTAATAATAATGATATTACTATTACTATCATCATCGTGGTCGTTATCATTGAAAAAATAAATACCATGAACTTTATTTGAAAAATATAATTAAAAACTATAAAAACTTTAACAAAAAAATTAAAAAAAAACAATAAGAAATTAAAAAAAGATGGACTATACTAAAATCACTATTATTATCATTGAAAAAATTAAAAGCATGAACTTAATTTGAAAGCCATAAAAACTTTGTTAAAAGGGTAAAGGAACAAAAAAAACAAAATTAAAAGTAGAAGGATGGAATAAAAAATCATTATATATACAATTCATAAATCAGGGATTAAATTGAAAAGACATAAAACTTTAACAAAATAATAAAAATATAAAAATAAAACTAATAGGAATGAATCTGAAATACTAATAACATAAAGATCATACTATATTAATTTAAAAGTAAAAAAGGATCACGGACAATAAATTTGAAATATTTAAACTGCATGGAACACCAAGAATGAAAAAGGAGCTTGCAGAGAATTAAACTATACAATAAAATTTTATTTTTGACCATTGAAAAACATCCCACGCTTATGAGACATAGCGTCTCTTTCTCATTATGCACTCATCAATAATATTTTTTAATTAAAAATATCATTTTAATAATAAATTATGACACTAGCCCATACAAATTAACAATTAAAAAACAAAAATCTAAACCATAAGACTCTAATACCCCCACCCCCAATGCATTAAATTTCTCGGATTTAATGTTACCTTTGTAATTCAATTATATATAAAAAAAACCAGAAAACACCTTTATATCTCAACTCAAAAAATTGATTTTTTTAATTTTTAAGGGTATTTTTGTTATTTTAGTATTCATAAAAAAATATTATATAGATATAAATTAATAATAATGAATGAAGCGTGTAAAAACACTAAGATATCCCTTAATGAAAGACAATTAATTTTTTTTTTTTGCCAAGATCACCGAACATTATTATAATGAATGAAGTGAGTTTTGTACCCACAATGATTCTTTCAGGCATTTTAATATATCAGAAATTTCCTAATTTTCCAGGGAAAAAAAGACACATATCATTCCATAGAATTACCTAGGGATTTTTTATCCTAGAATTTCAAGGCAATTAATTAATTAAAACTATAATAATAATATTCAAACATTTAGTTGACCAGAAATTCCAAACTCTAATAAGTATAGTACATAAGTAGGCTTACGTGATTTATACACTTAATATGTTTCAATTCACTACTAGTTCAAAAGATAAAAGATAATTTAGATCACTTTTTTAAAAAAAATTGTAATTTTCATTGCATATAATTGTTTTAAAAACCCAATATTATGCAAATTGTATAAGATTGTTTGCTGTGTAAAATTGTTTGATCTGGCATCTCTCTTTTACTCTAAGTTACATTCTGATTTTGCAGGGCATGGGGATATTAATATTAGTCTGGGCTGAGAAAACCTTCAAATTTGAAAAACTGAAGATGTTTTTTTTATTAAAAAAAAAAACTTTCTCTGCATTACTTACTGCACACAATTGGAGGCCAATTCCGATGTTTGATTCTCGGGCTGAATTTTAGTGAATTCAGCTCACTGCATACCATGGGTTATGGCCATGCTAGAGCCCATCACAAAAAATATGGACCTTACCTCCCTATCTTGTGCGTAGCTGGGGCCTGAACCGAGCCACTTCCTGAATAAATGATGCATTCAGCTCAACGCAGCGCGCGGAACATCAGCATACAATTGCATCATTTCCCCCTACAGAATGCATTATTAATAAAAAACAATAAAAGGGGAGGAGTTTTTACTTTAACCATCTCACATAGCACTATTTATGAAATAGTTTTTATATATATATTTTAATTCAATCCTTTTACATTAAATTTATTAAAAATTATATTTTATAATCTTTTCACTTTATTTTTTTTAATTATCTTAAATTTATTAACAGATTGCAAGTTTAATAAGAATTGATTTTTTTAATTGACTTTTTCCCTTTCAATTTTATAATTCCATTTTGGATTCATTTAGAATTAAAATTCAAGATTTTTTTTGTTTGTCCATATTTTATGACTTAGATTAGATTATAGGTTTGTTGGGTTAACTCTAATTGATTTTTTTTATTTTATCTTTTAAATACTAAATTTATTGGAAATTAAGTTTAATAATTTATTTTTTATTAGGTTATTATGATTTTATTACCTAGATTACGGGTTTGATATGTTAACCCGATTTAACTAGGGTTATTTTTTTAATTTTTTGTTATATTCTTCAACATTGTATTTATTAAAAAATAATTTTTATAATTTTTATAATTTTTTTAATTTTTTTTATTTATTATGATCTCTAGACTAGATTAACCAAAGTTCACTTAAATCAAACTAATATATTATTATTTTAATGTTTATTAAAATTTTTTATTTTAAATATTTATTTTGAGTCAAATTTATTGATTGTTATTTTTTGATGTACCAAAATAATTAAGTCATTTTAAATTAATTCTTATACGGGCTAAATGTTTTTACTAATAAAAATATTAGAAATATTTAGTTGTTTTTTGATGTTTTAAAAAAACTAATCCTACCGAATGATCTAGTATTTCTAAAAAACGAGGAGTAACTTAATTTAATAAATCGGCTCGGAATTCACGTGTCGTATCCTAGAACAGTGAGCTCTTCAAGATGTCACCGTTATCATTGCATCAAGAACCACCCGGAAAATAAATAATGAATTGCATGGCGAAAAGAAGGGGAAAAAAAATAAAAACAAAGTCAGAGATGGTGTGACAAGGCAAGGGACCGTTTACCGAGCCCTTGTTACCAGGTAATGTAAAAGAGTCGCCGCAAAATAAACGAAGGGCTCCAGTTGTTTCACCGCCTAAACCGCCATAGCTATCGTTTTTCTCCTTCTCTGTCGCCATCTCATCTCATCATCCTTTGAATGAACACGGGGCTGAGTCCAATGAGATTGAAACAAAGTGGTGGTTATATATATATATATGGTTGTACAGATTGAAACAAAGTGGTGGTTATATATATATATATATATATATATATATATATATTCTTCTGTTGATGCTAGCAGAAGAATAGCCCACTTAAATAATTGCAGCCCGTGTGGCTGATACTCATAAAGTCACGATCCCTCCCTTTTCTTTTGGGATTTGGAAAGTAGCTATAACATTGATAGAAAATAAATTTAGTTTTTTATTTTTATTTTATTATTATGCTGCCATTTGAATATGCCGTAGCTGCGCTTCAAGTTTGTATTTTTTTCTTAAAAAAAAGTTCAAATCAAAGAAGCAACTTGTAAAGAGTTAATTATTTTGCAGCAAAGCCGGTGCTCTGCTTCTTCCTTTTTTATGCTTTCAAGGAACAATTTTTTGGAGTAATAATGGACTCTGAAAAAATTACTTAGCCTCTGTGGACAATTCAGTCACGGTTCTGTTTTACGGTCAACCTAACTATTTGGACAGAACATAGAAAACGGTGACCTCTTGATGCTAATTTGGATGGTCCACGGTATGTTTTGAGAAATTACCTAAGCTGCTGGCTGCTGGCTGCTGGCCGGTCTTGAGATTAGTTTTGTCCTGTAACAAAAACACAGTATTTCTTATTCTTGTTAATGAACTCCTTTTCTCATCTTTCATTTTCATTTATCTGGGGTTGTTGGCTTGTTGCAATCACTGCATTTGTTTTTGAATTGACTTGGGAGTTGGATATCAATACAAGGAAGGAAGAATTCTATACAATTAACAAGTAGAAGGGCGGTGGTTGATTGACTTTTTCTGATTTAATTTATTGAGTACTGTTGTATGAGTCTGAGTTATGGATCATGGAACTAATGAATCTGACCCCAATCTGAGTGAATCATTTCGTCAGACTAGCAGCGTACTCTCTTAAGTGAGAAGAAGTTTTTAAAGTTCATCACGCAGCAGATCCTTCCAGATAGATGAAAGTGGCAGGTGATATTGGTTACAAGGCTCTTCATAGCAAGAGTCATAATGAAAGTGGCAACATCAGCTTATCCATTGACAGCGGTTTATAAAATGGTATGGTGTTTCCCCTTTCAAATGATAACTTCCTACGATCGTATGGGTTGTGGGCTCATGACTCCACAGCTTTGGATACAAGATCTCCAGTGTTACCTTCGACAGAAGAAATCATGTCTCCTATCTCAACTGATGCAGTGGTCTGCTCTAGGGAAAAAGAAGAATTGAGAATTCAGATGATCATTATTATCTATTTCATTAGCGCTAATAGGATTTGTTTGGTTTATTGCCTCATGGATAGGGGTTTGTGTCTTTAATTGTTGTTTGTCATATGATATAAGATCAAACTGCTGCTACTTGTCTAAAACTGTTAATCTGATAATTCATTGGTTTCTTGCTGCTATATCCAGGACAAGGAGAAAGCATTTGTGTTGCCACCAGCACTCGAGTATATCTCCTGTCTTGTGTATCTAACAGTTTTTGGAATTCTTGGGGTAATATGCACAACCTTTTTCTCTTTACTTTCGAAATATTTAAAATGGCATTAGTAAATGGTAACCTAACTTTAACGGCTTTTTATTTTTTATTTTCTTCTGTTATGTTGGATTCTGGTGCTTCCTTTCCTTTTATCTTATTTGTCAACTTTGTTGGCTTTTTTGAAGTGGTTTTGTCATGAATACTTAATTTGGCAGTTCCTGCTAGCATTCTGATGTTGCAGACACCGACCCCA
The DNA here is from genome assembly GCA_026413675.1 of Populus pruinosa. Lineage (NCBI taxonomy): Eukaryota > Viridiplantae > Streptophyta > Magnoliopsida > Malpighiales > Salicaceae > Populus > Populus pruinosa. The sequence continues at coordinate 23,790,401 of CM048596.1, forward strand.
TAAAATTTTAAAAGGCAGATAATATTGTTATGGAAGCTAATGAAATGAGTTTAATAAATCCATTATTACCATCACTTATAGTTTTCAAGTGTTCAACATGACCACTTAAAGAGAACAGAATTTGAAATTGAAACCACATAGCCTCGTGAAACATTTGTACAGTAAGCTAGATAAAGAAATATACTCTTCGCTTGACATAAGCCGTGTTGGAAACTGGTGCTCTTTTGTTACCACAACAAGGAGCGCGTGTCTTTCTACGAGGATGTTTAATCCTAGGAAGTGTTGTCAAAATCTTTCTTTGGAAAATAATAAACCCAGACACTGACACAGAATACTAGCTGGATGAAATTCTTGATGCACAAGAATGCGTCTAAATACATAGCTATTGATACCAAGAAAATGAAAGAAAGAAAAAAGGAACGTGATGAAATGATTCGTAAATTACTAGTGAGAAAACTTTACGATACCTTATTATGCTTTTGCTCATTTTCATCTTCTCCAGACAATAAATTAAGGTCAGATAAAGATTAGTTGAGTGATAGAATTAATTTAAGGAGTCATGAGAATTAACAAATAAAATAACAAACAAATAACAAGAAATTACATCACTAATCCATTACTAAAGACCACGTTGTCCACTTTGCAGTAGTATATGAACTATATGTCCCTGCATGAACCCACATTCCCGTGTCAACACCCCTAGACGTGAACTCCCTGTATGAACCCACGTTCGTATACCCACATCCTGGAGATGATGGCCACATTGATGATTGGTCACGTTCGTGTCCATATCACTGGGACGAGTGATTTGTACATCTTCTAAACATTATCGTTAATCTAACAGTGAAGCATAATCTATTTCTTAAAAAAGAAATCCAACAGTTTTGTTTTTTCATTGGTTACTAATACAATTGAAAGTAAAGATCACAGTTCTTTACTAACATAGAGTCAATGCTCTACTTTATTATTGGAGGGAGGGTTTGTAGAGGAGGTGTAATCTAATTTTGGTTGTCCCATAAATATTGTATTCCTATTTTCAACTTTTAATACATAATGCCATAATTCTAAAATGGGTTTATTAAAGAAACGTTGCACCAACAACATAATCTATATGACAATGTTTCATTATGTTTTGGTTTTAAATTGATTATTATGTTGATTTTTTTATTTGTTTTTTTTTTTTTTATGATTGGTGTGCATTAAACATTGTTCTTAATAAGAGTGCAAGCCCAAAAAGAGCATTTAGACATGGTCAGGAGTAAGGGTATTTTCAGGGTGTGCTAATTAATATAAAAAACTTTTAATATTTTGACAGCATGATTTGCAGGTCTTAACAATGTATTTATTACAAAAAAAACTCTTTGACTTGATAATGCTGGTGTGATAAGTGACAATTGTCCACTATATCTTCACCTATCTTCAAATATGGTTTCTCTCTAACTTACGGATACATACAAACGCACAAAGATATTGCATCTCTATTATTTTTATATTTAAGGCTAAGATCATTTCTAATCTTAAGCTGTTTAGCTTGTTTCATAGTAAGGTGTGCTTTTGTTTCATTAAAATTTATAAGGTTTTGATGTAGTTGGATAAAATAACATAAATATTTCTTGGCGATTTTGTTATGGTATAACAGTTTATTAGTTATTACTCATCATGGAACTTGATCAGAATATTGTTATTTTAAATGACTCTTATAGTATTTCTATATTACAAGATTAATTGAACTAAAATGGTTCTCCATATTGATTGGAAAAATATAATTATTTATGAAGTTATTAGTATTCAGTATATTCAATTACTATGTAAGTTGAACACTAAAATTTTTATGATGAAACTCTATTATGTTACTTGGGAAGTCTTATAATGTTTAGTGGTTGGAAGTAAAAAAATGCTTAATCTCAATGTTAATGGCCATTAGGTGTTTTTTTTTTATTGGCTTAATCTCAATTTGGATTCTTAGGTTATCTTAATTAGTTTTATTTTCATTATTAAGTACAATGCACTTATCATTTACCAAACTAAGATTAGCCATGTTAGCCTTTTCTTATGTAGGTCTCTAAAGCCTTAACTACCCCGACCAACACTTTAGTGGTCCTAAGCCTAATTGAAATTAATGTTTGCTTCAAATTCTATTATATGACCTTGGAATCAAATGTTGCTCAGTAGGGATACAATATGGAGTGAACTTAGAGAGATCTTGAAATCTCCTCTCATACACCTGCATAATTATATTTCTTTATGTAAAGGCTATGGAATCTTGCACCTCTATTCTTTGATGATGGGTAAAATAAAATTGACTCTTAAATTATGCTTTAAAGTCAGCCAATGTCCACGACCTAATTGGTCTTCTCGCTTGTTCTTTTTTCCATCAAGAATTGGTTATAAGAGCCAACAATTTAGTGGCATATCTCACTAATAAATCTTCTTCAAAGTATCAATATATTTAAGGAGCTATCTAACGATAATCTTAGTATTAGAGTCTTTTATAAATGACTCATGATGCAAACCCCAACGGAATTTAATGGAATTCATAACCCCAAAAGCAATATAATCTAAATTTGTTGAGATTTGAACGAGCTTATCACAATGAAAGACTTGCTCCAAGGCAACAAGACCATAAACCAACTCGATCATAATACCTATACCTGGAGACAAGCAAAAGAGGTATAAATTTACAACAAAGAATGGTCAATTTTTTAAAGAGTTGAAAGTTCAATAAAAAACAAAGATTAAACAACCAAAAAGTAAGCTACAATGCTAAAATTATCATTAAAAGTCTCATATGAAATTATTCTTAAAGAGTATTTAAACTTCAAGCTAAAACCCTAGTTTCCCTAATGGGTCTTGCATAAACCTAAATTAAATAATAATTAACTCAAGCTAAAACTAGCCCAAACTAATTAAAAAAAAAACAAGTTTAAAACCCAAATAAAATGTCTCCTCTTAAAATAAATAAAGTTTGATAGCCTAACTAATTAAATCAGACAAGTTCATTGTTTCTATATTTTGCTTGGCAACAATAAAACCCAATTTAAAATGAATGGTTCTCTCTCATCTTAATAAACTAGATTGCGTGCCATATACACTTAGAAAGATATAAAAGTCTAGTTTCCAACCTAACTAGAATCACATCAAAATGTGGTCTGTAGCACCAGTTATGACCAAAAGAGTAATGAAAGGTCAAATTATCTAAATCTCACCAATTTTCATCCCTTTATTGGCTTTGTTTGCATATTGTTCATTCTTCTTTTCTATTTGTTATTGAATCTTTGATAATAAAAGTGCTTACATAGAACCTCTAAAGTTTTAGTAATTTCAAAATGCTCCAATCAACCTCCATCATGTGCTTCCCTCACAAGCAATTCATGTAAAGAACAACTAGGCACACATAATTTATTTTTCTTAAACAAAAATTCATTATACCTGAAATATTTATCCTTGATCAAAACCTTGTATGTTTCATATATAACACCTAAATCATGATCATGAAGATAACAACTCCTTAATATACTCAAATCCTAGCAATTAAGTATTAAAAGTATTAAGAAGAACAAACCGTTATTACAAGGCATCAATAACCACATTTTCCTCACCTTACTTGTATTTAATCTCATATGGAAAAATTTCAATAAACTCAACCCACTTAGCATGTCTCCTACTTAACTTACCTTGACCTTTTAAATGTTTTAACGATTAGTGATCAATATGTAGGACAAACTCTTGGGGCTATATATTATGTTGCCAAGTCTGCAAAGCCCTCACTACTCTATACAACTCTTTATCTTAAGTGAGATAGTTAAGAATTACACCATTGAGTTTCTCACTAAAATAAGTAATGGGTCATTTTTCTTGCATTAGAATAGCTACAATACATACCGATGAAACATCACATTTAATCTTAAAAGCTTTATTAACAAGCTAAAAGTATTTTTTTTTGTTTTTCTCTCCACTTGAAACCCACTATTTTCTTAACAATTTCAGTCAATGAAGAGGCTATTATACTAAAGTTTTTAGCAAATCTCCAATAAAACTAGTCAAACCATGAAAAATCCTAATGTCTGTTATGGATTTTGGTATAGGCCATTCTTAAAAAGCCTTATCCTTATCCTTATCTATTTCTATACTTTTTTCACTAACCATATATCTAAGAAAAACAATCTTATCTATAAAAAAGTCACACTTTTACAAATTAGCATATAAGGACTCTTTTCTAAAAACATCAAGAACTTGTCTCAGATGACCTATATGCTCATCAATCTCCTTATTTTAAATCAAGATATCATTAAAGTAAACAACTATAAACTTACCAATAAAAACATGCAATGCATGATTCATCAATCTTATGAAAGTATTAGGTATATTAGTAAATCCAAAAAGCACAACCAACCACTCATTCAAACCATATTTAGTTTCAAATTAGCATATAATAACTCATTTCTAAGCACATTAAGAATTTGTCTCAAATGACCTATATACTTATCAATTTCCTTACTATAAATCAAGATATCATCAAAGTAAAAGACTATATACTTACCAATAAAAGCATGTAACATATGATTCATCAATCTCATAAAAGTATTAGGTGCATTAGTAAATTCAAAAGGCATAACCAACCACTTATACAAACCATATTTAGTTTCAAAAGCAATTTTCCATTCATTCTCTTCTTTCATCCTATTTTGATGATAATCACTTTTCAAATAAATTTTTGAAAATAATTAGAACCATGTAATTCATCCAATATATCATCTAATCTAGGAGTCTGATGTTGATACTTTATAGTGATGTTATTGATAGCTTAATAATCCATACAAATTCATCAAGTTTTGTCCTTTTTTGAAATAAGAAGCATGGGGACTACATAAGGACTCATGCTCTCTTGAATGTATCATTTTAACATCAATTTTTCCACTTCCTTTGAAGCTCTTTAATCTCTGCATGATTGCTCTTATAAGCCAGCCAATTTGATATAAATTCTTTTGGAAGAAAGTCAATTTGATGCTCAATACCTTTAATTGGTGACAAACTACTAATAATGTCATCTAGAAAGACATCCTTAAATTCCCGTAAAAGAACTTTAACAACACTAGGAACATAAAAATCTAAATTTTCTGAGTTAAAGAATGCCTCCCTATACACAAATAAAATTATAGGCAAGTTAGAAAGATAGACATGTTAAGATCATTAGATTTTACAAAAACGTTAAGGTGTTTCCCTATTTTTTCTACACACTCTTCTTTTCTCATCCTTTCTTTCTCCTATCCACTCATTTTCTCTCCACTCTTGGCTTTCCTTTGATTTTTTTTATTCTTGTCATGACGCTCCTTTAATGTCCTAAAGGCTGAAACTTTGTTCACTTTTGTTTTTAACTCATGACTTACTTTCTTTTCTCTTTTCCTCACATCATCATTGTGTTGTTCAATTTGTTTTTCCATTTTAACCTAATCTTTTTGTTCTTCCACTTTAACCGAAACATGTTGCTTTTCCTTATAACCCTTATTCAATTGAATTTGATCTTCAAACTTGCTTTGGTGAGATTAGGGCAAGTGTATAAATCCTTGCATCCTTTTCCAATGAATACATGTTTTTAAACTCATTGTGCTTGGCTTTTTAATGAAATTGTTAAGGCCTCTCTAGTAACATATAAGTAGCATTCATAGACACAACATCATATAACACTTTATCTTTATATTTTTCTACTAAAAAAGAAATCATTACTTGTTTATTTATCATAACAACACCACATTCATTCAACTATTAAAGCTGTAAGGTTTTTCATGCTTTATGGTATTCAATCCCAACTTTCTAACCAAAATAACATTAGCAACATTAATATCCTAACTTTCTAACCAAAATAACACTAGTAACATTAATACAACTACCACTATCAATAATCAAACTACATACTTTATCGTTGATTAGGCATCTAGTATAAAAGATGTTCTCCCTTTGTTGCTCCATATCATTCTTTTTAGTCTGAATATTAAATGACCTTTTAATCACCAAAACTTTATCACTAACAACATACTCTAAATCAGTAGCATCCTCAAGTGGTGGCATGTCATCACAATTAGACTCCTTACTAGTGGAACACAATCTCTCCATTATCCTTTAAAATCATAGCTTGATAATTTGCATGCTCTGATGTATAGTGTCATAATCCTTGACACTTAAAACACTTTGGTTGGACTTCTCATTTAAGTTTTTTTTATCATTTGCTGAAACTTGCTTCTTCATGAAGGTAGGTTCGACATTTTTAGAAGTCCAATGGCTTCGTTGGTGCACTACCCTCTCTCCTATAATTCATTCCTTGACCCAAAGAAGACCTCGTATAAGCTTCAAATCATACACTACCCTTTCTTTTTAAATGTCCTTCAACCCTAATGGTTAGGTGTACTAACTCCTCTAAGTCAATATATGATTGCAACTCCATAATATTAGCTATGTCTCTATTCAAATCATTCAAAAACTTAGACATAATCACTTCTTAATCTTCATTAACATTAGCCCTAATCATAGTCATCTCTAATTCTTTATGATACTCCTTCACATTCTTACTACCTTGTGTGATCATTTGTAAACGATTAAACAACTCTCTATATTAATATTTAATGACATACCTTTTTTTATTATTGTTTTTAATTCATTCTATTTGCTAACTGGTGCGTCTTCATTCCTCCTTCATTCTACCACTAATCTTTTCTACCAAACCATGATATAGTTAGTAAACTCCACTATAACTAACTTAACCTTCTTCTCTTATGAGTACCTATAAATGTAAAAAATTATCTCTACATTTTTCTTCCATTTTAAGTTAGCTTCAGGGTCAGTTTTTCTTTTAAATGCTAGGATTTTCAACTTATTACTACCCAAATTTGGATCTACATCACCCAAATCATCAAAATTCCTCCTATGCCCAGAATTTCTATCTGGTTGAATTATAACCCTCCTTGGTCGAGCCTCATACAATTCATTCCTATATGTTTGGAACTCATTACCATGGTTAAAATCATCTTCGGCTCCTTTTGTAGAGTTTCCAGTAACACTTTCCTACTTCCTAATCTCTCTACCCTTTTTCCCAACTCAATTTCAACCTTAGTCTTTAATTTTTTAAACCTATCTTCATACCTACTCATTACCTCTCCAAACATGAACTCCATTTGTTTTGCATTTTAGAGAGCTCATCCTTTATAACTTTTTTTTTTTGTGACACACTGCTAAAAGACATTATATATATATATATATATATAATTGAATAAATTTTTTAACAATAAAACATAAATAATACCTTAAACACTCATGTTTCACATAAAAATATAGGTTTTTCACTCTAATATGCTCAACACGTCTCTTTTTTTTTCCTACTCAAAATTGCTTTTATTTAGTTCTTAAGATCACTTAGCAACAATTTCAGAAAAACAACCAACTACGTAGTGAATTTATAAACGCAATATAGACTCAAGAAATGATAAATTCATGAATAGCAATGCAAATTTGTATGACTAATATGATGATTTGAGGACACAAAATAAAAAAAAAAATCAGAAAAGAGATAAACAATTATGAATTATCAAGAGTTAAGGGTTTCAAGAAAATTCTAGACACTCAAGAAATCAACTAAACTACCTAAATTTTCATGAAATACAATCAAGACTACTAAAAGATTCATAAATCAAGACTAACCAATTACCCAATGATCAAGGTTTCTTCAAGCATGTAACAAAACTAAAAAAAGGTGATTTTTTTCCTTTATGCAACAACAATCAAGATTTCAAGATCAAGCCTTCTTATATGTTGGCAAGAACAAAACAAATCAAAAACTTATATGTGTATGCTAATTTTGATCAAGAAAGCATAAAAAAACATTAACTTATGATTAAGTGTTCAACAAGCAATAAGAAGTAAGATCCCTAATTTTTTTATAAGTGGCTGAATCTATCAAGAATTAAACAAGAAACAATGAAGACTCAAATTGAAGGATTTAACTTATGATTAGATCAGCTCTAGTATCAACTAACGTGAACCTTAATAGGATTTAATGGAATTCACGACCCTAAGATCAATCTAATCTAATTTATTTTGGGATTTGAATGAGCTTTTCATGATAAAAGACTTGTTCTAAGACAATAAGACTATAAATTAACTCGATCACAATGCTTACACCTGGAGACGAATAAAAGAAGTATAAATTTACAACAAATAATGGTCAATTCTTTAAAAAGTTGAAAGTTCAATCAAGAACCAAGATTGAGAAACCAAAAAGTCAGCTACAATGCTGAAATTATCATCAAAGTCTCATCTCAAATTATTCATAAAGAGTATTTAAACTCCAAACTAAGACCCTAGTTTTCCTAATGGGTCTCACATAAACCCAATTTAAATAATAAGCAACTCAAGCTAAAACTAGCCTAAACTAATTAAAATAAAAGAATAAAAAGTCTAAAACCCAAACAAAATGTCTCCTTTCAAAATAAATAAAGTTTGATAGCCTAACTAATTAAATCAGACAAGTTCATTATTTCTGTATTTTGTCTGGCAGCAGCAAAGCCCAACTTAAAATGGATGGTTCTTTCTTGTCTTAATAAATTAGAAGACATGCCATATATAGTTGGAAAGATATAGAAGTCTAGTTCCCAACTTAACTAGATTCACATTAAAATGTGATCTGTAGCGCCAGTTATGGCCAAAATAGTAATGAAAGGTCAAACTATTCAAATATAGTCTTCTTCTCCCAATGTTTGTGTAATAGTCTTGGTTTCATCACAAGTCTCTCTTGAACAAGAATCAGATTAATCAAGGCTTGCTCTTTATTATTACAAATCCTATTAAAGTCCATTGTAGCTCATATATCTTAAAGAAGTCTATTTGAAGCTTTTTAGCCCTAAACTTAGTAACTAGATGAAATGAAACATTCAATGGATTCTTTGATGGTTTGATCACATCAGCTCACATGCCATCTCTCTCATATTTTTTATAATCATAACTAAGGTAACCACACTGTTTATAAATATTATCATTGTTGAGGTTGCTAGAATTACAAGGTTGACCTATAGGATATACCCTTAATCATTACCTTAACAATATGTGATAAAAATCTAGGATTAGTATATGGTAATGAGGCAACAACAGGTGCTTCTCCTAGTGGTGGAGGAGCAATAACAAGCGATGCCACTGGTTCAACTAGTAGGGGTTGATTTTATTAGAATGACCCCCTTATAAAACAAACTCTATTAGAACATTATAGGGTCCAAGCATAAACACAAGCATCATCGCTTCATGTGATGGAGTATTTGCCAAGGGATCCTCTCTTAACCAACCTCTGGTTGTACAACCTAACTCCATTTCTACACGGGGAATGGATCAATCCTAACCTCTTGTTGGGTAGTCACCATTTTGCAACAATCCATTAATAATCAAATTTCATTTCAAATCCTGAACCCAAACCTGACTTTGATATCAAATATAACATCTTTAATTTTTTAGAAAAAAAATATCATTCTACGAAATTACTAGGGAAATTTTTTTCCTAGAATTTCAAGGAAATTAATTAATTAAAACTATAATAATAATATTTAAGCATTTAGTTTACCATAAATTCCAAATATTTATAAGTCTAGCATTTAAGCAACTTACTTAATTTATACATTTAATATGTTCTAATTCATTAATAGTTCAAAAGGTAATTACACCATCTACCTAAACATTTCAAAATTACATTTTCTTATTTTAAAAAAAAATCAAACAGGTATATCATAGTTCCTTATATTGTTGAAACGGTCTTAAAAATGGAATTAACATGATTTTATAGCCAATTATCACATATTAAATTTCTTCTGCATATTTCATGCAAAATAATTTTTTCCAAATATTTGGGATTATTTCATTAATCAACTAGTCAACAAGTATAAATTATTCTCTTATAAGAATAACTCCTCGGCAGATTCCATACACTAAATTTCAATGCTAAATGTACCTTATACTTGATTCCTAGATAAATAATTCTTTTATCAGCTCATGTACCAGAACACTAATCCTAATTCCGGGCAACTTGTTCCTTTCATTATTCCGGTAGTCGGGGGCAACAGTCCCAATTCCAGGCAGCCAAATATTTCTATTAGCATGGTAGCTAGGGCTTCAATTTTATCCTCCCAAATTCGGGCACTGAACTTGTTTCCATGTTATTTCTTTCAACGGCCCAAAACTGGCATTTGTTCCATGCTGAGTCACTAGCTCCAATTTCCTAAATCCAAGCATTAGTTCCAATTCACAAAATCAAATAATGATTCTAAACACATAATACAATCATTATTAAATACACAATAAAAAATTACTAGATAAATACACATTAAGTGACAGACACCTACCATATACCTGCGTTGGAGCAATAGTCCCTTGTTATTAGACAGATCTTGTAGTCTTCTATTTGTTTAATATGCTCTATATCTAATCGGTTAGATACATTTGATATTATTATATTTATATAAAAATTTATTTATTATTAATAAAAATTTAATTTATTTTTAATATTTATATACTATTAAATTAATAAATTTAATATTTAATTTATAAATTTAGAGAAAAGATACAATTCATATGAAAAAAATGCTTTACAAAAAAAATTTAAAAGTTTTTATAAATATGAGATTCTTATTATTTCATCTGAGCATTGTTTCTAAAATATTTCTAGATATTATACATTTACTAGAATCATTTATATATATATATATATATATATATATATATATATATATAACAAATGTTCTTATAAGTTGAGGTATAAAAAATATCTAAAATTAATATATAGGTTCTTGTCATAAAATATATATGCATTGAATTAACTCGTATGAGAACTTCATATGGAGAGATCACCTATATCTATAAGAATGCTCATATGATAGTTATGTAAATAATTTTTAAACTTAAAATTACTAAGTTATTTTATATAAAAAATAATATACTTTGATCATGTTATATATTATCTTAATCGAGATAACAAAATGACAAACATTAAGTATAACATGACTAAATGTAGGTACTTGAGTGATCAATAAAAGATTCATTATCCTAGGTGAATTAGAGAAATGTTTTATATATTCTCAAATAGTATTGAATAAAAAATTCTAGGCCAAGACAGAATGAGATTTGAAAAAGCTTTCAAATTTTATTCAAATGATTAATAACTATTATGTAAAGAGCAAATATGATTTAACATGGCAGACATATTTTATATTTTAATATTAAATTAAAATAATATTAATAAAATAATATTAATTACACTGAGAAATTGCTTATTGAAGGGTTAAGTCAAATCACTAATAACTTTTCTAATATTTAAAAAATCATAACACGTCACTAAACAATGCATCTAATCTTCAAATATAAATGAATCAATTATGAAATTGATAATAAATTAAATTGATTTATTTATTTAATCCTATTTAATTAGAAATATAATTTATATCTGAGTCAACGTATTAGGAATTTAATAAGTCAAACACATTAACAACCATTGATTAGATATCAAATTAAGATGATTTAATTAAGTATGACATGATTAAAATATATTTTAAAAATTAAAACTAGAATATAATTAATACAAGAAATACATTTTTAGACCTAAAAATATCAAGTAAGGACTTAATTGAGTTAAGAATAACCACATAAATCACAAAATAGAGAGTTAACATTTTAGGTATACAATAAATTTCTTCTAAATAAAAATTTAGAAGATTTTTTACAAATAATTCATATAAATTATCATTAAAGATCAGATTATAACTATCCCCTTTATTATTATTTCTTTAGCTTACTTAAACATAAAACCCCCGTCTCATGACAAACAACTAAGTCTTCTCCGAACTCTACCAATTTGGCCAAATTCTTCCTACTAATAACAATGAGTTTATCCTCTCTTCTTTTCCGTTCATAATTGCCTTTATTTTCAAAATTTTACAATAATCATAACAATTTAATCACATTCTCATTAATTTTTCCCATTTAAGCAAAAAATTCAATAATTGCAAAGAAATGAATTTTTCACGTAATTTCTTCTACCCTCAGTTATATTCTAATTTTGCAGGGCATGGGGATATTAATATTAGTCTGGGTTGAGAAAACCTTCAAATTTGAAAAATCGAAGATGCATTATATATATATATATATATATATATATATATATAATATTACTTACTGTACACAATTCGAGGCCAATTCCAAGGTTTGAGTCTCGGGCTGAATTTGAGTGAGTTCAACTCACTGCATACCATGGGCTATGACCATGTTAGAGCCCATCACAAAAAAATATACCTTACCTCAGCATCTTGCGCGTAGCTGGAGCATGAACCGAGCCACTTCCTGAATAAGTGATGCATACAGGGAACCGAGAGTCGGTAAGGATCAACTTGGGATTGAAATAAGGACCCAAGAGATGCCAGGCCAAGGAAGTTAAATTTTCACTGGCTGAGGTTGCTTGTGGCTCGCTAACCATGCAAGTAGCCACCGACTTTGTTAGTTCACGTCACCCGTCTTTTGATCACGACATGAGGGGTGGAGGTTTTTTTTTTTGTGGGTCCACTTGGAATATTTTTAAAGAAGCTAAGGGAGCGGCAAAAAAATTGTCTATGGATGTTTAACAATATAATTACGCATATCATGTCGATATTCCGGGGATCACAGGCTTGCTAGAATCTGTAGTTTATTTTCATAAAAAAAAAATAATGTTTTTATATTTTTTAATCTAAATTAATTTTTATTTAGTTTTTTATATCTTTTTATATATTAGTATCAAAAATAATTTTTTTAAATTAAAAAATATTATTTTAATATATTTTAAAATAAAAAATATTTCAAAAAACAATAATTATTATACTTTTAATAGTCCATAATTTGCAAACGTAAACGTACAGGAAGAACCTCAAAATATGAGCATATATAACACTATTTATGAAATAGTTTTTTATTTTTTATTTTTAACTCAATCATTCAATAATAAATTTATAAGAAATTATATTTTATAATTTTTATAATTTATTTTTTTTCTAAGGTTTTTTTAATTGATTATTTTTTAAATTTTATCCTTTAATTTTAATTTATTTAAAATTAAAATTTAAGATTTTTTTAATCTATTTTTTATAAGGTTATCTACATTTCATGATTTGGGCTATAGATTTGTGAGTAAATCCTAGTTGATTTAAATTTATTTTTGTATTTTTTTAAATTTTATTTTTCAATTTTATTGATTGATAATTGAATTTTATAATTTATTTTAATTTAGTTTTTATAAGGTTATTATAATCTCACGACGTGGATTAGAGATTTGACATGTTAATCCAATTATATCCTTCATCATTGTATTTATTAAAAATTAATTTTGACTTTTTTATTAGATTATTATAATCTTTAACTTGATATACAAATTAATAAATTAACTAAAATTGACTCCAATCCATCTAGTATATTATTATTTTAATATTTAGTAAAAAATCTTATCTTAATTATTTATTTTAAGCCCTATTATATTTTTATTAATTATCTATATTATTTTTTGATCTATAAAATTACCAAATTACTTTAAATTAATTTTTATATTATTTAATTTTTTTTACTAATAAAAATATTAGAAATATTTAGTTATTTTTAGATGTTAAAAAAACCTAATCCTACCAAATGACCTAGGATTTCTAAAAAAAGAGAGGAGTAACTTAATTTAATAAATCGGCTCGGAATTCACGTGTCGTCTCCTGGAACAATGAGCTCTTGAAGATGTCACTGTTATCATTGCATCATGAACTACCCGGAAAATAAATAATGAATTGCATGGTGAAAAGAAGGGAAAAATAAATTAAAAAAAAAAGACAGAGATGGTGTCACAAGGCAAGGGACCGTTGACCGAGCCCGCGTTATCAAGTAATGTAAAAGAGTCGCCGCAAAATAAACGAAGGGCTCCAGTTGTTTCACCGCCTCAACCGCCATAGCTATCGTTTTTCTCCTTCTCTTTTGCTATCTTATTTCATCTCATCTCATCGCTGCAGAGGCCTTAAATAAACGAAGGGCTGATAGTTTGTTTCAACGGCCATCAATGAATTCACTTTTGATCCAACTCTTCCGTGCGTGTTTGTAACATTCATAGACTTGGTAAAACCAAGAAAGCCCGAAGGACAGTTTCACCCTCGTCCCTCCTGAAGCTCTCACCCGTCTCTTTCTCCACAAGGTGACATTTCTCAACTTTCCCTGTGTTCCTTTTTTGCCTTTTGCTGTTCCATTTGGATTGAAATGAATGGTCTAATAAAGTTAGCTTTCTCTCGTGATTTGATTTCACAATTGCTTTTCTTGGCTGGCTATGCTGCGGCATGCTCGGTGGGCAAGCAGTCATAACTAATATCTAGTTTACTTTAATGTCTAAAAGGCCCTTGAAAGAAAGCAAGCTGTTCTTTTTGGGGATAAATTATTTGCAAAAACTCATTTACTGTTAGAACTTAAGCTGAGTCCAATCAGATTGAACAAAGTGGTGTGAGGTGTATTATATATGTATGGTGATGCTAACAGAAGAACAGCCCACTTAAATTATTGAAGCCCGTGTGGCTGATATTCATAAAGTCACAATCCCCTCCCTTCTCTTTTGGGATTTCGAAAGTAGCTATAACATTGATAGAAAATAAATTTAGTTGTTTTATTTCATTTTATTATTATTATGCTGCCATATGAATATGCCGTAGCTGCGCTTCAAGTTTGTATTTTTTCTTGTAAAAAAGTTCAAATCAAAGAAGTAACTACTGGTCTGCTTCTTTTTTCATGCTTAGACGGAACAATTGACTGGATTAATAATGGACTCTGAAAAAATTGTTTGGCCTCTGTGGACAATTCTGCCACGGTTCTATTTTACTGTCAACCTTACTATTTGGACGGAATATAGAAAGCGGTGACCACTTGATGCTAATTTGGATGGTCCACGGTGTGTTCTAAGAAATCATTTAAATTGCTGGCTGCTGGTCAGTCTTGAGATTAGCTTTGCCTCGTGACTAAAACGCATTATTTTTTATTATTGTTAATGAACTCCTTTCATCCTCTCTCATTTTCATTTATCTGGAGTTGTTGCAATCATTACATCTATTTTTGGATTGAGTTGCATATCAATATATGAAATGAAGAGTTCTATATAATTCACAGGTAGAAGGGTGGTGGTTGATTGACTTTTGCTGATTTAATTTATTGCATATTGTTGTCAGAGTCTGAGTTATGGATCGTGGAACTAATGACTCTGAACCCAATCTGAGTAAATCATTTCGTCAGACTAGCAGCGTAGGCTCTTCATTGAGAAGACATTCTTTAAGTTTATCACGCAACAGATCCTTCCAGGTAGATGATATTGAGAGTGAAAACGTGTCAGAGGCAGGTGATATTGGTGACAGGGCTCTTCATAGCAAGAGGCATAATGAAAGTGGTAGCATCAGCTTATCCATTGACAACGAGTTAGAAAATGGTATGGTGTTTCCCCTTTCAAATGATAACTTCCTCCGATCATATGGATTGTGGGTTCATGATTCCACAGCTTTGAATACAAGATCTCCAGTGTTACCTTCGCCAGAAGAAATCGTGTCTCCTATCTCAACTGATGCAGTGATCTGCTCCAGGGAAAAACAAGAAGTGAGAATTCAGTTGATCATTATTATCTATTTCATTATCGCTGATAGTATTTGTTTGGTTTATTACCTCATGGATAGGTGTTTGTGTCTTTAATGGCTGTTTGTCATATGATATAATATCAAACTGCAGCTACTTGTCTAAGGCTGTTAATATGATAATTCATTTGTTTCTTGCTGCTATATCCAGGACAATGAGACAGCGTTTGTGTTGCCACCAGCACTCGAGTATATCTCATGTCTTCTGTATCTAGCAATTTTTGGAATTCTTGGGGTAATATGCACAACCTTTTCTTTTTACTTCTAAATATTTAAAATGGCATTAGTAAATGGTAACCTAACTTCAACAGCTTTTTATTTTCTTCTGTTAAGTTGGACTCTGGTGCTTCTTTTCCTTTAATCTTATTTGTCAGCTTTGTTCGCTTTTTTGAAGTGGTTTTGTTATGAATGCTTAATTCTGCATTACATGCTAGCATTCTGATGCTGTTGACACCCACCCCATAAAATTTTAAAAGGCAAATAATATTTTTATGGAAGCTAATGAAATGAATTTAATAAATCTATTATTACCATCACCTATAGTTTTCAAGTGCTTAACATGACCACTTGAAGAGAATAGAATTTGAAATTGAAACCACTTAGCCTCATGGAAACATTTGTACAGTAAGCTAGATCAAGAAATATGCTCTTCGCTTGACATAAGCCGTGTTGGAAACTGGTGCTCTTTAGTTACCACAATTAGGAGTGCGTGTCTTTCTAGGAGGATGTTTAATCCTAGGAAGTGTTGTCAAAATCTTGCTTTGGAAAATAATAAATCCAAACACTGACACGAGATACTACCTGGATGAAATTCTTGATGCGTCTAAGTACTCTTGATAGCAAAAAAATGAAAGAAAGAAAAAAGGAACATGATGAAATGATTTGTAAATTACTAGTGAGAAAACTTTACGATACCTTATTATGCTTTAGCTAATTTTCATCTGCTCGAAATAATAAATTAAGTTCAGATGAAGACTATTTGAGGCGAGTGATTTGTACATCTTCTAGACATTATCGCTAATCTAACAGCAAAGCGTAATCTATTCCTTAAAAAAGGCATTCAGTAGTCCTGCTTTTCCATTGGTTACTAATACAATTGGAAGCAAGGATCATAGTTCTATGCTAACATTAAAGGAATTTTAAAATAGAGTCAACGCTCTACTCTATTAGTGGAGGTTATAGAGGTGTAATTTGATTTTGGTTGTTCCATAAATAAATAATGTATTCCTATTTTTAACTTTTAATACACAATGCAATCATCCTGAAATGGGTTTATTAAAGAAACGTTGCATTATCAGCATAATTTATATGGCAATGTTGCATTATGTTTTCGTTTCAAATTGATTATCATGTTGATTTTTTTTTATTTTCCCTGTTTTTTGGTGATTGATGTGTGCATTAAACATTGTGCTTGATAGGAGTGCAAAACCAAAGAGAGCATTTAGACATGGTTGGGAGAGGGGGCATTTTTAGGCGTGCCGGTTAATATGAAAAACTACTAATGTTTGGCACGACATGATTTGCAGGTCTTAACAAGATATTTATTACAAAAACTCTTTGGTCCTAGTGTTGCTGGTGTGACAAGTGACAACAATCCGTTATATCTTGACTTACCTTCCAATATGGTCTCTCTCTCCCCCGCTCTCTTACTTACATATACTCATAAATACATAAAGATATTGCATCTCTATTATTTTTATGTTTAAAGTAGCGTTCATTCCTAATCCTAAGCCATCTAGCTTACTTTGCAGTAAGGTGTATGTTGGTTTCATTAAAATTTATGAGGTTTTAATGTGGCTAGATGAAGTAACATAAATATATCTTGTCAACTTTGTTATGGTATGCTATTCATTAGACATTAGTCATGGAACTTGATTAGAATATTGTTATTCTAAATATGACTCTTATGGTATTCCTATATTACAAGATTAATTGAACCAAAAAAGATTCTCAATATTGATTAGAAAAGTAGAATTGTTTATAAAGTTATTAGTGTTTGGTAGATTCAATTGCCATGTAAGTTGAACCTTGGGGTGTTTTTTTGGTGAAACTTCACTGTGTTAGAATGATCCAGAATTAGAGGTTCTGCTTGTGGTAATTGGACTCTGTTTGTCCCCTTCCTTTCAATAAACTGAAAATATAGTGCAAGAGTACCACAACTTGTCTCTGTCACCTTCAAGATGCATAAATTAATAGATTATAATATTTCGACAACACTTGGACTCTATGCTTTCAACTTTGGAATACAAATAAAGCTTATTAACTTATTTGTAATATGTGCTCTTCTAGGTCGGTTCGTTCTTGATGGGATGGTGGGGTGTTGTTTTCAAAGAAGACATATCCAAAGTGTCTGGTTATTTGGCCATTGGATTAACTACTGGTTACTTGGGAAGTCTCACAACTTTCAGTGGTTGGAATCAGAAAATGCTTGATCTTAGTGTTAATGGCCATTGGGTGTTTTCTTTTGTTGGCTTTCTCATAGGTAAGTGGCACTTTCAAATTATTATATTATGTAGTTGTAGCTTAAGTGGGACATGGAAACTTAACTATTGCTCTTGGGCATGTGCCTGTTCAAAATTTTAATGAGAGACGAGCCTTGACAATGCCAGACCATTAAAACATAAACGAGTAACTTCTCATTGTGTGTATCTTTCAGGGTTATTCCTTGCAGCCTACTCCATAAAATTGGGTGTTAGTACGGCGAAATGTTTCAAGTCATTTTTTCAAATGTCAAACAGAACTGCAGATTTAGCTTGCTGTAGGGTGGACAACCCCTATCATCATTTCGCAGTTATGGTGGTATTGGTGGTAATGCTGGGCCTTTTATGGGCTCTGAGTGGAGCGCTACTAAAGGAGGAGTATAACCACGACAGTAGCGGGGCTCAGCTATGGCTGGGTTGCATAGTTGCACCCCTAGGGGTGTGGATCAGGTGGTTCTTAGCAAGGCTCAATGGGCGTGGGTTAGGTAAGGCTGGTTCTCTGAAATGGATTCCATTTGGAACTCTTATTGCAAATGTTTCTGCAGCATGTATCATGGCAGCATTATCTACTGTGAAGAAAGCGGTATGGTTTCATCTCTCTCCCAACCGAACTCTTTCTCCTCCTCCTGTCTGCATTTGCTATACCTTCCAAGTCAAATTTGTTGATTATAGCTAATTCTATTTGTGTGTTAGTTAGGTTAATTCTGAATCAAATATTATTTATTGTGTTCTAAATTCTTGCTTTTCCCTCATTTTTTTAACCCCCGCGGTGCTACCATCTTTATTTAGCTTGAGTGGGTTTTAGGAAGAATACTTCACTATAAATTTTGATGATATGAGATTTGGTTGATGCAGGTGCATACCCAAAACTGTGATACCATTTCAACTGGCATACAGTTTGGATTCTTGGGTTGTTTGAGTACTGTTTCCACTTTCATTGCTGAGTACAATGCAATGGAAGAAAGCCAGAAAAGCTGGAGAGCTTATGTATATGCTCTAATAACGATAGGTGTCTCATTTGGCTTGGGGACCTTAATATACTCTGTACCTGTTTGGAGCAGGGGATATTAGTACCATGTCAGCATATTCATAAATCTCTTTTTGTTTCTGGCTTATCGCATGTCAACTAGGCACAAAAGAAATGCCCTTCCAAAAACATGCTAAAAAGCTTTCTGGTCAGCGAAGTTCTACACAATATTGAATACATGAATACATTTTGGAAATGTTATATTTCCTGTAATTTCTTGATCAACATGCGCATCTCTTTTTAAGAAATACGAAGTTGATATGGGATAGAAGGGGGTTGGAAAAGTATAAAACTTTGTAATGTTTATTTAATTCATAAAAAAAAGCGATGGTATTAGAATTTTATGTGGTATATTGTAAATATCTTAGTTGTATAAGTAAAAAATAATAAAAATTTAAAGATAAATAATTTGATAACAACAAAATCTCATTATCTTAAAATACTTCAATAAATAATTTTTTTTTGTTTTAATTTAAGCACGTGTGCGTGCACACATGTATTTATAATATTAGTATGTATAATATTAGTATGTATGCTAAAACTTTGAATTAATATTAATTATAACTTTCAATATATATTTAATATTCATACTAGTATTATATTTGCATGTTTCTTGTTGTAACTAGTTAAGTTACTATGACAACTAATTAATATTGATTTTAGTTAGTTAACTTGTGTTAAAAGAAAATAATTAAAAATAGATTAAAAAGTAATTAAGATGAACAAATATAAGGTCAAGGTGTGTTGGGTAATGTTATAAAGAGTAATGTGAGAAAAATTATAAAGAAACAAGAAAAGAAGTGATAAGTTTCAACAATCTTTTTTATTTCCCATATTCATGCTATTCTGTAGAAAATTACAGACTTGAATTTTTTTTTTTAAGATGCATTTTTATGTTGTTTTGACCACACACAAGTTAATAACTTAGCTAACAGTCAAGGTATCAGAATAAAGTTTGAAGGAAGACGAGTTTGAAGGTGAAGTCAGATAAAAAAAAGTTGATTTAAAAGAGATGGCTAAGGTAAACAACTTAAGTTGGGTCAAGCCTCCTATGTTTACAAGATTAAATTATGAATTTTGAAGCAAAAAGATGAAGATTTTGCTCACTTCACTTGATTTGTGGGAGATGATAAAGATTGTATTTGAGGAATTTTAGTCAATAGATAACATAGTCATAACAAGAGTTAGAGATTTGAAGGATTCAAGGAGTAAAAATATTGAAGTTTTTGGATTAATTCAAAGAGTACTTCTTGGTTCAGGTGTGTTTGCTTGGTGTTTAAAGCAGCAGTAAGCAGAGTCTCAATCGTATATGCTTAAGCTGAATATGTTGCAATTGGTTTAGCTATTTAGCAAGCTATTTGGTTTAGAAGAATTATGAATGATGCAAAAGAAAAACAAGAAGAGCCAACAACATTGTTTTGTGACAATAAATAAGCCTTAACAACGACGATATTTTCTCTTATTCATGCATTTTCCCCCCTTAAAGATGTATTTTTACGTTGTTTTGACCACACGTAAGCTAATAACTTAGCCAGCAGCTATTTGCTACAAGAAGATGGGAAAAACTAAACCAAAAGCTAGATCTCTGTCCAGTGACTCAAGGCCTGTCAACATGCTAAAACGATGTTTTTGTAAGAAATAGTTCATGATTGCTTCTCTCATAAATCATTACCATTAAATTTACTGCTCAAGGTCCTTCAAGGGTTTATCCTCCTTCCAACAATGAGCTTGTAATGAGGCCCTGCAGCGAGGTTAGGTGGAGGCTCCAAGAACACAGGCGATGACGTTCTTGTCTAGTCTTTGGTCACTGTGCTTTTGTGGAGCACACTTTCATGGTTTCTCAAAATCAGTTGGAAGACAAGGATTTGGTAGCCGATTGTAATTAGCAAGATTACTTTGATTATGAGCATTTAATTTGGAGAGAGAGACCTCAATCTGGTCTCCAATGCAGATGGCTAGGGCATTATGTATTGACTTGATACCATACTATCGTCCATCTCTACAGGATTGGAGGCCCTGAACTGAACATCATTGGAAACAAGAATTGTTATGGAGGAGATGTCAGTGTGAGCTACCACCTAGAGAGCTAGATCAAGATATAAGCAGGTGGATAGTAATTTATTGTGACAAGGTATGTTTCTCATCGCCGCAGCTTCATCGAGTTCATGCTCTTCAAGGTTCAAGCCCTAACGCTAACGACAGGCTCTTGAAGAGTTTGAATCTATTTGGTTATGTTGTAGCATCCATGTTTTTGTGTGTTTCTAATTTGCAAGCTGTTTGGTTAACAACTGACCATAGTTTTAACTGCCTGGGTTCCAAACAAATATACATTCCAAATGCAGGAGTAGCAAAAATAACTCTACCTTGCTTTTGCCATGACTGCTGTTCAGAAAACGCTGCAAACAATAATGTTTATTACCAAAAAAATTAATTAACCTAATCTGCCCTCCTCCACTAGTGTCTCCTCCTTCATTATGGCTTTCATCGTCTCTTCTCCTCCACTAATTTGCCTCCTAAACAAAGCTGCCATCTTCTCTCCTCCTCCACAACTTCCCTTATCTCATCACTTTATCCTCCTCCCCGCAGCTTCCTTGTCTAAACCTCACACGGACCTTAAACCGTTTCCTTCTTGTTGTTTTTCCTCTCTGCGATCTTCCCGTGCTCTCTCTACTATGCTTTCCTCTGTCATGCCAAGCTCATACTAACCTCACACACTTACCTTGACTAGCCGATTCCCTGCTTGTGCCACTGTTCTTCATTCGCTCACACAGATCGCACCTAATCATTAATGTTTGTAGCAGATTGTAGATCAAGCCCATCTGCCACTAATCTGTTGCCTTTATGAACTTCTTTCATGGTTGAAGAAGACGCGCACTCTCCAAGGTAAAGGTAAATTTCTTGTCATTGTACTTAAATTGTGTGTATCATGTCTAATCTGCTGCCACAAACATACTAAACATCTTTTTCTATGTATAATTTTGCTATATCTGTTTTGTTTGTCAAAACTAAAGAGGGCAATAAAATCAGTTTTATAAAAAGCTTTAGCACACACTTACCAATCTTTATTTCGGTTGCATAAGTGACATCAAGATCGCATAAGTGACATCAAGATCAGTTGCTGTTAGTTTTATAATTGATTTATTATCTCTGTTTCGGTTGAACAATTAACATCAATGTTAGTTGCTGTGTGTTTTCTAAATTTAAATGTGTGCAATTGTTAGATTTTTTTTATTATCTCTGTTTTGGTCAAATAATTAACATCAATGTCATTTTTGTTGTGTTTTTTTTTTAATTTAAATATGTGTAATTGTTAAATTTTTTTATTATCTCTGTTTTAGTCGAATAATTAATATCAATGTCATTTGTTGTGTATTTTTTGAATTTTTATGTGTATAATTGTTAGATTTATTATCTTTGTTTTATGAGTATAAATATAAAACCTATATGAATATCCAGTTGTTGAACATGGTCTTAAAGATGTTTATGTGCTCTATATCATGTTTGTTTATGCAATTAAACACATGAAAAAATTATATTTAAGAAATCTCAGGAGCTAATGTTATATGAAATAATTAACAGATTCTGCTTAGAAAATGAAAACATTAGCTTCCAGGAACAAAAATGTAAATATACCTAGCAATTAAAGTGGTTTCGCTCTCTAACCCTAAAAAAACAAAAAATTATTTGGTTCACTCTCAAACATAAACGAGTAGTTTACAATGGATTATTGATCATTTTACACTCAAACAATAAATATATTGAAAAAAAATTTGCATTTATAAAATGAAAGTATTTCTAATATTTTGAAAGAAGAATACACAACAAAACTAGAAGATAGATTGTGCATTTTATATTCGTCACATTGCCTCTAGAAAATTGACATGTTGATTATATATTAGACAAAACATTTTAACCGAGAAGTGGATGATTCTCAATCACAGAATAAGGTTTGTTGGATTAGAAAGATGTTGCACGCTTTTTGTGACATATATATTAAAGCAATTGAGCAAGATATGCGACCGAACATATATTTGACAAAACTGGTTGGAAATATATTATGAATTACTTTAAGGATCAAATTGGTTATGCATTAATGAAAGCAAAATTAACGAATAAGTGGGAGAGAATTAAAAAGGATTGGAGAATATGAAAAAAGGTTGATTTCTGAAATAGGAGTAGGTTGGAGTGTTAAACTTGATTTTAGCACCTAAAAAGTGGTGGACAACTAAAATCAAGGTCTGGTTTTTTCAGTATGTGTAAAACTTTAGCAAATTATTTAATTATGTGCTATTACAATATTTTTGATGCATTTTTAACTTGATTGTTCCTTATCGTAGAAGATACCCGGAGCTACAAGTTTAGGCATGCTGGCATCAATCTCGCATTGTGTTGTAAATATGATATCATGTTTATAAACATTATTGCTATTAATCAGTATGCTTGGGCTCCATCATAAGGTTTGAATTCTAATAAAGATGGTGTCAGTAAAAGGCGAACTAACGTATTAAATAAGGACCCTCATCTAGAGGAAGACAGTGGAGATTCTAAGGAGAATAACCGACTAAATTTTGCAAACGATGTTAATAATATGGTTTTTGATGTCATTTTTGATAGCATCACAAGCAATTCAACTGGTAGTATTTGGAAGAGAAAAGGTATGCAACACTATGCACAAAAATATGAGAAAAAAAGGGGTGCTGGAAGGAGAGCGTAATTGTTTTCGCATTTAGATAAATTAATTGATAGTGTATTTACCAAGAGTGAATGTACATCAAGTGGTTTGGATAAAATAGGATGTAGCATACAAGAGGTCATGAACGAGTTTCACTCTATTGAGGAAGTGGTTTTTGGTGGTGACCTTTATTGTTTTACAACTAAGTTTTTTTATGGTTAGAAGTAGAAGGAAAATATAGGCAGCAATTGGTGATATGGACTGAAAATTTCAGTGGCTGAAATTAATGTTCGATCAACGGGCAAACTACAAACCTTGATGTAAGTGTACATTTGATAAAGGAAATACTTACACTTATGTCTATTCTATTTAGCAGCAATTAAAGTTTATTGTTTGTTATATGTTTTGGTAAGTATTTTATGCATTTTATATTTAAAGTGTTGTTTGAATGTTTAGTATATTTATCATGTTTGTTTTTAATTTCAATGATCTATTAACATATTGTATGGTTATGTGTTTTTTGCAGTTAAAAAATTACAATATCAATCATTATGGTGAGGTGCACTTCATGAGGTGTTGTTGCGGTTGTGTTGTTGCCAAATGGTTGATAAAAATGGTTAACCATTGCTATTTTTTCCAGGTTTCTAATTTGTAATTTATGTTATATTGAGAAATTTCTTTGTATTTGTATATGTAGGATAATGGGTTATGTTTGAGATGTGTTGAACATTTATTGTTATACCTATTACAAGCTAGAATTTTAGGTTTTATGTTGACTTTTATAGATGTTACTGGTTTGAATGGCTTTAAAATATTATATTGAGTTTGTTGTTTCGGCCTAGAATCATATATTGTAATTTTTTGGATTTGATGGTTGTTGCTGAGTTGAATGACTGCTAATTTGTTGAAATCTTTTTTGTTATTGCTTTGAATGATTGTTGTTGAGTTGAATGGCTGCTAATGGTTTGAATGAGGGTTGCTAAGTTAAATGGCAATAATGATTTGAATTTCTATCATGTTTGTATTTCTATTTAAGCTGCATTCTCATTTCAACCATGTTCATTTGCTGCCAACAAATATTTCAAGCATTCCCACATGTATTGCTTTGTTTTGAGAAGGTTTAGTTGCTAGTTTGACACTACCATGTCAATTGCTTTGAATTTAAAAGGTTAATTGTTGATTTGAGTTTATATGTGTTAATAATTTGAAAGTTGAGTGAACTATTATGTATAAATAATTAAGCAAAGAGCATTACTGATTTTGTTCTCATAAGGCTATTGTTTAATCAATAAAGATTGTTCCTTTATGTTTTGTAAATAAATTTGTGGCTGGTCTTGTGCTTGGTTTAATAACTTTTGGTTAATGAATGCTTTGGTTTGTGTTGGTTGGTTATAGTTTGAGGTACATTGCTATTACATATATTTTCTTTTTTATATATATAATAATATAGTTGTGTTGTAAAATATTGAATTCATTAATTATAAGTAAAATATGTGCAATAATTAGGGATTGCACTAACGTAATTATTTGAGGTTAAGTTCATGTCATCTTTAGAGTTTAAAATATTTAAAATAAATTCTTCCATGAACATGTCTTTTTACTATACTTTACAAGTTGAAAATTAAAATTATAGTTGTGTTGTAAAATATTGAATGAATTACTTATAAGTAAAATATGCTTGATAATTAAGGATTGCTCCAACATAGTAGTTTTGGGTTAAGTTTAGGTCATCATTAAACTTAAAAATATTCAAAATGAATTCTTCCATGAACAATGTCTTTTTACCAGTACTGTGCTTAAAATTGATATTATATTGTTTTTGTAGATATGGATGCGAATTGGTTTAATGTGTCATTTGATGACCAGTATGAAAATATTATGAATAATATTGTTCGGTATGTGTCTGATGGGTTTGTTGGTAATATTATTCTGAAAGTGGTTTTGGAGGTAGTGTAAGTGTTGGTTATGGGAATAATACATATGAGAAGGAGGACGACGATCAAAATCAATAGGATGATGATGATGTTGGTGATTTATTTTGGCATAAAACGTGTGATCGCATTAAATTAATAATATGCATTGCTGGAGCACTGGCTTTGTGTTATAATACATATATTTATAAAGAATCATTTATGGTTTCATACAATATACGAATGTGATGGTTGATTGAAATTTTAAATGAGCATTGGATACATTGTGTGAACATGTTTTGGATGGATGCAGACACATTGAAAAGGTTGTTTATTAAGTTGGAAACAATGTAGGGGTTTTGAAACAATTTAGAAAGATGAGTGTTATTGAGAAGGTAGGCATGTTTCTTTACATTTAGCTCTAAGCGCTTTAAATAGAGAAGTTCCAAATCGATTTAAACATTTAGATGAAACCATTTTCAGAAATTTCAATGAAGTTCTTGATTCTATGTGCTTGCTAGTTACTGATTTAATCAAATTAGTAGATCTAGAATTCACAGCGACACCCTTGAAAAATGCTATGAATCCAAGATATATGCCTAATTTCAAGGTAAAAAATACTCTTTTTTTATAAATTGTTAAATATTTCAAAAGGTTACAATCAAATATTTAAGTACAATTAAAATGATTTGACAATAATTTTTTGTTTTTATAGAATTATATTGGAAGGATCGATGGAACACTTGTACTTACATGTGCATCACAAGAAAATCAAATCCCATTTATTGGTAGAAAAGGTGTTCCAACGCAAAATATAATGGGAGCATGTAGCTTTGACATGCAATTTATATTTGTTTGGACTAGGTGGGAAGGTAGTGCACACAATACAAGAATATTTCATGAGATAATTGGAAATATAAATATATAATTTCTGAGGCCACTAGAAAGTATTCACACAAAAAATAGGGGTGTTGTTTAGTTGTTCTTAATTTTTTTTATATGAAATAGGAAATAAGAGTGAAACAATAATTAAGTTTATGCAGGAAAGTATTATCTCATTGATTTGGGATATTCAAATGAGTACGGTTACTTGAGTCTATATAGAGGGGAGAGATATCATCTTTTAGAATTTTATCAACAAGGACAATCACAAAGTCGGGAGGAACTATTTTACCGAGTCTATTCATCATTACAATATGTAATCGAACGTATATTTGGAATTCGAAAGAAAAGGTGATGAATTTTACAAAACATGCTTGAGTTTCCTTACAAATCATAGTTTAAAATTGTTGTCGCATTAATGGCGCTGCATAACTACATTTGCTAGAAGTCGGGTCAAGATGTTGCATTTAACAAGTTTGATAGTCATCCTGATTTTGTTCTTCTTGATACTTTTCCCGATGTCATTCCACAATCACAACCATATTGGCACAGATAACGTCACATATGAATTATATTCATGATGATATTGTAAATAGTTTGATGAGGCAATAATGTTTATTTTGTAATAACAAATAACAATTTTATTTTTTTGCTGGTATTTATTTGGACTACATATTTTATTTCCTCTTAATACAAAGAATTATTTCATTTTTATCCTTTTTAGTTGATTTATATACAACATTAACCATAATTACAGTTTTAATCAACCATATTTTTACCGTAATAAAATCAAACCATACTTCTAACTAAATACACAATATATACATAAACCACAAAAAAATATTTTTTAAAAAATCTCTTTTTTCCAACCACCAATCACAACAATTACATTACAGCAAACATAAACAGTCTCAATTCTACTACTCCGGGCAGATACTTCACTTATTCCTCGTTGGCTTCCACGCAACGAGAACATATACCGTAACAAACTGACATTGCCATGTACAGAAATTTTATTACGTAGCATATCACATGTATACATCACTCCCTCCTCCATGCATTGAAGCAAAAAGCGATGTAGATCAAACCATCTAGGTGATGGCCAAGTGGTAAGAGCTTGGGATCAAGGGGTTTGCTTTCTCTGTGGTCTCAGGTTCGAGTCCTTGGTTGCTCATATGATGGCTACTGGAGGCTTATATGGTCGTTAACTTCAAGGCTCGTGGGATTAGTCGTGGTGCGCGCAAGCTGCCCGGACATCCATGTTAATCTAAAAAAAAAACCGTTGTAGATCATGAATATAATCCTGAGATTTTACTCAAAATCTGCGCGTGATACAGAGAAAGACATGTCAATATGCCAAAGCAAAAACTTCTCAAGAACAGAGAAAACTAGCACGAAAATTTTGAACACATTGAGACAACCGTTGGTTAAATTAAAATTCTTGCAATTCAAGACAAAAATTAAAGGATTATCTTTGCGGACATGATTTTTTTTTTAAAAAAAATCCCATTCCAATAGTTAGACTTTATAATGGGAGGTCGCTTGCTCATTTTTTAATCCCTTTCGATTATGAATGCGCTACATTCGTTATAATCTGGGGATCTTTTCAGATCATTTAAGTACTTTTATTAGCTTTAAATTAGAAACAACAATTAATACACCATAAATTTTTAAAATGCTAGTCAGAACTTAGAAATGGATTTCAATTAAAAAAAATCTTTTTTCTTAAAAAACACTCTAAAATTACAACAATTATGCGACAGGAAAGCATAAATTGCACAGGTGGGGATCAAGGAGGCTATAGCTTTTCCTTAATTTTAGTAGTTAAGGTATTTTCTTGCTAGCTTTTGCATGTAAAAATCAGTTTTTGTTTCGGCCAAGTATGAACATCACGAAGTCAAGTAACATCAAATTCGAACGACCATTATTGTGTAGCAAAATGAAAAGCGGATCCATAAAGGATCTTAGGCAGATATATTCGTAGAGCTTTGAAAAGACACAAGACAGAATTTCTGGACATGAAAATTAACCTCCAGGCGAGTTGCATGTATTCTGAGCAACTAAAACAGTGGAACGAATACGTAACGAGGACATGTTAGGCCAAACCTCGTAAATTAAAATGCATTTCCAGGGCATAGTTAGATTTGTCTTCTCCCGTAGTTCTGAATTGATTGCTTTTATGTATATGAAAAGTCGCCATAAATAAATGCTAATCTGTATGTGAAACTCAAATTGAAAACCACCCAGTCCCGATTTTACCGTGCACTTTCAGCTAGTCCCTTCCTTGTTGGCTGCATAGACTTGCCGATATTGCAAGAACTAGGCGTCGCCAAGTGGGAGTCAAACATTTGTGCACTGTTGCACGACAATTTGGCATTCTCGTGCCGTGTCTAAAGCAGGGCGACAGGGTCTGGCATTCATTTGGTTTTGCTCCAGGCAGTTATTGCATAGCTCGATGCACGATTGATGAACCGTAGGGGGCAAACCATTCATGACAATTGACCAATCCCCTAGAAGAAGATTTGGTTTGGTTGACAACGGAAACCACCATCTACACAAAATGGCAAGTAATCGTGCTGAAGGATGATAGCCTCCAAAGCACACAATTATTGCTTCATATTTAGAAACTCTGAAATATCTTATCAGCTTGTTACAAATTGCTTACATAACGCTCATGCAGCAAGAACGATAACATTTAAGAACTATGAACAAGGCAAAGATCTTAGAATTTCTTTTGACACAAATCACGTTTCATTTCCAACTGCAAATGAGCTAGAGATACCTCAACGCATTAGCCACAGCATGAGCCACAGGCAGGCAAGGAACCTGGAAGCAAAGCATATCAAAATTGTGTTTAACAAAAAGTTGAAGAGCAAACTCTTAAATATCCAAAAATCAATAAAATAAAACTTACTATGGTCAATCCCTCTAAAGTTGTCCAGCCCCCGGGGTGGGCCACCACCATATGGTCCGCTCCCAGGACCTCCTGGGCCACCATCCCATTTCTTGCTAGAACCAGATCCTTTTCTGTACGCATCTGTCTTTTCCATCTAAGACATGGAAGTAATAAAGAAGATCACTCTCTAGAGCTAGAAGACAAGCCCCAAAACAGGCATATTATGACAAAGCATCAAGCTAAAATCATTATATTACCGAGAACATAGTAGAAAAGAACACGCCAATGAAATTCACTATAGCCCAGAAGAAGTCAGTGATTGTTCTTAGTCGCCATATTGATCGCTGGGATTTCACAACACCTGACAACAACAACAACAACAACAAGGATGCAAACATATTGTTGTTAATCATTCATGACAATAATAATCAAAGATAAGGAAAAGCTCCCAATCGATTTTCAATCCTCATCATGTTTGTTTCCCCTTTAAAATTCACACCAAGAAAAGAAATGTACGTGTTGCCCCGATCAACCATGCAGTTAGTCAGCCACAGTTTTAGCTTGTTATCACTATTTCATTCAATGTTACCACCCAATTGCATTACAAGCCACAGGGTTATAGAGCATTTTACAAGCAATTAATTTCATCACCCAATTTCCACAAATGATAAAGTACCACATAATATTTAAGCCAAACAACACCATAAAAGAGACATGAGGACTGGATTAAGAAAAAACACAGGACATCATCAACTTTCACACAAGACAATATGTTGTCAAAGGAGAGCACTGACATCAAAACTAATAACGGAAAGGCAGGAAAATGTTGATTGTATAAAGTTTCCAGCATAAGAGAAAATTAGAAACAGTCCCCAGAAGAATTAATTATCTAAATGTGCAGTGACCGAGAATTAATAATGTCAGCACACAGGTTGCATGTGCAAGAGCAAACGCTAACGGGTAAATTTAATGTCCCGTCAATTTCATCGAAACATGCACTCCCTTCCACCTTAAAATGGTTTGTGATCCTCTTGAAGAACCATAAGTTGTACGATTATAAGATCAAAAAATCAGATTATAGCATGATCTTCTAACTAACAGTGATCAAGCTCCTGCGTCATTAACATCAACATAACAGATAATCTAATTAAAGAAACTCGAAGCATAATTTATGTTCATTTTTTTATGCATGAAATCATCCTAGGCACAATTAGTTCTTCACCCAGTCAATCTACGCATTGACTTAAGAAATCGACTCACACGAAAACCCTAATTCCTAAATTGAATGCATGGAACAAGAAATCACCAACCATATAGATAGATTCGCAATAGAGAAAAGGGCTAGATAAAATTCACAAAAATCAAACCCTAACATTTGAGAGATTAAAAATGATGAAGAAAACGTAGAGAGAAGAAAGAGAGTGCCTAACCTCGTTCGACGTAAGCCATGGGTGAGAGCGACAGAGTGTGAGAGAGCAAATTTCAAGGTTTCTTCGATCAATTTTGAGATTAATTCTATCGAGTATCGAGGGAGGTTGGGTGCCGTAATTTTTACGCTTATATATAACGATGGCGTCTTTCGAACAGCGACATAATTATTACACCTTCGGTTGATTTTGATTGGCTATAGCCCTGTCGAGGTGCACGTGGTGGAGTATTAGTGGTTATGATGAAATCATTGAAGTGCAGGTACAAATACGGTGCTCCATGATGTAGTAGTAGTAATAGAAAAATAAACATGGCAGCTTCAAAATCTTGATCTAACTGGATGGGCTTTAAGATTTGAACCTGTCATTTTGGTCCTACGATAATGTCTTATTATTATTTTTAAGGATATCTAGACTATTTTATATTTATTTTAATTTATTTTATAGATTTTTAAATTAATAATTATATAATTTTTTAATAATTTTAAAAAAGATTCAAATTATATTATTAAAAAATAAATTTAAAATCTAACCAATTAAATTATTATTAAAATTATCCTGATAATATTATCATCATCTATTTATATTGTAGTTTTTTATTTACAAAAAACATAAAAAAAATATAAGTGAAGTGGGAAATTCACTTAACAAACTAAGTTAGGGATAAAGCAATTTTTTTTTCTTTTAAATCTATTAGTCATTCTCACCTTGATTGGGTGTATTAAAGTATTTACAACTTATTTTTAACAATGGAATAGTGTCATTGTCCTTAAAAGCAAAACAATCAAATACTTGGTTGCTAAGGTTTTTTTTACATTTTATATTTTTTTTTACACAGACCCTTTATATCATAATTAATTAAGTCTTGCTTTGGGGTTTTTTATATTTTTCATATTCTTAGCACAGTAAAATCATAAAATTACCCTTTATCTCACAATTAATTTAGGCTTTTTCCGGGATATTTTATATATTTTTAGGTGGGTTTTTTCCATTATAATCATATTGATAGAGGGATAAAATAATCTTTTCAGTAATTAAAAAAAAAAAACTGTCAGGCATGTGGGAGAGTCCATGGCATTTCGACAGTATATACACATTAAATAACATTAAAAAATGATTTCTATCTTGTCATTAGATTTCTCATGTCATCTTTTTCCACACAAGGCAGCATCTGTTATGTTTTGATAGATATATCATTGCCGAAACCTTTTTTTTTCTTTTTCTTCTCTCTCTTTCATCAAGATTTGTGCATGTTTTTTAAAATTTCAAAGTAGTCCTTTAATTAGGTATATTTTTGTATCAATCCTTATTCTTATTATTATTTTAATTTTTATCTTTGACCATATTATAAGTTTTTTTTATTTTTTTCAATTATATCCTTCAATCTAGATTTTTTTAATTTTTTAATCTTTAAATTTGATTTGATTTTTTTTCTTCATTTTTTTCTTGCCTCTTTTTTAAAATTTCAATTTTGTTTAATAATAAAATGTTTTAATTTATTGATTTTTTAAGATCCAGTCCTCATTATTTTGATGGTTTTTTCTTTTGATTATGTTGTTAAATTAATTTTTCTTTTCAACTTAGCCCTTCAATCTAAAATTTCTCACCCTCTCTATCTTTTATTTCAAATTTAATCATCATTCTTTTAATTTTTATATCTTCTTTTGAATTATATTTTGTAATTTTTTTTTAATTTCTTCTTTTGATATTTTTTTTATAATTTTGAGCTTTATGGTTTTTCTGATTTTTGTACTTCCAATCAAATAGCTCAGATCATGAGTTTTATAAGCTGACATGGTTTTCTATTTTTTAAAATTTATTTTCTTTTTTTATTTCATTACTTGATGTTTTTTTTACATATTTTTTAAAAAAAGCTTCATGGTTTTCTTCATTTTTCTTTTTTATAAGATTTTTCTGATCTCATAACTTGATATATAGATTTAGCGGGTTAACTTAGGTTCTATTTTTTTTTATCTTTTAGTTACTATTTTTTTTTCTTTTGAATCCTTTTGTGTTATTGATTTTTTTTATTTTTTTCTTTAATATTTAATTTTTTGAGAATTAGCTTTTATAACTTTTTCATATTTGGTGCTTTCGATTGAATAGTTTGGAGTATGGATTGTTTAAGCTAATATGAATTGACATCATTTTTTTTTCTTATTTTTTCATCTCATAATTCAATATTGGTTTTTTAAAACAAATGAATTTCATTATTTTCTTAGTTTTCCTTTCACTTTACACTATCTCAATCTCATAATCTAATCTATGGGTTTGAATGGTTGACTCGAGCAAGCTCAAGTCCTTTTTTTCCATATACTTTTTATTTTTTTAATTAATTTCATTTCATGATTCAACATTCAACATTATTTTTTTTAATTAAATTTCATGATTTTCTTCATTGTACTTTTGTTAGGTTATCTCAATTTCATAACATGACTTGTAGGTTTGATGATTTGGCCTGAGTGGGCTTAAGTCTTTTTCAGAATAACTTTTTTTTTAATCCTTTTGTATGTTTGATATTTTTTTCAATTTAGTCTTTCAACATTTGGTTAGTTGAAATATGGGCTTCAATGTCTTTCAAAATTTATTGATTTTAGTCAAATAACTCGAGTCATGGATATAATAGGTTAACACAAGTTGCTATTAATTTTTATTTTATTTTTTTTCACATTCAACATTGGATTTTTTTTCTTTTTTAAAATGTGCTTGAATCAACTAAACATTAATTTTTTAACCAAAATATTTTATTTAATTTGCGGTAGAACACAAGTTATAAAGCTAGTTTTTATTATGCAGTGAAAAAAGGAAAATCCTATATGTATAGAACTTTTATATGATATCAGGGGTGAGCATTTTTTGTTTTGTTTGATTTGGTATTTGGTTAAAAAATCAATCAAACCAAAATTTATATATTATTTTTAAATTATCAACTGCACAAACCAACTAGTTCAAATCGACTAGTATAGGTTGGTTTTTTTTCTTTCAAAATTGGCTTGACCTATATCATTTTAATTAGGATTTGTTTTATAAAATCTCAATCTAAAATCGATAAGTCTAGGTTAAATAGGGTAATTATTAATTGAAAATGATAAATTAAGAAACAATTCTTGTGAATTGGAATGAACATTCTCAGGAGATTAATTTAAATTTCAAATGAAATAAAGTAAGAAATCGATACATGAAATATAAACTAGCAACAAGTCATGTAAATTTTTTGATCGGGTGAAATAATGATTTGAGGCCAAAAATTTTATAAATTTAGGTGATGTTATTTATAAAATAGTAGGAGGTTTTAAATAAATTAATGCATGACTATTTTCACAAGAAACAATGGTTTTTTATAGAAACATCATGCACAATTGTGTTATTTGAACAAAAAAATTATAAAAACATTTAAGTTTTATGATCATTATGAATAGGAGTCTCCAACAAATTATTCTAAACCCACAATGATTTAAGTAAGTTACATGGTATGTTAAAATTGGATTTTTGGCAAAAAAAAATTGATTTCAAGTTTTATGTTATTGCGTGTATCTTCCAATCCAACTATTGGATTGGGCTAAAATTTCCCAAAGTGTCTTATGATATATTTTTTTCTCGGGTTAAATTTTTAAGATCAATGAAGCTTAAAAAGATCAAAAAAAAAAAACAATGACAGATCAACACAACAAACCAGAATTAGAATGGCATTGGTAAGGGTAAAATGATAATTAACTTAAATTTTAAACCTTATCTGCTATGAAGTTATTGTTCACATAAAACACTAGCATGGAAGAGAGAAGGGACTTTGTTCTTATTCTCTTCAAAATAAAATATCATGTTGCATGTCTTTTTATAAAGAACTATGAGAGAGATGGTGCATGTATGTGAACAAAAAAACAAACATAAAAAGTTTTAAAGAGAGAATGAAAGTTTGAAGAGTGGGAGAATAATGAGAGGAGGGCTAAAATTTGAAAAGAAGAAGATCGAATTTTGAAAAGTTTGTAAGAAGATACTCAAAAAGTTAAACTAGCAAAGGTGAAGTTCTTACCCTTTATTAAATTCATTTATTTCTTGTTCTTTGGAAGGGGGAATAGAATCCATAAAATTTTATTTTTAAGGTTCATGAGTAAATGTCAAAGAAAATTTGAGAATATGTAACTATTAAAAAGAGGTTTGGATAATGAATAAGGTGTATTATTGAAGAAATTGAAAACCAATCAGAAAAAAATGGAGCCTATAGTAGATGACCATTAAAAGAAAATTTGGGGGGCTTTGAAATTTGTTTTATTATGTTTTTTTGATGTATAAATAATGATGGAAATACTTGTGAAATTATTATGTTGTGTTTGAACCATGTTTGGTGTGTTGGGAAGTTTTAAGTATAGTTAAATTTTGTGAAAAATAATGATTATTTTAGATGGTTATTAAGTGCTTGATATGATAGGTGTAAGTATTGAAAATGAATGTTTATGGGAGTGTTATTCTATCTAAGATGCTAGTAAAATTAGAGATCAAGTAATAATGAAATTTGGTTACAATTTTAGTAATATGTTATATGGATTAAATAAGTGCATGAGGGCTATCATGACAACCATGTATGGTTGAAAAAATAGAGTATTGTGACAACCGAAATGAGGGTGAATGAGGATTGTTATGACAATGAAAAACTGTGTGAAATTAAGTCATTATGAAAGCTTAATTATAAGTAAACTGAGGGCTAACATATTGCATGAGTTTGGGCAAGTTTGGGCCATATTATGTATATAAATATAGGCTATCTTGACAACCCATATACATGAAAAGAATGGGTTGTGATGATGGATCAAAAGTATGTAAATGTGAGTTGTTTTGACAGCTTATATACATGAAAAAAGAGATTGTAATGATAACTCAAAAACATGAAAAAATAAGTTGTTATGACAACTCATAGGCATGCAAATATGGCCTGTTATGGCAGCCTATTTGTATGAAAAAAATAGTTGTTTTGGCAACTCAAAAGATGTATAAAATAGGCTATTAGGAGGCCATGTCCATGTGAATTGTTATAACAACTCTTGTGTGCATTAAATTAAGTTGCTATGATAGCCATGAATGCATGTATATGTAAATCGTGATGACAATTGTGAATATGT
This sequence comes from Populus pruinosa, assembly GCA_026413675.1. NCBI lineage: Eukaryota > Viridiplantae > Streptophyta > Magnoliopsida > Malpighiales > Salicaceae > Populus > Populus pruinosa. The sequence goes on from CM048596.1 coordinate 23,826,492, forward strand.
ATAAATATAAGTTGTTATGATAAAAAAAAAAAGAGTAAGTGTGCGTTACAAATGCTAAATCAACATGATTGTGTATTGAATGATTTTATAAATGAGAATGGTGTTGGAAATTATATAAACATATACTATAAAGATGAACACATTTTGAAATTCAGATTAAAATCATAATCAAATTAATTTATAATATACAAATGTTTGCTAGTGTGATTATGGAGGATATATACGTGAAATATCTATTTAATATCTATGAAATAGATGGGTTGAATTGGTATTTATCATGTATTTAAGAAAATGCTAAACATTGAAAATTATTGACTAGAATGTTAGGATATTAAATTTGATTCTAAAGTTAATAAGTAATGTATATAACTTTAGTGAGCCATAAATGGTGTAATATTTGTTGAAATTAAAAAGTGATATTGCTGAGCTATAGATGATAAAATGAGTATTGATATTAACTAACAAAACTAGTTGGTCGAAAATGACATAATAAATGTTGAATATGAATGAATATGATTAAAGAACAAAATAGTATATTCATTAAAGTTTATTTCAATCATGAATGATGATCTTAGTGATTATATGAGTTTTAATACTGATATGAAATACTCATTGGAATTGAGGAGGGACTTTGAAAGTAGAAACTTAAAGCAGGAAGATCATGTCTCCATGTAAATACCAAGTAAGTGCTCAACACTTTGTTTTTATTTAAATTTAATATAATTTATTTATAAAATCTAGAATTGTTATGTTATTGTAATTATGAAATGGATCGGATATGATGGGATTGTGTGCCATTGAAATTGCAAAGTTAATTTGGAAATGATGACATTATGTATTGATAAATTTGTGAATTTAGATCGAACACAACAAGATAACATATATAGATGAAATGAGCATAGTAAATGTTTGAAATGAAATGAGATGAAATGTCAAAAATGTTATGAAATAGTGAAATTAAGTATATGAAAGGTATGGAGCGATACTTAGTGGTCGAAGTGTCGATAAATAGGGATACAACATGGAGCGATACTTAGTAGTTAAAGTGTCGATAACTAAGGATATAATGTGAATTGATAGTTAGTTACCATAATATCAATAATTAATTATTTAATGTGGATCGATATTTAGTGACTGTAATGTCGGCAACTAATGATTTGGTATGGATTAATATTTAATTATCAAAATATTGCTGATTATGGATATAATATGAAATGATACATGGCAACTATAAGATTTGTAACTATGAATATGATATAAATCGATAATTATTAATCGAAAAGATGTTGACTAAGAAAAAAAATGATTTGACATTAATAGTTAGAAGGGCAATAATTAAGATAATGAACTATAAAATCTAATGATTAAAAGGGTAAATAACTAAGAAATTGAAGTATTGTTTGGTTAGTTTTAAGATATTGATGTGAGTGACAAATAGAAATTTAAACATTCTAAGAATAATAGTTTTTTTATAAAAGGTAATAATATAATAAAAATGAGCATAATACATTAAAAGTTAAATATGTATGGATGTCATAAATTGATCGTGTCATTACTAGGTCAATTGAGAGTTTATGCCTTCAAAATTTTTATTATTTAATAGTTGAAAGAATTGAAACTAAGGAGCAATGTGATTGGTATATAGTAGCCAAAAAATTAATAAAAAGTGATATTTAATAGGGAGAATGGAAATGAAATATATGGAATGTATAATTTAGATAAAAATGATGAAAAAATTGATAATGTGAAGTTCATTCATGATACTTTCAAAAAACATTAGTATGGTTAATTATAAAATTATTGAGTTAATAAAATTAAGAATTATACATGTTTGTAGGTATTACATATTTGTCGTCTCAATTTCAAAAATCATTAATTCTATTTTTTTAATCATACTTAGACTTAGGTATAAATTGATAAATTTATTGCATAATTTTACAAGTATATGTAATATATATAATTACATCTAATGAAGTGTGGATTATATATGATAAAAAGAATAATTCATGTAAGGATGGAAAGTTAGTTGAATATTATAGAAGTCTTGAAATTCTAAATAAATTATTGGGTATAATGGCTTATATATAGACACACATGACATGTCAAAAGTTACTTTAAGATGGTAGGTTGTGATATTTGAATTATGAATGATTACACATACCACTTTTTGTTTTTTCTCTAAACAATTTTAATTTACATTATTTTTTGTTTAATATTTTATTCTCGGGCACTCATTAACTTTTGGTTTTTAAACTTTATGTTTAGAGTTAATTACATCGTGGCTGATAGGACTATTATATGGCAAGCCTCCTCATCACTTTGTCTGTGACAAGAATTTAACGGATCACTATGTTGTTCCCCTGCAAATGCTTACCAAACCCCAGATTTTTTAGCTGTGTTTCGGGGCCGATAGATCTGCCCTCAGTTGTGACATTTATATTGGGAATGTCTTTGATGATTTCTCAAAAGAGACACTTGGCAAATTTGCAAGCTGAGGTATAGCACTCAAATATTATGTATAGTACTCAAATATTTTGTATGAATATATAGTAATGTTTATTTTTTAAAGTGTTTTTTTTTATATATTAAAATAATTTTTTTATTAAAAAAATATTTTTAATACTAACACATCAAAATAATATAAAAAAATAAAAAAATATTAATTTAAAGTATAGAAAAAAATAAATAAAAAATAAAAAATACATCAACATTAAACACTTTTAAAACATAATTTCAAACACATCAACACCTGTAACAGTAACAACAACAAATACAACTTTTATGACCCCTCCAACATCTATAGCAATAACTCCATTGAATGCTGACCTGCCTCAATTACTTCAAATTCTTCCTCCTAACATCACGTCAGGTCAAATAATTTAAGAAATCTTTCCTGCTCGAACAAAAAAGGCTTTGGTGCAGCTAAAAATAGCTTAATTCATCGAGTTTTTGGTTTGGTTTTTAATAATTATAAGTTTGAATTTTTTTAGAATTATTAAAAATTTATATAGTTATTAATTTTAAAATTCATAAAATTAATCAAACATCCTCATTAATTTAAAAAAAAAAAAAAACAGAAGGGCTTTGGTGTTCGTTGATCCACCCGCACAGGATACGTATGAATGCTTTTCTTACTTAACCCATAGTCAATCATCAACCAAAATGTTTAAGCATGCTTTCTAAATTTCTAGGCCTTGACAAAAAAATATTTAGCACTGCTTGTTCTTACTCGCTCTCAATCCCTTCAAGTCTAAACAATAGTACTTGACACATCTCATGACTTTCTTGATGAAACTCCAGTCATCTTTCGTTGTTTGCATTCATGATTTTGAATTATCCATCTTTAATATTTAGAAAACATTTGGAATGTCTTATTTTAAATTGGTCTCATGAACTTTTGCTTATCATAATTGCCTGTAACATAAGGATTTGAAACTCCCCTGCAACTAATTAAATTTTTCTATGTAGTCTTTCACATCTACAAAGCTGATGACCATATTTTGTTATTTAAATACGCAACAAACTTCCACATACACAGCGTTACAGAAGATGAAGACGAAAAGAATGGCTCTAACACTGCAGCAGAAGCGATTTCTAAGAAACAACGACTCACTTCTTCTACATCTACTGAGGTAATGCTCTTGATCTTGTTTGCACGTTCTTATGTTCATGGCCAACTATCTCATCCATTTTGTTGCTTTTGCCCTTCATTTATATCGGTAGTCATATGATACTTACTGGATTGTCTTCTTCTTTTATTATGTACCGAACACAATTTTCAATAATCTCTTGCATCAGCCTGAACAATTTAAGCCACCACGGCCCTTTTTTTACCCATTTTCAAGCTCTCCTTCACTCAAACTGTTTATAGATATATGACCACTTACATTCATGTACATAAATGACTTTATTTTTGTTGCAGGGGCCGTCAGAGCTCAAGAAAACTTTTTGTGTCTTAGTTATTCTCAAATTAAAAAAATGCTTTATAATATTGTTGTGATCTGCTTTGTTTACATGGACTTGCCGCTTTATATGAAGAAAATTTAAATATTTAGTTTATTTTTATTGTTTATATATCTGCTGAGAATAATTCTTCATGCCCGCAGAGCAAGCGCAACAAAGCTAGTAAATACTACATTGCATATTGGGGCCATCCATACATGTATAATTTTTTTTTTTTTTTTGATTAATGTGGGTGTCCGGGTCAGCTTGCGCGCACCACGACTAATCCCACGGGTCCTGAAGTTAATGACCATGTAAACCTCCAGTGGCCATCATATGAGCAATCAAGGATTCGAACCTGAGATCACAGAGGAAACAAACCCCTTAATCCCAAGCTCTTACCACTTGGCCACCACCTAGATAGTTATGTATAATATTTTTCTTGCATGCACGATATCCGGTAGTAAAAAGAGACAGGGAAGCGAAAAGAAAGGGAAAAGAAGAGAAAGTCAAGGGGGCTGGCGGGGTTAGGGGCTTAAGGGGAGTGGACGAAGGAATCGATAGTCGGCGCTAGGCTTGTTCATGGTTCGGTTAGGTTTGAACCATAAAAACCAACCGAACCGAACACCTTAAATCTTTTAAAATTCAAACCGAACCGAACCGAACCGAATTCCGGTTCAAACCGAACCTTTTCATGAACAGAGAATCCCAGGCTTTGGAAGTTTCCCTCTCAACATGCTTCCTTTTCCCCCTTGGTTTCCCTTTCCTCTATCGTCCCTCTCGGTCCCATTTAGCTTTTCATCATCCACCTCTCTGCTCAATAATGGCTTCTTTTCTTAGTGGCTCCTTTTGATTTGCTTGTAGTCGACACAGTACAATCCATGTCTTGAGGATAGAAGCACTGTCAAAGATGATGAGCAGTGTTAAAGATGAATAAACTTTACCTTGCCGTTTCTCCCTCCCTTTCTGCAGCAAGTGAAGAGAGAAGCCGATCTAATTGCCGATCCAAACGGAACCCTTCCAATCCAGATAATCCTAGCTGTTGTAAGATTTGAGCTATAACTGTAAAAAAAGAACAGCAAAGAAGAAAGAAAGAAAGATTAGTGATTTTGGAATTTTTGTTATCTGATGCTGTGATGAAAAGTAAATAAATCCTCTGGAGTACACTAGCATAGTTTACTGTCTGTGCCTAGACTGTATAATAATTCTGTTATTAATTTTCACGAGAGCAGCTTTTAGTCAACCAAATGAACCACGTGGGGAATCATCACTGTCTGTTGGAAATGGTGGCAAAACAAAATGTGCGAGGCAGCTGGAATTAGATGCAAATCTCATCAGGGAGCATGGACCAGCCACAGCATCGGGTATTGTATATAGTTCTATGCCAACTATGCATGCAAACGAACAACTAGAAGACCTGGTGCCATCTGATCGTGGTGGATCAATGCTGGCTAAGCCATGTCCAGAACCAATTGTTGGTAGAGGTCTCAATGGAAAATTGCTTCCTTGTCACCAGTTTGAGGGTCAAGCTCAGAGTAGAATTTTTTCTCCATACTGGTCCATGGAGACTGTTAATGAGGCGTTAGAGGTTTGTTTGATATTTAATGCTAAAATATTGTTGTCTATACTAACATAGCTTTTCCTTAATTTTTGCTTTCTCACTTGTGTTTGCTATCTTAAATTCTTGGCAGAAAGGTGATGTATTTAAAGTGTTATTTCGTGTAAATGCTCACAATCCACTTGAGGTTTGTTCTATGCCTATTTGCAAGTGTTCTTTCAATTTTCCCTAATAACTTTTTATTCTTAGCCATTTTCATATGCTGTTTTCTATTGGTAGGCATACTGCAAAATTGAGGGAGTTCCTACAGATCTTTTTATCAGTGGAATTGCTGCACAGAACAGGGCTGTAAGTTTGAGCTTCTCCATTTTTTTTTCAAATTACTTGTTGGTTGGTAAATTCTCACCGAGTAGTTTGAAAATGACCAAGATGCATTTCAAACAAGATGCCTGATCTACTTATCTAAAATAGCTAAAAGAATCTTTGACAACATATGGGAGCTAGATTTCACCCTTTTGGTATTGAGTGAAATTTTTTCATGTACAGGTGGAAGGTGATGTTGTGGTCATCGAGGTTGATCCTTTGTCATTCTGGACCAAGATGAAAGGGTCAAATGAGCCATCAAACAATCTTTCCACAGCAGAGGATAGCAATTTACATCTCGAAGCCAATGGAAAAGCTGGTGGTAGTCGCCAAGGTAAAAGTAAACTGAACATGGATTGTAAGTATGCTGATTTTGGAAATTACTTGGTTCCTCATAAGGGGTTTTATTACGAGTATAGTTCATGTCCTGGTGAAGATGTTCATGATGAACTGAATGGGCCAGTGTGTTATACTTATAATTATGCTAATGGTTATCACCAGTCTCCTTCAGATTCTTCACATGTTGCTCATTCTATGGGGCAGAGTGAAGTTTTGAATGGTGTGGGGAGGATGTGTTCTATGATTAGTTCATACCCGTCGAAACGACCAACATGTAGAGTTGTTGCTATCATTGAGAAATCTCCTCATCGAGATGCTATTGTTGGCTTTCTCAATGTTAAGCAGTGGTTTTACTACAGGGAAGGTTGTAAAAAAGATGCAAAAAAGAACAAGAGCTTGCTATCAATTTCAAACTGCGAATACATTGAGATTATGCCTGCTGACCCAAGATTCCCAAAACTGATGGTCCTTGTGAGCAGTTTACCTAACTGCATCAAGAAAAGGTTGAAGGATGAAGATGAAACAGTTGAAATGGAATTGGTGGCTGCACAGATTGATAAATGGAGTGATGAAAGTCCCTTTCCAGAAGCCCATGTCTCTTATGTTTTTGGATGGGGTAGTGAAATGGAGTCGCAAATCAATGCTATTTTACATGAAAACGCAGTTTGTTGTTCTGAATTTTCTCCTGTGTCTTCCAAGCAATACATGGGAGGTGCCAAAAGAAGAATTCCAAAACAAAAGAGATCTTAGGAATTTGTGCATATTTACCATCGACCCTACTATTGCTACTGATTTAGATGATGCTCTCTCAGTTAAAAGGTTACCCAATGGCCTTGTCAGAGTGGGTGTCCACATTACTGATGTGTCATATTTTGTTTTACCTAACACAGCCTTAGACAAAGAAGCTCAGATTCGATCAACCAGTGTTTATATGTCACAGCGCAAAATACCAATGTTGCCTCCATTGCTTTCTAAGGACATAGGTTCTCTTAACCCTGGTGTTGATAGGCTCGCATTTTCTACCTTCTGGAACTTGAACAGTTCTGGGAATGTTGTAGATCCCTGGATTGGTCGCACTGTGACACGATCTTGTTGCAAGCTTTCATATGAACACGCTCGGGAGATTTTTGATGGGATGATTGATACAGAGACTCACAACAACTTCAGGGACCTTCCCCAGGTGCACGGTCATTTTGAATAGGCAGGTGTAATTGGATCTATTAAGTGTCTTCATGAAATTTCACAGACTTTAAGGGAAAAGAGGTTTGCTGATGGGGCTCTACAGCTTGAAAGTTGTAAAATTGTCTTTTCGTTTGATAAACATGGAGTTCCATATGATAACACACTTTGTGGGCGAAAGGACTCACATTTTCTCGTTGAGGAGTTTATGCTTTTGGCGAACAGGACCGCTGCTGAAATCATATCTCGAGCTTTTCCAGATAATGCATTGCTGCGGAGGCACCCTGAACCTAATATACAGAAACTTAAATAGTTTGAAGCTTTTTGTTGCGAGCATGGTTTAGAATTGGACACTTCTTCTGGTAACTTCCGTCGGTCATTAGAGCACATCAAAGAAAAGCTCAAGGATGACTCTGTGCTATTTAATATTCTTATCAACTATGCTTCAAGGCCAATGCAGTTGGCGACCTACTTTTGTAGTGGTGATTTGAAAGATAATATGAATGATTGGGGTCATTATGCACTGGCTGTTCCTCTCTACACGCATTTTACTTCACCACTGCGCCGATATCCTGATATTGTTGTCCATCAAACACTGGCTGCAGCAATAGAAGCTGAACAATTGTATATGATGAATAGAAGAAAGCCTCATAAAGTGAGGCCGGGTGAAGAAGTGACAAGATGCTTCACTGGTATTTGTTTTCTTAAAGATGCTGCAGGATCCTCAGAAGGCAGGGAAGCATTATCAGCTGCAACATTAAAGCATAGAATTCCCTGCCTCACAGATATTGCAGCTTATAACAATGAGAGAAAGCTGGCTAGCAGGCATGTCAAGGATGCCTGTAATAAGTTCTACATGTGGGTTTCAGTGAAGAGAAAGGGGGTAAGTTTTGTTTATTTGGACCTGAATGTTCAGTTCTCTCATCCTATAATATGCTCTTGCATCCTGTTTCTTTAAGTTACAAAATTTGTTGAACTTACATAACACATAATAGGATGATAAATTTGATGAAACAAATTTTAGATGAGGTAGTTTTTGTTAGTGATTGGCCATTAAATGGTTAATATGCTCTGGATTCTATTCAATTATCACGTGTTTGTTTACATATATGGCCAGGAATCTATTTCCTTCCTTCTTATGTCCTGCAGGTTTTATTGTCTGATGCCAGAGTTTTTGGTCTTGGTCCAAGGTTTATGTCCATTTATATCCACAAACTAGCTGCAAGTATATCTACCTATATATTATCCACAGTTTTGACTAGATTGCATAATGGTCTCTTATTTTCAACCACACATGCTTTCAGATTGAAAGACGTATATATTATGATGAAGTTGAAGGCCTCACAGTGGAATGGCTTGAAGCTACATCGACACTGGTGCTAAGTATACATGCCTCCAAATGCTCTGTCAGGAGAGCAGGCCCGGGGTATTACAGGGCACTCGATGAGGTTGCATGGGTCATAAATCCTTGTGATCATAACATGGAACCTGACATGGAGAATACCCAGGGATGTCGTGCAGCCCAGCATTCTGATCCCATTTTGAAATCTGAAATTGATCCTTTTGTTTTCCCTCCCACAGTGCGTCTCCTCTCAACAATCCCTGTTGCACTTCATGCCACTGGTGGGGATGATGGGCCCCGTAATATTGGGGCACGGCTATTCATGAGCTCATATTTTACCTAGACTCTGTTTCATGAGCTGGTATTTCAGCGGCGGATGAAGTTTTTCAACTCAATGAATCCTACAGAAATGAAGGTGACAGGGCTTTACAAGGGATCACAAGGGATCTCTTGTAGATAAGAACTTTAGTGTATAGTTTTAGACTAAAAAAGAAGCAAAATCCGTGCTTTTTCCAGAATCACTGATTTTTAATGGGTGCTTTTTTTCTTCTTCAACCTTTTGATGCTAAGGCATCCAGTGGAAGGTGCAGATAATAGCAGGTTCCTTGCTGTGGGAGTTCTAGCTAAGGTGGCTGTTTTCACCAAAAGCTGCTTGATATTGGAATCGACCCTTGTTTTTTGGGGTCAGTTCCATCCGACATATTGTGGTGGCTCATATCCGGTGATTTGGAGCCAATTTCTTTTTTTTAAATTAATATGGATGGTTGGGCAACTTACATGTACCACGACTAATCTCATAAATCTTGAAGTTAATGACTATATAAATTTTTAGTGACTATCATATGAGTAACTAAGAAGTCAAATTCGAAACTATAAAATTTGAAATCAATTTCTTACTTTGCTAGTTAGGTGGCCGTATGTTACATTGGGATCTTATTTTTAATTTTCAAAAAAAAATTAGAAGGAAAACCCAAGCCTATTGCTCCTGCAAGCTAGATTTCAATTATATTTGAATCCTGTTACAGTCAGAAAATCTAGTTTTAAGTTAGTTTTGAATCAAGCCGTGTAGGATCAAAAGTTATTTGAGTCATTTACATAGTAGGATTAAAGTTTACTTTTGATTCCTGCGACTAGTAATTAATTTGTTTGTAATTTCTAAATAAAAATAAATATAAAATTAATTTTAATTTGATAAAATTATTATTACAATACATTTGATAAAATTAGTAAATGATATAACATTTTCTTTCAAATTCATCAATTATTTTATTAATAATATTAATTATAATAAAATATACTCTTATAAATTTTACTGAAAATAATAATATTTATAATATAAATCATAATATTTTTAGTATTAATTATTATAAAAATAATATTATTTATAACTCTAAAAATAATAATATTTTTTAGATTAATACCATTAATTATACTAAAAAAATATTAATTAAAAATATAATTTTAATTTTAATATTAATTATACCCAAAAAAATAATATTAAGAGAATAAATAATAATTGTTTTAAGATCAACACTATTAATTAGACTAGAAAAATAATAATATTTTTAACATCAATAATATCAATTATACCAAAAAAAATTAAGAAAACTAATAATAATATTTTTATATTAACACTTGTAATTATAGTAAAAATGTAGATAGCCCAAATGCCACGTGGGTTGTACCATGTGGCGCTTTGTTTGTCGTGGCTAGCATATAATGCTACTTTAGGTCCTACCACTAGGTCTTAAGACTAGCCTTCAGCCATGTTTGGGAGCGATAAAACAAAACATCACTTGATGCTTGGATTGCAATGCAAAGGGAGCAAGTCAAGGGTTACATGTCATTTGAGCTGTCCACCCTCAGGAGAGAACTTAAACCTCACATGTCCCAATGTAGTTTTAGAGGAAGTAGGCTAAGGGCCACATGGCACTTGGGTTGTCCGCCCTCAGAAGGGGATCCAAGCGCCACGTGTTTCAATGTGATTTTTTTTTATAATAATAGTAATTTTTTAAAATTTATTAATGATGATAATAATATTGATACTCTTATAAATTTTAATGAAATAATAATATTTATAACACAAATAATAATATTTTTAATAGCAATAATATGAATTGTTATAAAAATAATATTATTTATAACTCCAAATATAATAATATTTTAGAGACTAATACTATAAATTATACTAAAAAATAATATTAATAGAACAAATAATAATAGTTTTGAGATCAATACTATTAATTAGACCAAAAAGTTAATAATATTTTGAATACCAACACTATTAATTATACTAAAAAAATATATTAAGAAATAATATAATAATTCTTTTAATATTGATTATACTAAAAAAAATATCAATAAAATAAACAATAATATTTTTATCATTAACACTATAAATATTAATTATACTGAAAAAAGAAATATTTTTTATGTAATTAAACTAAAAATATAAATAACTCAAGTGTCACATGGTGTTTTAACTGTATTAAAAAAAAAAAACAAATTGCATGTGATGTTTAAGCGGCCTGCTGTAAGCATGGTAACAAGTGACACATGTGCTCTTAATTTGCAAGATTGAATAGACCACGTATCATGTGGCAATGCTCTTGTTGTCTCTGTCCTTTAGCTCAATCACATTTCTGTTAAATAATGTAATTCACAGTAAAAGTTCTTATAATCTATAGTAAAGCACTTACAATATATCTATAGTATAATTTATAATAAATTTATTTATAATAAATAATATTTTTTACTACAGTTAAACACTAATAAATTTTAATAATAGTTAATTCTCAAATTTGTAGTGTGGACCAATGCAACCCATAACTTTTTATTTTAGGTTAGCAGGTTATTAGCTGTTTAGTATAGTGTTTAATAATAAATGTACGAGTTTGGACTGGGAGAAGATAATACTTTTTTTTCTTTTAGGGAAATGTGTGTGTGAGAGAGAGCTATTTTTTTTTTTTTTAGATTAATGTGGATATCTGGATCAGCTTGCGCGTACCATAACTAATCCCACAGATCCTGAAATTAACGACAGAGTTATTTCTTTCATTCACTTGTTCTTTGCAAAAGTTCGGATGAAATGAATCAATTACGTGATACAATCTACTTTTAAGGGTGATACAATCTACTCTTAAGGGAGATGCCATTGGAGGGTTGATGTGTTTGTTATATATATATATATATATATATATATATATATATATTAAGAAAATGTGTTTGTAGCATAATTTGATCCCATGAGTTTTTGCTTTTCTTGTTACAATTGTGCAATTTTTATTTTAGTTATTACTAGATTTTTAGCTCTTATTATGCTATGAATGTAAAAAAATAATAATTAAGCATTGCTTATGTTTTTTCTAATAAAAATAAAATTTAAATCATATAGGAATTAACTTGATATAATTATATTGACTTAATAAGTTTAAAAATAACTTGAATGACCATTAAAAACATAATTTAACTTAAAATAAATATTTAATATGAGATTTTTTTATAATATCAAGATGAAAACATATTGGATCGATATGGATTAACCTAGACTAACCTACTAATCTGCATGGTAGATCATAAGACTATAATAATATCATATAAAGTAAATTAGAACAAAATATAAAACTAATTTTTTAGTAAATTTAATGTTGCATGAAATTAAAAAATTACTCGAGTCAACCTATATTAAATAGTTAAACCCCTATATTGGATTGATTTAGATTAACTTGGATTAATTTCCCAACTCACATGTTATGTTATGTTATGTTATAAAACCATAATAACCTTATATAAAGTAACTAAAAATAAAATATAAAACTCAATTTTTAATAAACTCAATGTTAAATGATAAAATTTAAAAACATTTAATTAAAAAAATAGCAAAAAAATTTATCTAAATCAACTTAGTTTAACAAGTTAAACCAACAACCTTTGTTAGGAGATCGGAATAACTTAATGAAAAACATATTGAAATAAATTATAAAACTCGAATTCTCAATCAATTCAATGTTGACATATGAAATTGAGTAACAATTATATTAAAAAAATATAAAAAACAACCTAAATAAACTTGAATTAATCGACCAAACATGTGACCCGAGGCATGAAACGAGAATAATCTCATATAATATAAAATGAAAAAAAATACAAGCTTAATTCTCAATTATCTCTACGTTGAAGAATGAATTTGAGAAAAAAAATTAATAAGGAAAAGAGAAAAAACTCAAATCAACCCGTTAAACTTGTAGTTTATATCATGAGATTGGAATAAATTTATAAAAAATAAATTCAAAAGAATTATGAAGTCTAATTCTTAATAAATTTAATGTTGAAGGAAGAAAAAAAAACACTATTAAAATGAATAGTATTTTGTAAAGAGAGATAAAATAACATATATTTCTCTTTTAGTTTTTTGTTAACTAGTTTGTGTGTTTTTGCTATGCTATGGGGGAATTAAATCTTTTTAAACATAAAAAAAATATTTTAGGTTATAGAAATAAAAATGTTTTTATGATTTTCATAATTTGTTTTTATAAAGATAAAATTTTGTTTCAGCATATCTTTTATTTATTTTATCCAATACAATATTTTTAATTAAAAATATTGTTTTGTTTTTATAAAAATTATGATTTTTAAAGCAAGTTAAAAAAAATATCAAAATAGTACATTCATATTTCATGTGATTAAAAGCTTAAAAAATTATAAATATAATAAAAACATGTTCCAAAACTATTTAAATATTTTAATAATGATTAGTCAAATTCAATTGGATCTCCATAGACAGTTTATTATTAGTATTATTATTCTTAGATCAAATACCTAATTTTTGAAAAGGAAATTTAAAATTAGAGTTTATTATAGTATTTAAGAAACATGTAAAAATCAAAAAGTGAGTGAATTAGATAGATGCTTTTTGAAACGTCCAAAAAAAAAAGCAAAGCAAATAATAGCAAATAAAAAAAAAAGTTAGGAAACCAAGCCTAAGTATGCACAGGCCTTAGGCTAGGCTTGTCTGCTTGGTCATATTTTACATGTTGTTCACTCTTATTTTTTTATTAAAAAATGACAGACAACAAGTCATGTCACAATTTAGAAACATAAACATGCCACCCATCAATCGAACCTATGACCTCATGCTTATCATGTGTATTAATTGTTAGAGCAGTGACTTAGATTTGTCAAAAAAATAATTAAAATAATATATTAATGTGTTTTACTACTTATATGAACAGTAAAACATGATATAAAATTCCAATTTTTTTTTTATTGGTATAGGTTAATCTTATCTGTGAGGATGATCTCCCTCGCATTTGTCCCAAAATTAGTTTTTGTATAACTGGTTTGCATTTCATTGTGAGCTATATCAAAATTAAAATATGTAAATATTGTTGATGTATTTTCTATTCATAAGTAAATTCTTAATTATAAAATTAAAATTTAATATAAATAAAATAATTTTTTTATAAATATCAAGATGACCATATCTTTAATTGATCTATGTCAATTTAAATTAATTTTTCAAACTCTATATAACTTGAGTTATAATATGATTAGACTTAATAACAATATTTTTTTTAATTATATAACAATAAAGATATACACTGACAGGAAAACAATGCTATAAAATTTTTAAAAAGTAATGATAGATGCAAAATAAAAAAATTACTAATATTATAAAATGACTAAAAAATAATGTAAAATTAAATGATATTTGATAAAAAAAATATTCTCATTTAATAATTTAATATATTTATAATATTCTAAATTAACTAATTTTAACAAGTTAAATTTAAATTAAAAAAATAGTTAGGCACATCGGCATAGCTTAAATTAAAAAACTTTAGATGTGACTAGGCTTGGAATCCCATACTTCATTTGATTTTTTTTTATTTTTTTATTTTGTTTGTTTTTTTAAAAATTAATTAATATGTTGCCTGAAGTTACAGATGACTTGTTGTCTATTAGACTGTTGCATAGAATCTAGTTGTCACCATGGTTGTCGAAAAATGAAGGGGGTTTGGTCTAAAAAACTATTTCCTTTTATTTTTACCTATAAACACATTAAAAGCATCATAAAAACCTCACCCACCAATCCTAAAACATCACAAAATCACAAAAACAAATAAAAAGCAACTGAATAAAAAAAATCTAAATGGAATTTAATATAATTTTTTCCAAGCATACTTATAAAAAGTAATTATAATAATTAAACTTTTCTAGTTAAAAAAAACCTTTTAATACAAAATTGCTCATTTTTGTTCTAAGCAAGTAATCAACCGATAACCTTCTCTCCTTTGTTTCTTTTTTCCCATGACTTTTTCTATATTTTTTTTTTAAATTCAAAGATTTAAAATGAAATTTTAACCTCAAATAAAATTATAAAAACTTTAAGATTAATCATGTATTTTTTTATATGTGTTTATATTATGGTCCTCTCATTTTTAGTTTTGTTTTTCTACTATAATTTTAATTTTAATATTAGGCCACAAAATGATTAAATAAATAAAAAATATCTAAGAATAAAATAAAATTAAAAATATAATCTTTTTTTAAAAAAGAAAGGTGTTAACAATGTAACATTTAAAAAAAAAAAATCTCGTGCGAGCAATAACTAAAAAGGATGACATGCCAATTATTAACTATAACTAAATGTGATGAATTTTTCACTATAAATTATATTGTGCAAATCTTAGTTATTGTTTTTTTTTTGTTTTTTTTATTAATATTTTTTTAATTTAATTAGTTAATATTTTTTTATTTAGTTATCATATTTTTAAGAAACAAGTCTTAAGTTTTACGAGTTAACCTAATTGATTTATTTTTTTTTGTTTTAATTAGTTTTTTTTTTAATTTTATATTTTAATATCAATTTAATTGAGAATTAAACTTAATAATTTGTTTTATATTTTTCATTAGATTATCATGATCCTATGAGGGGATTTTATTGTATCCCTCCTTGCAAAACATTATTTATTAGAATAATGCTTTACTTTGTTTTCTTTTTTATTTTTTTATTTTTAATTATTTTTTTTAATTTTATTCTCTAATATTAAATTTTTTGCTATTTAGTTATCATACGACCTTGCAGCCAGATCCATATCCAAAGTTTTTAGATTTGATATCGTAACTAGACCTAAGGCTTTTGAACCTGATATTGTAGTCAGACTCACTTAAACTTAGGTAATGCAAGTTTAATATTATTATTAGTATTAAAAATATTATTATTTTTATTAGAATGGATATTGCTAATATAATAATTAATAATTTTAAAAAAATATTATTAATATTATAAAAACAACCATAGATTTGATTTGAATGATAAATTTAAAAACTATAAGAACTTGAGTGAGATATGCTTAATATTATTATTAATATTATAAATATTATTTTTGTTATTATTATTAATATAATTATTAAAAAAATTTTAAAAAATAATATTATTATTGAAAAAAATCATAAATTTAATTTGAAGGGTAAAATTTAAAATTATTGTTATTGTTTTTATCATCATCATCGTTGTTGTTGTTGTTGTTATTATTATTATTATTATTAGTGTTATTTTTATTTTTAATATTGTTATTATTTTTTATTATTAAATTTTTAAAAAATATTATTACTATTAAAAACTCATAAATTTTATTTGAAGAGATTAAAAACTGTATGAATTTGAGTTAAATAAGTTTAATATTATTAGGGAACCAGGTGCTATAAACCTGGGTCTGTCTAGGATGCCAGACTCAATTTTATAATAATTGATATTATTTTTATTGCTATTATTATTATTATTATTATTATTAATAAATTTTTTGAAAAAATATTATTACTATAAAAAACTATAAATTTAATTTTAAAAAATAAAATAATTATAAAAACTTGAATAAAATAAATTTAATATTATTATTAATATTAAAAATATTACTATTAATATTATAAATATTATTCTTCAATCTTACAACCAAATCCAATACTTTTATATCTAACTTTGCAAATAAACATTTTTTGAATCTTAATTTTGTTTTATATTTTTTATGCCAAAAAAAAAAATAACCCGTGATATATCACGGCAAGCTGCCCAAAAGAGCAGAAAACTCCCAGGAGCCCTAAATCAAATCGAGAGCGCGCCAAAAGTTGTCCTGGTCGGAGGAAAACAATCAATCTGGTTCATTGATTGTTCTATGAGACATGACGTCTGCAATTGGATGGTACGGGCCGTTAGTTGATCTCTGCAAAACCGATCATCACATCGGCGATATCGTTCAGCTTCTCGTCTTTGTTCACCGCTCCACTCCCGTTCAGGTATTACCTTACATTTCCTTTTATTAATTATAAATGTTCGCCTCCTTACATTATTGGTTTCTGGTTTCGAATCATGCAGTACAAATTATCAAAAGGTGGAGAAGTAATCAGGACAGACATTCAGGTTGGTGATGATACGCTACCATTTTTCTCCGTCTCGTTGTGGAAAAAGCAGATGGGAACAATGGTTGTTGCCGGTGATATCTTACTGTTGCAAAGTAAGCAAGGACACCATTTTTTTGCAATTTGCTTCAATTTTCGTAATATGTACAAGATTAATTGGGGATTGCGTTTCTGCTTTATTGATTCTTTATCGATGGGAAATTTCACTCATATCTTTGGAATTTCGGTCCATATTCCGATAAAGTATCAATGTTTGGAATTTCTGATTCGCTCATTTCTTAAACTTGTAGCGGTGATAATCACATAAATTGTTGATTTTTTCTATTTGTTATAATCTTTGGGATAATTCAGATGTGAAGATCACTAAATTTGGACATGCCGTTGAGGCCAGAACGGTCGAGTGGTCATCGTTAGTAAGTTTAGTCCATCCTTATGGATCACTTCTCTCAAAAGGTACTTCATTTTGCTTCGCTTTTCTGCTTGGAAGTGTTAACCCTGCACTTTGCCCCGGATATTTGGAATGGAATCTTGGATTCATATTTTGGACTTTCAAATTTTGAACATCACAACTGCTTAAAATTAAGAGGAAATGAAAACGGAGGCTATTCTATTAATGCTTAATTCGTCTTTTGGGCTTCTCTAAATAATAAATATGTATGTAGGTGTAGATGAGTTAATAGAGGAATCTCAAGTAGGGAAAACAACGTTGGAAAAGCTTTGCAAGGTAATAAAATGGGTGCAGCGAGCTAGATCTGCTTTTAACACAATCGGGTCACACAGTTTTGTGGTAATGTCTTTGCTCTCTTGTTTTGTAGCTTTAGTTACATTGCATTTAACTACGCCTAATCTTATATGTTGCTTGGGGAATTTGAATCCAACAAACTCATGGTCTCTATTGTTTAAATCGAATAAAGACTCTTTTAATGACTGTGTTGTGGACGTGATAAACAAGTTGTGTCTAATGTCTTTTCTTTTTCATGTGCTCTAATCTTCCCATTGTAAGTGATCTTTTTGCTGGTCATGCCAAGCCACTTTATTATTAATTGAGAAAATGTCATGGTCACAGAGTTGTTGTTGCTGTTTATGCCATTTCAGTCATTTAGGAATTTTTTTTCCCATGTTAATTGCCCCTGCCATCCTCTATTTTGGATGTCATTACACTTTGCATTTTTTGAAAACCTTAAACTTTTCATTCTCGAGGTTTCTTATGATTGCAATTTCCACCTTCTGTTAAAAATCTGTTAGTTAACCTTAGAAATGGAGCTGACTTTTGGCAAAACAATTCCATAAAATGACCAAATAATCCATGAGGAACTTGCAACAAAGTCATCCCTTTTCATCTCAGATTTTGTTGAAAAGGAATAAGCTGTACACTAGGTAATGAATCTCATAAGCACCACATCTATACCATTGCATTCTTATCACAACAGTTGCATCTCTAAGCCTTTAAGTTGTATTGGTACTGTTGGCTAGTTGTATGCTCATTTGAGTAATTACTGAAACAACTTGCATGGCAGAAACCGAGGAACTGGAAATTGCCAAAACAGAGTGAATCTCAGAACTTGCTCTTGCTTTCAGAAGTATTGGGCCTAAGTAATTCGTGTAATGCAATTTTTAACGCATCAATTGGTGAAATTTTCCTACCAATTACCTGGAGAGCACTTGATGACTCTGATAAGGAAAAGATGTTTGTCAGCAGGAGGACAATGGAAGATAAAGATAATAGTTTAGCTGAAGATTTTATTTGTATTGGCTGTCACTTGTGTGGTTCTCCTTTGGTTTCAGAGAACGGGTATGGAAAATTGAAACTGCCATATTGCAATTATTTCCTGTATGGAAAGTTGAACATGAATTGGACTACTGAATAATTTACTGGTTGCTACAGGTCTATATGCAAGCAAAACAATAATTCACTCTATTGCTCGAAAAGCCCAAATCACCTTCATGCAGTAACCTTGATTTACAGGCCCTTTATGGTATGGATTTGTTCATGCTCTTGTCTCGATAAGTGCAATGCTCTCGTTCATATTGAAATGATGACAGCACTGCACATTCAGACTGCTTGATGATATTCCATGCATCTATTCTAGTCATTCTGCTTTTTCCCCTCATTATATGGTTGGTGTTGTCCCTGTCTGCGTGATAGATTTTCTTGTTTTCAAGATTTCCAATAAAACAAGTAATTTAGGAACAAGTTTATCTGTTCTTATCTTTGTATGCCTTGGATCATCTTGAAATCAATATCTTGCTGATTATGATCTTCTGCATCAGATTAATTTTTTCCATTGCATTGTTTTACCATAATCATGTCAGAGTATTTCTTCACCGCAGTTATATGTCTGGGATGAATCAGAATACCTGCCACTCCTCGTAAGAAACAAGGCTGCAGTAGTGCTGTTTGGAAACATCAGGGCTGAAAGAGTCTACTCATGCTTTAGAGGACAAAACCGTAGTCATAATTCCAACCAGGCATATTTTTGCCGGGAGAATAATCCTGAAGCTGTAAAGAAAGGATTAGTGGGTTCTTGCTCATCAGATGCAGATAAGAGCCTAGAAGTTAAGGAGAAAAACCACCACAATAAAAACACTAACTTTCATTTGATTTGGTTGGTTCTTCTAAAGATATTGTTGCAGCAGGGAAAGAATAGTCCCTTGAAATTTGAGGCAACTGTGAACACCAGCCTAGATACCGAACACGGGAAGTTTGAAATGCTTTCTGTTTCAGTTCCATGCGCCAGAAACAAATTGTTCTCTGGTTGATGTATATGTACTTTGCTAGTTAGAGGATCCGATATTCCTTTTCGTGTAATCATAGACTCTACAAACTCTGCAACATTCAGTAGTAGCTTACTGTCATAGGGGCCTTTGTACCAAAAAAAAAAAAGAGAGAAGAAAGTCATTGGGATCTTCTTCATATGATCCTGTAAAGTGCATCTCTGAGCCATATTCTACTACTCTCCGTAGTGAAGGCGTTGGCTTGTAAGGGAGGAGGATGAAGCAGAAAGACTCCATGAAGAAGGTGAGAGTCCCTTTGAAACATTTGCAGCTTCGCCAACGAGTGAATTCTTTTTGTTTATTATTATTTTTTTGAGAGCGATGAAATAGCTTCTGAGAAAACCCCTGTTTTTATTAAAAAATGAAGCCACCGTGGCTGACTCAAATGTGAATTTACATCATTATCAGCTAACTTCAAAGTGAAAATCAGGGATGCAAGAAGCTGATATCGGAATCACCAGAAAGTAAATAGAAGGAGAATCCAATCCACCTTCTCTCTCTGATGCCAAACAAGTTCAATGGGTTAACAGCTCTCCAACACGAGTTTCATGGCTGTGTGGGCTAGAGATCAAGACTCGGATCCTGTTTCTGCAAGAGATTCATCTCCTGCAGAATTCTATCAAAGTGGACCACACAAGCAGACCAAAAGTTTAAAGCTTATGTGACCAAAAGTTTAACGTTTCAAGTGTCCCACTTTGTTTACCATTGATAACCTTAAATTAATTTTGTCAAGATTATTTTGATGATACTAGTAGTATTATTCTTTTTCATTACTTTTTATTTTTTTTCTTTACATATTATAATGAGAAAAGAGAAGGGACACAAAAATAAAAATAAATTTTTTTTTTAAAACATATTAAAACTTGATAATGACCCCATTAATACTATTTAAAATTTTTTAATTAGATAAATTTAATAATATCTTATTAATAGTAATTGGAGTGGGTTACACAAGTCGTTCAAAAATAAGTGTACTATCCATATCTTTGGACAATTTATATGACCCACTCCAATAATTGTTGACATCCTTTCTATATATCATTGAGTATATCTCGTTAAAATATTTTTTTACAGTGTGCCTTTAAAGTTTTTTTTTTTTCTTTCTTTTATCTCTTCCTTGTTTTATATTATAATTTATATCTAGGTATTTTACAATTTAAATAAATCATTAGTGACTTATATGACTTGCGAGTTATAAATATCATCTTTAATTATCTAAATTATATTATTTTTTTATATATGTTATTTTTTAAATTTTTTCTATCGTGCTACATTTAAAAAAAAATCTATTTTTTCTTAATTCTTTTAGAAATTACATTTTATATCCACAGTAAATAAAAAATTTGAAATTGAATGATATGAATAAAATACCATGACATATAATATATTAAAAATATCTCATACAATAAATTCTCTCTCAATATGCGATTTCTCTCTTTTTAGCGAAAACAATTTCAGATCTTCCATTCCCTTCATTTCTCCCCCAAATGTTTTTTGAAAAAAGAATGTTATCCCTTGCTATGACGTTGAAAGATCCAGAAGTAGGGTGTTGAAAGACGCTTTTATCTCCACTGCAGATCCATAAAAGTCTTGAAACACCCAGCCCTAGCAACCCCATTGGTAAATCTAATCTCCTACACATAGATGTTTTTGTCTACACTGCAAATTCAGAAAAAGAACCACCGCATGGTGTTGAAAGACGGCCAGAGACAAGTCCAAGTTCATGGGGAATTTGTTACTAATAATGGGTTTTATGAATCCAACTGATTGTTTTTACAGGTAAGGTCATAGTTCTTTTGTCTTGTTGCCGAAGTTTTATTTTTCAAGAAGTAAAGCTTGAGTCTTTCTCAAATGCCAACAATTTCACGAAAAGATTTGCATAAAATCACATTTGATGGCTTGATTCATTGTTTGTGAAATGAACATTAATGGAGGTCAAATCATAAGCATGGATCTTAGTGACGTGGTGCTTGTACCAAAAAATTAGAAGATTAAAGATGAGAAAGAGAGAGTATCGTTGAAAGTTTTATTTCAGAATCAATATTCTTGATCTTGTGCTTTTCAAAATCCAAATGGGTGTCATGAGAGTGGGGTTAATTTGTCATCCACAGTGCTCGATGACATACCATTATAAATTTCTTAATATTTTTCTAATTTTTAACAAAGCTATAATATTAGTGTGGTGAAAAAATTATAATTATTAACATTACAAGAATTCTTTAGTCATTAAATAAAATATAATAATAATTTTATATTTTCCATTGATTTTTTTTGGATTCATCAGAGATGAGATGTAAAAATGATATAAATTTATGAACTTACTAAATCATAAAAGGTTTTTTTTTGTAATTATCTCTAGATTTATTTTAAAAAAATGTTAAATGAATGAAGGAGGAGAAGAAGATTCATGCACGCATTCCAAAATGAAATTAAGACATAAAACTTGATGCTCTTAATCCAAGTTAAAATATCAAGACCAAATAAACAACCACACGCATACCTGTTCATGAGTGCTGTGTTGACTAGATATGCCTAGGAAAGCAGTGTGTGATCAGGGTAGGTCCACATATCTTAAATTTATATATATAAAAAATACTTTTCAATACGTTTGATTTCTTTTCTCCTTTAATTCACTTAATTTAGTTTTTGAAATTTTAATTTTAATTTAAAAATTTATTTTATTTATTTTTAATCCATGACTTTAAAAGAAAAAAAGAGAACCTCATAGTAAAACAATGTAGAAAAAAGAAATTTATCAATTAATTATATTTAAAAAATAAAAAAATAATTTTGATATTAATATATTTTTTTAACGAAAAGAGTTCTATTAAAATTTTCTAGATATTATCCTGTTATAAAAAAGTTGATTAATATTAAGAGAGAAGTTATTTTTCCATTTGAATTTCTATTTTGAAATGATTTAAAGGAATTTTAAGTAAAAAGATATGTTTACTGATACAATAAAAATGTTTAATAAATAAAAATAAATTAAAAATATAATTTTAAATTAAAGAAAAAACCTAGCTTGATTTTCTAACCATCAAGTAGAAAACTGGTATATAGACAAATGCATCGTCTCCTTTTATTTTATTTTTTAAAAAGGGGTTGATAACATTTTGTTCACTTCTTTTGCCAGATAAAAAAGGCCACGCGCTTGAGGTTGACCCGTGCTTGTGGCTTTTTCTTTAAGTGAGCTAGACGTGCTTGGCCTCTATATCTTCGGCCATAATGCTTTTATTATTAGTATTATTTCTAATTAAGTTTCATGAAAATAAATAAGTTTTAAATAGCTTAAGATTAAAAAAAATATATTTTTCTTATAAAACTATCAGGCATTTGTTTTACAGCCCTTTGTGATTTGTAGTTGTTTTTTTCTTAATTGTTTTCTGCATTTTTTGCACAATTTGTTTTATTACTGCATGATTACATAAAAAAATAGAATCCGAAAGGTTTAGTGTTGTATTTTTTTAATACATCCACGACATAATGATGAAAATATTATTTTTTATTAAATTAAAATTTTCTTCTATGATTCTATAATTTTTTATTAAAAATTGCCAGTAAAAAAATGGCATTGATAGGATAAAACTTTTTAATTAAAAAAATACCTTTTTGTATAATTATTTTGTTGTAAAATTAGATGCAATGAACAAAAATAAATTATATATACTATTTTTAATAATATTTCTCAGCACAAGACTATCATTCAAAATCTAATGAATTTCTCCTCTAAAAACAAGAATTATTGAAACAACGATCAACATAAAAAAAAAGTACCGACAAGTTTTGTAAATACAAAAAAAATAATACTATGTTTCTTTTTTTGAGCATACTTTAACTATAAAAGTGCATGATATATATAAACTACTAATATGTATCAATTAGATATAAAATAAATTAAAAATTTAAAAGTTGTTACAGTAATTAAAAACTAAAAAGGTTGTTATAGAATTAAAAAGTTGTAACAGTTTAAAAAACAATTGTTAGGGCTTTGTAGCTATTATAAAATTAATTAAAAAAAAGTGTTTTGGACCTGAGATTATTTTCTGCTTATCTTGGGCCATATAAATTATTAAATTCAAGTATTTACGCATCGCTATTAATTGTTGTTAAATAAAACTGTATTTTTTTACTAATTACTGAATTTAAAATATATTATTTTCTAAATATTTTTTTACTCACTTGCTATATATTAATTTTTTTAATAAGAACAGTGCAAGTATGATAAAAGAAACTTGAAAAACAATATTTTTGCCGAGAGTAGTTGAAATTAAATTTTAATGCAACTGCATCGTCCCGGCTAAGGCCCCGTTGATTTGCCTCCATGGCAAGTGATTTGCATTTATTTTGACCAAGAAATTTGTAAAATCTAGTCTACTCAGCTGCGCTGACGTGTGATGTCCCGTACAACATGCTGAGTGATAGCACGGAGTTGATTTTAGTAAAGTAACGCAGACACGGATACAATGAGGGTATGTTTATTTTTCAAAAAATATTTTTTTAAAATATTATATATATATATATATATTTATTTTTAAATAATTTTAATATACTAATATTAAAATAAATTTTAAAAATTAAAAAAAATATTATTTTAATATATTTTCAAGTAAATATTTTTAAAAAATCGATAATTATTAGACTCAGATGATATTTAAATGTGTAGTTATAATTTTTTAAAATATTTTTTATTTAAAAATATATTATAATAATATTTTTTTATTTTTTAAAAATTATTTTTAATATTAATTTATTAAAATATCAAAAAAATATTTAAAAAAATATTAATTTAAAATAAAAAATAAAAAAATGAGTTAAAATAAAATATTTCTCTGAAATATAAAAACAATACGTGAAAAAACGCATTGAATTCAGGCCGTCAGCTATTAAAGACTGCTGTGAAACACGTGATTCAGTACACATTAGTAATTAACTTCATTAGGTTGTCGTTTTTCGAGAAAGTCATCCAATCATGCTGGGAGAAGAAAACAAAATTATCCAGACACCAGGCAGGCACCCCTTCCTTCCTTGCAGCAGGAGGCAAAATTATCGCAACTGCTCATTAAAAGATGTGGTTGGGTGGTCAAAACTTGTCAATCTTTTTGTCAGAAGTATGGAGATTGTCTTGTCCCACGCTTTTGGTTTTAGACCATTTAACTGAGCATGAGACGCTTGAATGGCAGTTGTGCTTGAATGTCAAACGGGTCCTTAAATTCAATGCATAACGCTAACTCTATTTACCCTTTGAACTCGAGCAAACTCACACAAATCAAGTGATGAACAATGGCTTCAGATCAGACATCTCAAGGTGCTCAAGCAGCACAAAGTCCAGCCACAATTCTAGCCATTGGCACTGCAAATCCAGCTAATTTTATCTACCAGGCTGACTTCCCAGATTATTATTTTCGAGTCACCTGGAGCGAGCACATGACTGACTTGAAGGGCAAGTTCAAGCGCTTATGTAAGTTATTAATGTGATGGAAACTGAGCATATCATGATTGAGCAAGAAATGCAGGGGAGCTTGCAGCTCTTACAAGTGAATGTTTACGATTGACTTGTCCATTTTTTTTTCCAGCTATTACAGTGACAGGTTGTTTTGACCTGACTGCTTGCTGATCTTTAACAATAATATATATGACCGTAAGATCTAAACAGATTATGTGCTTGCTGTTTTCGGATAACAGCTTGCTAGGGTTGTAAACTTGCTGATTCTATCTTCCATAAATGTGGAGGGTACATCATCAAATGGCTACTAATGTGATACGCTTACAGGTGAGAAATCAGAAGTAAGGAAACGTCACTTCCACCTCACTGAAGAAATCCTCAACAAGAACCCAACCATGTGTTCCTATGATGATCCCTCTCTCGATGTGCGCCAAGACGTGCTAGTGACAGAGGTACCCAAACTTGGAATGGAAGCAGCACAAAAAGCTATTGAAGAGTGGGGGCAACCAAAATCCAACATCACACACCTCATATTCTCTGCACTTGCTGGCATAGATATGCCAGGAGCAGATTATCAACTTACCAGGCTCCTTGGACTCGAACCATCCATCAAGAGAATCATGCTGTATCACCAGGGCTGTAATATTGGTGCAGCCACCCTTCGCATTGCCAAGGATTTTGCAGAAAACAATGCTGGTGCTCGTGTTCTTGTTGTGTCCTCGGATCTCACTGTGGGTACTTTCCGGGGGCCTTCTAATGACAACATATCTTGCCTGGTAGCCCAAGCAATTACTGGTGAAGGTGCAGCTGCTTTGATCATTGGTGCTGATCCTGATATGTCAGTTGAACGACCATTGTTCCAGATTCTGTCTGCATCACAGACAATCATTCCTGATTCAAATGGTGGAATCAAAGGACACCTGCGTGAAGTGGGTCTAACTGTTCACTTTTCAAGGAATGTGCCCGAGTTGATCTCTCGAAATATTGGAAAGTGCTTGGTAGAAGCATTTGGTCCAATTGGTGTTAGTGACTGGAACTCGCTGTTTTGGATTGTACAACCGAGTGGTGCAGCAATTCTCAATTTGATTGAAGCCGAAGTTGGTCTGGAACAAGAAAAATTGTCAGCAACTAGACATGTGCTAAGCGAGTTTGGAAACATGGGTGGCCCAACTGTGCTCTTCATTCTAGATGAGATCAGGAGAAGGTCGTTAGAGAAAAGAAAGACCACGACCGGAGAGGGGATGGAGTTGGGTGTGCTGATTGGATTAGGGGCAGGCATCACCGTGGACACAGTTGTACTGCACAGCGTTCCTATAGCAGAAGGCCGCCGAGTCCTGTCTAATGCTTTGTGCTCATAATGGTGTCGCTTAATAATTAAAAATAAGTCACGGATGCTTGATTGTGTAAATTAAGTGAGAAAACCTTGTTTATCGCCATTTCAGTGGGTTTTGATGAGTGCCTGTGCTTGTGAAATACCACACTGCTATCGACCTTCATAAATTCTTTTCAAGAGTTGTGAAAATCATTTATTTTTTTAAAAATAAAATGATTATTTTTGATAAAATATAAATTTTTGTCGGGTGTATAGTGTTGTGATAATTATTATTTTTTAAAATAAAATGATATATTTTTGATAAAATATAAAGAAATAAATAATTTTTATTCTTTATTAATGAAAAATTAAAATAAAAAGTGTCACCTAATATTCTGGTTACTAAAAATCCTAACTGATTTTAAAGATGGGATATGAAGATTAGTTATATAAAGAGAAAGTATTAGTATATCAAATACACTTTACCCAAGATAAAATGCATTGTTTTATATATTAAAATCTAAAGTCATGTTGTAGTATCTAATTATTAGTCTATCTAAAATTTAATAAAATTTCTTCTCTGTGAGGAGATTCTTATCTTATCGAATAAAAACCTAACTGTTTTATGTCGTTAATAAAAACAAATAACTTTTTAATAACAAGAATATATTTTATGTATAAATTTATAATCTCTAATACCAAAACAAAATAAAATAAAAATTTTATTGTTTTTTTGAAATTTTGGCCAATATTCTCTCGACTTCAATAAACTGGTTATTAAAACCAAAATACATGCTAAAACATTATTTTTTTGGCATATAAAAAACACAATATGATTTTTTAGTTTTGAGAAACTTGGCCGTATGCACAAAAATATTTTTTTTTTCTATTTTTTTGTTTGCATTTTTGATAGTTTTGATGAAAATCCGGTATTTTAATACCGAATTTGTATTTTTATAGTGTATTTATTTGAAATAGGCTAGCACAACCCAACATAAAAAATGATGGGCCAGTATCGGCCTAACAAACAACAAAATAGGCCAACATCAGACTCACATAAAAATGGACCGACATGAAAATGGGCGGAGCAGAGAAGGAAAGAGACATACCTGGCAAGAGGAGACGTGGATGTTGTTGTCAGCGACGGCTCACGACGGTGGAGACAATGGCTAGACCAGTAGCGCTGCTTCTGCTTCTCTCTTTGTTTTCTTTGTTTTTTCTTATATTTTTCTTTTTTCTTCTTCTCTTTTTCTTCTCTTTTTTGTTCTCTCTCTTTTCTTGGCCCTTTGTCTCTCTTTCGATCCCTTCACTTTATTTTTTTTCTTTCGTTTTTGGGTCCTTTTTTTCTTCCCCTCCCCCTATTTTTATAGGCAAAAAGAGAGAAGAGAGACATGGCTAGGGCTCCCATTGTGTTACTGCCCCTCCACCGCCCCTTTAACATGGGAAAAATGTATTGTGTCAGCATCTTTTTGAAGTCATCGGGGGGAGGAAGTTGGTGAGAAACAGAAAAGAAAAAATATTCTTTCCCTATTCTGTGCATGTCCAGGGGAAGAGATGATGGTGCCGTTCAAAACAGTACCGTTTCAGGGTTATGTTTTTTTTTTTTTTTAAGAAGAATGTATGAAATGACGCTGATTTGGTCAAAACACGCTGTTTTATTTAAAAGAAAAGGATGGTAAAATATGTTAAATTTCACATTGGTCCTTAATTTGTAATTCGTTTAATCGAGTCCTTAATTTTAATTTTGAATTTAAAAATCGATTCAATTGCATCCCTGTCAAAAATCCAACAGCGACCCTGAAATTGGTTGTTTTTTTCACTTTAGTCTTTGGTCTAGAATGCATGCAATTTGACCCTCAATTGATCAATAAACTTTTGATTTCTTCAATTAGGCTCCTGACCAGTTTTAATTACAGCCCCTCTATTTATAAGTATTTTTCATTTTGATTCTTGGTTTCAAATTTCTTCAATTAAGTTTTTACTTAGCCATCAAACTTTATATTTATATAATTAAGTTTCTGATTTGACCAAATTAACTTTTAAAAATTATAATGTGATCCCAAAACTTTAATTTCTTCTAACTAAAACCCAAATTGATTCCAAAATTAATTTTTCTTACCATCAAACTCTCCATAAATTTAATTAAATATTTAATAAAATTTAATTGAGTTCATAAACATTTGATTTTGGACTTTTCTTATTCAAATTGATTTTGTTTTTGTCAACAACGCTCTTTTCAGTTAACAAAATATTATCAAATTTTAATTTTTATATTTTTTAATCTTTTCTACTAATGGTGCTTTGACATCTTTTTTTATTGTTTATATTTTTTATATTTTTTTATTTTTAAAAAATATATAAATCAAAGAATAATCTAAAAATGAGTATTGAGATGAAGTATTTCAATAAAATAAGAGGGTCTGTCCATACGAAATGATCCATGTGCTCTTCCTCTCCTTTATCTTTCAGTGAATTCAATGCAGTGGCGTTAATGACTGCCCCGCTCTCCTCTCCCTGCTGTCGGAAAACAAGGAAATTGTTGTTAGTTACAGCGGTGTCAAGGACACAACCGTCCTTGAGAATTTAAATTTGTCCTTTGTGGCGGTTATTTATGGCCATGATTTATTCAATCTTCGAAAGAAAGGAAAGGAAGGAAAAAGTAGAGAAAGGAAACACCATTAGTCGCTAAATACAATGCCTTAGCTGCTCCAATGCTAGCTGGTGCCCTCTTGTGTACTTCCGTGTGCTGTATTCTTTAATGCTATCAGATTTTAAAGACCCATTTATGATTTAACAGTGTAGTTGACATGGAGCGACCCTACTTCGTTTCTGAAATTGGGATATGGTGGGTAGACGATCATCTACACACTGCTAGAAAATAAACCTATTAGTAACAATCTATTTTCTTCCATATAATATTAAAATTATTTGTCAATAAAACTGGGGAATAGAATTACTAATAAATAATTTCATATACAAATAATAATGCTAATTTTTTAATAATAAATAATTCATTAATGATTATTAATGAAATTTTTGTTGTTAATCCCTTGCTGATTTATTTAATGAATATTTTTTAAATTATTTTCCCCATTTATTGAATTTTTTTTAATTATTTATGGCTATTTCTAAAATTATAGATAAATATACAAAGAACATAAATTATACTAGAAATTATTTTATAAAAAATAATAAGTCAAATAAAAATAAATTTCACCATAAATTTCTAAATCTCATCAAATTTACATCAAAATAGATAATTCATAATTTAATAAATATAATCTATTATAAAAATAGTGATGAGAGTGGTGGTGGAAACGAACCAAAACAATGCTGACGATTATAAAATGGGATTAATATATGATGGTTGAGACCTCAATTGATATACTGGATTAGATAAGGGATACATCAGTGGAGCCACAGCCACATATGACGGTATAGATGAAGTCATAGGTATTGACATACCTTGATCCATATTTGATGTCCAAGTTTTGTATCCTATATTACTAAGAAAGTTTTTAATTGAAGTTATCTCTTGTTATAGTGATAAAATATAACCATTTCTTTCTTTTATTTGCTCTTTCAATGTCTAAATTGATGAGTTAGGAGATATTAACTCTATCGCATAGGATTGTGATGAAGCACTCATGCTAACCATGGATTTCGGCATACCAAGTGCACCATATATTATACCTTTTGGAACTCCTCTTATAGCCACACACTAAGTTACTCCATAAAATGAAGAATGATTTTTTTATATATATAATTCTCCTACAATAAAATTAAATATAATAATAAATTCATTTTCATTTTAAATAATAATTAAATTTCATAAAAAAATACTTACAACAACTTTTTTAGACTTGTTATCTATGAAGGTTTTAGGTTTCTTGGCACTCAGATGCAACACCGAAAACACATCATCCCATAAAGGTTTTTTTCCACCTATCTTTTCTTGCTATCAACAAACAAAAAATATTAGACAATATAAATATAAAACTTTAGAGTCCATTATAAAAAATATAGATAATCCTAACCATGCTAGCTAGATATGATGTAAATGACACCGTATCTCTAAAATGAGTGCTTAATTTACTATCTATTTCAGTTACTCGATTATTTCTTCTAAATTTTGATCTCTTTTGAAATTCAAGGGTGGACCAAATTTCTTTAATCATTTAATTTCAATTGTCATTATTTATCCAAACTAGACCTTTATTAATGCAATCCATAATATTTATGGTATTTTTGTTTGACATAGCTCTCTTACGAGCTCGTGTCAACTGCTGATTCAAAGCAATTCTTGTCTTGTCTTTCCAAATCTTACGAATAATTGGTTTGTTATCATTATGTTACTCCTTTTAAAAACTTATCTAATAGATATCTATATGGGTGATTCATAGGTAAGAATCGTCGATTACAGTAAAAAAAGGTTACTTTTCCCCCATGCTCTTTAATCCAAAGGCTTTGCTATGCTCTATATAATAAGGACAAGATAATTTGCCATGAGTACTCCAACCTGATAACATATCATAAGTTGGAAAATCACTAATGGTTCACATCAAAGTTGCCATTAATTGAGAATTTTCCTTCCTATATATATCATAGCTATTAACACCATTAATCCATAATTTTTTTAATTCATCAATCAATGGTCGTAGGAAAACATCAAGCTTTTTCCCTAGACTCTTCGGCCTAAGAATAATCATTGACAAAAAGATGAATGGTCGGGTCATACACTTCTAAGAAGCAAATTATAAACAGTCACAATTACTAGCCAACAATAGCAAACATTTGAGTACATGTCAAATGGACTAAAACCATCAGTGCGTAATCCTAACCAAGTATTTTATGGATCAGAGGCAAAGTCTTGATGATCTTTATTAAACTTCTTTGATGCCTTCTCGTCAGATGATGCACCATAACTCTATTATCTGACCTATAAAAATAATGCTATGTCATATCTTTGGAATGATATGGAGACATAAATAACCTCTAAAGTCTTGGTATTAAGGGCAAGTATTGGAGTTGTTTTTCTGACTTATTAGAACCTTTATTAGTGGGATTTCTAGGTTTGTATTATGAACTTTCATAAAAATCACAATTTATTGTCATTGCATCTACTCCATAGTATAACAAACAATAATTAGGGTACATATCATATTTATTACAACCAAGTCCAAGTAGCTGCATAAATTTCTTAGCATTATAGAAATTTGAAACCAAATTTTTATTATGAGGCATGCAACTTTTTATAATTTCAGTAAATATATTCTATCATAAAAATGGTGATGGAGGTAGTGGTGGAAACGAATCAAAACAATACTGACCATCATAAGGTGGGATTAATATATGATGGTGGAGGCTTCAATCGATATACTGGATTAGACAAGAGACATATCAGTGGAGCCACATGTGACGGTATAGATGAAGTCATAGGTGTTGACATACCTTGATCCATATTTGATGCCCATGTTTGGTATCCTATATTACTAATAAATTTTTTAATTGAAGTTATCTCTTATTGTAGTGATAAAATATGACCATTTCTTTTTTTTATTTGCTTTTTCAATGTCTAAATTGATGAGTTAGGAGGTGTTGACTCCATCGTATAGGATTGTGATGAAGCACTCATGCTAATCATGTATTTTGGCATACTAAGTGCACCATATATTATACCTTTTGTAACTCCTCTTATAGCCACACACCAAGTTACTCCATCAAATAAAGAATGATTTTCCTGATTAGTTTCGTATCTTGAAATCATTTTTTTTTTGTAATTCTCCTACAGTAAAATTAAATAGAATAACAAATTCATTTTAATTTTAAATGATAATTAAATTTCATAAAAAATACTTATAACAACATTTCTAGACTTGTTATCTATGAAGGTTTTAGGTTTCTTGGCACTCAGATGCAACACCGAATACACATCATCCCATAAAGGTTTTTTTCCACATACCTTTTCTTGCTATCAACAAACAAAAAATATTAGACAATATAAATATAAAAATTTAGAGTCCATTATAAAAAATATAAATAATCCTCACCATACTAACTAGATATTATGTAAATGACACCGTATCTCCAGAATGAGTGCTTAATTTACTATCTGTTTCAGTTAGTCAATTATTTCTTCTAAATTTTGATCTCTTTTGAAATTCTAGGGTGGAAAAATTTCTTTAATCATTTAATTTCAATTGTCATTATTTATCCAAACTAGACCTTTATTAATGCAATCCATAATATTTATGGTATTTTTGTTTGACATAGCTCTCTTACGAGCTCGTGTCAACTGCTGATTCAAAGCAATTCTTGTCTTGTCTTTCCAAATCTTATGAATAATTGGTTCATCATTATTATGTTACTCCTTTTAAAAACTTATCTAATAGATATCTATATGGGTGATCCATAGGTAAGAATCATCGATGACAGTAAAAAAAGGTTACTTTTCCCCCATGCTCTTTAATCCAAAGGCTTTGCTATGCTCTATATAATAAGGACAAGATAATTTGCCATGAGTACTCCAACCTGATAACATATCATAAGTTGGAAAATCACTAATGGTTCACATCAAAGTTGCCATTAATTGAGAATTTTCCTTCCTATATATATCATAGCTATTAACACCATTAATCCATAATTTTTTTAATTCATCAATCAATGGTCGTAGGAAAACATCAAGCTTTTTCCCTAGACTCTTCGACCTAAGAATAATCATTGACAAAAAGATGAATGGTCGGGTCATACACTTCTAAGAAGCAAATTATAAACAGTCACAATTACTAGCCAACAATAGCAGACATTTGAGTACATGTCAAATGGACTAAAACCATCAGTGCGTAATTCTAACCAAGTATTTTATGGATCAGAGGCAAAATCTTTATGATCTTTATTAAACTTCTTTGATGCCTTCTCGTCAGATGATGCACCATAACTCTATTATCTGACCTATAAAAATGATGCTATGTCATATCTTTGGAATGATATGGAGACATAAATAACCTCTAAAGTCTTGTTATCAAGGGCAAGTATTGGAGTTGTTTTTCTGACTTATTAGAACCTTTATTAGTGGGATTTCTAGGTTTGTATTATGAACTTTCATAAAAATCATAATTTATTTTCATTGCATCTACTCCATAGTATAACAAACAATAATTAGGACGCATATCATATTTATCATAACCAAGTCCAAGTGGCCGTATAAATTTCTTGGCATTATAGAAATTTGAAATTAATTTTTTATTATGAGGCATGCAACTTTTTGTAAATTCAGCAAATTTGTTGAAGGTAATCTGAATTAAATTTAGATTTGACTTCATATTAAGCAATTGTAACAAACAGATGGTTTAGATTGCTTAGTACACCCATCCCATAAAAACTCCTCTACAGCTTTAAGTAATTTATAAAATTTATCTACCTCTGGATTTGGAAGTTTGACACGACTAAAAGATTGATGTCTTCTCCCAAGTGCAGGAGTGTAGAAGTAATAAATAACCCGGCAAGACCGGGGTCGAACCACAGGGAGGTTAATTATACAAATTATAAACTACAATTATAAAACAACAATAACAACAACAACAACAACAACAACAACAACAACAACAACAACAACAATAATAATAATAATAATAATAATAATAATAATAGTAGTAGTAGTAGTAGTAGTACTAATAATAATAATAATAATAATAATAATAATAATAATAATAATAATAATAATAATAATAAGAAAGAGAAGAAGAAGAAGATGATGATGATGAGAACTTAGAGATGAAATATTAATGTAAGGATTAAACAATAATAATAACAAATGTCAAGGTTAGAGGTTCCACTAATGGTATATCAAACAAGTATAGTATAAACTCTTATTATTGAATTGGAAACCACACACAAAGGAGGTTCCAATCAGATTATATATTGTTAACATGATTACATTAGTCATCTTATTCAATTAATGCTAATACTTGTAAATCTCGTCAAGCATTCATGATTATAACTTATGTTAACAACAAATCAAGTTCCTTTCATAGCTCAGGTGTCGGTTATACCATACATTATGGGCTATGAAAGTGCCAAGCATTTGTTGTACCAAGTGTTATACAACATAAATCAAGATTAGTCATTTAACAAGCAAAGTATTAAAGAGTGAACAAGATAACAAATATAAAACATGTTAGTATCAAACATTAAAGTCCATATTAAGTTTACATTATACTTATTCTTACACCATTAGTGTAACCTTTTCACCTTGACATAATTAACTTAGCTAGACATAATGAAAGAAAGAAAAATAGATAAACAAAATAAGAACATAAAAGCTAACTAAGTAAAGGAAAGGAAATGAAAGGCATAAACTTAATATTAATGAAAGCAAAGCATAAACATTACAAAAAATACAAAGAGAGAAAGGAAGAGCATGATCTTGATCTGAACACCAAGATGCCTAAATGCATGGCAAATGCCTCCTTTTATAGGCTAAAATTGGGAACTATTGATTTGATGACTAATTGATAAGTGGGTGGCCAACTTTTGACTTGGTGACAATCCTTATCTTCTCTTGTCTGCCCAAAACGTCATTGATAACGTCAAAATTGAAGCCAGTTGTAACATAAAAATTGTAGGCAATTGTCTCAGCTTTCTTGTGTAAAAAATTCAGCTCATTTGGACTTCTATAACTCCAGATATGGCCAAAATACTGAACAGTGCCCGGGCTGGAAGACAGATTCGGGCTTCTTTGTTGTTGCTACAATTTGGACTTGATAATGGCCTTTTTAGATCTTGGGCTCCATATGAAAGTTGTAGGCCTATGTCTTACCTTTCCATCCATATAAATTGGACCTAAATCTGAGATCTGTAGCTCCAGATATGACCCAATTACCGAACAGTGTTCCGGTTTGGATTGCACTGACATCTCTTTTCTAAGTTTGGCCATCTCTTTGCCTTTGCAACTTAAGTTCTTAAAGTCATCAATCATTATTTTCATTTATGTGATAGGCATGCATTTAAAATGAACATTTACCATAAATTAAAGGTATCTTATATTATTAGATAAATTATTATAAAACATGCTTTAGTTAAGGAGTTATTGATACTTCAAGTGCAAAATGATGATATAAAACCATGATAAAAATACACTTTTAAGTACTAATCAAAGTTCCTTTACTACCATAGGACTAAAAACCATATCATTAGAATATGCATCACCAACCCCTATTGCAGGTAGAACTATATTCCTATATGAATTTGTTTTAATAAACATCATTCACAACATGACTACACCCAATTGATAAAGGTCCAGCAATTATCGATTCTGAAACATAAGGCTCTTTATATGTAGTTCAATTTTTATAATTAGGTAAAAATCCTTTTGAAAGCAGGTGCTTATAAACATCGTTTTCCATTAAATACTTTTTGCACCTAGTATAATGACATTTAATTTTACCTTCACATACATTTTCATCAATTGAAAATGCAAAATTGATAAATTTCCATACACCCACAATAAATTCCAAACAAATATGACTATCCCTATGATAGTGATACATCCATGATTGATCGTCTGTATTAATTTGATTAACATAATTAAAAAAATAGAATATTATTTAATATATTTGTTAATCTATATTTAAAAATTTATATAATAAATTATCAAAATAACTTCATTAATAACTACCTTATAAATTATCAAAAGGAAAGATAATATGTTGTTTTGATTGTCGATTGGATTAGTAAAATGATATAAGCTGAATGGTTAGCTAATTAGGATACACCAAGCAATTGCTCTTTTATTATTTCTCACCATTATTTTTTTTCTTCAACTTTAGTAATCTAGACTATTCTATTGAAAAAATATACATAATTATTTGCATTATCAAGTAATATTATAGAAATGAAATTTGCATGCAAACATATGCCAAACTTTTTTTTAACTAACTATTAATTATTTATTTCTCAATAATTTATTACTTAATATTGTCATATTAAATAAAGAAGTACTGACAAACTAAAAACACTTTGGAGACAAATAACATCATTATTAGCAAACATAGACTAAGATTTAATTACCATGCAATTTTTCTACAAATCAAGTTATCTTTCAAATTAATAAAAAGTTTTAAACTACATTGACAAATCTGAAGGACTAATATGCACAACTCAAAAGCTTGGCAACTCCAAATACAAATAAGTAAGGTGATGATGATGGATTCAACAATTTAAAATTAAAAAAATAAAAATAAAAATGAGTAAGAATAATAGTGTTAAGAAATTAAAAAAAAATAGCACTTAATGAGAAAGAATAACATTGAATATTTTTTTTCAATCATCTTATTTATGATTTATCGAGACTTTGTAATCATGTTCCATAGTCATCCATCATCATATTTATAATGCCCTGGGATTTAACACATGTATTGCTCAATTCTAGAATATAAAAGTTATCAAGCATTCCTTGTTTTCCTATGATAGAGAAATCTTCAATTTAACAATGCATCAAAAAGTTATCCACATTTCATAGTATTCATAAATCTAAAACTGTCGAAATTGATTTGTTTAGTAAAGTTTTTAGTTTTTAAAATGCATAATCTAAAAATCACAAGGAAGCCATTCTTAACTAGGGAATCCCAACACTACCATTAAAATTCCATCTTACATGGAGCAAATATAATGTGAAAAATTAAAATAGCAAGTATAATCAAAAACCCATATTTGAGAGATTGTTTTAATAATTTAGAGAAAATATATATTGTTTTATTAAATAATTTTATAGAATAATTTTGAAGATCTATCACAAATTATTTGTTAAATATGGTTGTCATTACATGCTAATGTATCTAATTTTTAATGTAGTATTCTTGATTTTCAAAGTTATGTGATGATTTCATTGTTGTTTGGTTAAGTAGTGAGACTTTTTACAAGTTTTTTTTTTGTTTTGTTGGGTGTATGTATGTTGTTTTTTGAAGGACAAATATGGGTAATGTGTCATAGGAAGGAAGATAGAGTCTGTATAATCCTTAGTAAAAATTATGAAAGTCAGCTTCCCAATAAAGCTTCCTAATTTCTTCCATTCAAAATTTAAAATGTTTACTTTTGCATGCCAAAACTTCTTCTATACACTTAGTTAAGAAAGAGAGATTGGGGATGTTTTTAGGCGTTGATTTAGGATTATAATAATAATCAATGAGAGATAAAGACAGTTTTTTTAGGGTAAATTGTGAGAATGTGGGTTTGATTTTGAATTAATAAAAATATTAATATTTTAACTTTATTTTTATATTTAATTTAATTTTGGCTGAACTAGTTTTAAATTTTTGAAATTAAAATTGAACTGAATAAGAATTTTTTGGATTTTATAATTAGTTAATTTGATTTTTTTTGTTTAATTAGTTTTTGAAAAACAAATTTAACCGATATGTAGTGATGTTGATTTTCAATATTTGAAACAAATGGAGACAAGAACATGCATTTTAATCGAACCCACATTCTCACAATTTACCCTAAAAAAAATTGTCTTTATCTCTCATTGATTATTATTATAATCCTAAATCAACGCCTAAAAACATCCCCATTCTCTCTTTCTTAACTAAGTGTATAGAAGAAGTTTTGGCATGCAAAAGTAAACATTTTAAATTTTAAAGGGAAGAAATTAGGAAGCTTTATTGGGAAGCTGAGTGTCATAATTTTTACTAAGGATTATACACACTCTATCTTCCTTTCTATGACACATTACCCATATTTGTCCTTCAAAAAACAATATACATGCACCCAACAAAACAAAAAAAAAACTTGTAAAAAGTCTCACTACTTAACCAAACAACAATGAAATCATCACATAACTTTGAAAATCAAGAATACTACATTAAAAATTAGAAACATTAGCATGTAA
The DNA here is from genome assembly GCA_026413675.1 of Populus pruinosa. Lineage (NCBI taxonomy): Eukaryota > Viridiplantae > Streptophyta > Magnoliopsida > Malpighiales > Salicaceae > Populus > Populus pruinosa. Next base: position 23,865,053 of record CM048596.1, read on the forward strand.
TGACAACCATATTTAACAAATAATTTGTGATAGATCTTCAAAATTATTCTATAAAATTATTTAATAAAACAATATATATTTTCTCTAAATTATTAATACAATCTCTCAAATATGGGTTTTTGATTATACTTGCTATTTTAATTTTTCACATTATATTTGCTCCCTGTAAGATGGAATTTTTGGAAGCATAAGTTAATTGGAGAAGAAGTTAAGAAAATGACAAATTATGTTTGTGGAAAATAACACATGACAGAGATAGGTTTCTAGAAAAGGAATAGGGGTTTTGTCTTTGGAGAAGGAATGGAAAGGAAGATATGCGTTAATTAGGTTTTTTAAGCAGGGACATATAGTTCTTCTAGAGAATGAAGAAATTTTGCACATGTGGTTCTTTTTTATTTTCAAGGTATAAATAACCAATAAATAATTAACATGTAATTATTATTTATTGTTTTTTTATTATAAAAGTCAAATTTTAAATTTTTTTTATCAGTAACCATATTAGCAACGAATTTATCATTGCTGATTCTTAATATATTAATTTATTTTTCAATATCTGAATTTTCATTATTAAATTTGTTACTAATATTAAAAAATTAATATGCATATAATCTGTTACTAAAATTGCATCTAAATTATTATGATGCTAACTTCCAACACTAATTAGTCTCTTTTTTAGCGGTGACAATTGATCTATTTTTCACGGCATTCGATGAATTCTAACCCTAAGAACCATTGATTAGATGAATTCTAACCCTAATAAATTGCACACAGACTTCTCTCCTTTAGAATTTCAACCAAATAATAAAGAAATGTAAAATTTATAAAAATATAATAAGAAATTGTTACTTAATTTGATGTGAACTAGAAAATCTTAACTAATTTTTGAGATATTTTAGATGAAAGGCTTGTTATATAATAAAAAAGATAATCATTATTTTATATATCCTATCAAAAATTAAGTTGTTTTGTATTTGTTTTGAATAATATTAACGATGCCTAATATCCTAAGAAGCTAATAGCTTGTCTATATTGATATATTTGTGTTTGTTATCAATATAAAAAGATTATTTATATTCTAAGACATTGATTTGAAACTTAGTCATGATAACAAAGTCGATCTTTACTTTTGAAATGCATGCATAAGACCCAAAAAATAATACACAATTAATAGACATAAGCTTATTATTTGATTCATAGAAATGTACTCAAAGACCACCACTCACACTAAATGATTTTATGTGGAATTACATTTATATTGCCTAAAGTCATTTGCATCATTAAAGAAAGGTGTTAAAAACAAATACATAAGCATAAATTTAACATACATATCAACATAAGCATGGAAAATTCAAATTCAAACAACAAATGAATATTTACAAATAATATTTATAATTAAGGATTAATATTAAGGCTCATAAAATATTTATATTTTTATAATAAAAAACAATATTTTCATAATAAGTAACTTTGCTTTCCGACGGCAAATGACTGAATAGCTGGAAGAGTAGCTCAAAATAGTATTATTGAAGCACCCTTAAATCCAAGGGTTCAAATTCATAAGAAAAGAAAACTTTATTTATTTTATTTTTTATTTTTAGAAATGTTTTTAAGGAAAAACCATGATATCTTTGAAAACATTTTAAACATGACAAGGATTTGTATTAATCAATTTACTACTCAATCATTACAAATATAGGATAATGTGTAATGGTGTTCATTTATCCTTGGTAGATATGTGAATAATAAAATAACTAATACATTATTTCATTGAAGGAAATATATTTTAGAAACATTTTTCAACACAATGAAGTCATGTATTAATCAATTTATTACACTACTAGAATTATTATATTCATCAACATAATTTATACTAATATTTTGTTGGTAATGAATTTACTAACGAGATCACAAACATAAATGCTCAATCTGTAAAACTTTCATCAGTAATTTTTGATATGTTAGTAATAAAAAATTATTCTTATCAATAGATTTACTAATAGAAAAAACATGTCAATTTTTTTTCCACTTCATTCTATTGATATTTTCCTTGAGAAACTTGTCATATAACCGACATAAATATAATATACAATTCTATCGGTGATTAAACAATGGCATAATGGAATTGACAGTAATTTTTTCAAATCCCTAGAATATACCGTCAAACTTAATTCGTCATAATACCATTAGTACTTATTTAAAACTATTTGAAAACAATTCTATTTAACAGAACTAGAAAACAATTAAAATATTATAAATCAACACTCCATAATACTCAGGAATTGAGTTGCTTAAAAAAGAAGAAGAAGAAAATCAATTTAAACAAATTTGAAACAAACAAATACACAAAAAAAAATAAACATCAACTACAACAAATAAATAAATCAACTAAAAACAATTTTCACCTAACTTAGAAAATCTATTTTAGAACCCATAATCTAGCAACAAATAAAATAATTTAATTGAAATTGGACAAAAAAATTGAAAAACAAAATCTAACAAAATTGATCTCATATGAAAAAATCTTACAACAACTTCATACAATTATTAAAAACAAAAAATTTAAAATAAAAAATATAATGCAAAACAAAAACACAAAAAAAAATCTTACCTTAATATAATTGCAAGTGAAGCTGAAAAGAGAAAAGAAAAAAAATAGAATATGTTAATTAAAAAAACTAAGAAAAGAAAAGAAGAAAATAGGAGAAAACATATTTGTGTGTGAAGGAGAAGAGAAGGAGTTGAGAAGAGAAGATAAGAGAAAGAAAGAGAGGGATGCTAATGTTTTTTACATAAGAAGAAGAAAAAGAAGCATATCTTTTGTGAAATGAGGGATTCCAGTCTTTTTATTGGGACATTTTACATATAGAAAATTAAATATTAATATTTTTAATTATTTTATTAGTGATTTTATTTGTAATATTTAATTTAATATTTTTTTTAGAAACCCCCCAAATATCGCTAACAATATTGCAATTCGTTAGTGATCCAGTCTATATTATTTAATTTAAATTTTTGATTTAATAATTAAAAAAAAACTCTTCAAATATCACCGATAACATTTCAATCCATCGATAATTTTATCTGTAAAGAAAAATAATTAACAGTGCAACTAAGAAGTGAATAATTCTAAAGCTCTCTAAAAAAACTAATAGAATTAATCTGTTAGTGATACTCTTTATAATTTACATGATAAGTAGTTTCAATGAAAAGAGAACAGTTTACCAACGAGTTTACAAATGGATTTTACTGATGGTATTAATATTGTTGGTAATTCCACCGGTATAAATGAAACGTCATCGCATCTTTTGACTTTGTTTTAATTCCTTATTTTTTTTATTATGATTCCCTTAGTACATTTTAATGAAATATTTCTGACGGTGTTTACCGATAGAGTTAGCTATAGAAAAATTTGGTTGGTAAAAATCACAGTAATATATCGACAAAAAAAATCTATTGGTGTTTTCATTTGTATTTACTAATCTTCTGGTAGTGTTACCCATTCGTTATTAACTCAGGATAATGTCTAAAGATGGTTCATTCATCTTGGATGGATTTATGAATAATTAAACAATTAATACACAACTAAATTGCTAGAAATTATATTTAAAAACAAACATATTTTGAACATGATAAAGACATGTATTAATTGATTTCTCACACACTCATTATAAATATGAGATAATGCACAATGAGGTTTCATTTATCTTGGATGGATATGTGACTAATATAATAATTAATACACAATTACATTAAAGGAAATATCTTTTAATAAAATGAAGTTATTTATTAATTAGTTTAATAATAAAACAACTAATACACAACTAAACTACCTAAAATTATATTTAAAAACAAACATATTTAAGACACAATAAATTCATGTATTAATAAATATATTACCCATTTATTATTAACCTAGGATAACAACCAATGACAGTTCATTTATCCTAGGTGAATTTATGAATAAAAAAACAAAAAATAATTAATCCAAAAAAAATTATAAGGAAACAAATATATATTTTTTAAATCATTTTTAACACAATACAAAGTCATGTATAAATCAATTTATTCCCCACTCATCATTAATGTAGCATAATGACCAATAACGATCCATATTTATCCTAGTTCGACTTATAAATAATAAAGTAACTAACACGTAATTAAACGTAATGTTATAAGCATCAAAACACAATAAATGAGATAAAAATGATATAGTTACGTAACATAACAAAACAAAAATAATATCAGCTCATAACATGATAATCATAAAACAATCACACATAACATAACACACCAAAAACAATGCCAGCTCAAACATCATAACACAATATTTATAAACAACACCATAACATTAAATTTTCACACTGACCATTGGGCTTTTGATAAACTTGTTGCAACCCAATCTTACTAACTTTATTGTCGGGTATTGATTTTTACCTCATTCCACATTAAAAATAAATTCTTAATGGCATGATACTCTAAAGGTTACCAAATAACAATTTAGATTCCAACACTTCTGATCTTTGTAACCATTCATAATGATACACAATATAAAAAATCATAAAAAATAATCAATATTTTGTTACAAGAATTTAACAATATATTAAAAAATTTCTTTAAATTCATTGAGGTTCAAAATGGACCTTGTGACTAAAGTTAATTAGAAACTCTTGGAAATGGACTAAAATAACAGTTTACTAGTTTGGCTTTCATTAATCGCTTACTAATATGTTATGCAAATAAGTTAGAAATTAATGATCTAGGAAATGTCACTTGTTGCTCACCAAAAAAAATACTTGATACGAACCTGAATATAGGTTCTTATGATGCTCCATCTCTTGATGCACATCAAGGTATTCTAGTCATAGAAGAGCCTAAACTCGACAAGGAACTATGATGGAGGGTAGGGTTGCCATTCACATGGTAAAGGATTTTGATGAAAATAATGCATATTGAAAAAAAAAAAGAAATATATTTCTTTGTTGGAAAAGATAAATATATAAAGCAATAATATAAGCATAATCATTTATCATATACCTTCTTAAATAAACATTAGTTCTTTGATCAAGTTTTGAACGACTTTATATTTAGATCCTTCTTGCGTTTTGGATATGAAGTCTCATTCGAAGCATAAAGTATTGGTCCCTTTGTATCTTATACGCATTCTCAATGATGGGCTGAGAAATAAGTCAATTTTAAAATGGATTTACATAAAGTAAATTATCATTGAAAGTAAATCAAATTTTGGATTATGAAAAATTTAGAATTTATTTACCGATTTAGTTGATAAAATATAATTTCTATTTAGATTAGAATTTTTTTATATTAATTTAATTTCTTAATTATCTAGAATTTTATTCTTATAAAAAATTTGTAATTCAATATTACTAATAAGCACCAAAGAAAATATTACTAATAAGCACAAAAGAAAAGAGAATAGCTAAGAAAGTTTAGAGAAAAATACTTAATAAAAGTATATATTCATTTTGATCTTGTTCTCATTCTTCAGTTATTAACATTGCATTGTTATATTGATCTTATACCATACTTGCTTTACTTCCAACAATTATAACTCATGATCGTCTATATGGTAAGAGTAACTTCTTTATTATAGGTAAACAAGAAACCTAACTTTACAAACCCAAGTAAAGGATACATAATAGTGGTATCTTTTCCTTATGCTCTACTCTCCATTATAGGTATGAGAAACATATTTCTTATGTTATAATTTCCATTAAAACCCTACTAAGAATCTCTCTTTACAAAGAAACACTATCACCTTATCTCTTTTCTTGAATATTTAAGCACAACAATGTGTATCAGTAGCCTTCTTATATATGGTATTAGTTTTCAATAATTTTTACCTCATATCATCCATCATAATTTGTGCATTCACAATTATATTCTCATCAACAATATTATATTTTATACCTTTTCAAACTAGTATAACATCAAGTACATGTTTAAGACATTGTAAATATACAATCTCGAATTTTATGGTTTAGAAAATGAATAATTTGAGATCTATAAGTGGATAGTATTCATCTCTGTTTAAGTATGAATAAGTAATTATGTATCTATAGTATGTTCAGGTTTACTCAAAAGTGGTGGCTTTTTTATATTTCTCATTCCCTTTACGTGTTCCTATCCTTAAAGTCTAAAATTACTCTATAGGTAGGTTGAGTCTTTTGAGAAGGATGTCCTCTTGTATCTAACTTGAATCATAAGACAAAAAAAAACCCTCTTGTATAATGCTTTGCTTGATATATCAATAATGATTTGTTTATATGGTTTCTAGAAGATTGTGTTTATGTTGGTTATTGAGTTAGGCCTGGTCCGTCCATAATGAATGGGTTTGGTCCAAGTTATTAGAAGAGTTACTAAAGAAAATAACAGTCTCCTCTAATCATATATAAAGAGACATAATTCATATGAAAGTATATAAGTTGTCATTGTTGAAAAAAAAAGTTCTCTCTTTCTCTTCTCCCACCTTAACTCTCTGTATTAACTTGACAAGATTTACAAAGACATTTATATTATGGAATATCACTTTGGTTCTAGTAATTGAAATGACATTGAAGTAATTGATCCAAGAATAAAAAAGCAAATTCTCACAAGTAAGCTTTCCTTTTTTATCTATATTGGTCTTAGAGCCATGATTTTTAATATTGCTTTTATGTACTATATCTATTATTATATAAATGATAGATGTAAATTTTATATTAAAAGATTACTTCCATTGAGAATTTTGATTTTATAAAATTTTATAAAGTAATTTAGATATGAATTTATCTTTTCAATAATTAATTAGAAAAGACTCTCTACATAGTAGTTGTATAATTTTATCATCATTTCATGTGTGAATTGATGATGAAAATAAAGAGTAAAAATTATCATTTCTATTTTCATTTTCAATTGACTACAATAACAGTAATCAATTGGACTTTGACAATTAATTAACTATTATTTGTAAATTATTAAAAAAATAAAAAAATTATCAATTCATCATGTGAATTGATAATTCCAATTGACTACAATCATAATAGTTAACTGGAACTGCTATTTGACAATTGAAAAAAAGAAGAGAGAGAAACTGAATCAACACATCTTTTGAAAGATATGTGTGTGTTTGTGTATATTAATTACCAAATGGCAGTTAATATATATTAATAATTATTAAGAATAATATTAAGACAATTAATAAATTTTTTTAATATAACTTGTCAAATAACCGTGTAAATTTATTTACTGTTAGAATAAATTGTTTAATTTTTATATTTTAATAAATTGCTTAATTTCTATATTTTTTAACATGTATGCTGATACATGCTTTAATTAAATATTAAGTATAATATTTATGTGCTTTTGAAATATTTTGTTGTAGTGGATAGACAATAACAAATTGATTATTTATTCGGCTATGCCTTTAATCCTGTTAATAAAATTTGAGAGCACATTGATTATATGTATTATTGGAAGATTAGATTGGCAATGAGTAGTGTTTATAAATTTTACATGGAACATCAAGTGTTAATTGTTCTCAATTCTCTGCCTGATGAACGGATGTTCGTACAACTATCGTTGAAATATAGGTTATGATCCTTAGATTTCAACAATTTTGTAGATGAAATGCTACTTTAGAGGGAATGACAGTATGCCAAAAAGGGTATACAACGTACTGGAAGAAGCGCATGTCGTTTGGATGCCATTACTAAATTCATCCCATGGTTTGATCATAATGAACTTGAAGGAGATGACTATGATGAAGTGGATGATGTAATTGGAGATCCTACTTATGCGCCTACAATATAAGATAATTTTGAAATTTATTATTCTTAATTTGTATTTTTTCTAAGATGACTGATTGTTTAATTGTGAATTGAATATTTTATGCAATTTAAGTTTAATTACATTATATGCATATTTATGATAATATCTGCAACCAAATTAATTGGAGTTAGTTAAAACTAATAACTATAATTTTGCACTCATTTAAATTTTCAATAATAATTAGACCATATAAATAGAAATTGATTAAGTGTTTAACATTCTTTTCATGCCTATTGCATGCTTTGGATTATTATTTCTTTAATTTAGAATGTAGTGGAAAAATATGTCTATAAAATTATACTAGATACTAATATTTGTAATTGTTGTCAATAGCGCATAATATGACTGCATCTAAGAGTATTATTGTTGATTTGAATCATGAAGACAAACTAAGTGAAAAGAATTATGATACTTGACATTGCAAGATTGAGTATCTTCTGGAAGAACAAGAAATGAAACAATCACACAACCGATGGTTAAACTTGAGCAAGAAAACACTACTTAGCACAGGGTTGATCTAGAAGCATATCAAACCTATAAATGTAAGGATCGTGTAGCTCATATTTTGACGTTAAGCAACTTGAGAAATGATATAATGCTATGTTTTGAAAGGCATCGTTTAACTTAAGTTTGGGATGCAGTAAAAATTCAGTATGGAGGAACGTTCACTACTAGACTTCATTAGTTAACCCTTAAATTTAACGGTTATAAGAAGCGTTGAAATCAAACAATGAGGCAACATCTTACAGTCATGTCTTACATGATCAGTGAATTAAAGGGTGTTGGGCATGAGATCACTAATAAACAACAAGTCCAAGCAGTTATCCGCTCTTTGCCAAGTAATTGGGAACACATGCTTGTTAACCTTACCCACAATGACAATATCAAGACATTTGATGATGTTGCTTGTCATACCGAGCTTGAAGAAGGATTGACATCATGCTGAAAAGCTTATAAACAAGGCTTTTATGTATGAGATAAAGAGGCGAGGAGTATATGACTCTAAATATAAAAGGGGTAAGGTTAAAGGTCTCAAATATAGAAAGAGAGGAATAGAAATAAGTAGTAGTGGACATAAGCACAAGCGTGGGAAACGCGACGATAAGAAAGGCAAAAATATGAATTGTTTCAATTGTAGTAAATCTCGTCACTTTGCTAATGATTGCAATGAGCCAAAGGTAATGTTTAGTCATAATCATCCTTCTAACTTATACATTAATAGTTATTTAATGCTTGCTAAATCTATTTTGTTTTGGAGTGTAGACTTAGGAGCAATCAACCATATAGCAATGGATCAAACAACCTTTATGGAATTTTGTTGAATTCTAATAGGAAGTAGATACATATACATGTTTTCGTTGTTGTGCTTAGGATCGGTACTTGCAAACTAAATTTCTGGGGCGGTTGCACACTTTATCTTCATAATGTACTGTATGCTCTAGAAATTTGATGAAATCTTGTGTATGTTGTTGCTTTACTCCAATTAGGTTTTAATATTGTGTTTGTTGGTTGTTGTGTAAAACAATATCTAAACAATATTTTTTATGGTATTAGACACTCTTAATGTATCTATTAGTTATAGTGCTTTAATTTATGTTATTTAAAACTCTAGCAATATTACTGATAGTAATATCATAACTTGACATGCTAGATTAGGATACATTGGGCAAGATCAATTACATAGATTAGCAAGAGCTGATCTTTTATGATCACTTATCAAAGAGGCATTGCCTGTTTGTGAGCATTGCCTTGCTGGAAAAACAACTAGATTACAATTTGGCAAAGCTAAAATAGCTAGTAGTCCATTACAACTTATTCATTCAGAAATTTATGGCCTAATAAATTTGAGAGAAAGACATTGAGGAAATTATTTCATCATATTTATAGATAATTTTACACAATTTGGTCATGTTTATTTGATCTTATATAAGTTTGAAGCATTGGATTGCTTTGTTCAATATACTAATTTGGTGGAGAATAAACTAAGTACCAAAGTCAAAGCTTTAAGAATTGATCGAGGATGTGAATATCTATATGAACAATTTGGTTCTAGAAAGGAGAAGTGTATCTTTATATAATATTCTAAACATTTCAAAGAATTTGTATTTATTGCTGAAAAAGCTAATGGAAGAGTGACAGAGATTGAATCGCGTGATGTTATATTCATAGAAAAGGTTTTTTCAAAAATAGGTGAGGTTGAAAAATATTTTCAATTATATAAAATGAAAAATCTAGATTATGACACAACAAGCCATTTAACAGAGGACTTAGATAAAACTTTTAATCCTTTTAGAAATAGTATGAGTGATATTTTATCTATTCCTACTCTTATGGAGCAAGATCATGAGCAATCGTGACATTGAAGAAGCATTCATAAACCAATTCCTCGTAGTTAATTTGCGATTGAAGGGGAAGCATTCATAATTGCTCTAGAAGATGATAAAGAGCTTAAAATATTCAGTCATACTTTATCTGATCCTAAAACAAGAGAATGGATTACAGCTATGGAAGAAGAAATAGAGTCAATGAAAACTAATCAGGTCTGAAACTTGATTGATTTACTGTTACAATGAAGATCCATTGGAAATAAATGGGTATTTAAAATTAAACATAAGGTAGATGGGTCAACAAAATGTTATAAGGCTCGGCTAGTAGTGAAAGACTATACTCAAGAAGAAGGAATTGATTATGAAGATATAGTCTCACCAGTTATGAGGATTACTTCAATTTGCTTTATTTTAGTTGTAGTTGCACATATGGATTTAGAGTTATACCAAATGGATGTTAGAACTGCATTTCTTAATGGAGAACTAAATAAGGAGATCTATATAGATCAACCTTTATGATTCGAGACTAAAGTACAAGAGCGTAAAGTTTGCAAGCTTAAAAGATGCATATATGGTCTTAAGCAAGCCTTTAGACAATGAAACATCAAGTTTCATCAAGCTATCCTTAAGGATAGTTTTACAATGATGGAAGAAGATCATTGTATGTCTAACAATAGTTTTATAATATTGTCCTTATATGCTGACAATATTTTAATAGTTGGAAAAATCAAAAAGATGATTGATACTACTAAAAAGTGGTTATCATCAAACTTTGAAATGAAAGACATGGGCGAGGCAAGCTATGTTCTTGGTGCGAAAATCATAAGAGATTGCGCTAAAAGGCTTTTGGGTTTAACTCAAGAGACTTACATCAAAAAGTTGTTAGAGCGCTAACATATGCAAGATAACAAACCAATAGACACCCTTGTTAATAAAAGTTTGAACCTAAGCTATGATATGTGTCCCAAGACTCTAGAAGAAAGGAGAAAATGTCAAGAGTACACTATGCCAATACTGTCGGTAGTTTGATATATGCAATGATATGCACACGTCCTAATATATGTTATGTCGTTAGATTGGTTAGCCGATATCAATCAAACCTTAGTCAGAAACATTGGATAACAGTTAAAAGGATTTTACAATATCTAAAAGGAACTTCAAATTATATGCTATGCTACCAAGGAAATAAATATTTGTGATTGATTGGTTTCTTTAATGTTAATTGACGAGGAGATGTCGACCAATCCAAATCAATTTTAGAATATGCTTTCTTGCTTAATGATAGTGCAATATTATGGAGGAGCAAGGAATAATCTTGTATAGCTTTATCTACCTTGGAGGCTGAGTATGTAGCTTGTTCCACATTAACACAAGATGCTGTTTGGTTTAATAATTTTTTTTATCATTTGAAAATTATCAAATTAGCATAAGACTCAGTGATAATTTACTGTGATAACACTACTACAATAGCTGAGCTAAATATCCAAATTACCATGGAAAGACCAAACACACCAACATGAGATATCACAATATTGGAGAAGCAATTACTAAATAAGATATGATCCTAAAACACATTTCTACAAATTCTATGGTTGCACATCCACTCACAAAACCAATAGCAAGGGATGCATTTGTTATACATATGAGATCCCTTGGCTTATGTAGAATGTAATTAGTAATATGATTAGTTTTAAGGATCATACGAAAGCTTATAATGATTAAGTAATGAATAAATGCCATTAGAATATCATTTTATTCATTATTTGTCTCGTGAATATATTGTAAGTATCGTATAGTACAATTTGTTATAGTATGTCGATAGACTTAGATTGACTCAGTCACATAAACAATTACCTTTAACACTTATAAGGTGAGAAGAGATAAGACTATTTGAGTTTTATTGCTCAATAAGAGACTTAGGCGTAGTGGGAACAATTTTAACTCAAAATGATTATTAAAAAGTCATATTGGCTGGGACCAAGATGAGGTTCTTAAATAAAAGAATTAGTATGAATAAATTCCTACCATTCATGTGTCTATTATGATTGAAGCCGAGTATGAAATTATTCATCTGCCACTAATAAAAAATGAGTAAATGAGAATTTCTAATTTAAAGTCTATGTTTTTAGTAACAAGACTAAGACTTGTATAATGTATTTCCTCTAACAAGGAGAGTAATAACATACACCTTTTGTCTTAAAAAAAGAAAAGGAGTAAACTCCACTATAACATGTATTTCATACTATATGTGCTAACGACCATTACAAGAATAAAGAATGGATCCCTATTTCTTTATCATATGAGTCTTGAAGATCATATATAAGATCTCAGAATCTTACCCTTTGTGAATTTTAACTATATCATGAGATGATGTATTAATGATTGCTACTTTAGAAGTGTATCCTATAGTCATGAAATGATTCGACTTAAAGTAATATTCTTAGGAAAGCAAGTTAATTCATATTTGATTAATATGAGAGTGAAAGAAAAAATAATTTTAATTCTATACCTGTTACTTGTATTCACAGGTCGGGATCATATCACTTGAATAAATTTGATATAACTTAGAATACTTATAATTGTAAGGATGGATTGAGTATAAAATTCTTGAGGGATTGAATTATATTTAGTTATGTGTAACTAAAAATGCTTGGGGTACATTAGTACACTTTCATGAATAATTAATTATGAGGTTAATATCTCCTATATGACCTATATTATATTTATATGTTGGAGCTCTTTGCACTGTGTGCTTTAGGTCGCACGGTTCGTTCGTCAAGTATGAAACTCTTATGTAAGTTTGAAGTATAATGTATTAGAGAAATACAATCCTTCATGAGCGAGTAAGAGATGTTGGTTATTGGGTTAAGCTTGATCTACCCAAGATGGATGAGTCTGGTTCAAGTTATTAGAGGAGGCAGATTAGAGGAGTTACTAAAAGAAGTAACTGCCTCCTCTAATCATATATAAAGAGACATAACTTATATGAAAGTATATAAGTTTTCATTATTAAAAGAATAGAGTTATCTCTTTCTCTTCTCCTGTTTTAACTCTTTGCATTGACTTGACAAGATTTACAAAGACGTTTATACTGTGGAATATCATTTTGATTTTAGTAATTGAAATGGTACTAAAATAATTAATCTAAAAATAAAAAAATAAATTTTTACAATAAATTTTTTTTTATTTATAATTTATAAAAGAATTTCTATGATACAAGAATTTAAAGGTATAAACTTGCCAGGGGTATGATAATCTTTTCATTGTTATTTACAAAGTAAAATCACTTTTATGCTTGGCCTTGAAAGCAAAAAGATCAAACACTAACTAGCAAGGTGACTTTCATTTTTCCCGTCATTAATATGAATCTTAATTACCCATCAAGTTATTTTTATATTACTAATAAAAAAATATAAAATTAATTTATATTCCCAATTATCTAAAAATGAAAGGGATCATGTGTCACATTGTAGGGAAGTAAGAAAAAATTTAGAATTCTTCATTTAATTTTCCAACTGCATGTCTTTCCTCTTATTTATTTTTAAAATTACTCATTTTAACTATAAAATAAATTATAGAACATAATTGTTTTTGCATTTTAAAAATATTTTTTTTAAGTTTAATTTTTTTGTTTGAAATTAATTTTTTATTATATTTTTATATTATTTTGATGTACTAATGTTAAAAATAATTTTTTATAAATATTATTTTAATATATTTCTTAACAATAAAATTATTTTTTTAAAATATCCACTAACATATTTTTAAACACTTCATTAATTCATTAATCTTCAGCGTACCAGTTCTCTAGGCAAGCAGCCATGGGAAGAAATATCAATACAGATTGCTTGTTCTGTGGTGCAGCTTGGGAAGACAGGGATCATCTCTTCATTGGTCGTTCGTTTTTCAAAGTCTGGAGGAAAACTATGCATATTGTGGGATTTTCAAGAACGTTGATAGCTGGAATGCTGAATTCCAATGGGCTGTTTTGCATGCACAGAAGAAGAAATTTGGCTCTACTTTACTTAGGCTGGCCTTGAGTGCTATAGTTAGTTCTATCTGGAAGTAACGAAATAGTAGATTGCGCCATAATGTTCCTCACTCTCATATTGAAGTGGCTGATTAGGTTATCGAAGTGGTCAGACACAGATTATGTAGTTCTGTTTTCTTCAAATAGTTGTCTCTCAGTTTCATTATCATGAATTTGTCAAAATTGGTGTTTTTATGTTCTTAGATTTTATATTATATATTTGCAGTGTAACTGTGTTATAGCAGGGCTGGCATCCTATTTAATTTCTTTAGATCAATGAAATCTTATAATTTATAAAAAGAAAAAATAAGGAAATTTCTCCAAATAAAAATACCATCAATTAAAACCTGAGATTTCCACTATAAAGTTTCATCATCAAATCTTGTAAGAGTGAATTGCATGCAATTATGTGCTTCCCCCTCCTTTCTCCTTTTTTCTTTGAAATATTTGTCACTGTAGTTGAAAAATATTTTAATTTTTTTATGTTTTATATCATCATAATTTTTTTAAAATAAAAAAATATCATTCTAATATATTTTAAAATAAAAAATATTTTAAAAATTAACTACTTGCATAGCCTCAAATATCCTCTAAAATAAAACCTCTTCTCGGTTCCTGGAAGCAGCAGCTTTTGATCAGCTGCCATCTTGGTATTAATAATGAGGCTTGGTTGGATCAGTGAGCCGAACTCCACCGAAATCCAATTTAATGAATTGGGCTTAAATTAGAAATTTCAAGAGCACGACTCAATAGGCGGGACCCAGGTAAATAAAAGTTTAGAGAAGAGTTCATCTTGGTCCCTCTATTTTCCCTAACGCACCACTTGAACTCCTTATGTTTAAAGTTCTTAATTTTAACCCTATAGGTTCAATTTGTTTCCATCTGCACGTATTACAGAAATTGCCAAAGCCTTCAATTTCTCTCACTCCTAACCCTTTCGTTTTAAATTCCCATATATCAAGCTAGACTTTAAGGAAGTGGCCATCATTTCTAGGACAATGCATGCACAACAACATCATTGAAAGAAGCTTTCAAAGGCTTTACGTAGAATGAAATATTGGTGTCACCATATGGCCAAAGCATACCCAAAAGTTAATTCACGCCCCCCGACCTTCAAATCCCAAATCCCAATTCCAATTGGGTTAAAAGTACTCGTACAATATCTACCTTCTTTTTTCATCCTAAAATTATATTAGTTATCTTCCATAAAACTATAATTTTATTGTTTTTAATTTATAATAAGATTTATATTAAAAAAATATCTCATTTAAAAACATATCTTTACATGAAAGTTTTTTAAACTTGAAATTTGTACAAACTCATATTATTTTTTGCTTATTTTTTATCAAATAAAATGAGAGTGATAATATTCAAACTTATGATCACTTGATCAATAAAACTCTGATATCATATCAAATAGTCAATTCAACTTAAAAACTTAAATATCAAATAGTCAATTCAACTTAAAAACTTAAACTATTAGATGAAATGTCAAGATATTATTTATATAACTTTCTATCACACCCTTTTGAGTGAAAGCTTTTTCAACTTGAAACTTGGGCATACCCGCACTACCTTATGTTATTAATTGGATTTTAATTAAAAGAATAGTATAAAATTATTATTGGGACCTTACCTAATAGTTTAAGATTTCAGGGTGAGATAATTATTTAATATAGTATCAGAGTTTTAATAACTAAGTGGTTACGAGTTTGAATCTCACCATCTCAATTTATTTAATGGAACTTAAACACAAGGTAATGTGAATTCATGCAAGTTTCAAGTTTAAAGAGCTTTCACGTGAGAAGAGGTATTAAAAAATAATATAAATTATATCTTAAAATCTCACATAACAGCTTAAGCTATTGAATTAAGTTGATTCGTTGACAACATAATCATAAGTGAAAGTCTTTTAAACTTGAAATTTGAATAGATCTATATTATTTTTATTCAAATTTTATAAAACAAAATGAGAATAATAAGATTTGAACTCGTAATTATATATTCAATAAAATTATAATACCATGTTAAAAAACTTCTTTCTAAATAAATTAAGCTTTCAAATAACATTTTAAGATATCATTCTCTAACATTTTAATCCTAAATTTAGTCGGTCTTTTCATATGCTAATATTTAGTTGCTGTTCATTGACCTCTTGCTGTATTATTGATTTGGTCCAATGGCTCAACAACTGCAATCTTATTGTCTAAGCCAATTAATAATTCGGATGTAAAAGAAAGGCTATCAAATAAAGAAAGAAAAAAGTTTGTCCTTTGCACTTCTTTTTCCCTTTTGAAGAGCTTTTTATTTTTATTATTTTGGCTTACAATAATTGGCCTCAACATCTAAAATGACCAGCAACAACTCTTTTGGATTGGATTTGAACTCCTTGAAGAACAGCCAAACCAAATTATTATGCAATCAGCATGCCCTAATCTTCCAAGAAAAAAGATTTCTCATCACGCAGAGGAAAGAAGACAACCCTATCAACAACCTTCCCGCTTGGTCTCCAGTCTATGATTAAAATCTTCCAATTTGCGAGTTTTTTAGCAATAAAGTCACTCTCTCATCACCATAGAAAACTCCCCTACAGATGCTTACGGTACCACCAAAATCACATAATTGTTTTTATTAAAAAATCAATTAGACATAAAATATGAGTTGATTCTCTTTTAATAAGACAATTAGGTAGCCATCGTAGCCTCCTCTTTCGTTTTCTACTAGTCTCCGTTGTTTGTCACTCGTATTTTAGTGATGGATCTGAAAGCAGTGAGGCACAGTGACATCATTAGCCTTCTTCTTTAAATGACACTTGCTTGTTTTCCTCTATTTTCCCTTGCTAGTAAACTCATTGATTAATTGCATGACGTGCGTGATGAACAGCCTAAAATATGGCTAAGCACCCATTAAAGAGACAGGAAGACTCGACATTATCGATCCACGTGGAAGCTTATTATACAATTAGATAGTACTGTTGGACTCCAAGAAACTGTATCGATGTGCAGGGGAGTGACATCCGCACCCCATACATTCCCACTAATTCTTTGTTTTTTCCAAAATAACAACGGGAGACACAAGAAAAAGATAATTAAATATTAATTAGGGTATTTGTTTTTATTTTATAAAAAATAAATGAGTGAAAGTGTCGTTACCTATAATTTTAGAGTCACCAACCCATCTACTGACAACAATTTTCTTTATTTCAACAATCTCCTCGGCCTCTCCATTTCTTTTTCTCATGCATGTATCTTGTTTAATTTTAAAAAATACTTAGTAATTAAATTGAAAATATTCATTTACAATAATCCTCCTCTATTTCAACAATCTCTCTCTCTCTCTCCGGCCATGATGAAACATCAAGAAGAGATAGATTGAACAAGAAGTTCGCCTTCCAAATCACTATACATCAACAAATACCAGCCCAAATACTTGAAAAACTATAAGGAAAGAAAAACCAGTCATATGTATATTTTACTTGCTGAATTTGAAATGTTTTGTCTTAAAAAAAAGATATGTAGGATTAGTGCTTTCACTATCATGTTCTATCGCAAATTAAAACTCCATAGGAAAGTGGTTTTGGCTTATGCTTTACCAGTACATGCTTTGTAACATTGGCTTATATACAAAATTAAACCCAAGTACAGATCTCATTGCTTTGCTTATTATTTCTTAAGAAGACACCCGAAGTTTTAAGTTGGACGGCAAGTTAATCCCATGAGGTCAGCAAGAAACATATATATATATAGATTTTTATTTTATTTTCAAATGTAATTCGTTCTTACAAGGGAAAGGAAGGATATGTGTTGTGTGTTGGATTGTCAATTCAAAAGGAAAAGAAATTGTGCAGTCATCTTCCCATGTCACTTTGTGTTGGAATATGAGAGACTCTAAATAGTGAAGGAATTAGCAAATTGTTAGCATAAAAAATAAAAATGGAACAAAATATTATTCCTCATGAACAATATATATAGTGTTGTTAAAGTTCAATCTCGTAAGAATTTTCCTTCGACACAATTTAAGAAACGATGGAACCCCACAGCTATGGAGTGATCTGTTATCTAAAATAATAAGAGAAATTACGCTAATAAAAAAGATAATTATTTGTTTATCAGTCACTGACAAGAAGTAAGACAAAGCAGTGCAAGTTCCCAAATATGTCTGCTTTCAGATGTTCCAACTGCCACAGGGTGTTCGCCTGATCTGCTGGTTTTTCCACAACACTGCTGTATGCTCGCAACATGGCATCAACACAAATCAAACCCGTGACCAAGTCCTTAATCATGTTCGAAAAGCTGCGGCCTCATCAGCAGTGTGTCTGGGAATTCCTTTTGAACTACTGGCCAATACAAGGCAACCAAGCAGCAGCTGCATTTCTTAGAGTTCTTTATAAATTCTCTCAAAACACAAACTTATTTATGAACAGCTAAGATAGTGACTGATAAGAGAGGCGCGTGGAAGCCAAGGCAGGCACAGGCAGAGCGTGCGCGATCAAGAGAGGTGCATGGAAGCCATGCAGTATTTTAAGATGTGCAGGTGAGACCTGCGCCACCTTGAAATTACAGTGACGGGGGTATTTTTTCAACTTGTAAGGGAACAAAAAAACTTAATAATTTACAATTCACAAACCAATTTAACAAAAATATATGTAATACAATTTTATTTCAGCTTAATTCATAATTAAACAAACTCAATTAATTCTATATATCAACATAATCAATTCTTCATTCAAGTAATTAATCATTTAATTAGATTTAATAATTTATCTAGTGAACCGCCTGCACCATTGGAACCATGAACATGTTCTTGCCCATGAAAAATAGCACCATCCTTCTTTATTGCCATATCTACATGCTCAGCCTCGCAAGCTCATCAAGTCCATAAAGATACGTTGAGAATCAATTGTTATGAAGGACTCTTTGACCTTCTCCTATTAAAAATCTCACCTAATATATAATTAAAATATATATATATATATATATATCATTATCTATAATATATAAATAAATCTTGCAAAATAAAATAATGCATATCAATTTATTATATCTTGATGTATAGAGCTGGTAATTCATCAGATTACATGAACTCATCGAAATATGTTCTCATATACCATATCATGTAAATATCTAAATCAATAGAGGGATGTCGCTCTGCAAATATCTGAATTCCTTTAGTTGGCCAAAGGTTTAGATATGCCAAATGAACCACCGACCAATCATCCTTTATTTTACCTTGACAATTAATAGCATGCAATTCATCAATTGAATCTATATCATATATTAAGGATCTATTGATGCAATCCAAACTATCGAATTACCCAATGCATTCAATGGTTGCAAAACAATGCATTTTGAGTAGTAATAGCAATACATCATTGCTCTTTATGCACATTGAAGAAGTTGCTGCTATCAAATTGTCCTTTATGCATATTAAAGAAGTTGCTACTATCAAATCATTGATGTACAAAATCCATGTCACTAATAAAAACATAAAATAAATATATTAGAAAAAAATTTACACCTAAAAATAATGTTACAAAAAACAAATAAAGTATATAGTGTAATATATACTTGTTAAGGTTATTGAGCATCCAACTTATCTTAGCACAACTAATGAACATATATGGGATTTTAGATAAAATAGCTAGACCTATAATAGCTCATATGGCAAGCCACAAAATTAATATAGTATTGCAAGTAATTTTTATATGTTAGATGCTAAGCAAAATTATTATAAATTATTATTATCAAGCTCTGACTAAGAGTTGTGTTCTCGTATCAATGTCCATCATTATGGCTTTTTAAACATCTAGATGATCAATATGGAGATACTTTCATAACCAGAACTATATATTTTTATCTTGAAACTATTAGTAAATGTTTTAAAAAAAAATTATTCATTGAAAATATTTAAAATAATTATACTTGGAATAGTAAGTAATTATCAATTTATTTGACACCTTTTATGTATGTATGACATATTGGTGATAAAGATAAGCCACCATGGTTAATCCTAACTATAGTTATAAATGCCTTGAAAGTCCTTTAATAGTGGTAAAAAGTAAACCGACACTAAATTGCCAATCAAAACTATGAATATCAACCCTTTAAACATGTGTGATATGTATTCATAAGCATAACATATCAATTGTACCTCCATTGCACATTTAAAGGGTTAAAAAACTTTAGGTGAGCCACTTTAACTTAATAGAATCATCTTTATATCTCTTAGGTAGAGGCACACATCCTAATAAATAAAGACATAATTCATCTCAAGTATATGACCCAACATCTGTTATAGGAACTTTATTTATAGAAAAGCCAAGTCCATATATTTGAGGAACAATGTTGATTCTATAATTGTAAAATTGATAAATCATTAAAACTTAGTCCTTTTGATGGTCGCAATCTCCTATAAAAACTGATGCACCTTCTCTAGTTTGCACCATGACGTGCCATATACTTATTAAAACAAGTTGTTAACATTGTAACAAAATCAAACATAAATTTAAAATGTAAAAACAATAATAGTAATAATGAAAAAAAATTACGAATGCACACATTCGTTGTCCATCGTGACATGTTTTCATGTTATGATTTTTTCTTCATATATACCTCATTATTTTATATATACCCCTTTCTAGCATCCATCTTGTTATGTACATAAGTGGATCTCCTTTTACCTTTCTTGATTCTTCATCTAATTTGGCTTTCTTTTACCCTTGACCTGATATCTCTAGGCCATCATGGTAGGTTAGATAATGATTGAAAATAAAAAGACTATGAATTTTTAAATATAGAGTTAGAATATAAAAGATCCATAAATTATTTACTTTTTATAAGGCAGACTATACACTAAAGTGTGAATATGGTCAATGGTATAATTTCCATTTACCATAAATGCAAATTCTTTTTTTAAATTTAATTGTTTACCAAACCTCTCTTCTACAACTAGCTTGAAGGGGGTCTTCACTTAAAAATAAATCAATTCAAAGATTAAGAAGATATGAGAAATATCTTATGATTTATATGTATTAGATTTTATTTCAATAAATACTTGTAGAGGCCACACACCATGTATTATGATTACTTCTACCTCGACTTTCCACTTAACAAATACTTGTTGAGCTATCAAAAGGTCATTTGCATTATAACTATAATGGGCAATACAAAAACACCACTTAGTGCATTATTAAGAACTTTTATTAAATCAATGATCATCATCATATGTATTGTCTATTTTTGTTTAGGTTCAGCTTTTAGTAATTATTTTATTTATTTATCTATATAACCATCTACAATTTTAAAAGCTTTCGAGCCTTGAATTTATATGAAAAATAGAGTAATTTTTTTATCTAGATTAATTCAACAATCCCTAAATTCCTTTTTAATATCACATTTGGGATCAATTCAGGCCGTCATTAATTTTACCAAACTTTAACAAAGTTTCATTTTAACAGTAATGTTTCAAAAAATTCAACCTACAAAAAACCTCATTTTAATTTAACATATATGATTTGGTTCAACCATTTTAGACCATAAACCCATACAATGCAAAAGTAGCCTCAAGGTTACTCCCATCATAAAAATTATCATCTCTCTCTTAATAAGTTATATTTTTTTTTCAATTTTAAATTTAATACATATATGGATATAATATTTAAACATAAAATTCACACAATGCAATTAAAAATTATAGATTAATTTGATTATATAAAATCATATCATGCATTGAATTCATTTACCTGACAAAATCCTATTAATTTGATTATATAAAATAATAGGTAATTTCAATTTCCATTTACATATTCATTACCTAAAGTTAAAGATTAAAATAAACAAGAAAAATTATAACTTTTTTTGAGTGTGTAAAGATCCTAAAATGAACATACATTGTTATAAATATGCATTACAACTACATATATTAAAGATTAACTATTACCTCCAAAATTATACCTTTAACTTCATTCTAAATATAATGCAATTTTTCTTATAACAATTAACTTATTTAGGTTTTGCTATCCATAAAAATGACATTAAAATCTGGTTAATCACGAGATACAAACGATCCTGACCATCTATAAAAGGATACTAATATACTATCCATGACATTTTTAGTTGCCATTTTATATCTTTTTATTTCAATAATCAACATACAAATATACATCTAAAGAATGGAAAATTATATAATTTTATAACATTATAAAAATAGCATAAGGTATCTTATATTTTTTTTAAACCTATAAACACTTAGCTACTTCTAACTAGCGCCTAACTTCTATAGTCTCTTCTATAATAATAGGGCCAATGTTATCATAATTAAGCAATTCATTATAAAAATATTATTATAATTTTTATTCAATTTGTAACTTCAACTCAATTAAAGGAAATTCACATCATTAAGCACATTTTGAGAAGTTCAAACTTTGCACCTATTCTTGCACGTATTCATCCATTTCCATGTAATATATAATCCTAACTTAAACATGTAAACCAACAAATAATCCATTACTTTCCTGCATCTAGAACCTCTCTCAAATGTAGTATCTTTTATTTTTAGCTATCATTGCCTAATTTTTCTTCCTGTGTAAGATCACCAAAATAACTTCATTTATGCTATTTTTGGAGCTGTTTATTTTAACCTTCTTTTGCACTCAATCTTACCCTATAACAACTCATATTCATTCCATCTCTTTTTCAAAATATGATGCTCAAACAACCCTATTTTATAAACATAACCCGCAATCATAGTTTTCATACTATTTTATTATAAAAAAAGTGATGCGTTTCACACCCCCAACATACTACCAAAACAAACTTTAATTTTAACTCAATAAAATGTTACTGACTCGACTCCTCCTCCTCTTCATAAAATAAATTACATGTTTAATTATCATTCATGTCACTTTTCTTGTCACCTTTATATTTCCTTTCTTAACGTGTTTCTTCATTGCACATTTAAAACCTATCCATGTTAGTGGTAGCACACATGTGACTTGCATGTTTTATTGGTGTTGCATGTTCTACATATGTATTTCAACAAGCTATGTTATTTTTATAAATAAGTTTTTAATTGTATTATTTTAGGAGAATTCTTTTAACAAACTCGTTACTTTCACAAATAAGTTTTTCATTGTGCTATTTTAGGAGAATTATTTTCTACTATGTTAATTTATATATATGAAAAGGGCTCCATTTCTTAATGGAATTTATAGTCCTCCAAAACCTCATAAAATACTATACAACATACGAAAATCTGAAAACATGCTTTGAAACCATCAGCACTAACTAGTAATGGCTTGATTTAAATTGACATGAACTCCAAGTTTACTAGATTGTTAACAGAATATGTGGTGCTAAAACATATGAAAAACGGAAAACATAATTAGAAACATCAATTGCTTCTCGTTTTTTTTTTTAAAAAAAGTTGCAGACATGATTTTGTGTCGGGTTGAGAACATATTGCTAAGGTCAGATTTGCCAACCAATGAAATTATTTAAGGGGCTCAATTAATTTACATAAACATATGCTACATCAGGACGACTGCACATCAAGAATATTTTAGATGATGGAATCTCGTGGTCCTTATGACAGACAATGGATCTTATCTCTTACTAGGTATATACCAGAGAATACATTTGTTGAACAAATCTTTTAATAATAGAAGCTGACAGGAAGGGCATATAATTATATGATAAAAATAAAATAAAATGTGGGCTATATATAATTATATTCAACAGCTATCTATTTGAATATATATAGCTTACAAAGAGAACACCAATAATATCGTGTTTTGACTTCGATTTGTGAATGTTTAATGCCGGTGCTTTCATCACCACTAACTGGTGATGGGCAGCTTGTTTTGGACAATTTGTAATCAAATAGTAAATTAGGCTATACTTCAATCAGCATTTAGCTCTCTTAAAAAAAAAAAAAAAAAAGAGCAATAATGAAACTTGAAGAAGATTGGCATATAAATCAATAGGCCTCAGATTTATAATGAAAAATATATTTAATACAGTATCCTATTAAAAAATAACAATAATAGTAATTAACATGCATGTAATGATGATCTTCAGTTTGCATCCAATGGAACTTGCAGAAGATTGTTTATGCCTTAAAATTAAAATCGTTAAAAAGGAACTGGAGTTGACGAAATAGATATAATTAAGCTTT
Source organism: Populus pruinosa (assembly GCA_026413675.1). Lineage (NCBI taxonomy): Eukaryota > Viridiplantae > Streptophyta > Magnoliopsida > Malpighiales > Salicaceae > Populus > Populus pruinosa. The sequence goes on from CM048596.1 coordinate 23,889,410, forward strand.
TAATTATTGTTATTATTATGTTTTATTTAAAACAGCTCCTTTGATTAAATGTACTTTTTGAAATGGCGACGGATGATTGTATATATTGGCCTGGAAGAATAACGTGAGGCCAGCACAAGAAGGCGAGTTTTGAATTACATGCAAGCAAATTTGGTTCGTTACATTATCTAATCGCTGGCAAGCATATGAAGAACAATTTTAAATGAAAAAACCCTGTTTCCAAATAATTAATATTAATTTAATTTAATATCTATAATGTAATAAACATGGGTTTTTCTTATAAAAAAAAAGTGAGCCATGAGAACTTAGTTAAAAGGGATTTAAAGTTTTCTTAGAATATTGTCTTTAGTCTTTAGCATGAGATAAACGACGTACTGAGAAACTGTTCGGCAACATGCTGGGTTCCATGTTGGCTGTAATTTCATGCAACAAGCTGTTTAGTTAATTAATAAACAATTATTATTATTCATAGATATCATATTTTGTTGCGTTTAAAATGTAAGAAAAAAAAAGTAGCTAGAAATTGCTTCCTACGTGGCCAAAATCCTACTATATACTTTTTTATTCAGTGAAGAGTGAAACATATCTCTATTATTCACTGAAAATTTTTTCTTCCCAATAATAATGGAGACAACAGTAAAACATGCATCCATTGTTTATTGAATAGTTTTTATTTTTTAAATAACCAATACAGTTAATTAATTTTAATTGTATTGTTTACATAAATATAAATAATAATTTTTTTTATTTTTTTAAATTAGTTTAAGGTGAATTAAATTTACTTATATAGTAATTTTAATTTTATTTATGATAATATTTTACTTAATTTTATAGTTCTTGTCAAATAAATTTTGTATATAATAGAATTGTAGATAGTTTTTTGTTAAAGTAATTTTTTATATAAAGTATGATTTATTTCATGATGTAATAGCAATAGTTAAATCCATAATATTTAAATTAAAAACCATCAATATTAATATATATTTTTTAAAATTATTTTATAACCTCAATTTTAAAAGCATTCTTAACCAAAAACATTAAAATTATTTTATCTTCAACTTCAATTTCAACCACAGTTTTAACCAAATATCTATTTTTTCAAACCAACCTCAATTAAAAATATTTTTTATAAAATAAATTTTTTCAAATCACAACAACAACAACTACCACAATCAATACCAAACACACTATAAATCAACTTTAGTACTATAAATTTCAAACTTCACAGATGCGATGCAAGTCACTCTTAAATACTAGCTAGTTTGCACTCTTAAATACTAGCTAGTTTGCATGCATTATACTTCTAGATAGAAGACTATCTAGTTGACAAAAAAATAATAAAAAAATAAAAAATTGAAAGTAACAATAGTTTAAAGTCAATTTAGATGACCAATAAAAATATAGTTTAATTAAAAAAATTTAAAATAATATTATTTTTTAAAAAAAAAATTGAGATAATATTTTAGATTGATATGGATCAACTCAAGTTAATCCATTAAATTTGTAATCTAGATCATAAGACTATAATAACCTAAAAAAATTAAAATAAATTATAAAACTAAATTTTGAATCAACCTAACATTGAAGAACAAATTTAGAAAAAACAAATCAATTAAAAGAAGTGACTCATCAACCAAGTTAATCTGTCAAGTCCATAACTCATGTTATATGACTAGAATGACACCATAAAGAGTAAATTAAAATAAATATAAAACATAATTCTCAATCAACCCAATATTAAAGGTTTTTTTTGCCTCAAAGATAAATGTTTTCACAAGCCTTTTGAATTTTGATTTTAGTGTTGAAATGTCATAGACTCGATTGTTTTATGAACATCTTTAAATAGTCATTATAGTTTTTGACACTCTAAAGGTAGATGGGTATTGTGAAAAAAAAATATTCTTTTGTTAGTTGGATATTACATAATTAAAATTGAGGAATTTGTGTTGATAAAAAAATAATTGGCATGGTTACATTTTATATGTCTTTTTAAATCTCGGCTTCAACATAAAAAGAAAGAAAAAGGAAAAAGATTTTAAGAATAAGAGACTACACATAGATGTAAGAATTAGAGATAAAATAATTATAGAAGGCAGGAAACAAGAGGAAAACAATAGTTTTTAAAGCTTTACTACCTTGTCTGCTAAACATGTGGCCTTGTCTAATAAATTAGTAACAATTGACAAAATAAATCATTCATGTCTTTTATCTATTTAGATCATGTCATTCATATTCATATTATCAATTTGTTTTTTAATATTTGTTCTTATTTCATGCACCCTTTAATAGGTTATAAATTATAATGGAAAATTAAAGAAGTAAGAAGGAAAAACTATATTTTCATTCTTTAAACTAAACGAACAAACATCAACTAGTAAATGACATTTTTCTTCAATAAAGTTGAAATTGATGTTAATACTCTTGAATAAGATCTTAGGTTTTAGATTCCATTATGGTAGCATCTTATTAATCAACAAGATGAAATTAGAAGAGTTTATATTAAAATAAGTCCATATCAAACTAAGTTGACAGGGTATTCGTGAATCGAATCAGGGGACAATATCGTTGATTTTAGTACAGTTAGTTTGATCAATTTCCTTATTTAGAGTTGATCAATTTCCTTACTTAGAGTACTTTTCATCAAACGATGCAACATTTTGTTTTCCATACTTTCTCTTTGAAAATAAAGTGCCTCACCATTCTACATTCACTACTGAAGGCTTTAAAAGTTGGAAGATGGTTAGTGATAGGGTTGGATGTGTAATTCTAATGCATGTAAGAACTTCCATTTCACCATATCATAATGATGTGAAATCTGTTGCTGATTTAATGAAAGTAAGTACGCATATTGATATAGTGTTGAATGGATAAATTCCTAAAAACATTTAGAAAAATCAGTCATGATTTATGACAACAATCAAAAGTATTTAATAGTTTAGTTTACAAGCATGTACATTTAAAGGTCATGATTAATCTTCATCTTTTAGTAATCAATGCAACTTTATGGAGATGATAAGACTTATAGGGAGAATGAATGATAACATTGATTGATGTTTCTTAGAAAAAGCTCCAAAATTTTAAAATATACCTTATTGACTATTTAAAAAGAAATTTTTCATATTCTTATGAACAAAAGTGAGGAAAAATCTATGAAGAAGTTGAAAATAAAAAATTTTGTATTTTGATTGATGAAGCAAAAGATGCATCAAATAAAAAATAAATAACTATTTTTTTTTAGATTTGTTAACATTTAGGATTTTTCATGAGTGTTTTTTTATATATCATACATGTTTCAGATACTACTACTTCTTTAACACTTAAAAAAGAGATTTTTGATGTGCTCATTAGATATAACTTGTATATCCTCAATATGAAAGGTAGAGGGTATAATAATGCTAGTAATATATGTGGCGTATAGAATGGACTACAAGCTTTATTTCTTAAATATTATCCTTATACATATTATGTGCATTGTTTTGCCCGCTGACTACAATTGACATTAGTTGCAGCAGCAGAAAATGAGATTTCTATTTGGTTATTTTTTTCAAAACTAACAATCATTATCAGTCTTATTAGTGCTTTGAAATGAGATTTCTATTTGGTTATTTTTTTCAAAACTAACAATCATTATCAGTCTTATTAGTGCTTCTCACAAACATCATAATTAGTTATATTTTACTCAGGCTATAGAAATTACACGTATGATAGCTACTAAAGAATGTGAGACTAGGAGATGGGCTAATCAAATTGATAATTACATCAAAATGAAACTACTAAGTAGAGATCTCATTGTGATTTTATTTATAGCTTAATATATTTGTATGGTGTATGCAACTATTACCATACTTAAAAGTATAGTTCAAAAAGGATCTTCTAACTCTATACATGAAGAAGCTGGTGATTGTTTGATTGTGATGAGATCTTTTAAATTTATATTTATCTTGTATTAGATGCATAAAATAGTAGGAATTAAAATCTCTTGACATCTTAAATGCAATGAATCTTGTATCAATTATTAAAGCATTGCTTCAAACTTTGAGAAATGCTAGATTTGATTTTCTCATTGCACATGTGCAATCTGTTTATATAAAATATGAGATTGACATACAACATATGAATGTTTCATTTAGAAAGACTACAAGTTATTTATATCAGCAACAATGATCAGTGACAATTTACCAACACTATCATGATAACATATTTAACTTAGCAATAGATTTTCAGTTGGAAGAGTTAGATTTTAGATTCAATGATAGGACATTGGAACTCTTTATACTTAACTTTGTTTTAGAATCTTTGAACAACTTTAAATTATTTAAAGTTGATACTATTTACAAACTTGATGAGAAATGTTTTTCTAAAAATTTCAATGAATAAGAGATGTATTATTCTAGGTTTTGACTACAACATTATCAGATTGATCTAATTTATTTTTTCAAAATATGTATCTATCATTTCCAAATTATATTAAGAATTAGTTGAGACAAATAAATTACAGCACAATCATTTGATTGACAAGTTAATTCATTTTGTTTTGACTTTACATGTTTTCACTACCACCACTAAGTGAGCATTTTCAGCTATGATGCATGTTAAAATTATGCTTCACAATAAAATGGAAAAGATGTTTTTAGAAAATTCTAGAATAATTTAAATTGAACAAGAGCTTGTTGAAAATATTGATTCGAATTTGATCATGGATAAATTATATTCCAAAAAACATCAAAGTATGCAAATTCAATAATGCTGTTTATTTTTACTCTTTTCTTTTTTCAATTTTATGTTGAATTTTATTTTTTAATATTTTTTATTGTGTATTTGATTTGAAACTTTATTGTTAGCTTGATAAATTTATGTATATGAGTTAATGATTGATCTTGAAAAACTATTATATGCATTTGCTTGGTAAACATGGATGGAAAAATTACCTTGCTTGAGACCTTTTCTTTATAAAGGAAAAAAAAAAAAGGCAAGTACTCTTGCATAGTTAAGTAAGAGAGAGCTTGGTTGTAAATTTTGATAATGTTAAAGATGGATTGTTGAAGTTGCTTTTGGTTTAAAAGAAATCATATTCTATATAGATAAAAGACTTATGTACAAGGTTGTTAAAATTACAAGTTAATTGTAAAATCTTATGATTTTACGAGTCAACATGTGTCTAATATGCAAAATTGCACTAAAAACTCAAAACCAGTAAAATCAAACTTAACTAGTGCAAAATTGGTAAACTCAGTCTGATTTTACGAGTTTACTAAATTTATGATATAAACTAAGTTATGTTCAAATTTGCTTTTAAAATGTCTGCTAACTAGTTTTGCGAGATTGAGCATACCTTTCAAATCATCTAGTGGATAAAGCTAAAATTTTACAAAAAAATATTAGATACATGAAAATATATTGTGATAAATTTTTAGGTCAAATAGAGTTAGAAAACATAATATTTTCAAGGGTCAAATGTAGTACACTAATATTGTCAAATATATTAAACAATACATTCGTGTATTGCTTGGGATATATCTACAACTACTAGTAGAATTTTACTTTAATTAAAGTTAGGATATAAACTAAACATCTGGAACTTTCCAACTATATATCGTAAGCCCTATAGTTCATCCAAATGAGAGAGAATGACATGTTTAAAATTAGAACTTAAATCTGCGAAGAATATACAAAAATTAAAGATTCAGGCTAAATAGAAGAATTTTAATATGAAAACTTTTTTTGTTATTCTATTTTATTATTTATTTTTAAAAAATTATTTTTAATTTAATTTTTTTCTAGCATATTAGACATTGTTTAGGAGTTTATTTTATTATTGAATTTATATTAGTTAATTACTAATTTAAACCCATTAGCTTGTAACATAAAAGGGGTCTATCAAGACTTATTGTAAATGAAATAACTACATTGTCATTAAATTTATGTATGCTTCCTACCTTTCAGTGATTTTTTTATATTGAAAAATTTTATTATGAGATTTTTTATTTTTTCATAACATTAATTTATTAATTCATATTATCTATCTCTTTCATTTTATTTAGATCACTAATTAATTATAATATTGTTGACTTATTTTATTATATTTTAATTCAATTTAATTTATTGATTAAAATTATCAATATATAATTATTTAAAAATTACTTAAAATCTTATAATTTTATAATCTAAATTTATTATCCGAATTTATATTATATTTTTTTATATAATATAAAAAAATATTTTTAATAACTTTTGTTTCACGTAAGAGGAAGAGATTGAAGTTGTACATGTGATGTGACCTATATAGTATTTACAGGTTTTTTCCATCAATTATATAGAAAAAAAATATAAGTGTTTTTCTTGAAAATATATCAAAATAATATTTTTTTTATTTAAAAAAAATATTTTAAATATTACAGTATAAAAAATCAAGAAATATATAAAAAATCATAATTTAAAATAATAATAAAATCATAATTAAACCGCCTTTGACTGGTCTTCGCGCAAGGGGCCGTCCGAACAGGACCGCAGCTCCCCCTGACCTACAATAGCGGATGCGTCCCTTTCGGCTACGTATCTTTATCATACTGTTCATTGCGTGCCGGCCGTTTGATTAATAAAAAACATTTGTGATTCGATCAAGAGACCAAATGCTGCCACGTCTTACGCCACACTTTGCTCATCCTTCACTGTATCGTTTTTCCTTCTTTTTTTTTTCATGGCGAGGTTTGTAGTTATTTTTCTCTTGTGTTTTCTTGTAGTTGTGATTATTTTTAAAGTATTTTTATATTAAAATAATATATAAAAAAATTAATGTATCAAAAGATCTAAAATATATAAAAAAATTATTTTTAAAAAAAATTAAAATTATCCTTAGAATTTCACTGTCTTTATCAATGGGTTGCCGAGCTGACTTTGACTGGATGCTAATACTCCAACATCTTGGATGCCGGACTTTATCACTGCAATCCTAGCCATCTGATGGGTTTTCTTCTATTCACAAATATTTTACGAGCAAAACCAATAATTTTATTTTTAAAAAGAAAACTCGTCATGATTGTTAATAGGCACTACTTGCTATTTATTATCAATTTAAAGCGATGGCAGATGCAATTCGTGTTCCCAGCAGCTCCATTATTTTTCATTTCAATAAATACACAGCTGATTATTTGTGCTATTTTGGACCACACTCCACGCATTTATCATACCACCCAAAAATAACTTCTAAAGTGACTGAAAAGCGTCCTCCTGAATTTTCCTGTTGTCTCACTTAGCTTCTATCTCAAGGCCGGATCGGCCTTCACAAATCTACTCGAACGAGTATAGTACACTATTTATGTACTTGCTAAACATATAAATACACTGGCAAGAATTCCACGTATGCTAAAATAGGATCCACCCCGTTTGACCAATCTAACGGTAAAAATCATCTAATCAATTCCATCATATCAGACACGACTTGAAAGATTAGCCAGGTAGGGGAGGTGGAGCCGCCTGACAAACCTTGCTTACAGGATACCAAACATTGTTACGGCAATGAAACCGAACTCGAGTGAGCAACGAAGATACTGGCCGGGTCCTGCCGGCAAATGATGACATGGCATCCATGCTGACGTGGTCAAGAAAGAGTGCCTAGTCAAACTCAAAGTGGCTTTGGACATTTTTTGGGTAACTGAATCGTAACTGCCATTCTGATTTACGGGGCCTTGGCTATATATATATGGTTTATGCTTGCATGTGGGGTTAAAACTTTGATGATTTCTACCCTAAGAGTATACGATTAAGTCTCTGTCATTTATGTGTAGGCCGCTAACCTAACAGTGGAGATTTTGCTCCCACACCCCTCATCTGTTCCGTAATTAATATGCTCACATGATTTTCTTTGTTTTTCTCCCTGCCTCCAAGTTACTAAAATAACTATTATAAGACATGCCCGATGTATGCTCAGAGGATCAACCCGATTGCCCGTCGGCTCCATGCCCTGATGTATGCTCGGTTAGTAAAAACTCATGGTATTACTTTACCAAAACAATATTATTTTGAATTTTTTAAAAAATATTAAAATGTTAATCGATTTAAGTTAACTCAACTATCCATAATTCAAATATTAAATTAAATCAACTTTGAAATTAGATCTTAATTTTTATTCGTGTTTGTTCTACTTGTTTGATTTGCCGATAATAATATCAATTTAAAAATTAATCTAATCAATATTTTTTTGAAAAATTAAGAAGATGACAATAAGGAAGAAAATAAATTTGAAGCCCGCTTATTAAGTAATACCATGCAAGAAGGTTCCTCTTATAAAAATATATTTAAAGGGATAATGTTAATATTAGCAATATTAATTTTTTAATAAACTTTGCTTATTAAATTATGTAACATTTATTATAAGAAGAGAAATTAAAATTATAGAACATGGATCATATTTAATAAAATAATTATAATTTTAACATTGAGTAATAAGTCATGATTTCATTTTCGAGATGGAACTCATCAGGAGTAACCCCGTTGGAAAAAATTAGCACTGTTGTTCGAATAATAAAAACAAATAAATAGTGTGCCGTTAACGATAATATTCGATAATGCAAGGGCATCAGTGTAAAGTTCTACATTCATTATTGAACAGCACTGCCTGATTAAGTCCCCTGAAATGTGTATATAAAACCAACAAGCATGGAATCAATAGCCCGAGCTTAGTCGATAATATCTTAATTAAAGCCTTAAAGACAATTGCTTTGCGTCCCTCGCTGGCTCTTGTTTCAGCTCCTTCCTCTCTCCAAAACCCCAAGTTGATATATAGTTGATACACACAATTACTCATCGTGACACATTTGCTAGTTTTATTAGTTCAGCTCAAAGTACCATGGCCATGGCTATAGATGGAGCCCAATTTGAGCTCGACTTTTCCAGCTATAGCAGCATAACCACCACCACAACCCCCACCACTTCCACCGAAAATGACCATGGCTGCAATTGGAATGATTGGTCACCCATGGTCGACTGGGAGGCCTTATCAGGCGCCCAAGATGACTTTCAAGATCTCATCGATTCCATGATGGATGATGGAGCGTTAATGAATCAAAGTAATCGCTTGACACCAGACACAAGCAACTCCATGTCCACAAGTGACACTCTACTTGTGGATGAAGAAACAAGCTGCAGCGACGATTTGAAGGGCTTGCGGCTAGTTCATCTATTGATGGCTGCGGCCGAGGCACTTACCGGTCTAAACAAGAACCGTGATCTGGCTCGGGTGATATTGGTTCGGCTCAAGGAGTTGGTGTCCCCAAATGATGGAACCAACATGGAAAGATTAGCTGCTTATTTCACTGACGCCTTGCAAGGCTTACTAGAAGGCAGTGGAAGTATTCACAGTAATAAACATCTTTCGGCAACCAACAATGGGCCTTACCATCATCACCATCGCGACGATCCTCAACATCATCACCATCAAAGTGATGTTCTTGCGGCCTTTCAGCTATTGCAAGACATGTCGCCTTATGTCAAGTTTGGGCATTTCACTGCCAATCAGGCTATTTTAGAAGCCGTAGCTGATGATAGAAGGATTCATATTGTGGACTACGATATCATGGAAGGGATCCAATGGGCTTCTTTGATGCAAGCTTTAGTTTCCAGGAAGGATGGCCCACCAACCCCACATCTTAGGATCACAGCTTTGTCAAGGGGTGGTAGTGGTAGGAGGTCTATTGGGACTGTCCAAGAAACGGGACGTCGTTTAGTGGCCTTTGCTGCATCAATTGGTCAACCCTTTTCTTTCCATCAGTGTAGGTTGGACTCTGATGAGACATTCAGACCGTCCGCTTTGAAGCTGGTTCGAGGGGAGGCATTGGTTATGAATTGTATGTTGCAGCTCCCTCATTTTAGTTACCGGGCACCCGATTCGGTTGCTTCGTTTTTATCCGGAGCCAAGACATTGAACCCGAGGTTGATAGCCATGGTGGAGGAGGAGGTGGGCCCCATTGGAGATGGAGGGTTTGTGAGCCGGTTCATGGACTCATTGCACCACTACTCTGCCTTTTATGATTCTCTGGAGGCGGGTTTCCCGATGCAGGGTCGGGCTCGCGCTCTAGTTGAGAGAGTGTTTTTGGGGCCCCGAATTGCTGGATCATTGGCTCGGATCTATTCGGCGCGTGGAGAAGAGGGTAGCTCGTGGGGAGAAAGGTTGGCTGCGGTGGGGTTTCAGCCAATCAAAATAAGCTTTGCAAATCATTGCCAGGCGAAGCTTTTACTGGGGCTTTTCAATGATGGGTACAGGGTGGAGGAATTGGCTAGCAACAGGCTTGTCCTAGGTTGGAAATCTAGACGTTTACTATCCGCCTCTATTTGGACCTCTCCTTCTGACCCTGATTTGTAAATCGGTTGCTCCTCCCCCTTCACGGCTCTCCCCCCAACCTCCAAGCTGTCATTTTTTGAACCTTCTCAGCCAAAATGAACGAGAATGTGCAGCGATGTGTACTGAGCATCAATTTGTTGACTTGGGGTTTAGGTTTTTTAGTTTAAGCGGCTTGTAAGATAAAAATAAGAATAGCGACTTTATGTTTGAGAATTTTAAGAATTCTGTCAAAAAAAAATAAGAACTCAAAAATAAAAATCAATCGGTTTCGCTGTTGTCAAGTTCCGCGTTGATTTTGATTTAGAGTCTGTTTATTTCTTATTATAATAATAATTATTTTTAAAATATTTTTTATTTATAAATATATTTAAATAATGCTTTATAATTGTTAATTAATCCCCTTCAGTTAAAGAAATAAGAGAACAAAATACGGTTTCCAAGCTAACATAGAGTATATTTGATATTTTTTAATATCAGTATATTAAAATTATCTGAAAAAACTATAAAATATTAATTTAAAATAAAAAATAAAATAATTTTAATTTTTCTAATTTTTTTAAATTCAAAAACAATCGGATAGATAAGCATTATTAATTTGTAATGCCACGAAGGGGTACAGTGTTCTCCCCCGGAACAAAATGTAAAGGAGAGAGGGTTTGTTGGTGAACGGCGTGTCCCCCTCCTCCCCTGTGTAATCCTGCCTTAATCAAGGGCGGATCACAATGCACACTGAAGCCCCACCGTTGTTTTTCATCGAAATAAAGGCAATATTAGTCTTTTACCGATCAGCCTAGTGGCATGCTTACTCCTTGTCTTTCGGACGAAGATTCTTAAGCAATTTGGGGGACGTCATGCAAGAAAGATCCGACGATTTTCTATTATCAGCAATTAGGGCATCCCCCCTTGCTTCACATAATACAAAACCTCAACAGCGATGTTTTACCTCGTATATTCCTCGGTTATGCGATTATACTGCCAGCTCCCTGCCCTGTATCATCTTCCGCTGCGGATCACCTTTTCCGTTCAAACTACATATATAAAAGACGAGCAACAATTTGATATACAGTGACATTATTCAGTCAAGTATTAAACTATCGGTGTACACGTCATCACAAGAAGGAAGCCTAGGCAGCTCGACTTCTACACAGTAATTAATCAGCAATATATTAATGTTCAGCTCACATGACAAGATTCTTCCTCCGAGCCATTGTATTAATTTCAATTATGTGATTGCGCTTTTATATCAGGTATTTTACCTCTAAATACTTCCCCACTGGAATAATACCGCCTCTTCCTCTTACTGAACATTCCAAAACTCCCACATATTTCACTATAGCTCCACATATCAATTTTCTTTCTTTTTCCGTCCTCAATTTTTTGTTTTTTGCAACCATCATTCATTTTTTGTTACGTTTCAACTCTTGACATAAAATATTGGTTTAGTTGTTTTTCAATTAAAAAATTTATTATTCTTGATGTTAATATGTTTCATTAAAAAAAATAATTTTTATTAAAGTGATTTTTTTTGCTCTATTCTTGCCTCGAAGAGTATATTTCGACATAAGAAGCTTTTTATCAATTCATTTTGAACTTCATTTTCCCAATTTTTTTGAGTTTGATTTAGGATTATTAAATGGTTTAGAAAAAGTTTCATGTTGTTGTTTAATTGTCTCCGAGTCAGGAATTAAATTTTATATCCAAAAATTATCTCTCCCAGTTTTCTGGTCAGATTGAGACATGTCAACTAGTTTTTTTTTTTTGGGTGCAAAAGCAAATGTTTTTCTTTAAAATTAAGTTGGGAACCAATTGTTTGTGTGTCTGAGTTGTTAATGAGTTGGATTTAAAATTTGTTGACCTTCCTCTAAAGGTTCGAATCAAGCTATCAACGTTTGCACTTTTAGGTTTTTTACTTGTTTATTCCTTCTTTTTAGCTATGATATGACATGAAATGTCTGTCCAATCCACTACAATATAAAACACGTACCTAATTAATCACACAGAGCATCACTTCGTAGACAAGACCCAAAATTCATTATTCGAATTAAATAACCCTCATAATAATAATAATAATAATAATAATAATAATAATAATACAGAGATAACTCTATAACGAGTGATAACAAATGTTTTAAATAATTAAATAGAGAAAGACTAGATTATTTTCCATCCCTTTTTTTTTTTCATACAAGTGATATCTTTTAAGCACCATTAATGCGAGTTCAAGGACAGTACTCATAATTTATACATTAATTGTTCGTGTTTGAGAAACTAAAACATGAATTATAAAAATATCTTTTTCATATTATAGATTGTGATTTTTTGCAAGACTTTTTTTTATTAGGTTTTGCTTAATTTTTTTTAGTTTTTATTTAATATTAATTAATTTTGAATTAATTCTTATATTTTATTTTAAATTATTTTTTATAAAATTATTTCAATATCAAATAAGTATTATCAGATTAATAAGTTAATATAATTGATCTAAATTGATTTAATACATTATTATTTTATATATTTATACACTTTATTAGTAGATTAATATAATTCATCTAAATTGATTTAATATATTATAATTTTGCCTATCTATATGTTTTTTTTAATCTAGATTTTTTTGTTATTTGATTTTTTAATAAAAAAATATTTTAATTTAATTGGAGTGCCAGACAGTACCTGGCTTGCCTTTCTTCTGATACCGTCTTGTTGCCTATACAAGGCAAAAGAGTGGCATAATCAGGCTCAATTTCACTGAAATAAACTCTCTATTTTTTCCCTGTAAGGGACTCAAAATATCACCCGCTAATCTGAAACGATGCCGGCCTTTTTATGAAAGCCCAAGCCATTCTTAGGTGGGCTAGACCCAGATTCTTTGGGCTTTAGTCCACGCTATCTAGTAGAATCTTCCGGGCTCGAGACAATTTTAGATTCACTCAGATTTTTTGTTCTTCCACGAAGTTGTTTATTGAAGTACTATTTTCAAAAAAAATATGTTTGTCCGCTTAAAATTGAGTGATGATAGGCAGAACCAAAAAAACGCTCAATTATATTTATAAGTAATATAATGTGGATGGATAAAAATGTTTTTGTTTTATGTAGAAATCTTTTGGAAAAATAAATATTTTACTTAATTATTTTTCTTTTTTCTTTTTAGTTTAATTTTTTTATATTTTTTTTCTATTCAGTATTATTTTAATTTTTTCTTTTGAATGAAATAGTTTTTCTATTTTTATTTATCTATTCAATATTATTAAGACTCTTACTGTGCAAATGGATGTAATAATCTTTTGATAAATTTTTTACTTGTAAGAAACCTCATGATTGTTGTATATGGGCTTTTTCTGCAAAACAAGTCCTCGTTTGGAATAAGAAACCTTCTTATACTCAAATTGAAAAAATATGGGAAGAATGTAGTATGTGAATCAAATTGAAAAAAATATAGGAAGAGGTGAAGAGAGATTATATGTATAGATTGTATATGAAATCTAATACCTGAAACATAGAACTTGTACGGTCCTAGTTTTCCATAAATTATTTTATGGAGAAGAAAGATATTTTTTTAAAAAAATTAAGTTATGAGATGTTGTGTTATGTTTGTTACTAGTTGTTAAATTTATATATTAGTGGTAATATTTTTTAAATTTTTTTTATTGAATGATTATTGTGTTATATGTTTTATTGATAAAAAAAATAGTATGTGATATTGTGAAAAAAATAATATTGGTGGAGAAAAGCAATCTTCATGATATGTGATTAAAAAAATATGCTTACCTGAAAAGTTTGTCTATGACTCTAGAAATTAAACAAAATGGATAGAGATGTGTGCATGACATGGCTCAATAATGAAGTAAAGAAAGAAAGGGAGGGGAGGTGAGTTGTTTTTCATGGTATATATAGTTTTTTGCCATGCAAACTAGCTATTGTCGAGTCATTTAGATTAAATTAAAATAATTATATTTAAAAAAAATATTCTATACACCATCAGCTCCCAAATCTTTTAATTTTATAAGGAAATTTCAAATACTTATGTACTTAAAAGAATATTTTCACTAAAAGTACATAAATATGAAGACATGTGTGAGCAAGAGATTTTCATAATTATTATTTTAAAATGTGAAAATCTTTTATGGAGACATGGATGGAGTTTTTCCTAGGTAACTTGGAGATGTTCATGAAGGCTTTATTAGAGTTGTAATAATTCAATTCTAGTTCCTAAAAAATTTCTTTTATTTTATTATTTTTTAATTTTTATTAAAAAAAGAACAAAAACATTAAAAAAAATTAAAAATTAAAAATACTTTTTCTCAGTTTAATCACCATATTACCATTAAAACTTGGTCCATCATGTCAACACAAGTCAAACCATGTCATCAAGGTAAAAATGAGTTTTAAGCCATTTTAGATCAAAATCATTATTTTCAGTGAAAATCATCATTTTCAATCAAGAATGAATTTTAGGTTGTTTTGGGGTCAATATGAATCAAACAATATCGACAACGGTAAAAATATAAATTTCAAGTTGTTTCGAGTGAAAAGCGAGTCCTCCAAATCAAGACGGGTCAATTCAGGTTAACTAGGATAAAAAATGAGTTTTAGTCTATTTTGGGTCAAAACCATCATTTAAGTCAAAATTGAGTCCATCGAGTTGATGTTAATCGAAAAATAATTTTTAGAGTTTTAAGTTAATTTTTAGTAGTTGAAATGAATTTTTTTCTAATATTAATTTGAGTTTTTTATTTTACCCCTAGATTTATATTTTTTATTATATATATAGTAAAAAAATTTAATAATGCAAAACTTCATTTTTCAATGGAATGGTTGATACAAGTGAAAATTTTCTTTAAGATGCTCAGTGTTTCTTGTTATGTCTCTACTCACTTGACATAAATATTATGTTTCCTATACACACTAGCTATAAATTGTGGTGTAAAGATTAGGAAAAAAAACCAGAGAGAAATGTAATATAAATATTAAGAAGGGCAAGATAATATTCATTTTGTTTTTAGTTTTTCTTCACCCTAGTAATTTATTGATTAAAAAAATTAAAAAATACAAAAAATATGTCAATTGATAAATGTAATAGTAATTAGAGTTGAACTTTTGATTAGATCTCATCTAATAGGGTTTACCATATTAAATTAAAAACCAAATCCTTCTCATCCCTTAAAAAATTTGTACTTTGATCTTTTATTGCCACATTATATGGGCACCAAGTATCTAGTGCACTTTATCACAACAAAGCAAATATTTATTAATCATGACTGTTGATCAAGTTTCAGATCAAGCTAACCATAATCATGGGATCAATCTAGAACTAATCAAGTAACCCATAAGCTCTAGAGACACTAGATTACCATGCTCACGTCCATACCGTATATTTTTTAGAAACTCTCTCTTCTTTATCAACAATTCTCCTTCATTAAATCTCCTAACTCTAGCTACATCTCATAGAGAAACCACCAAATAAAGACTCCTCTATTCATCGTGAGCAAACACTAGATGGTGTTAATCGTCGCTGATGTCGTATCTTGCTGAGAAAAGGCCGTTACATCTTTGACCAACCAAAGCTTCAAGCCATTGATTATCTCTCTTTGACCATCAACGAGATCTACTAGATTTTCCCCTTGTTTTCCTAAATTATCACTAGAAAATTTCAACTTTCTTCAATAGTGTTTGTGTGATTAGTACTTAAAAGTGTATTTTTATCAAGGTTTTATATCATCATTTTGCACTTGAAGTATCAATAACTTATTAAATAAAGCATGTTTTATAATAACATATCTAATAATATAAGATGTCTTTACTTTATCGTAAATATTTATTTTAAATGCATGCCTATCACATAAATGAAAGCATTGATTGATGAATTTAATAACTAAAATTGAAAGGATAAAGAGATGGCTGAACTTAGAAAAGAGATGTTGTTGTAGTTCAAATTGAAACACTATTCGATAATTGGGTTATATCTAGAGTTGTAGATCTCAAATTTAGTTCTACTTTATATTGATGGAAAGGTAAGAAATAGGCCTACAACTTTCATATGGAGCCCAAGATTTAAAAAGGTCATCTTCAAGTCCAAATTTTAACAACAACAAAAAAGTCTAAATATGTCCTACAGCCCACACACTGTTCAGTGTTTAACCCATATCTAGAGTTCTAGAAGTCCAAATGACCTTATTTTTTTTTTCTAGAAAGTTGAGATAATTTCCTACAACTTTCATGCTTTTAAGTGGTTGCAGTTCTGACGTTATCAATGATGTTTTGGGTAGATAAAAGAAAATAAAGATTGTCATCAAGTCAAGAGTTGGTCACCCACTCATCAATTAGTCATCAAATCAATAGTTTCTAATTTTAGCCTATAAAAGAAGGAATTTACCATCTATTTAGGCATCTTAGGTTCTAGGTCAAGATTATGCTCTTGCTTTCTCTCTTTGTATTTTCTATATTGCTTATATTTTGCTTTTATTATATCAAGTTTTTGCCTTTCATTTTCTTTTCTTTACTTAGTTAACTTTTATCTTATTTATGTTCTTATTTTGTTAACTAAGTAAAGGAAAGGAAATGAAAGGCATAAACTTGATATTAATGAAAGCAAAGCATAAACACTACAAAAAATACAAAGAGAGAAAAGAAGAGCATGATCTTGATCTGGACACCAAGATGCCTAAATGCATGGCAAATGCCTCCTTTTATAGGCCAAAATTGGAAACTATTGATTTGATAACTAATTGATGAGTGGATGACCAACTCTTGACTTGGTGACAATCCTTATCTTCTCTTGTCTGCCCAAAACATCATTGATAACGTCAAAATTGGAGCCACTCGAAAACATGAAAGTTGTAGGCAATTGTCTCATCTTTCTTGTGTAAACAATTCAGCTCATTTGGACTTCTAAATCTCCAGATATGGCCAAAATACTAAACAATGCTCCGGGCTGGAAGACAGCTTCGGGCTTCTTTATTGTTGCAATAATTTGGACTTGAAAATGACCTTTTTAGATCTTGGGTTCCATATGAAAGTTGTAGGCCTATGTTTTATCTTTCCATCCATATAAAGTAGACCTAAATTTGAGATCTATAGCTCTAGATATGACCCAATTACCGAACAGTGTTCCGGTTTATATTGCACCGACATCTCTTTTCTAATTTTGGTCATCTCTTTGCCCTTGCAATTTAAGTTATTAAAGTCATCAATCAATTCTTTCATTTATGTGATAGGCCTGAATTTAAAATGAACATTTATCATAAATTAAAGGTATCTTATATTATTAGATATATTATTATAAAACATGCTTTAGTTAAGGAGTTATTGATACCTCAAGTGCAAAATAATGATATAAAACCATGATAAAAATACACTTTTAAGTACTAATCGCACCCCCCAACCAGCTTATTACTAGTCTCTAGTAATCAAAGCGTTAAAATAGAAAAATAATTTGCAAATTCTACAAAGCAAAGTATTCATCATTTAACTTCCATTAATCTATCTAGATAAACAAACTCTCATTAAATTTATATATCTGCTCAATACCTCTCAACAAGATATTAATAAACCTTTCTTTTGTGCTCAATGTATCAACACATAATTATGAGGCTTTTCTTGAAAAAAAACAAAATTTTTGTTCTAATGTTTAAGGTTAACTTCCTTGAGTTGGGATTATTATTTTTATCTTTTTTTTTTTAAATATATATACATATAATTTAAAAACATCATGCATCTTTAACCCATGTAACGAGCTTTCAGCTAATGACTCCCAGACCAGTTGGTCTTAGGGTATTAGGTGTTAAGATACCCCTACGAGCTTAGTAACTCGGGTCGCAGATACTGATATGTAGATAGTGCAATGTTTGATTCCCTTAACCTTTTCTCCTCAACCCATATAATAAATGTTAGGCCAATAGGTCCCAAGTTAGTTGACTTTAGGGTATTAGGTGTTAAAACACCCTTCGAGCTTACTTTCTTAGGTTAGGGAGGCTACGAAACCAAACTTATTTATATTTTTATTATTATCATTTTTTTTCTATTTTTTCTATTTTTTTTCTTTTTTTTAATTATATACAATCCCTTTCCCTTAGTTGTTACCTTTAACAAAAGAACATAAATAATGTAATAATCCAATATGCAACCCATAATTATATGTTAAAATGTGTGTGTGTGTGTGTGTGTAAATTAAGGTTTAAGAATACATGTTAAATAAGTATATGAGTAGAATTAAGTGATAACAATGTGAGAGTTTGTAAACCTGAATATTTTAAGAAGTATTATAATAGACCTTGTTAAGAATGGTTACTAAGATACGTCTCAAGAGTCACTTTAAGAAAAGAGCTCCTTTACTCTGCCGTCCTAGTAACAACAATTATGCACATGCTTTATGAAATGAAAAATAATTTTTTTTTATCAACTACTACCCTCCTCCCCAACCAAAACGAGACATTGTCCTCAATGTTCTAAGGTAGAAAGATAGAGTATAGAAGACATCACCTGAAATAACGAACATTGACAAACCTGAAACACACTAAAACAAATATAAGAAACAACAAAACATAATAATAAAACCAAAAGACACAGATTCATAAATAAAGGCTCAAATTGCAGTTGTGATTGTGGCTCACATTTTCCCTTGGTTTTACGTCCAAGAAAGGCTTAAACACCCTTTATAGGTCGAGGATAGACTTCCCATCCAATTTTCTTAAAAACTGGCAAACAGGGTCTTTTTTAGTCAGATTCCCAACATTAAGTCGATCATGTTCTTTATGAAATAGTGGCCATAAATCATGAATTGCATGATGCACATCTCCACTAGGATGCGTCTCAAGAGTCAATAAAAGATTATCTAAAGACCCTTTACGCAGGCCATCCTTAATGAATTGTATTTTATCTTCACGGTTTATAGATACCATTCCTAAAGAACAACATTGTGCATTACAAGTCCATCTAGCACATCGATGACAGACTTTCAGTCGTTTTGCGTGACGTTTCTTTGCAAAAGTGCTTTTACATGTTCCTAACATGTGTGAAATAAAGGAGTTAGAGGACTCACCTGATAATCGAACCTTTACTTCAATCAACCAGTGAATATCTTCAAGAATTCCATGATTCATTAATAATCTCAATCTTTCACATCTAGCACGGTAAATTTTTGTAATCGCATTTTGAGGCAAAGTGGGAAAATACTTTTTCAATTTTTCAAGATTAGTGTCCATTTTTGCAGTTGTCTTTTTTTACAAGAAATAACTTTCACAAGTTTTAGAATGACAAAGTTTAATGACACTACTTACCTCATTGTCAGGAATGAATCTTTGAAATATTTGATGAGGATAATATTTGAATAAGTTAGGGTTATCATAATAAAAATTCTTCACTTCGTTCAAAAACTTTTCTTTGTCTTGAGTACTCCAATGGCAAATCTTCTAAAGTAAGAAAATTGATATTTTTATCATACCAAGGCATTGCACTAAGAGAAAGTAAGGATTCGTTAAGAAAGTAATCATCGATTGGTGTGATGTTAGATGTCGAATCTGTTGTCACTATTGACAAAAGATTCGTATCAACATTTTCAGTGTGTTTTTCATCCGTGATTTCTTCCTCAGAATAAATCATTTGCAAATCTTCAGATTCATCCAATTTATTTTTACTTAAAGTAGATTCAAGTTGATCATAAACTAATTCGTCAATATGATCTACTTCTTGTAAATCATTATAATCTCCGAGTTGCTTGCAAATATTAAAAATATTCATCTCCAATGTCATGTTTCCAAATGATAGCTTCATCAGTCTATTCCTACAATTAATCAATGCATTAGAAGTTGTAAGAAATGGACGTCCTAAAATAACAAGAAATGAATTGCATACTTCAACAGGTTGTGTGTCCAAGATAATAAAATCCACAGGATAAATGAATTTATCGACTTGTACTAACACATCTTCAAATTATTCCTCTAGACACTTTTACAGATCTATCGACAAGTAAAAGAGATATAGAAGTTGGTTTTAACTCACCTAGATTGAGACTCTAAAAAACTGAATATGAAAGTAAATTCACACTAGCACCAAGATTAAATAAGGCTCTTTTAATTTTATACTATCCAATAAAGCAAGAAATTTTAGAACAACCAGGATCTTTATATTTCAAAGCATTATTGTTCTGAAGAATAACACTTACTTGTTCGGTTAGAAATGTTTTCTTTTTCACATTCAGTTTTCTCTTCACAGTGTATAGATCTATAAAAAATTTAGCATAGGAAGGAACTTGTTTAATAGCATCCAACAAAGGTATATTGATCCTTACTTGTTTGAAAATTTCAAAAATTTCAGAGTTATGATTGACTTTCCTTTGTTTGGTCATGACTTGAGGAAATGGAAGTGCTGGTGGAGAATCAGTCTTTTCTTTGTAATTTTCAGATTCAACCCCTTCCTTACCCTCAGAGATTGACTCATCATCTTTCTCATAAGGTTCAAGAGAAGGTTTTTCAATAACCTTACCACTGCGCAGAGTAGTGATTGATTTGACTTGATCCATGTGTTGGCTTCTGGAACTACTTGCATTTGCATTGTATTGCCCCTTGAGATTTTGTTGTGGTTAAGATGGAAACTTACCTTTCTCTTGGAAACTAAGAGCAGATGTTAATTTTGCAAGAGTATCTTTAAAATCTGTCATGTTTTGAGCAAGTTGAGTATTGATTGTCTCTTGCTTTTCAATGAATGCATGCAATGTTTCCTCAAGATTTCTTTTAGAGGTGGAGCATAAGGAGGTACATATCCATGAGAATTTTAGAAATTATGGTGTGCTTGAAATGGTGGTGGTGAATTTGTACATTATTATTATCACTCTTCCAACTAAAATTAGGGTGATTTCTCCAACCAGGGTTGTATGTTTGGGAGTATGAGTTGTGGTTGGGCCTTTGGAAAGTGTTTAAAGCATGGGCTTGTTCATAGAGACATTCCTTAAAAGAAGACAAGGTTGGACAATCGTTGGTTGAGTGTTCATTTGTTTCACATATTTGACATATAATGTTTTCGACAGATTTTAATTGACCACTCTTTTTCAATTCTAGTGCCTCGACTTTTCTAGCTAAAGATGCAAACTTGGCTTGAAAGTCATGATCTTTCCTAAGGTTGTACATACCTCCACTAGATGTATGAGGTTCAGTTTTACTCGGTGCCTTATAAGTACCCGCAGTGTCCTAATTTTGAGCATTTTCAGCTAATAAGTCTAAGTACTCCATTACTTCATCAGGGTTTTTATCTTCAAAAGTTTCATTACACATCAATTCAACCATTTGCCTATCTCTAGGTGTTAACCCTTCATAAAAATATGAAACCAATCTCCATGTTTCAAAACCATGATGAGGGCAAGTAGTAAGCAAGTCTCGATACCTATCCCAACATTGGTAAAATGTTTCTCCTGGTTTTTGAGTGAAATTGGTGATTTGTCTTTTGAAAGAGTTTGTTCTATGAGATGGGAAAAACTTCTTTAAAAAGTGTTGTTACATTTCATCCCAAATACGAATGAATCCTGGTCTTAAATTTTGTAGCCAGGTTTTAGCTTTATCTTTTAATGAAAAAGGAAAAAGCTTTAATCTAATGGTGTTCATGCTACAATTTAAATTATTATAGGTGTTGCAGACCTCCTCAAATTCCCTTAAATGCAAGTATGGATTTTCCAATTCTAAGCCATGAAAAGAAGGTAAAAGTTGAATAGTACCCGGCTTAAAATTAAAATGAGATGCATCGGGAGAAAAACCTATGCATAATGGTGCACTTGTTCTTGTGGGATTCATATGGTCTCTAAGTGTTCTGACATGGTTATTCTCATTATTCTCATTATGAAGTGATTGATTATCTTCTTTGACCATATTTTCTGAAAATGATGAGGATATCCTACAAAGTTTACCACTTGATGTACGTGACCACGCTCTCATGCACGTGTAGGAATAGAATGAAAGGAAGAAAAAAACAAAAAAAGAAGAAATAATAGAAAAGAAACAAAGTTATATACAAGAAAAGTGAAAAGAGAAAATAAAATAACTACTATAATTTATACAAGAACTTACCTCCCCAGCAATGGTGCCAAAAACTTGACACGACTAAAAGGTTGATGTCTTCTCCCAAGTGCAGGAGTATCGAAGTAATAAATAACCCGGCAAGACCAGGGTCGAACCATGGGGAGGTTAATTGTACAAATTATAAATAACAAAAATACAACAACAACAACAATAACAATAACAATAACAATAACAATAATAATAATAACAATAATAATAATAATAATACTAGTAGTAGTAGTAGTAGTAGTAGTAGTAGTAAAGAAAAAGAAGGAGAAAAAGAAGAAGAAGAAGATGAGAACTTTGAGAAGGAATATTAATGTAACGATTAAACAATGATAATAACAAATGTCAAGGTCATAGATTTCACTAATGGTATGTCAAACAAGTATAATATAAACTCTTATTATTCAATTGGAAACCACACACAAAGGAGGTTCCAATCAGATTATAGATTGTTAACATGATTACATTAGTCATCTTATTCGATTAATGCTGATACTTGTAAATTTCATCAAGCATTCATGATTATAACTTATGTTAACAACAAATCAAGTTCCTTTCATAGCTCAGGTATCGGTTATACCATACAATATGAACTATAAAAGTGCCAAGCATTTGTTGTAGCAAATGTTATACAACATAAATCAAGATTAGTCATTTAACAAGCAAAGTATTAAAGAGTGAACAAGATAACAAATATAAAACATGTTAGTATCAAACATTAAAGTCCATATTAAGTTTACATTATACTTATTCTCACACCATTAGTGTAACCTTTTCACCTTGACATAACTAACTTAGCTAGACATAATGAAAGAAAGCAAAATAGATAAACAAAATAAGAACATAAAAGTTAACTAAGTAAAGGAAAGGAAATGAAAGGCATAAACTTGATATTAATGAAAGGAAAGCATAAACATTACAAAAAATACAAAGAGAGAAAGGAAGAGCATGATCTTGATCTGAACACCAAGATGCCTAAATGCATGGCAAATGCCTCCTTTTATAGGCCAAAATTGGGAACTATTGATTTGATGACTAATTGATAAGTGGGTGGCCAACTTTTGACTTGGTGATAATCCTTATCTTCTCTTGTCTGCCCAAAACGTCATTGATAACGTCAAAATTAGAGCCAGTTGTAAACATGAAAGTTGTAGGGAATTGTCTCAGCTTTCTTGTGTAAAAACTTCAGCTCATTTGGACGTCTAGAACTCCAGATATGGCCAAAATACCGAATAGTGCTCGGGCTGGAAGACAGATTCGGGCTTCTTTGTTGTTGCTACAATTTGGACTTGATAATGGCCTTTTTAGATCTTGGGCTCCATATGAAAGTTGTAGGCCTATGTCTTACCTTTCCATCCATATAAATTGGACCTAAATCTGAGATCTATATCTCCAGATATGACCCAATTACCGAACAGTGTTCCGGTTTGGATTGCACCGACATCTCTTCTCTAAGTTTGACCATCTCTTTATCCTTGCAATTTAAGTTCTTCAAGTCATCAATCAATCCTTTCATTTATGTGATAGGCCTGCATTTAAAATGAACATTTACCACAAATTAAAGATATCTTATATTATTAGATAAATTATTATAAAACATGCTTTAGTTAAGGAGTTATTGATACTTCAAGTGCAAAATGATGATATAAAACCATGATAAAAATGCACTTTTAAGTACTAATCACACCCCTCAACCAGCTTATTACTAGTCCCTAGTAATCAAAGCGTTAAAACAATTTGCAAATTTCACAAAGCAAGGTATTCATCATTTAACTTCCATTAATCTATCCAGATAAACAAACTCTCATTAAATTTATATATCTGCTCAATACCTCTTAACAAGATATTAATAAACCTTTCTTTTGTGCTCAATATATCAACACATAATTATGGGGCTTTTCTTGGAAGAAAACAAAATTTTTGTTCTAATGTTTAAGGTTAACTTCCTTAGGTTGGGATTACTATTTTTATCTTCTTTTTTTTTTCTTTTTTTCTTTTTTTTTAAAATCTATATACATATAATTTAAAAACATCATGCATCTTTAACCCATGTAACGAGCTTTCAGCTAATGACTCCCAGACCAGTTGGTCTTAGGGCATTAGGTGTTAAGACACCCCAACGAGCTTAGTAACTCGGGTCGCAGATACTGATATGTAGATAGTGCAATGTTTGATTCCCTTAAGCTTTTCTCCTCAACCCATGTAACAAGCGTTGGACCAATAGCTCCCAAGTCAGTTGACTTTAGGGTATTAGGTGTTAAAACACCCCTTCGGGCTTAATTGCTTAGGTTAGGGAGGCTACGAAACCAAACTTATCTACATTTTTATTATCATCATTTTTTTCTTTTTTCTTTTCATGTTTTTTTTTTTAATTATATACAATCCCTTTCCCTTAGTTGTTACCTTTAACAAAAGAACATAAATAATGTAATAATCCAATATGCAACCCACAATCATATGTTAAAGTGTGTGTGTGTAAATTAAG
This sequence comes from Populus pruinosa, assembly GCA_026413675.1. Classification (NCBI taxonomy): domain Eukaryota; kingdom Viridiplantae; phylum Streptophyta; class Magnoliopsida; order Malpighiales; family Salicaceae; genus Populus; species Populus pruinosa. The sequence goes on from CM048596.1 coordinate 23,914,275, forward strand.
GTTTAAGAATACATGTTAAATAAGTATATGAGCAGAATTAAGTGGTAACAATACAAGAGTTTGTAAACCTGAATATTTCAGGAAGTATTATAATAGACCTTGTTAAGAATGATTACTAAGATGCGTCTCAAGAGTCACTTTAACAAAAGAACTCATTTACTCTGCCATCCTAGTAATAACAATTATGCACATGCTTTATGAAATGAAAAACAATTTTTTTTTTATCAACTACTACCCTCTCCCCCCAACCAAAACGAGACATTGTCCTCAATGTTCTAAGGTAGAAAGATAGAGTATAGAAGATATCACCTGAAATAACGAACACTGACAAAACCTGAAACACACTAAAACAAAAATAAGAAATAACAAGACACAATAATAAAACCAAAAGACACAAAAATTCACAAATGAAGGCTCAAATCCAATCTAAGCTTTTTACAGCTTCCCGTAGATGACCAATTTATGCGACTCATGGAAGGATCAATCACAGGAATGAAAGATTGTAGTTGGTCAATCAATTGTTCAGCAGTAGTAGCAGAGATTATGATTTGTCGTGCAGAAGATGTTAGAAATTCCTGTTCCACAGCATGATCAAGAAAAGACAACAACTTATCATAATAACCATTAACATTTAACAAACCTATGGGTTTATGGTGAATGTGCAATTGAGCCCAAGAGGAAATATGAAAGATCTCTTCCAATGTGCCTAGACCACCTGGTAAAGCAATGAAGGCATCAGCATGATTAAACATTGCATTCATTCGAGCCGACATTGTGGAGACCTGAAGTTCCTCTCCAATTGTTTTTCCAATGATGTCCCCTTGTGCCAAAACTTCAGGGACGACCCCCAAAACTTGACTACCTCCTAAAAATGCAGCTATTGACACACCTCTCATTAACCCAAGACTGCCTCCCCCATATACTAAATGAATCTTTCTCTCAGCTAGCACCTGACCAAGATGATTTGCTGATTCTAAAAACTCCTTTTCTTTCCCAGGACTAGATCCACCGAAAACACAAATATTTCTTATTTGATGACTTGAGGAACTTGCCATTTCTACACACTTCTGTATTTGTTGAATGTATAGGTTGAGTAGAAATGAAAGGAAGGAAAAGAGGGTTTTATAGATGAGAAATTAGAAAGGCAATCATAACACCTATATGTAGGCTAGTTGTAGTCTCACACTCTCTCTCTCTCTCTTTTTATTTATTTATTTATTTATTTACTTTTGAAAAAGCATATATATGTACAGGTAGTTGTGATTGTGGCTCACATCTTCCCTTGGTTTTACGTCCAAGAACGGCTTAAACGCCCTCTATGGGTCGGGGATAGGCTTCCCATCCAGTTTTCTTAAAAACTGGCAAACAGGGTCTTTTTAGTCAGATTCCCAAGACTAAGTCGATCATGTTCTTTATGAAATAGTGGCCATAAATCATGAATTGCACGATGCACATCTCCACTAGGATGCGTCTCAAGAGTCAATAGAAGATTATCTAAAGACTCCTTACTCAGGCCATCCTTAATGAATTGTATTTTATCTTCACGGTTTATAGATACCATTCCTAAAGAACGACATTGTGTATTACAAGTCCATCTAGCACATCGATGACAGACTTCTAGTCGTTTCGCACGACGCTTCTTTGCAAAAGTGCTTTTACCTGTTCCAGGCATGTGTGAAATGAAGTTAGAGGACTCACCTGATAATCGGACCTTTGCTTCAATCAACCAGCGAATATCTTCAGGAATTCCATGATTCATTAACAATCTCAATCTTGCACATCTAGCACGGTAAATTTTTGTAATCGCATTCTGAGGCAGAAAGGGAAAATACTTTTTCAATTTTTCAAGATTAGTGTCCATTTTCAAATGAGAATTGGAAGAGAGATTCAAAGAATTGCACAGATATATACACAGATATCAGTAATTGTGGGAAACTGAAAGAACCGACTTAAGTCAAGGAGTACCGTTATCCGCCATTTGACCGGGGTGAGAGAAACTTGCAAAAATCACTCAAAAAGAAACACAAAAACAATGTGAGAAAAAATAATCAACCTTTATCTACAAAATCATTCAAACCAGTTGATTCGTTTTCATTAAGAAAATTATCTAAGTGAGCTTTCAAACGATATCCATTTTCCTTAAAATCATTGTCATTCATTGAATTCTCAATATCACAGGCCCCATAAGGATTGGTCCATCTTAATCTTAGCTCTTTAGGGAATGCATAGAGTTGAGAATCATAAAACAAAACTTTTTGACCAGTGTCAATTTTTTGACAATTTTCACATGTTTTACAGAATGCATGTGTGTCCTTGAACATGGTGGGCCAATAAAATCCATTTTGAAAGATTTTTGCAATTGTCTTTTTTGACGAGAAATAACTTCCATATGCTTCAGAATGACAAAGTTTAATGACACTACTTACCTCATTGTCGGGAATGAATCTTTGAAATATTTGATCAGGACAATATTTGAATAAGGTAGGGTCATCACAATAAAAATTCTTCACTTCGTTCAAAAACTTTTCTTTGTCTTGGGTACTCCAATCAGCTGGCAAATCTCCTAAAAAAAGAAAATTGATATTTTTATTATACCAAGGCATTGGACTAAGAGAAAGCAAGGATTCGTTAGGAAAGTAATCATCGATTGGTGTGATGTCAGATGTCGAATCTGTTGTCACTGTTGACAAAAGATTCGCATCAACATTTTCGGTGCTTGTTTCATCCATGATTTCTTCCTCAGAATAAACCATTTGCAAATCTTCAGTTTCATCCAACTCATTTTTACTTAAAGTAGATTCAAGTTGATCATAAACTAATTCATCAATATGATCTACTTCTTGTAAATCATTATCATCTCCAGGTTGCTTGCAAATGTTGAAAATATTCATCTCCAATGTCATGTTTCCAAATGATAGCTTCATCAATCCATTCCTACAATTAATCAATGCGTTAGAGGTTGCAAGAAATGGACGTCCTAAAATAACAGGAAATGAATTACATGCTTCAACAGGTTCTGTGTCCAAGACAATAAAGTCCACAGGATAAATGAATTTATCGACTTGTACTAACACATCTTCAATTATTCCTCTAGGCACTTTTACAGATCTATCGGCAAGTAAAAGAGATATAGAAGTTGGTTTTAACTCACCTAGATTGAGACTTTGAAAAACTGAATATGGAAGTAAATTCACACTAGCTCCAAGATCAAGTAAGGCTTTTTCAATTTTATGGTCTCCAATAAAGCAAGAAATTGTAGGACAACCAGGGTCTTTATATTTCAAAGCATTATTGTTTTGAAGAATAGCACTTACTTGTTCGGCTAAAAAGGCTTTCTTTTTCACATTTAGTTTCCTCTTCACAGTGCATAGATCTTTCAAAAATTTAGCATAGGAAGGAACCTGTTTAATAGCATCTAGCAAAGGTATATTGATTCTTACCTGTTTGAAAATTTCAAAAATTTCTGAGTTGTGATTGACTTTCCTTTGTTTAGTCATGGCATGAGGAAATGGAAGTGGTGGCGGTGAATCAGTCGTTTCTTTGCAATTTTCAGATTCATCCCCTTCCTTACCCTTAGAGATTGATTCATCATCTTTCTCATAAGGTTCAAGAGAGGGTTTTTCAATAACCTTACCACTGCGCAGAGTAGTGACTGATTTGACTTGATCCTTGTGTTGGCTTCCGGAACTACTTGCATTTGCATTGTATTACCCTTTGGGATTTTGTTGTGTTTGAGATGGAAACTTACCTTTCTCTTGAAAACTGAGAGCAGATGTTAATTTAGCAAGAGTATCTTTAAAATCTATGTTTTGAGCAAGTTGAGTATTGATTGTCTTTTGCTTTTCAATGAATGCATGCAATGTTTCCTCAAGATTTCTTCTAGGAGGTGGAGCATAAGGAGGTACATATCCATGAGAATTTTGGAAATTATGGTGTGCTTGAAACTGTGGTTGTGAAGTTTGTGCATTGTCACTCTTCCAACTGAAGTTTTGGTGATTTCTCCAACCAGGATTGTATGTTTGGGAGTATGGGTTGTGGTTGCCCCTTTGGAAACTGTTTAAAGCATGGGCTTGTTCATGGAGACATTCCTTAAAAGAAGGCAAGGTTGGACAATTGTTGGTTAAGTGTTCATTTGTTTCACAGATTTGACACACAATGTTTTCAACAGATTTTAATTGACCACTCTTTTTCAATTCTAGTGCCTCGACTTTTCTAGCTAAAGATGCAAACTTGGCTTGAAGGTCATGATCTTCCCTAAGGTTGTACATACCTCCACTAGATGTATGAGGTTGAGTTTTACTCGGTGCCTCATAAGTACCCGCGGTGTCCCAATTTTGAGCATTTTCAACTAACAAGTCTAAGTACTCCATTGCTTCATCAGGGTCTTTATCTTTAAAAGTTCCATTGCACATCAATTCAACCATTTGCCTATCTTTAGGTGTTAACCCTTCATACAAATGTGAAACCAATCTCCATGTTTCAAAACCATGATGAGGGCAAGTACTAAGTAAGTCTCGATACCTATCCCAACATTGGTAAAATGTTTCTCCTGGTTTTTGAGTGAAAGTGGTGATTTGTCTCTTGAAAGAGTTTGTTCTATGAGATGGGAAAAACTTCTTTAAAAATTGTTGTTGCATTTCATCCCAAGCACGAATGGATCCTGGTCTTAAATTTTGTAGCCATGTTTTAGCTTTATCTTTTAATGAAAAAGGAAAAAGCTTTAATCTGATGGTGTTCATGCTACAATTTAAGTTATTATATGTATTGCACGCCTCCTCAAATTCCCTTAAATGCAAGTATGGATTTTCCAATTCTAAACCATGAAAAGAAGGTAAAAGTTGAATAATACCTGGTTTAAAATTAAAATGAGATGCATCGGGAGCAAAAACTATGCATGGTGGTGCACTTGTTCTTGTGGGATTCATGTGGTCTCTATGTGTTCTAGCACGGTTATTCTCATTATTCTCATTATGAAGTGATTGATTATCTTCTTCGGCCATATTTTCTGAAAATGATGAGGATACCCTACAAAGTCTACCACTTGATGTACGTGACCACACTCTCATGCACGTGTAAAAAAAAAAAAAAGCAAAAGAAGGAGGAAGAAAACAAAATAAAAAGAAACAAAAGAAAAGAAACAAAGTTATATACAAGAAAAGTGAAAAGAGAAAATAAAATAAATACTATAATTTATACAAGAACTTACCTCCCCGGCAACGGCGCCAAAAACTTGACACGACTAAAAGGTTGATGTCTTCTCCCAAGTGCAGGAGTGTCGAAGTAATAAATAACCCGGCAAGACCGGGGTCGAACCACAGGGAGGTTAATTGTACAAATTATAGACAACAATTATAAGCAATAATAATAGCAATAATAACAACAACAACAAGAACTATAATAGTAGTAGTAGTAGTAGTAGTAGTAGTAGTAGTAGGAGTAGTAATAGTAGTAGTAGTAGTAATAATAATAATAATAATAATGAAAGAGAAGAAGAAGAAGATGATGAGAACTTGGAGATGGAAAATTAATGTAAGGATTAAACAATAATAATAACAAATGTCAAGGTTAGAGGTTCCACTAATGGTATATCAAACAAGTATAGTATAAACTCTTATTATTGAATTGGAAACCACACACAAAGGAGGTTCCAATCAGATTATATATTGTTAACATGATTACATTAGTCATCTTATTCAATTAATGCTAATACTTGTAAATCTCGTCAAGCATTCATGATTATAACTTATGTTAACAACAAATCAAGTTCCTTTCATAGCTCAGGTGTCGGTTATACCATACATTATGGGCTATGAAACTGCCAAGCATTTGTTGTACCAAGTGTTATACAACATAAATCAAGATTAGTCATTTAACAAGCAAAGTATTAAAGAGTGAACAAGATAACAAATATAAAACATGTTAGTATCAAACATTAAAGTCCATATTAAGTTTACATTATACTTATTCTCACACCATTAGTGTAACCTTTTCACCTTGACATAACTAACTTAGCTAGACATAATGAAAGAAAGCAAAATAGATAAACAAAATAAGAACATAAAAGTTAACTAAGTAAAGGAAAGGAAATGAAAGGCATAAACTTGATATTAATGAAAGGAAAGCATAAACATTACAAAAAATACAAAGAGAGAAAGGAAGAGCATGATCTTGATCTGAACACCAAGATGCCTAAATGCATGGCAAATGCCTCCTTTTATAGGCCAAAATTGGGAACTATTGATTTGATGACTAATTGATAAGTGGGTGGCCAACTTTTGACTTGGTGACAATCCTTATCTTCTCTTGTCTGCCCAAAACGTCATTGATAACGTCAAAATTGGAGCCAGTTGTAAACATGAAAGTTGTAGGGAATTGTCTCAGCTTTCTTGTGTAAAAAATTCAGCTCATTTGGACTTCTAGAACTCCAGATATAGCCAAAATACCGAATAGTGCTCGGGCTGGAAGACAGATTCGGGCTTCTTTGTTGTTGCTACAATTTGGACTTGATAATGGCCTTTTTAGATCTTGGGCTCTATATGAAAGTTGTAGGCCTATGTCTTACCTTTCCATCCATATAAATTGGACCTAAATCTGAGATCTATAGCTCCAGATATGACCCAATTACCGAACAGTGTTCCGGTTTGGATTGCACCGACATCTCTTCTCTAAGTTTGACCATCTCTTTATCCTTGCAATTTAAGTTCTTCAAGTCATCAATCAATCCTTTCATTTATGTGATAGACCTGCATTTAAAATGAACATTTACCACAAATTAAAGGTATCTTATATTATTAGATAAATTATTATAAAACATGCTTTAGTTAAGGAGTTATTGATACTTCAAGTGCAAAATGATGATATAAAACCATGATAAAAATGCACTTTTAAGTACTAATCAGTTCTTAAAGTCATCAATCAATTCTTTCATTTATGTGATAGGCCTACATTTAAAATGAACATTTACCATAAATTAAAGGTATCTTATATTATTAGATATATTATTATAAAACATGCTTTAGTTAAGGAGTTATTGATACTTCAAGTGCAAAATAATGATATAAAACCATGATAAAAATACACTTTTAAATACTAATCAGGTACCATACAAGAGTAGATCTATAAAGTGTTGTTGGAAGAACTTTATACATAATATCATTGTCTTGTACCACAAACTCTAAAATGCTTCTCATATTTTTATGTGCTTGTTGAGGTATGCAAGTCTATCATAATTTTCTAGGCTAACCTTTGTAAAGATGCATTTCTTGAGTAGATAAGAATGTAATATTTTATAATAAAATAGAGATTCTTGTACTTGATAAGGATTGTACTTATTTTAAAAACTTATAGAGTTGTTGATCTAATCTCACATCTAGGTCTTTTTGTAGAAAGAATGCATGAGTTAAATTCATTTAGAGATCAGTAAAGATAGTTAGATCCTTGTTTAAAGCATCTTGTGTAAGAACATTTTTCATGGTTAGTATAACTTTTTCTAAGTGTGGGAGTGTGGGTATCTTCATGTCTATTTGCTTGCATGTTATTTTTCCTTATCTCATTAGGTAATTAAAATTCTATTTGTGCATTTAGTGATGTATGCATAAGAACTTGTTATGTGAAAGAAAGAGTGCAAAGATGCATTTATATAGTTGTGAAAAAATCATTAAACATCTACACTTAATAAGAGAGATGTTTAAGACATAGTGGAACTAATGTACTAGTTGTGAGGACATCAATTATTCTCCCTTATCTTAGAGTTTTGTTAGCTATAAAAAGTAATTTTTATGAGGAGTGAAAAAGAATGAACTAGATTTTATTCAATTTTCCATAAATGGCATCATTGGTAAAGTTGAGAGAAATTTTAAATTTAAATTAGGCTTTCCATGATTGTATCCCAAGTTAGTGGATGGCTAGACTTAGGTACCATCTATGAGTTTTTCCTATAAAAAAAGTCTCATGTCAAAGCATGAGACCTTATGATGGTTAAATTAGTAAATGTGGAAGAAGTGTAGTGAATGAAGAAAAAACATATATACAAAAAGATTATATGTGTAGCCTGTGTATAGAGTCTAAGACTTAAAACCTATAACTTATATTACCAAAACATATTTTTCTTACATAGTGAACTTGGAATTACATTATGGAGAAGAAGAAAAAAGTTTTCTAAAAAATTGAATGATTAGGTGTTGTGTCATGTTTTCCATTTGCAAATATCTTAGCGATAAAAATTTTCTTCAAAGTTTTTATTGGTTGGTTGTTATGCCATGTACATTATTGGTGTAGATGTTAGTAGATGATAATGCCATAAAATAGCATTAATGTAGAAAAATTAGGCTTGATTTATATAAAAAATATTGGGTGCATAAGAGAACATGCGCGCTTGAAAAATCTATGTGCATGCCTTTTAAGAACTTGATATGACTTGGTAATAAGGAAAAGGAAACAAGAGATAGAGAGGAAAAAGAAGGAAAGAGGGAGAATTTAACTTTTAATCTTTATAAAAAAAAAACTAAGGTTAACTTAGTTTGAAGGTGAATTATTTGGCTACATCTTAAAATGCATGACAGGTGAATTTTTTTGCATGGAAGATGTAATTTCTATTTATGTAACATTGGTCATGCAAAACCTTGATTGATATTGTGGTAGTTGTTATTTTTCAAAGTGTTTTTTACTTGGAAATACATTAAAATAATATTTTTTATTTTTAAAAATTTATTTTTAAAATCAGCATATCAAAATAATCTAAAAACACAAAAAATTAATTTGAAATAAAAAAATATTTTTAAAACACAAAAACAATTATGCTCACAAACAGGTGATTGTCTAAATGTTGGGCATCATGTCTTCCAACTATTTGGGGAATGTCTAAGAAGTTGTATTTTTATATATAAAAAAATCATTTATCATCACAAATGCATATAAAATTCTATAATATTTCAAACTAGATATTACAATGTCAACAATAATATCTTGGATTCAATAAGCATATATTGGATTTGACAAGTTTCTTGACTAAAGATTACTTCTTGCCATTTCAAAGCAACAATAATGACATAGGTGAAGCCATCTTATAATTCAAATTAAATAAAAAAATCACATATGAAAGTTGGAGTAAAAAATTTTTTTTTTAAAGTCAAATTATATAGGATTGACTGTTTTGGTCTTGATAAGGTTTTTAGAATCTAGCTTATTAATTCACAATGTTAAATAATTCAAACAAAAAAAAAATAAAGAGAGAAGGCTAAAGTTTCATTAATATTATATAATGTAATAAAATACTAAAAAAAGATTTTAACTTATTCTAAATACAAAGAGACTATATATATGATAAAACATAGTAAACTAAAGAGAATATTTTACTCTTAATAAATAATAAAATAAAATAACCCTATATTTCTTAACATCTTCCCTCAAACTTACAATACGACAATTATAAGTATAGAGAGTTTGCTAAGTAGAAAATGAAAGCGGGAAATAGAATGTAACTTTGTTAAGAAATCTACAATCTATAAAGAAAAAAATAATAAAGTAATGATGTCATATTTGAGATGATGACAAGTAATATGACAATATTTGAGATGATGACAAGTAATATGACAATTGATCTCAATGTGCTTAGTTCATTCATAAAAAACCAAGTTGTAAAAGATATTAATAGAATTCTGGTTGCCACAATATAAGAAGTGAGATAAGAAAAAAAATCTTATATTTGCAAGTAACCAGTATAACAAAAAAATCTCTTTGATAGTTGATGTCATAACACGACACTCTGCTTCGATTGAAGATTGAGAAACAATAAATTATTTATTTTTCTTTCAAGAAATAAGATAATCACTTAAAAAAATATAGAAACCAGTAACAAATTTACTATGTGTGGGATCACTGTCATGATCAATATCAGAGTATGCACATAACTCTAAGAAAAAGGTGGATGGAAGTATAAGATTACAAAAGATTATGCTTTGAAGATATCGTAAAATATGAAGAACATCTACCCAATGAATAAAAGTAGAAGAAACATCAAACTGACCAATGACATGAACAATATATATATAATATCTAGATGAATAATAATGAGATATACCAAACTCTCAATAATAGTATAGTATAAAGTAGAATTTAGCAAGAGTAAACCATTATAAGAAAAATAACTTGCGTTAATTTCAATAGGAGTATTTATAGTTTTATTATCAATAATTTTAACTTGCTAAAAAATATCTATAATATATTTCTACTAAGAAAGAAGATAAGCTATGGGTGAGTAGGCTACCTCAATACATAAGAAGTATCGTAGAGAACCTAAATCCTTCATTCCAAACTATCTAACTAACTATGTCTTCAAAACTAAAATACAATCAATATCTTCACCAATAACAATCATTTCATCAACGTATAAAGATAAAATAATATGACTAGCATAAGTGCATTTAACAAAAATAACATAATCATGACTACTAGAAATAAAACCAAAGAAACAGATCATAATAGAGAATTTTTTAAACCAAGCACGAGATGTTTGTTTAATACCGTATAATGCTTTATTAAGCTTTCAAACATACCTATAATCATATGAAACATGACGAGGGGACACTATATAACTTCTTTTTAAAGATCTCCATTCAAGAAGGTATTTTTAACACTAAGTTGAGCGAAATACCACTTACAAACCAAAACTACTAAAATAAGAATATTAATAGTAGTTATTTTTGCAAAAGGAGAAAATGTCTTCTTATAATCCATACCATACTGTTAAGAGTATCTTTTTGCAACCAATCTAGTTTTGTATTGCTCAATAGATCTATTAAAATTAGTCTTAATCCTATACACCTAATGATAACTAACAACATTCTTATCAAGAAGTAGATAAACCAAATCCTAAGTATCTATGTTATACAAAGCAGAAAGTTTTTCATCCATAGTTTGTTGCCAAAGAGAATCAAGAATTGCCTCTATAGGAAGATGACTTAAGGAGATAATGAATAGAAGCTAAAAAGGAATTAAATGATGAAGAATAAGCAAAATCTGATAACTTTATAGACTTATGAATGCATATGAATTAATATAGAGGTAGATCTACAATCTCAGATAGAGTTGGAGAGACCATAGAAGAGAATGTAGCTTTAGGTATGCTGAAGAGTAAAGTGTTAGTTCTTGTAGAATGATTAGTACGAATTAGTCGAACATGAGGAAGGGTTTTTAAAGTATTAGGAACCTGAGATAATAAGATATTAGAATCTTTAGAAAAATAATCTATACAAATAAGATCAAATCTAGTTAAGCTATGAGGCATGGATGTAATAGAAAAGAAAGGTATATGCACAAGAAAAATAGCATGATGAGACACATCAAGTTTCTAAATAATTAAATAAAAAAATGATACCTTTTTTACCTTTACCATAACTAATAAATACACAATAACAAATCAAGAGAAAAACTTACTACATTCTACATGAGGATGAAGAACAAAATAAATACAATAAAAACTCTAAAGAAAGAATATTAAGGGCATACTCATATAGTTTTTTAAAAAGAGATAAACCTAAAATATAAGAAAATAAAATTATATTAATCAAATCTATCATAATAAGAACAACTTTGTCTTAAAATACACTAGGAACTGAAGCAAACAACAATAGAGAACAAATAGTTTTAATAATGTACTTATGTTTTTTTTCAGCAGCATAATTTTATTAAGGAGTATCTATACACGAGATTGGTGAATAGTTGCATCTTAGGTAAACAACTTATAAAATTTATTAGAGGTGTATTCCCCACCCAAATCATACATAAAATATTTGATAATATGAAAATATTGTGTATTAATAAGAGTTCGAGGGGCTGTATATATCTCAAAGAATTCAAAATGATGTTTCATTAAATAAACCTCAAAATAACGAGTATTATCATTAATAAAATAAACATAATATCGAGACTCTTTTTTAATGGAAATAGGAGAAGGTCCCCATATATCAGAATGAATCAAATTAAATGGAGAAGAAGAAATAAAAATACTTTGATTAAAAGTTAAAACAGAAAATTTTGCTAGTTTACATCAACTATAATTAAAAATATCATAAGTTTAAAATTTTCTAAGGCTCATGTGGATACTAAAAATCTCAAATGAGAAGACAAAACATGACTAAGATGAGAATGCCATAAATAAAAATTAGAAAAAGAAGAACTAAAAAAAAAATTAACACTAACAACAACATCAACTAGCACTTTTAACTCATCTAAAATATAAAGTCTCTTCTCCTTACAGCCTATTCCAATAAGCTTTTGAGACTGCAAATCTTGTACACAATAAAAAAAAAAAGAGGAAAAAATGAGTAAATAATCACTAGAATCATATACCTAACTAACAAAAGCAAGATTTAATGTGAGATTTGGAATACGATAGATATTAGGGAGAGACAAGTGAGGTATGATAACAAAACCAGCACTTGTTAAAGGCATATAAGTGTTATTTACAGTTATGATATGATTAGATGATAAAGGGGACACAAAATTAAAATATAAAAAATCTGAAGACAAATGATGTGAAGCACCAGAATCCAAAATTCATTTATAATGTGACATACCTGAAAAACTATAAGGTAACTAACCTACGAAAGAAGAAACAGACATAGCTTATGACTATAAGGAAAAACAATCTGAAATTGCTCAGCTAGAGTACCAGGATCAATGAAAGGACTTGGTGAGACTGTTGTTGCAATATTATAAAGTAGTGGTTTGTAATCCTGAGATAGTCCATGAACATTAGGTTGTGATTGATTGCTAGGTTTCCAAGCTTGATTATGCTGTCTCAATTTAAGATACCAAGCCTTTCAATGATTTTTTTGCTTACAAAAATTATACTCGTCGAAAGCAACCCTTATATCAAGCTTATTTTTATTAATGAAGAATGACATAAAAGATACTGCTACATAAAAGGATTAGAGGTTAAAAAAAATTCTCCTTTTAGAATAAAACTAAAAACATATTTCTTCGGTCAATAACTTACTAATAATTGAGTCAATAGAAGAAAATGGAGAACAATGTAAAATTAAACATTTATGTCTTTCAAAATTATTATGAAATGTTGTTAAAAACTATATCAATCATTGCTACTCTTTATGATTAATATAGGCACTATATGCATTTAATTTTACTGATTTTATAAGAGTCAATTAATCTCAAAGATCTTTCATAATAAAATAAAACTCCTAAATATTCATATTCTTGTAGTGAAGTTCTCATATGTTTTTCTCCAATTGATACTACTTTGTAAAATTTGATTGAGTAAATAACCTTCACAAATCCCAAATCTCATTTCTTGTGTCGTACTTTGCTAGTTTTGCTAGTTGTGTACTTATAGAATGCTCAACAAAATTATAAATCTAAGTAATGATCTTTATATTGTTTATTTCCCAAACATCTATCAAAGTTATATAACCCTCATTAGTATTTTTAGGTTTCACAGGTGTCCTACTAAAATATTCCTATATCTTTTTACCCTTTGAAAACTTTCTCATTATACAATTTTGATATGAATAATTTTTTTTTTTATCTAACCTCATATTTATAAATTAAAGTGAATTGTTTCTTTTAGTAATTATAATCAACAAATAAAAAAATAATTCAAAAAAATATTAAATTTTAAAAATTAAAAAAATTATATAATTACTCCAAAAAATATTAAATTAACTTGTGATTGAAAAAGCTTTATTTGAGATTAAAATTTATTCTATGAAAACATGCTCTAATATTATGCTAAATAATTTAAAAAAATTAAAAAGAGAAGGTTATAATTTCATTGATACTATAAAAGGAAATGAATTACCCATTTTTTTTAACTTAACCTAAATTAAAAAAAAAAACTATATATAAACTAAAACAAAAAAATTCTAAAGACATTATTGTACCCTAATAAGTAATAAAATAAAATAAAATAACTATTTATTTCTTATCACGCAAATCGCGGCCTCATGAATCCTTAATAGAGGTAGCAGCCCCTTTGACGGCACTAGAGCTTTTGACGTAGTGATGCAGAGTCAATGTCCGTGGACGCCTTGCATAATGCCTACGCCACTGAGCTTTAAACCCTCGACAGTCTCCACCTTTTCATTTTCAAAGCAACTGCTTCTCCACAGAAAAAGCATTGCCTCTATTAGCTCTACAAGGAGAGGAATCGTTTCTTACACTCCTCTCATGGCCTCCTCACCTTCCGTTTCCACGACACAGAAGGATGCCTTTTCCACTCAAAACGACCCAACGCGGAAGACCCAACAGCCATTACAAGTACCCCAATCCTTTTTTTTCTCTCTTAGCTAATTTTGTACGCCCGTAGTTTATTTTCAATATGGGTTTTTATTTTCATTTTTTTGTGTGATTAACTCTAATTTTCAATTTGCTTAATAATTCAGTTTTAGGGCCGAGATCACTTTATGATTATGTTTAACCATTTGTCCAATTTTGAATCTTTGTGTAGTTTTTTTCGCTATCCTTCTTTTTAGCTTCGTTTTCCAATAAAATAATCTGCTTGAATGATGGTTAATGGTTTGAGGAGCATAAAAAAGAGAGCTTTTTAGCTAGGGCGCAATCAGGGGGTTGTTATTGTTGGAAAACTTTAACTATTAGATTTGCCTTGACTTTGGCTCCCAATGCAAAGTTGGTGAGCAGTCTTAAACCTCTGGTTTTGTTGGGCTATTGTGTTTTGGTTGGAGCTCAAATCAGAGTTATGGTGGTAGGCTGGAGTTAATTGTTTTGGTTGGAGCTAAAATTGAGCTAGTTTTGTGATAACTAATGAAAACACATTATTCCTTCACCGTGCTTCCTCGAAACCCAATCACAACTTTTATCGTGGTAATACATGGCTTGAAATGTATTGCCCTATTTTTCTCTGAACCCGTCAATATTTGGTCAAGCACTGTGGATTCCTTCAGTTTACGTCAATTCATCATATGAAGCAATGATTTCATTCTGCAATGGTTTGGTGAATAGTTCCATATCAAGTTAATAAATCACACGCCTCAGCATCTTTGTTTTTGGATTCCCTTTCTTCCTTCTAATATTTTGGCCTTTCTGCAGGTTGCAAAGCGTTTGGAAAAGTTCAAAACAACAATCTTCACACAGATGAGTTCGCTTGCCATCAAATATGGAGCAATAAATCTTGGCCAAGGTTTTCCCAACTTTGATGGTCCTGACTTTGTCAAAGAAGCCGCCATCCAAGCTATTAAAGATGGAAAGAACCAATATGCTCGTGGATACGGGGTTCCAGATCTCAACTCTGCCATTGCTGAGCGATTCAAGAAAGATACCGGGCTTGTGGTGGACCCTGATAAAGAAATTACTGTTACATCTGGGTGCACTGAAGCGATAGCTGCAACTATGCTAGGCTTGATAAATCCTGGCGATGAAGTTATCGTCTTTGCTCCTTTCTATGATTCATATGAAGCCACATTATCAATGGCTGGTGCCAAGATAAGGGGCATCACATTGTGCCCCCCAGCCTTTTCTGTTCCCATTGACGAGCTTAAATCAGCCATCACAAAGAATACTCGTGCAATTGTCATCAACACCCCACATAATCCAACTGGAAAGATGTTTACTAGGGAGGAGCTTAGTATTATAGCAGCACTTTGCATTGAGAATGATGTACTAGTTTTCACTGATGAAGTCTATGATAAATTGGCTTTTGAAACAGATCACATTTCTGTGGCCTCTCTTCCAGGAATGTATGAACGGACTGTGACATTGAATTCCTTGGGGAAGACATTCTCCTTGACAGGGTGGAAAATTGGCTGGGCAATAGCGCCTCCTCACTTGACATGGGGAGTGCGGCAGGCACACTCTTTCCTTACTTTTGCTACCTCCACCCCTATGCAGTGGGCGGCTGCAGTTGCTCTCAGAGCCCCAGAATCCTACTATGTTGAGTTAAAGAGGGATTATATGGCGAAGAAGGAAATCTTGGTGGAGGGGTTGAAGGCTGTTGGTTTCAAAGTATTTCCATCAAGTGGGACTTACTTTGTCGTTGTTGATCACACCCCTTTCGGCCTGGAAAATGATATTGCATTTTGTGAGTATCTGATCAAGGAAGTCGGGGTGGTAGCAATCCCAACAAGTGTATTTTACTTAAACCCGGAAGATGGAAAGAATTTGGTGAGATTCACCTTCTGCAAAGATGAAGAAACTCTGAAGGCTGCAGTCGAGAGGATGAAGGAGAAGCTGAAGAGAAAATGACCCCTTTTGGGTAGGATTAGCAGTCTGAACTTCGATATTTCTATGATTGATGCTGCAATGCAAAATATTTACGTGGGAGTTAAGTTCCCTTTTTGGATGGCGATAAAGGCCAGTTAGTTTGCTAGCAATTATCATTCATTAGAATAATAGAGGCATCTTTTTCCAAAATCTATTGATATTTTTATCGATTTGATTATTGTCTCTCGTATTCTCATGTTTGTGTAATTTTTATCACTCATTAGTTCCTTGTATTGGATTGGCTCAATAATGATTGTATTGGATTGGCTCAATAATGATTGATTTCCTTGTATGTCTTGAAAACTGGTAAAGTTTAAGGTACTGTTTGTTTGTGTGCTAAAAAATAATATTTTTTTTAATAATGAATTTTAAGAAAGTAAATTATTTTTAATATTTGGTAGTGTAATAAAAAATAAGTTAGAAAATAATTTTTAGTGTTGGATTATATCATGGAAAATAAGTTGGAAAATAACTTATTAATATTTTATTTTTTTCAAATTTATTAAAATAATAAGAAATAAATCTTACAAATTAAATCGTTGAATAAGAATGAAATTGAAAAAAAATATAATTTCATAAATCATCTTAAATAAAATAAATAATAATCAAAATAATAGAGATCAAATCTAAAAAATTAAAAAAATAAAAGATTAAAAAATTAAAATAATAATAATCAACATTTCATAAGTTATTTCAAATAAAATAAGTAACAATCAAAAGAATGATGATCAAATTTCATAGATAAAAAATTTCAATAAAAAAATGATATGGAAAAAACAAATAGCAATTATAAAAATAAGAAATAAAGTTAATATAAAAATTAAATTTTAAGAGATGAAATTGAAAAATAAATATTTAAAACAAAATATATATATAGCAATCAAAAGTTTAAGAATTAAATTTGATATAATCAGCAAATAATGATATTTCTAAATTTTTCACAACTTTCAAAAAGTGTTTTCTGTTCAAATTTTCCAGGAAAACACTTTCCTAAAAACCAAGTTAAATTTTCTTTTGACTAGAAAGTGTTTTCCGTTGATCAACTTTTCTAACAGCAAACAAACACAAAAAAGTTTGGAAAATGATTTCTTGAAAACCACTTTTCGAAAAACAAACATAGCCAATAAAGAAAACACTTTCCTGAAAACCAAACTAAATTTCTCTTTGATCGGAAAGTGTTTTCCGTTAACCAAAAAGTATTTTCTATTGACCAACTTTTCTAATGATAAACAAACACAAGAAAATTTAGAAAGTGGTTTTTCAAAAACTACTTTTTGCAAAACAAACATAGCCCAAATGTGTTTTTCAAAGTAGGTCAATTAAGGACTCAGCTTTAACTTAGGCCTTACCACTTTCTATGGGCTATGTAGTCTTGGTAGTTTATTCATAGATGGTGCGCTGGTTCGTGTTGATTTTTTTCTATAGCCTAAAAAAATGATGTTCAAGTGTTATTATTAGATTTTCAAAAATGACAAAAAAATCCATGACTCGACACCATAAAAAAATGCTAAAAAATAATGATTATCAATTAGGGGTATTTAAAATAACCAATTAACCAAGAAAATTGATAAAATCAAAGAAAAATTAATTGATAAAACCAAAATGAAATAAAAAACCGATTAAACTAATTTTCAAAACCATAAAATTTAACAAGGCTGGTTCGGTTTCAGTTTTGAACCAGACCCACTAAACAATTAACAAAAATTTATGGTATAAATAGTTAACTTGCAACCTTAACCCTAACAATTAACATAACCTTCCTGCCTCTCATAAAATAAAATAAAAACCTACCTCCTTGACCACATAAATTCCTAATTTTCCTATCAATTAATTCTCAATTTTTCTTTCCTAGTTTCTTGACATAGGTAAGCAACTATATACATACAAAAAGTAGTGGGGTAGCTATAAAAAAAAATAACCAAATGCCATTTACATATCAATTTTCTTTTGCTTATACTGTTTGCAATATTGGCAATGGACATTTAAAGACTCGAAGTCATCTTTATCTCAAGTATCTGAAAACTTAGCACATATTTGATCAATTCCACTAAAAGATTGAAATAGTTTATGTTTTCTAGCCATATGGGACAATGATTTTTCATATGGAGGATCCAATACCACCGATGGCTTGTCCAACAAACTCCTAAGCAATGGCAACGCTGGCCTTGAAGGAAGCGGGGAGATCATAGTCGGCACGTGAAGTGACATCGTGGATAATGACAAATTCATTTTTCAAGCCGGATTCAAATTCTTCTAGGTCTTTCTTGAAGATTTCGATGATGGATTCATATTTGATTGCTAAAGTTTGGACAAGAAAGCTAAAGGATTAGGTGGAGTTTTGGGTTGGCGAGTCAGGGTTCGAGTTTTCAGAGCTATAAGGGGGGATTTGGGGGAGTTTAGATGATGGGATTAGGTTTTTCTGGTTTTTTTTCTAAAAAACAAGATTTAAGCGAACCAAACCGGTTTGGTCCGGTTTTTGGTCTTGTTCGGTTAATATTTCACAAAATTAATATAATTCGGTTCAATTGGTTTTTTGAATCTAAATCAAACCAAACCGAACTATAAACGAAGTATTAAAAATGTTGAAAATGTTGAAAATATTGAAAAATAAAATTAGAAAACAAAATTCAATGAAAAAAAAGTATTAAAAAACAAAGCATCAGCAAAACCAAGTGAGGCTGTCAGACCCATAACTAGAACCAAACGAACAATCATTATTTGATAAGTGGTTCGCGTTACGATGCATATATTTTTTTTAAAGGAACAAAATCCAAGATTATACTATTATTGACTAGGGATCCAAAAATATTAAAAAGCAATGAAAAAACTAATCTGCCAAACTTAGTGAATTTAATAAACTTATGACTTGAGACATGATACCAAAATAACTAAATATATAAATAAAAAAAGTTAAATGAACAAAGAATACCAATTTCAGAAAAACAAAATAAAGAAAACAAAATTTCTTCAAGTATTGTCTCAAATTAAATACCAAGGATGCAATCAATAAATTTAATAAAAAAGAAAAATAGGACCAATCATATTTTTTATTGGAGAAAAAATATTAAAACAATGCAAAACTTGTAAACCTGGGTTAAACTATCAAACTTGCAATCTATTAAATTCTTGAACCGGGCTCAACTTAGGAGTTCAACATCTAAAAAATTAGATGTTAGATGATAAAATCAATCAATTCAATTTAAAAATAGAATTCCTTTAGAAAATCTAAATTTAACAAAGCCAAAAACCTAAAGTAAAGCAACCCATGTTATTTTAAAATTGACAAAAAAAAAACTAATAGAAAGCAAATAAAAATAATAACAAAATAGTAAAGGATAGAAATAAAAAGCTTTTAAAAAAGCAAAAAAAACCCACAAAAACCTATGTCCCTGTCAACTTCATTAATTAAAGCCAATCTTTTAAATTTGTAAATCGTTAAATTTTGCACTCAAACTAAACTTAGAAACTTAACCTGACCAACATACAACCCAAAATGTGAGATGCGGATAACTAAAAAAAAAAAAAAGTTAAACAAATCATAAAGCTCATGGTCTAATAACTTGAAGTAAAATTATAAAAATGAAAAAGACAGACAAATTAATAAGTTAATGTGAAAAAATTTTAAAAAATACCCAACTCAAACTAGGTAAATCATTGAAACTGGTGAATTGGGTCATGATAATGGAACAACCCTGTAAAAGATAGAAATAATCAAAAAGCAAAATCCTCAATTAAAAAAAAATAAGGACTAAATCTTGCACCAAAAATAATTAAAAGAAATTAATTAGGGATAAATTTGAAAACAAAATAAATGAAGAAAATGACCAAAAAAAAGAGTAATGAAAAAAATGAGGACTAAAATTTAAAAAAAAAATGAATTAAAATTCTAAAGGATAAAATAACAAAAATAAAAGAAATGCAAAGGATAAAATAATTACAATTAAAAGAATGAAGATTAGATTGTAAACAAAAAACAAATAAAATTAAATGTAGAGAGGGATGAAATTGAAAAAAATAAACTTCAAGAAACATTAAAAGCAAAACAAATAGAAATTAAAAAAAATAAAAATCAAACCAAGATCTAGAAGAAGAGAAATGAAGGGCAGGAGAAAAAATCATATCACCGCCAAACCACCAATCATCATGGAGCTCGTGTCACTTCACTAGTCGTGCCACATCCTTGCTCATCAGATGAGATGGCGATAAGTTTTTTTGGCTATCTTACTTGTCCATATATGTCTCTGGAATAACATGGAGGACTCTGATAATTATTAGATTCCAATAGAATAAAAATAAAAAGGAATGAAACAAAAAAAATAATCAATTAAAAAAAATATTAAAAGACAAAGCACTAGCAAAACCAAGTGAGATTATTAAAACCCACGAGTAGAACCAAACAAATAATCAGTATTTAATTGGTGACTCATACAATGTTGTGGACTTATCATTTTTTATTTATCGCCTAAAAGATATCAAGACGATGCATATTTTTGTAAAAAAGAACAAAATCTGAAATTATAATCATTAACTCAAGATCTAAAAATACTAAAAAGAAATGAAAAAAGATCGAGCCAAACCTAGTGAACTTACTAAACTCATGACTCGAGAGATGATACCAGGATAACTAAATAGATAAAAAGAGTAAAGAAACAATGAGTACTGATTTCATAAAATAAAACAAAATTTCTTTAAGTATTGCCTCAAATTAAATGTTATGAACACAGTCAATAAATTTAATAAAAAATCAAAATAGGGCCATTCACATTTTTCATCAAAAAAAAAATATCAAAACGATGCAAACCTTGTAAACTCGGGTTAAACTCTCAAACTCACAATTTATTAAATTCTTGAACTGGGCTTAATTGAGAAGCTCAACACCTAAAAAATTACATGTTAGATGATAAAATCAATCAATTCAAAAATAAAATAAAATGCCTTTAGAAAATCTAAAATTAACGAAGCCAAAAAATTAAAAGCAAGGTGACTCGTGTTATTTTAAAATCGACCATAAAAATCTCATAAAAAATGAATAAAATTTTTTAATAAAAAAGATAAAAAAATAAAAAAATCTTGAATTATAAAAAATTAAAACAATAAACAATAAATACCAAATCTGAAACTAAAAATAATTGAAAGAAACTAATTAGAGATAAAATTAAAAACAAAATAAAAAAAAAGTAATAAAAAAAAGTAATGTAAAAACATAAGGACTAAAATTTCAAAAAAGAAATGAATTAAAATTCTAAAGGAAAAAATAAAAAATAAAATAAATGCAAAGGATGAAAAAAATTTAAAAAAATGAGGATCAATTTAAATAAAAAAACAAATTAAATTAAATGAAGAGACGAATGAAATAGAAAAAATAAACTTATAACAGCATTAAAATCAAAGCAAATAAAATCAAAAGAATCAAAATCCAAAATAAATTCATAATGAATACATAACTAAATGTTTCAAGGCCTGACATGAAAACCAAAACTTATAAAAGAAAAATATAGGGCAAGAGGAAAAACCCCATTGCAGCCACCCGATGTGGAGAATGCATCACTCAAGCAGTTGTGCTACATTCTTGCACATCGTTTGAGACAACAATCGATTTTATTGACCATCGTACTTGGACACACACACCTTTAAAATAGTGCAGAGGACCCAACATGCCACATGTCGGTATATTTTACTAATTTATTAATATTTAAAAAAGTAAATTACAAAAATGGTCCAAAGACATACCATTAATACACAAAAAACTACGATGTAAAGGTTGAAATACCCTCATAAACTATGCTTAAAATCGGGAAAGTCAAAGGTTAACAATATAATTTTACCATCCTGTATTTTTTTCAATTTTAATGTGCCTTAACCCTAGTCCCTACTTGAACTCAAAGAATATCCCGTGGTTTACTCCCTCTACGCTTTTTATTTATTTTTTCTTGAGAACTTACAATTAATTTATTTTTCATTTTTTTAGCATAAAAGAAGTATTTCTCGTTAAAAATCTCGTTAAATTCGTTGGGAACCGAGGAGGTTTTATCTTCTGAAATCTCGGAGAATCGAGAGACAGAAGGAGTAGATCTTTTGTGGACATTGAATTCCTACTCTTCCCGGGACACATGAACCGTATCCTGCTAGGACCATTACACTTGATTCCCCATTCTATAAGTATATCAAACTCGGTTTAGAAAAGGAGCTCTCAGCATAAAGTTTCAGATCAGGAAGGCAGGGGAACCTCAACCATGGCCGCCAAAGGGCAGGTTGATCTTCTTCTAAAGCTAGACCAAGCAAAAACTCAGCTCTACCACATCAAAGCTGTGATAATCTCCGGCATGGGATTTTTCACGGATGCATACGATCTTTTTTGCATCTCTCTGGTGACCAAACTACTTGGCCGCATATATTACCAGGTTGAAGGATCACCAAAACCAGGTATTTTGCCCCCTAATGTAGCCGCTGCTGTTAATGGCGTAGCACTATGTGGAACTCTTGCTGGACAACTCTTCTTTGGGTGGCTCGGTGACAAGCTTGGTCGGAAGCGTGTTTTTGGCATCACGCTTTTGGTCATGATGATATC
Source organism: Populus pruinosa (assembly GCA_026413675.1). Lineage (NCBI taxonomy): Eukaryota > Viridiplantae > Streptophyta > Magnoliopsida > Malpighiales > Salicaceae > Populus > Populus pruinosa. Next base: position 23,937,076 of record CM048596.1, read on the forward strand.
TTCCATCGGTTCTGGCCTTTCTTTTGGGAGTTCACCGAAAACAGTCATGGCTACATTGTGTTTCTTTAGGTTTTGGCTTGGTTTCGGGATCGGAGGAGACTATCCACTCTCGGCAACCATAATGGCTGAATACTCTAACAAGAAGACTCGTGGGGCTTTCATTGCGGCTGTTTTTGCTATGCAAGGATTTGGAATTCTTGCTGGCGGTATTGTAGCTATGGCTGTTTCTGCAGCTTTTGGTGCTGTATACAAAGCTCCTGCTTACTCGGTTGATCCACTTGGCTCTACCGTGCCACAAGCAGATTATGTTTGGAGGATAATTTTAATGCTTGGTGCGTTGCCTGCTGCTTTGACCTATTATTGGCGCATGAAGATGCCCGAAACTCCTCGTTACACTGCCTTGGTAGCCAAGAATGCTGAGAAAGCCAGTCAAGATATGTCGAAAGTCATGGGCATTGAGATGCATGCTCAGAAGGAGGTAGAAGTGGAGAAGGTGATTAATAAACGCAACTCTTTTGGGTTGCTATCCGAGGAATTTCTTCGCCGTCATGGACTGCACTTGCTAGGGACTGCAAGCACTTGGTTTTTAGTTGACATTGCATACTATAGCCAGAACTTGTTCCAAAAGGATATTTTCAGTGCTGTGGGGTGGCTTCCAAAAGCCAATACAATGAATGCAATGGAAGAACTTTTCAAGATCTCCAGGGCTCAATTCCTTATAGCACTCTGCGGCACAGTCCCAGGATACTGGTTCACAGTTTTTCTTATTGATTATATAGGTCGTTTCACAATTCAGCTGATCGGGTTTTTCTTCATGACCGTGTTCATGTTTGTATTGGCCATTCCTTATCACCACTGGACTCTAAAAGAAAACAACATTGGTTTCGTAGTCATCTATGGACTTACCTTCTTTTTTGCAAATTTTGGGCCTAATAGCACTACGTTTATAGTACCAGCGAAGATTTTTCCTGCGAGGTTCAGGTCAACTTGCCATGGAATATCAGCAGCTGCTGGGAAGGCTGGCGCAATAATAGGGGCTTTTGGGTTCTTGTATGCAGCACAGAATCAGGACAAGTCCAAGGTTGATCCAGGGTATCCAGCAGGTATTGGGATGAAAAACTCTCTAATGGTGCTTGGCGTGGTGAATGTGCTTGGCTTTCTGTTGACATTTTTGGTTCCTGAGCCAAAAGGAAGATCCTTAGAGGAGATTTCAGGGGAGAATGAAGAAGTTGATCAAGCACATTCCCCTGGAGTTGAAACTGTCTAGTCTAGCTGTTTTTTTTCAGATTACCTTTTCATTCTAGGTTTCAGTATGCTGTACCAAGATCGTAAGAATTTTTCTTTATCCTATTAAGTAAACTGATACTTGCTCTGAGGCTAAGGGCTTCCAAATAGGGAATTTCAATGCTGCATCTCAGATGAAAATATTCTAATTAAGAAAACCTCCAATCGATGATTAATTAACGTCGATATAAACTAGAATCGCAAGCGCTGAGATTTAATCCGCATGACATGCATTTCCAAATCCTATTATTTCTGTTCTTCTAGCTAAGAAAACAATGTTGTGCCATGTTTATTTTATAGCAAATTAACTTGTTCCATGCCAGGAACCAAAAAACTGTTAAGGCAGCTAATCGCTTGTCCACCAATGGTCACAATATTGATAGTGTGTTTGTCACATATTGTTTTTCTACATCCTCCAAAAATACTCTGCACTTTTAAGAGTTTGATTGTTTGCACGGTGTACAACGCGATGCACTGGATGTTTAGTTTCCCACATTTCCTTTAGACTTAATTATCGTCATGAACAGCTTTGATTTTCGCATGTTTAGTTTTGTAAGTCGGGGACGAAATAGTGACAGAAGTACCATCTGCACTCTGCACCCATAAGATCTCACATTTGCAATGGATGGCTTGAAACTAAGTATGCGCGAGTCATCATCGCTCCATGCATTATCATAAACAAGAAAATCAGGCGCATAAGGGCGGTCTGATGCTGCTGAGCTTTCTCTATTGAAGCCGTGCGTGGAAAGTCACAACAATTCTGCTAGTTTTCTTTAGTAAGAGAACAAACTCCTTTCTGGGCTGATCAAGAAGGATCTTGAATTTCGTGAGTGCTCAGCCAATGAGATATGGCGTGATAGAGGACTACTTCCAAAAGAATTCTTTCTTCCAAGTATTAATTAATTAATTTCCTAGCATTATCAATGGCTGGTGCCAAGATAAAGGGCATCACATTTTGCCCACCAGCCTATTCTGTTCCCATTGACGAGCTTAAATCAGCCATCACAAAGAATACTCGTGCAATTCTCATCAGCACTCCACATAATCTAACTGGAAAGATGTTTACTAGGGTGGAGCTTGGTACTATCGCATCACTTTGCATTGAGAATGATGTACAAGTTTTCACTGATGAAGTTTATGATAAATTGGCTTTCGAAGCAGATCACATTTCTATGGCCCCCCTTCCAGGAATGTATGAACGGACTGTGACTTTGAATTCCTTAGGGAAGACATTCTCCATGACAGGATGGAAAATCGGCTGGCAATAGCGCCTCCTTACTTGACATGGGGAGTGCGGCAGGCGCACTCTTTCCTTACTTTTGCTACCTCCACTCCTATGCAATGCAGTTGGCGGCTGCATTTGCTCTCAGAGCCCCGGAATCCTACTATGTTGAGTTAAAGAGGGATTACATGGCAAAGAAGGAAATCTTGGTTGAGGGGTTGAAGGCTGTTGGTTTCAAAGTATTTCCATCAAGTGGGACCTACTTTGTCGTTGTTGATCACACCCCTTTCGGCCTGGAGAATGAGATTGCATTTTGTGAGTCTCTGATCAAGGAAGTCGGGGTGGTAGCAATCCCAACAAGAGTATTCTACTTGAACCCGGAAGATGGAAATAATTTGGTGAGATTCATCTTCTGCAAAGATGAAGAAACTCTGAAGGCTGCAGTCGAGAGGAAGAAGGAGAAGCTGAAGAGAAAATAATCCCTTTTGTGTGGGAATAGCAGCCTGAACTTGCTGCAATGCAAAGTATTTATGTGGGAGTTAAGTACCCTTTTTGGGTGGCGATAAAGGCCAGTTAGTTTGCTAGTAATTATCATTAGAATAATAGAGGCATCTTTTTCCAAAATCTATTGATATTTATCGATTCGATTATTGTCTCTCGTATTCTCATGTTTGTGTTTTTTTTTTTTTTACCACTCTCTAGTTCCTTTTATTGGATTGGCACAGTAATGATTGATTTCCTTGCATGTTTTCCAAATTAGGTCAATTAAGGACTGGGTTTCTCTTCGGCCTTACTGCCTCCTGTGGGCTGTGTAGTGGTGGCGGTTTATTCATGGATGGCGGACTTTGCTGTGGTGTAGATTGATTGTTTTCTGCAGTCTAAAAAAATGATGTTCAAGTGTTATTATTAGATTCTCAAGAACAAAAAAAAAAATCAACAACTCATTATCATAAAAAAATAATATTTGTTAATCCCTCGTAATCAAAATATAAAAAGATAAAATTATAAAACAAAAATTAAAAAAAAATATTAAAAAACAAAGCATTAGCAAAACCAAATAAAATCGTCACAACCCACAAGTAAAACTAAACAGAAAATCATTATTTGATAGGTAATTAGTGTAACGTTGTAGACCATCACAACCCACAAGTAGAACTACGCAGAAAATCATTATTTGATAGGTGATTAGTGCAACGTTGTACACCATCACAACCCACAAGTAAAACTAAGCAGAAGATTATTATTTCATAGGTTGTTAGCGCAAACACTCTAGATCTATTATCACATAAAAGACATCAAGATGATGCATATTTTTTTTTAAAAAAAAATTCAAGATTAGGATTATTGACTTGAAATCCAAAAATATTAAAAATCAATGAAAAAAATGATCTTGCCAAATTTAATAAATCTATCAAACTCATGACTCGAGACAAAATACTAAAATAACTAAATAGAAAAAAAAAAAGATAAATAAACAAAGAATACTAATTTCAAAAAAAAATTCAAAAAAAATTCTTTCAAGTATTGTATTAAATTAAATGTCTAGGATGAAATCAATAAAATTAATAAAAAACAAAAATAGGGAAAATTATATTTTTTATCAAAGAAAATTTTTTTAAAATGATGCAAACCTTGTAAACCTAGATTAAAATTTTAAACATGCAATTTATTAAATTCTTGAAAGGATTTCATTCTAAGAGCTCAACATCTAAAAAATTAAATGTTGGATGATAAAATCACTTAATTCAATTCAATTCAAAAACAAAATTTCTTTAAAAAATCTAAATTTAACTAAGCTAAAAAAAAACTAAAAGCAAGGCCACCCATGGAATTTTAAAATTGACCACAAAATCTTATAAAAAGTGAATAAAAATAATAACAAAATGGTAAAGGATGGAAACAAAAAGTTTTTAAAAAAGCAAAAAAACCACGAAAACTTGTGTCCTTGTCAACTTTATTAATTGGACTCAATCTTTTAAACCTATAAATCATTAAATTCTATACTTGGACTAAACATAAAAACTTAACCTAATCTACCTGTGATCAGAGATATAAAATAGAGATAACATGACAAAAAGAAAAGTTGAATAAATCACAAAGCTTATAGCTTAATAATTCAAAGTTAAATGATAAAAAAAAACAAATTAATAAGTCAATATTAAATGATAAAAATAAAAATTCTAAAAGAATTTTAAAAAATATCGAAGTCAAACTATGTAAATCATTAAAACTAGTGAACTAGGTCATGAGAATGTGACAATCCTGTAAAAGACAGAAATAATTAGAAATAAAAATCCTCAATTTAAAATTTTTTTCAAATACAAACAATAAGGACGAAATCTTGCACTAAAAGTAATTGAGAGAAACTATTTAGGGATTAAATTAAAAATAAAAAAAATAAAAAAAAATCTAGGAGAGAGAAACTAAAGGTATGAGAAAAAAACCTTATCACCATCAAACCACCACTCACTATGGAGCATGCACCACTCTAATAGCTGCGATATATTCCTGTATATTAATTGAGATGATTGCGCTATATTTCTGTATATCAATTGAGATGATGATTGATTTATTTTTTATCATATTTGGCCACACGTGTCTTCAAAATAACATGAAGTACCTTGACACGATGATATGTGTATATGACACACATCAATATATTTTACTGATTTATTAATATTTTAATAAAACAAATTATAAAAAAAATCAAAAAACATACCATTATTACAAAGAAACCATGGCACAAAGATCAAAATGCCCTCGTAAACTAAGCTTTAAATTAAAAAAATTAAAAATAAACAAAATAATTTTTCAGTATAAAAATAAAGAAAAGACAAATTAATAAACTCCTTAAGTCTGTTTTTTTCTAAACACTCAAGGGTATAAATGTTATTTCACTTTGCAAATTAAAAATAAAGAATAAAAGAAACCCCAAATAGAACATTTTTTGTTAGATTTCAAAAGGCAAAAGAATATTTTCATCGTGCATTTAATTTGGAACGAAATCTTTGCCCAATCAATTCTGAAATCACATTTGAATCTTATAAAAAAATATATATAATTTTGCCCCTGATACCAAAATAATTATTAAGAATAATGAAGGACAAAATCTTAATTACACTGCTTCACTGTACACAGTGATTTTCCTGATTCCCTACTCGAACTAAAATATTATTTGCCATGGCGAGTCCCTCTACGCTTTTTATTTATTTTTTCTTGAGAACTTACAATTAATTTATTTTTCATTTTTTTGGCATAAAAGAAGTATTTCTCGTAAAGAATCTCGTTAAATTCGTTGGGAACCGAAGAGGTTTTATCTTCTGAAATCTCGGAGAATCGAGAGACAGGAGGAGTAGATCTTTGGTGGACATTGAACTCCGACTCTTCCCGGGACACATGAACCGTATCCTGCTAGGACTATTACGCTTGATTCCCCATTCTATAAATATATCAAACTCGGTTTAGAAAAGGAGCTCTAGCATAAAGTTTCAGATCAGGAAGGCAGGGGAACCTCAACCATGGCCGCCAAAGGGCAGGTTGATCTTCTTCTAAAGTTAGACCATGCGAAAACTCAGCTCTACCACGTCAAAGCTGTGATAATCTCCGGCATGGGATTTTTCACGGATGCATACGATCTTTTTTGCATCTCTTTGGTGACCAAACTACTTGGCCGCATATATTACCAGGTTGAAGGATCACCAAAACCAGGTATTTTGCCCCCTAATGTAGCTGCTGCTGTTAATGGCGTAGCACTATGTGGAACTCTTGCTGGACAACTCTTCTTTGGGTGGCTCGGTGACAAGCTTGGTCGGAAGCGTGTTTTTGGCATCACGCTTTTGGTCATGATGATATCTTCCATCGGTTCTGGCCTTTCTTTTGGGAGTTCTCCGAAAACAGTCATGGCTACCTTGTGTTTCTTTAGGTTTTGGCTTGGTTTCGGGATCGGAGGAGACTATCCACTCTCGGCAACCATAATGGCTGAATACTCTAACAAGAAGACTCGTGGGGCTTTCATTGCGGCTGTTTTTGCTATGCAAGGATTTGGAATTCTTGCTGGCGGTATTGTAGCTATGGCTGTTTCTGCAGCTTTTGGTGCTGTATACAAAGCTCCTGCTTACTCGGTTGATCCACTTGGCTCTACCGTGCCACAAGCAGATTATGTTTGGAGGATAATTTTAATGCTTGGTGCGTTGCCTGCTGCTTTGACCTATTATTGGCGCATGAAGATGCCCGAAACTCCTCGTTACACTGCCTTGGTAGCCAAGAATGCTGAGAAAGCCAGTCAAGATATGTCGAAAGTCATGGGCATTGAGGTTCAAGCTCAGAAGGAGGTAGGAGAGGAGAAGGGGATTAATAAACGCAACTCTTTTGGGTTGCTATCCGAGGAATTTCTTCGCCGTCATGGACTGCACTTGCTAGGGACTGCAAGCACTTGGTTTTTAGTTGACATTGCATACTATAGCCAGAACTTGTTCCAAAAGGATATTTTCAGTGCTGTTGGGTGGCTTCCAAAGGCCAATACAATGAATGCAATGGAAGAACTTTTCAAGATCGCCAGGGCTCAATTCCTTATAGCCCTCTGCGGCACAGTCCCAGGATACTGGTTCACAGTTTTTCTTATTGATCATATAGGTCGTTTCACAATTCAGCTGATGGGGTTTTTCTTCATGACTGTGTTCATGTTCGTATTGGCCATTCCTTATCACCACTGGACTCTAAAAGAAAACAACATTGGTTTCGTAGTCATCTATGGACTTACCTTCTTTTTTGCAAATTTTGGGCCTAATAGCACTACATTTATAGTACCAGCGGAGATTTTCCCTGCGAGGTTCAGGTCAACTTGCCATGGAATATCAGCAGCTGCTGGGAAGGCTGGCGCAATAATAGGGGCTTTTGGGTTCTTGTATGCAGCACAGAATCAGGACAAGTCCAAGGTTGATCCAGGGTATCCAGCAGGTATTGGGATGAAAAACTCTCTAATGGTGCTTGGCATGATGAATGTACTTGGCTTTCTGTTGACATTTTTGGTTCCTGAGCCAAAAGGCAGATCCTTAGAGGAGATTTCAGGGGAGAATGAAGAAGTTGATCAAGCACATCCCACTGGAGTTGAAACTGTCTAGTCTAGCTGTTTTTTTTTTTTTTTCAGATTACCTTTTCATTCTAGGTTTCAATATGCTGTACCAAGATCTTAAGAATTTTTCTTTATCCTCTTAATTAGACTGATACTTATTTGCTCGGGGGTTAAGGGCTGCCTCTTAGGGAATTTCAACGTCGTGCCGTATTTATTTTATAGCAAATTAACTTAGTTCCATGCCAGGAACCCAAAAACTGTTAATGCTGCTGACGTTAAATCGCTTGTCCACCAATGATCACAGTTACTGATGGTGTGTTTGCCATACATTTTTAAGAGTGATGCACTTCATAAATAAAGACTACAAATTTAAATTGATGGTTTTATGTGGTGCATCGCTTGGTGGTGCTGATAGCCGCTAAGAAAAATACAAAGATTTGTTTTTAACAAAGAAAATTATATTATTATACGATTCAATTCATAATGATATATATCTTGATGAATAGTAAAAACATAAACAGTTAAACACTAATTTCTCTATAAGTATCCCACATTTGTTTTAGATTTAATTATTATCATAAACAGTTTTGATTTATACATTTTTTTTTATATATAACTAGAAATATTCAGATTAACTTACATATTCCTCAACTAATCTCTAAAGCTATAAGGTTAGAAGTACGATCATATACACTCTGCACCCATAAGATCTCACATTTGCAATGTATGGCTTGACATTAAGTATGCGCGAGTCATCATTATCACAAACCAGAAAATCAGGCGCATGAGGGCAGGCTGATGCTGAGCTTTCTCTGTAAGTCACAGCAATTCTGCCGGTCTTCTTCTTCTTCTTTTTTATAGGTTAACAGGATATCCGAACTAGTTTATGTATATCATAACTCATTTTATGGATTCTAAAATTAACAATCATGTAAATCTTGGATAAGCACTGAAAAAATTAATTCTGCCGGTCTTTAGTTAAAGAACAAGCTCCCTTCTAGGATGAAGAAGGATCTTGCGTTTCGTGAGTGCTCACCCAATGAGACATGGCGTGATTGGATATGATGACTACTTCCAATAGAATTCTTTCGTCCAGGTATTAATTATTTTCCTAACAAGGAAAAGAAAATCAATGGATTCTTTAATTGTTGTAATCAGCCCATTGGGTCATTCGTTCTTTTCAAGTTCGATGACCTTTGCGGTGAAAACTTCAAGAGTTGCATTATTATATATAAACTGGCGATTAAGATTTTACTGCCCATAGTAAATTGCGATTTGAAGTAAGGTTTCTGTCGTCTGTGGTGTCATTGAGATTCAAACCTCCGAAATTATTGTATTGTTTGTTGCCGTCGTTAACTATTTGCATTATATAATAATTATCAAACCGGGGATTTACCTCGTCAAGAAATCAAATTTTAAACGACATCAATCAATCTAAATTAAATCAAGTTAATTTAAATTAATTAAAAAAATATAAAAATAATTTATGTAAATATAAATTATAAATATTGTAAATAATAAAGTTTAAAAAATTATATCAAAAAAAATTTACTCTATATTAAAAAGATATTATCTTATCTTTTTAAGTTGAAATATTTAAATAAAAAAATTTTTTTATTTCATATTGAAAAAATATAAATTTTTTTTATAAACATAAAATATATATATATATATATATATATATTAAAGGATTTCAAATCTCACATTAAAAGACTAAAATATTATTTTATTATTTATATAATAAACTTTAAAATGGGTTAATAATTAACTAAAAAATATAAAAAAAAAATAGATTTTTGGCTAAGAAAAAAACATATTTGAAAAAATAGATCTCTTCAAGTTTTGTTAGGTTATCTAGATTTCAAGTTGACTTGGTGGGCCGAACAGTTTTTTTTAAACTAATTATTAATTAGGTTTTTGAACTAATTATTGATCGGGTTTTTGAATGAAACATACCTTGTCAAGACTTGAGTAATCTAAGTCTCAGGTTAGGTTTGATAATTATGTATTATATTTGTTTAATTTTATTTTTTAATATAAAAAATTCATAAAATTTTTAAAGATTAATTTTTTATGATGATTTTTTAATATATTGTATTATTGGTAGAAGTTATTTTTTTAATATTTTTAAGATATTTTGATGTTTTATAAGAAAACATGTGGAACTCATATGTTATTTAATAAAAAAAAATTAATAAAATATAATGGAAGGATTATCAATCAAAATATCTTGTTGAAAGAACAAGAACAAGAATTACTGAATTAAAACCATCAATGATTTAAGAGATGTTTGTCAATGCTTGCTGGAGAGTCTTGAAAATTATTCCTTTTGATGTCAATTCAAAATATTGAACATTAAAACATTAAATATGTATCCCTCTCATTGCAAGCGTTACTAATCCAATTTCAGAACCACGTGGAAGAAGATCATATGATCATAACACGAAAATGAAAGGCAAAGCAAATCAAGCAAGTAGTTCCAGGGACAAAAAAAATCATGCAATTTACAGGGCTAAGAACCATTCTATTTTCAGAATATTGAAACAAATACTAAATTATAGGCTTTTGTAATCAATTCTTTAGTATAATTGAATTTAATTATTATATTAATTAAGAATAATTAAAAGATTTAACCTGCTTCTATACATAGAGAGAGAAAAAGAGAGTAATATACAATAATAACAATAAAGGTTTCATACAAGAATATAACTACAATATTTTTTATATAAATAAATTCTATAATAATATTTAATTTATATAACTTGTTAGTGTTGAAAACTAAACACATAATTATTTTAACCTCTTAAATATTTATCAATTAATTCCCCCACAATTACAATTATGAATGTAATGGCTGTCCTCAAAAGGCTTTTCCTCCTTTTTGTCATTTTTATAATCTAAATCCAATGAAATAATTTGTTTAACACTATCATTATTCGATGTTTATAACTTAGCTTTATAGAAATTAATATCATAATAATAATAATATTTTTAGTGCTAGGATTGTATAATTTATAATCTTTTGAATAATCATTGATACAAGAGAAAAAACACATTTTTTCCTTTGTCATCAAGTTTTTTCCAAAGGATTTTCTAACACCATTTTTGCTCCATGTTCAAAATTTAGTATCATAGAAAAACAATATCACAACTAATAATAATTTTCTTTCTATTAGGATTATACAATCTATAACCTTTTGACCTTTTGAGTAATCACTAATTCCAAAAAAAAAAACAATAAAAATAAATCCTAAACAAATACTAGGAGTAAAATAATATTAAATATAATATTTAATTTTCTAAATTAAATAAAAATAAATGAGAAATCAAATATTTTTTTTAAACTTCCTACAATATACCACATTCATTGACATAATCTATGCTCTCATACTACAACTTTAGGTTATCTAATTAGAGGTTTTTAGCATTTATACATGTGTTTGAATGTATATGACATGAAAAAAATATTAAATTAATGATTTAGTATTTTTTAATATTTTTGATATAATAATGTTAAAATTTTAAAAGAATATAAAAAACAATATTTTAATATATTATCAAATAAAAAACACTTTTAAAAGATTCCATAAAAAATCCTTGAATAGTTTTATCCTTGCTTTATGAAGCCATTCACATTTAGCCCTAGATTTCTCAACTCTGTATTAAGTAAAGCTGAGAACATCAATTAATATTATTGACATTCAATCGAGTACTATGAAAATTGACCGCTAAAAAATTGTTATTTCCTTCTTAATCCTAGAAGATTTTTTTTTTCTCATGGACCTAAAAAAAAGTAAATTGGGATGGTTTCAGAAACCAATAAAATTTTATATATATATATATATATATATTGAAAAAAGAAAAGAAATGAAAAGAAAATGACAACCAACATTTTTCAAGTCATGTAAAAGAGGGGGTACGGGTGAGGGAAATTTCCGAAGGAACGTCCGCTTGCTGTTTTTTTGCATTGCATGGTCATACTTGATCCTTTCCCATCTTGCCCCTGGGAATTTTGTGCGTTTGCTCCTATGAATATCAAGTAACGAATCTAACCACATAAATAGCATTTCCTACAAAAGGCAACGATTTTGGGCTTCGCAACTAAATTATTAGTTCTTCAATTAATCCAACAACCTCTCTCTACTCTCTACTCTCTACTCTCTACTCTTCAATCCTTATCTCTACCACCCCCTCATTATTGCGCCAAAGAAACCTATGACCTTCCTCACGTGATATCCCCTGAACTAATCATGACCGTACAGATCACTGATTCACCCCCTGTTCAACATCATCACAGTTATATCAACGGTGCAAATAATGGCCCCAGTAACGCCGCAAACAAAAAATTAAAAAACAAAAATATCCAATCGTCCGAATCATGGACCCCGACTTTAACACCTCCCTGATAACCATGTCAACGGTGGCGATAAGTCCTGGAAGGCTAGCACATCATCACCGTCCAAACTAAATACTCGCCATTACCCACATGGGCCCACCCTTTTTTAATCTTATTTAACAAAATCGCCACGTCAGCGCTGTAAGGATCAAGGGGTATCATAATACAATGAAGCCGCGAAACATGGAAAAACATGTACTTTTTAAAGAAAATAAGAAAAAGTGAGATGGCACGTGCCGGCCTTCCACGGTAAAGAATTAAAGGAGACGATTTTACATCCGACGAACACATCACACCTTCCCGTCAAAACCGGGACCCCCTTTCGAGTCAATCCAGCGGCTAAAACCCAACTCCATATTTCACCGTTGGATCCCACATCTAACGATCCATATTAAATTAAATCCCCACCCTCTCCCATTACACCATAAATACCCGGTCCAAAATCCTTACAAAATCTCGTCTTTTAAATCCAACAAAATCCACTCCCTCCCTCTTTCTTCCACTCTAAAAACTAGACGCCTTGCTGTTCTTTTCTGTATCATTTCCTTCTTCTTGTGTGTGCTGAGCGTGCGCTCTCAGATACTGCTTAACGTGCGCTGCCTGAGATATGTCGCCGGCGGCGAAAATTACAACGTTAAAAAGAATATCGCGTTACAGGAGGGCCCAGTAAGAAAATCATCGGACGGGGGGGATTAGTGGGTTGGATCGGATCTCCAAACAATAAAATGGACGCTCAAAAAAGCAGCCAAACAAAGCTGACAAGAACTCAATCTTCACTCCTCCGTTCATCTCCCACCATCCGATCATCCATTCACAGCTTCACTTCTGTAGCCGAAGAGGACGTTATCAAAACCCAGCAGCAACAACACCAAAAACTAGAAGATGGTCTAGACGAACAGAAAAAAGTAAAGCTGCATCGGTCTGGTTCAACCCCAAGAAGAACCGGTTCAACCCGGTTCACACCAGTACTCACTTTGGTTTCGCTCATTTTTTTCACTCTCTTTTTTCTTTCTTTCTTTTTCTTCTTCTACTTGAGAAGAGAAGAAATATCCACATCGGAGAATCTCTTGTTGGCTTTGATTTTCATTGCTATAACTCTCTTCTTTGCAAGCAAGAACAAGAACTTAATCAACCAGAATTTGATAGTTTTCAAGCAATTATGGGAACAGAGCACAAAAAGATTCAATTTTTCTACTTCAAGAACCAAATCAAAGCAAGTCCAATGGTTTATTGGAGACCCAAATGTTAGCAACAATAGTAAAGGCAAGAAATTAGAGAAGAGGATCATAAGAGAAGGAGTAGAGTTTTATAGTAATGGCGATTTTTACGAAGGAGAGTTTCACAAGGGGAGGTGTAATGGGAGTGGGGTTTATAATTTCTTTGTGAATGGGAGATATGAAGGTGATTGGATTGATGGAAGATATGATGGATATGGAATGGAGAGCTGGGCTAGAGGGAGTAGATATAGAGGGCAATATAGACAGGGTTTAAGGCATGGTTATGGAGTTTATAGGTTTTACACAGGGGATTCCTACGCTGGGGAATGGTTTAACGGGCAGAGTCATGGTGTTGGAGTGCAGACTTGTGCAGATGGGAGTTGCTATGTTGGTGAATTCAAGTGTGCCGTCAAACATGGCCTTGGTGTTTACCATTTCAGGTGATTTTTTTCTTCTTGAATTCAAATTTATTTATTTGAATTTATTATAGGTTTTTGTATCTTGGTTGTTTTAAAAATCCTCTTGCAATTAGGATCTTTCCTTTTGTTTTCGGGGTTCACCATTGTACGAATTATTTTTTCTAGTTTTCGGGGTTCACCGTTGTATTTTCTGAGTTCCAATTCAGCTTTTTAGTGTGAAGTTGGGTTTCTGGGATTTGAAACGATGGTTGAAAGATGGAATCTTCGGTCATTTTTCAGGTGGATTCTTGAATTGAACTGTAGTTTCTGTTTTTCTCCCCTAATATTGTGGCTGTGTTTTGACTTTTCTCATTTGGTTTAACTTTTCTAAGCGTGTGATGTTCAATTATCATGGGGATTCCTTTTTAGATCTGTTCATGATTTGATAAAACAGTAGAAACTTGGTGCGTGAAGTAAATGTGTGATATATTTAGCGTTTCATTTATGATTATTTTGACTTGTATCTCTGTAACTGATAATGATTAACAGCAAAGCAAGCTGATTATTGTTTGTGATCAGTTATATTTACGGATTAAAGTCGATTTGCAATGGTTGTTCCTAATTTTATTTTTCTAATGGATTTATTGTTCCAGTTGGTTTGTGCTTTTGTGTTTCTTAGATTCTACGCTTCAGAGCAACTTTATGTTCTTTTATTGGATTACACAGTCGGAGCTCAATATTGACGAAGAAATTGATTGTGTTGCAGGAATGGAGACAGATATGCTGGAGAATACTTTGGAGACAAAATGCACGGCTTCGGTGTTTATCACTTCGCCAATGGCCACTGCTATGAGGGTTCATGGCATGAAGGACGGAAGCAAGGCTATGGCATGTATACTTTTCGCAGTGGCGACGCGAGATGTGGGGAATGGAATGGCGGTACCCTCAAAGCCCCTTCACCGTTTTTATCTGATGCAGTCCTAAGAGCTGTTCAGGTATTTTATATAGACCCTAATCTTCCATATTGATATGGTTCTTGAGAGAGTTTTCACCCTTCTCACACTTTTGCTTGTTTATTGCTTCAAATTGCAGGCTGCCAGAAAAGCAGCAGAAAATGCCATTCACATGCGCAGGGTGGATGAACAAGTGAACAAGGCAGTTCACGCTGCAAATAGGGCGGCAACTGCTGCTAGAGTTGCCGCTGTCAAAGCTGTTCGAAACCGGATAGATGGCAAATTTTGCGAGACTAATGTTCGAGTTAATTAACTTTTGTCGAGAGTGTAAATTTAGTAATTTTATGCACTTGAAGATGTGTCACCCTGCTGAGCAGAAGCTCATCGGAGGTTGAGAATGGCGTTTGAGCCTTCTTTTATCACACCGCAACTTGTACATACTCCATGTATATCAATTGAATTAAGATCTATTTCCAAGGGTTTTTTTCCTCGTCTCTTGTTATAGGAACTTTATTTTGGAATCTGTGTCCTGTCAGTTCCTTTTATATATAATCCAAGTATGACAGTCCTAAAGTTTTACGATAACAGTAGTTTGGGATTGTTCTACAATGATGTGGTACTGTAATAATGAGATCGTATGGTGGATCCCAACTAGGGCTAGGGCAATTTTATTATCTCATTGTTAACGTCCGATGAACAACAGCAATCGCAGGATGGAGTTGGAGTTGGGGCCATAACACCTTGCCTAATTTATTTCAGTTCCACACCTGGCCTACTCTGACAACTTTGTCATTGATTTAAGATTTGTTTGGAATTTCAGGTAATAATGTAAAATATTTTTTTGTTTAAAAATATAATAAAATGATTTTTTAAAAAAATTATTTTATTTTTAAAAAATTATTTTTGAATTAACATATTCAATCTGAAAATATAAAAAATAAATTATTTAAAAAAATAAAATTTTTAGCAATGTAGTATATACTGTATTTTTAAACACTTGAAAAAAACCCTATTCACCACTCATTTAACCCGCACCCGAAATCTCCTACAAATGGAAGAAATCCAGATTGCTTAGACCAAATGCCTTATCTTGGAGGGCATTTATTTTTATCTCCTGTTGATTAGCAGTTTCCAGTAATTTACATATCCTGCAAATCATGACAAAATTCCTATCTTTTTCCAATTATTCACTGTCAAGTTTCTTATCTGCAAAATCCAATTTGAGTGACTTATTTCTCCATTTCTTCATTCTTTGTCGCTGAAAACATGAAATGAAGAGGAGAAAGAACTCTATTGCCACGCATACTGCATTGGACTTTACTACCATAAGCAACTTTGGTTCAACTATTTTGACTGGAATTTGCCTCGCACCAACATACTATGTGATTGGTTAGTGATGATGTTACAAAATTTTGTTTGCTCAGGGATGAAGTTATTTGGTATTTACCTAGTGACTTATCATATCTTTATATCAATATTTTTTTATTTGTAGCCGAGAAAATACATGGTTGATTGTAAAAGTCATAGTATCTACAAAACAGTCTTTTTTAATAGGAATTAAATATTTTTGATAATCAAATCTATAACTTCTAAATGAAGGATTGTAACTAATGAAATAAAAAATTTTAAATATCAAGAAAAAAATATTTATTCTTATTTTGGTATAATAAATATTTTAAGAGTTAAAGAGTTAAGGTATGAATGTTTGAAGAGTAGAAAAAATATTAACTTTTTACTTGAATAATTGAGTAGGTATTTATACTCCTTAAACCTTGTCATTTTGATGAGATAAAAGGATTTAAAAGTTATTTTCTCATAATAATATTAATACAAATAAAAATATTTTACATACTATTAATAAAACCTTTTATATTTATAAATATAAAAAGATAATTATTTTCTAACATGAACAATTCATGTTAATATTCTTAAGATAAAACATTATGGTCATAATATGAATTTTTGAACAACCTCATGACTAATTGATTGACTTTGACATATAGGGAGGCCTATTAAAGAAAAATATGATAATTTATTAGATTTATATTAACTTATATTTAATACATAATTGAACTCTAGTATATTGAATCTGATAATTTACTATATTTATATTGCATTAGGCTCAATACATGGGTGACTCCATGTATACTGAATTTGATAACTTCTTAGACCTATGTTTTCTTGAGTTTAAAATATAATTTAATTTAAACATATTAAATTTGACAACTCATTAAATTTATATTTATTTGAACTTGATTTACGGTCGATTCAAGTATATTAAATTTAATAATTTTCAAGTATATTAAATTTAATAATTTACTAGGTTTATAGTTTTTTTTGTTATTATCCCGTCGTAAATTTAGATTTTTAACAAAATATAAAAAATAGTAAGTTAAAAATACTGACTCGCTGGTTAGATTCGAATGTGATTCCAAACAAATGGAACAAATAAACGGAATGGTCGATGCTTGCAAGTTTTTGCAAAGTTACGTGACAAACCATGAGCTTGAACCCAAAAGTATGCTTTGGTAAAATCAGCCCTCATCTCCTCCTGCACAACCACCAAGCCTGTCTTTTTCTCCTTCGACATCTATTATCACCAATAAGCCCTCATCTCTTTCAAATCAAAATCACACCAGCGATGAGAGATACATAGGTTGATTTGAGGTAAAGCTACAGAGAATAAAAAACAAAAATCATAAACCACCTACTCATTAGCAAACTTTGAAAGATTAACAATATAGGTGCATTAAAATAATTGAACAAAGATTAAAAAAATTAGGGTTTCCATAAGCTTTAATATGGGTTTTTTCAAGCATTCCTGAGGAAAAGAAAAGACTAATTGCTTTTAAAGATAAAGGAAAGATTTCAGTAGAGAAAAATCAATTAAAAACACTATATTAGGTTTTGATTTGGATTTAAATTACTAAGAAAATAGATAAATTAGTTTGAAAAGAGAGAAATTTTATTTAATTAATATGTCAGATGCTTTTGATATATTATATATAAGAATAGTTCATTCGATTTTGAGAATTTTGGTTGGCTAGGGATGTAAAAGTATAATTTCTTAAACAATAAAGACTGTTAAAAAATAACATGATTTTTTTTAATAATGATCCCTTAATTTATTAATAATAAATCCTCAAACTATATAAATACATCATCTATAATTTATTTTATAATCAGTTTTACTTATTAATGAATTCAAAGATAGTGCAAATATGTAATTATATACTCATATGTTTTTTTATAACTTTGTGAGCTTGTAGCTGTGTTATTTAGCAATACTCGCATAATGTCTAGAGAGTGGTCCGATTATTTATATATAAATAATTTTTTTATCATATTAGTATTTTATACAATGATTTTATTAAAACATTATGCTAATTGACATATATATAATTTTTTCTATTCATATTATTTTTGTTGTATTTAAAAAAAATAGTAAAAATCAAATACTCTTAAATGATGTTTATTAATTTAAGTTTATTGACCAACATTTTAAAGCTATTATACTAATTATTAATAATCTAAATTATTTTTTTATTAACTCGAAAACCATTTTATAAAATTATACTTATTCATTTAAGACACGCTTATTAGTTCATTCACAAATAATGAATATCTTATATATTAGTTCTTCACCTTTCAAAACAAAAACTTCATCTTAACATTTTAAAACTTAAAAAATAATTTAATGAATCAGGTTTTTAATTTAAATTACAGTTTTAAAAAATAACTCAATAAATCAGGTTTTTAATTTTAAAATCCATAAAATTAAACAAGATATATAAAAATTTACCTAAACACCCATATTAATTAAAAGAATAAAACCTTTATCATAACATGTCATAAAAATTGCTATCATTTTACTGTTATCATGCACAAAGAGTATTTTAACAAGATTGGAACCCGGAATTAAGTAATCCAGCTAGTACGTAGAAGCCATGTGCCTTCCTCGTTCATGTGCATAGGATAATGTTGCGTTTCGCATTTGCTTTCAAACATATATTAGTTGTAAGAAAGAACATGATGTGGGGTTCCTCGTCGTGGCCATAAACCTGTAGCTTTTCATGCATGCTGGATCCACAATCTCTGTTTCCATGTAATTTTTAAAGGCAGTTAAGAAAGAACCTTTTCTTCTTGTTTGAATTTTCAAATCCATATAGATCCTTTATTTTATTTTTACAACTTTCGTCACCAGCTGCTGCTGCTGCTTGTTCTGACTTCAGATTCAAATCTCCCACCAACTCCACATGCATTTCATAAAAGTAAGGCCAACTCCCAAAAAAGTAAAGCCATTTTGCTTATATTTATTTCTGGGGTTATGCGATGAGTATTTTTGTTTCTGCTACCTCTGTTTTGACTAATCCTGGCGGCTTTGCTTAATAATGTCCCAAAGAAATGATGACTGCCTCGAGCCTCCTCTATCATGATGCTAGTCTAGTTTCTTTAACAGTCACGCGGGAGAGAGAGAGAGTATGCGTGTCTTATTCCATGTATAGTTATAAAAATCGTGACAAGTTTGAAACGTTGATTCACACTTGATGTAAAAGTTTTTGGATTCGCATATTAACTGTGGTTTAAAATATTTTTTATTTTAAAAAGTATTAAAATATTCTTTTTAGTTTTTTAAAAATTATTGTTTAATTAATATATTAAAAAAATTAAAAACATAAATAACTATATAATTATATAAATCCTGAGTAGCTTGACTCTTTAATTCGAAGTCTATTTAATTAAAGATATGAATTAAAATAAAAAAAAATAGAAGACTTGGTAATCAGGTAAAATTTTACTTTTAATTTGTTAATTTTTTAATATTTTTTAAATGATGTTATTTTAATTTTTAATAAAAAATTAGAGTTAATCCTTGCCCTAAATTAATTATTAAATTAAGTTTTATAACTATAATACCATTTTACTATCATTAACAAATATTCTAAAATATCATAGAGGTAGTTAATTTTCATCATTAGATTTGTTTTGTTTAATTTAATATTTTTATTACCTAATTTTATGTTATAAAATTTTAAACTGTTTTACAAAGATTAAATCAAAACTTAAAGGATTATAATATAAAATATAGGGAAAATACATAATTAATTTTAAAGTTTTTAAAAATTTTATTTGGATTTTAAAAGTTTATTTATGTATTTATTAGGTTTGAAATAGCTTTTGCAGCGGTGCATTTCAAATTGAATCTCAAATATTTATTTATTATTTTATTTCGTTGAACCACATTCAAGTTTTCCTTTCGCTTGGTATATATATTGCTGAGCAATTAAATGCTGCAGCAAAAGTGATGGTGAAAGATAGTGTATCCTCCGAAAGTCCAAAGTGATCGTGATATTTAGTGTTATTTAATGCTATCATGTTTCGAAAAATGAGCTCCTCTGCCCCTTCAACCACCACTTCCTTTTTTTGGTAACCGGATTTGGTTAGTCATCAAATCTAATTTTTTATTAACTTTTTTTTTCCTTGACTTTGAAAGTTTGAATAGTATAAGATATGTGATATCTAGTACGGAAAGTGAGTGATGACTAGAATTTATAAAAAGTTTTTTTTATGAATATTCTAATTATTTGAAAATAATTTTATAAAAAAATATAATAATATTTTAAAAAGATAAACTCTACTAATTTATCTAAAAATATTAAAAATAAAGAGATTATATATCTTTAACTTAAAGTATTTATAGTTTATTTATAATTTATAAATCTTTTCATTTCATGAAAATAAAAGGTTAAAAATGTAATTTTATTCTTATAATATTTCAAATTATATTTTAATTATAATAATATATATAGAATTAATATAAAATACTAAAAGACTTGTTTAGATTTTGAAAAAATCTCTAGCAAGTATTGAGCTTTAGACATTAAAAATAAAAATTAAATTTAGATGATAAACTCGAACCCAAACATATTAAGCTTGGGATGCACTCCAAAACCTAAATTTATGGTGGTGTTGGGCGTGATAGCCACCGAGCATACCTAACATGAGTTATAAAGAGTTAGGCTTGGACTATTATATTTTAGAATATTTTTGGTAATATAGTAGTTATTACTTTTCAAATAATTTTTAATGTTAAAATATATATTAATAATTTTTTATTATTTTTTAAAAATTATTTTTAATATTAATATATTAAAAATATATAAATTATATTAAATTTTAATAAAAATAATTTTAAATTTTTAAAAAATGCAAGTTGAGTCGCGTTACCAAAAAGTTAGCAAGTCCACTCTTTTGAAATTCCCAACTGCACGTTGGGCTCGGACTCCTGAACACGGGCAAAGGTCTCTTTTTGGGGTTTATGTCTAATGCTCTGTTCACCGTAACAGCCATATAAATACTACGGGATCTGACTTTTGAATCTCCGTTCGTTTCAATGTAATGGTCAAAAGGAAATTGAGTAGTAAATTAAGGTTGTGTTTTGAGTAACATATTTCTAACAATTATCGGGATAGAAATGTAATTTTATCTTGCTAAAGAAACCTATGTCGTGACTCCGAAATGCAAGTTTAATGGGCAAATAATGGTTGGAAAAAGATTATCTCCCGAAAAAGAGGTAAGATCTGTAATATTAGGACAAACTTATTCTTTGTATTGTTCTAATTGCTCATCAAACAAATTGACAAGCATTTAGCTTGAGTGGTCGCACCTCTTTGCAATTTGTAAGGTGATGCAACGAGATTTGGATTATATAGGTAATTCGAATAAAGAATGAAAAAAAAGTTATTTTGAAGAATTTTTTAATTATTCAAAAAACTTTCTTCAAATTATCAGACTTGAAATAATATTTTTTTAATCATTTTAATTATATTTTACCTGAATTAGAGGATTTTAAACCCTTTACCACCATTATATATTTTTTTAATCCAGAATTCCTTAAATATTCTCAACTAACTAGATAAAATTAGGCACTAAAAATGTCTTGACTATGAAATTAGGTTGAAGAAAAATTGCAATCCCATTAGTTTTTAAAGCTTATAAATAAGTTCGTATATAAATAAATAAAATACATAATCTGGGTAATCCAATTCATTTTTGTTTTACCCATTATCCAAAATAAATTTCGGGTAATTCTTGAATTACCCTTTCTTCAAGATTTTAAAAATTCATTGCCTGAAATGTTTTTTTTTTCTTAGTAGTGCTCATCTCTGTTTTAAAAGCTAAAAGCTCTGAATAATTGGTGTTAGCCAATCACAAATGGATCTTGTGAACATTCTCTTATGCATAGAGGATAAGATTTTCAAAAATATATTTTTTTTTCTAGTTTTTATATAATAAAAACATGAATTTTGTTTTTCAGCTTCGATTTTAAAAATCAATTTTGGAGTTTTAGCATTTAGATATTTAAAAAATATAGAAAAACCATGTTTATTTTATATGAAATTTAAGGTTTTAATTTATAATATAATTTTGAATTTGGGATGTTAGTTTTATTTTTACTTTTTAATTGAAATTAATAGTGTTGATTTTTGGTTGTTTGCATGATGCAGAAAACAACATGTGTGAAAAGACATAGATTTTATTATCGAGTAGGAGAAGAAATATAAGCATATAGTTTTTTTAAATTTTTTAAAATTAAAAACTAAATCAGATCAAAATTAGTTGGTTTGATTTAATTTCAATTCAGTTTTAATTTAAAACAAAAAAAAACTAGTTTAGTTATTTTTTACAAATAAAAACCAAATCAAATTAAAAATAATTATCCACTAACAACAACTCAACTTTTCTTAAAAAATATGCACCGAACACCATTATAAGCTGTTATGCCAAATCTTGCATTGTGTCTATGCCTAATCTGTCAGTTTAGGGTTGAATTGAAGCTTCACAAGGATTGAATCGATTACCTTCTAGCTAAGAAAAATAAGAAAAGGAGAAAACGCACATCCCTCTACTTATGATATTGAACTTCTTAAGAACAATATGATACTCTCTCCATCTCAAAAATGATCTTTATTTGACATTTTATACAAATTAATAAAAAGTATTAAATATTGTACCATCCCATCTTACTTCACTGTATTTATATAATCATCCTTTCACGTTAATTGTGATTGAATGAAAAATTAGTAATTTAATAAACAAGATATATGATTAGTTTTATGAATTATTGGCAAGGAACATGCATTTTTGGATAATCAAATAAAAAAAGAATGAGTATATTAATTAACTGTTTAATCTATAAAAAATGTTTTTGTGGTGGTGGGATCATGAGAAATGATGACTGCACGTAATTGTGGTTGATGTCAGGCTTTGAGACTCTAGCATGCGCAACCAGGAGGTCCCCAACACTTGACAGGCAAAGTATTGATTAATTAACTGTGATGAGTAGGTTAATTAGTTAGTTTTTCTGTTTGTTTTTCATCATGAGTTTAATTTTTTTTTAAATTATTAAAAATTTATATAATTATTAATTTTAAAATTTATAGAATTAATTAAAGTAAATACTGGTACACATATTTATATTAATAAAAAAAATATTGCTTTAATCGGGAAGAACAATGAAAAACTAGTTTCTTGGGATCATAAATGCATCCGAACAAACTGCACATGAAGGAGGCGAACATGTTCCCTGTTATGAAAGCCGTGGAAGAAAAACATTTGGAGTTATTGCTTGTCTCACTGTTCTTCTACGCTTAAAATATGAAATATCTGAAGATGTGGTCTCCAGATTTGAATAGAGTTTTCTTGATAAACGAGCACCCAGCTATGTTGCCAGAGAGAAAGACCATTGTCTCCGTGCCTCTTTCTCCTTCTTACCCTCCTTGGCTGGCCACGATACCATATCAGAAATGCACATCTGAACTCGATTTCAGCCCATCAATTCCTCCCCCTCACCGGAATAGGTTCGCCGCGCAGGGTCAAAGGACAAAGCCTAGGTTTTATCAAAGGCCCAATAAACCATCCAGCACGGCGTGGAAACCTCAATCAATCACAATTAACAAGATTTGGAACCCATGGTGGCTAGAATTCAGATTCCAAATGAATTAAGATATGAGTGCTGACATGTTAATAGGACGAAAAACTAATAGGGCGAGACCACTAGATTGATTGTTGGTTTGCTTATTTGAAAATAAATGCACAATTAAAAGCCGCCACCCAATAACAAAGGAGCGGTGGGCAAGTGTTAAATGCGGGGCGGGGAACGTGGTAATGGCTCAAAATCTTCAAAAAAAACAAAAACAAAAACAAGAGTGATAAAAACAAGAGTGATAATCTAATATTTTATGATACAAATGATTATATAATTAAAATTATAAAATATTAATGAATTTTTTTATCAGTATAAAAATATTAATTTTTTCTATATAAAAATTATTCATCAATTGACTAGTAAAAATGTATAAGTTATTTTAATATCAATAAAATTAATAGTAATAGTCTATCTTAAAAAAATAAAATCCAAATGTAACAAATTTATTAGTGAATATTATTGATAAAATTCAAATAAATACTTTTATAGGTAATATTTTTGTGTTATTGACAGTTTCTCTACAATAATCTAAAAACATATTTTATTAATGATTTTGTTAGGATGGATGAAAAAAGTTAAGAATGTGTAATTCTATATTAAAAAGGTTGATCATTTACGGATGGATATTTCATTGATCTTTAAAGAAATATTTAAAAAAAAAATTATAAAACAATTTCATAATAGCATTAAACAACATAAAAAACTAATATAAATTGAAGAATAAATTTATATAACATAAAAAACAATAACAAATGTTTATAACAATCAATAAATTGAAGCACAAATTTTTTATAATATAAAAAGTAATTACAAATATATACACAAATCAATTATAAACTCCGATTGTTGTGAAGGTATTTGATTGTTGTGAAAGTAAGATAGAGGAGATGAGAAATCTCATAGTGGTTTCTAAAGAGAAAAATAATGACTAATGCTTCATACTTTGCTATGATATCTTCCTGTTTTTTTCTTGTGCTTCATACTTTGCTTAAATTTTAGTCCTTAGAATACCAATTCATTACTAAACCAATTCCTCAACAGCCAGTGATTGTTGACTTAGGCTAGATTATGGGATGTCTACAATTGAAACACTATAATTAAATCTTATATCTTGGGTTATGGTTATAAAAATACAATAAACTTGATTCATTACGAGTCAACTAGTTGCTTTGTCTTCCAATCATAAATAAAGATTGTATTCTAGATGAGTTAAACAATCTTATCCATGGTTTGCATGCATGGGCAACATTCCTATAACACAGGATAAAAAAAAAAAGACAAAGATGTGGATGAAAATATATTAGTCTGAATAATATAAAAAAAGGTTTCAAGATCTGCTTATAATAAACACCTCAGCTTGGCTATTAATAAATTATTGCACCCCTTTTAGTTTATCCTACCTACGTGTATGTGTTTCCATATATAACTCCATCGGAGTAGGCTCATGTGTAAGTTGTGTAGATTGTAAAATAAATTTGTTGGTTACTAGTTAAACACAAAGTATAGGTACCATTTTCAAGGAAAAAAAAAGCTTAAAATTAAAACAGATTTCTTACCAAATGTTTTGCATAGTTTGTGAAAGGAAGCAACCCGTTGGTATATTTGCTAATAGAATTGTGAGTTTTTTTTTTGTTTGAGGATCCACTCTATGAATTTCTCATAAAACCTTTCAATGTATAAAACTTAAATATCTCTCCCAATTATTTTTTGTGATGTGGAGAGGTTTATAATTCCTTCACGCCTCAAAGCCATCTAACTTAGCTATTCTCTTAGCATAAATATGTGCTTCATACTAGAAATCACACAAATTGGTTCAAGAATTTGTTAAACTAAAACAAATATAATGAAATAAGCTTAAAATTTTACAAAACATTATACGTCGCACATTAAAACTTAACTAATCGCATTATGATTTTTTCTAACTCGCCTTGCTATCCTTGAGTTTGCGCCATCCTACAAAAAGTATTGATTTTGTACTAGCCTTGAATTTTCCCTACCAAGCATCAACCATATGCCTTCATTTTGGATGGTCTTTAAGCTAACTCAATTAAAAAAAAATGCATCTGCAATGATGCTTTCATTATCGATGTTGTTGTTCTCACAACTTTTAAATTTGTGAACTTGGAAATGAAATAATAAACTCCAAGTTATATAAACATGGTAACATTAATTTAATTTAATATACGACAACATTAATTTAATATAATGTTTATACAAAATTGAACTTGCTTACATGCTTAAATCCAACTTCCATTCTGTAATTAACTTTCTAAAATATGGATCCCTCACATATGGGACCCTAGATCCACAACCACTAGTTAATGAGCTATCATCATTAGATAATATATTAGATGACTCTTTATGATTGACACCTAAAAGAAATAAAGGGTCAGGAACACTACTATTTGACAATGCAGTACCACTTCATTTTGACCTTATACTTTTTCCTCAACATTTAAACAATATAACTAAATAACTAAGAATTTTCAATTAAAATTTCAATCAATAGTTTATGTTTTCTTTTTGTTTTTTAAGTATCTATCCAATATATAACAAAATTCTAGTAACACCTCCCTTATGTGAGACCTAACTCAACATATTATAATAGTAAAAGCTAAACAAGTAATCATAAATTGGTTTAATATCATTGCATAGATATTGATTGTAAATTGTGCCATATCATTACAAACATATTCGTATATATTATATTGTCTAACATATACAAGATCTATTTCTACCATAAATTTAATTTCAACTATATTTATCAACAATGAACTTTCGAATATAATACTATATAAAAAAGAAAAAAAAGTTTCAAATTAAATACAGAGAGAAATGAAAAAAAATTACAAGCATATGAACCTTTTCAAAGTTAATGACATGAATATAATATACGTCATACAAAAATACTATTATAATTGATTTAATGCTTAAAGTACTTATAATTTATATATCTTTTTCTTCCTATTAACATTGTTTTTTAAAATAAAAACCCAAGAACTTGGAATTTCCAAACCTAGAATTATATATGATTAGTACTTAAAAAATGCATTTTTATCAAGGTTTTATATTATCAATTTGCACATGAAGTATCAATAACTTTTTAACTATAACATATTTTATAATAACATATCTAATAAATATAAGATATCTTTAATTTATGGCAAATGCTTATTTTAAATATAGACATGTCTCACAATTCAAAGGATTGATTGATATGATTAACTACTAAAAGTGAAAGGACAAAGAAAGGACTAAGTATAGAAAAAAGATCCTAGTTCAGTCCAAATTAGAATATTGTTCAGTCATTGGGTCATATCTGGAGTTGTAGATCTTGGATTTCAATTGGTTTTATATGGCTAAAAAGCTAAGACATAGGCCTAAACCATTCACAAAAGTCTAAGACTAAATTCTGTAGAAGTTCAAATCTTAACATCACAAGAGACATTTGAATTTGTCATGAAACTCAGATACTGTTCAGTGTTCAGTCCATTTCTCAAGTTCTAAAAGTTCAAAAGACCTTATTTTATTTTTGTTAGAAAGGTGAGATAATTTTCTAGAACTTTTAAGAAGACTATATGTTCAAAGACTAATGTTAGCAATGATGTTTTCTACAGACAAAAAGATAAGGATTGTTACCAAGTTAAAGGGTGGCTACCCACTCAATAATTAGTCATGAAATCAATAATTTTAAATTTTAGCCTATAAAAAGAGCATTTTCCATGTATTTAGGCATCTTGGTTTTCAAATCAAGATCATGTTCTTGCTTTCTCTTTTTATATTTTTGTAATGTTTAAGTTTAGCTTATATTAATATCTTGTTTATACTTTTCATTTCCTATCCTTTACTTAGTTAACTTATATCTTATTTATATTCTTATCTTGTTTATTTATGTTTCTCTTTTTCATTATATTTAGTTAAATTTATTATATCAAGGTGAAAATGTTACACTAATGGTATAAGAATAAGTATATTATAAACTTAACATGGATTTTAATATTTGATACTAACATGTTTTGTATTTATTATCTTGTTTACTTTTAATACTTTGCTTGTTAAATGGTTAATCTAGATTTATATTGTATAACATTTGGTACAATAAATACTTAGCATTTTCATACCTAACTGTATGGTATATAACCAACATTTATGCTATAGAAGAAACTTCATTTATTGTTAATATAAGTTAGCATCATGAATACCTACATGACTAAAAGATTGATATCTTCTTCCAAGTACAAGAGTGTCGAAGTAATAAATAACCTATCAAAACCGGGATCGAACTACAAGGAGGTGAACTATATAAAATTATAAACAATAAATGAAAAGGAGTTGAAGAGAATTCTTGAGATGTTATATTGATGTAAGAATTAAATAAGGATAAAATAATTTTTAAGGTTAAAGGATCCACTAATGGTATTTCAAACAAGTATAGTATAAACTCTTTTTATTACTCAACTGGAAACTATACACAAAGGAACTTCCATTCAGATTATAAATTGTTAACATGATTACATTAGTTATCTTATTCGAATAATACTATTACTTGTAAATGTTATCAGGTATTCATAATGTTAACTTATGTTAACAAATCAAGTTTCTTTTATAGCATAGGTGTCAGTTATACCATACGATTGGGCTTTGAAAGTGCCAAGTATTTGTTGTACCAAGAGTTATATAATATAAATCTAGATTAACCATTTAACAAGCAAAGTATTAAAAGTGAACAAGATAATAAATATAAAATATATTAGTATCAAATATTAAAGTACATGTTATGTTTAAACTATACTTATTCTTACATCATTAGTATAACTTTTTCACCTAAACATAATAAACTTAACTAAACATGATGAAATAGAGAAATATAACTAAAGAAGATAAGAACATAAATAAGATATAAGTTAACTAAGTTAAGGAAATGAAATGAAAAGTATAAACAAGAGATTAACATAAGCAAAACTTAAACATTATAAAAATATAAAGAGAGAGCAAGACCATATCTTGATCTAAAAACTAATATGGCTAAATGCATGATAAATATCTCATTTAATAGGTCAAAATTTAGAAATATTAATTTGATGACTAATTATTGAGTGGGTGACCACCTCTTGACTTTATGACAATCCTTATCTTCTTATCTAAATAAAACGTCTTTGATATCATCCAAATTTGAACAGATAGTCTTCATGAAAGTTCTAGAAAATTGTCTCATTTTTCCAACAAAAAATGAATCGGTGCATTTGGATTTCTAAAACTCGAGATATAGGCTGAACACTGAACAATGTCTAGGCTATAAGACAGATTCAGACTTCTTTTTTTATGCTAAGATTTAGACTTCTAAATGACAGAATTGAGTTCTAGACTTTCATGAATGTTTTAGGCCTATACTAGCCATATAAACCAAACTAAAATACAAGATCTATAGTTTTAGATATGACCTAATGACTGAACAATATTCTAGTTTAAATTGAATCGGTATCTCTTTTCTAAGCTAAGCCTTTTCTTTATCCTTTTACTTTCAGTAGTTAATTACATCAATCAATCCTTTAAATTATGAGATATGCCTGAATTTAAAATGAGTATTTACCATAAATTAAAGCTATCTTATATTATCAGACTTGTTATTATAAATCATGTTGTAGTTAAAGAGTTATTAATACTTCAAGTACAAAATGATGATATAAAACATTGATAAAAATGCACTTTTGAGTATGAATCAAATACCTAACAATATTTACAAGTATTAACATTATTCGAATAAGATAACTAATATAATCATGTTAATAATTTATAATCTGATTGAAACCTTCTTTATATGTGGTTTCTAGTTAAGTAATAAAAAGAATTTATACTATATTTGTTTGAAATATCATTAGTGAATCATTTAACCTTGACAATTATTTTATCCTTATTTAATCCTTACATCAATATAATATCTCAAGAATTCTCTTCAACTCCTTTTCATTTATTGTTTATAATTTTATATAGTTCACCTCCCTATGGTTCGACTCTAATCTTGTGTGGTTATTTATTACTTTGACTCTGCTACACTTAGAAGAAAACATCAATCTTTTAGTTGTATCAATATGCAAAAAAATTTTAAAAGAAAATTGCGATAAATTCCCTAAAAACTATTTCTAGTCCATTTTTTTTTGTTCAAGTAGCTCAGGTTTATAGAACACCACTAGTAACGTCGCTATCGTTGCCATAAAATTGAACCAACCATTGTCACCATCAATAGCACCTCCAAGTTATAGTAACACCATTGTATCAACTTTCATACCAACAACACCATACCATTAAGAAAAAACAATCACTATTCATATCTCATCAACACCTATCAACAACCCTCTTCCTATACTTACCAATAATAGCAAACAAAACATAGTTATCATTAAATCATCTGTAACCTTTTAGCCCTATAACCTAGTGTATAATATAAAGATCATCATCACAACAACCTATTAAACTAAAAGCATTTAGAAAATCAAGTAAGATAAAAACTAATTTTATATTTATCTTTCTTAGATGATGATTATTTTTTAGTGCGAACTACACTTTTTTAATTTCCAAATAAAACCTCACATAGATACTCTATTAATCAAAACCCAATTCAAATCCTTGAATATAAAAAATAATGAACGCAATCACCTAAATAGAAAACATTGAGGACAAAGAAAAAGAAGAAAAAGAATAAGACATAACTTAGATAAGAGCTTGAAAAGAGGGATAGTATTGTCACAAATAAGAAGAGAGAGCACTAGTAAGTTAAGACAATAGAGAGAGAGAGAGAGAGAGAGGATTGAATGAGAGACAAAGGAGAGACTATGTGAAATGGAGGAAAAGCTAGGGATTGCCTCATATATCTAGTTTCAATTCACTGATGAAAATTTTATTGGTATATTCGTCTACATATATCTAATTTTACATAGTAACTAATGGTTTTACTGACAAATATTTTTATATTTATTAGTAAACAATCAATGAATCCATCAGTGATTTGAAATTTTCATTAATTTCTAGGAAAACCCTCACATTTACCAACTATTTTTTTTGTTAGTTTGTTCATCAGTAAATTACACCAAAATCTTCCCATGCTCACTGGATCTCTTCATCAAAGTTGAGTATTTAAGGGAATCAATTGTTATTTTCTCAACACCTTATTCTTTTTCCAGGGTGGAACTCTCCAACAGAGTTATGTTGTTAGTGAATCCATCGTTGTTTTTTCAACACCTTAACAACTCATTTAAAACTATATTATTTGATAATAAACACTTGATAAATGTACAAAATATAATATATTATTAAAGGACAATATATATCTTAATTTTACAATAATGTTAAACATTTAAAATGAGTTCAAATCTAATGTTTAATTTGAATCCTCATCATCTTCATTGTCATCATCTCCATATCCATCATCATCTCATTCATTGAAATGAAATTGTTCAATCCCTTCATCTTATTAACATTGATATGTCAACTAGTATTTAATATATCATTTGGCTCATCAACATTAACGTGAACCTAAGTATTCTTGATGATATAAGAATGAAAATTCTCTTTTAACTCGGTAGATAAAGCAACTTGACATAGATCAAGTAGCTTATTTATTTAAAACACATCTTTTCCACAATTTATTATATCTTTACCATCATTCACAACATTGACATGATTTCTAGGTTTAGTTTTTACAATGGATAACCAATCAACTCTTATATAACCCTTTTTAAATGAATGAGTGTATATGTAAAACACTTATTGACATTGTTTGACAAATACAAAAACACTATTGATGTTGCTAAGTTTACTTCTTTTATTAATTCTGACCAAACTATGGTGAGGATCTACTTTAATTTCACTATTGATATCATATTAATAATATTTGAATAAAAAGACTATACTTTGTGTCCTGTGATATTACAAGTTAATCACTTCTTAGAATTTGCCATAATAATCAATTTCAACTTCATTATAAGTTGATCTCTTAATACAAATCTCATTATTATTTATATTTCTTCCCTCACTATAATCTTTATTATGGAAGACATATCTATTAACAAAATACTTGTTATAATATTAGATATTTCATTTTGGACCCATAAAAAAATGATTTTAAACTTTCAACATTGCCTCTCATGATGTACACCTAGTTAAAGATAACAACTGTTAGCAGTAAAAAAATTAAATAAATGTTTTATTATTATAATTACAAATAATTACAAACTTGTGTTTTAAACCACATTACGAATTGTTCATCTTGTATTTGGAAAATTTGAGCTTGAGTAAGATTTGAATTCTAAAATAATAAGAATTGATGATGTTACCTATAAGAATGTCACTATGAATTTAACATAAATGGGAGTACAAGAGAAAATGATTCAAGATTATAAAATTATACAATTGACTTACTGAAGAAAAACCCCTATTCATAACAATTAAATAGAAAATAATTATATGTTTGTGTAAATTCAATGTCTATCAAATACGTTCTTGAAACTATAT
The DNA here is from genome assembly GCA_026413675.1 of Populus pruinosa. Classification (NCBI taxonomy): domain Eukaryota; kingdom Viridiplantae; phylum Streptophyta; class Magnoliopsida; order Malpighiales; family Salicaceae; genus Populus; species Populus pruinosa. The sequence goes on from CM048596.1 coordinate 23,969,114, forward strand.
TCTTCAATGATGGTCATCCAAGATGAGAAAATATTGGCAAATTTCTACTAGAAGACATTTCACCACGATCATCATGTATTGGAATATGATTGATTCTTGTTTACATGTGAGGTTTAAGATAATATAAGATAAATGTTGAAATCTCTTTAACAATATAAGCTTTGCATATATACACCTAAACTTACACCTTGTTTTTTTGTTTGTTTTTTTCTTTAAGTTGAACAAGTACTTGTATAAATGTAAACATAAACATATATTCGTTAAATGAATACAAACGAGTTTTAAAAACCATATTATACACTAAGGATTAATGTTATTTTTCATGACGTGAATGACATTAAATGATGAGTTTGCTTTTTAAGAGTTTGTTGAAAAAATAATTTGGATATAATCATTAAATTATGAAGTTCAAGAGTCACCACCTAATATTATCGTTACTAAGAAACCTACAGTCGACAAGTGTTTGGCTAAGGGACTAGTTGTGTAATAGAAAGATGCACCACTTCTATTATATCCTACATAGGATAAGTTAAATTTTTATTTGAATTTTTTTCTATGTCAAGTCTATATTCATTGGTCTAGTCCAACATTCAAAGCATATCGTTTCTTGTAACGAAGTCTCTACCTTATTTGGTTAAAGTCTAAATGTCCTAAGACCTAAATTTTAGCATCACATTTATTTCTTAAATATAACTAATTTCTAACGTTTCAAACAAAATAATTGTTATTGATTTTTTGTGTTTTGATCAAATCTTAATGTATTATCATAAATTGGTTATGATATCTATTTTTGCATTTTTAAAACATGATAAAAATGTGATTTTATGTTTTTTTTTTGAAAATATGCTTGAAAAACTTTTAGGATTTGGTCATATGCATGAAACAAAATATTTTTCTTAAATGAAATTTTATTTTTAATTTTTTGGGTTCTTTTTGAAGGTTTGGAGAAAACTGGGTATTTTTAATACTAAATTTGTATCTTACAATGTAAGTCTACAGCTAAATACCATGTAAAATTATTGGAAAACATGTGAAGGACCTGCAAATATTATTAAAATACCCTTTGAATTTTTTTTAGTAATATTACTTTATTATATTATTATTAAATATATTGAGTTGAACTCGGCTTAACCATCTAGGCTGGGTTGGAACGGGTCTAATTTAACTAAGTTAGGTTGGTTCGATTGTTGATTCAACATCATTTTCTCTGTCTGTTAATTAGTATATAAAAGTGCATTTTCATTAAGGATTTATGTCATCATATTGCACCTAAAGTATCATTAAATTCCCTAACAAAAACATGTTTTATATTAGCAAGTCTAAAAATATAATATACCTTTAATTCATGGTGAATGTACATCCTAAATACAGGTCTATCATATAAATAAAAGGATTGATTGATGAGTTTAAGTATTAAAATTGAAAGGACAAAGAAAAGGGCAAACTTAGCAAAGTGTTGCTGGTGCATTCCAAACTCGAACACCATTGGGTAATTGAATCATATTTGGAGCTGTAGATATTAGATTTAGGTCCATTTTATATGGATGGAAAGGTAAGACATAGACCTACAACTTTCATGTGGACTCAAAGACTCAATTTTGCCGTTGTCAAGTTCAAAGCTTAGCAACAACGAAGACATCGGAAGCTGTCTTCTAGCTCAAACACTATTCAGTTTTTGGCTCATATCTTGAGTTTTAGAAGTCCAAATGAGCTCTAGTTTTTTTTTTTAAAAAATTGAGATAATTGTCCAGAACTTTCATAATTTAGTTGGCTATAATTCTGATATTAGCAATGACGTTTTGACCAGCCAACAATATTAATAATCAACCCACAATATCAAAAAAACAGTAGGCACTAATGTCAAAAACCAGCCAGCAAATCAATGGATGACCACTAATTATTCAATCAATCAATAGTTCTGAATCTTACCCTATAAAAGAGGCATTTGCCATGTATTTAGTCATATTAATTTTCAGATCAAAGTCATCTTCTTGCTTTCTCTCTACATCTTTGTAATGTTCAAGTTTTCTTTCATGCTATAGTAATATCTTGTTTATCCTCTTTTATTTCCTTTTCTATACTTAGTTAGCTTATATTATATTTATGTTCTTATGTTGTTTATTTATGTTTTTCTCCTTCTTAATGTTTAGCTAAGTTAATTATGTCAAGGTGAAAAGGTTTCTCTAATGGTGTTAGAATAGGTATAATATAAACTCAACATGGACTTTAATGTTTATATCCAAGAAAGATTGTTATTAACATGTTTTATCTTTTTATCTTACTAATTCTTAATACCTTGCTTATTAAATGGCTAATCTAGATTTGTGTTGTATAATTCTTGATACATGAAATGCTTGATCCTTCGTAGTCTTCGGCCGACATCGTTATTATGATATGAACTTGATTTGTTGTTAACATAAACTAGCAACATAAATGTCTGATGATATTTATAAGTATGGTGTTGCTTAGATAAGATGATTAATATGATCATGTTAATAATTTATAATGAGCTAATAACAAGAAATCATCCGATTGGAACCTCCTTTATGTGTGGTTTCCAATTGAGTAATAAAAAAGGTTTATATTATATTTATTTAAAATGCCATTAGTGAATCCTATAACCTTGACATATGTTTTATTATTGTTTAATCCTTATATCAATATCGCATCCTAAAACTTTCTTCAACTTCTTTTCTGTTATTATTCTCTTCAAATATTTTTATTTATTTGTAATTTATATAATTCACCTCCTTATGGTTTGACCCCAGTCTTGCCAGGTTATTTTACTTTGACACTCTTACACTTGGGATAAGACATCAACTCTTTGATCGTATCATCTTTATCTCTCTCTTTATTGGACTATACTTAGCCCAACCAACTAAGATGGGTTGAAAGAGGTCCAGCCTGGCTGGGTTGGGTTGACTAACAACCCAACAAGTTTTTTTTTTTTTTTAGTTGGACCTAAGCAAGCTATATTCACATTTTGCATGCAAGACATATGAAAGAAAAAGAAATGAGGAATATTATTAAATCAAATTGGCCTATTAAAAATTTAATTATGTCATTAGATTTAATTTTTATACAAATTCGTTCAATAATCATTTAATTTGACCTTGTTGTCTCTTTAGTCTTAGATACAACATGGTATAATTATGCTCCAAATTTATCCAAAATTTCACCTTGATTTTTTTTTTTGTATATTTAAAATCCTCCTCAACCTGCTTTTGCAAAATCACCATTCTTTTTTTTTATTATTTATTTTAGGGAATAACCTAAAATAGATTATAAGAGACTTTAGATTGTAAGTTTTGTAAAAAAAAAAAAAGAAGATAATAAACTAACCAAATCAAGAAATGGTCAATCATTATAAAAGTGTATGAAGTGAAAATGTGTGAAATGAGAGCTCAAATATGTACTAAAAAAAAGAAGGAGATAGGGCTAAAAGACATATTATTTAATATACGAGTGCTGAAAAGTACACTCAGAAAAAGATAGGTGACACGACGAAAAGATTGATGTCTTCTCCTAAGTATAACTATAATAATAATAATAATAATAATAATAATAATAATAAAGAAAAAAGAAGGAGAAGAAGATGATGATGAGAACTTCGAGATGGAATATTAATATAAAGATTAAACAATGATAATAATAAATGCCAAGGTTAGAGATTCCACTAATGGTATATCAAACAAGTATAGTATAAACAATTGGAAACCACACCAAATGAGGTACCAATTTGATTATAGATTGTTAACATGATTACATTAGTCATCTTATTCGATTAATGCTAATACTTGTAAATCTCGTCAAGCATTCATGATTATAACTTATGTTAATAACAAATCAAGTTCCTTTCATAGCTCAGGTGTCGGTTATACCATAGAGTATGAACTATAAAAGTGTCAAGCATTTATTGTACCAAGTGTTATACAACATAAATCAAGATTAGTTATTTAACAAGCAAAGTATTAAAGAGTGGACAAGATAACAAATATAAAACATGTTAGTATCAAACATTAAAGTCCATATTAAGTTTACATTATACTTATTCTTACACCATTAGTGCAACCTTTTCACCTTGGCATAATTAACTTAGCTAGACATAATGAAAGAAAGAAAAATAGATAAACGAAATAAGAACATAAAATTTAACTAAGTAAAGGAAAGTAAATGAAAGACATTTTATAATAATTTTGAAAGACATAAATGTTTAATTTTACATTGTTCTCCATTTTATTCTATTGACTCAGTTATTGGTAAGTTATTGACCGAAGAAATACATCTTTAGTTTTATTCTAAAAGGAGAATTTTTTTAACCTCTAATCCTTTTATGTAGCAGTATCTTTTATGTCATTCTTCATTAATAAAAATAAGCTTGATATAAGGGTTGCTTTCGACGAGTATTGACACGACTAAAAGGTTGATGTCTTCTCCCAAGTGCAGGAGTGTCGAAGTAATAAATAATCCGGCAAGACCGGGGTCGAACCACAGGGAGGTTAATTGTACAAATTATAGACAACAATTATAAACAATAATAATAGCAATAATAACAACAATAACAATAACAACAACAACTATAATAATAATAATAATAATAATAATAATAATAATAGTAGTAGTAGTAGTAGTAGTAGTAGTAGTAGTAGTAGTAGTAGTAGTAGTAGTAATAATAATAATAATAAAGAAATAGAAGAAGAAGAAGATGATGAGAACTTGGAGATGGAAAATTAATGTAAGGATTAAACAATAATAATAACAAATGTCAAGGTTAGAGGTTCTACTAATGATATATCAAACAAGTATAGTATAAACTCTTATTATTGAATTGGAAACCACACACAAAGGAGGTTCCAATCAGATTATATATTGTTAACATGATTACATTAGTCATCTTATTCAATTAATGCTAATACTTGTAAATCTCGTCAAGCATTTATGATTATAACTTATGTTAACAACAAATCAAGTTCCTTTCATAGCTCAGGTGTCGGTTATACCATACATTATGGGCTATGAAAGTGTCAAGCATTTGTTGTACCAAGTGTTATACAACATAAATCAAGATTAGTCATTTAACAAGCAAAGTATTAAAGAGTGAACAAGATAACAAATATAAAACATGTTAGTATCAAACATTAAAGTCCATATTAAGTTTACACTATACTTATTCTTCCACCATTAGTGTAACCTTTTCACCTTGACATAATTAACTTAGCTAGACATAATGAAAGAAAGGAAAACAAATAAACAAAATAAGAACATAAAAGTTAACTAAGTAAAGGAAAGGAAATGAAAGGCATAAACTTGATATTAATGAAAGTAAAGCATAAACATTACAAAAAATACAAAGAGAGAAAGGAAGAGTATGATCTTGATCTGGATACCGAGATGCCTAAATGCATGCAAATGCCTCCTTTTATAGGCCAAAATTAGGAACTATTGATTTGATGACTAATTAATAAGTGGGTGGCCAACTTTTGACTTGGTGGCAATCCTTGTTTTCTCTTATCTGCCCAAAATGTCATTTCTAACGTCAAAATTGGAGCTAGTCAAAAACATGAAAGTTGTAGGAAATTATCTCATCTTTCTTGTGTAAAAACTTTAGCTCATTTGGACTTCTAGAACTCCAGATATGGCTAAAATACCGAATAGTGCTCGGGCTGGAAGACAGATTCAGGCTTCTTTGTTGTTGCTACAATTTGGACTTGCAAATGGCCTTTTTAGATCTTGGGCTCTATATAAAAGTTGTAGGCTTATGTCTTACCTTTCCATCCATATAAATGAGACCTAAATCTGAGATCTATAGCTCTAGATATGACCCAATTACTGAATAGTATTTCGGTTTGGATTGCACCGACATCTCTTTTCTATGTTTGACCATCTCTTTATCCTTGCAATTTAAGTTCTTAAAGTCATCAATCAATCCTTTCATTTATGTGATAGGCCTGCATTTAAAATGAACATTTACCACAAATTAAAGGTATCTTATATTATAAGATATATTATTATAAAACATGCTTTAGTTAAGGAGTTATTGATACTTCAAGTGCAAAATGATGATATAAAACCATGATAAAAATGCACTTTTAAGTACTAATCAATAGGGTTAGAAAACATATTATTTAATGGTTGATGGTTTAAAGGCGCACTCAAGAAGTGAAGGGATAGTGCTAGAAAGCACTTTATCCGAGTGATGAGGGATGAAAAATGTACTTGAAGGAAAAGGTGATAGGGTTATAAAGTGCACTATTAGAGGAATAAGGGCTCAAAGGTACATTCAAATGCAAAGAATATAGGGTTAGAAAGCACAATATTCGATAGATGAAGGCTAGAGAGCATACTCTAAAGAAAAGAAGATAGGGCTAGAAGACACATTATCAAAGGGACAGGCTCCAAGATGCACTTAAAGGGAAAAAAGATATGGTAAGAAAATGCACTATTTAGGAAAGAAATCAAAGACACACTCAAAAGAAAATGAGGCAGGACAAGAAAACACACTATCAAATAGATGAGGACTCAAAGGTCCACTAAAAAAAAAAGATAAAGATCAAGATGGAAAGTTCACTTAAAAAGAGATAGGATTAAAAAATGCATTATCTGATAGTTAAGGGCTAGAAAGCACACTTAAAAGAAAAGAGATAAGGCTAGAAAGTGTACTATCTAGAAGACGAGGGTAGAAAGCGCACTCGAAATAGATATGGTTAAAAAATGCACTAAAAAAAGTAACACGAAGAGAACACATTATCTAATTGTTAGGGATTAGAAAGCACACTTGGAAGAGATAGGGCTACAGAGCGCACTATCTACAAGATTAGGGCTAGAAACTACACTTGAAAAAGATAGGATTAGAAAATGTATTATCTGATAGTTAAGGGCTAGAAAATGCACATGAAAGAAAAAAGATTTGATTAGAAAGAGCACTATTTAGAAAACAAATGATAGGAAACACACTTATAATAGATAGGGTTAGAAAACCCACTAAATAATAGCTAGAAATCACACTTGCCAAACTTTAACATCGCCTTGAATTTCAATGCTCTTTTCATCATGGTCCTTGGTCATGGATTTATGCAAATTAACCTTTAATTGACCTATAAACATTCAATTCTTTTTAATTTCACCCTTGATTTTAATAAATTAAGTTCTTAAAGTTTGACACCTTTTTTCAAAAAGGTTATTGGTGATACATTTCTTCAATTTAACCCTTATTTGATCATAACCTTTGATTTTCTTATAATTTTACCCTTGATTTCAACCAATTGACTTTGTAAAAATTAAATATGGGTTTTTAAAGTTTCAATCTTCTCAATTAAGTCTAAATATAATCCCAAACATAATTTTTCACCAATTAAGTTCTTAATAAAATTAATTTGATCTATTTAAAGTATAATTAAGTCCTTACACTTAATTAAATCCTTTAATTTGACCTAAATTAACTCTTAAACAAAATTAAACTTTAATTTGGCCTATGATTAAATCAAATTAGCCTATTAAAAATCTAGTTATGTCCCTAAACTTAATAGTGTCTCTAGTCTTAGATACAACTAAATATAATAATGCTCTATATTTGTCTAAAATTTTACCAGCTTTTGCCAAATCACCATTTTTTGCTATTATATTATTATTATTATTTATTTTAAAAAGGAAAAAGGGTAAATTTTAGGGAATAAGTCTTTTAACTTTTTCTTCACATGTTAAGTGTATAGATAGATGCTCCATTCAATCAAAGAAGAATGGAGGGATGCTTATATCAAGTTTACATATTAGCTTAACAATCTTCCTTTCAACTTGTTCCATATCTAAAAGAATGACTAATCTTCATGAGTGCATCTTATATTCTTTTTCACGATAAATCCATTTATGTAATTGGAATGAATTTTTGCATAAACACATGACAATTAGGGATTTTCATTCCATACAATCTACATTTCTCTAAATTCATCAATCTAGCTATGTTTAAAGTATATCCATGATAAAATCATAGAAGCTTAAGCAATTTATAGACTAAAAATTATGATTTTTTGTTTATCTAAGATATATACACCTTTAGGCTTTACGACACATATACTATCATTAAGCAACTCCATATTTTGACAAAAAGCAAAGCTATATTCACTCAAACTATTATATAATACTTTGTTTTTCCTTTGACATCCATGATTGTGTTAAAAATATTTTCAAATATATTTTTCTTGATATAGATGACATCCAAATTATGGCAAAATACATTAGTCTTCTAATAAAGAATCTCTAAAAAAAAAGTACTTTGTCTTACCCAATTATGACTCACATCAACACCAAGAAATTTTTGCTTGTCAGATTGAAAACTAAATACAATGTCTTATACAATTCTTCACCTGATAGTACTGGCGGTGCAACATTCTTTTTATTTTTACCTTCTAATAAGTTCTTTTTTTATTTTTATTTTTATGTATCAATGATGACTTGACAAGAACCTTTCGTGACAATGAAAAAAAAGAATCATTATTTGTTAAAGTAAACGCTTTATTTTTTTCCATGCAATATGGACAAATTAATTTTTTCCATGCAATATAGCTATACACAAAGAAAAAATTATTTATAATCCACATCAAAGTTATCTTCATTTGAAAATTCTATTTCTTTAAGATATCATACGTCAAAGTATTTGATGACCATAATTGTTTCAACTCATGAATCAATGGTTAAAGACAAACTTTTATATTCCTATCTGGATTATAAGGACCATGTATTCATGTAGATAAAAACATGAATTCTAATCTCATATATATTCCCGAAGATAAGTTATAAAATGTTAGTATGATTGACTGAAAAGAATCGGGTGCAAGTGACACGATCAAAGAGTTGATGTCTTATCCCAAGTGCAGGAATGTCAAAGTAAAATAACCCGGCAAGACCGGGGTCGAACCACAGGGAAGTGAATTATATAAATTACAAATAAAGAAAAAGATTTAAAGAAAATAATAACAGAAAAGGAGTTGAAGAAAGTTTTGGGATGTGATATTGATGTAAGGATTAAACAATAACAAAACATATGTCAAGGTTATAGGATTCACTAATGGTATTTCAAATAAATATAATATAAACTCTTTTTATTACTCAACTAGAAACCACACATAAAGGGGATTCTAATCGGATGATTTCTCGTTATTAGCTCATTATAAATTACTAACATGATCATATTAATTATCTTATCTAAGTAATACCATACTTATAAATATCATCAAGCATTCATGTTGCTAGTTTATGTTAACAACAAATCAAGTTCCTATCATAATAACGATGTCGGCCGAAAACTATGAAGGATCAAGCATTTGATGTACCAAATATTATACAACACAAATCTAAATTAAACATTTAATAAGCAAGGTATTAAGAATTAGTAAGATAAAAAGATAAAACATGTTAATAACAATCTTTCTTGGATTTAAACATTTAAAGCTCATGTTGAGTTTATATTATACCTATTCTAACACCATTAGAGAAACCTTTTTACCTTGACATAATTAACTTAGCTAAACATTAAGAAGGAGAAAAACACAAATAAACAATATAAGAACATAAACATAATATAAGCTAACTAAGTATAGAAAAGGAAATGAAAGAGCATAAACAAGAGATTACTATAGCATAAAAGAAAACTTGAACATTACAAAGATGTAGAGAGAAAGCAAGAAGATAACTTTGATCTGAAAATTAATATGACTAAATACATGGACAATGCCTCCTTTTATAGGTTAAGTTTCAGAACTATTGATTGATTGAAGAATTGGTGGGCATCCATTGATTTGGTGGCTGGTTTTTGACATTAATGGCTGCTGTTTTTTTGATATTGTGGGCTGATTTTTGATACTATTGGCTGGCCAAAACATCATTGCTCACATCAGAATTATAGCCAATTGAATTGTGAAAGCTGTGGGCAATTGTCTCAGCTTTCCATAAAAAAAAAACCAGAGCTCATTTGGACTTCTAGAACTCAAGATATGAGCCAAAAACTGAATAGTGCTTGAGCTGCAGGACAACTTCCGACGTCTTCGTTGTTGCTAAGATTTGGGCTTGAAAACGGCAGAACTGAGTCTTTGACTTCATATGAAAGTTGTAGGTCTATGTTTTACCTTTCCATCGATATCTAAAGCTCCAGATATGATCAAATTACTGAACGGTGTTCGAGTTTGGAATGCACCAGCAACACTTTGCTAAGTTTGGCCTTCTTTTTATCATTTCAATTTCAATCCTTAAAATCATCAATAAATCCTTTTATTTATGTGATAGACCTACATTTAGGATAAACATTTACCATGAATTAAAGGTATATTATATTTTTAGACTTGCTAATATAAAACATGCTTTTGTTAGGGAATTTAATGATACTTTAGGTGCAATATGATGACATAAATCCTTAATGAGAATACACTTTTAAGTACTAATCAACAAGAAAGGGTCCAAATGGATTGAACACATCTGTACATAAACCAATACACACGTTGTATAGTTCTATTAAAAATTATGGATACACCCTATTAAACTACTTCTAAGTTTCACCATTAAAAGGATATACCATTACTCTATCATTCGTATCATAAGAATGATATCATGTCATGTGCTCGATTGTCTTTGAAGACATAAATAACATTTCCAAAGTTCTTTAAACATCTATGGTTTCTTTATTTGACAATAACAATAGTTAGTGGATTTTAATATGTATGTTGTACGAATTTCTACACATCATTTAATGCAATATGGACTCTATGGATGCAATATGGACTTGAAGATGCTTAAACTTGTTTGAATGTAATAAAGTCTTTATGTATTTTAATTTGGTATTATAAAATAATTTTCATTCAAAAATACGTATATTGCAAAAACTCACCATCTAAGTTATTTTTATAACTAAAACTTATATAATGATAAATACCTTATAAAAAATCATGTTAGTAAATTATATTATTGTCTATTAGTTTATTGTTATGAAGAGCAAAGCTTCTTATTTATTTTTAAATAAAAGAACTTATAACATATGTTCTTACACTATTTAACTATTTTTAGCTAAGGTGATAAATTTGTAATTTTAAAAAGAAAAAAAAGTGTGTTTAAAACTCAAGTTGTTTTGTAACAACTTTTTTCCTCTTTAAAATAATATCCTAGCCATTTCTCATAAATAAGAAAAACACAATGACAAGCAAAAATTTCCTATCTTATTTCTTCTATGTAAGTAACGACTAAATATGTTTCTCCCTTGTAAATATCATTCTTTGACTTCATGAAAACTCTTTTACATTCTCCAATAACTTTATAATCTTATATACTTAATGGTTTAATAATCAAAAAGCTTTTATTTATTATTTTATTCTTTTAAAGCTTTAAACCCTAAATTACATCTCTATAAAGACTTGAGCTAAACTCTTTGTAATCTTCTTTTGCAAAGTTTGATAACTCTTGTAAGAGTTTTATCTATTATGAAAGTGTAAGTAACACTTAAACCACTTGGGTAACCTTTGATTGAGATCCATTTGAGAGGTTTAAGCTTAAGCCTTTAAAAAGATTGCGAGTGAAAGGTTTAATTTTGATAATTAAAAAGATTGTGTAAGGTTTTCTAATTTTGATCTAGTGAAATGATTAATGTAATCGGTAAGGCCTCATCTACTAAGAAAATCGTTAATTGATAGTGAATAATTAAATAGAGGTTCAAGAAGAGGATTAGGTAATTACTCAAATAACTATAAAAATTAATGTATCTTTCTCTCTCACTATATATTTTATTGTATTTGTGCATTGATTATTTGTTGTTGTTGTTGTGAACAATTAAGGGGTATTTTTTTTATTGTTAATTATTGTAAAGTTCAATTTAGTCATAATGCATTCCTTCCATGTTAGGATATTTTGGACTTTTAATCTAGTAATAACCATTTTTTAGAATTTGTTGTCACCATGTGTCCACTAGCATAGTAGCACAAACTCCTTGATGAATCTCAATCACCATCATCTTTACTTTTTCTTATCGAGGCATCCCATCAAATCCTATTTTATATAAGATCTCACCATTTAAGTAATCATCCATATTAAATATTCTAAGAGTTTTCTTAACCATTTCTAAGCATCGGGTGGATACTCTGAATTATTAATATATTTTTTTATGTTATGATATCAACGTTTGTCCTCATCTTTTCTTCTAATGAGCTAGGAATATACAGGAAAGTTTCTGATTACAATACACACAAGTTGCATTCTCACTCTATAATCTATTTTGGTCATTTGCGTTAATATGGTTAAAGCATACAAAAACTAATTCCTATCTTGATTCAAATTATTGAATTCAATCTCATCAAATTAAAAAGCTAGTTTGGTGAGATATTCTTGATATGACTTTAACTTTTTATTTTTCATCTGTCATTCTTTTTTTACTTAGAAAATTATAAATAACAAATCGTTATATGCATCCAATTTGCAAATATTCATTTCTAGAACTACTTCTAATCCATGTACAAATACTTTATACTTTACTATGTTGTAGATACATTTAAATTGGGTATTCTACCATTTGAGAAAATCAATGTCATCTCGATGCCACTTTTAGATATTCTTACGATCCCATCAAAATAAACAATCCATCTATCACTTACAAGTTTAGTTTCATCATCTTTAATCACCACTACAATGGACTTATCTAAATTATAACTTTATTGGCTCATAATCCTTTCAACATTATTAGCTAGGTGATTGACTATTACACTCTTTTTTTTTTCTCTTCATATGAATAATGTCATACTTGGACAACATTAATTGTCATCATATAATATGACCTAATAGATATGGTTCATTAAAAACTATTTAAAGGAATCCATCTTAGAGATAAGCCATATAGTGTAGTACAACATGTATTGTCTGAGCCTCTATATATACCGTACTAAACCACATCATATCTTTTCGAGAGTCTAATATCTCGACTCATAGTCAATGAACTTCTTACTCAAGTAATAAATAACTTACTTTTTTCTTCTAGACTCATCATGCTAACCCAAAACACAAACCATTACCACATCAGTGACAATCAAAATATAAAATCAAATGCTTCCTAAAAACTAGTGGTACTAGCAAGGGTGGCTCCTAGAAATATTACTTGATTTTATTAAATGCTCTTTGAGATTATTTATCTTAAACAACCAAATTCTTTTCCTTTAATTGTTGAAAGATAGGTTCACATGTTATTATCAATTGAGAGAGATAAAGCAGGCAATGTAGTTCAATTGTTCTAAGAAGCTTCAAACTTTTTGCTCTATTATAGTCTCATGCATAACTTAAATCCTTTTGATTTTGTTTGTATCAATGTTAATTCTCTTATTGCTTATGACAAACCCAAGTAATTTGTCAAATCAAACCCTAAAAATGCATCTTGTAGGATTAAGCATTAGTTAGTATTCCTTCAATCTTTCAAAGAGTTTTTCTCAGGGTCTTAAAACTTGGCAATCCTACCATCAACATATTATTTTATCTCTTGATATATCATGTCATAAAAAGAAGTCATCATAGCATATTGGTATGTTGATCCCGTATTCTTCAAACTAAAAAGCACCACAAAAGTTATTTTATTTGTCTTTTAAAGCCATTTTGATCTGATTATAGCCTCGAGTTTAATTCATAAAAGAGTATATAACATTCTTAGCAACAGAAAGTCATCTTTAAAGTTTGCTTTATTAAGATCATGATAGTTAGCACACATCCAGATGTTGTCATTTTTTTTTATCGACTATAACTATATTTGAGAACCAGTGAGGGTACTCTATAACTTTAAGGAATGCAGTATCTCATTGCTTTCCTACTTTTTTAATTTTGAGCAAAACATTTAGCCTCATCCATTTAAGCTTTTTCTTGATTAGTTTGCTCTTAGGAATCAATAGCAGTCTGTGGATCATAATATTTGTATCTAAACCCAAAATATTGATATAAGACCATGTAAATATTTCTGTAAATTCTTTCAACAAAGCCACTAAATCTTTTCTTTTCATATGTGGTCATTAAAATGTTGATTCTTAGCTCTCTTTTTTTTAAAAAAAAAATAAATCTTTTTTAGCACTGATAGCCTTAAGTTCCTTAATTGATTTGATGGAATATTTGAACAACTTAATTAGCTTAGCAAATTATTGGGTGTTAATCACTCCATTCTATTTCATTCATTGCAATTAAGGTTTTAATTAAAGTTAAACTAAATAAATTCAATATTTATTTTGAGTTTTAAAATGGCGATGAAGTTGTTCAACCTTATGAATAAATGAAAAAAAATATGAATAAAACTAAAAGACAGAGAATGTAAATGAGACATAATGGAAAGGAAATTGCATGCCTTGGTATTAACATTAAACATGGATAAGGGTCCAACATAAAAATAGTTCTTTTTCTAGTGTCTAGAGCCATGATTACAAGAAAGGTAGAGATAATATGACAGAAAATTACATAGATTTGGGAATCTCTTCCTCGAACCAATTGAACTAGTTAGCATCAAACATCTCCTAAGAGTGTTGATGGCAAGTTGTGGGAGCATGATGATCTCAGAAGGCACCGAGGTTGGCTGCTTAACTTATCCCTGGTCTTCATCTTTGATTCCCATAGTATTTACATCAACAAATAAGTGTTATAAGATTCAAGCCTTTGTAAGCAATGAAGGATGACTCAGGAAATGCTATGAAAATAGGAGGAATGTGAGGAATGCATTTGCCATCTCTTAGGAGATGCTATGGCAACTGGGGGCAGCTTTCCAGCTTCAGGTTCCCTCACTTCAATGTGAGCAGATCTCCTCGCATATTTTATTCATGACTCTTAGATAATCTTTCCTTGAAAGCTTGAAACCAAGGCTAAAGCTTAGATCAGTATTTCACAGCCCCCGTAACCTCAAAATGTTTATTTGATCTAAAAATAAAAAATTTCTCCTGATTAGAAAAACAATATAACTCCCAATTTATTTTTTCTACTAAAATAAGATATAAAATAATAAATAAAACTTCTTTTATAAAATACAACCTATTAATATAAAAAATAACTATTTTATCATCAGTAAATGACCAATCAACTTTCTCTCTCATCTTCATTTTCCAACTACTCTACTTTTCACAAAGACTAAGACCAAAACATGAATAAAATGAATTTATGGATCAAAATGTAAAATTCTCAAAAAATAGCAACAAACGAGTCAAAAGATAAAAACTTTTATGGGCCAAATACTTAAAAATACACCTCATGTACAATTAAAATAAAAGATTGAAATTGTTGTTTAAGACAATTTTGATCCCCAAATTTTTAATTATTTTTCATTAAGTTTTTTTTCCTCCAAATCAAGCATCAAATTAATGTGAAATATTTTTTTAACATTGCAAAAAGAAAGCAGAGTGCGAATCCATAGTGATTTCCCTCATAAAGTGTATTAATGATGTTTTAGTTTTTTTTTTAATTTAATTTTCTCAAACATACATTCCTACTATTTGTTGTAACAGGATTCAACGAGAAATCTATAAATTACGGTGAGCACCAGCATGGAACCCTTGCGTATAGGCTGTGTTCTTAAACATCGTCTGCAAAAAAAGTAAAAAATAAAAAAATAAAAACTCATGAACATTGTAGAAAATATGCATCCACGGCCAAATATTTCACCTTTTGGCAAGAGACCGTGCTTAAAAATCAAAGATATTGCAGGCACTGCCTTGTGATGGTCAAAGTAGACTTTTTTCTTCTTTTTTTGAAATAGAAAAGAATGCAAAATACTCACAGCAATGCTTTGCAAATCTGAATTAAGCCGCTTTCTAATATTTTCAGCAACAACAGTTCCTAGATTTACACCATTCTCCTTGACAGCATCCTCTGTGATCTGCATGGAAAAATTCCACAGGTCTTACCTCAGAGATTCCACTACGGTTAGAAATGGAAGCATATTGCACAGAACTTACCTCTGAAAGTAATAGAGCTGATGTCTTATTGAGAATCTCTTCCACAAATAATCCAGCATCCGAGAAAACACTTGGCTGGTGTACAGGATTGACCGACTTGTCTTTAGAATTTTGGGCGGAGGAATTTTGCGTGGAGTTATGAGGCTTAGCAGCTTTTCCTACATCAAAGATAAAGAAGTCATGATGCCATGACTGTCAAATAAACAAAAATTTCATGAGGAGTTTTCATTATGCATCTCTAAGAGGAAGTACTTGTATACTCAAGCAGATACAACTTTTAAAATTTAAAAAAATCTTCAGGCAAGAGAACATATAGTAGTGCTGAACAGAAAATTATGAAAACCATTGTCTGAGTATTGTAAAAACAATCCAAAATGAGAAGACATTAAAGTGAAGGCCCAATAGACGAACAGAAATCTGATGAACTAGTTATGTCCATCCTGTAGAAATCAGTTGACGACTGATGAGTAAATCACATTTGGATTGAGTACCTGTGGCAGCTACAGACTTCTTATTCACAGGAACAGAATTCTCAGTAGGATCTTGCAGGGGAGCTGCTTTATCTGGCTGATCTGGCTGAACAGTTGAACCAGATGGCACAAAAGAAGCAAGATCTGGAGGTTGATCCTTCCCTACAGTTGGGTTAGCCTACATGGAACATAATTTTGTATCTTCAATATTCTGTGAAAAATTAACTGAGAGAATTAATACAATAAACTGAACTACAAATTACCTCGAGGTCAACATATGAGGGATCTCTTCCTATTGATTTAAGAAACTTGTCAAGATCACAAGCATTTAGAGCTGGAAGTAAGAACAGCACATGCCTGATCAGAGTCTATTCTAGTGGGAAAGATCAAATGGTGCATTTCATCATGTGGGGCAAAAGGTCGGTTAGCACCCCACTCTATTTTCATTTTTGGTCAGTTACAACAAATTTAGTCAAATGCGACTCAAACCACCCCAATTGATAATATCAACAATTAACTACTGTGAAATGTTAAGGCTACTTCATACTTGCAGGCCTATGACTGGCCTTGATGTTATGAAGAGAAAGACAAGACAGCCTAAAAAGTTCACATTCACTATCAGTTTTCACCAATTGATTGGATCACATTTTGGCCTTTAGAAAATAAAAACAGGGGCTAAAAAGTGATTTCTTATTCTATTAAATATAAAATATATATCATAAAGAATCACAACTATCAAATCATTGGTTTTAAACAGGTCATCAGGAAAAAAAGTGGTATTCAAGTTCAAGAACATTGAAAGTTTGTGCATAACCAAAGAAAAAAAGTGCCAGAAAAAAAGAGCTGTCAGACATACCAATTGACATGTCATTAGATAGTGGATGGAAAAAGCAATGCTCCTGAGATTGAAATCCTTTATCCAACAAGAGTGAGACATGCCTTCATAAGAGAGATCTTGGTTAAAGTACAACACCAATAGTTAAGTGATTCTTCCTAAAGAGATTATTGATCAACTATGAATCATGGATGAAAAGTTATGAAGCCACAGTTGTGTCGTAACTTAAAGTTATGTATGTTAAATGTAGGACATGCCCACAATTTTTTGCAATGTGTAGGTTTCATCGAAGGGAAAATATGTGATGGCACAGAAAGATGTGATCTATCACTTTTTCCACTTATAAAATAGCTTTACATCAGTTGGTCATTAATAAAGAAATTATCTTTCCAATTATCATGAACCTGAAAACCATCAACAAATAATTTTCCTGGAAACAAACAAACAGCTAAAGTAACTCTAAAGTGACTGTTAGAAATAGATTCAAAGCTTCCTGCACCCTCAAATGCATGCCTGACATTATAACCATTATCCAAAATCACTTGAGAAATTTTGTCGAAATACTCTGCTTTCATTATATTTTATCAATTTGTCTACTTTATGTATCCCTCCAATTTCTTGTAGCTACATTCTATTACACCCTCTCATTGAGCAGGTTGATCCATAATCTTCAATTAAGAAAAGATTACATAAGGTGCGGCTGAAGATGAACATTTGCCTGTTTGGGAGTGTGGTTGCGGTAGCGGTTCAAAGTGATTTTCACTTAGAAATGTATCAAACTGATTTTTTTTATTTTTTAAAAATTATTTTTTAGATCAACACATCAAAATAATCTGAAAAAATAAAATAAAAATTAATTTTTAGCTAAAAAATGAATTTTTTGAAAACGCAGGTTGGCACACATTTCGAAATGGGGCCTAAATGGAGGGTGAAACTTCAGTTTTTTTTTTTTATAACATTGATCATGTAGCAGTTCAGATGATTACAAAAAGAAGAATCACATATGCTATGCGTGATGAGTAACAAAATGATATCAGAGACTGTAAGATTTGCAACGTTTCACATAAACATTATTTTAGCAAGGTATCAAAATTGCAAACACGAATATTTTCAAATAAATACTTGAGAGAAGAAATGATAAAAATCAATGCAGGAAATAAAATTTAAAGCTCACCGTGCTGACTCATTTACAAGTGCAAATGGAGTAACACAGCCCAAAGGAACCTTGAAAACAGAAAATACAAGATCAGAGAGTGAATTACCATCAAACTTTTAGACCAAAAGCAAACTAATCAACCAGAATAAACCCAATGAAATGTGGAAATGTTCACCTTGTAAACACATGCTGAATGCATAACAAAATGCTTTATTTATTGAAAACAGCAATAAGTAATGTCAGTGACAATGAAATGAAAATGGAATAATCTGATAAGGGAGGGACTCAAGCACAGTCCAGGCATATACCTGAAGTATCTCACCCAATGCTTCTTCAGGAGCCATTCTTATACCTCCTTTCCCCAAACCAAGCCTTTGAGACAAAACTGCTCATGTCAAAAGCACAGGTAATTCCCATCAACATTCAGGAAATGAATGACAATTGAATATCAGCATTTCTAACTTCCAATCCAATTTGAGTTTTACAATGTCATAAAGTTAAAAAGAAAAAAGAACAAGAACTCACCTTTCATATCTACTTTCGTGTCAGCCAGAGCAGAAACGATATAGAACCGACTTTTCTTGTCCTGCATACACAAGGACATACAATTACCAAGCTATGGATAAGGAAAAAATGCAAAACACTGCCAAAATGTATTACTGCGACAATTAGCAACTGAGCACTTTCATATAACCTTTATATTTTACCTTCAAGAATAAATTTTTACTGAGGCCACCTCCCTTATCCCCGACATATTTTGCCTGAAGGAGAACAACAATGATCAAGTATAATACAACGAGCATTTTTGGGGGGGAAAAAGAAAAAACTTTACCTGTGCTTCAACAGTCAAAACAGTAGGATGTTCATACTGCGAAAAATCAATTTGAAGCTCCTAAAAAAGACCCATCATCAGATTGGTAAAAAAAATTACAATAGAGACATTAAACAAAGCTATCAACAAGTAATGGACGCACATTCAAAACCATTCACTTTCAGTAATTTAAGGTCTTGATTTAAAAACAATACAAATGCTAAATCCCAATTCAAATGTAGTGATCTTGCAATTTAATTATTGTTATTTTCATGATAAGGCACAAACCCTATCCTCATACACAGAATTCTTTTTGAACATCGTGCAACCATAAATTCAAGAACAAAGAATAACTGAAAGAATCCAATACCCACCCATCACAAATTACTCTAATGAAAGATCAAGAGAAATGGAAAATGGGACAAAACAGAGATAACCCAGATCAAGTTTCTTGACATTATAATGAGTTCAAATTAAAGAGACGGACAAACCTTCAAGCGAGCAAGCAACTGTTCCTTTGTAAAACCCATTGTATGTGAATAGTAGGCTGAGAAAGGGAAACAAGAGACCGTGTTAACTGCGAAGAAAGCTGGAGTGGCACGACTTTATGATTCATGTTTCCATAGAGCTAGGGTTTATTGGGTTAGTTACGACAAGTCCAAATATATCACTGCGCCCATTTTTAGGTTTCATTGGTTCATGATGATAATCAAGACCACACCCAAGAGTGGCCCATAAGAAAACCATTTGTGCTAGTTTCTGGGTTCTCGGCTAAGCTTGTTGAGAGCCTGAAAAAAAAGACATGTGGGCTTGGATTATATACTCCGAGTAGATCCATAGGATTCTATCATTAAGTTGGTGTGTCCTCCCAAGGTTGCATCTCACTAAAAATATAATATAAACTATGATTATAAAATTATAAAATCATGAATAATATATATATATAGAGTTTAGAACTTAAAAATGCAACACAATTATTTATATTCATTCATTTTCATTAACTAATAATTAATAAATTTAAAATAATTTTATTGCTTTCATCTTTTATATTATTTCTATGACATTCATCAAGCTCATTATTATATAAAAGATTATTAGTACTATTATCAATCCTAATATTTTTTAACTTTATCATTCATTAATATTTTTTAATTTAAAATCAAAATCACATGATCAACATTTTATTTTTAATCAACACAAAACATTTTAACATCATAAATCACATTCAAACAATTAAATCAACCAAATAAGTATATAATTCATGAATCTAAACACAATGTCTAATTAAACTACAAACCAAACACAAAATTAAAGTTAACATGTTATTGTTTATAATCCTAAAATTCAATCTTTAATGATTGAGTAGGAGGTTACCGAACCAGCTAGAAGACAGTAATAATAGTAGTAACATATCAACTGCATACACAAGAGACCATTATAAATGTTGGGCTGTTTTTCCACGTAATAGTAAGGTCTGAAAACATATGAAAACTTTTATATGATACATCAAACTTACTACTACAAAATTAGCACATAACTACAAAAACATTTATGTAAAATATTTCATCAGTAATTTCCAACATAAATAGCTATAAAAAAATTTCATCAATAATTTCCATTAGAAATTTTACAAGTTAGTATTTTCTGAAGAACTTTTCGAAGGACACACCATCGGAAAAATTAAATGAAATAAAACTCAATATTTCTCTCTTCCTTTACTTTTTTTTCTCTTCCTACCTAAAAAAATAAAAAGCATGTTCCCCTTATTTTTTCACAAATTTAGCCACCTCAAGCCTGCGATGTCATCCTAAATCTATCAATAATTTTATTATCCCTCTCTTGGTTTAAATTTATAAGAAGCTTCACTACACCAAGTAAGTAAATATATCTATTTTTTTTATAACTCATTTAAGTTTTAGGTTAATTTATTGAAAAACAATTTATACCATTTATAGTGTACTCATATATTTAAGTGTTTTGCAACTTTTTCATAATGAATTTTGTTATATTAATGTGTTATTTGTAAGTTAGAGTTTGTTTGGGATTTAGAGGAAATTGATATCATTTGTCATTTGATGGAATTGAGTTTTATTTTGTAATTTTGGTATGTTATAATTGAAAAAAGAATAGATCATTTAATGGGTACCAATTATGTTTTGTTAATTTTATTGTCAATTGAGAATTTGAGAAAATTGTTTTTTTATGAAATTGATAATAATTTAAAGGTATTAATTTAAGTTATACAAGTTTGAATTGAACCCACTCTAGATAATTAGTTGCGTACTGATTATTTATTATTAATTTTATTTTTTAGTTCATATTTTAATACAACAATTGAATTTATATAAAAATGATAATTAGTTAATGGATTGAGAATTTATTTTAAATAAGAAGTCAAATTTTCAATTTATAGTTATATTATTAATAAATGTTGTCATCAATATTTTATATGGGTTTTGATAAGTAATGGATGATTGATCTTGAATGTATCGAGATTCTTTTGAAAGGTTATATAGACAACATTATCTTAAAAGGATTAATAATTTTATTAATTTTATGCTTTCTAATCTGAAAATTATTAGTAGGGTGAATGTGGATGTTTGTACATAAAGTGTAAGAATAAAAAATTCTACCTAAAATATTGTGACTATGCATCTACTTGAAAAAGAGTTTGATGAGAAATTTTGATGCTGAATTGCACATAAATAACCCTATGTTCGTTATAAAACAATATTAGAAAAATGGTTTGCTCAAATTCTAATTCTAGTAACGTGTATGGGTTTATGAATGATAATATTAATTTTTATAGGAGTATAGTAATAGATGAAATGAGGATGAATTAAGATTGCTTAGATGAAAGTTCATATAGCATCCTTTATATAAAGAACTAAATATAGGTGCAATTCATTTTTTGAAACTTTTTAAATATTCTAATGAAACCAATATGGAATGATTATATAACTCATAGTAAATTTTTTTGCTATTGTACAAATGTTTACCACCAAATTAAATTATGGATTGAGTGAAACCGATTATGACAAGGTCCTAAAATGGAGAAAAAACATGCTACTTAAAAGGAATAGGATGAAAAATAACTTGTAAGCTTTAAAATCCATAATGAAACCCTTTGGTCTAAGATAAAACAAAATTAATATGTTTCTAAACTTTTTCATATTGTATAATAGTGAATATGTAAAATTTATCACATATAAAAAATTGAAATACTTCACAATCACTCTAAGACTGCAAATGTTATTTATATATTCAAAGATTGTTAATCATATAATATGATATGATATGATATCATTCATATGATGAGATGAATAAAGTTATAGTATACCTTTCTAATGGTAAAGCTTCGAAGCAATTTAATAAGGTACATTCTCAATTTTTAATGAAATTATAAAACATATGTATTGACTTGTGTATACATGAAGTTAATCAATTTAGATCCTTTGCCACCCCTTATTCTTGTTGGCCTATCATTTATATATTCTCTTATTAAATAAATTCATTTAATTTTCTTGCAGATAATATAATCAATTATTGTTATCTTAAAATCCAAATGTTAGTGAATCTCAGATTTATCAAAGACATGATAAATAATATAGCAAGTGGTTTAAAACACTTGTAAGTATTTAATAATTTGTAACTACTAAGTTCATATTTAATTATATTTTTTTCATCAATTGTTAATGGTTGTTAACTTTAATCAGGACAATATTTGAATAAATAAGGGTCATCCCAATAAAAGTTCTTCACTTCGTTCAAGAACTTTCTTTTGTCTTGGGTGCCCCAATGCGATGGCAAATGTTTTGAAAGAAGAAAATTAACAATATTAGCAAACCAAGGCATTGTAGTGACAGAAAGTAAAGATTCATCAGGAAAATAGTCATTGATTGGTATGATGTAAGATTTTGAATCAGTTGTCAATCTTGACAAATGATCCGCGACAACATTTTCGATGTCTTTCTTATCCTTGATTGTGATATCGAATTTTTAAAGTAACAAAATCCACCGCACCAATCTAGCTTTAGAATTCTTCTTAGAAAGAAGATATTTCAACGCTGCATGATCGCTAAAAACAATAACAGGTGAGCCAACAAGATAAGATCTGAATTTTTCACATGCAAATACTACAGCAAGTAATTCCTTTTCAGTGGCTGTGTAATTTATTTGAGCACTATTTAAAGTTTTACTTGCATAGTAAATCACATAGGGTTTCTTATCTTTTCTTTGTCCTAAAACAGCACCCACAACATAATCACTAACATCACACATTATTTCAAAAGGTAATGACCAATCAGGAGGTTAAATGACAAGAGCAGATGTAAGCAGGTTTTTAAGTTTAATAAAGGCTTCTTCACAATATTCAGTCCATTCAAAAACATTAACTTTAATGAGAGCTAATACTGATAGTTTAAAATTTATATTTTTAGGTCGTGTAAGAAAGGTAATAATTATTTCATCAATTGATATATTGACTGATACTTAAAAGTGTATTTTTATCAAGGTTTTATATCATTTTTCACTTGAAGTATCAATAACTCTTTAACTAAAGCATGTTTTATAATAATATATCTAATAACATAAGATACCTTTAATTTTTTTGTAAATGTTCATTTTAAATATAAGCCTATCATATAAATGAAAGGATTAATTGATGAATTTAAAAACTGAAATTGAAAGGATAAAGAGATGGCCAAACTTAGAAAGAGATGTCGGTGCAATCCAAATCAGAATACTATTTGATAATTGGGGCATATCTGGAGCTATAGATCTCAGATTTAAGTCTACTTTATATGGATGGAAAGGTAAGACATAGACCTACAACTTTCATATGGAGCCTAAGATCCAAAAATGTCATTTTCAAGTCCAAATTGTTGCAACAACAAAAAAGCCTAAATCTATCCTCCAACCCAAGCACTGTTCAATATTTTGGCCATATCTGGAGTTTTAGAAGTCAAAATAAGCTGAATTGTTTACATAAAAAAGCTGAGACAATTTCATACAACTTTCATGTTTTTAAGTGGCTCTAATTTTGACGTTATCAATGACGTTTTGGGTAGACAAGAGAAGATAAGGATTGTCACCAAGTCAAGAGTGGGTCACCCACTCATTAATTAATCATCAAATCAATAGTTCTCAATTTTGGCTTATAAAAAGAAGCATTTGCCATGCATTTAGGCATCTTGGTCTCCAAATCAAGATCATGCTTTTGCTTTCTCTCTTTGTATTTTTTGTAATGTTTATTTTTAAAATTTTGTTCATTTTCTTTATTGGTGTTTAGTGCTAGGTTGGATATCTTTTACGAAGTCTTTTTGCTTGTCATATTATTATGAATGTAATAAAACCTTCTAATGCATGTATCAATATTGTAATGTATTAAGTTAATTGTTTTATTTAAGATACTATGTTTCAAAGGAGAAAAGGTTCCAAGTCCAATAAAAGCATCGTTACTTTATCAATCATGAAAAGCACTTAAAGATGCACCTACTGCAAACACTACTAACTTAACCTCATCCAATACAAGAAGCAGAGCTAGAATCCTTTTAAAAATAGATGGATATATAGGAATAATTATTGAAGAATGGAAGACCAACCATTTTACATAAGTTATGTTTTTTTTCTTACTAACAAAGTTATTTGTGTGTGTTAGGTTATTTTAAGTTTGACATTAAATGAAAATGGCTTTTATAAATTCATTTTCAAGTTTACCAATATTGAGATTGTCTATTTGATCACAAATATAATGAAATTATCATTTAAAGAACCATTGTTTCAATAAAGTAAGCTTCAATATCATTCTAAAGGGGTGAATATAATAGATGTTTTGTGGAAAAGTTTAAGGTTAGATAATAAGCTTTTGTTTGAGTTGATATATAGTTTTTTATAAAAAAAAAATTTAAACTAATTAATATATGAATTAACTATAAGGAGATTTATTGATAGGACCAGAAAAAAAAAAAGAGGTTAGGAATGTGCGAGAAAACCTTACTGCAATTATGTAAGTATCAAAGCTTTTGTTTGAGTTAATAGATAGTTTTTTTAAAAAAATTTAAAACTAATTAATATATGAATTTACTATAAGAAAATTTATTGATAGGACTAAAAAAATAAAGGAGAGGTTAGGAATGTGTGAGAAAACCTTAGTGCAATTATGTAAGCATCAAGCAATAAAATATTACATTATTGTATATTAGAAATATTTTTCTCCTTAGATAGTGTATGTTTAACAAATTTTTATACCAAGTTGAGTGATTTATGGTATAACACCTATAAAAATACAATAAATAGAGATAATTTTGTTGGTATAATGTTATGAAAAAATTATAAATTGAGGCACGTCATAGAGGATAATTGGGGGATTCAAGAATTTGTGGCATCAGATGAATTTATAAGGCATTTTAGATTTGAGTCTCAAAATAAAAACAAAGAAACTCATAGTTTAATGAGTAAGCACACTAAGAAACGCTTCCTTTATTAACTATGTAAGATGCTTGGTAAGAGCTTATTGTTACATATTTAATATTTTTTCTTTAATTTTTAATTTAGTCTTTATTTTTTATTTTTTTTACATATTAGTTATGTTGCAAGAAAAACAACTTAGACACAAACTAGTTCTAATAGAGTTATACGAGGAAACTCATATAAGAAAAGGGGATATAGGGTTAAAAAAAATTTTGATCATAGAAAGTAAATGTTCATTGTAAGTTTTTCTTTAATTATTTAATTAAAATTCATATTTATTTTTATTATTAATATGAATTTTGGATTTTGCCTTTTCTTTTTGTAGAACGCATGTAATGTAGACATGGTTGTCAAACATGGAGAAAGTGTCTCCACTCATTCTCCAACGAACTTTAATTATGGTTGGAAATTGAAGTAACTAACGAATCTAATAAGAATTAGTTTTATGACATCAACTCAAGATATAATGACAAGTTAGATAATTTCAATGATAGGCACATAACATTCTAGCCTAAACTAGGTATCATTTGCCATTGAAGAGATGGTTCAAGATCAAGTTTAGGAACAACTTTCCCATTGAGGAGATGGATCAAGATCAAGTTTAGGAACAACTGGTTCAAATAATGGCATAAATAAGAGATGAAGTTGAACAAGAAATAATTTTATATCTGGCTTTATATTTTCCTTCCTTTTTTGGAGTTTCTAGTTTACGTTCATGATATTTTCCTCCCCTATCACCTTTATAAAGATTTTAATATGTTGTTTGAAATATTTTTTTCGTATAGAATTCATTATGTGTGACATTAAATGTAATATAATTGCTCTATATGTACAATGAAATTTAATATAATTCTTGTGTATGAAATTCATTTTAATTTTAATCATCCAAATTCTTTATTGTTGTTATTATAATAAGTTTAGGATTTTTTTTTAATGTAATTATTTATTTATTATAATCATAACAACTAAATAACATAGAGGGAAGCATTACATTTTGATGAAATCACTAACAAACTGAACTGCTCTGTTGGAGATTTTGTCTAAAATGTTCAATCATATTTTATTAGAAAGTTACAAGAGGTTTTGACATTTTTTCTTAGAATCAATAACAAAAATGGTATGTTAGCAATATTATCAATAAAATAGTTCTAATGAAATAGTCACGAAATAGTCTGTTAGTAATTAAGGTCATTTATCAATGGAATAGATGACAAAATAGTCTATTAACGATTAAGCTTATTGATGAATTTATCAATGGAAAATGGGTGGTACAATCTAATTTATTAGTATGACTATTTTTTCAGCGATCCCATCAAAAAATCTAAAGGACAACATAATTGATGACAAAGGGCATATCCCTGATGAGAATATTGTTAATAACATATTTCCATTGAAAAGTCCGTTAGTAGTCTATTGTTCAAAACAAATTTCCTTAAACACTAAAGGAATATTCCATCAATATTTTTTAATTTTCTAGAGGTGCCTTTCCTCTTTCTAATTGTACCACTAGTGTAGTGCACTATCACCGGAGATGGAAGATTAATCAAGTTGAAATTTTAATCTTTATCTCATTACATGTAATTAAATCTTTTTTATTTTATTTTTGGTTTTTCTTCTTTCTTTTCTTGATAATCATTATTAAAAAGTTACCATAATGATTGTTTAGTTTGTATTTGATAGCTTAAGAGATATTTGAAAAGAGTATAAGCTTGTGTATGTTTTAAGAGAAATGTCACTAAGGAGCATAGCGTGATGGCAAAGGCATAGTTTTGAAACCCGATCCGATCATCGACCTGGTTAAATGATCGGGTCATGGGTTAACTTGGGTTAACAAAAAAAAATACTTATAAAAAAACACAAAAAAACCCTATAAGAGGCAAAGGATCAACACACAACAGAACCAAAACTAGCTGCTCTCTCCCTTTTCCTCGTCTTTATATTTTCACCAAATATCAAAGAAAATGAGCCAGCTTAGTGAGCAATATTCTGGCCGTCAAGAACCTAGAAAAGGCAAAAAACCCACCAAGCACAAGAAAAAACCAGTCAAGATAACATACATTTCAAGCCCAACAATGGTTAAAGCAACCACTGCCTTTGAGTTTAATTAACATGAAAAGATTTCAAAGTTGAAGATCCCTTTGATGCATATTTGATGACTAACAATGAGAAAGTCACTATGAAACTCCACAATTCAATGTGGCAGATGTGCATGATGTTTTTCCCAACAATACACCATTTCTGCAGACAAAAGATGGTTTCTTTAGGGGAGATATTTCATAGATGTCTTTTGAATTTTGATTTCCTTGTGCCGGGCTGAAATTGAAATTGATACCAAAAATGAGAAAACAGCTAAGAATAAAGAAAACGGAGAGTGAAAGAACAGAGATCAATGATCAGACGTCCGCTGCTTCTCTGCTCCTTAGCTGAGTTTCAATTTTCAAAGACAAAGAGTAACATAATTAGGTTAATTGCTTTGTTCTTCTTCTGTCTTCTGTCTTCAGCGTTTTGGGATTTTAGATGGAAAAAAACGATGTCGTTTAATGACAGTGAAAATTAAAAAAAATTGACTGAGTCTCATCAGGGTTTGGCAGGGTGGACCGGGTTCCGAGTTGACTGGGTTTCCCGGGGTCAATTTCTGAGCGGGTTTTTGCATCAACCTGGACTGGTCCCAAGTCTAGGTCAACCTGCCAGGCTAGTCCAGGTTTTAAAACTCTAGGCAAGGGGCTTGAGATTTGCACAGCGGGTTTCGAGTTCGAGTTAGGACATGCATCTCTTGTAAGAGTCTAAAACAATCGGGGTTTTACTTACTCATCTGGGCTCACAAAGTGCGCTTCCCAGAAACTAAGGTTTCCTCATATCCAAAAAAAAAAAATGTTTTGAAGGAAAAGATCCTTTTGCTTGGAAATAGGAAGAGGTTTTCTTTTTCCTTGTCTTCCGAATATAAAGAGAAGATGAGATTTGAAAATTGAGAAAAAGACTGAAGTTTTAGTGTCAAATATATTTATTTTTGTAATGAAATGTAGCGATATTATATTTTTAATAAAATCATAAAACTATTATTAAATTCATGAGTTTTTAAATTTTATCAAGTTAGAATAATTTCAGTTTAATTTTATTGAATTTTAAGTTTTTAAAGTTACATTACCGGTCTCAAAATATCCAATACTCACAATTTATTTATATTTATATTTTTTTTATATGTACAAAAATGTTGCTAGTAAAAATATTTGGAAACTTTTTAATTACTATAGGTTTTTCACTTGGCTGACTTGGTTCATTCTATATATCTTCGGGGGGGGGGGGGGGGGGTGATGGCTTGTTAAATTTCTTATCATGGTTAATGGAATGCTAATGCACAAAATGATTTTTTGCTTGAATTCATTTCGTGCGTTAGAGTTGGAACATATATGATAATGTACGTAATTGGCTATTCATAACCCTATATATGTTATATATTATGAAATTCCCAACCCTATTTTTTGCTTCAATTATTTTTAACGAATTACACATAAATAGACACGTGATGATAAATATTCTAAAAGCTGAATTAATTCACAATTCATATCATTGTGTCTTTTTATGTGAGATTTGTTAATTTTATTTCGTGACATGTGACATTATTCGAGTTAAGTTATGGATCCATTTTTGCTTTCAAATATGCATTCCGGACCCGAAAACATACATTTAAATCTTTTTATAAGGTTATGAATTTTAAATCCTCCATTTGTAGACCATCCACACTCCATAATGCACTCCAACGTAGGATTATCTGTCAAACTAGCTGAATCTTGATCATTAGATGATACAACAAGTTTCTGTCATGCAATAAACTATTGGCGTAATTCCACAGAAAATTAAGACCAGATTTTGATCAAGACAAAGTGCATCATGCATGGCAATCACCCTTTCGAGTGAAACAAACTGTGGGCAACAATAATATATAAAGAGATGCTTTGTGGAACACATGATGTGCCGTGGCTTTGCAACAATGGAATTGTCATGTTGCAGTATCCTTCGTGTACTCAGATTAGACGACGACAGCACTGCTTCTGTGGGACCGCAATCCAATATGGCCCAGCCATGGCACGCCTAAATGGCCGAAACCTTGATGTTCTAAGCTCAACGATGAAGTAACATGGCCCATTGTGAGCACACCTTGAAGAGACCAGATGCAGTGTAGAAAACTATGGATGGAAACAAATAAGTATGGGACCCATAGCAAAAGAGAACAGGTCATGTGCCATCTTGGCTTTCAGACAATGAATGCTCCAGATTGCGTTCGACTAGGTTCGGAAAATGGACATAATAATAATATATCGGTCAATCTATCTCGCTGAACCTGTTGCAGAGAATTGATTGGACATGTCTATATGTTAAGTCATTACGGATGACAGTGGCCATCCGTTTATCATTTTTCTGTGTATCCATACTTTATTTATTATTTATTACTCATCAAATAAAAATTATATATATTTATAAATTATTTATCATGTTTTGGGTATTAATGAGTGTCTATTATTTAATATTATTTATTGATTAATAAAAATAAAAAAATTAATATATATTTGAAGTATGTGTGTGTTTATATATATATATATATGTATATATTATATCAGTATTAAAGTATGCATCTATCATATTATATTAGAAAAATCTAAATATTTTATAAATATATTTATATAATATAAATATGTATTTTGGATTGGGTTTAGATGGATTTTGATTTGAATTTAAAAATATCTATACTCTGCTGTTATCCATTAACTCTAAAAAATATATATTTATTAGATCAAGTTGAATTTATATCTATAAAATTCAAATTAAGTTGTTATTTTTACAAGTGATTCATACTCATGAGCCTGACGGGTATTATTTTAGGATAAAAATTCACACAGCAGTCGATGTTTAAGTTAAAATTAATATAGTTACATGAACCAAAAAAAAAAGAACTAGCCTTTTCATTTATTTATTTGTTTATTTCATTTAATTTTCTTCAAAAAAGAAAAAGAAAAAGGAGTATATGCAGGTGCAATGTTTGAAATAGTGATCGATCATTCTTCCCTGCCTTGATTTGTTCTCTTGATGGGTTGATAAAACACAATTAATGCCCAAGATTGGCTCGGCTGATATTGTTTACTATGATTTGCGGATAAAGAGGAACATGGCGTCTACTACACCTAAATCTAAATCTTTCTTAGATTTACATGCTGGTATCGAAGCAGTAAGAAGTGCCAACATCACCAATTAAGGCTACTGAATTAAAAATAAAAACTCTTAGCAGATGGTTTCAAGTTTCCATACCCCTTGTACGTTGTTCCCAGAGAGATAGGCATTTCTGACAGTTTCATCAAACAAAAGAGGTTTTGGAGATTCAATCTGGCCAAAGGAGCACGAAATTGCAATTTCCTTAATATAATGCATGTAATCAGGAACCTGCTGAGAAAAAGGCACAAGGCCTGGTTGGCTGCTGTTGAAACGCAATTTTATTATTTTTATTTATTTTAAATTAATTTTTTAATGTTTTTTAATTTGTGAATATTAAAAATAATTTTATAAAAATAAAAAAATATTATTTTAATATATTTGTAAATAAATAATATTTTAAAACATAATTTCCACCACAATATTTTACAACTTAGATGAAAGAAAATAAAAAAATTTCTCCATCCTTCATTCACTACTAGAAAGAAAATTAATACTTATTGCATGCAACACACTTTAAATAATGAATACTACACAAATTCAATATCTAAGACCCACATGAGATGGTCCAAAAAAATGTTCACTTTCCCCATGTGAGTCTCTTTCTCCTAACTCGATAGACTAATTATATATATAATAACTTTAGGTTACTGTCAGTAATGCCTCCAGGCTACAATGGAAGAACAAATCAAATATTATAGATGGACAAAAAAGAATGATATGGGTTTGGCTTGATCTCGGATTAGAACTATTCAGTAAAGCTCCATAGACGAAGATCCCCTTCGTATAAATCATCGATCATTGGTGGATTGAATGAGACCCAATTGAGATCAGGATACTTTGGTGATTGTAAGCCATCAAAATTGTACCAGGAATCTAGCATTGAAACTGGTTCATTGTTGGTCTCGAAAGATTCCATCAGTGATAGATAATCATCAAGCTGATCGGACGGCGAGGAAACCACTGATGGGGGGGATGAGATTGACGAGGAGGAGGAGGAACAAGGAAGAGGAGGTGATGATGCTTGTGGGGTGGTGGGATTGTCTACAAAACTCTTAGCGGCAGCTGCAGCCACTCTTTGAATGGACTTTGGGGACATAACAGTGTCAGGAATGTAATGCGAGGAAGTAATAGGAAAGTTGAGAGCGGCTGCGGAGCCTTTGAGACAAAAAAGTGCAGCATCATAGGCTCTAGCAGCAGCTTCAGGAGTTGAATAAGAGCCTAACCATATTCTTGTTTTCTGATTCGGTGCCCTTATCTCTGACACCCACGAGCCCCAACTTCTCATTCTAACTCCCTTGTATTTCCTCTTCTTGCTTGCTGACGGTGAAGGCGTTGATGATATTGCCACTGGTTTTGAAACCTCTGACTGGATTTTGTGCTCGCTCTTCACCATTGTGAGGTGGAGCAATATAGATTTTGCAACCTTCGAAAACTAAATGCTCTCTGAACCAACAAAAAGTTTGCTGAAGGATGATGAATGTTTTGGCGAGGAAAAGGGTTTGAAGGAGACTTCGGTTTTACTCTAAGGATAACTAGTTGTTCTTTTGAAAGCAAGGCAAGGAACAATGAAATGAAGTAGAAATGTGGAAACAAAAGTTGGTATTTATAGATGGTGGGGGTTTAGGTTTCCAGGTTTAGCAGATCCCTCTAGTCAAGGAACAGTACGTTACACACATGAATATGAAATGGGTGACAGATAATTTCAAGCTTATAAAAATGGAAATAAGTGTCCCTCTTGATTTTCTCGAAAATGACCTGTCTGTCCAGCCACTGTCAAAACCACACCAGATCATCAATATTCATACGCGTAAAAAGAACACAATGAAGAGAAATATTGTTCATCAAGTACCTGTAAAACAAAATTTAATTATTGGCCAGAGTCCCTTTTTTATCTATATATATATATATATAAAAAGGAGAGAAATTCGTTTATCAAATGTCTACTTGATGGCATGATAATTAAAAATTAACTTCATATCAAGTTATTTATCTTCAGAAAATCAATATTACAGCTAGATGGTTTTGGAAATGGTCAAATTATTTACACTATACATATCGTAAAGATCATGTAGTCCTTGATCAATTATTTCCAGCAGCGTGGCGTGCTGTGACGTACTAAGAGCTACTAATTTCTTTCATTCGTCAATAATACAGTTTTATGACTTTTTGGCTAGAAGTTTACCATCCACCAGTAATTTAATTTGTTATATTAGCGTAAACCAGTTTTTCCATGGACAAACCACTCAGTAACTTCGAGAAGAAAAGGCATCTAGCAGACTACAAACCCACGTGCACCAATCAGAAACCAGCATGGAAAGGCTAGCAAAATTAAAGCCCTTGATCTAGATCAGTAAGCTAATGACTTCCATAGCAAGTCACCCCTATGGAATGATCCTAACCCAGTTGACACCCAGGGAATCAGATCAAATAAATTAAAATAAAAGGGACAAGGGCAAATATGTACTTCCCACACAGCATTCTGTATCAAAATTTAGGCGTCCGAATTAAAAAGAAAAATATGTGTACTAAGTTGACAATATATTATAGATTAGTAATATCAAAACATCGGATTCTGTCCGAGAGGCAACTTCCAGGATCTTCAAGTGATGCTTTAAGTTACTACTGGCTTTTGTGGTTGGCTGTGATGAACAGAAAATGATACTTAACACGCGTAGTCTAACAGTAGAACTTGGGAAGTGATTGCCTAAGCGAAGAACTCAGGCATCAGACCCAGCTGTTGCTCCTCTGTCATGCAAGCTCTAGAACCGCGTCGTGCAAATTGCCCTCAAGTCTCACAAAAGTGTTTGCTAAAGTAATATGTAGCAATAATTTATAGACATACCCCATCTCAACCGTTTTGCGGCTTTTTGCTTCGCTGCTTACGCATGCAAGGCTTGACTTTAAGCAAATCACATTAATTACTATGTTTTTTTTTTCTTTTTTTTTTCCGGAAGAAATTCTATGTGATTCTGTATTATTGAAGGAAAGCTATATTTATTTCTACATTGCCTCCTACATTTTTCCATATTTCTACATTGTCTCCCGTTTTATCTTGCAAGGCTCGACTTTAAGTAGATCAAATTAATTATTATGGGTTTTTTCTTTTTTTTTTTGTCGGAGAAACTCTATGTGATTGTATGTTATTGAAGGAAAGTAACATGATAAAAAAATTGATATACTTTTTTAAGTACAAGAATGTTGAAATAATAAATTACCTGACAAAATGAAAGTCAAACCATAAAAAAATTAATTGTATAAATTATAAATAAGCAATACAACAACAACAACAACACGAATAATAATAATAATAATAGTAATAATAACAATAGCAATAGTAATAGTAGTAGTAATGGTAGTAATAAAAGAAGAAGAAGATGATAAGAACTTTGAGAAGAAAGATCAATGTAAAGATTAAACAATGATAACAACAAATGTTAAGGTCAAAAGAATTCACTAATAATATTTCAAACAAGTATAGTATAACTTTTATTACTCGAATGAAAATCACACACAAAGAAAGTTCCAATCAGATTATAAATTGTTAACATGAGTATATTAGTTATCATATTCAAATAATGCTAATACTTGTAAATGTTATCTTGTAACTTATATTAACAACAAATCAAATTCCTTTCATAGCACATGTGTCAGTTATACCATACAGTTTGTGTTATGAAAGTGTCAATCATTTGTTGTACCAAGTATTTTACAACATAACTCTAAATTAATTATTTAACAATCAAAAGTATTAAAAGTAAACAAGATAACAAATACAAAACATGTTAGTATCAAACATTAAAATCCATATTGAGTTTACACTATACTTATTCTTACACCATTAGTGCAACCTTTTCAGTTTGACATAACAAACTTAGATAAATATAATGAAAAAGAGAAACACAAATAAATAAGATAAAAACATATATAAGATAAAAGTTAACTAAGTAAAGAAAAAGAATTGAAAGACATAAATAAGATATTAATGAAAGTAAAACTTAAACATTACAAAAATACAAAGAGAGAAAGCAAGAGTATGATCTTGATTTGAAAACCAAGATGCCTAAATGCAAGATAAATGCCTCCTTTTATAGGCCAAAATTAGAAACTATTAATTTGATTACTAATTGATAAGTAGATGGCCACATCTTGACTTGGTGACAATTCTTATCTTTTTATTTGAATAAAATATCATTGATAATGTCAAAATTTAAACTAGACCTCTATATGAAATTTTTTAAAAATTATCTCAGCTTTCCAGAAAAAAAAAAAAAGTCACTTAGACTTCTAGAACTCAAAATATAGGTTGAACACTGAACAGTATCTAGGCTGCAAGACAGATTCAGACTTCTTCATTATTGTTACAATTTGGATATGAGAACGGCTTTTTAAAATCTTGGACTCCTAAAGTTG
Source organism: Populus pruinosa (assembly GCA_026413675.1). NCBI lineage: Eukaryota > Viridiplantae > Streptophyta > Magnoliopsida > Malpighiales > Salicaceae > Populus > Populus pruinosa. The sequence continues at coordinate 24,004,407 of CM048596.1, forward strand.
TAAGCCTATGTCTTACCTTTCCATCCATATAAAGTGAACCTAAATCCGAGATCTACAACTTAGATATGACCCAATTACGTAATAGTATTCTAGTTTGGACTGCACTAACATCTTTTTTCTAAGTTTGGTCATCTCTTTATCCTTTCAATTTCAGTACTTAAAATCATCAATCAATCCTTTCATTTATGTGATAGACTTGCATTTAAGATAAACATTTACCACAAATTAAAGGTATCTTATATTATTAGATGTGTTATTATAAAACATGCTTTAGTTAAGGAGTTATTGATACTTCAAGTGCAAAATAATAATATAAAACCTTAATAAAAACACACTTTTAAGTACTAATCAGAAAGTTACATTGATTTCTACATCGCCCTCTACATTATTGCTAATTTCTACATTGTATCCTATATTATTGTTGTTGCTCCTCCAATGTTATCGATTCTTTCTTTTTCTATATTCTTATATTGTTGTCATGTAAATAATTGATAGAATCATTACAAGTATATATATGATTAAGATATACTTTGATATGCCAAGATTACATGAGATTGATTAGCATCTTTACTATTGTTAATTGTTATGCTTTTTATATGTAAGGCATTAGGTTGTAACAAATATTATTCTTCAGAAATAACCTAAAAATTTATTCCTTTATTTCTTTATGGTATCGAAGATGGTTCTTATTGCTCTGTTGTTTGTTTTAAACTTTCCTATGAAAGACTCTTTAAAATCTAATAGTGCCGATAACACCAATAGATCGTTTAATATTTTGGAAGGAGAACCAAATCCTAATCAACATATAGGCTTAGTATTGTTAAATAAATTTAACTATCTTTCTTGATCAACAGTTGTGACAATTACTCTTGATGGAAGATCAAAATTTAGCAATGTTAATTGCCATATTATACCCTTGATCCTTCTTCACAAGCTTAAGCTTGGTAGTGTAAGGATCAACTTACCATGTCTTGGTTACTAAACTCTATAGCAAATTATATTGCTGAAATATTCAGTTACTTAGAATCCTTATTGGAACTATAAGAGGTTATGAAATAAATGTATGGAAATCAGAACAATACTTACAAATCATCTTAATCTACTATAAGATGGAAATACTTATGTTCGATTGATTAAGACTCTGACAAGTATGTGGAGTAGACTTACATTATATCATCCTCATACTATTGATATAGTAGTATTGAAGAAACAAGAAAATAAAGATAAGATTTTTTAATTATTTGCTAGTCCTAATCTAGACTATGAAGATCTTTGTAATTTGATTCTTATGAATCTTGATCTTCCCTCTTTTACTAGTGTAGTTGCGCTATAGTTCAACAAGAAAAAGCTCATGAGAAAGTTATGCATCTAAAGCTTAAAATCTCTTTGTCAGATACCTATGCCTATGCTGTTAATAAACCAATGAAAAAACAAGAGAACTTACAAAGGGAAACAACTAGATTTGAAGTGCCATAATTGTTATAATCTTTGTCATTTTATCAAGTGGTACTGGATCTTTTATTTGGAAATGAAGCTAAATTTTAAAAAGGAGAAAATACCTAAAAAAGTTTGTGAATATAAAGTTCATGTTGTTGTTCACTCTATTAATACCATTCCTAGTAATGTTGAGATTTCTTCTAACAATATATCAACTCTTCTTAATGACTTTGTCGTATATCTTTAGGAGAAGGATGATACTACTTTGATAACTTTTAGTTTTGATTCCATTACTCTTCTTGGTAGGTTTGTTGGTTTCCTAGTAAACTTTACTCACCTATCATAAGTGAATATAAACATCTTACAAAAATAGCCACATGACTTGTCATATTTGAGAGTATTTGGCTACATTTAATTTATGATTACACAAGCTTCACACTTGGACAAGCTTGATCCAAGGACTGTTAATTTTATTTTTCTAGGATATTCCTTGATAAAAAAAAGATATAATTGTTATCATCCTCCCTTTAGAAGGTTATTATATCAAGAGATGTGTGGGTTGAGGAAGGAACTCCATACTTTAATGACATGAATTAGCAAACAACCTTAACAAAGTTGTTTCCTCTACCTTTTCCAGCCTCTACAAACTTTGTTGCATCTGGTGGCAACCCCTATTTATTTTCTAGTCAAATGTTTAATGGTGAAGGGAATGTCAGTCTTGTTATTGTAGATTTTGGAAATAGTCATAGAGATTCTGAAATTGGCAACAACAACAATCATTGTAAAAATTTGTCTATATTAGTCGCAAATATGCCTTCCAACTCAAGGGCTATCAATCCTATTATCAATGATTTATAGGGAGATTCTTATAAGTCTCTTATGCCATAACTTTATATAAATATAATTCATAATCATGTTCCCCTAAGAAAGTTATAAGATTTTGTCATTTATACAACAAGACATCCTATCTCTAATTTCCTTACATATCAATGTCTCTCATCTACTTAAAGAGACTTTCTCATTACTACCTCTAACATCCATAAGCTATAAAAATTTTAGGAAGCCAATTCTTAAATTGAATGGAGACAAGTTATGTATGATGAGCTATAAATTCTTAATCAGAATGAAACTTAAAGCATTGTCATACTTATCTAAGGAAAACATATTATTGGCAATCAGTGGGTTTATAAGACCTAGTTTAACTTTGATATATTTGTTGACAGACACAAGACATGTTTTGTGGCTTAGGGATATACTTAAACCATTAACGTAGATTACAAGAAAACTTTATTTTATATTATTAAAATGAATATTGTTCATGTTTTGCAAACAATTATCATGAATAATGGGTGGTTAATTTGTTAGATGGATGTGAAAAATGCATTCTTATATAAGAACCATAAAGAAAAAGTCTACACGAGGTTTCCCATGGGCACCCTCAAAGTTCAAACCCTACCTTAATGTGCCAACTTCAAAAATCCATTCATCGATTAAAGTAATCTCCATATGGTTGGCATGCTTGATTGAGTGTTGTTTTTGAAGAAATTAGTTTTTTTTTTTAAATAATGCCAACTCCTTTTTGTTTGTTTATCTCAAACCAAAGAAGAAATTATCGGTTCGTATTTATGTTGATGACTTTATTATTACAAGAAATAATGGAGAGCGATATCTTGTCTCAAGATTACTCTATAATATTGTTTTCCCATTAAGGATCTCGATAATTTAAAGTATTTTCTTGTAATTGAAATGATTGTTTCTTATGAAAGGTTATTCCTTAACCAATGCAAGTATGTTATTAACTTGCTTAAAGATCGTGAGATGATGGATGCCAGACGTAGGGGCCATACTTCATTAAATAGTAAGTTGAAGCTTGAAATAACAAGCAAATATTTTTTATTTTTCAATCACTATCAACATTATGTTGGTAAAATCATTTATCTTACTATTACCCGGCTTGATATCACTTGTGTAATTAGTCTTGTTAGTCAGTTTATGCATGCACCCATAATCTTTCATTTGAGTTTTGTCATGAGAATTTTACATTATCTAAAGGGTTCTATTAGATGTGGAATTGTTATGACTATTAATGGTCATAGTGAAATCACTTGATATAGTGATTAAGATTAGATTGGTAATGTTATGGATCACAAGTCAACCACTAGTTATTATATGTTCATTGGTATTAATCAGAGATGATCATTTTCAGTATGATTCGATTTTAAACTAAAAAACTAACCAAATTGAAATTTATATTTTTTAAAATTATAAACTAAACTAAATTGACTAAGCCACCTTTTCGGTTTAGTTTAGTTCGATTGTCTTTCTTACAAAACTGACTGGACTTGTTTCAACTACAAAAGAAAGTTGATGAAGGATTTTGGTAAGTCAAAGGAAAAATTCAACATCACAAAACAAGATTGTGTTGCTAGTTTTGTTAGAAAAACATGACATTTTTCTAAGCTAGGAAGTGATAGTTATAGGTAATTTCAAAAAAGAGTTTTTTGCCAAACTATAATAAAGGAATAATTTCCAAGTGAAACTTCAACTAAAAAACCATTAGAAGAGGATAAAAGTCAACAAGAAAAATACTTTTCTTACTCGAAAACCAACTTGTTCCTTCTTTATAAGTCTAATGAACCAATAACCTTCAAACACATAAAAATGATAAGAAATTCAACATCAAGCCAAATTGTGGAAACCAAAGCAGATTTTTAGATTTTTAGATGGAAGTATTCTTCTATCTATTCACAAATAATTCAAGAAACCTATTTTTTAAAAAAGAAAAACCCAGATTGATTTTCTTAGTTAATACAAATAAGTAAGCGACACAATACATCCATCCAAATAATGTTCATCTATAATTCCATCATCCATCTTTAATTTTGTCGCTAAAAAAAATCGATGGTTTTATAGATAAAAATGCTTGCCAAAAATATTCTCACATCATTTTGTTAATATTTTTTTCGAGAAAATTTATATATAACCAAAAAAATATGACATACAATTCCATTGGTGATTATTTAAAAATAGTTTTAAAAAATCTAGTTAAAAAAACTAGAAAATAATTAAATTAATATAAATCAACACTCCACAATACTCAGAATTGAGTTGTTTGGAAAAAAAAAATCAACTCAAAAAATTTGCAACAAATAAATAACACAAAAACATAAAACAACAACAACATTGATCTCATATGAAAAAAAAAATCTATAACAACATTCATACAATTATTAAGAACATAAAAATTTAAAAATAAAATAAAAAAACAAATATAATGAAAAAACACAAAAAAAAATGAATGAAAGAAAAATATTACCTTAATATAGTTGCAAGTGAAGTTATGAAGAGAAGAAAAAAAAATTCATAATGCATGTTAATTAAAAAAATCTATGAAAAAAAAAAAAAGACATACTTGAGAGTAGAGGAGAATAGAAGTTAAGGAGAGAAGAGAAGAGAAGAAAAAGAAACAAAAGAATGTTAATGTTTTTTACATAAGAAGAAGAAGAAGAAAACGAAGAAGAACAAGCTCGTCTATTGTAAAATGAGGGATTCTATTAATTGAAGCATTTTACACACAGTTTTATAAATGAATAATTAAATATTAATTTTTCTAATCATTCCATCAGTAATTCCGCCTGTAATATTTAATTTAAATTTTTATTTTAATAAAAAAAATTTAGATACCATAAATATCAATAACATCTTTTCCAATTTGTTGGTGATTCTATCTGTAATATTAAATTTAAAATTTTAATTTATGTAAAATTTTTCAGAAATCATCCAAATAATACCGACAACTTTTAATTCGTCAATGATTTCATGTTTAAAGGACAATAATTAATAGTGCAATTAAAAAATAAACAATTCTAATGATTTCTGAAAAATACTAAAGAACTATTTTTTTATTGGTGATTGCCTTTGTTATTGACATAATGATCAGTGTCAGGAAAAAGTAAACACTTTACCAACAATTTTACCTACAGCTAAATGACATGTCATCATATTTTTTTAGTTTTGTTGTAATTCATTTTTTTCCAACTGTAATTTTTTCGGTATATACAAAAGAAATATTTCTGTTGGTAAAATTCACTATAATTTATTGATGGAAATATTACATCAATATTTCTATTCATATTTATCAATTTTCTAATAATGTTCTTTTAAAATGATTCTCTGAACACATAATGTCAGTATTGGTTTCAGAAAAATATGTTTTTTTGATAATAGTCTCAAAGTTTAGATTTAGTGTGTGTTTGGTACTGCGGTAGCTGTTATGGTTGTGGCTTGAAAAAAGTTGTTTTATAAGTATTTTTAGTTGAGGTTGGTTTGAAAAAATAGATATTTGGTTAAAACTGTGGTTTCAATTGAGGTTGAAGAGAAAATAATTTAATGTGTTTGGTTAAGAATGCTTTTGAAATTGAGGTTATAAAATAATTTTTAAAAATATATATTAATATTTATGATTTTAAATTTAAATATTATATAATTAATTACTCCTATTACATCATGAAATAAATAATACTTTATATAAATTTTTTTTTTATTATTTCATTAAACTATTTATACTTTCATTACGTACAAAATTTATTTGATAAGAACTACAATTTCCATAATTTTTTGAGCGTGTAATAAAATTAGATAAAATATTATCAAGTATAAAATTGATATTACAGTGTGAGTGAATTTAATTGACTCTATACTAATTTTTCAGGAAAACAAATATTATTCACATCACAATGCAAATGAATTTAATTTAATCTAAACTAGTGTTTTTAAAATGTTAATAAAATTAACAAACTGGAAAAAATTGTGCGAACAATGTACTGTTTATTATTTTTAAATAAATAGTGCAATTCTTTTATACTGTTAATATTAATTACATTGTTTAGTGAACAGTGTAGTTAGCATGCGTAGTGCGTAAAATGCAGGATTTCCTAGCTTTTCATTAACAGCGTTTCAGATGCAAAAATTATATGGGATTCATGCATAGTAAATCAATTGTTTCATTGTCAAATAACTGCAAACTAAATTTTAATTAAAATGCAGCCACAGCCGCATAAACAAGCTAATTCTTAGAAAATAAAGAAAATATACATTGATTTTAGCTAACTCATATATCAAATCTCTAGGTATATTGTTTATATTAATACAAAGTTTGTATTAAAACATTAGAACATCATGGTTAACAATACCAAATCATTTATAATATTATTTTTTGACTAATTAATACTTTAATTTTTGAAAAAGAAATTAGAAAAGAAAATGTTGGAGCTTCATATTCAAATGCAATATTTTTCTATTCAAAAAATTAAAAAACTAGTTTTTTCTTTATTTTATACAAAATTTATACTGAGTTTTAAAATACATTTTAGAGATTTTCTTAACTTTTCTTTAAGAGTAAAAAAACTAAAATAATAACTAATATTTTTTTTAATATGGACACATTTTTAATAATATAAAATTTTAAAATTATTTTTTTATATATTTTTCATATTTAGTTAGAATTATTAAATTTATTTATTTTTATTATGAATCTAATATAAAACATTTCCCAAGTATAATTTTTAATTTGAATAAAACAAAACTAATACATATAATTAAATTATCACAAATATAAAATATTGAGATGACTATTTTATTTTTTATGGAAAATAGTTATAATCTTGATATATTTTTCATAAGAAAATTCTTTTAAACTTTTAATAAATGAAAATGTTATAATTTCTTATTAAAAAAAGAAAAAGAAAACTAAAAATGAAGAAGAAAAAGGATTTTTTTCGCCCCACTTCCTCTTGAATCTATTCCCCTTCCACCTCTTACCAATTTCTGTGAAAAAAGGAAAGCTTTCTGCTAAATTCTGCAAATCTTTCAAATTTACTTTCGAACGGGTCCTTTTCATAATCATTTTAAATTATTATTATTATTATTATTATTTTAATAATTTAGAATATCGGGACAATTTATATATATTTTAACTAATTTTTAAATCTATTAAATATTTTATAAACCTAATAAATATATAAAACACCACAAAATTAATAAACATATATAATAAAACTTGAATTTAAAAAACAAGTCTCTTCCACCCCGCTACATCCTCCTACACTCATTTTAAATTATTATTTGGACATTATCTTCTGTGTATTCCAACGATCCCTCAGACATTTCCTAATAATAAAAACAACCAAAGAAACCATAATTATTACGGGATCTTGAAGTCTAAACTCCAAAGCATCTCTCCTCTCTTTACTGTGGAAGGTCGGAGGTAATTAACTGACAAAACAAAGAGATGAAATACCTATGTAATGCAATTATAATCTTACAAGCCTATCGCTCGTATACGTTGTCGGCAATATATATATTGAGAAGAATCGAGTTCTCCCATGAAAATTCATGTGTGAAAAGCATAGTGTCGTCAATCCGTACTAAACCTCTCCATTTCCCTTTGTTTCGCATTAAAATAAGACCACAAAAACACAAGAGCAAGGCATCTATTTAATTCTTAATTAAATGGATTAATTTTTAATGATGACTCCATCAGGAAGCTGTCAGTACATGATATTTGCCTTACAATGTATGTGTATCCATTCTTTTAATAATACGCATCACATGTTCAGGCCACACTCTCTCTTTTGTTTATTTTCAATTTATCATAAATCAAGGAATATGACAAATGGAAGGTCAGAAGGAAATTTCCGTAGAGTCATGGGCAATGGCTCAACTTGGTTGACCTTCTTACACCACTTTGAGAACACAAATGTTGCGATTCGAACTTGTTTTCCAACAATATGTAATACACCGAAGGCTGCTTTTGTTGAGGTTTTGGGCAGCAACATAAATTTGGAAGACTGTCACATGAGCTGTTTACGCTGTGAAACCACAAGCTTCAAGACAAAAGTCTTTAGATCGAGGAACCACGTACGGTAGGTAGTTCATCATTTGTACTCAACCACCCTAGACCATTGAAAAGGTTTGCTGTGAAAGGTGGAGAAATTGGACCAAATGGGAACGTGGTCACTTCTGCGAAGTGGAAAATCAATACGATGAGCAAAGTATTGGATAAATTATCCAATACAAGCGGAGGCATAAATATATAAACAACAGTAAGAAAAGATTGAATTGCAAACAATAACTCCAAATTCGCAATCTAATATAATATTATTATGTTCAAGATGTTTTCAACTCTCTAAATAAGTTAAAAATTCACATCAACAAGTTAATAATATTAAAATCCATAAATACAAAGGAAAATAACCAAAATTTCAAAATAAAATCCAGAAAAATCAAGAAAAATAACAAAATTAGCTCAAATAGTATCTTCAAAATCTAATTTAATAGTTTTTCAGATGAACTAAGCCTCATGGATCTTTTGAAAAAAATTGAGTATAATCCAACAATCAAATAAGAAGTTATGACCTTTTATTGTCATCATGTTTGTCTAGCAAGATCAAATTTCCTATTAGGTTTAATGATATTCCACTACTTTATAAAAGAATCTGTGAAGTTATTCACATAGTGTGTTTATGATATATATATATATATATATATATATATATATATATATATATATATATATATCTATTTAGTTTTGGAAGATCCTCATTTATTTACTTAAAACCTTTAATTTTTTTCTAGACCAATTGCATTAATCTTCTTGAGTTAGAAGAGATATTATCTTTGAATTTTATTTTTTTTCTCCAAATAAAGTGTTAAGTATTGCATATTAAAGACATTAAAAGTTATCAAATGACTAAGAATGCAAAGTTTATTAAAATTATCATTTATCTTTTACAACACCTCACAAATCTCTATATTCCTTTCCTTTAGCTTGATTTACTCGCCCATTGAAAACCTATTATGGATGAGAATTGTCCACATATAATCAACTGCCTCAAACACCACTCTTTTGCAATGAGTATTAGTTATGGGCTTATATTTGTATTTCTGTTTGTAATTGTTTCCTTAACCAACTTATGAATGCCCCAAATAATCTACCATATCTTCAACTTGGATGCTTAGTTGTCTGATATAAGGAACATGTAAAAAGGTTTTATTTGCAAATGATCTTGAGTATACTTAGTTGGACAGCTCAATTCCAAGACCTGTTATAAGAAAATTCTGCTTCCAGCAAGGCCATATCCTATTATTTTGGTTTGTCTCCTATCAAACTTTGCATTAATATTATAAGGCCATAGTTAACCAACTTTATTTATCCATTTATCCAAGGATGATAATCACTAGTAAAATTTAACTGGTGTCTAGCTTTCCCTACAAGTTCTTTCAAAAATTACTCATAAACTTCACATCTCTATCCAAAATAATAGATTTAAGGATGTCAAGTACATGAACCATTTTATTAAAGTGAAGGTGGACTATCCATGATGCATTTATGATCTTTTAACATGTTATAAAATGAGATATATCTAAGAACCTATCCATGATAATAAAAACAAAATTCATGACTTGTTGGGTGGAGGGTAAACCCAACACAAAGTCCATATTAACATTTAGTCATAAATCATCAAGAACCAATAATAATGTGTACAACCTAACATTTTAAAACATACCTTTTAGGCCTTTGAGAAACAATATATCTCTTCACAAAGCTAGATGTTTGACTTGATAACTTTAGGTAATAATAATATGATGACATTAAGACCAATGTTTTATCATGCTAAAAGTGTCCCTTAGAATGTAACTTGTGGATTATTTTTCGATAATGAGAAATCCAAAATACATAGTTGCAATCCATGAAACAAATAATCATTCACAATTAAAAAGTTATTCCACTTACTTATATTCGTCAACTATGTATAAATCAACTCGAATGAAAAGTCATATAAATATAGTTCTTAAAAAGTATAAAATCTTAACACTAGAGAATGTATAGTACCAAATAGAGTAACCAGTTCATTAAGCGCATAAACTGCTTTGTTAAGGTTGCATGATTAGGGCCATAACATGAAAAAAAAACCTTCTACACAAAAAACAGCTCTCAACATATCGATGACTCGAATTTTATTGGTCATTTATATACTTCAGAGTTTCATGATTTGTGATGAGAATATAGTTAATTGACACGACTAAAAGATTGATGTCTTCTTCCAAATACAAAAGTGACGAAGTAATAAATAACTCGGTAAGACCAAGATCAAACTACAAGGAGATTAATTGTACAAATTATAAACAACAATAATATAACAAAAATAGTAATATTAGTAATAATAATAATAATAAAGAAAAAAAAAAGTTGATAAGAACTTTGAGATGAAAGATCAATGTAAGGATTAAACAATGATAATACCAAATGTCAAGGTTAGAGGATCCATTAATGGTATTTCATATAAGTATAGTATAAATTCTTATTATTCAATTGGAAACCACATACAAAGAAGATTCCAATTATATTATAAATGGTTAACATGATTACATCAATTGTCTTATTCGAATAATGCTAATACTTGTCAAATTTACATTTTGTCCTGAAAAAGAATAATAAGTTTATAAAAGCAAAACTAAATTTCATTAATGTTTAAAGGCCACCAAAATTTATAGTAAAACAAAACATAATACAGTCATAAGATAATAACCTAAATAGTCTTATATTGAGTTGCATACCAATTGGCCTTAACTAAAACTCATATAAGCACAAGCTTAATGCTTAAAACAAGCCTAAAAATTGATTTTGGACAAAACAACAACAACAATAAAAGCCTTAATACTAAAATATAATTATAAAAATAAATAAACCATAAGCAATATTCAAAGTAACACAAGTTATCAAAATAGCCCCCAAAACCATTTCTCTTAGCCAAATTTAAACTTGTAAAAGAAAAAGAGTCATTTATGCCTTCTATTAATTCTTTTTCTTTACTTGAAAGATGATGTCTTAAATGTTGAAGTTTTTTTTTTTATTTTGTTGAAGTATGCTCTAAAACATAATAAGGAAAAATGACTAAAATATCTCCTTTAAATAGCATCCCATAATCTCCCTTTAGAATAAAAAAATCTTGTAAAGTAAGTAAAAGAACAAGAAAACAATCTCAATTCTCATTTCCACCACATACTTTTCATAATAAATGTATAATCCTTGCAAATTATATATAATACTTGCTTCCATAAATATCTTTTTATTTGGTATGGAATCTTTGTAGAATAGGTAATCCAATAACTACAACACATGTTGCCAAGAGTATTAAAGAATCCTTGTATTGATTGAAATCGATAAAACACAATGAAATCATATTTATCTAATTTTCATATATTTTAATTCTAATTTCAAACATATTTTTCTCTCTCGTTTAGATGAATTAGTAGCTCAACATATTTATAGAAAATTATGGATGTCTACTTTGCAATCCATTTAGAATCTTAGTACAATTTCTTCTGAATGTCTTAATATAGTCCAAACAGTAGACAAAGTTCTAGATAGTAAAATTTGACAAGATTTGTCTAGTAATTTCAACCATTTAAAAGAATCCTTTAAGTACATCCAACTAATATAAAATTTTAATCTAATATATAACAATATTTCTAGAAACTCTTGTAAAAATTTAAACTTAATCCAATAGTTGGTTTGAAAAGTATGTTCGATAATCTAAAACTATACAATAAAAAATTTTACACCTAAATTTGAATCTAACCTTTCTTTAATTGTATCAGTTATTAACTAAGCCCCATATTTGTTTAGACTCAATCTCACATGCAACTAGTTAACCAATCTCTAGTAAAATTAAAAAAAGGAGTTGAAGAGAAAAAGTTAGTTACCCAGCCCATCCATAATTTAAATTAAGTTTTACATTAAGTTTACTTTTCTTTTTTAAAACCCAACTTAATCCTTAACATCAAGTCCAAACCCAAGATAAAAGATAAAATGGAAATCAACCACCCAAATGAAGGCTTTCCTAAATTTTTTAGTTACAATAATTTTTAAGCCACCTAAACCCTAGTGCAAGCTACCCTATTCCTTTAAAAACCACCATGTTATTCCTCCACAAGAGTGTTATCATTTATAGTAATTAATATGAGTGTTTATCCTCAACTTTTATAGATTTTAGAGGCTTCATCAATTTTCAAATACAAATACGTTGAGAATAAACAAAATAGATCTAACCAACAATCTACCCCAAAATACAAAGAATTATAGATACTTAAAAAAAAAAGTTAATGTGAATTTTACATATAAAGCATATATTATATAATGGGTTCCAGGTTTAATGGCAAAGGAGATGTGGTATCGCCATGTCCTCGTTATCTTTACTACCTAAAGCGTTTTGAACCAACATGATTTACCTTCATTGTATGTCTTAAGCCCTACTTGAATTAATCACATAAATTTTAATTGCTAGCATACTCAAATTAAATTAAATTAAATTAAATTAAATTAGTTAATTGAAATCCTTTGTATCAAAGCAATAATAATAAATTCTGAAATGTGTAGCTCAACTAATTATATTTTAAATTTATTTTATATAAATTATCAAGTTATTAAATATATATATGATCATTAATTTTAAATTTATAAAACTAGTTATGATATATATAAACTAATCTAAATATTCATATTAATTAAAAAAAAATAGTATTGATCCATATACATTTTATGTATTGTTCCCGTAACACTGCTTCTTCTTCTATTGTATCCAATATCTGCCACGTTACATGTACTTGGAATTATGTTATCGAATGTAGGATCGATAGCTTAACAGGCACCGTACCTGTAACTTTCCGTACCTTCGCATATATATGAAATCAGCATGCAACAATGCAATCCAGTAGTAAAAAATGGCTATTCGAGCCAGCAGGAAGGAGGACCAACCCGGTAGACGCCAAAAATCCAGATGGAAATATTCGACCATCCTCACATCCCAGTGAATGTAGGAAACATGCAGGGGACGGGGTTTTCGAGGAACGGGCGAAAGTGCAGCGAAGGCTATTCGAAGATCGGAGCATGTTGGGGGATGAAGAGGCAAGATCCATTTCATTAAGGCTTTAAAGGAATCAAATCCTTGGTGTTTTTTTTTTTTTTTTGCTTTAGATAAATGAAGCTTCGAGGAAAAAGTTTTATCAGTTTATCAATGGCAACAGCCATTATATTCATTAAATAGCATATAATTACTATCTTGGGACAAGAGAGGAGAAAACAGTCGAGATAAAACCTTGTTTTGTCCATGTAAAAATGAAGGACAAAAAAGAACAAGGCTCAACTTCTTTCACAAATATATATCCTTTTAAGCATTTTCAAATATGTTTTAGTAAATGTAAAATGTAATTCAATCATTTTAAACGGTTAAAAAATTGAATGAATTAGAGTAAATTAAATTTTTTTTATGAATTGAATAAAACTAATTAACTAAATAGTAATTTTATGATAAGAATAATATGAGATGAAATTCTAATAACAGATAAGTGAGTTTCTTAATGTTATGAAATAAAAATGAATGTTATTATTAAAAACCTAACATAATAACCAAAACATATATAATATGGAAAAATACAAATAGCTTGTGTTCTAAAAAAATGGATTTAATAATGAAGAGGAGGGGATTGAATGCTAACATAAAAAGGTGCATTTGTAATAAAATTATTATCTTTTATTTTCAAATATGTTATATTTTAATTGTGTTGATGCAAATATTTTATTTGACATGTAATTGGTTCTATTATTTATTTTATTATTAAATATATTTAAAGAAATGATTTAATGATCAACTAAATCACAATTCAATTATACTATCTTTTTATCAATGAATTATTTTCTTATGATGATTAGAAATTATTTTTTAACACAATTTTGATTAATGGAGAAATTACTATTTAAGTTAATTAAAAAAATTAATGCTCATTATAAATTAAAGTGAAAATAATGATTTATGTTTAGTTTGATGGTAATATATAAAAAATATATATAATAAATTTTTCTATATTTTATTATATTTTTTCTTGATCAATCAAATAGAATATAAAAATATATTATTTTATTTTATATATCATTACCAAACAAAACTCTATCTCCTATTTTATCTCATTCTCTGCATCTTATTTCTATCTTATTTCTCTGCTTAACTTATGCTAAACGATAACTATGACTAGTTGCATTAGTCATAGCTCATACCCTTTATATATGGTTCTAGCCTTCTTACGAGCCAAATATACTATCCTGAAAATGACGTGTACTTGTTGGCCAAATATATTTTTTTTAATTTTTTTTATTAATATGAATATTTAAAATAATTTCTACAACTAATCTCACATTTCCTAAAATTAATATACATGCAATAAACATTGATATAACATTTTGCTCTTTAATAGTACTGTAGGATATTAGAAAGATTCTAAAAAGAGTGTGGAAATACTGTTACTCCATGCCATGTACACTGAGGATCAAGGACACTATGGATTTGCTGTGCCCAAGAGGTTTCTTTCTTCTTCTTCTTTTTTATAATCTTGCATTTTGAGGGTTTGATTCGAGATTAATTTAGCTAAAATTGTTCACGAACAGCAAAATTAACAAATAAAGAATTAAAATGAATTATCAGGTGAAGATGCATGTTTTAGAAACTTTTGTATGAAATGTTCACCTTAATCCTTATTCTTTATTAATTATAAGAATTGATCCCTCTAATTTTTGAAGTTTTAGAAAAAATTATTTTTTATCAATTTTTTTTATTCTTGATTTAAAAGAAAAGAGAGGAAGTCACTAGATTTTAAATCTAAATAAAAAATATATAATGTTGATATCAATTTTAACTATCAAAATGATTGATCTTTGTATCGAATACTTTCATATAACAAGAGGATTCTACTTAAATATCATTTTACATTAAAATTGACTAGAAAAAATCTAAGTTCATGAGGTTTTTGGTTTTTTGTTAATTTCTAGTTTTGTGATAGTTTTTTAGGGCATGAATTTATTTAATAAGGTTTTTTAGGGTTTTTAAGCGTTTTAGGTTGAATGGTTTCTTAGATTTTTTAAGAGTTTTGGGTAAAAAGTTTCATCCCTAATTTTACAATTGCCATAGTTGCTAAAATATAAGTACAATTAAATGATGTATTGTTTGTTTTCAAAAACAATATCTTATCTAACTCTATTTAATTTTTTTTTTTTTTATCTAGGATGATATGACTTGTGGCGTGTGGATCCTTACTAAATGGGTTAGGCGTTGGCTTTGCTTGCCTAACAGCACCTAGCTTATCAAGTCTAATAACACCTGATATTTTTCTTTTTTTATATATATTTTTTATCTATGTCTTTTTATGTCTTTTTTAAAATAAATATTTATTTTATATTTAAATTAATAGCCCTCCTCTCTTTTATTTTGATTTTTTAGATTTTTTTAAATAATATATCTTTTTTAATGATTTTGTATGCATTAAATTTTTTGAATAGGTTATTCGAATCCATCTATATTTTTTTTTTTCTTTTTATGTTTTATATGAATAGAAAATTTTTATTTTTTATAATATTTTTAATATGTGTAGCCTTACATGATATTTTTTTTCTTTTTTATTATATTCATTCAATTTCATATGTGTTTATTTCTATTATCGTTTGATTAAATATAAATTTAATTTTAGTAAATAAATTTATTAAACATAATCAGGTCGAAATCTTGTGTTACAAGGTCAAATATATTTATCTATATATGTCTATCAATGTTTTCATTTTTCATCTTAATTTATTGTTAATCATTTTTTTAATTAACAGATATAGTTCTTATTTATTTAGTTACATGTATGCATAAACTTTTAAATTTACATTTTGAATTTTTTTTATAAATATAAACATATTGAAAAAACTTACAAAAATAATTATTTGACCTGCAACGAAGTACAGGTGAAGGTGAAATTGCAAGTAATAAATCATTGGACATTGCATTATATGTTTGGATTGATTCCAAAGGTTAGCAAAGATATCAACAGGACGGTTCGTCATATTCAGATATTCACAATATTAATTAGATTGATTAAATTTTAAAGTTTTAAACTTTTACATTGATTAAATTCTCATGGTTAAATTGTAAACAATAACATGTTTGGACTGCTTATTCAACCCATCACTCTTGATTTATAGATCTAAAAATCTCTTGATTCTAAGTTGACCTAACTATAATAATGGTAATGTTTTGTACCATAAAATTTGACTACATAAAAATAACTAAAAGTAGAATGAATGTGGTGCTTGACTTAACCTACTTTTCACTATAATAATAAAATTGTATAGCTTAATTAATTACATTTTAAGTTTATTATTCAAATATCACTAGTTTGAATATCATAAATCTCAAGATGACTAGAAACTTATATGATCGTTAATTTCAGAATTTTAGAAATTAGTCAAAAGACATGTAAACTGACTCGAACACCCACTATTAACAAAACAAAATGTAGGATTATCTTTTGCGTTCTTCCTGGCATGTTTGCTGTTTTAGTTTAGTTTTTTGAGTTGATGGCTTCTCTGGCCAGCTTTGGGGTGGCTTATCTCATCTGGTTTATTGGTTCATTTAGGGTGGTTTTGTTGTGATTTGTGCTTGGTTTTTTAAGGCACGGATGTATCGTGCATCACTCATCATGGTTGATGCCCATTGATGAGGTCATGTCAAGTTTTTTTTGACTGGGTTACTTGAAATTTTTTTTTATGGCTTCTCTTGGATTATGTGCATGTAGGATCCTCTTTTGCGGTTTCTTCTGGATTTTTCTCCAAGTCGCGTTGTCAATGGGCTTAGGGTGGGTTGAGCCTTCTTTGTGCCTGTTTTTTTTTTTTGTTGTGATTATATGTATTGGAATTTCATTAATTTAACTAAGTTAACTTTAAAATAAACTTGTATACTTCAAATTTTAATCAATGGATCTTGGTGAAGTCACATTGAATAAATCCAAAACATTATATCATATTTGCACATAATTAATTTAGATTAATAAATTATTTTTTTTATTATTTATGTTTTTTTCCTAAAAAATATTTCTTTTTGACAATATTTTGACTCATGTATAAAATTGATGGATGAAAAAAATATATTGATTTGCATGTTGGTTAGTTTTAAATTTTTAAAATATTAAAAAAGATATAAAAAATATTTTAATATCCTTGAGTTCAGATCTGATGGTCAAGCTAAACACAAGCGTATAACCATGTGTAATTAATTTGTTTTATAATTTTTTTATTTTTTATGTAAAAAATATTTAAACTACCTTTAAAGTATCTTAAATAATTATTTTTTATTTTTTATTTTAAACAAAAATCATAATTATTTTTTTATATTTTTTATTAAAACAATTACACTCTTATTGAAATATCCTAAACAGAAATTCTAATCAATTCATTTAAAATTATTTTTTATAAACTATTGAGTCTGATAGTCATGTAAACTTAAGTGATTTAGGCCTAGTAATCATGCCTAATTAAGTTTTTAATAATTTTTTCATTTTTTATTAAAAAATATTTAAATTATCATTGAAATATCCTAAAAAAATTCTGATTAATTAATTAATTATTTTTTATATATCATAATTGAAATCAATTATACCATTTTAAGGTTGTTGGGAAAATTCTAGGATTTCTAAAACTTATACTAGATCATTTTACCAGAATAGTTAGGCCATTTCTTAAAATAGGTTATACCTATTCATTTATTGAAATTATTCTCATATCTTGTATGTTTTGATCTTTTCTAGATTTTCTTGAATTTTTTTATGTTTGTTTAGGTTTTGCATATATAGAGATTAATTGTAAACTAAACTAAAAAGATTAAGTCATATTATGCTATCTTCAAAACAATAAATTACTGGTGTTCAATTAGACAAATAAATTCTTATTTTCTAATGCACCAAATATGCCTCATATTCATTTTTTTTTAAAATTAAATCTTAAGATCTTCAATCATCTGGATAAGGTTTATATCCTAATGCTTTTTTGTTTTTTTTTGTTTTTTTTTTATCTTTAATGGTTTTAATCTTATTCCTCTTTATAATTAATGATAAATTATACATGAGCTCTTTTATTAAATTTTTAGCAAACGAATTCATAATATTTTTTTATCTTAATTAATCAATGAAAATAATTTTATTTAAAAGTTAGTATTTAACAACATTATATTTACAATATATATGCCTAGACTTACATTATATATTTTATTTTATGCTTATTTAATAAATGACTAGTTGTCATAAGAAATATAGATCTTTGATTCTAGTTTTGATCATCATATAATATCCTTTAAAAAATTATAGGGATAAAAATTAGTTAAAAAATATAAAAAAATTGAAAGATTTAATGAATCTAGAAAAGTAAGGATCACGGGCTTAAAAAATAATTTTTATATGAAAAAATTATTTTGCAATTAATCCAATCTCAAGTCAAGTCGAATACATGCATGTTGATTTAACACAAAACTCATATTGCAAAGATCATCTCTCATTTAAAAGCTTTTAATCTATGTTTTACTTTTCAAATCACCTATACATGTATTGAAAAGTTTGTAATTTTTTAATACAGGAATAAAAATTTTAAGGTTTGAAAATTTTATCAACCAACATTTCTTTGAAATTATTATTTTATGTATTAATATTTTATAATAAAACACTTATATTAAAGAGTATTTCTCAATAAAATTTTAATTCAAAAAATAAATGTATCTCTGTTTTTAATTCAATATCTCCATTAAACACGTAAAAACAATTTTCCAACATGTTCTTTATGATCATCTTCATCATCATCAAGTACAAGAAAACTAATTATTTATTCAAAGCCTAGATGTTGTTTGTGTGATGGCCTTAAAGAAGCTCCGGGTAGCATTCTTGCGACTTGTTCCCTTCATGATGTTCATTTATAGGTAACCCCAATTGATTTCACTACCCTCTTTGTCTTTCCCTTTAATATTTTTTTTATCGGGTAAAGGATATCACTAGCAATCCTAAGTGGGAGAGGACATACCAATATGAGTTACCATTTTGGTTAAAGAAATCTCAGTTTATTTTATTTATTTTTTTAAAAAATAATTTTAGACTTTATGTTTGCTGTGATTGTTCATGAATGTTAAAGATAACAAATATAGAATAATTTGGAGATTTGTAATGTTGTTGATAATCTTTAAAATACTAATTTTCCACTCTTTAAATAATACAACTATTAACATACATATACACAGGATTGCAAGTTTAAATTTAAAAACAAAGCTAAGATTATGTCTAGTGTCTAGTATTTACACTAAGGATTATTTGCTATTACAAGCTTGATATCAGACTTGGATGACGATTGCATGATTTTATGCAGGAGGCAAGGGATCATGTGCTTAATCTGTGGTGATTTCCTTTATGTGTTCCCACAAGATAGATGAGCCATGAGCTAAGCCAATATTAAGCAATAAATAATGTAGATGTTGTTGGGATAGAAGCTTGCTTAGCAAATATGCTAGTTGATTGTGACTATTGACATGATAAACATTAAAAATCTTCTTCTAAACCATATCGCATACAAAGTGAAGGTCAATCTGAATATGCTTCATTCGTGAATGCTGAAATGGATTAAAATTAAGGTGTATGGCTCCCAAGTTATCATATAGCAGTCGTGGTAGAACAAGGATTACTAAACAAAGTTCTTTGAATAGGGAAAATAGGCATACAATTTTAGATTTAGTAGTGGCATGAGAACAATACATAACTTCAATAGACAATCAGGTGACGAAGTGTTTTTTTTTTTAGCTCTAAAAGATTGGATTGGACCTAAGAAAGGTAATGTAAGCCGAAGTGGAAGTGCGATCATCATAATTGTCTGCTTAGTCAGCATTAATAAAGGTGGTAACATCAAATGAAGAATGATGATTAATGTGAATGCCAAGGAAAATTTTTTTCTTTAGATAATGGAGCAGACATTTTACAACTGCCTAGTGAGTGATTATGGATTGATGCATAAACTATGATAACTTATTAATAGCAAAACAAATATCAAGATGGGTAAGAGACAACTATTGTAAACCATCGATGATGCTTCAAAAATCAGTACTATTATAGTGAGTTGTTCCATCATTAAGCTTTATTTGGACTGAAGTGGACACAGGAGAAGAGACATCCTTAGCACCCTGCATATTGGTTTTAGAGAGAAGGTCTCACATGTATTTGTGTTGAGATAGAAATAGCCCAGTTGTTGTAGGTATGACATCTGACCCTAGAAAAATAATAAAGTGTGCTCATATCCTTTAAGAATAATTGAATGCCAAGCTGATGAATCATATAAGTCAGATGAAGTATTGCCAGTGATGACTTGATTATTTACATAGATCAATAGATAACACAAAATAGTTTCACTATGATAAATGAATAAGGAAAGATTCGCTTTGGAATTTTGAAACCCTAGTTGTAGAATGACCATTTTCAAAGCAAAGTACTGACACAATAAAAAAATTGATGTCTTCTCTTAAGTGCAGGAGTGTTGAAGTAATAAATAACCTGGCAAGACTGGGGTCAAACCACAAAAAAATTGACTATATAAATTAGAAATAACAACAACAACAATAATAAGAAAAAGAAATTAAAGAAGACTTTGAGATGTAAGATTAACATGAAGATTAAACAATAAAAATAAATGTCAAGGTTAGAGGATTCAATAATGGAATTTTAAACAAGTATAATATAAACTTTTTTTATTACTTAACTAGAAACCACACATAAAAGAGGTTTCAATCAGATTATAAATAGTTAACATGATTATATTAGTTATCTTACTCGAATAATGATAATACTTGTAAATGTTGTCAGGTATTCATGATTATAACTTATGTTAACAACAAATCAAGTTCCTTTTATAGCACAAGTATTAGTTACACCATACAGTTGGGTTATGAAAATGTTAAGTATTTGTTATACAACATAAATTTAGAATAACCATATAACAAGCAAAATATTAAAAGTAAATAAGATAACAAATACAAAATATATTAGTATCAAACATTAAACTTCGTGTTGAGTTTACACGATACTTATTCTTATACCATTAATGTAACATTTTCACCTTGATATAATAAACTTAACTAAACATAATAAAAAAGAAAAATATAAATAAGATATAAGTTAACTAAGTAAAGAAAAGGAAATCAAAAGTTTAAACAAGAGATTAATGAAAGCAAAACTTAAGTATTACAATAAAAAA
Organism: Populus pruinosa; assembly: GCA_026413675.1. Classification (NCBI taxonomy): domain Eukaryota; kingdom Viridiplantae; phylum Streptophyta; class Magnoliopsida; order Malpighiales; family Salicaceae; genus Populus; species Populus pruinosa. The sequence goes on from CM048596.1 coordinate 24,025,987, forward strand.
TATAAAGAAAGAGCAAGAACATGATCTTAATTTGAAAACCAAGATGCCTAAATGCATGACAATTGCCTTTTTTTATATGCCAAAATTTAGAACTATTGATTTGATGACTAATTATTGAGTGGGTGACCAACTCTTGACTTGGTAACAATATTTATCTTCTTGTCTACCAAAAACATCATTGCTAATATCATAACTTGAACTGACTTAAATCATGAAAGTTCTAGAAAATTATCTCATCTTTCCAAAAAAAAAATTAAGGTCATTTGGACTTTTAAAACTCAAGATATGGGCAAGATAAATTCGGACATCTTCATTGTTACTAAGATTTGAACTTCTAAACAGTAAAATTGAGTTTTTCATTCCTATGAATGTTTTAGGCCTATGTCTTAGCTTTTCATCCATATATAGCAGACTCAAATCCAAGTTCTACAGCTCTAGATATAACCCAATAACTGAACAATGTTCTAGTTTGGACTAAACCAATATTTCTTTTCTAAGCTTCACCCTCTCTTTGTCTTCTCAATTTCAGTAGTTGAACTCATCAATCAATTTTTTAATTTATATGATAGGACTGTATTTAAGATGAACATTTATCATAAATTAAAGGTATCTTCTAGTATCAGACTTGTTATTATAAAACATGTTTTAGTTAAGGAGTTATTGATACTCTAAGTGAAAAATGCTGATATAAAACCTTGATAAAAATACACTTTTAAACATTAATCAAGTATTAGGCACGAAGAGCTTGTTTAAGGCCATAAATTGCCATGTTTAATTAGCAGACATGATGTGGAGTAGTGGCATCTTGGAACTCTAATGGTTATGTCTTGTAAATGGTTTCATGTAGGTTCCATATATAAAAGCATTATTTATATCCAGTTACCATAATAAGCAACCTTTCATGACAACCATGGTGAGAACTATTCTGATGTTGACAAGTTTTACAACAGGGCTAAATGTTTTATTGTAATCCAATCCAGGTCGTTGATTATATTTTTTTACAACTAAGTGCGCTTTAAACGGAGCTATAGAACCATTAGAGTTTTGTTTGACCTGAAAGACCCATTTGCACCCCACGAGTTTGTAGTTAGGAGGAGGCAGTACCGGTTCCTATATACCATATCTCATCAGAGCTATAAGTTCCTTAGACATCGTTATCCTTCAATATGGCTCACGAAGAGTGTGTCCCATACAAATTGGCTTTACAATGTTAGAAAGGAGGTGTTTTGTTATAGTGTGAACCTACATGGGTTTATAGATATTATTCATGAATTTGGTTACCATTAAGCGAGTATGATTTTGGGCAAGGTTTAGGTAATGATGGATTAAGGAGGGAGGAGCTATACAAATGGCTAATTAAGGTAGGCTACAAGGAATATGCAGTGAAGATGAGGCAGACATAAGATTATGGAAAATAAAGGATTCTGAAGGAGAAAATGGAGATGTGAGATCACGTGAATTAAACGAGAGATGGGGAGATTCATTACTTGAGTAAACGGTGAGAATAGGTGCCTTTGTCGAAGTCACTAGTGGAGGCTCAGAAGGTAATGATGAATTACCATAGACGGGGGAGACATTTGTTAGGCTGGGGGATGGAAAGTTGGCTAGAAAGAAGACCATTTTTATTTTCATGATAAAGGACATGACAAGACTGGTATAGGCGGTTTGTTAGAAGATTAAGACAATTATATGCATTTTGTATTAAGGAGTAGTAAACAAAAATACAGGGAATTGATTTTGGTTGTAATTTGTTTGTGTTATATAGCCGGGTGAGAGGGAAACAAAGACAACCAAAGTTTTTTAGCTTGTTATAATTTGGAGGCTGTGTAAATAAAATTTCAAATAGTGATTTATAGTGAAGGAGGGGTACGGGCTGATGGTTAATGAGATATGCAGCAGTAGAAAAAGCATAGGGTCAATATTGTAGTAGGAGGGAGGCATCATGTAGTAATGTGAGAGTGGTTTTTACTAAGTAACGATGACTTCACTCAAAAACATCATTTTATTATGGTGTATGAGGAGCTATGGTGTAATGACTGATTTCATTGGTTATAAAATAATATTTAAAGGCAACAAATTCATCATCATTATCTAAATAGACAGATTTAATTTTAATTAGAACTGGTTTTCAATAAGATTTTTAAAATGGGAAAATATTGGATAAACACTGGATTTTGTTTCTATAGGGTAAAACAAAATATATCTTGTGAAATGATCAACAAAAAATGAGATAGTAATGAGCCCTAATGATATCAATTGTACTAAAAGGACCCCATACATCAGTATAAATAAGTCCAGAGGAGCATGACTAGAGACACTATTTTCATGAAATGGTTGTTGGTCAGCTTTATTAATAGAACATGATGAACAAAGAGGAAGATTTTTTTTGTTTATTATTGTAAAGGAAAAAGAGTTAATAAGGTGAGTGACCATTTTATAAGATGGATGCCTAAACTGTCAATGGAGATTCTTTCATGCATGTTGGCAACTATAGGAGGAGAAGACTATACCATTGACTTTAGAAGGGTGTATACACCATTTTCACATACTCCTCAAAATAGAACCACTCTTATGATTTAATCCTTAACAAGAAAAAAACATGATTTTGATGAGTAAATTAGTGAGCAGATATAAGATTTTTTTGGTATATTAGGAACACAAAAAGGTGTCATATAAATAAAAAATATGATTAGGGGAGTGAAGAAGTAGGGAGCCAATATGAGAGACAAGCAAATCTAAACTATCATTAATGATCACTTTGTTAATGCCATTGTATTCTGAGTGAATAAATAGATTAGCAAGATCACCAATAATATTATGAGATGTTAATGAGTCTATAAGCCATTTTTTATCCTATGCTGGTGAGGTACAAGTACAATTTGATATTGGTGTGTTGTATTGAATATAACTGTAATGTTTGGCAATATGACCCATGTGGTCATATGTTGACATTTAGGGGGAAAACAATATGGTCTATAATTTTTGTTATTGTCTTTTTGATTGCTAGTGTATTGATACTGAGCTGGAAATCTTGTTTCTTTAAGTGTACCTTTTAAAGGTGTATGGCTTTGGGGAAGCTTTAAAAAAAGGATTGTCTTGACCATAAAAAGCTCATATATACGTTTAATTTATAGAAGCAATTAATGGATAAGAGGAGGATTTAATGTGACAAAGATATACATCCATCATAACTGACAAAGAGATCATGAAGTTCCTCAAATGTGAGTGGTTGATTTCATGCATGAATGGGACTTGCAATTTCATGAAATTCAGTTCCCAGGCCGTTGAGGATGTAGAGTGTTAGATCATCTTCAAAGATTTGGTGATCTATGAGGGAGATTTCATTTGCCAAAGATTTTACAGAGTGAAGGTATGCTTGATTACCCTTTTTTATCATAATGAGTTCTTATTTGAGTTGTATTGCTTTGGTTCTAGACTTGCTTGTATACAATGCATGTAATTTATGCCACCACATCCTTTGATGTTTTGGCTATTGAGATAAGAGGGATGATGACAGTAGATATAGATGCCAAAATAGCATTGAGAATAAGTTTACCTTGCCTTATCTAGTTGGTTCATTGGACACCACATATTGATGTACTGGTGGGTATGGGGCAAATTTTTTCTCCAGTAATATAGTTAAGGAGATCATACTCGATGATGAAAGCTTTAAATTGGACACACCATTGAAGAAATGTAGAGGAAGTGAGTATATCATTTATTTGAGATGTGATGTTGAGAACGATGAGTGGTATTTCAATTAGGGAAAGTAGAGTTGAGAATGGATTATAGGTGTGAGGGATTGAATTCTTGTTGGAGATTTCTTGCTATGATACCATGACAAAGATAAAATAATTTAGAGATTGTTATACTATTGATAATCTTTACAATAATATTTTTCCACTTTTTGAATAATACAACTGTTAACAAATATATACACAAGATTGCAGGTTTGAATTTAGAAACAAAGCTAAAATTACATTTAGCATTTACACTGTACTTACACTAAGGATTGTTTACTCTTACAAGCTTGATATTAGGTTTGGATGATGGTTGCATGATTCTGTGCAGAAGGTAAAGGATCATGTGCTTGATATGTGGTGATTTTCTTTATAAAAAAATCATCTTAACCCAACAACTTAAACTTTTAGGTGAGATTTCAGAATATGATTTATATTATTCTCTAACACATCTCCTCAAGTAAAAGTTTATATTCTTCTCTAAAATACTCCCTTAAGTAAAAGTCATTTGGGTTTAAAACTTGTACAGTCTCATGTTACTTTGTACTTGATTTTTATTAAATAAATGAGGATGATGAGATTCAAACTCATGACCACTTGGTCATCAACACTTTGATACTATATCAAAAAACTATCTTAATTTAAGAGTTTAATCTTTTAAGTAAGATTATAGGATATAATTTATATTATATATGTTGTGTTTTTATAAATTGTTTGAAGTAATGGTCATTATGATTTATGGTAGGGGAAAATTGTTCAAAGAGGACCCAGATTTAATTAAATTAGATGGCCATATTTTAGTGGACAAATTAAAAAAAAAAACTAAAAGCGATTAGGAAAACATCGTGGACTCTAGACACATTAGGAAATGTTGTTCATAGGAAAAAACAAATGCAGTTTGATAGAGTAAAAATATAATATGATAGCATGAGGTGACGTAGAATTTAGAGGCTAAATAGCTTTCAGATATGGACTATGGAATGCATATAATCTGTTGTATTTTTATCCTCTTCTTTGAATGACCTTTACAATAGAAGATTGAATAATCAAGTGCTTTAAAGATTGTTTTAACTTAATTTTTAATTCTTTCATTTTTATTTTTTATTTTTATATATATTGTTTTGAAAAATTCAAAAATCAAATCGTCCTATCCCGACAAAAATAATATTGATTCATAAAGTGTGAAGCTTATTAGATAGACTAAAGGAGAATTGCTCACATTTCAAACTCTAGCATTTTGCCAACAACAAATTATCGTGCTTGGAAGCAACTGTTTGTTAATAATTATAGGGGCCACAACTTTATTTCAATCTTATGTTTTCCTTTTCCTACCTTTTTCATTCCTTTCATTTTATTAACTTTTTTTTATCTATAACTTCATTATATTTATTTTTTGGTACTTATTTGAGAGAAGAGAGAGAAAGTCGCTAAAAACAAGTGAAAAGAAAAGAGTTGTACAGTTATACCCATTTCAGATAACAAAAATGTCTTGATTTTGATATTAATAAGTTCCATTTGATAAGTGAAGTTTATTAAGGTGTTATTTGACCCTCATCTTGCTAGAAAAAAAATAGATTTAAAAAGATAAAAAAAAAAAATTCTAGTTTAATTTTATATTTTTGGACCAATCTAGAGGTTGTTTGACTTAATAAATTAGTTTATCAAGGATTTTTACATGATATATTTAAGTTGAAATAGTTTTAAAATAAGATTTTCACTTAAAAATTTGAATCTTGACTTTTCAGCCACCTTTCAAGTGGCTGAAATCCAAGGAATTAGACAACCTGTCATCTAAAATGATAGAAAATACATTATTTTCTATTAACTTCTTAAAAACATTAGAGTAATCTCATGCAAAATTCTTAATCACGTGGTCAAGCAACCTCTAATGAAGTTGAAATACAACCTAAAAAGTCAAAAATCAAATTTGATAGAATCATAATTTAAAGATAACCTTATAATTAAGAACCAAAAGTATAGGAATAAACTTTGACCTAGAGATAACCATATATCTAAAAAATCGAAAATATGAGAATGATGTCATGATGTCAATTAACCTTTGATAAGTCAAATACACGATCTTTGTCCATGTAGAGAAAGGATGTTTTACGATAAAAAATTAAAAAGGAAAAAATTCATGTTTATTATTACCAAACTACTAAAATTTGTAGTTTCAAAAACATTATATAGTCTTTTCTTAATAACTCTATTGGATACCTTTTAACTTATAAGTTAATAAAATCAAATTAGGAATCAACTAATATAGATCTAATAATAAAGTAAAATCCTAAACAATATCTAATGGATTAGAACAAACCCAAATTAAAAATAATTATTCAAAATTAAATAAATAAAATAGGATAATAAAAATAAAATCTTTATACTAAAATAAAACCCTAAATAATATCTAATGGATCAGAACAAACCCAAATTAAAAATAATTGTTCAACATTAAATAAATAAAATAGGATAATAAAAATAAAATCTTTATACTAAAATTCATCCTTGTAGCCGAAATTTATAAGTTCACTTAAATGGTCTTTTGGCTGAAACTTTTATTGTAGAAATTCAACTAAAAAAATTTGTTTTGATTGCTATAATTTTCTTTTATATATTGTCACCTCTTAGTTTTCTTGGTTTGCTAGGAACATCTATAAAATAAAATAAAAAAAGACTCAAGAGAAATATCTCTTTTGATGTCTGTATATCATGTTTTAATGATACTTGAAATCCTTGCAAAGTATAAATTCTAATTTTTCAATAAATCCAAGTAACGTAAGGAGCCCTTGTAGCTCATGCATATCTACAAGTTTATAGCCTAAATAAACTTTATTAATCTTTTATTACTATCCAAAATTAATTTAATTAAGTCAAAAATAGTTAAGGAAAAACACTTTATTAAAATAAATCATCCATGTGGATTGCTCTTTCAAGCCCACACTAGTTTGGCTCTTTTTTTATTGGGTCAAATGCTTGAGCTTAGTTATTTTGCATTATTTTTTATTAGATTTAGATTTAAATGGTCTAAGAAAACTTGGCATGATTTTTTTATTAATATTTAATTGATTCATGGTCCTTTAGTATTTTTCTAGATTTTTATAAGAATGTTAGTAATATTGTTTTTCAATTATTAGGCACCTAATATAATAATTAAAGTAATAAATATTCAATTTATTTTATTTTTAATAATTTTTTTATATAATTTTATCATGTATGTGTTTTTTTCTTCAATCACAAACAAAATACTTATAATTTTTATGTTTTGTTTTTGAAAAATTGCCTACAATTTAAAAAAACTATTTTTGATAAAATAATCAAAAGATATTGGAGCCTCCTATAGTTTAATTATTTTTCCACTTTGCCTCCATGTTTTGAAAAGTCATCATTTACATTTTAAATTTTAATAACTTTATAACACTTTACATTTCAATAAAAATTAATAAAAAAATTATCAAATTAACTACAAATTACTATTATATTTAATTTAATTGTTAAAGAGCACTTGAACTAAAAAAACTAGCCACCATGTTTAACTTCATCTTCCTTTTCTTTTTCAATTCTCAATCTTTTAGCAAACCCACAATAAATAATTGAATCCATTATTTCTTTTTCTTCGTTTTCTTTTCTCTTTTTCAATCTTTAACTTGTCCTTTATGTGTTATTCATCTCTTCAGAAAACCAAAAATCACTTTTTTTGAGAATCAGTCACACCCAAATCTCAAATACTATCCATCTAGTAATGTAACCAACCAAGTTAGGTTACTCTATGATTGCAATAGAATAACAAAAACAAAATTTTTGTTTTCAATTAAAACAATATATAATTTATTTTTTATTTGTAGTTATTTATTTGATAATCGGGTATGGAGAGAGAATATTATATAGCAAGAGAGATTAGGGATAGAAATTACTTTTTTGAATATAGTTAGAATTATTATTAATGAGTTATCATTTTTTTAAAAACGTTTTTTTATTTAAAAGTCGTTATACATAAATCACAATTTAAAATACAGTTATATTTTTTATGGCATCATGGCATACCTATGCTCAACTCTAAGTTGGGTAAAAATGTATTCACGCACAACTTAATTTTAAATTATAACTTTTGGATTTTAAATAGTCTAGTATAAAGAGAGAATATTATAAAGGATTTTAAATATTGTAGTATAAAGAGAGAATGCTATATAGGGAGAGAAATGAGGGATAGAAAGTGAGAAACAAGAGGGTGCGCTATGATGTTTACTAGGTTTATAATATATTACATATGAGGGTAGTAATGTTATTTCACGTGGTTTAAAATCTTAGACTGAATAAAGATGTAAAGTATAATTTTAAAAAAATAAAAATAACTATAAAAATTTCAATGTAATTTTCTTAAAAAACCTTTTATTTTTATTAACACAACCTTTTAATAGAAAAAAATGAGGCAAAACAAATTAATGAGATGACAGAGTTTTAATTGGAAGGAAATGTTTTTTATTCTTATCTCATAGGAAAAAAATTATGCTTTTTTAATCCCCCTCTAAAGCTATATTGATAAGAGCAACATGCATGACACAATCATATATATATATATATATATATATATATATATATATATATATATATATATTAATTTATCAACTTAATTTATAATAGTATTAAAAACATTTTTAACGTTTATTAACACGTATAATTCACAATCTATTTTGTTAAAGCTCGCAATATAATCTAGTCAGTCCATTCTGGACAGGGATTATTGACAGGTTTTCATTTCATTGAACTTAGAACTAATCCAGGTGACATTGAAACTATTTATATTTTTGCTTCTATCTAGTGACATTGGCACGCACGGAAATATGTTCTTTTGCTCTCACTTTTTATTTTTATTTTTTATTTTGAATCACTTCTCCTGGTCTTTTTGTGTGAAAACTATCCCCTATTGTTCATCTCTGTAAGCTTTAATTATACCATCAGTTCCACTTGCATACGTATCTAACCCGATCCACATGCTGATTGGAAAAGGTAGATTCAGATTAAAATTATCCTTTGACCGTTTCTTTCTCAAATCCGACTTTTAACACTGTTAATGGCAAAATCCAATATTCTAAAATTATCCAGATTCTAAAGCTGGATTCTGTTAATTTTTTTCCTAACACAATTTTTTACCTTATTTTTTAAAAACCCAAAAAAATCAAATTCAATGAAATATCTTTTCAAGGCATGCACGTCTATTTTATATATTTTTTTAAATACTTTTCTCATCATCAAATTGATATTTACATTGTTTTTCCAAAAAAAAAAAAAGAAAAACAAAAAAATCAAAACAAGTGAGCTAAAAGTGCAAAGCAAGGAAATAAAAGACTAAAATAAAATTAAGTTATATGGGACCAATTGGAAGGGAAATTGCAAAAAATTTGGTCTATAAATAGTAGAAGAATCTTGCAAAAGATGAGGGGAGGTTACCATGTGATTAAAAAACAAATAAACAAATAGCTGCAATAAAAAAAAAAAGTATGAGCAGAAAAAATAACTAAAAAAAAGTATTGTAAAAAAATAAAAATAAAAGAAAAATAATAAAAATAAAAGAAAAAAAAAATATATCTAGCTCACTCTTTCATTCTCCTTCAACCTTTCATCTTTAGTAGGACTCAAATCCTAGTTGCTATTATTCTACTATCTCCTCCACTCACAATTAAAATCAAAATTTTTTATCACAACTACTTTTTTTTCTTTTTTTCTTTATAAATGTCATAGGCAACCTTACACCTTTACCTCCATGATCAATAATTCCCCTCTTTACCATTATCCAACACCAGCTTACACACTCTTTCTAAAACTCTAGCCACCATGAAAACAATCTAACCTACTCTCCTTAAAAAAAAAACCACCATAAGAGAGAACCCTATAATTGTTTTAAGAGAATATAAGCTAAAATATGAAGAAATAGACCAAAAAAAAAAATATTCATCTTCCCCAATCTTTCTCTTGTAAAAAAGCCTAACCTTGTCTTTCCCTCTCTACACTCAAAAATTTTTTTATTGATTTCTCTCACCTCTAACCTTAATTTCCAACAAGACCACCACCATTCTCTTTATCTATAAGCCCTTTTCAAAAGCTTGAAATCAGTGGAAACCAACAACCTTTGAATCATCTTCAATAGAAAAGAGAGAAAACAACCTTAAAACCTTCTCATTGATTTCTCTCTTCTTCGATCATTAAATCATGCAAGGCTCATGATCTAATAACTTTAGTATGAACATGTCTGTAACTTATAAAACAAACTAGTAGAGAGAGATAAGATCATTAAAGCTTTCTGGTATCAGATCTTCCCCACCTAAAGGATGTGGCCTACAACACCACTATAAAATAAAGGAGGATAGATTGGTGCACACTTCGAATCTAGGCACACACGAATCATATGTCGATGGCAAATGGAATGACACATCAAATATGATAGCCCACTCCTAGAGCATGGTTATCATGTGTTGTTACTTATATTCCGTATCGAACATGTACTATTCATTGTCCTAGCCCTTTTTAGTCATCCTTGACCACCACAGAAGATCCATTTCAAACTTCACACCTTTCTTGCATAATTAACTTGGTTTATTATTGATTTTTAATGTGTTTTATGATGAGGTTTTGATTGGGTAATGTTCATGGAATGGATATTTATGATGAATAAATATCAAGGTTATTTGATAATTTTAATATGTATTGTGATGCAATTCTAGAATTGTGCAATGTATGTGGGATTGATTTGATTATTATAATTGTGTTGGCCAAATATTTTAATCTTGTATACCCATTCTCATGTGTAAGGATTATATGGAATAGCATTCTTATAGTTGATTTTAGCCTGGTGCTTGTGTTATAGTTTTATGCATGTAAAATTAGGGCTCTTATATATTTATAATATCTTTGGTGGACAATTATCATTGTTTTATTTTTGTCTATTTTAATTACTTGATCTTCTCCATTAAGTTTTACAAATAGCCAAGTCTCTTAATTATCAAGAAAAAAAATAAAAAACAATATTCTTACATGTTCTTTATGTTTAATTTTTTTCATTTTTACAAAAAAAAAACAATGTTTGACATGCCTTTTTTGGTTTTATAATAATTTTATAAAATCCATTGAGACTTAGTCCTAATTAAAAGACCTATAGGATCAACATTCCCAAACTAAACCATTTTTTAACCCATAAATAATGTTTTGCTTTTCACTTTTGATATTTAAAGTAAAACTAGCATTTGGCATTTTGTATTTGTTCAAGCTTGTATAGATGTACTAGCAAAAAAGGTTGAACTCAATGGTATGTCATGTAATATGTCATAGGGAAGCCCCACCTTTTTTAAACTTTGAAAACAAATTGAACCTTATAACTCTACATGATTTCACAATAGTGTTCAAAATATCATGATCAAATTCTCTACAAAAACAATTTTAAAAAATAAAACTTGCTTTTTTATAAATAATTCAATGTTAGCTAAAAGTAGTGTTTTATGCATTCTATTCATATGATAAAAAAACTAATTAAGAATGAATAGAGTAATTCCTTTACTAAGATGACTAGCATCTTTAACATAAAAAAAGATTTTCTTGAAAAATCTTCAATGTTTGAGTTTACGAAGTTTATGACAAAAATGATGGTTTTATATCTTTGGATGCCTATTGATTAATACTTAAAAATATTTTTTATCATGGTTTTATATCATCATTTTGCACTTGAAGTATTAATAACTCCTTAACTAAAGCATGTTTTATAATAATATATCTAATAATATAAGATACCTTTAATTTATGGTAAATATTCATTTTAAATGCAGGCCTATCACATAAATAAAAGGATTGATTGATGACTTTAAGAATTTAAATTTCAAGGGCAAAGCGATGACCAAAATTAGAAAAGAGATGTCGATGCAATCCAAACCAGAACACTATACGGTAATGGGTCATATTTGGAGCTATAGATCTCAGATTTAGGTCTACTTTATATGGATGGAAAGGTAAGACATAGGCCTACAACTTTCATATGGAGCCCAAGATCTAAAAAGGTCATTTTCAAGTCCAAATTGTAGCAACAACTAAGAAGCCCGAATCTATCCTCCAGCCCGAGCACTGTTCAGTATTTTGGTCATATTTGGAGTTCTAGAAGTTCAAATGAGCTGAAAGTTTTACACAAGCAAGCTGAAATAATTTCCTACAACATTCATGTTTCGAGTTGCTCCAATTTTAACGTTATCAATGACGTTTTGTGCAGTCAAGAGTTGGTCACCCACTCATCAATTAGTCATCAAATCAATAGTTTCCAATTTTGGCCTATAAAAGAAGGCATTTGCCATGCATTTAGGCATCTTGGTCTCCAGATCAAGATCATGCTCTTGCTTTCTTTCTTTGTATTTTTTTATAATGTTTATGCTTTGCTTTCATTACTATCAAATTTATACCTTTCATTTCCTTTACTTTACTTAGTTAACTCTTATCTTATTTATGTTCTTATTTTGTTTATTTATTTTTCTTTCTTTTATTATGTCTAGCTAAGTTTATTATGTCAATGTGAAAAGGTTACACTAATGGTGTAAGAATAAGTATAATGTAAACTCAATATGGACTTTAATGTATGATACTAACATGTTTTGTATTTGTTATCTTGTTCACTCTTTAATACTTTGTTTGTTAAATGACTAATCTTGATTTATGTTGTATAATACTTGGCACAACAAATGCTTGGCACTTTCATAGCCCATACTGTATGGTATAACCGATACCTAAACTATAAAATGAACTTGATTTGTTGTTAACATAAGTTATAATCATGAATGCTTGACGAGATTTACAGGTATTAGCATTAATTGAATAAGATGACTAATGTAATAATGTTAACAATCTATAATCTGATTATAACCTCCTTTGTGTGTGGTTTTCAATTGACTAATAAGATTTTATACTATACTTATTTCACATACCATTAATGGATCCTTTAACCTTGACATTTATTGTTATCGTTGTTAAATGTTTACGTTAATATTTCATCTCAAAGTTCTCATCTTCTTCTTCTTTATTATTATTATTATTATTATTATTATTATTATTATTATTATTATTATTATTATTACTACTACTACTACTACTACTATTACTATTACTACTACTATTACTATTACTATTGTTATTGCTATTGTTATTATTGTTGTTATATTATTGTTATTTATAATTTGTACAATTAACCTCTCTATAGTCCGACCCTGGTCTTGCTGAGTTATTTATTACTTCGACACTCCTACACTTGGGAGAAGACATCAATCCTTTGGTCGTGTCAAGTTTTTGTAAGTTTTGTATAAATTATAATAGTTATTTTATTCTCTTTTCACTTTTCTTGTATATAACTTTGTTTCTTTTCTCTTGTTTCTTCTTCTTTTATTTTCTTCTTCCTTTTATTCTATTCCTATACGTGCATGAGAGTGTGGTCACGTACATTAAGTGGTATACTTTCTAGGGTATCCTCATCATTTTCAGAAAATATAGCTGAAGAAGATAATCAATCACATCATAGTGAGAATAATAAGAATAACCGTGTTAGAACACTTAAAGACCACATGAATCCCACAAGAACAAGTGCACCATCATGCATAGTTTTTCCTCCTGATGTATCTCATTTTAATTTTAAGCCAGGCATTATTCAAGTTTTACCTTCTTTTCATAGCATAGAATTGGAAAATTTATACTTGCATTTAAGGGAATTTGAGGAGGTCTGCAACACATATAATAATTTAAATTGTAGCATGAACACTATCAGATTAAAGCTTTTTCCTTTTTCATTAAAAAAATAAAGCTAAAACATGGCTACAAAATTTAAGACCAGGATCCATTCGTGCTTAAGATGAAATGCAACAACAGTTTTTGAAGTTTTTCCCATCTCATAGAACAAATTCTTTCAAAAGACAAATCACTACTTTCACTCAAGTACTTGCTTAGTACTTCCTTTTTCAAACCTTGCCTTCTTTTAAGGAATGTCTTTGTAAATAAGTCAATGCTTTAAACAGTTTTCAAAGCCCCAATCATAACCCATACTCACAAACATATAATTTTGGTTGGAGAAATCACCTAAATTTTAGTTGGAAGAGTAACAATGCACAAACTTCACCACCATAATTTCAAGCACACCATAATTTTCAAAATTCTTATGGATATGCACCTCCTTATGCTCCGCCTCCTACAAGAAATTTTGAGGAAACTTTATATGCATTCATTGAAAAGCAAGAGACAATCAACACTCAACTTGCTCAAAGCATAACAGATTTTAAAGATACTCTTGTAAAATTCACATCTGCTCTCAGTTTTCAAGAGAAAGATAAGTTTTCATCTCAACCACAACAAAATCCCAAGGAGCAATATAATGCAAATACAAGTAGTTATGGAAGTCAACACATGGATCAAGTCAAATTAGTCATCACTCTTCGCAGTGGTAAGGTTACTAAAAAACCCACTCTTAAACCTTGTGAGAAAGATGATGAGTCAATCTCTAAGGGTAAGGAAGGGTTTGAATCTGAATATTGCAAGGAAAATCTGAATATTCTCATACTATGGTTAATCAGGAAAAAATCAAGGATGAAAAAAGCACAAAAAATGTTGATGCAGATCTTTTATCAAAAGTGACAACAAATTTGACACCCGACATCACACCAATCGATGATTACTTTCCTGATGAATCTTTACTTTCTTTTAGTTCAATGCCTTGGTTTGCTAAAAATATCAATTTTCTTGCTTTAGGATTTTTGCCAACTCACTAGAGTACCGAGGACAAAAGAAATTTTTTGAGCAACGTGTAAAATTTTTATTAGGATGACCCTTACTTATTCAATTATTGTCCTAATCAAATATTTCAAAGATGCATTCCCGATAATGAGGTAAGTAATTTCATTAAAGTTTGTCACCCTAAGGCATATGGGGATCATTTCCCGTCAAAAAAGAGGATTGTAAAAATCTTACAGAGTGGATTTTACTAGCCCACCATATTCAAGGAGTCATATGCATTCTGTAAAAACTGTGAAAATTGTCAAAAGGTGGGATTTATTTCAAAACACAGAGAGTCTTTAGATAATCTTTTATTGACTCTTAAGTCTCATCATAGTCGAGATAAGCATCGTGCAATTCATGAATTATGAACCATTTTCATAAAGAACATGCTTGGCATAGTCTTGGGAATCTAACTAAAAAAAGACCATGTTTGCCAGTTTTTAAGAAAACTGGATGGGAAGTCTATCCCCGACATATAAAGGGCGTTAAAGCCGTTCTTGGGCCTCAAATCAAGAGAAGATGTGAGCCACAATCACAACTGTGATTTGAGTCTTAGCTTGTAAAAATTTGTGTCTTTTGATTTTATAAATAACATAATATTAGTTTTTTTATTGTTTTTTATATTTGTTTAAGTGTGTTTCAGGTTTGTCAGTGTTCGTTATTTCAGGTGATATCGTCTATACTCCATCTTTCTACCTTTAAACATTGAGGATAATGTCTCGTTTTGGTTGGGGGGAGAGGATAATAGTTGATAAAAAAATTATTTTTCATTTCATAAAGCATGTGCATAATTGTTGTTACTAGGATGGTAGAGTAAAGAAGCTCTTTGGTTAAAGTGACTCTTGAGACGCATCTTAGTAATCATTCTTAACAAGGTCTATTATAATACTTCTTGAAATATTCAGATTTACAAACTCTTGCATTGTTATCACATAATTCTGCTCATATACTTATTTAACATGTATTCTTAAACCTTAATTTACACACACACACTTTAATATATGATTATGGGTTGCATATTGAATTATTACATTATTTATGTTTTTTTGTTAAAGGTAACAACTAGGGGAAAGGGATAATATATAATTAAAAAAATAAAAAATAAAAGAAAAAAGAAAAAAATGATAATAATAAAAATGTAGATAAGTTTGGTTTCGTAGCCTCCATAACCTAAGCAATTAAGCCCGAAGAGGTGTTTTAACACCTAATACCCTAAAGTCAACTGACTTGGGAACTATTAACCCAACGCTTGTTACATGGGTTGAGGAGAAAAGCTTAAGGGAATCAAACATTGCACTATCTACATATCAGTATTTGCGACCCGAGTTACTAAGCTCATAGGGGTGTCTTAACACCTAATGTGCCCTAAGACCAACTGGTTTGGGAGTCATTAGTTGAAAGCTCGTTACATGGGTTAAAGATACATGATGTTTTTAAATTATATGTATATATATTTAAAAAAGAAAAGAAAAGAAAAAAGACAAAACTAATAATCTCAACCCAAGAAAGTTAACCTTAAACATTAGAACAAAAATTTTATTTTCTTCCAAGAAAAGCCCTATAATTATGTGTTGATACATTGAGCATAAAAGAAAGGTTTATTAATATCTTGTTAAGAGGTATTGAGTAGATATATAAATTTAATGAGAGTCTGTTTATTTGGATATATTAATGGAAGTTAAATGATGAATACCTTGCTTTGTGGAATTTGCAAATTATTTTTCTATTTTAACGCTTTGATTACTAGAAACTAGTAATAAGCTGGTTGGGGGGTGTGATTAGTACTTAAAACTATATTTTTATCATGGTTTTATGTCATCATTTTGCACTTGAAGTATCAATAACTCCTTAACTAAAGCATGTTTTATAATAATATATCTAATAATATAAGATACCTTTAATTTATGGTAAATATTTATTTTAAATGAAAGCCTATCACATAAATGAAAGGATTGATTGATGACTTTAAGAACTTAAATTGCAAGGGCAAAGAGATGACCAAAATTAGAAAAGAGATGTCGGTGCAATCCAAACCAGAATATTGTTCAGTAATTAGGTCATATCTGGAGTTATAGATCTCAAATTTAGGTCTACTTTATATGTATGGAAAGGTAAGACATAGACCTACAACTTTTATATGAAGCCCAAGATCTAAAAAGTCCATTTTCAAGTCCAAATTGTAGCAATAACTAAGAAAACCCGAATCTGTCATCCAGCCCGAGTATTATTCAGTATTTTGGCCATATCTGGAGTTCTAGAAGTCCAAATGAGCTGACATTTTTACACAAGCAATCTGAAACAATTTCCTACAACATTCATGTTTTCGAGTTGCTCCAATTTTAACGTTATCAATGACGTTTTGCGCAGACAAGAGAAGATAAGGATTGTCACCAAGTCAAGAGTTGGTCATCCACTCATCAATTAGTCATCAAATCAATAGTTCCTAATTTTGGCCTATAAAAGGAGGTATTTGCCATGCATTTAGGCATCTTGGTCTCCAGATCAAGATTATGCTCTTACTTTGTTTCTTTGTATTTTTTTTGTAATGTTTATGCTTTGCTTTTATTAATATCAAGTTTATACCTTTCATTTCCTTTACTTAGTTAACTCTTATCTTATTTATATTCTTATTTTGTTTATTTATTTTTCTTTCTTTTATTATGTCTAGCTAAGTTTATTATGCCAAGGTGAAAATGTTACACTAATGGTGTAAGAATAAGTATAATGTAAACTCAATATGGACTTTAATGTTTGATACTAACATGTTTTGTATTTGTTATCTTGTTCACTCTTTAATACTTTGCTTGTTAAATGACTAATCTTGATTTATGTTGTATAATACTTGGTACAACAAATGCTTGGCACTTTTATAGCCCATACTGTATGGTATAACTGACACCTGAGCTATGAAATGAACTTGATTTGTTGTTAACATAAGTTATAATCATGAATGCTTGACGAGATTTACAAGTATTAGCATTAATTGAATAAGATGACTAATGTAATCATGTTAACAATCTATAATCTGATTGTAACCTCCTTTATGTGTGGTTTCCAATTAACTAATTAGATTTTATACTATATTTGTTTGACATACCATTAATGGATCCTTGACATTTATTGTTATCGTTGTTAAATGTTTACGTTAATATTTCATCTCAAAGTTCTCATCTTCTTCTTCTTCTTTTTCTTTATTATTATTGTTGTTGTTGTTGTTGTTGTTGTTGCTATTGTTATTATTGTTGTTTTATTATTGTTATTTATAATTTATACAATTAACCTCTATGTGGTTCGACCCTGGTCTTGCCGAGTTATTTATTACTTTAACACTCCTACACTTCGGAGAAGACATCAATTTTTTAGTCGTGTCAGCTATTAAAAAAACAAAAAAATATCTAGATTAGTTGGGGGAAATTTTGTTTGAATCCATAGTAGTTGATCACTTGATGAACTCTTTTAGAAATTAAGAGTAGTGGAGCGTCGCTTCTCTATCAAAATAGATGATGAGAAGAAAATGGTCTTTTCTAAATATTTAACAACACAAAAACTTAATGTTGAAACAAGAGGGTAATAGTCATTGTTGTTGTAACCTAATTTTGGCCAATTAGTTTTTAATTTAGTTTTACAGGGTTTAAAATGTAAAATTAAAAAATCCGAGATTTATTTTGATGAAAAATATGATTTGTCAGCTTACATATAAACTAGGGACTATAATGTGTTTTTGTCATGTTATCTTTATCTTTAAGATAATCCTTACCTTCAAGATAATAATAATTGTCTGCTTTTGAATTTGATTCTAATTTAAACTTCAAAAAAAGAGAATGAGGTTGATTAAGACTTTATTTCTTATAAGCAATGAGACTTTTGCACTATAAATACAGATTTTAGTGCATATATATATAAAAAAGAATAGGTAAGAGGAAACCCAAGGAGATGATCATTATCAAAAACCTTATAAAAAAAAGGCATTTGTATAAAAAAAAAAGGTCGTTGCCGAATCCTAGGTTAGTCGCCATTGCCCCTCCTCTTAGCTTTTTCCTCTCTTTTACCCTAGTCTCAAACTAGTCATTAAACGCCCCTTCCCCTTAGTTTTGCTTTTTTTCTTTTGCTGTCTCTGGAACCACTCCCCCCTTCCCAGGCTTTTCCTTCTTCATTTTTCCTGCATTTACTCTTCGCAGAACAAGAAAAAAAACTACTGGCCACACCTCTATTTTCTCTTCTCCATTATAAGAAGAAGAAAAAAAGAGAACACTTTCACTATTCTCTTTCGCTCTCTCTTCTATCAGCCAACACTTCTCTCCTCGGTTCCTTAATTTTCTCTTCCCCCCTCAAACAAGAGAAAACACACATTTGTTCTGCCTTTCCATCTCTTCTTTTTTCAGCCAAATACTAGCCTCTAGTCACAATAACAGCACCCTGTAAACTCCATTTAGCAGTGAGAGTTCTTCATTTTTTTCCTCGGGATCTCGTCTTTGCACCAGGTATGACAGAACCAAACCACCCCATCAATAGCTCTCCTTCTCCACAGTCCGAACTCAGGACAACAATACTCCTCAGTAGCAGTCGTAGGGCTTGGTCATTTCTAGTAACGGCAGCAGTAGAGTCTTCATCATCCCAGCTAAAATCAATAGCAATCTTTCCTTTTTACAGCAATGTTGTTTTCAACAACATAGTAAGAGTGGTGGAAGATCTTCCTTCCAGCAAAAAAAAAGCAAAGCCTTCTTCTCCAGGGATCGACAGCCATAAAATTTTCCTCTTAGCCATAGATAGCGTTGGAAAGCTCCCCTCTCCACTCAAGCACCAGCTTTCAATTGGCAAAAGAAGCAACTCCAACACAAACTCCTATCGCTAGCTCTTACACTAGGCGAGCCCTCTTTTCATCCCTTTTAATTTTAATTGCATTGGCACTATTGCATATATGCGTGAATGGTTCACGCATGCATGCAATATTTGGAGAGCCGATTACTGGCTTTGGCCAGTAACCAAGTTGGGCTGCTGGATCCAACCCAGCTTGTATGGCTAGGTTAGATCCAAATTAATAAAAAAAAGAAAATAAAAATATATGTTTTTTATCTTAGAAAAAAATCAATTGTTGCAGATTTATTCATTGGCATTAGAGTTAGGAATACCGTACATTTTAAGTTACATAATATTTACCAATACTAGAGTTGGAAATATTCATAAGTGAAAATTGATTGATGCCAACATCGGGAATATTACAGGATGACCATAAAAACATAACACAAACAAAACTTTTAGTAATTTTAGACAAAATCAAGAATGTAATCTGCCTCAAATAGAACGTTAAAGGGGTGATAACATTTTCCCTTTCATGTAACCAGTCCTAGACTATAGAATGTTTGTTGACTAGTTAGGGTTCCTAGTGACTATAATACTAGGTGGTGACTTTTCGAACAAGATATTTTCTCCTAAATGAATAAGATGTCAGATATCTGTTCTTTTTTCCACTCAAAGATATTTTTAATCGGTTGTCGCGATGTCCAGATATGATAGAATGACAACTCCACTGGGGACCTATAAGATTAAGCTTTGATTTTTGTCTTTTTATCGCTGAAAATATTTGTTATATTATGTCTTTGTTATTGTATTGTTTGTGTTTATCAAGTTTCATTTTTTTCTCTTTTTACTGTTTTAGCATTCATAGTTATTCATTGTTTATCATACATATATATTAGATATGGATTTAAGGCCTTCATACATCACTAATCTTATTTTGAAAATACATATGGTATCAACTTTAAGATAAGTGGAGAAGTAACGACACCCAATGGTTTTATCCTAGGTAAGGCTCATGAAACCATCCAACTCTTGTGTGATTGTTTCCTCAATAATGGTTAATATACCGAACTGATATTACTCAGGGCCTCTATTTTCACGCTCTTTGTAAACCTCATATCAACCTTTTAAGGATGATCACTGAGAATGCAAAATATCATTAATTAGATAGTAAAACTACCTCAATACATTTAATGACTAGGACTTATCCTTTAGGTTAATCCCTGTGATAATCTTAAATGTGCTTTCGGGTGATATAACGATTGTTATTCCTAAGATAACAATTGTTGAGTATAGACTCGAGTCTTAATCCTTGTAAATAACAGAGAGAGACTATCTTAGATTGGATGTCACTACTTAAAAACATTAGATGCATAATAAAAGACACTATAAATATGGTTGAAAGTTTAGATGATAAAAGGCTAAACAGATTTCCTTTCAGCATTGCAATGAATATCAAATTTGAATCTAACTATACATCCAAAAAATAGTGATTGTTATGTCACCCTATAAAAAGTGAATCCATACCCAATATGTTGTATTCATCTTCGTGCATGTTTGAACATACACTTATAAACTATCATGATACTGCACTCTAGGTGAAATACTGGTCCCCCATTATAACACACCTATAACACTTAACTATAAAAAAGACAAATGGAAAACAAAGAAAGAGCCTAATTGGAAACCCAACATCAAAAAAAGATGGAAGTCTTAGAAAAGAAATTGTCTAGCTTACTAGCCTACTCGAATAGGCCTTGAGATCTAAATATAAAGAAGCAAAATTTACAGTTCATCCAAAACCTATGCTCATAAATTCATAAAATCTAGGAGCAAATGACGTGTCTCAATAGGCTATGTATTCCCAATTTGCTCAACCAGTATATCCATAAGAATGTCATATATTATTGACCTTACAATAAAGAAATTTCTAAAGAACAAAATGGTAGAAGAACATAGCCTGGATAAATGGTATGCCCTGGTACAAAGACTGAGGATAGTCGAGGGAACTAGCTTACATGACCATATAAAAGCTGTCAAGATGTGTTTGGTACCTAACATAGTCATTCCTAAGAAGTTTAAGGTGTTAGAATTTGTCAAATATATAGGAACTCAATGCCTTGTAACTCATTTCAACGTTTACTATAGCAAAATAGTTAAGGTAGTTTATGATGAGAAATTATTGATTCACTTCTTTCAAGACAGTTTAAGTGATGTTGCTCTTACTTGGTATATAAGGTTGGATAATACCAAGGTAAAAAGATAGAAAGACTTAATTGATGTCTATTATTAGGCAATATAAGTTTAATATAGATGTGGGTCCTGATAGGTCAAGCTTGTAAGCTATGGAAAAGAAAAACAAGGAGTTTGTTGTAACCTAATTTTGGATTCACTAAAATTTTTTGAATGTTATTTTATCTTATTATTCATGACAAAAAATATAAAAAATATAAAAAAAAAGAAAAAAAAAGTCTAAAATATATTTTCTCGAGTCAACCACATCTTTCTACCAAAATCGAGTCCACCAGGTCAATACGGGTTAAACGATGTCGACCGAGATGAAAAATGAGTTTCGGTTCGTTTCGGGTCAAAACCATCATTTTCTATCAAAACCGAGTCCACCTGGTTAATACGGGCCCCACCATGTCGACCGTGAATAAAAATGAGTTTCGAGCTGTTTCGGGTCAAAACCGTCATTTTCGTCAAAACCGAGTCCACCGGGTTAATACGGGTCCCACCATGTCGACCGCGATAAAAAAATGAGTTTCGGACTATTTTTGGTCAAAACTGGTATTTTTGATCAAAAAACCCGGTCCACCGAGTTGATACCCGTATAAAAAAGTTTTTTTGTAATTTAAAATTGATTTTTAGCTGATGAAAAACTTTTTATAATACTGATTTGAATTTTTAATTTTTACCCCTATAAATAAATATTATTATTATTATTTAATATTATTATATATAATAAGACAAATAGTAATCGGTGAAACTTGAAAATTTTAACAATCCGTGAATTGTTGTCTGAATTCATTGGCTATAAATAGCCAATGAATTCAAGACACAGGAGGAGAGAAAAAAATAAAAAATTCATTCTTCATTTGCAATTCTGAATTCGAAATTACTATTTCGGGTACTATTTGGATACTATTCATTTTTCTTATACTTTTTCTGCACCATAGTAAGATATTAAATTTTTTTTAATAAATTGAAAAATACTAAAAATATTCCAACCATTAGATCTAATAGTATTTAGATCTGAGTCTTTGATTTCGTAGGATACAATAGGCTTTACCACACCAGATTTAAAACTCAAATCAATCTCAGTCGTTCAAATAATTTGCCCTTCGATCCGGTTGCGCCACGTCAGCAGGTGTACCAAGCACTTGGTACACCGCGACACACCAGATCGCAACCCATTCAATCCGGACCGTCCGATCAACTTGAAGATCAAACGAATCACAGCCGCACGATCTGTTCATCCGAGATCCAGCGGTTCACAACCTTTAGACGCATGAACGCACCATACACTCGTCCACACCGTAGCATAACCCAGAGCTTCTCTCTCCTCTCGCCGGCGATTCCCTCTCTCTCCACCGATCTCCCATTTTCGGCCGTTTCAAGCCGTGAAATCGCCACAGAAACGTGCATCACCTCCTCCTAAGGAAAACCCCGGCCATTGTACACTTTTTCACCGGCGATGTTGGCCGGAAAAAGGCCGCGACCGTCATCGGCCAATCGACTTTCAAATCGTTGATTCTCCATCCTCAACCATCAACGGCCAACGAGACCACCACCACCAGATTCCTCGTCCTCAGATCTACCAGAATCGACCATCTTTTGGCTGGAATCTCATCGGAAAATTTCACCGCCGTCAACAGTAACCGCGCGTGAGCCACACGCGCCGCCATTGGCATTTTCATAAATTTTCGATAAATCTGAGGTTATTTCAGTCTTTTGCCTATACAGGGGTACTCAGGTAATTTTCTATGATATTTTATGATATTTTTTGATATTTTTATATATAAATACTTGTAAATTTTTGCATGTGAAAAAAACAAAAATAAACCTAAATAAATAACGACGCGAGTTTAACACCCATTTTATCATATCACTGTTCATAAGTCAAAAACTCAATTTTTAAGAATTGATATATCTATTTGTCAATGATATCAAAATAATTTTTATTTTATAAAATAAATATTATTTGTCGACACGTCTCTTTTATTTACAGAAAAGGACCGATGTCAAAAAATTAAATACCAAATATGGATTATGTCCATTATTATTTATTTTGGTAAATCAGACGTAACTCTCTTTTTTAGGGATAAACGTCAATATTTTAGACAAAGTCTCCTAATTTTAGGGACTGATGTCATTTTTAACGCGTCTCCTATTTTTAGGGACCGATGTTAACCACATTAAAAATTTTACAAATAAGCTCAAAAATATAATAGCATTTGAATCAAAATAAGAAAAACACACAAGTAAAGGTAACCTTTCTCTGAAAGGATGTTTTAAGGGTGGTGTCTACCTTCCCTTAATCATAACTAACCCAGTACCCGAATCTCTGGGACCAGTGTCTAATTTTGGATTTCTAGTTCCCTTAAATTACTAGATGGCGACTCCAATAAAAATCTTTATTTCCCCAATCAAATAAAAAACTAAATTCTTTTTTTTTGTTTTAAAAAAAAACAAACAAAAAAAGAAATGAAGCCGTCGCCCGACGTCGTGTAGCGACAGAGTTCATAAGAGAATACACTCAAAGGTGGTATGAGACAGTCACATAAGTCAATCATATTTTGTTGGGAAAAAAGATGGTGAATTTGTTTGTCAACACTCTTAAAGCATTATACTTTGAATACCTTGTTGGAAGCTCTGCACAATATTTTTCTAACCTAGTCGCTATAGATCAAACAAGTTATCCATCTAGAAAGGGTTACTGACTTAACTAAGAAGAAAATGTTTCCTTCCTTTGATTTACAATAAAAATATCTTGAAAGGGATTCCTTATAAGCACTCACAAATATACTTTTGAAGCCTTGTATGGTCTCATAGACTTAATTCATCTCTTTTACTAAAATTAGTTTCCTAATTGGTTTGAAAATTGAACATGTATTTGATTTCAAAAATAATTTGGCGTTTATTTAAAAAAATATTTATAACATTCTACTTATAGAATAACACATGAATCAAGCAACTCCTTCATTGAGGTGACTAAACTCTGAACTAAAATGCACGAATAAAAAATGAATTGTCATCCTCTTGAGACATATTGTTTTAAATGTATAAATAATGTCATGAAGTGAACTTATTGCTCATAGAGTCATGAAATGCATCTCTGTACAAAGACCAAACCATCACATTAGATGAGGCCAAAGTTTATTGATCTTAACTGCCTACGTTTAAAATAAGAAAAGGCTATTTTTGTTATTCCTTTCACATTCTAAAAAGTATATCCCTTGTAATCTTTTTTTGAGCCTGAATAATTTTTATTTCATAAGAAATCCCAACTAGAATCACACCCCACACTGGGGGCAAGTGAAAATTTTAATGAAAAAACAAGGAGAAAGCCAAAATGGCAAAAAACCTCAAGAAATTCAATGATTAGGGGGCATGCCCAAATTACAAGAAAGAGTGATATCCAAGATAAAGTGAGCATGTCCTAAAAAATAAATGAAAAAAAAGGTGAATAAAAAATAGTGCAAGAAGAACCAAAAAAAGAATGATAGAAAGAGTCGAACTACTGATAGTGATCCTTAATTTTTAAAACTTTGAAACACTCTTTAAGCCTTATGATCTTTTCATTTAAAACCAAAAACCTCAGCCTACATTACATGCCTGTAAAAGTCCTTTCTAATCAACCAAGCAAACAATTTAGATTAATAAACAATGCTCTCAAAATGTAAAGAGTACTCTGTTATTAGAATCGTGACATTAGGAACAAGCTATTCAGTATTATTCATGCCGATAAAATATGTTTTCAAAAATAGACAAGTTTTTCTCAAACAAAACCTTAAGTTTTTTTTCAAGCCCTTCATTTTGGAAACCTATAAGAAATAGAAGGTCACCTCATGTTATACTTTCACCAAATACTATATCACCAATATACGAGAAAATCATTTCTTTTCTAAAAGATAATCAAAGAATTGCAAGATTTCAAAAGTAAAGTGTTTTAAACTCACATCAAAACAAATTTTTTTTCAAAAGGCAAGATCAAGATCTCAAGATTCCAATTGAAAATAAGAGAAATGAGAGAATGGTCACTTAAAACCATTATTTTTTTTAGTCCCTAACAAAGCAAACTTAGGAGCAATGACAGGTGTAATGAGGTAACATTATATTTAAAAGGAAAAATCAATCCCTTCTAGAAAAAAAAGATGAACATTTCCTACAATAAGACAAGGGAGCCTCTTGGTTTATAAAAAACAGCTTGATTTTTTCAACTAGTGACAACAATTTTTTTTAAAATTAAGACTGGGATTAATGAATGATCCTCTCAAATTATTTGGTGAGAAGAAAAATCTCTAGCAAATAAGTGAATCACAATGGGCAGCATAAAATTTAAACTATGTAAATGAATCTAAAAGGAGACTTATATAGACCAACTCAAGTAGACTAGAAGCTAAAGGATGAAGATTACCCAAATTAGAGATAGCAAGTCATCATCAATCAAGCAAACAAGAAGATTAAAAAGAAATGGGGGTCTATATTTTAAATCAAGTAAAGATGCATGCATATCATCTAGATTTTAAGACATTGGACAACGAGTTTTGTAAACTTCACAAGAGAAATTCGTGACAAGATCCATCAAATAGAAGACCACCTTGAAACGGCCAAGTTTGAAATTGCTTTTGGAAATTTTTTTCATATTTGAGAAATTTTAACTCAGGCAGGTTGCCCATAAGAATTAAGCTATAAAAAAATCTTTGTATTTTTCCACCATCTTTTCTCAACCATCCAAGATAGTATGTTTCCTAACCCTACCTCATTTTGAGCGCATCTTTGAGCCACCGCCTCCTTTTGAGAGTGCATTTGAGCCCTCGCCTCCTCCTAAGTTCGCCTTTAAGCCTTTACTTCCTTTTAAGGGCGTCTTTAAGCCCTCGTTTCTTTTCAAGCACTCCCTTAAACATTTAAGGTAGTGTGTTTCCTAACGCTACCTCCTTTCAAGTATGCTTTTGAGCCTTCACATCTTTTTTAGCTTGACTTTGAGCCCTCACTTCCTTTTGAGCGTGCTTTCAAGCCCTCACCTCCTTCGAGTGCGTCTTCAAGCTCTTTACCATCCTTTTAAGTGTGCTTTCAAGCCCTTATTTTCCTATCTTTTTTTACTTAAATAGGTCACCTATTACATTAAGACCCTTTCTTTGTATTTTTCCACCTAGGTAGATCGCCCATTATAATAAGACCATTTTAAAAAAATCAAATAAAAAAATCAATAAAAAAAAGAAGAAAAAAGGGGAAGGGTCTTCCCAATTATTCTTCTTTACAAAATTTATTATATGTCATGTCTTTTTTTAATTGGGTAGGTCACTCATTACATTAAAACCCTTTCTTAATATTTTTCCACCTAGGTAGATCGCTCATTATAATGAGACCACTTTTAAAAAAATTTAATAAAAAAATTAATAAAAAAAAGTAGGAAAAAGGGGAAGGGTTTTCCCAATTATTATTCTTTACAAAACTTGTTATATGAAGTCAAAAGAAAATAAGTTTTCTTGCCTTTGCACCATAAACATTGTAAAAAGAGGGCAATTACTGTAACCTAATTTTAGCCCATTAGTTTTTAATTTAATTTTACAAGATTTAAACTATAAATTAAAATATCACAGATTTATTTTGATGAAAAATATGATTTTTTAGCTTGCACAAAAATTAGAGACTACAATGCGCTTTTGTCATTCTATCTTTATCTTCAAGATAATCCTTACCTTTAAGATAATAATACTTGTTTATTTTCAAATTTAAACTTCAAAAAAGGAGAATAAGTTTAATTGAGGCTTTATTTCTCATAAGCACTGAGACTCTTACACTATAAATATAGATCTCAGTGTATGCAAAAAAGAGAAAAAAAAGAAAATGCTAGAGGAAACCTGAAGAGAAGGTCATTACCAGAAACCCTAAAAAAATAAAAAATAAAAGTCATTTATAAAATAAATAAATAGAAGAAGGGGCGAGACCGAATCCTAACCTAGCTGCCACTACTCCCTCCCCTTAACATTTTTCTTTCTTTTTCCCTACTAGCCATTAAACACTCCCCCTCAGTTTTGTTTTCTTCTTCCCTAGCCTCTGAAACCACTCCCTCCTTCCCCAGCCTTTGGAACCACTCCTTCTTTCTAGGCTTTTCCTTCTTCATCCTCCCTGCATTCATTCTTCCCAAAACAAGAAAAAAACCATTAACCATACCTCAATCTTCTATTCTCTACTGCAAGTAAAAAAAAAAGGTGAACACTTTCACTATTCTCTTCCCCTCTCTCATCCAACAACAAACATTTCTCTCCCTGATTCCTTAACTTTCTCTTTCCCCCTCAAACAAGAGAAGACACGTATTTGTTATGCCTTACCATCTCTTCTTCTCTTGATCAAATACAAGCCTCCATTCAACAATAACAACACCTTGTAAACTCCATTCAACAGCAAAAGTTCTTCATTTTTTCCTCAGGATCTCGTCCTTACACCAGGTATGACAGAACCAAACCACCTCATCAGTAGCTCTTCTTCTCCACAATCCAAACTCAGGATGATGACACTCCTCAGTAGTAGTCATAGGGCTTGTTTAGTTCCAGTAACGGCAGCAATAGAGTCTCCATCATCCCGGTTGAAATCAATAGCAATCTTTCCTTTCCAATAGCAATAATTTTGTTTTCAACAACACAATAAGAGTGGTGGAAGATCTTCCTTCCAACAAAAAAAAAAAAGCAAAGCCTTATTCTCCAGCCATCGATAACCACAAAATTAACTTCTAAGCCGCAGGTAACATTAGTTAAGTTCCCCTCTCTAGTTGAGAAAGGCAAAAGCAGTAACTCCAACACAAACTCCTCTCGCCAGCCCTTGCACCAGGTAAGCCCCTTTTTCATCCTTTTAAGTTTAATTGTGTTGGCACTGTTACATGCAAGCATGAATGGTTCACACATGCATGCAATATTTGGAGAGTTTGTTACTAGCTTAGGCCAGTAATCAGGTTGGGTTGTTGGATCCACCCTAGCCATACAGGCTAGGTTAAATCCAACTTAATAAACAATGAAAAAAAATAGTTTTTTTTTATAAAAAAAATCAATTATTGTTGATTCATTGGCAAGGTCAACCCTGCTATTAGAAAATACTAAGAACAATCAACCTTGATAATCAAAAATTCAAACTCTACATTAGAAAGGAAAAACCAAGCTTTACAATTACAAAATCTAAACATGTCCTCAAGAATATCTAGTTTTAACCCTAAAAGCAGGAAAAATAGTTTGCTCTTATTATCAGAAATCTCTAATTATAACCTTGCAATCAAGAAAAAAAAATTAATCCTACCATTAGAAAGTACTAATATTAAACCTTGTAATCAAGAAGATGAGTTCAACCATATTATCAGGAATCCTTGGTTTTAACCCTGCAATTAGGACAAAAAAAACAATCATACCATCAGAAAGTACTAGTTTTAAAACCTAGAATCAAGAAGATAAATTCAACCTTGTTAAAGGTGTCTACAGTTTGATTTTTATTTTAGTATTTTTACAAAAAAAAAACGGGGGGGGAATGTTTGTCATGAATTTTTAGGTTTGATAACAAGTGTATAAAATCTATTAAAACTTGGCCTAAATCAATTAAAACTTGACCTACAGGGCCAACATTTCCAAACCTTTAAAAACTCTTTTTTTTTAACATATGAAAAATGTTTTGCTTTTCATTTTTATATTTAAGGTAAATAGATGAAAAATGTTTTGCTTTTCATTTTTATATTTAAGGTAAATAGACTTAAATAAGCCATTTGTCTTAATATTAAAAGGAGTATCACTCTTGATCTTTTTAAATAATAAAATTTTCAATCAAAAATTCATGGATATAAAAAAATCAAGAATATTAAATTTTCAATCTAATATTTACTGATGGGATATTAGGAGTATCATTTTTTGAAGGATTTTTGGATAACAAAATTAGGAGCACTAAAAAAATATTTCAGTTTAATATTCACCGATGACACTTATGTATTAATTAAAAGTATTATTTCTTTAAGAATTTTAGTTTTTTATGTATCAGTGCCATTAAATTCTATCATAAGTAAAATAATTCAAATTAGAAACTACAGTACTGTTTGTTTGTTATAAAATGGTTTCCTTTTAGAAAATGGTTTCTTTGGACAATGGATTCCTGAAAAATAAATTATTTTTTGATATTTGGTAGTATCATGAAAAATATTTTTTAATATTTATCTATGTCATGAAAAATAAGTTGGAAAATAAATTATTAATTTTTTTTCAAGTTTATTAAAATAATCAGGAACAAATCTTAAAAATTAAAAGGTTGAATGAGAATAAAATTTAAAAAAATATATAATTTTATAAATTAACTCAAATAAAATAAATAATAATTAAAATAATAAAGATCAAATCTAACAGATAAAAAAGTTGAAAAATGATGAAATTTAAAAAAATATAATTTTATAAATTATTTCAAATAAAACATATGACAATCAAAGAATAAGGATCAAATTTGATAAATAAAAAATTTTAATTAAGAAAATAATAAGAGAAAAGCAAATAATAATCATAAAAATAAAAACCAAAGTTGATATAAAAATTAAATTGAATCAATTTCTAAAAAAAGAAATTGAAAGGAAAAAAAATTCAAAACAAAATATATAACAATTAAAAGTTTAAGAATTAAATTTAATATAATCAGCAAATAATATAATATTTTTAAATTTTTTACAACTACTAAAAATTGTTTTCCATTAAAAATAAAATAAAAATATTTTTCTGGAAATGAAGTCCATTAATTTTTTGTTAATTAATTTTTCTTATTAAAAAACACAAAAAATTTAAAAAATGGTTTTCAAAAACTCATTTCTATAAAATAAATAAGACTAAGTACAGAGGGGCAGGAAATCTCATTCAACAAACAAAAATTGTGAATTAGCGTTGGTACTGTGAGATAAATGGATTTAAATAGTACGTTATCTATGGTACAAACCCATGTTTAGCGACCTGTATAATACCTAGAATTTGATGTCCATTTACAGCTTTCACAGCACTCTCTTTCTTCTTGGAAATTATCCCAAGAATATCTCCTCGACTTAGAGTGGAGCTCGTCCACAAATTGATAAGGTTTCTCCATATATATATATATATAAAGCAAGTTCCTCTATGTCATTGGAATTCGTTCTTGCATGGAAAACTACCTCCTGTGTGAAAAGAGTGGACATAGAATGCGTTAACAGCTTATGTTCAAGGGGATTTTGAATGCATCAAGAATGATCTCCAGAAAGGCATGCTAAGTGCCGCCACAAGTACTCTATCACAAGGCATTTGATTACGTTCCTCTGCTGCAAAATTCTACATAGCATGATCAACATCATGGGTTTCGGCACACCACCATTTTCTACTGAGTATTACATGTCGCTTATTAATGCTGTTGGAACCTCGAACAACGTTGTGGGAATGTAAGATTTTAATCTTATAAATTTTCATAATAACTTAACTGATTAATTCTTACATTTGTTTTACAATTAATTAAGTCTTGGATTTATTTTACAATTAATCACTAATGATTTATATAATTATTATTTTTGAGGCCCTTAAAATTAATTAAAATATATATAAGCTAACACCAACACTAACATTAATAAAAAAAAAATTGAAGTATTGTCGCTGTTCAAGAAAATATAATGCTGCTGTGGCACCATGGTAATCAACTGGCATTCATGTGATTCATGGTGTTCCAGTTGGAAAGTGTTTTATTTAGTTGCGTGTTCTTTTATTGCAGAGTTAGTAATTTGTTATTTCTTAAGAACAACTAAACAGGGAAGCCAATCAAGCAACTCGGCTATTCAAATGGTAAATGGAAGCTCTTTAGACGAGTCTGCCCAGAAAAGTTACCTACTCCCATTTGTCAAGTCACATCATCAAGGAGAAATATGAATGCACTTCTTGAGATATCCGTGATTAGACAGCATTACATCCAACTTGTTTTTGTGTTTTAAAATTGTTTTGTAAAAAATATTTTATATATTTTAAAATTGTTTTGATATATTAATAAAAAATATAAAAAAAAAAATTAAAACCGCAATCATCCTTCTGAATAACTGTAATGCATCGAGAAAAAGCGCTTAATCACTGCTTTATAAGAAAGAGGGCTCTCCGATGGCACAAAGTAAAGAGGGCTCTCCGATGGCACAAAGTTTATAGGCATTTGCTAGGGTTATGATGCTAATGGGTCTCTCTTCATAAGATTACAATTATCCTCTGCGGTACCTCCTCGTAATGCCCTACATCTAGCCAAGAAACCATACGTGCTATCATGTTAACGCTATCATTTCCGGAACAGAGGGAGAGCAGATGGGATTCTTTTCAGTATAATCCTCAAAGATCCCTTACTTTGAATAATACTACAAGGACTGGACATGCACAAAGGAAGAACACAGCACTTGACTGCTTTTGTGCTTTATAGTAAGAAGACAGATTTTCTTCTCCCCTTTATTCATTTGTTTAAAGCGTCTCCCAATTAACATGTCCTTTTTTCCATGCACGATGTCTGCCTTTATAATTGTTTATCTTCTAATCGTGTACATAACCTTTATGATGTCTATGGCATATCAAAAAGATATGTACAGTTAAGTACAATAATTCTGATAGTTATATAATGTACATGGCATTTTGTTTCAAATCGATGATTACAAATTAACCCTACTTTAAAAATAAAATTATAGATCCGTCACTGCATGAATGCTAACATATGATATCAATATCATTTAGCTAGAATATCCACTGGTTTTTCAAATCAAAGTTACGTTCAAAAGGCGAGGTGATATAAGGCAGCATCACTCTGCATCCAGATGGATATTTGCCACACCATTGCCGTTCAAGCAACGAACTCTCTCTCGTCAAACTGACCCATAAAAAAAGGGTCCATTTCCGTCATCTATCAAGGTGGTGGTGATTCATTGGAAGTCCGATTCTGTCTTTTATCATCTTCAACGAGCTATCGATTTTGAAAAAACAAAGGTAATTACATTGGATTGTTTTTGTATTTTAAAAGTATTTAAAAAAAATAAAAAATAAAAAATCAAATTAATTTTTTTATTTTTGGATCATTTGATAATCTAGTTTTAAAATAATTTTTAAAAAATATTACTTTAATTTAATTTATAAAAAATACTTTAAAAATAAACATTACCCTATCTACATTTGTTACATGGTAATAGCTCTAATTTTAGAAACTATTTATTTATTCTGTGATATTGACGTATCTCTGAAATTATTCGACTCGCCAGAGAAAGAGCGAAAGAGAGCCCGGGTAAAGCCAATGAAAATTGGATTTCTTA
This sequence comes from Populus pruinosa, assembly GCA_026413675.1. Taxonomy (NCBI): domain Eukaryota; kingdom Viridiplantae; phylum Streptophyta; class Magnoliopsida; order Malpighiales; family Salicaceae; genus Populus; species Populus pruinosa. The sequence continues at coordinate 24,058,828 of CM048596.1, forward strand.
TTCTGTCCTCGTCACGAGAAGCGACTATATATGAGCAGAAATAATGACATAAATAAGCTATAGTTTCAATGTGGCAACAATTATTACAGAGATTTTTTAATATATTTCATTCTAACCCATTAAATATTATTAATGAAGTGTTTTGTGCTAGAAATCAAGGCGGCTAATGAGACTGGAGCTGGTCATTCAAATAAAAGTAAAAAAGTTGTATGGTTATATTCTTCATTGGAGTGGACAAAATTAAGCATGGATGGTTACAGCAAAAGTAACTCGGGTTCTGCTGGTTCTGCTATCAACGTCATCAGAATTTGTTCATCAGTCAAAGTGAACTATGAACAATAATTATTGGGTTAGAACTCTGGAAATGATCAATACTGGATATTCATTGGTTAATTCTGGAATGAAACCATGTTCTTGCTGTAGATTTTATAGTAAATAAATCTGTGAAAGTGGATGCAAACCATATGTTAATAGGAAGGGATATAAAATTGTTGGCAAGAGCGTGGAAAGTTAAAGAACAACATGAATTTTGGAAAGCAAATTTCACTGCTAATTGATTAGCTAATTTTAGGTTGTTCAAAAGTTGTTTAGATAGGGATTACTGGATTATAATTTTGTATTATAACTTCATCGGTCTGCTCTTTCTAATTTAATTTAAGGTTTCTAGGGCTGTAAGCCTTGATTTTTACCCAAAAAAAGAATTATTACATATCTTCAAAATAAATAAATAAATTAAGACACATCCCAGTTTGTAGGGTGTGCATCATTATGACATGTTTGCTTTAATTTCCATTATGTAGTGCCGTTAGTCATTGCATTGTCTATCTAGTGTATTATCAAAATAATTGTTTTATGTATCGATTAAGGTGTTTAAAAGTATAATAATAATTATTTTTTAAAATATTTTTTATTTAAAAATATATCATAATAATATTTTTTTATTTTTAAAAAATTATGTTTGATTATACAATTTTATTTGAAAAACAATACCGAACAGTGACTAAGATTATATGTTATGGTTTCATGCAACAAGAAAAGTACCTCAAAATAGATAAGAACGGCCACCCTAACCTCCACTTTGAGGAGTCCACAGGCTGCACTTAGCCACCGTGAACTTCTCTCTCACTTTTGCCGGTCATCTCTAGCTAACGTATCATGTTCTAATTATAATTTCAAAAGGCGAGCAGGGAAAAAAAATCAAGGCAGCGTATGGTGGGGTTTATATATGGGATATCAAAGCTTTTATAAGTTCGTGTGCGTGTGCGTAGACATACATTTAATCACTTGCCATTACTTAAAATTCATGTTTAGGACGATACAGATAAAGATATGCACTTATAAAAATATAAATATATTGATAATATTTATGTATCATTATATAGTTCCATATAGAGTATCTTGATCTCAAGCCTGTCAGATATTATTATTATTATTATTATTATTATTATTATTATTATTATTGCTGCAAAGCGTGAGCATGAAATTTATGAGCAAATTGAAATTAAATATCTTTATTATCTATGTTAATATATTCTCATATAAAATATCAGTTTGACTAAAATATAATGAATTGAAATTAATTTAATTTCAATTACATTATTAATACTCTCATCTTTAGTATAAACAATATTAGAATGTTGACAAATACACAATACTAATTCGATTGTATTTTTTATTATATTTGTTTTGTTTTTTCTCTTATTTGTAAAGCAAATATTATATTTTCTTGTAAATGGTAATTTAATTTTTCAGGAATATTTTTTAAATGACTACCTTTTAATTAATACACTAAATTATATATATATACACGCACACATAAGCAGGGTGATGATCATACAATTGGCATCACCGAAGAGGCAACTCCACTGGAATCTTCTAACACAAGGAATTAATGCATGCCAGTCGACGGATACTATCATTTAAAATATTATAGAAGTTCCAAGTGATCTTCTGAGTCGATTGCTCCACTTCCAAAATTAATGTTGTTGCGCGCCACACATCAATTCAACTATATAATATTTTCCACGACAACAAAAAAAACGATCATCAATTATATTCTTAAAAGAAAGAAAAAACCAACTAAGAAGGGAAAACCTCAAATTAGTTCCTGAATTATAACCATTTCCCAATTGGATCCCTGACTTGTGCTATCTACCAGTTGAGTCCCCAACATATTCATAAATTCTCAATTCGATCCTTCCCCCCCAACAAATACGCCTGAAATTGTTGATAGATTGGGGTCATGTTGAGAAAACATTTAGGAATATTTGATAGTGGAATAGCCCAATTGAGGATTATTGGAGATATTGGGGACCTAATTAGTTAAGAATATCGATTGAGTACCTAATTGATAAATTACGTTTATGTGGGGACCAACCCGAGGTAATTGTCCCAGTTAAGAATCATATATAATCATAGTAATAGTGCAGCTAGCGTGTGTGTGTTGCTAACCATGTCATGCATTAAACCACGTCTAGATTTCTTGAAATTGCATATCAAGATCATTAGACCTTTGCTTTTCATAGAAAAACTAGGCAATGTTCTTCTTTTGCTTCAATTAAAAGCAAGAATAATCAATGACCGAGAAAGCACTACCGTCTAAAAGATTCTGCGGGTGACATCAGTCATCGAAGTGGGTTTATCTAATTATTGATCTTAGACGTGCTTGTGCTGGTATTATAAGAAGGCCATTGTTTTCTTAGTTTCTCATTCTGCAATTCCAATATTTTCTTAATCTTCCGAGAGAGAGAGGAGGGACGGAGGGATGGGAGACCAAACATCCGCTGGGAAGTTAACTGTAGTTTTCAATAAGATGACACCTTATATCCTAATGGTGTGCGTGCAATTTGGGTCGGCAGGAAATTACATATTGAGCATGATTAGTCTCAACCGTGGAATGAATCGCTATGTGCTCATTGTGTACCGCAACGGTGTCGCCGCACTTGCTCTTGCTCCCTTTGCTCTGCTTCTTGAAAGGTCTCTCAACACGCCATAAAAGCCAGCCTTTTTCACGACTAATTATAATTGTCTAGCCTCGACATGCCAAACATGTCCTCTAAACTATTTAGTCCACATATCCTGCAAGAGAAGCCCTTTTTCTTACCTGCTTGAGCACATACAATTAGTTCTTAAATCCCTGCCCACCAATTTCAAGCTAGCCGCGAGCTACATCAATAATTGTTAAAACCGACTTGGCATATATAACACGACATGCACGCACAGAGTATTTAAATGGATTGAAATCCCCTGTGGTGGATATTAACTTTTATGCTGTTATTTGTTTTTCATTATACAGGAAAACCAGGCCAAAGATTACGTTGCCAATATTTCTACGAATAATGGCTCTCGGATTCCTAGAGTAATGCGTTAATCCTTTTATCAATGTATAAGAATATTTGCATCACATGAAAAAAATATTTCGAAACAGAAGTAGCCAGTGAAGGCGAGGGGGTTTTTATTTATACTCACTCTGATCAGTGATCCTTGATACAGGCCGATCCTTGACCAAGGCTTCAGTTACTTGGGGATGCAATACACATCCGCATCGTTTACATCTGCCATTATGAATGCTGTTCCTTCTGTCACTTTTGTGATTGCTTTGATTTGCCGGTATGATATTTATGTGTAGTTACATATATTTTCTGATTTCACCTCTTAAAAATCGTGGAAAAAAGTATATATTGAGAAATTAATGTTCAGTTCTACTTTTTACATGTATATCTTCTGACTTGAACTCAATTAAAATGATGACCAAATACATTTAATACGTGAGCCAACAGGTTAGAACGAGTGAGAATTAAGGAAATACGCATTTGCCGGTATGATATTTATGTGTAGTTACATATATTTTCTGATTTCACCTCTTAAAAATCGTGGAAAAAAGTATATATTGAGAAATTAATGTTCAGTTCTACTTTTTACATGTATATCTTCTGACTTGAACTCAATTAAAATGATGACCAAATACATTTAATACGTGAGCCAACAGGTTAGAACGAGTGAGAATTAAGGAAATACGCAGCCAAGCTAAGGTGTTTGGGACCCTAGTAACCTTGGGAGGAGCTTTGCTGATGACAGTTTACAAAGGCCCTGTGATTGGTCTACCATGGTCTCAGAAAACAAGCCAACACGGAAGTACTGCTGCCTCGTCTGATAAACATTGGGTGACCGGAACACTGTTGCTCCTTGTTGGTTGTGTTTCATGGTCCGCTTTCTACGTATTGCAGGTAAAAAATATATAGTGCAATTAATTTGATTGGGAGCTTTGCTACAAATAACGTATAAAAGTTCACTAATCAAAACAGTGGCACTCATGATGATAATTTTGCTAAGCTTTCGGTAATTTCTTTCATAGGTCTGCTCTTCATTTTTTCCCTTAAAAACCATTCATGGCATGGAGCTTTTTGTCCATTGATTAGCCCTCTTTTCAGTTTGTGTGTGTGTGTGTATAATGCTTAACTGAATAGAACAGGAGGCGCCGTCGATCAAGACTAATGAACATCATCGTTTTTGTATTCTTCGCTGAAGCCCTTTCAATTTATCTCGTGATTAATGCAGATGGAAACGTTAAAGAAGTACCCGGCGGAACTGAGTCTAGCCTCCTTGATATGCTTGGCGGGCAGCATGCAAAGTTTAGCCATAGCCCTTGTTGTAGCACACCACCCTAGTTCATGGGCCGTTGGCTGGGACACTAGGCTCTTCACTCCCCTTTATACAGTAAGTTACCGCCAAGAATATAATATTGGACCGACCCCTTCCTGGCTCGATTAATTAAGACAAAACGGTTCTTTTCCTTCATAATTACTATGCCCATACGCAGTTAATGGTGATCAGTTGAACTAACCAACACGGAATTTGGGCCTTTCAGGGGATTGTTGCCTCTGGAGTCACTTATTATGTGCAAGGTCTCGTGATGAAGACAAGAGGCCCGGTATTTGTTACAGCTTTTAATCCCCTCTGCATGATCATTGTCGCTGCCCTTGGGTCTCTTATTTTAGCCGAGAAACTTCATCTTGGAAGGTATGGCCTTAATTAATCACGAGCGAATATCATGGCAATTTCGGTGATTTCATTCAATTCTTTTGGATGCATAGCACATGTCTCTTTTGTGTTCGCTTCTCATAGTGAATTGTGTGGCAGACATTTGCTAGAAATGCAGTACATGTTCTTGACATGTATGATCTGCATGGAGATCCTTCTTTCTTTTATTTTTGGAGCTAGCTACTGGTAAAACCGAAAGGGAGGCTTATGCGGCTATGCTCCAAACCTTTTTCCAATTCTTTTCCTCAAATATCCAACACAGTAGTATAGATTTTTATTAACCTTTGTTCACATCCTACAAACAAAATACAATACAAGGACCGAGTTGAAGGATGTTTCTAAACTGAGGGGTATAGCTGTTATAATATCATAACCTTCGACTGTATTTGTGATCTATTTCGCAAAATAAAAGTGTTTCTTTTGATCAAACCAGTGTTCTTGGAGGCATCATAATCGCAATTGGCCTATATTCTGTTGTGTGGGGTAAGAGGAAGGACTACGCTAGCCCAGAAGATTTATCCACCACGGCAGCCAAGGGTAATCAGGAACTACCGATCGCCACAACCAATATCGCTACAACTTAGAAAAACCCAGTTTCCTAATTACTGCAGAAAAACTGGGTTTCCTAACTACTCCTCTATAATTTGCGCACCCTATCATAACCGCAAAGAAGCCACAACTGAGACCTCAAGGTGTCACCACGGTGGGGGCTTTTAACTGTCTCGTTGTTGTCTTATCGAAAGCAAAGTTTTTGGTGCATTAGTGATAGCAGGTAATGTTGTTCAACTATAGACCAGGCACTTGCCATTTCTATTTTGCAATCCCAGCACCATTATATATAAGAGTGTGGCACCTTAAATGATAGACGAATAACCTTCTACATTTTGTTTTGGAAGGATTGGCTGTAAGGTACCCATTTGCCCCAGATAATGTATGCCTCTGTTTAAACAAGAAGACCGTCCCTTTTGTAGTATAAACCAAGTCATTCGTAACCTGTTATATATGTGTTCGTACTGTTCGAATACAAGAAAGGGTTAATTTTAGTGCGAATATTATCTAGTCGAAGTGGTATGTGGTGGTCGCAAATTGTCGTGGTACTTTTTTGCAAATTGCCAAATTGTCATGTTACTTTTCGTTTTTAATTCATTTCTCTTATTGAATATTGCGACATGTGAACCTGGATATAAAGATATGGAACCCACTAGTAAAACTGATATAATTCTAAAAAAATAAAAATCAAATTTAATAAAAGAGGTAACACATCAATTATTTTGAATTGAAACCTGACAATATTAGAATTGAAGCACTCATCCAAAAATTAAGAATCATGAACCAGAAATAAGAAATATAGAAGACAAATCATAAAAATAGTTATTTTTTTATAAATTAATATTTCACTCTTTGATTCAAAGCTAAAAAATATGAGAATTCTAATACACACAAGCACAAAATTTAAAAAAAAATATATTATTAAACTATAAATATTTTTATAAAAAAATATTTATATTCCTTCATGTAACCATAATGGACCCAAAAATATAGGTAAATTAGATCCATTTACAAATAATTCTAAAACTTAATAGAAATAATAATTCTAATATAAAATTCAAAGTTGTTGCTCATATAGAGTAAATAATTTAACCTAATATGGATTAAATCCTCTGGATTAAATAAATTGTGGCTGAAAATAATATCCTAAAAGGACACTAAAAGAATTCCCATATAAGATAAAAGATTCAGGTCTTACTGTGTTGCATCTTTTATTTCTTTATTATGCTAGGATAATTAATTATAGACTTAAATAATCCTCTTTAATAAAGGAAAAGGTGTTCGTGCATATACATTCTTGTTGCAGGACCAGGAAACTTCTTCCTTTTAGAAAAAGAAATGCCACCAAATAGTATTCTTGTGAAGTATGGAAAGTAGCCGCTAGCTCTAAGCTAATGGTGCGGAAGAATTAGACTCTTCTTGCATTGAATTAAATTAATTATGTGTTAACTCATAGGTGTTACAGTCTTTTTGAAGGCTGTATTGGCCCCAATATACTTCATTCAATGCATCATTGAGCTTTTAATCTTGTGATTAGGTTGATTAGATTCTTAATTTGGATCGATGGGCTTGTCAATACCTGCTATCAAAATTGCCTTGTTTGAAACCATTCTATTTTCTTTCATTCGACTTATCATGTCTTAAAAATGCATGTCTTAACATTAACAAAGTCAATTCACGTTTCACTGCTGGAGTTTCTTTAATATCAAAATATTGAATGACCCAACCGGCTTTAGTCTCCTGTAGGGGTGTTTAAAAAAATCAAAACATCGATTAAACCAAGAAAACTGAAAAAAAAAACTGAAAAAACCAAACCGAAAAAAAATACGATTAAACCGATTAAAATTTTGAAAAAACCAGCCGGTTCAGTTCGGTTCAGTTTTGGTTTTATAACCGAAAAACCGAACTGAGCCGAACCGAAACCGGAAAAAAAACCGAGCCAAAACCGAGCCAAACCGGAAAAACCGAGCCAAACTGAGAAAACAGAGCCAAAACCGAGAAAACCCGAGCCAAAACCGAGCCAAACTGATTTGAACCGGTTTTTCCTTTAAAAAACCGAACCGAAACCAGTCGGTTTGACCCGGTTTCAGTTCGGTTTCGGTTTTTTTTTCAAATTTTTTTTTCCAGTTTGGTTACTTTTTTTGATAAAAACCTAAACAAACCGAAAATAAACACCCCTAGTCTCCTGTCATGCAATTTTATTTTTTTATTTTAAAAGTGTTTTTAAAAAATTTAAATTTTTTTATTTTTTAAATTAATATTTTTTTATGGTTTTAATAAATTTTTAAAAAATAAAAATTAATATTTTTATTTTATTATATTTTTAATTAAAAAACACTTTAAAAAATAACCGTAACAATACTTCCAAACAAGCTAATGGATAATATGAATAAGGTTAACTAGACATTAAAAATTATGAATTCACATAAAACTGTTTTTTTGTTGTTTTTTAGTATTTTTTATGAAGTGATTAAGTTTTTTTTTTATTTTGTTGTATTATGTTAATTAGTAATTAAGAAAAATAATTTATTTATAATAATTTGCTTTTATTAATTTCCTACGGAATTCTTACAATGTAAAAAAATCTTAACATTAAATTTTTTTTTATCCATTTTATTGAGGTTTTGACTTTTCAATTCTATTCTTCATTTATTTTTTATTTCAATTCTTGAATTTTGCGAGGAAAAGAGAATTGAAGCAAGATACAAGAGGAGAGATAAAATTATTTATTTTCTATATATTTTAGCTAAAAAAATCAATATTGATATTAATGAATTTTATTTAATGACAAAATTTCTATTTAGATGTTTTTGACCCCTCATCTTGTCTAAAAAAATAGAATACAACTCAATAGATTTTTTTTATTTAAGATGATTTTTCTTAATCAATACAATTTTTTTTTAAAGTTAGAAATGAATTTATTAAATTTTGTGAGGAGTTTATTATGTGGTTTTAAGTTAAAAATAATTTAAAATAAATTTTTTTGATTCAAGAAGTTAGGATCTAACTTTTTGGCCACCTAAAAAGGCTATAATATAATGCATCATGTACTTTTAAAAAACAAAATGATTACGAGGAAAGTGGGCTTGACCTTCTTTTAAATATGTTAAGAGTGCTAGCTCACCCAGACCTGAACATATGGTTTTTTTTTAATTAAACATCGTTCAATTTTTACTTTATATTCAAATAAAATTGTAGCATTATTTTTATATTATTAGAGATCACTCTTTTTCTACGGCCATTCATTATAGTTGTTTTTTAAAATTTTATTCTATAACTTTCCTACTCATATCTATTTTTATTATTATATAATTAAATAAAAAATAAATTTTAAAAAACAAAGTTATTAAACTTAAATATGTTCATAACTCGGGTTGTAAGTTTAGCAGTTTAAATTAAGTTCGCCCAAAACATTATTATCTTAATATTTAAAAAAAATAAAGTCATCTTTAACAAAAAAAAAAAGTTAAAATAAGTTTTGATTAGGTCAACAAGGTTGTGTTATACCTATTAGGTCAAATGAGTTACATCAATTTCTATCCAGTTTAATTTGAAATTCAAACTAAGCAAAAAGTCAAGTTTTAAATCTTTAGGTTGACTTGTCAAATAAAAATTTATAACACAACCAAAAATTTTCTTGCAGCAACACTCAAGCAATATATTATTCTTATATTCTTTGATGCAATTGCGTGAAGATTATTAAAATATTATTTTTTCTAATTAAAACTTGTTTCTATGATTATAGTAAAATGTCGTGTAAGAAAAAGATATTTTAGTAAAACAATACCAAAACAACAATTGTGAGCATTCATAAAATAAAAAGATTTTAATTAGAGAGATTCCATTGTTATTTATATTCCTAGTCGTCCAAATTGTTGTGATATTTTTTCTAATTTATTTTGATTTTTATTAGATAAATAACTTAGAACAAAAAATCTATATTAGTAAGAAAAGGAGACATTACTCTAGCAAATTATTTTTTCAATTGAATTCAAATTATTACTTTTTTTATAAAAAAATGACAACTTTATTTCCTGAAAAAGAAGTTTTAAAGAGCTCCTGTTAAACAAGATTAGATATCTAAATATGCATCTATCTCTCATCTTTCAAACTTAACCTTTGATTTGCTTTAACAATTTTTTTAATATTTTAAAGAAAAAAAAATATTTAGGCCGTGAGAAACACTTTAAAATTGTAAGCAAACTCAGTCCAACGAGTAAAACTTGAAAATTAACAACCTAATTTTATATTTTTCAAAACTATTTTTTATTTGATAATATGAAAATAAAAATACAAAAAAAAAACAATCACAAAACTAAGGATCAACCTAATAAGTTGTAAGCATTGTTTCCTAAAAAAAAATCCTTTATAGTCTTAAAAGAAAACATAAATTAAAATACTCAAATAAAGTCACAATATTTTATACGTGGTTGAATGAAAAGAATCATTAAATGTTTGATTAGTAGTTAAAAGTATATTTTTATCAAGATTTTATATCATTATTTTGCACTTAAAATATCGACAATTCCTTAACTAAAATATGTTTTATAATAATAAGTTTGCTACTATAAGGTACATTTAATTTATGATAAATGTTCATCTTAATGCAGTTTCATCACATAAATAAAAAGATTGATTGATGAGTTGAAGTATTGAAATTGAAAAGATAAAGAGATAATGATACAGTCCAAAATGGAACACTATTCCGTAATTGGGTCATATCTGGAGCTGTAGATCTCGGATTTAGGTTTACTTTATATGGATAAAAAGGTAGACATAGACGTACAACTTTCAAGGAGTCCAAGATTTAAAAAGGTCGTTTTCAAATCCAAATTGTAGTAACAATTAAGAAGTTCAAAACTGTCTTGTATCCCAGATATTGTTCAGTATTTTGCCCATATCTTGAGTTCTAGAAGTTCAAATGATTTTACTTTATTTTTCCTGAAAAAATGAGATGATTTTCTAGAACTTTCATGTAGAGGGCTAGTTCAAATTTTAACGTTATCAATGACATTTTGTTCAGATAAGAGAAGATAAAGATTATCACCAAATCAAGAGTTGGTCAATCACTCATCAATTAGTCATCAAATCAATAGTTTTCAATTTTGGCCTATAAAAGGAGGCATTTGTCATGCATTTAGGTTTCTTGGTTTCCAAATTAAGATCATGCTCTTGCTTTTTTTTCCTTGTATTTTTGTAATGCTTAAGTTTTGCTTTCATTTCATTTCCTTTACTTAGTTAACTTTTATCTTATTTATGTTCTTATCTTATTTATTTATATTTCTCTCTTTTATTATGTTTTTATTATGTCAAAGTGAAAATATTACACTAATGGTGTAAGAATAAGTATAGTGTAAACTCAATATGGACTTTAATGTTTGATACTAACATATTTTGTATTTGTTATCTTGTTCAGTTTTAATATTTTGTTTGTTAAATAGTTAATCTAAATTTGTGTTGTATAACATTTAATACAACAAATACATCGCACTTTTATAGCCCAACTATATGGTATAACTGACACTTGTGCTATGAAAGGAACTTGATTTGTTGTTAACATAAGTTATAATCATGAATACCTCATAATATTTACAAGTATTAGTATTATTCAAATAAGATAACTAATGTAATCATGTTAACAATTTATAATCTGATTAGAATCTCTTTTGTGTATGGTTTTCAATTGAATAATAAGAGTTTATATTATAGTTGTTTGAAATATCATTAGTAGATCCTCTAACTTGTTTGATTTATTATTATCATTGTTTAATTCTCACATTGATCTTTCATCTCAAAGATTTCATCAACTTCTTCTTCTTCTTCTTCTTCTTCTTCTTCTTCTTCTTCTATTATTATTATTATTATTATTATTATTATTATTATTATTATTACTACTACTACTATTATTGTTGTTGTTATTGTTGTATTATTGTTATTTATAATTTATACAATTAACCTCTATGTGCTTCGACCTTGGTCTTACCAAGTTATTTATTACTTCGACACTCCTACACTTGGGAGAAAATATCAATTTTTGGTCATGTCAAGTTTTTGGCATCATTATCGGGGACGTAAATTTTTGTACAAATTATAATATTTATTTTATTTTTTCTTTTCACTTTTCTTATATCTAACTTTGTTTTTTTTGTGTTGTTTCTTCTTCTTTTGTTTTTTTCTTTCTTTTATTGTATTTCTACACGTGCATGAGAGTATGGTCACGTACATTAAGTGGTAGACTTTTTAGGGTATCCTCATCATTTTTAAAAAATATGGCTGAAGAAGATAACTAGTCACTTTACAATGAGAATAATAAGAATAAATGTGTTAGAACATTTAGAAACCACATGAATCCCACAAGAACAAGTATACTGTCATGCATAGTTTCTCCCTCTAATTCATGTTGACATAACCAAAAGATTGATGTCTTCTCCCAAGTGTAGGAATGTTGAAACAATAAATAACTCGGCAAGACCGGGGTTGAACCACAGGGAGGTTAATTGTATAAATTATAAACAACAACAATAATAACAAAAACAACAATAGTAGTAGTAATGTTAATAATAAAAAAATAAAAAAAGAAGAAGTTAATGAGAACTTTGAGATGGAAGATCAATGTAAAGATTAGACAATGATAATAACAAATATCAAGGTTAGAGGATCCACTAATAGTATGTCAAACAAGTATAGTATAAACTCTTATTACTCAATTAGAAACCACACACAAAGGAAGTTCCAATCAGATTATAAATTGGTAATATAATTACATTAGTTATCTTATTCGAATAATGTTAATACTTGTAAATGTTGTCAAGCATTCATGATTATAACTTATGTTAACAACAAATTAAGTTCCTTTCATAGCTCAGGTGTTAATTATACCATACAATATGGGCTATGATAGTGTCAAGCATTTATTGTACCAAGTGTTATACAATATAAATCTAGATTAGTCATTTAACAAGCAAAATATTAAAGAGTGAACAAGATAACAAATACAAAACATGTTAATATCAAATATTAAAATCCATGTTAAGTTTACACTATACTTATTCTTACACCATTAGTATAACTTTTTCACCTTGACATAATAAACTTAACTAAACATAATGAAAGAAAGAAAAATAAATAAACAAAATAAAAACATAAATAAGATAAAAGTTAACTAAGTAAAGGAAAGAAATTGAAAGGCATGAATAAGATATTAATGAACGTAAAACCTAAGCATTATAAAAATACAAGGAGAGAAAGCAAGAGCATGATCCAGAGATCAAGATGCTTAAATACATAGCAAATACCTCCTTTTATATGTCAAAATTAGGAATTATTGATTTGATGACTAATTGATAAGTAGGTGGTCACCTATTGACTTGGTGACAAACTTTATCTTCTCTTTTTTTCCCAAAACATCATTAATAACGTCAGAAATTATATCAGTTTTCTAGGAAAAAATTAAATGTCATTTGGACTTCTATAACTCCAAATATGGGCCAAACACTAAATAGTATTCGGGCTGCAGAACAGATTAGGACTTCTTCGTTGTTCCTAACTTCTTCGTTGTTCCTATAATTTAGACTTGAACATGGTCTTTTTAAATCTTAGGCTCCTATAAAAGTTGTAGGTCTATATCTTACCTTTTCATTCATATAAAGTAGACATAAATCCAAGATCTACAATCCCATATATGACCCAATTACTGAACAGTGTTCCGATTTGGACTACACCAGCATTTCTTTTCTAAGTTTGGTCATATCTTTGTCCTTTCAATTTCAATTCTTAAACTCATCAATTGGTCGTTTTATTTACATGATAGACTTGCATTTAAAATGAATATTTACCACAAATTAAATGTATTTTATATTATTAGAAATGTTATTATAAAACAGTTAAGGAGTTATTGATACTTCAAGTGCAAAATGATGATATAAAACATTGATAAAAATGCACTTTTAAGTACTAATCACATCTCCTTTTAATTTTAAGTTAGACATTATTCAACTTTTATCTTCTTTTCATGGCTTAGATTTAGAGAATCCATACTTGCATTTAAGATAATTTAAGGAAGTCTGTAACACCTATAATAACTTAAATTGTAGCATTAACACCATCAGATTAAAAAAAATTTCTTTTTAATTAAAACCATCATATTCAAACTTTTTCTTTTTTAATTAAAAGATAAAGCTAAAACATGACTATAGAATTTGAGACTTGGATCCATTCGTGCTTAGAATGAAATACAACAACAGCTTTTAAAAAAAAAGTTTCTTATCATAGAACAAACTATTTCAAAAAATAAATCACAACTTTCACTCAAAAATCAAGAGAAACATTTTACCAATATTGAGATAGATATTGAAACTTACTTAATACTTGCTCTCATCATGGTTTTGAAACATGGAGATTGGTTTCATATTTTTATAAAGGGTTAACACCTAGAGATAGACAAATGGTTGAATTGATGTGCAATGAAACTTTTGAAGATAAAAAATCTGATAAAACAAAGAAGTACTTAGACTTATTAGTTGAAAATGCTCAAAATTAGGACACCGCCAGTATTTATGAGGCACTGAGTAAAACTCAACCTCATACATCTAGTGAAGAAGGTATGTACAACTTTAAGGAAGATCATGACCTCCAAGCCAAGTTTGCATCTTTAGCTAGAAAAGTCAAGGCATTAAAATTAAAAAAGAATAGTTAATTAAAATCTTTTCAAGATATTATATATCAAATTTGTGAAACAAATGAACACTCAACCAATAATTGTCCAACTTTGCCTTTCTTTAAGGAATATCGTCATGAACAAGCACATGCTTTAAACAGTTTTTAAAGGCTCAATAATAACCTATACTCGCAAATATATAACCCTAGTTGGAGAAATCACCTAAATTTCAGTTGAAAGAGTGATAATAAGAATGAACAAACTTCACAATCATCGTCTCAAGCACACCATAATTTTCAAAATTCTCATGGATATGCACCTTCTTATGCTCTACCTTATAGAAGAAATTTTTAGGAAACATTGCATGAATTTATTGAAAAGCAAAAAACAATCAATACTCAACTTGCTCAAAGCATGACAAATTTTAAAGATATTCTTATAAAATTGACATCTACTCTTAGTTTCTAAGAGAAAGGTAAGTTTCTATCTTAACCACAATAAAATTTCAAGGGGTAATATAATGCAAATACAAGTAGTTCCAAAAACCAACACAAGGATCAAGTCAAATCAGTCACTACTCTTCACAATGGTAATGTTATCGAAAAACCCACTCTTAAACCTTGTGAGAAAGATGATAAGTCAATATATGAAGGTAAGAAAGGGTTAAATCTAAAAATTACAAAGAAAAGACTAATTCCCCCTAGCATTTCCATTTCTTTATACCATGACCTAACAAAGAAAAGTCAATCACAACTCTAAAATCTTTAAAACTTTCAAACAAGTAAAGATCAATATACCTTTCTTGGATACTATTAAACATGTTTCTTCTTATGCTAAATTTTTAAAAGATCTATGCACTATAAAGAGAAAACTGAATGTGAAAAAGAAAGCTTTTTTAGCCGAACAAGTAAGTGTCATTCTTCAGAATAATAATGCTTTGAAATATAAAGACCTTGGTTGTCCTACAATTTCTTACTTTATTGGAGAACATAAAATTAAAAGACCCTTACTTCATCTTGGAGTTAATGTGAATTTATTTCCATATTCAGTTTTTCAAAGTCTCAATCTAAGTGAGTTAAAACCAACTTCTGTAACTCTCTTACTTGTCAATAGATCTACAAAAGTGCATAAAGAAATAGTTGAAAATATGTTAGTTGATAAATTCATTTATCTTGTGGATTTTATTGTATTGGACACACAACCTGTTGAAGCATGCAATTCATTTCCTGTTATTTTTGAACGTCTGTTTCTTGCAACTTCTAATGTACTAATTAATTGGGGAAATGAATTGATAAAGCTATCATTTGAAAACATGACATTAAAGATGAATATTTTCAATATTTACAAGCAACCTGGAGATGATAATGATTTACAAAAAATAGATTTTACTAAAAAATTAGTTCATAATTAATTTCAAACCACTTCAAGTGAAAATGAGATTGATGAATTTGACAATTTGCAAATGATTTATTTTCAGAAAGAATCAAAGGCGAGTGATTGGAGACCACAAATTAAGGAATTTCCACCATGATCAATTAAGTGCATACCTTTAAATGTTCAATAGCCCAAACCTGATTTGAATTCATTACCATTCAATCTTAAATACTTATTTTTTAGAGAAAATAAAATTTTTCCGGTAATAATCTCTTCCAAGCTTAATGCATATCAAGAAGGTAAGTTATTAAAACTATAAAAATACACAAAAATACATTATGATGGACCTTAGCTGATATAAAAGGAATTAGTCATTTGATTTGCACACATAGAATTTATTTGGAGGAAAATATCAAACCCTTTAGAGAAATGCAGCGAAGGCTCAATCCTAATATAAAGGAAGTAGTGAAAAATGAAGTTATGAAGCTTCTAGATAATAGAATCATTTATCCT
Organism: Populus pruinosa; assembly: GCA_026413675.1. Lineage (NCBI taxonomy): Eukaryota > Viridiplantae > Streptophyta > Magnoliopsida > Malpighiales > Salicaceae > Populus > Populus pruinosa. Next base: position 24,074,960 of record CM048596.1, read on the forward strand.
ATTTCTAACAACAAATAGGTAAGTACTACCTAAGTTGTGCCCAAGAAGTCTTAAGTCACTATGATAACAAATGAGAACGATGAGTTAATTATAACTAGAACTGTTACTGGTTGGCGCATATGTATTGACTATAAGAAACTTAATTCAATGACTAAAAAAAAATCATTTTTATTTACCCTTCATGGACCAAATCCTAGAAAGAGTTGCAAGTCATGAATTTTATTATTTTCTAGATGGCTATTCAGGTTACAACCAAATTCAAATTGCATTAGAAGATCAAGAGAAGACTACTTTCACATGTCTATTTGGTACATTACATATCAAAGAATGTCTTTTGAATTATGTAATGCACCAGCCACGTTTCCAAGATTCATGTATAGTATATTTAGTGATATAGTTCAAAAATTTCTTGAGATTTTTATGGATGATTTTTCTTTTTTTGACTATTCATTTGATGATTATATGACTAACTTAAAAAAGGTTTTGAGCAAGTGTAAAGAGAAGAATCTTATACTGAATTGGAAAAAATATCACTATATGGTAACAAACAGCATTGTATTTGGTCATATTGTTTTATCAAAAGGAATTGAGGTTGACAAATCTAAAATCAAGTTAATTGTTAACTTGTCAAGACCAAAATTTATGAAAGATCTTAGATCATTCTTAGAATATGCTGGTTTTTATAAAAGGTTCATCAAAGATTTTAGTGTAATATCTAAACCCTTAAGTAACCTTCTAACAAAGGATAATATTTTTTAATGGACTGAACATTATAAAGAAACCTTTGTTAAACTTAAAAACTTGCATGCTTTTGTTCATGTCATTCAACCTACTAATTGGTCATTATCTTTTGAAATAATGTATGATGCTAGTGATTATGTCATTGGTGTTGTCTTGGGATAAATAAATGATAACAAACCTTATGTGATTTACTATGCAAGTAAAACTTTAAATAATGCTTCAATGAATTACTCCACTACTTAAAAAGAATTACTTGTAGTAGTATTTACATGTAAAAAATATAGATATTATCTTGTTGGCTCACCTGTTGTTATTTTTAGTTATTACACAACATTAAAATATCTTCTTTCTAAGAAAGATTTTAAAGTTAAATTAGTGCGGAGGATTTTGTTACTTCAAGAATTTGATATCACAATCAAAGACAATAAAGGCACCAAAAATTTTATCACAGATTATTTATCAAGATTGATAATAGATTTGAAAACTGACATCATATCAATCGATGACTACTTTCTTAATAAATCTTTACTTATTGTCTCTACAATGCCTTGGTTTGCTAATATTGTCAATTTTCTTCTTTCAAGACAATTGCTAACTCATTAAAGTATCAAAGATAAAACAAAGTTCTTGAACAAAGTGAAGAACTTTTATTGGGATGACCCTTATTTATTTAAATATTATTTAGATCAAATATTTTGGAGATGCATTCTTGAAAATGAGGTAAGTAGTGTCATTAAATTTTATCATTCTAAGGCATATGGGGGTCATTTCTCATCAAAAAAAATAATTGTAAAAATCTTATAAAAAAGATTTTACTGGCCCACTATGTTCAAGGACTCACATGCATTCTATAAGACATGTGAAAATTATCAAAAGTTAGGATTTATTTCAAGACGTCACATGATGCCTTTAAATCTTATTCTTTTTATTGAGATATTTGACTATTCGGGTATAGATTTCATGCTTCCATTTCCTTCATCATTTGGTTTCTTATACATATTGGTCATAGTGGATTATATTTTAAAATAGATAGAGGCAATTTCAAGTCGAAATAATGATCACAAAATAGTTATAAAGTTTTTGAAAGAAAATATCTTGAGTCAATTTGAAATCTCTCGAGTCATGATAAGTGATGGTGGAACACATTTCTACAACAAGTCATTCGAGTCTTTAATGAAGAAATATAGAATCACATATAAAGTTGTCATTGTTTATCACCCTTAGACAAATAGACAAGAAGAGCTTGCTAATAGAAAGATTAAACATATCTTAGAGTAAACAGTGAACCCTTACAGGAAAGAATAGTCTTTAAGACTTAATTATGCACTTTGAGCTTATCCAACTACTTATAAAATATCATTAGGTATGTCACCTTATAGACTAGTCTATGGAAAACCTTTTCACTTGCCTGTGAAACTTGAACATGAAACTTATTGGGTTATTAAAGCTTTCAATTCAAACCTTAATGATGTTAATTAACTGTAAAAATTACAAATAAATGAGCTTGAGGAAATAAGAAATTATGCATATGAAAATTCAAGAATTTATAAAGTAAGGATCAAAGAGTTTCATGACAAGAAAATACTAAGAAAAATATTCATTGTTGGTCAAAAATCAGTGTTGGTCAAAAATCTTACTTTATAATTCTAGACTCCATTTATTTCCTAGAAAACTAAGATCAAGATGGAGTTGTCCTTTTATTCTGAAACATGTATATCCACATGGGGCCTATGATATCGAGAATCCAAAGAATAACAATGTTTTCAAAGTAAATGGACATCATTTAAAAATTTACTTTGATAATTTTTTAGTTGAAAATGACTCTATTAAATTAAGTGATCCTATATATAAAGACCGATTTTCTTTTTCTCACATTGTTTAGTGTTTTGTTTTGGTGAAACTTTTGTTTTGCCAGTCTCTTTCACCATAATTAAATGGAAGATAACGGTACTCCATGACTTACGTTAGTTCTTTTAATTTCCTATAATAATTGATATATGTGTATATATTTGTTCAATTCCTTGTTCCTTCTCTTCTTTTCTTTTTTTGCATCTTTTTTCCACTTCTCATCTTAAAAAAAAAATAGACGCTACTCTTGAAAAATTTAAAAAAAAAAAGATTTTCCCATTTTGCTTCAAAATGCAATTACAAAAATTTACCAAGTTAGGTGTGCAAGACTGAGGTTGTTAATGAACCATGAAATTCTTGAAGAGATTCGCTGGCTAATTAAAGCAAAGGTCTGATTATTAAGTGTGTCCTCCAATTCCTTCATTTCACACATGCCTGGAATAGGTAAAAGTATTTTTGCAAAGAAACATCGTGCAAAATGACAAAAATTCCTTTATTGATGTGCTAGATGGACTTATAATACATAATGTCGTTCTTTAGGACTGGTATCTATAAACCATGAAGATAACATACAATTCATTAAGGATGGTCTGAGTAAGGAATCTTTAGATAATCTTCTATTAACTCTTAAGACGCATCCTAGTAGAGATGTGCATCATGCAATTCATAATTTATGGCTTTATTTTCATAAAAAAAAATGATCGACTTAGTCTTGAGAATCTAACTAAAAAAGACCTTGTTTGTCAATTTTTAAGAAAACTAGATGGGAAGCTTATCACCAATTCATATAAGGCATTTAAGCCATTCTTAGATGTAAAACCAAAGGAAGATATGAGCCATAATCACAATTATGATTTCAGTCTTAGTTTGTTAAAATTTATGTTTTTTGGTTTTATTAATAGAGCATAATATTTGTGTTTTGTTCTTTCTTATATTTGTTTAAGTGTGTTTCAGGTTTTTCAGTAGTCGTTGTTTCAAGTGATGTCTTTTATACTCTATCTTTTTACCTTAGAACATTGAGGACAATATCTCATTTTGGTTAGGATGAGAGGGTAGTATTTGATATTAAAAAAAAACTAATTATATTTTCTATTTTATAAATCATTTGCAAACTATTGTTACTAAGATGGCAAAGTAAAGAGGAATTTTATTGACTCTTGAGATATATCTTGGTTAACATTTTTCAATGGTTATTTGCAATATTCATAACAAGGTCTATCAAAATACTTATTAAAATATTTAGGTTTACAAACTCTCATATTATTATCACTTAATTCTGCTCATATACTCATTTAACAAGTATTCTTAAACCTTTATTTTCACACACATACTTTAACATATGATTGTGGGTTGCACATTGGATTATTAAATTATTTATGTTTTTTTGTTAAAGGTAACAACTAAGGGAAAGGGATAGTATATAAATTGTAAAAATAAAAAAATAAAAAATAATGACAATAAAAACATAAATAAATTTGGTTTCATAGCCTCTCTTAACCTAAGTAATTAAGTCCAAAAGGGTGTTTGAACACCTAACACCCTAAAGTCAACTAACTTGGGAGTTATTGGCCCAACGCTTGTTACATAGATTGAGAATAAAAGTTTAAGGAAATTAAATATTGCACTATCTACGTACGTATCAGTATCTGCAACCCGAGTTGTTAAGCTTGAAGGGGTGTCTCAACACCTAATACTCTATGACCAACTAGTCTAGGAGTCATTAGTCCAAAGCTCGTTACATCAGTTAAAGATGCATTATGTTTTAAAGTTATATGTATATTAATAAATAAATAAAAAAGATAATAATCTCAACCCAAGGAAGTTAACCTTAAATATTAGAAGAAAAAAATTATTTTCTTCCAAGTAAAGTCACATAACTATATATTGATATAATGAACATAAAAGAGAGGTTTATTAATGTTATAAAATTATATCAAAGATGCATTAGGAATCTTAAAAAAATAAAAAAAATATGTTACATGAACATTTATGAGTTTTTTTTTCATATTAGACACATGAAAATTAAAAAAAAAAAAAGAAGTTAGAATTTCCATAAAAACCTATAATAATATTTGTGAAAGATGACTAAATTGAATAATAATTTTTATAATGCATTTAAATATAAATTTATAAAAAATAAAAATAATATCAAAAACAAAACAAAAAGACAATGACTCAAGCATGTCTCAAATGGCCTAGTGAGCCTAGACTTTTAAGAAACAAAACCAACGCCTTTAAGAGCAAACTTATATACCTAACTTTATTTTTAAAAAAAATATGAATGATCTATTATTTATTTTTTATTTTTTTTATCATCTTTGTTTTTTTATAGATAACCTATCATTTGCCTTTTATCTTTTTTATAATCATCTTCTTGAAATTTGACCACTATATAGGTGACCTAAAAATCAAGATAATTTTTAGACCTAAAAATTTATTTATCAATTAATTTTTACTCAAAAATACATAAAAAAATATTTTAAAGATCTAAATAAATATATGTATGGCATCAAATAATCCAAAAATAATTTTAAAAAATAAAAATAAACTTGAATTAATAAAATTTTCCAAACCTAGTTATGTTATTTCAAGTAAGGTGAACACTAAATGGCATTATAATGGACCTTCTAAAATGGAACTATTTGATATTAAGATTAACTTTTTTTATTATTGAAATTCATGTTAACAAAACACTTTCTTTTTTATTTATATTTTTTAACGAGTGTTTATCTCTTCTCTTTAACTTAAAAATTGAAAAACAGAGAAAATAATTTTTTTGATTAATTTAAAAATTGAAAAATAGAGAAAATAATTTTTTTTATTAAAATAATAATTATTTTTTATACTACTGGATTGGATATATATTCTTTATGTGTTTTACATCTTAATTGGAATATAAAAAATTTCAATTAAAAGAAAAAAATTATAAAAATAATTAGGTAATTCATTGTTTGTATTAATAGTGAAGTAATTTAGTTATATCCTATTAATATCTTTTAATTTTTAGTATAATTATTACATATAATTATTGATTTATTTGATTAAATGTATATACATTAACTTATCTTATCACAATTTAAACTTTTTTTTATGCTGGTAAATATATTGAGAATATTTTATGTTAAAAAAATCTTTTATTCACAACCGAGCATGCGTCGACTGCCGAGTAGATACTATAAGCCTGGCAATCCTATTCCCTAGAAAATGCCGAAACAAATACATCCGTCGATATAATATTCTCCTGCTGGACGTCTCCGAGTTGAAAACAAAAATCGGGTTCCGTAGACTATAATGCTGCTTGGGGACCCAAATGACCTGACAGAAAACAGCATCATAATATCAACGCTGCTTGGACACAAGTGGAAAACATGGATGCCAGCATTTTCCTTCTTGGTTGGTGCAAGAATATGAATATAATATAGCCTTTCCATTGAGACCAAAAAAAAAAAGAATTTTAATGGAAATATTCGAAGATAATTACGTTTCAATGATAGTATACGATACGCAGTAAACATCTTCCTTTTTACTTTTTATTTTTTATTTTTTATTTTGAATCCATTAATTTATTAGGCTGAAAGTGATGCCATCGTTTTCTTACTAATCCCTTCCGGCAGTACTGTTTGGGTTTCATTATCATTATGTTAAATTGTTAAAAAAATATATTTTAAGACATGGATAATAGGATCATTAAATACTGAACTGAAGTGGTGTTCACTTGATTACTATTTTAAATTGTTATCTTTAACTCCATGTACAGCATGGAAGGAAACGCTACAAAAATTTGAAATTATTATCTTTGAACCCTGGAAGAGAAATTTAGTGTTATAATGGGTATTTATCTATTAGTATAATTTTTATATTAAAAAGTATGAACATGATAAAAATATTTATAATGATGAGATTTATATTAAGAGATCAACTTCCAATAAATTTTAAATTAATCATTGTGATAAGTTAAAAAAAATGATTAAATTGCAATATATATCACATTGTATAAAATGGAATCTTTCTATTTAAATGTTATTAGTGTGATATTGATAAAGGAATTAGAGCAAATCCTTACCATTATCTGGTCAAAATTAATAAAAAAGATAGACCTAGTAACAACAATAATGTTTTTGTATTTACTAAACAATACCAACAAGTATGTTACACTTCTTTAGAAAGGATCGTAAGATAATTAATTAGTTATTCATTGTGAAAACTAAACTTAGAAATTATGTTCAAGTTGCTTAAAATGATGAAATAGCTGGAGAAAAAGATGTATTTCAACTTAATAAGTTAGTTGATTCATATAAAGTTACTTCATTTACCAGGTTACGCGAGTCTAGGGTTGCTAGATAAGTCTGGGAAAATTACAGCATAACTAAGTAAGTTTTAATATATAAAGTTTATATTTATTTATTTTTGTAAATTAATAATCTTTTTTATCCTTATCTTTTTAGTTTAATTAACCTTTAAACCTGGTTATGTGATTTCTAGTATGACACACACATCTATACTAAGAGAAGAGTCAAATCAGATAACTTTAAGATATGAAAGAATTTTAGATTCATTCATGACATGGATCCTTAAATATAAACAAGAAGACTTATTGTTCCCTTAGAAACATACTAGCAAGTCATTTCTTTTTATTAAGCATTTAAAACTCTTAGTAAGACTATGATTATGATTATTTGTAACAATGTTTAACTAATAATTTATTTTTTAGGCTACACGACTTAGGTGCAAGCTAACTCTAATGAAGTCATATCTAAAAATACATATACAAAAGAAGGATACAGAGAAAAAAAGGTACAATAATTCAGAGACAGTCGAGTTGAGGTATTTGTTGTTAATAAACTTGAAAATATTTTATATATTTCTTGGAATATTTTTTTTTATCTATGTTTTTTACTTCTTCTTCTTTTTGTGTGTGTAGAACCCTTCAACACATCTAGAATATGATCTAGAGTTATGATTGGAGGTTAGTGCAACCGATAGGAGTAAAATTTATAGTATATTTATGATCATGATCTAAGACATGAAATCAAATTATATTGTCACAACAATAAGAACCCACAATCCATTTCGAGGCTGTCATCACCAGTCATTAAGGAGTTTGTTGGAGAATAAATTGGTGTTCTAAAGGCTGAAATGGAGAGAAAAAATTATGAAGAACAAAGTAGGAAGCAAGAGAAGGAGATGATAGCATACATGTCCAGTCATTATTCTTTTATTTATAGACTTTCAGAAAAAGAAAGTATGAAGAACAAGGTAGGAAGTAATAGGACTAGATGATGACATACATGTCTAGTCATTATCCTCTTCTTTATATACCTTCACGAGATTTTCCTCCCCCTCCAACTCCACATGCATCTCTAACTACTTTTTAATGTAAATAGATATTTGTAATTGATTTTTATAATTAAGTTAATAATATATAATGTGTTTTTTAATTTCATTTAGTTATTTAATGTTGTTTAATATCAAATTATTAACAGTATTTCAAAAAAACAAATTACTAAAATACTAACAAACAAAAAAAAATATGTTAGTGATTTTATAAACCCATTTTCCTTGAAGAGTTATAGAGAGTTGTGAACCGTTTTGATATAAACTAATGGATTCATTGACAAAACATGTTTTTCGGTGACTATGTTAGTGAAACACGTTATATTATTAATGGTTAGACAATCGGTAAGCAGTTAATAATATTTTTTGATAGATAAGCTGATAAAAAATGATCAGTGTTTATTTTTATCATTGACATAAATATTTTATTAATTTATTTACCAATATTTAAATCATCAACTAAATTATTAATGATTCAAAATAAGATATTTATTAACAACACGTTTCCATCAAGAAATTTGCCAGTGATTTTTATACCAATGAAAATACAACTTTTGCACCAGAGTAAATTAATTTTCTGGTTATTATTGTTTATATTCTACAATCAGAATGAAAGTGAGAGGAAAAAATAATAGCAAGGGAATTTATAAACTTGTTACAAAACCATGATTAAAAAAAAAAAAAACAAGCATAGGAAAGAAATATATAGATGGTTGTCCATGCTTGAAAGAGGGGCAAGTTATTTTATTTTTGTAAGACCATCTGGAATCCAGTAACCACATGGATCTCCGACTAATCCATATTCAAGCGGGGTAAGACCACAAAGGTGACAAAGCTCTCCCTACCGAGTATTTAACACTGCTGCATTCCTAAGCCTCGAACCGAGGATATTGGTTAAGCTAGAACAGCCCTTTCCAACTGATTTACATGATCATCGTTTGTTTGAATAAACTTCTTTAAATAAGAAATTAAATTATTTTTTTATTTGGATACCTCTTCTTCTTCTATTTTATTCTAAATCTCTCTTCTTCTTCATTTAAAAGAAAAATAATTAATTTTAACCTAATTAATCTCTAATTTATAAAAGAGGGATGAGAGAAGTTAATAAACTATCACAAATCATCCATTCTACTATATTTTAATAGATTTTATTCGTGAGTGAAATTTGATTCCAAATCATTTGGGTTTATGTGGAAAACCTGGCTTGCTGGGAGATATTTAGAAATGTAATAGTTGTTATTTTTTTAAACATGTTTTGTATGAAAATAAATTAAAATAATAATTTTTTATTTTTTAAATTTAATTTTAACATCAACACATCAAAACAATTTAAATACATTAAAAAATATTAATTTTAAATAAAAAATAAAATAAAATTTTAATTTTTTAAAAATACAAAAATAAACAAACTCATTTAAATATTTGTTTTACCCATAAATTAGTAAAAATGCATTCATAATACAAATGACTTTATATCCGTCAATAAGAGATAATTAGCATGAGAGATAAGAAAAGAAACTATCGCATTAAAAAAAAAAAAAATGGGGTTAGAAACGTGATCCATGGTTGCGGTGGGAAATAATCCACAGCCACATCTTTTCATTTTTTTTAAGATATGCTCACATTCTCCCGTGTTTGCCATTGTTTCCTCGGTGGGATTCCACCGCCCTGTTTTTTCGTTGGAATCCAAACACGATAGCACCAACATTTATTAATTTCTTTTTCGTATGAATTTTCCCAAAGGAATTAAAGAGCTATAAACAGGAGTTTTGTAACCCTTTTTTTGTCTTCCGGAGCAGGAATTATCTTAGCAAGATATTAAATAAGAAATAATTGCATATTTTAATCAAGGGGGACATAGGTGTCTTGTCACGGTTTCAAAACCCATCCGGGTTGGAAAACCAATTTAAATAAATCCATAATAATGTTGTTTCAATAATTTTTTAATAAAAAATAATTTAAAATAATATTATTTTAAAAAATGTATTATTTTTCAGAAAAATCAAGTGAAGTCTCATTTAAATTCAGATGATTACAACCGAAAGCCTATCTAATTTAATAAATAAAACTCGGTACAGATTAGATGGAACCAATAGAGACCGAATTTAATAAAATAGTTAACATTCCAGATAACTCATGAAATATATATATATATATATATATATATATATATATATATTATACAAAGATATAACAAAAAAAACACGAGATGCTTGTATAAAAATACAATAATCTATGCATTTTATACAATTTTATCTGTATTTATTGATCTAAATCCATTGATGACAATAATAGATTAAATCCCATATAATAATCTTTCAAAGCTTTGGGACGTAATAATTGCTATAAAGAAGTTAAAAGGTGGCCTTGTAAAACATCGTCCTATGCCTTTAATTTAATAAGTTGTATTCATCCAGCAATATTTTTCAAGCGGCGTTAATAATTTCCGCTAACTTCAGGATCAAAATACAATCAGAAATCTTTTAGAAATGGTGTTCACTCTTCAATACATGCCACAGCACTCTGCAGGCTTCATGCTATCGGATCCAGCGTCTCTTTCAAAATATACTTTTGGTTATTTTTTAAAATATTTTTTTGTTGTGAAATATATTAAAATAAAATTATTTTATTTTTTAAAATTAGTGTATTAAAATAATTTAAAATATAAAAAATTAATTTTTAATTAAAAAAATGAAAAAAAAATATAAATTGATATATATTTCCAAACATCCTCTAAACCTAGAATTCATTTGATGGTCGATGTCTAGAGTCCCCACTGCTTAGGGGTTATACATGAAAATCAATTAACCCGCAGAAACTTTCTTCTTCTTTTTTTGTTCGGATTCTAGTTGCTAGGAATACAAGTGTTCTTGGTTAATGGATAAAGGAATCTTCTTAAAAATGGAGTGAGAGTCAGTGCCCTAAGCGTAGAGTACAAATATCGTCATCGCGTTGCTTTAGCTTTTCTTGACTATAAAGAAGGCCATTTCTTGTTTCAGTCTTTGCATAGAGAAGTATTGAGTGATTAAGAGAGTGGGTTATATATATTTAGAGGGGTCGAGTTAGGAAGATACATAGAGAAGAGATGGGACACCAAACCCCATGTGAGAAGCTGTGCCTAGGGCTCAAGAAAGTTAAACATTACCTGGCTATGGTCTCCCTTCAATTTGGATATGCTGGAATGTACATCATCACCATGGTTTCTCTGAAACATGGCATGAGTCATTACATACTAGCAGTGTACCGTCACGTAGTTGCTGCGCTTGTTATTGCACCTTTTGCCTTTGTTCTCGAAAGGTCTCTTTCTCCCACAAGCTAATTCACACCCGAATCACATTTCCAATTTTCTCACTTTAATTTTACTCAACTGCTATTGTTATTTACATATTTCCTTCTCTTTTTGGCAGGAAAATAAGGCCAAAGATGACACTCTCGATTTTCCTAAGGATAATGGTGCTTGGTTTTCTTGAGTAATGCGCATAAAAGCTCCCTAGATCTTTGGGTTTATACTTCATAATTAATGTAACCTACCTGTATCATATGTATGTTTAACTATATATTTTACTGGAAATTAATTACCAGGCCAGTGCTTGATCAGAATTTGTATTATTTGGGGATGAAGAACACCTCAGCTACGTTTTCATCTGCTACAACAAATGTCCTCCCAGCTATAACCTTTCTGATGGCGCTTTGTTTCAGGTGAATTGAAGTTTAAAATCGCTTCCGACCCATGTACGTGTTCATTAAAAGTGTTTGTATGTTGCAAAATTTGTTGTGTGAAATAAAACGTAGCCCATGTATTCACGACGCCTCGATGCATGGGCGTATAAATAGCATGATTTGAATTAGTACTACTCTTTTTTATTTCACATATTTTAAAAACAAGTTACGTGACTCTAAAAAGCATTCTAATCAATTTAATTAGCATGATCCATGTTTGAATTATAAAATCACAAAAGGATAGTACGTGCTAGCATGCACGATGGGAAAGATTCTAATGCATGCTCAAGCATAATTGGATAAAAATCACAAGGAGCAACTTAATGGAAGAGCTAAGCTAAACAAATTTGTTTTGTTTAAATATGCCATGCTATATTATAAATAGGTTGGAGACGGTAAACTTTAAGAAGCTACATAGCGCAGCCAAGGCCATCGGAACTGTTATCACGGTTACAGGAGCAATGGTTATGACCTTTTACAAAGGTCCGATCATCGATTTTATAAGATCACATGGAGCAGCTCACCATGGAACAAGCAATGAATCCGGTAATCAGCATCGGCTTACCGGAACACTAATGCTCTTAGGTAGTTGCTGTGCCTGGGCAGGTTTCTTCATATTGCAAGTGAGTATTAACTTCTCTTTACTGCTCATATATAGTTTTTCACAGGAGGGTAGAAGGCTTTGACATAAATTAATACTAATATTTGTTGAAATGTGTCGATTTTGGTTCAGTCATTTACTTTGAAGAAATACCCAGCAGAGCTTTCTCTCACAGCATTGATATGCGTGATGGGCGTAGTGGAAGGTGCAGCAGTGTCCCTTGTTATGGAACGTGACATGGATGCCTGGAAGATAGGCTTTGACTCTCGGCTTCTTGCTGCTGCTTACTCTGTGAGTACATATGTTTTTCTTAATTCATTGTTTCAGGTGAGTGTTGGATGGTTTCTTAACATTTGTTTTTTGTTTTTGTTACACCTTCAATCATGTAATTAGGGAGTGGTTTGTTCTGGAATTGCATATTATGTGCAAGGTGTGGTAATAAGGGAACGAGGCCCTGTCTTTGTAACTTCTTTTAGCCCTCTGTGCATGATCACCACTGCAGCTCTTGGATCCATTGTTCTAGCGGAGCAAATCCACCTTGGAAGGTATACATGTAATTGTCACTTTTTTTATTTTATTTTTTTGTAGTATTTTTACGTAATTTAAGTTAAATAATCATCTTTTTCTTTAGTAAATGTGATACTCTATGATTCTATGACCTCAGGGATTTCAACATTATTTGTATTAATGTGTATATATATTTGTTTGCTGGCATCTATTGCATTGCAGTATAATTGGAGCCTTTCTGATAGTTTGGGGGCTTTACACGGTGGTGTGGGGCAAAAGCAAGGACAGGATAAACTCATCGAAATTGCAAATGACAAATGAGAGAACTGGAACCCAAGAATTGCCTATCAAAGACAGTAGTACTCAGCTATCATCATCAATCAATTTTGCAAATAGCATCCAAGGACATGACGATGGAATGTCGAAGATTCCACCCAAATCTTGAAGATTCTTCAAAAGATTTATGTTCACTAGGACCACTATAAGAGATACCACACTCACACACACACACACACACTCTATCTCTCTCCTTTGCCAGTGAAAGAAACTCTATCGAAATTAATATGTATCACTCTTTAGTCGATGTATGTTGAGATGTTAATGCGGTTACAAATTATTTTGATGTGTTTTTAAATAAAAATATTTTAATAAATAATTGCTATCACATTTCAGGTGTTTACTCTCGGTGTCTTTCAAGATATCTGGAAAGGAAACATCAAGAACCTATATCTAGCCAGCTTGCTTGAATTATTGCATGCGCTAAGCTAACATTATGATATTAGAAAAGAATCGAGTTCTCAGTGACTTGGATGTGGATAAAATGTATGAACATGGTAAAGATTGCTTTGAAGATAAACATACATGGCAAGAGAGAGATCATGACCTCTCGCGTTATCACTCGAGAATCTGAATCTTATACCATATAAATTCTTTTTATTATGGAATGAGTATCAACCATGTGGCCAGGTGAGAGTAAATACCTCTTGAAAGCTTTGTAGCCATGTTGTTATTGGCTGTTAAGAATAAGAGCATAAGAACCTAGTCGTCCAAGAACAAAGTACAAGGAAATGACTTTCAGACAAGATCCCTTCCCTCCCACAAAAGTTCCACTGATCATCAAACAAGAAACAGTAATTAAAAAAAAAAAAAGGTATTGAGATTTGGGCCGATTAAGCCCATCCAGCAAAATGGATCCAATTTATCCTCAGACGCAAGATTTTATTGGATCCGATATCCACCAAACAGCCCTCACCCCAGTTGCTCTAGTTGCTCAACAATTGGATCATTTCGCTACGCGAATTTCTCTCTTGATCTCCCTCTTTGCTGTCTGTTCTAGAGAGAGGAAGTTAGAGAGAGGCAGAGCGAAAAGGAAAAAAATGGCGATGTGGGTATTTGGATATGGGTCTCTAATATGGAAAGCAGGTTTTAACTACGATGATCGTGTCGTTGGTTTCATCAAAGGATATCGCCGTGTATTTTACCAAGGTTTCTTTCTCTTACTCGTAAATACAAATATATTGTTGGGAGTATTTGTTAGTGAAATGTATTGGTGGGTGATTTTTATTCTGGCAATAGGCAGCACTGACCACAGAGGCACACCAGAGTATCCAGGAAGGACTGTGACTTTAGAACCTGCTGATGGGGAAGTCTGTGTGAGTTTTTTCAACATTTTTCTTGTGGTTTTGCTATTCTATTTGCTTTCAAAGGCTAGCTACGCAATAAGATAAACGAAATTGCTGATTCTCTTTTTAATAAACCAGTGAGAGTTGAGTTTGCCCATTGCCATTTAACATTTTGTTGTCAATTATGTTTCTTTTTTTGTTGTGGATAAAAAAAAATCATCAAATGATGAGGGTTCTTTTTGTTTTTACCCTGCGAGGTTATAGTGGGGAGTTGCATATAAGATTTCCAAGAAAGAAGATCAAGAAGTAGCTCTGACGGTATGGTTTTTCAACTCAATTTCTTGAATTGCTGTTCTGATTCTTTTGTTCGTAGGAGACCTTTTATTCTATCGTCCCTGTACACTTGTACTCTTGGACATTTCGGCTATTGAACAGAGTCTTTTTTTCTTTCACATCGTGCACTGGCTTGGGATCAACTAAACTGACACACCGTGATATCACAGTGGTGGCATTGTTATGGGGACTTCTCTCTTTTTTCTTTTCTTTTTTTGCTTGTATTCAGATTGGGGTGGAGAGGGATCATGGATGGAGCATCTGTATTTTGGAATTGATACCTGGATAATTGAATCCATCAATTGCAAATTGCACAGTTCTCATCCCCCAAAGATGCTGGAAAGTGCTTAAACTTGTCTCATCTGTATAGATCTTTTCACTTCAAGCTGTTGTTTCAGAGCTTATTTATCTCAACCCTTTTTCTTAGGCTCCTGCTTAATATATCTTAACAGAGTGTTTTCTTTTTCTCATTGTGGCATGCAGTATTTAGAAGTGAGAGAGAAACAGTATGATGAGAAGGCTTATCTTGATTTTTTCACTGTAAGTTCTAACTCTAGGTGCCAGTTTTATTCTATTTTCATCAGCCCTATAGCTGTATAGGCATGTTCTGAAATCTATTTTCAGGATCCTGCTGCTACAACTCCAGCAGTTTCAGGAGTAATGGTGTAAGTGGCAAAAACTATCACCAACTGTTACCTTTTTCGCACTCTGTCACATTGGGATTTAACCAGTTCTATTTAACAATTTCTTATTTCAGATATATAGGATCTCCAGACAAGAGACTTAATCAAAACTATTTGGGGCCTGCACCTCTCGAAGAGATAGCCAAGTAAGCATCTTCAATCTTTGCATTTCAGTTGTAAAAGGTGCCTCATTTTTGCTTTGATCAAATCCTCGTGTCATTTCACAAAATCTTGAATCCTTCCTGTGTATATACAAGTACATCCGACTCATGATCAAAATCTCAGAGAAAATGCTATGATCCCATACCATGTATTTGAATAGTCAAAAGCCCGGAGAAATTATTAAAAATGTTACATATATTAAATTACTGTGGCCTAAAAGTTGATTCTGGTTAGTCAATTCTACTCTACTAGTAGTTGCTGAACTGGGCTGTGGTGCTTAAGTTCTCTCCTTGGATCTAAAGCTCAGTTGCATTTTATTCTCAAATTCTGTCCTTTTGCAGACAGATTTTTTATGCTGAAGGCCCCTCAGGACCCAACAGAGACTACCTCTTCCACCTTGAATCGGCTCTTCTTCAAATTGGTAACATTTTAACTTCTACTAGTTAGTCCCAGTATTCTGATTCTTTTTTATTTGTAAGTTATTACTGCGAAGGAAAAATCATTTCAATTCCTTTTTCACCTAGGATGTAAAGACAAGCATGTAATTGATCTTGCAAATGAAGTGAGGCGCATTCGTCCTGAGACAGGGCTGGCTGGTTCCTGATGCCCCGGATAACAGGCTTCAAGATTTACTTACAGGCTTCAAGATTTACTTGTTAATTGAATCAGCGCAGTTATTTGCAGCCAACTTTCCCAGAGAAAAGTTGTCGATAAATAAGTTATGAACAAGAGGCATAAAAATACCATGCCGTCCTTGGATTTGTGCCGTTAAGATGGTTAAAGATCGATGTACTCCTCAAATTGGAGCAACCATTGTTTGTGGCCAAGAAACATCCATGGGACTCGATTATTTAAATGAATTGAGTTTTAGAGCCATTTCTCGTGGGTAGAGTTTTGAGTTTTTCATCCTTTTGTCATGAACAATCAAATTGTTGCCGATCTCAAAATCTTTGGAAGAGAGACTAGCCTGGTCGAGAGCCCCTCGAAGTTGACCTAAGATGGACAGCCTGGATAATATAATTAATTCCAATCATCCCAAAACAATTGCTGTAAAGATCACATCACCCGAACAATGATCCCTTGGAATGTTTCTAGCATCGTGCTGGATGGACTCCCGCATGATTTGATTCATGGAATGTTGATTAAGAACAAATTTAGCTCAACTCGGAGCCAACGCCTGGGGCCGTCAAATTCTGTGATGTCGATCGGAAATCTTTGGTAGCAGAAATAAGTCTACATCGATATACAAGAATCTGAGCTTATAATTCAGGCTAAGTTTTCCAGAGAAGAACCCTCCCCAAGTCACTGAAGCTGCTGCGATAAACATATCCTAATAGGCAAAACCGCAAGCAAATTTCCCGTCAAAACTTACTACTCCTACACCCAGAAAAAGTCAAGACGAATTAAATTTGAGTATAGTACACATAACACACCCACATAATCTAATGGCTGAGGATTCTAATACACCCATTTACTCTAATTGTTTAAGCTTCGGTCATCCATGTCAAGTCAGCTTGCACCGGATTCAGTCACTGCCATCATCTTGCTCTGCATAAGCAAAAGAGAGAATTATAAAAATGAAATGATATCGAAGCTCATGGCATGCAACCACTATAATTCTCCCAGCTATTTCAACCAGTGATCTATTCCAACTACCTTACACACACTGTAGTACGCTTTGATTTGAGAAGGTATTGAGGCACCTCAGTTTAGCTGACATTGTTCTGGTTTCAAAGAGATTCATTCTAGTCCAGTCACTTTCGAGGTCTATTATTACAGGGTATGCTGTGCCAAATGAAGGCTGACCCCCGATTGAGCAACAAAATTCTCTCACGGGAGACCTAAATTCAGCCTGTCAGAACTAGTCAAATAGATCCAAAACATGACCGAACTAGATATCAGAATCAAAGAAACATGCTGATATAATTCTTAGCAAAACACATGTGCTGCAATTCATGGTGCTAGGACCACATCCAACGCAACACTTTCCACGGAAAATTGCAAAGGGGCCACTAGTCACAGGTCCGCATTTTCCTCCAAGTGTCACCCACTAATAAAGGACCCAATCTTGTCTATATGGTCACTTACCCTCGTCAGCCTCTTCACTTGGGCTGTCAACACCCCCATTGTCATCTCCATCATCTTCATTGTTGTCCTCACCATCTTCATCGTCCTCCTCTGTATCATCGGTGTCATCACTCTCACTTTCAACTAGTACTTTTGGCTTTGGAGCTACAAAACTGGTTGCTGACCTTCTACGTGAAGTTGTCACAATGTTGCTCAAGTCAATGCCCTCAAGTTCTTTTGCCCTTTCCTTTCTCTTTCTAACTTCTTTGATATCTGAGGATACAATAATTAAAAAGTTAACTTTATTAGATTAATTCATGTTAGCAGGTATAACTTGCATTTATGCCAAGTACTGTTTTGTTATCAATAAAACAAGAACTTGGAAATAATTTTTTTATGTAAACAATATTAGGTTCATAGAGTAGTAGCATTTTTGTTATTCATAGTTCATATAGCTAGAGTTTCAATAATAAAATCACCTTTTTCAGATGGATTTGATGACAGTCCTTCTCTAGAAAGTATGTCTTCAAGTTCCTTTATTAGCTGAGCCTCTCGTTTGTTCTCAGCCACTTGCTTCACCTTCTTATAAATCACAGGAGGCACACTACAAAAGAAATAGCAAATGTTAGAATGTCAAGCCTGACAACGCTCTGATTTAGGTCTAAATGGCAAGTAAAAGAAATACCTCATCCCACAGGATTTAATGAGTGATTTCAGATGCTCCACACGTTTCCCATATGCTGGAGTAGAAGCTTCCTTTTTCTACAAGTTCAAAACATATTTTACTTAAACCATATTTTACGATTTAAACAAAGGTCCTTTTCTTTGTTTTGTTTTTTTCTTGCAGGAGGTGAGTGGGTGTGGGGGGCGAGACCTTGACTGGTTTTTCTGCAGATGATGGAGAATCATTGTCTTCCGAAACATTTCCGCTGTCTTCCATGTCATTATTGTCCTCCGACACTGTTTCCGAGGGCTTGATCCGCTTCTTGGCAGATACCTTCGTTTCCTTTTCAGGTCTTCCCCGTTTCTTGGACCCTTCTGTGTTCTGCATCTTTCGTTCTGCACTGGTTTTCTTTTTCTTTGGTTTTACTTCTTCCTCCTCATCGCTCTCTTTATCTGAAGAATCTGCGCTCTCTTCAATGCTTACCCTTTTAGATGCTTTACCATGAGAATTATTCTTAAGATTTTTCTTCTTAGGTTCAGAAACTCGAGAAGATTTTAATACCTGATAAAAAATAATCATGGCAAAATTGGGTGGCATGAGATATGACTGCAAGCTAAGAGGTAACACCTAAACAAGAATATGCACCTCATCTAACTGCTTGCTAATGAACTTCTTGTAGGGATCTAGTGAAAATTTATCGAGTTTAAGATCATCCTCTAAGAGTCGACGAAGTCCAGCCATTGTAATTTCCCTGAGAGGATAAAGATGACATAAACTTCCATAAATCACATCATACCATTGAAAAATAATGGGCAAGGATTGATTCAACCAAAAATCATAGGCAAAGAAACAACACACAAGCATAAAGGTTAGTAAAAGAACCAGACTGGCCATAGGAATTGACAGCCATTACGAAAGAAACAAAAACATACTCGGAATTAGCTTTGATATAAGAAGCCCGTTTCATCATGGCTTTCTTTATGCTGCCTTCACTTGGAACTTCTGTCATCTCGTTTGCTTGAGTATCCTTGGTTTTTGATTTTGTTGTCTTTTTTCCTGTCATAAGGCCCATTACAGGAGAGTCTTCCATTTTTTCCTCGTCTTCAGAGGAAGGTTCTTTTATATTGTTTTTTGACTCTAGTCTTTCAGGTGACTCTGTGCCTTCTTTTGGAGAACCAACATGTTTCCCCCCCGTTCCCCTGAAGTCCTTGGAGGCATGGTCACTCAGAACTTTAATCACATTTGCTTGAGTATCCTTTTTTTTTGTTGTTTTTTGTCCTGTCAAAAGGCCCGTTACAGGGCATTCTTCCATCTTTTCCTCTTCTTCAGAGGAAGGTTCCTTTATATTGTTTTTTGACTCTAGTATTTCAGGTGATTCTGTGCCTTCTTTTGGAGAACCAACATGTTTTTCCCCTTTTTCCCGAGAGCCCTTAGAGGCATTGTCAGCAACAGTGCCATCTAAGCACTAACATGGACAGACACAAGTATCAAGTAAGAAACAAAGAGCAAAAATGAGCGAACATTTCAGAGTTCAGAAACCTTTTATCAACAACCAAAACTAGTACTGCAAATCAGAAAGCATGTATGGGAATGATGCCAGCAGTGGCAGCAACAATAACAAAAACTATTTCTTGGAATCCCAGCTCTAGAAAATAGTTTGTCAAATTAACAAACATCTCTAATTCAAATTCCCAAAAGCAATGAATAGCTAAAGTCCAATGCACCCTCTACATCCCTTACTTCTTAAGATTGGAAGTGTTAATAAAACAGCCCACGAAATGGTTGAGATCAGTATCAGCATGTGAAAGCGTTAAAAGTTAATTCCTAAGATAGACATGGATTAACAGTTAAACATTCTGCTAGAATCATTCAAAAGCAAATTAGACAGTAAAACATCCAAAATAAGTACAATATAATTGAAAAACGCGCACACAGTGCTCTAATTCAAAACTACCAATATCAAGAACAATTTTAAAATTACCGATACATCAAACACTTCACCAAAATTTTCAGATTCCCCGATTTCCAGAAAAGGTTTTTATCTTTATACACGGTTGTTAACTTACTGGGCCGCCTGAGCAATGCAGACAAACAACACAGCATAACTAACTTTTCTTTAATAGCAAATCGACATAGAATTGCTCGGGAACAAAAGAAACTAATGGTCATAATTACATTTTAATAAAAATAAAAATAAAAAATTCAAATAAGTGGCATATATTGAGATGAACATAAGCTAAATTACCAATTACCAGAGAGTCTGAAGATTATATATATATATATACACTCACACACCTCAAACAAACACTGCTTGACAAATCTCTTATGCACATCCAATGCAAATTGTTCCAATCCCAAGTCCTTCTCTAGCAGTCTTCGAACTCCCTCAAACGTCAAAGAGCTGCAATTTAAAATTCAGTCGCAACAACAGTTCTCCTCAATCCTTCACTCACCAAAACAATATAATCCACTTCCTTTCTCAATCAAATCCCAAACACAGTTACATTACACCAACTGCAATAAAAACCCTAGCCCTATAATTGCATTAACTTCGCAAGTGAGCGAGAGAGAGAGAGAGAGGGTACTCACTCGGCTTGTTCTTTGAAGTGGCCAACGCGCGAGACCATAGCTTCCTTGACTTGGGACTCGATGTCGAGCATTTCTTTTTTCACCGTCTCGGTGCCTTGCTCTTGCATCTCCTCTGCCATTCTCGGCGCTCCAGAGAGAGAAAATATATATATAAAAAAAAAACGAATTTCTTTTTCTTCTTCTTCTCTTTTTCTTTTTCTTTTTCTTTTAATAATTTAACTTCACGAGCTGTGCTTTGGAAAAGTGACGCTCTATTTTACACTAAAAGTCTAAAACCTCAGCTCGCACAGACACACATGGGAAGTGGAAAAAAATCAAAATTGCGGAGAGGAATGGGACATCGTGTTTTTCGGTATGTATGTGATTAATCGATTCATAGATCTGGGCCGTCGGTGTGTACAAGAACACACCTCTCAACTGCACGTGTCAGTGTCTCCGTCTTTCCATCAATGATCATTTTACTTTTTACCCCATGATGTGCATTTGAATTTGGGGGCGTGCTTTCCTTTCCTTCGGTAATCTTTTTGCTTCCATGGCGTTGCTGTCAATAAATATCAAATTCGAGAGTTCTCTGTTTCCTTTTCCTTTCGCGGATCATGATTCCAAGAAACAGAATATAACAGCGTTCATGTTCGAATCTCTGTTGCATTAAATTTTCATGCATCTATAAAATTAATAAATTTTTATATAATAACAAAAAAATATTCATGAAGTTCAAAATATTACAAGAAACTAATTAAAGTATAAGTTAATTGGTTAAATTTTGGATCCAAAAGTTATCAATTTAAATTCTATAAATTTTAAAGTTATTAAATATTTATATGATCATTAATTTTAGAGTTCATAATATTAAACGATGTGTAATAAGTTAGTCTAGACATACACGTTAATAAAAAAATCTATAATAAATTTATATTTTGGATAATAAATTAATTTTTTAGTTCTTGCCATCTGATATATTATTTCTAGCTAACATGGCCTGGAATAAGTATATGATATCTACAAAATATCATTTTTAGTAAGTTGAAGGATTTTTTAATGATTAAATCAATGATTTTTAAGAGAAAATATAATAATAATACAGAAAAATACTCTAAAAATAAATATACAATAGAAAATAGAGATTTTAAACCATTTATTTAAAAGATTCATGATTTATTTATAGCCTATAAATGTTTTTATAAAAATAAGTAATCAAAATATAATATTGTCTTGATAGTATTAAAAAGAAGAAATATCATTAATATATATATTAATATTAATAGAAAATATTTGAAAATGAAAATATAAGTGATTATTAAATAAATTTTACACAATATTAATATTAATATTAATAGATATATTATTGATACTTTAAGGAATTTTACACATTTAATATGTATAAAGAAAATAAAATTTAAAATATAGTTTACTCAAAGATGGTGTAGCCCAATAAAGAATAGGTTTGTTCCTTTACTAAGCTCAGCAAAATAAAAGTTTTTTTTTTTTATTTAGTCTAAAAGAAGCTGGGTTTTTCTTTTGACTAAATTTAAAGAAAATAAATATTTTTCTTGATTAAGTTTAATAAAAGTTAAATTTTATAGGGTTTTTTTTTTAATTTAAGTTTATCATATATTTTATTTTTATTTTTATTTTATATTAATGAATAAATTATTTTAAAAATTCTACATATTAGATTAATATACAATTATTTATTAAATAATTGATGACATCATCATAAAAAAACTAATATTTTTAAAAAAACAAGGACATAATTGGATAATTTCTTAAATATATTTTTTATAAATTGATTTAAAGAGTTTTTTTTATCAAAGTCTTATAAGAAATAAAATTAAAATTATCTAAGAAAAAGGTTAGGCACACCTAGTTCATGAAAAAAAAAAGGTCTATATAGATATAGCTCAAGTACCTTGTTTTTTTTAATCTTTTCATTGTGTGGATACTAACATGACTAAAAGATTAATGTCTTCTCTCAAGTGCAGGAGTGTTAAAGTAATAAATAACTCAGTAGCACCGGGGTCGAACCATAGAGAGGTTAATTATACAAATAATAAATAACATTTATAAACAACAACAACAACAATAACAAGAATAATAATAATAATAATAACAATAATAAAAAAGAAGAAGAAAAGTTGATGAGAACCTTGAGATGGAAAATTAACGTAAGGATTAAACGATGATAACAAATAATGTCAAGGTTAGAGGATTCACTAATGGTATGCCAAACAAGTATAGTATAAATTCTTATTATTCAATTAAAAACCACACACAAAGAAGGTTACAATCAGATTATAGATTGTTAACATGATTACATTAGTCATCTTATTCAATTAATGCTAATACTTGTAAATTTCGTCAAGTATTCATGATTATAACTTATGTTAACAACAAATCAAGTTCCTTTCATAGCTCAGGTGTCGGTTATACCATACAGTATGGGCTATGAAAGTGTCAAGCATTTGTTATACCAATTATTATACAACATAAATCAAGATTAGTCATTTAACAAGCGAAGTATTAAAGAGTTAACAATATAACAAATATAAAACATGTTGGTATCAAACATTAAAGTTCATATTAAGTTCACACTATATTTATTCTTACACCATTAGTGTAATATTTTCACCTTGACATAATAAACTTAGATAGACATAATGAAAGAAAGAAAAATAGATAAACAAAATAAGAACATAAATAAGATAAAAGTTAACTAAGTAAAGGAAAGGAAATGAAAGGCATAAACTTGATATTAATGAAAATAAAGCATAAACATTACAAAAAATACAAAGAAAAAAAGCAAGAGCATGATCTTGAAATGGAGATCAAGATACCTAAATGCATGGTAAATACCTCCTTTTATAAGCCAAAATTGGAAACTATTGATTTGATGACTAATTGATGAGTGGGTGACCAACTCTTGACTTGGTAACAATCTTTATGTTCTCTTGTCTGCCCAAAACATCATCGATAATGTCAAAATTGGAGCCACTTGAAAACATGAAAGTTGTAGGCAATTGTTTCAGCTTTCCTGTGTAAAACATTCAGCTCATTTAGACTTTTAGAACTTCAGATATAGCCAAAATACTAAACAGTGTTCCGGTTGGAGAACAGTTTCGAGCTTCTTTGTTGTTGTAATATTTTGGACTTGAAAATGGCTTTTTTAGATCTTGGGCTCTATATAAAAGTTGTAGGCCTATGTCTTACCTTTCCATCCATATAAAGTAGACCTAAATCTGAGATCTATAGCTTCAGATATGACCTAATTACCTAATAGTATTCCGGTTTGGATTGCATCGACATCTCTTTTCTAATTTTGGTCATCTCTTTACCCTTGCAATTTAAGTTCTTAAAGTCATCAATCAATCCTTTTATTTATGTGATAAGCCTGCATTTAAAATAAGCATTTACCACAAATTAAAGGTATCTTATATTATTAGATATATTATTATAAAACATGCTTTAGTTAAGGAGTTATTGATACTTCAAGTGCAAAATGATGATATAAAACCATGATAAAAATGCACTTTTAAGTATTAATCAGATACCACACCCCTGGCTTTTTCATAACAAAAAATATGTTATCTCATTGGATAGATAATATATTATCTATTTTAGTTATATTGTCTATTTTAGTAAAGAATGTGTTTTTTTCTAGTTGACTTTCCAAGCAACTAGACAATAGAAAATTCAACTTTAAAAACTTAATTTTCAACTTGTTTTTTATTTAAAAAATATTTTAAAATTATAAGAGTCTCAATAAACTCATTTGAAACTTGAAAACCCTATAATCACTTTAAAAACTCAAAACCAAACTTAATTGAAAACAACTTTACATATCTCAATTTATTTTTTATAGCATGTTCAAAGAGAAACACTGTTTCAATTAAATTTATTTCTTAAAGATGAATTCATTGACATTAAAATTAAGCTGAACATGGTCGACATAACACTTTCTCTCATTTTTTTTCTCAAATTTTAGGGATTAAAACCTAAAACAAATGAAGTTTGAAACTAAAATGTGAAAGTCACAAAACATATAAACTAAAACTAAAAAAGTAAGATTTTCAAGGGCTAAACTATAGTTTGTCATGCCCCGTGAATAATAATTAAAAAAAAGGTTGTATTTTAGTGTTAAATTTGGTCCTTGTTGTTCTAGTTTTTTTAATTGATAAAATTAAATTTTATTTTGTAATATCAAGCTTTAATTTAATATTAGGATTTTTTTTCCATCACAAATATATCATTGCACATAAACCAAAATAAATTATGACCACACTAACATATTATGAAAGGATAAAATTAAAAAAAAAAGTTTAGTAACCATAATTAAATAATTTTTCAAGGATTAAATAAAATAAGGGTTAACTCAATTGTAATACAATACATAATAGTGCAACCCAATAAACCTCTACATGAAAAGAAACTTTAAAAACCCTTATTCTTTTAGTCTTTTTCTAGATCATAGCCCTGTATTGGTTGGATTAGTATTTTTTTTTATGCAGAATAAATATTCAAGTGTTGATTATATTTTTTTTAGTAAAATAAAATTATGTGAAGGTTAACTCAATCGATTTGACAAGTCTAAAAATAACTCGAATGACAAATAAAAATGTAATTTGAATTAAAAAAATCCAAGATGATATTATTTTTATTTAAATATTTAGATGGTATTATATTAGATTAACCCTAATCAACTTGGGTTAACTTGTAAAATTTACAATTTGAGCTATGAGACCATTATAACTTATATAAAACAAATCAAAATAAATCATGAAGCTCAATTCTCAAATTTTAAATGATAAAATTAAAAAAAATCAATTAAAAAATAACTTGAGTCAACTCGGATTAACCTATTAATCTCATGATTTGGATCACGATACCTAGATAACCTCATATAAATCAAACTAAAAAAATAATATAAGTCAATTTAAGTTAACTTGTGAAACCCTTAACTCGGGTTATGAAATTGTGATTACCACATATAAAGTAAATTGAAACAAGTTAATAAAGTACAATTTATAATCAATTTAATTATATATTAAAGAATAAAAAGGGAAAAATCAATCTAAA
Organism: Populus pruinosa; assembly: GCA_026413675.1. Lineage (NCBI taxonomy): Eukaryota > Viridiplantae > Streptophyta > Magnoliopsida > Malpighiales > Salicaceae > Populus > Populus pruinosa. Next base: position 24,100,904 of record CM048596.1, read on the forward strand.
AATAAAATACAACACAACCTGAGTTAATGCATGCTAAACTACAAAACTCGTGATACGAATCATAAGATTAGGATGACATAATAGAAAATAAATTAAAACAAATCATGAAGCCTAATTCTTATTTAATCTAATATTAAAGAATAAAATAAAAAAATATATGAATTAAAAAAACTTGAGTCAATTGAATTAATTTATTAAACTCAGAATACGAGTCATAAAACTAGAATAACCATATAGAAAACCAACCACAACAATTCATGAAGCTCCATTTTTAATCAAACAATTATTATAAGATTTTTTTAAAAAAAACAAAACATAGATTTAAAGGCTACATGCAAAAAAAATATTTTGTAAGGTGTTGGACGGTAAAAGTATAATTTTTTAGTTTTTTTATAATATTATATAATATATTATTTATTTATTTATTTTATAAATTCAAAGTAGTTTTATGTTAAATTAAAGGCAATGCTGGAATGAGTCCAATGAATTAGGTTTGATCGTTTTCTTAATTATTTTAATGATTTTAAAATTATATTTAAATACATTAGATTGATATGAAAATTGCATCTTTTGTAAGGTTTTAAAAAAAATGAACAAAAAAATAATTTTAAACATAGAATATAAAAAAATAAATTTTCAAATTCTAAGAAAATAAAGAAGATTGCAGCCTTCCAATAAATAAGTAAAAATGCTATAGAATCAACTATTTTTCGCATTAGAAAAAATTTATATTTCGATTTCTATTTTAATAAAACTCCAACTCATCGTCTTCTTGCTATAAAAATATATAAAGTTAAGGATCTAAATAATTATTTCAAGATATTTCTCAAAAAAAAATTATTTGATTATGATGCAAAAATAGATTGTGTTTTATTAAATTATATCGTTTTATAATGACATGAAAATCGAGATTTTTATGTGATTATACTTTCCAATTTTTATAAAAGTGTACATATCGACTTGAGTGAGTGAAAAAAAAAAAGAAAAAAAAGTTAATGAATAAACTTTAATATTATGTTATTTTTAGAATAATATAAATTATATTTTAAAAATTAAATAGTTATGAATTTAAATCTTATTATTTTTATTTTATGTAATAAAAAAATTAAACATAAAATAAAATATATTTTAAATTTAAAAATTTTCTAATAAATATATTAAAAATAATATAAATTATATATTAAAATTTTATTTAAATATGAATTATTAGTTGAGATGATTTGATAATACAAACAACCATTTTCACATTGGAACACACTTTCAAGGGCAGCATGTCAATTCACCCTCTCCATGCCTGTCGAGCATGTAATATTGAGAAAGACCGTCCTCAACTCACCCAGAAAACATGGATTTCATTACCCTCCAATTGCTTTCTTATTGTTGCAAAATGACAAGCTTCGGCAAACATGGTTCCGAGCTTAGCGATGGCCGAGGGATGATCAACTTCTCTTACAGGGAAAATCCACATCATGTTACGGATTATGGGATCGAAACTGGATGGACCTTCAAGGAGAGTAGATAAAGCAGAAATCCGAACACAGTGATGGCTTGGGATCAGCTTCTGAGCAAGGGAATTGGTCCCAATTTCTCTCCCTCTGTCTTCTGCAGAATCAAGCTTCTTGAAAAGATTACCAGTTTTTGGTATGGAGATTTTGTGTTCGTGGAGAGAAAAACATGAAATCGTCTCGAAGCTAAAATACAACAAGCAAAACATGAAACAGAAAACACCGAGATCATCAGAAGAGACCAGATATCACCGCTAAAACAACACAGGCGAAGCAAATAGAACAAATAAAAAAAAGCATAAAATCATCAACGGAAAAGGAACTGAAGAGGCGTCAGAACCCTAACAACAACCAAGCAAATTGTTTTTGAAAAAACAGCTTGCATAATAAACATGAAGAAGCAATGCACAAACCAAAAGAGAGAGAGACACACATGCGATCAACCACCAAAAACCAAAGACGATGAAAAGGACAAAGTATTTGTTTGAATAAAAAATCAAATGTTGCCAAAAGAGAATTATTGAAGGGCAAAAAGGTAATTTAATCTGGGATTTTTGGGATTGTAATAACATTTATTTCTTAAAGTTTTTTTTTAATACTTAAAAATAATATTTTTTTATTTTAAAAAATTTACTTTTAAATTAATCTAAAAAACTAAATAAATAAATTCTAACAAATTATTATTCAGACTAACCAGCGAAAAGCTGATATATTTTATTTTTTTTTAATAATAATTGTTTAGAAATTGAAGGGAAGGGCAAATATGATGTGAAAATAATACCATTACCCGCTGCGGCTGGGGTAACTATATTTATGTGAAAATAACCTCCTTATCCCTCCCGAGCTCCGTCGCAACTCGCAACTATACTTGATTCTGGGAACACGCAACAAATCATACAACGTTGAGCACCGACAAAATCCCTGTCCAACAAAAGTTTCCATGGGAGGCCACGGCGCTGTTGAGGTAGCGAAGACGGTCATCGAGGTGGCTGACGTGGCTTGGAAAGCAATGGAATTCACCCAACATCATCACCTCCACGAAATTCACCAGCATGAATCAGCTCACGACACCAAAATTAATTCAGTGGATGAAGAATTGGAGTCTTTAAGATCGGAGAATAAGCGTTTGAAGGATTTGCTTGAGCACAACTTGAAACTCCTCCAAAGTTTATCTGAATCTCCTTGCTTACTAAACGATTGCCCTCCTCATGTATGTAATTACTTTTATTAATTATAAGCATGAATCTTTAAATTCTCCCTTTGTGCAAATATCTGGCACTGTTTATCTGATTCTTGGGCATCAATTATAAGCATTATCTATTAAAAAAATATTGTTAAATTTCAAAGCTTTATCACGAAATCTATATTGAACTTTTATGGGCGTTTTTTTTGTTTTCAAAAATTGCAGCTGTACAGCCGTCTAGTAGCTACTGTGGATTCTGAGAATTTCTTGACTAAAATTAAATCCCTCCAGCAGGCATCAGTTAATGAAACCGGTATTCAATTCCCTTTTAAGGAGGCTACAGGTTAGTTAATTTCTTACACGATTCTCGATTTTTTTAGCTTTGTAGTACTCTAGTTTCTTTGATGTTCATTTGGGTTTCTTTTTATTTTTTTATTAGGGGATGATATGCAATTAGTTGAGGTTCTAATCAATGTTGATGGCAAAGAACCTAGTCGGTGGGTTTGGGTGACAGAAGACATGGTTCCTAGCAATGTTGAAGAGCGGAGTGGTATTGATGATGAGAATTATGTGGTGGTGACTGAGGAACGTGTGGTGGATGGGGTTGCTAACTTCATGGCTAAATGCATTGTAGCAAACCCAAAGACACAGGTGATGTTTTGCTCTGTTTATTAAGATGGGTTGATACTTGATATAGTATATGTAACATGATTTCCTATTTTGTACTTGCAGAATTTGACACCAGAGGAGCTGCAGAAAAGTAAGTTGCAATAGAACTTTAATGTTTTTGTGCTTCTCTTTCTTAAGCTGAAAACCTGATTGCGTGCATTTAATTTATTTCCTCGCGACCATCCTCTTGTTAAATCAGAGGGAGCAGCAAATATTATCTACTTCTCTTCTTGACTGGTTGATGAGATAACCACTAACCCTGTGAAGAGGAGACTTGATCTTTACTTTTATTTCTCAACAAATCATTTTTTCTCCTTGCCTGTCAATTAGCTAACCGTGTAAGGATTTCAATAGGACCATCTATTTTCTAAATTTATGCTTAGATGAAGTATACTATGTCATGTTTGGATGGATCTATGCTGTTCAGTGTTATGCTCTTTATCCTATGATACAGTTATAGTGATATTCGAATGTGTTTGGGATAGCAAACCATATTCTGAATCTGATGCCTAGCATTTTCAAATCTTCCTGGATATGTTCCTCTTTCTATGTAATTTGTGATGAAGTAATATGGGTTTTGTAAAAATGAAGTGTCACTCAATTTCATATGGTCTGCAACTTGCAGTTTTGGCAAAAGCTCTGGGCGGTGTGAGCAAATTGGAAAAAGTGTTTGGTATCTGGCATGCTGGGACCATGTTTTATACCCTGGGGACCTGGGGGCTGGCTTTGGCAGGGTGAGTATTCGATCATCTTCTAATATCTTAGTTTGCAATTCTAGCCTTCTAGGAACACAAATTCCAGGCTGGGGAGAAATTTGTGCTATGCTGTCTGATAGAAGCATGTCTCAACTTTATTTTTATTTCTAAAGAATGGATTTTCAATCTCTTTTTACTGCTACCATTGCAAATAAAATATATTCTAAGTTGATTGGTTGTGAAAAATTAGTTTGGGAATCCAAGCAAATGAACCTTGATTATGTCCCTGAGACCCTTAATAGGGTGAAATGCCTTCTTCACCTAAATGAATGTTGTGTTAACCGAGCAAGGAAGACATTAGAGTGCTAAGATCTGCACAACTGCATGTTGTTACTAAAAGCTTGGTGGATAGCCACATAAATTACCTAAGTTTAGAATTAGTTAGGGATTTGAGCAGCTTTTTGTCAAATTTTGTTTTGCTTTATGACACATTTTCTGGACGCAGATTGTATCGTAGCCGAGCTGTATTGAGGCTTGCAGCAGGGGGCATTCACGCATCCAGCAAAGTTGTTTTGAAGGCCCTATAAAGATGCCCATTCCAATCCGAATGAACAAATTGTATCATAATTGATGTGGATTTCTTGGGAGCTTCAAGCGTCTCAGCTGTGTGCAAATTGAAAAACTCGTGATTCTTCACCTCGCATCCTCCTTGCTTCTGTTATTGTAAATGTTTGTAAATAACTTTGGCTTTCTGTTTGCAACTCATTCAGTTAAAATGATTGGATGCTTAATTATTATAATACAAGTTCCAATTGTGTGCACAGACAAATGGGAATCCTTCTGCGGTTTTCATGTGATTAGCTTGATATTATTCCTTTCTTTCTTGATCTGGTAGTCCAATGGAGAGAATGGCCGCGCATACCCCGCATGCCCTATGAAAAACCAAGGGGGCGGTATTTGACGGTGAGGTTAAAGTGCCATTTCTCCAAAATTTTTAAAAATAATAATTTTTGAATATTTTTAATTCGATTTTATTTTGATATTAAAAATTATTTTAAAAAAAAAATATTTTAATACACTTTTAAATTCAAAAATCGCCTGCACTTCCTATCAGGCCCTAAGTTGTATGATAGCACATCTTGATCCAAATCGCTCAAATCTTTCTGGCAATAACGACGAAAACTTGAACTATTTGTGATTCGGAAGCTCAAAGACTACAGAATGTTAATCACCTCAGTTTTTGGTGTAAGAACAAATACAAACTCATAAAACAATACGTACAAGCAACAGGATGAAATAGTTTTCACTAGTACAAGAGCTGTTGCCAGCTCAATTTGCTCATCACTCCCAAAAACATATCACCGGAATAACCTCTCCATTCATGGCTAGCAGAGGACTTTCGGCATTCCAGTGTCCATTCCCATAGGACTTTCGGCATTCTGGTATCCATTCCCATATTGATTTTGTGCAGCATTTCATCGCTGGAAGTGAGGTATATCATGCGATCAGTCATGAAAGAACAAAACCAAATCTCAATTCAACTTGATAATCAATTTAGTCGTGCATAACAAATGCCAGTCTTTAGGATTCCTAATATACTTTCAATCCCACGTGCTAAAGAAGAAAAAATTGTGTAATGCAGATAAGACCATCTTCACAGAGCATCTTCAAGTTCTGGACACCACAAGAATCGAAACATATACAATCAATTGCCAGTGAGAAGACAAACTTGTAGTGTAATTTCATAGTAACAGCCAAGGAAGACTCACCAATGCAAATGCTTCTAAAAGAGAGATTATGTTTCTGGAGCCTTTCTCTTAAGATCTGATGTTGAGGAAGTATCTGATTGGGCTTGGCCAAAAACTGACCTGTATTATACCCAAAGCCACAACCACAAATGAAGAGAAGAGTAGCAATAAAGCAAGAACTGAAAAGGCAAGTGATTGGCAAAAAGGATATCCCCTCTGTTAAAACTTCAGAGTCTCTGATTCTAAAGATGAAGAAAAGAAAAAACGCACTAAGGAGCAGCCCATGCTCTGGCTCAGTTCAACAACAGTTCATGCAGTGGATGATAATCTAAAAAAGAACAGTCAATGCAATCGAAGATAATCTTCATTTCTGAGTGAAATCTTGACCACTAGTGACTTATTTTTACCACATCCACTGGTTAGAAAGGCATTTACAAACAAACTTCATTTAAAATCTCTTTCAACTTCATTCGTTTAGAAGGCATCAACATCCCAGCTCCAAAGGAATGCAATAGAGAGAGAGATGTCATCAGTAAATTAAGAAATAGGTTTGCATACAATTGGAAGACAAAAGTAAAAGTTAACTGCTACCTGAAGCAAAATTTGAAAACTTTCACAACAGGTTAAAACTCTTTGACCATTTTAATAACTAGCAGACAGTGAAAAAGCCAAACAAAAATGAGGACAATACTTTCTATATTTTGAGAAGAGCTGGATCAGAACTTGCCTCTAAAACTACCCATTAATATTGCTCTTTTATCATGAAATCAAACACCACAAATAGTAATGGCAGCCAGTGTGTCAAATTTTGTAATATAACTAGGAAAAAGCAAGTATCTACTCACCCACAAGTCGAACACTTCTTGTGATGATTGCAGAATATGGACAAACATACAGAACATATGTAGCCCATATCAATTGTGGTTTTATGGCAAAAACACCTGGTAAATGCACAATTTGATAAGATAAACTGCAATATACACATGCAAAGTGATTTTCTAAATGGCTTATTGACTACAGACGCATGATGCAAACATACAAGGCACATGCAAACGATAAAGTTGTCTTTCTATTCTGGATTGTAGCTAGCAATTTCAATCTCATAGAAGGATAGCAAACCATTTTATAACATGAGTTGATACCCCAGAATCTCATAAAACTCAGGTATACCTCTTGAAAATGATTATATCCTTGACACTAGTATATGACATTGTCTAGTTATTCTAGTTTTTGACAACACAATCTAGGTAACAAGGGCTCCTGAAAAGATTCCATAGGAATTGACAATCTACAATTGTTCAAAAACTCACGATGCACGGAAGTCAACACCAGCAGGTCTTGGAAGTTGTATGAAGCTACGAGAGTGCAAATCAGTTGCAAAAACTGTCTGCATGAAATAAAAATACCAAATTAACATCAAGAGAGATGCCGGAACAAGGAAAGTGAAAAACTGTCAACCAAATTTAATTAACAGAGTTTCATGTTCAATCAATGGATGGAATAAACTTGCTTACGCATGAGGGTGCAAACAAGATAAGATAGAAGAACCAAACGATGTTTCGATTTATCTAGAAACAACCATGTAGCTTCTTTTCATAATATACTAACAAATTAAAGCATACCGTCAAATATTGGAATAGCCCATCCAGATGTTGGGGCTTAACATATACACCTCCGGTTATGTAGGAGGCCTGTTTGACATGAATCACACAGGCAGTTAGAAAATCAGATAATGTGCACAGAATTTGCTAGGCAACCCCATCAATGAGGATACAATACCTGCTGCAAGAAGGCTGAATTATGAGCACCAACATAACAGGAATCTATAGGCACCTGCAGCAAAGAGCAATCAGAGAATGCTTACAAGTCTTAAAGAAGTCAACTGCAATGTACATGAAGGTAGGTTACAAATACTGTTGTGATGCTCATTTTTGTTTTTCTTTGGAATGAAACATGTAAGTACCAAACAATATCTATCCAAGTGATTATCTTTAACATACTGGAATCAAGATATTCTGAGAGAAAAAAAGGCAGCAGAAATGAAAATAACTTAACAAGCGTATTAAGTCCTTAGCAGTATGCGTGAATGCAACTTTTATCCTGTGTCAGGTTAATGTTAAGTTTGGAGCCTTTGTTGAGTGGGTAACCATGTTCACATTGAAGACGAACAAAAAGCAGTAAATATAAAAACAATTTCAATGAAATTATGCTCAATATAGCGAGGGCTCATAAAAAAAGCCTGATATCAGTTCCAGAGAAGGTGAACAATGAATTTAGGGGTAAAAGGGGGATACAACAAGTCATTCTGGATGATGCAAAGTTTGTGATTTATGAAGAGGAAAAGGTAGCTGATCAAGATGAAAAGAAGGGAGCATCTCAGAAATGGGCCAATATAAGATGTATGAGCAGAATGTAATACAACTAAAAAAACTAGAAGCATTAGAGTACCATAGAGCGTTGTGCAGAGAATATTGCGTTCATTACTGCAACATATCTGGAAAGACCAGAAACAGTGAGTGTAAAAAGCTTGAGGAAAAGGACAGCGGACAAATGAAAAGCATATTAACAACATACTGTTCAGGCCCATCCGGGGATCCCTGCAAACACAAAATCTGCCCTTGGATGTCAGTAACGTAGTTAAAAAAAAAATTGATAAAAAGGGATGTGGTAATTGGCCAGTGGCACGATAAAGCAGGAGAAGATCAAAAGCAATGCACACGACCCTCAACTGGATTGACCACACAGAATGATTTCCAAGCTCCAGATACTAATTAATTTGAGATTACAATAAAAACAAAATCCATACAACATTTATCATTAATTTGCATAGTGATCGATATTCAAGGGCTTGGTTGATGGTACAATGAGAATTTCTCAACTGTAATGGTCGAATTTCCGCATACAAACACGACTAACTGCCTTAAAAACAATTATGTGAAAAATACTCACTCGAGGTTGAGGATGGAGTGGTCCTGAACGAAAAACCCTCTGTATATCTATTCACCGAGTTAAATAAACCACACAAATCCACCGAGATGAATCGATAACAAATCAAGTTCAGAAATGCAGCATTGTTAAGCATGTAGGATACAGCAAAGGGCCATGGACAATGAGCCTGAGAGCAACGAAGACTTGATCGCTCTTTGAGACTGCTCTTTCCCCAGTTTCTCGTCTTTGATCATAAACTCCTCCAACTTCTGCAACAAATTGGAATAAAGAGACGGCATTCTCCCATTCTCCGAGCCCAGCTGACTCGCATCCGAAGAAGAATCATAAATGTAATCACAAGTATTATACCCAGAAGCAATCACCACCACTTGGTTCAGTTGATTTAGCAGCAAAATCGAGTTCACAAACGCCAGCACCTGCAAAAAAAAATTATTTATATCGAATCAATCCCTTTTAAAAAAATTATTTATCAGGGAGAGTTAGGGTTTCAGAGAGAGATTACGTGAGAAAGGAATTGGGAGAATGAGAGGGAAGAAGATGCGGTCCAAAAGAACGGATTGGTGTCTAATAACACAACTAAAAGGCTAACATCATCTGCAATTAACAACGTAATTAATCAGTTGTTTAACTAATTAATTAACAATGGAGATAGATAAACACAGATAACTAACTAATGGAGAGAGACCAGAGTAGAGTTTCGAAGGAACTGAAGTCATCAGAGAGATTTTCTTCTCTTGATTTCAGCGTTCTGGAGAATTGTTTTTTTTTTTTTTCAGGCTATCGCTTCTCTTCTCCTCTCCTCTCCTCTTCTATGACGTTAAACCCAGTTTTTTAGGCTTTTGTTCTGTATCACGGAATTTCTTTAACGACTAGATCCCTCATCTAAATAAATGGCATTTCTAGTAATTAATTTCAGTTTGTTGGTCATTTTTGTCTTCTCTTATTTTTTATTAAAAAAGAACTCCTTTATTTTTCTATTAATTGTTTAATTTTCTATTTATTTTTATGTTTTAAAAATATTTTTAAAAAATTAAATTTTTCTATTTTTTATTTTAAATTAATATTTTTAAAATATATTAATGTAAAAAATAATTTTTTAAAAATAAAAAAAGTTATCAAACGACTTGACCTCTACTAATATTAATTTACTTCAATATGTCCCTTTACAAAACTTTCGGCTCCACAGGAATTTTTGAAATCAAATTTTTATTTTATTATATAATAATAAAAATAAATATTTAAAAAAAATAAAAAATAAAATTTGAAAAAATATTTATTTTTTATCTCTTTTTTATGTTTTAATTCATGTAATGTTTTTAATAACGATATGGTTTTTTATAGCAAAATAGTTCATTTAATAAAAAGTTTAAATAAAAAAAATAAAATTCATAAAAACTATAATGATTTGAATTAATAACAAGAAAATATATTTTTTAATAAAAAAATTAATTTTTTTATTTCTGAGATCCTTTTTATTTTGACAAGAGTATATTTTTTATGCAAAGTATTTTTTTTAAATAAAAAGTTATTATAATTGTTAAAGAAAGTTACAATTAAAAAAATAAAGAATTATGAAACAGTTATTCTTTTGTGCTAAATATAAAAAAATGTCTAAGAATAATAAATTTGAGAAATTATATAAAAATAAAAATAAAAAACACCTATTTTATTCTCATTAGATGATCAAATTATTATAAAATTTCTACATATAAAGCTAGTATATATTTATTTAAGTACTTGATAATATTATTATATAAAAAAGGTATAATATTTTTAAAAACAATTACATAATTGTATAATCATTTAAATATTCTTTTATCGAAAATTAAAGGGGAAAAAAAGGATATCTAGGGCACCTGATAATGAATTAAAAAATTAATTGGTTTTAAAATAAGGTAGTTTTCCATAAAGAGTTTCATGGTAATTGGCATTTAGATGGAAAAAAAATCCTCATTTGGAGTACCAGCTCCGAAACCATTATGGAAAGACTTGAAATTTCTGATATAGCTATAACTAAATGAACTGGCTATGTCCCAAGCACTGAAATAGTATGAAAAAAATTGGGAGTCTTAATCCAATTAGAAAAAAATTAGGGTTTATTAAAAAATTATTTAAATATCAAATATTCTTTACAAGGTTTGATTAGGTTTTTGTTAAGATTAAGTAGTTTAAATATTTGGTATTTTAATATTAATAAATAATAAGAAATCTCTTAAAAAAAATTTAGAATAAATGTATCATTATAAATTTGAATTGTAGCTCTGTATTTTTAATTTTGATGCTTCACTTTATATATATATATATATAAAAGACATGTTATTCTATCTATAGGAAAATCCTAATAACCTTATGAATAAATAAAAATATTATTTTGTCCCTTGAATAATATCACATATATTATTTCATAATAATTTTAGAAATGTATTCAATTAAGTTTATATTTTATTTTTCTAGATTTAGAATTGGAATCCATGTTTTAACTACATTCAATTTTTTATTTCTAAATCTTATCTCTAAGCAAGTCACATTTAATTAATCATTCTTATTGATTTTTTTACCAATAGTTTTATTTTTTGTTATTTATTAAATTCATAATATGTTTGGTCTAAATATCCATTATAATCATAATCAACAATTGAACAATTTGATTAGATATGTTAAATATAAAATAAATAATTTAATTTCTTTTCAATTCAGTAATTAATTAATTTATATTTAAAAATCAAGTGCAGTGTTTTAACAACATGTCATGATTTTCCAGATATTAAAATATTCATACGGGTCTAACTTAACATTTCAGTCATAGTTATTAAACTCGGATCGGCCTGGCGAGTTGACCTGGGACCTGAACTGGTTCAGGTTTATTAAAAAACCGGCTGGTGCAACAATCACGAAACTCAGTCGACCCGCTGGGTTGACTCATGACTCGGACGACCCTGGCAAACCCGGACTAGACCCGATTTTTTTTTCCTTTTCAAATATGGTTTCTATCCTTCGGCCTCCATTCTTATTTTGTCATCTTCTCTACAATGAGTTGTTGTTAGCAGTAAAGAGGAAAGGAGAATGAGGGACGCTGTCGTTGGAGACTGGTCGAATGAGAGGTTGGTCGGGCTGGTCTCTTGTGTCGGTGGGCGGCGATTCTGGTTTGGCCAAGAGACTGAGACGGCTAGGGAAAAAGAAGGAGGGGCTCTCTAGTTTTGGTTAAAAAACCAGGGGGTGACTGAGAGAGGGATGAAAGAAGTCGAGGCTCTTTAGTCTCCTACTGCTTGATGGAATGCCTTCTAGCACGAGAGTAAAGAAAGAAAGGAAGAGAATGTCTTTTATCTTTCAATTTTTGATAGTCAGTTGAGCATGACAATTGTTTTGGCCACGCAAAAAGGAAAGCTTTGGTTGGTTTTGGGACTGAAGCGACTTGTTTTATTTGGTAGAGACAGAGAAAAGTTTAGGTTTAATTTGTGTGTCTTTCCTTTAAAATTTTTAGTTGACCAGGAAATATATTAAATTGCAATGTGGGGCATTCCTCGTAGCTTTTGCCTTTTGGAGCCATTTAGCTGGGAAAGGTAAATTATAAAGTTATGGGAATATTTCTTTTGTGTTGAAGCTGTTGTCAACAACTTTAAAAAGGAAAGAAAAATGAGTGAATTTTCGGGTTGATTTGAGTTGACCTGGGTTAACTCATAAAACCTGAGAGCCAGCCCCTCGGCCGAGTCAATCTCCGGACCGGGTTTAATAATTATGCTTTCAGCGTGTAGTTTTTTGATGTAATTGTTATTCCTTTATAAAAAATATTTCAGTTTTGACATTATAGTATAGAATGTGTATGCCTTGTTAAATTATGTTTGTTATCAAAACTTATAGTCATAGATTGATTTTTTGAATAAGATTTGAAATTCTTTTCAAATTTCATTTCACCTTATATAATGATTTCACAATCAATACTATTTAAGAACACGTGAAGTATCTTTTATTAACCTGTTTAAAGTGATAAATCCTCTCTTAATCACTCAAATACCTTCGTATAGTTCCTAGTACATTTAATGTCTATCCATTTTATATAATTATTATACAAGTCAGTTCGATATACATGTTATCTAACAAACACCTATGTAATATTTCTATGTATTTTTCATACCTTAACTCATGAGAATAACAACTTTTTTTTATATAGGAAATAATATAAAAAATATTATTCTTCACAACTCAAATTAATTTTCAGTTTTAATAAAAGCATTGATTAGAAACATTTAGGAATAATGCTTCAGAAACATATAGAAATAATGCTTTAATATAATAACAATCTCGAAATTATAAATTTTTTATAATTTTTTTACAAAATATTTTTATCACAGAAACTTTATCTTCACTCTAAATCCATTAATCAAACAATAGCTTTATTAATAAGAGAAAAACAAATATTAATGATAAGGAATACCCTTTATTAGTTGTAGATATATTTTGCATGAACAAGGTTGGCATCAAATGTAACCAATTGATTGATTACATGATATATACACTAAAAATCTTTCACTTGCATTAAAACCAATGCAATATCTCTCCATATGGTGATCATGCTTTTGTTGAGACAATGCTTTAAGAAAAGGATCCGCAGGATTCTTTTCAATGATATTCAATTTACCTTTATATTTTTTTTTTCAATAATTTATCTAATCAAATAGAATAGTTTACGTACATACTTAAATAGCTAATGAGACTTTGTTTTCTTTACTCGTGTAATTATTGTGTTATCACAATATAAGGTTATTAGATCAATAATGTTAAAAACCATATTTAGTTTAGCAATTGACTTTTTGATCTAAATAATTTCTTTTATTGCTTTAGACATAGAGGTATATTCAACTTTAGTAATAGAATTTGTTATGATTTTTTATTTGAAACTTTTTCAATTCACAGTAGCATCATTTAGAGTATAATATATTTCAATTAAGATTTTCTATCATTAATATCCGTTTAAAAACTACCATTTAAATTATCATAAACTACAAGTTCATATTTTTTATAGACAAAAAAAAGATTTTTTTTGATTTTTTTTAAGTATTTATGAGTATTTTTAACTTAAAATATATCCCAATTAAGATTTGCTATAATCAATATATAGTTGAAAACTAACTTTCAAATAACTATAAACTATAATTTCATCTCTTCCATGAACCAAAAAGATATTTTTGGTTCTTTTTAAATATTTATAAGTATTTTTAACTATTTCCCCACCCCCTTGGATTAACTTGTGTTATATTTAGAACATAATATGCATATGGCGTATTAAATTGCGTTATTGCTATATAATTAAAACCCATTAAATATGCTTTCTTTTTTTAATGCAACCCATTAAGTTTATTATTTTTTCACAAACCTTATCCACGTGCTGTGCTCCCTTTCCAAAATTTGTTTGAAAAGGTGCAATTTTGAAGGGGAAAAAAAAAGAGATGCAAATGAAATGCTTTTTAATGGCCTTCTTCCACGAGATCATGGCAAGTCGAAAGGCCAGGGCCACACGAGGCCGATGGTTTTCAGCCTAACCTTGTTTTCTTCCCCGAAAAAAAATCAGGTTATCCGTTCATGTTTCACAATAAAAATTGTGAAACATGACTAAATACTGAACTTGTTAACCATGCCACTCTACATCACTATATTTTTACTGCAAAGAAGATAATTTTTATGGGTTTTTTATAAACAGCTTAGAACACAATTGCGAACAAATATCATTGAGCTCTGGATAATTTATGCGACGAATGAATAACAAAAGGGCAACTGCCCATGGCAAGCCTTGCAGTACATAATGCAGCAAGCTAGCAGATCAAAATACCAACCAGGCTCGTAGACAGCCCATGGTTTCCCGTATCTCAGTTTCAAGTGGTAGAGGCAAAACTAACAATGTTACATACAACAGAAAGGGACCTATTAAAAAAGAAACAAACCACACGAACCAAAACTATGCCACCTGGACAAGCAGTTTCATGGTAAAACTACAATGGAATGGAGGCCATGGCAAACAAGAATAGCACTGCTGCAATTACGAGAGTGGATGATGGATTGGCCGAGAAAGAAGCAGAAATACTTCCACTTGGGCCACTTGCTGGAGATAATCCAGGAAGTGATCCAGTAGCTGGCACAACTCCTGTCTTGGGTGTCGATGTCGGTGTACTAGAACCATCTGACTGAGGTGCGGGTGCTGGAGCAAAATTTGAATCCCTGATCACTGTGGTAGGTGGTGCTACCAGGGGAGGAAATTGTTGCGGGCCTACAACATTTTTTTAACATAAAGCCAAACCAGTTTAACCATTGTGCAAATGGAATAGTAGAATAAAGCTTTACAAATTGATTCATTTGGCAACACCACACAAGATAATATCAGATTTGTTTAATTTCAAGCTTTCTGCATTTCAAGTTTCAAAGTTGTGTTCACCGTGTTGATGGATCAGCGGATCAGCGCAGAAGGTTGGTAGTGACAAAAGATACCGTGCTAAGAGAATTCATCTAGATTTGCTGAGATGTTTTTTCCTGCTAAATACTAATGATACCTGTATGAAGATCTAGGTTTTGACTCACTAACATGGCATGGTCATGATCAATCATCATCAAAGACTAAGCAATCTGATTTTGATTAAAGGAATGGAGCAACTGGACCTATGAGATAATAACATTTTAGCAAAAATATTGAACTTTCATATTCCACCCAAGCCCCCAAGAGTGATCAATTTCAATTTCCCCATAAATTAAACATCATTTATCAAACTTTTACCTGGACATCGAGGTTGAAGAGATGTTGACAGCCTGCATGAAGACAAAAAGAGAATCGAAAGGGTTCAGCCATCAGGAGGCAACAACACTACATAAGGAACATGCTCAAGAAACTACCAAAGAATTAGAAAAGGTAAGAAGTGTAGCATACGTGGCTATAATAGTTCCATTGACATATCCACCATAGCTACAAGAAGTTACTTTACATCCAGCACTACTCTGCTGCCATGTAACGTTCCCAAGCATGAGATTGCTATTCCTACATTGCATGCTCGAACAAGAAACTGCCAAGGAAGCAGGCATGCAGTACAAACTACACCAAAAGCAAATTAATAAGGTGAAAAGGCAAGTTGCAGTTCAAGAATATCAACATTAAAGTCAACGAAACAGATTACTTGAGGTTTCCAGGTCCACAACTGCATTGGACACAGTGACTTGCAGAGATAGCATAGCTACCATTTGGCACAATCAAACCAAAATCAAAAGCATATCTTGGAAACTTGGAAGCACAGGCTGCAATGCAAGAAATAAAGAAATGCTCCTTATCCATGTCATTGATATGAACAATATGATCACTTATAAAAGACACTATTATTGAAAACAAATGCAGCTGCAAATTTAGACATTACGGCTTTGCCCATTTTCTTTACCACAGTAACCAAACGAATTCAATACATGATGATATAACTAAATTTCAGAAGCATTGAATGAAATTCAACTGAGTGACAGTGAATATCAAGCAAGCTCGCTAAAGCCAGCCTCCTAACAGCTATATGTTAGCAACTAACAAGATCACTAAAGAGTAGCTAAATTAATTAAAAAAATAATAATAATCACTTCCCGATAAAACTCGCTAAGGAAAGTGACAATAACACACAACTCTTTAAACTACACCCCAATATATATTACCTGGCAATGGTACAGCAAGTATATCGCCAGCCATGATTGCAACACTCCCCATTGCATTAACATTCATCAAATCAGTTAGTGTAGTTGCATACCGTGCAGCAATGGCAGCCAGAGTGTCCACCTCCTTGACAACATAAGACAAATAAATAGCAGGCAACGAATTATCCGTCCCATTAAAGCAAGTACAAGGCAAAGGAACAACAAGGCTCTGCCCCACATCAAGCACTGAAGGATCATCAATTGAATTCGCCTCCTTTATCTGGTCCGCAGAAACCAAACCTGCATAAATTGAGTCTGCAATGGTAGATAATGTATCTGAGGGTCTTGTTTTGTAGTGGGTCGAGACGGATTTGCGGATTCCATCAACACAAGAGCAAGTGATGGGGATTTTGAGGAAGAGTTGCGAAGGGAGGATGTGGTTTTCGACATCTGGGTAAGAGATGTCGATGGCGTTGGCTGTGAGGAGAGCTACTGGATCAATTTGGAAGAGGGAAGCCACTTCTGACACTTTGAGGTCTGTGTAAAGTGTATAGGCAAGAAGAGCATTGCAGGAGTCAGAGTTAGAGCAGGGTTCGATTGTGGATTTGGGGGTCACTAAAGCCACTACATTGATGAAAATCAAGATAAAGGTTATGAATCTTGGGTTTGGCATCTTGAGGCTGTAGGTGTTTGCTCTGTTTTCTAAAGGTTCACTAAAAGAAGAGGACTACGAAGTGGAAGTCGAAATAAATACGATGAAATGGGGTATAGCAGAGCTTTCCTTTTCAAGGAGAAAAAATGGTATGGCTTATGGAAAAAAGGGGTTCAGGTGGGGAGTGTCAAATCAAAAAAAGAAGAAATCTTTTCGCTTTGGATTGTTGCCGGAATGGAATGCGATATGGTTTTCAGGAGTTGGGGTTTGGTTTGCTACGCTTTGAGCTGCTACTCTCAAGAGTCTTAGTGGTTTGGTGCAGGGTTTTAGGGTTTGAGTTTTTACCCTACCTTTCTCTAGTGCCCTCCAGCAAGAACAGAGACAGGGAGCGAGAAAGAGAGAGTGTAAAAAAGGAGAGTCTTTTCGAGATAGTAGAGTGACGAAAGGGAGGAAGACAAATGGGTTGCATAGAGGAGCCGACCGAAGTCAGATTCACGATCCTAGAGTACTGCACCAAGCTTTCACTGGACGAATTTGTCCTTGTAGAGTTCTTACTTGGTTGATCTCCGAGTCACGTGATAAATGTAAAGATAAAAAAAAAAATATATATATATATATATATATATATATTAATATAACTTTTCAATGCCTGTTTTTATATATACTCCTAGTAAATGTTAAATAAAATGTAATAATATAATTTATTTTACGGAAATGTTAATTTTATATACCTCACAAAAATGTCAAAACCTTGCAAAATAAAAATTCATTGCAATAGTATTTCACATGCTAACTAGAAATACTAAACAAAATGTTGAAATATTATTTTCCTTACAAAAATAATATTTTTTAACATTTTGTAAAAATATTAAAACCTAATAAAATATTATTCATTGCGATAATTTTTTAAAATTTTAAAAAACTTTAAAAATTTTATGTTTTTATTTATTTATTATGAAATTACTTTAATTTTATAATTAATATTATAGGTTTATCGAATTCCCCATATTAACTTATATTATTTTTTTATTAATTATTTATTAATTTTATTATTTAATATTTTGATCATTTAGTAAGGATGATCATTTTTTGTTCATTTTTTATAAAAAAATAGCCAAATCAAATTTTAAAAAATAAAATAGAACTGAAACCGATTCAAACAACCTGTTTCTATTCGATTCGGTTCTATTTTTAGGAAAAAACTGGTTCAAACCGGTGTGGCTCGGTCTTTTCATGTTTAAATTGAGTTTTTTCCTGTTTTTTCTAGTTTTAATTCGGCTTGGTTCGGTTTCTTTAGTTTGAAGCTTGTAAAACTGAACCAAACTGGTAAATTTTTAAAATTTTAATTAGTTTAATCAATTTTTTCACGATTCGGTTTTTTAAGTTATTATTTTTAGTTTTTTTTTTGTTTTTCAGGTTTTTTGCTTACTTCTATTATTAAAGTTGCTTTTAAATCTTTAAGTTGATCCGGCTATATTAAATTATTAAAATAATTATATATTAAATATATTAAAATATAAATAAATTATTAAAATATTATTTATTATTTGAGTGCATATAAAAATGGGAGGGAGGGAGAGAAAAAGGGGGCATATTTACCCTATAAACTGCCATATTAACCACTTGACTTTTTAAATGAAATTTGTTATTGCAGATGCTCTTACCGCTAGTAATTTTCCTCGCATTGCTTTTCCTTTTCTTTTTTTTCACGGCCAAGTGTTGTATTTAATCTAATTTTATAAACCATGACTGTCTTATTTTTTAATAAAATAAGGTTAGATTTATCTATCAAATTAAAATAAAAACATTTGAATAGTACTAATTCAGAAGAAATTGTATTTTATTTAATTAGTCCAGCATTCTCAAGAATGCTGTATATCTGATTATCTTCTTTTTTCTAATTAAATATTTTTTCTTTTATATGTTTGTGTTAATTTTTTTTTTCATCCTTTCATTGAAAAATTATCCATTGCTTGAGTTGGATTTTTTATTAAACGAATGTGATTTTAATCCATGTCATCAATGTAATAACAAAAATTGAAAGTTGAAAATCAAAAGAAATTACAAAAGTTATAAATAAATAATTAATTCAAATAAATAGGTAAAAATAAAGGGTTTTCTTTGTATTTTTTTGGAGAATGTTTATAAACACGATGTAAATTATATTTTTAAAATTTTTAAATTTTTTATATATTTTAAATCTTTTTAATATATCAATTTTAAAAATAATTTTTAAAAAATAAAAAAAATATTTTAATATATTTTTATATAAAAAATATTTTAAAAACAACTATCAAGCTTTTAGGCACTCTTGAAAGCGTCGTTGAACGTGGGTAATTTGGTAATTCTAAAGTTTGCTTTTGAGATTTAGAAGAATCCAAGTAAACCCCACATAAAAATCTAATCTATAGTTCGGTTTTCTTTTCGGGCATGTAGATAAGGAATTTTTGGTATTTTATTTTGTTCCTGGTTTGGATATGGTATTATCATTTCATGGGTTGCACGCGAAACCCTTTGCTCGTGCAGTGAAGAATTCTGCTTGGTCTTTTAAGAAGAAAACGTGGGGTCGTGGCACGTGAAGCTTCCCGCATTTAATTTTAGTTGATGTTATTTTTTAAAAAATAATTTTTAAAAAATAACTTTTTAAATTTTTTTATATTTATTTATCCTTAGAAAAATTGATTAACGAAAAATATTTTCCGATCAATAAAAAACACTTTCTCGTCAACAGAAAATACTTTGTGGTCAACAGAAAACACTTTCTGATCAACGAAAAATTTGACTTGATTTTTAAAAAAATATTTTTTTTTTAGCTATGTTTGTTTACCAGACAGTAGTTTCCAGAAAAACACTTTCTAAATTTTCTTGTGTTTGTTTTCCAGAAAGTGGTTTCCAGTAAATCACTTTCCAAACTTTCTTGTGTTTATTTGCTGTTAAGAAGGTTGGTAAATGGAAAACACTTTTCAGTCAAAGAAAAATTTGACTTGGTTTTCAGGAAAGTGTTTTCTTGAAAAATTTTGAAGGAAAACACTTTCTGAAAGTTGTGAAAAATTTAGAAATGTCATTATTTGTTGATTATATCAAATTTGATCATCAAACTTTTAATTGCTATGTATATTTTATTTTGAATATTTATTTTTTAATTTCATTTCTTAAAATTTAATTTTTATATTAACTTTCGTCCTTATTTTTATAATTATTATTTGCTTTTCTTCTATTATTTTTTTATTAAAATTTTTTATCTATCAAATTTGGTCCTCATTCTTTTGATGGTTACTTAATTTATTTAAAATACTTTATGAAATGTTAATTATTATTATTTTAATCTCTTCATCTTTTTTTTAGATTTGATCTTTATTATTTTGATTATTATTTATTTTATTTGAGATAATTTATGAAATTATTTTTTTTCAATTTTATTATTATTCAACTTTTTAATTTAAGATAATTTTTTATTAAAATTTTTTATCTATCAAATTTGGTCCTTATTCTTTTGATGGTTACTTAATTTATTTAAAATACTTTATGAAATGTTAATTATTATTATTTTAATCTCTTCATCTTTTTTTTAGATTTGATCTTTATTATTTTGATTATTATTTATTTTATTTGAGATAATTTATGAAATTATTTTTTTTCAATTTTATTATTATTCAACTTTTTAATTTAAGATAATTTTTTATTAAAATTTTTTATCTATCAAATTTGGTCCTTATTCTTTTGATGGTTACTTAATTTATTTAAAATACTTTATGAAATGTTAATTATTATTATTTTAATCTCTTCATCTTTTTTTTAGATTTGATCTTTATTATTTTGATTATTATTTATTTTATTTGAGATAATTTATGAAATTATTTTTTTTCAATTTTATTATTATTCAACTTTTTAATTTGTAAGATTTGTTCCTCGTTATTTTAATAAACTTGAGAAAAATAAAACATTAATAGATTATTTTTTAGTTTATTTTTCACAACATAACCAAATACTAGAAAATATTTTCCAATTCATTTTCCATAACACTACTAAACATCGGAAAATAATTTATTTTTTAGGAATTTATTTTTCTTGAAATTCACTTTTCAATAATTCATTTTTTCTGGAATTCACTTTAAAAAAAAAAATAACTTTCCTGCAAACAAACGGAGCCTAATAAGGTGTTTAGAGATTTGGAATTGATAAAAAAAATATATTAAAATAATATTTTTATATTTTAAGAAATTATTTTTAATATTAATACATTAAAATAATTCTACAACATTTAAAATTTAATTTTAAATAAAAAATATCATTTTAAAATATAATCTCAAATAAATTAAGAATCTATTTGATATTGTGATGGCTTCTACTTTTTATAATACACTTATTAAAAAAATTATTTGTAATATTAATATATTGAAATAATTTTTTTATTTGAGTGTTTTTATGTTTTTTTAAAAGATAAAACTAGTCCTGTTTGAAAATTATAACTATTTTTTCTAATAAAAACATTTCCTACAAATTAAATTTATATTTTTATCTTATAGACAAAGACTTCACTTGTAAGTATCAAAATAATCTAAGTTATTAAAAAAAATTACAAAAACTATAAGAAATGAGGTCCCATTATCTTAAGTTTTTTTTTATAGTTATTTTGATGAGTTATAATTTTGTAAAAAAAATAAATCAAGAGTGAGATATTAACCAAAAAACTGTCATGGGAAAAAAAATTCAGTTAGACATATTTCAACAACCAAATTAATGATTATTTTTATATAAATTTTAAATAAAACATTTTAGAAAAAGTAGATTAATGCCCCTTTGTTTTTCTCTATATCAAGGTGATTTTCATTCTTAAAAGTGATTTTAAGATATTAGGGGGTTGATAAGTAATTTTTTGAGATTTATTATGTGTTTTTAAGGTATTTTAAGGTGTAAAAAAAAAAAAAGCCAGGACGAATCAGTGTGATTCGTATTATGTGATTTCTAGGATCCAAAATTTACCTATCATTTTAGAAGATCGAAAAACATATCAGTGTGTAGACGACCTGTCTCTCTCTTTTTTTTTAAAAAAAAAAATAATGTTCAAGCATTGTCAACTCTTGATAAATAAAAAAGGCATAGCTTGGGGCTTTTTATGAAGGCTAGGCATGTAGATCTGATCTATTAACATTTAGTTCGTGAGCCTGGCTCATCAATGCTTCATCACTTTTATTTTTTGACAAATATTTTATTATTATTTCTATTTGTATGTTTATCTATGCCCCCTTTTATTTCTTAAACAGGTAGAATTAGCTTTGTTTTGTACATGATAATTAATATTTTTATATTTTTTTGCGTTATACTTTGAAGAGATTAGTTTGATTTATATTGAATTTTTCTCTCTTACATTTTACATAAACTAGTAGTATTAATATGAAGTATTTCTAAAAACAAAAACAATCTTGTATTAACAACAGCATTTACCTGCAGATATAAAATAAATGAAATCTATACTATGTGTTGATATTTAATTAGTTTTTTAATTTATTAGTCCATACCTTCCTTAATTTATTCTATAAAATATAAACAATATTTTTTGTGTTTCAATTAGAAAAAAAAACTAGAATACATGAAAACACATGTAAAATGTGATTATTTTCTTCACCCCGTAAATTTACATAGAATTCCGATGCATTTCATCACCAATTCCTTAGTCAAGAAAAAAAAAAGAAGGTACTTGAGTCCGTGACCTCATGATTTTAGTAAAAAATTCTTTATTATAATATTTAAATTCGATTCTTTTTATATATATTTGTTATTTTTGTAATGTTTTATTTATTTATTAGATTTGTATAATATTTAATGAGTCCAGAACCTAATTATAGTGAGCGGACACCTCGAGTTATCAAAAACAAAAAAAAAAAAGAAGAAGAAAGGAATAGATAGTGGATTTCTTTTGACATTTTGCAAACTTGAAGGGCTATTGTTGATCCTATAACTTCTCCCTCTTGGGCTGTGCTCGGTCTAGCGGAATTTTAAAAGTTACCGTGAGACGGATTTTTAAAATGAATAAAAAATAATTTTTATAAGTTGTCGGTAGAAACCAAAAGTCACAGCAATAACAAACGGTATATATACACAAGTGAAGGAGCCATGATCTCCGAAGCAAGAGTGGCGCGCAGCATCCTTTCAAGAGAAGTCGAAGCGCTTCACCAAAGGAATTGAAATCACCGTCCGGCTTGCTTTCCGAGATTTTCAGGTATGAGAGGCATCCATCCGTCCTAGACTCCTTCGTTTCAATTTATTTATTTATTTTCTTTTTCCTGGACTGTGTGAATCTCTTAATTTTGTTAGGCGTTCGTCTGTTTCTATCTGTTCTAAGAGAATCCATATTTTCAAATTCAAATAAATTCACAAGCTACGAACAGAAAAGAGAGAGAAGGAAAAAAAACACTAATGTAACAGTCTCCGATTGCAGATGGAATCGCTAAACAAGTCGGTAAACAAAGACTCCATGCTCGTGAAATACTTGCGCGGTGGCGCTGGATCTCCAATTATATCGCCTGGTGGCGACAGATTCTCTTCCAATTACCAGCGCAACCGAAGCGGGAGTTCCAGATCGCCGCTGTCCCCGCTTGAGAATGTGAAGGCACCGATGATGGCGGAAGATGAAGTTCTGGTGATGGATGGAGTTCTGGTGTCGTCAGTCGTCAGAAGTGGATCATCATCGAATTCTTCCTTTTCTTCGGGAAAGAGCGTGCATAAGAAGGAGCTTTGCAGAGCTTGGGAGGATCTTGGACACTGCCGCTATGCTGCCAACTGTCAGGTTTCACTCTCACGCACTCTCTTTTATCATCTTCAATTTCTTGTTCTCAGTTTCCGATTCTTCATGCATATAACTCCATTACAAAAAAAAAAAAGGATCGTTGATGATTTTTATTCTTAATAGCATTTGCTTTTCAACATATTGCTCCCCAGCTAGTCGGTCCTTAGAACAGAAAAATAATTGGAAGCTAAAATATGTCGCATAAAGTAGAGCTAATCTCCATAACATATTGTTTTTGAACCTCGAAAAATCTTATTGGATCGCCCCCTCGTTTCATTTTGCTCGTGATCCATCCTCTCATATATTCCGAAATTCCGAGTTGGCAAACAGCTAGTTCAAGAAACTTAAGGTGCTGTTTGTTTCCTGTTTCTTTTGTAAAATTGAAGGTTGATTTGGGAATGCAAAACTCACCTTGCTTATAGGATTCTGGTTTATGGAAAACTGTACTTGAGAATAAAGCTGTTCTGTCTTTTGTTATGGGAAGGAGTTTGTTTTCTTGCCAACAATTGCTGAAATTTGTCATGAGAAAATGGCACTTGAACAATAGAAACTAGAGGATTAAAGTATTTTTGGTTGGAACCTGAGAGAGTTGTGGAAAGGCCCTGCTAATTCTATGCAACTTTATTGGAATGTTTTTTAGTGGAAGGTTGCTTCATGATGCCCACGCACTTTATTGGAATGCTTGAAGCAACATCACATTGTAGGTTGCTACTGGTTTCTTTAAATACCAATTTGAGCTTGGAAATAATTTAATTCTGACTATTGTTTCTCTGTTCTCTCCCTGCTAAGTTGTTGTTTCATGATCCACTCCCTAAATAAAAAGATTTTCTTATTTACACAGTAGAGAAGGTGGGTTTTTCTTGAGCTTCCATTGTTTCAAGACCCTGACAATCCGTGATGATTTTCAACTGAGTGGGGTGCATGCAGACACCCGTGAATTGTTTAACATAGTTCTCTTCATTTATGGTTGCCTTAGCTATACAATTAGGCAACCCTGGTTGGCTGGTTTTGTAGTGATTATATAACTGAAATTGACAGAGGGAAATATCCAATTTGGTGTTAAATGAATCAGCTATATTGACCTTTATGCCTATAAAAATGTGGTTTAAGCCAGGATGGTCACTTGTGCTCTCTCTTGATAGTTTCTCGAGCACTCTTTAATTATGCTCATTTCTTGTATTTTCTTATGTCAAACTCAATTCTTTTGACATCCTTGTCCAGACAGAGTAAGAATTTTATATAGCAGTTTTGGTCATTGTTATCTTTTTGTACCAGGACCTTGTTAATTGTCTGGTAGAATGATGGATTTGGATAGCCTATTTAATTAAATTGCATTAAAGATAAAGAGATCAGCTGTTGTCAATTGAAGTGATTTTTAACCAAATCATCTATAAATATGCGACCTTTGTGTTTTTCATTCATCTTCTATGAAATGTATCAGTATATGTACGTCTTCAACAGAAGAGGTTCCTCTTCTTTCTGTTAGATGGAGCCAACAAATGCATGCCTTCTGACTCGCAAAGTGATACCGTTTCTGTGAATCATTTTCTTCCATGTTGACTTTAAGTATCAAATTTGTTATGCATGGAGTTCCAAAATCAGTTTACTTAAGGTGTAGGTCTTGAATTGCTAGCTGCTGCTTAGCCCGCTTTCAATTAGCGAGTCCTAAAATCATTCCTTTAAACCGGAAGGGCTTGGCTATGACCAAAAAGCTTTTTTCTTTTATATGGTTTGCCAGCTAACCAAGTCCATGGTTGGCAGGTCACAGCATACGATGACAGCTAATGACTATTTTTTGGCCACGCTCTCTGTCATACTGGATTTTATACAAACACTACCACAAGATCTAGAATATTGCTGCGTTCTGTCCTAAATCTATTATGCTGAGAGTGTTGCAATTGTCATTTGCAGTGATGCAAGGACTATTGCAATTCTGTTGTCAGCTAATGAGAGTATTTGTTACATGCAGTTTGCACATGGTAAAGAAGAGCTCCATCCAACTCATTTCCCCATCAAGAACAAAGCAGTGGTAACCAGATGCCTTGCATTTCAGTTAGGGATTACCTTCGAACTGATTTTGGCAGAAATCAATCGCTCATACGACTTTTGTGATTGTTTGTTTGGTATTTCTTAGGTACATACATGCAATTCATATGTTACCAGTCCCAGATCAAGCCCGTATGTCCCAAAGTGCCGCATTCTTCCTCCTGCCATGACAAAAGCTGCTGTTGCTGCAAACCAAACAGCCTTCTCTAAAATACCAGGATATACCAGCATCAGCCCCATCGCCATCTCATCTGAAAAATTCATCAAGAATAGCTCCACCACATTCTCCACACCTGATCACTTTCTCAGAACCTGCATCTCTACCAGGCCAGAACATTGCAATAAAAGCCCAGCTGCCAACATTAAATCTGAAGACTCTAGAATGGCTTTCACTGCTACCATCAGCTCGGACTACTGGTCACCACAGGATGATGGCATTGAGATTGCCTTGCCTCATCAAACTGATAAATGCATATCAATGGCAGAAGTGGATGCCTATATTCACAGTGTTCTCTATGGTCCGGCTACAAAGAAGAGGTTGCCTGTGTTCAGTGAGTTTTGCCCTGGATGAATTGCAGTACAAATGCCCTTTTCTCATGACACGTATACAATTCAATGAAAATTATGATAATTCTGCAGGTTGTTCGAGAACCATACTTCTATCTTTTGTGGTTTGGATCTAATCTTTACTCTGACTTGATCATGGCTAGTTAGTTGGATCAGATTGACACCATCAGCTTGTTGAATTCACTGACATTCATCTTTACCGATACTGCATTAACTGTATAGGTACATATAATATACCATATACAGATCGTGTATACATATGGAATTGTCATAGATGCTTTATATCACTATGTCGCTGCAATGAAGAACTTTTTCTGGTCTTGTATTTTCTCTTGCAATTTCTCTCTCTTATGGCTATTCACTTGACGTCTGTGGTTAATAGCTTATTTTATGACTGCACACAACGAATGGAGAACAAATATTGGAGGATGATACATGTGCTGCAAGTGTGCTGTTATTCTGGTTGGATGGCCGGTGCCGCACTACATCTAGAGTAATGCTGGGATTTGAAGATGAAAACAAAGGGCATTTAGGGCATTTTCTCCGGGTTTACACGTCGTGTCTATAATAATGGTCCATTATGTAGAGTCCCTTAGCCATCTTTTTTTTTTTTTTGATTTATGTGGGGTGTCCGGGCCAGCTTACGCGCACCACGATTAATCCTCACGGTCCACTGAACATCCTGTAAGCCCAGTGAGTAGGTAAGGCAACGCGGGGGTGACAGGCGTGCATAGTGAGGTTCAAACCCAGGTACGGAGGAAGGGGATAAGCCCCTCCCACCGCTAGGCCAGAACTTCACTTGCATAACATATACATAATAAATTATAAGTACACGCACATTATATTATATTATGTCACGTGAGAAAATTATTATGCTAGTACTGTATGTATAGATTATGTATATATAGAGTATTTGCAACATAGAATACATTGTTGTGAACCATATTATAGATGTTCAAAATGCCATGAAGGGTGTCTATTCTATTTTTTTTTATTTCAAAAATAGTTGGCGTGTGTAGGCCACTAAATCTAAGGATATTGGATTTGACTAGGCCATTAGACCTTAGGTCTAATGGCCTGATATTGGTCGTTGTTTGGGTAAACTCAAGATTATTGGGTATGGCTTAACTATTAGACTTAAAATATTTAAAATATTTTATATACTTTTTAATTTTTTTTATATTAAAATAATTTATTTTACCTACTACAAAACATAAGCAACATGCCAGTACATACATCAAAGGTTGTAAGGATTTCTTTTGAGCTATCGACATTTTTCTTTTTCTTTATTAGTTTTCTCTCTTATTTTGTAATGATATTAGATCAATCTTTGCATCATTTGCAGCATTAATCTTTATTTTGTAATGATATTAGATCAATCTTTGCATCATTTGCAGCATTAATCTTTATTATCTGTCTCATTTCTTTACCTTAACTATTATTTAAAGCTTGTCATATGAATGCATACATGACTACTTCAAAAAACATTATCTTCATATAACATCTCATGAAAAATCTTTTTTCGTCACTTCCACCTTTTTGTTAACCTTAAAGAAATCGGATGCTGTAACCTTTATCATGCTCACTATTATTTCTCTTTAAAACTTGGAAAAATAATTATATTTTTTGGAAAGCTTAAGTCAACTCTTTCTGATTGGCAAGGGATAATTTAAATCAGTAGATAGCAATCATCCATGCCATTAAGGTATTGTCTTTAATTATTGGTTGTTTCGCATCTTATACCGTCTAGACTATTATAACATCGACATTAACCTCTCCCTTTATAACACACATTATATCTGTCATAATGTAATTTTAATTTTTTTTTAAATTATTCTTTTTAAAAATAAAAAAATAAAAACAATAAAAAATGACTATCAACTTGGAAAAAACAAGCTAGAAAGGAATTTAAATGCATGGAGAAACCAAACTAAAATCTTTAATGAAATTGAAGATCTAATTATACCTCTAAAGAATCTAAGATTAAAAGATAATGCAAATCCTGATATAAGATGAATTTGCAAAAAAAATAAACTTGAGGATTTAATTAGATTTTTAATAGGCTAATTTGATTTAATCACAAGCCTAATTAAATGTTTAATTAAGTTTAATTACTAATTTGGGTCAAAATTAAAAGAATTAACTAAGTTCAAGAACTTAATTAAACTTTTAATAGATCAAATTAATAATTAAAGACTTAATTGGTGAAAAAATTTGGAAGCTCGATTCATGTTTAATTGAGAAGATTGAAGTTTTAAAGGATCATATTTAATTTTCTCAAACTCAATCGAATGAAATCAATGTTAAAATTGCAAGAAAATCAAAGTTTAGATGTCAATGAAAAGCTGAATTGAAGAAATTTAAACTTAAAAAACTCTTTGCAAAGGGTTCGCGTATCTACGGATCAAATTCAGCTAAAATAAGACTGATATTAAAGAAATTAAAAATTTGAATGTCAATTAAGGATGAAATTGAAAACATTCAAGATCAAAGACTAAGTTGAAAAACAAGTTAAAATTAGAAGGTCTTTTTAAAACTTCACAGCGGTTAAATTGAATTAATTCTTAAAATAAAAATTCAATGAAGAACTCAATTAAACAAATTTGAAGATTGAGGGCTGAAATAAAAAAATGGCTTAATGACCTAATTGAATCTAAAGTTTTCAAAACAATATCGTTTTATTTAAATAAAATTGTTCATTTTGGTTCAAAATGATGTCATTTGGGTCAACATAAAGGGAGAGAAAAAAAGAAGCCAGACAACATATTATTAGGCAATATTCATCATCTTTTTTTAGAAAGAACCTAAGAAAGTTGACTCTAATGCCACGTTTCATGCATTTGTCATCTCTCATCCCTTTACTAAATAACATAAAAAAATAAATCACCCTCTCATCCTGAATTATATTACTTCTTCAGCTTTGTCCCTACTAGTCTATAGCCTTTTAACTACTGCTATAAATGACCAAAACCCTTGACCTAGCCAACTTTAACAATTGATTTTAATAGTACTAAGTTGTTGGCTTATGACAAATGATTAAGATCATTTCCAGACAAATCAAGGGTCAAAATTCAAAGTTGGAAAGGACCTTAAATACCTTATTCACCTTCTATAAATAAGGGTAAAGCATATATGAAGATAATGAATAAAAAAATAAAAAACAAAGAGAAAAAAAAACAAAAACAAAAAGAAAACCAGCTTAAAACACGTGTTACAATAGCTTGAATATTAGATAAGATAAAGAGAAATCTATCCTATCTTAGAAATGAAAGAGGCTTTGTTGTACTTTATAAAATAAGAGATATCAAATCAATAGATTTAGATATTGGAAGAAATATTTTAAGGAAAAACCAAAATTTAGATATTATATATATATTATGACTTTTGGCAATGGGGCATTTGGCATTTGAAATTATAAAAATAAACAATTTTTATTTTCATAATTAGTTTAGTTTAATTAATTAATTTTTTGAATTTAATTAACTAATCATGCATAATACCTCCTGCTAATTTATTCTTTTAATTTAAGTGAAAAGTTGTATTTTTGATTTTTACATACATATTGGTCTGTAGAGGCATGTCTTTAAATTTTTACAGACATGTCAGTTTGAAAAAAATATTATTTTCCTTGTAAATATGAATTTGATATTGATATAAATCAATTAAAAAAAAGGATCTTATCTCTTTAGTTTTCTCTCTTTAAACTCTTTGTTTACATTCATAAAAAACAAAACGAAAATTATTAAGAAACTTATAGAAGTTGTTGTCTATAAGTTTCAAGGCTTTGTTATATCCTTAAGACCTATTACTTTAATCTTGCAACAAATATAGTGGAAGCAATTAATACTTTAAAGATATTATTCTTCACTTCTTAAAGCCTTTTTGCTATACTGATTGCCCTAACAAATTTAAGGTGTTAATCTATAATGGAGTCCAAAACTATGGTGAATCAAGAGTTTATGAAGCAAGTTTTGATGGAACAAATTTTATTT
Source organism: Populus pruinosa (assembly GCA_026413675.1). Lineage (NCBI taxonomy): Eukaryota > Viridiplantae > Streptophyta > Magnoliopsida > Malpighiales > Salicaceae > Populus > Populus pruinosa. The sequence goes on from CM048596.1 coordinate 24,131,344, forward strand.
ATTAGAAAGATAAGATGATGTTCATGTTGACTACTTTAAAGATCTTCTACGTCCTTAATCTGAATCTGTCTAAAATTCCCGCATCCACACTTGAAGATAATGATCAGTTGAAGGCAAAGTGTAAGAAATGAGATAATGATGAATTGTTGTGCATAGGTCATGCCCTCAATAATCTATCAGATTGTGTGTGTAATATTTTTACATTCATAAAGTCTCTAAATAAAATATGGAAGTCACTGAAGTACAAATACAATACAAAAAAACAAGGTGTGGACAAATTTCTTATCATGAAATATTTTTAATTTTTAATAATCAATAATATTTTTGTTACGGATCAAGTTCATGAGTTACAAGTTCTGATTTCCAAACTTCATAACTTGAAAGTGAAAGTTCTTGAAGCAGTAAAAGTAGGAGGGATAATTGTAAAATTTCCTCATAGATGGAATGATTATAGAAAAAAGCTAGTACATATCACCTAAGAACTTTCTCTTGAACAAATTCAAAAACACTCACGGATTGAAGAATAAATGAAAATTCATGTAAAGAAATTCAACATTGAATTAACAACAAAATTGAATTATGTTGAAGGAAATTAGATTATTCAAAAGAAGAATGCTGGAAAGATGAGAAAATTTGTTAAGGTAGCAAATAAAACAACCCAAGCAATTTAAAGGAAGGAAAGACCTCTTATAATTGTGACAATGACATTACAAACACAAGTGCATGTTTTGAAATAAATAAAAGCAATAAGATTTTAACAATGTCCAAAATTTAAATAATGAAAATATGGTTGAATACAAAACCAAATTGGTTGTAATAGTTTCAAATCTGCATATCAAAATTATTATTAGACTTTATATGGTTGTAAGTATCATGTCTAATGACAGGTGGTATGATTCTGATACAACCATCCATGTATGCAACAATAAAAACCATTTCAAAGAGTATGAGGCTATAGAAGATGGATAAAAAGTTCCAATAAAAAATTAAAATGTTGTAAAAGTGATAAAAAAGTATGTGTTGTACTAAATTTCACTTCTAAAAAGAAAATGTTATTGGTCAATGTCTTACATGTACTAGATATAAAGAAAAATCTTATATATACAAACTTGCTTTGTAAAAAGTACAAAGGGTTTTAAAATTATTTTAGAGTCTAATAAAATTATCCTATCTAAAAATAAATTTTTTATGGGAAAGGGTTACTTATGTGATGGTATGTTTCAACTTGTATTAATAATAAAGTTAATGTTTTTGTTTATATGATTGAGTTATTTTTATCTTTATGACATGATCATCTGGCACATGTTAGTTTTAGATCATTAAAATATATGGTTAATCATAATTTAATTTCTTATAAAATTAAAGATAAAAGAACATGTGAAATCTATATTAAAGCAAATATGACTAGAAAAGCTTTTTCTAAAGTTGAAAGAAATATAAAGTTATTAGGACTTGTGCATTTTGATATATATGAATTGAATGATATCTTAACTACAGGAGGGAATAGATATTTTATGACTTTTATTAATGGCTATTTAAAGTATATTTATGCTTATTTAATGAAATATAAATATCAATCTTTTTAAATTAAATGTTTAAGAATTATAAATTAAAAGTTCAAAACTAAAAGAAAAGAAAAATTAAAATTCTAAAGAGTGACAAAGGTGGTGAGTTCCATGGAATTTTCTTCATATTATGAAGAAAATAAAATGATACATCAAACTAGTGTTCTATACACACCCACCAAAAAGATTTGGCATAAAAAAAAACACTTTTTGATATGCTTAAATGTTAGTAAATGCCAAGTTGCTTGCTAGTTTGTGGGGGGAAACTTTACTCACTACTTGTCATGTATATAATAGAATTCCTTCTAGAAAAGTAAAGGTTTCTTCATATAAATTATAGAAGAAAAGAAAAAAAAAAACTTAAATTATTTTAGAGTTTGGGGTTGCCTTGTTTTTTATAGAGTTTTAGATCTTAGAGGGATGAAATTAAAACCTAAAGTTTTAAAGGAAAAAACATTTGTTGATATACTTAAATGTTAGTGAATGCCAAGTTGTTTATTAGTTTGTGGGAGAAAGTTTTATTCACTCCTTGTAGAATTCCTTCTAGAAAATTAAAAAAAAATCATATAAATTATAAAAGAAAAGAAAAACAAACTTAAATTATTTTAGAGTTTAGAGTTGCCTTGCCTTTTATAGAGTTTGGGATCTTAGAGTGATGAAATTAAGACTTAAAGTTTAAAGGAAAATTTTATTAGCTATGGTAAAAATTCAAAAGCATATAGAACATTTGATTTGAGTTCTAATGTAATTATACAATCCAGAGATATTACGTTTATTGAAAATAAATTTCAAATTGATTCCAATTCAATTAGTGAAAGAATCAATAATTCTGAAATTGAAATAAAATCAACAAATAATACAAGTTCTAGAAGTAATAGAATTCAAATTGATCATGCTATTGAACTTGGGACAAGTCAACATGCTAGAAAAGAAAAGAATTTATACCTGGATTATATATCTGTATAGTCTATTATTTTTTTAGTTGAAGGCAATAAAATCGATGTGCTTAATAAAATACTAATTTTATTAACACTAGAAGATGACCCTAAAAAAAACACTTATTGACATGTTTAAATGTCAGTGAATGCCAAGTTGCTTACTAGTTTGTGAGGGGAAACTTTACTCACTACTTGTCATGTACATAATATAATTTATTCTAGAAAATTAAAAGTTTCTCCATATAAATTATAGAAGAAAAGAAAAACAAACTTAAATTATTTTAGAGTTTGGGGTTGTCTTGTTTTTTATAGAGTTTTAGATTTTAGAGAGATGAAATTAAAACCTAAAGTTTTATAGGAAGATTTTAAAGGAAAAAACACTTGTTGATATGCTTAAATATCAATGAATGCCAAGTTGCTTACTAATTTGTGAGAGAAAGCTTTAGATGCCTTTGAGATGTTGGTTTTTAGAAATAGATAGTTAATGATAAGATGGATTCATTATTATATAACAATCCTTGAACTATTGTTGATTTGCTTTCAAGTTAGTTTAGATGTAAACAGGTTTTCAAAAGAAAATACAATGGTGATGAATCAATTAAAACTTTAAAGCAAGGCTAGTAGTCAAAGGATTTGGACAAAAAAAAAACTATTTTGATATGGCTTGTATAACATCTATAAAAGTACTTTAAGCTTTATCATTAATCTATATTTTGTATGTACATCAAATGGATGTTATGACAAATTTCCTTAATTATGAGTTAGATGAGAAGGTATATATGAAACAACCAGAGGGCCTTGTTCTGCTAGAAAATAAGCATAAAGTTTATAAATTAATTAAATCTTTATATAGATTGAAACAAGCACCTGAGCAATGATATGATAAATTTAATTATGTAATTCTAGAATATGCTTTTAAATGTAATAATGTAGATAAATGCATTTATTTTAGATTTATAAATGATTTTGGTGTGATAATATATCTTTATGTAGATGACATTCTTATTATTAGTACTAATATGAGTGTTGTTGATGATAAGAAGAAATATGTAACCTAAAAGTTTAAAAAGAAGGACTTAAATGATATATATATATATATATATATATATAATTTTAGGCATCAAAGTAAGAAAACATAGTGGATGGTTTAGCTCTTTGTCGATCTTATTATATTGAGAAAGTCTTAAATAAATTTAATCATCTGAATATTAAAAAATCAAATATTTTATTGGATGTTTCCTTTAAATTAACAAAAAATACAGGTAAATTGATCGCTCATATTGAATATGCTAGTGCTATTGACAACTTAATGTATGTCATGCATTGGTATACTAGATATTACTTTCATGATATGCAAATTGTCCAGATATATAAGCAATTCTAGTTTAAATAATTGAAAATCAATTGTAAGAGTATTTGGTTACTTAAAAAGAACTATGCATTTTGGGTTATTTTATAATATTTTTCTAGTTATACTTGAATATTATAATAATGCTAGTTAATAACTAATGCAACTGATATTAACTTAACATCTAAACAAGTATTTATTTTTTATGATGGTGTTGTTTCTTGATCTTAAAAAAACAAATATGTATAACTCATTCTATAATGGAATTCGAGTTCATAACTCTAATAGCCGTAGGAAAGGAGATAAAATAGCTAAGAAATATATAATTGGATGTTAAATTATGGTCACAACCAATGTCATCTATCTCCTTGCATAATGATAGTCCAACAACCATGTCTAAGATATTTAGTAAGATTTACAATGAAAAATCTAGACATATCAGCTTAAGATATGAATATATAAAACAACTAATTTTTGACATGATGATTGCCATTGTGTATAATGAAAATTGCTTGAGAGAGAAGAGAGCATTGCTGGAAAATAATAGGAAAAAAAGAGAGGTTGGTTGGTCCGATTCTGATGAGAAAAGGGGCGAACTTGGTTTTAAAATATTTTTTTCTTGATGAGAAGAATGTCATTAAAGTTTTTTGTAGCTTTCATATGACTTGAGAAAATAATTCAGGATGAAGAGAGATTTTTTTACCAATTTGATTCTATGTTTTTTGACCTTTTAAGGTTGTTAGGTTGATTTTTTAGGGTTCCAGGGTATTTATTAAGTGCTTCATTATGAAAATGAGTTGAAATAGATTTTTAGGTTATAAAACACTCTCTTAATTTTTCAATCACCTTTATGGTGGCTAAATTCTTTGCAAGTAGACAAGCTACCACAACAAATAAATTATCATTTGATTTTTTTTTATATATATAAAAAACAGAGAGAGGTCAATGACAAGTCATATGCCTTTTGAAAAATAAAAAAATAAAACTACCCACGCATACGAGCCTTTCCTGGGCCTACATGCATAACATTTTTTATGTTAAGATCTAAGTTTGTTGGGCTGCCACACTTGCATGTTTGACCTGGCTTTTTTTTTTTTTTTAATTTGATCTTTATATATTTAATTGATTTAAGGTTAAAATTGGTGATTTGTCTTGGTTAACTTTACAAAAGTTTCTCAAAATATTTAGATTTTTTTAATTTTTATTATTTAACATTGAGTTTTTATTGGTTCTTTATTGATTTTTTTCAATTTTATTTTTATATATGTGATTAATTAAAAATTAAATTTTATAATTTATTTCAACTTATTTTTTATAACATTATCGCAGTTTGAAACAAACACCTACATTAAAGACTGAGTCTTCATCTTTTTTTCATAGTTTGCATTTACTAACTGTATTAATGAAACTTCTCTTGCACATTAAAAAGTAGTTCACAATAATATAATGTAAACTACCTATCTAGCATAACAAACTAATATGCAAAGGGAAGGCATAAAATTTCTAGCTAGTTAAAGCGAAATAAATAATACCACCATTAAAAAGAATTAAAGACTATTTAGTAAAATACTTATATTTGTTTTATTGAATTACGCTAAAGGTTGAATAAGATTCTTTTTAGCGTGAAAAAAAAGGCTTTAGTAACATAAGTATACTAAAAATAAGAAAATAAAATCTACAACTTAGGTCGTAAATCCAATAGAGTTAAATAAGTTGGTATTTTTTAAATTAAGTGATAATAGAAAATACAACGATAGTAAATGGACTAACTAAAAAAAAATCACGAGAACCTGAAGAAAAAAAACATTAACAAAAAGAAAAAAAAACAACGAAGCTTAGTTCAAAACCAATCCAACGTGGAAGTTCAAAATTGAAAAAAAAAAACTTGAATCAACAAAAAAAATACGCAATAAGTGGATGTTAAACCATATTGATCGTCATCATAAAGATCTTGATTTGACAATTATAGGATTTTATATGTGTCATTAAAGCACCGCGTCTTTACTAACTCTTTCTCGATTATAATATATGCATCAACTATTTTAAACTTGCCTATTAACTTCAAGCCCCCCTTATTTGTTTCATTATCAAATTTGGTCTTTTAATTTTTAATTGTTCTAAATTAATAAAATTTAAATATATTTTTGATAAATTAAATATGAACCAAACATCAAAAGTTTTTATAGATATCGAGACCCATGTATCCTATGTATCCTAGTAAAAAAAAAAAACTATCAAGTAAATTAAAAAAGAAAATGAAAGGATCAAATTAAAAGAAAGTAAGAACATTAACTAAAATTAAAAAAAAATATAAATATTTGTCTTGCCTATGCATACTAGTCCTTCATCTGACAAAATTAAAGATCCTCAAAAGCTTTTGAAATATCAAATTTAATTCCTCAACTTTTAATTATTATAATTCAAAAAAATATATTTTATAATATGAAATCGAGCAGCAAAATATTTTTCCGATTCCTCAAAATCCCAGTTCATAGACGTACAAAACAACCTAGAAAAACCTAAACCAACATTATTGCAATGCCATAGAGTTAAATAAATAAAAAAGGTAAATTGAAGGAGTGACAGATAAAATGTATTACTTTTCTATTTTTCTATTGTTTTCCCTTACAGAATATTTTTGATTACTGTGCTGTTTAAAATCAAGCTCCTAAATTTCCCGTTTAAGATTTTCCCATTAAATATCCATTTGGGGTTATGGATATGGTTCAATATAATTTTTATAAAAGATTAATTTAATTTTTATTTTTAATTAATTATTTTTAATATTTTTAAATAGTTTTAATATATAAATGATTTTTTTAATAAAATATATATTTTTAATATATTTATAAATAAAAAAATATTTTAAAAAACACCAATCACAACTCTTTACAAGACTTCGTAACAAAGAAAGCGCAGCATCGAGCGCGCGGGAAAAAAAGTTTCCGGCATTATATCAAAGGCCAGCAAAAGATGGCGGGCAACGTTCAAACGAGAAAAAACAGAAAAGGAAAAGAAAAAGAAAATAAAAAATCCCCTGGCATTAGATTAGATTAGAGGTTAGATTCGCTTGTTTTACAGTACATGCCCATTTCCAAACAAATACAATCCTAATCTAGAGGTTGCAACAAAGCCCCTTTCCCTCCATTTCTCTCTCTCTATATCAACAAAACCCCCAAATCCTCAAAAACCCTAAAATCAACTCACTTAATTATCGTAATTTAGCATGGATAGATCAGCCGATGGAGACGGACCAGTGGTGGCCGCAGCTGAAGAGATTCCGCAGCCGGAGCGGAGGAGTGTTCGCCGGAGACTTGTACAGTCCACGTTGTTCCCTCATAAATCACCAGAAAATAACGAACTAAAGCTCGATAAAAAATGTAACGGTGAGGATGACGATAATCAAGCCAAGGAGTATCGTGGGAGTCAAAATAAGAAGAAGAGAACGCGCAAGGGAAAGACAACTCCACAAACCAGAACTCCTAAAATGGTAAAATTAAAACTGGCTGTAATTTAGATACGGTATGCATTGCTTAAATCTTTGTTAATATGACCGGTTAGTGTGAGAATTATTCATTATTTTAGCTTCGTTTTTACACCATCAGCTTGTTGCATTTTTTTGATACCGAGTTCTTTTGTCAAACAGTCTAAGCAGTTACCGCACAAATCACCGGAGACGGAATTCAGCTGTGATCAGAAACGCGGTAAAGAATATAGTGCTGTCTGTGGGGATGGCGAAAGTGAAGGGGAAGAATACTGTGGGATTCAGAAGGAGGACACACGGAAAGGAAAGGCAACTCCACAAAGTATAACTCCTAAAAAGGTACAATTAAAATTAGCCGTGTATAAGCATGAAGTGGTTAAGTTTTTGGTGATTTGACTGGCTTCGTGTGGGAATCATTTTGATTTTTGCAGTCAATTTATGTGCTCTATTTATTTGTTTTATTCAACAGTCAAGGGAGAAGTCACATGGGTCCAGTAATGGAAAAGGTTTTGGTAATCTGATAGAGAACAAGGATGCATCACCACCAATCCCTAATTTGAGGTTAGAGGCCAAGATGACAGCCGAGGTTAGCTATCTTGTTACCATGAATTCTAGAAAAAAAAGTGTTTATATATATATATATATATATATAATATTTATGCACTTTCTCCATGAGGGTTTAGCAGCTATTAACTGGTGAGACTCCATGATGCTTATGGAGTTCAGTTACAATCAGACTTTGGTTTGGAAGTTGAAAATGCTTAAAACTAAAAGTTAAACTCTTTTCAATATCTGCTGAAGTGAATCGGTGGGTAACACTATTAACTTCTATTGTGTTTTATCAGGAAAATTCACGATTGTTTGCTGGGAAGCAAATACACCCCTTTTTCACATCATGGAAAGTGAGTAAGAGATGTAACAAAACAACTGAATCAGAAAGTAACTATTGCTCGGCCAAGATAAAAGATAAAAACATCAATATTGGTCCTATTCACGTCTTTGAAAGGGATCAGGTATGCATCATCCATTGGCCATGCATCCTTGTAGGGTAGAGCTATATGGCTATGTTGAATTTTAACTGCAGGACCCAAGTAAGTATGAAAATGATACACATATTGGGATTTAGGGATATTGTTTATGTGTGTATCAAAGTTTTGCAGGGCTTGCTATAGTTTATCTATCTATGGATGTCCATAAAACATCAAATCTTAAATTTTTTATTTTTTCAAAATCCCCTCTCCCATTGCAAGCAACATGTCCAGCTCTGACCTTGCGTGAATTACTGAACATCAAAATCAGCTTTCAAATCACTCTTGTTCCATCAATGGTGTTCAAAGCTGGCATTTGTTTTTACTTTTAACTCACATCAACTGAAACTTGAAGATTACTATGTAGCATGATGCAAGGCCTCTTGATTGGAGTGATTGGAAAGTTTGTGAGGAACCATTTGCCAATAGCAGTTGTAGTCTAGAAGGCCCTGCCTCATCAAACTTTGAAGGCTTCATTGGATCGCTAGACATAAATGACTTCCCCTGTGCGTCACATCCTCCCAGTACATCACTTCTTCAAGATAATGCATCTTTGGATCAATGCCTTTGTCGACAAGAATTTGGGTGCGAGGCATCAGCAATATTCTCTTCCACATCATCAGATGCGCAGGTGGGATGCTGTCAGTTTAAGGATACAGAAATCATATGTGAAGCAACACCTGTTAAGTATCCTGTATCTTTATTTGTTCTCACTGTTATTCAGATTGTTATGCAACTCTGCATCTCGCATTCCTATTTTTGAGATTATAAATGTGTTACTTGCAGGACTGTAAGGTTGTTGAAGTTGGTTTCTTTTCTGGCTGTACAAGAAAATCAGATGCCAAGCAGCAAAGTGACCTTCTTCAAGAAAGGTTTGGATCATCATTGGCAATCCTATTTGTTTTACTCACTTAGCCATGTGCTGCTTGCATGTGAATTGATGACTTCTGTAACTGTAGCTACACTTTGTTCAGTGTGTACTACTGTTGTAAACATAGTCCTTGAATTGCAGAGTAACATCTTTGGTAAGGCTTTTGAACTCATTCATGCTGATGCTTGTAGTTGTAGCTTCAAGGGATCAGTTCTTTCAGCTGCATCATATGTATAACCATTCCTGTTCTTGTTTGCTGATTCAGATTCTTATGGCTGAAAGGAGCACTGGAAAGGTCCTTAATGAATGGATAGTTTTACAAATGCTGGAAGTTTGATTATATGAATTGTGATAACCATAAGCAAACTACATTAAATGCAAAATACCAACTTCCAAGTACCCGAACCTTTTTTAGCATTCTCAAATGATGATAAGCAAACATTCCACTTCTACTTTATTATATACGAGATATAATTTCCCTTCACCATCAATATTTAGGGTTAAATTGCAGAACATGTTGTTGGTCAAGCTGGTTTATGCATCTTGTGATGATAATATCATAGCTGTCATATTCAATACTTGCTGCTAACATCGCTTAGCCCCAAACATGTTGGTTGTCTTATCATAAATTAGTTTTGACCTTGTTGCATAGATGCTAGGTTTTTGCTGCTGCTTTTATCTGACTAGTTTCAGTTAGTTAGTACATTTAGAGAGGTAACGTCCTTTTCATTATATTGCTGATATTGTAGGACTGACTCATCATACCTTAGTTGCACTAATCAGCTTGAGGATAGATTGTGGATGGATAAGTACCAGCCAAAGAGGGCCACTGAGGTCAGATGTTTTTAATCTACTTCTATCTTCTTGCTAGTCTTTGTTACAGGAATTATTTTTTTCCTTTCTGTAATACTTCTTCCGAAAATTCTGCAGGTATGTGGAAATGATGAATCAGTGAAACTTTTGAGCGAGTGGCTTTGTTCTTGGAAACAAAGAGGTCATCAAGCCAGCACAGATACCTTCAGTGGTGATGTACATGATAGACAAGATGCTGATTATACCTGTTCTCAAAGTGACTCTGATTCAGAAAATAATAATGAAGGGGCCAGCCTTAAGAATGTTCTCTTGATCACTGGACCAGCTGGGGTATGAATCAATTCCCTCTCAATACCTCACGGATTCCTACTGCATGTTTTTTTGAGGTTCCTGTGGAAAGAAATTAGCTGTGGAATTCCATATGAAAGTTCCTCTTGGTTGCAATTCATAAAGGAGGAAATAAGAAGTTTTCTGTTTCATTTTGTTTGTTCTCCAAAAAAAAAAGGGAAGGTTTCTAGGATTCTTCAGTCAAATGCTTTTGTCAGCATGCTATACAGTTATTCATTAGCTCCTTGGATTCTTTACTGGAATTGTTTTTAGTTTGCTTCAGGTCAGGGTAAGATTTCAGCCCTACCACTGTTCTGTAGAATCATTCTGATAATTCTGTTTATATTATGGATTCTTTTCTCTTTTATGTTTTACAATTTGGGTATGGCGTATTCTTGGTCACATTCCACTTTAGAGGATGCTAATGTGTTGTTATTGGAGTTTTTGATGGAGTTTCTTTTCAATACTAAACAATGAACTGTTATACTGTATAAGAATGTCCATAATGTAATGTGTGTTATTATTAGTTTAATGCAAATTTTAGTTCCATCACTGTAGTTAAGGCATGGCCTTTTATTGCAGAGTGGGAAGTCTGCTGCTATCTATGCTTGTGCGAAGGAAGAAGGATTCAAAGTTCTAGAGGTGCTGCTTAAACACTAATTTTCAGAACTACATTACAGTTATCTGCACATCATTTTCAGGGACAATCTTAGATGCCATGATAAACATTGCATCCTTACAATTTTTTTCATGACTGCACATGGTTTTTCATCCTTAGAGTGGATAGCATAACATGATCACTGTAGCCTGTAAAGTGAAAACTAAATGTTTTGTCATATCATCATCCTCAGGTCAATGCCTCAGAGTGTCGAAATGGAGCTGTGGTGAAGCAAAGATTTGGAGAGGCATTAGAATCACATTCCCTTGAATGGTTTGTCAATATTCAGCAGCAATGCACATATATCTTTTAACTTCTTTTACAACATACAGTAATTAAAACCTAAACTAGTCAACCATTGAGAATATAATCCTCTATTCTACAATATACAGTGTATTACTTCCAGGTCACAGGAAATTCATGTGGAACCACAGAGCAACAAAATTGCAAAATTTCCCCCAGTCCTTCCTGATGGTAAATTGACACCAGATTCTGACAGCAAGATTATTGAGGTGATACCAACATCCAATAAGGACGATTCTCTTGGAGCCTTTGAGGCCACTACTAAGTGTGCTTCCAAGGAGAGTACAATTGTCAGTGGTCGAGGACAGCTTAAACATTTGATTCTTTTTGAAGATGTGGATATTACTTTTACTGAAGACCGTGGCTTTGTCTCTGCAATACAACAAATAGCTGAAAAAGCGAAAGGGCCTGTGATACTGACCAGTAATAGTAGGGTTTGCTTGTTAAAATTGTTTTTTGTTGCTTGACATGTCATTTGTTTTGGTAGTTTTTTCTTAGTGTCACTAACTTGTGATTGTGGTGATTGCCAGGTGAAAGTCCTGTTCTTCCTGCCAGTCTGGACAGGCTAGAAGTTTCTTTCATGATGCCATCAGAGAAGGAGCTTCTTCGGCACGCGTATATGGTATGTGCTTCCTGTTTATGTGCTTTCCTATGCTGTTAATCTTGTATCCAGCTTAAATTGGTGTTTTTATTGACTTCTAGGTTTGTTCTGCTGAGAAGGTCAACATTCAACCTCATCTACTAGAGCAAGTAGTTGAATATTGTCAAGGAGATATCAGAAAAACCTTTATGCATCTTCAGTTCTGGTTTCAGGGCAAACAAATTAGAAAACTGCTTCCAGGTAGAGAAGCACCAAGATTGTTTGGTCCGCTCAAGTTTGATCCTGAGGCTGGGCATCGAGTATTGCCAAAAGTGATGCCATGGAATTTCCCTTCTCACTTATCTGAGCTAGTTGAAAAGGAGATCACAAATTCATTGTCTGCGATGGAAGAAGCAAATTCTGTTTCCATGGAGGTCATAGAAGAAGATTTTGAAGATAAAGAAATGCAAACTAACTTGAAGATTCATAATTATGGCAAATACAGTATAGAGGCCAAGAAAGAAGCAATGTTAAACCAGAATTGCTCTGATCATGATTTTGATCACTTCGAAATCCCTTTTGATGATGTATATGATGTTTTTGATTCCTCAGGACCTCTGGTGTCATTATCCAAGAGAAAAGGTAGAAGGAAGCTCAATGTAGTAATGTCTTCGGATTCTGAAGATGAGTTGGTCAATGACAGAGTTCCCTTAATTGGAGACAGGGATACTAACAGTGAAGTCACCCTTGAAGCTGATGGTGCATTTCTCTCTCACTGTCCAAGCACGCAAAACTGCTCAAGTCCATCAACTGACCTGCAACTTTGTTCTGGAGTGGAGAAACTAGATGAAAATTGTTGTCACTGTCCAGATATAGCAATTGATTTGCATGTAAAAGAGACACCCATATCAGTTGATGTATCATGTGTGCCAGAATCAACATTTGTTCCAGAAACTCTAATTAATGGTGGAACAGAGGTGTCATTTAGCAGGGTGTATTGCACTTCAGTGGCTGACACTTTGGAAGAAGTTTCAGTGAGCAACGAGTTCAATCACAACCCATGTCCAGTTGAAACTGAAAATCTTGACAAATTTGTACCCATATCACAGCATAATTCTGATATGTTGGGAAGCACTTGTGATGTAATCGCAGAATCATCTCATGAAGAGGTGGAAGATTCTCAAAATGAACGTGCTGAAGCTATCACAAGAGAATATCAAGTATTGGATGAATGTAGCCGCATGGATTTCAATAAGAAACCCAAGCCAGTGGAGAAATTTCGATCCTGTATGATGACTGATTTAGTACGAGAGTCTTGGAGAAAACTTCGTGATCGTCACATAGATCTAAGACATTTTGTCACCTCAGAAGTCAAAGACACTACTGGGATAATAGAACTTGCTTATGGTATGAGCAATCTGATTTCAGAAGCTGAACTATTGCTTTCAAAGCATCAAGCTTTGGTTAGTATGAACTAACAATTAAAACTTTTTCCTTGTGTATTATCCTCAGCCAGTTAGTTCATATTGGTACATTTTTTGCAGGATTCCTCTGATGTGTTGGACGCATTCAGCTGGTCTGATGAGCATTCGCAGATGTCATCAACAATAGCTTGGCAAGGATTTTGCTTCTATGCAAAAGAACTCGCCAATGCCGGGTTAAAAATGGGTTTGGACTCCAAAGTAGATTTCACCTGGGAGATGCTGTCTACTGCTAGTATGATGGAATGTTGTAACTTGGTTAGACGGAATTTGAGCAGTAAGAGCTCACATTCTGGGATGAGTACTGAGGTGAGCCTACCTGAAAATGGAACATCGTCAAATAGGTATAGAGCTCAACTCAACTCTACTCATGCTCATACTGTTAGATCATTTGCGGACTGGCTTGAATATTTCCACATTTGAATTACAGATTAAAACTGACATTTAATGTAAAGTCACTGCCATGCAATGAATCTTAAAAATCATTCCACATTGCGTGCACGTGGCAAAGGTTTCATGCCATTGACATGTTGTTTTAAATTTCTGGATTAAAATGGTATTTGTAAAGAGACATAGCAAAGCTAGGTATGTATACCTAATTGCCAGTATAATATGTGAAACTAATGGCATATAGGTTATCAAATGTCTAGCCAAGCAGGGCATATTTATGCATTGCTTTTCTAAGGTCTATTCCTTTATTTTAGTTTTTCCTTTGATTGAAAGCATACATTATCCTCTCTTTTCCAAATTCCCTGTCCCTCAATAGAAAAAATAAAATAAAAGAATTAATTAAATTGCACTGTCCACGTTATATGCCATCAAAACTTGCCCTGCTTGGGCACTGTCAATTGCATGCAATTTCTCTTGCTTTGTGAGCCAAACTCAATATCTGCGTTAGCTGCAGCGTTTTTCTCTTAACCCAATTCTCTTTGGTTTTCTTCAAGTAGTGAAATGAAGTCAAGCCTTCGTGATATAATCGAGTCCATAGTCCCTTCACGAGCATATATGACGATGAAAGGTGATGCATTCTATGAATATCAATCTTCGCTGTGCCACATTGCAAGATCAGATACTTCTCGATTATCAGCAAGCATTGTCAGGACAAAAGGACGGAGGTATGTGCCTGTGATGCGAGAATTACTGAAACCCTCTTAATACCAGTAATCTTTCCCGATCATCACCACAAGGTTAATTTTAGATACAACTTATTATAATGTAGGGCACGAGCTTCTCGAAACTACTTGAGCAATGGTTCACTAATGCTGTCTCCGGAAGAAATTTCATTGCTGGTCCAGTCTAACATCTATTCAAAGATTCCGTCCCAATCAATGGACGCCACACATAGAACTATATAACCTTTTTGTGGAGGAACTAACTCAAGAGACAGTTGACTCTTCACTAGTGTTAGCCATGACTCAATGCAGCTGCTACAAGAATTGGTTACTTTCGCGAAATCACAGGAACAAATAGAGTGGATGCTGATTTTACTTGTATCGATGGCTGAAGATTAGGCATGCCAGTGACACCTTAGGGCGACGTCTGATCTGGTCATTGTGGTTATCTTCTTGACCTTTAATTTGGATGCATGATTCGTTGTTGTAAAGCTAATGCTGATTCCCTTCTGATTTTATATTTAAATAAGGCAATTTGCAGAGAAAGATGGAAGAAAAGTACCACGTGGAAGGAGAAACGGATGCGATTTGTTTTTGAAATTAAACTTGAGCAATTGCCGTGTGTGCAGCAACCCTCATTTTATTTTGCAATTTGCCAGGGGTTGCGAAGATCATCAGACTCAAAAAGCTTTGCCAATCCCCGTCGGAAAGGCCCTGGGATGGGGCTCCTTCAAGTACTCCACGTGCCCTAAAAGTAGTGAGCAGAAAGGAATAAGGCACCGACCACGGTAGGGCGATGTCATGATAATGTCGTATACTGCCTCTATTCACGAGACTGAAGAAAAAGTGTTGCTGAATGCTAATTCGTCTGTATTGTAACATCTCCATCCCCCGCCCACGCTTGCGATTTTGAAGACCCATCTACGTCTATAGTTACTAAATTCGAACCGCCATGACAGATGGACTGAACACCTGATTAAGTTGGAAACTGGCAGATCAAAATGAATAAAAATCCAATAAAATTCAGTTGATCCGTGACTTGAACACCCGACAAATTTTGATTGAGTACTATTTTATTATATATATATATATATATAACTTTTATGTTTTTTTTTTTAAATTAATGTAAAATTTGAAATCTTTTAATATATGCTATAAGTTTATAATAAAAAAATTATGTTTTCTAATTTAAAATAAAAAAATGTAAATTAAATATTTCAACATAATATTTTTTAATATGAAATAAAAAACTTTTTAAAATAATTTTTAAAATTTTATTATTTATATTTACATAGTTTTTTTAATTTTTTTATGAAATATTAAAATTTCAATTTTTTTAATTTTTTTAGTATAATTTAAATTAATCATGATAAATTTATGTAACTCGGGGCTCAGCTTCTTGACCGGGTTAACCCCGGTTCAGGTATGATGAATATATCTCCGTCTGGGATTGGGTTTGGGCCGTATATTTTGGATTGAAATTCTTCAGTTGCACAAATTCCCGTAAAATGGAATCTACAGCGAAGAGGCAGGAGATACCGTGAGCGTGTAAGTTTTCTTGCTCGCAAAACCTTGTCATTCAACCGCAGCACACACAGTATAATAAGGGAGTGGCAGTACACGTTACGATGATAGTTTTTAAAGATTTAAAATTTATTAGTCCTTAAATATTATGAGGTTGCTTTGTGCGCGTATTTTGCACTGTATTTTAAAAATATTTTAAAAAAGTTAATATATTTTTTATTTTTAAATTATTTTAATATGCGAATTTCAAAATTTAATTTTTAATAAATAAAAAATATTATTAACATACATTTTTATTTGATTACTGTTTAAGAATCCATTTAAAAAACGATCATCATATTGTCAAAGCCTATTCATGGTTTGTTGGACCGAGGACATAAAATAACGTTATTGAATCGGAATGGTATGGTATGGTTTAATAGCCTCTTGTAAAGGATTCTACATTGACCTCATCTCAAATTTAATTTTGCAATTAATACACACACACACACACCCCGAAGGGTGATTAATGTCGCAGCACTCAATTCACTATTCACAATACAATAGTGTAATTATAATTTTCTTTTTTCCGAAAAAACCAGTTGGTTAGTTTTATCTTTTCACCGGTCTTCTTAGTCATTAGAAATTTACTGAAGATATAATTGTCTTTTTATATTTTTGGTATAATAAATTATGTAATTACTCTTTATACTAGATTTTTTAAAATCTTGTAAAGAGGAGTGGTTCGTATTTTCATTCGTAGAAATAAAGTTAAATGAAATGCCAAATCCTAACTTGTATAAAAAAATATATAACAATAAGTTTAAGTGTCCTTTCACACTGGTTCTTTTTTATTAATTTCATAGTTCATCTTTTAAGAATGAATAATTAATGTTTATTGTGCAAAGTTATTGGTGGATGTTGTACATAGTTATAAAACTTGTTTCAGGAATTGATCAGTTAAAAAATCATGTACTGACTTTTGTGGCTCAATTTTAATTGGGTATAATTTTAAAAAAATTAATTTTTTTTAATTTTTAATATTTAATAGGAAAAAATCTATATGAATATAGGATATATATATATTATAAAAAATAAAATTTAAAATAAAATTTAAAAACATTTTTTATTTTATGTTAAAAAGATATTATGTTATGTGTTTAAGTTAAAATATTTAAAACAAATTTTTTTTATTTTATATTAAAAAAATATAATTTTTTTATTATAAATTTAGAATATATATATTAAAGAGTTTCAAATTTTATATTAAAAAAATATTTTTTTCATAGAGATATAGAATATATATATTAAAATGTT
Organism: Populus pruinosa; assembly: GCA_026413675.1. Taxonomy (NCBI): domain Eukaryota; kingdom Viridiplantae; phylum Streptophyta; class Magnoliopsida; order Malpighiales; family Salicaceae; genus Populus; species Populus pruinosa. Next base: position 24,148,672 of record CM048596.1, read on the forward strand.
TCAAATCTCATTTTAAAAAAATAAAATATTTTTTTAATATTTATATAATGAGATTTAAAAAATATTAATAACTAATAAAAAAAATAAAAAAATAATATAGAAAAAAACCAATTTAAAAAAAAACAAGTCTACCGAGTGGTTGCATGGGCTATTATTTGGGCAAAAAAAATCTTTATATTTTTTTTATTATCTATAAAATTTTGTACTTTTTTATTATTGTTTCTCTTCTTATTTAAAAATTATAAATTGGTATTTCTTTTTTTTTTTATTTCACTTCTACCCTTTTTATAAAAAAATTATTTCGCTCTAAGTCATTTCATAAAAAATGCAATTACTTTCTCTTATGTACAATTGTTTTCAGGCAGTGTTTAAATAGTTAGAATTATAAATGAGGTATTGATTTAAAAAAAAAAAAAACACACTTACAACATGTAAATAGTTTTTTAAAAAAAAACAGCTCAGCGCAGTGAAGTACACATGTGTGTGTGTATATATAAGGTATACTTAATTGTATACAATAGAAAGTCGAAAAAATTGGACAGCTGTCCTGTAATCGGGTTCGGATAAAAGATAGATAGATAGAAAGGGCTGTGGTTGTAATTTCAGAGAAAGAAGCAGAAATCAGCGAGATGGGCGGGAGCAATAATTTGGAAGTACGATCTTTTTAGCTTTTTGGTATTTATTTTTTTTTGTTTATTCACTACTGCTGATGATTAATTTTCACTATTTATTATTATTATTATTATTTTTATAAAAAGAAGGGAAATCATTATACGCTGTCTTCTGGCCAGGATTCTTTAATGACTGACTTTTCTGACGACACTGACGTCTCAAATGAGAGGAAGGAGGGGAAAGGCAGAGGTAAGCACAGACCACTACTTCGCTGAAAGTTGCAACCATGAAATTTGATGGTGTGTATTTACTATGATGCCCCTTCCGGGCCCCCACTCCTCTAAATTTAAAAACTGAAAAAACAATATACACCAAGACATTTCATTGCGAATTTGTACGGGGTTCTTTTTTATTTAAGTTTTTTTATATATTTTAATCATTAAATTATTTTTTTAAAATTAAATTCTGAAAAAATTAAATTCTTAAAAATGAATTTTTAAAAAATATTTTTTGATATTTAATAATATTATGAAAAATCAATTGAAAAACACTTTCTAGTGTTTGTTTATGTTATAAAAAATGAACTGAAAAATAATTTATTAATAAATTAATTGTTTTAAAAGTTTATCTAATATATATATATAATATTTAATATAAATATTTAATCACTTACAATAAAAAAATGAAATTTAAAAAGTATAATGATGAATTTTTTTATTATATCCTATATTCATATATAGTTTATTTTATAAAATATAACTATATATATCATATTATATTATAAAGAAATAAGCTCGAGAAATATTTTTTAAGTAAAACCTATTAATATATTTTTTTTAATTTTAAAAGCTTATAATATGTTTTTTTTTTATATGAAGAAAGCCAAATTAGTTTATGGTAAGAGTTATATATTTGAGATTTTTTTTGGTATGAAGAATTTTTTAAAAGATAAATACATATAAAAATATTTTGATGGATTTTTTGGATAAATATTTTTTTATGGGTAAAGACAATATTCTCTTTAATATCCCTTTAACTTATATTAAATAAGTATCTAGAAATAAATATAAATATCTAACATCAAATATAGTCATGCATAAATATTAAGTTTTGATGTCATATACATACATATTAGTTCAAAATACAAACATAAACATGCTAGACCAAATTAAATAAGTAAACTTATTTGTCAAATATCAAACATAGTCTGAACTCAAATTAAAAACATACTCAAACCATCTTAGCTAGTAGGTTTATAGTAGTATTGGTTCATAAAATTTTAAACCCAAATTTTCCTCAAATTAACATTTTTTTGCCACAAATATTTTTGCCAACATTTCATTTTAGACCAAATGATCAAATGCATCCCAAGAGTGATCTCATCAAAGCCCTCAATTTTCATCACTTCTGTATACAACGCGTTAACATCAAGTTGATTTTTGCTGAGGCTTTGAATTGGAAATGCTACATCTCCAATCTGTTTAGACAACTTTTCAATACCATCATCTTCATACATGCGATTTCTCTTCTTATGTTGCCTCTTTTGTGTACTAGAGGAAGATGTTTTTTTTCCCTTAAAAGTTTTTTCATTTTCAATCGAAATTGATTGCTCTTCAGTGTTCTCTTCCAAGTTGACATTAGCATATGATTTGGCATAATTTTCGGTTATCATATCTTTTCCAACAATAATTGTCATTGCCTCATACATATCAAGTTTTTTGTTGAGATACTTGTCATGATTGGGATGTGCTTGTTCATAAAATTTAGAATATGCATTTTTTAGTTCATTGTATAACATTTTAGAAACAAAAGTAAATATAAAAATTATAAGGAGTATGATATTTATCATACCTTTACTTCTTCATCATATACATCTTTCGACACTGTAATCATCTTCAAATAATCATCCCAATCAAAGCCACTTTTGTTTTTAAGTTTGGTTATTATTCCCCATTCTTCTTTTACAGTCTTCAGATGATTGTCCACATACTTAGGCTCACATTGCACGTTGAACTTTTGACTAATTTCTGTAGCTACCTTAGCAAAAGATTCTGCTTTAAAGGTGCAAGAAGGTTTGCTTCCTTTAAGTGCCTCCTCAACTAATATCTCAAGTAACATGTGTGACATAGGCTTAAACCATGTGAAGTGCTTGCCCTAGCATTTTTCATTCTATGTGGAACTCATTCTACAAAAAAAAATTATAAATTTATACAAAATAAAATCATGTAATATATAGATTTAATAAATTTCATATAAAAACTACAATTAATATTTAAAAGAGAATATATAAAATACATAAGAACTTACAATAAAGTCAACATCTACTCCAAATACATAATAAGGATAATACAAATTCAAGTAAGACACAATAAAAACAAACATATATAATTAATACTCAATTACTAGTTTCTTTAAGTGTTACAATCATTCCACATGGTTGATGTAATCATTTCTCCTTTTGTTATCCACTACCTATTCTCTTCCCTTTCCTCTTATTGACTGAAGTTGATTGTTCGGCTGTTCGGCTAATTGGTTCACTTCCCGAACATATTTTTTTCCATAAGAAAGTCAGAAGGATCAACTCCTATTATGTGGTTATAAATAACACAATATGCAACCACATCTACTTATGTTTCATAAGACTAAAAAGATTTTCCATCAATTGATCTAAAATGACTCTTCAAAATACCAAACCTTCGCTCAATAGCGGTTCTCAATGATGAGTGTTGAAGATTAAATAACTCCTTTTCATTTTCTGGTGAATGTTCTGTAAACTCATTCAAGTGATATCGAACTCCATGAAAATGAGAAATGATTCCTTTTTGAATACCGTAACCAGCATCACCAAGATAATATTTCCCTACAAATTAAAAAAAACCTATTACTATCTTTATGTAATAAGACATTTTATATGTTTATTGCATATAATACATACTTTATTATATACCTTCTGGAATTTTTAGACTATTAGATCTTGATAATGCATCACCTAAAACCCGTGAATCATGGACACTTCCTTCCCAACCAGCTAAAATATATATAAACTTTAAATCAAAAGTTATAGCTGTTAAAACATTTTGTGTTGTTCCTTCTTTTCGACCTCGAAACTTTCCTTAAATCTCAACAGGAACATTTGCAGAAACATGGATACCATCAATTGCTCCCACACAATCTTATATAAACATGAAAAAATAATTTATAATCTTTTCTTCTAGATGTAATTAATTAACATATAAAAATATTGGTATTGTTTTCATACCTTAAAATAAGAATAGAATCTTCGATTATTCATTATCTCTGTTGGAACTGTATCCTCTGGATCTTTAATAAGGTATTTGTAAAACTTGAGAACTGCTTTTGAAACAATTCTAAAATAACGATGGATAGTTTCAATAGACCTATAGTATATACCACTAATAACACGAAATCTTTGATTTTGGCCTACAATTTGTAAGAATACAATTACTTGCTCCTTAATAAATACATTTTGAGTTGATCGTAATAGCTCACGACTTGTGAGAAGATCACACAATCTAGAAAAGACAACAGGTTTTATACGAATTTGTTCAACACAATGTCTATCACCTCGATTCAAAATATTGTTAATATAGAATTCTCGTTGAGCAATTACATTGATGCGTGGTTCTCTTGGTATATAAATTCTATTTCTTTCTTGTTCAATAATAGCTACCCCTGTAGCTATCACAGTTACAACTACTCCCATATATGCTGCATGAATTATCTTACTATCCATAACATGAAAGTGAAGTTTTCTGATAACAAAACCTATAAATTTAGGGAAATAAATATTAAAAAAAGCATATAAAATACTTCCACACTTAATACAATAAACATCATATATTAATCAAACACTAATAATATATTAATCAAAGCAAACTAAAACACAAATTTATGTTTATTGTTCTGTTATAATTCTCCTTATTAATGTAACATGTATTTAAACATTCTATTTCACACAGTAATGGTGTAATTATTCACAGTAATAATATAACCATATGTAATTAGGGTACTCATTTCACATCATTACATAACAATAAATAAATGTATAAATCACCAAGTAATAAAAAATAAACAACAAGCTTGTTAACAAGTTTTGCATGTAACAAAAAAAACCTTCTAAGTTCATTAACTCTCGCTCAAACACATAGAAAAAAATGGGAGCTCACATTCTTTAGTTAAAACTCTAATAATCTCTTGCATTTCCCTAATAAACATACAGCTTAACCCATGTTTTGACTAAATTCAATGGCTTATAATTTCATTCCCCCCCTCTCTCGGTCGGTTCCCCTCTCCCATTCCCCTGTTTCCTGTTCCCCGTTTCCTCTCAATTGATCCTTCTTGTTCCCTATTCCCTCTCAATTGATTCCCCCCGTTCCCTCTCTCATGTTCCTTGTTTCCTTTTCCTCTCAGTTGATTCCCCTCGTTCCCTCTCCTTCTTGGTCGATTCCCACTGTTCACTCTCTTTTCAGTCGATTCCCCCTGTTCCCTCTCCCTCTCGGTCGATTCCCCTCTCAGTTTCTCTCATTCCCCCATTTCCCTGTTCCCTGTCGGTTTCTCTCATTCCCCGTCCCCTGTTCACTCTCTCTCTCTGTATCTCTCATGCCCTTGTCCCTACCGGTTTCCCCATGTTCCCTTTCTATTTCTCTCGCCATTTGTGCACAAAGAAGCAAATATTTAAGACAAAAAAGCAGGACAAATATCAAACATTCAAGGGGCAACAAGGCTCCTCCTTCCTAGTTCTCCCCCGGCTACTGTTAAAAAAAGAGAGAGAACAAGGGTTGATTCGCAATGCTTCTGGGGATGGGGTAATAGGGAGGGGATTTTTTTTTTGCTAGGGAAGATTGATTAACATAGTTTGGGGATTTTCAAGTGCCTCTCTCTCTACATTTGATGGTGTTTGTTTGGGTAGAATAAATTGCCGAATGTGAGTGATGAAGAAGAAAATTATCATGGAAAAATTATTGTGTTATGGAAATATTATGCAATAATTTTTACAGATCTATGAAGAAGATAAAAACATAAAAGAAATAAAAAATACTTGAAATTAATTGTTCAAGTGAAATGCTTCAATTGTCCAGAGAAGAAATGGTTCTGAAATGCTTCAAGAAAAAAAGAGACAAATCGTGATTTGTAAAAGTAGATAATGAAAAAAGAGAAAGTGTTTTTCTTTCTTTATCAGAAGGAAAACACTTTCCTTTCACAAAGCTTTTTTTTTATGTTGACCGGAATTAAGTTTTCATTAACTACTTTTCCATGTTGTTACCAAACATGGGAAAGTAAGGAAAATAAATTCCAGGAATTTGTTTTCCTTGAAACAAACAAGCTATTAATTTCATTATTACATATTATATTAATGCGAATTGGGGCTACTGGTTTTGTTTTGAATAACTTACTATTAGATTTTTGCAATGTCAAAAATATCTTAGTATTAAATTAATACTTGATTTTAAAAAATAAAATTTAATTTTATTATTTAAACCAACTTAAAGGATATACTAAAATTCAAAAAAAAAAACATTATTTTCCCTTTCTTTTACTATACATGAGGGTGTGAGTTTTTAAATCTTGATCCCTAGGGCTTTTTCATTTTGCAATAAGTGTCTGAGATATTTTTATTGACAAGACAAGTGATATTAAGATATTTTAAGTTTTTATATTATTGAAAATAAAAATTCAAATTAAAAAAAATAATTATATTTTTGAATTGATATTATTGTCTAATCTAAATGTTTATTTGAGTTAAGAAAGATTTGATAGTATTTATTAAATATTTTTAGATAAAAATAAGTTTAAAATAATTTTTTAGTACTTATTCGAGAATGTAGTATAAATTATGTTTTTTTAAATTTAATTTTTTTTTTAATATTTTGAGAGGGTTTTAATGTGATAATCTCAAAAATAATTTTTATTTTTTTAAAAATATTATTTTAATACATTTCTAAATAAAAAATATTTTAAACCACAACCACCACCATAATTTTAAATAAGCTTTTAATTTAAAAAATAAAAACTTGATTTTACCTCTCCATAATAAAGTAAATAACTATATGCCAATTGTATTTTTAGAGCTTGTTTGGGGTTGTGATGAATCTAATTTTAATAAAAAAAATATTTTTTTATGTTTTTTAATTATTTTGATATGTCAATATCAAAAATAAATTTTAAAAAATAAAAAATATATTATTTTAATATATTTTAAAATAAAAAATATTTTAAAAAATAAATACAATACAAACCTATTGTTATTATTATTATTATTATTATTATTATTATTATTTTACTTCATGCTTATAAAATTTAAACCACGTAGAACGGCAACACCCGAATATTTTTATTTTGCGTAAATTTTGTTTATACGACCAAGCGTTGGTAAACTATCTATCCAGGTTAGAAACTCTAGAAAAAAGATCTATTTGTGCTTCTCAAAGCTTTTTTGTTTTTGTTTTTTTGATGATCATGGCTTTGATTTTACGCACATCAATCCACGAGTCTATCGCTGTCGATCAGAAATCCAATCATCAATGATCTTGACGTGGCAATCCACAATAAAACAAGATCACATCTTTCTCCCACAATCTTCGAACCTGCCAGCGGAAATCTTCTATGCGTAGCTGAGTTGCCTCGGCTCATTATTATAAATTTGAAAAACAGCAACATTACCACTTGCAGTATTATTTTGTAAAATAATTTTTTAGTTAAAATACATTAAATTATATATATATATAATAAAAAAATAAAAAATAATGTAGACTTTTATAAAAATATTTTTTAATCGTAAAGGTATAGGCTTGTACCGGTTAGATTTAGGTTGTTTCACAGGTGCATGGGTGGATAAAGCTGAAATTTATATATGTTATTTTTTAAAATATTTTTTATTTAAAAATATATTTTTTATTTTTTAAAATTTATTTTTATTATAAACACAATAAAAAAATCTAAACATATAAAAAATAATTTAAAATAAAAAATTTAAATTTTTACCAAAATATGAAAAAAAACACCCTCTTTCTAACCGAGCGGCTGTACAACTTGGAGGAACCAGAAGACAGCGAGTAAAGCTATGCACTCCATGAAAATGGACCCCTACCTCTCATATCATGTGCCCCTTTGTGGGATGAAAAATACCTAAAATAAGATAAAGATATGGTTTCATACTATCATATAAGACAATGAACACGAGATCTGGAAAAAAAATAATTGTACAAAAGAATATGATACAGAAACATAAAAAATGGTGGTACAAGGAATCCTCTCTCATCATCAAAACCCTGACCAGAGCCTCTCTCTTATTTACAGCGTCCCGTGACTCTTAACTTGTTGCCTGCACAAGAGATAGATAGATATTCATGATTTTGCATCATCACCAGCCCCACGAGGCTTTCTCTAGCCTCAGCTTCAATATCACCCGTCATTTTCTTTTCTTTGTCACGTAATTTCTTTGTCCTTCTAGTTTATAATACTTGTATTGAAACCAATCTCACGGTCTAACGGCAGCACTCCAACCAGTTTTCCCATAGCTGTCTCTCTCCTCTTCCTTTGCTAGCTAGAGCCTATGCTATTGTACTAGCATCACTATTCCTCTGCTGGTTTCTTCTGTTGTGCCAGTGCTTGTATTTGTCAAAGTTGATTTCTGCTTGTAAGAACTCGCTTTGGTTTGGGTAAATAAGATGCCAAGTTCAGGTTCTTTCCTACGGCAGCTAAGTGGGAGGTCAACATCTTGGAGGAGGAGTGCCAGCAACAGCAAGTATTGCACTGTTGAAGGTGGCTATAACTGTGAGAGAAGTTTGAAGCAAATGGAAGGGGCTTCCATGTATGGTAATGACAATGCCGGGCTGGTTATGAGAAAAAGAGTGGTGGTGGTGGTAGATCAAACTTCACATTCTAAGCATGCAATGATGTGGGCATTGACTCATGTGGCTAACAAGGGTGATTTGCTCACTTTGCTTCACATTATCCCTCCTAGCGACATGGGCAGCGGTGAAAGAACATCTGATGCTTACTCTCCTTATCTTGCCAGTTCTCTTGGGTCGCTTTGCAAGGCTAGCCGACCTGAGGTATGCTTTGTTTATGTTCAAGAAATCCCCCTCCCCTCTTAGCTATTTGTTGGGTCTAAAATTGATCTTTGAGTTCTCTGCTGCATCACAATTGTGACCTCTTTTGAAGTTTTGTTTCTATTTTGGCTCATCTCGTGTGCATGAGTGATAGATCCCATGTTGTAAGAGAGTATCTTCTAGTTGTGTTCGATAGATCCTGCCTAGTGAAGTCCACTCCTCTCTTTCCTTTGAATGCTTATTGTGAGAGAATTCCGGTCCCTTTTCACTTGGTTTAATTTACTTTTGAACTACATGATATCCCTTCTTAAGCCTTGAATTGCACTCTCTTTCTCTTTCTAGGAGGGAGTAGGGGGGCCAATTTTTACTAGCTTGGTTTGTCTTTTCATCTGTCACTTTTACTTTCCAGAAATGCACAGATGGATGTGGTGGGAGATTTTTCTGGCACTTTTTATCCTTCTTTTCTCGTCTTTTCATTTAGTTATTTATTTGGGAAAGAGAGAGATGTCATCTGGGGCAATTTTCAGGTGGAAGTGGAAGCACTGGTGATTCAAGGACCCAAGCTGGGCACGGTGTTGAGCCAAGTGAAGAAGCTAGAGGCTTCTGTGCTTGTCCTGGGTCAGAAAAGGCCCTCCACACTTATCAGCTGGTGGGTCTAACACTCTAACCTTCGTATCTCAAAATAATATATTCTCCACCCTTTGGTCTCCGAATGTGTCTGATCCTTGACTTTTAACATCCGCTTGTGAGAATTTTTTGCAGCCTCTGTGGGACAAGCAGCAGCGAAGATTTTGTCCAGCAGTGCATCAGCAATGCAGAGTGCTTGACTGTCGGTGTAAGGAAGCAGAGCAAAGGCATGAGCGGGTACCTCATCACCACTAGAAGGCAGAAAGACTTCTGGCTCCTTGCTTAGGTTCATTTCAGAGGTTAATAACACTAGTTAGGTTAGATTCAATGCACTACTACTAGCGTCCAGTCCTCTGTAATCCCTTTAGTACTGACCGGTTCTTCCCCCTTTTCAATGTAATGCTATGAGAATCTTTCTACTACTGAAAGTGATTTTATTGTGGATAGCGTTTGATGTTGCTCCATTTTATTTAGCCCCCGAGATTGTTTCAGTTCGTCGATGCCAGGAAGGCGTCTATCTTGAAGGGCAAAACAAGCACTCCTCACAAATCACCAGCTGTTATTGCTTGCAACTTGATGGCAAACAATTGTAGCTTCCTGATTTGCAAGGTGAGAAGTATTGCAGGTGATACGAATTTCCGTCCTCGGCAACCAGTTTCGTTACAGCATGAGATGGAGGTGGAAATAATGTGAAACTTTTCAGAGCTTGCCATTGTTGTGCCCTTGCATGGTGAGGCTATGCAGATTGGGCGGTGTCAGTACCGTGAAGTCATCAATTAACAGGTGAAAGATACATAAAGGCTGATTTATCAAATATAAATAAATATCAGACCACTGGCCAAAAACTGAATGATTTCTATTTCTGTGCGGAAAAAATAACATATGTAAAACTTTCGAGTGATCTAATGGAGGCTCACACGACGGAGTGTTCTCATTCTTCTCTTCAATTCACCCCTCCTATGCCAACCGCGCAGAGCCTCAATACCGTGACCTCTCAATTAGACCTTATCATCCAATTTGTCATTTACAAGGGGTAGCAATTCCATCCGATTCCTCGGGGTCTTGGGTGTTCGAGGAGTTCCTGGTGGTGGAGGCTGTTGGGATAGCAAGTGCCTCACATACCCATAGAATGTACACCCTACAAGTGTAATGGCACATCCAACAGCATTCATGACAGATATCGGGTTCCGGAATATCATCCAGGAAATTAGAACAGCAAATGCAACCTGTACACAATTAAGACGGACAGAGTGTACGCGTATCAATACCATAGTTGCTTCCTGTAGCAAAACTGCAAGCCCAATGGAAAAGCACGCAAAATATTCTTTGGTGGCAAAGGATGCAATATAAATTCAAGTACACGTAAAAGCGAAAGAAACTGTCAATAAACTTGTAATGCATGCAAAATCCAGGTGTTGGATATTGATGAAGACATAGAAAATGAAGAGTTTTAATGTGATTGCAAGATCAATTCTGTTGTAAAAATATTTGAAGGTACTAAACAGTGTTCAGGTTCAAATCTTGAGACAGGTCATATTAGGTTAAGGGATGAAAAATTTTGGTCTCACCTTAAGATTTCCAGCAACGTTAAATGTTACTGCAGTTGTGGAATGAATCACGTAAAAGATAGAGAAGTTGAGACAAAAAGCCAGCAGCCCAGAGCTTAAAATGATGATGAGGGAAGACCAGACAGCTTCGTGGGTGTAAAACCAATTTATAACCCCGCTACCTTCAACCAAGATTGCTGGTAATGCCAAGATCATGGTTGCAAGAGGTGCCATGTAATACACGGTGTTTATGCTAAGGTACAGGAAAAATATATAAGAAAGGATCAGACTGAATCTTGCAGAGATAAATCATGCAAACAATTTCACATGCAATCAAACCCACACATTAAACAGTTTTCCGAAACAATTTTACAAGCTTCAATTTTGCTTCATTATTTGCTAGGAATCGCTTAAAACAGAAAAACAGGCAAAAGACAAGTGACTATCACCACCAAAACACCATAGGAAAAGGAGAATTAACAAGATCCTGGAATGTTTTGTGGTTGAGCATTAAGCTCCAGAACCAATCTAAAAGGATGCCCATCTTCAATTGTCTTAAACTGGTCAAAATGTGGAGTAGAGATGCCAAGCCACCAATGAACACAAATTCTTTTGGTATGATAAGGAGAGAAAGACCTATATCAATCTCCAACAATCTTTAAGCATTCAATTAGAAAAAATAAATCACATGGTGAGCTTCTCACCTGAAATCTGCAAATATGATACATGCCAGAAGAATATATGCTATAGCAAGTTTTGCATACAAGTCTTGTGTGATTTAACCTGTAATAAACACAGGATCCAAGATATTGCAGGTAAAATGCAAGCCTAACTTGTATCACTTCCAAACAAAAGTATTGTACATAAAGGGGAGCTCACAATTAAAACGAGGCATGGCAAGTATAATCCCCATAACCCTTACAAATATTGGAAGTGGAGGTAACAGAAAGTTTTTAACTGGGAGTTCAATCAAAAACATGAAAGAAAAGAAATGGCTGATCTATTTCAATCCAATCTCCTCTTAAAGAAATGGACAGGTGCCAGACTAGCAACACTGCAATTTCTACAGATTGGCATCATCTCTAAGCCTCATGAAAAATAGTCACCAAGTAAACATATACAAGACCGGTTTCACTTATAGAATCAACAGCATGTTCTTTTGAGATCATTCAAGTCAGACACCATCATGGTGGAGTTTCCATGTTTCAAAGCATTTCACTGGTAGTATGCTATGCTGTAAATATGGGAATGCTACAACAGGAAACATACCATAATACAGATTTTAAAACTCAAATTTCAATGATACATATATCACACATTACACAGGGAAATCCTGTCGTCAGCAATATAAAGTAACTGTAGATGCTTATCTTGCAACTTCTCAAGTAACTATTAAAGCCAGATGAAAGAGTTCCAATCAGAGGATTTCCGATAAAATAAGAAACGAATGCAATAAAACAAGAAACGGAAAACTTTAAGAGCAAGTAAAGGAAAGGGTGACAAGAACAGAGATGCTACCTGTCAAATTTATATCCGTGCAGCAGAGATTCTGCAAGAATAGTCTTTGTTGAAGTGGCCAAACATCCAAATAAGGCAGCACAAAATCCGAACATATTAAAACTAAGCTCAGTAACTGATGTTAGAAGGATTCCTCCAACAATTGGTACCAAAGAAGCCCAAATTCGCCAGTCAAAATATTTTCTCCAAACTAGCCACTGTAAAACAACTGTCCAGCCATCGAAGATAAGACAAAATTATTGCATGACAACAAAAAAATACTGAGGATCAGGAAACATAAAAAAATAGCTTATTTATATTGATGATTTCTGGGCCTGACCTGTGGTTGCAGGAGTAAATGACTTTATTGTTTGCATAAATGAAACAGGAATGAATCGTAAGCTCACATTCCCCAGCACTATGTTGATGCAAAACACAAACGACATGGGAAAAATCCTTCGCCAGCGATCTTCAGGTTCAACCACTATCAATGGTTTGATCTTCAGAACCTTGATTACCACATATGCTCCAATGGATGAGCATATGAAATGGATGCAAGATACTGATAGCGGAAACTTGAAATCTAGTTTCTGTGAAAAGAAACAATTTCAAATTAGAAGACCTCTGATGACACCCATAAACATCAACTCCAGTTCCAGTACATAAACATTTGAGCTAAACACTGAGGAAATATTTTCTGCCAATGACTGTCAAACCAACTGGAACAGAAAGGATGACAAGTAGGCTTTTAATAAGAGGGAGATAAATAATTTAAAGAAGACTTGTCATGAGAAGGATTGTCAGAAAGGTCATCTGATTTTAGAATCAATACATGTGAAGGAGAGATAAATTACCAGGAGCTCCCGTAATATTCAGGTCTATGTGGAGCATTGAAACTTTCTACTACGCTCCACATATAAAATACAAAAACAGAAGGATTCTGCTAATTCATTACTGAATATAACTTCAATATCAGATTTAATAATAGTCACATCAACTGATTGTTCAGACTGAATTCACATAAAATAGTTGCTCAAAAAGAGGATAGCCATCCCCTCAGTCCAAAAAAAATACAATCATAAGTTAACCAGAGCCCGAAAAATCCAATTTCTTTTCAGAAAAAAATTGGGGAAAAAAATGAATACAATTTCCTGCACAAAGATTTGGAAAACATAATCAGGTTTTTCAATCAATTAGCATAAACTTCAAACCCTGCAATGAACATACATACAGAGTAGATCCGTTTTTTCATGTCTCATATAGGTTGGAGTATTGATCTAGTTATGAAAAAGTGAAGCCATATCCCACCATCACAAACAGGCTCGAAAAAAATATGAAGAGGACAGACAAGCTAATAAAACAGTGGCTAGCTCAATTATACCCACCACCATATAAGGTGGCTTGTCTGTTTACAAAAAGTTCCAACAGGGTTTATCCCTTTTTCCATCAGTTGGTGAATTGTATGTGCCAAACATGCGTATCAATCTACAACAAGAATTTTAATGATTTAATTATCTACCTTAGTGACTATGCACATGGAATTCAATTATTTAAATTAAAGAAATAGCTGGAGAAAAAAAAAATGAATGTTTGTAGATACATGCATATTAATACGCACCAAACAAACTAAAAATAGAGGAATTTAATATACAATCCCTCACTAATAACATATATAATTACAATTAGATTGATTAAACCCGAAATACAATTTTTTTTTAAAAAAAAATCAGATGCAAATATCGATACATACCTAAAAGGGAAAAAAAATAAAAATAAAATAGAGCATTGACATCAAGATTTAATCTATAAAAAATTAGCATTCCTGAAAAATTCAGCTTACCCATCAAGCGAAATCGATAGATTACTTAATAAAACAGGGAAATTGAGCTAGCCGAGTTAACAAAATTCAGACTAATTACATTTCAAAAGAGAATCAAGCTAATTAACCATGAAGATGTGTAGGAAAACAGGGAGAACAGACCTGGAAGATCCATTTGTTCATGATAATAACAGTAACATTGAAACACCACCATTGGAGAATAGCGAGCAGAGATCTAAACACACTCCACTGAAAAATCAGACTCTCCTCCATTTCGCAATCTGTATATTCTCTCAGGAAAAAAAAAAAGAAACCACTGAATTCACCTCAATTAAGGAATTTCACTTCTCCTCCCTTTCAAATAGCTGAATTCAAAATCAAAAGGAAGGGTAGAGCAAGAGAAAGTGGAACCACGGTGACGCGGTCTTTAGGGAAATGAGAGAGGTGGAAAGGGAAGATAATTAGCAAACCCTAATTAGTGAGGAAGAAGTAATAAGAAGGAGAGGATGAGGGCGTAACGGAGCAGGCAGCTCTTCTTCCATGTGATTACTGCTTAAGCTCTTTGGGTTTTAAAACTTCTTCGTTGAATATTAAACGTCTCTCTCTCTCTCTCTCTCTCTCCCCCTCTCTCTCTCGTGTTTATTACATGAACTAACAAACATCGTCTATTTTTTCCTAGTACCCACTACTAAGTGCTGTTCTGTTTCAAAATATCTTTTATATAAAAATATTTTTATTTTTAAAAATTTATTTTTAATATTATTATATTAAAATAATCTAAAAAAAATTAATGCAAAACAGAAAATTTTTAAAAATAACACAGCTGCCAAAAAAGCCTTAAGTATTTTTTTTAAAAAACTTTTCAATGCCATTCCTTGAATCGTGTGAGAGGATTTGGAAGCAAATGATGAAAGAAAAAGATAACTATAAAAATACTTCTTCCCAAAAGAATAAATTCAATTCGTTGTTTTAAATGGTATTGGTAATAATTATTTGTACTCTCAACAAATATGAATTAAAGGGGAATACTAAAACCTAAGGTAATGCTGGAGATTCTAAATATAGCATTTTTTTAATTATATAGTTAAGAAAATAATGCAGATAACCATCAAATGAGAATAAAAAGAAGACCATTTCGTTAGTATTTAATTATTAATTGATAGATAACTAAAATGGAACTTATGAGAAATCTCATGGGTCATATTGAAAAATGTTCATCTCTATAAGCTGAGCTGCCGATGTGGAATATCATGTGCTCTATTTATTTTCTGTTGTGTATATCGTATTTTTTTAATGTGATATTTTTTGTTGTATATATTATTAATGTAGATTTTTAAGTTAGTTTATGCATATTTTAATTAATTTTATAGATTTTAAAGTTAATAATTTTATAAATATTTAATAATTTTAAAATTTATAAAATTCAAACTAAATAAATTTAAAACCTAAATAATTAAACTTCTACTTTTAAAATTTTTTATTTATTTTTCTTGCATGAGCACTGACGCGGGTCCAATACAAGAGGAAAGTAAAAGAATCCACAGTTAAAATGCTGTTTATTATAAAAATATTTTTTTATTTAAGATTAATTTTTTGTAATTTTTTATTGTTTTAATCTTTTTATCTTAAAAAATAGATCTTAAAAAATAAAAATTATTATTTTAATTTATTTTTAAATAAAAATCAGTATAAAAATAACCACTACACGAACACGCGCACTACCATGACTATAAAAATGCGGGGTTGCGCCACGATAAATTGAATTGAAATAACGGCCATTGAAAGCATTGACTTTTTGGTGGCGTTGACTAGGATATATACCTCTACTGATTAGGTTTGGCATCACTATTTGTTTTTTTTTTTTCTTTTTTTTTTTTTTGGTGTAGGCTGGTACGTTTAATTTTGTATTTAAAGAGGTTGTGGAGGGATGGCTCATTCTGTGGGACCCGAGGTGGTGGTTTGCATGTTTGGAGACAAGAGGTGGTTGTAACATATGTGATCGGATGATAGGTTACACACTTGCTGTAGGTCTCGGTTTCTTTTGTGTGTAAGAAGGGAGGAGAAACAACCTTTTACGTCAATCGGGTTTTCAAAATTTATTGTTTTTTTTTTTTAAAAAAATTTAAATAGATTTTTTTTATATTTTTATACACCAGTAATAAAAATAATTTTTTTTTTAAATATATCCTTCCTTCCAGAAGAACAGAACGCAAGAAGCGGCTTTCTTTCTTTAATTAAGGCTTCATTTATGGTGGCATTGAAACTGACCTAAGCATATGATGATGGAATTTCACCTCATTGTTTGCGACCACATCGTTCAAGGAGCACTCAAGAAAGGAAGTCGTAATGCATTTGAGTTACAGATGTGGCTGTTACATCCCAAATTCGTAACATTATTGTGAGTTTTGCCTAATTTAGGACTATTTCTATACAGTGTTCTTGTTTTTAAATCTCATGAAAACAAGAAACCGAATTATTTATATCCCTAATTGATGTGTTGTTTAATTCTTTAATCTTCAAGAAACGTAAAAAACCGATAGCTGATTGTCAAGAGATTTGAAACAAGAATTGTGAGGGTGATTCTTGGCTTTTATTTAAAAAAAGGAAAAAACAACGCAATACCTTAATGATTAATAATCGAAATTGTCATTATATAATACATGATCAATTGGGTTCCCATAAAGAAATCATTATCCGAGTGCTCAATATTACCCAATTGAAAAAAAAGATAAAATAAAAAAACACAATTGAGATAATAAGGATAAGATTCAACATAAAGATTAAAATAAATAAAATGATGAGGAATAAAATTAAAAAATAAAAATTAATTAAAAAATAATATAAAAATATCAATTAAAAAATAATAATGAAATATGATTTTAAAAATAAATTAAATTAAAATTTAAGGGACGAGATTGAAAAGAAAAATCATAAAAAAGAATCTAGAACAATCAAATATTAATTAAAAAAATAAAAAATACAACTGAAATAAATAAGTTGACTATAGTGACCTATATTTAGTAGAGGGGTGAAAAAGATAATTTGAATATAATAATTTATATTTAGCGCTACAATGAAAATCACATGTCTATGGGTTTAGTTCATAGTATATATATATATATATATAGAAAAGGTAGTTGACCTTTAAAACATAAATAATTATTAAATTCTATTATATTATAAGTTTTTAAAACTAATAAATTACTCTTACAATCTATTTTCCAGAAAATTTTATATTTAATTATGATATATATATATATATATATATATATATATATATATATTGTGCGGATATTATAGGGGATATAACAGAATATGAACATATTTAGAATAAAAACTTGAAAAACAAACTTATTGTTCTTGAAAAATATTATATAACTTAATTATTTATCATTTATTCTTCAAAATCGAACTTATTTTTACCCTTTCCTGTATTTAGTGTTATACTAGCTTCTATTTTCAATTACAGGGACCAATAAAGATTATACACGTGTTTGAGTAAAAAAGAAGTTCATGCATGGCTTATGAAGCGGTTGCCTTTGGAATCCATAACTTACGCAGAAATCCATGGAAACGTTCTCTTGCAATACAAACGCTGTAAGATGCATTAATATTTGTTGTTTTTATTCTATAAATCATTAAATTAAATATATTTTTAAACAAAATAATGTTTTTTAAAAATACATTTCACTAGAATACAAAGCATAGAGATGGGTGGGGAAATTGACCTATCATATATTACTACGCGGGTTAATTGTTAGGTCGCTGAAAACCACCCATCCGGGAAGACTTCCCTCAATGCGCGTTCGGTCATTCGTCGAGCACACACCTTTCAGCTTCCGTGCACTGATGGTCATTCTCTATCGACGCAACATCACACAAACAATACAGCTAGGAACATCTAGAGTCAGTTTTTCACATTCCAGAGCGATTCATACACGTGGGTGAGAGAGGGTAAAGCTTGCATTTCAGCTGCTGGAAAGCAAGTGATATTTTGACATATATACAACCTCTGATAGCCTCTTCGCTGGAATTGATTAATCACTACTAGAAATTCTTATACAGCAAATGAAATCATTAACGGATTAATTTCATAACTTATGGTGATAATTACTAACGGATTATAAATTATCGGTAATTTTATTTGTATATATTAATAGAATAATACTATTAATATATACTAATTGAAATATAAATAAAATATATATAATATTTTTAAAAAAATAATAATTTGATGACTTAAAAATTTTTACAAGAAATAATTGAGGAATTTAAATTGAGATCTTTGTACAATAATGTGACCTACTCATCATTATAATTACCAACGGATATATCAACAAAATATATCCATTAATAATTCTATTATTAAAAATTAATATATCACCATTTTATCAATCCTCTCCTCTTCTATTTTTTTTTTTTATTTATTCCAACTCTTCCATCTCAATTTACAAACAACCATCCTCTTCTTAACACAAGTTATCTTTTTTTAACTTTAGTGGTCACAACATTTATGTTATGATTTATTATAGATTTTATTATTTTTTATAAGTAAATCTATCTTTTTAATTTTAATATATAAATGTTAATTTTATTATTTTTTTAATATTTTATTAGTATATGTATTTTGTTAGTGTATGTACATGTTTTATTGTTATTTCTTAAATAAACTTATAATATGAAAGTACAATTTTGTACTTGTTATGGTTTGTTTTAGATTTTATAAAATCATATTTGTTTGTAAATTGTTAAAAATTTATTGAATTATCGAATTAGATGTGTTGTGATGAAATAAATAACAGTTTATTTAACGGGTCCGTTTTAAATTTTATTAATGCTATTATAGAGTTGTAATTTCCGTAAATTTGTGTGGAAGTTCATAATTGATAATGAATATTTAAAAGAAGTTTTAATTAATTTGTTAGATAATTTTAATATAAACCAATATTTTTACAAATTTATTTACTTAATACAGTTAATTAATACATGTTGTTTTTAGAAGTTTGTAGAGGTTCGATAGAAATCATGAATGATCATTGATAAATATATCAAGATTCATTATAAGGATTGTAAAGGATGAATTATTGTAATATAATTTTTTTTTATTAACAAAATTAGCAACAAAATATGAAATTATCAACTAACGTTATTCCTATGAATGTTATTTTGATAAATGTTTTTCATTAATGAATTAATTAGTAAAATTTATATAGATAGAGTGGTAATCTTACATGGACAAAAAATTTTCATCAATAAAATTATTAAATATTATAGTTAAGTTTAATACAATGAACATTTTATATGTTGGTGCAATGTCCATCAATATGGTATACATTTGAGTACAGCAAACAGTGAACCTAATTAAGCTGTCAAAGCTTGAGTCAGAATGATGGGCTAAACGAGTGGATTATATCCAAATATTTTTCATTTCACATGATGATGTTTTAAAAAATTCTCAAGTATCTTAGAAATTAAATTCTTTAGTTAATTAATTAATTAATTAATTAATTAATTTTAATAATTAATTTTTTAAATTAAGATTAATAATTTATACTTAGTGCATGGTAGGTGAAGATAATTCTTGAGTAGTACCTGTAAAAGATTTTATTTTTTGAAAATAAATTTTTTTTGATATTTAAATAAATATATTTTTAAAGAAAAAATATAATAATATTATAAAAAGAGATGTTTTGAAAATATATATGCAATAAATAACGAAGATTGTGAACTATTATTTTAAAAATATATTTATAATCTAAGAATTTTTTATATATATAAAAAGAAGGATATGCAATGTAATTTTACTTTAATAATATTTAATAAAAAATAAATACCTCTTATATCTATATTAATATTTAATGAAAACATAACAAGTCTCTAAAGCATTTTTATGTAAAAAAATTATAATTCAAAAGAATTTTTTTTTTAATTCAGTAATTTTTAACAAAAAGTATATGATAAAAACTCAGTTAAGCATGAACACAATCCAAAATTTTATAAACAAGAAACGAAAGCGATTTTTTCATTTTTTTCACTCGCTGTGGCACCCCTCCTGTTCTGCTTCTTAATCGATATCATTAGTGATTTGATTGGGAGGCTTTCATTATACCTCTGACCACTCAACCGTTGAGTTGAACTTGGAAAAGCCTAAAACTCAGCTGGCACACCGAGTTTTGAATAAAGGAGGTTACGAACCTTTTCTTCGCTTATACACGATCTATATTATAGCTTATCTTTTGTCTTCTATCTACGTTTCCATGGCTTCCATTTTCCAGAAAAAATTCATTCACACACGAATGCTTTTACCACCGTCGAATCGTCAAACCATTTGTTACGCCACCTTGTCCTCACATGGCAGACCAAGTACTAAAGCGTGGATAGTTGATGAAGGAATGAATATCTTGAGAGAAATACGTTAAGCTTCCATATTAATGCGATGACAGAAGACCCGAAAGGTCTTCAACAAAGGTCAACTGAAAATCACGCGTGATAAGAAAATATACAGCACATTTTTTCCAAGTGTGGCGCTTAAAAACTGCCATTTTCACCGTATGCTTGACCTTGAAATGAATGCTATTACGAGTTACTATGTGAACACCCAAGGACATGCTGCTGCAGCTGGCCAGCTGCAATAACATCGCAAGTATCCACTGCACTGGAAGAAATTTCCTCGGAAACACCCAGGAAGGCTGATCTCCTCCGAAACTCAACTCGATAGCGACCTGTTCAAATGCCTAGGACATCTTGTGCCGTCCATTTCTGTCAACTATGGAGGCATGATACCCGAAAACGGGGCCACTCTTCAATTAGCCGAGCTAATGGCTTTTTAATTGTCATTACGAGGCAGTTTGTTTTTGCAGGGAAATCATGTTTTTAAAAAACATTATTTTTTTTTATTTTGAATTGTCGTGATGTATGGATGATATAAAACATAAAAAAAATATTATTTTTATGTATTTTTAAATAAAAAATAGTTTAAAAAACAATTTCTACCATAATAATAATAATAATAATGTATTGTGAGAACATACAATAAAAATAATAAAATAAATGAAAAGCACATCATGAATAGCAGCCTCTGTTGGGAAAACACACAACAGCCGCATAGCAGAGTCACTTGCAGATCCATCATACGATGAGTGCCATTTGATTAAAAGTGATGGAGAAAGTTGAGAATTGCTTGGAAATGGAATCGTTCCGTTGAGCTCAGCTTAAATTTTTGTAACATAATTGTAGAGCATCATGCTCTAAATTTTGCAATTTGATAGCACTACTGAACTTGAACAAAAAATCTCGCATTTCAACATGCACGATAGATATTAATTTCAATGCAACAAAAGCCTGGCTTAGTTGAATAGCCATCTAAGTAATTCAATAACATTAATTCCAGTTCTCTGCACTAGTTACCTAGCTCAAAACAATTCCTAATCAAATCAAATGACATCCTTGCTGGTGATTTTCCCACTCCTTACCCCCAAACACCTGCCCCGAATCATTTGAATAAGCATGTTTGAACTTCAAAGCATCACTGGATTCAATCCCCTAACCATGTGTTCCCGATCGTTTTACTTAGAATAACTCAATGTAAAGAGCGGCTGATGCAAATTCTGATGATCAAGACAGGAGCACTCCAAGCAGAACTAAGCAGAAGGAATTGATTGAATTTAACAACGTGAACAGGGGTGATAAAGCTAAGGATTCTGCTAAATCGAATTCCGGTGGATTGAAGTGTGCAGGCTAAAGTTCCAGCCATTTAAGAGGGCAATTGGTATCCAATAATTGATGTCAATCTTACTGGATTATCATCCAAGTGAAAATAATAATTGATGCTGTCCTTACAGGTAGGAGTCTAATTATTTAGTGACTGTGAATTGTAAAACTATATATGGAAGATTAGTAGTTTCAGCAGGATACATTGTAATGAAAACCTATTTGTTATTTGGTGTGATTGCAATATGAGAGTGATTCCCTTAAGTTATGCGAGGCTACTTGTTTTTTATTCCATGTAACTCTTTATTTGGAATAAAACTATGAGATTTCTTTCTTTCCTATCATTTTTGTATAACCGAGTCTGCTTGTTCACACGTAATTATTCCCATTCATAGTACAATTGACATTAATTGGTTTCAGAGCAGGTTTCAAATCCATTGTTCTCCTTGTGCGTCGTACTCGTAATGGACACTTCTACAATCCCACGAACTAGGGATTGCAAGATCCTGGTCCTTCTCAACCCAACTTGAACCCAACACAACAAACACCTTCACAAAATGACCATACCTCCATACTTTATCAGTTACAACAATAAATGGAACTTGTTACTCGTACCTTGGGAAATATTGGTGGTCGTTTGGATGTCATAGAGGAGAGAAGAGTTACTGGAGATAAGAGGAAGGGCAAACTGAGACAAAATCAGCTGGGAGATATTGGTGTAGGTGATGAGGAAGTGGGAGAACATTTGGGCGGAGGTAGAAATAGGCAAAATGAACGGGTTGTGGGTGAACTCACTAAACGAATGGAATATCTAATTTTAATGGGAAGTTTGGTGTTGATGTTTTTCATGACTGGTTGGTGTTTCTCGAGGATCTACTTTGAATGATTTTCAGTGCTTGAAAACATGAGGGTCAAATTTGTTGAAGTAAAGTTAAAAGGGGTTGCTCGTGCATGGTGGGAAAGTGTGGAAGAATAGTGGAGGCGCACATGCCAACCATTCATACAAGACTGGGCAGGTATGAAGGCTCATCTGGAGACAAAATATTTGCTGGTCATTTATGATATGCTTCGTTGGATTTGAGGTATGATCATGTCAGTTGATGAATACACTGAGAAGTTCCATGATCTAATAGTAAAGGAGTCAGATTATAGAAAACTAATCAACAAATCATTGCTTGTTATTTACAAGGTTTACGAGGGGAGATTGTAAAGGACATGTTGACAGCCAAACTATTCATAGTGGATAAAGCCTATCAACTGGCTTTGCAGTTAGAAAAGCAACAAGCACTCCAAAGAAACAAAGTAGCGAGAGATTGGTGTGGATCGAGCAGACCATCACCTATACAAAACAATATAAAAAGCAACACGAACAGTGTCAAAAGTGAACCCTTTTATAGAGATTGGAATAAAGTAGGTATGAGTTTTACAGGACCACATTAATGTTATAAGTGCAAAGGACATGAGCATTTTTTGCAGTAGCGTGCCTTACAGACGAGAAGAAGATTATGCATGCCTCTGAACTAAATCTTGAAAGAGCACCAGAATTATCAAATTGAGATCAAGACATCGTGAAAGAAGACATTGAAGAGATTGGAGAGGTAAGGGTGCAAGCTAACATCTTTCACACTAGAGTTGCATACAAGGACAAGACACTCAATGTGATTATTGAAAATGGTAATGGACTTAATGCCATCTCTACTGAAGCAGTGAAGAAACTAAAATTATAGAAAGAGAAGCATCCTGCCCCACACAATGTTACTTGGATCATTGACAGGCATCCTATTACGGTCCAAGATTGATGTTTGATATAATTTTATCTAGGTAACCATTTTGAAGATGATGACTAGTGTAATGTACTCCCCATGACAGTATGTCATTTACTTTTAGGCCATCCATGGCTATTTGACATTAAGGTGAATTATAATGGGTATGAAAATTCTTATTTCTTGATGTGAAAGAAGAAGAAGTTGATTCTAGAGCCTCTTTCTATTATCAAAATCTAATTTTTGAATTTTTTTAAATAAATAAAAAAATAAAAAAAATAAAAAATGAATGAATGAAAAATAAATTGAAATTATAAATTAGAAGTTTGAAGACTAATATGGATGGAATTATAAATTTGGAAGTTAATTTTGGTATAAATTGAAAGAATTAATAAGTTTAGGGACTTAATTAAACTTTTGATTAGTTTAATAAAAAAAATAAGGAGCTTAATTGAATAATTGATAAGTTTGGTGGACTTAATTGAACTTAAAATTAGTTTAGTTAATGAAATCAAGAGTTTAATTGAAACAATATCAAAGTTTAGAGCCAGTTAAGGACTGAATTGATTAAATTGTAAAAAAAACTTTTTTGTAAATGATGCTGAAATATAGGGATTTAATTGAAATTAATCCAGGGGTAAAATTGAAAAAAAAAAGATTTCCATAAGGATACAACTGCTAAATGTCAACACTTCACTTCAGGGGGCAAATTAGAAATATCCATTTCAGGTGAAAACGGCGTCGTTTCAAAGAGAACCACTATCTTCTTCATTCACACCGGTTCAACTGGAAGGAGAAACGGTAGCAAATCAACGGACGCCTACCAGCTGCCCCACGATGCATGCCGTTGCCAAGGCATGAAGGCATGGCATTCTCTGAGAAAGGCCATGACAGGGGGGGACGAAGTGGAGAAAACCAGAGAACAGGGGGGCGAGATACAAAGAACAGAGGAACGAACAGAAAAACTATATACAGGGGGGTGGAACACAAAAACGAAAGGCCACAAGATAAACAACACACATAGAAGGAAGCAAGAGAGGACCGAGAGACCTGAGGACAGAGAAGGAACAGAGAACAAAAGAAAACGAAGATGGTTAACAACCAGACAAACGCACAAAGAAAACCAGAGAAAGAATGACCAGAGATAAACAAACAGAAAGGGAAGGCAAGAGTGACCATTGTCTTCGCCATCTCCAGTAACAGGTTACCCTTTCACCTCTTCCCCGCTTTGATTCATTTTACACTGTGCGAAGGTAGTGATCATTACCTTCACCCTATGCAGAGCATGCGTGAATTATTCACGCATGCGTGCCCGGTGACCAGCCGGCTTACTGGCTTCGGCTAGCGACCAAGTCAGCCTAGCTGGGGTCTACCCCTCTACAGCTAAGCTAAATCTAACTTAAAAAAAGTAAAAAAAAGCTTAGAGGGCAAGCTACCAAATCTTTTTGGGTTAAGGTTATATTTGATAAAATATATTTTTTTATTATTTTATTTATTTATTTTGATATTTAGTTAAATGAGGTTTTTTATGATATTAAAAAATTCTAAAAAAATTTATGGATCCTTTTAAATTTATTTATGGATTCCTCGTATTCTTTTCAATGATTTCACTATATATTTAATTTATAAATTTTTAGTATGAAATGCAAATATGATATGTGATATATTTTTGTTCTTTTTTATAAAAAAACAAAAAAATATGTATGCTTTGTTTTCAAATTCAAGTTTTATTGATTTATTCATTAACGTTAGAATCAAGAATATTATGTTTTTTTTATGTTACATAATATTTATTAAAACTAGAGTTGAAAGTATTTGTATCTGAATATTTAATGGGGCTAGAATTAAAAATATTACAAACAGATAATTAATAGTATAATTTAATAAACTTTTAGTAATTTAAGACAAAACCAGCAATACAGCCGACCTTATATAGGATCCTTAAATGATGATTATATCTTTTCTTTTGCGTAACTGGTCTCGCACCATAGAATTTATGTTGACCATAATACTAGGTGATGATTCTTTAAATAAATTTTTTTTCATTTAAGAACAAGATGCTAGAAATTTGTTCTTTCGCAAATATAATTATTAAAGGTTGATGTGATATCGGGTGCGACACCTATTAGAGAGTTTCAACAAAATTCAAACATAATATTATCACTTCAAAGGTTTTCAAGAACACTACTTAAGAATCCAGTTGTGTTCATGTTGGTTTATAAGGCTGTAGATAAAAAAAGGTAACCAATAATTAAAGTTTAGCTAGCAGCTCTTCAATATCTATTATAACTATTTGGAGATATTTCCCAAATGAACTCTCTTCCTAACTACCACCCTTATATGATATTCAACAATCAATTGATGTGGTTCCAAGTTTTTCATTACCAAATCTTTTATGTTGTTGAATGAGCCTTAGAATGCAAAGAGTTATAACGACTAGTATAAGAGCTTGGAAATAAATGGTTAATAAAAAAAAACTTAAGTTTTTGTGTTGTACCAGCCTTTCTCATGCAAAAAAAGATGGGAGTTGGAGGATATATATTGATAGCAAGATAGTGAATAAGATTATAATCAAGTATTGTTTTTCAATTCCATAGTTGGATGACATGCTTTATCAATGAGGGGGTGTTAAAATTTGCTCTAAATTATATTTAAGGAGTGGTTATTATCAAATTCGTATAAGATCTTAGTATATAAGATAAATTGTACGAGTGGTCGGTGATGCTTTTTGACCCAACAAACACACCAACACATGTCAAGAAAGTAATGATGCAAACCTTAAAGCCTTTTCTAGACAATTGTGTTGGCATGTATTTTGATGACATGTTTTCAATTAGAATATGGAAGAACATCTAGAGCATTTAGAGTAGATTTTGCAAGTCCTGCAGTAAGAGAAATTTTTTGCAAATCTTAACAAATGCTTTTTCTTCCAATCTAAGGTGAATTTTATGGGATTTATTATATCTTAACAAGGAGTGAAAACTAATCCAAAAAAGGTTCGTATAATTTTAGAGTGGCTAGAACTATAATCTTTTTTTAGGTAGGAAGTTTCCATGATTTAACCACTTTTATCATTGATTTATTTAAGCTTTTAGCACCACAATGGCTCCAATCACAGAGTGCTTGAAAAAAAATATGAAATTGGAAGTGGTCTCCTAGCAAAGGCCCTTTAGATTATTAAACAGAAGATGACAAAAACTCTTAGACTTTTCTCAGGTTTTTGAAATTTCTTATGATGCATCCCATGTAATATTGAAGATGTATTGAGCCAAATAGGACATCTCATTGCATATTACAGTGAAAAAGTTCAATAATACCAGTAATATTCAATATATGATTTAGAACTTTATGCTCTTGTCTAGACCTTGAAGCATTGAAAGCTTTATTTCATCCATCGAGAATTCATTCTATTTATATATCATGACTTGTTAAAGTATTTGAATTCTTAGAAGAATTCAAGTAATAAGCTTGCTTGATGGATCAATTATCTGTAATAATTTAGTTTTGTCTTCAAGGATAAAATTATCTATGAAAATAAAGTGATAAATATATTTAGTCATAAACTCCATCCATTAATCATTCTCTTAACAAACCCGCCAGGTTTTGCTTCAATAAAAGACTATTATAGTACAGATCTAGATTTTCAGAAGACATAGAGTTCCTTACACAGCATTCCTTCTTTTCCAATAATAGATTATACCTTCATAGATAGTTACTTAATTAAAGATAAGTGTATTTGTATTCCTAGTGGTTTATTATAGAAAATTATTATTTAGAAATTACACAGGGGAGGAATAACATGTCATTTTAGATAAGGCAACACATTTTCTTTGATTGCTAATCGTTTTTATTGGCCAAATATAAAAAAAGATGTCAACACCATTGTGAGAAAGTGTAGAATTTGTAAAGTGAATAAGAGGAACAAACACAATGCTGGTTTTTATACTTCCTTACTTATTTCATAGAGGTTATGGCTTGAATTGAGCATGAATTTTGTATTAGGACTTCTAAGAACAGTTCAGGGCATTGATTTTATCATGGTGGATCGATTTTTTAAAATGGCTTATTTTATTCTATGTAAAAAGACTTTTGATGCTTTTTATATTGCTTCTATACTTTTAAAATGGCCTTCCACTTTCTATTGTTTTTGATAGAGATGTCAAATTTACCACTAAACTTCTTTATACTAGTGTCTTCCACTCATAGACTGATGATCAAACCAAAGTCATTAACAAGAGTTTTGACAATTTGCTTAATTGTTTAACTAATGATCATAGTGATAATCAGGATTTAATTTTGCCCCAAACTGAATTTGCGTTCAATAGCACTGTTAACAAAACAACATGATATATAACATTTGAACTTGTGTATGGTTTGTATTCCAAAATACCTATAAATGTTACTTCTTACCTCTACCTCGGAAGGTTAGTGAGGCATGACTAGATTTTGCAGCATTTATATCTTCTTTACATGAGAATATTACATGTATGATGAGAAAAAAAGTTGTTAATATGGTGCTCAGATAAACCGTCACAAGAAGGTTATGCAATTTGAAAAAGGTGATCTAGTGTTACTAAGATTAAGACCTAAAAGGTTTCCCTATGTAATATATAGCAAGTTATATGTTAGTAGGGGTAATCTATTCAAGATTTTTAAGAAATAAAAACCTAATGCTATTTTGTTTGATTTACCAACAAAATCTTAATTTAATCAATATTTTCATTGTGGAAGATCTTACAACTTATCATATTTCTACCTCTATGAACTAGAGGATCCTCCATTAACTATTCCTCATATTTCACCCACTCTTAAAATTATAGATTCTATATTGACACATTAGTGCATATTAATTAGGAAGGGGGTTATAATAAGTTCTTGGTACAATGGGTATCCAAACCCTATTTGAAGGCAATATAGTTACATGAAGGTGAAGTTTATTGCTTTAATTCTAAATTGCTTCAAGATTACGTTCAATATTACTTGAGGCAAATTGCTTGGGAAATGGAAAAGTTAATGGAAATTCTAGTGATCAAGACAGGAGCATCCAAAGCAGAACTAAGCAAAAATAATTGATTGAATCTAACAACGTGAAAATGAGGTGATAAAACTAAAGATTTTGCTAAATCAAATTCCATTGGATTGAAGTACTTTATAGAAGCTAAAGTTCCAATTATTTATGTTGGAAAAAAAAAGATAATTAATATCCAATAGTTAATGTCAATCTTATTAGATTATCATCCAAATGGCAGTAATAACTGTTGTTGTCTTTATCTGTTAGTTATTAGCAATTACGAGTCTAAATATTTAGTAATTATTAATTATAAAACTATCAATAGGACACATAATGAAACCTATTTGTTATTTGGTGATTTCATTATAGAAGTAATTCCCTTGAGTAGGGTGAGACTACTTGTTTTTATTCACTATAATTCTTTGTTTACAATAAAAATATTATATTTATTTATTTTCTTTTATTAATTTCCTTTTTGTATAACTAAGTTTACCTTGTTTACATATAATTGTTTCTATTCATAATCTGATTATCATTAACCGCACTCATTATAAAGAAATTCACCTGAATCTTTATGGCATATAACACTTGAATTTTAAATATTTAGTTATAGTTTAAAAGGAAATATTGCATATGATTTTAAATGTCTTATGGCATATTTCAGAAGCTAATCTATAAACACAATAACAATGTAATTACACATTAGATTTGCATCAAGAAATAATATGACTACTAATTATTTATCCATTGTGATGATAGTTGAGCATATACTTTAGAAAGAAAGCACAACAAGGTTAGAATGTCTTCAATCAACACTTTAGCAGCTTCTTTTATTTTTTTAGACTCAAAATTCTCTATAGTCTTAACTTAAAAGATCTAGTTCCCTAGTCATTTGACATATGAATTACTAGAAGAATTAGTTGAAACTATTATATTTTTTAAACTGGACTTAAGATTTGAATAACCACTAAGTTCATTTATGAGGTTGATGTGTTGTCACACATTTAAGATATGTTTCCAAGCATTGATTCAATCATTTAGTTTGCCTATTTGTTTATGGATTGTATGTAGAGCTCATAAGCAATTTAACTCTTGACTTATTGAATAATTCCTTTTAAAAAAATACTAGTAAATACTTTATCTTTGTTAATCATAATGATAGTTGGTAACCTATGAAACCTATATATATGATCTATGAACACTTTAACCACATCTTGAGCCATGAGTAAATGTAAGAGTATAATAAAATGTCAATACTTTATAAACCTATCAACCACCAATATAATGTCTTTACCTTCTAACTTAGACAATTCTTTTATGAAATTTATAATGATATCTTTCCATGTCCCTTTTATAATTGGAAGACGTTGAAATAAACCTATATAATCTACCCTCACCATTCTAGCTTGTTTACATATGTCATATTTGCTAACAAATTCCTCAATTATTTTTTTTTATAGTAGACTAGTAGAATAGAGTCTTTAACCTTTTGTAAGAGTTTTGGATGCTTGTATATCGTCTAATATATAAGTTATAAGCAACCTTTATAATCTTATTTCTTAATTGGTCTTTAACATCAATCACCATTCTATTTTTAAACCTTATAACTCTATATGAATAATTTGATCAGTTATCTAAATTGATCATCTTTTCAATGTTAATATTGTGAATGAATAAATCTTCTTTATAACTATCATTCATTTTCTCATGTGAAGTTAGAACTACTACTGTAATTGCTATCAACTCTTTTTTTATCCGTATTGATAAGGCATTAACTATCATATTTTATTTTCCCTTTCTATATAACATCTGATATTTAAACCTTATTAGTTTAGTTAATCACTTCCCTTAAACTAGAGTATGGATTTTCTACATTAATAAGTGTTCTAAACTCTTATGATTAGTTTTAATTATAAATTGATCATGCTTTAAATATTTTTTTCACTTACCAGTTGCCATTAATATGACTATGTATTCCTTTTCATATATGAATAACCCAAGGTGTTTGACATTTAAAGCTTCAATAAAGAAAGCTAATAGTCTACCCTTCTACATAATGCCTCTCCCAAATTATTTGCACATGCATATGTTTTTAGAACAAATAACTTATTAAAATTTGATAATGCAAATATAAAAGTTATGCATAAGGTTGTTTTATGTTTATCAAAAGCTTCTTAACCTATAATAGTCCAATTAAAGCTATTATTCTTTAGTAATTATGTTAATAGCTTAGGAATTTTTGTCTCTTATCAGTGAAAATTTTGAATGGAAGTTACTATCTAGTATTCTAGTTACTAGGAATCTTAACTTGTCCTAAAGATAGGGTACAAAAACTAGTTGTGTAAAAGGAAGATATTAACACCTTAACTATGCTCTACATAAGATAAACTATATTGTTTTGTCTTATAAAATCTAAGGTTTAGTCGTGATATCTAAACTTTGTCGGTCTATTTACAGTTGAAAAAATGTCCTTATCTGTAAAGAGATCTTTATCTTATCGGGTAAAAAAAACTAACTATTCTATGTTGGCAATGAAAAAAATATCTTTTTAATATCAGGAATATGTTTTACTAATAAATTTATAATCCCTGATACTAAAAACAAAACAAAATAAAATTTTTGTTTGTTTTTGCAATTTTGGCTAATATTCTCTTAAATTTAATAAAATGGTTATTAAAGTCAAAATGTATGCTAAAACATTTTTTTTGTTGGTGTATGAAAAAACACAATATGATTTTTTTGGCTTTGAGACACTTGACCGTATGCATAAAATATTTTTTTTCATTTTTTTTGTATTTTTGAAAGTTTTGACAAAAACTAGGTAGTTTAATATCGGATTTGTATTTTTACAATATGAAAATATATTCTGATACTAGTTAAAAAAACATAAATAAAAAAGTGTGGAAATCTCAAATATTGAAAAATATTTTTTTCTTTTTTTTTACCTTTTTGAAATGGGCCGGACCTGGCCCAAATGCATGGACTGGGCTTATCAGTCCAGCCTGTGTAAACAATGCTCTCTATTGTTCACATGCTACGTGAATAGTGGAAGGGATGAAAGGATGGAGCATGAGAAAAATAGAAGGGGAGAAGGACTGACCTGCCGTGTTACTGTTGTTGGCGGAGCTGCTGAAGGCAACAGGTAGAGGCGCTGGCGATAGCAATGGCGGTTCGCGGTGGCTAGCGATGTGGTGACAGCTCCTTCCCTGTTTTTTCCTTCTTCTCTATTTTTTCTTCTCATTTTGTTTTCCTTTTCTCTTCCTCATTTTGTTTTTCTTTCTTTCCTCCTCTCCCTTTTTTTTTTTTTCCTTCATCTCCTCTCTCTCTTACCTTCCCTTGTTTTTATAGGCAAAAACAGGGGAAGAGAGTGGATGAGACGACCACTGTGCTGCCGCCCCAAACCGCCCAAAGGGTATGTCCCCTCCATTCTCCCATCATGTGACAAGCAAGTGAGCTATGTCGACGTCTTTTTGGGTTATCGGGGGAAGGGAAATCAGTGATAAATAGGGGAATAAAAAATGTTCTTCTTCTCTTGCTTCGTGCGTCTATGAGAAGAAGAAGACACACAGTGCCTTTAAAACGACACCGTTTTGGGTATTTTTTTATGTAAAAGTGCATGAAACGACGCCATTTAGGTCAAAACGCACAGTTTTATTTAAAAGAAAAGGACGATAAAATGTGTTAAAGTTTACATGGGTCCTTAATTTATAATTTGTTCAATTAAGTTCTAAATTGCAATTTTAATTTAAAAATCAATGCAATTACATCCTTGTAAAAACTCAAACAACAGCCTTGAAGTTAGTCGTCATTTTCACTTTGATATTTGGTCTTGAAGTTTTGCAATTTTAACCTCAATTGAGCAATAAACTTTTAATTTTTTCAATTGAGCTCTTGATTTGATTTTAATTATAGCCCCTCTATTTACACGTCTTTTCCAGTTTGGTCCTTAGTTTTGGATTTCTTCAATTAAGTTTTTAATTGGCCATCAAACTTTAATATTTATGTAATTAAGCTCCTGATTTGACTAAATAACTCTTAAAAATTATAATTTGACCCTAAAATTTTAATTTCTTCAAATTAAAACCCAATTTGACTTCAAAATCAAATTTTTTTTTGCAAGCAAACCCTCCATAAATTCAATTAAACTTTCAATAAAATTTAATTGAGTTCATAAATGTCTGATTTTGAACTTTTCTTCCTCAAATTGAATTTTCCTTCTTAATAGGGCTCTCATTAGTAAAGAAAATACTGTCAAATTTTAATCTTTGAACTTTTAAACTTTTTTAACCAATTTTTGACCATTTTCTAGGCATTCTGGCATCATCTTTTCACTGTTATAATTTTTTTATTTTTTTATATTTATTGTTTTATTTATTTTTCTTTTCTTTTTAATTTTGTTTTTTGTGTAGGGAACCAAAAATAGATTACGAAAATGATATGCCCAGATACTCTCCTTGTTGTTCATATCTATATATTTAGAGGCATGCCACGGTCATTTACTTTCTCACCTTCAGTTATCATTCCATTATCATCACCCCCTATTGTTTATATGAACTTCTCTCTCTTCATCCAAACCTTCCATTATATGTCAAATTTCGACACTGCAATGGTGTCCAGTCATAGATTTTTCTCTGCACTTAAAACACAGACCTAATCTTCCTCTTTGTTCATACAATGTTTTTGATTGTTTAGTATTGGCCATTCTTTGACTGAACAAAAAGCTTAGTATAAGACTTGTATGTTGCCATTCCAAAGCTGTAAACTAGATTACTCTCCCATAAGAGTCTGCTTCTCTTGGCCACTGTATTAATGGACTCATCTTGCTATTTAACTTGTTCAAATACTTGTACCAATATTATAGGCTTGAAGATCTTCAGTATTGATCTGATATCATCCTTTAGCCCACCTATAAAACTTGAAATGTGATATGATTCTCGTAGGGAAAGGCTCAAAGCATTTATTAAAGGTTCAGTTCTTCAGATCTTTCCACATACTCATCCATACTTTTCTTTTGTGCTAACTTACTGAATTCTTTCACCGTATCTTTTTTATTGCCAAATATTTTATGAAGTCCTCTTCGCTCGCTAAATTTTCTCCTTCATATAAGAATCCCCTGTACAAAATTTCTACCTTAGCATCCAAGTACAATGATGCTACCTTAACCCAGTATTGTAATAGTTCGGAGTTTAAGTTGAAGAATTTCTTGTGTTTATGTATCCAGCTCATAGGATTCTCTCACTGAAAATTTGGAAGATCAATCTTTGGCATTGCCATATGATGCCTCACTCGTGCTGCTTCTTGGTTGCAAGAACAGTGCTACTTCTTGATTCACAAGTCCATCTCTTCGCGGATTCACCCTTCCAATAATACCTCTTATTATGATCAATTTTTTTAAGCATTGTTTAAGAACAAGTTTTGATCTGTTTTTTTATTAAAATTTGTTTTTTAAAATTTTAAAATTATTTTAATATACTAATATAAAAAATAAATTTTAAAAAATAAAAACAATATTATTTTAATATTTTTTACATAAAAATATTTTAAAAAACATATATCACATTCTCACATATTTAATTACTAGAGTTTTTAATAATGTGTTTAACAGTATACTATTGGTTACTTTTCCAATAATTTTTTATATTAAAATATATAATAATAATATTTTTTTATTTTTTAAAAATTATTTTAACATCATCACTTACACCGATTCAAAATATATAAATTATATTAAATTTTAATAAAAATAAAAAATAATGTTTTTTAAATTTTTTAAAAACGCAAACAGTCCTTGAGTACGAGTCGAAGTGATTAAGCTTCTTACCATTCTCATTTGTAGTCTTTAAGAGGTGTTGAATTTGTTCGTCAACCTTCCTACCATGGTACTCTGGAACCTTCATCTTGTTGTTTTCCACCATTGCTGGCATCCCAGGAACAAAAGCAACCTTTCCAGAGAAAATAAACGAAAAAAACCTTGGTTTAGGTTAAGGCTGAGTTGTAGCTAACAACTAACATGGCCGGGATACGATTACCATTGTAGCCAAACAGACGGTTCAAAGCCCCTTCCAGCAAGTCTCCTCATACCTTCCTTCATAACTCACCAACCCCCCCTCTCCCTTGTCCCTTCCGTGAAAAATAAAAAAACGCTTAATTCTTCATTTTCGCGTCTTCTTATCAAGCCCACACCACTGAGCTCTTTATCTCCTTCAATGGCTCAACTAAAAACTGATTCTCCTCTCTCCCGTCGTATCGCTCGTGCCTTCATCGATTTCCTCAACTCCGGTTACCCCTCCCTCTTGAATCTTCTTTACCATAGATTGCATTTCATAATTCATATTATGCTGTTTTTCATTGCCCATGCTAATTTCACTCTCTCTTGATGCCTTGTAATCGAATTGTGGCTATTTAATTCCATGTTTTTTTCAGTGGAAGCTGCTCCCGGCGTTGACCTAGAAGGTCTGGAAGTTGCTAAAGAATGTGTGAGTGATGCGTTCAAGCTTGATTCACCAACTATTGATGATGATCGCTTAGAACGTGGTTTGTTGATTGATTTATTTCGCTCACTGGAAGCAAATGGGCTTCAAAAGAATAAATCGGATCCTAGCAGCGGCACGGCTGCTGTGGATGCTCCTACTTCTTCTAACAATACTACTAATAATGATGGTGTGTGTGTTATACTCGCTTCTGCTCTTCTAGGGTTTAACTGGAAGGCTTTTTGATTGATTTTAAATGTTGTTGGTGGCATGACAGGGTTATCTAGAGATGAGCTTTTTGGGCAGTTCTTTGCTGCGCTTGAGAAAATGCGCTTCTTTAGAACAACTCCTGATGGGAATGATGATCCTGCTCAACTTGATAGAGCGACACGGTTGTTTCATGATGCTTTAAATGTAGGTTTTATACTCTAATTCCAAGCGGCTTTTCAATGTAGATTTATTTATCGTGCTTTGATTTTTATTTTTGTATGTGCTAATACGATACTATATGGTACTCCACTTCAACGTTTGACTGATGAGAAGCACTGTGTCATATCAGGAAATGGAAAAAAATGGATGTCATACCTATGACCGCAACAATCTAGCCGAGGCATTGAAGTCACAAGGTACACGAGTTTTGTCCCTTTATGATGCGGGTTTCTTCTAATTTATAAATCGCATGCAGATTACATCACTTTGTTTTGTACTGATTCTGGGAAATATCTAGTAATGCCTCCTTTTTCTTCTCTTCTTTTAATCAAACTTTTGGTAATAACTTTGGTGCAAATCAATCTAAGGCAAACTTTGCGGTTTTGGTACCGAATATGCAGCCTTAAAAATCATATTTGCTTCTATATTTCACAATCTATCAGTTGCCATATTTCATCATTTCCTTGATTCACTCAGCTGTCTTGTTCACATCAGCACTGTTTAATCTGTGTTCAAGCTGTTGCATATATTAGTTTGCTGTTGCTTTTAGGTTGATTGTTTTATGTAATCTTTGTTTGCTTTTTAGGTAACAGAGCTGTGCAGTGTAAACTTTACTCTGATGCAATAGAGTTGTATTCTTGTGCCATTTCACTTTGTGAAAACAATGCTGTTTACTACTGTAACAGGTGCACTACTGATCCTTTGTATTATGCATACTCACAATATATGAATCTCTCACATGGAAATTTGTCTTCTGCTTGCGCCTATGTTTGAGGATTAGGAGAGTGTGCATTGTGCGAATTTGTTTAGGGCTATGACTGGGGCCCAATATAGCTGTACATGTAGTTTCACAAGCATTCCAGGTTTCAATTGATTAACATAATTCATGCACATCAGGGCAGCTGCCTACACTCAGACTCACAAATATACCGAAGCAATCAGAGATTGTCTTAAATCTGTCGAAATTGACCCAGGTTACAGTAAAGCCTACAGTCGCCTTGGATTAGCCTATTATGCGCAAGGGAACTACAGGGATGCTATTGATAAAGGATTTAAGAAAGGTGGGTGTAACACTAATTCTTGGATATTAGGAGATGCTAATTGTCACACAATCTACTAGTACTAGTAAAATCCTTTAGCTATGCTTGAATTCTTTGTTTATGTTTTTTGTATCCTTATACATGTTTAGGTTTTTACCATCTTGGTGTTGCCCTAATAATTTCATTTTCTCGAATAGGCACTCTTGCTTGATAATTTGATAAGGATGTGCTGTGTCTTATGTTTAGCTGTACAATTGTTTTGTTTCAGAAATATGAATACTGGATTGTAGTTAGATGAGTTTGTGTAGCATTCTAGCTAGCTTTCAATATTTTCACAAATGCAAGTCCATCATCAATTTGCATCAGAAGAGAAAAGTTGGCAATCCATTGATGTTAGTAGACCTCCCAAAAACCATAATAATCAAGCATAAAATGCTGCTGGATGGTAGTGTGGGTGCACACGCAGCCTAGTTCTCAATTTCCAAAGGGATATTTAACCTGATTCTGTATTATAGCTGGTGCTGTTAGATGGCACTGGCTCTGTGGAGAAATCCTGTGTCAGTAACAATTCTACTCTCTGGCTGACAGATAAATGCTCTAGGATCACTGTTCCTCGTCTCCACATTTCCATTTCAGTACACTTATTACCTGAGTTGTTTGCATGTGAATTTGGGGTGTTTAATGATTGTCTTAGCACTAAAAACCGGTTAATAATTGTCCACTGAGTTTCCTTGTTGCGACCACTGCCCTGTGTCCAAGTTCATATGATATAGTTATATAAAATTATCAGAATCTGTTTTACTTGCGCCATGCTAATGCGCTAATTGCATTTGTGAGATGAACCTAATTTGCTGGAGGCCATCCAGCAGTCAAATTTCCAATCCTTAGTGCTGGTAATAGTTTTTCAGCTAAGAATTTTAATCTATTAGTTATTTATTTGTGGTGTTCATTTCTCCTCGCTAGTAAATGTTTTTGCCTTCTATGAAAGTCAAAGCAAAGAGAATATATGAAGACACAACATTTTTTTTTTTTGGTGTGGTTAATATCAATTGAATTTATGAAATAGATTGTTTAAGTCATTATTAGTGTCATTGGGATGTGTGTTAAACCAATAGAACATGGTTGGCAATATCATAATTAATTTAATGATTACATCGAGGAAGCAATAATGTTGAACTTTGGCATGTGGAATTTAAAGACTCGTTATTATGGTAAATAATCTAATTTCAAATTTTGATTTTTTCCCTCTTCAGCCATGCAACTGGACCCCAGTAATGAAACGGTCAAAGAAAATATTCGGGTTTGTGCCTTCTTTAGTTCTCTAGTCCTCTTGTTCTTTTATGGTTATTGCTTATTGTCCTTGTGTACGTAGGTAGCTGAGCAGAAATTGAAAGAACAGCAGCAACGAACAGAACAAGGCCAGGTATTTTACTTTTCTATTTTTCTCCACCATTTGAGAATTGAATTGCTGGACCAGTGGTATAGATTTTTTCTTTTTTAAAAAAAATAAAATTTGGTATGTGATGATAAACAATCTTTTAGTTATTCAACTTGATATTATAATACTACTGTGATGGTTCTGGCTTCTTGTTATCGCTGTTGCTGCAATAGTATTGCTACTATTCATAAATTATTTTGTTTTCAAGGATTCAAGTAGGCAATATGAAGCTTGAACATTTTATAGAAATCTTCATTGTTTGCTTTTCCCCATTTACTGCGTGTACCTTCAGTGGATCCTGGGAATGCATATATTTGGAAGTCTGGTCTTTTCATCATTGAACTCGTTTGTCTTCAAGCTTCCCAGTGTTTTTCACTATCGTTAGCAAATACAACCTATGTTTATGGATGCAGTTTTTATACAGGAAAAGCTTGTTCTTCCTCCTTTTTCACCTTCAGTTCGATTGTTGTATTACTTTCCAAATATCCTTGTGCCACTCATTGGAAGTTGAAAATCTGTCTTGAATACACTAATAATCATCACTTTATTCTTCATTTTGTTTGCTTTACTCATCACCAGGATTCATATGTTCTAATCCTTCTCTGTGCAGAATTCTAGTTCATCCAATCGTGACAATTATGAATCTAGCAATCAATCCACAGGAGGGTCTAGGAGCCATAGTATGCCAATGCAATTTGACATTAACGGCATTCCTGTTGACTTTTCAAGCATGTTACGGAACATGACTGCTCACATGGGAGAGCAATCTCAGGATAGGCAAGGACAAGATGGGAGCGCTAATGGATCTGATGAACCTGAAATAAGAATAGGTGGGAACATAGGTGTGAATATGACAGAAACTTTGCCGGCTGAACTAAGGGGAGCTTTCAGGTCAATGATGGAAATGTTCTCAGGGGCAGCTTCCCATGGAAATACTCAAGATGCCATGAATGGAAGATCACCGACAAGCTAAAACATTGATACAGTAAGTATCAATTATCGGCGTGCATTCTCCTCATTTTCTTCTTTTCCTCACTCTAAATAGGAGATTTGCCTTTTCGACATGTCCACAGAGTTGCCATGGGTAATTTAGTCGATGTCGAGACAGAAAAGCTAGGATATATAGTGCAGCTTTATTTGGATTTTGGAACCATTATTTCTGGAATATGTTCGCATTGTGAATTGTAGTGTGCGAAAGGATTTGGTGAGGGAAAAAAAAGGATTGTTACAGCCGAATGGATTTTGGTAGGGCAAAATGTCGCTAATTTATTTTCACATGCAGGTGGATTCGAAGAGGAAGGCACTGTCTTGTTTGGACTGAAGTCCTCAAGTCAATCGCCGGCTGTGTCCTCGGTCTCACGTACCATGTCATAACTCATTTTAACTCATTTTTTAATGAGGTTGAACTAATTTTTGCTTTTATTTATTTTATTTTGTGTGATTAAAAAGATATAAAAAATAAAGCGGATGAATGAAGAGGAAAGAAAGAAAAAACGGAACCAGGTGATTAGAGAAAAAATTATAAAGCAAAATTATGCAAAAGAGGGAAAAGAAAAAAAAAAGAAAAATTAAGTAAAATTGGAAAATCAGATTGAAATTAAATAAAGATTCATTAGTTTTTCAGTTTATTATTTTTATCTTTTTCCTTGTATGTTTTTTTTTTAAAAAAAGCTCTTACAAATAAACCACTGTGTATACGTAAATTTTTTCTATATAGTAATTGGTTATTATTTTAGGATAAGAAAGATATAAACATTGAAAAAAGAAATATATTTAGTTAAAAAGATAAAATTATAGATATAAAAATAAATATTGTAGTCATTAGTTGAGATTTTGGTCATAATAACATTGAATTAATATAAAAATAAAAGTGATTATTATTATAGTTTTTAAACTTTATTGAAAGATTAATTCAAAGTAAGACTCGAGTTACAAGTAGAGTTGATCATTGACTCGAGTTAATATAAAAATAAAAATGATTATCATTATAGTTTTAAAATTTAATTTAAGAGTCAATATAAAGATAAAAATTGTTATTATAGTAGTTTTAAAACCCGACTGAGGAGTTAACTAGGGCAAGGTTTAGGTTACAAGTTAGGAGAGTTAACATGGGTTGACCCGAATCAATGTATGGACACAAATGATTATTATAATAGTTTTAAAGCCTAACTCGGGTGTCAACTCAAGACAAGGTTCATGTCATGGGCCTGGAGGGTTAGTTAAAATTTTTAATATTTTTTTTTTAAATCAAAAAGTGTTTTATCTATCGTTTATCCTGAATTGACCTAAGTTTTTTATTGGATCCAGTTAAGTCAATCTTTCCTTTATTTTTTGTAAGCTTAAACTAACTTAGGCCCCAAATCAATCCTTCAAGTCAGTCGAGTTTTTATAACTATGATTATTATAATATTATTAATTTCAACACTTGATATAAACTAAATTAAAAAAAAAAGTATTAGGTATTTTTTTTAAATATGTAAGTTTGATAAGAATACATATTAAAGGTAAAATAGGCTTTTTTCATATTTTATTATGTCTTGTCTACCATAACTAAACAAGATACAAAGATAGTTAATTTGTACATCATTACTGAAATTTTTTTTATCTTACTCTCATTTTTTATCTTGTCTCCTCTATTTTCCTTTTATTTTTTAAAGGATAATAACCAAATGTTATTTTAAAAAGGTTGACTAGTAATTCCTAGCCAACACCATGAGGCTTAACAAATCATTATCCTCCTTTGTTGAGCATTAACCATGACAACGATAGGCCTAATATTCCTAGTTGAACCAGTCTTAATCATAACAACAACAAACTAGTCTTCACAGTAGTAACCACCATCTTATTTCACCCTAATCTCTTTATGCAAGTGGTGATGGTTTATATTGTCGAAGTAAACAACAAGGTGGAAAAGAGGAGTAGCTGATCCGTAAGTCCACAAGTTGCCCCATAATGTCAGTATGCAAAACAATGTCCTAGAATCCCATTGGTCCCTCCACACATATAGCCCACACACTAACGTTACATCTCTTTGCTCCAACTACTTCGCTCTAATTCTAACTGACTCCAACAACTAACGAAGCTTAATTTTGAACCCTAGATTTGTTTATTTATTTAAATAATTTGTATGTATATGTTGGCTTTTTATTCGTGAATACATGTTTAGTTATATATCGTTATTTTTGTTGTTTTGATTGATTTGCCATATGTTATGATTTTTATATTAGATTATGCTTGCCTATATTAATTGGATTGTGTCGGATTATTTGCAATACATGGACAATATTTGCTCATGTATGGAATTTTATTGGATTATATTGAGACTTGTATCTTGATGGCAATTATATGGATTTCGTTTCGAATGCCAATTTGTCATTTGGATTGAGGATGGTATAATCCTTAAAAGAATTCTATTACTGAGAAATTATTTTTTTCATCTAAAAGTGTGATTTTGTTTTTGCTAAAAAATATCTTTTTAATTAAAGAATCAACTAGTGGATGATATTTCTTAAAAGGGTTATGTTATCGAGAAGTGTGTGTGTGTGTGTGTATATATAAGTAATAAACATAACCTTGTTTTCTAAAAAAAACATGCAAGTAAAAGTTTCATTTTTATTTTAATCAAAGAGTCAACATGTAAAAGATACAATCCTTAAAAAAACTTTATTCCTGATAAGTTAAAACTTTGTGATTTTCAAAAGAAAAATATGAGGTTTTTCTTTTATCAAAGAATTAACCCAAGCATAGTAAAATCCTTAAAAGAGTTTTGTCCTCATGAAATTAGATTTTTTTAAAAATAAAAATACAAATTGTATATCAAAAGAAATAGGCTAAAGCCTAATTTATTATTTACTATTTTTTTTGGATATCTTGTATGTATTCTAAAAAGTAAGGATTAGGCCTAGATCTTAAATCATTATCTTAGGACATATTAATTATTTTACCTTTAAAAACACATAAATATATGTTAATTTATACAAGCTCTTAAAATGTAAATAGTCATTTTTATCATTAAAAACAAACACAAAACAACTTACATTAGGTAGGATAATTTAGGGTGATTTTCATATTCTCTTTAGCATAATCAATCTTTTACCTAAAAATATTTCAAAGACCAGTTAAAGTTGCTAGTTACCTTAAAATTAGGTGGTGATTTCTTTTTTTGTTTTTTTAACCTCTTTTTACATAATCAATTTGTAGAGATGTTCCATATGATAAAATGATGACTCCACTAGGAATTTTATGGCTAAGCTTTTGTCTATTTGAGTATATGATAATATGATTTTTTTATATTGTGATACTTTTTTTTAATGTTTACACCACGAGTATTTGATTAAATTGATAATATGTTTGTCATTGTTTATATTTTACATATCTTATTTACATGCATCTCATCCATCATTTTTATTTTTATAGAGCGGACATGATTGTGCCCATACACTATGACATGACACCTTATTTGGCATGCAAATTGTCTTAGGTTAGCATAAGGAATTAATAGTGTCCCGATGTAATTTTGTCTAGGTCTAGCACTCATTAAACCTAAGACTATTGTCAAAAGTTTACAAGATTATAATTAGTAATTAATGGATCTTTACGCCTTAGAGGCCTTGAGTATGAATTTTAAGGTTTGTTTACCTGAGTGATGAAGGATCCTTTTTTAGATCAATAAGTTAGCCAATTTACTCACATATAATGGCTAGAACCTTTCCAATGGTGTCTCCTTATATTATCATATACAATTAATTATTTTTTTCAATGTAAATATTTATTTTTGTGTAAGTTATTTTCTATTTTCACACCGAAAACAAAGACAAGTACAATTCATATTTTGAAAGTTCAATTTTCTTTGGAAGCCTATATTAGACCAAGTCATGTGAGATGAAGAGAGAGAGAGAGAAAAAAAACACATATCAAATAATCAACTCTTTAGAAGGTGAAATGAATCAATTAACTGGTTTACTTGAACCGACTTTACAATACATAAACCTAAGCACAAAACTTCTAGTTCCTATGATATAACTCACTATGGGGATGTCTTCTCATGATCTTTTATAAAATGAGATCATATGAGAAGTACTTTATTTTTTCACTCAAAATGTGTTGACTTGCCAAATATAAACTTTTAGTTGTTATTAAATCTACCAAATTGGATCAGGCATTACTGTTAAAAAAGAATATGTAACAACTTTGAATTGTTTCCAAGATTAAATTGTCTTTTTAGGTGAATATTGATAAAGTATATGTAAATCAGTATCATTCAATTAAAAAGTAAGTAAAAGCTATTGAAAAAATACAATGGTATAGTCCTTTTAAGGATATTAAGATGTGTATGGTACTCGAAGTTGTTATTTTTAAAGGCTTTAAGGTGTCACAATTCAATAAGTTTACTAGATCGTAATATCCTATAACTTATCTAAGGCTTTATCATACCATAATTGTCAGGTAATTAATGAAGAAAAATTATTGATGTATCACTTTCATGAAAGCTTGGATAATCTTGCTCTTAATCGGTACATAGGTTTTGATAGAATTAAAATTAATAAATGGTCATTTGGCTTAAGCTTTTTAAAAAAAGCACCAACTAAAACTAGAATTGGCCCACGATATAATTACCTTGCAAAATATAAAGAAAAGAGCAAATGAAATTGTCAAAGATTATGTTTAAAGTTAAAAATGAATTGTTGTTCAAGTCAATTCTCTTTTGTCTAAAAATAAAATAATCTTCATTTTTATAAACACTTTCGAGGCTTTAAATTTTGAATGTATGATTTGCAATACTTTAAAGCAATTCTCAGATATTGTGGTTGCGTCTGAAAGAGTTGAACGAGCTCTAAGAAAAGAAAAGATGATGTGGGGGCATAATAAGAAATTGTTGAAAAAACTTTGCAACTATGATCATTCTATATGCTTAAAACTTTATTATTTTAGGACTGTATTTTTTTTTAATTGTGCTATCTTTTTTATATTCAATTATTATTCTAAGAATCAAGATATGTTTATGTGGAAGTAATATTTAACAAATTCATCAATTAAAATCCAAAACATATCATGCAGGGGTAATCTTTATTTGAATTCTAAAAACTCTTTTTTTGATCTTGATGAACCTTAAAAGTAGAGTCCAACTAATCTTCCCTTTTTAATATTAAAATATACATTCCTTCCTCGATATATGTTAAAATATAAAGTCTTAACAATCCTTTTTTTTAATCATAAAGTTACCTTTTCACAACTAATAAACATTAAAAAAAACACTTGCTTGAAATGACTTAGTTATGATCAAGATAGAATCTAATGATTTTATGACTTAAATAATAATAATAAATAGTGTACATTTGGGTCATAATCTAACCACTTCTTTTATGAGGTTGACCTCATGGTTTCTCAATTAATAATGATATTTGAATAAAGCTAAGATTTATCAACATGAGCATGAATAGACTTAAGATGAAGAAAAAACAAATTCATTGTATCCTTCACAAATTAAAAAATATCCATTATTATCTCTCATTAAGCCTTAAATATTTCTTGGATAATAACCAAGGGTAGGATAATCCTTTATGTTCAATTACAATAAAACAAAAGGAGTATAAAAGGGATAAAAGTGTTATAAAAGATAGCAAAATAAAAAATAAATAAAATGAAAGGTTCTCTAAATTTTCCTAATGATATTGCAAAGTCGAGAATTGAATATAAAATCTCAAAAAAATAGAAAAGAGATAAGATTTTGAGAATTAAAATTAAGGAGTAA
Organism: Populus pruinosa; assembly: GCA_026413675.1. NCBI lineage: Eukaryota > Viridiplantae > Streptophyta > Magnoliopsida > Malpighiales > Salicaceae > Populus > Populus pruinosa. The sequence goes on from CM048596.1 coordinate 24,193,458, forward strand.
TTAATTATTAAAATATCTAAATTAAGGTGACAATCTTAGAAGATTTACTACGGAATTAGTGATTTTATGTTTTTTCAACCTTAAACACCATTTAAACATTATATATATATATATATATATATATATATATATATATATATATCTAATTTTTTCATAAACCTGAACCTTAATCTATGTTATGTGTTTTTAAAAGCTATTTTTTATATAAAAAAATTATTTATATTGATAAATTTCAACCTCTTAGAAGAGAATAAAATAAAAGTATTATAAAAGAGAAAGAAAAAATGAAATGAAATGAAAGGCTCTCCAAAATATCCCTAATGATGTCGCAGAGTCCAGAATTAAAGATAAAATTTCAATGATAAAAAAAATAAAACTTAGAGGATTAAAATTAAGGTGCAATTAATTATTAAAATATCAAAATCAGAGTGACAATCCTGACAATCCTAAAACATCTATGTGCTAGTTAAATGATTCTATGTCATTTTACCTTTAAACATTATTTAAGCATCATATGTATCTAATTCTTTTATAAACTTGAATCTTAATCTATGGTAAATGCTTTTAAAATCCATTTCTATTAATTTTTTTTTTTACATATGTTGATAAGTTTCAGCCTTTAAAAAGAGAAGAAGAAATTTTTTAAATGAAATCATGATTTGTTTATATGTTATATATCATTTTTTATAACATTGAATCACAGGTTTTTACCATTAAATAAGAAAAATTAACACAATAAAAAGTAAGGTGCCTTCTCTTCTAGAAAAATTAAAACTCATGTTTTGGAATCCAATACTTTCTTTACAAAATACTTTTTTTATCTTAGAGAATCTTATTTAGTCATTTCTCTAAAAGAGCTAGAAATTTAGGACTAACATTTTAATACGGTTCAACTTTGTGATACGATTCAAGTAAGGTTAGATTCGAATTTTGACATAAAAATTTCTACTGTCTAGATTTATTATTAAGTATAACTTTAAATTTACTATTAAGTATAACTTCAAATCCAACTATTGAATCAAACTGAAACTTTACCAAAAGATTCCAAAGTTAATTTTATATATTTGCATAAATTTTTAGGTGAATTAGAGTTTAGAAAGAACTTGCGATATACGTTAAAATAAATAATATGAATTTTATTATTTATTTTCTTTTTATTTGTGGACTTTTTATTTGACAAGAATTATTTTTCTAAAAAGATGTGACAACTTGTTTTGGAAATTTTTTAGTTCCATAATAATCTTTAATGAGATAAAACATAATTTTTAAGAGTGGTAATGGTTCATTAATGTTCCAGAATCTTTTCTTATAAGAATTTCTTATTCATCTTAGTTACACAAGGAAAGAAAAATTGGTGCTATTTAAAGATAAATTATTGATTTTTATTATTTTCTTTCATGTTTGGACTTAATTAAAATTTTATTTTGAGCTAAAATCCAAAACTTGTTTAGATTAGATTATAGGCCTTTTAATTTAGGGTTTTTGGGTTAGTTTTGTGTGGGTCATTTAATCCATAATGATAAATCTATTAAGTTTAATTTTAAGGACAAATGAATATTTTGGCTTCAGATTAAAAGATTGATTTTATAAAATTAAATTTTATACTAAAAAAATAAAATAAAAATATAAAGATCAAAATAAAAAATAAACAAATTATACCTTTTTTTTATTGAAACTTATTTTCATGATCATAATTATTTTTTAATATAAAAACAATGCTTCTAATAATTTTTTTTTTTTAAAATACATGAATAAAGAAATGAAATTTTTGATTAATGAAATGGATTTTTTCTTCTTGAATTCAAGTAATTAGAATTTTATGAATATTTATTTTAAATAGCTTTAGTTTTTATTCAATAAATCATAGTTATTATATATTAAAAAAATTATGAGAAAAGACAATTTTGATTAAATGCTATATTTTTCTCCAAAACTTCAACCATCGCTTTATTTACAATTATTTATTTTAATTTTTATATAACTAAATAAAGATAAATTTCAAAAAGGGCATGTGGCTGCATTGACAAATATCAAATCAAGTTAAGAAAATAGAGGTTATCATGTGGCTACGTGGACAAATATAAAGTTAAAAAAAATAGAGGTTACATTTTGCTTGGGGTCGAGCTTTAAAAAACCAATAAAATAAAATAAATAAATGAAAAAACCAAACAAAAAACACTTCGATCACAAAGCAAAAACATAGGTTTTGTTTCATTTTGATTTATGTCCTTTGAAACTAATATAATCAAACCAAATCAAACCGAGATCAAAACCCGAACCGATGCGCGCCCCCAAAATATCTCTTGTCAAGGCCAAAACCGTAACTCTGGTCCCAGAAGGAAGAAAAAGACAGGAAACTTTTTAAACCTACACTGTAACCGCAGAGCCATCAGAACAATATGGACCACATGAAATTGCCAAATGCATGGCCCACAAGCAGACAACTGTCTTTGTGTTGAATGGGATTTTTTTATTTATTTTGAATTAATTTTTTAACATTATCAGATATTTCAACACACGTTGATATAAAAATAAATTTTAAAAAATAAAAAATATTATTTATTATATTTCTGATAAAAAAAACTCTTTTAAACACCAACTCAATTCTTCGTCGTATTTAAAATATAAAAAAGGAAACAAGTTCGAGGAGGAGCACTTGCAAGCTGTAAGTCAGAGCCTCCATTCCCTCTTCTGTTTCCACCCTATAAAAAAAAAAAACCTGCTCCTCCCTCCATCTCCAAGATTGTTATTTTAAAAAGCTTCCTTTTCCGATCCACTCTCTCCTTAAAATTACAAATCCTTTGTCATTCTTGAAATCTTGCTGACTCATTTCCACTCGGACACACTACTCAACGAAGCCAGCCAGCCAGCCAGCCCGCCCGGTAATAAACTTTCATCGTTCAATGTTATCAGATTTTTGCTACAATGTGTTTTAATAGTATTTATTTATTTGTTTATGTTCGGGATCACATGCCCTTTTGATATTTGTAATTATGAGTGTTTGTTTTCTTGCATCTTTCTTTCTTTCTCAATTTTCTTGAGCTGTTGCAATTATTCATTGCTAATAATACTTTTATATTTATTCAATTTCACTGGATGCATAGATCGATGGATAGATAGATAATCCATGGAGCATCATTTTGTTGTTGATGGTATCTTTTCTTTGATCGTTACAAGGAAACAACCCAGACAAAATAATGAATGTTGTTTTTTGTTTGTTTTCAGGACTCAGAAAGATTGGTAGAATCAGGGGCTATAGTTGAAAGATGATTCCATATATAGTTGCTATCCTGGTTCCCCTTATAATTACTCTTCTCTATCAAAAATCAAAGAATGCAAAGAAACGTGGGGTGCCTGTTGATGTCGGTGGGGAACCGGGATATGCGATTCGGAACGCTCAATTTCCAACCCTCTTGGAAACTGCATGGGAAGGTGTTTCAACTCTTGCTCAACTTTTTGAGATGGCGTGCAAGAAACATGAACATAAATGCTTGCTTGGAACGAGGACATTAATCTCAAAGGACACTGAAGTTTCTGCCGATGGAAGGTCTTTTGAGAAGCTTCATTTGGGAGAGTATGAGTGGCTGACCTATGGGCAAGTGTTTGAAAAAGTGTGCAATTTTGCTTCTGGCTTAGCACACCTAGGGCTTAGAAGTGAGGAACGGGTTGCGATATTTGCTGATACAAGAGCAGAGTGGTTTATTTCCTTGCAGGTGCTCATTCTTTTGTGAATATCATGTTTATATATTCACACATTGTAATTTCTTTTTCAAGGAGCATGTTATATGGAAAGTGATGAAAGGGAGCTTGAGTTTTTATCAAGTATATTTCTCTACAGAACTCTTTGGAATTCACATTCCTTTATCTAGTTGATGAACGGAATGTGTAGGTGTATTACTTTCAGCAGGCCAAATCCGGCCTATGCCTCACATAATAACCTGAGTTGCTGATGGGTTTATCTCGTATCAGGGTTGTTTTAGGCGCAATGTCTCTGTGGTTACCATTTACGCAACTTTGGGCGAGGAAGCACTTTGCTATTCATTAAATGAGGTTCTCTCTCTCACTCTCTCTAGTCAATGCTCCAATTCGCTAGTTAGGCATTTACCCCAAACACTTCCACATTGCTGTAACCCTATTTGCTGGACACTGAATGAATGACTGCAGGTAGCATGCTGGTATAAATTTTTACTCGTCCGATTGCAGCATATTTCTGGATTTTAATTTTGAGTTTGCTTCTCTCCAGACAGAAGTTACAGCTGTGATTTGCGGGGCCAAAGAACTGAAAAAGCTTGCCGAAGTAAGCGGACAGCTTGAAACAGTAAAATACATCATATGTATGGATGATGAAACTCCATCAAGTGCATCATCCGTGGCGCAGAGTGGTCGCTGGAGAGTTGTGTCAGTAGCTGATGTGGAGAAACTTGGACGAGAAAATCCAGTTGGTTCTGCTTTACCTCTATCAGAAGATGTTGCGGTTATAATGTACACAAGTGGGAGTACTGGGCTGCCTAAGGTTAGGAGCATCTACTGCATGATGTGCATCTTCCACTTCATCTTTAGTTTGTTCAACCTCACCATGTTGCATCTTAGTTGGTTTCTCACTGGTTAGTTGTTGACTGAGGAGTAGCTTGGATCTGTATGCGGTGTTTGAATTGATTTGTGTGAGGAATCTATATTTACCAAGGTTCTAAGCATCCTCATAACCTCCTCTCCAAACTAGTTTACTCCTTGGCTGTTTCATTGATGAGAAGTTGGCTCTGACTTAAAGCTCATAGGCTCCATGAAATGTCACATTCCATATGTTTGACTTGTACATAACATAGCAGACTAACAATGATCCATCTATTTTATGCCTCAATTGAGGATATTTGCTCGCTCCCTAGGTATTGCTAAGCCTGAAATGGTGCTTATGGTTCTTGACATTAAGGATTGACATGCTATGAAAATTTATGTTGAAGACTTCATTTAGAAGCACTACCATAGAATATATTGATTTACCTTCTTATAGTGTTTAGAGTTTTTAAGTAAGAATTACCGATCCCCATCTATGTTTTTGGCATTTTCAATAGTTATACCACCCCATATCAGAGCTTACTGATTAGTTATTTATCTATCATGTCCATTCTGTACAGGGTGTAATGATGACACATGGTAATGTCCTAGCTGTAGTTTCTTCTGTCAGGAAAATTGTTACTGGTCTTGAAGACAAGGATGTTTATCTGGCTTACCTACCATTGGCTCATATCCTTGAAATAGTGGCTGAGGTATGGAGCGCTTATCCAGTTTACATAACCACAGTAGCTATATGCCTTCTCATATCCCCTAGTACATTCTTACATACAAGTATATACATGCTTCACCTCACTGTTTATGTTACAGAATGTAGTTGCAGGTGCTGGAAGTGCTATAGGATATGGAACCCCAATGACACTCACTGATACATCAAACAAGATCAAAAGGGGAACAAAGGGGGATGCGACTGTCTTAAGGCCAACTGTAATGGCAGCTGTTCCAGCAATTCTTGATCGTGTTCGAGATGGTGTGCTGAAGAAGGTTAGGGAATTTTGACAAGTTCTCATTTCTGCTCCCTTCTCTCTCTCTCACACACGCGCGCGCGCGCGAGGTTCTGAATGATTTCTCCCAGAAAACAACGTTGGTTATTAAAATATATTTGACATTTCAGGTTAATGCAAAGGGTGGCCTTACCAAGAAATTGTTTGATTTTGCATACGCTCGTCGAATATCTGCAATCAATGGTAGTTGGTTTGGTGCTAGGGGCATAGAATTGCTTTTGTGGAACTTCCTGGTGTTTAGAAAGGTTCAGGCAGTTTTGGGAGGTCGCATCCGCTTTTTGCTTTCTGGTGGTGCTCCTCTTTCTGGTGATACTCAAAGATTTATCAACATTTGCCTTGGGTTAGTATGGCCTTAGCAGATTTTTGTGTATCTGTATGTATAAATTATCTATATTTAATCATGCTAATGTTTTGAAAAATTATATTTACATCCCTGAACATTGTTTATTTCAGTAACATTGAAAAAGGGCTACAAAATTACCAAGCAAAGCATCAGAAGATAATTACAGCATGGCATCATGGTTATAACCCCTTCTGCAGTTGCATTTTTCATTTCTAAATTCATGCAACGTGGCAGATGGGATTGTGAGCCCTAAGTCACTTGTTTATTTCAATTCTATTTTAAGACTTAAATATAAAAGATGGGCTTCCACTTAGAAAAGTGAACTTGTATATTTACATGAAGACTCAAGTTTAATGGTTGTTTTTTAGATCCTAACATGCAAAAATGTTTAGTTGTGTAGATGCATGATTAGATGAATCTATCCTCATCTTTCACTATGATTACTATCACAAACATCAATGATTGCCCACATTATCAGGGCTTATCATTTTTTACCAGGCCTTTCTCCACTCTTTACGTTTTGGTTTATTGTTTATCTTTTTTCTGCCTTTGACCAACATCAATGGATTCATACAGGGCTCCAATATGCCAAGGTTATGGTCTCACAGAGACTTGTGCTGGTGGGACATTTTCTGAGTTTGACGATCCATCTGTTGGTCGAGTTGGTAATCCAGTCCCTTGCTCGTATATTAAGGTAAGCTATGATTAAAAATTTAAATGTAAATTTTGAAATAGCTCATGCTGATCTGTTTAGAAATTCCCAAGTCATGAACAACGATCTGCTTAAGTTGGAAATATATGTTGTCGCACGTGTGCGGCGTCGCGGCGATCATCCCCCATCCTTGCAAAGGTTGGGAGTGGTATATTTCTAGCAAGATATGAAGAGACAAGGAATCCTTGTCTCTTCTCAGTGAAAAATTTGAATGGAAGTCGCCACTTAGTATTCTGATAACTAGGAATTCTAACTGGTCTTAGAGATCGGATACAGAGATTGGTTGTGTAAAGGGAAGGTATTAGCACCCCAAATACGCCCTACTTAAGGTAGGCTGTATTATTTTGTCTGATAAAATATGAAATCATGTTGTGGTATCTAATTATATGTCTATCTAAGGTTTAAGAAAAGTCCTTTGTAAGAAGATTTTTATCTTATCGGGTAAAACCAAGTTGTTCTATGTCATTAATAAAAACAAATAACCTTGGAAGACAAAACTTTATTTTTCTTTACAAAACTTACTATGCAAAGTTTTTGCTCCGTAAGTATTGTAAAGAGGGGGCATCTGTTGTAACCCATTTTTGGATCCCTGCGTAAAATATATATATATATATATATATATAGAAAAAAATGAAAAATGAAAAAATAATAATAACTAATAATAACAGTAAAAAAAGGATGTCAGAATGCCAAGAAAATGATCAAAAATTGGTTGAGAAGATTTACAATTACAAAGATTAAAATTTGACAGTATTTTATTGACTGATGAGAGTCCTATTGATAAAGAAAATTCCATTTTAGAAAGAAAAGTCCAAAACAAGATGTTTATGGATTCAATCAAATTTTATTAAAGGTTTAATTGAATTGATAGAGGTTGTGATTGCAATAAAAATTGATTTTTGAGTTAATTTGGGCTTTTATGAGAAGAAATTAAAATTTTGGGGTCAAAATATAATTTTTGAAAGTTCATTTGGTCAAATCAGGGGCTTAATTGCATAAATATTGAAGTTTCATGCCAATTAGAGACTTAATTGAAGAAATCCGAAACCAAGGATCAAATTATAAAACACGCTCAAATTGAAGGCTAGATTTTGAATTTGACGTGTTTTGGCGTCAATTCTCCTTTAAATGAAACGGCACGTTTTGGAAAAAACAGCGTCGTTTCATGCACTGGAAAAAAAAACAGGGAAACTCAAAACAGTGTCGTTTTGAACGGCATCGTCATCTTCTTCCCCTGGACACACAGAGAACAGGAGAAGAAAATGTGTTTTTCTCCTCTGTTTTCACCAATATTTTTGCCGACATTTCACCTTCAAAAAGACGCCGACACAACCCATTTTCTACGTGCTGGAAGAACAGTGGAGGAGCGGCAGTACAGTGGCCACCCCAGCCATGTCCTCTCCCCTGTTTTTGCCTATAAAAGCAGGGGAGGCAGCAGCAAAAAAAAGAAAAGAAGAGAGGAGAGGAGGAAGACGAGAAAGAAGAGGGAAACGAGAGGGAGAAAAAGGAGGAGAGAAGGAGACCAAACTCGAGAAGAGAAGAGAAGAAAAGGGAGAGAAAAAAAAAACACAGAGAAGCAAAAAAGTGTGAAAAAATCGAGGAGACAGAAAAGAAAAACACAGCAAAACGTCGGCCACTGCGTCTCTGCTACCAGCAGCACTACCTCGATGCCAATCCCAAGTAACCTTCGGCTGCCCCGTCTTTTTCTCTTTTGCTCAGCCACATTCTGTGTTTGCATGCAGAACGTGAATTTAATTTCGTGATATTAAATAAAATAAAATAAATTGGTTATTAAAGCCAAAATGCATGCTAAAATATTGTTTTTGATGTTTGAAAAATACAATGAGTTTTTTAACTTTGAGACACTTGGCCGTATGCACAAAAATATTTTTTTTTTGTTTATTTAATTTTTTTTAACTTTTGACAAAACCCGAGTATTTTTAATACTAGATTTGTATTTTTTATGACATAAAATATAAACCAATATTAAGCAAAAATGCATAAAAAAAGGAGAAATTAAAAAAATTAATTTTTTTTTTTTTGAAATGGGCCGAACCCGGCTCAAAACCAAATGGGTTGGTTACTATGCAAACGTAGAAGGTAGCTGAGCAAAAGAGAAAGAGATGGGGCAGCTGGAGGTTACTTGGGATTGGCGTCGAGGCAGTGTTGTTGGTAGAGGAAACGCGATGGCTGGTGTTTTGTTGTGTTTTTCTTCTCTCTCTCTCCTTGGATTTTTCATACTTTTTTGCTTTTTCTCTGTGTTTTTTTTGCTCTTTCTTCTCTTCTTTTCTCTTCTCGGGTTTGGTCTCCTTTTCTCCTTTTTCTCCCTCTTGTTTCCCTCTTCTTTCTCTTCATCGTCCTCTCTTTTTTTTTTTTGTGCTGCCTCCCCTGCTTTTATAGGCAAAAACAGGGGAGGAGACGTGGCTGGGATGGCCATTGTGCTGTCGCTCCTCCACTGTTCTTCCAGCACGTGGAAAATGGTTGTGTCGTGGTCTTTTTGAAGGTGAAGTGTCGGCAAAAATATCGGTGAAAACAGAGGAGAAAAACACATTTTCTTCCCCTGTTCTCTACATGTCCAGGGGAAGAAGATGACGGTGTTGTTCAAAACGATACCGTTTTGAGTTTTCTTGTTTTTTATTTTTACCACAGTGCATGAAACGACGTTGTTTTTCCCAAAACGTGTCGTTTCATTTAAAGAAGAATTGACACCAAAACACGTCAAATTCAAAATCTAGCCTTCAATTTGCGTGTGTTTTATAATTTGATCCTTGGTTTCGGATTTCTTCAATTAAGTCTCTAATTGACCATGAAACTTCAATATTTATGCAATTAAGCCCCTGATTTGACCAAATGAACTTTCAGAAATTATATTTTGACCCCAAAATTTTAATTTCTTCTCATAAAAGTCCAAATTAACTCAAAAATCAATTTTTGTTGCAATCACAACCTCCATCAATTCAATTAAATCTTTAATAAAATTTAATTGAGTCCATAAACATCTTGTTTTGGACTTTTCTTCCTAAAATGAAATTTTTTTTGTCAACAGGGCTCTCATCAGTCAACAAAATACTGTCAAATTTTAATCTTTGTAATTGTAAACCTTCTTAACCAATTTTGACTATTTTCTTAGCATTCTGACATCTTTTTTTTTACTGTTATTATTATTTTTTATTTTTTTCTATATATATATATATATATATATATTTTACGTGAGGATCCAAAAATAAGTTACAACATATGCCATGAGTCTCCATACATTGACATTTGGGTGCTTTTAAGCAGTGATTTTGTAAGTATCCACATGTATTTCCATTTCCTCTGAGATTTTGGCCTTCTGGGGCTAGCTCAGGAAATAAGTGTAGTTTGAGTTTTAATGTTAGGTTTTTGTTGTTGGCTGATGTTCTATGTTGTTTTCCAATGGTTATTCTAGAATCCTGGTTTTCACATAATTGCAATATATTTTTACGTTAGGAGGTCCTGTCAATTAATGGATAAACATGCCTTCTTGTTTAAACATTATCATTAAGTGTTGTTTATGTGATGCATTGCCATTAATTCAATGTTGTGCATGTGTTTTCTTCATTATTGTTATAGTTCTGATTGGATCATCTTGTTTCACTGTTATACGTCAGTGAATGAACTCTTAAATTTTAATAATGTAACGTGTTCTTTTTCAGTTAATAGATTGGCCTGAAGGTGGGTATTTAATTAGCAATTCACCAATGCCTCGTGGGGAAATAGTTATTGGTGGTCCAAATGTTACGTTGGGATACTTTAAAAATGAAGCAAAAACAAAAGAGGTGTACAAGGTAACATATAAAAGGTTCATGCCAGTGTTTATCTTATACAACCATGTGCTGAAGGAAAAATGTCAACATAAGTTTGACTATGCCTTTTCTTTTCTTTCTTTTTTTTGAAAAGGTTGATGAGAGAGGAATGAGGTGGTTTTATACAGGTGATATAGGACAGTTTCATGCTGATGGTTGCCTTGAGATAATTGACCGTAAAAAGGATATAGTCAAGCTTCAACATGGGGAATATATCTCCTTAGGAAAGGTATTGGTATATATCATAAAATGCTATTTTCCATCACATTTTCTTTGGGACTAACATTTTCCTTACAGGTTGAGGCTGCACTTGTCGTGAGCCCCTATGTTGAGAATATAATGCTGCATGCGGATCCATTTCATAGTTACTGTGTAGCCCTTGTAGTGGCAGCGCAACCTGCTCTAGAAGAATGGGCTTCAAAGAAGGGAATTGCATTTACTGATTTTGCGGAGTTGTGTGAGAAAGAAGAAACAATAAGAGAACTGCAGGCATCACTTTTGAAGGTATGCCTTTCTGATCATGTTTTAGCTTCTAGAATTGAAAAGGGTGCCAGTGGATGTTTAGCTTATATTTTTTTCCCATTTCAATGCTTATGGCACAAAGTACTAGAAAAACTTGAAAAGCAACATTTGTGCAACACTCTTGAAGTCTCCTGTTCAAATAATAAAGCAACTGGATACCAAAATATGCTCATGAAATGCGACCGGCAAGATGTTAAGAGATGAGGCTTTTGTAGAGCCTTTATTTGAATTTATCAGGCATAACATGGTTATGAATAAAACTTCTGACCAACTTGTAAAGAAATGTGGTGGTTTTAGTTTCATCCATTCTGAGTGTTGCCAAAATTGGGGTCCAACATTTGCCTTGCTCATAAAGCACTTCTGACCATGCATTTGTTTTGTAAGAACTTTTGCACATCAGATAGAAAACCATAGTATTTCAGATAAGCTAGTCTTAGATGGTTGTATTGTCTAGATTGTGATGCATAATCAATGTTACCCGATGTGGGAGTTTCAAAGAGTGCATTGGAAGCATTCTTAGGAATTGTCTTGATGCCTGGCGGAGCAGTTGCCCTTCCCTGCTAGCTCAAGATTTTACCACCTTGACTCCCTTCTACGAGCAGCAAAAGAGGAGCAGTCTTTTTCAGCTATGCAACTTTTCCGCCGCCTTGACAATAATGCTCCAGATATTGTAGAATGTGTGCCTGATTTTTTTTTTTTTAATCATTATCTTTTCAATGTTTTAAGTTTTCCTGTTTCATTAATTTGCAGGCAGCAAAGGCAGCACGATTGGAGAAGCTTGAGATCCCAACAAAGATCAAATTGCTTTCTAATCCATGGACTCCTGAAACTGGCCTAGTCACTGCAGCTCTCAAGCTTAAGAGAGAGGCCGTTAGGAAGGCTTTCTTTGAAGAACTCTCGAAGCTATATGAATCTTGAGTCAGAAACTCTCGAAGTTTTTACACGTATACTGCAATAAATTTTCTTATATATTTACTGGTATTACCTTTTGTTATAGATCAGAGAACGGTTTACTTTAAGAGCCCGATCAGAGAACGGTGTACTTTAAGAGCCCTTCAATTTGATACCCTCTTCCAAGCATTTTACTAACATTACAAACCTGAGAAAGCACAGGCCTTCGGCCCTGAAGTAGAGCGCACCACCAGAGACCTTACAAAGAGGCAAATACTTCGTGGCTAAAAAATATCAACAACTATTATCATGAGTATGTTAGGTATCGCTATAATTTAAAAAAATTATTTTATAAAAAATATTTTTAGTTAAGATTAATTTAAAAAAATAGATATTTAGTTAAAATTATGATTGAAATTAAAGTTAAAGAAAAAATAGTTTAATGTGATTGATTAAAAGTATTTTTAAAATTAAGGTTATAAAATAATTTTTAAAAATATATATATTAATATTAATGATTTTTAATTTAAATATTATGGATTTAATTATTATTATTATATTATAAAATATATTATATTTTATATAAAAAAATTTATTATTTTATTAAATTATCTATAATTTCATTATATATAAAATTTATTTAAAATTAGATAAAAAATATTATTAGGAATAAAATTGAGATTACAATACAAGTAAATTTAATTAGCTTTAGATTTATTTATTTTTTTAAAAAATTATTATTCATATTTATATTTACATGAACAACATTTATTTTATAAAAAAAACAAAACTATTCAGTGAATGCATGCCTCTACTGTATAGTGAATAGTAGAGTGAATAGTAGAGCATGATTCTTCTATAAAACGGGTAAGAAGCAGCTCCCAGCTATTTTGTTTTTTTCTTGTGTTTTAAACGTATTAAATCCTTTTTTTCTTGTGTTTTAAACACATTAAATCATGAGACCTATATATAGTAACAAGCTTTTGTTACTTAACTAAACAATTTGTAAAATTTGGCCGTAGAAAACCTAAACGCCACCACGTAGCTAAACAAGTTCTATAATTTGTGCACCGAGAGTCTTGGCCTAGCGGTGGAAGGGGCTTGTCTCCTTTCACTGCACCTGGGTTCGAATCCTCATGTGCATGTCTGTTATCTCCACAGTGTCTTACATGCCTACTAGGTTTGCAAGCTGGTTCGGATACCCACATAAATAAATAAAAAATTCTATAATTTTTAAGTACATCATTGTAGTCACATCTATGATAAGGGTGGGTGAGGGTGGGGGTGGTTTGGTGTTCAAAAAAATTATTAATTATCCTCAATAATGCGATAGCATAGTTAATAAAGGGTTTATTGCATAATTATATATGTTTTTACAAAAATTAAGTAATTAGGGTTTTGAGGAACAATGAACAATTTAAATTACAATTAGGGATTTTTTTTATGTATTTAAATAAACAATGATTAAAGGTCTCACTATCAAAATCATATTTTTATGTTGGTTATTGTCGAGTAAAGAAGAATTAATCAACTTTTTAGAGTTTTCTTCAAGATTAATGTTGCATAATAACAAATTTGATTTTTTTTTTCAAGTTATAGAGTTAAACAACCTATAAATAATTAAACAATCAATTTTTTTAACACGTCACAACACATTATCATTACATTTCAAAGCCATGATTTGAAAAAATATAAATTAAAAACTAACTTTATATATTGATTCGAGGATGAAACTTACGAGAGATTTCACTACTAAAAAAAAACAACTATATTGAATCACAAATTCATGCAATAAATGAGTTTCAATAGTAATTCTATATTGTTTAATTTGAAATAAATCACAAATTCTGCAAGAGAGAGGGAGGGATAAAAGGTTTATAATATACAGGGGAACTTTGGTCATTTCCTTAAATTTAAAATATTCTTTGACTATGATTGAAAAGTGTAATTTTTCAAAATTTGATATACAAGTGCAATTTTAATCAAACTATATGTTATGATTAATTTCATCATTTTATATTTTTATATATTTTTATATTTGGTTAGTTCCATAAGTTTATTTATTGTTATAAATAGATCAAGATGACATGAGTCTATCTTGTTTATAAACCCAACGTGAGTTTGGAAAACTACTAAACCTAACGTTCTTTGAGTTTAGCTATACACTGAACTCAAACATATAAGGGTTTAGTAAATTGCTAGATTTAACATTCTTGAGTTCAGCTATGCGTCGAGTTGTATTTCAATTCTCAAAACATTTATTATATAAAAACAAAAACAAACACTTCTATTCTTAGAATTTAAAGTTCATTATCTCATTTATTACAATCTCTAACTAAAAGGTACTAACTTTATCATTGGAGAATCCCTAAACTCTATCATAAAAGATTGTTTTATGGGTGTTAGGTTTTCTACCACTAACCATTTATTTCATGAGCTCTAGAAAACAGAATATTGACGTGAATATATAATTATCTACTATCCAAATACTAAAAAAATATTCTTGAATATGTTGAATTTTAGAATATCACTAGTGATTTAACTCGCACTTCACCGTAGATTGTAATTATTTTTCAAGAATGCACCAGGAGTACATGCTTCTTTAATATGTTTATATATATATATAAACCCATAGAAAACCAATGCAGAATGAATTTTAGATTCTTTTGTGTAATTAATTTTTTTTTAATTTTATCTTTTGACATTTGATTTGTTAAAAATTCTGATTCATGTGAGGTCACATGAATCAGAATTTTTAACAAATCAAATGTCAAAAGATAAAATTAAAAAAAAATTAATTACACAAAAGAATCTAAAATTTATTGGGGGTGAAAAAAACATTAATTAGAGGGAAAATAAAAATTTTCAGTTGGAAGGTTAAATTGAATTGAAAAATAACTTTAATAAAAGAAAAAATAAATCAAAAGAATAAGAATTAATTTGAAAAAAAAATTTGATTGAAAGATGAAATTGAAAGAAAAAACCTCAACAAAAAGGCCAAGAAAAAAAAAAGAACCGAAATGAAAAACAAAACATTTGAAAATTGAAGGACTACATTGAAAAAATAATTTTATCAAAGGAATAAGAAGAAAATAAGAAATTAAAAGAATGAGGACTTAAATTAAGAACAAAACAAATGATAAATTGTAATTGAAGGACTAAATTGAAAAACTACAAACTTCTTTCAAAAGAATAAGAATGAAATAAAAAATTAAAAGAATAGGGATTGGAACTATAAAAAAAATAAAAACAAAATATGAAATTAAGAGAATAAGAACTGAAATTGAAAAGAAAATATCTGAGAAAATATAATTGAAGGACTCAATTGCAAAATAAAAAGACTTTTATAAAAAAAGAATCATAACAAAATAAAAAATTCAAAGAATAAGGACTAAAATGAAATTGACATAAAAAACCAAAAAGGATAATAGTATTTTTAGTTGTAATGAGAGAGAAAAAAGACCGCTAACGACAATACGATCATCTTTAGCTACCATGCGTCGCTTCAAATAAAAAGAGAGATAGTGAAGCATCCAAAGAAATAACAGAATGCTAGATTTAGCCATCGGGTAGTATCAGATACATTATCTGAATAACAGGGACACTATTTTTACACTAGCACTTACAATATACACACCAACAATTTTTTCCATTTAAAAATTAATAAATAATATGAAAGGTACTAAAATACCCCCAATAACTTTGACAATTATAGAAAATACTCCTGTGAAAATAAAAAAATACCCCAATATGCAAATTTTTTTTTTCATTTAAGTTAATTTTGTATTTATACTACATAATAACAATTTAAAAAACAAAAAAAAACCATTGCCCAGCAAGCCATAATTTTTTTGATACGGGAAGTAAATAAGTATTTTTATCGTTAAAAAAAATTATGAAAAACTAAAAAAACTTTTGATCAATTATTTTAAATTTTATTAATTTTAAAAATAAAATAATATTTTTACATATATAAAAATATTATTTTACTCTCGAACTAAGCCTAAAAAATCACAAGAAATAAAGTAAAATAATCATCATTTTACTGCAACCCAAGATATATTTTACGATTAATTTTGAAGGATAACTTCACTTGTTAGTTATTGAATTTACACTTTAATAATTATAAATTCAAATTTTTTCATACAATTGAAAGTTATTATTTTTAGTACTCACGAGATTAATTAAGATAAATGAAAGCTGATTTTATATATATATATATATTAATTACAGTTCTTGGTGTATTTGTTGACGTGACAAGTGGGGAAAACGAAAAGAAAGAAAGCAAGCAAGAAGAAAAGCTATAGAGTGGACAAGTTCCTGTAAACCAGTAGAATCATAGCACCTTACCGCCACTCCAGTGCCCTACCTGTACTGCTATTTAGTAGTTCCAAAATTAAATGGGAGTTGCAAATCTTGACTTCCCCGTTATTCCATAGACTCATCCCACCACACAATGTCTTCCCGGTGAACAGAACCTTGTCTTTCTGAGTAAGATTGCAAGCCACCATAGTCAAAAGCTAAGGCCCCTAGATTATTGATTAATTACTAATTAATTACCTCAGCACTCGACATTTTCTTTCGGGAAAAATCCCCTCCCTCCCCCCGTTTTTTTGGCTTTTAACCACATGCTTTGGATAAAAAGTTTGAAAAAAAGTGAAAAGAAGCAAGCCAAGCAGAGCGAGTTCCATGAAAGTTCCAAGAAAAACCCAATTCTTTGGCATTTCTTGGTTTCTCTCAAAAGGGTAATGAATTTTATTCCCAATTGCCTCACCATTGAAATAATTTAACCATGAACAAAAAAAATTACCCAGTGTACAAGAATGTCTCTGAAATACCCACAGACCACTGCCCTTCTCTTATATTCTTCGAACTTGACTGATTCTAACATATATTAGGGTGCCATCTTCAGTAGTATGATCTTTCTTGTCAATGAATTCTTTATTATAATGTAATTAATCCCTCAATTAATTAATTTAAATCTCATCCCACCATACATATATAGTTTATACAAGCCAACAAACACACATTCTAACTTTAATTTCTCTCTCCCCAATAACTCCACAGTATTTTGCTCTCCTGCTCTCTCTTCCACTAAATCCTCTCTATCACCATACCATGAATGCCTATAGATCAGAAGACAATTCATACTGTTATTTCCATCCCAAAGAGGTTGTTGTTGGGGTTTGTCCACTATGCTTGAGTGAGAGGCTCCTCATATTGGCTGCGAAGCAAGGCAAACTTTCTTCTGCTCGAGCAGCTCATAGAAGTGAAGGCACAACACACAAAAAGCCACCCATCAACCTTCCAAAGATTTTCGCTCTTGGTTCTTTGCTAAATCGGCTTGAGTTTCGGAACTGGAAGTCTAATAACTCTGATCACGATGCTGAACCCACCAGTCAAGAAGGTATAATTTTTGCTGCAAATGTTTTCTGCTGTTGTTCGGCACTTTGATTGTCAGTGCTCTTATTATTGCAAGTGTCCCAGTTCTTTGCTGTTCTTGAACTCCTTCCAGCACGAGGGTAGTCTGCCTATGCAAAATTGTTGGTGTAGTGACAAAAGTATAGGCCGTCAGAGTACATATACCATCTTGATCAGTCCGCACTTCTTAACACATGAGATTTAGAAACTTTTTAATTATTAGTATCATTGTGTTTCATTATTTCTAATTGTTTTGCTACTGTAAATCAAGCTCGTAAAAAAATGAAAGGAAAAACCTTGTAATTCATGAACCTACTAAGCCCATGTTACTGAGGAAAAACACGAGCCCACAGCATTATTGTAGGAAAAGTGTTCATGAAAAGATGAATTTCGATATGATGACAGATAGCGCTAATCATATGGATAGATAATTTCATCAGTGCACAATCAAACAGCTGCAGTTACTTTTGATTAATTATCTCATGCTAATATTCAACACACAGATAGGTCATGCAAACAAAACCTAGCGACGGACCCCTTAGGGATGTCTTTTCTTGCAGATCATATTTTATATGGTTAATACTCTGCATGAGTCTGCGCTTATTTGTATTTAAAAATTACTGATGCAATTGAAACGCAACATGCATCTGTGCTTCCAAGTAGAAAGTATACAAACTATGTTACTTTTTTCCATGTCTTTTGATTCCTTTTCTCTTTGTAACTCATTATCTCAATTTAATTTAATAAGCCTTTGTAGACTCCTTTATATCAATCGAGTTTGAAGACAATGGTGCTGCCTCATGGGAAAAGGGCACAGTTTCTAAGGTCTTGATCGATCCTTGTAGCAGGTCATGGAATCAAAATCTCAACATGGAAGCCAAACAAGGCAAAGATATTAAGGAGAACGTCAGTATGATGGAGCAGGCAAAACCGCGTTCCTCACTGAGGTGGCGAAGGGGGATTGGTCATATGTTCAAACTAATCAGATGGAAGAGGTCCACCATGGTGGAGGGAGTCAAGGTGAGGAAGAGCTGGATAAGGACTCTGACGAAGAGGAGCACCAAATAAGAAAGAGAATTCTATAGAAAGGAACACCTGCCTTTTCCACCGCACCATTCCTCTTTGTGGCTTGAGCTTCATTCCGGACTGTCAAGCTCTATATTATTGAGATGGTAGAGTCAAAATAGCCTATAACTCTTAAAAGCTGCTTGGCTTTGAGATTCGTGGGTTCTTTATTTTTTATTTCTCCCTTTTTTTCCCTTCATATTTATAAACAGTATTGATAATGTGTACATAAATAAATAAATAAATAAATAATAAGTTATTTAATATTAGAGACAGTGGCTAGTCAATATCTTAATAATAAGTTAATTAATATATAAATAATAAAAAATATATAAATAATAAGATAATTAATATATTTTGATATTTTAATTTTTTCTCTTCAAATTCCAAAGTTACAATGAAAGTTTGAACACCTGCATATATAGTTATAGTCTTAATTGTAAAAACATAAAAATCACCCAATGATAAAAATATATTTATGAGAAAGATAATAAATGGTTTACAAGAGCTTTAAATTCAAGAAATAAAAATATTTGTTTTTAAATTTTATATTAATTAATGTTTTAAAATTTATGAGTTTATCTTAAGAAATAAAAAATATTAAACCCTTATTTGGATGGTTTAAAGGATATTATACTTCTTGAACCATATTGTTTTAAGATAATGAAAAGACTAGAAATATTTTTTTTTTAATGATATTAATAGAAGATAAAATATTTCTTTCCTCTACTTTCAATGATACTAATAAAAGATAAATATTCCTTATATATCATTAATGAGATAAGAAATATGATAGATCTCTTAATAGATCTTATATACATATATGAGTATAGAGATATCATTATATAAATATGAATGATTATTTCATATAAAGAGGGAGAGCAATTTGTCATGCTTGCAATACTTTTATTTTAGAAGATTATCTATGATCAAACATATAGCCTTAGAACTTTGTAATAGTTGAATCTAAATGCTTCGAACATATCATACTTACTAGACTAATGTTACTTTGGACTTGACTGATTGTCACGCTTAAGTGTTTTGGATTTAACATGTTTGTTAAACCCTTGCTACCTTGGGCTTGACTAGTAGTTAAGTCTAAGTTTTTTGAGTTTGGTATGCTATTCAGACCCATACGATCTTAAACTTGATTGACTGTTAAATTCAAGTTCAAGTTCTTTGAGTTTGGCATGTTTTTAAAAATCATATTATCTTGCACTTGACTAACTACCAAGTCTAAATTTTATATGTTTTGTGTGTTTGCCATCCCTTTTTTTTTAAGATGATTTTTCTTAAAATCTATAATAAAAAAATATTGACTCATCATTTGCCTTTAAGCTTTTAATGTGTAATTTTGCATTAAAGGTTTAAGAAATTTATAGGGAGATGATTGGTTAATATATGTCTTATCTTCATTTGGAAAAAAAGTATTTAAACATTAGTGATCTAAACAGATTTTTTAAGGAAATAGAAGCAATTTTTTTTCGGGAAAAGCACTTGACAATTCATAATAAATGTTACAGGCTTTTATCATTTTTAAGATTACAATAAGGTGACACTTGTCTCTCATTTTTATCTTTCCCTTCTTTCTTTTACTTTTGTTAAACATTTTTTTTTTCAGTATTCCTTAACTTAGGAATTTCTATTTTTTCACAATAAAAGAGTCATTTAACAGCTTATAGAACTTCTTTGACTAGGTAAACCAAATCTTTTTTCCTTGTGCTTTCGTAAAAAATCTTTCAACCTTTTCTTTGCTCTAACAGTATGACTTTTAGAAAAGGGCAGCAAAATAAATCTCTTGAAGGTGATTTTATTTTCATACCTGAAACTAAAATCACTTGTCGAAGATTTCTGCCTATAAGGATTAACCCTAGATTTGAAAGAGATGATGCTTAATCATTTTCTATAGGAAAAAGGGATGAGGTCATTCCCTAGAAAGTTTCAAACATGAGGGGATAACTGATTTTACCTAGGACTTTAATGGATGACATATGAAGTTCAGTGACCTCAGATCAAGTAACCCTGACCAATGTTAATAAGCTAATAAAGTATATAATAGTAGTCCTTAAAGTTGGTGACGGTATTTCTCTGGCCACTAAAAAATATGATGAGAGGTAATATTATCATTATTGCCCCCCATATATCTATATGAGTTTGAATACTTATTTTTTTTATATGGATTTGTAAATAATGTTTTAAGGTATTACAACCTTTGTCTTGCTCAGTTTCATTCTAATGGAGGGAACATTTTATCCTTATTTCTAAAGGTATTAAGGATTTTGAATGAGGAGTCTATGGTTAGGTTATTTAGGTAATGTTATATCTTGATCAATAACACTGAATAGAGACTTTCAATCCCTTGGTTATTTTTTACTTTCATTAATAGATGAAATGAGCAAATAAAGAACACTATAAGTAGGAAATCCTCTCATTAAAAAAATAAAGGGAGCAATGGGTGATAGTGAGGTATGATGACCTAGCCAAACCTCAGGATGGATATAGTCCAATATGAGGTTGTATCTATAATTAAAGAACACTCTTAGCATGTGTGAATGATAAGTTTTTTTAAACCGGGAGGAGGAGAGAATGTGCACCAGGTTGAATAATCTCATACTGAATATGACATCTGTTGTATGACTAAAGAGATATATGGTATTTTGGGTAATCATGTTTTTTTATGTTTTTATTTTTATTTTAATACATTTTATTTCTTGATTGATTTCTTATACAAGGTATTTACCTGGGACTGTTAGATTTTAATTTAGTGGGCTTACCCCTTTTACGCCTTCTCCTAGTGGCGACTCTTCTTTTGAAGATAGTTAACCATTGATGCAAAGATGAAGATTTAGGTTTTCTATTCAAATGAACATTAAGGAGATTGTTACAATCTAAACCAAGGATGTTTTTAAAGACATCCTTGTGACTAGCTTTTTTATTGATGAGATGTGTTAAAAAACTAATTTAGAAATCATGACTTCCTAGATGAAAATACTTAATTAAATAATATGCAAAAATTACCAACCTTGGTAATTTAATAACTAGCATGCTGTTTTACTTGGATAAATCAAGTAATAAAAATAGAAAAGATATATAGTTTACCTGAACATTTATGTTAACAACAAGAGGTTCTCCAAATGTCTGGTTACTGGTTCGCTTAAACAATTAATAAAGAACAGGGATATGAGAGAGAAGAATAGTTTAAAAAAAAAAACCAATATAGAAGAATCAACCAATAAAAACAAAATATAAATAATTTACCTGAAAAATAGGGTTCTTCAAATGTTTGGTTACATGTTAGTTTAAGATTGAATGTTAAGAGTAGATTTTATAATTGCTTCATTGGAGTAAGCACATAGATTAGGTTTTCTGTCTTTGACTCTTCAATGACATGGTAACGTTATATATATATATAACGTTATCATTTCATTAAAGAGTCAAAGATATATATATATAATAAAAAAATAATCGAGTCTCATCTGGATTTACCTAGGTCAACCAAGTTTTTTGATCAAATCCTTAGATCCAGAGTCGATTCACCAAACCGGGTTTCAAAACTATAACATAAATGTCTCACTCTCCCCAACTAAAGGGCCTTGAGGTGCCAACATTAACGTCAGTCATTCTAGAGGTTGTCTTCTAATAGAAGAGAAGAAGAGTTTCCATCATTTCAGATTCTAATGTGGAGATTGTCTCTTCTCCACATAGTGTTTATACTCCCTTGAGCCTAATTTACTTATTTCTTAGATTCTCCAACCAAGCCCCTATATCTTTCTAAGAGGAGGATATCTTCTCTAATCTCAAGTTAAACCGCTTCTTTATTTGTTTTCCCATTATAAGTGAGGAAAGAAGAGAGATAATGGAAACCATTCTTCAAGGGAAGTCCACAATGAGACTTGGTGGGTTGGATGTGATAAAAACATGGGATAAACTCATCACATTTTCTTCTAATATGGAATAATCAATTAGCCCAAACTTCTAGCGTTACTTGGCCATTATTGGACGTATACATTTTTAGGTAAAATAACAAACTAAATATTTTTCTTTATCTATTTTATTATGTTATAACTTATATTATCTCTTTAGTTGTTTAGACCTTTATGATGTGCTACTACTAAAAAAGAAGATGGGTTAAGGATATAAGGGTCAAAGAAAAGGCCATTAAACATTATTGTGCTGACAAGTCTGAAGTATATAGACTTGAAGAAGAAAAATTTTCTTGAGATATTAAGATGAACTCTCTTAAAACTACTTACTCCAAGTTATAAGAGGCAAATGAGAGCTTGACTTATGTCTAGGAGTCAACCAAGCAAAGAATGACAGAGACTTATAATTTAATTGTATTAACTTCTTGAAGAGTGGGATGCCTAATTTGAAAAAAGAAGTGTCTGAGCTAAAAGGGGTGAGAGAGACTTTGAGAGAGGAGTTAAGGATAATTAGGAAGGAGTTTCAAAAATCTTATAAACATATGGAAAATTTGAAGAACTCTTCCCAAGCTTTTTGGATTGAATATGGGGAGTTTGTGTCTTTAACGTAGATAGTAGGAGACAAGTTTTTCTTGCTCATGTCAAACTTGTATTTATTTAACCTTTTTAGAGGGATATTTACTTTAGTGAGAGTTTTCCAAACAACTAAGTCCTTAACTTTATTGATATCTTCCAAGTCAAAGCTACAAAACAATAGATGAAGTTTACCTAGCTTAGGAACCTGATATGAAGATGTTATTTCCTTTAAGTGTTATATAATGTATTGAATGCTTAGGCTTTTAAAAGCCTTGAATTTGGCTATAAGGTTTATGTTTTATATTTTAGTTTTTTTAGATTCTATGTTACATTGCTTGCATCATTATTGTGTTTAAGCACGCTAATATATTGTGCTAAGTAATCAAATGAGTCTAATGCCTAAAGTTAAGAAACATGCATCTTTTATACTTAGAAAAATTATTTGAAATTTTTTTATTGAAATAACCAACATACCAACGTGGGCAACACATGTCCAATGCCTATGGTTGGAAAACATATATTCTCAGGTCTAACACTTAGAAATTTTTTTTAAAAAAATCTAAAACCAACACAAAAAGTTTAAATGACCAACATTTAACAATGACTATATATCCATGTTGCCCCCTTTTTAGGGTAGAGATCGATTATCTATGTCAGGTAGTTTACATGCTGTTAAGACTCAAGATGTTGGATAACATGATAGTCATTGTAGTTGGGGCCATTATTTTTAAAAGACCACTCATCAATCACTTAAAGATTGCCATTGAGAAGAACACATACTATTCCCAATGCTCTGAGCCTATAAGCTTCATTCCTAACTCCAGCTATTAGATATGACTTTTTTAGGAAGTTAAGATTGGTTTTAAGATTTTGTTAATTGCTTTTTGAGGTGCAATAAACTGGCTTGAACATTCAATTTTAGCTATTTATAACTTTTTATAAGTATTTTTATAAGCAACGACATTGCTAATGTTTTAAAATCTAAGATATATAAATAATAGGTTATTTAGTATTTGAGATAGTGATTAATCAATATGGTAAAAGCTTAAATACATGAAAAAATAGCCTCAATCACGGTAATTTAAAGATCTTCCAATGATAAAGTGAGTATATTAATGAGAAAGATAATAAATAAATTACAAAAGCTTTAAATTCAAGAAATAAAAATATTTATCCTTGAGCTTTAAGTTAGTTAATGCTATGAAATTTATAAGTTTATCTTAAAAAATAAAAATTTATGAACTCTTTCCTAGATGGTTCAAAGGGTATTTATACCTCTTGAACCTTGTCATTTTCATATAATGGATGAACTAGAAATCTCTATGCTTTTGGTGATATTAATAGAAGATAAATATCAATTACTTATCATTAATGACATAGTAAGTATAATAGATTCTTTAAGAGACCTTGTATACACTTATGAGTATAAAAAAATCATTACATTAATATGAATGATTATTTTAGATAGAGATACACAACAGTTTGTCATACCTTCAATACTTTTATTTTAGAGGATCGTCTTGGATCAATTATACAACCTTAAAACTTGATAATGATTGAATCTAAATATTTTAGGTTTGACATGCTCGCCAGATAATCATTACCTTAGGCTTGACTAACTACTAAGCTCAAATGTTTTGAGTCTAGCATGGTTGCTAGACCCACATAATTTTAGATCTGACTGATTGTAAAGTTTAAGTTTTTTCAGCTTAACATGCTTGTTAGATTCTCACCACCTTGGACTTGGCTGACTTCTAAGTCGAAGTTCTTTGGGCTTGAATGCTATCTCGGGTTTGGCTAACTATCAAGACCAAGTGCTTTGGGTTTGACATGTTTGTTAGATCCATGACATTTTGAACATGACTGATTGCTAAGTTTAAGTTCTTTAGATCTAACGTGTTTGTCATACTCATACTACCTTAGCCTTAGCTAGCTACCAAGTCTAAGTTCTTTATATCTGACGTACTTGGTAAACCCATATTATCTTGGACTTAGCTATCTTTCAAGTCCAAGTTTTTTAGATTTGACGTGTTTGCTAGACGCACATTCTCTTGTGCTTAGTTAACTACGAAGCCCAAGTTTTTGGGGTATGACTTGCTTGTTAGACCAACATCATCTTAAATTTAGTTAACTGCCAAATCTAAGATTTTTGAATTTGATGTATATACTATATCTATTTTGTTTTTAATATGATTTTTATTTATAAAAATCTAAAAAAAAATGTTGACTCATCACGTATAGAATGTAAAAGATTTGGTGCAATGTGCTTTTGCTTCACAATTTGCATTGATGATATTGAACATACCCTGCACAAAGATGTATTTGGAAGTATTTCCTTACCTATTCTAATTAAATTAAACTGCTTAACCTTCTGATAAGTGCCCATATAGAGTTGAAACATTGGGTCATTCAAGGGCCCTCACGTAGCTTTTACCGCTTGTCTTGTAGTTGTCTAGATTGGAACATAAATGTTTGGTTCCTTGGACGTTATATATTTTGTGTTCCTAATTCTTAAAGAGCACATAATTTATGATACTGTAATGAACTGTATCAAATCCTCGTGTTTAATTGTTCTGTGTTTCATGAATTAAAAAGAAATTAAGTTCATCATCAACCTCTCCCTTCCCCTCGTGTGAGTCATTCTGCATGTGCAAAGAAGGCCACGAGGCTTGATTTGTTCGTTATGACCCTTCACTAGGGCATGTTAGGTCCCAGTTTCAACCTAATTAATAGGACCGTTCCTTTACAGGACCATGAGAAAAGCCTGAGAAGGAGTGGGCGAAAATGACGAGGCATCAATCTTCACCCAACTCCAGCGACAACAATACAAGAAGAAGATGGCAAGTGGATCCACCAGTTGCGTAGGAAAATATTGACATTATCTATATTCCTTTATGCCCACAGCACTGTATCATTGGCAACTTCAACTATTTACTTTCCCATCGAGTTACATGACCTTACCAAAGTTTATGCTAACATATACACAATCCTTTTATACATAATATGTTAAAATATACAAGAGGATAAGCATAGAAAGCAAAAGAGTATTGGAGCTGCCATAAGGACTCCATAATTCTTCCAACCCACCATGATCCAAGAACGCGCGTGGTCAGAAACATTAAAGGGTAACAGTTTTAGTTTCTTTGCTTGTATGATGATGAAGGGCTTTCTGTGCAATCTTAAGCAAACAACCTTTCCACTGGGGGCACACTTTCACATTGTTTTGTCACACCTCATGGAGAGTGAAACTCCTGTCCACATATCCAAAGTATTTTTGAAAAAATAACATTAGAGACTTTAAATACCTAATTGGTAGCCCTCTGCTCATAACTATCTCCTCCTCCTCCTCCTCCTCCTCTACCAATACTTCCTGCTTCCCCTGGCATTTTAGATTTCACAGGGGAATCTCATACATTCCGATATTCTCCCTTAACCGTAGTTATCTCTCTAGGCTTGATTCTCGTGTCAGTTTTATTTTCATTCGCTTGGTTGGATCGATGCGAAGTCAGGAATATGCTTTTGCTAGCACTTAATTGTTTGCTTGTGTGAGGCTAAGAGCTCCTACTTCGTACATGGTGACTTGTGAGTCCATGATGTGATGAAACAAGTCCTCATCATGCATTATTTACTGGTCTCTTGACACATGAACTTCACCCTAACTTTTTAGCAGAGAGTAGAGACAGAATTAAAAGCACTGAAACGTTGAAACCACATCCATGTGACCACCATAGAAGAGACAGTGATTGGGACAAAGATAAGAACTTGCCTGACTACGTTTGGACTGGATTGAAACACATCCCATCTACTGTGCTAGCATATGATGGCTTCAAGTGTTTTTTGGACCATTCAGTCCATTTTCCTTAATATCTATTTTTGGAAGTGAAAAAACTTCCCTGTTGGTTTATTCGTTTTCTTTCTTACGATCACTTACCCCTTCTCCTATGCTGTGGGTGCTAGCTTGAAGTAACGGATGTTGGGAAATAGCGTCTACTAATCCAAAAACATTGAAAAAAGTTGTGCTACGCAAGCCATGGAATTTCTTCGTAATCCAAAGCTAGCTAGCTAGGCCATCATTCTTATCAGAAAAATAGTGTTTCTGAAATAGACAGCACACAGCATCTGCACCAAAACCATCATCAAGACAAAAATGTTAGATATTGTCTCAATGAATATGCATCCAGAAAACATGGACCCCATGAGCTTTTACAACGAATGATCATATATATATATATATATATAGACACACACACACACACACTGGTGGGCCGCTGGTTATCTCAAATTGGAAAAACAATGCTAGTTATAATGTAAACTTGTATTTCAATTAACAAGTAAAGAAAACAAGAGTGGCCATGATTTGCAATCAGGCAAATAATATGTGGAAGGTAAACGTGGATCTAGTAATGCGGACCCAAAATGATCTTAACTTTTATATATCTTCTAGTTGGATTTTGTGCGCAGCAACAACAACTTGTATTGCAAGTTGTTTTTGTCACCCATTAAAGAAGCGTAAGAGTGCAAAACTTATTTTATGCAGCTAAAATAACTGCAGTATGCATTTTCATTTGAAAAGTGAGTTATTGGAGACTTGGAGGAGCTAATATGCTGAGGAGGTCGTTTACCTTCCATCTCGTGTTTGAAAGTTGTTAGACATGGAAAAAACTTTCGGGTGTAGTGTGGAATGAAAATAAACTAATTTTTATTTAGATTTTTATAAATAATATAAACATCATTAATGAAATCATAAAAATTTCAGATTAAATTTAAGCTCTTCATAATTGATTCTAAAATAAAGTATTTATTTTTTTTTATATCTGCTTCTAAGTTTCTTGGGTATTTATATGATATTGAATTGAGACCCTTAAATTTTAAGTTAAGGTATTTTGTATGTTTGTTTCTAAGTTAAATTTTAAATTAAATTTAAGCTCTCCACCATTGGTGCTAGTTATTGTAAATAAAATTAGGCATCACTATAACTTTGTGGAGGTTATAAAGTATGTCAATGCTAAGTTTCTTAGGCATTTATATGAGATTGGATTGAGGCCCTTACATGATTAATTTGTTATTGAAGGCCTAAACTAGGAAACAACCAAGTTGCTTGTCTGGGCTATTAGTGAATAAGCTTTATAACCAATCAATTGGTTATATATAATATTGATTTTATTTTTATAAAGTATATTTATTATTAATAAAGATTTTTTTATTTTTAATAATCATTTAAATTTGCTTAATAAATCTAATATTTGTTTAATAAATTTAGAGTAAAGATAAAGTATATTGGATAAAAATACTTTATAGATGAAATTATAAAGTTGTTATAATTATAAGATTTTTATTGCATAAAAGTATTTTTTTCTAAATTTTTCTGGTCAATATCCTATTAAGACTTGAAATTAATTAGAATTGTTGAAATCAATATATATAATGTTCTTTCCTTTACGAAATGAAGTAATTGCTCTCATAAGTTAAGATATAAGGAACACCTAGAACTAATAAGTAGGTGCTTATTAGATGACATGCACATTAACACGACAAAAAAAAAAGTATAGTAGTAGTAATAACCCAAGTACAGGAGTGTCGAAGTAATAACCTAACAAGACTGAAATCGAACCACAGGGAGGTTAATTATATAAATTATAGATAACAAGAATATAACAACAACAATAACAACAACAATGGTAACAATAATAACACTAAATAATAATAATAGTAGTAACAACAATAAAAAGAAGAATAAGAAGTTGATGAGAACTTTGAGATGAAAGATTAAGGATTAAACAATGATAACAACAAATATCAAGGTTAGAGGATCCACTAATGGTTTGTCAAACAAGTATAGTATAAACTCTTATTATTCAATTGGAAACCATACATAAAAGAGATTCCAATCAGATTATAAATTGTTAATATGATTACATTAGTTATCTTACTCAATTAATGCTAATAATTTTAAATCTTGTTAGACATTCATAATTATAACTTATGTTAACAATAAATTAAATTCCTTTCACAGCTCAGGTGTCGGTTATACGATACAATATGAGCTATGAGAGTGTCAAGTATTTGTTATACCAAGTGTTATACAACATAAATCTAGATTAGTCATTTAACAACTAAAGTATTAAAAAATGAACAAGATAACAAAGACAAAACATGTTAGTATCAAACATTAAAGTCTATATTAAGTTTACACTATACTTATTCTTATACCATTAGTATAACCTTTTCACCTTGACATAATAAAAGAAAAAAAATAAAAAAATAAATAAGATAAAAGTTAACTAAGTAAAGGAAATAAATTGAAAGGCATAAACTTGATATTAATGAAAGTAAAACTTAAGCATTACAAAAATGCAAACAGAGAAAGCAAGAGCATGATCTTGATCTGAAAACCTAGATGCCTAAATGCATGGCAAATGCCTCCTTTTATAGGCCAAAATTAAGAACTATTGATTTGATGACTAATTGATGAGTGGGTGACTAACTCTTGACTTGGTGACAATCTTTATCTTCTTTTGTCTGCCCAAAACATTATTGATAATGTTAAAAATAAGAACCACTTGAAACATGAAAGTTGTAGGAAATTGTCTCAGCTTTCTAGAAAAAATAAAGGAGGTCATTTGGACTTCTACAATTCCAAATATGGGTCAAACACTGAATAGTGCACAGGTTGTAGGACAGATTCAGATTTTTTTGTTTTTGCTATAATTTGAACTTAAAAATAGTCTTTTTAAATCTTGGACTCCAATAAAAGTTGTATGTCTATGTCTTACCTTTCTATCCATATAAAGTAGACCTAAATCTAAGATCTACAGCTCTAGATATGACCCAATTATCGAACAGTATTCCAATTTGGATTGCATCATCTTTTTTCTAAATTTGGTCATCTTTTTGTCCTTTCAATTTCAGTTTTTAAATTCATCAATCAATCCTTTTATTTATGTGATAAGCCTGCATTTAAAATGAACATTTACCATAAATTAAAGGTATCTTATATTATTAGATATATTATTATAAAATATGTTTAGTTAAGGAGTTATTAATACTTCAAGTGTAAAATGATGATATAAAACCTTGATAAAAATACACTTTTAAGTACTAATCACACACTAAACTAACCTGCATAAAAATTTCATATGAAAAGATCACACATGTCCATGTAAAGGTTCACATGAGAGTTGTGTAAGTAATCATTAGACTTTAAATCACTAAGTTATCTTTTTATATAAGAAGTGTTATGTTTTGATATTGACTACACGATGTCTTAATCAAAAGTAACTAATGAGCAACTATTAAATATAACATAAACTATATGAAAGTATTTGAGTAATTAAGAGAGTATTTATCATTCTAGATAAATTAGAAAAAATATTTTATTTATTCTCAAATAGTATTGATTGTGAAATACTTAACCAATGTGGAATGAAATTTAAAAAGAGTTTCAAATTTTTAAACAATCAGTAGTGTTAAAAAAAATAATTTAACAAAGTAAATATACTTCATGTTATAATATTTAAATCAGAACATTCTTGATAAAGTGATAATAATTATACTGAGAAAATGATAACTAAAAGATTAAGTCAAACCACTTATAAATTTTTTAATATTTAAGATATCATAATCTATTACTAGATATTGTATTTGATCTTTAAATATAAATCAATCAATTATTAAATTGATAATAAATTAATTTATTTAATCCTATTTTATTTAGAATTATGATTTATATTTGAGTCAACTTATTAGAAAATCTAATTGGTCATATACATAAAAAAAAAATATTGGTTAGAAATTAAAATGAAATTATTAATGAAGTCTGACTTGATTGTAAATAAATTTCAAAAATTAAAAATTAAAATGTAATTAATATAATGGATTATAATTTTAGACCAAGAAAAAATTAAATAGAAACTTAATTGAATAAAATTTTAAAATTATCTTAGATATAATATTATAAAAGGAAAAATTTTATATTTTATATTTTACTATTTTTAAGGTTTTTAGGTTTTTTTATAAATAAAATGATATAGCTCTTATTGTTTTCTAAAAATCATTAGTTTAAATTTTTTAAATCTTAGAATCACTAGAAATTTATATGATCATTAAATTCAAGATTTATATGATTAATTAAGATGTGGATAAACTAACCGAACATCTACATTAATTTAAAAAAAAAAAGATTGTATGGCTGCCTGATGTAAACATTTAATGAAGAAAAATTATTAAATTTGCCAGGAGTTGTGTTCCATCCTCTGCCAAGAACACAAATGTAGGATGAAAATAATCCGTAAATCTCGTATTTTTATGAAAGAGAATTGTACAATTCATAGCATATTGAATAATTCATCCTTTATTGAGATTGATCACCTAGATTATATGATAATGAACTATAGATTTATACCTATATATTAACCCATAGTCCTGTGACATGCCATCTTCAAAGGAATAGGAGGATCAGAAAAGGCTCCTGTAGACATTTGCTCAAAAATAAATTTGTTGGCGGCCTCGGTGTAATGAATTCCATCCCAAACGACTCGTACCGAGGGATCATCGCATGAGCCCACGGTTATCTGGGTGCCATTTACTGTAATTGTTGCTCCACATCCAGCACTGCTACTGTAATTATACAGGCCTCCATAGCCACAGCATGCTACAAGTGGAAGCTCAAATCCTACAATATGAAACGAACCCACGTTAAATATGACAATTTTTTAAAATAAATACGAGTAAATATAGGGTTTTGCATACCATGTTTTTTGGGTTCACTGAATAAAGAATACTTCACAGAATATACATCTACATATGTGAATGCTGCTGAAGGAAAAACCTCCCTGAGTTGAAGCACAGTCTCTTTCAACTCAAAATTGAAGTATTGAGCTACTTCATTATAAGACTTGGCGCAACCAACACTGTCTTTTTCAGCAGAAGGAAAATTGGCTAAAACATAACCAAGACACCCAATTGGTCCTGTATTGTGAATCCAGAAAGATCTCGCTCCCAAATTGTATATGCTCTGCATCAAAGTAACTATGATGTTTTAGATGCATATCATATTTCTACGTGATAAAATGATTGCAGAAGTGGTAGAATTCAGATATCAGAGGAAATTTTGTACTGGCCATGTAAAACAGTAAAATATAAGTTCTGATATCATTTGATTAGAAGAAAAACAGGTGTGGTGGGTGTTTGTGAACAACAAAACAATAAGCAAAATTAAATAACGAAAAGAAGATTTGAGGTGAAAAACAATTAAGTGTTTTCTCTTTTGTATTTTTCTCTACGCTTGAATTATACTTGTAATTATAAGTTTATTTATAGATTTTGAGTTGTAGACAAACAAGAAAAAAAAAATCATAATCTATATAGTAAACCTATTCTGCCGACTTGTTAAGTCGATCAATTCTGAATCCATAGATTAATTCATTTAATCCAACCAGTCGAGCAATACTTAATCAATAAACTAAATCTTTTATTTTCTAGAAAACCAAACTCTAGTTTATTTTCGAATAAAATAACTGGTAATGGGGATATACATTAATTATTAGCATACACTATGAATTACGATTAAGAAAAGTGAAGACAAAAACTCAGAATAACAGATGTTGGGGAGGAAAAGGGCTTGGAAACTTGTTACCTTAACATTTGTGGAGAATGTATTGACAATGTTAGGAACAGAGGCATTCACTTCCTCAACAGACATATCTCCGAAAAATCCAGCTCCAAGATCATTTTGACCAATATCGAATGT
The DNA here is from genome assembly GCA_026413675.1 of Populus pruinosa. NCBI lineage: Eukaryota > Viridiplantae > Streptophyta > Magnoliopsida > Malpighiales > Salicaceae > Populus > Populus pruinosa. The sequence goes on from CM048596.1 coordinate 24,226,059, forward strand.
GTATAAAGCTTTTTGAAAATATTCCTCCTGGGGCATCAATTGTGCAAATACCCCTCCTACAAATAGATCATGGCTTAACGAGAAATTCAATTTATCGCCAATTATATCTTAATTAATTGAACATCAAAATTCCAGATTAATTAATTAATTAATTAATGCTTACCTTGTTTCCTAATCAACTGTGATCTGTCCTTTAACTGCACGAATTGATTATATTGCACTAGAAAGTAGAATGGACTGAATCCATTATTGGCCGGTATAATCCTAGCTGGCAATGTAATGGTGGATGATGCTGTGGCAAAATTTGCTCCGACAGTGAAGTTGGTCCCCAGAGAGTTGAGGTAAGCACTAAGAAATGAGAGATTCAAACTCTTTGCTGATACATCACAAAATATGTAGACTGAATTGTCAGTAAAACATTATTTTTCTAAATTATATTTTTTAATATAATATCATAATTTTATTGAATAAATAGTTACAGTTAAAATCTCATTATTTTTATTTTATTTAATAAATTTAAATACAAGATAGTATTGAATTTCTTCTAATTTCAAAGTAAAAGGATTTCATTAAAATAATATAAATTATATTTTGAATAATTATCTAATAACTTAAAATTTTTAATTAGAATGATTTTTTATATATATCTATTAACTACTAAAAAAAAAAAACAATATGAGAATAAATGAATATTACTCTTCCAAGTCTCAAATTATAGTATTTTGTAAATGGTAGTTGGGACTACCCACGAAAAATGAGTGTTCAGGGATCCTTATGGCCCGACCATTAATTAGCACTATATCAGAAAGCAAAATAATTTATAAGCAATTTTTTCGTATTAAATTTCATGCAAATTAATGTGAAACGTGTAAGTGGTAAAGTGAATTCTCATAAATTTTAAATAATTAAATTCTTTAAAATAATAATAATAATAATTACCAGCCAGCTAAACCCCACCAAAATCTTCAATACACGTCAAACAAACAACACATGTTGTGACCAATGTTGCTAAGTTATAGTTCTATTTAGTACTGTGGTAGCATTTTAAAGTATTTTTTATTTATAAATATATTAAAATAATATTTTTTATATTTAAAAAATTATTTTTAATATTAGCCCAGTAAAATAATTTAAAAATATAAAAAAATTAATTTTTAATAAAAAAATTAAAAATTAAATAAACACAATCTACACCTTGTTTCCAAACAAAATCGTCGTGCCTCCTTGTCCTTTATAGACGCAGAAGGGTTTCTAAGAAGAAAGCAATGAACAAGGCATTTGAGCGGCTGATCGCTAACTATGTCCTATTCAGAGACCTATCTATTTGGCAGAGTCGGTTCTATAATCTCACAAGATTTGCCAATGTCTATTCATATGGCCACTAATAAATTAGGCAATGATACTAATTTGTTCTAAGCTGGAACTAAAGGTTCGAAACTTACCGACGAAATCTATAATCAGCCTTCCATCGGAGAACCTCCCCACCGGCATTTGAAAGTAAGTTTCTCCATAGGGGGGATTAAGAGGAGGGAAGGAAGCAACGAACCCTCCTGTGTCCGAATTTGAGTCACCAAAGTTAAAGATAGCTGGGAACTCACAACTTTTCAGAGCACATATCGGGTTCAAGATGGTAAGTAAAGTGAAAAAAAAGAGGCAAAGAGAGGAGATGTTCGTCATGGATAAGCTAGTGGTAGAGAACTCCGTAAGGAATTTTGAGATGAGAGCTACGTAGAGAGGGGATTATATCTAGGGTTTATCAATGCCAACATTTCGCAATCATGGAAGACCTTTCAAAACTAGATTTATGGTCAATTTCTACATGAACGCCATTTTTATCGGCGTGACATATTCAATGATGTGTGCAGTACAAAGATTAATTTATGCACCGACGTTATTATCACCGGTTGTGTAAGAAATCATTACATAGAGTTTCGTATATGGATAAGTAGCGTTGAGGTTAAGAAAACTATTTAGTTATTTGGTGTAGAATCACACATATATTTATTTTATAAAAAAAATTAGGGTAAAAAATTAATTATATATAAAAAAGATATTAACAATTTTAATATATTATTATATAGTCTTTATATATTTAAAGATTTAAATAGATTTTTAACTAATAATCAGTCTATATAGTTAAGGATAAAGATTTACTCTTATCTTATAAATAAATATGATATTTTAAATTTATTATAGATTTGTATAATAAGATAAATTTAAATGAACATAATCATTATAAGTTTCCTAATAGGATTTATCTATTTTAAAAAGCAAAATAGTTTTTCAGAATTTATATATTATGGTGAAAATATTTTCAATTAAAATTGATGGTTATCTAAAAATAATTTTAAAATTTTTCTAGTCAACTCTTGGTATTTAAATATCAGTCTACCTAGATATCTAACATTTATATCAGGGTATTGACCATTAATTTTTAGAAATGAAAATTTTTAGGGTTAATGAAATACTTGTCAAGTTCTCATGGATTTAATAAATTGATTATTAAATCCAAAAATACATGCAAAAATATTTTTGTGCATATAAAAAATGTTAAAACTCACTATATATTTTTATTTTTTATATGATTCTTTCTAGAGACTTGATTGTATACACACCAAATAAAACACATTTTTATATTATTTTCGAATGATGTCACATCATTATGAAGATGCAAATAAATAAAATAAAATAGATCAAAAACTCATAACTAAAACAATGTTCTTGGAATGCAAACCAAGCCTTGAAATCAAATCTTATCTATTCACATAAGCCACATTGTTATATTCGTATACATTTAAATCAAAACCAACAACAAAAATCAACAAAGCATGGAAAACATGAAATTTCATTACTGACAAATAAAAATAGAAAGTTTATCCATGCAATTTAGATTCAAAAATTATTTTCAAAACCTTATAAACCCAGGATTAATAACATGGCTTATCAATGCATTAACAAAACTAAGAAAACAAAAATATTATTTTATCAAAAACTAACTTAACTAGAAAGCTTTTATTACATCACAAAATTCAAACACATCCTTAAATGCTTTAAAGAACAACAAACCATAAAAAAAAAAAACTATATAAAAAAAAAAGAACGAGCACCTCACTATGTTTTAAACATTTCAAACATGTTTCCATGCTTGTAAACATAAATACAAATAAAATAACAATCAAAATCAAATCAAGTAGGTCATATGAACTCTAATTTTAGGTTAAAAAATGTACCTTCAAACCTCTAGAACTACTACTGCCCTTCTTTGCTTTTCTTTGTAAAGTTTTATTTTCACAAACTTACAGCCCTTTCAAAGTTGAAGAAACCCTTATACTAGGCTCATAAACCATTACAACTAGGGTAGTTTCTTAGTATTTCTCTCTCTTGTTTCTCTTCTTCTTTTTTCTTTGAATTATAGGGTTTTTTCTAAGTTTTGTAAGGATTTCCTCAAAGATTGATCAAAACTTAGCCATTTGATCAAAATGAGAAAGATATAGATAAAAGCTCTTGTATTAGGTTAGTTTTGCAATGGTAATTTTGGTTCTGGTTTTGCAACTAGGGTATTTTCTTAAAGAAGGTTATATATTTTTAAAAATCCAATTCCTCTCGTCCTTGATAAGAACACTAATAATAAAGGTAAGACCAAATATCATTATTATATTGATGATGATAAGCATACTACATGTGTTATGTTAGCTAGCATGTCACTTGAACTTCAAATACAATATGAGAATATAAATACTTATATAATAAGTATGCACCTCAGAGAGTTGTTTGATATGACTAGTAGGACTGAGAGGTATGATACCTCTAAGGAATTGTTTCATTGTAATATGACAAAGAGTTCCTCAATGAATACCCATGTGTTGAGGATGATTGACTATTTTAAGAAATTAGATCAATTAGATTTTGTTATGAACCATGAGTTAAGTGTTGACTTGGTTTTGCAATCTAAACATAAAAGTCTACTTAATGCATCAAGAATGACAAAGGAACTTGTCATCATTGTGTCAAGGAAAGCCACTATAGAAGGAACTGTAAGGGGTATCTTGCAATCACGAGGGTTAAAAAGTTTATTGAAGTTTTTTATTCATGTGTATGATTGAATAAAAGTAACATGAAATTACAAATTGGTAATGAATTAAAGGTTGTTGCATTAACTTTACCAACTGAGTTGATATTAGAACTTGATAGGTGTTATTTTATTTTGGCACTTTCTAGAAACATCGTATCCATTTCTAAATGGGTTTAAAATTATTATTAAGGAAAAAATTTCTTTTTATAATAATGATATTTATTATGAATCTAGTTCTTATACAAATGATTTAAAATTATTATTAAGGAAAAAAAATTCTTTTTATAATAATGATATTTATTATGGTTCTAGTACTTATATAAATGATTTGTGTATACTTAATCTTGAAATGCTCAAGTTCAATATAAATAGCAAGAATAATATATTAGAAAATAAATATCTATATTATATATGGTATTGTAAGCTAGATCATATCAATAAACTATGTTACATAAAAACAAGGTTATTTGATCTTTTTGATCATGAATCATATGAAACTTGTAAAATTTATTTGTTAGGTAAGATAACTAAAGCACCATTTAATGAAAAGAATGAAAGTTGTAATGAATTGTTAGGTTTTAATATATACAGATGTATATGGACCAACAATCATTTCTGCATTATATGGATATACATGTTTCTTCATTAATGATTATATTGGATATGGTTATATATATTTGATGAAAGTTTGAATCATTTAATAGATTCAAAGAATTTAAAAATAAAGTTAAAAAATTAAACTAAAAAAGTATTAATATACTTTAATTGGATTGATATAGTGAATACTTCAACCATGATTTTTAAGATTATTTAAAAGAGAATGAGATTATATTATAATAGACACCTCCTACAAAACCACAACATAACAGAGTTTTTAAAATGATAAATTGCACCCTATTGGATATGTTGTAGTCTATTATAAGCTAAATAAACCTTTCAACGTTTTTGTAGGGCTATACTTTATAAACTACTACTTACTTTTAAAAAGATTTCCATCAAAATCTATTGATAAGACTCTATATGAATTATGGAATGGTAGAAGATTGATTTTATCATATATAAAGATTTGAAATGTGAGTAATATATATTATCTATATCATCCCATTAAGCAAAAAAAATATCTTAAAATATGCTACCTTTTTAAAGAAATAATTTTTTTAAATGAACAATAAAAGAAAAATAAAACTTGAAAAAGTTCAAGAATCATAAACCGATATCCAAATAGAAGTTGAGCATGAGTGTTCAGCTTATAGCTTAAGAAATATAAGTACTTTGTAGATCTGGTAGGATACATCATACACCAATAAGATATAGACTTTTCATAGAAGTTGAAAATGACGAGTTGCTTATACTTAATGAGCCTATTAATTGCATAGAACCAATATCTGATATTGATTCTAAGAAATGATTTGAGACTATAAAATCTAAAATGAATCATGTACACCAACTAGGTATAAAGCTTAGTTAATTCATTTGAAGGGATAAAATTTATTGGATGTTAATGGATTTTTAAGATAAAAACTGACATGAATGGCAATGTACAAACTTGCAAAGCGAAATTCCTTGTCAAAGATTACAAATTAAGACAAAAAGATTAATTTTGATGAACCTTTCCGGTTGATAACTATGTTAAAGTCTATAAATATTTTTCTTGCTATAGTTGTATATCATGATTATGATATCTAGAAAATAGGTCAAAACTATATTTTTGAATAGAAATATTCAATATATATATATGACACAAATTGAAAGTTTTCAATCTAAGAAATTTTCCAAAAAAGTATGCAAGTTATAAAAAATCATTTATATGACTTATATTTATAAAAAGGTTAGTGGAAGTATAGTTATTTGTCTAAAATTATATGTAAACAACATATTATTAATAGGAAATGACAACCTATATACTAGGAATAAAGATTTATAAAGATAGATATAAAATGTTGCTTGGATTGTTCCAATCTATTTACATAAATAAGACGTTAAAATGATTTAGCATGAAAGATCTAAAAGATGATATTTAATATTTTGCATAAGATACTCTCTCAAAGGATATATGTTCTAAAACACAAATTGAGAGGAATAAGATGAAAATGATTTCATATACTATGGATATAAGATCCATAATATGTGTGATACTATGTACAATACCATATATCTTATATTTTAAGCATAACAAGTAGATATTAATCTAATTTAAGTAAGATTTATTGAAGATAGTTAAAAATATTATTAAATATATAAGAAAAAGTAAAAAAATTTCTCTAGCCTATAAAGAAGATGAACTAGTAGTTTATAGTTAATTGGATGATAGTTTTCAATTAGATATTGAAAATGATAAATGTAATTAGATTGTGTTTTACTCTAAATAATGGTAATGAGCTGGAAGAGTTCCAAATAAAAGAGCAAAATAGATTTTACAGCTAAAATTAAATATATCTCTATGTTTAAGGGGACAAAAAAGATTGTTTGGATCAAGAAATTCATCAATGAACTAGGTATTGTTTCTAGCATTGTTTATCTAATAGTTATATATTGTGACAACAATGGAGCCATTGTACATGTAAAGGAACCGAGGTCTCATCAATGATTTAAAAATATACTTAGATAATTTCATTTGATTAGAGAATCGTATTAAGGAAAGATATAAAGATAGATTGAGTACCTATTAAAAAAAATATTATAGATTCTTTTACTAAGTCATTGTCCTAGTAAAAGCATTATTGTCAAGTAAAGCATTATAATATTTTATTCATGGGTGATTGATTTTAGTGTAAGTGAGATTGTTAGTGTCTATGTCACAGTTGATTACATGTGGTATTGTCTTTATTCATGTAAATATATTTGATTTGCTTATTTAAATTTAATATTTATCAAATATTTTCTGAAAGAATATAATATTTTATTAATAAATCTAGAGTAAATAGAAAGTTCTTAGAATAAAATCTTTTACAAAGAAAATTATAAAGTTGTTATAATTATGAAATTTATATTGTATCAAATCATTGTTCCTAAAATGTTCTTGGTCAACTCTCTATTAAGATTGAATATTAATTAGAGTTATTAAAATTGATACATATTATGTTTTTTTTTATGAAATGAAGGAATTATTCTCAAAAGCAGAAACATAAAACATATCTAAAACTAATATGTAGGTACTTGTCAATTAACATGTACACTAAACTAACTCACATAAGAACATTATATAGATAGATTATTTGTTTCTATGGAAAGATTCATGTTACAGTTATGTAAATGATTCTTAGACTTGAAATCACTAATTCATTTTATATTGAGAATGTTATGCTTTAATCTTGCTACATGTCATTCTAATCAAAGGTAACAAATAAGTAAATATTGAGTAAAAACTATATAAAGGTATTTGAGTAATCACAAGAAGATTCATCCCTTTAGGTGAACTAAGAAAAATATTTTATTTGTTCTTAAATAATATTAATTGTAAATCATTTGAAATTTGAAACTCTTTTCAAATCTTATTTAAAAAATCAATGACTATGCTATTAAAAACAAATATAATTTGACAAAATAGATACACTTCATGCTATAATGTTTAAATCAAAACATTGTTGATGAATAAATAATAATTATACTGAGAAATAATCACTAAAAGTTAAATCAAACCACTTATAACTTTTCTAATATTTGAGAATTATAACAGGTTGTTAAACATTATATTTAATCTTGAAATATAAATTATTTAATTGTTAAATTGATAATAAATTAATTTTTTTAATCTTATTTTTTTAGAATTGTAATTTATATTTGAGTCGACTTATTAAAGAACCTAATTGGTCACACAAATAAAAATTCATTGGTTATAAATTAAAAATGAATGATTAATCAAATGTGACTGGATTATAAATAAATTTTAAAAATTAAGGATTAAAATATAATTTATATAAGAAATTATAATTCTAGAGTTAGAAAAATCAAGTAGAGACTTGATTGAATAAATTTTTAAAATTATTCTAAAATAATATATGTAATATTATTCATGAGGTAATTTGATATTTTATCAATTATAAGATTTTTTTTGTTTTTTATAAATAAAAAAATATGTCTTTTATTTTTTATGAATAGAGGACATTATATAAATACCTAAAACACATAAAAAAAACTAACACTTAAAATATAGTAATATCTCTCTTTTAAAAGAGTTTAGAAGATTTTTTATTTGTATGAATTACTATTAAAGATTGAATATTTAAATAACTTGTAATTTATAACAATCTATTATTGAAGTAATTATTCAAAATAAAAAAAATATTTAATTTTTTAATAATATTTTAATAAATCTTAAATAATCCAAGATTTATCTACCAGGATTGTGGAATTCTTAAAAAAAAATTAAATTTATAATTTTTAGTGGGTATATATATATTTCAAAAACCCAACACCTAGAGACTTGTGCATTTAACTTGATTATTTATATCATACTACTATTCAAGGTCAAATCTTTCGTTATGGATTTTGGCCCCTTCAAACTCTACTATGCTCTCTTTAATGCTCATGAAAACTGTTCTGTGCAAGTCACCATCTAATATATGACAGTAAATACACACAAAGAACACCATTACAGGAGGACTCAAACGCATATACATGAAAGTGTCACGGGAAAACCTCTGGCATAGTTTTTGACGTCTAATTGACATCATTTGATTGACATAAAACATGAAGAGGCTTGCTCCAATACATCAGGTGCAAAGTGGAATGCTAAACTGCTCGGCAGAAGAAGGCTGCAAGGCACGGATTTTAACATCATATTTTCGACGTTTGAAAACTTCACTGACTGAGGAAGAGTCAGATCCGTCTGCTACAAGTGGATAAGCTGAAGCTTCATCAGCATAAGCAATTCCAATGTGATTACCACACTTGCGGCAAAGAAGTGCAGTTCTCTGGCGGAACAAACCAAGGGAGTTTTTTGAAAAGAAGGGAAAGCATTGGAATTCATCAACCTGAGTAAATCTACTCTCATCGATCAAGAAGAATGAGATTTTCCCTCGCTTTATGGATTTCCCATATTTAGAGCCAATTGTTGACGTGTTTCGATTGGAGGAGCTCAAGTTCAATTCATACCCGCAGATACCGCAGCTGCACCAAAGTTCCTCGATTTTATTTTCTATATATCCTTAGAAAAACACAACCAATGCAGAAACAACCAAATCCACAATGATCAAATAAATAATTTTTAGAAAGCACATAACATGTCTATTGATGGATACTGTCTTATATGTTAATGTGACTAAAACTAAATTTCTATCCTATCCTCTCTCTCTAGTCATTTTTTCCATCAGTTTCAATAAAAAAGGCAACAGAGGATCAACAACTCATCCGATCGCTTTAATAGGACCACGGGGATGTAGAACAGAACTTCACCTCATTTGATTGGTCATAACATTTGTCCTGCTACCCTTTAAAGAATTATGTTTAAGTTCTGTATCAGCATTAACCACCCAAGACATTGTTCAAAACTTAAAGAAGACGACGACTTTTGGTTCTCAAGCTTAGGAATTGAATTCAAATATCAACCTAGCCTCATAATTTACATCCATTTAGATCAATTCTCACAAGCTTATTAAGAACCTTGAAAAGAAACCTGGGTTCTATCATGGAGAAGCCAAGCATGGTAAATCAGATGTCCTACACGGCCTCAATTTGAACGTGAATGGAATACGGTGAATTTCCAATATAAAACAGAGAGCATAGGACAGTCAGTTAATTTGAATCAACAACATAAAAATAAAAAATGCCCCTATCGTAAACGCAATATTTCGATTCCAAAAAAAGAATCCCATATAAAAAGGATCCATATATAGAGGAAGAGAAAGAACCTGTAGCTAACATGTCTATGAGAAGCAGAGGAAGAAGAAAAGGAATGATGGTGATTCCCGTTGAGGTAAGCTTCCCTGAAAGCCGTAGATTTTTCCATTTCTCCTCCTTGATCAACGGCTGTGATCGTGATTGAGACTCAAACGATCGGTGACAGATTATATACTGAGTTAATGGTGATCAAAGCAGTACTCTTTACATGTAATTGGTTTGTAAGAAACGTGTCCAGCCTGAATCGGGTGACTTAAACTAACCAAGTTCAAGAGAAGAAGTAACTTCAAAAGAGAGAAGTCAGAGTTTTTTGCAAAGAAGAAGAGGCTGCAGAGAGAGGAATCAAAACAATGAAAAGGTGATGGGATAGGTGCTCCTCGGCTGTCCTTTTCTTTCTGGAAGACAACGACTAGGTTTTAAAACGGAAAACTAAAGGGTTTATTAAGTAATTTACATAATTAATGAGGGTAATTAAGTGTCAAATACTATTATTGAACAGGTTATTCATCCCAGTTGTGACTTGATTAATCTTCACATATTTTAAAATTAATGATAAGATATATTTGAGTGAGTATTAATATTAGCAATTACATCAATTTTATATAATAAATTATATTTTTATTATTATTTCATGAATATAATAGATATTCAAATTAATTTATATATCTTAATTAATTTTATTAATTTAAAAATTAACAATTATAATTTAAAAATTTATAAAACTCATAACCAGTGATAACCTACAAAATAAACTTAAGATCTAATAATTTAGGTAATGGCTCATCATTGCATTATTATTGTACGTGGTGGTGTTGTTTCTTTAAATTACACGTGTCCATATTTGAGTTGGTAACTGGAGGTAATTATTATTATAATTGAGGTGGTCGTTTGTTTATCCATAGTACGACTAATGGAGCCAAATTTATTGTATCATCCACTTTCCTCCTCTCCTTCTTCTTTTTTTTTTTTTTTTTTACAGTAATGTACTAGTAGTACCCAACGGTGTGGCATGGCACTTTATTAAATTTAATTTTATGATAATTAAAATATATATTCATAAAAATGATAATAATTGAACTCTTTTACTCATTTTTTTTGTTTTAATTAAACATTTCTTTAATATTATTCACATAATTTTTTAAGTAAAAACTAAAAGCACTTAAAGCACTTTATAAAAAATTTTAATGATTTTAATTGAGTTTAATAACTCTATTTTTAATTTCAAAATATATTTTAAGTAGTTTAAAAATATAAAATAAAATAAAATAAAAAAAATCTCGGATTTTAATGTATTTTTTTAATATAATAGAATGTCCAAACAATCTATATCGAACTCTTATACCCAAAAACAATTTCATTAACATTAATTTTTTTATTTTTTATTTTGCTAGAACATGTTTTACCCCAAGCTTTCTTTCTCCTCTCTTTCTTTTAGGACTTTCTCACTCTTCTATTAACTCACATAAACTTAAATGTAAGAAAATCCAGATGTATGACTGAAACACAAACAGAAACTACAGACCAAATATAAAGAATCCAAGCATGATTTTTCACGCTAAAAAATGCAGATTCAATGAGCCGATGTTTTTATAATGTATACTGCAACGTCTAACTTAGTTTCGAGCTAAAAAGCATTGCGTGTACGTCTTGAGTGATGCGAGGAGTCAACTACTAGTAAGATTGCATGAAGAGTAATCCCAAGTAAATCTACGAAATAGGAAGTACTGTATTTGGTCCTTCGACGTACGTTATTCAATATCCCAGCATTTAGTTTAGCTATTTTAGGGGAGATTTGGAATATAATGGTAACTCTTTGAATATTCATAATTAACGTGTCTCCTACTGCATCGAAGCCAGACTAGGGCCAAAAGAAAGGGAGACGGGGATTTTTCAAAGAAGTATCGATGCCTTAATCCCATGATTTTATTAGACGGCGGCAGTCAATGTGCAAATCACACCGACAAGTGTTATGCTTATCCACCCGTCGCGTGCATGGTCGGACATAAAAATCAATGCCCTCTGTGTTAATTAAGTATAGAACCGACCAGCGGCAGCCCCACGTTGGCTATGTAAATTGAAATGATACGAGTGACTCACGATTTTTCTTTTCTTTTCTTCTTGTGCTTCACTCGACCAGTGTTATGGCTATGTGGGCAAAGGAATAGAGAAAAGTCGAGGATATTTATATCGTGATAGAAGCTAATATCGAATGAACAAGTTAAAAACAACCTCCAAAATTCATATCTCAAGATTCAAAAACAACAAACGTCCATAAACATTTGGCGATGACGGTACCGACTATAGATGTTCTAGGATAAGGTTCAATGAAACTTTACGTGGTCAGCTTACACTCAGCATTATAAATGGGTATAAATCTGCAAAATATGACCTTGAAAATATAAAGGGTATGGTGTGAATATGTAGGTTGAAAAGTTGATAAATTAGTGGTTAATATGGATATTTGTTTTTATAAATTTAAGGTGAAAATATTTAGAAAAAAAATTTGAAATTTTTAAATAAATAATATATGGTTTTACACGTTAATAACTTTAACCATCTATATAAACTTGTGTATGATTGCATCGTTTTAACTTGTGTATTTTTAAATAAATAATGTAAGTCTCTAATTAATCATTTTAAAAATTTTGATGATTTTAGTAGGTGAAATAACTCATAAATTTGAACTTTGGTGTGAAAATTACTTATTTGTTAGTTTTACATTATCAATCATAACTCTTAATCTGATTATTAAATCATATTAAAGATATACAAATAACTTCTTAACACAACAATATACCTTGGGTTGATAGGAGTTCTTAAAGGCCTATGATATTGCTAGCATTCGAGTAAAATAACATATAAACAAAAGGTAAAGGTAAGATTGGAATTAAGCCAAAAACTCTTTCTTTTTCTCTTTATAAATTGGCATGCAATTGTGAAGGAAAAGAGAGAGAGAGAGAGAGTCTTTGTCTTTTTTTTTCCTTTAATTTCTTATTCCTTTTTTTTCCTTTAATTTCTTATTCTTCACTCTTGAGAGATGGTGCGAGGGTGAAAAAGAAACATTAAAGAGAGGACAGACATACATAGAATCTGCAAAATTAGAAAGAAAGGAATAGAGAGATATGGTTGAAGAAATAGAAAGAAAGAGAAGATTAGATGAGAAAGGAAAATTGAGAACATTGGTTTGCTAAGGAAAGGTTTAAATATCCATCTTGGTTGGTAATGTACTTTTAAATCTCAAAGCTATTATTAATTTAAATAGTTAACATGTTAGTGTTAAATTTTATATTTTTATTTAATTAGGATTCTTGAATAATTTTGGAGGAATTACAAATTATAGTTAACATGTTAATGTTAAATTTTAGATTTTTACTTAATTAGGTTTCTTGAATAATTTTGAGGGAATTACAAATTACTTGCGATATCAAGTAAATGGGATAAAATAATTTAAGAATCATGTGAAATCACTTATTATTGAAGTAGAAAACTTGGTGAATTAATGGTAAAAAGGGCCAGATGAGTAAGAAAGAATGGAAGGATGAATTTAAATGAATCTAATACTTATAATTATGTATAATTATGCATTTAGCATAATGCATATGATTATTGAAATGGAATTAAATATTGAAATTGAATATGATGAAGAAATGTTGCGATCACATAATTATAATATTAATTTTTTTTTATTTACGCGGGGTGTCCGGGCCAGCTTGCGCGCACCACGACAAATCCTCACGGTCCACTGAATACCCTGCAAACCCAGTAAGCATGTAAGGCACCGCGGGAGTGACAGGCGTGCACGCCAGGACTCGAACCCAGGTGTAGTGGAAGGAGACAAGCCCCTTCCACCACTAGGCCAAGCCCTGGAATGCTATAATATTAAATTTTAATATGATTGGATTGTGGTTTATGAGATATATAATTACCAGTAAATTGAAGAAAATTGAGACAAACTATATAGAAAAAAAAACTTTATATTTTATAAAGTCAATAAGTAGCTATGTTAGGATGAAAATGAGAAGTTGAAATGAAATTTTCAAGAGGAGGTGATTATGATTAAATTTTTATTGGTAGAGGAGAGGTTATGGAATCCAAAAGACATTAGGAAATCACAATTAAAGCTCATACAATACAATAAATACATGCCTAACACCTATAAATTGTTAAATTGTTGCATTTTTAATATCGCTAGAATTTACTCATTATATATTCCATGTTGATATGCAAAATAAATAAACAAGTGAATAAAAGAGGGAAAGAAAGAATCTAGATGAATAACCTAATTAGCTACTCCTAAAATAGAGGTTAATGATGTCAATGAGGCTCTTGACATCAATATTAATGAATAATAAATTAAAGTATCTCAAGGGATTTGATTAGTTATTTCAAGATTAAACAGCTAATTATATTAATAGGTTATATTGATATTGGTATTTATATGGAACTTGATTAGTTATTTTTAGAATGGAGGCTAACGATATCAAATGATCCTTGACATTAATATTATCAATTAACAAATTAAAGTATCTAAAAAAAATTGATTAGCTATTTTGAGTTCGAATAGCTAATGTTATCAATGGCTCAATATTGATATCAATATTATTTTGAATTTGATTAGTCGATTCCAAATAAAGGAAACTAAATGCCAATGAGATTTATTAGTATCAGCTTAACCCTTAAAAATTAGAAGAACAAAAATAAACTTAATTCATTATTCTTAAGAAATAGGAAAAGTTAATGATATCAAAGAGATACCTTGCATTGACATATTTTCAAAATTTGAATTAGTTATTTATGGAATGATAGCAAATGATATTAGTGATCTGGAATTAAAATATTGTTAATTGATCATTTTTAAGGTGTTAGGAAATGTTATTTATTAGTAATTGATGTTGACTTTATGAATGTTGTTCAATTTCTAGAAGATCAACAATATTATAAGGAGTATTGGAGAAAATGCATTAAAAGAAAATCAATTTTTGTGGAATAATTTTTGAATTGTTGGGTTGAAATAAAAAAAAAGGATATGGTGATGTTTTTCAGTGTGCTAGTTATTATTTATAGTTGTTTGATTACTTATAATGATTTGTTGTATTTTTTTAGGGCTATCTCATTCATGTTAGGAGTAATTTTCATCTCACTTTACTTTTTTTATCATAGACTAGGTATAATATATATATATATATATGCTTTAGTTTTTATTTATTTAAAATGCATAATTACTTGTGAGCTTCTTCATGTGGACTTTAGTGATATAATGAGTATCATTGATGCAGTTTGATATCTAGGATGATAGGATCAAAAATAAAAAATGTGAATGGAAGTGTAACAAGACATAATAAATAATTTAGAATCTTCTAGTATAGTAAAGACTATATCGGTATTCTGATAGATTATGAATATAATGTTTTTTTTATATGTAAACATGTTTGCATGTTTTTCTCAATAATTATGACTATTACATGTATATTAATTAATATTATTTAAAGGTGTATACAAACTTTAACTAGATTATTCAACCATTATTTATGATTATAATTTTAATCATTGTTTATGTTAATTTTAATTTTAATTGTTTTTTATGTGTGCGCGCGCGCGCACGCATGGCTTCATAGCAATTATATAATTACCTCATTAACACTCAATCATGATCAATTTTTTAACATGCATATATAGTTGTGTGATTTATATGTTTATATTGAATTGAATTTGTAATTTATTTATTAAGAAAATTTGAGAATGATCTATTTAAAGGAAAACTTTACTGAAATTTTGATAAAAATCCTAATGATCATAAAAGAGTATAAATATATCATCAAAGATTGAAATTGAGATAAGGATTTTTTTTTTATTAGAGAGAGAGAGAGATGAACATAATTGTTGCAATAAACCTTATTAGAGAGAGAGAGAGAGAGAGAGAAATTCAAATATGAGCATGCTTAATGGTAAAGGTCATGTTGATGTCTTTCAATGTGAAACATCTATAGTTTTGGTCCTAGAAATGCAATAGAGCTTTAACTGCTGAAATTTATGTTGAAATCCTTGTTAGATAGGCGATCCTCCTATACATCATTTAAAAAAAAGTTTTATAATTGACACAAGTTTCTCCATATTATTTATAAAACAATGTACTTTGGTTATGTGTAGTAATTCCCTAGTTTTGGTTTTTAGGCAATTTTCATAAGTTATCATCTCAAATGTTTTGTTCATATTCAGAAAACATTATGAAAGTCATGGTCTCAACTCAAAAAACTCTTGTAAAGTTAAGGATTTTTTATCAGGTTTGCCTTAATACAAAATAAATTATTGGAAAATAGTCTTAGTGAAATCCATAATCTAATTCATAGATTTGGCGTAATAATCTAGCTTACCCAATTCATAGGTTTGACGGGTTTACCCACCAAAAAAATATGTTTCTTTTTGTCTTTTAATTGGTTTTAATTTATTTTTTTTATTTTATCATTTAATATTAGATTGATTGGAAAATAGACTGGATTATTCTTTTTTTTTTTTTCTAGGGATAATTATATCAAATACATATGTATTTTTAGGTTGGTGCTCAATTTTATATCCATTATTTTTATCATATAATTAAATAAAAAAGTTTTATAAAAAATTAATCAAACTCAATAAAGTCTATAAACTGAGTTCTAGAATGGGTGAGGTCGATCCAATCTGTTATTATCTCAATATTTTTTTTTAAAAAATATCATATTAAAGTTTTTTTTAAACTAAGTCATGTATTTATTGATCATCATCAAGATTAAATTTGGACCAATATAATAGATCGATTTAAGTCAAGTTAGCTCTTACGCGATTTGATTAAAAACTTATGTTATGCAAATATTTGAGCTAGGAGATTTCAAAATTAACTTATTTGGTCAAGTTTAATAACAATGTTAAAAAACATTTCATGCTTTTAATTTTTTTATATTTAAAAATCTAACATGCGATGAATTGTGTACCAATATACTAGTGTAGCTTATATGATGTAAATTGCCTATGAACTACAAGAGGAAGGAAATTTATTGTACTGCTCCTCACAAAACACTATTCATAGAAATATTGATTTGCTTTACTTTTTTTTCTTTGATTTTTTTTAATTTTATTCTTTAATATTAGATTTTTTTTCTATTTAGTTATCATACTCTCATAACACGAATCTCAAGTGTTTTTTTCTTAATTTCTTTCTTTAATTTCATAATTGACTCAAATTGTTTTTTCTTTTTCTTAATTGTTTTTTTTTTCAATTTAATCCCTTAATATTAATTTGATTGAGAATTAAATTTCATGATTTATTTTGTTTAATTTAATTAGGTTATCTTGGTCACATAACCCAAGAATAATGTTTAACGAGTTAACCCAAATTTACTCGAGTTGTTTTTTTGTGTTTTTTATTTAATTAATTTTTTAAAATTTTATCATTCAATATTGAGTTAGTTGAAAATTGAGCTTTATAATTTGTTTTGATTTGTTTTTTATAAAAATATCTTGGTCTTACAATTAACGTCACAAGTTTTGGCATTTACCCTAGTTAAATCACGGTTTTTTTTAATTTTCTTTCTAAAAGGTTACATTGGTCTCATTACCCGGGTCACAGATCCTTCAAAATTGAACTTGCTTCTAATTGGGTTGTCCTCGTTCTATGACTTGAGTTGCGGATTTAACAGATTAATCCAATTGACTCATTTTTTTCTTTCTCTGTGTTCAATTAACTTTTTTTTTCCAATTTTATTAATTAATATTATGTTTAATTAGAAATTAGACTTCATGATTTATTTTGGTTTATTTTTCATTAGATTATCCTGGTCTTATAGTGCTTAATGGTTAACTCGTATTGATTTGGTTTATTTTTATGTCTCTTTTTAATTAATATTTTTATAAATTTCATTGTTCAACATTAGGTCCGACATGAAAATTGAGAATTTAGTTTATTAAATTTGTTTTGGCTTTTTTTTTATAAGGTTATCTTAGTTTTAAAACCAAAGTTACAAATTTGAGAATGTTATTTTTTTATTTTTTTTATAAGGTTATCTTGGTTTGATGACATGGATCATAGGTTTGGTGAATTGACTCAAATTGTTATTTATTTATTTTTTTAAGTAATTTTTTTTAATCTCATCCTTCAATATTGGATTTGTTGGGGATTGGAATTCGTGATTTGTTTGGATTTGCTTTTCATGGAGTTATCTTGATCTTATGATCCGAGTTGCAAGTATGACATGTTAATTTAAGTCTTTTTAATTTTTTAAAAATTTTATTCTTCAATTTTGAGTTGATTAGAAATTAGGCTTCATGATTTCATAACCTAGTTCATAAATTTGACACGTTAATCTGAGTTGTCCTAGTCAATCCAATATATTGTTATTTTAATATTAAAAAAAAGATATTATTTTGAAAAAAAAATCACGGATTGTAAGGGTTATTTTTTTTTCAGTAAAGTCAATCAGGTTATATCTAATAAATCCTTACATAATTTTTTTGTTAAAAAAACTAATAGTATTTAAATAATTTTTTTATTTTAAAAAAAACTTAACTTGACATATAACCTATAATGTAATGCAGATAAGTTTTAAGTGGAAAAGATATAGATACAATGATAATAGTACCTAGCTCCAAGTTGCAACTAGTCCAAGTAAGGGAATAGAGTAGAATAAGACATTTATTGTTTGTATCTTCAGTTTTCAATGATTGAGGGTTGTTGAGCAATTTAGGTATGAGTTTCATAACCTAAAAAATATTTTTTTTTCCTAACCTTTCTTTAACCTACAGATACTTACAAAACAACCCAAAGATCTACATAAACCTCTTTATGCCTTCAACCAATCTAAAAGTTGATCCAAAAACAAAAACAAAAAAAACAATCAATTGGAAACCCGAAAACTTTTAGATGTCAAATCTATATTCTCATACAATTTTAAGCTTAAAGTATATCTAATTTAGACTCCTCTTATCAAATAAGACTTGTAAACATCAGGATCAATCTTTTTAGTAATTAGAATTAGTGTTAACTAAAGAGTTTCTCTCTTTATTGTTAGAATCTAATGATTCTCTCTCCTCTCTCTCAAACTAAAAATTAAAAAAAAATGAAAATGAAGTTTTATACTAAAATCAAAATATTAAAATATCAAGGGACCTAAATATATTCACTTAAAAAGTAGGTGTACCAAAATAATCTTTTCACTTAAATTTTTAAATTGCCACCTTTTTGGTCCATCTTTTTTACTTTGATCTTTTAACTTTCAATCCTACCATTTCTTAGCAAATTTATCTAAAATGGCCATCAATTTGGTTGTAAAATGGTTTAATCGAGTTCAAAAAACTTCAATAACCAAATTGAAGAAAACTTCATTAGGAAAATCTATAATGAATTTTGTATTTGTAAATAATAAAGTGGGCTATAGTATTTTACTCACGCTTTTTAGTTTTTTGTTAACTAGTTAGTTGCTCGCAATTTAACATAAGAAACTTTCTGATAATGTTATTAAATCTAATCCTACTTAGTGGGTTGATATAGTGACCTAACGACCTGGATTATAGATGGGCTTATGTTTCAAAGTAAATTGAGAGGGAGTTGAACATGTTAGACCCAATTGACCTAGTGGGTGCCTCGTGACTTAGCCAACTAGTCAAAACCTAATTTAAATTTAAAAAACATATTGATTCAACATTTTCTTATAAAAATATCAAAATAATAACATTTTAGATTGATTTAAATCAAATTGAGTTAACCCACTAAATTATAACCTAAGTCATGGACCTAATTGACTTTAATAACTTTAATTTTTAAAATATATTTTTATTTAATTATACGGTAAAAATACATTCATGAGAAATACAATGACTAAGATTATAGAGAATTTGTTTCTTTTTATTGAAAGTTTTTTGTTCATGTGACGTTTTTACAATAAAATAGTTTTTTAAATTAGTAACATAGTTCATTGAATAAAAAGTAATAGCAATAAAAAAGAATTAGAGAACTATAATGATTTGAACTAAAAGGGAAAAAATGAAAGTTATTTGCTAAATAAAAAAATAATTTTCTTAAACACACATTTTTTTTATTTTTTAGAAATTTTTTTTTTTATATGAGAAGTATTATTTTTAAGAAAAACATTATTATGATCATAAAAGTAAATTTTAATTAAGAATATGAATCGAATACTTTTTCAAAACTATATTAAAAAAATAACAATAAACTTGAAAATATATAAAAAACAATTACAAGAAAATAAGTAATTTATTCTCATTTAATATTGATGCGCAATTTTAAAAATTCAACATATAAAACTACTATATAATTGTCTATAAAGAAATCAATAATATCATCATAAAAAATCTAATCTTTTTAAAAACAATAACATAATTTTTTTATCAGTAACATATTTTTTTGAATAAATTCAATGATAGTTAAAATAAAAGCTTGTTAAAATTTTCAATAATATAAGTAGGAAATATATATTTGTTCAATCTAAACTGTAATTTCTTGTTGATGCATTTCTTTATTGCTTTAACAAATATCTATTTTTTAGTTGTAAGCATTATTTCTTCAATAAAAATCTATCATAATCTCAAAAGCAAG
Organism: Populus pruinosa; assembly: GCA_026413675.1. Classification (NCBI taxonomy): domain Eukaryota; kingdom Viridiplantae; phylum Streptophyta; class Magnoliopsida; order Malpighiales; family Salicaceae; genus Populus; species Populus pruinosa. Next base: position 24,246,551 of record CM048596.1, read on the forward strand.
TTAAAAATAAAATTATTAATATAATATTTTAATATTTTGTATATAATTGCATGAAAAAAAAAGGTGATGAAATCATACCAAAATCTATTAAGAATTTTTTTAAAAAAACCCAGTATTAGGTATACAATAATTGAAAAACAAAATTGATAATATTCTTATAAAAACCTATAATATTATTTAAAAATCATGGTGAAATTCAATAATAATCTAAATATCATTTTAAATATCTTTATTTATAGTGCATCTCAAATAAAATAAAATAAATCCTATAAAAAAATATTAGGCTTCTAGGCAAAAAAAAAAATTTGCCCCTGTATATATGGCCTAGCAAAAAAAGACCTAGTAAGCGTGATCATGTAAAGCTAGGCCAATATATCTAGCTTTTTTTATTTTTTTTTATTTTTGTATATGTTGTTCATCCTTTTATTTTATTTTTTAATATAAATGATGCATCATTTTTAGCCATTCCAACCATCAAAAAGATAGTTGGAAAGTCAAGTTATTTTTTTTATCCAAAAGACCATTTCTCAACTTAATTTCATCTAAAATACTTAATAAACATCTTAGAAGGCTTAATAACTTAATTTCTAACTTTAAAACACTTCTAAATCAATTAAAAATTCTAAAAATCAACCAAAAAAAATCTTTTTTTAACCTTAATTTACTTATTTTAGCAAGATAGAAGCTAGAAAATAGCTCATTAACACTCCTCAAATCAAGAAAACCCCAATGACACTCAAGTAGATTTTTTTGTTGGCTGGAATATAGCTGACAAACTATTTTCTCTCTCTTTTCTTATTTTTTTGTGACCTTCTTCTTTTAATGTTCAACAATTAAAATATTAAAAAATAAAATTTAGTACTCAAACATGAAAACCATAAAAAACAGGGACTAGAAATGAAAAACTAAAAACTACATAGGCCAAACTATAGTTTTTCGGGCCTTAGTGAAAAAAGGCCTGCATTTTTGTTATGTTAAAGTTGATACTTGTTGTCTCAATTGTTTAGAAATGAAAAAAGAGCTGCCTTTAGGATATAAAAAAGAAGGGTCAAACTCCAGCACAATATAGCAATCCACTCCAAGGATAGGTCTCGCTCGACAATAAAACATGAAAAAAAAAAACCATCTTGTTTTAGTTTAATTTTAACTAGTGATACTATCAGTGCAATGCTGTGAAGTTTTTTTTAAAAAAAAATTATTTAATTATATACTAATAAAATAGACAATTAAGAAAAAACAATGAATAAGAATATGGAGGAGAAATGTTTTTTTTTTTGTCAAAATTGCCTTTTTATGATACATGTAATATTTTGTTTTTGACAAAAAATTGGTTTGTATTAGTAGCATTAATTAAAAAGTAGCATTCAAGGAAAATATTGAGAAAAATTATAATGATTTGAACTTAAAAAAAAAAAAAAAGTTGTATTTTTAATCAAAAACCTCTTTTTTTATTCATGCATTTGTTTTTTTATTTTGGTGAACTTATTTTTTTATGCAAAGCATTATGGTTTAAGTTAAAATTTATTACAATCATTCAAATAAAAAAATTAAAAACATCATGAATTGTTCATTTTTAAGAACCTATATGAAAAATCTAAAAATAGTAAATTTAAGAAAATTATATAAAAAATTTATAATAAAAAATATAAAAATAAATATTTTATCCTCATTCAATATTAATAAGCAAATTTAAGCCCTAATGCCACAATTGAAAACACACTTAATATTCCCTAATGCTAGGGGTATTAGTATTATACTTTGAAACAAGTTTTAGTTTGACTTTTAATATTGCCAAAATCAAAAATATTAGTATTAACTAATGTTAAAATTTAAAATACTTTTAATATTCACTAATATTATAGTTAGAAATATTGACGCTAAAATAATTTTAAATTATAATATTTATTAATATTAAAATAAAAAATATCATACATTTTTTTCATATAATATTTATCAATACTAAAGTTAGAAGTATTTATAGTTAAATATTCAATGATGTTAGAGTTAGGAATATTATACGTAGGCTATTAACAACATAACATAACAAATTCTTAACAATTTAAGATAAAATTAGTGCAATCAGTCTAATATAAGACGTTTAAAAAATAATAATATATCTTCTTTTTTTATATAATCATTCTCATATTATAAAATTTTTCTTGATCATTTAGAGTTTTTTAATGACCATAATATTAAGTGGTATTTTTTTAAACAAAATATTTTTCTCTAAAAACAAGATATCAGATATATTTTTTAAGATTATCACAATATCAAATGTAATAATTTATTTTTTTATTTTTTATTTTAATAAAAAATTGTTAAATATTGCATCACAGTAATTTATATGCTATTTAATTTGAAATCTAAACCAAACAATGAATTAGGTTAGGAGTTATAAATTTTATCTTCGGAACCAAGTTTAACAAGGACATAAAAAAATTATTCACAAATAAGATATTATTTTTTTCCATTCAATTTATTTATTCATTCCAACCTAAAGTGTAGCCGAAAGTAACCTAGGCGGTATCATCTTTACGAGGTTTTTTCCACTTCCCTTATCAGTCGCATCAAAGGGATGAGCGTTCGTCCACTTGTTCTCGCCAGCCGGCAGCCATAATAGAGTTGCTTGATATTCCGATTGGACACGGAAACAAGCCAAAATAAAAGCACATAATTATTCACAATTATTCCGGGAAGGATTAATTGTTGAATGGGCCCTGGTGAAAAACTCTCTGGGCCCTCCCAAGTGAAAAGCACAGTATATTCGTCTGGGCCTTCTCAACTTTGGAGATCAATCAATTTTGAATAATTTTTTTATTATATCATTGTATAACACAAGGTATTTTTGAAAAAAATTACACTTACGTGAATTTGGATATAACTAATATAACTAACTAAATAATTAATTAATTATGTGATTTTGTATCTATGTTACTCATTAGTTAAGAATTCTTCGTTACCTAAAATTAAACTCTGACAAATAAAAATAAAAATTAATTAATTATCTAGTTTTCTTCTGTTATTTTATGTTTTTCAAATTTTTGAAATATTGAAAATGTAAAAATCATTTTGAACACGTGGCATAATTGTATTGGAAATAAGAAATAATTAATTTATTCACAATAAAAATATATGAAAGTACTTTGATTTATTAAATTTTATGAGTATAAATTTTGAAATAACAAAATCATAAAGTAAAAAAAAATTATACTAAATAATATTAACTTGGATCCACAAAGAGAGTTAACTCTATATAATAAAAAAATAATAAAGATAATTAATCGAGCCAAATTTATAAGTACAGTTACTTTTATATATATATATATATATATATATATATATATATATATATAAAACAAATTGCACAATACTTCAAATGTCATTATCCTTTTGTAAATAGAAATACTAAAAGTTGAATGAAAACTATTTTTCCTCAAGTGGGAAGGATGGGAATTAGGGAGGCGAGGGAAGTGTTATTACGTATAAAATTATGATTAATCATGTTGAGCACGAAAATAGAAGAACAAAGCACAAACACCTGCTCGTGTGTGTGTGTGTTTGTCTAAATAAAAAAACTGCAAACATATATATATATATATATATATATAGAGAGAGAGAGAGAGAGAGAGAGAGAGAGAGAGAGAGAGAGAGAAACTAGCAAGAAAAGGAGTCAATATTCAAAATTGAGAGAGTAGGGTTGTCTTTGCAAACTTATTTTTTAAAAAGAAAAAACTAAAGAAACAGCAAATTAAAAATACTTTAAAAAATATGGAAAAGTATTGTGGATTCACTGTGCCCATGATTTTTTTCTTCATCCCATTTCTATTTTTCTTTTAGTTTTGCACTTTAAGTGTCTAATTCAAGGCTGACTTAGCTAAAATTATTAACGAAGTGAAAAGAATAAGAAATAGAGGATCAAAGTGAAAATTACATATAAGGTGGGTGGTGTTTTCAAGCTATTTGATGAAATCTTCAATTTAATACTTGTATTTTTTTAATTATAAAAATTAAGCATTCTAATTTCTGAAATTTTTGAAAAAAATTAATTTTCACCCCTTTCTTTTTAGTTCTTAATTCGAGAGAGACAAGAGAATTTTGCTAAATTCCAACATTAAAAAAAAAACATTATTTTAGCCACCAAAAAGATTAATTTTAATGTTAATGAGTTTTATTTAGAAAAAAAAAGTTATACTAAGGTGGTTTTTTACCTTCAAATTACTAGAAAAACAAATATGAATTCAAAAATATTTTTTATTTAGATTGATTTTGGGTTTTTTTTTAACTTTTTTTAGACCATGAGTAAGTTTATCAAAGTGTTTCATGTATTTTTTAGATGTTTTGAATCAAAAAATAATTTTTTTAAATAAAAACAAAACCATGATAGTCAAAATCTAGAGAAGAATAGATGATGTATTACTTATTTTATTTTTTTATAAAAAAATAAGCTTTCCAGCCCCTTAAAAAAAAGTTTAATTCAACTTTTCAAATTAAATCTAAGCTCTTGTATGTCCAAACATGCCCGGGTTCTTTTATTTATGCCATTGATTTCTTTTTATGTTTTTTTAGTTTTTTTCCTTTAAGCTTTATTCTTTAATTTTTTTTGTTAGCTATTTAAAAAAATGTTTTTAACAATCTTTTATTATTTTCTTTATAAAATATTATTTATTTTAGTGCATGGCTTGTTTTATTTTTTAATTTGATGTATTTTTAATTTCTTAAAATAAAAATAAAAAGCATTTACTTGTTTGTTTTTTATTAAAAGTCTTTTTTTATTTAAGTTTAAAAAATACTTCATTTTGCTACCAAGACTTTAAGAAATTAGAATTATTTTTCATTTTAATCTCCCACATCATTCTTATTTTATTTCTTAAGATAATTTGTGTTTGATATTAAAAACATTGAGGTTTTTATGAAAAAAAAAATCAACTTACAACAACAAAACATCAATTAAACTAATTAATTAGTTCATGCTCCACCATTGATGAGACTATAATTTAACTTTTTATCTAATTTGAGTTTCTAACTAAATCCAAGGGAGCTAACCCAAATTAAATTAATTGACTTCATAGGTTCAAATGCAATATTGATGATCAATAAAAAATATAACTTAACTTAAAAAAAATCAAGATAATATTTTTTAAAAAATAATTATTAAGATAATGATAGATAAGTTCAATCTAAACCCCTAAACAACTTATATCATTAATTTCATTGAGTTTAATAATATATTTTTTAATTATATTTAGTGTTTATTTCTTAATTACTTTAATATTAAAAGATAAAATTAAAAAAAAATTTAAAAAAATAAAGGACCAGCAACAAAAAAATACATATTCAGCTATTTAGTGAACTCATTAAATCTATAAACTGAGTAACATGAGCTAACACGTCAAATCAATGAACCAAGTTATTAACTTTAGTGAGATTATAATTTATTTTTATTTAATTATATAATAAAAAAATTGACAATAAAAAAATTAAACACTAACTTTATACTAATATGTAAAACTGCATATTAAAGATATTATAATAAATAAATATTTTTTATTTTAATAAATAAATTTAATATAGATAAAATATTAAAAAAACTACAAATGAATAATAACAATCTTTTAAAAAATTAAAAAAATTCAGTATAATTAAAAACTAATCATTATTTAAAAAAAGATAAATAAGCAAAAGAAATAAATTATAAATTTAAAAATTATTTTAAAAAATATATAAATAAATTATAAATAAAAAAAGTAAATGATGAGGATAGGCCTAGTGCCTGACCTAAGACTAAAGGACCCATGAGCGGGCCTACAATATTAGACCTAATTACATGAGTTTTTTTTTAAATAATAAAAAGAGAAAGATAATAGGTCAAATTATTTAGTTTTTATTTTTTAAAAATTAATTTTCAATCCTAGAAACTACCATCATAATTTTATTTAACCCATATTTGACCTCAAAAAAACATAAAAAAAAGTTCAAAACCAAGCATCAGCCTAGAATCTAATTTCTTATCTATATTAAATCTTATTTTTTAAATATTTTCAAAGTAAAAGAAATATTTTATTCGCACTCTTCTTATCATATAAAACTATTTGAAAAAATATATATAATATTTTGATGATTGAAATTATTGAAACAATATCTCTCTTTTTAGACTAGATTTTAGCGATAATTGTTTTCTTTTCTCACCCAATAAAAACTGAAAAACAATAAAATTAAAGTTTTGTATTAAAATAAATATTTGAAAAATATAAAAGATTAGTTATCTTATAGCAAAAAAATACATATGATAAAAATATACTTCATCAACAAATTTAAATGTGTTATTTATATTAGCCGTGTATCACATTTCAGTTAATTGTCTTTGAATTCAACTTTTACGATAACAAGAAAAAAAATCATATAATTGGACTTTAAGTTAGACTTAATTGTATAAAATAAAAATTTAAATATCAAATTAAAATTTTTTATAGGTCCCACCATTGTAATATAAGTAAAATATAAGAGGATGATAAATGGTGTGGCTGACAACACCATTTAGCTTTATAGATAGCGAGTCAATCCCTACGTGGCGCAATGGGCGGGAATAAGTGGAAACTCTCATCCCAAGCTCATGTAATAAAAACAAATTAATTTATAAATTGTCCGTACCAAAAAAGCTGATAAAGTTGTTTTTATCGAGGGTCTCATTCTCTCTCGCACATGCACATGCACATGCACTTCTGCTTCCTTTTCTTTTTAATTATTCGAAGTAAAAAAGAAAGAAAGTAAAGCTACAAAACAAGAAATAGAAGCCCCCGTTTTATCTGCTTAATGTTGTTGTTTAGTTGCTGTGTAGTATCTCGATATTTGTATCTTCTGACTGACATTACACAGATTTTTGCAGAGCTATATCATTTGATTTCTTTCTTTTTTATTTATTAATCCTTGCAAATCTTAAATCTTGAACCATTATAACTTTGGCTTGCGTTCCCATCTCATCTCTGGATTTTGTTTTCGTCTCCTGTTCCAGGTATTTTGATCTCCATCTTTGTTCCCTTCCAGCTCTACTATAATTATATATTATTTTTTGTACTGTGAATTTTGGTTTTTAAGTCGTTGGATTTTTCAAATGTGTTTTTTGGGTCTTGAGATTTGATGGGTCGGTTGGGATTGTTTGATCTGGGTGTTTTTTTTCTCTCCCTTTTTTGGTTAGTAGTTACTGTTTTATTGATACTGGTTCATGTTTTTGTTTTGGGAAGATTCAAATTGTCCTTGTCAGGTGGGTTGTTCCCATTTTGTGATTCAAGTACGGGGTCTTTGGTGATATCATTGTTATTTGTTCTTACCAATTCCTCTTTCTTAACTTCTCCATCCATGATTCTTGGTCAATTTTTCTGTGTGTGCCACTGGAGTCCTTAGAGGCGTAATTTTTTGGTGTCGTTGATGGGGTTGTATGGTTATTGGGTGGATTCAAATCAAAGATGCTAAAATGAGAAGACAAGTCATCTTTTTGCTTGATGTTTGAGATTTGTAACAGAAGCTGTTCATTTCTGCTTATCAAAGTGGTTTTTCCTGCACTTTTTATACTGCTATCCACAATTTGCAATAGAATGTGTCTTGTTTATCCAGTTTTTGCTGTCTGTAAATTTCCTGCAACTCATGTACTGACACAGACGCACATCTTTGGAAATTTGACGCGAAAGTATACATTTAAATGCAGATAAATACATCTGACGACCATATTTTGCGATGGAGAAGAGGAAATGGTTGTGGAAGAGGAAGTCTTCTGAGAGGAGTTCTGGTGAAACTGACAGTTCGGGATCAATAACTTCACATTCTGAGAGATTCTCTGATGATCAGGCACGTGGCTGAACAGCCCTCCTCCATTTATATTATTGATATGTTCTACATAAGTATCTAACTGCATCACCATTCTCCACATAAGGTCACAAACACCATTGTTCATACCTTGGTTCACAAGAGAGTTTTCCTTTGTTCTTAACGAATCATTTGACTCTCTCGCAACGTTTCAGTTTTCTTTGAAAGTCCATGAGGTTTTCAATCTATTTGCTGTTTCAATCAAATTTCAGTAGTAGGAGTGTCTAACTGCTCCTATTTAAAGGTACATAGCACATCACATCAGCTAACCCCTTCTCCTAGAGTATTTTTGAGGAAGAGAGATGAAATCCTGTTAGGACCCTCCTTCACATCACTAATTGGACTTATCTAATGAGCAGAAAACTCAAAATGTTGCTTCCTCTGTTTTCAAGTATCAAATCAAGGACTGTTGAATTTTTCACTTAAGTGGAAAATTGTTGTTGAGTTACTCAGCTATTCTCCATGAGTTGGCTTTTCTATTATCTCATATACTTCAAAACTTTCTTGTTTGCATTGTTGGTTTCATCCACTTTCTCATCACTGATGCAGGATCCCTCAAAGGCATCTAATACTGACAGTGCTCAATCACCTGAAGTGATATCAACAACTGTAACTAGGGATGAAGATGTCAATGATAGCATTAAGAGTTTGACAGAGAAGTTATCAGCCGCTCATGTCAATGATAGTGCAAAAGATGACTTAGTAAAGCAGCATGCGAAAGTTGCTGAAGAAGCTGTTGCAGGTATATTTAGACACTAATGTCTAGGATAGAATCTCTATTCTTTTAAGACTTCCCTTAACATTAAGGGTCCTGTACTAATTGCAAGATCTACGAAATATGTATGTTCCTTTTCAATTTAAAGGAGTTCTTTCCACAATGCCATCCATATATAGGAGCTCATTTAAAGTCAAATTTCCCATTTTCAAACTTTTTGGAACCAGGCGTGGCTACTCTTGCTTTATCATCTGCTGATGTGCTTCCTCGAAAAAATTATAGGCTGGGAAAAGGCTGAAAATGAAGTAATGGCTCTCAAGAAACAAATTGAAGTTGCAAATCAGCAGAAATCTGCTTTGGAAGATCGGGTGAGCCACCTTGATGGGGCCCTTAAAGATTGTGTTAGGCAGCTGAGACAAGCAAGAGAAGAGCAGGAAGAAAAGCTTCATGAAGCTGTGGTGCAGAAAAGTCTCGAGTGGGAATCCATTAAATCTGAATTTGAAAACCAGTTTATCGAACTCAAGACAAAAGAAGCTGCTGCCAAGTCTGAATCTCATGCTCTGATTATTGACGAACTCTGCCAGAAGCTTGAATATTTGGAGCAAGAGAATGCTACCCTGAAACTCGAGCTCCTTTCCCAGTCAAAAGAGTTGGAGGCTAGAACAGTTGAAAGGGACTTGAGTACCCAAGCAGCTGAAACAGCCAGCAAACAATATCTAGAGAGCATAAAGAAGGTGGCCAGACTTGAAGCTGATAGCCGGAGGCTAAAAGCCATGGCTTGTAAATCATCCTCTGTTAATGATCGCAGGACTTCTGCTGCATCCTCAGTTTATGTTGAGTCTTTCACTGACAGTCAATCAGACAGTGGGGAGAAACTTAATGTTGTGGTGCTGGATGCTCGCAAAGTTAGTTGCTCAGGGCCATACAAGTCTGAACAAATTTGCTCAGACTCATGGGCATCTGCACTAATTTCAGAGCTTGATCAATTCAAGAATGAAAAATCTATTAATCGAAATCTCCCAGCCTCACCCATCGAAATTGATCTCATGGATGATTTTCTTGAAATGGAACGACTTGCTGCTTTGCCTGAGAATGAAGTTGGAATTGATAATTCTAGAGCAGAAGATTCTGCCAAACAATCAATTGATGCTGAAAGCTCGTTGAGAGCTGAGCGGGAATTCATTATAAAACGAAGCGCTGAACTGGAAGAGAAGTTACAGAAGATGGAAGAAGAAAAGTTTGTATTGGAAGAGAAATTAAGGAAGATAGAAGGGGAAACGTTTGTATTGGAAGAGAAGTTAGAAGAGATTAAAGCAGAGAGGGATGAATTGGAGATGGCTCTAACAGAAAGTCAGGACAAGAATGAAGCATCACAACTTCAGCTGAGGGAGGCCCAACAGAATTTGGTGGAGTTGCAAGAAGAGCTATCAATGGCAAATGAATCAAAGCAGCAAATTGAATATCGACTTGTTAGCATGGAAGTGGAGGCTCGGACCATGTTTGCAAAAGTTAACTCATTAGAAGGAGAGATTGAAAAGGAGAGGGTTTTGTCGACGGAAATTGCAGTCAAGTATCAGGAAGTCGAGGAAAATCTCTCAAGAAAGAAACAGGAAGAAGAACTCCAGCAAACTGTAAGCTCAAGTGTTGAACAACAAATAAAGCAGGTCAATAAGCAATATCACCTGCATTACGTGTTTATTTTTTCATCAACCTCTATTATGCAGTTATCAAAATTGCAGATATACTCTTTTTTGTCACCAAAACACTGATCGTAAGACTTGCCTGTAGCAGGACCTAGATGTCGCTGCAAAAAAACATGCTGAATGCCAGAAAACAATAGCTTCTCTAGGGAAGCAGCTGAAATCTCTAGCAACTCTAGAGGACTTCTTTATAGACACTGCAAGCATACCGGAGTTCTCTGCTGGAGGATCAGCAATTCCAAAGGTAATGGAGAACCTTGGAAGTGACACTCCAATGAAACGTTTTAACCTAAAAGAGATTCCAGTTCTATGAGAATTGCCAGTGAGTTCCGGTCCTTCAGTGAATAGAAAGGAAGAAAACTCACCCCCATCTGTATCTTCTTCAGCTTCATCTGCAGTGTCATTGAATCACGTCAGTTCCGAGAAGAATCGAAATGGTTTTGCACAATTTGAGCAAGGGTTTAGTAGTTCAAAAGTGAAAAAAGAAGAAGAAGAAGCTGCATTGATGATTAGTTGCTTGTAAAATGGGGAATAGGTTTAATGTTGATTAAATGTTATTTAGGCTATAATTGGCATTGCATCCAATCATTTCTTTGAATTTTTTTTTAGTTTTATTTATTTTTTAGTTTTTAAATTGTTTTGATGTACTCTATTAAAATTAAATTTTAAAAAATAAAAAAAATATTGTTTTAATTAAAAAAATTCATAATACTTCAAAAACAAAACAGGCGGATTTCACATGCATGAATGAGAGTCTCAGGATATTTCATCCAAGCGAAGTTTTAAATTTGGATTGCTTGGTTTTGAATCCATACAATACAACGAAAATGCTCTTCTTATATAGATCTCCCTCGCATCAATTGCTGGATGGTTCCATTTCCTAAAGAAGTCATTTTTGGGTTGGCAATAAAATTAGAGAGGAGAAATGAATGGCTAAAGAAACCTGGAGTGGTTTTGGGAGCAAGTGAGGAGGGTGTCTGCTCGTAAAGAAGCGGGGAGGAGGGGGTGGGAAAGAAAATTGATACTCTCTACAAGAGGTAAAATGTATACCCAGAGCCGACCGTGTTGGGTTCTATGGTGTAGTGGTTAGCACTCTGGACTTTGAATCCAGCGACCTGGGTTCGACTCCCGGTAGGACCTTTTCTTTTCCCAAATTCCTGCGTCGGCCACATTTTATATGAAGTTACAGAGAGAGTGGAAGAATACATCACGAAATTTGAGATATCTTTTGAAAGGAATACCTGTATCAACATTACCATGTGGTTTCGACAAATGGTGGAAAACAAATCACTTCCACTTGTGGTGGCGGTGCATAATTTTACAGTGAGCTAACAACAATCCAATGCACAGTCAATTCACACAAATTGAGAAAATTTCAAGGAGAAACCAGATACAACCCAGGCATTCCCTCTGCCCTCCATTCTGCCAGTCATTCACCATGGTGATTACTGTTTTCTGAGGATTTCTCTCTTTTGAAGGCATTAAACAGATCAATGCCGAGGCCAACATTGATTAAATTCATTCCGGCCATCCCAAACAGAGCAAGTGGCAACTCCACACCCTTTTCAAACTTGGGAGCATCAGCAACCAGCTTGATGGTGATGAGGATGTGAGTCAGAGATCTTGCAAAAATGAAAGTGAGCCAATTAAGAACCCATTCTATCCTCACAATTGTGCTCTTAGCATTGCGGATGCCAGCCATCCGCCGCACTTTCCTCACATGAAGAAAGATTGAATGCAGCTGTGTCATAAGAGAATTTCACTGTCAACACTATATAACAACACCCCGCATTGAGCTTGCTTGAAGGCTTAAAGGGTAAACAGTTACATTTAAACAAATACGAGTTCTCAGAATCATAAAGCAACATACCTCACAAACCAGAGTGAGAATAAGGTAGTTGATTGTGACATTTCGATACAGAGCTAGAGTAAAGCAAACGAGAAGTATCATGTGGTGAACCAGGATGGAGGGGATCAAACCACTGTATAATCGGTAAAACAGCATATCCAACTGATCATATGCAAAATAACCACATGAGAAGCACAAAGCAGCGTACGCCCACTCCCATGTACCTCCAACGAGTTGTGAATGCTCAAACATCCCATCGGAACCATTTTTTAAGCACTGATTTACCAAAATGGAAACCACTACACAGCAAGCAGACAAGGATCGGAATTAATAATGACAAGTAAGAAGGAAGGAAGCACACCACATGGAAGGAATGCAAGTATGCTACTGCAACATAAAGTTTACAAGCATCAAATTAGTTAAGCATCTGAAGCTTCATCGATTTGTAAAATCCAGATATACCTTTCTCCTCTTTTAAATATCTTTGTATCAGTCAGTAAGTCATAAGCTTTTCATCAAAAGAATCACCCCACTGAACAGCCTTTCAAACACACCCCGAAGATGATACTATCTATACTCCCAGTTTCTTTTTTCCCTTTGAATACCACACTTCCTATGTTTCTAACGGAATAATAGGCCATGTCGGCCGCACTTTTGCTTAAGCAAATAAATCAATGGCCATTCTCAATCTGTCCAAAAAAGAAAAATCAAGGTTTCTCCTTAGGACAATTGTTAGCAAAAGGTTCCCTAAAACTTGATGCCCCTGTTAACAACAAAAGCAACCGTGACCATGCTGATGCCCAGCCTGATTGTAATACTAATGGGGCGAACATTTCTATATTAGGAAACCCAACAAACCATTACAATACACGAACATCGAGAAAACAAATGACTCCCTGTGAAGTTTCAGAAACACCAATTAAGAAGAGAAATTTTAAGAACCTGAAACGGAGATGATGGTGGAGTGGAGGAGAGAAACGGAGGTATTAACAAAGAGAGGGTCACGGGATACAAAAGATCGAATGACCCAATTGGCAATCTGGAAAAGGCAAGCTCCAGCAACAATCCAGAGTAGCTCCGTGCGCTTGTTGAAGAATATCTCGAACAAAACTGAGACGAACCACAGAATTAAAGTAGCTAAAAAGAAGGCGCCTACCTTGTTCTTTTCATTCTGATTCTGACTAGTCGTTCTTGCCATAATTTCAAGGCACTATCATAATTCGGTCTGTGTGGTGTAGACAGAGAGATAAAGGGAAAGACAAATATTTTCGGAGGTTAAATCTTTACACATGGCAGTGTGGAGTTCATTTATTCTTGTTCGTTGGGAAATGGGAAGGGAAAGGAGGGCACTGAAGATTGCTTATATGATCCGCAATCTCTTTGGACCCTCGAGGTTTTTTTTTCCCCGGCAATAGCACATAGAGGAAAAACTTTTTCCAAGCTAGTAAATTTGGAAACATTATTATTATACATATAATAAAATGAAATAGTATTTTTACATAGAAAAGGTATAATTATAAATTTTATCATTTATTTTAAAAATATTTTGTGTAATGAAGGTAAAATTATAATTTTTTATTTTTTTAGAAAAGAAGTTCTCTTTATATTTTTTATTTCTTTATACTTGGTATTTAATTATTTTACATTTTACCTATTTATCACCATTTTTTTTATTTTGTAATATTTTTTATTTTTTTTTATACTTTGTTTTTGAAAAAAATATTATTTTTTTATTTTTTATATTTTGAATATTTATCACTTTACATTTGGTTTATTTATACCTTTCTTTTTGTTTTTATCTTTATTATTTTATAATTTGTTTTATAATTTTTTAATTTACAATTTATTTTAAAAAATTATTGTACAAGGACTAAGAAAATAATGTTTCACTCTAATAATTACAACATTATTTTATTTTCTTGTCACATTAAAAATTAGATTGAGATCTTATATTTTTTTTATATTAACACATATAATTTTTACTATTTTTTATTATAAATAAGTATCAACTTTTAAATATATAGTTATATTTTTTATTCAATGTTAAAACACATACTAATAACATCTACTAGTTAATTATTTTATGTTAAAAAAATAATTATTCAGCCCGTAAGAAAGTAAGTTGAATAAATATGTTCGCATTTTGTTTTTGGTATTTATTGGAATAGATAATTTTCAATATATTTAATTAAAAACACATATAGAATTTTTTAAAATTTATAACTAGCATAAAAAAAACACATTTGAAAAGCTTGTATATTTATTTTTTGTCTAAAAAAACTATCAGAACAATGCAATAAAAGTCTTGTTATTTTTTTTTATATATATAAATTCAACTTATTAAGATATTTCCAATAATATTAAGGGTATCGTTATCAAAACTTTAATATCTTATTCTTTCTTTCATTTTTTCTATTTTTTTTTCTTGGTTTGCTGTACCAACCCATTTTCTTTTCTTTTTCTTTACCTACTTCATTTGATCCCTCAATTTTATTATTTAGTTAAATTTCGTTCCATTATTATGGAAGTAAACATTTTTTTTCTTAAAAATAATGGAATAATCTACTAAAAAATAAAAAAATATTTATTTTTCTCTTCTTAAATAAAAATAAGTTTTTTTAAAAAAAACAACGGATAATACAATAGTAATAAAAATAATAAAAATTAAAGTTAAAAAAATAAAAATTAAGGGTCAAATGTATTTGAAGTAAAGAAGAATGAAAAAGAAATAGTCAAATCTTAATAAAAATTCTTTTTGATGTGAAACACTTATACAATATTTGCACAGCTCAAGTTGCATAGGTAAAACTTATACTACTATTTTAACCCTGTTAGTTTGGATTCAAATTTTTTTTTCACTATGTTATTATTGGAAAAAACTTGACTCTTGTGTATGTGAGACCCCATCCCTAAATAAAATCCTTTACAAGTTTGGACTAACAAAAATCAGCGTTCTTAAATATGATCTCTACCCAAAAAAATACTGTTGCATATGAGATTTGTTCTTTTCAAATCATAGGCATTAAAGACCTTTCAACTATATAGTAAGGGCAAGACAATTTACTATAATACAAATATCATTTTTAAATTATACAAAAATAAATTGGTTTTTTTTGTTTTTTGACACAGTAAAATTCTTTAGTTATCTTTAAAAAAATGAACTTTTATTGAGATTTTTAGTCTTTTATTTTTTTTAGTATAGTAAAATGAATTAATTACTTTTAAATCCAAAATTTATTCAATTATCTTGTAGGATTTTTTCCTTTCATTATGAGTTTTTTTGGTTAATATCAAGGTGACATAAAGGGTATTTTTGTATTCTAATAAATTTTAAATATGTCAAAAAATAATAACATGTATAATGCACACATTTATTAATAAATGGGTACCTTTCTAACGTTGTATACAAAGTCACCCATTAACCAATGCTACATTTAATGGTAATATTTGAATAATCTTGATGTCCTTTTATATATGTAGCAATGGTTGTGGTTAACGAGCTTCTAGTTTGATACTAACAATATTTTTTTTTTCCTCAATTTTTGCATATGTACCTTAAAAATTTCAAATTAACTCTTTAATTTATTTTTTATTTAGATTTAGTTTTTATCATTTTTATTACTATTTATTTTATTTGGAATAATGTATAAAATTTGAATTCTTCTTTCATCCTTTTTTAATGTTTTCTCATTTTTCAAATTCAATCACTATTCTTTTTATTAATATTTATTTTTATTTTAGATGATGTTTCAAATTGATTTTATTATTTTTTGCAATTTCATCTTTTTTAAGTTTTATTTCCTATGAAATTTAATCTCTATTATTTTTATTGATATTTTTTTATAGTTTCATCATTTAATTCTAAATTGATTGGAAACTAAGATTCTTAATTAAGTTCAAGTCTATGATTTAACAGGTTTTGAGTTTTAGAGATTAACTTGAGTTTGATTGATTCCTCCCTCTTTTTATTTGAACTCATATTTTTTTAGTTTAATCCTTAAAAAATTATACAATGAGAGATTAGAAACTTTTATTTTTATTTATTTTATTTTTATTAAATGTTTCACTAGTTTTGAAACTGACTTGAATTATCCTGAGTTTTTTTATTTACTGTTCTCTGTTGAATTCTTTTCAACTATTTTTTCCCTTTCTTTAAAGTCATGTTTTTTTAATTTTCATCCTTCAACAGTTATTTAATTCAAGATTAAGAGTTATTATTTTTCTTAAATCTTTTTTTATATATCTAATATTTTTTATGTTTTGTTATTCAATATTAGTGATATAACTAAAAGATTGATGTTTTTTTTTTCCAAGTGCAGGAATATTGAAATAATAAATAATCTGATAAGACCAGGATTGAATAACAAGGAAGTTAATTGTATAAATTATAAATAATAATATAACAATAACAACAACAACAACAATAATAGTAATAGTAATAGTAATAGTAATAGTAATAGTAATATAATAATAGTAGTAATAATATTAAAAGAAAAAAAAAGAAAAAAAAGTTGATGATAACTTTGAGATGGAAGATCAATGTAAGGATCAAATAATGATAACAACAAATATCAAGGTTAGAGGATCCAGCAATGGTATTTCAAATAAGTATAATATGAACTCTTATTACTCAAATGGAAACCACACATAAAAGAGGTTTCAATCAGATTATAAATTGTTAACATGATTACATTAGTTATCTTATTTGAATAATGTTAATACTTGTAAATGTTGTCAGGCATTCATGATTATTACTTATGTTAACAACAAATTAAGTTCCTTTCATAGCAAGGTGTAGGTTATATCATACGGTT
Source organism: Populus pruinosa (assembly GCA_026413675.1). NCBI lineage: Eukaryota > Viridiplantae > Streptophyta > Magnoliopsida > Malpighiales > Salicaceae > Populus > Populus pruinosa. The sequence goes on from CM048596.1 coordinate 24,263,486, forward strand.
GGGTTAGAAAATTGTCAAGTATTTGTTCTACTAAGTGTTATTCAATATAAATTTAGATTAACCATTTAACAAGCAAAGTATTAAAAGTGAATAAGATAATAAATACAAAACATGTTAGTATCAAACATTAAGGTCCATATTGAGTATATACCATACTTATTCTTATACCATTAGTGTAACTTTTTCACCTTGATATAATAAACTTAGCTAAATATAATGAAGAAAAGAAATGTAAATAAATAACATAAGAATATAAATAAGAGAAAAATTAACTAAGTAAAGGAAAGGAAATGAAAGGTATAAATAAGATATTAATGAAAGCAAAACTTAAGCATTACAAAAATACAAAGAGAGAAAGCAAGAGCATGATCTTGATGTGGAAACCAAGATATCTAAATGCATGGCAAATACCTACTTTTATAAGCCAAAATTAGGAACTATTAATTTGATGACTAATTGATGAGTAGGTGATCAACTCTTGACTTGGTGATAATTTTTATCTTCTCTTGTCTGCCAAAAATGTCATTAATAATATTAGAATTCGAACCAGACCTCCACATGAAAGTTGTAGAAAATTGTCTCAACTTTTTAGGAAAAAAAATTAGAGGTCATTTAAGCTTCTAGAATGCTAGATATGGGTTAAAAACTAAACAGTGTCTAGGCTGAACACTAAATAGTATCTAGGCTGCATAACAGATTCAAAGTTCTTTGTTGTTACTATAATTTGGACTTGAAAACAACCTTATTAAAACCAGACCTCCATATGAAAGTTGTAGGCCTATCTCTTACCTTTTCATCCATATAAAGTATATCTAAATACAAGATCTACAGCTCCAGATATAACCTAATTTTGACATTCTCTTTGTCCTTTCAATTTCAGCACTTAAACTTATCAATCAATTCTTTTACCTTTGTGATAGACTTGCATTTAAGATGAACATTTATCATAAATTAAAGGTATCTTATATTATTAGATATGTTATTATGAATAATGTTCCAGTTTGGACTGCACTAACATCTCTTTTCTAATTTGGTCATATCTTTGTCCTTTCAATTTCAGTACTTAAATTCATCAATCAATCATTTTATTTATGTGATAAGCCTGTATTTAAGATGAACATTTATCATAAATTAAAAGTATCTTATATTATTAGATATGTTATTATAAAACATACTTTAGTTAAGGAGTTAGTGATACTTCAAATGTAAAATGATGATATAAAACCTTAATAAAAATTCACTTTTAAGTACTAATCACATCCTCCAACCAGCTTATTACTAGTCCTTAGTAATCAAAGGGTTAAAATAAAAAATAATTTGTAATTCCACAAAGTAAAGCATTCATCATTCAACTTTCATTAATCTATCCAGATAAACAAACTCTCATTAAATTTATATATATGCTCAATACCTCTTAAATAAGATATTAATAAGCCTCCCTTTTATGCTTAATATTTCAACACATAATTATGGAGCTTTTCTTGGAAGAAAACAAAATTTTTGTTCTAATATTTAAGGTTAACTTCCTTGGGTTGAGATTTTTTTTTAATATATATACATATAACTTAAAACACGATGCATCTTTAATCTATGTAATGAGATTTCAGCTAATGACTCCCAGACTAGTTGGTCTTAGGGCATTAGGTGTTAAGACATCCCTACAAGCTTAGTAACTTGGGTTACAGATACTGATACGTAGATAGTGCAATTTTTTATTCACTTAAGCTTTTCTCCTCAACCTATGTAACAAGCGTTTGACCAATAGCTCCCGAGTTAGTTGACTTTAGGGTATTAGGTATTAAAACACCCATTCGGTCTTAGTTGCTTAGGTTAGGGATGCTACAAAACAAACTTATCTACGTTTTTATTATCATCATTTTTTTCACTCTTTTTTTTTCTTTTGTTTTTTTTTTTTGCAAATTATATACTATCCCTTTTTCTTAGTTGTTACCTTTAACAAAAGAATATATATAATATAATATAATAATCCAATGTGCAACCTATAATCATATGTTAAAATGTGCATTAAAAATAAAAATTTAAGAATACTTGTTAAATGAGTATATGAGCAGAATTAATTAATAACAATGCGAAAGTTTGTAAACCTAAATATTTCAAGAAGTATTTTGATAGACCTTGTCATGAATATTGAAAATAACCATTGAAAAATATTTACCAAGATACTTCTTAAGAGTCAATAAAATTCTCACTTACTCTACCATCTTAATAATAATAGTTTTGTAAATGATTTATAAAATATAAAATATAGTTAGTTTTTTTTTAATATGAATTACTACCCCCCTAACCAAAAAGAGACATTGTCCTCAATGTTCAAAAGTAAAAATATAGAGTATAGAAAACATCACCTGAAACAACAACTACTAACAAACTTGAAACACACTTAAACAAACATAAGAAACAACAAAATACAAATACTATGCTCTATTAATAAAACCAAATGATACAAATTTTTACAAACTAAGACTAAAATCATAGTTATGATTGTGGCTCACAGCTTTCTTTGGTTTTATGTCTAAAAATAGCTTAAACACCCTCTATATGTCAGGGATAAGCTTCCCATTCAGCTTTTAAAAAAACTAACAAGCAAGGTTTTTTTTAGTCAAATTCCCAAGACTAAGTCGATCGTGTTCTTTATGAAAATAGGGCCATAAATTATGAATTGCACGATGCACATATCCACTAATATGTATCTCAAGAGTTAATAGAAGATTATCTAAAGACTCCTTACCATTCCTAAAGACTAAAATTATGCATTACAAGTCCATCTGGAATATTGATGACAAACTTTCAATCATTTTACATAAAGTTTCTTTGCAAAAGTGCTTTTACCTTTCCCAAACATGTATGAAATAAAAGAATCGAAAGACTCACATGATAATTAGACCTTTGCTTCAATTAGCTAGCGAATCTCTTCAAAAATTTCATGGTTCATTAACAACCTCAATCTTGCACACCTAACTCGGTAAATTTTCATAATCACATTTTAAGGCAAAACGAAAAAATACTTTTTTAATTTTTCAAGAGTGATGTCCATTTTTTAAGATGGAAAGTGGAAAAGAGATTCAAAGAAAAGAGAAGGAACAAGAAATTGAAGAAATGTATACATAGATATTAGTTATTATGGGAAACTAAAAGAACCGACTTAAGAGTCACGGAGTACCATTATCCATCATTTAACCGGGGTGAGAGAGATTAGCAAACCAAAAGTCACAAAAAATACACAAAAATAATATGAGAAAAATAAAATAATTGACCTTTATCTACAGGATCATTAAAACTAATAAATTCATTTTCACTAGAAAAATTATCAAAGTAAACTTTCAAATGATGTCCATTTACATTAAAAACATTATCATTATTTGGATTCTCAATATCAAAGGCCTTATAAGGATACACATATTTCTCAATAAATGGACTACTCTATCTTAATCTTAACTCTCTAGGGAATAAATAGAGTCGAGAATTATAAAGCAAAACTTTTTGACCAATATTAATATTTTAACAATTTTCACAAGTTTTGCAGAATGCATATGTTTCCTCGAATGTGATGGGCCAATAAAATCTATTTTGAAAGATTTTCTCAACTATCTTTTTTGACGAGAAATGACACTCACATATTTCAGAATAATAAAGTTTAATGACACTACTTACCTTATTGTTAGGAATGCATCTTTGAAATATTTGATCAGGACAATATTTGAATAAGTTAGGGTCATCTCAATAAAATTTCTTCACTTCATTAAAAAACTTTCCTCTATCTTGAATGCTCCAATGAGTTGGCAAATCTCCTGAAGCAAGAAAATTGATATTTTTATCATACCAAGGCATTGGACTAAGAGAGAGTAAGGATTTGTTAGAAAAGTAATCATCAATTGATGTGATGTCAGATGTCGAACCTGTTATCACTCTTGATAAAAGATCCGCATCAATATTTTTGGTGCCTTTTTCATCGGTGATTTCTTCCTGAGAATAAATCATTTGCACATCTTCAAATTCATCAAATTCTATTTTACTCATAATATATTCAAATTGATTATAAACTAATTCGTTAACAAGATCTACTTCATGTGAATCATTATCATATCCAGGTTATTTATAAATGTTGAAAATATTCATCTCCAATGTCATGTTTCCAAAAGATAGCTTCATCTGTCCATTCTTACAATTAATCAATGCATTACAAGTAGCAAGAAACGAACATCCTAAAATAACAAGAAATGAATTACATGCTTCAACAAGTTGTGTTTCCAAGACAATAAAATACACAGGATAAATGAATTTATCGACTTGTACTAACACATCTTCAGCTATTCCTCTAGGTATTTTTACAGATCTATCGGCAAATAAGAGAGTTACAAAAATTTATTTTAACTCATCTAGATTAAGACTTTGAAAAACTAAATATAGAAGTAAATTCACACTAGCTCCAAGATCAAGTAAGGCGCTTTCAATTTTATGTTCTCCAATAAAGCAAGAAATTGTAGGATAACCAGGGTCTTTATATTTCAAAGTATTATTGTTCTAATCTTCAAGTGTTCCAATTTGTACTAACACATCTTCAACTATTCCTCTAGGTATTTTTACAGATCTATCGGCAAGTAAGAGAGTTACAGAAATTTATTTTAACTCATCTAGATTAAGACTTTGAAAAACTAAATATAGAAGTAAATTCACACTAGCTCCAAGATCAAGTAAGACGCTTTCAATTTTATGTTCTCCAATAAAGCAAGAAATTATAGGATAACCAGGGTCTTTATATTTCAAAGTATTATTGTTCTAATCTTCAAGTGTTCCAATTTTGACTGCACCAACATCTCTTTTCTAAGTTTGACTATCTCTTTGTCTTTTCAATTTCAGTACTTAAACTCATCAATCAATCCTTTCATTTATGTGATGAGCCTGCATTTAAAATGAGCATTTACCATAAATTAAAGGTATCTTATATTATTAGATATGTTATTATAAAACATATTTTAGTTAAGGAGTTAGTGATACTTCAAGTGCAAAATGATGATATAAAATCTTGATAAAAATATACTTTTAAGTACTAATCAGTTAGATTATCTTAGAGTTGTGTTTCATAATGTTTCTTTGTTTACCTTTAATTCAAGATTAAAAGTTGAGTTATCTCATTCACAAAGTTTGGTTAGCTTCTTTTATTTTCTTTTATGTTTTGTTTGTCCATATTTTATAAGGATGAAATCATTAATCCCTTTTGTTTTAATAATTGTTTTCTTTTCATAGGCTTCCATATATTTTTTTTTCTAAATTGTTTCATTTATTATAGTTTTGTGTTCTTTAACTATCCAATTAAATTATATTAGTTTGGTCTATATCTCAAGTCTTTTTTATTTTTTTAAAAGACTTTTACATTATTTTTGTATATTTCTTAACCAATAATTTTTTTTTTTATTACTTGTTAAAATATTTACACCAACATCTCTTTTCTAAGTTTGACTATCTCTTTGTCTTTTCAATTTCAGTACTTAAACTCATCAATCAATCCTTTCATTTATGTGATGAGCCTGCATTTAAAATGAGCATTTACCATAAATTAAAGGTATCTTATATTATTAGATATGTTATTATAAAACATATTTTAGTTAAGGAGTTAGTGATACTTCAAGTGCAAAATGATGATATAAAATCTTGATAAAAATATACTTTTAAGTACTAATCAGTTAGATTATCTTAGAGTTGTGTTTCATAATGTTTCTTTGTTTACCTTTAATTCAAGATTAAAAGTTGAGTTATCTCATTCACAAAGTTTGGTTAGCTTCTTTTATTTTCTTTTATGTTTTGTTTGTCCATATTTTATAAGGATGAAATCATTAATCCCTTTTGTTTTAATAATTGTTTTCTTTTCATAGGCTTCCATATATTTTTTTTTCTAAATTGTTTCATTTATTATAGTTTTGTGTTCTTTAACTATCCAATTAAATTATATTAGTTTGGTCTATATCTCAAGTCTTTTTTATTTTTTTAAAAGACTTTTACATTATTTTTGTATATTTCTTAACCAATAATTTTTTTTTTATTTCAGCCCATGTGACATAACACATCACATAAATCTAGTGTTACTATTAAGCTTGTTTGCGAGTGTGGTTGTGATTACTTTTTAAAATATTTTTCATGTTCAAATGCATCAAAATAATATTTTTTTTTATTTTTTAAAAATTATTTTTGAGATCAGCGCATCAAAATAGTTAAAAATATAAAAAATTTAAATTACTAAAAAACAATGAAAGATATCTTCATGAGGATATTATATGGAGTAGGATATGTAATTTCTACTCGAAGTTCATATTTAAATTTCCAAACAAAAATGCAGCCTTTTATTATTGAATCTCTTACTTAAATTAAAAAAAAAAGTACTAAACTTGCAAGGTTTACCTTTTTTTTTTCTTTTCATTAGTTTAAAAAAAAACAGTGAGGTTATTCATTACAAATAAATTTTCTTTTTAACTCATTTGAGCCTGTTTTCTCTCTCTTCTTTCTTTTTCTTTTTTCTTTTTAATTTGATTTAACTAAACTACTATATCTCATCTTTTTTTATTATTAATTAATAATACTAATTGCATGGCACTATTTATCATTATTCATACTATTCTTGAATAATATATTTTCTAAGATATTTGTTAGATATTTTTCATGTATTGAAAGAGAAAAGAGGGTTTGAACAGTTATTCTACACTTCTTCATTGTATAGATAGCACAAGATAGAAAATACACATCTCCTCTAAAAAAAATTTATTTTTAGAGAAAAAATAAAATACTAATTTAATCATCAGACTACCTCTCTTTCCACGAGAGACTTATTTTATGAGCACAACCCAGATTTATAACTCATCAGCTAGGAAAAATTAATATTCTTTTGTGAAGTTTGTCCATGACTTCATCATAATCCCTTTACATTTTTGATAGAATCTCTTATAACATGAGCTTAAATGTATATAAAGTTAATTTCATGTTTTAGGAATATTTATAGAATTATATAAATATATTAAAAGATATTATTAATTTTTGTTTTTCTACTCACCTTTTCTGAATAAATTAAAAAACAAAAAATTAAAAGGAGAAGGAAAGTTATTGTGTCCCAGTGAACAAAACACTATAAATTAAAATAGTAAAATAACAAAATTATTCTTAGACCAACAAAATATTTGACCTAGATATTAAGGGTAAAGTGATTTTTTCAACATGATATATTGTCTTTAGCAATTTAATGCACGGGTAGGTTCATCATTTGTTTTGCATAAAAAAAGTACTTAGTTAACATTACAATAAAAAAAAATAATACCTTTCAATAAGCATTATAGTCTTTTTAATTTTTTTGAAATAGTAAAATTACTTTATTTCTCTTAAAGACAAAATCCACATAACTCTCTCTCAATGACTTTTTTATTCTTTTACAATGTTTTTTTTTTGTGTTAATTTAAAGATTACTCATGAACATTGTTGTAATTGAATATAATTAAATATTAACAAAAAAAACATATTGGCACGTGCATGGAGTGTATCATAACCCAATTCTGGGTTATTACCCAAAAAATTATTTTTTAAAAAAAATTAAAAATAAAATAATGGCTGGTAACGTGGAGAAAGCAGACTGGGAAATCAAGTTGCAATTTAGAGGAAATTCAAAACCTAATTGTACCTCATTATGCCAAAAAATGAAAAAAATAATCATTTCAAGGTCAAATTAAATGATTAATGGGCCAAATTAAATTTTAATTATGTTTAAGAATTAATTTGGGTCCAATTGAAGGATTTAATTAAGTGTAAGGACTTAATTATACTTTAAAATGGGTCAAATTAATTTTATTTGAGGCTTACTTGGCAAAACATTAAGTTTGAGAGCCTAATTTCGGCTTAATTGAGAAGATTGGAATTTTAAGAGACCAAATTTAATTTTTATCATGTTAATTGATTGAAATTAGGGGCTAAATTGTAAGAAAATTGAAGCTTTTGGGTCAATTAGGGGCCAAATTGAAGAAATTCAAAATCAAGGAGTTATTTGTAAAATTCATCACAATTTAGGGGCTTAATTAGTAAAAATCAAGAGCCAAATTGAAAAAATTGAAATTTTAATCGCCAATTAGGGGTTCAATTGATAAAATCCGATGCCAAGGACCATATTGTAAAAGGCGTGTAACTTCAGGGTTCCAATTGAAGTTCTCCGAGGGCTTAATTGCATTAAATCAAGAATTTAAGGTTAATTAGGGGTTTAATTGAAATTAGTTGAAAACTAGAGGACTAGATTGAAAATCATTAAAAATCCCTAATTAATCCAAAACGACGCCGTTTTGAAAATAAAAGGAAAAAAAATCAAACGACGCGTCATTCAACACTATTCATTGTCTTCCCCGATTTTGCCCGAAAATGCTGCCTGGGTGGCTACTTTTCACATGCATTTAATGCTTCATTACTCCGGCAAATCTAACAAAAAATGGACGATAATGATCCCATGTAGTTTATTTACAATATTGACTGAACAGTTCAGTCTGAATGGCGACGAGACGGTGCCGGTGCTGGCCTAAAGTGGCCAACTCAGGCAGCCTTTTCTACAGATTGAACAACTCATGAGGCACATTTTGAGCTAACGATTGGGATGATTCCTGACCAAATCAAGGGTTGAGTTTTTTTTCTTGTATAGACGAGATTACCCTCTTTCACCGGCTATATATAAAGGCGAAGTTGATGGCCTGAGGGAGGAGAAAACTGTATCCAAAATTGGCCACAAATTAGCCTTTCTTCCCTTGTTTCTACAGTTTTTCTTTCCTTCTCGCTCTTCACCGTTCCAGCCACCAACCAAAGCCATAAACAACCTATACACTACTAGCTCCACCATAGGAAGCTACCTACCAACCACTGAGAGCCTTTGTGAACCTTTCTCTCTCCTCTCTGCAACTTCTTGTTTGCTTTTTTTTTTTGCTTCCTCTACCATCGGCCGCCAACTCCTCTATCATTCCTCGAAAAGACGCCGCCCGGATTATCAGCTCAACCTCCTGATCACGGCTATAATGACAGACACCGGTAGCCTCTTCCTCCTCCCATTCGCAGCTTCTGCAATCGTTTGGTTGCATATAGAATGTGAACAGTGAGTGTTCACGTTGCTATATATAATTAACATGGAATTTGGGTCGGGCCAGTTATGGCCGAGTCTAATAAGCTTCTGGCCTAGCTTGAAATAGAGAAAGACAAATATGTTGGGCTGAGTTCGGCCCAACCACTGTTTCCTGAGCTTATTGCCTGGCCTAGTTATCTGGGTCGGGCTGACCCATAGTTTAATAATATTTAATTAATATATATAATATTATATATTTTTTTTAAAAAAAGAAAAAATTCCAAAAAAATTTCAAAATCCTTTTAAAAAATTGTGATTTTCTTAAGTATTTTTTTTTACTAATTTTTCATAATATCGGGTTGTATATTTACACTGTAAAATACAAATTCGAGATTAAAATACTTAGTTTTCTCTAAAGTATTCCAAAATATTTCAAAAAAAAATCTCAATTTTTTTTTAAATCAATTTCTATTTTTTTAAATTATTTTCATGCATACAACAAAATTCTAAAAAAAATTTCAAGCATGTTTTCATTAAAAATTGCATATTTCTCATGTTTTGAAAACCCAAAAATGAATATCATAACCAGTTTATGATCATCTATTAAGATTTGACCAAAATATCAAAAAAAAAAAAATTCAATTTTTTCTTAGGATCAGATGTAGACTTTAATATTTGTGGGTGTAAAATTACACAATAAAGTACACTCTCGGGTATTAAAGATACAAAATATAAATAAATGTGATGCTAAAATTTAGAACGATTAGAATTTAAGTCGATAAGGTAGAGACCCTCTTATGAATAGAGATCTGCCTTAAACCCTAGATAAGACCAATAAATAAAAAACTAACCTAAAAATAAATAATCAAATAACAATGTAGCTTACCTTACATAGAGTGCACTAGGGTTGATGCGTCTTCCCGTTGCACAACTAGTCTCTTACTCAGATTCTCGCAGACCATAGGTTGCTAGTGACCATAATACTAAGTGGCGACTCCTGAAAGTTAATCATAATTTTTTTAACACACAACACCCCATAACGGGAGACATGATAGAGAGCCTCTACCGTCACCAAACGACGTCACCCCTACGATAAAGTGAACGACCCTTCTGCTTTTAAAACGACAAATGAGGGGTTATTTAACTACCGAACACTATTTTGAATGACAATATTTGAAAGATCTCAATATTTCTAATGAAAAGTCTCAAAAGCACTTTCAATTTGATGTGAATAACTATTTATTTTTTTACCCTTTCTCTCTCCCTCTTCACCTCAAATTCAATGTTAGCGTTTTTAATAATCCAAATCAGCCCCTGCAATTTATTTTTTGTTATTAATTGATCTATGTTCTTTTTTTATTATTTTTTTTTATTTTGAATAATCTATAAAATTACAAATGTTTTTCAATTTTAGCCCATATCATTTTTAATTTAGAAATAATCTATCAATTGTTTTTTCAATTTCACCCTATTGATTTTTTAGTCTTTTAAACTTGATTTTTATTTTTTTGATTGCTATTTTTTATTTGGAATCATTTTTTTTAATTTCATCTTTGGATTTTTTTTCTATTAAATTTTATCCTCATTTTTTTTGTTGTTATTTGTTTTTTGCAATTGTTTTTTTTTTATAATTTCATCATTCAAAATTAAATTGGTTGAGAATTAAGTTTTTTGATAGAACCCGAATCCAGCATTTCACGGGTTGTAAGTATTAGAGATTAGACTAGATTTTAAAAGTTCGTTTGACTTTGCTTGGTTTTTTTCTTCTTCTTTTAATTTAATATGTTTTTAATCTTTTTTTTAGTTTTGAATTGATGATCTTTATATGAGTTTAATCTCGAATTCATGAGTAGAATCCTGGTTTTAAAGGATAACATGAATTGATTTTTTAATTATTTTTTAAATTTATTTATTTCAATTTATCTTTCAAATTGTTTTTTCTATTTTTATTTCTATTCGATTATCACATTCTTATATTCATGGCTGCGAAATTTGCAAGTTCATTCTGTTTATAGGGTCTTTTATTTTTTAAATTATTTATTTTATATCTTCACTCTTCAATATTGAGTTATTTGATAATTCATATGAAATCATGTTTATTTTAAAAAAAAATCATTGTTTTTTTTTGGTTTATTTATTATTATTATTATCATATTTTTTTATATTATTTAAATTATTAATTAAACCAATGACTTTAATCTGAAATTCTTTAAGCTACTTATTTTTTATGTAAAATAAAAAATACCCATGGATTACGGGCACCAAATCTAATAGCAAACTAACAAAAGATAATTGGAGGATATGGTTTTAATTCACATCACATCACATTTATCATAAGCATAGCTCTACCTTGCAAGTTAATCTCACCTCCAAAACTTTCAAAATCAAGAAAAGAAAAGAAAGAAATATAAATAAAACAAACAAATAGTAGCAGAATAAAAAGACAAAATAGAAAAACACAGAGATAGAGAAAGATATCTAGAGAATCCTAGCTGGCAAGATATGAAAGCAGAAAGCCCAACAATTGCCAGAACCAAGAATCCACTTCTATCAGACAAGAGAGAGCATGTGGAAGAAGGAGTCGCCACGTGGTAGACTGCATAGTCCACGTCTGTCCACATGGCAGCCCATGGGAGGCCAGCGGAGATAGCGCGAAACACCAACCTCTTATCAACAAATAAATCTCTCCCTCTAAATATGGATTTTCTTTTTTTTGATCTCTCTTACTGGCAGCTTTGTCTGCAAAGTTTCAAACGCCATGACCGCCTTTGCTACTGCTGCAGCTCTCTCTGTGCCCCTTTCTCTATGTAGATCATCTAAGCTCAACTGTAAAAAGGTAATGTTTTCTCCTCTATTTACCTGTGTGTACGCTTATCTGGGTTCTTGCTAACTTTATTTGAAGATATACTTATCATGAGATATTTGTTGTATCTTTCTTCTTTGACTATATTTCTCTGTTGTGGGATATTAAAAAAATGGCTTTTGGTTCATTTCCTAAAATCTTATCATGATATTTTCTCAACTTTATACAGAATATGATTACACTAAGATATAGGAATTCTTGGTAGGTTATCTGCTGTCGTTGCAGGGGCTGTGGTCTACTACATTTAGAGGAAAATTGATTGAGTTAATTGAATTAGCAATGTTACTGGTGCTTACCTTCAAAAGATGTGAATTTTTTGTCTTGTTAAATTGATCTTAGTTTATGGTAATCTGAAGGAAAATTTACTTGGCTTGTTCAGTTCTAAGTTAGATAGCGATGATAGCCATCTCCGTACCCTCACAGTTGCTGACCATGCTACTCGTGTTTATTCTCTTATTGTTTTAGTTCCATGTCAGATAGTGATCATCGTTTCCTGCTAAGATTATGGTAAACTTTTATGGCTTCAATTGTGATCGCTGTGTGGATTTTCAGGGCGTTAGAGGGGGATTTAGGGTGTTTGCAGTATTAGGGGAGGAAGGTGTGTTGTTAGATAAGAAGAGTACATGGGGTCCACTCTTTGATGTTGAGGATCCGAGGTCTAAGATGCCACAGTTTAAAGGGAAGTTCTTGGATGCTTATCAAGCACTTGAAGTGGCAAGATATGATATTCAGTACTGTGATTGGCGAGCTCGGCAAGATCTACTTACTATCATGATCCTTCATGAAAAGGTCTGTTGAAATTCATTACTTTAATTTAAACCGAGAGGAATGTCTTAGTAAGGTGACTTTCAAGTCTCATCTTGAGAAATATGGTTGCAGGTTGTGGAAGTTCTAAATCCCTTAGCTCGTGATTACAAGTCTATTGGCACCATGAAGAAGGAGCTTGCGGAGTTGCAAGATGAGTTATCCCAAGCTCACAGACAGGTTTGGAAAACTACCCTCTATTAATGGAAAATGCATACCTGTTGAGACGCAAATTAGCACTAATTGGTTGCATACATTCATTATATCAGTATCCACTTCACAGATCAAGTGATACATACATTCATCCAATGCTATTAAGCAAACTATTCAATTTTTACCATCAAATTCTTTTTAGATGCTGTAGAGGTTTACAATTCCATAAACGTTGTGATGCCCGACCCATGAATAATAACAGGTTCATATATCTGAAGCGAAGGTTTCTACTGCCTTAGATAAACTAGCTTACATGGAAGAATTGGTCAATGATAGGCTGTTACAAGACAGGAACCCAGCAGAGTCTGACCAAGCATCCCCTTCTCCCAGCACTTCAACTCAATCTCTGGATACTGTAAAAAACAAGTCACCCCGGAAAAACTTGAAAGTGTCAGGTCCAGTTCAGCCTTACCATCCTCACCTGAAGAATTTCTGGTATCCTGTTGCTTTCTCCACTGATCTGAAGGATGGCACCATGGTAAACTACTCTTTTCAATCGTGATTCATTATGTATATGTGAAAAAACATCATGGAAAGAAACTCGACAGCCATTGCAAATAACAGCATTTTTATTGCTACAATTCTGCTAACATTTTACTTTGAAAGGGGAGGGAAGGAGCCACCCCTGTGAAGCGTTTGTGATTTCAATAGCTTGTGAATGTCTTCTTATGAGTTCCTTCACCACACTCTGTTTCAGATTCCAATTGATTGTTTTGAGGAACCATGGGTTCTCTTTCGTGGTATGGATGGGAAACCAGGATGTGTCCGGAACACCTGTGCACACAGAGCATGTCCGCTTCACCTTGGTTCAGTGAATGAGGGTCGAATCCAATGTCCTTACCATGGTCAGTGAGAATTATAGTAAATGGTTTGAATGTTTGCTTGTGATTAAGCAGGGAAAGAAAGAATAGATCACTGAGTATTGAAAATTTGGTGATAAAAAAATATCAGGGTGGGAATACTCAACAGATGGAAAATGTGAGAAAATGCCTTCCACACGATTACTTAATGTGAAGATAAAATCATTGCCATGTTTTGAGCAAGAAGGTATGATCTTGGTTTGGCCTGGTAGTGACCCTCCTGCAGCAACCCTTCCTTCATTACAACCTCCTCCAGGTTTTCAAGTCCATGCTGAGGTATCATTTGGATTCATCTAGATACTTTTACCTTCTGTAAAAAAATGAAAGACTGCAAATTACGCTTGCATGATTTATTAACAAGCATGTCATCTCATGTATGTTATGCCTTGCATATGATAGATTGTGATGGAACTTCCCGTGGAACATGGTCTACTTCTGGATAACCTTTTAGATCTTGCGCATGCCCCTTTTACTCACACATCAACCTTTGCCAAGGGGTGGAGCGTTCCCAGGTTTGTTCATATATCTTTTTACTGTTGAGCTGGAACGTAACATCTTTGAATATGGTTAAAAGATTTCACTATTAAATGCCAGCTTGAGAGAGTTTAAGAGTGTGGTAGTAGTTATTTTTTTAAAATACTTTTATTTAGAAATATTTCAAAATAATTTTTTTTATTTTAAAAAAATTATTTTTAACACGAGCACATCAAAACAATCTGAAAACATAAAAAAATTAATTTTAAGCTAGTTTTTTTTTAACTTTGACTAGTTTTTGTTTGGGCTGCAATTCCAAACAGACACTAAGAGGGGAAAATTTCAGTTTTTACAATGATTCTACATGGTGGATCTGTTATTCCCTTTCAAATGACATGAAAAACAATGTATGTCGGAATGCACTTCCATCCAGATTGCAAATTGCAAGTCATTAACATGTGATCAATCAGCCCTATATCTCTGATTGGTGTTAGAAATCAATTTAATGGTGCTTGTGATGATAACTTTATGTCAGGATAAGGAAAGGTGACTTGAAATCCTTTTGTTTTGTTTGTGATCTAAACTCTCAGCTTGGTGAAATTTTTAACGCCTGCATCTGGCCTTCAAGGGTATTGGGACCCATATCCCATAGATATGGAATTTCGACCACCTTGCATGGTGCTATCGACCATTGGGATCTCAAAGCCTGGAAAACTGGAGGGACAAAGCACCAGAGAGTGTGCAACTCACCTCCACCAACTTCATGTTTGCTTGCCTTCCTCGAGACACAAGACTAGGTTATTATACAGAATGTCACTGGATTTTGCTCCTGTGCTGAAGCATGTTCCTTTCATGCATTACCTATGGAGACATTTTGCTGAACAGGTATATCATTTTCCGTCGACCAGCTCTTATATTATGTTTATTTTTACTTTATGGATCATTAGGTTGAGCTTTGAACTCAAAAGCCACCAGCATGGCACCACCTGAAACTCTGAGCGGAGTATTCTGACTTGTATGAAACAGGTGTTGAATGAGGATCTACGCCTTGTCCTCGGCCAGCAAGAGCGAATGATCAACGGTGCCAATGTGTGGAATTGGCCAGTATCCTATGATAAACTAGGAGTAAGATATAGATTGTGGAGAGATGCTGTTGAAAAAGGAGTAAAGCAATTACCCTTCGAAAAATCAACTTGAAGATAACCAAACTCTTGAATGGAATTAACTACTCCGGTAATTGACACCCTCGTCCATCTGAACAGTCTAGCATTCGCTCGCAAATAAAGCCAAGCACCGGCAGACTGTAACGTGTGATTTGTCTTTTAGTCTCTCAAAGAAGAGTCATAAGAAACTCAGCGGAAACTGTTAATTGACCTGAGGCAGAGAAGAGATGATGGTGATCTGTTCAACACAAAGAGCCCATGTAAAACCAAGAGAAACTGTACACCACCATTATTGATTTTGTGTACAGTAAAATCTTTTTCTTTTTCTTTTTTTCTTTTGGATTCTCTTCCAGCCAATGAAGTCATCATCAAGATTTGTATCCAAGCCCTAGAAAAAACACCAGTGTTTGATGATCTCTTACATTTGCGAGATGTAAATCTCTGTTTGTATGTACCATATAACATTACTGTTATTATTATTTTATCCAACGGAAGTGGTTTTTTTTTTTTTGTCCTGTCATTTCCTTCCTTTCTCCTTCCCCGAAATCATCAAGCACCTTCCATTCTGCAAATTACTTCTTTGTTGCAACATAATAAAACAAAATCAAACCAACATTGAACTATCGAGACAAATTACAGCCAGCAACTTTCAGTCCACAAATAAAAATAATTTGTAGAAGCAAGATTCTGAACCCGCAATTTTAGTATGGAGAAGAACCACAAAAGAACAGAACCTGCTAAACTCGGGCTTAGTAACTCTCCAACACCTTTTTTGTACACTTGTTAACTAACAAAGATTCCATTCGATATTTTTATCACTTCGATGCTAATAAAACATCTTAATTTTCTAAGATTAGTTATATCTAGCTCAATCATGATAGATTGCTTAAACTTAATATATATTAGTTTATAATTATCAGTAAATATAATGATAACTTGGTAAATATTAGTTTATAATTACCAGTAAATATAATGATAGAATCTGAGCAATGAAAAAATAATCAGATTTGAATTCTAATATAAAATATATAACTATCTAGTTTTATGGCAACAGTTATAATTCTCAATCTCACCATTAGATCGAGCTAAAATTTTACATAAAATCTCTTGATATTTTGCCCTACTTTAGGTTAAATTCAAGTCAATCAAAATTTAAAAAGACACTGCAATACTGATCAACAGAAACTGTATGAATTTTGTTATTTATTTTCTTTTGACTTGTGAATTTTCTATTTGACTAACATTTTTTTTTTAAAGGATGTGATAGTTTAATTTGAGAATATTTTAGTTCTACAAAGATGTTTAATGAGCTGCAATATAATTTCTAAGTATGGTAAGAATTCATAAATGTTTCAGAATCCTTATCTTAGAAGGATTCCTTATTCATCCTAACTATAACAAGAAAAGAAGACTTTATAATTAATTCTACTTTCATATCAAATTTTCTAGTTTATTTGGGATTTCTTAGCAGTTATAAATCTAATTTTAGCATATTTAGGATAATTATTTTTTATTATTATTTTCTTCTTAGTCTTTGGGTTATTATTACTTAATTGAGTTAATTGTAAGTGAGTCTCATATAAGTGCATCTAAAAGAGGGTTATTTAAGTTAAGAGTTAGGATAAAAGACATAACCAAACATGTAAGTAGAGAATTCATATTAATAAAAAAATTTGTTTGTCGCACTTTGTGTGTGTACTAGTGAGATAATCTCTTTTTCATGGTTCTCTAAAAAATTGAAAATGACTTATCAAAAAACAACTGGTTTTGAGGCGTCATCCTTATACCTCTTGTTCATGAATCAATATTCGTTGAATGGAGGTTTTCATTTTCAATAGTGATGGTACCTAGATACAAGTTATCTTTGTATCACACTCCTATCAAACCTAATTTACTTGGATTTTTAGGAATTAATATCTTTATATTAAAGGTTTTTCATTTTCAATAGTGTTAGTATCTAGTTACAAGTTATTTTTATATCACACTCCTATCAAATCTGATTTACTTGACTTTTCAAGAATTAATATCTTTACATGTGGGTTATCATTATTAAATATAAGATCATAGATACATAGACAAACAATTGAAATCTTACCTCTAAAAACTATCTTGATGAACAAAGGATATTCAGGGGCGCTTCTTTTGATTTCTTTCATAAAATAAGACTTTAGGGGGTTGTATAAACTTAAAAAACTTTTTTATATTCATATAACATCTATTTCACTTTGTACACTTGTCCATTACTCCTATGTTCATAATGAGGATGTTGTTCAATAAATGCTTCTTCACTTAATTCATCATGATATAAAGTTGAGTTTTCGTTTAACTGATAATTTTTCTACTCCTCCAGGTTGCAAATGAACTCATTATTTTAGTTATATCTAGCTGAGTTACAAATACAAATACTTTTGTGTAATCCATTTTATATTTTTGAGTGTATCCTTTCTATATCAACCAAGAGTAGTATTTATCTACTCTTCTCCATTCCTATTAAGCTTTGTTTTATAAATTGATTTCACCTCATTCTTCTCTCTTCTACCGTAATCTTCTCTTCTTTGATGAGTTACTTTATCAACTCCTATATAATATTTTTACCTTTAGCTTTTATCTCTAAATCCATTTTCTTTGTCTATTTTTCATAATGTTTGCATATGAAATAATATTGATATTGTCATAACCTAACCCCTTGTGTTTGAAAGATTTTCCTTAAATATCTTTTTGATGCAATTTGATTGCATTTTTTAACATTACATTCAATTCATGATTTTAATACTTTTGCATATTATATTTAGAGCTTTTAGAAATATAAAAAAGAAAAGAGAAAAGAAAAAAAATGATGAGCGAAGGAAAAGGTAAAAAAATGGAGCAAATAAAATTTGGTGAAAATAAAAGAAGACAAAAAAAAAGAAGAAATTAGAAAAAAAAGGAGTGAGAAAATCAAATGAGTCAGGAAAAATGAAAAATAAAAGTTGGTAAGCAAAAAAGGGAAAGAGAGGGAGTTGAAAGAAATAAAAATCAAGGATAATTTTTTTTGAAAAAACATAATAAATAAATAAAAAGAAAAGGAAGTGAAATGGCAAAAGAAAAGAAATAAATCGACTAAAGTAGGTGGTAAAAATTATGACCCCTCATATATTTTTAAATTTTATCTAAAAATGGGGGGTGCATATTAAAAAAAACTAAAAAACAAAGAAAGAAGAAAAAAAAAGGGCATTAATCCTGAAAATCCAAAAGACAGATTAAATGAAAAAAATTCTCTCATTTACTATCAACAAACCTTGTCTGCCACTCTCCTTCGCCTTTCATCTGTCTATGGCCTTTATCTCTGAATGACAACCCTCTCCCTCAATAACCCTTACCGCACACGCCATTGACAGTCATTTCACAAAATCCAACAGCACTCCCACTAACCTAAGCCATCAAATACCACACCGTAATATTTTATTGATTAAATATTTTTAAAATAATTTAATTTTTTTATTTTAAATTAGTATTTTTTTTAATTTTTTCAGATTATTTTGATACATTAATAATAAAAATAATTTTAAAAAAATAAAAAATATTATTTAATATATTTCTAAATAAAAAATACTTTAACAAATAATCGTAATCAGTCATAATATCTAGATAGTATTTAAAATAATAATATCAATTTTTTTAAAATAATATTTTTATATCAATACATAAAATCATTTAAAATAATTAAAAAAATATTAATTTTAAAATACTTTTTAAATGTTAAAAAAAAAATTATCCCATCACAAACTCATTACCAAAAAAAAACCACCCACAGCACAAAAATCTCCTTCATCACTCTCATTTTAATAGGCCAACAACCACCTTTCTTGAGAAGGTTTTGCATGCTGTTTTAAAAAAATTTAATTTTTTTATTAAAATATAATTTTATTATTGATTTTAAATTTTTTTAATGCGTTAACTTAAAAAATAAAAAATATTTTTTTAATATATTTCAATATAAAAAACATTTTAAAAAACAATTATAATTATATTCTCAAACAACCTCTAATACTTATATTATTAATTTCTTCTCTTATCATGATCTTGATAAGCTAATCTCTTTCCTGTATAAAAAAAACTTTCATCAGTAATAAATCACCTAAAAAAAAGGAAAGAAGAAAAGGATTTTGAAAAGGACAATAAAGGTAATAACTGAAGAGGCTTGTGGAAGTTTGATTTTGGCAAGATTATTTGTCTAATTTTATATATTAAGCATTTTCTTTATTTAAGAATCAAGCTAGGGATGATTAGTTCCCATCACTCGCAAGTTGAAAGATAACGAACGGAAGTGGTAAATACATGACTTTATTTTCAGAACAATAATGCCTTTTTCTTTTCTTTTCTTTTTTCTTTTTTGTATTTGACGATGGACATATGGGGAGGGTGTCCATGACAACACACTTCTAATCTACTTCTTTGATAATTCAATCAAACCATGACACTATTGGCAGTCACATTCAGGGTGAAAACATTTAATTTTTTTTCTTATAAATAATATGTAATAAATAATCTATAAATATTATTTTAAACTTTCATTTGTAAACATTATTTAACGATTATGCATTTATATTTTCCAATATGTGTGAATGCTCGCCTACTTGGTTTTAGGTTTTGGAATATATTTCCCTTACCATCATGAGTAGACTTAAACTGAATCAACATGACCAGTTTAATCAAAATGAATAAATCTAAGCTCATTTAATCATCTCCATCATTTCAGTTAAGGGAGAAGGTTTTTGATTTTCTTTCATTAAATTCATTAGAAAAACACCCAAAAAAAAGTTAAATTAGAGAGTATTGGAGCTTTTGGTGAATTAAAAGAAAGAATACAAGTCTTTTAAAGGGTTTTGTGCCTCAAAAGAGAGGTGGAAACTAGATAGAGGAAGAGACAAATAACAGCCATTTGCCCGAATTTACAAGCAATAATATTCATATATTTTTGTTCAGTAACTATATATACATATCCTAACAGGGTTTTACATGTTCTCATAGCTGAACTCATGACATTTTAGCAAGGCTTCATAGTTATGCACAACTATCTAGCAGCAAGGGCTCAGGTAAACTTACACAGGCTTCCAAACCGTAATAACCTCTTGAAACTATTGACATTTTAGTAAGGCTTCATAGTTATGCACAACTATCTAGCAGCAAGGGCTTAGGTAAACTTATACAGGTTTCCAAACCGTAATAACCTCTTGAAACATCTCTACCATCAATTCCCTGTCGGCCTGCCTTAAAAAGTTGCTGATCTCATCTCTAACATCATATATTTTTCCAAAGTCAAACAAGTAAATCATACATCCTTTCTTCAACTTGTTCAACTGGTAAAGCCAGGCCTCTTGCAGCCTCTCAAGGACATTCATGGTATTAATATCTTCCAAGAGGCTTTCTTCACAAGCATCCTTGAGGGCTGCAATATCATATTTGTTTGCTGCCCCCAGCAGTGATACACGGTGCTTCCAAAAATCCTCTTGCTTGATGGTTCCATACAAGTAACTCAAGAGAGTCATGCAAGATTCCAGTGTCATATCTTCTATGTAGATTGTGGAGGACTCTTTTTCCTTGAGGTTGTGATGGAACATGCTCTGGAAAACAGGCGAACTAGCAGAAAGAATTGCCTTGTGAGCACTGAGAGTTCCCTCAGCAGTATGGATGGTAACGTCAGCATGGATGGCCTCATCCAGCATGCGAGAGAGACATTGAAGTGTGCCTTGAGTTGAAACAGACTGCATCATTCCATCACTTGGCCATGAGGAACCGGGCTCCCCACCCTGAGTTGATGACAGGGAAAATATAGATGTTTAAACCTTAGGTAGAAGAAATATGACAGTGGCTCAACAATAACCACACTATTAAGAAATATCCACAAGCAAGATCTTATCAGCATGTGCTTGCAATAAATTATGCACGTTGAAATGTGTTTTTGTCTAAGTTTCTTCCTAGGTTGTGCTTGAAGGGAAAATCAATCATGACTACAATTGTCCACTACAGTCCGGCTTTGGGTTCTAAATGAAAAATCAAAAGAAAACTATCCACTATTACTTGTTTTAAACTAAAAACGGTATTCCACAATCAACATCTTGGCTTCTCCAAAAACATAGTCTAGAGGAGCTCACATTCAGAGGGCAGATTTTGAGGTCTAGAAACTCTACATCAATGATGAAGCGACCATGAAAGGTAGAATCAACAGACCAGACAAAGTCCTCACCAGTCCGGAGCAATCTCTCTTGAACTGCAGCATGAAACAATTCAGTGTCACAAGAATCTTTTTATTATAAGTACTTCACTCATATCAACAACTAGGTGCTTTCCAAAATGAAAAAAAAGTTTACTAATCTCCATCAGGATGCACTTTCACATCATTGTGCAAAGCAGGCGCGACAAACTTGTTTATTACAGGACAGTTGTTTTCAGATTGAGAAAGCATGTAGAATCTGCCTGACACTATCTCTATGTAATCCACATCGGTGAATAAAAGAGAATCCAACCCACATAAATTGCATCCAATTAGCTAGAGTGATGCCAATATGCACTTGGCGATGGGCTCGTGGTTATCACATTTTCTAATTTCAATGTTCAATTAGACCTCTCTTGATGAGATGGTTAGGCCTTGGACAGGTAAGTTTATCATTACCCGCATCAGTATATCGATGAGGAGATTCCAACTTCCTCTGTATACAAGGACGAGCGTACAAGCAAGACTTCTGGTAACGAACCCATGGTGGTAAGAGAATGATAATAATCAAAGAAAAATAAAACAGTCAACACTTGTGTGATTTCATCGTGATAAAGATGGAAAGAAAGAACCAATTTTAAAAAAGAAACTTTTGCAAACAGTTTGCTAAGGAATCAAAGCCAATTTTAAAAAAGAAACTTTTGCAAACAGTTCCATACTCTTCATACCAATTTTACACAACCAAGAGATGCAATAGTTTTTTTTTCATATGCTTACACAAGATGTGATGAAATAAAGAAAAGAAAAGGATAGAGAGAGGGAGAGAGATACGAAGGCATACCTGGAGAGATAAGGGGCCTGCGATTATTAGCACTAGCATTTGAGACGCGGAGAACAAATCTAGCGATAGGAGGCTGTTCTTTGGAAGCTCGAGACGGCTCTGGAAATAAACGAATGCACATGTACCGATTCTTCTCTATTGACAAGTACCTTGCAAAAGAAAAACAAATCAACTAAAGCCATAAATAAAATCTGCGCGTGTTTGTAGATACTATAAATTGATAGACTCACCAGTTCCAGATTCCGACCTTGAAAGGATCGGATTTTTTGTAAGAGGAAGGGCCAAAGTTGTCGATTCTCCACTGGGCTAGTCGGGAGATTGTCTCTACCTTTGAATCCGCCATTTCGCTCTTAGTTCCTTTTTCTGCGTGGACGTTCCTGTTAGTGGGATTGCTGCTTTGAAAGAGAGACGACAATAGATAGGAAGAATAGAGTTGCTGTTTATGCTTTCTTGGACGACATGTTTTTTTTGCTTTTGCGAAGGACCCGTGTCCTTCGGGGACGTGTATGCTAACCTATAAAGGATTTCCCCCTTTTTTCTTTCATTTTCTTTTATATATATATATATATATATATATATATATATATATATATATATATATATATATATATAAATAAAAAATTGGAGGCTTGAGATGATGATTCGGTATGCCAACTGAGTCAGTTGAAGATGAATACGGATTCCGTGTAAAATTATATTGTTTTTTTTAATATTTAATTGTAAAATTATAAAATATATTTTTTTTAAATACGGATCCCGTCTTTATGAATTTGAAGTCAGAAATACCAATTGATTTTATTCCTTTTTTTTTTAATTTAAGTTCTAATAGTTTGTATAATAAGCATTAATCTTGTCCAAGTTAAGGACTGAAGTATATTATGAAAAGAGCGTTGAATAGTAAGTGTTCTTTAAACAGTAAAAATTAGAATTTATTAAACATCAAATTTATTTTCTTTTATTACCAGATATTTTTTAAATAATATTTTTTTAGTTTTAATTAGTTATTTGGCAAGAGTTTTATTGTGGGGTTGCATATTTTTTTTAGAAAAAAAATTGAATACATAGATTTGATGTGATTTTTAATATAAAACAATTAAGAATTAATTGTATATATATATATATATATATATAAAGTCATCACAATAACTTTTGGAGAAAAATCTTTGGAAGCAAAAAATTAGATTAAAAAAGCTAAAAAAAATCACTTTAATATAGTGTGATAGATACATAATCTAAGTGATAAGTGATGAGCAAACTTCAGTTTATTTGCAAAATTCATTATCCAAGTAATGAGATTAAGATAATTTAATAAAAAAAATTAAAAAAAACCACAAAGTCAATCTTAAAAAAACAATGTCAAATTATAAAATAAAAAAAACTAAAAAGAGGCTCGTGACACAAATTATTAAGTCAGAAACATCATATTGAAAGAAAATATAAAGTCTAATCACGAGTAAATCAAACACTGAAAAATAAAACTAATAAAAAAATCAATTAATAAAAGCAGCCAAGATAAAAAAATGACAAGTAAAAAAATAAGGGTGAAAATCAAAATAAAAAAATAAATTAGATGGTAATAAAAAAAAATTATTGGCAGGTTAAATCAAAAAAATAAGTACTAAATTGAAAAAAAAACACAATGTACCATAAACTTGAATTAAATAATAAAATTAAAAATCAATAAGACTTTTAGAAAAATACTAAGAAAAAAATAAAAAAATGAATTGAAAAAATAGAAATGAAGAAATAAATTAAAAACAAATAAATTTTTTATAAAAACATCAAAAAAAAAATTTTAAAAAAAAATAAAGATTAAAATAGAAATACCAAGAAAAAAATGACAAAGAAAAAACTATAACCCGTATGATGACAATTGACATGTGCAGCACTAGAAAAAAAAAGGAAGCATTGATATTTCTAATTGATACTTAGAAAGTGTTGTACCCATCATTTAAATAGGATGGACACTTTTTATACACTGGCACATGTATAACATGTGATATCTATTTTTTTAATTTTAAAATTAATTAATTAACTTAAAATATCAAATCCATGTTTTATTTATTTATATTTTAAGGGTAAATGTATCTTTTTACTATATTTTAAAAATTAAAAATACTTAAATACCATAGCTTAATAGCTTAGGAAAACTGCTCTAAAGGACACAAGGTTATTTTTGTGTAAAATGGGAAAAAAGAAAAGAAAAGAGGACATGTATATCGTTTCTAATAAGTCAACTAAAAAGACCAAAAGATCCTCTAACCACAACCTTCATAATTTTCTTGTCTTTGAAAGGCGCGGTGGTCATACAATACAGCAATGTCTGATGAATTAAATATGTGTCCACAGTATTTGTTATATCGTTTCTTTCACATCTTTTAATATTTTTGTTAAAAAACAAATCGATAAATAAAATTAAATAAAAAATACCCAACCGAGAATTTTAAGTTTTCACTCTGCCAGAAAAAATATACCAAAAAAAAAAAAGAGCTGCCAGCAAAATATGGATGACCTTTTGTATCAAATTCGATGATGATAATGATGAGTCACAGCCAGAGTAGAAGCAGCTGCCATTGGCTGCAAGCTGCCTTTCTTAATCAAATCTGGTACCTGTCGATTTCCATCGACATATTTTCTTCACAAAACTATGGCCGACATTTTATAAAGAACTCTCAGATTGACGTGCGCAGAGGACACTGAGGTAGACTGTCACTCGCATGCCCTTGCTTTAAACTCTGTTTGTGAACGAGGTTCTGTTTATGTTTTGTTTAAAATATAGATATATTTTATTTAACAAAAAAATATAATGTATTATTTATGTATTTTATGATATTTTTTTGTTTAAAATGCAGAAAAAATAATAATTAATTATTGTTTTATACAAGTTATATTGATGTTGATTATGCTTTTAACAAACAGTGTAGTCAAATTTACTATGTACTAATTGCAGCTGGATTGAATTTAGTTCAAAGTTCAATATGTATTGAACCGGATCTGATCCAGTAAAATAAAAAATAAAATTTATTTTTTATTTTTTAATTTTATTTTATTTAAAAAATTAGTCTTTAATATTATTCAATGACATTATATAAATTAGATAAAAATCGCTTGATCATGTAATATTTACAGAATTTGATCACAATTCCAGTTTTATTCCTAATTATATTGTACCTATTGTTATTGTATGTTTAAAAAACTAAAAAACTTATTATCCTTATCGGATGTATTTCATACGTGATGGAATGGTAGATAGTTTAATGGAATAATAAAAAATATTTTATATAAAATATTATTTATTTCATGATGTAATAACAATAGTTAAATCTATAATATTTAAATTAAAAATCATCAATATTAATATATATATATATATATTAAAATTATTTTATAATCTCAATTTCAAAAGCATTATTAATCAAACACATTAAACTACTTTTTGATTAATTTTAATTTGAATTACAGTTTTAACCAAATATATATAAATACCAAATTAACTTTAATTAAAAATAATTTTTATAAAATGATTTTTTTTAAAATTACAACTATAATAACTACTATAATACTAAGTTTAGCAGGTGCTTGTTTATGTGGTTGCTTCTACTTTTGAAGCAAACCACATAAAACAAATGTTTGGTAACTGAGAAAATGTGATTTATTTCATGAGGAACCCACCATGTTTTGCGTTTTGAACTTAGGTCAGTAAATAGCAGTTTCATGCTGCTTCTCTTTGCTTCCATGCACAGTAAGCTATTCACTTTTATAAAAAGACTGTTCATTTATGTTTAAGTGTCAATTGTTATGACTAGGAAAGAGAAGAAGTTTACCCGTGCTAGAGATGAAGCAAATGGATATGGTGCACTCTGGACAATGCCTCTTGTTCTTCCTTTAGTTTTTTTTTCTCTGATTCTTTCTATTCTGTTGCTTTCTTTTTTTATTTTTGTTTGTCCTCTCTCTCTACTGGTTTCGATTTTCTATTTTTTTTCTTCTTCGTCTGTGTTTGTTCACTTGTGTTTCTTTTCTGATATGTTGTTTAAAGGGGGAGGGCCGAGGGGGCTGATACTTGGTGGCAAAGCTGGTGCTCGAGCGTTGGTTGGCTAGTGCTTTCCTTTTTATGTTTCTGTGTTTCCTTCATTTACTCTCTGATCTTCCTTCCTTGGGTCTTTTTTTTCTATCCTTTTATTCTCATGTGTTTGCTCGTCCCCTCTTTAGCCTTCTGTGTGTATCGTTCACTCCCTGTATTTTGTTTGTTCACTTTGTGTTTGTTCCTTGTTCCTGTTTTTGTTCGTCCTTTGTTTATCCCTAGGGTCCTTTCTGTTTTCTTTCCCTTTGTTTTCGTTCTTCACGTGGCCTCCCCCTGCTTGTCGTGGCCTTTCTTTAGCTTTTATAAGGCCAGAGAATGCCATGTGTTCGTGCATCGGTAATGGCATGCATCGTGGGGGCGAGAAGGATGTTACCATGATTTGCTGCCATTTTTGCTAAATCGGGACGAAGGAGATGAACAATTTGCTTTGAAACGATGCCATTTTAAGCTGAGGCAGTTATTCTTCAATTTGGCCATTGAAATTATGATATCTTACAATCAGGCCCTTATTCATGAAAAATTCTTCTTCTTCTTTTTTTAATTTGGCCCCTGGATCAATTTTAATTTTAATTATATTTTTAATTATATTTTATTCAAAAAATTAGAAGAAGATCACTCGATTACATGATATTTATAAAATTTGATCGCAATCCTAATTTTGTTCCTGATGATTTTTTACTTGATATTGTTGGCGTTTAAAAAATTAAGAAGACTGTAGTTCGAATGGATTTCGTATATGATGAAATTGTAGATAATTTAATAAAATAATAAAAAATATTTGATATAAATATTATTTATTTCATGATATAATAGCAGTAGTTAAATCTACAGTATTTAAATTAAAATCATCAATATTAATATATATATTTTTATTATTTTATAACCTCAATTTCAACCAAAGTTTAACCAAACATTAAACAACCTTAACTACTTTAATTGGTTAAGCATTTTTTTAACCAAACACATTAAACTACTTTTTATTTAATTTCAATTTCAACCACAGTTTTAACCAAACATATATAAATATCAAACCAACCTTAACTAAAAGTACTTTTTGTAAAACAATTTTTTTCAAATCATAACCATAAAAACTACCACAATACCAAATACACTCTTAATAGCAAGGATGAGACACTAATTTTGCTTTTTTTGAAGATTTTTAAATATTAAAATAATATATTTTTATGTTTAAAAATCAACACATTAAAATAATTCAAAACATATATAAAAAATTTTATTTTTGATAAAAAAATTAAATTTTTTAAAATTAAATTTCTAGATAACTTCAAATAAAAACTAAAACAACGATTTCAAATAACATTGCCAATCACCATTAGTATTCATTTCCACAATACAATTTTTTTTTTCATTTCGGTCACCCAACATTATTTCTTTCCGGTATCATCTTCTCAAATTATATTAGAATGTTTCATGTGTTGATATCTTTTTACTTTGTATACTTTAAAATATGTGAAGTGTTTAAGATTGTACTATATTAAATTAAAGCTTAATTTTACAAAATAGATTTTTAGATTATAGTTATCAAATTCAAAAAACAAGAAGCAAAAAAAAACAAAACAAAAAAATAAATCTTGACTTTAAAATGTAGAAAAAATAATAATTAATTATTGCTTTATACAAGCTATTGATGTTGATTACACTTTAAATGAATAGTGTAGTCAAATTTACTATTTTAGTTGGACTACTTCCAGCTGGATCAAGTTTAGTTCAAAGTTCAATATGTATTAAACCGGATCCGACACAGTAAAATAAAAAATAAAATTTATCTTTTATTTTTTAATTGTATTTTATCTTAAAAACTAATGTTTAATATTATTCAATAACACTATATAAATTAGATAAAGATCGCTTGATGATGTATTTATAGAATTTGATCACAATTCTAATTTTATTCCTGATTATATTTTACCTGATATTATTGCACGTTTAAAAAACCATAAAAATTATAGTCCTTGTTGAATGTATTTTATACGTGATGGAATTCTAGATAGTTTAATGGAACAATGAAAAATATTTTATATAAAGTATTATTTATTTTAGGATGTAATAATAATAGTTAAATATATAATATTTAAATTAAAAACCATCAATATTAATATATATTTTTTAAAATTATTTTATAAACTCAATTTCAAAAGCATTATTAACCAAACACATTAAATTATTTTTTGTTTAATCTCAATTTCAACCACAGTTTTAACCAAACATGTATAAATACAAAATCAATCTCAACTAAAAACACTTTTTATAACACTTTTTTTTAAATAATAACCACAATAGCTACTATAATACCAAGTTTAATAGAAAATATCGGATGTTGATTCTACTTTTCTAATTGTGGTGATTATGGTTGTTTTTTTTGAAAAATTTTTATATTAAAATAATATTTTTTTATTTTTTAAAAAATATTCTTAAAATAAATGCATTAAAATAATTAAAAACATATAAAATATTATTTTTAGTAAAAAATTAATTTTTTTTAAAATACATTTCCAAGTAGCTTCAAATAAAAACTAAAATAATTGTTTCAAATAATATTGCCAATCACTATTAGTATTCATTTCCACAATACAATTTTTTTTTCCATCTCGGTCATCCAACATTATTTCTTTCTAGTATCATCTTCTCAAATTATATTAGAATATTTTATGTGTTGATATATTTTTACTTTGTATACTTTAAAGGTACGTGAAGTGTTTAAGAATTGTTCAATATTAAATTAAAGCTTAATTTTACAAAATAGATTTTTAGATTATAATTATCCAATTCAAAAAACAAGAAGCAAAACAAAACAAAAAAATAAATCTTGATTTTAAAAAGGCACAAGAAAATTCACTTTAGCCCCTGAAATTCTAGATTTTGCATTATTTGGTCTTTATAGTTATAGTCTTTTATGTTTTAGTTTTAAACTTCTTTTTTCTTTAATCCCTAAGCAGACAAGAAAGAGAGGGAGTGAGAAATGGAAGGAGAGACAAAAAGATCATTCAAACATATTATAGCTACAAAAGAAATATTTATTTTAAACAGTAGTTTAATAAGATTCTTAAGGTGTTTTATATGTGTTTAAAGAAAAAAAATAAAAAAATAATTTTTGATGTCTAAAAACTTGGAATCCAATGTTATAACACCATCAAATATAACTAAAATTTACACTAGAATATGACATGCCTTGCAATTAGAAAAATAATATACTATCAATTTATTTTAAAATAAAAATTAGGCTTGCTTAACTTGTTTGTTAAACAACCATTAGTTATCTCTCACTATTTATAAATTTTAGAATAAAAATATTTTAAAATAAATTTATTAAAATAATATTTAAATAATAATTCAACAACGCCATGGTTTTTAAGAACATTAAAGTTTTAATGGTGAAATTAAGAATTACTTTATGATTAATTATATATTAACCTAATATACGAAGTTTCTTTTAAAAATCATATTAATAGTCAATAAGAATATAATCCCTATTTTTTGTATTTTTTATCCAATTTTTTATATAATTTTCTCATATTTAATATTTTTATATTCATTAAATTATGAATTCATGATTTATTTTTACTTTTTATTGAGATTTCCTTTTACGATTGTCGATTTGAAAAGAGTCATTTTGATATATATATATATATATATATATATATATATATATGTTTTCATAAAAACAAAGAAAATTGGAATGAAAAAATAAATTTATTAGAATTATTATGGATTTTTTTAATTTCAATTAGTTAATAATTGATAAACCATGTTGTTTAAAAAAATACATGTTATTGGAAAAAAAATCATTAATGAAAGAAGAAAATTTTGAGTATAAAAAAACAAACCTTTCTCCATATTAATCATGGATTTGCTTAAAAATATCTATTTTTATTTTCAAACAAAGAAATAAAAATACATTTTGGAAAGTGTTTTTTTGACAATTTGCAGGCATCCTTAATGCATTTTCTCAATTTTCATTGTCAATTGCATTAGGCAATTCATAATGATCATTTTCTTGGTTTTTTTTTTTCAATCATTAAAAGTTTATATAATAAAAGTTTTTATTTTTAATTTTATCATCTCATGTTATGTTAACATGATTTTATATTTTATAAATTATTTTAATTTGGCATACTCTTGCATGTTTGAGAAGTCATAAGATATTTCAGTATTAAATTAAATGTTGATTTTACAAAATATTATATTACAGTTAAAAATAAAACTTGAAACAAAAAGAAACAAAATAAAAACACATAAAAAAACTAATCCTTTTTTATTTTTATTGTTTAAAGGTGTGAAAAACTTTAGTTTGATCCTTAAAGTTTTTGTTTTCTAGATTTAGTTCATATTCTTTTAGGTTTTTATGTATCGACCTTAATTGTTTTTTTAATGTTTCATTCCATGTGTGTTAAGGGAGAGGGAGAAAAAGTTCATTTAGCCACATTATGACCATAAAAAATATTAATATAACTGCGTGATTGTTTTTATAGTTAAGGTTGAGGTTGGTTATATCCCAATTATGCACAAAACTCAACCATAAAAGTGAGTTTTTCTTGATTTTTTTAGCTTTTTTGATGAGCTTTATACACAAAACTCAATCTCAACCACACAATTAAACACACCCCTGGTAATAATGTCAATGAGCTTGTCTTAGTTATAAGAATTTAATTATTGTGGTGTTGTCCTTTAAACAAGTTAAAAAAGTAGATCAAAATCTATAATGTGTTTTTTATCTAGTTATATTTTAATTTTTAGAGTGATTAAAGGGTTTTTCTAGGATAAAGAATGGATTTATTGAGGTTCTATAATTGTTTTTAGGTATTTTCATGTAAAACTAAGTTAAGAGTTGAGTTTTAAAAATTTAAATAGTCGATTTTAATTTTTCTACAACCAAAGATGGATGAAAAATAATTACAGCAAATAATATGTCATTTATTGCAGTTTTTTTAAGTGAAGGGATGATTCATCATATGCTCACTTAATTGACTATACCAAGTTTAAAAGCTTAGATAAAGTTTAGGCTCAAACACACTTATATCACATGGAAATGACCTAGTTTAGGTTTAAGCATCAAGACATTGACTTTTTCATAGTTGACCATTAATATATTAAGTAAATATATAGGTGTAACTCAACATTTTACAAAATATTTAGAAGTTGAAGAACTTAATAATTAGTTCATCGAAGAAATCCCTGTTTTTTTTTAGTCTAAGTAATTTTCATTACTTTGTTTTTATATTTTCAATAATTATAGCTTATGATGCTGGAAAATAACCTTTTTATTTGTGAAATTTATTTTATCCATTTAACATTAATATGAGGTCATGCAATTCTTTTCTTTATGGATCTTGTTTTGCTTCTTTCTTTCTTTTCTTTTCTTTTCATCTTTTTATTTACACTACTTGTTTTGCATGAATATTCAAAATGACCATTGCCTCAAAATGCAAAATAATTATCCTGAAAGTATTTGGTCTAATTTTGGTGAAACCTTAGTTGTAATAGATAAGAAAGATTGGGGTGAGAAGCACATGCATAAGTCTACCAAGTTAATTGAACAATATGAACGGCCTATAAAATCAAACCAAAAGGTGTTCAAATTGATGAATATGGCACCAAAGTGAATGAAACATAGTTAAAGGTTGGAACTTTGATTCCTAAAGATAAGAAGAGTAGTATGATTGCCTTATTAAAAGAATAAACATATGTGTTTGCATAGTCATATACAAATATACTAAGGCTATACAATGTTATCATGTTACACATGCTACTTTTAATTCTGAATTACACTCTGAATTACACATTAGTAAAATTAAAGCCAAGAAGAATACGATCGAGCATTCTGATAATGTGTAAGTAATGAGAAACCAGATTCTTAGAAGTGGTTGAATACCATTAATGGATATCAAATATTGTGGAAGTTTTGAAGAAAAAGAAGAAGAAGAAAAGTCAAAGTGTGCGTGCATTTTAGAGACATAAACAAAGCTAGTCCTAAAGATAATTTTTTTTTACCTCATATCGATATACTTATGGATATTGTAGCCAATAATTTAAATATTCCTTTATGGATGGACTTTTTAGGTACAATCAAATTAGCATGGTGGAGAATGATAATAAAACAAAAAACATTTTCATCATGTATTGGGAAACCTTTTGTTACAAAGTCATGCTATTTAGACTAAAAAACATGATCAACATAGAAACAAGTAAAAGCATGAGTAACATAGAAACGAGTAATGATAAATTTGTTTCATGACATGATATATATAAAGAAATCAAAATGTATATGAATGACATGATTTCCAAGTCAAATGAAAAGGTAAATATTAAGAAAGCTTTTTGAAGAAAGCATATGATCAAGTTGAATATGTCAAAGTACATATTTAAAGGAAAATTATTAAGGTTCATAATATGAAATGAAAGCATTGAAGTTGATATTAATAAATTCAAGGCAATATAGGTTATACTAGAGCCTAGAACAAAGAAGGAAATATTCACCTGCTTTGCAAAAAAATCCTAGAGTATAGAATGAATATTATCAAATAAATTTTTATAAGATAAAACAATATCTATATAATCAATCATTTTTGGACTCGTTATTTTCAGGAAGACCATTAATCATGTACTTAACTGTGATATAAACTATTATGAGATGTGTTATTTGTCAGCGTGATAATTCTTGAAAAAAATGACAAGTTATGTACTACTCGAATAAGTTTATGAACTGCAAATCTCAATACATGTACTAGATACTATTTAATCTAGTATCTCCTTGGTCATTTGCAATGTGGGGAATTGATGTGATCGGGCCTATTAACCCAAAGGCCAACAATGGGCATAGATGCATCCTTGTAGCCATTGATTATTTCATGAAATGGGTAAAAGCTTGTTCATATGCTCATGTGACTCAGAAATTGGTAAAGAGGTTCATAAAGAAAGACTTGATTTGTTGTTATGGGCTTCCAGAAAAGATAGTGACTGATGATGCACAGAATTTCAACGGCAAAATGATAGTAGAGCCTTGTACTAAATGGACGATCAAACATTCAAATTCCTCACCATATAGGCTAAAGATGAATGGGGCCGTGGAAGCAGCCAATAAGAACATTAAGAAAATCATTCAAAAAATAGTAGTCACGTATAAAGATTGGCACGAGATGTTGTCATTCGCTCTCTGACATGACTAAAAGGTTGATGTCTTCTCCCAAGTGCAGGAGTGTTGAAGTAATAAATAACCCGGTAAGACCGGGGTCGAACCACAGGGAGGTTAATTGTACAAATTATAGATAACAATTATAAGCAACAATAATAGCAATAACAACAACAACAACAACAATAACAACAACTATAATAATAATAATAATAATAATAATAATAATAATAATAATAGTAATAGTAACAGTAGTAGTAGTAGTAATAATAATAATAATAATAAAGAAAGAGAAGAAAAAAAAGATGATGATGATGAGAACTTTGAGATGAAATATTAATATAACAATTAAACAATGATAAGAACAAATATCAAGGTTAGAGATTTCACTAATGGTATGTCAAACAAGTATAGTATAAACTCTTATTATTCAATTGGAAACCACACACAAAGAAGGTTCCAATCAGATTATATATTGTTAACATGATTACATTAGTCATATTATTCAATTAATGCTAATACTTGTAAATCTCGTCAAGCATTCATGATTATAACTTATGTTAACAACAAATCAAGTTCCTTTCATAGCTTAGGTGTCGGTTATACCATACATTATGGGCTATGAAAGTGCCAAGCATTTGTTGTACCAAGTGTTATACAACATAAATCAAGATTAGTCATTTAACAAGCAAAGTATTAAAGAGTGAACAAGATAACAAATATAAAACATGTTAGTATCAAACATTAAAGTCCATATTAAGTTTACATTATACTTATTCTTACACCATTAGTGTAACCTTTTCACCTTGACATAATTAACTTAGCTAGACATAATGAAAGAAACAAAAATAGATAAACAAAATAAGAACATGAAAGTTAACTAAGTAAAGGAAAGGAAATGAAAGGCATAAACTTAATATTAATGAAAGCAAAGTATAAAAAATATAAAGAGAGAAAGGAAGAGCATGATCTTGATCTGGAAACCAAGATGCCTAAATGCATGGCAAATGCCTCCTTTTATAGGCCAAAATTGGGAACTATTGATTTGATGACTAATTGATAAATGGGTGATCAACTTTTGACTTGGTGACAATCCTTATCTTCTCTTGTCTGCCTAAAACATCATTGATAACGTCAAAATTGGAGCCAGTTGCAACATGAAAGTTGTAGGCAATTGTCTCAGCTTTGTTGTGTAAAACATTCAGCTCATTTGGACTTCTAGAACTCCAGATATGGCCAAAATACAGAACAGTGCTTGGGCTGGAAGACAGATTCGGGCTTCTTTGTTGTTGCTACAATTGGGACTTGATAATGGCCTTTTTAGATTTTAGGCTCCATATGAAAGTTGTAGGCCTATGTCTTACCTTTCCATCCATATAAATTAGATCTAAATCTGAGATATATAGCTCCAGATATGACCCAATTACCGAACAGTGTTCCGGTTTAGATTGCACCGACATCTCTTTTCTAAGTTTGGCCATATCTTTATCCTTGCAATTTAAGTTCTTAAAGTCATCAATCAATCCTTTCATTTATGTGATAGGCCTACATTTAAAATGAACATTTACCACAAATTAAAGGTATCTTATATTATTAGATATATTATTATAAAACATGCTTTAGTTAAGGAGTTATTGATACTTCAAGTGCAAAATGATGATATAAAACCATGATAAAAATGCACTTTTAAGTACTAATCATACTCCATGCATATCGCGTTGCAATAAGAACCGCGACTGGAGCCACGCCATATTCATTGGTATATGGAATGGAGGCAGTAATGCCGTTGGAAGTCGAAATCTCATCATTAAGGGTGTTAATGAATGTAGAGTTAGAAGAGGCTGAATGGACCAAAGTAAGATATGAATAGTTAAACTTGATCAGTGAAAAGAGGATAGCCGCCATCTGTCATCATCAACTTTACCAGAAAAGAATGGCTAAGACATATGACAAGAAGGTTAGACCTTGTGTGTTTCAAGAAGGAGATCTAGTGCTAAAGAAACTTTTGTCTCTACCAGGAGAAGTCCACAACAAATAGGCTTCAAATTATGAAGGTCCTTATATAGTAAAGAAAGCTTTCTCAGGCGGAGCTCTGAAATTGTCTAGCATGGATGGAGAAGATCTAACCAGACCTGTGAAT
The DNA here is from genome assembly GCA_026413675.1 of Populus pruinosa. Taxonomy (NCBI): domain Eukaryota; kingdom Viridiplantae; phylum Streptophyta; class Magnoliopsida; order Malpighiales; family Salicaceae; genus Populus; species Populus pruinosa. The sequence goes on from CM048596.1 coordinate 24,299,353, forward strand.
TTTGACTCTGTAAAGAGATATTATGTCTAAATATGTTTGGTTTTCTCCCGAAATAAATACAGTAAAGTTTGGCCATGCATTCTTTGTATAAAGAACCTTGTCATTACCTTGATCTCACGACACTTATGTCATTTATCTGGAAAGAGCTGATTTTGTGCATGATTACAAAAAATGCATCATAAAGCACTCAAAGATGCAATTTAAGCATTTCCTAAAAAAAAGAGGTGACCAAACCAAAATAAACCCCAAAACGAACCTTGAGATAAAGCCTTGTCTCTACTAGCATTTTTTGAATTTGCATAGATAAATGGTTAGGTAACCATCTATGTGATTACATATATTTTCTTGGGATAAGAATAAGGTTTATGAATCCTAACAATGTGTGCTTTGAAATGAGGAAAGGCCATCTTTGTCATCCATTCACTTTTCTCATAAATTCATCCTTTGTAATCCCCACTTGAGCTAAATCGCATTTCTTCCTTATAACAGCCTTAGCTAGGATCACACCCCACACTGGGGGCAAATGAGAGATATTGGGAAGACCCTAATAGAATCAATAGGAAAGGAAAGGTTAAGAAAAAGTCCAATAATGATTGAAAAAAAGAAAAAAAGAAAGATCTAAACTAGGGGCAGAAAATACTAATGTCAGTTTTGATCACCTTACCAGCTAGACAAAGCAATGACGATGGATACGAGATTTGATCATATAATATTTGGTTATTATCCAGACAAAGCAGTGAACATATATGATGGAATTGATGTCTTATGTAGTAGACACAACAAAAACCCCCAAAGACGACATTATGAAAACAAAAAAAAAAAAAAGAAGAAAGAAAACCATACAAAGAATAACAAAGTTACAAACTTTAGTTTTTGGTGTCAAGAATAGAATCTTCAGATGACTTTTCATATATTCAAAAATGAAAAGTTTGTTTTGGTATGACCCATGTTATGAGAATTCTGGTCATGAAGGTTAACAAGGTTATATGTTAAGAGAAAGATGATTGATGAATAGTTGATCCTAAGTCTTTGAAACCCTTAAACACCTTTTGAGACTGTAAAAATCCTTTCTTTCATAACCCATAACTATAGCCTACATTACACGCTTTTAGAAGCCCTTTCTAATCAAGCATATGTAACTTGGTTTGATAAACTTTGGTCTCATGATCCATAGGACCTGATAAAGGCGTAGTAATCTACTATTATTCGTGTTTGAAAAATGCTAGTATAGGACAATTCTTTTTATATATATACAGCCTTTTCAAGTCTTTGCTTGAAACCTTTAGAAAAGATTAAACAGAAGGTAACCTTTGAAAAAAAAACAAACAAAAAAAGAGCTTGAAGAGGATTGGCAAAAGGAATCCCAGTTTATCCTAACCACACATAGGATATTGGTTCTAGTTAAAGAGGATTGGCGAAAGGAATCTCAGTTTATCCTAACCACACACAGGATATTTATTCTGGTTAAAGGGGATTGGTGAAAGGAATCCCAGTTTATCCTAACCACACACAGGATATTGGTTCTGGTTAAAGGGGATTGGTGAAAGGAATCTCAGTTTATCCTAACCACACACAGGATATTGGTTGTGGTTAAAAGAGATTGGCGAAAGGAATCCTAGTTTATCCTAACCACACACAGGATATTAGTTCTGGTTAAAAGGGATTGGCGAAAGGAATCCCAGTTTATCCTAACCACACAGGATATTGGTTCTGGTTAAAGGGAATTGGCGAAAGTAATCTCAGTTTATCCTAACCACACACAGGCTTTTAGTTCTGGTTAAAGGGGATTGGCGAAAGGAATCTCAGTTTATCCTACCCACACACAAGAATTTGGTTCTGGTAAAAGGAAATTGGCGATAGAAATCTCAGTCTAACCCAATCAAACATTATATTAGCTTTTATACAAAGGAATCGTCGAACGGGGTTGCTAGTCAACCAAGCTTTGAAAAGAATAGTTTTGGTTTTCTTTACAAAACTTACAAAGTCTTTGCCCCGTAGGTATTGTAAAAAGAGGGCATCTATTGTAACTTATTTTTGGGTCCTCGCGTAATATATATATATATAGAAAAAAATAATAAAATATCTATATAATAATAATAATTAATTTAAAAATAATAACAGTAAAAAAAGGGATGTTAGAATGTTAAGAAAATGGTCAAAAATTGGTTGAGAAGGTTTACAATTATAAAGATTAAATTTTGGCAGTATTTTGTTAACTAATGAGAGCCTTGCTGACAAAGAAACTTCAATTTTAGGAAGAAAAGTTCCAAATAAGAAGTTTATGGATTCAATTAAATTTTAAGAAAAGTTGAATTGAATTTATGGAGGTTTTGATTGCAAGAAAATTTGATTTTTGAGTTAATTTGGCCTTATATGAGAAGAAATTAAAGTTCTGGGTCTAAATATAATTTTTGAAAGTTCATTTGGTCAAATCACGGGCTTAATTGCATAAATATTAAAGTTTTATGGCCAATTAGGGAATTAATTGAAGAAATCCAAAACTAAGGACCAAATTATAAAACACGCACAAATTGACGGCTAGATTTTGAATCTGACATGTTTTGACGTCAATTCTCATTTAAATGAGACGACACGTTTTGGGAAAAACGGTGTCGTTTCATGCACTATATAAAAAAAAAACAAGAAAACTCAAAACAGTGCCGTTTTAAATGGCACCATCATTTTCTTCCCCTAGACACGCAGAGAACAGGGGAAGAAAATGTGTTTTTCTCCTCTGTTTTCATCGATATTTTTACCGACATTTCACCTTCAAAAAGACGCCGACACAACCCACTTTCCACGTGCTGGAAGAACAGTGGAGGAACAGCAGCACAGTGGCCACCCCAGTCACGTCCCCTCCTCTATTTTTGCCTATAAAAGCAGGGGAGGCAGCAGCAAAGAAAAAGAAGGGAAGAGAGGAGGAAGAAGAGGGAGAAAAAGAAGTAGAGAAGGAAACCAAACTTTAAAAGAGAAGAGAAGAGAAGAGAGAGAATAAAAAAAACACAGAGAAGAAGAAGTAGAAAAGTGTGAAAAAACCGAGGAGAGAGAGAGAAGAAAAACATAGCAAAACGTCGGTCACCTTGTCTCCGTCGCCAGTAGCACCGCCTCAACGCCAATCCCAAGCAACCTCTGGCTACCCCGTCTCTTTCTCTTTTGCTCAGCCACCGTCTATGTTTGCATGCAGAACATGAATTAATTCACATTCGATAGCAAATGAGGGGAAGGGGTTGTTCGTACAGTAACCAACTCATTTGGTTTTGGGCCGGGTTCTGCCCATTTGAAAAAAAAATTAATTAAAAATTAAAAATTAAATTTTTTTTAATATTTTTAATTTCTCCTTTTTTATGCCTTTTTGCTTAGTATTGGTTTGTATTTTATGTCATAAAAAATACAAATCTGGTATTAAAAATACCCGGGTTTTGTCAAAACTTAAAAAAAAAACAAAAAAATATTTTTATGCATACGGCCAAGTGTCTCAAAGCTAAAAAACTCATATTGTATTTTTCATACATCAAAAACAATATTTTAGCATGTATTTTAGCTTTAATAACCAGTTTATTAAAGTCAAGAGAACATTGACCAAAATATCAAAAACAACAAAAACATTTATTTTGTTTTGTTTAGTATCAGGGATTATGAGGTTATACGTAACACGTATTCCTAATATTAAAAGGTTATTTGTTTTTATTAACGACATAGAACAACTAGATTTTACCCGATAATATAAAGATCTCCTTACAAAGATGATTTCATATTTTATTAGATAAAACAATGCAGCCTACCTTAGGTTGAGCGTATTTGGGGTGCTAATACCTTCCCTTTACGTAACCAGTCTCCGTACCCGATCTCTTCATGTCTTGCTTGAAATACACCACTTCCCAACCTTTGCCAGGATGGTGGATGATCGTCGTGACGCCGCACACATGCGATAGAGTGTATGAAGACTTAAGCATTACATATTTTGTTATTGAACTTGGATGGTATCCAAAATTAATGTAATCAAGTATCTCTTTTAAAAGCCTTACTTGTTTAACATATTGCATTGTGGAAACTCACATTGGTGAAATATAACACCATTTATTTGACTATAAAGCTAGTGAAAGAAAGTGCTAAAATAGATCATTTGGTGGATAATATATTTGATGGTTATGATCCCTTGCGGTATGAATTCCTAAATGAAAAGATTGTGGTTGTTAAAAGAAAAGGAGAAGTCAAGATAGTTAACAAATTTGAACCACTAAGCCTTAATGTGTCTTAAAGTCCACTTTAACCTATATGTTATGAAGAAATACATTGAAAGCCTCTTTGGACCACTTAGATTTAAGTTTTGTCACTACATAAATTAGAACCTTTAACGAATCTCTTAGTATTACTTGGATTGCATCATTCCTTTTTTCCTCTAAAGACTGTGGCTGTAAAAATAAATAAATAAAAAAGTTAGGTGAAGATATGTGGACCTTGTATTTTAATATGATAGTAGTTATATCTAGCAATAATACGGGTGTTATCCTCAATTTATCCTCCATTCACTAACTAAGGAGTAATATCCAATGGTAATCAAATTATAATTTTAATGCATTAACAACATAACAAAATATAAAGCAAGTATCCATAAGCTTGAGGCTATTTTTAAAAGGAAAGTTAAAAACTTGATGTATATGGTGATTTTCTATTGATAATTTGCCAAGTGAAAAGAGAATAAAAATGAAAGATAAGAAGTTAAATTTGTACCAGTAATACCATGTCAAGATAGCTAACAAATTTAAAAAGGTTAAGTTCACTCATCTAAATAGAAATAAGAATTGATTTGTAAATGCATTTGTCATATTAGTATCAATAACTCAAATCAGCTATGATAAAGAATTACAACCTCTATATATTAAGATAAAGAATGACCCTATTCAATGCTGTTAAGTTGAGGAGGAAACAAATGGAAAGTCTTGGTACTATAATATCAGATAGTTCATTATAAATTATGAATATTCAACTGATATGAATAAAATGGATGGAAAAACTCTAAAGATATTGTCAATTTATTATTTCTAAGATGGAGAGATTCTATACATGAGAGGAATTTATGGAACTTTATTAAGATGTTTATGTTACACATATCAACATGTATATAATGACATGAAAAATGCAAAAAAGGATACTTTTTTACCATAATAGAGAAAAGATACAATGATCATGCTGATAAGTAAATACACTATAATGACATGAAAAATAAAAAAAGGATACTTTTTTACCATAATGGAGAAAAGTTGCAATGATCATACTAATAAGATAAATACACTACTAATTCCTCTATACCATATAACAACACCTTAGCCATTTGCAATACAAAGAATTAATGTGATTTTCCTAAAAAATCAGAAGGCTAGTAACAAATGTCAGTTCATCTTGATAGCAATTGACTATTTTAAAAAATGGACTGAAGTGAATTTATATGTCTATATTACTTAGAAGGTGGTTTGAAGTTTATCGAGAAAGACATTGTATGTTGTTATGATTTATCAAAGATGATAATAACATAAAACACTAATAATTTCAATGAAAATATGATTCAGAATTTAAACCAATAATGAAATATCAATCATCTTAGACCTAAAATAAATGGGTAGTAGAGGTAGTGAATAAAAACATAAAAAAATACAGAAAATAGTCATTACCTATAAATATTGGCATGAATGCTTTTACACATATTGCATGGTTATAGAATTGTTATAAGAACATCTACAAAAGCAAATCCTTACTCTCTAGTATTTAGGATGGCAATAGTGATACCTTTTAAAGTGAAGATGCCTCCTCTAATGATATTAAAAAAAGTAGAGCTATAAGAGTTAGAATGAGTTAAGGTCTAATATGAGAAGTTGAACTTGATTATTGAAAAGAGGTTGGCTAGAATTTGTCATACATAGTTGTATTAGAAGAGAATAGTTAAAGCCTAAGATAAAAAAGTATACCCATGAGATTTTCATGAAGGAGATTTGGCATTGGAAAAGGTTTTATAAGTTCTTTGGGAAGATCAAAGTAAATAGACATATTATAAAGATCCTTATATAGTCAAGAAAGTATTTTCATAAAAAGCATTTATTTTATCATATATAAATGGTAGAGAATTGTCAAAGCCTATAAATTCAGGTGTTGTGAAGAAGTGTTATGCTTAAAGATATACTTTCCTCATGAAATATAATAAATAAAAGTATAAATTTAGCCAAATTTTATTCAAAGTTTTTATTTTTCCATGTTCATCATATTTCTTTGACACAACTACTACAATGACTTTTTGCTTCATAATTGTATTTTCAAAAAACTATATTCCTTAGTTCATTACATGATTGATATTGATATTAATTACACAAACTTGACAGATAAAAAAAGAAAAGTAGAAAAAAAAAGGATGAGTTTTATTTCTCGGCTTAGGAAGCAAAATGAATAGTTTAAAAATAAATTAAGCACGAGGATAAAATAAATGTCCGACAAAGAATTTTATTGAAGGAAGTTACAACAAGGTATTAAAAAACTAAAAGGAGGAATGAGAAAAAAAATTGAATTATGAAAGATAAATTTGAAAGCAATTCGAGGCCAAATGAGATCTTATAATAGAAATTTGCTAATGGATATTAGAGTTGGGAATAAGATACAAAAATATATAAAAAATAAAGTGGTTTAAAACTAAATTCTCTACTTAGAAGTCAAGACTAAGCAAATAAGTGAATCTAATATTATGAGAATTAAAAGAATAAATTAAGGTCAAAGCCAAGATGATGAAATGAAGTTCATGCATCTTCAGTGAATTATTTTTCATTTTATATTGAAATTCATCATCTAATAAGTTGAAGTTCATGCATCTCGAGTGAATTATTTTTCATCTGATATTGAAATTCATCATCTAATCATTTTGACCCATTTTAAGTTTTAGGTTAAGTTTGGCCATCTTACAATTTTGATCCATTTAGATTCTATGTTAAGGGCAGTTGCCTCTTGAATAAACTATTTATCTATTTTATTTATTTTTAGGCTAATCATCTCTTAATAATAATTGCTTTGTTTTTTTTATAATTGCTTTGTTTTATTTATTTTGTTTTAAGAATAATCACCTCTTGATGAAACTATTTTTTTTATTTAATTTACAATGAGGTTAGTCATCTCTCGATGAGGAACTTTTTTTTCAATTGAAAATGGTGTGCACCTTAACTAAACAAATCTAGTTTAGTGGTAAGGTGTTATTTTTTTGTTTTGTTTATTTTATTTAGTTATCTCTCGATAAGACTATTTGTTTGTTTAATTTATATTGAGGGTAGTCAACTTTTAATGATAATTATTTTATTTTATTCATTTTGTTTCTAGAGTAATCGTCATTCAATGAGACTATTTGTTTCTGTTGCTTTTTAAAAAAAACAAAAACCATGGTTCCAGTGTTATTTTTCTTTTCTTTACATACAAACTTACTATATAAAGTCCAGGATAATAAATCTTTAAATATTTATATACCCTCAATATTATAAAAAGGGGATAGTTGTTATAACCTTATTTTGATCCACTGATTTTCTAATGTTTTGTCAAAAACTAAATGAAAATAAAAATGATAAAAGGATAAGGGACCGAAAATGAAAGGTAAGAAAAAAATAGGATCAAACTTATAGAGAATTAAATAAAATAATAAAAGGAGGAAAAATAAAAATGATAGCTGAGCTTAATGAGAATTTTGATTGTTATTAAAAAGGAAATGATGAGATTTTGAGTTCATTAAATACATTAAGATGGAAATGAAGAAATTTAACTTATTCTAATAAATAAAGATTTTGATTATTTTTGTAGCAAAAAAAACCAAGATTGTCATAAAGAAAAAAAAAGGTATTTATTTGGAAAGAATCAATCATGTACACTTAAGAAAAAAAAATGAAAAATACCATAATTTTTAGATTTTCATTAAAGAAAAAAAATATCATTATATTAATTGATATGTTATTTTCCTAATAAGATTTAACATTATAAATAGAAATGCGTTAGATTATAAAAAAAAAAAAAGGATATGGGAAATATACATAGACAAACATGAAGAGAAGTCTGACAAAGTAAGAAAATAGAAAACAAAATACGAACAAACATATCAAGACAAAAAAAACCTAACAGCCTAACAAAAAGACAAGATCCTAACCTCCAAAATATCAATAATTAACAACTTCCTTCTTAAACCTAAAATAGCCAACCCCCTCATCTTATCCCTTCTCTTTCAGTTGCAGCTATAAAACCATCTTTAACAACATCATTATATCCTTCATAACATCACCCCTACAAATCCATCTCCATAACAGCAGCTCTATAAACCTAGAAATCACAACAACATAGTTTATTAGTTCCCTATATAATCAATATTATATAGACTTATTCATCCTCACAATAGATCTTCCATCCTTATCATTAAATAGAACAATGTCATAACTCTTATACTTGCTTCTATCTCTAATAAACTTATCATAACTTTCTCTTTTTAAATAGTTTTTAATCAAATCTAAAATTACCTACGACCACTATAAATGTTGCCATTATATATGCCCAAACCCATATTCAAAACAATCTAGCAATATTCACATCAATTTTATACCGAAGAACTAGTAGTTTGTTGTTGATTTTATAGGTTCAAACACCACACATGAGACAAATACGCCTTTTACTTCCCAATATATGTCTAACTTTCACATGTGAGGTACACGCATAATCACTGCCCATTTCAATTTATATCTGATCCCAACTCTTTCTCAAGGTCAATATCAAATCTTCAATGTATTGATCTGCTTACTTTGGATATTTTGTAATGTATAATTATGAATGATGTATATTTACTTTGCATTGTAGTCTTGATGTGTGGATGTATATTCAACATATATTGTGTTTTGCATATATGGATGATATATTTTCCTATATGTTTTTTGTTTGTTTATATTTTTTATATATATAGTTGATTTTCTATGCGAGAATGTTATGAAATTCATGTCGCAATAATAATTTTTAATATTTTTTTGTTATGCATTATTTTATTTTTATCAAAGAATCGACCTGAAAATGGTACATTCTTCACAAAGATCATGTTCTCAAGAAGTCAAAACTTTATTTTCTTAAAAAAATAATTAAAAAGGATTTTTTTTATCAAATAAAAGACCTGAGAATGATACGTTCCTTATAAGGATCCCATCCTTAAGAAGTTGAAACATTGTTGTTTAAAAAAATAATTATTTTATTTTTATCAAATAAATGATCTGAGGATGGTACATTCCTCATAAGGATTTCATCCTCAAGAAATCAGAATCTTGATGTTTTCTTTTAAAAAACATAAATAATATTTTTTTATCAAAATAATCGACCCAATAATGATACATTTCTTATAAGGATGTTGTCTTTGAGAACTCAAAACCTTTCTTCTTCTTTTTTTATATCAAAATCAACTCATGGATAACACATTCTTTGTAAGGATCTTGTTCTAAAAAAGTTAAAATTTTATGGTTTTCATATGAAGACCAAAAGCCTATTTTGAAAATATAAGTGATTATTCTTCTTCAAATATGCTTCTTCTTATTGTTATGTGTAGGCTTATGTTAGATTTATGTGAACTCATAAATATTTTTTTTTCTTTAATTTACATGGGGTATTTAAGTTAGCTTACATGCTCCATAACTAATCCTTATAAATTCTAAAATTAACGATCAAATAAGTCTTTAGTCCTTACAAATACTTTTGAGTGTGAGTAATAGTTTTTGAATATATTTAAGAACATAAATGGATCATAGCTTAATTTATCATCCATCATTTTTTTGAGTTCGACGCTCATATTTTAAAAGTATGGATCAAGTTTTATAGTCAGTCTGGATTCTAAATTATTGTCTTAAGTCATTATAGTTTTTTATTCTTAAAAACAAATATACATGTATTAGTTTAAGCAAAAAAGATATTTTTTATCATTAAAAATAAATAAGAAACAATTTATTTTATGTAGGATGTTTTAAGATGATTTTTATTTTATTTTTAATACTAGCACCCTAACTTTTAAAAAATCAGTTTAAATTTTTAGTTATAAGAAAATAAAACTAGGGACAACTAAATTTTTTTATTTTATTTTACCCCTTCAAAATCATAAACAGCTAGCTGAGATGTCTTGGCAATGATAATAATTATAATCCAATGGCCATGAACCACAGACCATTTCTGCCCGTGAAACGAGGGGGAGAAATGTAGAAATGTCTGGCCAATGTCATTAGTTCATCTGACCCTTGTATTTGTATTTGTTTCGTGATGAACTCCATATACGGAGAGTTCCATCATTTTAAAATGCGAATTATATGTATCCAATTTGGCTACTTGTAACGATTGATCTGTTTTATTAAAGCCTTATAATTTACCATATGATGATGGACGGCTCCAATTGACTGGCTCATAAAGTATCTTCACCACCGAGTCTTGCCATCTAGAATCAATGACCGCACAGACGACTTGACCAGAACCACCAAAAACACGGGCACGTAAAGAGGACAGAACACACGAAATCAGACGCTAGAGGAGAGATGGCATCGGCATCGGAAACAACAGCATCAGCAACTGAAGGACCCAGAATTGTGTGGAATGAGAAGCAACGCAGGTTTGAAACCGAAGACAGGGAGGCATACATAGAATATGTCCTCGTAAATGGTGGGAAAGTGATGGACATATTGCACACCTATGTGCCACGTTCCAAAAGGGGATTAGGCCTGGCTTCTCACCTCTGTGTTGCAGCCTTCGATCACGCCAAGTCCCACTCCATGTCCATCATCCCCACTTGCTCTTATGTCTCTGTAAGTTCAATTATCCTATTAGTTTCTCTTTCTGGGTTTTCCTCCTTTGTTTTCCTGCAGTCTTTGATACTTTTTTTGGCCCTTTTGCCTTTCGGATCTTGTTATTGTGGTATGATCTGTATGCTTGGTGGGTTTATTAATCTTTAGGATATGGATTTATCGTTTTTGTAATATTTTTATATATGCCTCTGGTCGCCTTTGTGTTTTTCATTGACAAATGCAGGAAAATACGAGTAATTAAATTGACATTAACTGCTTTGTATCCTCTGAATTTAAGGCATGAGAATTTCTGCAATTCAATCCATTTCGACTACGATTCAACTGTAAACGTATTTCTTGACTACTGATTCGCATCCTACTGGTCTGATCAGCTACAATTTTAATTAGAACCACAAGCAAAGCCCCGTTACTGTTTTGTGGAGGCATCCGACTTACGAGGCTTTGTTTCTTGCCCCTTGCCTTGGCAGGACACTTTTCTTCCACGGAACCCATCATGGAATCCACTTGTGTCTGAAGAGCTCAAATCCAGCATGTAGCTTGCAGCCGTTTGCCTGCGTTTCTCGAACTGTTTATGTACCCCAGCTAGCGATATCCTAAGTAAACTGTTTTCATTAGGTGTTCTGTGTTATGTTCAGGAATCTCCCATCAGCATAATAAGAATCACTTCTTCGTTTTTCGCTTCCGGGCACTTGATTATTCTCACAGCATTCCTCGTGTAATTCCCACTATCAAAAGTTAATTTGTCCCTGATTTGCAACTTATGATCATCGTTGGTGCTCGTTCAAGGCAACTGCCACATATCAGACAATTTTAGTGCAGAGAAACGATCGAGAAACATGAAACTCCATTGTTTCCCAAATTTTCATGCCATTCAAGAATGCCAAAATGACGTCTGTTAGAAATACTACAGTACAGCATCAATTAGCCCTTCGCTCCAATCCCAGCAGACAGCATGATCAAGAACGTACATGCTTTGGCAGCGGAGTGACCTCCTATAAATTCCGCACATTCAACTAAAAGAACGAGTTGCACATTCAGTATGCGACTCGCACCGCATGCTGAAAATGCTATAGAATTTTGATCGAGCAACATAACCAACCAAATCAATAAATGACCGGCAAAAGTACTGGAAGACACTGAATCTATTTTGTAGCATACAGTTTGTGCACGCATTGATCTAACCATTGGCGTGGGAACTGCATGCCAAGAATGCAACGATCAGCTACTTCAGAAGAAGAGTCATCTACTTCCAACAAACAAAAAAGGGGTCCATCGATGATCAAAGATAAAATACCCTGCATGCCATTTGGGCTCGTGGCTCAGTAATAATTACTAGTTCATGAATCTTAGAAAACTTTCCTGAAAAAGATTTGACTGCAACCCCCTTGTTTTTCTTGACACGTTCACATCCCATTTCTAACATTTTTCACCATTTCTAAAGAGACTGAAAAAAAAAATTAACTGTCATGCGTCTGTGCGCTGCTTCTAATTCTGTGTCCATTATCAAACAGAACAACATTTGGTACACAGCACAGCATTTCAGCTGACAAATACAATTTTAGAGCATCAAATGGAAAAACGACATCTGGTACAAAGATATCTTTTCGGCATCTTTACATATTTACAAATGATAAAGGTCCAGGTGCTACCCAGGTACATAATAATCCATCTTTTCCACAGGCAGGTTCAAGACCGATGCTTCCACCTATACAGCACACAAGGTCAAATGTGATAAAAAAAAGCAGTCCAACATAAAAACTAGGACAGAACTTGGCTGCTTAAGCTTTTAATGTTCCATACATAAGGATAACAGCAACATATTGAACACAATGCATACCTCTTCAAATGGAACAAATGTGAAAGGAGCAAGACCCCTATTGTGAGATACCCGTGAAATATCATCCTCAGGCTCAATTACACCATCACTGTTGACTTTAGTTGTAGAAAGTGAGAGTATATCCATCCTATTATTAGCACCTAATGTTGTTCCTCTCAACCTGCAACGAAGTAATTAACAATCAAAAAGAATGTTGTAATTTGTTTGTAAGCATCCTTAAAGTTTAAAGTTAAAAGAATCAAATAAAAAAAGATATATAATAATAATAGTAAAAAAAAAAATGTCACTTATAAGCCAGATCAACACACACAAATACATCTACTTATCTTTTCCATTCATTAAATCAGCACAAACTTCGAGTGTGCAACATATTAAGGCTAGAATGTCCAATACCTCAAGCAGGCTCTCCACATGGTGGGAGGCAAGCCAGGGTACATGAAAGCGGCTTCAATCTGCAATAAACCAGGTTCTTTATGAGACGGTATAGCATTGCAAATTGTATATCTGTCTAAAATCAGAGATTAATGAAAAACTAAATACAGTAAAAGAATATGACAAACAAAATTGTTTGCAATCTCATAGAGGACCATACCTCGTCATCTGTCAGTGTGTGACGGCCATTAAAAACATCAGTTTTAGAAGCACGAAAATTCATGTATTTCACAACATCTTTTACTGTTTGACCAGAAGTCTAGACAATGAAAAACAACAAGAAAAAATCGTTATCATCGAAGATAGAAAAGCAATGATCTCATTGGATATATGCACTGAAATAAATGCACTTGAATTAATTGCAAGATTGTTACTTTGTAAAGGAACCTGCCAGAAGGAAAAAATCTCATGTAACGGTAATAGCAAACCTACAATAGGAAAGGAAAAAAAAAATTAAAACAACAGTGATTAAGAGAGAACAAAAAATATGGGCAGAAGCATCTTTTATTTCCCTTTCTGAAATATTCCTCTCAGCACCACTGCTTAAATCTTTTCATGTAATATACATGCAACTGAGTTTCATGAGTTGGAACTGCATTCATTCACTGATCACGAGTAGACTAGAAGTGCATTATCCAAACAAGCACCAGCATACCAAGTGAACTGGATTGGTGACGGTCCACTCTCGCACGCCAGCATGAATATAGGTGTTCCTACTGACATAGAGACCTGACATGTAAAAGAAAAATACATTTGAGGGTTATTTTTGCAAGCTCCCAGGGTAAAGGAAAATAGTTAACAAAAGTTGAGGGAAAAAAAACAGAAGTTTGGATAAGTTAAGTTTGGATAAGTTTCCTAAAACAGCAAAAAAAATTTACTCAAAACTTCTTATCATACTCCAAATCCATCTTTCTCCTTTTCCAAATAAGATCACTGACTATAGTATATAGTAGATTATATCACTAATGAACTTCCTAATTTTGCAGAAACTAAAATAAGATGAATATTATTCTAAAACTTAGAACAAGAAAGTTAAAAATAAACTCCTCTTACCATCAGTACGGATCCTTGGCCTCAAAAGCCACATTTTCCTCCACGAGCTCTCATACTTTGATTGCAAAATTTTATAATTCTCAACCATTCCAGACAGCTAAATCAGGATGAAGGAGAAGCACACATTTAAGCTAGGACACAATAACACAAGAGATCACAGGAAATATTATGAATATCTAACTACCTGCCATGCCTTTAAGCAAGCATTGCGCCAAAATATGGGGTTACGAAGAGTGTATCTCCATTTTCGACAAACACAAGCTGCCCTTCCCAAATCATATGGAGCCATACGTGAAAATACCTGCACAAGAATAAAAAATTGGCTCAGTTACAGAATCCCCTATCTTACCATGCAAACACAAGTTCTTGATATTGGCATTAGCCAGGGCAGTGAAAGAAATGGTATTATACCAAGTAATATTTCCTGCATCATGTTTCATTTTCAATAAGAAGTTAATCATCAATTCTAAATGTTGTGAGCCATAGTAGATTATCAAATTCTACCAAGTACCCTATCCAATACTATTCATGAAAATCACACTGAACATACACACATGTCAATCAAGCAAATAAACCAAAAGAAAACTTGTCAAACATAATAATTTGTTTGATCTTGGTGTGCAATACCTCAAAGAGCAGCTCGTCAGGCAAGCAACGGTGTATCAACGCTGGATCAACATTTACCCTTCTACTAGCACTTCCATATGGTGCAACAGGTCGAACATTAACTCCATAAAGATCTGCAACACAAACCTTCAAAAGAATTCACACAAGACAGTTAAAAATATTAGAGAAGGGAACTGGGCATTACCAAGCCATGGTCTCTGTGCAACCAAGTACTGCACCGTCTTCAACTGCAGAGCTGTCTCCAGCTCATCAGGAACTTGTAGTACAAAATCTGCCAAATCCCAAGGCACATTTTATTCAAATTCTCAAAAAAATGCAATCGAATGTTAGTAGAATTTCTTCTTTTGCTCTATTTAGCTGATCATAAAAATTTAGTTAATTAATTAATTAAGAAAAGCTTAATATAACGCTTGAATTATAAATTTCCCATAATCTGGGACCTGAAACAGCCAAATCCACCCAAATTTCATAATTTCCATTACTATAGAACAAATAATGGACGGTCAAATAATGAAATTGGACAGCGAAAATTAAAAATTAAGAGCAGAATGAGATTACCTGAAGTCATGTGTGTTGAGATGGCCCTTCTTTCCTGACGATGAATATAGATAGAAGCTTCTTTCTCTTTTCTTCTGGGTTCTATCGGGAAAATGAAGAACGGCAAATAAAACACACGCACGCACACAGAGAAACGGTGCTGGGGTGTAGCTGTAAATAGGTCGGTAGTGTTTAAATGGTTGTTTTTTAAAAGTATTTTTTAATTAAAAATATATTAAAATATTAATACATTAAAATAATTTTAAATTATAAAAAATTCAATTTATAAAAAAAAATATTCTAAAAAGCTTTTTAAACATGAAAATAAACACCTTCGTATGAAAATTACCATACGCTGACTGTTGAAATTGATGACGGATTGACCTCGTCTTTTCTTTATGATTCGGTAGATGGTAGTGAAACGATTCTAAGGTTTGCCGTTTTGAACATTGACCACACAAAATGGTGAAATGCGATTATGGCCACAAAACGAGTTACCAAACGCGGCCAATTAATTCAAATGGAATACGATGTTTGGTAACATGGAAAGTCAATCGTAAAAAAAAAAAAAAACAGAGAGAGAGATTGTGGATTTTTTCCCTTAAATATCCGTACAAGTACAGGGGTTCAAAGTTATAATATATATGTAAATATAAAAATTTTAGCAACAAACTAATAATTTACTTGTGCTATCCTGCAAATTAAGTAAATTTTTTTAATATAAAAAATTTTTTTAAATATTGATAATATTTTTTTTAGTTAGAAAAAAATGAAATTTTATAAGTTTTATTTGATTTAAGCAGATTAACTTTATGGGTTAAAAAACAACACATACAACCCGTAAGAATAATATTTTACTGCACTTGAGATAGTAGCCCAACGATGAAAGGGATTTGTTCTCTTCTTCTGCATCTGGATTCAAACCTCGCTGTATACGCCTGTCATCCCTGCGATGCCTTACATATTCACTGGACTTGCAGGATGTTCAGTGGGCCGTGGGATTAGTTGTGGTGCGCGCAAACTGACCCGGACACCCACATAAATCACAAAAACAAATTTCTAAGATAATATCTTTTTTAATATTAAAATAAAAATTGACCCAAGTTACCAGGGTTAATATATTAAATTCATGATTCAGATTATGAGACCATTATAGCTCTATAAAAAGCAAAATAAACTAAATTATAAAATCTAATTCTCAATCAATCCAATATTGAAAGATAAAAAATTTTAATTAAAAAATAACTTTAGTTAACATGTCAAACTTGTAATTCGAATCATAAAAACAAAATAACCCCATGAAAAAAAAATTCAAAACAAATTACAAATTCTAATCCTTAACTAGCCCAATATTAAAATATGAAATTAAGAAAAAAATTAAAATATATATAAAAAACAACTTGCATTAATCCACTAAATCATTGACCTGGGTCATCAAATCAAGATAATGTTATATTAAAAAATGATCTTATTTAATCCAGCTTAACTTGTCAAATATGTAACTTTAATTTTGTTTTTAAGATAAATTATAAAGTTCGATTCTAAATCGTTTTTATGGATCTAATGTTAAATGATAAATTTATAAAAATTTTAATTAAAAAATAATAAAAAATAAGTTAAGTCAACTCGAGTTAACCATTAAGTACTATTCTCGAGTCATAAGACTAGAATAACTTAATAAAAAAATAAAAAAAAAATCATAAAATCTAATTTTTAATTAAATATAATATTAATTAAAAAATTAAAAAAATTAATTAAAAAAAATGAGTCAATTGGAAAAATAAAAACCCTAGTTTCAGTTATTATAATTTGATAATCTTCCTTCTCTTTCTAAAAAGCCTCAAAGTTCCTATAGTTTTCAAGAGGCAAGAATATCAAGAAAAAAAAGGCAAGGGGTATGTTTATCAAGAAAAAAAAAAGTCGAGGGGTATGTTTATTACTGCGAGGTATTGATTAGGGTTTGAAAGTTTAGATAAATTTAAATTTAGCTTTTATATCTATTTTGTATTTATATTTTTGTTTAGTTTTAATTGAATCAATCTAGTTCATTCAATTGATTTTAGATTTTTAAAATTTAAATTAAATTAAATTAAATTTTATAGGTTTTTTTTAATCAATTTTGTTAGATTTTTTTTCAATTTGATTTTCTTATTTTTTTTATGTTACTTAGTCATTATGAATATTTTTATTGAAAAAAAAAAAGATATTTTACTATAGCCACTTTGGTCATCATAACATGAAAAATTTATAAATAAGATTGATATAAAATAAATTTTCAATTAAAAACTTTTATAATATCAACAAACACATTCATAATATAAATATTTTTTCTATTAAGTAATAATTTAAAATCTTATTCGTAAGGTTGTGCGGATCTATTGCCTAGTTTACACCTTTTTCAGCCTCGAACCCCTTCTTTTTCTTTTTTCGAACACCAAACTCAAAGGTGAACCGCACAAAACTCAATCAAAAAACCTCACATGATTATTCTCAACATTCCTCGAACACCGTGTGGATCTTCAATTTGGAAATATGTAATATTAAAACAAATATCTAATAATAATTGTTTTGTACAACCATATGATGAAACTTGCTTTTTTCATTTTCGGTTTCTGAGTTGCGTTTTCCCCATCAAACTGAACTTTGCCTCGCATAGTTAAGATGAGTGGATCGGTCCATTACCTCCCATGCACCAAGAAAAAGGGCAATACAAATCTTCGTCAGTGAGGCCTAAGATCCTCCGGCCTCCTTCAAGTTTCAAGTCATAGAGCAAAGCAGAATGAAAAAGAGGAGAAACATTCTGTTCCCCCCCGAAGCCCAATATCCTGTGGGCCTTATAAAGTTAAGTCTTCACCCCCCCCTCCCCCCCCCCCCCCCCCCCCCCTCTTTTAAGCTGATATTTAAGGTTCCCAGTAATTTGATTTTTTGTTTTAATCTCGAGAAGGATCAAGGTTTATTGACGGGTAGCTGCCACAATTTAAGATATACATATATAATTCATAGAGCATCCATTAAAAGAGGAAAAAAGTCCAAGTCGAGATCCCATGGTAACATTTTGTCAACGATATAAATTGAAAGCAGACAATCCTACCTTCAAATCCTCTTGTTGCATCAACAGTTCCTTTTTACTGATTTTTCTTCATTTGAAAAGCATCGATACCTGAGCCTCGAACGCAGCATCTTGGATGATCAAATGGGGGGGGGGGGGGGGGGGGGGGGTGGCGAGCAAGAAAAACAAGAAAAGACGCCGGTGCATTTTCCACGTTTGGATAACTCTAATTTCTTTGCCAAGTCCTTCGGCACACACACCTGCCGCCAGTTGGATATCAGAGAGTCCGGGATTATTGACGTGGTGAAGAAGAAATTATTAACGTTTATGAAACGGACATCCCTCTACTCGCCGAGGGGAGGCTGGCAGGCAATTATAGAGATAATTTTGGGGAACAAGTCGTCGAGGTAAAATCACAAACACTAATGGCCTGCTTTCTTTCCATGATTCTTTAACGTGGAGGCAATTTCTTGATTCTTGAATTGGATTTCTTCAACTTCAAAGAAGATTAGACATATAATTCAAGAAAAATTAAATATTTATTTATGTAATATGTCAATATTTTAATGTATATAATTAGTAAAATAGAGTGTTTAATATTTTTGTTGTATGTCAATATTTCATTATTTTAAAATTCTTTTATATAATTTAGGTATTACTAATTATGTATATATTATTTTAATTATTATTCTTAATTAAAGAATTTTATATAATAATTAACATCAGTTATCTTATTAATTCTTTATGAAAAATAAATATTAACAAAAAAGAATAAAAAATAATTAATAACTATTTTTTAAATCAATTTTGAACAAACATTTGGATAGACAAGCATGCTTCACCATACAATTAAGTGTGCTGCCATTTAATTGTTTTAGAAATATGATTATAGTTATAATTTAAAATATATTTTGTTTAAAAATATATTAAAATAATTTATTTTATTTTATTTTTAAATTATTTTTTACATTAACATATCAAAATAATTTAAAAATATTTAAAAAATACTTTTAAATAATATTTTTTTATAAAAAACAATTTCAACAACATTTCCAAACAATATCTTAATTTATAAGTTCCTATCATGATTAATTGGTTGAGCATCGTGCTCCTACTTAGCAGATGTTATTAATACTTAGTTTTGCCTTTAAAATTAAGATTAGATTAATTGTTCAACTTTGGTTAGAATTTGATTTTCTAGATCAATTTAACATGTGTATTCTAATGGGATATGCAATTTTAAGGCCATGGACTAACAAAGAAAAAGGTATTCATAATATTTTGACTGGTCTCATGACGCATTTTCAATACAATTTCAAGTTCTATACTTTACAACAATTTTCTACAGCATTTTTTTAATAGATATATGTTAATTTGTTTTTGCTTGAAAACAAGTTCTTTTGTTCTATTTGATGTTGAATTTAACAGGAATAATTATTTTTTATTCGATTTAATTTTTATATAAAAAAAATATAACGAGAATGAAATTAAAAAAAAAAATAAAACTGAACCGAAACTAGTTCAAACTGACCGGTTTCAATTTGGTTTTTGGACAAAACCGGTTCAAAGCAGTTTTGTTTGGTTTTTCAGTTTGATTTAATTTTTTAATTTCAGGTTTATAAAATCAAAATCGAACCGAACTGGTTGATTTTTTAAAAATTTTAATCAATTTTTTTACTATTTAATTTTTTCAATTACTTTTTTAGTTTTTTTAATTAATTTTTTGATTTTTTTACTTACCCTTGCAATCTACATCATGTTAAATCATATAAAATAATTAATACAAACCATAAGAATTAATTGTAACAATTTATATGAGAATTTATTGGAAACATAGATTGTAATTCTCTTTTAGAAACTAGATATAATTATTTGTTTGTAGTTATAGACTTTTTGAAACTCTCTCGATTGAATTTGAATTAATACATTGTTAAATCTATTTTATTTACAATGTTAAATTATTTTCTATATTTGATTTTTTTGTATTAATTTGAATATAAAATGAAATTAAATTTATTAAAAAAAATGCAATAACAAATTAGACGAGAGAACAACAGATTTATTGCAGTAATTTTTTTAAAATTTAATTATGAAAATAATATCTTAAAAATAGTCACCCTTTTCTTTTCTCTTTGCCTTCAAAAACCAGCAGTAAATACAAAGTAAAGGGTAGTGTTACAGTAACGTTTAAAGAAACATGAGTTATAGTCCCAGAAGAACATGTATAATATTTAAATGTTAGCATATCGAGAGAATATTCTGGCTTCTTATTTCCAGAGCTCCAGCACCACATTCTCATTACCTGGAAGATTAACACGTTTGTTATATATTAATAGGGTTAGGTGCCTTTTGCTCTGCCACTGCAAGCGTAGGTTTGGCAAGTGGAAAGATAGGCTACCCTAATGCGATGTAGTTTTACACTAACAACTCTATTGGAGAAAAGGGAATTTATGTCCCTCTATTAATGCATTGTATAGTGATTTTTTGAATAATTAGAATTACAAATTACGGTATTTTTTAAAATTAGTAACATTGTCAAGATTATGATGCTTTTTGACACTTGTCTATTTGATAAGGATATTTATTTTATTTAAATTTAATTTAGAAAAAGTTCAAGAATTGTTTTTCAACATTCAATAAAAAGATTTTCATCAAAAAGTTTTTTTAATATATATCTATATATATTTGATTTTTTCTCAAAAAATATCTAATAAATAATTAATAATACATGATAGGCTTATTTATTTCTTCTTTAAAATGTCTATATTTATGTTATTTTATATAAATATAAGGGTTTTTGTAAAGAAAATTAAAAGAAACTAAAAGATATAGTAGATTTATTGTAGTAATTTTTAATATTGCCTAAGACTCATAATTACCGTGGAATGAAACTATAAAATTATAAATTTTTTTTTATTAACAAAACATAAATAACCTTGGAAACATGGGTATGCTGGTTTTTCTTTTAATTGCATAATAAAATGCCTTATATGTTCTTTTGATTAAAAAATAATGGATTGATTGGAAGGGACACTCTTGCTTTTATTTTATTTTTCCATTTTTGAGTGCCACTAAACTAACTAGAATGCCCTTGTATTGAAACTTTCTCTACTCTTGGTCAAGGGTTTCTTTTTATCTTTTTTTTTTTAATTATCAAATTTGATCATAAACATTTTAGTATTTATGTGAGGATGCATACACACAGATATATATAAAGTTAATTATGTGCAAAATTCATATAGGCATGTGTCACTATTTTCGCATTGTTTAAACAATATATTAGAAGTATTTTCGCACTGTTTAGACAATGTGTTAGAAGTCGTTTGACAACTAAACTCTAATTTTCATAATAACATTTTCTTTATTTTTGATTGGCATATATAACCAAAAAAAAATTAAATTTAGTACTAATGATCATTTCATTTGTTTCTCTCTCTCCTTAGTTTCAAATCCTTCTACTAGATATTTTCAAAGCAACTATTTAATTTTTCTTTCTTTCAGATTTGTTTTCTATTTTTTATTGTCTTTTCTTTTCTTTTAAATAATCTTGAAATTTTATTTCATTTTAACCCTCTTTTGATTTTTTTTCACCTTTCATATTTAATTCTCATTCTTTTAGTTATTGAGCTTTTTTTTAAAAAAAATATTCTCTTAATTAAATTTTCATTTGAATTATATCCCTCGATATTTTATATCATTATCTTAATTAAATGAATTTTTCAATTGCATCCCTCAATATCTTTATTTATTTTATTTTATTTCAAATTTAGTCTTTATTTTTTACTGTTATTTGTCTTGTTTTTAATCCTTTTTTTATAGAAATTTTATTTTTCAATTTCGTTCCTTAACATTTTATTAATTGAGATTTTGTTAATTTTTCGAGTCATGAGTTTGAAAGATCGAACCGAGTTATCTTATATTTTTTTTAAGATCTTTTTTTACAATTTATTTTTTATAATTTTATTTTTTTATGAAATTATTTTGATCTCACATGCCAATATATCACGGGTTTAACATATAAACCCTGCTTGACCTAATCCAATTTTTTTTTTTTTTTCTTTTTAGTAATTATATTATAAAATTAATTAAGGTTTAATTGAACTCTCAAGTTTCTCTTACTTATTTAAAAAGGCTACTATTGCTAAACATTTTCCTTGCACATTAAAAAAAAGTTTGGTCTAACCTACGACATGGTATGGGCTATCATTCTAGTGATTTCTATAATATAAAAAAATTTTAAATTAAAAACAAAATAGTTATAATTACTAATTTAATTAATTTTCACATGTATTTAAAAAAAATATAATTGAATTCAATATCATTTAGTATTTTGTTTCAAATATAAAAATTATAATAGATTATTAATTGAATTTTGATTTGAATTCAATATATAATTTTGTTCCAAATAGATTATTGGAAAATTCATCCAAATAGCAACAAGATTATAAAAAAAAATCACTGGGAAAAATCAATAAAAATTTAATATAATATATTATTCAACACATATATTTACCGGATATCAAAGATCTTATAATGCGTGTTCCATAGTGTGGTGAAAAAGTATTTTTAAAATAATTTTTTATATAAAAATATATAAAAATAATTTTTTTAATTTTTAATATCAGTACATAAAAATAAAAATAAAAAATATTTTAAAAAAACTTTTAAAAACATAAACAGTCCGCAACACACTCGTAGTTCATGGCATTAGAACTCCATGGATACAGCTTGTACTCTTTTTCTTGTAGTAGGACTTTTCGGCAGCCCTCTCCTTCTTTTTGATTGTTTGTTAGCTAGAATGTTTGATTTTAAACAAGTCAACTTTTAGATAAATATATTCATAAAAAAACTCTTTTAGATATATATCGTCAAATGAATCTTGGAGCAAACACTTCATTGCCCTGTAATTTAAAGCTCTTGGAACTTGCAAGGTCGATGTCACATTCTTTAGGGAACAGGTACACTGCCCTGATAACACATCGCAGTGTCCTTCTAATTTAGAGGTACTCTGTCGGCTCAGATGGTCCCGTCCCAGTAATGAGGGGCTCTTCAAGCATGTGTTGTTCTTTCAAAGTGAGGCAACATTTCAAGAGAGACCAGATTATTATATGCATGCACTGAATTTTATAAAAAAAACAAATATTTCTGAACAAAAAAAATCTGATTTTTCATTCCAAACAATATAATTTTTTGAAGGTGTCCCTTATATTAGAGTTTTTGTTGTGAAATTGACGGAAAAAAAACTTAAAACGCTTACAATTCTTCTCTCAATGAAAACAAAAAACACAAAATAAATATTGAAATTCTTTTTGATTGCATATCATCATTAACAGAAATCATCCAAGTTAAATTCAATATGAATTTTTTTTAATTAATATGAATGTTTATTTTTTTATTATTAATATAGATATTCAAACTAATTTACACGTATCTCAATTAATTACACATGTTATAAAATTAATAATTATATAAACTTTAATAATTTTGAAGTTTGTACAATTTGAATTGATAATCTTTAAAAAAAAATTTAAAACTTAATCAGTTGGGCTACATCTTTTAAGTTAAAATTTTTTTTTTAATTATTTGAACTAATTATTTGAACTAAAGGGTTATATATTTTTTTTTAGAGTTGTAGAAAAAGAGAGAGAAATTGAGAGGTTTCATGGGTGTTTTTTTGTCAACTTCTATTGGTTAAGAGTAAATCTTAAAAATTATAAGAAATAAAATATATATATATATATATATATATATATATATATTTAGATGAGTTTTTGTTTTTTTAATAAGTTCAGGAGGGATTTTTACAATAAGAGATGTTGCTGACGCGATCAAGACATCATCAATACCTCCCCTCAAAATGCACGGTGAGAGTGGGCTTAAATAGCACAAGCGTCGGGGTTTTTGTTTTAACTTTTCTGGTGAAAGAAAACTAAACGGCCCTACCATTTATCACTTCCTTACTCAATTTGATAACGACAATTGAGATGATAATCTACTCGCCAAAATCTACAAGCACAAATGCGCAATTGATTAAAAACTTTATGTCACACCACGGAAATTATTAATATTGCATAATCCCACATTTACATGTCCCATTCGTTACTATCATTTTGGGTGCCATGTCACATGCGTCTTCTTTTCAAACAGTAAATCTCTTCACTCCGTTGGTTGATTCGAGCGAATGTTGCCAGAAAAAAATTGGAAAATAATATTGTCACACTCACTTCTTTCTTTAACTTTGTCCTACTTTATTTACTTGTAGCATGTTGTCACCATTAACGTACAAAATCGCTATTATGAATTATCAGTATTTTTAAAGTTTCAGGAAAAAAAAATATAAACCCTACTCTAAAAAAATAATGACCATTAGCAAGTAGATCTTATAAATTATCAAATTTAATAGATTAAATTTTAGTTATTTACAGAGTTAAAGTAAATATAAATTTTATGAAGTGTCGGATTTATTATTTATGAGTTTAAATATGTATGAAGCTCAATTAATTTGAAGATTATTATAGATCCATATTAAAAATATAACACTCTATTTATTTATTTTTAAGATTTTTAATATGAAATATTCATGTCAGAAATATTTGTCTCTTTATATCTATAAGTATATAAAAACTTTTTCAATGACTTACCATGTTTTTTCATCTTATTAATAATTTGTAAGAGATATTTATTTTTCATTAATATTATCACAAAAAAATAATTCTTCAACTTCTTCAATCTATCAAAATAACAAGATTCAAGAATTATAAATATCCATTGAACCATTCAAGTAAATGATTTTTTTTTCATTCTCTTAATTATTTATACTCTTATTTTTAGAGCATTTATCATACGTAAATAAACATTCTTATTCTTAGAATTTTAAATTCATTCTCTCATTCATTGCAATTCCCTGTTAAAAGTCACTGACTTTATCATCAGAGGGTTCTTAAGTCCTATAAAGGGATTTTTTTTTATTGTAGGCCTTATCTATTCTATTAATTACTACTTAAAAATATATTTTTATCAAAATTTTATATCATTATTTTGCACTTGAAGTATCAATAACTCCTTAACCAAAACATGTTTTATAATAACAAGTCTAATAATATAAGATACCTTTAATTTATGGTAAATATTTATTTTAAATGCAGACCTATCATATAAATCAAAGGATTGATTGATGAGTTTACCTACTAAAATTGAGAAGACAAAAAAAGAACTAAATTTAAAAAAAGAGATGTTGGTTGAATTCAAATTGAAATACCATTCGGTTATTGGATCATAACTGGAGGTATAAAACTTAGATTTATGTCTGGTTTATATTGATAAAAAGTTAAGATATAGACCTAAAACTTTCATGAAAAGTCAAACATTCAATAAGACCGCTTTCAAGTTCAAATTGTTGCAACAATAGAGAAGTCAGAACTTGTTTTGCAACCCAGATATTATTCAGGGTTTAACTCATATTTCAAGTTCTAGAAGTCTAAATAAACTCATTCTTATTTTGTTACAAAGTTAATACAATTTTTTAAAATTTTTATAAGAACTATTTGTTCAAATTCTAATGTTAGTAATGACTTTTTTGACAGATAAGAAAATAAGGATTGTTATCAAGTCAAGAGGTGGTTACCCACTCAATAATTAGTCATCAAATCAATAGTTCTAAATTTTGACCTATAAAATGAAGCATTTGTCATTTATTTAGGCATCTTGGTTTTTCAGATTAAGATCTTGCTCTTGCTCTCTTTCTTTTTATTTTGTAATGTTTAAGTTTTATTCCATATTATATTTTTCTTAATCTCTTGTTTGTGCTATTCATTTCCTTTACTATATTTATATAATTATATTCTTCTCTTGTTTATCTATATTTCACTTATTCATAATTTTCAACTAAGTTTATTATGTCAATGTGAAAAGGTTACACTAATGGTGTAAAAATAAGTAAAATATAAACTCAATATTGACTTTAATGTTTGATATAACATGTTTTGTATTTATTATCTTACTCACTCTTAATACCTTGTTAAATGATTAATTTAGATTTATGTTGAACAACCCTTAGTACAATAAATAATTGACACTTTCATAGCCTAACTATATAGTATAACCGATACTTGTGCTATGAAA
Organism: Populus pruinosa; assembly: GCA_026413675.1. NCBI lineage: Eukaryota > Viridiplantae > Streptophyta > Magnoliopsida > Malpighiales > Salicaceae > Populus > Populus pruinosa. Next base: position 24,325,835 of record CM048596.1, read on the forward strand.
AGAACTTGATTTGTTGTTAATATAAGTTATCACAATGAATACCTGACAACATTTACAAATATTGGCATTACTCAAATAAGATAATTAATATAATCATGTTAATAAATTATAATTTGATTGGAATCTTTTTTGTGTGTGGTTTCTAGTTAAGTAAATAAAAAGAATTTATATTATATTTATTTAAAATACTATTAGTGAATCCTCTAACCTTGATAATTATTATATATTTGTTTAAATCCTTACATCAGTACCACATTTCAAAACTCTCTTCAATTCCCTTTCTGTTATTATCTATTTCTTTATTTGTAAGTTATACAGTTAACCTCCATGTGATTCGACTCAGTTTTGTCAGATTATTTATTACTTCGATGCTCTTATATTTGGGAGAAAACATCAAGTCTTTGATCGTGTCATCTATCATTAACCATCAACTTCATAACCTCTAGAGAAGGGAATATTGACATGAACATATGATTATCCATTATCCAAATACTAAAAAAAAAAAAAAACACTATTCCTGAGTATATTAAATTTTAAAGCATCATCAATTAACACTATTTATAAGGATAAAAATATAAAAAAGCTATCAATTATTATTTCAAAATAGTTTTTTAACATCTTTAATCACTATCAATGATAGACTGTTAAGATGCGTTTGAGATGGAACGTATTACAAACCTCTCTACAAACATTGACATAATTACTCTATTAGAGCTTTAACAACTCTTTAATGTCCAACTCCTCACCAAGGTTGTCCTAGCCATTCAAGGGAATAATTAAGCCCAACAAGTCTAGTACAATAACTTGGAGCTAGCCTCTATTATTGGTTTCAATAGCCTCTATACTAGTATCTCAAATATCAACCAATAAAAGCTCTATAAAGTTACAACATCACTGAATTAGAAGGATGGTGTACATTTTTATAATCTTGTTAACCATACCAATGAAGTTTCTTTAGCAAGAAAACTATTTTAATAATTAATAATTAATAATTTTTTAAATCAATTTGGAAGGCATGATCCATTACGAATATTGAATGTGCACTTTTTGTAAGAAAATCAAAAGGTTATGCAACATTTTGATTACTCTAAATCAGAATATAGTTTTTTCTATTTGCCAAAGGACTTAGAGAGACAAGTAAATTTAATAAGCTTAGAAAGCATGGTCTATTATGAATACTAGATGTGCATTATTTGTAAGAGAATTATAAGGCTATGCAACATTTTAATTATTCTAAGTCAAAATATAATTTTTTCTATTTACCTCAAGACTCGGTGAAACAAATAAATTTATTCTAGATCAGATATCAACATTAACATCTATCACTCAACTTTCCAATTTAATTTTTTATTAAATATTGTTTGTTTTTTACTTGATCCTCATATAAAATGATAATATTTTTTCCTAATAGATGCAACATTGCATATTATTTTTTTTAAATTTTTTTTAATCTTTTTTATGTGTGAATCTATTTATATTATCATTTGAGTAAATAAAAAATTATTGTAATAAATAAAATTATTAAGCATAATCAAGTACATGACGCGTGGGGTGTGAGATGAAATATTTTGATCCATATCTATCTCTTAATTTTTTTTAATTTAGTTTTTAGTTATTATTAATGAGTTTTTATATATATATTTATTAGCACAAATAATTGAATTAAACATATATTTAACTTTTTAATTTACTATTAAGATATTTTTATGTTAAAAAACTCATTGAAAGAACATGCATGTTTATTTTTTTATATTAAAAAAAATTATCTTACCCGCGAAATAATAAAATTTTGCACTTAAATTGTTTGATCACACTGATGCGCACAAGGACTGAACTATCACAGCTGACACATCATCTGCACGCGGCAGACATTATTAAACCAAAACCATGTTCTAACTCCATTGATGGCTTTGTTGACGCATGGTGCAGCCTGCTCACTTGTGACCCTCTTTACAGGGATAAACTTGTTTATGAATAATTGAATATTAACGATTTTTTTTTTTCCGATTGCTTTCCGAGGACACATCATTAAAACCTAGCCATTTGCATACAGCCCCGTCCACCAAAGATAAAATTATTACTAAAATAATTTATTCGTTTACTCAAGCCGTCAGCTTCCTTTTTTATCTTGTTTTGTGGCTTCAGGTCAAATGCCGCAGTTAAGGGAGGCAGTGGAGGAGATAATTCGTGGAATTTATGTGGGGGTGGTTTTAGCATATATATATATATATATATATATGCTAGTATAGTTGTTCTGGATACATGTCAAGGATATTTGTGTCTCCTCTTCCTAATACGATCAAGCATTTAAAACTAATAAATTAAAATGAATCTAACAAAAAACAAAATCTAACCCGTGATTTTATAATTATCAAGTATATTAATATATTTTGTCATAATTCATTTTTTTACATGCAATTTTTTCTATGTGTTTTAAAAAATTATATGTTTGGTCCAATTTAATTTTTATCATGATAATAATAAAAAAAAAAGAAAAAAAGAGTTTAGGGAGTGAAATAAAAAAAAAAAAGAAAAAGGAATTGATGTGATTAGGGATCAAAAAATAAAAATAAATAGGATCAAGTAAAATAAAAAATTTAATAAACGAGATCCTAAACATTAATAAGAGAGAAATTAATTAATTAAGAATTCATCATCAAGAAGGAAACAATATAATTATATAAGTAGAGGAGAATTGACAAATACATTATGCACTAAAGCATAACATTTATAAAAGTTTCATTGAAGCAATAGTATTCATGATTGTGAAAGGTTACCAATGGGATGAGACTTTGATAATGCTTAATGTCCTAAGGTTTGAAAATGGTTAAAATAGTAGATATTATTATTTATTTTTTTGGGGTTCCCACACAAGAAAGAGAGGAGGGGGCGCGAAAAAACAAAAAAATCAAAAAATCAAAATAATCAAATATATTAGTAAGAAGAGTATATCGAAATGTCCAAAAAATAGCTAAAAGATCGGTTAAGGAATATCAAATATATAAAAATTCAATTTTGACAGTATATTTTTGATTGATTAAGGCTTTATTAACAAAGAAAATTCAATTTAAAGAAGAGAAATTCAAAATTGAATGTTTAAAGACTTATAATTTTTTAAAGGTTTTAATTAAAAGAAATTAAAGTTTAGGGGTCGAATTGTAATTTGTAAGACTTAATTTGGTCAAATTAAGGGTTTAATTGCATAAATATTAAAGTTTGATAGACAATTAGAACTTAATCGAAGAAATCCAAAACTAATGACCAAACTGGAAAAGACATGTGAATGTAGGGACTGAAATTGATTGAATTAGAGATCGAAATGAAAAAAATAGAAAGTTTATTGATCAATTAAGAGTTAAAATGCAAAAGTTTAAAACTAATGACCAAAATAAAAGTGACAACCAACGTTACGACTGACATTTGAGCTTGACAGAGATGGAATTTAATTGATTTTTAAAATCCAAATCTTAATTAAAGACCTAATTACATAAATAAAAAATCAAGGACTGATTTAGATATAGAAACTTTTAAAGTTATTTTATTTTTATAACATTAAAACAACATGTTTCGTACAAAACGCCGTTGTTTTGGTTATTAGTATAAAAAAGAATGAAACAACACCATTTTGATGGTATTGTGCACCATCTTATTCCCTTGCATTGGTTTTATAGATAAAGGCGGAAGGATTTTTTCCCCTATTTCGCAACATGCTTTTTAGTCTCTCTCTCACCCCCTACATGTCCCCGCACCACGACACAACTCGCATCCTTCTCATGGATTGGTATAGTGTCCGAAATAAGTAGAGAAAATAGGTCTTCAGACGACCCTAGAGGAACTACAAAGTAGTTGCCCAATCACTCTACCTTTTGGCTTTGAACAGCAATAGATTAGTCCAAGACACTAAGATTAAAATCATCAAATTACATATCAATTTTTAAATTTATATCCTAATAAACACACACACACACACACATACACAAACTAGCCAATAACATAATATACTTGTAGTATTATTAATAGAAATAAAAATATGCTTGTCAATTTGATATAAAAGAACATAAAAAATGACACAAATTAATCTATCAAACTCATGATCCAAATCATGAAACTGAGATAACCTTGTAGAAAAAAATAAAAAGAATCAACTTGATTTAGCCTAGATTAACTTGTCAAATCTATGATTCTAGTTATAAGATAGTTATAACCCTATAAAAAGTGAATCATAACAAATTACAAAATTCAATTCTCAATCGATCATGTCGGACTCAATGTTAAATGATGAAATCTATAAGAATTTTAATTAAAAAATGACACATAAATGAGCCAATACAATATGAATTAACTCGTTAAATACTATTTTTGAGTCATGATATCAAATTGAACTTATAAAAATCAAACCAAAATAAATCATGAAATATTATTCTTAATCAAACACAATACTAAGTAATGAAATTGTGGAAAAAGTCAATTATAAAAAGGAAAAAATGAGTCAACTATATTGACTTATCAAACCTACAACCCGATTCATGAGATGAGGATAATATAATAAAAAAAATTCAATATTGAAGGACATGAGACAAAAATAACCTCTTAGGAAGGAAAAAAAACAACTTGATTTAATTGAGGTTAAAATACCAAAACTCGCGACCCTAGTTATGAGACCAAGATATCCCTATAGAAAACAAATCAAAACAGATTATGAAACTCAATTCTCGACAGATCCAATATTGAATGATAAAATTAAAAAAAAATTAATTTAAACAAACATAAAAAAACAACCTGAGTTAACTCGAGTTGACCCGTTAAGCATTATTACTGTGTCATGAGACTAAAATAACCTAATATAAAGCAAATAAAATAAACCATGAAGTCAAATTCATAATTGACTCAGTATTAAATGATTAAATTGAGAAAAAAAGTTAAATAAAGGGGAAAAAACTCTTATCCAACTAAGTTAACTTTCCAAACCTGCAATCCATGTCATGAAAGCGAGATAATAATAAAAAAATCTAATATTAAAAGGTTAAATTAAAAAAAAATTGATTGAAAAAGAATCTAAGAAACTAATATTAAAAGGTATTTGCATAAATAAAAAAATAATAAATAATAAAAATACATGGTAAAACTATAAAAATACCCTTAAAATAAAAACATTTAAGCTTGAAGTCAAAAGGCCTTTTTGGCTTTTCACAATGATATTTTTATAATTATAAAGTAATCTTAGGGGCAATTTCATATCTAGCTAAATAGATAATAAAAAACAAAAAATATGCTTGTGGTGCCTCCTGAGATCGAAAAATACCTTTCCGCCATGGCATTAGAAGTGTCTCCATATCTTCTTCTTGTTGGATTTCCAATTTGGCATTAATTGACCTTAATTTTTTCCCTCCTACTCTTTTTCCTTCCCTAAAATTTACAATTTGGCTGTTTTGGTTTTGATATTTCAACTTTAATCTTTATTCTTTTGATTTTTATTTTTTTAACTCTTTGTAGAAGTTTTATTTGTTTGCAATTTCAGTCTTCAATCATAATTTACCATATGTTATATTCTTCAATATGGTCCTCTTTCTTTGGATTTTTATTTTTTATCCTTGGCCCTACTATAAAGTTTGAGTGGTTTTCAGTTTTATTTTTCAACTCAAATTGATGGTATTATATTTTTCAATTTGGTCCTCATTGTTTTGATTTATATTTTCTTTTTTGGCTCATTTGTAAAAGTTATTATTATTTTTAATTTCACCCTTCAATTACAATATTTTTATTTTATTTTTTATGTCAAGTTCGATCCTTATTCTTTTTAAAAAAATTTATGTTGTTACTAAATTATTATTTTTAATTTCACCCTTAAATAAATTTCTTTTGTATTTTAATTTTGATCTGCATTCTTTCAATTTCTATTTTTAAATCCTTTTGTATAATTAAGCTTCTTTATTTCAATTTCATCCTTTAATATATGATCGACTTAGAATTAAATTTTATGCTTTTTCTTTACTAGATGCTTTGGTTTTAATGACTAAGGTCACAATAGTGTTTTTTTTAAAGAAGGATTATATAATCCTCTTTATTTTTTATCAAGTCATTTGAATATTATTATTTGAGTTGCTGATTTGGCTCCATCCTAATTATTAGGGCTATAAATTTATCATGATTAATTTGTTATGTCATTTTCTTCTTTTATTTTGGCACTCGAACATCATTTTTTATGAAAACAAATAATAATATTTGGCCCTATTGCAAAGCACAAGGAATAAGACTAATAATATCTAACTTCCATTTGACTCAATACTAGTTCAAAAACTTCACTTTTGAAGTCAAACTCATAATTTTTCCTAACAAATCTAAGGCTCTTTAATTTATTTTAACTTATTCATAAAAAAAAATTCTATAAAGCATTCAAGCTCGAAATGCATAGTTCATTACATTATTTGTGACATAATTATTTACTTGTATATAAAAACCTCTAAAAATAAAATAAAAGGTCTGCGATGATTAATGAAATTATAAAAACTTCAAATTTAATTTTAGTTGTCCATGGATGCGTCTTGGGTTGAACTGTCTAGGTTAGGTTATTCCATGCCCTCCTGTAAAAATAAGTCCCCTATCAAAATATATGACATGGCATATATCGTGGATAGAAATTAGGGTTCTCAAGCTCTAAGGTTACAAACCTAAGCTATAGAGAAATTTAGAGAAAACTCTTTAGTATTTTATTAAAATTTGAATAATATTCTTCCTCTCAAGATAAATCAAACACCATTATTTATATTAGTTCTAAAATCTTTTATAGAAAAGGATTTGATTAGTACTTAAAAATATATTTTTATCAAAGTTTTATATCATCATTTTGTACTTGAAATATCAATAACTCCTTAACTAAAACATGTTTTATAATAACAAGTCTAATAATATAAGATATCTTAAATTTATGGTAACTGTTCATCTTAAATACAAACTTATCACATAAATCAAAGGATTGGTTGATGAGTTTAACTACTAAAATGAGAAAACAAAGAAAGGGTTAAACTTAGAAAAGAGATACTAATTTAATTCAAACTGGAACATCATTCGGATACTGAATCATAAATAGAGATGTAGAACTTAGATTTAAATATGGTCTATATGGATGGAAAGCTAAGATATATGCCTAAAACTTTCATGAGAGTCCAAGATTCAAAAAGCTATTTTCAAGTTCAAATTGTAGCAATAATGGAGAAGTCAGAATTTGTGCTACTGCCTAGATATTGTTCAATGTTCAGCTTATAACTTGAGTTCTAGAAGCCTAAATGCACTGATTCTTTTTTGCTTGTAAATTTGAGACAATATCCCAAAACTTTCATGGAGATTATTTATTCAAATTCTGATGTTATTAATGACATTTTATTTAAACAAAAAGATAAGTATAGTCACAAAGTCAAGAGGTGGTCACTCATTCAATAATTAGTCATCAAATCAATAATTTTGAATTTTGACTTATAAAAAGAGACATTTGTCATGCATTTAGATATCTTGATTTTCAGATCAAGATTATAATCTTGCTCTCTTTCTTTATATTTTTATAATATTTAAATTTTGCTTTCATTAATATTTTGTTTATGTCTTTCATTTCCTTTACTATACGTACATAATCATATTCTCCTCTTGTTTATTTATATTTCTCTTCTTCATTATATTTAACTAAGTTTATTATGTCAAGGTGAAAAAGTTACACTAATAGTATAAACTTAATATGAACTTTGATGTTTGATATTAACATGTTTTGTATTTATTATCTTATCAACTCTTAATACATTGCTTATTAAATAGTTAATCTACATTTGTGTTGAACAACCTTTGGTATAACAAATACTTAATACTTTCATAGCCTAACTGTATGGTATAATCAACACCTATGCTATAAAAAGAACTTGATTTATTGTTAATATAAGTTATCATCATGAATACCTGACAACATTTACAAGTATTGATGTTACTCAAATAAGATAATTAATATAATTATATAAATAAATTAGAATCTGATTAGAATCTTCTTTGTATGTAGTCTCCAATTTAATAATAAAAAGAGTTTATATTATACTTATTTGAAATATCATTAGTACATCTTCTAACCTTGATAACTATTTTATCTTTGATTAATTCTCACATCAATATCACATCTCAAAGTTCTCTTTAACTCATCATCATCATCATCATCATTATTGTTGTTGTTGTTGTTGTTATATAGTTAACCTCCATATAGTTTGACCTCGATCTTATCGAGTTATTTATTACTTTGACACTCCTACATTTGGGATAAGACATCAATCTTTTGATTATGTCAGGATTCCCAATTAAGACTAAAATCCTTTATCAACAAGGATTTCTAATTAAAACTTACCTAAGTAATATAATCCATTCAGCATTAGAATTTCTAAATAGTAAAGTACTAGTTATATTAAAAGTTCTAATCTAAATAGAAAAAATATCTAAATACAACAAGGTAAATAAAGATAATCTTATATAGTAACTTTCAACCCATACTCTAAGGCCTTCTAAATCTCTAATCGTCATGATATTTTAACCAATAAAACATAAGACCTTTTGAATCTTCTCTCAAAATTTCATCTTAATTCAATAATCAAATTAAATATTATGTTTGAATTACTAGACTACATCTTGGACTCTTCTTAAAGTCTTCAATGCCTAAAAATCTTAATCATTGATGAAATAATATAATAAACATTATTATTTTTAGATATTGAAGAAATTTTCCCATGTCATCCTTTCTACTTCTGAAAAATTAACCCTAGAGTTACCTGTTAGAAATTGAACTTAACCACTCTAAAGAAAAAGATACATCAAATATAACATTATAGCTAAAATATTCATATAACATATCTTTGACCCATGGACTTTAAAATTTAATTTATGAAAATTTTATGTTAAGATCCATATTTAATGTTATATTTTATATTCCTATAAAGTGCACTTGTAGTTTATTCACACATTCATTTTCTTCAAACTTGACATTATCATTATCTATGATTTTCAATACTTAAACCTTTATACATAAACAAAACTTTAAGATAATCTTTCATAATATCCTTATAAGAATTATTAGAAATTAGCATGCCCTTAATGTATTTATTTGCAAGATCTTTAAAATCATTACAAAATATAAATTTAGAAACTTTCTTGACTTCTTCTTCACTTTTAGTGGATTGAACATCGACAAGTAGAGTAGCATTTGTAGCAATGTTGTTGTCATTATTATGATGTTGAAACAATTTACTTTGAAGTGACAACACCTACTTTATAAGTTTTTATGGGTTATTTTGTTGCGTTTGGAGGTTATGATTTTGGGTTAGATTAAAAGCTGATTTGTGATTTAATTTAGATAGATTGAAGCTAAAATTTAAAGGAGGTTCAATGGTTAGTGGAAGGAGCATGATTGGATAACAGGTGATAATGTTAGTGGTTCGTTAAAATGGAAAATGAAAAGGAAAGGTATAAATCAAAGATGGAGGCTTTAGTGAGAGTGGTTATTATTGTTGGTTGAAAATAATAGTTTTTAATAAATAAAAACTATAGCAGAAATGTTGAATGACTTAGGGGTTGCATGTAGCGGAGTTATCATAGTGATAGTCAAGAAGATGATGTAATTAGAGTCAAAGTTAATGTAATAAAAAAGAAAGTGTAGGTTTATAGTTGTTTAATGATGAAAGATAATATTGAAATGATGGTTAGGATTCTCTGTGGAGAGAGAGTTTGATGTTATGATGAAGAGTGATTGCTGCTAGTATTGCTATAATTGAGGGTGATTATTATTGGTATGGTTATAGTGGTTGCTTTAGTTCGGCATGTGAGGGAGTGAGGTGATTGATTTTTATGAAAAAAGAATAATGGTGGGTATAGGTACTTAATGGTTAGGGCATGAAGGATGAAAGAATGGAGTATAAGGGTTTTTTTTTTTGTTGAACTCGTTTTTTTTCTCTTTATTTTTTCCTCTCATTTTCTAAGAGTTTTTCTCTATTTTTTTATTCTTTCATCTCCATTAGTAGCGTAAACTTATATTTATAAGTTCCAACCATTTAAAAAAAATAAGAAATCAATTAATTGCAAGATTTTAATTAGAATCCTTTTGATTCCATAAATTTTTTTATGAGAATTTGTTTTTATCTAAGTAATTAACTAGAGGATTTTTATAAAAATTCTTTACTCATGTTAATTAATTGGACTATTTTATAGAAATTCTTTTGACAAAAAAAAAAGATTTTGGTATTAATGGATTGCATTCAATGAGAAGAGTTTATTTAAGGTATTTGTTTTACTATTATATGGCTTGAGATAGTAGATTAAACCTTAAAATAAAAAAATTTCATGTTGATTTTTGAGTTTCTTGACCATTTATTAGGTTATTTGAGACAATAAGTAATTGTTTAGTAATGTGGTTGTGTGTAAGGTTCACCCACAACCATGTTAATAAACATTTAGTAATCAAAATAAAAGTGCTTTTAATGGATAAAACCCACATGCCACCGCAAGTTTTGGAGAAGGGAAAACATTAACAGTGGAGCATGACTAAATAGCGGAGCCATGCTCCATTATTACACTATTCATTAAAATGAATAGATTTTTTTGTTTAATTTTGAAAAACCAGTATGAGTGAATTAATTCACTCGTACTATTTACATGAAAAGTTTAGGTTTTTTTTTTCCTGAAAAACCAGTGTGCAATTAATTGATTTCACTCATACTATTCATGTGAACGTGAATAATATTTTTTTTTGTTAAAAAAAGAAGTTTAAGGGGAATTAAATTTACTCATATTGTAATCTCAATTTTATTCCTGATAATATTTTATCTAATTTTATTGCACGCTCAAAAAATTATAAGAATTGTTGTTCTTGTCAAATGAATTTTGTATATAATGAAATTGTAATTTTTTTAAAAAACAATTAAGTTTTACTCAAAAAACTAGCATTTAATATTATTTAATAATACTACATAAATTAGAAGGATATCATATGATGACGTAGTATTTGTGGAATTTGATTACAATTCCAATAATGTTTTTGCCGGGTCCAACATAGTTAAAAAAAATAGTTTTTATTTTTATTGTAATTGTATTTTATTCAAAAAATTAGAAGGATATCTCTTAATGACATAATAAAAAATTTAATTTTTTTTGTTGCGTGTTTAACAAACCATAAAAAATATAGTTATTGTTGGATAGATTTTGTATGTAATGACATTGCATTTAGTTTAATAGAATAATAAAAAAATTTGATATCAATATTATTTATTTCATGGTATAATAATAGTAGTTACATTTGTAATATTTAAATTAAAAATATTTGTTAATTATTTTATAACCTTGATTTGAAAAATATTTTTTTAACCAAACACATTAAACTACTTTTTGTTCAATCTTAATTTCAACCACAGTTTTAACCAAATATATATTTTTTCAAACTAACCTCAACTAAAAATATTTTTTTATAAAAAAAATAATTTTAAAACAACAACTACAATCATAATACCTTGATTTATAAGATGTTTTAAGTAAAAATTATAATTTTTTAAACATAAATACCCTTATCTTGATTTTCTAGCAACCCTTTAATCACTAGAATTTAGGGACACATACAAAGCATCATCCACATCTTTTTTTTTTAAAAAAATAAAATATGGACTCCTCCAGCCTTTAATGTTTGGAAAATAAAAACCAGGTTTGGCCTGTAGCCTAGGCCACTATATATGAATAAGTTGGGGTACCTATATTTTTTGAAAAAAATGTTTTTTTCAATATATTTTCAACCTTTAAAGCTAAAAATAATGATAAAAAATCATTTTTTATCATTTAAACATTTTATTTTCTCTTAAAAATACATATTTTCCCCTTTCAATGTTTTTTTAGTCCCACTCGTTTTTTTTATGTTCTTTTCAAAACAATTTATATTTAATATAAAAAGAGTTTCACACACCTATTAAAAATAACTAAATAAAATATAATTTAAGAAATTTCTTATTAAACTCAATGCAATGCATAATTCATATTATAAGTTTAATAGGTTTACTGAGGTTTCTCTTTAAAGTTAATAAAATAATATAAAATAAAATAAAATAAAATCATATTTGTTTTTCAAGTGTTTTTTTTACTTTAAAAATAATTATTTTTGTAGTTCCACATGCATGTCCTGTTTATTTTTTTAATTTATTTTATTTGGTAGAAAAATAGTTTCACCCGCCATGTTATTCTGCAATTAAATAAAAATAATTTAAAAAATAAAAAATTATTAAACCTAGTGAGATGAATGACTCCAAACATAGGTTTAACAATTTGGTTGGTATTCTCTTAGGTTATTATTTATAAAAAATTTAATTAAATATTTTTAATTTAAACTTAATAATAAGTTATTTGGGTTTGGACTTCATTATTTGTTTTAATTTAAATTTTATGAAGTTTTATGGTATTATAATCAAAATTATAAATTTAAATAATTAATTTTAGTTAATTTAAATTATTTTAATATATTATCATTTTAATATTTTAAAAAATAAATTCTAGTATATCATTCTTGTTAAAATAAATTTATATGATGTATGTTTCGTATTCCATTCTCGATTTTAGTTCTTTTAAAGAACACGGTATAATTATGACCATTTTTGTACGGCAACAAATGAGTTATAAATGGATAATATTGGCACTAACAGCATTGGTTTTCAATTAAAAAAAAAAGTTTCATGATTAGCCATGCTCCTGTAAATACTTGGCGTTTGTGTAAAGGAGAAGTCGTGGACGGTTGATATGGCCGTTTGATAATTCATGAGTAAAAAATTTGTATTTGTTTAATATTTTAAAATAAAAACAACAAAAAGGTTTTATTTTAAGGAACAAAATTAGATACATAATGTAAATTTGTTTCTAAAATAAATTTATTTATGTTTTACTAAAATAAAAGATAGATGAGATTTTCTACACCAATTATTTTTATTCTTTCTATTACAAAAAATTAACTAAACATTACTTAAATAATTAATTTAATTTAATTTTCATACAAAGTTATTCTCAAATTACAAATTATCTAATGCTATATCTTAAACATTTAAAATTCTAAATATTTCTTTTTAAAGAAGGGATGGAATAAGAAGATCATTCATCCTAGTATTATTAATTATTGTCAATAAACATTTAATTTTAGAGTTATAACAGGATATAATATTAGCAAGCGATGAGAGTTTATAAAATAAAATGGTAATAAAAATAAGTTAAAACTCGTGGAAGTGGTGGACCCCTCCTGCAACGATTTGACGCCCTTTAACTTTTTTATGTACATATTCTCTCACGTGTACTATTTCTTCTATCCTTTATCCCCACGTGCTTCAATACCCTTTAAAATATTCACATATTCTCTCAATTTCCCCTCCCTTAAATTCTATCTCTGCAACCGTCTCTCTCTAGAGAGAGAAAAAAAAATAAAAATGAATCCTCTCAAAAATCTCTCAGTGCTCTTTCTCTCACTTGTAATATCTTTTAACTCTATCATCTCATCACCATGCTCTCCTCCTTCAACAAGCACAAGCACAAGCACAAGCCCAAGCCCAATCACATGTAATAATAAGAATAATTATTATGATGGTGACTATTCATATTCTTGTTTTGACGGTACCTTAAGCAGTGTTAATTCCTTGAATTCCAAGCCAAAAAACCAATCAAAGCCCGCCGAGGGAAAACCGTCGTCAACCAGCTGTGAGGTGTGGACCAAGACATGCTCGGAGGCTGTTTTGGCCCTGGCACGGCAGCCAGAGACGGTTACATGGTTAAAGAGCTTGAGGAGGAAGATTCACGAGAATCCTGAGCTTGCTTTTGAAGAAATCAAAACGAGCGAGTTAGTTAGAGATGAGTTGGATGGGATGGGGATTGAATATATGTATCCTTTAGCTCAAACGGGTATTCGGGCTTGGATCGGCACGGGTGGACCTCCCTTTGTGGCTGTTCGAGCTGACATGGATGCTCTGCCAATTCAGGTAGCTTAGCCTAGCTTCAAAGTTTTATTTTATCTGTTGATGTATATGTGTTATCATATGCATGCATGTGTATTGTTGGAGATTATGTTACGGTACTTGGCAAGGATATCTTGTAACTCCGAGGCTTTAAGGAAAAATCAGCCTTTTTGGGGCTTGATTTGTTGTTGTTTATTTTCTATTTTCTTCTTTTCATCTCCCTTTTTTTTTCCTTGAAAAAAGCAGGAAATTAAGGAAATGAAATCAGATGGCTAGATTATCTATCATAATCTATTTTCTTTTCTAGTGTATTAGTTTTGAATTAGCTGCATAAAAATGTCTGATATAAATTACTTGTGACAGAGATTTCCAGCTTGCTGCATGTTTTATATCAAGCCCTAATTCAAATTTATTATTTTATTAGTGGCCTGTGAAGATGAATCAATCTGGTGCGACAATAATTTAATTATAAGGAATATTTATGACTCAACTATTTGTTTGTCAGTATTTAATTATTAAAATAAGTCAGATTTAATGTGACACCTGAGACGAGACAAATTAAACTGTTCTAATGTAAAAGTTGTGGAGAGCATAGTGACAAAATACGTGGAATGGATTGGCATTGCAGTAGTTACTAGTGTCTCCATAGGATACTCTCTCGGGATCTCACTGTAAGAAATCCTGGGGTTGCCTGTTTCAGGAAGCTGTAGAATGGAAGCATAAAAGCAAAGTGGCCGGCAAAATGCATGCTTGTGGGCATGATGCTCATGTCGCAATGCTGATGGGAGCTGCCAAGATCCTGAAGAGCCGCGAACATCTCTTGAAGGTTTGTTCTCTTAATTATATTGTAAATCCTAAAAGAAGTTCCTTATTGAACATCAAGATCTTAAACAAATCCTGATAGTTACGATTCAAATTACCATTTCCAATAAGAAATCATAGTAGTCTTTTTCTTCTTTTTTTAATCTGTTCATGAATTTATAGAGTATATTGGGTTTTTGGAGAGAATACTATTTGTGGTGTACTGGGTGCAACATGATGCTAAGGAAATAGGCAAAGGGAGTATATTGTTTCTGTCGGGCCTCAGTTTGGAGTGGCTAGCATTGGTCTCTGAAAAAAGAACAGGGAAGGGGTTTGTATAACTTTCTCTTATCCATAATTGGCCGTAAACCGCATAGGCTTTTTCACTTTTCCTTCGTTGTTTCCCATCTGCCGCTGGTGTCCTTTTTTAACCTGTCTTCACTCTCCAGTTTGGTTTTTGAATTCGTGGTCTATATGACTATCATTTGGAATAATTATCTTTCTCTCTCCCCAATATTTGAACCCACCAATTGACGATTGATTATAGGCACGAAATTCTCAAACCCAACAAGCATCTATGTATGAGAAAAAGAATTTAACTCGGCTTTGAAAATTGTCGGGTAGAAGACAAAATCACCACCACGCCCTCTCAAACTCGTCAGAGTTAGTTTAGATTTCTGGGCATCTCGTAATGCATGTTTTCTCTTCTTTTCTAGGATTTCTAGCTCATGCTTTCGTCTTCATAAGTTTAGGAAAGCGACTGCCTTTAATGTGCAAGTCAGTCACGTCCTTGAGTGCATAAATTATACATGGGCTTATTAATTTCTTCTGTTCTCATGGGCATTTTTGTGTGTTCGCTTTAGCCTGTGCTGAAGCATGTTACCACTTTTAAGTGGGATATCACATTGTGTACAGTATATGCTTACAAAAGAGCTACTGATGTGACTTTGAGATTATTTGCTATGTTTAGATGTAATCATTATAAACACAAATAAGTTTTGATGCATGCATGGACAAGAGACAAAAGATTTGGATCTGTACAGGAGTAAAGTAAATCTCTGCATGCTTTTAGCCTTCGATCCGTCGAGCATCACCATTTTAAGTAGCAAAAAATTAAGACGAATCTGGTATTCTAGTCCTACAAGCTACAGAGACATCATATTTTATTGGATTTTATATTGCCAAAAAAAAAAAATTATTGGCCATCTTGCTATCGATTTTGAAGAAAACGAAAAATCACGGTATTTCTCCTTGCCAAGCAAACTATGGACGTTACATTCGTGATGCTCCTCGATCATTTTGGATTTAGTCTAACTGAAGACTTTTGTCATAGATTAAGGCAACCTCACATGCTTTTTGGAAGGAGTTAAGGTAATAATCAAATTAATGATTGTAAAATAGATGTAAAACACCTGGAACCTCTCTTTTTTTCCACCAAAAATATTATTCTTAAAAGCGAGCTTGACCTTTATTCAGTTTGCATTAAGCCTTTTTATAATGAATGCCTGTTTGCTTTTATTATTCGTTCACATGCTAAAGGACTTCATTTTAGTGCTCTAGGTAGTGCTCTACGACCATAGATTTGTTTCTTACTTTGTCTTATCTGGGAGCGTGCTTTAAGCTTAGAATCTTTTGCTTAAAGAAATGAATTGGCCAGGAATCTAGTTTCCCGCAATGGCTTTATTATGTGACTAAAATATATCGAAAGAGAGGATTAATGAATTATTTAGTGCACGCTGCTTTCGCATAAACAAAATCCTGTCCATGGCTCCCGCTTAAATTAAGGATTAAATCATATAATCCGAGTGAAGTGATTAAAGATTTGACACTTCGAGGAGAGAGAATCATTGTCTAGTGAAATGAAATTAGGTTTTGGTATTTTATTAGTCTTAAATGAAGTGATTAGTTTTGGATAATTAAAACGCTTGTGACTTTTCAGACTCCTGAGCAGCTTAAATGGGTCTTTGATGTTCCTAAGGAATCAGTGGTTTTATAAAACTAGGTCATAATTAAACAAAAAATTCTACAGGTTGACATAGACGTGCATGCTAATTCTCCTCTTTATCAGCTTGAGTTGACTGATGAAATCAATAGAAAATGATAACCATCTTCCATGTCTGTGAATGCACCCTAGCTCTATCTTGAATGGGAAACTTATCCAACTTTCTCTAAATTATACTTTAAAAGCTTTATTCATGTTTTGATGATACCACGGTGGATTTCTAAACTTGTTAGTTTCACTGTTGCAATTACAGGGAACTGTAATACTGCTCTTTCAGCCAGCAGAGGAAGCGGGGAATGGAGCAAAACGGATGATAGGAGATGGGGCTCTAGAGGATGTGGAAGCTATATTTGCAGTTCATGTATCCCATGAGCATCCTACTGCCATCGTTGGTTCAAGGCCTGGTCCTTTGCTTGCTGGATGCGGGTTCTTCAGAGCAGTAATTAATGGCAAAATGGGCCATGCTGGCACCCCTCACCACTCTGTTGACCCCATTCTGGCTGCCTCTGCAGCTGTAATCAGCTTACAGAGCATTGTGTCTCGTGAAGCAAATCCGTTGGACTCCCAGGTGTCCATGCTAGAAAACTTAGCTTTCCAAAACTGTTTACCTCCATCAGAATTGTAATTTCGCTAACTGATAATTACTCACTTTCACTAAACAGGTAGTGTCTGTTACCACAATGGATGGAGGCAATGATCTGGACATGATTCCAGACACCGTTATACTCGGTGGTACTTTCAGGGCTTTCTCCGACACAAGCTTTAATCAACTTCTTCAAAGAATCGAAGAGGTTAATTTGTTCTAATTCCCCTTTTATTAATTCGATTCAACACCACTTCCACTGAGTATAGTTGGAACTGAATTCAACCAGTAGACACGTAGGCTATCATGATTTAAATTATTGCATGGTTGCTTACCTGTGGGCTAGCTATACGGGGGCCTGCATGACCTTCTTCTGCATGGGAAATTAAGAAACCACCTTCCATGATCTCTTCCCTTTCTAGTCTAAGCACGAAAAAAGAAACATTGTTTTATGGTTTTCAAGTGGGGACATAGAGGTATATCTTCAGCCACACACAATCCTAACGGAAACTTCATATTTCGAGGTCCCTTTCTGCTGAACACCTGTCAAATTTGAATAATTGATCAAACAGTTTTTGCGTATGTATGAAAACAGGTGATCGTTGAACAGGCTTCTGTTTTCAGATGCTCAGCAACAGTAGACTTCTTTGAAAATCAGTCCACGGTATATCCCCCGACCGTGAATGATGATCTTATGTATGAGCATGTGAGGAAGGTGGCAATTGATTTGTTGGGTCCAGCGAACTTCAGGGTGGTACCACCAATGATGGGTGCCGAGGACTTCTCGTTTTACACTCAAGTGGTCCCTGCAGCTTTCTATTACATTGGCGTGAGGAACGAGACATTGGGGTCGATACACACGGGTCATTCACCATATTTCATGATAGATGAAGATGTTCTTCCCATAGGCGCTGCAACTCATGCAACTATTGCTGAAAGATATCTCATTGAGCATGGTTGAAGTGAAGCGATAAGCCCTGGCTAGCTTATGCTGCTAGGCAAAAGTCACATCTCTTAGAGAAAGAATTGTGCAGAAATTTGCCACGTGATTCCTGCTTTCGTATTTGTACCATACATGGGGTTTGGGAGGGGGGTGATGGAGGGAATCAACTCCTCTTTGCTAGCGTAAAGGATAGAGGGAGAATTCATACTCATGGATGTGGTTGTAAGCAGCAACTCTGTAGAACACTTTCGAGCTATAGTAATTTGCTTTTATTTGTTCAGTCAAAGCGTTGGAGTTCTGTTTATGGTGATTTAACCTGATTGAAAGATGGATAAAAATTATTTTTTAAAGTATTTTTAATTTGAAGATGTATTATGGTAATAATTTTTTTGTAAATATATCAAAACAATTTCACAATACATTAAAATTTAATTTGAAGTTAAAAATAATTTTAAAAAAATCTAAAAAATATAGTTGAATTATAAAATCAAAAATTTAAAAACCGATTTGAATATGAAGACATTTTATATGTTGCTTTTTTGTTTAGTATTACTAAAATATTTCCTTTCTTTCAACTTCAAGGATTGTTCTGGGGTGTAAAAAGCTAGAGATCAAAATGTTTACACATAAAATAAAAATACACTTGTATATTAGATAATAATGATTGTTTCTCACAGGATATTAGAAAAAAACTAAAATCAATAATAAATTAAAAATATTGAGCAAGCTATAAAAATTATTAATTAATGAAGAAAGTTGAAGGATCAATCAATTATGTAATTAGAAGTTTGAATTCGTGCAAATAATAAAAAAAAGACTAAAAGCGAAAATACTTAACAAACAAACTAATCATAAGTTATAGGTTAGCCTAAGATTTATAAATGCATCAATAGAAAAGGAGTTTAATTTATTTTCAAATTTACTAAACCTCTTTATCATATATTAATATATGTATAGGATTAAAATTATATATGTAAGTAATATTCAGAATCATATAATCTTTTAAACACAAAACTAAGTTTGGAAACACTTTTGATACCCTCATATATTATTTTATGTTCTCATCAATGCCAATAAGATCATCACCACCAATCATTAATGGGCATGTTAGGATATTAGTATAATATACACAAATGCTTTTTATGAATCATATAATGTTATATGATGAACATAACCAATTGTGACCGGTCTTAGTCAATTAGCTATGGTTGCTTCTAAAGAAGCATCTTACTATCATATTATAAATATATTTAATGTTGATATAAAAGCTTTTTAGAGATAAAGATAAAGAATATAATAAGCATGACTTGTATATTAATATCATGGCAGTCAATCAAACCATATAAGTCATATCTTATTAATTGAATTAGATATAGAATGAGTTGTGTCAAAATAAAATTGGTAATATTTGGACTTATACACCTAGTAAGCATCTCTTATGGAATTTTTCAATAACAAGCATTCTAGTAAAGGTGTTTATAACAATCATAATTTGTATATAAAGGTATTTTCTAATATAATAGACACATCAATAATAATAACCTAACTAGTCATGATATCCCTGAAATGCTATCTGCTCTCGAAGTATACAAACAACCATAAACTAATTACTTAATGCTTTATAATTTGTATCCATCTACAAAACCTGCTGCTAGGCAATTATATACCTCATATGTCATGTTAAAACAAAAAAATTTCAAACTTGTTACACAACAAACCCCTACTACTAATCAATAACATAAATAAAGGATAAACATAGTTGAATTAGCACAACACTTAAAAGAGATAGGGTTAGAAGTAGAACAAACAACAATACCTATTTACAATTGTCTAAAACCTAAATGGGTCAGCAAACTATACATAATCTCTAAAGGAATAAATATTATGAATTTTAAGCTATTTTTTAGAGATGATAACTAATCAATGAGAGAACACATCATTAAGTTCACTGACCAATATGGCTATGAAGCAACTGACCTTTTTATAAAACTAAGGTTATTTGATTTATCTTTGATCAAAATAGCTTTCCACTAGTTTTCACATTACCTTACAACTCAATCAATAATTGAAAAAAGATGGAGATTTGTTTCCATAATATTTCTATAAGACAGAACTAGAGGTCACGTTGAATAAATTAGCTAAAATAGTCCAAGACATAAGAGAGGCTATAAAAAGTTATACCATTTGATTTAAGATATTAAAAACTAAGTGTATTATGGTTATAACTGAGCAAGAATGCATAAAGTTACTACTAAAAGGAATGCAATAAAACATAAGGAAGAGGTTCATAAAAAAAAATTGTTTTGACATCTATAACTTCATTGATGTTGTTGCTCATAAAGATAAAAGGCTAGCAAAATTGATAAAATAAAAGCCATTGAAAAAAATATGTCATGTCGATTATTCAAATAATATTATTAGGGTACACTTATAGACCAGTTCAGACTCTAATAAAGAGTTTGAAAAGATGTAATAATAGCTTATATTGATCATAAAAATCAAAGATGGAAGACTATTTAAGATCTTGACATTAAAAAAAAAGCTTAAAAACACTACTAAACCTAGTAGCAAAAATGCAAAGACTACCAAAGTAATTGAAAAAGACAAAGAATACTTTTTTTATTTATAAAAAAAGACTAAAGAAATCTTTGACCAGTTAATGTATGAGAGATAAATTAAGCTCCTAAAAAAACATATTATCCCATGACTGATAAAATTAAAAGAAAACAATATTGTAAATGGTATAACTCTTAAAAATGTGACCCTAATAGGTGTGTAGTCTTTAACAAGCAAATTTAGAAGACCTTCAAATCTAGAAACATCCATAAATAAAATTAGATGATGATTTATTTCTCAAGGTCACTAAAATAGTGGATGCCTCTAAGCTTGATAGGCTTCTTTAAAAAAAGAGTAATAAAAAGAAAACAATTGACCATGATAAAAGGTTGGTGTTGGTCACAAATGTTAGTACTAGGAAAAAATACATGTTTTATGGGAAAGCTAAATGGATGGCTCAACAACCCAAGGATATACCAAATAACAAAGTGTTTACATACCTTACTTGCCCCATGATTCTTTCAAAGGGTGAAAACTAGGTAGGCAATGTTAAACAAGTAGTAATTTAGTGATATATCAAAACCTTTAAGCTGAAAATACAATGAACAACATAAGCACTATAACACAATTAAAAGATTGATGTTTTCTTCTAAGTTTAAGAGTATCGAAGTAATAAATAACCCAACAAGACCGAAGTCAAACCACAACGAGGTTACCTATATAAATTATAAATAACAACAACAACAACAATAACAATAGTAGTAGTAGTAGTAGTAAGTTAAATAGGACTTTGAGATTGTAAAATTAATGTGAGGATTAAACAATGACAAAAACAATTATCAAGGTTAAAGGATCCAATAATGGTATTTCAAACAAGTATAGTATAAACTCTTATTACTCAACTAGAAACCACACACAAAGAAGGTTCCAATTTAATTATAAATTGTTAACATGATTATATTAGTTATCTCATTCAAATAATGCTAATACTTGTAAATGTTGTCAGGTATTTATGATTATTACTTATGTTAACATCAAATCAAGTTCTTTTCATTGCATAAATGTCGATTATACTATACGGTTTGTGCTATGAAAGTGTCAAGTATTTGTTGTACCAATATTATATAATATAAATCTAGATTGACCATTTAACAAGTAAAGGTTTAAGAGTGAATAAGATAACAAATACAAAACATGTTTGTATCAAACATTAAAGTCCATGTTGAGTTTATACTATATTTATTCTTACACCATTAGTATAACCTTTTTATCTTGACATGATAAACTTAGTTAAACATAATGAAAAAGAAAAATATAAACAAACTAGATAACAACATAAATAAGATATAAGTTAACTAAGTAAAGGAAAGAAAATGAAAAGCATAAACAAGAGTTAAATATAAGCAAAACTTAAGCATTACAATAAAGAGATAATAAGAACATGGTCTTGATCTGAAAACTAAAATGCCTAAATGCATGGTAAATACCTTTTTTATAGGCCAAAATTGAAAACTATTAATTTATTGACTAATTATTAAATGGATGGTGACATTTTGACTTAGGACAATCCTTATCTTCTTGTCTGAATAAAACGTTGTTGCTAATATCAAAATTTATACAAACTTGAACCATGAAAGTTCTAGAAAATTATGTTAACTTTTCAAAAAAAAATTAAGATATTTGAAACTTTTAAAACTCGAGATATGGGTTAAACACTAGATAGTGTCTGGGCTACAATAAATTCAAGTTTTTTTTATTATTGTTAAGATTTGGAATTTCAAGCAGCATAATTGAGTTTTATGTTCCATATGAATGTTTTAGACCTATATCTTAGCTTTCCATTCATATAGAGCATACCTAAATCCAAGTTCTACAGCTCCAAATATAATCCAATAACTTAACAATGTTCCAGTTTGGACTGAACCAGCATCTTTTTTCTAAGCTTGGCCCTATCTTTATCCTTTCAATTTCAATACTTACACTCATCAATTAATTCTTTTATTTATGTGATATGCTTGCATTTAAGATGAATATTTACTATAAATTAAAGGTATCAGACTTGTTATTATAAAACATGTTTTAGTTAAGAAGTTATTGATACTTCAAGTGCAAAATGATGATATAAAATATAGATAAAAAATATATTTTTAAGTACAAATCACACCTCTCAATCAACTTATTACTAGTCTTTAGTAATCAAAGTATTAAAATAGAAAAATAATTTATAAATTCCACAAAGCAAGGCATTCATCATTCAACTTCTATTAATCTATCTAGATAAACAAACTCTCATTAAATTTATATATCTACTAAATACCGCTTAAACAAGATATTAATAAACTTTCCTTTTATATGTAATAAATTAACACATAGTTATGGGGCTTTACTTGGAAGAAAACAAAAAAAAAATGTTTGAGGTTAACTTTCTTAGGTTGGGATTATTATTATTTTCTTTTTTTTTCCTTTTTTAATATATATGCATATAACTTAAAACACAATGCATCTTTAAACCATGTAACGAGCTTTCAGTTAATGACTGCCAAACCAGTTGATCTTTGTGCATTAAGTGTTGAAACACCCATACAAGCTTAGTAACTCAAGTTGCAAATATTGATACATAAATAGTACAATGTTTGATTCCCTTAAGCTTTTTTAGTCAATTCATATAACAAGCGTTGAGTCAATTGCTCCCAAGTCAGTTGACTTTAGGGTATTAAGTGTTAAAACACCCATCTGGGAATAATTGCTTAGGCTAGGGAGGCTACGAAACCAAACTTATCTACATTTTTATTATCATCATTTGTATTTTTTTTTATTTTTTTACAAATTATATACTATCCATTTTTCTTAATTTTTAGCTTTAACAAAAAAATATAAATAATGTAATAATCTAATTTATAACACACAATCATATATTAAAGTGTATGTGTGAAAATAAAGGTGTAAGAATACTTGTTAAATAAATATATGAGCAGAACTAAGTGATAATAATACGAGAGTTTGTAAACCTAAATATTTCAAGAAGTATTCTAATAGACCTTGTTAAAAATATTTACTAAGATGTGTCTCAAGAGTCACTTTAATAAAAGAACTCATTTACTATGTCATCGTAATGATAACAGTTTTGCAAATGATTTATGAAATAGAAAATATAGTTAGTTAATTATTATTATTTTTAATATCAACTACTATCATTTACCCTTAACAAAAACGAGAAATTATCCTCAATGTTCTAAGGTAGAAATAGAGTATAGAAGACATCACATGAAACTCCAAACACTGACAAACTTGAAACACACTTAAAAAAGATGAGAGATAACAAAATAAAATAATATGTTATTAATAAAACTAATAGACATAAGGATTCACTAACAAAAGCTTAAATCCAATCTAAATTTTTTACGATTTTTCTTAGTTGACCAATTTATACGACTAATGAAGGGATCAATTACAGGAATAAAAGATTATAGTATGTCAATCAATTGTTCAACAATAGCAACAGAGATTATGATTTATTGTGTCAAAAATGTTAGAAATTCTTGTTCTATAGCATGATCAAGAAAAGATAAGAATTTATCATAAAAACCATTAATATTTAACAAACATATAGGTTTATGGTGAATGTATAGTTGGGCTAAGAGAAAATATGAAAAATCTCTTTTAATGTGCCCAGACCACCTAGTAAGGCAATGAAGGCATCAGCATGTTTAAACATTGCATTCATTTGATAAGACATTGTGGAGACATATAGTTCATCTCTAATTATTTTTTCAATAATGTCCCCTTGTGCCAAAACTTTAAGGATAACCCTAAAACTTGACTACCTTATAAAAATACAGTTATTGACACTTCCCTAATTAACCTAAGGTTACCTCCCCCATATACGAAATGAATTTTTCTCTTAGCTAGTACCTGACCAAGATGATTTGAGGAACCTATATTTTTATGCACTTTTATATATGTTGAATGTATGAGTTAAGTAGAAATGAAGGGAAAGAAGAGAAGATTTTATAAATGAAAACCTGAAAATGCAATCATACCACTATATGTAGGTCAGCTAGAGTCTCACTCTCTCTCTTTATTTATTTATTTATTTATATTATACTTTTTTTTAAAAAAAACATGTGTATATACAGGTAGTTGTGATTGTGACTCATATCTTTCGTTGATTTTACATCTAAGAATGGCTTAAACGCCCTTTATAGGTTGAAGATAAGCTTCTTATCCAATTTTTTAAAAAATTAACAAGTAAGGTCTTTTTTTAGTTAGATTCTCAAGACCATGCCAAGCATGTTCTTTATGAAAATGGAGTCATGAATTGCACAATGCATTTCTCCATTATGATGAGACTTAAGAGTTAGTAAAAGATTATCTAAAGACTCTTTATGTTTTGAAATAAATCCCACCTTTTAACAATTTTTACAGGTTTTGCAAAATGCATGTGAGTCCTTGAATATGGTAGGATAGTAAAATCCAATTTATAAGATTCTTACATTCCTTTTTTTACAAGAAATGATTATCACATGCCTTAGAGTGACAAAATATAATGAAATTACTTACCTTATTGTCGGGAATGCTTTTTTGAAATATTTGATTAGAATAATATTTGAATAAGTAAAGGTTATCTCAATAAAAGTTTTGCATGTCGCTCAAAAACTTTCTTTTATCTTGGCTATGTAAATGAGCTAGTAAAAATCTTAAAGTAAGAAAATTGATATTTTTAGTAAACCAAGGTATTGAACTAAGAGAAAGTAAAGATTCAGCAGGAAAGTAATCATCAATTGGTGTGATGTCGAATGTGAAATCTATTGCCAATCTTGATAAAAGATCTGTGTCAATATTTTTTGTGTCTTTTTCATCCTCGATTTCTTCCTGTTTAAAAGTATCAAAAATTTTAGAATTGTGAATGACTTTTTTTTTATTTGGTCATGATATGAGGAAATAAAAGTACTAGCGGGAAATCAATCTTTCCTTTATAATGTTCAGATTCAACCCTTCCTCAGTTTTAAAGATTAACTCATCATCTTTCTTATAAGGTTCAAGAGAAAGTTTTTCAATAACCTGACCATTGTGAAGAGTGAGGACTAATTTAACTTGATCCATGTGTTGGCTTCCGTAACTACTTGTATTTGTATTGTATTGCCCCTTAGGATTTTGTTATGGTTGAGATGGAAACTGACATTTCTTTTTAAAACTAAGAGTAAATAATAATTTTACAAAAGTATCTTTAAAATCTGTCATGCTTTGAGCAAGTTGAGTATTGATTATCTCTTACTTTTCAATGAATGCATGTAATGTTTCCTCAAGGTTTCTTCTATGAGGGGTACTAAGGAGGTGCATATGCTTAAGAATTTTAGAATACTAGCTGTGAAGTTTATGCATTATTGTTATCACTCTTCCAATTAAAATTTAGGTGATTTCTCCAATTAGAGTTGTATATTTGCAAGTATGGGTTATGACTGGGCCTTTCAAAACTATTTAAAATATAGGCTTATTTATGGAGACATTCCTTAAAAGAAGACAAAGGTGGATAGTTATTAGTTGAGTGTTCATTAGTCTCACAGATTTGACACACAATATCTTGAACAGATCTTAATTGAACACTCATTTTTAATTTTAGAGCTTTAACTTTTCTAGCTAAAGATGCAAACTTGACTTGGAGGTCATAATCTTTTCAAAGGTTGTACATACCTCACTAAATATATGAGGTTAAATTTTACCTAGTGCCTTATAAGTACATATGACATTTTAATTTTAAGCATTTTCAACTAAGTCTAAATACTTCATTGTTTCATCAGGGTCTTTATCTTTAAAAGTTTCATTGTATATCATTTCAACCATTTACATATCTCTAGGTATTAAACCTTCATAAAAAATTTAAAACTAATCTTCATATTTCAAAACCATGATGAAGGCAAGTATTAAGTAAGTCTCGATACCTATCCCAATATTAGTAAAATGTTTCTCCTGATTTTTAAGTGAAAATAGTGATTTGTCTTTTGAAAAAGTTTGTTTTATGAGATGAAAAAAATTTCTTTAAAAATTGTTGTTATATTTCATCCCAAACACAAATGGATCCTGGTCTCAAATTTTATAACCATATTTTAGCTTCATCTTTTGGTGAAAAAGAAAAAAAGCTTTAATTTGATAGTGTTCATACTATAATTTAAGTTATTATAGGTGTTACAAACCTCCTCAAATTCTCTTAAATACAAGTATAGATTTTCTAAATCTAAGCATGAAAAGAAAGTAAAAGTTGAATAATATCTAGCTTAAAATTAAAATAAGATGCATTAAGAGGAAAAACTATACATGAGGGTGCACTTATTTTTATCAGATTCATGTGGTCTTTAAATGTTCTAACAAGGTTATTCTTATTATTCTCATTATAAAGCGATTAGTTATATTCTTCAGCCATATTTTTTGAAAATGATGAGGATACCCTTTAAAGTCTACCACATAATGTATGTGATCAAACTCTCATGCACGTGTATAAACAGAATAAAATGAAAGAAAACAAAATAAATAAAACAAAACAAAAAAATAAAAGTTATATACAAGAAAAGTGAAAGGAGAAAATAAAATAAATATTATAATTTATATAAGAATTTACCTCCCCGGCAACTGCATCAAAAACTTGACATGACCAAAAGATTGATGTCTTCTTCCAAGTACAGGAGTATCGAAGTAATAAATAACCCGATAAAACTAGGATCAAACTACATAGAGGTTAACTATATAAATTATAAATAACAACAACAACAATAATAAGTTAAAGAGGACTTTGAGATTGTAAGATTAATGTAAGGATTAAACAATGATAAAATAATTGCAACATTAGATGATCCACTAATGGTATTTCAAACAAGTATAGTATAAACTCTTATTACTTAACTGGAAACCAGACATAAAGGAGGTTCAAATCAGATAATAAATTATTAACATGATTACATTAGTTATCTCATTCAAATATTGCTAATACTTCTAAATGTTGTCAGGTATTCATGATTATCACTTATGTTAACAAGAAATAAAGTTTCTTTCATAGCATAAATATCGGTTATATCATACGGTTTGTGCTATGAAAGTGTCAAGTGTTTATTATATAAAAGTTATACAATATAAATGTAGATTGACCATTTAACAAGCAAAGTATTAAGAGTGAATAAGATAACAAATATAAAACATGTTTGTATCAAACATTAAAGTCCATACTGAGTTTATATTATATTTATTCTTACACCATTAGTGTAACCTTTTCACCTTGACATGATAAACTTAGTTAAATATAATAAAAAAGAGAAACATCAATAAACAAGATAAGAATATAAATTATATATAAGTTAACTAAGTAAATGAAAGGAAATAAAAACCATAAATAAAAAATTAATATAAGCAAAACTTAAGCATTACAATAAAGAGAGAGCAAGAACATGATTTTGATATGAAAACCAATATGCCTAAATGCATGACATATGCCTCCTTTTATAGGCCAAAATTAGAAACTATTGATTTGTTAATTAATTGTTAAGTGGGTGGCCACATCTTGACTTCGTGACAATTATTATCTTCTTGTCTGAACAAAATGTCGTTGCTAACATCAGAATTTAGACAAACTTGAATCATGAAAGTTCTAGGAAATTGTCTTAGCTTCTAAAAAAAATTAAAATCATTTGAACTTCTGAAACTCGAGATATGGACTAAAAAATAAATAATATTTAGACTATAGGATAGATTCAAACTTCTCCGTTATTGCTAAAATTTAAACTTTCAAACAGCAGAATTGAGTCTTGTATTCCTCATAAATATTTTAGGTCTATGTCTTAACTTTTCATTCATATAGAGCAGACCCAAATTCAAGTTTTACAGCTCCAGATATAACTCAATAACTTAACAGTATTCCAGTTTGGACTGAACCAGTATCTCTTTTCTAAGTTTGGTCCTTTCTTTGTCCTTTCAATTTCAATATTTATACTCATCAATCAATTCTTTCATTTATGTGATAGGCCTGTATTTAAGATGAGCATTTATCATAAATTAAAGGTATCTCATGGTATCAGACTTGTTATTATAGAATATATTTTAGTTAAGGAGTTATTGATACTTCAAATACAAAATGATAATATAAAATCTTGATAAAAATATGTTTTTAAGTAATAATCACACTAGCTATATCAAACATCATTTAAATTCAATGATACTATTATGAACATCTCTTAGACTTGGAAATCAAATGAAAATAAGGACAACTTTCAAAAACCTATTTTAGAATAATCCAATGCCTAAACACCTTAGTGATGAAAAAGGATACATATGTAAGTCTATATGCCTTGTATAAAATTGATTGGCTAAATGTAGCATTAATTTTGTTCATGTAAAAATATATTTACTATTAATAATGATATTATTTATATTTGATAATCATTTATGTTTGATTAATGAGTTTAGAGTAAATATAAATTTCTTGAAATAAAAATATTTTGCAAAGAAAATTATAAAATTATTATTATGTGATTACATTGTTTTTAAAAGTTCTTGGTTGATGTTTTATTAAGATTGGACATTAATTAAAGTAGTTGAGACTGGTATATATTATATTCTTTCTTTTATGAAAAAGTAATTATTATTATAATAAACTTAAGTATGAGGGATATCTAAAGCTAATATATAGATACTTATCATATGAGATGCAATTGAACCAACCCACATAGGGATTTCATATGAAAAGATCACTTGTGTTTATTAAAAGGCTTATATGACAATTATTTAGGTGATTTTTAGAATTGAGATCACTAAATCATCTTATATAATAAATGTTATGTTTTGATAAGGACTACATGTTTTTCTAATCAAGTGTAATAATTAAGCATATATTGGATATAACATGAAGTATATGAAGATATTTGAGTGATCAAGAAAAGATTCATTAACCTATGTGAATTAGAGAAAATATTTTACATCTCTCAAGTAATATTAATTGCGAAACCCTAACACATGATCAAATATTATTTAAATGATCAATAATTATGGCATTAAGAATAAACATGATTTAATTGAGCAGATGCACTCTATGCTATAATATCTAAATCAAAAACTTCATGATGAAAGGATGATGATTACGCTAAGAAAATAATCACTGAAAGGTTCAGTGAAATCACACAACTTTTCTAATTTTTTTAAGGATTATGACATGTTGCTAAATAATGTATTAGATCTTTAAATATAAAGCAATTAATTATTGAATTGATAATAAATTAAGTTATTTAATTTATTTAATTATATTTCCATTACGATTGTGATTTATATTTGGATCAACTTATTAGAAATCTAATATAGATCACATACATTAAGAACTATTAGTCAAAAACTAAATTGAGATGATTAATCAAATGTCACTTGATTATAAATAAATTTTAGAAATTAAGGATTATACTATAATTAATAAATGACATTATAATTCTACATCTAATGAAAAATAGTTTTAACTTTACAAGAGGTATTAAAGATATTATAATGGTATTACAAATAGATTTTAATTATTACGTCTAAACCCCCTTTCCCTACTATTGTTTTCTGTATGATAGAATAAAGGAGAAGCTATTATACTTTATTTTGGTATGTTGTACTAATATTTTCAAATGATTCGTTCATATTATCATATCAAGTTTTGATGTTTTGGTTATTAGATGCATCAACTAAAATAGTTTAGGTAGATTACAAACCATATTTAGTTAATTTAAATATGAGAAATACATAGTTATATAGTTATAATATTGATCCGATATAATTCACAAGTATGAATAATATAGATCACCCAATTAACTTTTCACTAAGCAAGAAGATAACATGTATTGGGTGATTCATAATAGATTTTGTTAGGCTAAATAACTTGTAATGGAAAAAAATTGAAAAAGAATTTGAAACATGGCCTTAAATAAGTTATAATGATTTAATAACATATTTTAAGGTTTTTGATAAAGCTTGTAGAAGTATTAAGCACCATAATAGGATTTTTTTTCAATTGATCAAAGACTAGGTTGCTTTGATTTCTTTACTCATTTAATTTGATCACATAAAAATTACATGCTTTACAACTTAAACTAGTGTTATATCTAGTTTTATTTACAAATTTTGAACAATAAAATAAACTAGAATTGTTGCAAAAATAAAATTTTTAAGTGTCTATATAGAGTTGAAATCATTTACGATATATCTTTTCTTTTATTTTCTTCTAATACTAAATCTTAAAAAAAAAGCTAATAATACATTAATAACTCTTATTATATATTGTTTCCAAATAATAAGATGAAAATCAAGTCAATCAGTTAATCTTTAAATTATATTAGTATAATTTTAATGAATAATAGAAAATAAAAATTTATAAATAGAAAAACATATTAAAAGTATATTACTAATAATTTAGTGATTTTATAAATAATTTATGTGGCAAGTAAATCAATTTTATAAATCACTGTTGTTTGTAAGGTATTCTTCTTATAGGAATGTTATATTTACTGATAAATTACAACAGATTTCCTATTAAAATGACGTGACAATTACTTTATTCATACTCTTTAAGTACTACTGATCTGTATGCATGACCCTTTTCTTTTCTTTTTATTTATTTATTTATTGCATAGACCTTTCCACAGCGAACAAAAAAGTGTAAGGATTTTCAAAACATTTCAAACTTACCATTTGCAAGGGCATGCATGCTGCAAAGCACAAATGGCAGAACAAACCACATATACCAAAACAAATACCGTTTCTTTTGACCAACCATGATAGAACAGTGAGAGAAGCCCATTATACGTGCCTATGATTACCCAATGATGGTAAGATTCCTCAGCCATTATCTCCTCCGATTTTATTGTTTGGAAATTGCTTTGAGCATCAAAATTCGTTCCTACAGTATGAACCGGTACAGAGAATCTTAAAGGTGG
The DNA here is from genome assembly GCA_026413675.1 of Populus pruinosa. NCBI lineage: Eukaryota > Viridiplantae > Streptophyta > Magnoliopsida > Malpighiales > Salicaceae > Populus > Populus pruinosa. Next base: position 24,357,645 of record CM048596.1, read on the forward strand.
ATTGGCGTTGTGAAAATTCTGCTGCTCGCCACTCGGCACAAAAGAGAAAACAGCACAAAGGGAACGGATAGAAGAACCCAGTAGGATCATAGTACACTAACCAGATGGATTATTCAGGACTCTAACAAAACTATGCCCAGAATTGATACATGACAAAACAGCATATATTTTTCAAAGCTCATCTTTTGCTGGCTCTTGTTGGGCAATTTTATCTCTGTTCTTCTCAATGAAATCAATGATGTCTTGTTTGGTCTTATCTCCTTCATAACGAACCAACTTTCCACTAGCTGACCTAAAGTAGACTGTGGGGAATCCTTTGACGTCGTAAGTATCGCCTGGGATATCATTTGCAGTTGCGTCCTACAGGTGCCACAAGAAAATAGTTGCATCAATAGTAAGTCTTGTTTCCACGCAAAAACCTTACATCTAATTAAATCACAGGCAAATAAGCGTCGATAAATTATTTTCAAGTGTTAATTACACAGTGACAAAACCATAGTGTAAATATCTAGAGAGAGAAAATGCACAAAAGAGCAAGTGGATATGTGAAAGGTATGACTAAAACTAAAGTTCTTAGAGCAAAACAAATAAGAAAATCAGATGAAGAACACAGTTTAAGAAAATAACAAAACAGTAATAAGCCAATCATTGTAATGACCCAAACGTATCGATAGTGATGAGGATATAACACCCTAATTTTCATATTGTGTTATCTTCCTATTCATCAAGAATTAAAAAAAAAATAAAACGCATGGCTTCTCCTGTCTTCAGACAGGAGAAGAACAAAACTTACAAGCTTCGCGATAAGAACATCGGCATGACTTTGATATGAGACGGCAATTTCCTCCAAGATTGGAGCCAATTTTTGGCAGTGACCGCACCAAGGGGCATAAAACTCCAAAAGGACTGCAAAGATACAGTGTAAATACCCCAGTTAACATTTTTGTGAACTTGTACATTCTGACAGGGATAAAAAAGTACACAGAAAACACACGCATAAACAAACAGAAATGATGCCATCCAATGGAAACATCACAAAAACACCAGTGCATTCTAAACTAGGAATACAGTGAGGAAAGAATTAACAAACCCTAGAATCTAGCGAAGAAATAAAGGCACCTGCATATCATTAAAATAAACAGAGATGAAATAAAATGGAACAAGCACACCAATCTAATGATATAGTGAAGGAAGAACCGATGAACTATACAAAGCTGTATATCATACACACCATTTTTTCCAGATTTGGTAACCAAGTCATCAAGGCTGTCAGCGACAACAACTTTCACTGGCTCTTCATTAGCTTCGGGGATAGGTTCAGATTTAATAAATGGCGGTACTTTGCCTTCCTGCACAGAGTATTTCAATTAAGTTTTATACATTCCAAGAAAGCTTTCCATAAACAAAGACAATTAAACCTTGTTGACCCGTGACTGGAATATGAGTACCATCAACAAACTCAAAAACAGTGTAATTTGTACTTGAATATGAATATTAAAACGTGGCATCACCTTGTACTCCTTCACCCAAGGAGCAATATGATCAGACTCCAAGTTTGACTTCAAGTATTTCTTTCCATCTGTGGTCTGTATGACGAGAAGAGGCACTTGGTCCTCTTTGAGTCCAAAGTACTGTTCATCCATGCAAACAATTTAAGATAAAAAAGAAAATATTGAGTAAATAAATTACAAAATGCACACATAAAAGAAGACTTACTAACCTGTAGGGCACTTTGACTAGCCTCAAGGTCTCCCAACAAAAAGACTAACCCATCCCCTTTGTATTGCTCAGCAACTTCTTGATAGTTAGTTTTAATGGAATCAGCACTGTCACCGCTGAAGTTCAAAAATAACATTGCCTGCAACGGTCAACAAGTTTCTTAGAAGATCCATAGTATACAGTAAAAGAAGACGCAAGCCAGGAGTCAGCAACAATCATAAGATAAACCAGCCAGTTTTGTTCAAAAAGCTGTTTACTTGAAACTACTGCATAGAATAATAAGGAAAAGACCTTATTGTATTCGTTGGACATTGCATGATGCTCTGGTATTTCATTAAGAGATGCAAAGTAAATCTGGAATTAAGCACAGTATGGCTCGAGCTATCCATTTCCCTTCCTAACCTTCCAGAAAGCAAAGGTGAAAGAAATGGAGTGGGAGGGGACTACCTAAACAAACTATCCTAAGAGCATCAATGGTTAAAGAATAGTGTGATTTAGTAATTCCAAGCAATCACTTTGTAATTTATCAAAAAATGACAACAGTACTGAGAGTTTGTGTTTTTATACCTTATCAAGGGGGCTGTCAAAATATTTGACAATATAAGGGTGATTGCTTGGTTCATCATCGTAGACAGTCACAACGGGTGCACTAGACTCTTCAATAAACTTCTCAAGAGCATCCACACTAAAGTCCTGCAAGTATGTGGTTTTATCAGAAGAAACCATTGATTCACAAGACACTGCTGAAAACATATATATAAAGTATTAAACAGAAGAAACTTCTACTCTCAAAAGGCATAGAAAATTTAACGTGAAACCCACTGCAAATAAAGCAAATACCTTAGAATCAACAAAGAGTTCATCGAATGGCTTGAACAATCTAACTAGGGGTCCAGACACCGATGATTCCCCGCGTGGAAGGTGCTTAGCATGCAAAGTGTGGGCAAATTCATAGTCAGAACGAAATTTATCTGCGACAGCGAGAAAGCTCTCAAACTCCTCTCCAGAAAACTTTGGGAACACCCCAACCTGCAAAACCATAAAGAAAACTATTAACATCCTCATTTCTGCAGAATCACGTACGTAAAAGCAAACAAAAGGTGTACTTACAATTACTACTTTGTTGTCACCAATGAAACTAGTAGCATCATCAGCTGATTTCAATTCAGCAGAAGTAGGACCGGTTTGTTTCTTCAGATACTCAGCAATGCCATCTGCATCACGAGGGCCTTTGTATTCGTTAACAGATGTCCCTCCCTTTCTCAAAATTTTAATTGTGGGGAATCCCTGAACCTCATATTTCTCAGAGATCTCTTGGTTAACCTTCTCATCGGCATTAACTTTGGCAAGAACAATTTGAGGATCGTTACTGCTCAATATAGAAGCTGCTTTCTCATACTACAAAAGAAATTGACTTTATCAGCGAAACATGCACGCCATCACATAACAGTAATCCATATCTTAAAAAGAAAAGGGTAACTAGATACTTAAAAAAGAAAAAATCATTACCTCTGGTGCTAGATTCTGACAGTGGCCACACCTGTGCTAAAACACAAGAGATTAGAACTCTAACCCAAGTTAGAAGATTTTTCAAAATTTGATATAAACATAGGTCTTTTAACAAAACATCAACAGCAAAACAAAAATAATAATTAAGAAAAAATGAAATCAAATTAAGTGAAAGAACTAAAAAGATGAAAAGAAAAGAACATAAGGAATTGAAGTGTAGCGTGTACGGTACCAGGGAGCGTAGAACTCGACGACGACGAAATCGTGCTTGGTGACGGTCTCAGTGAAATTGGAGTGGTCTAGTGTCAACACGTACTCCTTAGATTCATCCTCTCCAGTAGAAAGCGCTACAACTAGAGAGAAGACGAATAGACAAGACCAAAGCACCTTGGAAGCCATCATTTAGCAATTGAGGGAGAGTTTCGAGCGGTGTCTGATTCTTGTTCACGTTGGGTGCAGGGTTTTATGGAGGCCTGCGAGTAGCAAGTGAACGAGCCAAACATGGAAGTAACACGTGGCATAAGTTTGTTTTCCGGACTACTTTCCAAATGTTTTTATACTTATTTAATATTAAAAAAATTAATCAATCAAAAACATTTTTTAATAGTTATAAATATTTTATTTTGAATATATTTTTTAATTTTATTCTTTAAAATTCTTTAAAATTTAAATTTTATATTAACTTTGATTTTTATTTTTATAATTTTTATAATTTTTATTTTTTTTAATTAAAAATTTTTATTAATCAAATTTGATCCTATTTTTTTATTGTTATTTATTTTATTTAAAATAATTTATGAAATTTTAATTATTATTATTTTAATTTCTTTATCTTTTAATTTTTAAAAATTTAATTTCTATTATTTTGATTATTATTTATTTTATTTAGAAAATTTTATGAAATTATATTTTTTTTTAATTTTATTATTTTTTAACCTTTTAATTTATAGACTTTTTCCTAATTATTTTAATAAATTTAAAAAATAAATTATTAATATATTATTTTATAATTTATTTTTCATAATATAATTATACACTAGAAAATATTTTCTAACTTATTTTTTATTATATTATAAAATATTAAAAAAAATATTTTCTTAAAATTTATTTTTAAAAAAATTATTTTTCAGTAATGCTTAGTAAGTTTTTAACGCCTTCTTATCATTTGCTGTGTATCCACTTGGGAGGTGTTCATTGGATAAATCTCGTCACACGTGGACATTTTTGGTAAGTTCAATATTTTAAGGCAAGTATATCTTGAATTTCTTGATCTAAATACCGAGGTGAGTAATTTTACTCTATTAGATCGATTATATTGATACGATGGTACCAACAATGCATTTTAATATTTTTATTGGTACAACAATTTTGTTTATTGTGTCAATTAAATGCTCTTCTAAATAATTAATTGATTTCTTATTTTCTAGATTTTTTTATGCGAAATAATTTCTCTACAAAATAATATTATATATTTAATAAAAAAATTATTTTAAATGAAAATAAATCCTTTTAAAAGAGGAAAACTCTTTTGAGAAAAAATTATCTTAATTTTTATAAATGTACTCAATCTGCACAATAAAAATTTAGAGATAAAAAGAATTAAAATAATATACTCAGATGAGAAAAAGTGTAAGTTGTTGTACCAACAATACATTTTTTTTCCGTGGGAAAGGTCAAAGCACACATTGGTCATAGTAGAAAACGTTTTCTAATTAATTTATTAGTAGAAACTAGATCGTTAGGCCACGGCGTATCGATTTTTCAAAGTAAAAAATATTCAATCGTTACCGGTGTTTTAGTAGAAAAAAAATAGGTAACTCAAATAATTAAAAAATATATTTTTTAATATTAAAATAATATATTAAATTGTTAATCTAAATTTAAATTTATGATATAGATTATAAGAATATTATAATTTTATATAAAATAAATTATAAAATTTAATTTTTAAATAAAAAAACAACTTAACTCTACTATTAACTAGCAACTCAAATTAAAAAATTAAAATAATCTAAATAAAAAAAATAATTTTGTGTTTAATTATGAAATTTAAAAAATAAATTAAAAATATAAAAAAATCCTTATCAACTTAGATTAATTTATTAAATTCATAATTTGATTCGTGAAATTAGAATAACCTCAAAAAAATAAACTAAAAAAATAAATTAAGTTAATTTAAATTAATCTCTTATTTTTATAAAATTAAAATAATATCAATTAAAAAAAAGATAAAATTAATTATTTATTAATGTATAATATTTTAAAAATATCTATTCTAAAAAATCAATATAAAATGATATAAATCAAAGTAAGTTAACTTCGAAAACTATTAGCTTGGTTCATGGGAGATAAAATAAAAAAATGAAAAGGTGGTATATAATGATTCCATAAAATTTGTGTGGACGGTTGATGATGAATTTGACCACATTCAATGGTCAATGAACTGTTACCGAATTATGATGGTGGTGCGACCAAAATTACGGACTGTAAAAGACCTGCAAAGCCTCTCCGAAGTCTTATCTCATTACACCCGATTTTTTTAATTTTTATTCTTTTGCATTTTCAAAGGATAAAATAAAATAGCCTTCTCAAATTTACAAGTTTGTCGACATTCACCGAATTATTGAGGTGTGTGTAAGGCCCGGCCCAGATCCAATTATGACCTTGCTAATGATGGTAGCAGACCTCATACGGGATCAATATCATTTCAGATTGTTATCAAACCTGCTGTATGCGCTTCTGAAACGCCTTTTTATTATTGTGCGCCTAAACATAGATTCAACTAGAGTAGCATACCCAAGTGCAAATTTCTTTTTGAGTAGAGAAGGGCCCAAAGGCCCACCCACAACAACCACCTCCTCCTCCTTGATTTTTCCGCCGCCGCCATAGCGGTGGTAAGAAATAGCTAGCAGAATCCATCTCACCCACATGGATTTTGCAGGGTGAGAACTCCACTAGCCTTTAATCAACCATTCTAATAACCACTCAAGCATTCTGACCTGCAAATTGATCATTCCAAAAAATCACAAGCTATAATCCTTTACCTTCCATTAATATTATCACTAAATTCGTATCAGAAGAAAACATGACAGACGTAGATTATTCAAATGCATAGGAACAAAAATGAGTAGAGCTCAATTTCATTACCAAGTACTTCAATGAAAAAAATTACGTATTTTTCCTACATCAAAAAGTCTACATACATAAACCATCTGAATCCTCCATCCAGTCCAGCTACACCAGGTACATCCACCAACAACCAATCAACCAATAAATGAATTTCTGTACAAAATTTCCTACATATCTATTCAAGGGTTAGGGAAGAACCAATTGTAAAGGAAACAACGTTTGACCTCACAAATTTCTACAAGCAATTCTACTTCATTGTATTATCCAAGAGGTTCTTCAACCCATTGCGCCTAATCTCTATTGGTATATTTGTTTTTTAACCTTTCCTACGGATCGATTATACGTGATCCAGGTAAAACATGGTAACTTGCCTGAAGGACCTTCAACACAGCTGCTGATGCATTTCCTATGGGCGTCCAGCATCTTGAAGCCTAATTTCTTCATGAGCTTTCAAAAATTCTGAAGTGAAGTTTCCCAAAGCCTCAAAAATTGGGACCAAACCTGCTTGTAAACTACTAGAAGCTGCATCATGAACTAATTTGGCCGCTTCCTTGTGCCTTGCTCTCTCTTCTTCCAATTTCTTCCTCATTGAATCCAAATCCACCTTCAGATCATCTAGCGGTGAGATTCCACTTTCTGAAGGAACCTTTGACGTACTTTTATCTAATGATGCATCATGCCCATGCTCGATCCTTTCCTTCTCCATACGTAGGGTTTTAAGCCGTTTCTCAAAATCCTTTGTAAGGTACTCTGCTTTGATCTTCTGTCGTTGCTCCTCACTTTGCCGTTCCCACAACTGATGCAAACTTGAAGCAAAACCAAGCATCGCATTTTCAACTCCCTCCTCAGAAACCCTATCCATTGCCTGGTACCAATCATTGCAAATTACAAAAATAGGTGGAGCACCAATCCTACCTGGGGAAAATGGCGCAATCCCATCAGGGGTTTCTTCAGGTTCCTGGTGAAGACACCTTAAAAGCCACCTATTTAATGACCCAACATAAGATTTTTGGGTATTAATCCAGTTGTTAAAGCAGGTGCACCAATTGATAAGCTCCATTTCAAGTTCAACTGTGGCTTTCAAACCAGAATCTCTCTGTGCCTTAAGAGAGCGAAATTTGCTTTCCATGATAGCTTGGAACTGCTTCTGGTGACATTTGTGCATGGACTTCCACATCCTTGTCAATCTGCAAATAAAAGTCGATCATATAAAAATTGAAGATTACAAAAGAACAAATACCTGAGAGCACCTAAAAAAAAAAAAAAGCTCATGCGTTGGCTTTTTCTCCCATCTTCTAGTGATTTGCGCATGCCAAATGGCAGCCCTAGGACATATGAACACCCGGAAGTCTTCAGGTATCACAATTTCCTCTAGACCCACAAGAAAGTGTACAAGGGTTATCAACACTTGAGTGCAATACCTCATTACTCCCTAAAAATGTACAATATGATAACTAAATCAAGTAGCAACTGGAAATGAAGAATATTGATGGGTCCAAACAGCAGAAATGTCCATCTACTTGTGCATGTAACCAAATGATTCAGTGAACAAGAAGAAGCGAAGACTCAAACCAGTTTATTAAATTCCTTTTAGTAAAGACCAGTGATAAAGGTCACTTTACAAACTAACATGCCCCATTTCTTTTCATCTCAATGCAGGATAAGAAGCATTGATGGTGTGTGAGATCGCTATAGTTCTTGGTCACAAATCAACCCTGGCTTGAGTAACCTAAAAATACTGCATCCTTGTATAGACAAATGGCAAGCAATAGTCCCCAAGGACCAACCATCCACGCATTTGCCCTAAAATACATATTGTGCATATAAGAAGTGCAAGTTATGAACTCCATATTGCTTGCTTAGCATTGAAAAGACCAAGGAGCATAGCTGTTAACATACCCATGAATCAATTTAGTGATCTGAGGCTCCAATTCTTCATCCCTCAACCTGTGTATCTTACTAGATATAGCATCAACAGCTCGGATACAAACATTGATTTTTGTCAGCAATATTCTTACTGAAGCCTGTGTAGCATCAATTTTACTAGACTCAGCTCCACGGTCATCCAATATTTTTAACCTTTTGCACTGTCTTTCATACGTGACCCGTAGCCGCTCTTCATCCTGAACATTCACAGAAACACTTCACATGGTAAGAAATATTCAACAGCAACTAAAGTAATAGCACAGCAATTAGTACTCAAAACATCTTTCATAATATAAAGGCAATTAATTTTTGAGAATTTTCCCTTTTGTTTTCTCTAAGGATAATTTCCTTTTCTCAGATATCATTAGCAGGCATGTTTAAATAATATTATAAATCAAAGACCGGTTAAACACAAACAATTGAACAAGATCCACTGTGAGGAAGAAAAACAAATAAGTCGACATTTCCATGTATAATAATTTGTTGGTGATGCAGAAAAAAAAAATTCCTTGTGTAAGCTTATTAACTGGAAGCTGTTTAACCAGTATTGAACTCAAACTTAATTATCAGATGAATATTCGAAAAATAAAATCATGGCAGCCAAAGAAGAAAGCCGAAGCTTCAATGACCAATACCTTCACTTCCTTGTAAAGTTTCTTCTCCCAAGCATAAATTTCCTGTAGAGTAGATGAAAGGTTTCTGTGCCTTGGGTCAAAGTCATTTCCAGGTTCGGCAGCATAAGCTTTAGCCAATTTCATTGTCCTAGAAGAAATGCGTGCTGATGGCCTTGAAGGAGGGTGGGAAGACCCCAAATACAGGATCCTGGAAAGAATCACTGCACCAAGGCATGTTAGTTTTACTTGAGCGGAAAAATTAATGTATTTGATAGAGATCATACTTAAATCTGACATAACAAGGGAAGTAAGTTATCTCCAGGAGGACCCATCAAACGGAAGAAAGAAAGGATGAGGCATTAAATTAAATTAACATTCAAGTTAATATCATTTCCAATATTTCAAATCCTACTCGTGTGTGATATCATAGAGCAAATTTTCCATGGATATTCTTGAAGGAAATCTAATCATTGAGAGAATAATTTCTTTCATTCTAAACTTTAACCTAGACTGCAAAGGTGTGAGAGTACATATGATAGACAATACGCCAAAAAACAAAGAGCATAAACCCAAAAGGGAGCCTGAGCACATGTCTAAGCAACAATCAAGAAAGGCACTATAACTAGCATAACAAAAATACAAAACAAAATACTACCTTTAAGCAGGGTACTTCTTCGCTGGTGTTGGTAAGGCAACTTGCTCACCTCAAGCATTAATGCAACCTCTTTCCCATAATCATAAGCAGTCTCAAACTCATCGCTGATTTCCTTGACCACCTCTTGAAGATCCCTTGTGCCATGAGCCGACAATGTAGTAGTGGAAGTAGCAACACTACTATGCTTTGAAGACTCAACATCCATCGTCACATTAGATGCATCTTCAACCTCAAAAGTGACCCCCTTTTTCCTCACAGTCCCCTCCCCGGGACTCTTCGATACAATGCTATCAGGACTCTGAATTGTATCCGGACTCATACTGCTCTTAATTCCTTTACCCTTAATTGACTCTAAACTCTCACTACTACTTGCAATATGCCCAGATTTTGAAGTGCCCTCACCGTAATTCCTCTTAATTTCCTCATTAAATTTCATTCTCCCATTCAAATCCATGTCTTCACTCGCTTTCTTCTTCTCTTTATGAACCTCTTTCATCGCTTCTTGCTCCGCTTCATCTTCTAAATCAGGTATCCCTTCTCTCTCCCTCACCTCCTTCGAATCCGGGCTACTGGTACTCGACCCATACCCGTATCTCGCATTGGGATAGTAACCCGGATACCCACCACTCCCACCATTATCGTATGCATCAAACACGTTGAAATAATCCCATGTCGACACTTTCGGTGGCGATGGTGGCACCGGTGGTGGCTTTTCGGGAGATGGCTGTCTTGCGGGCGATCCCATCATCGGGTACCCAAAATACCCACCTCCATAATAACCCGTAGACCCATTTACAGACGGGTCCTCATACACCACCTTTTTTGCCGGGGTAGCAGACCTTTTCATATAAAACGTATTAGAATACGAATTCTCATGAGAGTATGGATACGGGTACTGGTTATAGTACGGGTTATCTCCTGAATAATTAGGAAAGCCCCAATTTCCTTGAGGTTGTTGATAATCAGTAAAATTATTATTGTAAGAGGTTGGCGGCACCTCTCTTACGGCTTCTTCCTCCTCCTCAGGGGTGTCATGAAAGTGGATATGACCCGATGAGTTCGATTCGGTATCCGACCCGGAAGACAAATGCAAATGCGAATCTTCAACCTCGTCGTCTTTACTTTTGCTGTCTACAGAGTGCGAAAGTGAGGTTGAAGCAGAGGAATCCTCCGATTTGTGCCTGGATTTTCCTTCGCGAGGCGGTAATGTTAGTACGGGAGAGGCAGGAGAAGTAGAGGAAGAGGCGATCACGAGCCCTTCATCGACAAATCGGCTAATCGCGACGCCAACCTCTCTGAGTGAATGGAAATAAGCCACGTGTGCAGCAGCGAGAGCGTAGCGGTGGTCGGCAGCAGCTTTGATTTCTTCTTTGCGCTCCCTGCAGAGAGTTACTAGTGGTAAATCGTCCACCTTAGATCCTCCACAGCCCATAGCAAGGAGAAAGGAAAGCAAGTTTGATCAAGAGATGAAACGGTGTAGTTTTCATGGTGATTGTGTAGGAATTCTAGAAGGAGAGGGCATTGTTTTGTGGATCAGTGGTTCTCTTCAGTGCACGGAGAAAGCGGTGGTCACAGATGGACGAGAAATGTACAGAATAGAAATCATGGTGGGAACTTGAATCCGACGGCTGGTATCGGAGTGATCGAATCAGGGATCAGGCAAGGAGTTTCGATTTTGAGTATTTTATTGTTTTTTGAAGAAGATGGACGGAAACTGGGACATGTTCGGGTTTTAAAAAAACCAATAAAAACGGAATATTGATGTATAGAGATTTGTGATAGCAGTCAGGGAGGTGTCAGAGAGGGAGGAGCAGAAGAGGGGTTGCGGGGGGGTCCATGTCCTCTTCTTCTGTGCAGGGTTTTTGCAGAGAAAAGGAGGGAGGATTGAGAAGAGAAGAAGACTCGTGGAACCCGCCAGCCTCTGGTAACGGACCTTTGTCATTATGATCTCTCTGGGTAGTTTTCTTTTTGCCTTTTTCTATCTTACAGCCTTCTGGTTTGGTTGGTCGTTGGGGTTACTAAAGTTGATAAAAAATACGCCCGCTTTTATACAACAAAAAGCAAAATTAAAAAGCGAAAAAAACAAAGGCTTCTCTCTTGTCAGGAAAGTTCTATTTCGTTTTGGTTCAGCGTTAACAAAACAACGTGTCGTTAAGTCACTGTGCATCACACCGGCTTGTTCACAGTTAAATTCAAGACGCGTTATTTAATGACTGCAGAATCAACTCCCATGAAAGGAAAGTTCTTCTTCGCTTTGGTCGAATGTTAAAAAACAAGGTGTCATGGGTCAATGTATCATTCGTGCTTCAGGCACATTGTTTTTTATAATAGTTGAGTGACGACAACCTTTGAAAAGAGTTGGAATTAATAGAAAAAAAAAAAACTATGAAATTAGCGATGCGTAATTTATCCGCATTCAAATCACGTTATTTAAGTACTAACAAATCAACACTCTTAAAAGGAAAGTTGTATTTCGTTTGGGTTGAATGATCTCCTATAGTTAACAAAATCAAATATATAATTTTAACTATATTTATTTTAATCAAGTTTACAAAAATTATAATTTTAACTATATTTATTTTAATTAAGTTTAAAAAAATTAAGATTGTAATTATTTTATAAAAACCTGGATAACTTGTCGGATTGATCTAGAATTGTAACTTAATAAAACTTTTTATATTTTAAAAAAATAATTTTTAAATACAGATTTGTTCTCGGGAGGTGGAACAAATTTGATGATTCTCGAAGACAAAGTAAATTAATGTACAAACACTTTTCATAATGGGTGCTTTTTTTGCCCAGCCAAAAAAATTAATGAACAAACATCTAGCAATAGCATTGTATATTATTTTATTTTTTTTATGGTGCTCCCAAAAACAAAACATCTAGAACAGAGTGGCTTTATTTTAAAGGTTAAAAACAAATTACTATGGAAGATAAAGGATAGGCATTGCCTCGCTTGCTTGGTCTCATCTTCCACGCGTGAATCTTTTTTTTTATTAATCTATATTAAATTTTATTATATAAATATTATTGAAAATAAATTAAAAGCTTATTGATATAAAAATATATATATATTTTATATGTGAAATAAAAAATTATTTTAATTTAAATATATCAACTTAAAAAAATTATATAAATTATTTTTTAATTTTTTGGTGTAAAATATTAAAACTTTTAAAAAAATTATTTTTTAAAAATAACTCAAGTATCGTCCAGAGCTCGTTTCCGCGAACAGGTCAACCTCCAGCCACATTTAAAGACCATTAACCGTTTTGTTTTCAAATATGAAAAAGGTGAGGTGTTCCTTCGCTTTCTATACACGTGGATTGAAATCCTTGCTTCTCGACAGCAGGTACATCTGGACATCTCACACACTTCTTTCTTTCACTGCTACAGACCAGACCAGAACAGGTAGAGCATTGATTTCCAAGATGACCGGAACACACTCATCGAAATATCACCCCCGCAAATCCCACTATACTGATCAAGCGCAGCTTATCCTACGTGCATTCGTTTTTCAAATGCTAAATTGGACGGCAAAGTTCATGAAAATATGGCTGCATTCAATAATGCTAGAGCTTAGAGGTGCCATGGCTGCCATGCATTCAATGAAATCTGACTACGTGTCTTCCTTCGAGGATTTCTTATTCAAGACGTGCATTTTTATTTTTTGAACCTTGTACAGATACAACAGTACACTTGGTGTCCCTTTACTCTCTTTCTTTTTTATGAAAGAGAGTCGTACCTGTTTATTAATTTTGCTAGATCTCGGCCCGTGTGGGAGACTGGGGAACTGAATTATTTTTCCATAAGAAATAATACATGTTTTTTTTTAAATTATATCTCAGTTATAAATCTGATTATATTGAATAAATTAGTTTTATTTTAATTAAATAATAAAAAAATATAATAATAGTGAGTTTACCAATTAAAAAAAATATATATCATGATTATCTAGATAAAAAACTCTATTTTTAAAATTAAAAAAATAATATAACTAAATTTTTAATTAAATAAATATGAAATGACGAGATTGTATAAAAAAAGATAGAAAAACTTAATTCGAGTAAATTTAAATTAGCATAACAAATTTATAACTTGAGTTGTAAAGGAAAAGCTAATTCGTCCAATTCACGATTTAAGTTATGAGATTAGATTAACTGATCTAAAAAAATTAAAAGAAATTACAATGTCTATTTTCTTTTTTCACATAAAAAAATGAATTATAAACTCAGGAAAGACAATAAGTTTTTCAAAAAAGAATATCAACTCGCAATAACTTTTCAAACCATAACTTAGGTCATTAGGTATAAAATATAATATTTTAAAAAATCATCCATCAAATGTTCAAGAACAAAATTAAAAAAATCAATAATATAAAAAAATCTAAAACTAAAAATAACAATTAAAATAATAATGATCAAATTTGAAATAAAAAATAAATTAGAGAATAACTATAATTTTTTTATTAAATTATAAGATTAAAAAGAAAATTTAATTCAATAAAAAGACAAAAAAAACAATCAAAATAGCAAGAGTTCAATTGAAAAAAAAAGCGATAACAAATTAATATTAAATAATGACTTTGAAAATAGATAAAAATTATATAATAAATAAATAAATATAAATTTAAAAAATATAAACAAATAATATATCACAAATTGAAATTTAAGGATGAAACTAGAGATAAATCAAAATTTTATAAAAGGACCAAGAATAAAATTTAAAAATCAAATGAATAACCATCAAATTGAAAAAAATATATATAATAAATTGAAATTAAAAGATATAATAGAAAAATATTTTTTTTATAAAAAATCAAAAACAAGAATTATAAATAAAAGATAAATATTAATAACTATGAGCACAACTGTAAACTTTTAAGTGGGAAACATAAATTTCGAGAGAGGAAAAGAGAGAAAAGTGGGAGCAAAAAAAAAAAGCACTAATAAAAAATAAATTTGTTTATTTGTTATATAATAATTTAAAAACATTAAAAATTTAATTTTAAAATCAAAAAATCAAAATTTTTAAAAGGCATGACTAAATCGCACGATGGTGCCTAAATGATAAGAATATATCCTATGCTATGTTCCCGTGTCTTTTCAACTTTACCTTTTCTCTTTACAGAAGAGGTGGAAAGTTTTGTTGGGATCCCCACAATGCTTTTTTTCTTCTTCTTCGAGTGAATAGCTGCCGTTTGTTTTGTGAATCTATTTGCCAAACAGCATAAATGTTATGATGGCTTGCCCCTCAAGGCAACATTTTGGGTCAATATTTGAAACTTTGTGTTAATATTTGAAATTGTGATGTAAAATAATTTTTTATTTAAAAATATATTAAAATAAATAATTTTTATTTTTTTTATTTTTAAAATTAATACATTAAAATTATTATAAAATAATAAAAAAAACATCAATTTGATATTTTTTCCAATCAAAAATATTTTTAAAAGCCACTTAAAACTATAATAATAAAACTTCCAAACACATCTATACAAACACACACGTTTATATAAACACCGGTCATTGATTTGTTTTTTTAAAAAAAACTTTATATTTGCAAAATGTTTTCATTATTTTTATTCTTGATTTTTTTTGCTTTGATTATTAATTTTTTTAATTTTATTATTCTACATTGCATTGATTTCTGAATAAGTTAGATAATTTATTTTATGCACTATTATTTTGGGTTTTCAAAATCTCAAGAAAAAAACCCTAGCATTGATTTGGTTTTTGAATTTGCAAATAAATTTGGTTTAATTGCCTCCATATAACTGAAAAAAATGAAAATGAGGGAATTGAAATTGAAAGTAGAGTAGAATATTGTTCTTTTTTCTTTTCTGCTCCATTATTTGTTCTTTTTTTTTAATTCATTCATCAAGTTTTTTTTTTCTAATTTCATCTTTCCATAATGTGATGATTGGTGATTTAACTTAGTAATTTGATTCATGTTGCTTTATTTCAAGTTATTGTAGTATAGAAAAAATCTTAATATTGGGTTGATTTTTAATTTAAAAAAATAATTTAATTTTGTTGTTTGTAAAAAATAAAAAAAATATGAAGATCAAAATTAAACTCTTGGTGAAATGGTATCCCTTAAAAAAAAAAGAATCTAGTGTTAGTGCCTTTAGGTTTAAGATTTTGTCCAAATTTATTTTTGGATCCTTTAGTTTGGAAATTATACAATTTAATTCAACACTGTTTTTTTATGTACATTTTAGCTCTTGATTTTAAGGGATAAGAGAAAAGGTTATTGAATTATAATAAAGGAGAGAAAAGTTGGTAGTTGATCATATTTTGATAGCAAAATAATTTGATTTTAATGTCACAAAATTCTATTTGACAATGGAAATTATATTGGGATCTTTTTAAACCTTTATATTAAATGAAATTATATTATGGTTGTGAGAGAATTTATTTTCTTGGTTGGATTTTATATTTTTGAACTATTTTTTTAGGAGGGTTAGGTTGATT
Source organism: Populus pruinosa (assembly GCA_026413675.1). NCBI lineage: Eukaryota > Viridiplantae > Streptophyta > Magnoliopsida > Malpighiales > Salicaceae > Populus > Populus pruinosa. Next base: position 24,373,676 of record CM048596.1, read on the forward strand.
AATTGTATTTTGAAGGTTACAAGGGTGTTTAAATAAATATTTTTAGATAAAAATAGTTTTTTTTACAAAACTATTACCCTCTAATTTTATGATCACCTTTAATGTGGCTAAATTATTTTTAATATTTATTAGTATATATAATTCTCAATCTATTTGATTAAATCTACATATAAGATTTAGAGTTGATAATTAATATTTTTTTTCTTGTAAGAATACATACTAACAACACATGAATATTTGTTTACATTAAAAAAAAATATCAAATCGCAATGTAGTCAAGTGGGGATATTTTTTGACAATCTTAGTTCAACAAATCACAACTTATTATCTAATATCTAATTGTGTTTTTATAGATATGATAATAAAATTAAACTGCAATATAATCAACTATTTTCATACATGAGGGTGGCTTTTGACGCGTTTTTTAGAGAGGTTCAGGAAGGATCGATAGCTGCTGTTGTAGTTGTTGTGGTTAAGTAGAAAGTTTGATGGGAACACATAAAGGGATGATTGCCACGTGGCAAGAATATTGGTTCCTATGAATGGGAAAACAAAATATTATTCCTTGTTTTGTTAGACGGGGTTTGATTGACAGCGTAGCCAATGGGTGGACTAATTCTAACCGACCACTTTTGCAGCGTCTACAAATTGCCAACGCAAGTCGCCGCACGCTATCACTTCCCCATCCATATGTCTCCAACGAAAAAGCAAGAAAGAAATAGAATTCGCTAAGAAGCTGAGTCTTAGTGCAAAACCAAAGTCAAATATTACAAAAAAAAAAAAAAGGAAATTAAAACGGAAACGATAGCTGGGATTGGAGAATTTCCCCATGCAGCTTGAGTATTTTAGTGATCTTGGCTTTATTATTATTGTCACTCCTCAGTTTTTAACCCTAAAATTTCCCAGAAATTCAAAAAAAAAAAAATACAATTCAAGAAGAATGTATTTTTCAGAAATAGTCATTTAAAAAAAATACAATTTCTGATTGCAATCATGCAAGAATTTAATTTAGTCAGAAAATCATGTGGGCATGCGATTTGAGATTTAATTGAAGAAAATTGGATAAAGAGATGAAATTCATCATATTTGCACAAATTGAAAGACCAAGGGTCCAAATAAAAAAGTTGGTAAATTTTGAAAGTCCAATTAATTCAATTAAGAGCATTTACGAGAAATATCTAATTAAGAGCGAAAATGGCTAAATTTACAAGCCAATGACTAAAATAAAAGAAATGGAAAACTTTGGTATTTCAATTAACTCAATTAGGGACATAATTGAAGAGAAAAATTAAAATTTAGAGTCAATTTGATAAAAATTGAAAGAATTAAGAAACTAATGACTACAATAGAAAAGACATTGAAATTTATAGATCTTATTAATTTAATCAAGGACTTAAATGAAGAGAAAAATAAAAATTTAAAGTCAATTTGATCAAAATTATAAGAATTAAAATACCAAAAACTAAAATAGAAGAGGTGTTGAAACTTCATGACCTTATTAATTCAATTAAGGGTTTAATTGAAGAAAAAAATTGAGATTTGAGATCAATTTGACTAAAATTGCATAAATTATAAATCTAAGGATTAAAATATAAAAGGTGATTGCATTGGGGAAGAATTTTGAATGTCATTGGGGCTTGATTGAAAGAATTCAAGGAAAATATCCCCAAATTAATAGAGACTAGAGAAATTAATTTTGGCAAGGTTTTCGTATCAACTTGATCAATTCTAATGATTTGTAGAGTTTTTATTTTGCAAAGATTCATTTTCCATAAAAAAATACATAAAAAAAATTAAGATTATCTTGGTAAGGTTTTCGTATCAACAACTTGTGTTTTTTTTTTTTTTGTTTTGTGGATTTTTTCATTGACAAGGTTTTTTTATCATTTAATGATATTAGAGATGGTCTATTGGCTTATTTCTTATAATGCATAACTTTATGCTAACAAACATAATTTTCAATCTGATTATTGAATTGAGTTAAAAGTTTACTAAGAGTTTCTAAAGATATTATTTTATATCCGGTAAAGTCCACAAATTATAAGAAAACAAATAGCAAAACTCATTCAACAATTTCTAGATGGACTTCAAATATGTCATTCTCTCTTATCTGGATGAATTGTCAAATCTATCATGTATGGATAAAAGACTTAAGATATTTAAATCTATGAGAAACCAAGAGTAAGAGAAAACTCTCACCAGATTTTATTTTTGAATAATCAATTTATCTCTTAGTAATTTTTAAAAACCTAAATATAAGCTAAATAACTTTATTTATACTATGTAAAATATCTTAAATAATATTAAAAAAAATTCTAAATAAAATAGAAAAAAATATTAAATCAATTAAGAAATTATTGTAATTCCTCGTATAATAGCTTTTGAACCTTATCGCAAGGCTTTCCTAATGTCATACTGAGTTGATATTTTAACCTAATATAAAACAAGACCTCTATAAACTTTTGGTAAAATCTCATCTTAAATTAATAGTTAGATAAATAATTATACTTATCAGCATAAAACTATGCATTCGGGAAAATAAGCTAAAAAATTGTCTCTAATGTCCTTGAATGATAAGGAAACCTTGTTAATGGAAAAATCTGCTAGACAAAAAGAAATACAAGTTGCTAACATGAAAAACCTTGCCAAAATAATCCTAATTGTTGCCACGTATACTTTCCTAGTAGAAAATAAATGATTGCTAAATAAAAAGTTCACAGATCATAAGAAAACAAATATCAAAACCTGCACAAGAACTTATGGCCTAACTTCAAATACATCATTCTTTCTTGTCTAGAAGAATTACTAGACCTACCATATATCGATGGGAAACTCAAGATGTTTAGTTTTCATCCCAATTAAAACACAATAAAATTCTATATGTAGATATCGATATAACCCAAAGAGTATACAAAGGTCTAGTTTGGCAAATTTACAACTTGTTAACCTAAATATCTAAAATTGGCTTAATAAAGAACTACTTTGACTTATCAAAGAATTAAGCAAGCTTCATGATATCTTTTATACTTCTCGTTTACATCTCGATTATAGATGTTAAGTGTGGATTGGTTGCTTATAGTTTTAGATCCTTGATATAAGTTATTATTATGTCAGTTGAATCAAAAGCCTTAGTTTAGCTTTCTTGGGAAGGATGTAGGTTTTAGATATCTTTATCCATGATAGTAGATTATTTACGATCTGGTTGTTATATGATTTATATAAAAAAGAAAAAAAAATCAAAATCTTAAAACCATGTTAATATGTCTTCAAAAAATAAGTCAACATCCAATAAGATAATGATTTAATATCAAATTCTTTTAAGAATAGGGAGAAAGTGTGAATCAGTAAGCATTGATAAAGGATCCATTAAAGGTACTAATTAGACTTATTACAAGATCTAAAACTAAATGGATTCAAAAGAAATTGATTGGGCTAATTTTGGATATATAGGCTAACAAGTTGCAAATTCACCAGGTTAGATCTTTATGTGTTGTTTGAGTCAAATCTAGAGCTATAAATGGAATTTTCTTGCGATTTTAGTTAAGATGAAAACTAGACATCTCAATATATTTATTTATATATAATAGGCCAAGTAATTTACCCATAAGAGAGAAAATGATGTGTTTAAACTCAAGCTAGAAGTTGTTGTACAAAAGAGAAAAAAGGAAAAGGAAATAAAAGGAGAGAAAACCATACCCAAACCAAAAAAACCCAAATCATGAGAAACAAAATAGTTGGGTTTTTAGATCACTAAATTAGTTCATTTTAAACTAGAGAGTTCCAAAAAGAATAAAGAAACAAGAGAGGAAGAAAAGAAACAAAGAAAAATATAGAAAAGGAAGCACAATTCATAGAAAAAAAAAAAAAACTAGTCTAAAGAAAGAAACCACTAAAATTCTCTACACCACCATGACAACTACCAAGAGCCTCAACAACACCTCCTCACTTTACTAGAACAACCCAACATTTGATTTTTAAATGCATGAACAAGGGCTTAGTTGAGTTTAATTTAGATATTGAGTGTTTTTAGCAAAAATAGAAAAAAAAAATATAGTGACTAAGTATGTGAAAATGCATGAAACTTCAAGTTTAAGTCTTCAAGTCTTATTTGTGTTTGATGTATGTTTTGCATGCCTTTATTAACAAAAATAAAAACTAAAAGAATAAATGTGATAGTTTTTTTTTTTGGTAATCTAGACTTTGAATGACAAAGTTAGAGATTTGAAACATGCTTTATTTTTTAGATGATGGTGCATGGAAAAAACTTTAATTTAAATATTGCACACTTCCTTGATTATGAATGAGAAAAACCATGACATGTGTTTTTAGTTGCTTGGATGATATATAAATGAATAAAATGGGACCTAAAACTTTTTATTCTTAGGATTAAATTGTTGTCTTGGGTTTTTATTTTTATGATTGTCGTGTTTATTCATATCTTCATGATCATGCTAAAAAAATGAGTTTCCGACATATATTTTGGTTAAACCTCTCGCACAAGCAAATATATTTATTTGATGTTCATACAAGTTTTATAATTAACATATTATTTTAATGTTCTCACTTTACATTTACATTTCTCTATGCCAAAAAAGAAAAAGAAGAATTTATTACATTGCATGTTTAGATATTAAATTTTATAACTTGTTTATAAAATTTATTAAAATTTGATCCATATTAAAAAAAAAATTATAAGTCTACATTTCAAAACCTTTTAAAAAAATCTAAAATGAGTTTAATATAGTATTTTAGGATAGTCTCATTCATTATCAAAATCTTTTTGAAAGAAATCCAAATTCCTTTTTTTAAATGATAAAATTTTATATTTTAAAGATTATCTTGTTAAAACTTCCATTTCAATGAAATTATCTATTCTTAGGAATTAACTTGGACTCATTTATTTGCTGAAAAATAGTATTTTTTTAGAAAATAATTTCCTTTAAAAATAAATTATAGGAAAGCGAATTATTTTTCTATATTTGATAATGTCATAAAAAATAAGTTGAAAACACCTTCTAGTATTTAGTTATGTCATGAAAAATAAGTTGAAAAATAACTTATTAATATTTTTTTCAAGTTTATTAAAATAACGAGGAATAAATCTTATAAATGAGAATAAAATTTAAAAAAATCTAATTTTATAAATTACCTCACTAAAATAAATAACAATCAAAATAATAGAGATTAAATCTAATAGATAAAATTTTTTTTGAAAGATAATGAAATTAAAATAATATTAATTATAATTTTATAAATTATTTCAAATAAAATAAATAACAATCAAAAGAATGATGATCAAATTTGATACATAAAAAATTTCTTTTAAAAAAAAAACAAATAACTATCATAAAAATAAAAATCAAATCAAATCAAATCAAATTTTAAAGGATGAAATAAAAGAATATTCAAAATAAAATATATAACAATCAAAATTTTGAGAATTAAATTTGTTATAATTAATAAATAATATAATATTTTTTATTTTTTCCACAATTTCTAGAAAGTATTTTCTTTTCAAAATAAAAAAATATTTTTTTGAAAACCAAACCAAAAATTTTCTAATTAAAAAATATTTTCTGTTAATTAGTTTTTCTAATAATAAATAAAGACAAAAATTTTAAAAATCATTTTACAAGAAATTAAAAAAAAAACATTAATTGTTTTCATGGAATCTTTTACTTTTAGAATTAATGTAATTTTCTATTGTTCTCACTTGCGCCTATTCGAGGGCTTTGAATCTTGTTCGGCTGGACTTCTTTATTTGACGTGGCCTGTTTGCCTTTGGGGTTTACTTTGAGAGAGAGTAATAATTGAAACTTTATTCAAATAATAACATTAAGAGAGGTTATTTTTTAATTAAATGATTATTTTATGATTTTTTAATGATTTAAGAAGTGTGGGATTGACACTTGAAAAAGAGTGCGGCTGGGGTATAGAGTTACCTTGAGCCGTTTAGGCCTGGACAGTGGAGTTCACATACAAATGCATGGGCTTTGACTCTCCGTTTCAGATCTTTCAACCATTCATTACCTCACTATGTTATGGTTTTCGATGCATGCAGACCTCATCATGCACCTCAGGAAACACCGCAATTAAAGCAGAGTGGATACAAAACAACACTAATCTTATAAGGATCCTCATAAAAGAACTTAATTTCCAAGAAGAGATGTTAAAAGCGCTAGAACAGCAATCACAATAATGATATTTAGAAAATAGTTAGACTGGAGAGGCTTATCTGGGCTCCCGCCAACTGCTTGATACTCTGCTCTAATCTTCTGTTTCATAGTCTCTGACAACTCTCTCTGCAATTCAAATAGGCAACACTAGTTGAATTTATTCCTTTCTTCTTCATTTAGACTTCCAAGTTTTATATGTGATTTCACAAAAATTGCAAATAGCTTCATCCAGTTCTGTATTATTAAAAGAAACGGCAGTAGAAACAAGATGCTTGTTTTTTAGTCCTGCAGTGAATCATGAAAAGTGAAAAAATGAACATTTTGCAAACGTATATTTCTGCCATATAAATCATCCATGCAACCCTAAAAACCAAGGAACTTTTATGATTAATAATTAACAGAACGTTTTGCAACAACTTGCTTGTAATTACGACCTTTCCAGAGGAGTACTTGGCTGCCACAAACTTCTCTCCTGCAACACCATCTAGCATAATTCCCTGATCACCAAATCATCAATTAGTTTTTCAAGTTACAAACTTTCTTGCAACCATTGTACTTTACAATTGAATCTACTCATGGGAGTTCCAATAAATTAAACATAGAAAAAGACTTTAAAAGATGGTGTATGTGTAGGTAAGCATGCATGGACAAGTTAACAAAGGGTTAGTTAGATCTAACCCTGGAGTTCATGAAAAGAATGTGTGCATGTGCAGTTGTGAGTGAAAGCACATTCACATGACATGTCATCAATCAGGAACTATTTTACAAGGCTTAGAAATCATAAACATCAGCCATCATAAGCTCTCAAATTTATTTATTTGCCCTGAAAAAACTGAGTTGCATATATAAGATGAACATTTGACAGACCTTTCAAATATTTTCAAGGGCAGTTATAGTAATCATTAGAACGCAGGTAAAGGCGAAAGACATGAATTGAGCATCTCGGGACAACACTTGGCTAACAAACCTCTGGAGGATCAAATTTTGCCCCAAGATTGCTGAGCTTCGCATGGGCTTCAGCATAATCCTTGAAGAATGCCTCCTTATCTTCAGCATATTTCTCAGCATACACCTGCAGTTTATGCAATGCTTAGCTGATTAAAAAGATTGTGATGTGCTTCTTGACCATCTTACTCTCAAACCTCAATCCATTTTACCTTGAATGAAGGATCTTCAAAAAGAGCAGCATCAGTTGGCAATACAAGTAGATCTTCATCCTTTCTTTCTTTAATATCCTGTGCAGGTAAATCATATTCAGCAAAGCATTGTAACACCCCCACTCCCCAACCCAAATTTTTATATCTTTCTTATGGTATAAGGAGCACGTTCTGATTGTCAAACCTTGAAGTAGGAATTGTCAAACTTCAGCCATTCTGCTGTCCAGGACTGCCCTCCTGGTGCTCCAGGCCCATTTTTCTGTCAAGCAGCAGATAAAATGTAAATATCCAACTGTCGATGCTTTCTATAGCTACTACTGTTTCTATTACTACCCTCTACACATGCTGCAAGACGAGACAAAAAGATCCTGATGGTGATATCAAAGATAAACCATCAATTACATATATTTGTAAACTGGAAAACATGCAATAATCCTATGTCAAATGCTCAGCTGTACGTTTTATCAAGGACAAAAAGAATACAGAGGAAACGGTAGTAGTTAATAAGGAAGTTGTGATAGAGATCTAACATCTCAACTGCATGTTTTAGCTTTAAGAATTGCCTCGCGGATATAATCATATATCACTAGTTGCAATTCACTGTGATGTCAAATGAGAAGGAAGATGTATAAAATCAAACTTACTGGTTGAGCGACCAGGATAACTGGTTATTGAGGATTACATAAATCTTTCAAGGTAACTCTGAATATGAGATTGAGAAATCACTAGGAACCATTACCTAGAATTCCTCACTTGTGTAATATACATAAAGTTATATCTACTGTTGCATATGGAATCAATTAGTTAATAGTAATTGAACCTTAATGAGACATAAAAATTTATGGAATCTCCACATTGAAAGAACACATTAATAACAGTAATAAATGATGATTGCGTGGTCTACGATTAAGCAACTCTAGAAATACTTATATTCTAAAAAATTGGAATAAGTCACCCCAATACCGTATACTTTGTCTCCGGTTTTCCCCAACCACTGCGTTCTGGTCTAGACCTCCCAAGCGTGTGTGCACCAGACAATGCAACTATTTCCTACAGTTTAAAGACTTAAACAGCAAACATAATATACACCTTGAGATAGCATCAATCAAAGCACGATATGCAATTAAGATTACCTTGTCATCTAATCCCATTCTATAGAAAACTTCTCGTAAATGATCAGCAGGTTTAGGGGGGCCAGCATCTATGCACCAATTAGAATTTTAGATATCAATACTAAACTGTAGTTAACAACCATTAAGTTTATGAAAAACATTTATTACAAGAAAGGATTCAAACTGAAAATACTTACCGGGAAGCCTCCCCTCTTCAGGGCATTCATCAGGGACTGAGACATCCACCCTGCCATACTTCATGGGGATTTTGGGGCCTCCGGCTTCCTAAAACCGCAACACATTTATCAATAAAACGTTTAGACAATGATTTCAAACAAATCACGTTAAATCCACAGAAGAGCAACCTAGACCTCTATAGCAGTTGCACTGGCCATTTGGAACAAATCCGCATATGTCACACCAGAATACTTGTCTTTGATAGGCTGAATCAGTTTCAATGCATCAACAAGCCCTAAAATCCCATTTAATTAGGCAAAAAATATTACAGAACCAAGCTAATTATTAGTTACACTAATTAAAATGTGAAACAATTACCTGCATTGGCTGCGTGCTTAAGTTCAATTTCAAATCTAAGACTTCCATTGGCTCCGCCCCTTTTTGGCCACTCCTCTATGTTCTTGTTGTATGTGCCTGCATCATGCCACCCCAACCGAACCTATAAAAGAACACAACAGCATTATATCAGCATAGAAACTAGAAAGCGAAATTTTTACTTGGCTAGCAAATAATTAAGCAATTTATTATGAGTTGATCATTGAAATTTAAAGACAAAAAAAGGTTTATATCAAGTAAATTAAAATAAATAATAAAAAAGTATTACCAGGATAGGATGGCAAAATTTAGATTTAAGAAGCTCCTTAATATCTTCTCTCGCACTCTTCAACTGAGCAGCATCCGACGCCGCAGCAACGGTGCTCATTGACGATCGCTTCTACACTCAAAAAAAGAAAACTCGGAAAAAAAACAGCCAGCGCAATATAATTTATTTATATATAGAGTGGGAGAGGAAGTGAGACCTGATCCTTAAAAATGAGGGGTGAGAGGGGAGGGAATCGGAGGCATTTGAGAGAAGAAGGAGAGTAAGAGGAAGAGGAGGCGAGAGAGAGTGAGAAGGAAGCTGAACAAATAGAGAGACGGACGCGAGAGGCAGAGGGGAGGAGGCGGGACGTGGTGGCGGCACCACCACTGAGAGAAGCCATTGGTTCCGATTTTGGTGGAGATAGCGCTAGGTGGGAGTGGTACTGTGCCATCTGGGATTTTGTACCCTTTTTATCTGGTGTCTGGCTGGCTCTCCTCGTGTTTTGGATGAAGTGAATGTGGTGCGCACACGCGCATTTATACAGGCTGTTTCCCAATAGAATCGGATTTCTTCGTGTCATTTCAATGTATGTTATTCATTATGCTATACATTATACATCATACATTGTATACAATCTCCGCATCAAATATTTTTATTTCTCAAGGTACATGCAAGTCTTTTAACATATTTTTATAGTTAAAAAAAAATTAAGTGTAAATAAAATATATATATATATATATATAAATGTAATTAACTGAACTGATAATTATGTGTACTGGTATATAAATAAATAAATAATTATTAATAACACTTAAAAATAAAATATGAAAAAACAAAAGACATATATAAATCAAAATATTTAATCCCGCTAAACAAGATATTTTTCAAATCACATTTGCTAAATTGTTAATTAAATTTTTTTATTTAATCAAATAATAATAAAAACAAATAAAGATATTAAATTGATTTAATAAAATAAAAAAAAGTAATATATAAGGCTACACATATTATAAATATTATCTAAAAATAAATATTTTTATTTTAAAAAATATAGTTCAATTATACAAAAAATAAAAATAAAAATCATAAAAACATCTTCAAACATTAAACACATAACTAAAAAATCATCATCATTTAAAAAATGTTATTTGAACAAAATAAAATAAACAAGAGATATTATTACAAATATAATTAAGTTTTTTTAAAAAATAATTAAAAAAAATCAGATATTCCTAAGCCTGATAAGTGAGACCAACTCACCTAACCTATTTCATCAAGACTAACATATTTGGACTTTTTTTTATAATTATGTATGGAAGACATGGAAGACATGTTGTCTATTCTAATTTAAAAATAAAACAAAAATAATGTTATTTTTTTTTTAATTCTAGTGATTGTGTAGCTGAAAAATCAAAATTTATATTTTTGAGATCCAAAAACATGTTTTATAATAAATTTATTTGTATCTTAAAAATTAAAAATTTAAAAATATCTTAAAGAAAACTCCCTTATGAAATGGAATCTGATAATATCAAGATTAAACTTTTTTATTGTTAAATTATAAAGAAATGATAGTCGTCTTTCTTTTACACTTTTCATATTTTTTTAAAAAAATTTAAGGATTAAAATGTAAAAATAAATAAATCTTTAAATCAAAATTTAAATTAAAAAACTAAATGGATTGTAAAGTAAAAAAAAAAAGTATGGGCTAAGCATGACTTTTTTCGCAAATTTGAGACTGGTATGAGATTTCTCATTATTTATATCACACTTTGGTTCCTTCTTTTTTTTGGGTTGAACTGAACAACTTTTTAAGAAATCAGTCATCAAATTGGTCATAGGTGCCTACGATTAAAAACAAATATTAAAGAACAAAATGAAATATATATATAACTACCAAGGACTGCTACAATGAAATACCTAGCTATTTTAATATATCCTGTAATTGCAATTGTAACGTAGTGTACACATCAAATTTTCGTATAATAAGATTAGGTGATCTAAACAACATAAACAAAAGCATAAAAAGAAGGTTTAATTTTAACCTTCTTTTGGGTGGATATCGGATAGGATCAGCACTAGAAAAAAATAATAAACAGCTCTTGTATTGTTTAATTATAAAACTAGATCAAATCAAATAATTATAAACTTTAACTTACACAAGAGGCGACTCAACAAACCCCACCACTCCTAACTTTTTTACCAAACTACTTGTCTCAAAATGAATGTAAAAAAGGTTGAAGTTGGCAATTTGATTTACCATTTTGTTCCACCCACCAGAAAGAAAAAATCGAGAAATGCAATACATGAATATGATTTTTTTTTATTGTTAATGTAGATATGCGAATTAGTTTATATTTATTTTAATTAATTTTATAAATTTTAAAATTAATAATTATATAAATTTCTAGTAATATTAAAAAACTTAAATTTATAATTATTAAAAATTAAATTTAATACCTGAGCAATTAACTTATCTAGAAAAAAAAACCTTCTTGTTCGGCATTGCTGGATGCAGGAGGAAGCATGCAGAACTGATTATTGACTGCCTCAGCTGTATTTATTTAGATCAGCCCAGCATATGTTCCCAGAATTAATAATCCAAACCCAACTACCAATAGCTAAGGAACCAGGCCTAAGAAAATAGAGCCGCATCTTAATCTCGGTAGACAGAGCTTTAAGGTGGGCCGAGATACTACGGTGTTGTTAGGAATTATCTTTAAATAATATATTTTTTTAAAAAAAAAAATTTGTTTTTTAAACAAAATGCCTCATGGCTCGAGAGAAATGAAACGAGCTATATTTTATCTTAATGATGCCAGGTGGCTGCATTTCCTGTCAATCCACGATTCATTCATTTTTATTTATTTATTTATGTCAAGGATACCAGGGATTCTTTGACCAGTGATGTCATAATATGTGATAGGTGTATATGAATAAAATAATGATAATACCACATTAATTGTCAAACATATTCGTGATGATTTTAAAAATCTATGTAGTGAATATACAACAAAAAAAATTAAAATCAAAATATTCTAAAATTACTATTTATTTTTTGTTTAAGGGATAATTGCAAAAATCTTCAAATAATAGTTATTTTTTTGTCTTAAAATTATAGAATACAATTAACTCAAAATATAAAGAAAAATAAAACAATAAATTTACTCTCCTATACAATATAACACATATCATTTTCTTTTTCTAACCTATCTCCCTTCCTTCCTCACCTCTCTCCTTGCTTCTCTTTTTTTTTTTCAATCAAGAGATAAAAATTACATACAAATTCAACACGATTATACAATTATCTGTCTACTAGTAAGGCTTGTCATAGAAAATTTTTTCAATTTTTTTATAAAAATCCTCACAAGATTTTTTTTACCTGGATTTTTTTATATTTATCCTTGGAGATCAAGAGAAGACACTTTTTGATATGAAATTAGAATTAATTCACAAATCTTATGCAACATAACTCTCGGAGGAAATTTGATAGAATTGAGTTGCTGGATTATGACGAGGAGAAAATTATGAAGCAATGGTTTTTTTTATTTTAATTCAATAACAACGTTATAATATTTAATATAACAACTTTTTAGTATAATAATAATAATTTTATAAATAGTTTAATTTTTACAAGAGGATGTATTCTCTTGTATAATGTACAGATGATAATTTATAAAATAATATTTTAATTTGTTTAGAAGTATAGTTGTAATTATGTTTTTAAATATTTTTTATTTAAAAATATATTATTATGATATTTTTTATTTTTAGAATTTTTTTGACATTATCACATCTGAAAATATTAAAAAATATTAATTTTAAATAAATAATAAATAATAAATATTTTTTTAAAAATGCAAAAATATCAAGAAGGGTAATTTTTTTAAAAAAATCAAATTTTACAGGTGGCATGTTCTCATTTCTTCGACCCATTGCATCAGGTGACACGTTGCCATCTAATGACGTCACATATTTTTTTGTTTCTTTTGGTTTGTCCATCATTGTAAAAAAGTTGTTGATGATGACGCTTAAAATTGTGTTCTGTTACTTTGAAATTGAAATGCATGCTACGTCAACTCATAAAAACTATAGAATATTATTAGGTGCCTGCTCCGTCCACGATATCGTTGCCTAATTGTCAGAAATATTAAAATATTTGAGGTGGAAAACAACATTTTCAAGCTTCTTTTTTTTTTTTCATTCAAGTCCTTCCTTTTTTATTGGATTCTTTTTTTTTTCGAGTTCTTTTTTAAAAAAATATTAAGTGTAGGGATAAAATTAAGGGACCCAAATATATAAGTAAAACATGAACCATATATATTGATTTGGATTGATGAATCCAATCATAATTTAAAAAAAAAATCAAGAAGATTTGATAGAAAGGCCAATAAATAGCATTAATTGTTCTTGAATATGATGCATGATTATTGAAGGAAATAAATCAACATGTTCGTTTCTAAATAATAAGTCGCGAGAAGCGGGTCCATGGCGTAAAAGTATATATTATATGATTGCGAAAAAAGAAAATTGATTAATCAGTGACTATTGTGTATCAATAGTTGCTATTACGGAAAGGAAATGAATGTGATATTATATGTACGGCATCGTAAGATAATTGTGACAAATATATAATTTTAAATATAAACTAAATGAGTTAATCTTGATACATGTATTTAGTAATACCCAAGTGGGGGGATAAGATTTTGAAGGATTTCTGAAGGATACCGTGGTGGAAAGGATAAAGATCATGAGGATGTGTCATATACGTGGAAAGAAAGACGGATAACTTTGGAATAAATAAAGGAACGTTAATGTAAACATTGTACAGTGAAAATATCATCAAAATGAATCATTAGTTATGGAGATTGTCCCTTTTGGTTTGTTAAATATATTACGGTAATAAATATGTACATGCAAAGATTAGTATTAATGTGTTTGTTTATAAAATTGAGAGAGGTTATTGAAATCAACGAGTATAAATATAAGTCATTCTTTTTTGTTTTGGTTAAATTTTTATGACAAAAACAATCAAACTGATTTTTTAAAAAAAATTAAAATGATTCAAACTGATTAATTTTAATTATTTTAGAGCAAAAACCAGTTCAAATTAGTTTGATTTGGTTTTTTTATTTGATTTGAGTTTTTTTAATTTTAATTTTATTTTTATTTTAAACTTATAAAACTAAACTGGTGTTTTTTAAAATTCTAATAAGTTTTTTATAAGATTTGATGCTTTTAATTATTTTTTTAATTTTTCAGTTTTTTTTCTTGTTCTTAAATACAAATAAGCTTAATGTATATGGTATTTCTTGTTAATTTTTTGTTGTCGCTTTAACTGGCACCCGTACATGATACCAATCTTTTAGTTTATTTAATTTTTTATTTGGTAGACTTTTATATAAATGGAATGATTGTGTGAATAAATTTAGAATGAGTGAACAAGGAATGTGTGATAAAAAATCACCCCATTTCTTACTTTCATGTATTATTTGAGAGGAAGAAACTGCATTAAAAGTTCGGGTTGTTATAAATTATGACCACCAGTCACTTCGATTTTAGTGTCTATAATTCTTTATCTAGTCTCGAGACTGGAGATCCTTATAACTTTAAGAGCTCCATTTTCAATGACAAATCACACTTTATTTGGTCTGAAAACTAAAAATTAAATTAATTTTTTTATTTTAATCTGTTTCTTTTTAATAAATAAAAAATTAAATCACCTTTATTAAACTCTCTTATCCAAATGGATATATTAATCAAGATTTTTTTTAATGTGATCAATTAAGATATTTCTCTCTCCTTTTATTTTTTAATATTTTTTTCCTTAACTATTAACAACTAAGATGTAAAACAAATAAAATTTTATAATTGAAATATAAATTAAAAAAAAACAACAAAATATAAAGAGACACGTCTCTTAAATAATAAAAACATAGAAAATGACCTTTTTTTTATGTTTTAAATTTTGATAGTTGCTATTTAATTATTTTTAAATTAAATTTTATAATTTTATTTTACAATAATAATCTTTATATAACATAAAAATAATCATCATCACAAAACATACCTAAGAGCATGTGAAGCGAAACAAACTCGATTGCATAAAAACTTTTAAACATAACATATGAGGATTAAAAAACAAAAATAAAAGTCTAATAACTAAAGTGTCTTAATTTAAAGGCTAAAAAGAAAAAAAATATGTTTGGTATTATGGTAGTTTTTATTATTATTGTTTGAAAAAAATTATTTATAAAAAGTAATTTTGGTTAAGATTAATTTAATATTTATATATGTTTGGTTAAAACTGTGGTTGAAATTGAAATTGAAATTGAATAAAAAATAGTTTAATATGTTTGATTAAGAATACTTTTTAAATTAAAGTTATAAAATAATTTTTAAAAAATATATATTAAATTGATGACTTTTAATTTAAATATTGTAGATTAAATTATTAATATTATTACATCATGAAATAAATAATATTTTATATGAAAATATTTTTTATTGTTTAATTAAATTATCTTCAATTCTATCATATATAATATACATCTGACAAAAACTACAGTTTTCTTAGTTTCTTAAGCGCACAACAACATTAGGTAAAATATCATTAAAAATAAAATTAGGATTGCGATCAAATTTTGCAAATGTCATGTCATTAAGTGATCTCCATCTAATTTATGTAGTGTCATCGAATAATGTTAAATAGTAGTTTTTCAAATAAAACATAATTAAAGATAAAAAAATATTTTTTTTTATTTTACTAGATTGGACTCAGTTCAATACATTTTAACTTTAGACCGAACCATATCTAGCTGGAACAATAAACATATTCTTCACTATTCATGTGGAAGATATTTTTAATAACACTGCATTTTAGAGGGTGTTTGGGCAGAAGGTGTGATTGGTTTTTTTTTTAAAAGCCACTACACCTTTTACTAAAAACATATATTTTTTGTTTTTAGAAAGTGTGGTGTGTGCTTTAAGAGGATGATACCTTAAAAAAAAAGCTACCACACCTCACACTCAAACACTCTCTTAAACGTAAATAATAATGGAGTTCATGAACAGTAATTAATATTTTATTTGTTATTGAACACATTGTTTATATGCAATCACATAAATAAATAAATAAATAAATAAATAAACTTAAAAAAAAAGAAGAAAAGGCCATAAAAAATTACTTGCTAATGTATTATTACATTAGGTGAACCGTGGCAGTACAATGAATTCCCCATCTATTTTTTTTTCACTAACTGTTAATTATTTATAAATTAACACTGCGATAAATCTCCCATGTTTCATGTTCGTGTTTGGTTGTTGGGTTTAGAAACATTTTTCTTAACTGGATTGAGCATCTCCAGGGACTCATGATCGAACAAGACCTTGCACATGAAAGACTAGCTTCTTACATGCTTAATTTTAATTACATCCTCTAATACTAAATTAAAAAATAAATAAATTAATAACCATCGTCATGATTCATGGTAAGGCGCGTGATCATAAAATTGAGAAAAGATTTTTTGCAGCAACCTTAAACAGTACAAATCAAATTGAAAGAATATTTGTTTTTATGTTTTACATGTGTTTTTTAATTAATTTTAAATATTTTGATATGCTAATATAAAAAATAAAATATTTAAAAAATTATTTCAATATATTTTTAAATAAATAAAAAAACAACTATTATCACATTATCTAACTTTAAAATAAACAATCTGTGTTGTCTTCTCATGATTTATCTATTTACAAAGCTAGCTAACATGAAAGATTAAACGATACAAAACCAAATTTTGTTATGACTTATCAAATTTAAAATTTTAATTTTTATTTAAAATAATTTTTTATATTTTTAAATTATTTTAATATGTTAATATAAAAAAAATAAAAAAATATTTTTTAATAAATTTTTAAACAAAAAATATTTTAGATTATTATGACAATTTCAAGCAGATCTAAATCATTGTAGCTTGTGCTAACAATCTCAAAAAAAAAAAAAACATACATACAAGCACGAGACCGCAAAGAAAGTGTGGCAGTTGATTCCAGATTTTTTCTCTTTCAGTTGGTTTTGTTATATTTATATTTATATTTATGTGCTCTTGCGTCCTGGCTGATCATTTGTTTTGATCGAGATCTTTTCTTTTGATTTTTTCTCGCGGCACTTTTCCTTGAGAGCACAGTCAACAGACAACCAATGGTTTGCCTTGGGGACACCGTGGCGTGTAAGGCAACACCAGAGTTTGGTGTATCTGCAAGGCCAATGTCTCAACAGAATTACCTAACTTCATCCATGCAGAAAGGCCCCTGTCACTAGAAGCACAGTTCTCTGGTCACCGAAATAACTCAAAAGTCAGATCATACTCTGTCAAGACGTGACAGAAATTCTAAAATCAACCTTCACCGACGGCCTCTTGATTTGGTGATATGTTTACAGCACGTCGCCTTTGTGAGCAAAGGTATCTAACATACCTAAAATATGGATTTAAAAGCGTGTGCTCCGAGGATTTATAAGTCGTCAGTTTTTCTAGGAAAAAAAATGCATAAAATGTTAAATCCAGGTTAAAGGCAAAAACATGTTCTATCATTTATTTTAATTGAAGCTACTCCATTTCAATTTTTTTTTAAAAACACATTATTTCGAAACAAGATTTTCTTAAAAAAGTCCTCGTCATTGGATTAAAAAAATCATGGTATTTTTTTATATTTTGTTTTTTAACATAAAAAATTTATTTAAAAATGTGATGCAAATCATATTTCTAAACTTTTTTATTAAAAATTAAATTTTTTATATATTTTAGATTGTTTTGATGAAATGATTTTAAAAATAATTTTTTTAAAATAAAAAATATTATTTTAATATATTTTATATAAAAAATATTTTAAAAAAATTACAACCACACTTTTAACTAGAATTAAAACCAAATCATTTAAAAATTAAAAAATTTAGAACAAAATTGTATTTTACAAAGAAGAAATTTGTCCATATCTAACCTAGGCCGATGTCAGCTTCGCGTTACGGATTAATCAACTGATTCATTCATCCAATTAAATGATGGTAGAGCAATAGTTAAATCGGTGAAAGTGGGTAGTTGACTTGGGAAAACTCAGAGACTCGATAAAAGCGAGGCGTGGGCATGGCATGGGTTGCGTGCGGGCGAACCATGGCGAGCCAGTGAGATGGGAAGACACGCAAATGATCCCCACTTCTTGCTGCTGTCGACAACTTTGATGAATCGGAATCAACGCTAATACAGTGCTTGTAACTTGCATCCGACATGCTCTTATTTGGTAGCATACTCCGAATCAGGGCGGTGGGAATCACTCTCCAATGCATCCAGGTTAAAGTCAAACGGTAGGATTTTTCGGAGTTGGGGGATTTGATTCGCTGCTAATTTCATACTCTGTAATTGATGTTATTCTTCTAAAACTCGAATTTATTATATTATTAAAAAAAATAATGATTGATTCATTGACTTCATCAGCTCAGAAGTTATATAATCAAAACTCAGTTTTTAATTCATTGATTTAAAAAAAACAATTATTAAAAAATCATTATTTTAATTTTTTAAAATTAAAATTAAATGTTTTATTGAGTTAACCTAAACCAACTATTCAGATCGTACTGTAACTCAGGCTTCATCCCAAGTCAGATTTTACAAATGGAAGTGATACTAGGAATCCTGTAGCAGCAGGCAGGAAAATGGGAATATCATTTTAAGAATTTCAAAATTGAAATTGCAAGTGATTTCCGTGTTTTTTTTTGGTAGGCAGGATTCCTGTGACTGTAGCATTAATAGGCATATTTTGGGATTATTTATGAGAACTCTTTTTGGGTGCGTAAAAAGGAATGCGTGGACATTGTAATTATATTATTAAGTAGAAAACTACAAGGCATGGTTTTTCCTCTTAAAGATTGCACTATTCATCCTCTCAGATAGATTGTACCATTTTTTTAGTTTCTTCAATTTGATTTCTAGACTTTTTTTTTCCATATGATTGTATTTATTTTGACCAAATTCAAGGGTAATTGAATAAAATTTGTTGGATAAAGATGCAATTAAAAAATTGAGAACTATAATGAAAAAGATACCATAAATAAATGATGATTTCAACGTTACTAAAAGAAGTTTAATATGGTTCTTATATTTTAGAAACTATAAATGTACAGCACCTCAATATTTTATCAATTCTATTTTGGTATAAAAATTAAATTTTATTATTTTTTAGTTTTTAATTTAAGAAATGAGTGAGAAAAAATGTCACTGCTTGACCTAACATGTAAGATATTATTTATTTTGAGTTTTATTGACCTCATAAATTCGTTCCTGGTGACCATACATGATCTTAAAACACGTCTAATAAATTAACAATTAACACTACTAATAAGATTAGCTACCAAATCCTCACCCTCTTGATGTGAATATTATAATTCATTCCTTTTAAGAAGCCCAATAACTCCATCAGCACAACTTGACAACCAATAAGGCTGACTCTGATGCTAAATGTCACAGCCCAACCCAACCTGTCAGATATTATTTGCTTTGAGCTTTATCACCCTCATAGATTTGTTCTTAATGGTCACGCATGATCCTAAAACACGTCTGACAAGTCAGCAACCAGCACTGTTAATAAGGCCGGTTACCAAATCCATACCTGCCAATACGGGATATTATAGAAATGTCCCCGAATTCCAGCACAGAGAGTTAATATTTTTAATACCAATATAGGCCATCTAAACAACCGATATTAATATTAAATGATTACATTTGATGAAATGAATTTATATTAGGTGATTTTTATCTTGAAATTGTCTAAACAAATATAAGGTTGTGAAGATTTTGGGTTTTGAAATGGTTATTTAGGGTTTTAGAGCTTATGAATAGATTTATCACAATTTTTAGGATGATTTAGGTAAAAAAGGATTGAAAATAAATTTTTAAGTCAAAAAACCTTCTAGCCTAATTTTCCCGCCACTATAGTAGCTAGATTTTGGAAAAATTAGGCGACGTGTCATTCAATTCTTTTCTTAAAAAAAATAGAATGGCCAGATGCAATATAAAAAAGGGCCCATACACGTGAGCGCTAACGAATAGGCCCAATCGTGCCCGTATGCCTTTTTCTTTTTTTTTTAATAAAATCAATGCCTTTTTTAATTGTTTTTTTTCCAAAATTATTATTTATATTTATATTTAGATTTAAAATCTTATGTATCTTTTATTTTGTTTATATTTAAATTACGATTATTTTTTATATTTTTCCTTTTTCAATATATATGTGTGTGTGTAAGAAAAAAAAAATTATTTAACCTGTTTGAGTCTATGAATTAGATCATAGGTTTGACAAGTTAAGTTACAACCCTAAAGTTATTATTTTTTATAATTTCAATTTTTTATTAATACCTATTTTTAATATATCTTTTTAAAAATAATTTTTAAATTTATGTTTCAACTGATATCACTCATCCATGTTTTGTTTTATTTTTCTTATTTAACCTTTTTGGAATAAAGATTCTTTTTAAAATTATTTTGTGTGTGTTTAATTTTTGAATTGATTTCTTTATGCACGCGCGCTCATGCACACACACTAGATTTATTCTTTAAAATAAAATAAAAAACTCAGATAATTTTTCTAATATACAAAACCTTGCATAATATATTTTCCTTTTATTTTATTCAAACATTTTAATGTGTGTTTCTATTTCTCTTATCGTTTAATTTGATAAAATAATTATTTTAATCAACAAGATTTTACGAACATAACTGGGTAAATATCTTGTCTTGCAAGATTAAATATCTTGATCTATATTTGTCTCTTGATTTTTCCTATTTTATTTTTACTGAGAATTAATGATTTAAAAAAAAAATTTATGAGCACACATATTTCTTGATTGATTTGATTAAAGATGCATCAATTTTTTGTTTTGCTCTTTTAAAAAAATTAGCTATAAAAATACATTAAAAAACTAGCATATATAATTTTTTTAATAAGAGATAAAAATATTTGACCCATGATAGAACATGTGTCATATAACTAGTAAAATAAACTAAAGGAGGATGATAAAATATTATTTCTTTCACCATGATGCCAGACTCAGTGCATGGTGGACTGCTACAATATATTTGATTTTAGTTTTCTTTTTTATACTTAAAAAGTTATTCATTCCAGTCACTATTTTTTCAATTTTATCATTTCACATCACGATCATACAAGTTTAAACCTATTAATTTACTTTGGTTCATGTGCTATACCATAGCCATGATGTCAAAAAATGCCTTAACATTAAATTGATACTATATTTTTCAAAATAGAATTTGATTTTATCAATTTATAAAATTAAAATAAGAAAGATCAAATTTAATATAGAAAAAAACCACATCCTTTTTCTTCGTCTTTATTGTATATGGATATGGAAAACTACAGATTAATCTTTTTAGTTTTTTTTATTTTATTTTTTTTAGAGTTTTAGGTTTTAATACTAAATTTCATTTGTTTTACATTTTAGTATGAGAGAGAGAGAGAGAGAGAGAGAGAGAGAGAGAGAGAGAGAGAGAGAGAGAGAGAGAGATCACATTCCAATCACTAAAAAGATCAATATTTGGTGTTAAAAGATTCCTATTGATGGAAAGAGTTCCATCAAGGTATTTTCTTAAGAAGGTATAGAATGGCCCAGTCTAATCACCTTATTAGATCATTTACTAACATCCAAGTCTATTTATATTGATAACTCATTAACCAGTAGTCAAGTCCAATTACCTTATTAGCCGATAATTAGTGACCAAGTTCAATCAACTCTTTAGCCCATTAAACAGTAATGGAAAAGCCTATCTTTAATTTAAATTTCTTATGACTTCATCAATGATTTTTTTATGGGAACGTAAATAATAGCTAATTTATTTTCATTTCACACCTCATCCAAAAAATTATTTTTATAGCTAATGACTTAAAAACTTCAAGATAAGAGGGAGTAACTAACATCTCTATCATATGTACTTGACACGACTAAAAGGTTGATGTCTTCTCCCAAGTGCAGGAGTGTCGAAGTAATAAATAACCCGGCAAGACCGGGGTCGAACCACAGGGAGGTTAATTGTACAAATTATAAACAACAATTATAAATAACAATAATAGCAATAACAACAATAACTATAATAATAATAATAATAATAATAATAATAATAATAATAATAATAATAATAGTATTAGTATTAGTAGGAGTAGGAGTAGTAATAATAATAATAATAATAATGAAAGAGAAGAAGAAGATGATGATGATAACTTTGAGATGAAATATTAATTAAACAATGATAATAACAAATGTCAAGGTTAGAGATTCCACTAATGGTATGTCAAACAAGTATAATATAAACTCTTATTATTCAATTGGAAACCACACATAAAGGAGGTTCCAATCAAATTATAGATTGTTAACATGATTACATTAGTCATCTTATTCGATTAATGCTAATACTTGTAAATTTCGTCAAGCATTCATGATTATAACTTATGTTAACAACAAATCAAGTTCCTTTCATAGCTCAGGTGTCGGTTATACCATACAATATGGGCTATGAAAGTGCCAAGCATTTGTTGTACCAAGTGTTATACAACATAAATCAAGATTAGTCATTTAACAAGCAAAGTATTAAAGAGTAAATAAGATAACAAATATAAAACATGTTAGTATCAAACATTAAAGTCCATATTAAGTTTACATTATACTTATTCTTACACCATTAGTGTAACCTTTTCACCTTGACATAATTAACTTAGCTAGACATAATGAAAGAAAGAAAAATAAATAAACAAAATAAGAACATAAAAGCTAACTAAGTAAAGGAAAGAAAATGAAAAGCATAAACTTGATATTAATGAAAGCAAAGCATAAAAATTACAAAAAATACAAAGAGAGAAAGGAAGAGCATGATCTTGATCTGAACACCAAGATGCCTAAATGCATGGCAAATGCCTCCTTTTATAGGCCAAAATTGGGAACTATTGATTTGATGACTAATTGATAAGTGGGTGGCCAACTTTTGACTTGGTGACAATCCTTATCTTCTCTTGTCTGCCCAAAACGTCATTGATAACGTCAAAATTACTTCGACACTCCTGCACTTGGGAGAAGACATCAACCTTTTAGCCGTGTCAAGTTTTTGGAGCCGTTGCCGGGGAGGTAAGTTCTTGTATAAATTATAGTATTTATTTTCTCTTTTCACTTTTCTTGTATATAACTTGTTTCTTTTCTTTTGTTTCCTTTTATTTTGTTTTCTTCCTCCTTCTTTTGCTTTCTTCTTCTTTTTTTATTTTTACACGTGCATGAGAGTGTGGTCACGTACATCAAGTGGTAGACTTTGTAGGCTATCCTCATCATTTTCAGAAAATATGGCCGAAGAAGATAATCAATCACTTCAAAATGAGAATAATGAGAATAACCGTGCTAGAACACTTAGAGACCACATGAATCCCACAAGAACAAGTGCACCATCATGCATAGTTTTTCCTCCTGATGCATCTCATTTTAATTTTAAACCAGGTATTATTCAACTTTTACCTTCTTTTCATGGTTTAGAATTGGAAAATCCATACTTGCATTTAAGGGAATTTGAGAAGGTGTGCAACACATATAATAACTTAAATTGTAGCATGAACACCATCAGATTAAAGCTTTTTCCTTTTTCATTAAAAGATAAAGCTAAAACATGGCTACAAAATTTGAGACCAGGATCCATTCGTGCTTGGGATGAAATGCAACAATATTTTTTAAAGAAGTTTTTCCCATCTCATAGAACAAACTCTTTCAAAAGACAAATCACCACTTTCACTCAAAAACCAGGAGAAACATTTTACAAATGTTGGGATAGGTATCGAGACTTGCTTAGTACTTGCCCCCATCATGGTTTTGAAACATGGAGATTGGTTTCACATTTCTATGAAGGGTTAACACCTAAAGATAGACAAATGGTTGAATTGATGTGCAATGGAACTTTTGAAGATAAAGACCCTCATGAAGCAATGGAGTACTTAGACTTGTTAGCTGAAAATGCTCAAAATTGGGATACCGCGGGTACATATGAGGCACCGAGTAAAACTCAACCTCATACATCTAGTGGAGGTATGTACAACCTTAGGGAAGATCATGACCTTCAAGCCAAGTTTGCATCTTTAGCTAGAAAAGTCGAGGCACTAGAATTAAAAAAGAGTGGTCAATTAAAATCTGTTGAAAACATTGTGTGTCAAATCTGTGAAACAATTGAACACTCAACCAACGATTGTCCAACCTTGCCTTCTTTTAAAGAATGTCTCCATGAACAAGCCCATGCTTTAAACAGTTTCCAAAGGGCCAATCACAATCCATACTCCCAAACATACAACCCTGGTTGGAGAAATCACCCAAATTTCAATTGGAAGAGTGAGAACAACAATGCATAAACTTCACAACCACCGTTTCAAGCACACCACAATTTCCAAAATTCTCATGGATATGCACCTCCTTATGCTCCACCTCCTAGAAGAAATCTTGAGGAAACATTGCATGTATTCATTGAAAAGCAAGAGACAATTAATACTCAACTTGTTCAAAACATGACAGATTTTAAAGATACTCTTGCTAAATTAACATCTGCTCTTAGTTTCTAAGAGAAAGGTAAGTTTCCATCTCAAACACAACAAAATCCCAAAGGGCAATACAATGCAAATGCAAGTAGTTCCGGAAGCTAACACATGGATCAAGTCAAATCAGTCACTACTCTGCGCAGTGGTAAGGTTATTGAAAAACCCTCTCTTGAACCTTATGAGAAAGATGATGAGTCAATCTCTGAGGGTAAGGAAGGGGATGAATCTGAAAATTGCAAAGAAACGACTGATTCACCGCCAGCACTTCTATTTCCTCAAGCCATGACCGAACAAAGGAAAGTTAATCACAACTCTGAAATCTTTGAAACTTTCAAACAGGTAAGGATCAATATACCATTGCTGGATGCTATTAAACATGTTCCTTCCTATGCTAAATTTTTGAAAGATCTCTGCACTGTGAAGAGGAAACTGAATGTGAAAAAGAAAGCCTTTCTAGCCGAACAAGTAAGTGCTATTCTTCAAAACAATAATGCTTTGAAATATAAAGACCCTAGTTGTCCTACAATTTCTTGCTTTATTGGAGAGCATAAAATTGAAAGAGCCTTACTTGATCTTGGTGCTAGTGTGAATTTACTTCCATATTCAGTTTTTCAGAGTCTCAATCTAGGTGAGTTAAAACCAACTTCTATAACTCTTTTACTTGCCGATAGATCTATAAAAGTACCTAGAGGAATAATTGAAGATGTGTTAGTACAAGTCGATAAATTCATTTATCCTGTGGATTTTATTGTCTTGGACACACAACCTGTTGAAGTATGTAATTCATTTCCTGTTATTTTAGGACGTCCATTTCTTGCAACTTCTAATGCATTGATTAATTGTAGGAATGGACTGATGAAGCTATCATTTGGAAACATGACATTGGAGATGAATATTTTCAACATTTGCAAGCAACCTAGAGATGATAATGATTTACAGGAAGTGGACTTTACTGAAAAATTAATTCATGATCAATTTCCAACCACTTCCAATAAAATTGAGATTGATGAATCTGATGATTTGGAAATGATTTATTTTCAGGAAGAATCAAAGACAAGTAATTGAAGGCCACAAATTGAGGAATTGCCACCACGACCAATTAAGTCCATACCTTCAAGTGTTCAACCACCAAAACCTGATTTGAAGCCGTTGCCATCCGATCTCAAATACTCATTTTTGGGAGAAAATGAAACTTTTCCGGTAATAATCTCTTCCAAACTTAATGCACATCAAGAAGGTAAGTTATTACAAACTCTGAAAATGCACAAAAAAGCATTAGGATGGACCATAGCTGATATAAAAGGAATTAGTCCTTTGATTTGTACACACAGAATTTATGTAGAGGAAAATGCTAAACCCTCTAGAGAAATGCAACGAAGGCTAAATCCTAATATGAAAGAAGTAGTGAAAAATGAAGTCATTAAGCTTCTAGATAATGAAATCATTTATCCTATTTCTGACAGCAAATGGGTAAGTCCTACCCAAGTTGTACCTAAGAAGTCTGGAGTCACTGTGACAACAAATGAGAACAATGAGTTAATTCCCACTAGAACTATTACTGGTTGGCGCATGTGCATTGACTATAGGAAACTTAATTCAATGACTAGAAAAGATCATTTTCCTTTACCTTTCATGGATCAAATCCTAGAAAGAGTTGCAGGTCATGAATTTTATTGTTTCCTAGATGGCTATTCGGGTTACAACCAAATTGAAATTGCATTGGAAGATCAAGAAAAGACTACTTTCACATGTCCATTTGGTACTTTTGCATATCGAAGGATGCCTTTTGGATTATGTAATGCACCAGCCACATTTCAAAGATGCATGCTTAGTATATTTAGCGATATGGTTGAACATTTTCTTGTGATTTTCATGGATGATTTTTCTGTTTTTGGTGATTCATTTGATGATTGTTTGACTAATTTAGGAAAGGTTTTAACCAGGTGTGAAGAGAAGAATCTTGTGTTGAATTGGGAAAAATGTCATTTTATGGTAACAAACGGCATTGTACTTGGTCACATTGTTTCATCAAAGGGAATTGAGGTTGACAAATCTAAAATCGAGTTAATTGCAAACTTGCCAACACCAAAATCTCTTAAAGATGTTAGATCATTCCCGGGACATGCTGGTTTTTATAGAAGGTTCATCAAAGATTTTAGTGTAATATCTAAGCCTTTAAGTAACCTTCTAACAAAAGATACTATTTTTGAATGGACTGAACATTGTGAAGAAGCCTTTGTTAAACTTAAAAACTTGCTTACTTGTGCTCCTATCATTCAACCTCCCGATTGGTCATTACCTTTTGAAATAATGTGTGATGCTAGTGATTATGCTGTAGGTGCTGTTTTGGGACAAAGAAAAGATAAGAAACCTTATGTAATTTACTATGCAAGTAAAACTTTAAATAGTGCTCAAATGAATTATACCACCACTGAAAAAGAATTACTTGCAGTAGTATTTGCATGTGAAAAATTCAGATCTTATCTTGTTGGCTCACCTGTTGTTGTTTTTAGTGATCATGCAGCATTGAAATATCTTCTTTCTAAGAAAGATTCCAAGGCTAGATTGGTGCGGTGGATTTTATTACTTCAAGAATTTGATATCACAATCAAAGATAAGAAAGGCAGCGAAAATGTTGTCGCAGATCACTTGTCAAGATTGACAACAGATTCGAAAACTGACATCACACCAATCGATGACTACTTTCCTGATGAATCTTTACTTTCTGTCTCTACAATGCCTTGGTTTGCTAATATTGTCAATTTTCTTGTTTCGGGACAATTGCCAGCTCATTGGAGTACCCAAGATAAAAGAAAGTTTTTGAACGAAGTGAAGAACTTTTATTGGGATGATCCTTATTTATTCAAATATTGTCCTGATCAAATATTTCAAAGATGCATTCCTGACAATGAGGTAAGTAATGTCATTAAAAGTGGGTGGCCAACTTTTGACTTGGTGACAATCCTTATCTTTTCTTGTCTGCCCAAAACGTCATTGATAACGTCAAAATTGGAGCCAGTTGTACATGAAAGTTGTAGACAATTGTCTCAGCTTTCTTGTGTAAAAAATTCAGCTCATTTGGACTTCTAGAACTCCAGATATGGCCAAAATACCGAACAGTGCTCGGGCTGGAAGACAGATTAGGGCTTCTTTGTTGTTGCTACAATTTGGACTTGATAATGGCCTTTTTAGATCTTGGGATCCATATGAAAGTTGTAGGCCTATGTCTTACCTTTCCATCCATATAAATTGGACCTATCCCTTTTAAAAGAGTTATTCCTGCTATGAAGAACATTCATTGACAAATCTTAGCAATAAGAGTATGTATTGCAATCAATCTCCCATCAAATCTCTCTAATACACTCCTCGTAATAAAGAAAAAACTCATACAAAAAATGAGATTGATAACTACATAAGCTCCTAGGAATGAACATTGTTCCTATCAAGTAGGATGTTTTATACTTTATCATTAAGTGTTACACACTCATCTCTTCAAAGATCGTGTGTTTATAAAAGTTAACTAAGACAATTATAATGGATTTATTGATCCAATATAAAACATACAAAATAAATGGATCATCTTAGAGCTTGTAACATAAGATAAAGACACTTTGTGCAAAGTCCTTCCAATAACATTTCATGGATTGGCTTGGGCGTAATAACATAACATAGAGTCTTATTATATTTTTAGCTTTTATGATTTTAGTGCCAAACTAATCTCCTTCTTCAACATATGTATACTAGCTAATAAAAGCATAATTAAGCTCTCCATCATCACACAAGGAGAATATGAGAGCATTAAAATGTATCTCTAAAGGTTTAACGAAGAAATGTTCAACAAGGAAAGTTTTCTCAAACCCATTACCACTGAAACCCTTATTAATGAGATTTAAAATTATTTTTTATAAAAGCATCTATATCCTCTCCCTAATTGAATTCTTCTCGCAGTAAAATAGACAATGAAAAATCATATTTGAGTAAAAGAAGTGTACGTGACTAGATAAGAATGCCCTCATTTCCAAGCAACCTTAGGGCATCTAAAAGGAATATCAAGTGATAAAGTTAAGATCAACTTATTTTTTTTAAACTCATTACTAGACCTTTGACCACCACAAGTGTTAAGGTATTAGCCTCTATTAAAAGAAAAGAATTTTTATGATACTTAACTTTCATATAGTGGCATTAAAAAAACCAATATTTTTTTTTTCACCACGACATCGGACATGATACTAATGAATGTCATACCCTTTAAAAATATAGAAATATGATCATTAGGGTTATGATACAAACAATAGTGAAAGATAATATGATTTGTTACATGTCAAATTCCTGAAAGCCAAGAATACTATAACTATAAAAATAACCCAAAATATTCAATTTGTATTCATCTAAGTCTTACTTATCAAAATATTATTACAACCCTTTTATATACTAAATAGGAAAATTATTCCCTTCAAATAGAAAAACTTGAAAAGCCTAATAATACATTATAAAAAATAAAAAAATTCTTAAAATAAAAGGCAAGAGATAAAAACAACCAAGGAAAATATTTATTTTTTCCAAAAAGCTATTGCATTAGTCTCCTCGGATTGGAAATGACTTTTCCCTAGGTTGAGGCCTTGGTAAGAAATTGTTCTCCCCTCGAGGTAAGAAAAAAAACTGAATAACTAAATAAACAAAAAAAACAAAAAAATAACATAACAAATCAAACTAAGAAAGAAACTGAATAAATCAATTATAAAACCCAAAAACATTGGTTTTGGTTCAATTTTGATTTTATAAATCTAAAACTAAAAAAATTAGACTGAATTGAATTGGTTCATCCCAAATATAAATACCTAGCAAGTATAAAATGAAAACCGAACCCTAGAAATTTTAACCAAGACACACCCTCAACCACCATCTCCTAACAAACACTTTTTATGTTCCCTCATCTCTCTATGATCAATAAGATCAATTTTTGTTTTATTTTTTTTCCTTTTCCCTCTCTATATGAACAAAACATGCTCTTTCTTTCCATCTTATTCAATGAGTTTTTGATTTCTTTAATAGCATACGTGGTTGATTTATCTCTATTTTTTTTTTCATTTGTTGATTTTGATAGATTTTTTTCATTCCCTTGCAGGTTCTTTGAAGTTGCACGCTCTTATGTCCTTTTTCTTTTTAAGTTTTTATTTTTCCAGTTTGATTTTAATTGTTTATTTATGGTTTGCTTGGAAATATTGATTTGTTTGGTTTGTTTTATTCTCTTTGATGGATTTGTTTTTCATCTTTTTACTTTTCCATGAAAATGTTTTCTTATTATTGACTCAATTTATGTAGAAAGTCACTACATTAAAATTTGATGAGGATGTGTGTTTCACCATAGCTATTGAAAATAGTGGTGGAAAGGTGTGATGTTCTTCATGAAAAATCATGAGAGTTTATCTAAATTTTATGATGAATCTATATTTTCAAATAATTATGTTTGTTGCTTTTATGATTTGTTTTGGTTATTATTGTAAAGATGTGATTGGTTGAGAAGAAAAAGGAAAAAAAAAAGAAGAGAGAGTTTTAACCCTTGTATACTTTAATTATTAGATGAATAAAACTTTGAACTTGATATTATTTGTTTTTTGTGTTTTCTGGATTTGTGCGTGTTTAAGAGTGTGCATAAGATCTATTATTTTTTACTTCCATAAACTTTTGAACAAGTTAAATCAATATTTTATTGTTATCTTGGCTTTGCTAGGTTCATGGTTTCCCACTGGTTGGTATTTATTATTGAGATTTTATTGTTTATTTGTTTTGTTTATAGCAAAGAAAGAAGACGAGGTAATGTTGAGCAATGGTTTATTTTTATTTGTAGTTATTGAATATTTGGTTTTGGGCTAATTTTGATTTGTTGTACATTTATGCAAAGGTAAGTGATTAGTACTTAAAAGTGTATTTTTATCATGGTTTTATATCATCATTTTGCACTTGAAGTATCAATAACTCCTTAACTAAAATATGTTTTATAATAATGTATCTAATAATATAAGATACCTATAATTTGTGGTAAATGTCTATTTTTAATGCAGGCCTATCAAATAAATGAAAGGATTGATTGATGACTTGAAGAACTTAAATTGCAAGGATAAAGAGATGGTCAAACTTAGAGAAGAGATGTCGGTGCAATCCAAACCGGAACACTGTTCGGTAATTGGGTCATATCTGGAGCTACAGATCTCAGATTTAGGTCCAATTTATATGGATGGAAAGGTAAGACATAGGCCTACAACTTTCATATGGAGCCCAAGATCTAAAAAGGCCATTATCAAGTCCAAATTGTAGCAACAACAAAGAAGCCCGAATCTGTCTTCCAGCCCGAGCACTGTTCGGTATTTTGGCCATATCTGGAGTTCTAGAAGTCCAAATGAGCTGAATTTTTTACACAAGAAAGCTGAGAAAATTGCCTACAACTTTCATGTTTGCACCTGGCTCCAGTTTTGACGTTATCAATGACGTTTTGGGCAGACAAGAGAAGATAAGGATTGTCACCAAGTCAAAAGTTGGCCACCCACTTATCAATTAGTCATCAAATCAATAGTTCCCAATTTTGGCCTATAAAAGGAGGCATTTGCCATGCATTTAGGCATCTTGGTTTCCAGATCAAGATCATTCTCTTCCTTTCTCTCTTTGTATTTTTTGTAATGTTTATGCTTTACTTTCATTAATATCATGTTTATGCCTTTCATTTCATTTCATTTCCTTTACTTAGTTAACTTCTATGTTCTTATTTTGTTTATTTATTTTTCTTTCTTTCATTATGTCTAGCTAAGTTAATTATGTCAAGGTGAAAAGGTTACACTAATGGTGTAAGAATAAGTATAGTGTAAACTTAATATGGACTTTAATGTTTGATACTAACATGTTTTATATTTGTTATCTTGTTCACTCTTTAATACTTTGCTTGTTAAATGACTAATCTTGATTTATGTTGTATAACACTTGGTACAACAAATGCTTGGCACTTTCATAGCCCATAATGTATGGTATAACCGACACCTGAGCTATGAAAGGAACTTGATTTGTTGTTAACATAAGTTATAATCATGAATGCTTGACGAGATTTACAAGTATTAACATTAATTGAATAAGATGACTAATGTAATCATGTTAACAATATATAATCTGATTGGAACCTCCTTTGTGTGTGGTTTCCAATTCAATAATAAGAGTTTATACTATACTTGTTTGATATACCATTAGTGGAACCTCTAACCTTGACATTTGTTATTATTATTGTTTAACCTTACATTAATTTTCCATCTCCAAGTTCTCATCATCTTCTTCTTCTTCTCTTTCTTTATTATTATTATTACTACTACTACTACTACTACTACTACTACTACTACTACTACTACTATTATAGTTGTTGTTGTTGTTGTTGTTGTTGTTGTTGTTGTTGTTGTTGTTGTTGTTGTTATTGTTGTTATTATTGCTATTATTGTTACTTATAATTGTTGTCTATAATTTGTACAATTAACCTCTCTGTGGTTCGACCCCGGTCTTGCCGGGTTATTTATTACTTCGACACTCCTGCACTTGGGAGAAGACATCAACCTTTTCGTCGTGTCAAGTTTTTGGCGCCGTTGCCGGGGAGGTAAGTTCTTGTATAAATTATAGTATTTATTTTATTTTCTCTTTTCACTTTTCTTGTATATAACTTTATTTCTTTTTTTTTTGTTTTCTTCCTCCTTCTTTTGCTTTCTTCTTCTTCTTTTTTTTATTTTATTCCTACACGTGCATGAGAGTGTGGTTACGTACATCAAGTGGTAGACTTTGTAGGATATCCTCATCATTTTCAGAAAATATGGCTGAAGAAGATAATCAATCACTTCAAAATGAAAATAATGAGAATAACCATGCTAGAACACTTAGAGACCACATGAATCCCACAAGAACAAGTGCACCATCATGCATAGTTTTTCCTCCTGATGCATCTCATTTTAATTTTAAACCAGGTATTATTCAACTTTTACCTTCTTTTCATGGTTTAGAATTGGAAAATCCATACTTGCATTTAAGGGAATTTGAGGAGGTGTGCAACACATATAATAACTTAAATTGTAGCATGAACACCATCAGATTAAAGCTTTTTCCTTTTTCATTAAAAGACAAAGCTAAAACATGGCTACAAAATTTAAGACCAGGATCCATTCGTGCTTGGGATGAAATGCAACAACAATTTTTAAAGAAGTTTTTCCCATCTCATAGAACAAACTCTTTCAAGAGATAAATCACCACTTTCACTCAAAAACCAGGAGAAACATTTTACAAATGTTGGGATAGGTATCGAGACTTGCTTAGTACTTGCCCTCATCATGGTTTTGAAACATGGAGATTGGTTTCACATTTCTATGAAGGGTTAACACCTAAAGATAGGCAAATGGTTGAATTAATGTGCAATGGAACTTTTGAAGATAAAGACCCTGATGAAGCAATGGAGTACTTGGACTTGTTAGCTGAAAATGCTCAAAATTGGGACACCGCGGGTACTTATGAGGCACCGAGTAAAACTCAACCTCATACATCTAGTAGAGGTATGTACAACCTTAGGGAAGATCATGACCTTCAAGCCAAATTTGCATCTTTAGCTAGAAAAGTTGAGGCGCTAGAATTGAAAAAGAGTGGTCAATTAAAATCTGTTGAAAACATTGTGTGTCAAATCTGTGAAACAAATGAACCCTCAACCAACGATTGTCCAACCTTGCCTTCTTTTAAAGAATATCTCCATGAACAAGCCCATGCTTTAAACAGTTTTCAAAGGGCCAACCACAACCCATACTCCCAAACATACAACTCTGGTTGGAGGAATCACCCAAATTTCAGTTGGAAGAGTGAGAACAATAATGCAAAAACTTCACAATCACCGTTTCAAGCACACCACAATTTCCAAAATTCTCATGGATATGCACCTCCTTATGCTCCACCTCCTAGAAGAAATCTTGAGGAAACATTGCATGCATTCATTGAAAAGCAAGAGACAATTAATACTCAACTTGTTCAAAACATGACAGATTTTAAAGATACTCTTGCTAAATTAACATCTGCTCTTAGTTTCCAAGAGAAAGGTAAGTTTCCATCTCAAACACAACAAAATCCCAAAGGGCAATACAATGCAAATGCAAGTAGTTCCGGAAGCCAACACATGGATCAAGTCAAATCAGTCACTACTCTGCGCAGTGGTAAGGTTATTGAAAAACCCTCTCTTGAACCTTATGAGAAAGATGATGAGTCAATCTCTGAGGGTAAGGAAGGGGATGAATCTGAAAATTACAAAGAAACGACTGACTCACCGCCAGCACTTCCATTTCCTCAAGCCATGACCAAACAAAGGAAAGTCAATCACAATTCTGAAATTTATGAAATTTTCAAACAGGTAAGGATCAATATACCTTTGCTGGATGCAATTAAACAGGTTCCTTCCTATGCTAAATTTTTGAAAGATCTCTGCACTGTGAAGAGGAAGCTGAATGTGAAAAAGAAAGCCTTTCTAGCCGAACAAGTAAGTGCTATTCTTCAAAACAATAATGCTTTGAAATATAAAGACCCTGGTTGTCCTACAATTTCTTGCTTTATTGGAGAGCATAAAATTAAAAGAGCCTTACTTGATCTTGGAGCTAGTGTGAATTTACTTCCATATTCAGTTTTTCAAAGTCTCAATCTAGGTGAGTTAAAACCAACTTCTATATCTCTTTTACTTGCCGATAGATCTGTAAAAGTGCCTAGAGGAATAATTGAGGATGTGTTAGTACAAGTCGACAAATTCATTTATCCTGTGGATTTTATTGTCTTGGACACAGAACCTGTTGAAGCATGTAATTCATTTCCTGTTATTTTAGGACGTCCCTTTCTTGCAACCTCTAACGCATTAATTAATTGTAGGAATGGACTGATGAAGCTATCATTTGGAAACATGACATTGGAGATGAATATTTTCAACATTTGCAAGCAACCTGGAGATGATAATGATTTACAAGAAGTAGATCATATTGATGAATTAGTTTATGATCAACTTGAATCTACTTTAAGTAAAAATGAATCGGATGAAACTAAAGATTTGCAAATGATTTATTCTGAGGAAGAAAACATGGATGAAACAAGCACGGAAAATGTTGATGCGAATCTTTTGTCAACAGTGACAACAGATTCGACATCTGACATCACACCAATCGATGATTACTTTCCTAACGAATCCTTACTTTCTCTTAGTCTAATGCCTTGGTATGATAAAAATATCAATTTTCTTACTTTAGGAGATTTGCCAGCTGATTGGAGTACTCAAGACAAAGAAAAGTTTTTGAACGAAGTGAAGAGCTTTTGTTGTGATGACCCTAACTTATTCAAATATTGTCCTGATCAAATATTTCAAAGATTCATTCCCGACAATGAGGTAAGTAGTGTCATTAAACTTTGTCATTCTGAAGCATGTGGAAGTTATTTCTCGTCAAAAAAGACAGCTGCAAAAATCTTACAAAGTGGATTTTATTGGCCCACCATGTTCAAAGACACACATGCATTCTGCAAAACTTGTGAAAATTGTCAAAAGATTGATACTGGTCAAAAAGTTTTGTTTTATAATTCTCAACTCTATGCAGTCCCTAGAGAGCTAAGACCAAGATGGAGCAATCCTTATGGGGCCTGTGATATTGAGAATTCAATGAATGACAATGATTTTAAGGAAAATGGACATCGTTTGAAAGCTTACTTTGATAATTTTTCTAGTAAAAATGAATCAACTGGTTGGAATGATCTTGTAGATAAAGGTTGATTATTTTTTTTCTCACATTGTTTTTGTGTTTCTTTTTTAGTGATTCTTGCTAGTTTATCTCACCCCGGTCAAATGGCGGACAACGGTACTCCGTGACTTAAGTCGGTTCTTTCAGTTTCCCACAATAACTGATATCGGTGTATATATCTGTGCAATTCTTTGAAGCTCTCTTCCAATTCTCATTTGAAAATGGACACTAATCTTGAAAAATTGAAAAAGTATTTTCCCGCTCTGCCTCAGAATGCGATTACAAAAATTTACCGTGCTAGATATGCAAGATTGAGATTATTAATGAATCATGGAATTCCTGAAGATATTCGCTGGTTGATTGAAGCAAAGGTCCGATTATCAGGTGAGTCCTCTAATTTCTTTATTTCACACATGCCTGGAACAGGTAAAAGCACTTTTGCAAAGAAACGTCGTGCAAAACGACTAGAAGTCTGTCATCGATGTGCTAGATGGACTTGTAATACACAATGTCGTTCTTTAGGAATGGTATCTATAAACCGTGAAGATAAAATACAATTCATTAAGGATGGCCTGAGTAAGGAGTCTTTAGATAATCTTCTATTGACTCTTGAGACGCATCCTAG
The DNA here is from genome assembly GCA_026413675.1 of Populus pruinosa. NCBI lineage: Eukaryota > Viridiplantae > Streptophyta > Magnoliopsida > Malpighiales > Salicaceae > Populus > Populus pruinosa. The sequence continues at coordinate 24,409,950 of CM048596.1, forward strand.
TGGAGATGTGCATCGTGCAATTCAGGATTTATGGCCACTATTTCATAAAGAACATGATCGACTTAGTCTTGGGAATCTGACTAAAAAAGACCCTGTTTGCCAGTTTTTAAGAAAACTGAATGGGAAGCCTATCCCCGACCCATAGAGGGCGTTTAAGCCGTTCTTGGACGTAAAACCAAGGGAAGATGTGAGCCACAATCACAACTACCTGTACATACACATGTTTTTTTTTTCAAAAGTAAATAAATAAATAAATAAAAAGAGAGAGAGTGTGTGTGAGACTCTAGCTGGCCTACATATAAATGTTATAATTGCCTTTCTACTTTCTCATCTATAAAACCCTCTTTTCTTTCCTTTCATTTCTACTCAACCCATACATTCAACAAATACAGAAGTGTGTAGAAATGGCAAGTTCCTCAAGTCATCAAATAAGAAATATTTGTGTTTTCGGTGGATCTAGTCCTGGGAAAGAAAAGGAGTTTTTAGAATCAGCAAATCATCTTGGTCAGGTGCTAGCTGAGAGAAAGATTCATTTAGTGTATGGGGGAGGCAGTCTTGGGTTAATGGGAGGTGTGTCAATAGCTGCATTTTTAGGAGGTAGTCAAGTTTTAGGAATCGTCCCTGAAGCTTTGGCACAAGGGGACATCATTGGAAAAACAATTGGAGAGGAACTTCAGGTCTCCACAATGTCGGCTCGAATGAATGCAATGTTTAACCATGCTGATGCTTTCATTGCTTTACCAGGTGGTCTAGGCACATTGGAAGAGATCTTTCATATTTCCTCTTGGGCTCAATTGCACATTCACCATAAACCCATAGGTTTGTTAAATGTTAATGGTTATTATGATAAGTTGTTGTCTTTTCTTGATCATGCTGTGGAACAGGAATTTTTAACATCTTCTGCACGACAAATCATAATCTCTGCTACTACTGCTGAACAATTGATTGACCAACTACAATCTTTCATTCCTGTGATTGATCCTTCCACGAGTCGCATAAATTGGTCATCTAAGGAAAGCCGTAAAAAGCTTAGATTGGATTTGAGCCTTCATTTGTGAATTTTTGTGTCTTTTGGTTTTATTATTATGTTTTGTTATTTCTTATTTTTGTTTCAGTGTGTTTCAGGTTTTGTCAGTGTTCGTTATTTCAGGTGATATCTTCTATACTCTATCTTTCTACCTTAGAACATTGAGGACAATGTCTCATTTTGGTTGGGGGGAGAGGGTAGTAGTTGATAAAAAAAAAAATTGTTTTTCATTTCATAAAGCATGTGCATAATTGTTGTTACTAGGATGGCAGAGTAAAGGAGTTCTTTTGTTAAAGTGACTCTTGAGACGCATCTTAGTAACCATTCTTAACAAGGTCTATTATAATACTTCCTGAAATATTCAGGTTTACAAACTCTCGTATTGTTACCACTTAATTCTGCTCATATACTTATTTAACATGTATTTTTAAACCTTAATTTACACACACACACTTTAACATATGATTGTGGGTTGCATATTGGATTATTACATTATTTATGTTCTTTTGTTAAAGGTAACAACTAAGGGAAAGGGATTGTATATAATTAAAAAAAAAACATGAAAAAAAAAATAAAAAAATAAAAAATGATGATAATAAAAATGTAGATAAGTTTGATTTCGTAGCTTCCCTAACCTAAGCAATTAAGTCCGAAGGGGTGTTTTAACACCTAATACCCTAAAGTCAACTGACTTGGGAGCTATTGGCCCAACGCTTGTTGCATGGGTTGAGGAGAAAAGCTTAAGGGAATCAAACATTGCACTATCTACATATCAGTATCTGCGACCCGAGTTAGTAAGCTCGTAGGGGTGTCTTAACACCTAATGCCCTAAGACCAACTGGTCTGGGAGTCATTAGCTGAAAGCTCGTTACATGGGTTAAAGATGCATGATGTTTTTAAATTATATGTATATACATTTAAAAAAAAAGAAAAAAAAAGAAGTAAAAAAAAAAAGACAAAAATAATAATCTCATCCCAAGGAAGTTAACCTTAAACATTAGAACAAAAATTTTGTTTTCTTCCAAGAAAAGCCCCATAATTATGTGTTGATACATTGAGCACAAAAAAAAAGGTTTATTAATATCTTGTTAAGAGATATTGAGCAGATATATAAATTTAATGAGAGTTTGTTTATCTGGATAGATTAATGGAAGTTAAATGATGAATACCTTGCTTTGTGAAATTTGAAAATTGTTTTAACGCTTTAATTACTAGGGACTAGTAATAAGCTGGTTGAGGGGTGTGATTAGTACTTAAAAGTGTATTTTTATCATGGTTTTATATCATCATTTTGCACTTGAAGTATCAATAACTCCTTAACTAAAATATGTTTTATAATAATGTATCTAATAATATAAGATACCTATAATTTGTGGTAAATGTCTATTTTTAATGCAGGCCTATCAAATAAATGAAAGGATTGATTGATGACTTGAAGAACTTAAATTGCAAGGATAAAGAGATGGTCAAACTTAGAGAAGAGATGTCGGTGCAATCCAAACCGGAACACTGTTCGGTAATTGGGTCATATCTGGAGCTACAGATCTCAGATTTAGGTCCAATTTATATGGATGGAAAGGTAAGACATAGGCCTACAACTTTCATATGGAGCCCAAGATCTAAAAAGGCCATTATCAAGTCCAAATTGTAGCAACAACAAAGAAGCCCGAATCTGTCTTCCAGCCCGAGCACTGTTCGATATTTTGGCCATATCTGGAGTTCTAGAAGTCCAAATGAGCTGAATTTTTTACACAAGAAAGCTGAGAAAATTGCCTACAACTTTCATGTTTGCACCTGGCTCCAGTTTTGACGTTATCAATGACGTTTTGGGCAGACAAGAGAAGATAAGGATTGTCACCAAGTCAAAAGTTGGCCACCCACTTATCAATTAGTCATCAAATCAATAGTTCCCAATTTTGGCCTATAAAAGGAGGCATTTGCCATGCATTTAGGCATCTTGGTTTCCAGATCAAGATCATTCTCTTCCTTTCTCTCTTTGTATTTTTTGTAATGTTTATGCTTTACTTTCATTAATATCATGTTTATGCCTTTCATTTCATTTCATTTCCTTTACTTAGTTAACTTCTATGTTCTTATTTTGTTTATTTATTTTTCTTTCTTTCATTATGTCTAGCTAAGTTAATTATGTCAAGGTGAAAAGGTTACACTAATGGTGTAAGAATAAGTATAGTGTAAACTTAATATGGACTTTAATGTTTGATACTAACATGTTTTATATTTGTTATCTTGTTCACTCTTTAATACTTTGCTTGTTAAATGACTAATCTTGATTTATGTTGTATAACACTTGGTACAACAAATGCTTGGCACTTTCATAGCCCATAATGTATGGTATAACCGACACCTGAGCTATGAAAGGAACTTGATTTGTTGTTAACATAAGTTATAATCATGAATGCTTGACGAGATTTACAAGTATTAACATTAATTGAATAAGATGACTAATGTAATCATGTTAACAATATATAATCTGATTGGAACCTCCTTTGTGTGTGGTTTCCAATTCAATAATAAGAGTTTATACTATACTTGTTTGATATACCATTAGTGGAACCTCTAACCTTGACATTTGTTATTATTATTGTTTAACCTTACATTAATTTTCCATCTCCAAGTTCTCATCATCTTCTTCTTCTTCTCTTTCTTTATTATTATTATTATTACTACTACTACTACTACTACTACTACTACTACTACTACTACTACTACTACTATTATTATAGTTGTTGTTGTTGTTGTTGTTGTTGTTGTTGTTGTTGTTGTTGTTATTGTTGTTATTATTGCTATTATTGTTACTTATAATTGTTGTCTATAATTTGTACAATTAACCTCCCTGTGGTTCGACCCCGGTCTTGCCGGGTTATTTATTACTTCGACACTCCTGCACTTGGGAGAAGACATCAACCTTTTCGTCGTGTCAGTAAGCATCCATTTAACTATAGAATCAGAACTTTGCAATTTGGTATTGTTAGGAAAATGAATGAATTTTATGACATTATTGATTTTGAAGTTCTTCTATTAATATTTTTTCACAAGGTATCCCCCCGTTTCTCTTATAATAACAATCTATTAAAAGAATAATTAAAAAAAAAATAACAATGTTTGTAATTCATATGATAAAAAAAAACTTATAACATAGATTCAAATTATGAAATTCCTTGCTTTGTAGACACCTTATGTAAATTCTTTGACTTACAACTTTTTTCCATTTCAATTGCAATGTTGGTAGCAGGAATAGGTTAAAGAAGATGGTTAAGGTTTTATTCAATCTTTATTCAAAAAAAAAATCAACAAAGTCCTTAATTAAGCTTTGTTATGCATTTAATAAAGTCTTTAGATTTTTCTATCATTGACGAGTAATTACCACCAAAAAAAGAAAGAAAAAGAGATGGACAAGTCAAGCTCATAACAAATAAAAGTTAAGATAAAAAAAGTTATAGTTTAAACCCATAACAAATAAAGGAAAAGACAAATCAAAACACATCTAGGTAAGTGTATAAAAACCTAGAATAAGCTAAAAAAGCCCAAGCCTAATTGAATTAAAACAAGTCCAACTAACTTTGAAAGGAAAAAACCTGAACCAAACCGACATGAAATTATCAGTTTGAACTAGTCAGTTAGTTTGGTTTAGTTTATAATTTAAAGAGAATATAAATTTTAGCTTTGTTAGTTTTTTAGTTTTTCACCCAATCCTTCACCATAAACATTTTTTTATGTATAGGTCATCCCATCATAGATCCCTAGCAACTTTGTAACATCCCACATCGAAAGAAAAGTGTCTAGAGCCAAGGCATATTAAAGTAGTTGGTACCTAATCTTGTAGGATGTGTTTTAGGGTCTATGAGCTGCTAGGAACAAAATTGTGAAGAGTAGAAGCCGGGTTGGACTGAGCCATAACGGACAATATTCTACAAGGGGGAGTGGGCTGGGCCTTACATTTGGTATCAAAGCCCAGCTCACTGCTTGTTCAATGATACCGATGAGGTCATCGGGCTTCTTAAGGGGGGTTGATTGTAATATTCCACATTAGCGGGTAAGGACCTAGGAGAGGGCTTTATATGAGCATGCTCACCTTAACTAGTAAGACACATTTTAGAGCCATAAATGTCTACCAAGAACAAATCTGTAAGGGCCCGTAGCCAGAGTAGACAATATCTTGCTAGTGGGGTGAGGTGTTACAAACTTTGTGGGTTTTTAATTATTGATCCCTAACACAACATGTTTATGCGAGTCACCCCATCATAGATTCCTATCATAATACTTTTATACAATTCATCCTATTATAGGTCTCATCACCAATATTTTCAATAACATTAATTGATATAGATGGAAATAACACATTAGTTTCTAAATGTTTATTTTCTATGGAGAAATCTCTTCATTTATTCCAATACAATAACATTTTGTTCTACAATCTCTTTGATATATAGTTATTTAATAACACACACTAATTAACTATCAAGAATAGTTGAGGTCTAGTACACGTGCTTTATGACCTCCAACCAAAATTATTAGAAATCATTGGGCTTTAATACTAATTAATGCAGATGGGAGTGAAGGATAACAAAATATATTAAAAGTGAAAACCCTGAAAGATCAAAAACACTATAACTATGAGGAGATGCCTAAAACATTCAGTTTTTATTCATTCAAATCTCATTTATCAAGAAGCTATTACAACTCTTTATATATATATATATCAAGAGAGTAAAAAACCATATTAATACTAAATAGGAAAATATAAAAGTTATTCCCTTTAAATTAAAAAACTAGAAAATCCTAATGATAATTAATTAAAAAAATTAAATTACAAAACTGAAAAGAAAGAAATAAAAGTAAGTAAGAAAAATATTTATTTTCTCAAAAACTCTTGTATCAAATTACCTCCAATAATTTTCAAGAAGGAAATGCATCTTGAACAAAAAAAGGTTGACATATCCCATGATGTGTTGCTCAAGATTAAATGGCCTTCAGGGATTGTATCCCCACTTGTGTGAGAAATTCTTTTGAAACCTAAATTGACCCGATATCTCACCATCTCAATATTAAAAAAAATATTATCTTAATTTTTTTAAGTTAAGCCATGCTTTTATTGGTTTTTTAGATTGTCTTTAAACCAATCAAGTCAATCAAATCATATCAAATTAACTCTTATATGATTTATTTTAAAGTTTGGTTTATACAAGAATTCAGGTTGGAAGTTTTAAAAAATGACCAACTGAAAAAGGTTTAATAACACTTACAAATAGTTTTCCATGATAATATAATATCATTGTGTTGTTATTATGTTTTTCTATATGCTAATATTAGAATTATTAACATGTTATTTTTTTAGAGCTGAAAGTTGTTTTTGGAATAATGATAAAATTGTGCTTAAAAAAATAGCATATTAATGAGATAAATGAGTTTTACTTGGAAGGTGTCTTTTTTACTATTTTTAAATCATTCTAATTTATTTTTAATGTTTTCCAAATGCTTTTATTTTTTATTAAATAAATGATATTGAAATAATTGTTAGATTTTTTTTTAAATCAAAGATATTAAGAAGAGAAGGAAGGCTTTTTGTAGAAATTTTTTAATTAAATTTAAATTATTACTTTTCTTATAAAAAATATTAATGCCACATAATTAAATTAAAAAATTCAAGATTTTCTCATAACACATGATCATATATCCTTAGCTACATGCATTTTTTAATTTCACAAATTAGTCTTTAGTTAGTATTAAAATCTCTTTCTAGTATTTGTTAGCATACATTTTCTCTAGTCTATTTTATTAGAAGATGCATTTGATTTTAAATTAATGATTAAGATTTTTTTTGGCAAAAAAAATACATTAACAATGTTTAAAAATTATTTTTCATGTTAAAAAATATGTTATGGCATGCAATATAGCATGAGCCAACTATATATAATTTTATGGAGAAAACAAGAGATGAAATGATCGTAATAATGAAATCAAAGTGACTAAATAGAAAAATTAAGGGGCTAAATGAAAAAAAAAAACAGCAAAAAATAAAGGAAGAATATTTATCCATGTAAGTTGCGCATAGGAGACCCTACGCAAAACTCACCCTAGCAACTAGTCAAACAGTGTTAATTTTCAACTATGGTAGTTGAAAAAATATCTCTTTTTCAACCTTGGCAGTTTGGAGAAAAACTACGCTACTTATTCTAATTTGTGTTAAGTCTAATTTTTTTATTATATATATAATATGTTTTGATGTTTAATAATAGTTTTTTTAAAATATTTTTTATTAGAAAATATAAAATAATACATTTTTTATTTTTTAAAAATTATTTTAATATTATCATATTAAAACAATTTTAAAGTATAAATAAATAAATTTAAATTTTATCCGCCCTCCTCCATTTACAAGGCAATACCAAACAGAGACTTTGTCTTGCTGCTATAGTTTGTACTCGTCCTACGTCCTCATACTGTAGAGAGCAGCACGACTTCTCATACAATAAATAATTGATTCTTGCTACCATCATCCGGAGACAAACCCATTCGACGACGCGCTTTAAGATCCGGTGAAAACACGGCCCTAGAAGTAAATATTGATGTGCGCACGGGGCCCAAATCTCTCGTCTTATCAAGAGATCATTCCTCTCCCGCTGATAAGCCGGCTCGACTACGACTACCACTACAAGCGACAGCAACACATTTGTATTATTATTCCTCTCCCATTATTGCTAAGTAAATCCCCTTTTCCAAAAGCCGTCCAATCCAAAGAGAAAGAGTCTCCTTCTCTTTGCCTATTAGAACAAAACACATTACATCAAGCAAAACTCTAATCTTTGTGCCCATCGAGTGGTGAGATGGCGACTAAGGAGGAGGAGAACACGGTGTTTGATGTGGAGGCAGCGAATGTGTTAGCCAAGGATCTGAGAGACGTTTTCGCTTCTGGTAAAACAAGGAGTTACGAGTGGAGAATATCTCAGTTGAAGAGTATTGTTAAGATGTGCGATGAACACGAGGAAGACATTGTTGATGCTCTCCGTCAAGATCTCTCCAAGCCTCAACTTGAATCCATCGTTTATGAGGTCTGAGAAATACCAGGCATAACCTCTTTTTTTTTTTTTTGTAGAAAAATCTTAGTTTTTTTGGTTGCATATGATATCCTCAAACGTGATGTGATGTGATGTGATTTTTTATTTATTTTTATGCGTGAGCAACTGTTTTATAAATGGAACGATTGATGACGCGGAATCGGTGACCATCTATCCGTCTAATCTATTATTGAATTTTAGTTAGAGTTGAGGGAGGAACCAGTAATTGATTACTCTTTATTTTTAACTGTAGTTACAGGACACTGAAATCACAACCGCCGCGTTTTTGTTTCTTGATCTTTGGTTTGACTAGCAGTCTGTTATGATGGGGGTTCCCCACTACTCTCTAGCTTTTAATTTGATGGATATTCTTAGGTCTGGTTTAATCCCGTCTCTTTCATGTCTTACTTTCGATTAACATTAATGTTCGTCTGATCAAGAGCTGGGCAGGAGGGGTCCTCTATTTACGAGAGAAGCATTAATGACACGCCACTTTTTCTCTCTCTCTTTTTTTTTAAATGTTCCTGTCAAGGTTTGGTGTCTGTCTCGAGTATGATACGCAGGTGATGTGTGGTATTCAAGGGAACTTGCAGGACTCGGGCATTTATTGTTTGATAGATAGGATGTTTATTGCACTGCTATACTTCAGGAATATGACTGATACCTAGGATTCCAGATAATCATGATGGAAGGAAATTATGTCAATAAAGAAACAAAGAAATTTGTTTGGATGTATATGATGATTTCTAAATCAAAGATAGCCTGCTACAGAAGTGAAACCTGAGTCAATTGCCTAACCTGATGTTTATTGTATTTGACTCTATTTGTGGAGTTGGTGCTTTAGATTGTTTAGCATGCGGAAACCTTGTTTGGTTTGGTTCTGTTTGGCCGGGTACAGTGGCAATGAGATTGTAAGTGGAATCTGGAATGGGATTTTTTTAAGTACAACTAGATTGAATGTGCCAATGAAGAAACAAGTAACTGGACAGTATTTCCTAGAAATTTTTTTTCCATGTAAGACTTTTGCCAAAGGAAATGCAACATCATATCACCATGACTCCAAAGCACTACCACCTGTATTTATTATGTATTTAACTGTTTTCTCAGGGAATAGTTACAATTTCTTATTAATCTGCTACAGCTTAATTGCTAGCTACGGACGTCAGCTTTTAATCTTGTAAGATGAACTATATTGAAAGGATGTGAGGTGTGCATGTGCAAGCAATTGCATCTTTGTGCATCTGAAAGAGAATAACGGAAGCTGTGTTTTTTATATAAATTCGGAAAATCTAGCTCCCTAAATATTCTCATGAAATAACTTATATTATGCGAGTTCTATGTGAAATTTCATGTCATTTTCTCAAAAGTTGATTGATGGTTTGTTATGCAGTTAACTATGGTAAAAAACTCGTGTACATTGGCTATTAAGGAACTGAAACGTTGGATGATGCCAGAAAAGGTAGCTGCTTTGAATATTGCTCCACTATTTGTAGTTTGTTTACAGTTTTGATCTTTTTGGTAATTGAGTTGAGTGTAATCAATATATCTTTTAATTGCAGGCAAAAACTTCTTTGACAACTTTTCCTTCATCGGCTGAAATACTGTCAGAACCTCTGGGTGCTGTGTTGATTATTTCAGCATGGAATTACCCTTTCTGTATGTTCATAGAAAAGCCCTATATTTCTTTGCATTTATTGTTGATACTATAATAATCAATTCTTATTTCTCTCTTTCTAGTGTTGTCTATGGATCCACTTATTGGAGCTATTGCAGCCGGTAATACTATGGTTTTAAAACCATCAGAACTTGCACCAGCTTCATCCTCAGTGCTTGCAAAGCTACTTCCAGAGTTTTTGGATTGCTCTTCGATAAAGGTTGTTGAGGGGGCTGTTTCTGAAACTTCTGCACTACTGGAGCAAAAGTGGGACAAAATATTTTATACAGGTTCTTGTTCATTCCTCGGTTTGTATGTGCAAGTGATGTCTAATTGTTAAGTTGTTCTATAGACAGAAATATGTGGCGGTAAATCAACCCAAAAGAAACTGTGTACTTATTTTCTTACAATTCTCTGAAGTGATATAAGCAACATCTTGCTAGATGTTGAACAAGTTGCGGAATTCTTTTTCCTGTGCTATTTGGAAAGGTTTCAACTTAGCCGCTTAGTTAAAGTCTTAGAGGTCCTCTCTGCATTTCTGTGATTGACATGTTTGGAAAAGTATAATTTTATTATTAAACTGACAAAAAAAGGGAGCAACCATAAGCATATTGAGCGTACACAGTAATATGCCATGAAGAAGGGAGAAGGCAAGGCAGAATAGAGCAGGAAAATACATTCCGCTTTATACTAATCTCAAGAAAAACCATGTGTGAGAGAGGTGATCCTTTTTTTTTTGTCTGTTTGACATGGTTGTCATAGAACATTCTATAATTTTTGGTGTTCCTAAATGTCTCATGTCAATCATCATCATACCACTTAAATTGCTTGTTATAATTTATGAGAATGAGGAAATCCTTTTCCTGACAAGATTGGTAGTATGTTCTTATTATCATCTGAGGGCTGTAGCTTCTGTATTCCTCTAAAGTAATTTTGGCCCTCGGATTTTTGTACTTAAACCTTGTAAACTGAAATTTGGTTGAAGGGCATTGTAGAATCCAGATTTTCTATACATCAGTTCCTTTACATGAGGCAGTTTGTTGGAATTTGGGAGTATTTGAGACTTAGTGGTCAGTACTTTTCTGAAGAATGAATGCTTCTCGTGGTTGTGGAGTTAAAATGGAATATGACGAGGTTAGAATGTTTTCTGCTGGGCTTGCTATTATAATGGTAGATCATGTAATGCATCTTTTGCCTAGGGATGGCATGTTTCTCTTAAGATTCGAGAGTGATAAAATGCATTGCTTTGGGATGTTGCTGAAGTGGAGTGATGCTACTATTTTCTCAGGACAATGCTGCTCAGAGTATTCAGCTCTCCCAGTTTGTTGAATATGATATTCAAAACGTGCTCTTTTGAAGTACTGCTATATTTAGTGTTTGTCTCATTTAAAGGGCATGATTCTATGCCTCAAATAATTAGTCTAAAAAGAGGAAAAAATAAGAAACAAACTTTCAGTTATTCTTTTGGAGAAACCCTGCGAGTAAAAGAGGAAACTAAACTGATGCTTTAAGCACAAATTAAACGGTGTTTTCTTCAACACAAACTTGAGCCCAAAAACATGTCATCCTTGATTTTACAGGCAATGGAAGAGTAGGACGAATTGTGATGGCTGCTGCAGCAAAACACCTGACACCGGTTGTTTTGGAGCTTGGAGGAAAATCTCCAGTTGTTGTCGATTCAGGTATCGATATACAGGTAAAAAGCTCCTTGCATCCCTTTACATGTGTGTGTTATGGGTGTCATTTTCTACATGTTCATTGCTACATACCGTTGGTTAAGGCACCATAAGTTTCTTCTTACTATCATTCTCTGACACATCTACCTAATTGTCCAAGATTGCAACTAGGCGGATAGTTGTAGGCAAGTGGGGTTGTAATAATGGACAAGCATGCATCTCTCCGGATTACATTATAACGACGAAAGATTGTGCTGAGAAGCTGGTAATGCTGATTTCTATCATTCATTTCTTTTTCCTTGTTGGAACATTTTGTTTTTCAGCCACTCATTAATTCCTTCTGCGATACAGGTGGACTCTCTGAAAAAAGAACTGGAGGCATTTTATGGAAAGAATCCATTGGAATCAAAAGACTTATCTCGAATTGTGAATTCCAACCATTTTGCTCGTTTGACAAAGCTACTGGATGAGGATAAGGTTTCTGGGAAGATTGTTTATGGAGGTGAAAGAGATGAAGCCAACCTGTGAGTATCTGCTTGCCATTTTCTTGGTTCGTTAATTTAGTTTAGCTTGGTGCTATTTGCTTTGCATTGACAAATCTTTTCTTCAATGGCAGGAGAATTGCTCCCACCATATTATTGGGCGTCCCACAAAACTCTCTAATAATGAAAGAAGAGATATTTGGTCCATTGCTTCCCATTCTCACTGTAAGCATCAAGAGATCCTCGGCTCATAGCTGTATTATTGTACGGACAGTATATGAAGTAGGACATAAAACTGAATCTAAACGGCTTCTACAACATTAAAGGAGGAGCTTCTCTTTACAATGGGTAGAAGTGATAGCTCTGATATTGCAGAGTAATTATTATTACAATAGAAAAAAACATCATGGTTTTCTATATGTGCTCTCTCTCTCTGCTTGTTGATCAAAATGAGTTGGTAGGAGGTTGTCTTCCACTTTAGTGGAGTAATTTTCTGCTGGAACAATGCCTTTGTAAATGATAAAAAAGAAAGATTAATCGTTACTGTTTTCTGGATAACGGTAATATTTTTTATAAGAGTAGAAAGTTCAATTGGTTGTCACAGAATTCTTGTAATAAAATGTGGGATGCCAATTATGATTTTTTTTTTTTTTTGGTTCAAACAGGTCAGCAAAATCGAGGATAGCTTTGATATAATAAAATCAGGAACAAAGCCACTTGCAGCTTATTTATTTACCAATAACAAGAAGCTGAAGGAGCAGTTTTTGATGTCTGTTTCTGCAGGGGGTGTGGTCATTAATGACACTACTTTGCATGTAATTATTCTTCTCTGAACTTCCAGAAACTTGTGCATACCCTTGCATATATGCATACTACACGAGCAGTCTCAGTCTGTATGGTTATCACCCAGGTACACTTTATAGTTGTGGGGGTGATGGTGGTCGGAGATGAATGAGTGCCTCTGGCGCTCACAGTACTCATGAATGATTCCGGCACTCTCTCCTTTTCACATGAAGTGGGAATTACCATGATAAAAAACCATGGACCACAATTATGTGCGAGGGAGGGACTAAGACTCCTGGATTCCTGAATACTTGGTCCAGGGCTGTCGTTTGTTCCATCTTCCCATATACTTGCTCTTGAAATTTGTGGACTTAATTTCATTAACTGAATAACCATCTAGTATCTGCACCTAATATGTTCTTGATGGTGCAGCTTGCAGTTCATAGCGTACCATTTGGGGGCGTGGGCGAGAGTGGAATGGGTTCATACCATGGCAAATTTTCCTTCGATGCTTTTACCCACAAGAAGGCAGTCGTGTATCGAAGTTTTGTAGGTGATGCATCTGTGAGATATCCACCGTACACACTGGGAAAGCTAAGATTGATGAAGGCTCTAATCACTGGTAATTTATGGACAATACTTCGCACCCTGCTTGGAATGTCTTAAGTCTAGGAATATAGTGTGATGTCTTCAGTGTAAGCTCAATCACTATATTATTTTTGTACTTAATTTAAGTTGGAACGTTGATTGATTACAAGAACGAAAGTGGAATGCAATATCAGTTATACCCTCTGATGAATAAAATTTGTTTTGTTAGTGTGGTATGATGCATTTCGAAAGTTTTTTTTTTTTAAATAAATAAATCAAACAATATATTGTAGCCGTCAGCCAGGTAGCCAAATGGCACCTGGTAGCATTGCATGTCTGAGAGGTTGCTAGTTAGGACCTTGTCCCAGCAGCTGAGATCCAGTGGGGACGGATAGTACATAAACTACCACGAATCTTCTACTATTGACAACCAAATATTGGTCAGATTCTAGACAAGAGGATTACCATAGAGATTCCAAGTGTATCGTACGATGATCAGCTTGGGTGTGGATCGGCTCCAAGGGAAAACTGAATGATTCAAGAGGAATCCTCTAAAATACTACGAATATCTGACCGTTGTTCATCTGTCAGTTGTGTCGGGAATTCTACGAGGAAGACAACTCTCAAGTTTCCTCTCCGCCCCTGCTCTTTTGTGCTTGGCATGCCTTGACCTTCTATGATCCTTTCACAGCCATGGTGAATGATATCATCGATCATCAAACTTGTTTCCTCACCGCCCAACAAAGGGATCGAGATTTGGCAACCAGTTAGAGCCTTCACTAGTGGAACTTCTACTCCTATCTCCAAACATTCTCCTTCCCTCCGAAACAGAGAGTGTCGTTTCTCGGCAATCACCAAGATTATATCAGCTGTGCAAGTGCCAGGCCTCTCACTTCCCATTCCTTCAAATGTGATCTTCGTTCCCTTTTTCCATCCTGGCTTCACTCTAACTGTCAGTGTTTCCTCCTCTTGTATTACTCGCCTGCCAGAAACAATGGAAAACATCATCAATATACTAGCTCGTGATGTTTTTCTTCGTTCTAGTTTCATCCTTTTTCGATCGAAGTTCAAATGCCTTGCAGGGTTTCCTGGCAAATGTGCATGCCTTCTGAAAAAGGGTCGGCGTTTCCACGGCTTAAAACTATTCTTTGCTACTCAGATTTTTTAAAAAGAACGTCGTCTTATGGATTTTAATTTTTAGCAGCCAAGACATGAAGAATTGCAATTTCGAAGCCTGATCTAATTGTAAATCATGTTATCAAGGAGAAGAACAATCAAAATTCATATGAAAAAACCGAAGCAATAAACGATGAACTCTGGACCTGGGAACAGACCCTGTATTCGTAATTATGACATCTCTTGTTATCTCGATCTTTTTCATGCATCCATAACATAACTCCTCAAGCGTGCACTCGAGAGGCCTTTCAATAGCCGGAGGTTTCATCTTTCCCATTGAGTTTGAAAACATGATGGTGCTGGTGGTCTTCCGGCTTGCATTTCTTGAGAGAGAAGCAGACAAGCCATGACGTGAATCGGTGCTTTTCTGACTCGTATTTCTCTTTCGGAAAGATAATTTTCGAGAAGGGCTCTTCAGGCTTCCACTTCTTGACAGAGGAGAAGATATATTAGGAAAGCAGCCATTCGTGCTTTTATGTCTGAAGTATCCTCTTGGACTCGAAGGATTGTCACCTCGCGTACTATTAGCGTTGTATCTAAAACTGTGGATTCCATTCGTCGTCTTTCCCTCTTCTGTATCGTAACCAAGTTCCTGGAAATTCCACCTACGTGAGGATATGCAATCTTCGTGATGGATGTGAGTTTCCTTAATTTTTAAAGATAAACGTCTTGATGGGATTTCAGGATTTCGAATCTCTATGCCAGTTTGTTCGAGAGATGATTAGAACAAAAACTTCTAGAAAATATAATTCCTGCAAACTTTACATTTATTAATTTATGCATGGAAGTATATGTACCTCGGGAGCTTGGCTGATGGCTTCAAATTTCACTTGTAATTCATCTGATCTGCCTGAAGAACGTGGAGATAATTTTCTATCAACGCGACACCATCCGGCGAATATGGATAGAGAGGCTTTGCAAAATTCTTTAAAGCTGGAAGATTGCTCTTTCTTCACAGAAACTGGGGCACCTTCTGGACGAACCATGAGAAAAAGAAAGGAGAGGGAAAGGGAATAATCACGGGAATCAAGAGTGTGTTGAGTCCTTTAATTAGCAGAATCCGTTAAAAGAGATGGAGGTTACCTTATCTTAATCATGCTTATTAAACCTGTTCTAGTCTGGCAATTAACTTGAAATTTAGTTAATTTAAGTATTTAACTAAACTTATATAAGATCCAATTAAATCAATTCCAAAGATTTTTTTTTTACTTTTATCCAAAATAATATCATTTTTTTATGTGTCCTTTCATTTAAAAAAAATAAATCAGCATGATCCATCTGACTTGAATTTTAAATTACTTCAAATCCCAAATAGATTTGATAACTATGACCTTGGTTAGCTACTACTAGTGTATTTGTCAGTGAGTTATCTAGAAATTTTTAGAAATTATTTATTTTATTTTATTAAATGATAAAAATAAATGAACAAAATTATGAAAGATTTTTTTTTATCAAATTTATATTCATGTAACTTCTTTGTTATTTTAACAACAAAAATTTTATTTATTAGTAGAATAGTTCATTAAATAAAAAGTAAGATCAATGAAAAAAAGTATTTGTGAAAACTATAATAATTTGAATTAAAATGGAAAATATTTATATTTATAATAAAAAAACTAATTTTCTTGTTCATTTATTCTTTCTCAATTTGACAAAAAAAATGAATTTTTTATGAGAAGTGTTTTATAAGTAAAAAATCAATCATTTTTATGCTTTTATATGAAAAAATGTAGTAGAAAAATATGAGAAAATTATATAAAATATCACTATATATATATAACACATAATTATTTATAAAAAAATCAATAATATTATCATAAAAAAATACTTTATCTTTTTAAAAACCATGGCATAATTGAAAAATCACTTCAATAGTATTTTATTAATTTTTTTAAAGAAATGTTTTTGCCAAAAAAAATAAATAAATATACAAGAAAGAAAAAAGCTTTGACCCGTGCGGATTTAGAAGGCTTGGCCCACTCACTTTTTTTTTAATAGATAAATGAAACATTGCCTATCTTTTTTTTTTGTAAAGTAGATAATAATTTGTTTTTTAATTGACTTCCACCCATCAAATTCCATGTATTTTCGTTTTTAGACATAAAAAATCTAATTTTTAATGTAAATTTTTATAAAAAAACATTTTAAAAATTTTATTAAATCAATTTCTAACCTCAAAATAGCTCACAATCATTCTAAAAAAAATCAACCAAATAAAAAAATTTTATAAGTTTTGATATTTTTTTTTTTATGTATTCAAAGGGAACATATACTCAATTGAACTTATTTCTCTAAAAAGAATTTTTTTTGTTACTAAAATCATTTTTTTATGGTTAAAATATGATTGGTCAAAAATTTTCTTTCTCTTCTCTCTTTTTTCTAGCAAATTTCTTTTTTCATTCAAATTTATAAAATAAATAATAATAAAATATGGAGTATAAATAAAAGAAATGGTAAATCACGGCTCTCTTTTAATTTATTTACAAGTGATATTTCTTGTACACTTCCTCGTTGAAATTTTATAATCTATTTTTCAATTATAAGATAATAAAATACACATTCACAACAAAAGACAACATATAAAATTGTGGAGTATAAGTAATTTATTTTTTCTTTAAAATTATTTTTAAAAAACTTGTAGAATTTTTTTGTTGTTTTGACAACAAAATGATTTTTTATTGCAATATGGTTCATTGAATAAAAAGCAAAAGCTATAAAACAAATATACTCAAAACTATAATAATTTTAACTAAAAAAAATTGTATATTTAGCCAATTCATATAAATATATTGTTTTGTCAAAAATAAAAATAAAGGGATACCTACAAGGAAGTCAGGGATTACAAAAAAAAAAAGATAAGGTTCACACAAGCTTAGAAGGTTAGGTCTACATGTCTTTTTTTTTTTTAATTTAGAATAAACAATATGAACTTTTGAAAAAAAACGACTTGTCATCTTTTAGTTGACTTTTCAACTACCATCAGTAGCTAAAAAGTCATGTTTGAATTTTGAAATATCAAAAACTCAATTTTCAACTTATTTTCATCTTAAAATATTTCAAATATTGTTATAAATCTAATTTCAGCCCCTAAAAAATCTATAATCACTATAAAAAAAAACTAATTGATAAGAAAATCACTTTATAGATCATAACCTATTATCTATGATATTTTTAAGGAAAATACAACCTTTATTGAATATATTTTTATATGATGAATCTATTAACACCAAAATTAATTTTTTTTGTTGTTAAAAAGTGGTTGATGAAACAAGTTCTCTTTTTTAAATAATTTTCTTTCTCTTCTTTCAAAATCAAGGAATTGAAATATAAAAAATGAAGTTTACTACTGTTATGTGACAAACTTAAAATTCAAGGACCAACAATAAAAAACAAAAAACATTAAAGACCAAAAAGTAGTTTTTCATGTCCCATAGATAGTAAAAACAAAACAAATGGTTGTGTTATATTTGAGTGTTAAATATGGTCCTTGTTGTTTTATTTTTTAATTAATAAAAGTAAATTCAATTCTACAACATTAACCATATAACATAAATTAAAAAAAAATTAAGAGACTTAAAACCATAAAATCATGTCAACATAATATGAGAAGATAAAATTAAAAATAAAAGTTCAATTAGTATAGTTGTAAAAAGTTTTAAAGGCAAAAAAAAGTGGCTAACACAACTACACTATAACAATGCACTTATAGCTATCTTTTGCACAACAATATAACAAATAAAAAAATAACTTTCCTTTGATATTTCTACTAGATCAAGGGTTTGCGCTGTGATGTGAACAAATCTAAAAAAAATTTAAAATACAAAAAGGATGCTAATGTGACACAAATATTCCTAGAAAAGCAAAAACAAATGAGTTTTGGGTCATTGATTCAATTGTGTTTAATAAACTATGTTGAATTAAATGATATAAATGATATGAATAAACAAAATTCAATGATAATAAATAAACTAACAAAAAAAAATTAACAATGTTGAAAAGGTAAAAAAAAGAACTCAATCCCATCCGAGTTAGCATACCAAATCTGTGACTTTATCGTGATATCAGGATAACCTTGTCAAAAGTATACTGAATAAAATCATAAAACTTAATTATTAAATAACTCAATATTAAAAGATAAATTAATTAAAAAATTGAAAAATAATTAGAGTAAACTCATAGAAAATAAATTGAAAGTAAAAAAAGGCTCAAAGACTAATTTTCAATAAATCAAATGTTAAATGATAGAATTAAAAAAAATAAAAAAAAAAACTAAAGTCAACATATGTTAACCTTCAAAAATATTAAGGGATAAAATGAATTCATAGCAGGCAAACCCTAAAAAATAACAAATAAAAATTCTAAATCATTAAAATATTAAGGGATAAAATTAAAAAAATACAATAAAAAAGTATCCAAAACAAAAGAAATAAAAATTAAAAAAATAAGGACTAAATTTAATATAAAAATAATTTAAAATCAAATGCACGAGGGATAAAATTAAAAATAAAATTCAATTAGAAAAATGATAAAACATTCAATCAAAAGAATAAGGACTAAATTTTATATAAAAATTAAATGAAACTAAATAATGAAGAGGGTTGAAGAAAAATCAATCAAAATATATATATATAATAAAACAAATAGCAATAAAAAAAATAAGAATCAAATTAAAAATAAAAAACCAAATTAAATGACATTTATGTATTTTGATAGGGTGAAGAAAGATAAAAAAAAAAAAGAAAAATAAAAAAAGAGTCCCCCAGAAATAAAATTATCCCTGTTCACCCTTTTTGAAAACATTTCTTTTTTGGCCTATATATTTATTATACTATGTATTTAAAATGTAAAGAGACTGAATTATTCCCAATCAATTTCATAATAACGAATGAACCTTGAGAAAAAGTTCATTTTGCCTCTAATTGGTTTTTTGTTGAAATGGTAAAACAATAATTATATTATTTGTGGTGAAATGTAATTTTCATCTACATGCACAATGAATTCATTATTTTTGTGAGGTTTTTTTTTTCAATAACAATAATAACTATCACTTTTTTATTTGTCTTCTCATGAAAATAATATAGCTTTTTATCATAGGATTTTTTTGAGATTTGATATTCTTTTTATTGTCCTTTCAAGTTGTTTGTTTTTTGATATAATTTTCTCATTTATGTGGTGATAATAAATGTATTTTTCTTTCCAATATATATGACAATTCAATCATTTGAAGGATCATTCTTGATACTATATATAAAAAAAAATGAATAGGAAAGTGTAACATTATATTAGGTTCACGTATGAAATGTTTTAATTGCTCTTTAATTAGAGTCACCTAATAATGTTATATGGATTAAAAAATAACAATAATAAATAAAATAAAATAATTAATTAGGTTTCTTGTTATTCCCTTTTTTATTTACCAAAGTATTAAAATTTACATTTGGTATATTTGTAATTATATAATAGTTTAGAGTATAAAAAGAAAATAAAACCATACAGTAAGTTACATTTTATTTTTGTTCAACAATCAAAATCCATATCAATAAAAAGAGCAAGAGAAAGATCAATGAGAAGATTTGATTTATGACCAAAACATTCTTCTTTTATTTATCAATTTAAAGTGCATGTGCTATATCCTTACTTTTTTTTTGTTGAGTTTTTGCATGTATAATAGGGTTATTAAAAAAGATATAGGAAAGGGTTATTAAAAAAGATTTAGGAATTATGAATTTTATGATATTTAATTTGTAATAGCTTTTAGGGAGTGGGTGTTGTACTAATAGTCTTAAATTGATTGGAAGTCATTAAAATTAATATTATATGTTTTTAATAATGGAATTAAAGAATTGGAAAATGGTAACTCTAGGCTATCAAAATTCAATCTTTTTTTATAAGTATTATAGTGAGGATTTAGTTCCTAGTTGTAATATTCCATAAGTTCTTCAAATTAATAGGTTATTTATCTAAATTGGTATTGTGTAGTAAGAGTTATGATAGTTGGTAGGAGATCATTTGAATTTATAATTACTAGATTTATAAGAAAAAATATTTTTAAAGTCCATCCTCGGTTAATTAAAGAGTGCAACTCACCGTAAATATTTTATGGACTAAAAGTTTCTTATTTCGGATTATGTTACTAAAGAGTTTTCATGTGTTTTAATATTTTTATAAAAAAAGATTTTTAACTATTTAAATTTAATAATTAATAACTAAAATTTGTTTTAAAGAGTGAATAATTTTTATAATTCGGTTTTAAATGTTTCGGTATACAACAGTTAATTTTTTATATAGAATCTTAATACGTGGAAGATGTTTCATAAATGACTTAATTTGTATATGAAATTAATTTATTTTATTAATAAATAATTTTCTAAAAATAGTTGCAGTTAGTAATTTTTTACACCTCCACTTTAATTATCCTTTGAATACTACTTTACGCAAAATAAAAATGTGTCTTGTCCTTTTGTGATATATTTTATAATGTTATTATTTTTGGTATTTGATTATTAAAAAAACTTTATATTTTATAAGTAAAATAAGGGTGGTAATAATATGCTTTTACTGCTGATTGACTTTTAGAGGAAATTTTAGGGTTATTTAAATTAGTGGTATATTTAAGCTTTGATTAAATTAGAAATTAGAAACAATCTCATGCTTCACAACAATCTCATACTTTACATTAGATATTATTTAGTACTTAATTTACAGTGATTGTTATTCTTAGGTTTTTAGGAGTACTTTGGTTGTCTCTAAGAGTAATCTTGAATTTGTTTATTAGGTAAGTAAAGGATTATCTATTTGGTTAGTTAATTTGACTTAGAAAATATATATTTGTATACCCGAGAAAAAAAATCAAGACTGAATTAAATTAAAGAAAATAAACTAAACTAAAAGTTATAGAGTGAAATTATAAGAAGAGAAAAGAGGTATAAGTTAATTATAAGAAAAAAAAATATGCGGGGAAAAATGATACACTTAAAGAAAATAGGCTTAAATGCAAATAAGAATAATTGTAGAGTATAAATATTTCTCTTCTCATGAAAAATATGCGACAATCATAAGGAAAAAAAAAAGAGTTTTTGTATCTATTTTTGCTAATAAAAAAAAACTCTAAAATTTCAAGAATCCATCCAAGATTAAGGGTTATAGGTAGAATAAGCACGGGTGTGCAAGGATTAACAAGAAAATTTGAATAAGAAAATAAGAGAGAAGGGTTGGTTGTCATTTGAAAGAAAAGGAGGGAGTTGAAGATTGAAACCTTGATTCTTACCGAGTAAGGTATTTTAAACATAGTTTTATGAGTTATTTCAAAGTCAATTATGAATTTATGTTAACTAACTAAGGAAATCAGTCTTACTCAATTTAGAGTTATATAACTCCCGCTATGGATCACCAACCAAGATTGGATCATGACAAATCTTGTACGATTGTAGGTAATGTTTATTGATGAGCAATTTTGATTATTTTAGAGGCGGAACTGGGTTCTCCTTCCTTCAGAGAACTTGCAACCTTGTGTCTTAGTTTTCCAACGAGACCAATCTCAGTTGAAATGGAGTTCTATAACTTTAGATATAAATAAAAACCCAATGAGAGGTTAGAGAATAAGAGTTCAACATCAAGATAGTAACAATTAGATAGTAATAGTATAATGTTTATTGTGAGCAATTTTAACTATCTTAGAGGCAGAACTGGGTTCTCTTTTCTTCAAATAACTTGTAGTGATTAGTACTTAAAAGTATATTTTTATCAAGGTTTTATATCAACATTTTACACTTGAAGTATCAATAATTCATTAATTAAAGTATTTTTTATAATAACAAGTCTGACACTATAAGATACCTTTAATTTATGGTAAATATTCATCCTAAATGTAGGTCTATCATATAATTAAAAGGATTGATTAATGAGTTAAAGTATTCAAATTAAAAGGATAAAAAGAGGGTCAAACTTAGAAAAAAGATGTTAGTGCAGTCAAAACTGGAACACTGTTTAGTAATTGTGTTATATCTGGAGCTGTAGATCTCAAATTTAGGTCTGCCTTATATGAATGGAAAGCTAAGACATAGGTCTAAAACTTTCATGGAAAGCAAGATGCAATTCTACTGTTTGGAAGCCCCAATCTTAACAACAATGTAGAAGTCCAAATCTGCCCTGCAGCTCAAACAATGTTCAATGTTCAGCGCATATCTCAAGTTTTAGAAGTTCAAATAACCTTAATTATTTGTCCTAGAAATCTAAGACAATTTCTTATCATGATTAAGGTTGGTTCAAATTCTGACATTATCAATGATGTTTTATTCAGATAAGAAGATAAGGATTATGACTAAGTTAAGAGTTGGTCACTCACTCAATAATTAATCAACAAATTAATAGTTTCTAATTTTGGCCTATAAAAGGAGGCATTTGCCATGCATTTAGGCATCTTGGTTTAAAGATAATCAATACTCAACTTGCTCAAAGCATGATAAATTTTAAAGATACTTTTTCAAAATTGACATCTGCTCTTAGTTTCCAACAAAAAGGTAAGTTTCCATCTCAATCACAACAAAATCATAAAGAGCAATACAACGCAAATACAAGTAGTTCTGAAAGTCAACACTTAGATCAAGTCAAATCAGTCATCACTTTTCGTAGTGGTAAGGTTATTAAAAAACCCACTGTTGAATCTTGTGAGAAAGATAATAAGTCAATCTCTGAGGGTAAAGAAGGGGTTAAATCTGAATATTGCAAAGAAAAGATTGATTTTCTGCCAGCATTTTTATTTCCTCATGCCATGACCAAACAAAGAAAAATTAATTACAACTATGAAATCTTTGAAACTTTCAAACAGGTAAGGATCAATATACCTTTGGTGGATGTTATTAAACAAGTACCTTCCTATGCTAAATTTTTGAAAGATTTGTGCATTGTGAAAAGAAAACTGAATATGAAAAAGAAAGCCTTTTTAGTCGAATAATTAAGTATCATTCTTCAGAACAATAATGCTTTGAAATATAAAGACCCTGGTTGTTCTATAATTTCTTGCTTTATTAGAGAACATAAAATTGAAAGAGCCTTACTTGATCTTGGAGCTAGTGTGAATTTACTTTCATATTCAGTTTTTCAAAGTCTCAATTTAGGTGAGTTAAAACTAATTTTTGTAACTCTCTTACTTCCTATTAGATCTGTAAAAGTGTCTAGAGGAATAGTTGAAGACGTGTTAGTAGAAGTTGAAAAATTCATTTATCCCGTGGATTTTATTGTCTTGAACACATAACCTGTTGAAGCATGTAATTTATTTCCTATTATTTTAGGATGTATGTTTCTTGCAACTTCTAATACATTGATTAATTATAGGAATGGACTGATAAAGCTATCTTTTGAAAACATGACATTGGAGATGAATATTTTTAATATTTACAAGCAAAGTGGATATGATAATGATTTACAAGAAGAATTGAGTTATGATCAACTTGAATCTATTTTGAGTAAAATTGAATTAGATGAATCTGAAGATTTGTAATTGATTTATTCTTAGGAAGAAATCACGGATGAAAAAGGCATTGAAAATGTTGATGCGGCTCTTTTGTCAAGAGTGACAATAGATTCGACATTCGACATCACACCAATCGATGATTACTTTCCTGATGAATCCTTACTCTCTTAATTCAATGCCTTGGTTTGCTAAAAATATTAATTTTCTTACTTCAGGAGATTTGCCAGCTTATTGGAGTACCCAAGACAAAGGAAATTTTTTTAACGAAGTGAAGAACTTTTATTGGGATGACCCTAACTTATTTGAATATTATCCTGATCAAATATTTCAAAGATACATTTCTGACAATGAGATAAATAATATCATTACATTTTATTATTACAAAGCATATGAAGGTCATTTCTCATAAAAAAACAACTGTTAAAATCTTTCAAAATGAATTTTATGGGACTATCATATTCAAGAACACGCAAGCATTCTGCAAAACTTGTAAAAATTATTAAAAAGTTCATATTGTTCAAAAAGTTTTGCTTTATAATTCTTGACTCCATTTATTCCCTAGAGAGCTGAGATCAAAATGCAGCAATCCATTTATTGAGAAAAATATGTATCCTTATAAATAAATTTTATGGGACTATCATATTCAAGGACACGCAAGCATTCTGCAAAACTTGTAAAAATTATTAAAAAGTTCATATTGGTCAAAAAGTTTTGCTTTATAATACTTGACTCCATTTATTCCCTAGAGAGCTAAAATCAAAATGGAGCAATCCATTTATTGAGAAAAATATGTATCCTTATAGGGTCTTTGATATTAAAAATCCAAAGAATGACAATGTTTTTAAGGTAAGTGGACATCGTTTGAAAGCTTACTTTGATAATTTTTCTAGTGAAAATGAATCTATTGGTTTGAATGATCCTATAGATAAAGGTTGATTATTTTTTTTTCTCTCATATTGTTTTTGTATTTTTTTATATATGACTCTTGGTTTGTTAGTCTCTTTCACCCTAGTTAAATGACGGATAACGGTACTCCCTGACTTAAATCGGTGCTTTCAATTTCCTATAATAATTGATATTTGTGTATATATTAGTGAAATTATTTGCTCTTTCCTCTTTCTTTGAATCTTTCCTCCAATTCTCATTTGAAAATAGATACCTCTCTTGAAAAATTAAAAAAGTGTTTTCCTACTCTACCTCAAAATGTAATTATAAAAATTTACTATGCTAGATGTGCAAGACTAAATTTGTTAATAAATTATGGAATTCCTGAAGATAATTGGCTGATTGAAGTAAAGGTCCGATTATTAGGTGAGTCCTCTAATTCTATCATTTTATACATGCCTGGAATAGGTAAAAGCACTTTTGAAAAGAAGCGTCATGCAAAACAACTAAAAGTCTATCATAGATGTATTAGATGCGCTTGTAATGCAACATATCGTTCTTTAGGAATGATATTTGTAAACCGTAAAGATAAAATATAATTAATTAAGGATGACCTAATTAAGAGGTCTTTAGATAATCTTCTATTGACTCTTGAGACGTATCTTAGTAGAGATGTGCATCATGCAATTCATGATTTATAGCCACTATTCCATAAAAAACATGCTCAACATAGTCTTAGGAATTTGACTAAAAAAGATCATGTTTGGCAGTTTTTAAAAAAACTGGATAGGTAGTCTATCCCCGACCCATAAAGGGTATTTAAGTCATTTTTGGACATAAAACCAAGGAAAGATGTCAGCCAAAATCACAATTACCTATACATACACATGCTTTTTCAATAAATAAATAAATAAATAAATAAATAAAGAGAGAGAGAGAGTATGAGACTCTAGCTGGCCTACATATAGGTGGTATGATTACATTTTCAAGTTTTCATCTATAAAATCTTCTTTTCCTTTTCTTCATTTCTACTCAATCTATACATTTAACAGATATAGAATTGCGTAGGAATGACAGGTTCCTTAAGTTATCATATAAGAAACATTTATGTTTTTGGTAGATCCAGTCTTGGAGAGGAAATAGAATTTTTAGAATTAGCAAACTATTTTGGTCAGGTGCTAGCTGAGAGAAAGATTCATGTAGTGTATTGGGAAGGCAACCTTGGGTTAATAGGGGAGTGTCAATAGCTATATTTTTAGGAGGTAGTCAAGTTTTAGGGGTTGTCCCCAAAGCTTTAGCAAATAAGAACATCATTGAAAAAATAATTGAAGAGGAACTATAAGTCTCCATAATATGTGATTGAATGAATGCAATATTTAAACACACTAATGCCTTCATTGCCTTACCAAGTGGTCTGGGCATATTAGAAGAGATCTTTCATATATCTTTTGAGGTCTAACTATATATTCACTATAAACTCATAGGTCTGTTAAATGTTAATGGTTTTTATGATAAATTATTGTCTTTTCTTGATCATATTGTGGAACATGAATTTATAATATCTTCGACACGAAAAATCATAATCTTTGTTGCTACTGCTGAATAATTGATTGACCAACTATAATCTTTCACTCCTGTAATTGATCTTTTTATAAGTCGCATAAATTGGTTATCTAAGAAAAGCCGTAAAAAGCTTAGATTGGATTTGAGCATTCATTTGTGAATCCTTGTGTCTTTTAATTTTCTTAATAATATATTAGTTTTTTTTGTTATTTCTTATATTTATTTAAGTGTGCTTCAAGTTTATCGGTGTTCAATGTTTCAAGTGATGTCTTCTATACTCTATCTTTCTACCTTAGAACATTGAGGACAATATCTCGTTTTGGTTAGGAAAAAAAATGTAGTAGTTGATATTAAAAAAAAATTAACTAACGTGTTTTCTATTTCATAAACCATTTGTAAAACTGTTGTTATTAGGATAACAGAATAAATGAGTTCTTTTGTTAAAGTGACTCTTGAGACGTATCTTAGTAAATATTTTTAACAAGGTCTATTAGAATACTTTATGAAATAATCAGGTATACATACTCTCATATTGTTATCACTTAATTCTGCTCATATACTCATTTAACAAGTATTTTTAAACCTTTATTTTCACACACACACTTTAAGATATGATTTTGGGTTGCACATTGGATTATTATATTATTTATGTTCTTTTGTTAAAGGTAACAATTAAGAGGAACAAATAGTATATAAATTGCAAAAAACAAAAAAAAATAATACTAATAAAAATATAGATAAGTTTGGTTTTGTAGCCTCTTTAATCTAAGTAATTAAGCCTGAAGAAGTGTTTTAACACCTAATACCCTAAAGTCAACTGATTTTGGAGCTATTGGCTCAACGCTTGTTACATGGGTCGAGGAGAAAAGCTTAAGGGAATCAAACATTGCACTATCTACAACCCAAGTTGCTAAGCTTGTAGGGTGTCTCAACATTTAATGCTATAAGACCAATTGGTTTGAGAGTTATTAGTCAAAAACTCATTACATGGGCTAAAGATACATTGTGTTTTTAAGTTATATGTATATTAACAAAAAAAAAAGGATAATAATCCTAACTCAAAGAAGTTAACCTTAAACATTAGAATAAAAATTTTGTTTCTTCTAAGTAAAGAACCATAACTATATGTTCATATATTGAGCATAAAAAGAAGGTTTAGTAATATCTTATTTAAGAGGTATTGAGCATATATATAAATTTAATGAGAGTTTGTTTATCTAGATAGATTAATGAAAGTTGAATGAAAAATGCCTTGTTTTGTGGAATTTATAAAAAAAATTCTATTTTAACACTTTGATTACTAGGGACTAGTAATAAGCTAGTTGGGGGTGTGTGATTAGTACTTAAAAGTGCATTTTTATCAAGGTTTTATATCGATATTTTACACTTGTAGCATCAATAATTTTTTACTAAAACATGTTTTATAATAACAAGTCTGATACCATAAGATACCTTTAATTTATAATAAATATTCATCCTAATTACAGGCTTATCACATAAATGAAATGATGGATTGATGAGTTGAAATATTGGAATTGAAAGGACAAATACAGGGTCAAACTTAGAAAATAGATGCTGGTGCAGTCCAAACTGAAACACTGTTCTGTAATTGGGTCATATCTAGAGCTATAGATCTCAGATTTAAGTTATATTTTTAGTTCGGTATCTTAGTTTTAGTTCAAGATCATGTTCTTGCTCTTTCTCGTTATATTTTTATAATATTTAAGTTATATTTTAATTAATCTCTTGTTTGTGCCTTTTATTTTATTTTATTTATTTAGTTAACCTTTATCTTATTTATGTTCTTATCTTATTTATTTATGTTTCTCTTTTTTATTATATTTATTTGAGTTTATTATGTCAATGTGAAAAAGTTACACTAATGGTGTAAGAATAAGCATAGTGTGAACTCAATATGGACTTTAATGTTTGATACTAACATGTTTTATATTTTTTATCTTGTTCACTTTTAATACTTTTCTTTTTAAATGATTAATCTAGATTTATGTTGTATAATACTTGGTACAACAAATACTTGACATTTTTATAACCCTATCATATGGTATAACCTCCACTTATGTTATGAAAGGAACTTGATTTGTTGTTAACATAAGTTATAATCATGAATGTCTGACAATATTTACAAGTATTAACATTATTCGAATAAGATAACTAATGTAATCATGTTAATATTTTATAATCTGATTGAAACTTTCTTTGTGTGTGGTTTCTAGTTGAATAATAAGAATTTGTACTATACTTGTTTGAAATACTATTAGTGGATCCTCTAACCTGGACATTTATTTTTATCATTACTTGATTCTCATATTGATCGTTCATCCCAAAGTTCTCATCAACTTCTTTATTATTATTATTATTAGTACTACTACTACTACTACTACTACTACTACTACTACTACTACTATTGTTATTGTTATATTAATATTGTTTATAATTTATATAATTAACCTCCTTGTGGTTTGATCCTAGTCTTGTCAGGTTGTTTATTACTTTGACACTTCTACACTTGGGAGAAGACATCAATTTTTTGGTCATGGCATATAGCATTGCTTCTTATCTTTCCAACGAGACTAATCTTGCTTAAAGTGAAGCTCTATAAATCTAGATATAATTAAAAATATGAGGAAAGGTCAGTCGATAATAGTTCAATATCAAGTTAGTAACAATCTAATGGTTGTTAATGAGAAGTTTTGATTGTCTAAGAGGAAGAACTACGTTCTTCTTCCTCAGAGAACTTATAGCCTCATGTCTTAGTTTTCCAACAAGACCAATCTTGCTTAAAATAAAGTTTTACAAATCTAGATATAATAAAATATCTGAAAAGAGGTCAGACAATAATAGTTCAATATTAAGATAGTAACAGCTAGACAATAATAATCTAATATTTGTTAATAAGCAATTTTGACTGTCATATAGACAAAACTAATTTCTCCTTCCTAAGACAACTTGTGTCTTAGCTTTCCAACGAGACCAATCTTGCTTGAAACAAATTTATATAACTTTATATATAATTAAAAAATATGAGGAGAGGTCAGAAATAACAATTCAATATCAAGACAGTAACAATCTAATGTTTGTTGATAAGCAACTTTGACTGTCTTAGAGGCAGAACTAGGTTCTTCTTCTTTCAGAGAACATGTAGGCTCACGTATTAGCTTTCTAATGAGATCAATCTCGCTTAAAATGAAGTTTTATAACTCTAGATATAGTTAAAAATCTAAAGAGAGGTCGAACAATAACAATCCAATATCAAGAAAGTAATAGTTGGACAATAACAGTATAATATTTGTTGTGAGCAATTTTAACTATCTTAGAGGCAGAATTGAGTTCTCCTTCCTTGAGATAATTTATAGCCTTGTGTCTTATTTTTACATCAAAACCAATTTCACTTGAAACAGAGTTATATAACTCTAGATATAATTAAAAATATGAGGAGAGGTCAAACAGTAATAATTTAATATCAAGACAGAACAATCTAATGTTTGTTAATGAAAAATTTTGATTGTCTTAGAGGAAGAACTAGGTTCTCCTTCCTCCAGAGAACTTGTAGTCTTATGCCTTAACTTTCCAACAAGACCAATCTCGCTTGAAATGGAGTTTCACAACTCTAGATATAGTAAAATATATGAGAAGAGGTCAGACAATAACAGTTCAATATCAAGACAATAACAGTTGGACAACAATAGTCTAATATTTGTTAATAAGTAAATTCAACTATTTTAGAGACAGAACTAGGTTCTCCTTCATCATACAACTTGTAGCCTTGTGTCTTAACTTTTCAACGAGACTAATATTACTTGAAACAAAGTTATATAACTCTATATATAGTTAAAAATTTAAGGAGAGGTCGGAAATAACAATTCAATATCAAGACAGTAACAATCTAATGTGATAGACATCTCTTTTATAAGTTTGGTCATCTCTTTGTCCTTTCAATTTCAGTTTTTAAATTCATCAATCAATCCTTTCATTTATGTGATAGGCCTACATTTAAAATAAATATTTACCATAAATTAAAGGTATCTTATATTATTAGATATGTTATTATAAAATATGTTTTAGTTAAGAAGTCATTGATAATTCAAGTGCAAAATAATGATATAAAACCTTGATAAAAAATACACTTTTAAGTACTAATCACCTGACATAGAGAAAACTCTCTCGAAATTTTATTAGACTTTAATACGAATACCATAAATAGATATAAAAAAAATTAACTACTCTGTTTTTTTTTATATGAGATTGTTGTTTTTATCTCAAAACAGGGGATATTATATTTTGGTTTCAGAGCTGGCCTTACTAGTTGTCCAATGGTGCTGATGGGGATGTCGATCTTCTTAAAAAAATGGATTTTAAAATCTCATATTAGTGAGTGAGGAGTTAGTTGTTGGGCATATTAGTAGTGTCGGTCACTGTTATACACGTTTTAAGGTGTTAGGCTAATGGGCTTGTGTCACTAAGAACAAAACTAAGGATAGAAGGCTCAAAACGAAAAACATACAGCAAGTTAAGCCGGGTTGTTACAATGTTTATGGACTAATTGGGTTTTTTTTATTAAAATATTTTTTTCATAGACTAGGTAGATCAAATATGATAGATAATTTATAAATAATGTTAAGTGATTTGTGGAAGTATGGTTATAGTTGCTAAAGTATTTTGAATATGATTTTAAGTATGTTTTATTTTTACGAACCCATTCATGGATTGAATATAAATTTAAATTTAATTAAATATGCTTTGGACCTGATATTTAGAAATTATATATGGACATCTATAGACATGTTTATTTAGAATTTAATGCTTAGTTATAGGGAAACATATGACTCATTATTAAGGGTGAGAACAAAAAACTAAAAATCTAATTAAACCAAGAAAATCAGAAAAAAATAACTATAAAATCAAACTATAAAAAACTGATTAAACTAATTAGAATATTTTAAAAAACTAACAGGTTTGGTTTGATTTCATAAACCTACAACCAAAAAACAAATCGAATCGAAATGAATAATTGAACTAAATCGGAAAAAACCGAGCGAAACCAAAACCAAACCCATTAGAAATTAAAAAAAAACCTAAAAAACAATATAGTTTTTTTTTTATTTTTAACATAAAATAATTGAATCAAACCAAAACCAATCAGTTGGGTTTTGATTTTTTATATAAAATAATCAAAATTGATCGGTTGAACCGGTTTTGATTTGGTTTTTATAAAAAAAATAGGTTTGATTATTTTTTTTAGATAAAAATTAAACCAAACAAAAAATAATCACCCCTATTTATTATTACTGTGATCAGAGTAATCGTATGCTTTGGATCCAATCTTTAGGAGTTTACATATTGATACTTATATACATATCTATTTAGAATTTGATGCATAGTTATAGAAAAAAAACATGAAGCACTGTTTATATAATTAAAGTGCCCATGTTTATATGGTTAAAGTGCCCATAGTTTTTTTACTTTGAACATCAACGTGCAATCCATGTTAGTGTTCAAAATAAATGCTTTAGATTGTTTGAGTTTATGAATGATTTATATATGTGCTCTTGGATTTTTTAATCTTTAAAAGAATTAATATTTTGGTATAATAAATTAATTGATTGTAAGCTTTATGTATTAATAACTTTTGTCATATTTAGTACAACCATAAAAATAAATTATTATGTAATTAGTGTGTGACACTTACCTCTAATTTATATTTTTATTTATTTTTTAGATGGGAAGAGGTATAGAATGTTAAGTGGTTGCTTTGAAAGCTTATAGTTGATTTTAAAATTTTAATAATTAGATTAGTTTATGATTTTAGCCTTATAGTGTATTTGATTTTATTTGACTTTGAAGTTAAGTTGTTTGATGTGAGATGATTTATATTAAGTTTTTTTAATTTATAATTAGAGATAAAACATTTTCTTTTAATGAAGTATTAATTTGAATTTAATTGATTTATTTGAGTTAAAATACCTTACATTCTTGTCAGACATGCTCTAGTATAATTTTATATACTGAAATGATGTGGGTAATAGGATAAAAGTCAATGAACGTTAACAAAAAGACCTGAATGAAGTTTTTTTAAAAATATTTAAGATTTAATTGCTAAAATTTACACGTTTTAGGCTCAACTAACCATGTGACTCTCACTTTGTTGTTAATCAAATATTTTTATTTTTTATAAAACATTATTTATGCAAGTTTTTTAACCTTTTTTATTATTAAAAAAATGTAATAGATAAAAACATTTATGCACATATGTAATCAAAACTTGAAAAATGGAGAAACATATATAAATGAACATATTTAATCTTGAAAAATAGAACATTAGATTGATTGAATAAAATAAAAGGAAAAAAAATAACATGTAAGGTTACACATATTAAAAATATCTTTTAAAAATAAATATTTTTTAATTTAAAAAATATAGATAAACTAGAAAAACCTCTTCAAAAATTAAATACATAACAAAAAAAATTAATATTGTTTAAAAAAGGCTCTAAAAAAATAAAAAAGATGAAATTTTGTCTTTTTCTTCTTCTAGTTTTTTAACTGGTCACATCACTTAATCTATTATTAATAATATTATTTAAAGTTATATTTTCATGTTAATCATGATAGACTCAAGTGTCTTGGTTTTAGTAGTCATGTAGCAGCAATTGATGCATTGCTTATTTTGCCCAAATTTCGCTCCCTGTGACAATTGGAAAATCAGATCCTATATTTTTTTGATCCAAAAACCTATTTTGTAATCTATTTTTAACTTAAAACACCTTAGAATTCATGACAAACTCATTCATGTCCTTAAAAACACAAAAAATTACACCAAAAACCAAATTCAACCTGAACTCGTATATATTTTTTCATGAACTTTTAATGTATAAAAACACCTAATATGACTTCCCACGTCAAATTGAACAATTTGATACTAATTTTTTTTTATTTTGGTGACCTAAATCAATGCCAACAACAAGTTTATCTCTCTACCGCAGGAATTCGACAATCCTTCTCTAAATCAAGGATCAAAAAATAATAAAAATAAATCTTTGTACATAATGGAATTAAAATAATTTTGAGGGACCATAATTATATAATTCGTGTGATTGTTTAAGTTAGAGGACTAAAATGAATTTTTCAAAACTCATGATGCGTCACTTATGTTTGTCGTGTTTTTCATTTTGGTCCCTCCTTTTCCAATTCCATCCACTTATAAGAATTTTAAATCAATTGCTCCTTAAATAAAACTTCATTGCCTAAAAAATAAAGTTTGAGAACCAAACTGAAAATTGTTTTTTGGCACAATGACAAATGTATAATGAAAATCCCACAAAAAGACCTAGAAACCATGAAACACTCATTCATGATCTTGAAAAATCACTTAAAAAACTAAACTCAACCCAAAACTAAAAATCAACCTGAACTCAGATTTTTTTTAATGAAATTTTAAGGCACAAAAGGACCTAATGTGAACTCCTTGCATCAAATGAAACAATGTTTTACAAAAATATTTTATTTTAGTGGTTTAAATCGGTGTCAACAATAAATTTCTCTATTTGCTGCTAGAATTCGGCGACCTCTCTCTCTCTTTCCTCTCTTACTAGGGACAAAAAAATAAAAATAAATAAACCTCCGTACTAAAATGGAATCAGAACAATTTCGAGGAACTGTAATTGTAGGACCAAAATGAATGTTTTCAAAACTTATGACACGTTATCTATATTTGTCGTGTTTTTTATTTTGATCCCCTTTCCTCCGATCCTATCATTTCATAAAAAATTGAAATCAATTACTTTTTAAACAAGACTTGATCGCTTAAAAACAAAGGTTAAAGATCAAACTGAAAAAAAAAAGTTGCATAGTCACAAATATATAGTGAAAATCTCACTCATTTTAGTATACAAGTAATTAATAATGAGTATATAGGTTTGAAAATAAATTGAAATTTTCTAAAAAATAATTTTTTTATTTCTACATATATTTTTATTTTTATTTATAATTTACTCCTCGGTTAATTTTTTTTATATATAAAAGTTTCATCTAAGGCCATGTTTGTTTCCCGGAAAACAGTTTCCGGGAAACTACTTTCCAAACTTCCCTGTGTTTGTTTGTCATTAGGAAAGTTGGTCAACGGAAAACATTTTCCGGTCAACAAAAAACACTTTCCAGTCAACGGAAAACACTAATCCGGTCAATGGAAAACACTTTCCGGTCAATGGAAAACACTTTCTGGTCAACGAAAATATTTTTTAGTCAAAAAAAATTTGGCTTGATTTTCAGGAAAGTGTTTTCCTTTTAGTTGTGTTTGTTTTTTGGAAAGTGGTTTCTGGGAAAACACTTTCCAAACTTTCTTATATTTGTTTTTCAGAAAGTGGTTTCTGGGAAATCACTTTCCAAACTTTCTTGTGTTTGTTTGCTGTTAGAAAAGTTGGTAAACGGAAAACACTTTCCAGTCAAAGAAAAATTTGGCTTGATTTTCAGGAAAGTGTTTTCCTGAAAAATTTGGGAGGAAAACACTTTCCGGAAGTTGTGAAAAGTTTAGAAATGTCATTATTTGCTGATTATATCAAATTTGATCCTCAAACTTTTGATTGCTATATATATTTTGTTTTAAATATTTATTTTTCAATTTCATTTCTTAAAATTTAATTTTTATATTTACTTTAGTCCTTATTTTTATAATTGTTATTTGCTTTTCTCCTATTATTTTTTTATTGAAATTTTTTTCTATCAAATTTGGTCCTCATTCTTTTGATTGTTATTTATTTTATTTAAAATACTTTATGAAATGTTAATTATTATTATTTTAATTTCTTCATCTTTTTTTTTAAGATTTGATCTTTATTGTTTTGATTATTATTTATTTTATTTGAGATAATTTATGAATTTTTTTTTTCAATTTTATTATTATTCAACTTTTTAATTTGTAAGATTTATTCCTTGTTATTTTAATAAACTTGAGAAAAATAAAATATTAATAAATTATTTTCCAGTTCATTTTCCATAACATAACCAAACACTGGAAAGTGTTTTCTAGTGCATTTTTCATAATATTGCCAAACATCGGAAAATACTTTACTTTTAAGGAATTCACTTTCTCTAGAATTCAATTTCAAAAAAAAAACAACTTTCCTGCAAATAAACGGGATCTAAGTACTCATATCCGTCATGTTTATGTTTTTGCCTCACGTGGAGTCCTACTTAACCATTATATTTCTACCTGGACACGTGTCGCATGGAACGTGGCGTCTGATGGTGTCGTGCCCCATTATTAAATGCATGCGTATTCAGAGTCTTTTCCCTGAATAATGAATGCAATGTCTTCATTTTGATCAGCTTTTAACTATTCTTTTTTATCATCTACGGACTATACTGTTGCTGTATCTTTCACGCACTCGAGGAAACGCATACGTACAGAGATTTGGATTTTGGAGACAGATCTTGTTCACTCAAAACCATTTACTCCTCCTCACTTTATGATGAAGAAGCTTTTATTTAGGCTTTGATTTTATGAGATATCCATGCCTATCTACTTGTTTTGTATTGATTGTGTGTGTATATCATTTAGTTTTTCTTATATAATGTTTTTAATGTAATAAATCATCACAATTATAATGATACATTATATTATAATTTTAAAAATTATATAATTAAGCACGTAGATATAATAAATCAAGATTATTTAACAAATATTAAGCTCTATGGCCAAAATATTGTAGCAAAATGATCATGGATTGACATAATATGTTTTATTTTTAAAATTTCATCTTATGCTTAAATTGTTTTTTTTTGCAATTGAACTCGAATTTACATCCTGTTGTATTTTTTTTTTGAAGGGAAAGTTAATTTAAAAGTAAAATGATCAAAGTGAAAAATAGTAAATAATATGAG
This sequence comes from Populus pruinosa, assembly GCA_026413675.1. NCBI lineage: Eukaryota > Viridiplantae > Streptophyta > Magnoliopsida > Malpighiales > Salicaceae > Populus > Populus pruinosa. The sequence continues at coordinate 24,446,229 of CM048596.1, forward strand.
TAGTGACTTTGAATTTTATACAAAAAATTTATTTTAATCCCTTATGTTTTTTGGTTTATGGGTTATTGGTCTCTTTGGTTTTTATAAATTTAATTTTGTTACTGTAGTTTTTTTTTCAATTAATTTTTGTGAGAGGGGAGAGAAAAAGGATTTATAGAATTTAGCTTAGAGAGATAAAGCCATTGTTTACGCTTATTATGATAATCAAAATAGTTGAAAATTATGTTAATAGGTTTTAATTGATGATGAAAATCTTATGGTGGTTGTTTTGATTCTCAATATTACCTAAAAAGCAAATTTAGATCGAGAATTAGAAAATTTATTTAGTTTAATTTTATGATTTGAGTTTTTTTTGGACTGTTAAATACCTGTTTATTTTTGTGTTTTAAAAGTGCATCCGAAAAAAATTAATTTTTCTTATATAATGTTTTTAATGTAATAAATCATCACAATTATAATGATGTATTATATTATAATTTTGAAAATTAATCACGTAGATATAATAAATCAAGATTAATTAAGATGTATGGCCAAATCCTGTAGCAAATAATCGTGGATTGAAATAATAGGTTTTGTTTTTAAAATTTCATCTTATGCTTAAATTGTTTTTTCACAACTCAAATTTACATTCAATTGCATTTCTTTTGGAAGGGAGGGTTAGTTTGAAAGTAAGTTGATGGAAGTGAAAATTAGAAAGTAATATGAGTAATTATTTTAAATTTTATACAAAAAGTTTATTTTAGTCCCTTGTGTTTTTTGATTTATGAGTTATCAATCTCTTTGGTTTTTATAAATTTAATTTTGGTATTATAGTTTATTTTCTTTATTTTCAGTTAATTTTCATGAGAGGGGAGAGAAAGAAAATTTATGGAACTTAACTTAGAGAGATAAAGCTATCATTTACGCCTATTTTGATAATCAAAATGGTTGAAAATTGTGATAATAAGCTTTATTTTGTGATAAAAATCTTATGGTGGTTGTTTTGATTCTCGATATTACCTAAAAAACAAATCTAGATCAAGGATTAAAAAATTTATTTGGTTTGATTTTATGATTTGAATTGTTTTATGGGTTGCTAAGTACCTATTTATTTTTGCATTTCAAAATACATTAAAAAATTAAAATTCTTTTTATTTTTTCCTTACTTCAAATTATGTTTTCTGATTTTTTAACATGCTTGTCTTAAAAAATATTTTTTAATGTATTTTTAAATAAAAAATACTAAATAAACTATCACCACAATACTAAACAGGGTCTAAATTGACATGCTATGTGTTCTAAGTTTGTTTTTTTTTGAGTGTTTTTGGCTTTAAATGAGATGAAAAATAGGTTTTTAAGGTTATAAATCTATAGCCTTGATTTCGTGGTTACCACTATTATAGTTGAAATCCTGATGGGAAAAAAATGAATCATTTTCATATTTTTTAAAAAAATAAAAAAGGATGAATTCCTTTTAAATAAAAAAAAATCAATCATGCGAGTTTAGACCTAAAGGCCTACATGATTTGGTTGCTCCTCCTAGAGGCTTAATGTGTGAGACCAGAGGTGCGATACTTGACTTTTTATTTTTTATTTTTTTAAACATAAATTTTTTTTTAAAATTAATTTGATTTGTTTCATAGCTTTAATTACAAATTTGATGAGTTAAGTCATAATATCTAATTTTTTATTTTTTTTCTATTTAATGTGTTTTTCATTTAAAAAAAATAATTTCATTATGTGTTATTAATATTTGCTTTTTTATATTCTAGTAACATGCATAATATCATAATGTTCTTTTTTTAATATTTAACAAAAAAAAATCACATGCATTTTATTATCATATAAATTTATTAAATAAAAAATAATCTATAAAATAAAAAATTTATTAGATATAATGATATCCATGGCTTGCATATAAAGTTTGCTTGACTTGCCCTAGTTCAATTTTTATAAAAAAAATTAAAATTTGTTTTTAATTTTATTTTTTAAAATTAAATTAATTTAAGTTATAAATTCTCAATATGTTTTTTCAACAAGTTTTTTCATGTCACCTGAAATGATTGAGGTTGGCGTGTTTCTTTTCCACTATTAAATAACATTATCATAAACTAATTTTAAATTTACAGGTAATTTTTTTTTTAAATACAATAATAATACCTATTTTGTTTTTTATTTTTAAAAAATTACTTCTACCCGGCACAGCACGTACCGATGTACTAGCAACTACGTCCACTAAAGTATGTCCGTGAGAGTACAGTTGAGAGTTGAGACACGAGAGTTTATTCGATGATGAAAAAAAGGAGTGTTGGCGGGTAAGAAATTGGTTCCCGCCACTACAGCGACAAGCCAGATCCACAAACTCCCAGCGGAGCCCAAAGGCCCCTGAATCCCACTGACATGACCTCAACAACCCTCAGGTCACCACCTTCGCTCCTCCTATGTAAATTAAAAAATTACCCCTCTCACTGCTATTAAAAAAAGAAAAAACCCAAAAATAAAATTAAATCAAAGAACCCCTCTCTCAAATAGTGACCTTTGCTTTCCATCTGAAATCATTTCCTCTTAACCCCGAAACCAAAAAAAATAATAACAGAAAACCCACTGCTATACACAAATAAACATAAATCCGAGTCTTCTTGTCGATGATGTCGTCGTCGTCGTAATAATAATTGAAAAGTGCGTGTTGTCTCTCTCTCTTTCCACTCTAGCTTCTCAGCTTCTCCTTTTGGGTTTCAGGTACAGAAAATACTGTTAATTTCACTCTGATTTATTTTTTCATCTTCTTTAATTGTGACCACTCATTATCGTTCTTGACGTCCTAATTTGTTCCTATTTCCTCTAATTATCAGTCCTCGTAGCAATCCCTTGCTCTTGATCATTTTTCTTGATGCTTAGTTGACGAGGTATTGAGATAATTTCTAGGGTTTTTTTTACCCACTCTCTCGTACTTACTCTTTACTTTCTTGCAGTAATTGTTTCTTGAAATGTTGTTTTTGTCATGGAAAGACAAATTTTCTTTTAGCTCCATCCGTACCCTGCATTTTGATTGTTCCTCTTGAAAAAAATGTTATCTTCCAGAATAAGTTAGAAATAGGAGTAAGGCATTGTTATAACCGATGCCTTCTGCTTGCTAGCAGAAATTGTGTGTTGAATTTCTGCTATATTTCAACTATTATTATTGGATAAATGCGTATACTTGCACATAATATGCTTTGAAAGCGGCCTTTTTTGGGGGCGAAATTGTATTTTTTGTTATCTTCGCCAACACATAATTATGCTGTGTTATGGGCACATAATTATTTGGATGCTTTCTATTGCTTAAATATTTGATGAGAGATTTATTTTTACTCGTGAAATAATTGATTTTTTTTGTTTTAATTTGTGATAATTATCGTTGCTCATTAGCAGAGTAGGCTAATGATAAAATGACTCCACCAGCTACGCGAGGGAAAAATAAAAGGAATAGACCGGGTGATATTGCTAATATCACTTCTGAAATATTAAGGTACAACATTTTATTACTTATGGAGATAGTATGTTATGTGTACTGTTCTGATTTTGATTTTTATTGTTTCTTTGCATAGGAAAATTCATGCAAATGGTAAAGTTACTGATGGAGACGTGAACCAGTTGTACATGATATGGAAGCCAGTTTGTCAAGGCTGCCGTGTGAATACTAAAGATAACCCTAACTGCTTTTGTGGATTGATTCCACCACCCAATGGAAGTCGTAAATCTGGCTTATGGCAGAAAATGTCTGATATTCTTCAAGCACTTGGCTCAGACCCATTCAATGATCTTCGTAGTACTGATGAAACTCCGTCTGGTCTAACTAATCTGGGAGCAACATGCTATGCCAATAGTGTACTTCAGTGTCTATACATGAATGCCTCGTTTCGAGAAGGTGTTTTCTCTGTTGAGCCAGATGTGTTAAACGAACAGCCTGTGTTATATCAGCTTGTCCGGCTTTTTGCGCAGTTGCATGCTAGTAAATTAGCTTTTATTGATCCAGCTCCATTTATAACGACCCTGGAGCTAGATAATGCAGTTCAGCAGGATGGCCATGAGTTCCTGACCTTGCTTCTTTCACTGCTTGAACGTTGTCTGAGCCACTCTAAAGTTTCTAAGGCGAAAACAATCGTTCAAGATCTTTTTCGAGGAAGTGTATCACAAGTAACAACGTAAGACAAAAACCAATTTTGACTGTGTTTGATTTTTATTATTGGATTTTTTTTTGTTTATTTGGTGTTCTGATGATTATCGTTCTATGTTTATATCAGTTGTATATTTTCTTCTATTGATTTGCCTTATTGTTTGTGTGGTCATTTTTTAGTTATAACACTTTTAAGTGTCCGCAATGCTTAATAGTCATTGATATGGATTTTACTGTTTCTTTTTTTGTTTGTTTGTTCTTTATGCAGGTGCTCAAATTGTGGAAGAGATTCTGAAGCATCTTCCAAAACTGAAGACTTCTATGAGCTGCAGATGAATGTCAAAGGCTTGAAAAGCTTAGATGAGAGTTTGGATCAGTACCTTAGTGTGGAACAGCTTCATGGAGAGAATCAATACAATTGTGAATTGTGTAAAAGCAGAGTTGATGCTACTCACCGCATCAGGCTGCGAACTCTACCTGATGTCCTTAATTTTCAGCTTAAACGTTATGAGTTCCTTCCAAAGGTACTTTGTGATAGCTTTTCGAGAGCATTATTTTTCGTTGTCTTACCAATATGAAATCTGATAACTATAAGTGCATTTATCCCTATTCCAGTCTCTGAATTTCGGTTGTTACATACTTTAATTTTCACCTTGGTGGTGTCGTGAATGGGCAGTAGCCTTTTCTTAAATGATGCATTGCAATTGACAAAGGAGAACTTTTTCTCTATTCTTATAGTGAAGATAATTACTTGCATGTGATGAGATTTGAAGTAGCTTTATTGAAATATCATGCATGGGTTTCTTGATGGAAAAAAGGTTAATGCATGGCTCGCAGTGAATTCAGAGAAAAATTACTATCGATGGATTTTGTGACAATGGTGTGAAGTAGGATTTTGATAATAGGCTCATAAACAGTGACTATTTTAAAACTTGTTGTGATATCCAATTTTTCAGTTGCTTAATGGAACCTGTAGCTCCTTTTTTCATGAATGACATTGCTTTTTGCATGGTCATAATTTTTAATTATTATTTTTTAGCTTGAGGGGGGCTCTGTGTTTTATATTTTTCTCCCTTGCTTAGGATTGGTTCTTTTCATGCTATATTGTTTGAGATTTTGGGAACCAATCACAAGAGAGAAAAGTAGCTCTTTGGCATAGGCAATCATGTATTTAAGCATTTTGTGCATTGATTTTTGTCAATAGACTACTACAAGGAAGAAAATCACATCTGCTTTTGGTTTCCCTGGAGAATTGGATATGGGGCGTAGGCTGTCTGAACCTTCTCAGCTGGAATGGATATATGACTTGTCAGCTGTGCTGATTCACAAGGGAACTGCTGTAAATAGTGGCCATTACATTGCTCATATCAAGGATGAGAATACAGGGCAGTGGTGGGAATTTGATGATGAGCATGTCTCAAACCTAGGTTGTCGCCCATTTGGAGAAGGCTTTTCAAGTTCTGCTAAAGGTGTTCATAGTGACAAAGTTTCACCATCTTGTGCAGGAGTAACGCTTGCTGATACCAGCAGAAGTATGGATGCTGTTCAGCCACAATCTTTAGAATCTAACATTCATAGTTGTAAAGAGATTTTTTCATCTACTGATGCATACAGGCTGATGTATAATCTTAGGCGTACTAGAAAGAATGATGGTAAAAGAGATCATATTGCCAACAATATTCAATTAGAAGGTCACAAGGGTTTACACAATGGCTTTCCTCCTGCATCTCAACTCTTTGAGGATATAAATGATATGAATGCATCATATGCTGCTGCTTGTGAAGAGTACAAATCGAAGAAGGAAAAAGAGGTGCGTTATATCACAGAACGGAGGGAAGAGGTGCGATCAGTTCTCTCAGAAGCTCCTGTTCGATTGCATCAAGAACCATTTTATTGGGTCTCTACGGACTGGCTTCGCCAGTGGGCTGACAATGTCACTCCGGGGTAAGTGCATATTTGTGGTTCTACATTATGCATGCATAATTGTTGCTTCTGGGATAAAGTCTTGACAAGGCATTGCCTAAGATTGTTGTGATTCATATTTGCTAATTTGTCATAGGCACCTAAGCCTCCAAAATGTGATAATCGTAATTGTGTATATTTCTGTTTGTTTATTTACTTTTGTATGGTTTGCTTATCAATTGTCAATCACTTTGCAACTGTCCTTTTAATGTTTCCTATAATTTACTCCATATTGTCCTGCAGTGTTATAGACAACAAGCCTATCCAATGCTCACATGGAAAGGTTCCAGTGTCTAAAGTTGGGTCCATGAAGCGGTTGTCTGCTAAAGCTTGGGGAATCTTGTTTTCTAAGGTATCTCTCACTGTCTAATTATCTTGCATATAGTAAAACACTTCATGATGCATTCATATCCTTTCCCTAGTTATTTTTGTTTTCAACATTTGTGCATGCATACATGTGTATTTTGTATTTCCCTTTGTATTGCGTATAACTTTTTTTTCAAGTATAAAGGAGAGGCTTCCCGATACTTATAGTTAACTAACTTATTTTCTTCTCCTTCTCTCTCTAGCCTCCACACACACATGCAAGCACAATTTGTCTGTGTTCATGTTTTTCTGATTCAAGCTTCATCTAGCTTTTCCTATGTATCATTTATTACTAGGCTGTGCTGTCATTGTTGATGCTCTTCTGTTAAATGCCTGACAACTGCAGTATGATGGAGGGCCAGCACTGACCAATAGTGACTGCTGCATGGCTTGCCTTATTGATGGTGCCAAATCTGTGGTCTTTGCTGATAGCTATAGGGATCAAAGAACATTAATGAGAGATCTTGCAAATGATGTAATTGCTGGGAAGTGCTTGGATGGAGCATATTTTGTGTCCAAGACATGGTATGCTTGGAACCTTTATGTTCTTTTTGCCTTTTCTATTTAATTTATTACTGCTTTTGTTAATGATTATTAGGCATGGCTTACTAAAGGGATTTTTTTTTTAATTTAAAAATTAACTGATTCTGGCAACAGCATGCTAATTTTAATCATCTTTTTTTTTTCTCCTGTACAAGAACAAAACTAACTCGTGCTTTTATTGTCAACAACTACTGCATTTCTTCATCATCTCTTTTGAACTCGACTTAGTCTGCTTGGATTGGTGCGTTTCTGGAATGTATCCAGTAATTCTGATTTTTTTCATGATTTTAGGCTGCAACAGTGGGTGAGACGAAAAAATATTGATGCTCCAAGTGAAGCTGATGCAGGACCAACAGCTTCAATTATGTGCCGACATGGGCAACTAAGACCTGAGCAAGCTGGTGCCAAGCGATTGCTGGTTCCTGAGAAACTTTGGCACTTTTTGTACAAGGATGCAGTTGCTGTAAAGTCTGATGATCCCCTGGGATGCACAACTTTTCCTTCAGATTCTGCACAGTGTTCTGAATGCAGTGATGAACTTTCTGAAGTTGCCTGCTTTGAGGATTCTATAAGGTTATTTACATGTCTTATTAATAGCACGGATCAATCCAATCTCTTTTTTCTTGAATTGTGCCATGCTGCAGGGAGATGAAGCTCAAACAGCGCCAAAATCATGAGAAGTTGGCTACTGGAAAGAGTATTCCCCTGTCCTTGAACTGCACGTATTACTTGATGCCTTCTACTTGGCTCACAAAATGGAGAAACTACATAAATTCAAGTGGAAAGAATATTTCTTCATCAGTGGAGCCTGAAGTTCTCGATCCTGTTATTGATGCACTGAAATGTGAATGGGTAACTTGCAACGCCTGGATATTTCCTTGTCGCTTTTCAAACAAAAATTTTCTTTTGTAAGAGCCAATATGGTTGAAGTTACTTTATAGCACGTGGAGTGAACAAAGGGTAGTTATACTCCTGGAATTAGAATCAGTTTGTACACCAGCCTACTCTTTTTCCTAGCCAATATTTCAATTTGAAATGTAAGGAGACTTATTTGTTGTTCAACCCCTCCCCCCTCCCCCCTCTTCCTTTTCAGCATTCACGACTCCTAGAAAGGCCTCCTGACCTGGTGAACAAACGCGGTGTGCTTATACAGAAGAGTTCTACTGTAAGGATTACAAGTACATAACTCATTATTTGTTTATGTAGACCAGTAATTGCAAGAAACATGCTCATGTGCAAAACTTAGTTGTATTGATTAAAATGGGGCTGGAAATGCACCCCGTGCTGTATTTTAAGAAAGTGTATTAGGAAGCCACTTCACACTTCATTTCAATCATGCTTAAAAACCTAGAAAAAGACAAATAAAATAGAAAGATGCTGCTATTTCGAGGGCTCACTAATTTCAGATTTTTTTCTTTCAATCTCCTTTCCCTTGTTTTATGGGTTCTAGACAGATGCTTTAACAATAATTACAGAGAATGACTGGGACAGCTTCTGTGAAGACTGGGGTGGCAACAAGGAGAAAGGCATAATGGCAACAATTGAGTTCGGTGATGTTGCAGTAAATAATTTGGGTGGGTCCCAGGAAGATGTGCTTATATTTAAAGACCATCCAAGTTCTCAAGATGAAGCAAACAATGACCCGGAGATCAGACAGCCTTTGATTAGGACCTCTCCAGAGGTAATAAAAATCCTACCAAATTCATGTTTTGAACTGTGTTAACCACAGTTCTACACTAGTTAGTAAAAGCCCTTCATTTCGTTGTCTCTAATTCTTTGGAGGCTTCTGCATAGTCATACATCCGGTTCCAATTTCAGAGCCATGGTCTCTTTATCAGGAGGGGAAATGGCCACTGGGATTTGGCTGCCATTGTCTCTTGTGCTGATATGGAGTTGATTTTTCTGCTAGATTTGTGAGGATTGCATCGGTGAAAGAAAAAGTCGTGAGTTGGCAAAGAAGCTGAATTACTTCAATGAGGACATAAATGTATCTCTTGTACGTGGTAAGGAAGCTCCAAGATCAATTTTAGAACCTTCTTCAACCACTCCTGAGACAGATCGGCGTGCCTCCAAGCGATCTCGGAAGACTAGTTATGGGACTTCAGTAAATCTAAAAGTCTCTGGTTCCACATCATTATACCAGTTAAAAATGATGATATGGGAATCACTTGGGGTAAGCTACAGTGAACAGATAACTTATGAACATCTAGAATTTGATCATCAATGCATTTTGGATGCCATGTGCTTATACTGTTTCTTCTGTTTGAATCTCATCCGTACATGCATCAGCCTCTGAGATTTAAGCAGGAAGGATTGAAAATTTTCAAAATTAGATTATTGCTTCCGTGGAATTCATAAATGTATGCAGGAAAGTTATATTCTTTCTATAACTGACAAATGATGGGCTGTAACTATTTAACTCAGAAGAGATCTTTTGGAATTGGTTAAGTTTTGAAATATTAGAAGTCAGATGGTGGTTGAAAGAAGTGTATGGGTTCGCATAAAATGACATGGTTGTTATCAAAGAATTCTGGATAATTATGATACCCAAATAACTTTGCATGTCTTCACAATTTGTGATACCAGACTTGTATATGGATTCTCATTTGCTATCAGTAGTTTTCTTAGACAAATATGTCCCATCCTTTGGCTCTCCAACATTAATATTTTTATTTCCTTTGCTTAACCTCTTTAAGTCATGGCTGTAGAAACTTGTGGATATGATGTCTGTGCATATGTGCCATCAGTTTAACTGAGTAAATATCTGCAGGTGGTTAAGGAGAACCAGATACTTCACAAAGGTTCAATGATAATTGATCAGGAAAGTGCTACACTTGCGGACTTGAGTATATTTCCTGGTGATAAGTTGTGGGTGCAAGATTCTGAAATCCACGAGCATAGAGATATTGCTGGTAACATGAGTCACTAGGCTACTTTACTACTTTAAAATTAATGGTTATTTTATTTGAGTAACAGTCGCCTCTTATTTAAGCAAAACTTTTTTCCTGATGCAACTTGTACGCTTGAGCAGTAATGCTATTTACCATAGAATGGTAGAAACGATAATCATAGTATGAAGTTCAAAATAGTTTACCAATTATGTGGCCTTTATTAGAAGGTTTTGCGTTTCAAATTACCAATGTGATTTTGATATAACATGATTGGCTGATGTTTTTGATGGAATAATTATCATGTTTAAAATACTCGTTATGTTTCATACTGGCTGGCTTAATTGTATCAGTGTCATTACCTTAAAGATACTCTGAATCAGCTGCTTTTTATTTATTTATTTATTTTTCTTTTGGTGTCAATATTCAACAGATGAGATTAGTGACCAGAAAGCAAACGCTCAGCATCCGGAAAAGGGGTTTCAGGGAACACTATTGACTACAACGACTTCATCCCAAGTTGCTTAAGACGCATGCTTGGAGTAGCTGTGTCCATGACACATTTAAACTCTTTAGATAAATATTCTGGAAGGAAGACCTGCATTTTGGAGGTGAGTCATCATTCACGGACATGTATGCACCCCAACAATATATTCTTCCTGCAACCCTGGCTTCTGATTGTTGGCCATCTTTATTTTTTCTTTTCGTTGTGTAGGACCAGTGGCTGGCCTTGGTTTTGGCTCCCAGCATTTTGACTTTGAAAAGACTGGTTCAGTACATAATTTTAGAACTCTCCGGACACTTTGTGATGTTTGTACCCAGAGATGAACTGACGCTGTTTTATACTGTTGGCTGATTTCTAGAAAGGCAATGAACTTGGTGACCGATCTTTTTATCATTTCCCTCTTGGGTGGCTGAACTCGGTGGATTTTGGCAATTGCAGATCCAATGAAACATGTTGTACCTTTTTGTACCTAGAGATGAATGAAACCATACAGCGCTGTTGGTCAACACCTTGAAAGTAAATGGAACATTTGTTGTTGTAGATTTGCTGTGCGAAATGTCTGAAAGCTCTCCTATGAATGCTGGATGTCAATTATGTTATGGATGAACATTCGCAGTCATTGTTCACTGGTTTAAATAGTAAAACGATAGCCCTTCATTGTGAGAAGCCTGGTATTCGTACTGTCATGCCTGCTCATCAAATGCTGGACATTAGGCCATACATTTGATGCACTGAATACTGCATGGCATCTGAATCGATGACAGCCCAGCCTTTATGCGAGTGCTTCATGAATCATCGAGCTCCAACACCATGAGGTAGCATTCAGCAACTTTCTGGTAACTTAGGTTATGTCCTGGGGTGTTTAATCACTTCTTTTTCGCCTCCTGATCCTGGAAACGGCGTATGATCAAATCTCGGTTGGGGTTGAGTTGGCTTGTTGGGACTGGGGAGTACCATAATTATTGAAGTGACAGATTTCTATAGAACATGCTTGACGTTAATGTTTTATAGCAATAGCGAAAAAAAAAAAAAAAAGCTCCATAAAGAGGGGTGTGAAATCCGTGTGCGCTCCGGGCGAGGAAGATGGAGACCTCTCATTTATGAATAGGTTGACGGAGTCGTCTAATGATATATATGAAAGAATGGTCAGATCAAAGTAAAAAGAGTGGCGTGGGAAAAATGAGCGAACTAGAGTCGTCCGAAAAATTATCACTGTCATTGAATTCGAGGATGGCGATGAAATGGTAACCGATTTGCTGGACGTTAAATGCATCTTGGAGGAAGGTTGACCTGCTCTTCTCTTTTCGAAGGTCAATCAAAGTGGGTGCGTGCAGCCTAAATTACATTGCATAGCGATAGTTTTGGGAAAAAAATGGTCTTCACATTTTCTCTAGAAAATAAAAGGTTGCATTCCGTTAATACTTGTCTGCGTTTATTGGGCACTACATATTTGAAATGGTAGGCAGTAGTGCGTAGTGGTGGCGATACATGGATAGATGTTGTATGAAGAAAAGCTCATTAGATCCACCGTCTTCGCGAGTTCTGGTTACCTTTGAACCACCGATCCCAGCTAGCGTTTACCGGACCTTGAGTCCTATGATAAATAAATCAATTATTTCACACCAGCAAGATTATCATTGACGATGGATGGATAATAATACACAGAGGGTAGTAACAAGGAATGCTAATGACAATGTTCTTACGATGGAAGTAGTGGGTCAGGAATCGATTCAACACTTGACAGGAGTCTGCAGAATGAGTAAAAACCAAAGGATAAAACTCAAAAAGAGGATTAGGAAGGCAGAGGGGGTTTATTTAAAAAGGGACAAACGCATTCATTACTAATTGTTGCTTACTCTTCGCAAACAATCGACGATTCCCCTAACGTATCAAGCTGGTCCAGCTCCTCCTACATAATTTAAAGCTATAACATGTTACTGCAATACCTGCCCCGAGTCTCATATATTGCTTGCACAAAACACATGAAATGAAAGCTAACCTGTATGAAATTGATTTGATTCTGAAGTTGGGTGATTGCAGCTACCATTCGATGCTTACTCAGGAAGTTGTTAGGCACTGTTCTCGGAATAAAACTTGATGTTTCTGCCACTACTGACTCCCCCCTTTTCGGTTCTTCAAGCGATGACGCCGAATGTTGCCCGTCCATTTCTATTGAATCTGATTCCATGGTTCCCGAGACCAGCAGGTGTGTTTATGGCAGGCAAGCACGGAAAGAAAGGAGATGCCAAAAGAGGAGAGAAGTGGAACAAGTAGGGGGCAGACTTGATTGAAAGACGAGTGGACCAAGTCTATAGAAAAAAAAAAAATTAGGAGGATAGAGTGTCCACTGGTGTTTAAAAACAAACAGTAAAAGCAGTTGAGTCAAAAAGTTGAAACGCAGCCACTGAACACGGCCCCCCACCACAGAGGCGTTGATTGAATGGACGTAGGCAGCAAGTGTCAAAACCAGACCCAAGCCCAATTTTATCCATCGAGGAATCGCTATTATCAATAATAATAAAAAACATAATTTCAGTGTTACCAATCGTATATATTTTTTATTTAATTCAAATTTAAAAGAATATAATTTTATTATTTATTGTAAATAATTTAAATTTATTATCTCCACCCCACATGTTTATTATAGTTTTAAAAATTATGTTGTATTGTCGTAGATAAAAATTTACAAAACACTACATAATTTTTATTGGTAGTTTGTTTAGTTAATTTAAATTTATTTTATTTTTTAATTAATTATTATTTTTTATTGATTTTATTTTTTAATATTGATTTAATTTAACATTAAAATTTTTAATTTTTTAAAAAATTATTCTTACAAGTTTTACGGATAAATCTAAATAAATTATATATTTTTCCATCTCAGTATTATATTGAGATATAATTTCATTTATAATTAAAGTCAACTTTTTTTTTAAAAAAAAAACACGTTACGTAAACCGTAGTATTTTTTCCCAGCGGCGTAGGGCGCGCGGATGGGCTAGTTGTCTGTGTAGATTGCTTCCATATTTTCTGTCTTTTTAAAATGACAAAGGATTCATCACCAGTTGGTGGCTGAGGTGGCATATAAGCTTCTTCTCCTTATCCCTTATTTATGAAAACGATGATATGATTAAAAAAAATAAAATTGTGCGCACATGTTAGTGGCCTAGGGGTTCTAGTTAGAAATTTTCTGTCACTAAGTTTGAACCTTTATATATATATATATATATATATATATATATATATATATATATGTGCGTGTGTGTCACTCTTGACATCTTTTATCTGCCTATTAGGTTTTTAATGTGTCTAGTAAATTCAAGAATTAATCTTAGTTATTGTAAGCTAATTTGAATACCCTAAATTATAAAAAAATAAAAATTTATTATAAGATATTTTCTATATTAATCGAGGTCAAGACTTTTTCAAGTGATCTTAAAAAATAATCCTCTCGTCATCGTCAATCTAGTTCAAAGAAGAGTGTTTATTGTTTTAAAAATATTTTTTATTTTAAAATATTTTAAAATAATATATATTTTTAATATTAAAAAATTATTTAAAAATAAAAAAAATACTGGTTAAACAACCTGAACAATCACCCCCAATAAAAGAAAGCTTAACCAAACCAATCAATCCTTTTGAGATTAAAAAAACACAAAACAAAAAGTTATGGGCCATATCCTGATGGACCTGTTACAGGCTTCCGTGTAGGCCTGCGCACATTACAAAATGTCCCAAAGTTTTAGGGTTCTAACTCCTAATTCTAATCTTTCGAAAACAGTATTGGTTGGTTGGGATGGTGATGCAGGTGGGTTAGCAAGCAGAAATGGCAAAGCGAATGATGTATTGCTGGCTGTCAACCCCATTATCAACAGCCAAACAACGCTTCAATATCAAAACAGCCCCCTCATTCTCCAGACCAGTTCTTGCTTCTGCTAGAGCCGAAAGAAGTATTTCCACTGCCAGTAAGAAAAAGAAGAAAAAGGAGAGAAACAAATCCGTAGAGGAGCTTGTCGTGGTAAAAAATGATAAGGAAAAGAGAAGAACTCGCTCAGAGAAAGAATACGAGGAACTCCATTCTTTCCATCAGACTGAAAGTCACGTCCCTGTAATGCTAGGTGAAGTTGTTGATGTTTTCTCTTCCTTACCTCTCCGCTCTTTCATCGACTGCACACTTGGCGCTGCTGGTCATTCCTCTGCTGTCAGTGCTCCCCTCCCTCTTTTATTTTCTTTACTTTTAATTTTGTTTGACAATAAAATAATATATATATATTTAATTTCATTTGACAGATAATAAAGGGACATCCTGAATTAGAATGTTACATAGGAATGGATGTGGATCCAGTTGCACATGCCAAGGCACGTGCTCATATTGATGCTCTCTTGCAATCAACCCGTTCTAGTTTGAAACCACACTTGCTTTTCAAGAATTTCAAGTATATAAAATCTGTGGTTGGTGAGATTGATGATGATTGCAAGCTCTTGAGCTCTGGAGTTGATGGCATCTTAATGGACCTTGGAATGTCATCCATGCAGGTAACTCATCCCATTTCTTACTTTCTCATTTTTTACCATTTAACCACATTTTATTTATTTCTTTGTTGACAATTGCTTGCTAATTTTAACTTATAGGTGAACAATCCTCAAAGAGGGTTCAGTGTACTTGCTAATGGACCTCTTGATATGCGCATGGATCCTCGGGTATTAGCTCTCATCAACCCACCCTTTAAGGACATGATATCATATTTATTGTCAACAATGCCTGGTCTAGCTCTAAATTGCAAATAGATTATCTATTGCTTTTCTGGTATGGTTTGTCTGAAGGGTATCTATTTTTATTTAAACTGAAGGTGGCGAAGATTAACTAGTATCATTTGCTCTAAATCTGGATATGGAAAGATGAGAATCAATAAGAGACATATGGAATGGTGCAAAGTTGAAGCATGACTGACCACATATGTAGGTTAATTCATATTATCTTTCTTGAGCCAATCTAGTTTGGATCAAGACTTGGAGTTGAGTTGATTGTTTATGGTTGAGGGAAGTCTCTGGGAAGTAGGCCAAAACCGAACTGATGGGAAAATCTCATGACATGTTATGTTAGTTTATTTTCTTGGAGTCCTCTGGTGTTCGATGTTTTCCTCCCAAGTTTCAGTGGATGTAACTAAGGAATCTATTATATTTGTTGCTCATCAACATGTCAACATTCCATCTTATAGGCTCTTCCTTGCTGTTTTATTTTTTATATCATCTTTTGGCCAAAGCCCAGTTGAGATTTTACAATGCTTTTGTTTGAATTATAAGATCAATTTGAAGCTTGTACAAGTGATCACAGATACAGCCAGATGCAATGACTAGGATATGCCTTTTAAATCATGGCTCATTTTTCCTTGTATAGGGATAAATTTGCTGGCCACATTTTGTGGAAGAAATTGTGAACCTTTTCACTCATTGTTTTCTAACCTATGCTGTTGACAGGGAGGGTTTCATTTCTCATTTAAACACTAGAATGTCTTTCCCAAGTGATTTTCAATCAAATTTAGTGTGGAATGCCTTTGTGTCCCAATGGCACCCACACCTTCCTCCCTGTAAGAGGTCTTCGTCTTGAGCCTTGGTTGAGGAACAGAAACTCCTGTGGTATATTGTTTTTCAGATCTCTGCATCACTTTTAAAAAGAAAGTTTTGAAGATGCTGATTTTACCTCTCCGAATCAATAAAATATATGTTCATCTAACTGACTGGAACAGGCATGTGACAGGCAAGTGTGAAAGCAAAGGACATATTAAATTATTGGCCAGATGATGAAGTGGGCCGAATTCTGCGCGAGTATGGAGAAGAAAGCAACTGGCGTTGGCTTCAGAAAAAGATTGTTCAGGCTCGTCAACAAGGTGGTTTGCATTCTACTGGTGAGCTAAGAGATCTTATTCAGGGTGCAACTCATGGAACAAAAGGTGGGCCTTTACTCAATACAGTCCATCGTTGTATTGTTTTACTTTGCCTTTTCTATTCCTTCTAAAATTAAGGTATCCTTTTCCAGCATTGTTCAACAAGTTACATGCCTAAATCTTTGCTGATGCTTGGCGTTACTCCACCCACTGGCTTGGACTCTCTTTACAGAAAAAAAAAAATAGGGCGGGGGGTGTTATTTAATGGATTGTTGAAACTTGATTGCATGGTATAGTTTTTCTAAATGATTAAATTTGTTATTACATTGCTACAGGAGGGAGGCAAGGTTGGATAAAGACAGCAACACGGGTGTTTCAAGCTCTGAGGATAGCTGTCAATGATGAACTCAATACCCTGGAGAAGTCTCTTCACGCCTGTTTCGAGTGCCTTGTCCCTGGAGGAAGGCTTGCTGTCATCTCTTTCCACAGTTTGGAGGACAGAATTGTAAAACAAACATTTCTAAAAATTATTGAAAGCAACGGGGGAGATGGAGATGTAGTTGAAGAAGAGGCTGGTAAAAGAGATTTAAGAAAGATGAGAAATGATGCAAAAGAAACATGGATTCGACAGATGGTACAAGGCCAGAATGGAACAATCCTTACCAAGAGACCAATAACACCATCTGAAGAGGAGGAAAGACTAAATCGCAGGTCTAGGAGCGCCAAACTCCGTGTGATTGAGAAAATTCGCTGAGATATGTATGACTATAATTGCCGGCTTGCGGCCCCGTATCATTTAGGGAAAATCCATGTATAATATATGATCTGTGCCTAATATTGCTGTGCCTTCGTTATTCATTATTTTTATAGATTAGTCGGTTCATAGCATGGTATTTTGTTTTGCATTTTGTAGTTATGACCAGCAATAATGCATCTAATCATCCTCCAGGTCTACAAACAAATGAATCATAAATGAAAATAAATCCCAATTTTCTTTCACCATTCTGTGACCTGGATGGCAATTTCACTCTTCACCCTTCGTTGTGCCATGGGCCAATTGGGCTGTTGTTGAATTCTATTAAGCCCAAGAAAGTTTAAAGATCTTTTTTTTTTTTTGAGATTAAGTTTAATGAACAAGAAAATAAAATAATAATTAAATAAGTAGGAAAGACAACTGGCTCGAGTTTAACCAACTGTTAACTACCAGAACATGAATTGATAACGTTAACTGCAAACCATTTTTCGAGTGGCCATGACAGTGACAGTGACAGTGACAGTGACAGTGGTCTAGAACTTAACAGCTAACACCCAAAAAATCCTCCTCCCTTGCAAGAGTGGCACATGATTTTCCTCTCGGAAGTCGAACTTGAAATAAACAGGTGAATAAAAGTCAACTCTCTGCCGAATTTGGAGTTATAATCCTTCATTTTCATGGTTCATTTGGGCTCAAGTATTCAAAGAAACATGCAGTATTATTTCCTAATTTTCCAGTGTACAAGCTAAATTTTGGTTTGCTATGATGGGTTTTGATTTTCATGTTTATTAATTGGGTCATTCAAGGGAAGCAGCGGGTGAGGAACTGAGGATGATGGTACCAAGTGTTAACAAATGGAAAGCAACAGGGAAAGAAGGCTTGACAACATTCACATCTTTTGCTTTCCCATACCTCATCAATTCCAGGTTTTATTTGGTGTCTTTGGAACTCACTTTTAGTTTTGTGAGGATAATTGTTCCATGGAATTTGAATTTTATCATGTAGTTTTTTTTTTTCTTTGCATCTGTTTTTGTCTTATAATGTGAAATTTATTCAGGAAAAGAAAAGAAATCGTCAATGTACGTAGAGCCAATATGGCAGTGTATAACTCAAAGAAAGCAAATTTAACTGCTGCAAGAAAGGAAAGGATGAATTTGCCGATTACCGATGGCGGTTATCGTATCAGTGAATTTCTAAGCCACCCGTTTGGGATTCAAGCTATATTGAACACGGGTAGTCTGCAAAGTTTCGAGTCACTTGATGCCAACACATATAGGTGCATTTTGCCGAAGGTTGAACTTCTTAACTTCGAAGCAGCACCTGTGCTCGACTTGCGGGTTTCCCCATCGGACGAACATTGCACTGTTGAGATGATTTCTTGCAAGGTAGAACCAACCATGGACTTTATGTAATGATAGGAAAAAGCTAAAAAGAGGTATTCTTATTTATGCACTATGCTATTGTTTTAGCATATCATCACCTTGATGGTACCAAAGGATGTATAAGAAAATGACTACCAGAAGAAGCAACTGAATTTTGAGGTGAAACTGCTTATCTGTTTTCACCGTAGATGTATCACTGCCATCCAATTTTCTTTAAATTCAAAAGATTTGCAGATCTCTTCCATACGTATGGTCATCTCGATGGAGTCTAATTTGATGAATGTGCGTTGCTGATTTACTATGCAGTTCCAAGGTTCAGAGCTTGTGGAACGCCAAAATGACCATTTTTCAGGTACATGCCTATCTCTTAATTTCTGCAAGACAATAGTTTACGAGAAAACAGTTTTATAAAACATTTATAACAGTAAGCATATCAGGTCATGTTCAAGTTGAACATATCAAACACTTTTAGGTTTCTCATGTAGGGATGCATTGTTGAAAGTCTTTTAGGCATAATAATTTCCATCACAGATTTTATACAATATGCTAAATGTGCAGGTGTCATGTACTCATATTACACATAATGCAACTACCTTTCATCGGAAAAGATAATTGTTAAGAACTCAAGTTGCTTTATTTGACCAGATTGTTTTGTAGATTCAATAGTGTTACCTTGTTAGTACAGGAGTTTGTCATGTATGTTATGAGATTGTTGCATATTCTTGCAATCAATATGTTTCAACATCTTGACAATTCTTTTGAACTTTGCTTTCTTCAGCTTTCATGGTGAACCATATGACATGGAACACAAATATCTCTGAACCATTTTTGGAGGTTGACGTGAAGTTGAATCTCGTGCTTGAGGTTGTTAATACACTTTTAGATCATCATAATGGCTAAGTATTTTGCATGGTTCATTGTCATAGTTACTGAAAGCCCTTTCTTGTAAGCAGACTTCTTTCAGTTGGTATCCTGACATTTAAATTTGAGACCCTGGTCTCCTGCAATGATTAGAGTCCCTCACCCAATGTAACTGTTTGATTAATTAACAGCAGACACTCCTTGTGAAAATGGTGAAGACTATTTTTAGTGATTCAGCACGATCATAGCCTGGCAACTACTCTCTGGCTGCCTGTTAAAGATAGATGATTTCAATATTAGTCAGTGGGAATTGAAGTAACTATGACCTATAATGGCATCCTCTGCTTGTTAGCTGTTGTCCACCTTCATCCTGTAAATGGAGTAATTTAACCTTAGGAGTTTTTAAACTTAGAAAAATTTCTCTGGTATACTGACTTTCATGTCAATATTCAATATTTTCTCTTCACTCTTACGGCTCTGCTCTCTTTTACTGCTTGTCAATTGTCAATCTGACGCTAAGTTTGATTCAAATTTCTTGCTTCGAGGCAATAGTGGTTGTCATTTCTATTTCTTGAAGTTGAGTCTCGTGGAATTTCAAATTGAGTTGTTTGTTCTAGTTCTTAGATATTGTGACTAAATATTCTCTTACAAAAAAAAAAAAAACACTGCTGCATAGTTTCCGAGTCTTGTTTGAAAAATATCACGAGCTTGTTATTCAATCTTATCCCAGAAGCCCAGATTTTCTGCTTAATGGTTAATGGACATAATGTTATGACTAGCTTGCCTATTCTTATCAGTCATAACTGAGCTATTCATGTTATTTATTTATTACGTGCCTTATCTGCTTCAGTGAGTAATTTGTTGCATTTTGCTCTTTCTTTTCTTTACATGGATGTTGAGCAGTTAATATCATACTCTCAAAGGTCTTCATTCTTTGAATACAGATTTATACAAAGCCCTTTACTTTGCTGCCAACATCTGCTGTGGAGAGTGCTGGAAATTTGTGAGTGATCTTGCAATGAAATTCAAAATTACAGTATATGCACTTGTGGGATTTATTGTCTTAATGAATATTTCATTTAACATATTGGTATATTTGTTGCTTGGTACATGATCCTGGAACTAGGAAGCCCTTAAGTATATCGGCCTTATTTTACCAGTGAAAATAGATCTTGGATGAAGAAAGTATCACGCCCTCAATGTGGCATCACAATAGATGCTACCGTGCTTTGATTGCATCAACAAAAATAATTTATAATCAGCCAAGGATTGATGACTTAACATCCATTGAGCTTCCTCAAAGCTATTGTTTAATCAGTGTCCTACAACATGCTATAAGTATCAAAGTGAGTAGATTGGAGCCATTGCATCTGGCTATTCCTAATACGATGGTTGAAAACCAAAACATAGAAAATCTATGTTCATCCAAATGATGGAAGAATTCTATTTACCGTGAAAGAAATTATAGCTTTCACCAACTACATCCTGAGAGTCACAACTTGTTGCAATTTCAAGAAGACATTAAGAGTTGCAAGAAGTTTGTTCCTGCTAAATATCTAATAACTTTCATTTTAGTGCTGATTAACTGGCTAATATAACCATGTAATTTTTAAAAAAACCAGTGATTCTTTCCTATTTTGCAAGATGCACTTGTACTTCTGTAATTTTGGGAACAGAGCTATCATATAATAGAAACAATTGAACTTTGCTGACATACAGAGTAATGCAAGCTCTTCTGGATAGGCTCGTACCATTACTTATTGAGCAACTGCTGCTAGACTATAACAAGTGGACAAATCAACACCGTGCAATTATTCCATGAATATGCATTTTGCTTGTGGTTTTCACGGCCAGGTAATTCCTTCGCACTTGCAGTTGTCTTTCATTAATCTTATTCTCATAAGAATTGATGACAATTGACAATTGTTGATTCTTTGTTTGGATTTGAAGTAAGCCAATTGTCCAAATAACATAGAACATCTCGTATGTATTCTGGAAGATTAAATTTAAGAGTCAGAGACATTACATTTTTGCTAGTCCAGGTCACTTCTGCATTTGTGCACCCAGTGTTTCCATGAATGTTTCCATGACATCTCAGGTGCTCCTTCTGTATCTAAGATCCAGAAAATTGGTTTTCTTATCCCACTTCGGATGAGATTCAGCTCAGATTGATTTTGTAATCTGAGTGGGTCTCAAGAAGTTGTCTACAATAATAAATCGCTAAAGAAGTTTTAAAATGCTTGTTTTGCAAGCTTTTGCAGTGCTTTATGATCAATAGTGACACAGGTAAACCTGGTGATTAAGACTTGGAGCAACTGAGAAATAGATATTAACAATCACTTCTTGCATTACTATGAACTTATCGAAAACATTTGATAACATATCAAATTGCAGTAAAACAATTCAAACAGTAGAACGATTTCATGATCAAACTCATAAAAATCTTTTGATAACATATCTTACTGCAGTTCATGCAGAATTTGGGTAAAAGATTGCAAGATTAAGATTTTGCATGTTAAGTCGTCGCATCATTCCTGTTGGTTTTTGAGTGGTACAGGCTAATAGCAAAATGATAAAACAAAAAACAAAATAAAATGTAGGAATCTACAAGAAGAGAACTAATAAGTTAACGAGTGCTTTTATTTGTATATATGTCGTGATGCAAAGAGGTGGTGATGCCAATTATATCAATAGACAGTTTCAGGCTGACAGCTCATTCTCTGCGCTCATGCTCTTGCTCTGACCGTGGACATTCATGCTCTTGCTCTTAATTTCACTGACTCTTAGGTTAAGCTACATTCTTCTCATAAATTTTTTCTTGAGTCCTCCTTCAGCCTTGGATCTTGTTCTGGATGATGGAACTGCGATTGGTGTGTTTGATGTTTTGTGGTGTTTGTGCTATCCGTTGCCCACCAGGCGCTAGCATCCCAACCCGTAACGCTATTTAAGTGTATTTAATTAAGCCGTGTTTGGAAATGCTGTGGTTTTTTTTATTTTTTATTTATTTTTAGATTATGTTGATGTATTGATAAAAAAAAAAATTTAATATATTTTTTAAGTAAAAAATATTTTAGACCGTAATAGCATCACATTTCTGAACACAGCTATTTTCAAACAAGCCAAGTTGATGCCACCAGTTAAAATTATTAGATCCATAAAACTCATTTTTTTAGTATTGATATACCTATTTGAGTCAAAGCCTATCTATTTATATTTTAAAAGAGTTTTTTTTTAAATAAAATTTTTATTTTTTATTTCAAATAAATTTTTAAGTATTTTCTGATGTCAAAATTTGAAAAAATAATTTTTTTATTTCAATATATTTGTAAATAAAATACTTTTAGTTATATTTTATTTTATTTTAAAATATTTTAAAAAACAATTCTACCTTCTATATGGGTTTGGGACAAGGCATGATGGACCCATTTGATGATCCATTTCATTTCATGCATGTTCTAGCATGAGTCCCATGAACCACTAAAAAATAATTTGCATAAGGAGGATAATGGCCACCCAATAAACATGTTTTCTTTTTATTTATTTTTAAATATTATCATATCATTAATTAAATTCAAATAATATTAAACATTACAAATATTAAGCATCACACCCAATACAAAATATTGAAATAATATTATCTCACTTGAAAATACACTTTTTCTTTTTTCTTCATTTATGATTATCTATCTCAAAGGTGACAAAAGATCGCTATATATGCAGTTTAATATATATATATATATATATAGAAAGAGAGTTTAAATTGGGCTTGATCATCATGTGCGGCTCATCCATTACACAAGTCCACCACATGCATACGTTGTCGAATATTCCAAATTTCAGCAAAAGCCATGAAAAAGAAATGCCGATATCGGTTTGATTTTTGAAATGGTAAACGAGATTAGGAGGACCTGCCCTAGCTAGTTCCCAGTGTTTATATAAATTTGGAAAGGCGTCTTCTAATCTGCATTAATTCCTAACAGATGATGATGTGCATTAAATCTAGCTTTTCTACTACATGCAGGAAATCACGGTTTTATGATTCATTAAATATGTTATAAATTAATAAAAACACATGAATATTAATTTTATTGAATATAAACTAGCACTTTCAATTTAATTGTTCACTTTCATAACCAAGTTATCAAATGCATATCGCATAATTCGTAGCACACACGACACATTTAAAAAAAACCCAGGAAGGGATGGTAAAATTCTAGACAACAATGTATGAGAGTAGTGTGTTTATCAGGGTTGTGAAATTCAGTTTGGTTTGTCCTCGTAAATTGATCTCGAGTCCTAACCGGATTTTAAATTATAAAAACTTAGACCTGTAATTGACTTAATCTGATCTAAATGACCTGGCATAACTTAGATATCCATATCCTATTTTTTTCATATTTTTAAAATAAATCTAGAATATATAAAATTAATTTATAAATACTTAGCTTCACATATCTTATTTTATATTAATATTTATATAAATTATTTCTTAATTTTTCAATGCGGGATAATTACAAGTAATCATTTTCAATTTGGTTTTTACTTATAAACTAATCAAACCAAATTTATTTTTAAAAATTAAAAATCAACATCAAACACAAATAATTCAAACCAATCAAATTCAGTTCGGTTCGATGATGTTAGTTGAAGTAAAAAAGAAAAACTACCATTATTTTTCTCTCCAAAAAACCAAAGAAACATAAACATCATCTTCAACCTTTCCCGAAAGACCAACAATACCCATTATTTTTGTTTTCTTCTATTCATGATTAGCCCTATTTTTTTTTGAAGAAAATAAGACTACCATAAAACCAAACTTTAGCACCGTCTCTCAGCCTTTCATCATCCCTCACATTGTCACCAACTATCACCACCCATAACAGTAGAAGAAAAGTATATATATATATATATATATATATATAATTTTGGTTTAACTGGTTTATTATGGTTCAATCTGTTTTAGATTTTTCAAACTGAAATCAAATCAAATAGTTTTTTGAATTTTTAAATTAGTTAATTCAGTTTTTTTCTGATCTAGTTTTTTGGTTCATTTCCCTTTCAATTTTATTAGTTTCCTTTTTTTTTTTAAATCACCATTAAGGATAACTATATTATACTTCACATTTCTTTTTTTATAACCTGCATCCACATTCATTGTTTCAAAATTTTTCTATGTGGGATGTTAAAATCTCAAACATATTTTTTTTCTATTTTCTCGGATTGATCCAAGTTGCAAACCCATGCATAAACATAAGACCAAAGGTAATGAGATTTCAATGGGAAATGAAAAATCAGGATGAAAAAAATGAATAAATACATAAATCATGATAAATATTGTGTGTAATGAAAAATATTAGCTCCATGGATAAATTTAAAGATATTGATGAAGTTGAAAAGAGAATCACAAATTTGGGTTTAGAACTCATGACGATGGTGAAGCCGGTAATGAATTTGATGGATATAAGAATAAGAAAATCAAGGAAAATATCACAAGAAATTAGTATGGTAATAAATAATAAACAATAATGAAGGATAATACATAAGAAAAGTAAAGAGCGAAGGTGAAAATATCAATTAAGAATTGGTAACGTTACCATGAAACGATAACAAATCTATAAATGAAACTAATAGTAAAAAGAAAAAATAAATATATTTTGGGATAATAAAATGATCTTAAAAATTCAATAAAATAATTGATATGATTAATACAAGGATTGAATAAGAAAATTCAGATTTTTGATGAAAAATCATAATTGACCAGTTTTATACTATCACACATAGCTCTCAATCTAATCGCTGGATCATGTTGAAATTTTACAGGGAGTCTCTTGATATATTTTTATACCTTTGTTAAAATTTTAGATCAATAATAGTTTAATAAGAACTCACGATTTAGATAAAAGTCAGGTAGTTTACATGAAAAAAAAATAAAAATCCATAGGGCATGCTTAAGGGTATTTTTATAATCAAACTAAAAAGCTACAACCCTCTCCTTTTAAATGAAGCTGTCAACATGAGCCATAAGAGAAAGCCAGAGAGTTTCGCTTGTTCATTTAAAAATTGGTAGAAATCCACCAAATTTCTACGAGTTTTTGATTTGTGTGGAATAAAAAAGTAAAACATCCATAACAAGCAAGAATTAAAAAAAGAAAAAAAAGAAACAAGAGAGAGAAAATTCAGCTAGAGAAAAAGGTGAAGAATTTGAAGAATATAGACTAAAAGGTTTCATTAAACTTCCTATAAACATGATGAGGAAGTATTTTTGTATGCGATTACTTTATTTTTATTAAGAAATTATTAATTGATATGAATTGATGCAACTAAAAGTTAGAGTTTATATAATAATCCTTAATGTATAGATGTTTTGTGTTGAATTGACTGTCAAATCATATCATATATATTGTTTAAAGTTGAATTATGTAAGGAATTTCAGGAAAAATTTATGGATGGTGTTGGATATAGTTTAACCATGAATGTTTTTAATCATCTAGCTTTTAGTTGAATCTAGAGCTTGAAAATGTTGGAATTTAAGTCGTTTTTTCAGGAAAGTTATAGATATGAATTTTAGCTTTCAAATAGAGATAATATTGATTAAATTTTAAATTATATAACTTCATATATAAGATAAACATTGAGAAAATGTCTAAATCGATATAACTTTTGGGTAGATTTTGAATGCTATTATGATTGTTGATTCTGAGCTTGTAAATGATAAAATTGAATGTTTCTTTCTTCATCAAAGGTATAGCTTTATGCCTTAATTTTCCATCAAAACAAATCAAATTTAAAATCAATTTTTATACCTCTAGTTATAATTAAAATAACAAGCAATGTTCTAGTTTTGTTAGACCAAACCAACAAGGATTTGTCATTTCTAATCCTTTGCTTGAAATTATACTAAAACGTTAGAATAAAATATTATAAAATGAAAGAAGAATTTGTTTATGATATTCAATTTAATTTAATTGTGTATAATTTATTATTTGGAGGAGCTAATTATCATGTGAACAAAAATGATTAATATATTTTTTTTAAACGAAGGAATAAAATTAACTCATAGTGTATACCCATTTAATTCGGCAAAAAAATAAAAATAAAGGTAATAGTCTTGTTCAACTTATTGGTTTAATGTGTGTTCTACATGAAAATGTATACTTAAACTATATTTTCATGGCTTACCATGATAAAAACAAAAAACAACTTATGATTGTCTTAGAAAGGCTATTTCAACCAAAAACTTTAAATGAAAAAAATTGAGTTGGTTGTTTCAAATTATCATGATGGTTGTTTTGGCTAATTATGAATTAAGAGAAAGCTTGATTTTTTTTTAAATTCTATTATAAGATGAATTAATTATATTTTATAGATATGAGTTATTCTTGGACTAGCTTAAAAAAATGAAATTTTGAAAAAAAAATTCTTTACTCCTTAAAGGTAGATTTGAGCAATGAAACATACTTGGAAATGATTGATTGTTGGGTAAATACTTTTAAAAAAAAAAATGTTAGAAATGACATTGTGATGATATAGAATAGATTGATTAAAAATTTATTTTAGGTTTTATTTTTAATGGATACCATTATATTATTTATCTTTTATTACTAAAATCATAACTTATAACTTATATCTGTAATTGGTTCTTTTGTATAACCTTTTATAGTGTTTCTTTTCACTTTATAAATTCTTTTTAGGGAAATTTACTTTGACTCTATTATGGTTTTATTATTTTTTTACATTGTTTATATTTTTTTTTAAATTACAATTTATATTATAAGTCAACTCAATTTTAATATTTGAAAAAAAACTAAATTACCATTGTGTTTGATGTAGGTTTTTTTTTGTATGCCTTAATTAAAAGGACTTTACAACTTAAAATTGAAGTTTTAAGTTAACTAGTTTAAGCAATAGATTTAGTCTTAGATCTACTCATGTAATTTTAAATTTGTATTATAGAGTTATAAAAGTATTAATATAATTAACTTTACTTTATACAAATACTAGTTCAACTGAAAAAATAACCAAATAATTAAAACAACATCTTTTTTATCTTTTGAATCAATTCAATTTTTTTTTTGCTAACAAATTAAAATAAAACCTATAATGCTCAATGATTAACCAAACATTAACAACCTTGTTAAAAAGCTCCTTTTTTTATATACCCATTAATCAACAACTCAAAAACCACTCCACATACAATTTTTGACGTAATATGGGTTACAACTCGAAAAACCTTGCATAAATTGCAATATTAAGAGAAACCCATTTAAAACAAAAAAAAGTTAGAGAAATATAACAAATAAGATCATTTACCTTTTTAGTAATAACTGAGTGAACAACAATTGAGCTCAACTTATTTGATATTATAGGTAATAAAAGTTTCTAGTTTTTACGATTAAGAAATGTTGTGATTTCATTAACTATGTTGATTTCAACAATAAATTGAAATCCATAACAAAAATAAGCATCATCAATCTTAAATTTCTTTGTCCCTTCCTTTAACTATATAAAGAATATAAGTGTAAAGGCGATGAATTTGAAGTTGACAATCTTAACATTTTGATGTTGATAAATTTAGGTTAAGTTGGGTTATGATGATGAGAAGCGAATAAAAAACAGGGTGAATAGAGAATGAAGATATGAAAAGGAGGTGAGAATTATAGGATTTTATTTGGTAGAGTTATGGAAGAGAGTGGTGACTTTTATTGTAATTGCGATGGTGATGATGGTTGGTTGAACCATAGTGGTCAGACAAAGAAACAAAAAGGAAAAAAAGGTGGTGGCTAGGGTAGGAGAGAAAAGAGTAAGAGAGAAGATATGATAATTTTATAATTTTATAACTTAACACCCAAGAGTTCTTTAATAATTAATTAAAATATAATGATAATCATGTAAATGATTTAAATTATTTTTTTGATTTTCATTATGAGAATGTAAAGTGTTATACAACTTTAAAAATTACATTTGATCTTGAATATAATTTGTAATTTTTTTAAAATAAAGGCAAAGTAAAAAAAAATTAAATTATAAGAGAAACTTTCCCAAAATTTTAATCAATCACTTTCCTGTACTTGCCAATGTTTATAATCATGTAATTAAATAAAAAAAATAATTTTAAAATATAAAGTTATTAAACACAACCCGATTATATTTTGTATGAGTTAACTTAAATCAATCCAAGATGTTATTAAATCAATATTTAAAAAAATAATATTAAAATATTATCACCTTGAATTTTTTAAAGTTAAATTAAATTTTTACTGGTCAATCAGATTATGCATTAACTTGCTTAGTTGACTAGGTTATATAAAAATCATTTTCATCTTAGTTACGTTTAAAACATGAATTAGAGAAAGACTCATGAATTAGAGAAAGACTCAACTCAATAAGTCTTCTGTTTTAATTGAAAGTCATTGAAACGTTAACAACATTTATAATTAGTATTATTTTTTGAGATTAAAATTAACTTTTGATTTGACTAATAGTATAGAATGAATAAATTAATTGTGAATTATGATAATAATTTGTATTTTCTTTGATTTTTTTTTGTTTTACAATAATTATTGTTTTGTTTTTCAATTTCAGTTGTGATAAACTTGGTTTTTTCTTTTACAATTTAAATAAAATTTTTATACAAATACTTCTCTTTGGTTTTTGACCTTTTTAATTTTATTTTAAATAAAATATAAAAAAATCAAATTTAAATTAATTTAATAAGTTCACATGAAAATCAATTATAACTTCAAAGTTTATGTGAAAAAATAAAAAAGAACATGAAAGAAATTCATGGATACAAATCAAAGAACTAGGCATTTCATTTCTTCCATTAACAAAAAACTAATCTTATTATTCATGGCCTCATAAACATTATTTATTATAATAATATTTTTTTTATTGTATATATTTTTTTTATTTTTTTATTTAACATTTAATTTATTAAAGATTAAAATTTATGATTTATTAAGGTTTGCTTTTTATATGGTTCTCTAGTTTCCATGACCTATGGTTTTAGTTTCACGGATTAACTTAATTGATTCAAATAAATTTTTTTTATCAATTTTGTCCTTTAAAATTAGATTGATTAGGAATTAGGTTTTATAATTTATTTTAATTTATTTTTTATAAAATTATCTTGATTTCAAGACTCAGGTCATAAGTTTTGTGGGTTAACTCGAGTAAACTCTGTTTATTTTATTATTCTGTTTTTAGATTATTTTTTTTCCAATTTCATACTTAAATAATGTGTTTATTAAGAATTGAACTTCACATTTTATTTTGATTTATTTTCTATAGGTTATTATAGTTTTATGATTTGGGTCGCAATTTTGGCAGATTAACCTAGGGCACATGGGTTATATTTTTTGTTTATTTTTTATAAAATTATTCTAGTTTCATGACCTAAGACATGAATTTAACAGGTGAACCCAAGTTGACTCGAGTTTTTTTTGTCCTTTTATTTATTTGATTTCTTCTTCAAAGTCATCCCTAGTTGGTTTCAAATTAAGTTTTATAATTTGTTTCGATGTACTTTTAATAGAATTATTATGGTCTATGTATTTGATAAGTTAACTTGAGTTAAATTAATTTTTTATTATTTTTTTAATTAATTTTAAAAAAAAATTATTATTACATAACAAATTGATTGAAAATTGAACTTTATAGTTTGTTTTTATTTACTTATTAGGAGGTTATCTTTATTTTATGATTCGGGTCACGAATATTACAAATTAATCTAATTAATTCACATTTATTTAATATGTTATTATTTTAATATATTTTTAAAAGTTATAATTTAAAATTTTTATGAGTAAAATTATATTTTTATTATTCAAGTTTTATATAATTTAACTTTTTTACTAAAAAAAATTAAATACTCCTAAATGTTTATTTTAAACTAAAAAACCGTAGCATAGCGCGCAGAACAACGTTCTACTTCCTAAAATGTCACATCCAATTTCAGAACTAAATCCACTGGGAAGAAACCCAACAACTAATGCATGAAAGTCTAAAGACCCATGTTCTAAACCAATAAAATCCATTCCTTTAATGGCCCCATCATTTATTATATGGTTTCCTAGTAGACTTCCACACGGTCTCACACTTCTTGGGTTTTATTTATTTATTTATTTATTATTATTATTATTATTTCTGGAGACTTGGTAGAAGGAGAGACAGGCGCTCTTACCTTGTGAAACCACATTGGAATGAAACCCTCTAGCAATTACGACCCTTCCAAACCTCCGCATTGTATTGCCTGGGCAGCTGTCCTCTTTCCGTGAAATTTCCAAAGACGAAAATATATTATTAGTTATTACCTATCCCTTTCCCTCTGTCCGAAAATAATAATGATAATAAAAAAACACGGAAAAATAATTTCTTACCGAAGTTGCTAAAAATTAAAAATAAGTATTATTTATCTCAGACCTCTGTATCTCTCTCTAAAAAAAGGGTTTAATTGATCAGAATTATACTTTATTGTCTATACTTTTGATTTGATTAATCTTATTCTTAAATTATCATTTTTTAAAAAAAAATTATATTATCTTTCCATTTGATTTGTTCCTAAGTATTATCTAAAAACCAGCGTATTTTTATATTTTCAATTGAATTTTTTCATAGATGGCAATGAAGCTTCCATCTACTTTTATAAATAATTTTATTTTTTTAAAGTCGGAAGTATTTTTTTATTTTCTGAATAATAGAAACTTCATAAATTATGAAAGATATAAAATTTACATAGCTAATTTTAACACGGTTCTTGAAAGTTTTGTGTATATAGTTTCTAAATTAACATATATCCAACTTAGTTAGATGTCATATATTTTGTCATAGAAATATTTAAAGGATTATATTAAAACTGAGCATATAAATTTATATTATTTTTTTAAATCCCAATAAGATTTTGGATCATTCCCAATATTTCCTTTTTTGATTTTGTTAAAAAAATTAAAAACAGCTTCTTGACCTTAAAACATTTTTAGAATTGGATTAAATTGTTATTAGGACATGTAAAGATTTTGAGCACAAAATACACAAAAATAATTTTTCTTAAAAGGATTGTTGGACAATAAAAATGATCAAACCAAATAGAATTTATCTCAAAATATTATAGTTTTAAAAAAATTAATCAAATTAATAGAAGCACTCGATTTATTATAACCCTGATATTTTAAGGCTTAAAATGCCATGAAACCAAGAGAAAAGAAAAATCCTACCAAAATTTTATTATTTTTATTTTTAATCCCCGTTGTAATACACGTGGAGACATGCCACATATATATAATGCCGAGACTCACGTCTCTATTGAGGCAAAAAGCCAAGTAGATTACAATTCTCGCTCTTGACACAGAGCTTCTCTCTTCCTTCTTTTTCTTGATCAAGTTACAAGCCATAACAATACCTTTTTGGTGACAACATAATTGACTATAAAGATTTGAGAAGATGGAAAAGAAAAGCAAAAGAAGCGTATCATTGATGATGATGATGTTCTTGTTCTTCATGGTAATATCTGCTGATTTTCAAGGCTGTTTCTCTGCTGCCAGTCAAACACCCATCAAAGGAGAGTCAAGCACCCCTGCTAACGATCGTGTTGGCTCCTCTGTTTTCTTTCGCGTCACCGGAAATGTTTATCCTACTGGGTGTGTGTTTTCTTGATTCTTCGCAGAAATAAAATGAAAATGTTGGATTCATATTGGAATTTGATACTCTGTTTCTTGGTACTTTCTTTTTTAAAAAAACAAATTAGTTTGTTTTATAAAAAGTATTTTTAGGTATTTTGTTTTTAGTTTGGAATAATTTTCTTGTTAGTCTGGTAAGAATTGCTTGGCCATTCCTCGACTCTGAATCCATCGCCTCTACGATCATTTTTTTTTCCTCACTAGATTTGCAGCTTTATTTTATTTTCTTATTTGACTGCCGCAACTGGATCATTCTCCTGTTTGTGTAACATTTCCACTAGCATTCCGCTGATTCAATTCCACTTGATGGATTCTTCTAGGAACAATCGAGACTCCTTTGTAGTCCTACGTAGTTTCTTTAGCATTTCTTGAGATCTTCTTACTCTTTCTCTGGAAAGTGTTGACTAGACCAGTTTCTCACAAAACAATTCTATATCAAGTGTTTTTTCTTGGAGAAATAATTCTATATTTAAGTTACCTCGGCAAAAGAAAGACATGGCTTAAAAAAATGAATTCCTGCCTTAATAATTCCTGATTGAAACCATTTTCCAGAATTCCTTATGATTGATATTTCAAGTTTGTAACTTGATTTATCTCTTCTTTTTAAAAGCTTTACTTGTAGTGGAGTCATGATGATGCTTCTTACAATTTGCAGGTACTACTCTGTGATTCTCAACATAGGCAACCCACCAAAGGCTTTTGACTTTGACATAGATACTGGAAGCGACCTCACCTGGGTCCAGTGTGATGCTCCATGCAAAGGTTGCACTAAGGTAAAAGTGTCCTTGCATGATGACAGTAATCAACATGTAAAGAAGTCTTATCATATATCCTCGCCAAGTGTTTAATATGCTTTACAAAATACTATGTGCAGCCACGTGATAAGCTTTACAAACCAAAGAACAATCTTGTGCCTTGTTCAAATTCCATATGCCAGGCCGTCAGCACAGGGGAAAACTACCATTGCGACGCCCCAGATGACCAGTGTGACTATGAAATCGAGTATGCTGATCTTGGTTCATCTATTGGCGTGCTGCTGTCAGACTCCTTTCCGCTAAGATTAACCAATGGCACTCTTCTCCAACCTAAAATGGCCTTTGGGTGCGTATCATGCATTCCACCCTAGCTGACGCGCCCTTTTAGTTTTGTTTGTGCTTAATAGCACACAACTAAGCTTCAAAGAAACTGAGTTTTTATTTTGTTAGCTAGTATAAAATTTGGTGTGCCATGTTATATGAGCATGAACACAATCTTGAGAAAACGTTGCAATCCTGCAGGTGTGGATATGATCAAAAACATCTTGGCCCACACCCACCTCCTGACACAGCTGGGATCCTTGGCCTTGGCAGAGGTAAAGCAAGCATTCTTTCACAGCTACGAACCCTGGGTATCACGCAAAATGTGGTTGGCCACTGTTTCAGTAGGGCAAGGGGAGGCTTTTTATTCTTTGGAGATCATCTTTTTCCATCTTCAGGAATCACCTGGACACCAATGCTACGCAGTTCATCAGAGTAGAGTACTCTAACTCTGGCTGTGTTCCTTTCCTTCTTTAAGCCATTACTCTCCACTTTTATTTTGCTTAGTTGCTTCAATTAAAATTCACTCGTTCTTTCTTTTTCCAGCACACTATACTCATCAGGACCAGCAGAACTTCTTTTTGGTGGAAAGCCCACTGGCATAAAGGGACTGCAGCTTATTTTTGATAGTGGGAGCTCCTATACCTACTTCAATGCTCGAGTTTACCAGAGTACACTCAATCTGGTGAGATATACTTGATTTTTTATTTTGGGAAATAGCCCTGGATCAGATAAAGAAACATTCAGTAAAATATCGTGTTATACGAATCAATAACTTTCTGTCTCAGGTAAGGAAGGATCTTGCTGGAAAGCCATTAAAAGATGCACCAGAGGAGAAGGAACTTGCAGTATGCTGGAAAACTGCAAAACCTATCAAATCTATTCTTGATATCAAGAGTTACTTCAAGCCCTTAACCATAAGCTTTATGAATGCAAAAAATGTGCAGCTGCAGTTGGCACCTGAAGACTATCTAATCATCACTGTAAGCACCTCAAGAAATCACTTTAGATGTTTCCTGCAATTAGCAACCATACATTTAGACACCATTTACTTATTTCCTGCAATCTGGAAGCATATCTAACAACCTCTCCCATTTCAGAAGGATGGGAATGTGTGTTTAGGGATTCTGAATGGCAGCGAGCAACATCTGGGAAACTTCAATGTGATTGGAGGTGAGAGAAATTAACAGAATCGCGAACCCTATCTAACAAAACCCTCTATATTTCCCAATCAAATGAATCTGATTCCTCTGTTCTTTGCTATCCACAGATATTTTTATGCAAGACAGAGTGGTGATTTATGACAATGAGAAACAACAGATCGGATGGTTCCCTGCAAATTGCGATAGACTTCCCCAGTCCTGAACCATTCTCTCGTAATATCTTCTTTTTAATTGCTCAGTCTTGGATTTCTAGAAGACCGGATCTTTTCACCAAAAAATAAAAGGCAACTTCATGTCATTAGAGACACTAGATACATGCACAGGAACATTCAAGCATAGATGACGCAGATGGGATTATCCCACATATCAAGAAAAAAATTATTGTTTATCACAGAACATGTAGACTCATGCGAGTCCTCGTTCCATTTCTGCTGCAAGATAGAAACATGATTAAATACAAGAAAATGATTTGACTTAGTTACTATTTTGATGACTGTACAAAGAAGATTATAAGCTTTGCGCGTTGTTGTTGCTGGACCAAATACACTTTTATACACAATCAGATAAACGAAGTTCAAATTTCCATTTTGTCAAGGCAAACAGACAGGCATGTTTAGAATGAAATTCATTAACTAATCACAACGTTAATTTAATGATAATTAATTTTCAAATTTAATTCAAGGCAAAGCATTTATTTATAACATATGAAGTGAAAATTAGAATCTAGAGCTAACCAAAATCCATAAAGCAATTGAAGAGTTGTACTAGTCTCTCACTGTAGAATCTCCACCTGCATGTCTTTCATTCTCATCTCCTTTATTAATTTCCCTATCACTAGGGAAACACAAACACAGCGTCGCTGACAGCTAAACAGCAGTCAACATACCAATCACTGCTAGTCAACTGAACGATGTAGTTGCACAACCTGAGAGGCTGAGAGGTCTGACTGTGACCGTCATATTTTGGTCTTGGGCCTGAACTAACAGGAGAACTATACAAACTCGAGGGAGGCCTCAAGGAAAGGTTATTTTGGTATGTGTAATGGCAAATTCAACTGTTAGAAGAAGCAACTCCGAAAACAAAAAAAAGCAGGGTTGAGTGGTTGAAAAGCAAATAAAAGTTGCTTCTTAAATTAATAGTAAACAAAAAAAAAAAAGAGTTAACAGCTGTTCCGTGGACTTTGAAGCCAGCAATGGAGGTTGCGCCGATGATTTCCATGAATGGAACAGTAAGATAATGGAGGAACTCGAGGACCTACAAAATAACATTGAGGACCTCAAAGAGAGGAGAATTTTTTTTTTTAAGGCATAAGACTTTTTTTTTTTAGCTTCACGTGGCGCTTTTTTTTTTTCTTGTTTTTGTTGTGGGCCTAAAAGACTATTTTCTCAACAAACAACTCTAAGCTTTCTTTGGTCTTAGATTGCTAATTCAAGTTTATTGTTTTGTTCTCATCCTTCCATGAGTTCATTCCTCTCTCCATACGAGGAAAATGAAAACAAAAAACACCTATTTTACTGAAACTGTTCTTCACGAGAGATTTATGTTTGTTTTAGTTGTAAAATTCTTCACTTCCTTCATGCGTTAAACAAATATATAAATGCCAACCAATTAGGTAGATCAAATCATCATCCCAAAAATAAAACATTAAACATGTATATGCTTATCCTACATTATGATCATCAACATAAAAATGTTTCTTCCTTCAAGTTGCTATGTTGTAATAGAATTGCCACTTTATTTAAAAAAAAAAACTAAAAGGGCTCGGGTTTTATTATAGCAAGCGAAAAGAATTGTTATGGATTCAAGCCGTGTAATAATAATTTTATATTTTTTTTACCTTAATAATTGTCTTGGTATTAAGGGCAAAATCATATTTTAAAGGGATTTAAATATTATTTTTAGATTAATCAAGAATAATTTTGTTATTCAACTTTAAAATGTATAGTAAAAATACTATTTACTCTTGAAATCTAGAAAAAATAAAAAAGTTATGTTAAGGGTTCTTTTTTCATTCTTTTCTTTTAGTTTTCACATTAAAATAATGTTTTTATCCATGAGTGTCCAGAAAAAATAATCTTTAGGATTTGTTTTTATTATTTTTGTACAATAAAATTACATGGTTAACTTTTGATTTAAAGAATGACTTCTAAGGGCATTTTTGTCTTTGCACTATAATAATGGTATGCTTTTAGACTTTTTTTATAATTTTTTTAAAATATTAATAAATCAGTAAAATATGTTGATGTGTGTCACGCATGTGTCAGCGTGTCAAAGTCTTTTATGCTATTCCAGAGGGGCGTGTGGACAGTTACAATTGAAAAAAAAAAAAAACTTATTGTCATCTCATATAATATGCAATGATATGATACAGTTACTGGGATGACGTAATTTTCAAGGTGGGTAGTAGTTTGGCAATAATGAATTTTTTTCTTACCCTTCATTTCTTTCTCTTAGGCCTTGGTTTTCTTATTGGACTTTTAAAAATTTAGTTGTGTCCTCTATTTGTATTTGTTTTGAATTTGATCCTCATTTTTTTAATTTATTTTTGCTTTAATTTTAATGCTTCTTGAAATTTATTTATTTTTTAATTCCATCCCTCTCTGCATTTATTTAATTTGTTTTTGTGTACATTTTGGTCTTCATGCTTTTGATTACTATTTTTTATCCTTTGTATTTATTTTATTTTTATGATTTTTTCCTTTAGAATTTTAATTCATTTTTTTCATTACTCTTTTTTTTTTATCATTATCTTCATTTATTTTATTTCAATTTAGTCATTGATTAGTTTCGTTTAATTAGTTGTGGTATAAGATTTGGTCCTCATTATATATTTATTTTTAATATTTTACAATTGTGAATTTTGCTTTGTGATTATTCATGTCTTTTACAAGGTTATTCCATTCTCATTACCTAGTCTACTAGTTTCAATAATTTCTCTGGTTTGAGTTTGGTATTCCTTTTCAATTCCTTTTAGTATTTGTTTTTTTTTTGTTCATTTGACATTAATTTATTGGGCTATAAGTTTTATGATTTTTTCAGCTTTGCTTTGTTTAGGGTTATCTCCATCTTATATCTTGAATTGCAAAGTAGTCGAGTTAATATAGGTTGATTTAATTTTTTTTAGATTGATTTTTTATTCAGTTTTATCATTTATCATTAAATTATTGATCCTTGAGCGTTGTCATTGTTTCTACCTTCCTTTGCATGAGGTTATCCCAGGTGCGGGATGCTTAAGCATCTTAGCGTCCCCTCCATGAATAAACAACGTGTCTAGCTCAATAGTGATTGGAGTGGCGCATGTAGCTTTTTTTTTTTTTTTTCATTCTCTCCTACTTAATTTTCATATTGGCCTTAAAAAAATCAAATTAACTTCTAAAAATTTTTATACTTAATATTTTATCCTTATTCTCTTCATTACAGTTTTTAAATTTTAAAAAAATTATGGAATTAAGGGGTTTTTTCAATTTCATCAATGTTTTTTTTATTAAATTAAGATTTTTTAAAAAGGTAAAAAGACATGACCGCCTATTTATATAATTCAACTTTAGTTTTAAATATAATTTTCCACTCATCTCTATAAATCCTAATTTGATAGTACTATTTTTTAGATCAATCTTATATAAAAGTTAGACTTTTCCATCATATCTAATATATAATCCAATCTAGGTATTGGAAAACAATATTTAATAGTAATCTTATTAATACCCAACTATCTACACATCTTCCAAGACTCATCTTTCTTAAGGGTTAAAAGAATAGGTATTGCATAAGAACTCATGTTTTTTATATGAAGTTTTTTTGTAATAGCTCATTTACTTGCCTTTATAATTCTTTATACTTAAAGAGATTTATTAAATAATACAACAAATTTAGCAATGTAATACCGAGGATAAAATCCATAATATATTGAATATCATATATAAGGATAAAGAATCAGGAAGATCAAGAAAGAACACCTTGAAATTTTTTCAACATTGCACCTAAATTTTCAGGTGGTTCATCTAAATAATTTTCTAGTACTTCTTTGGTCATTAAAGTAAATGCAATAAATTCTTTTTAAAGGTTTTTCTTAAATTCATTTGGACTTATAACATGAAGTTCTTTTATTATTATTATTAAGCCTTGATTGTAACTCAATAAGTTATATTTTTTAATATTTAAAAGTGAAAGAACAAGAATTTAACCTTAAAAAAATAGTGGTGTCTAGGTCATGATATGTCACATATCTATTTAAATCACATCAAATAATATCTTATTATAGTAATCTAGAAAATTAATAGAAAAAATATACATTTTTTGTATTGTTATGGAAGTGGCATTGACATATGATATAATATATGGCTTAGGATAAGGAATTAACTTTATGTCTAAGTGAATTAGAATAATAGAAGATATTGTATTCATACAACTCCTATTATATATTGTAATCTCTCAACTTTTATCTCCATACTTATATTAAATGTGAAAAATTATTGTTCTTCTTTAATTTTTGGTTCACTTAGATTCAGGGCATATTAAACCACACTTAACATAATTATTTTGAAGTCTATTTTTTTACTTCATTTGAATGGACATGGATTGAACCCTTATTTTTCTCGTTTATGTCTTGAAAATCCTCGTGGTTGAGTTTATATGATCACAATATTTTCTTCTTCATCAAGATATCTTTCTCCTTAATAACCAATGTTTTATTTGTATAGCTAGCTACAACCAGAGGGCGGGGGCATGTTAAAAACTTGAGTGGGTTGTAGCTCACGTTAAGATTTTATTAATATTTTTAGCTAGTTTTATTTTAAAAAATCATAATTCTTGATTAACTTATCAAAAAATTCTAAAAATTTGTGTGATGCCTTTTAATATGATATTTTAGCTTTGTTTAAAATTTAAAATTTTTAGGAGAAATTAAGAAATTTGATGAAAAATCATAATTTAATCAGTTTTACGTTATTGGATGTAATTTTTAATCTGACCATCAGATTGAGCTGAAATTTTACAAGGAATCTTAAAATATATTGAATATAATTTGGTTAAAATTTTAGGATGGACGGGAGTTTGGTAGTGCTAACAAAAAAAAATCATCAAATAAAAGCTAAACGACTCATGAAGGGTAAAATGGTTATTTGCTATAAAAAATAAAATAAATAATCTCTTTCTTCCTTTTATATATTGCCAACTAGGCAGAAGCAGAATAAAAAAAAAGGTCAGAGAGAGAGAGAGAGAGAAAAGTAAGGAAAACAACATAAAAAAATCCAATGAAAAAAATAAGAAAAGTGAGAGAATAATCTTGTAAATTTATATAGTTCAATTTATAAAACACTAATTTAAGAAAGAATCAAGTGAAAGAAGGAGAAACTGAGAGAATAAAAAAATTTAGGCCATGTTTGTTTCCCGAAAAATAGTTTCCGGAAAACACTTTCCAAATTTTTCTGTGTTTGTTTGCCATTAGAAAAGTTGATCAACGTAAAATATTTTTCGGTCAATAAAAAACACCTTTTGGTCAACGGGAAATACTTTTTGGTCAATAAAAAATATTTTTCAGACAAAGAAAAATTTTACTTAGTTTTCAGGAAAATATTTTTCTTTTTAGTTGTGTTTGTTTTCCAGAAAGTGGTTTTCAGGAAAACACTTTCCAAACTTTCTTGTGTTTGTTTTTCAGAAAGTGATTTCTAGGAAATCACTTTCCAAACTTTCTTGTGTTTATTTGTTGTTAGGAAAGTTGGTAAATAGAAAACACTTTCCAGTTAAAGGAAAATTTGGCTTGATTTTCAGGAAAGTGTTTTCCTGAAAAATTTGAGAGGAAAACACTTTCTATGAGTTGTGAAAAATTTAGAAATGTTATTATTTGCTGATTATATCAAATTTGATCCTTAAAATTTTTATTGCTATATATATATATTTTGTTTTGAATATTTATTTTTTAATTTTATTTTTTAAAATTTAATTTTTATATTAACTTTGGTTCTTATTTTTATAATTGTTATTTTCTTTTCTCCTATTATTGTTTTATTGAAATTTTTTATTTATCAAATTTGGTCCTCATTCTTTTGATTGTTACTTATTTTATTTGAAATACTTTATGAAATGTTAATTATTATTATTTTAATTTCTTCATCTTTTTTTTAATTTGATCTTTATTATTTTGATTATTATTTATTTTATTTGAGATAATTTATGAAAAAAATTCAATTTCATTATTATTCAACTTTTTAATTTATAAGATTTGTTCCTCATTATTTTAATAAACTTGAGAAAAATAAAATATTAATAAATTATTTTCCAGTTCATTTTTCATAATATAACCAAACACTAGAAAGTGTTTTCCAGTTCATTTTCCATAACACTACCAAACATCGAAAAATAATTTAATTTTCATGAATTCATTTTTCCTGGAATTCAATTTTCAAGAATTCATTTTTCTTGAAATTTACTTTCCAAAAAAAACAATTTTCCTGCAAACAAACGGAGTCAATTACTTTATTTTCTAATTGAAATGAGATTGTTATTTTATTCTAATTAAGTGATTGTTATAATATCAATTTAAATTTGATTATAAATAAGTTATATTTCATAAAATATTAAAAAATATAACTTTAATAACGTGTTTATTTTTACTTTCATTTTAATTTTATATACTTTCAAATTTGTTAATATTTTAAATAATATATTTTAATTAAAATTTTATTATTAACTTAAAAAATCTATATATATAAATTAATAATTAATTTTAAAAATATATATATATTTATTTAACAGGCAGAACAGAAAAATTTTCTGACTCCGGACAGCCAATACCTTCGTATCTAAAACATTGAACCTTCGTATCTAAAACATTGAACCTTGGAACTCGACTTAGGTAATTCAACGAGAACACGTTTGCCCTTGTCTAATTTAGAAGGTTGGGCAATACTTTGATTGGGTCTTTATGGCAGGACACCTAATAACGAACCACTATTCACAAACTGAGCTCAATCCCCCATTCAAAAGGTAGCCGGTTAGGTTGTTTTCCGTCGTCTCCGCCCATACACACATACGCACGTGTAATCTATGTCGCCGTTTGTTGTCCCCATCAGAGTGCATGCTTGACTGTAAGAGTGCGAGAAAAAAGGCAAAGAGAGCTGAAAGCCTACTATAATCCCTACCAAGGCCAAGGGCTGTGGCCTAGTCCTTCTTGCCTGCCTTGGTTTGGTTCCCAATTTTTGCTGACACTTTTGTGCTAATGAATCCAAAAAGAAATTGTTGATTCTTTTTTTCAATCTAAAAAATGGTTGATTCTTATTCCTGATGTATACAGTCAACACAAATGGCTTCCCAGCAAATTACAGAAGAAGCTGTATACACGTGCACTGGAAAACCATTGCCCAAAGACGCAAATAACCCACTGGCTTCTGAATAAATCTTTTGCAGAGAGCTATAAGTGCATGAATGGTATTCATATATGATTTGATTGTCTTTTGTAATGTGCAATTTGTGAATGGTTTCCTATTTTTCAGTACTCATTCTTCATAGGAATTTTTTAAATCAAGACAAGGAAAGGTTTGGCCTCGGTTGATATCGTCAGAGAAGCGACCCCTTGTTACAGAACAAGGTATAGTTCATGTTTTTTAATACTTCTCGATCTTCAAATTATAAATGCATAAGTGGTGTTATTTATTGATTTCCATAAGTGGTGCTTAATGTCAATACAGACATTTTTTAGTAGAGAAAGGAATGCAGATCATCGCCTTTACAATATCATTCTATTGTTGTTCTTGCTAATTTAAAAAAAGAAAAAAGAAAAAAGCTACTGGATTGAACACTTCTTGAGGAGTCAATTGCACTAATCTAAACCTTGCATATGGATGTTAGTCTCTGGGTGCAATGATAAGTTGCATCTTGGATCCCTTATCGCTTCTTCTACAAGGGCTCGATTCCCTTTGGGTGCAGCAGCAAGTCAGGTTTTATGCAGCTTTTGATTGCCCTGTGGCATTTCTGCTGAGTTTGGCTTGAGACATTTGTGCTTTTTACAATAATGTTTGATTGAATCCCAGAATTTTACAGGACCCTCTTTCCAAATTGTGGAGCCTGTGTTTTAACCATCCAGAAATTGGCCACACGTTTTTTGTAATCTATTCTCATTCTTTCATGTAAAATACGTTCCCCCGCCCTCTCGCTTGTCATTTATTCCGTTTTGGGCCATGACATAAAAGAAAGTGTATTGAGCAGTCGAGTTTTCCCCCCTTTAATCCATCATTTTCCACTTGAAAGAAAATAGAATTAGGGGCGGGCATTGATCGAGATACGGGCATTTATTGCCAACTTTCCTTTTTCCCGAAATGGCGACCCTGATCTTCCATTGCCACAAGGTCTACGACCTAATCGAAGCTTTGGCTTACTCCCGTCAACTGTGAAGACGCACGGCCATTTTTAAGTTTTTCTTTCTCCACAGATGACCTGATGTTTAGATAGGTTATTGATGGAAGCAAACAGGCAGGCATGTGCATCAATCATCATGACATAAAGTTACAAGTCTGCTCCTTCTAGATACAAACAAAAAAAAACAAAACAAAACATTTTATTTTGATTTATATTTACCTCGTATTTGTTACTTGGAGAATTTATTAGGACATTCAGGAGAAAAGCACTGTTCAAACCTGATGAAATCGGGGTTAGAGAGCGTATTAAAGCATCGCAGTCCCGTGTACGGCGACACAGACAGCAGCAGCACTATATCCACAGAGCCGAGAATCGAATCTCATGGTTTCCACAAGGGGGCAAATAAAGATGAAGGGGTTAGCTAGTCTTTCCAAAAATTCACATATCTCCCCAGAAGGAACCATTTCCACTGAGAAGCTTGATTTAATTATTTTCTGCACGCTATTTTTTTTCTATCGTACGTTTTAATTGCTGATGCCTATGAACTGGCCTGTACAA
Source organism: Populus pruinosa (assembly GCA_026413675.1). Taxonomy (NCBI): domain Eukaryota; kingdom Viridiplantae; phylum Streptophyta; class Magnoliopsida; order Malpighiales; family Salicaceae; genus Populus; species Populus pruinosa. The sequence goes on from CM048596.1 coordinate 24,489,333, forward strand.
CAACTTTTAAACGACTTTAGATATTTTCCCTACACCATGGGAACTACCCTTGACCCCCTTCTCACCTCTGCAGATAAAATAAACAGTTCACACTTACATTTAACGTAGCGTGTAATCTTTGTCGCTGCAAAACTGGACCTTCAAATAACGAAACTACTTACAAGCAAATCACCCTTCTTCTGCATCCTGTCACGGTGAAAATGACATTAATGATTCTCCCCTCAACTTTTGAGCAGCCTCCTGTGCTGAATTTCAACGAAGTCGCTCGTACAAATAACTCTATTTATTTCCCAGTTTGTGCTATCATTCTGATGTCCTGTTGGTCCAGACAATCTCAATTTCAAGCGTTCTAGAGGAACCATCCTTGTTGCTATCATGATTGAGGCTGAATAACCCACTGTATACTCCCTCTGACACAACTTTATCAATTTGGATAGTCACTCTTCCCAGAGTATTCTGAAAAAATAAATTATCTCCCAATCAGGATTTTTGTGTCAAAACATACTGCCTAACCATAGCATGTGCTGTTGACAATTAGCAAATCAAGAAACAGATCAGAGATTCATGTGTAATGAATGGTTTTCCTACAATCAAATGTTTATGCATCTCTTCCAGATGAGCATATCTATTTGATGAAGAGCAATGAATTGATGACCGTTCTAGCCGAATACTAAAACATCTGCTTTCAGAAAATTGCACTAGAATGCATATAGATGAAAAACCAATTACGTTACCGAAAGTAATTCTAAAAAAAATTACCTTGCCAAAAGTATTTTTGCTTTTGCAAATGATGTGAAGTTTTTGGCCCTTCGGTGGTACATCAAAAGCCCATGTGAATCCTTCTTTCCATTCTGGAGATATACTGTGGCTCACAACCTGACAAAATAGATCATTCAATATGAAATTTAGCACTCCCTGACAGTAAGAAATAAGCGTGTAGTCACCATTTTCCTTAGGATCCGATGTTGCATTTTGGCACTTTATTAAAATTATGGTTAATATACATTATATTTTTTTCAAAAGGATGATTAATCTTAGGAGACCCATTAGGTGTTGACTTCCTCTGTTTTTGAAAAGGAGAAACTACAAACTGCTAGGGGAAAACTTCAACTGGTTGAAAACAAATATGGGAATCTCTGCATGTGATACAAGTCATGGTATATAATATAACACTGAAAGACCAGGTTCTGTTTATTCCTTTAGAAAAACAATGGTATTCCAAAAAGCTCACTCATCCTACCAGACTGGTATGCAATCATGTTTACCCAAGAAATGCAACAATTTACATACCATGAATTCTCTTAAGTAAACACCAATCTATGACAACTGCAAACCGAATGGTTTGTCTATGAACATATTACTATAGAAAAACTCTCACCTTGGTCTGGCGAGGAGGACCATTGCCTATTGTCAAGCGACAAAAAGCATTTGTGGTTCCCATTGCCTGCTTTAGGTTATTCCCACGATTAATTGTAACAGTCAAAGATCCTGGCAAACAGTGCAACAGGAGGTCTGCTCTTTCATGAAAACTTGGTGGGCACGTTTTCATCAACATTTGTATAATAGGAATAGCTTCAGCTGCAATCATGGCCTGGGACTTTGCAATATCTATTGACATGGTTGACCAAGATTGTTTTAACAAACATAAGGTGTCCAACACAGATTCCTGAGCTGCCTCACTACCAGATTTGAGTGCATTTACCAAGTGGGGAATGCAAAGGGTAGCTGCTTCAGAAACATGGAGCTTAGGAAAGTTGGCGAATATGACATTCAAGGTTCTCAAGAACTGTACATTGATAGTTGCTGAGGACCACAATTCTCTTTCAAGAGCAGCTGCAAAACAAAGTTACAGTTGGTTCCATAATTAGAAGGAAAGCAAGGAAAAGCATCATTGTCCAAATAATAAACCAGGAGAGAGAAGTACTTATATAAGAAAATTTCCTCTAGAATGAAAACATGCTGTTATAAATTATAAGAAATTCTAGTCCTTTGCCTCATACAGGCCAGGCCTATAATAGGATGACAGTACAGAAGATGGTACACCTTCAACCCATCAACAAAAGGATCAGGTATGTAACAAAATGGAACTAAAATTACCTGTCAAAGATCTGATGAGCTCATTCGATACATATTCTTGGAGAGTGTGATTAGAAAATAGCAATTCAATCAGCATGGCCGCCTGCCCAGCCACATCAGCACTAGGAGACAGTAGCAGTTCCTGCACTACTAATATGCCACCTGCTTCTGCAACAGCTCGTCTATTAGTCCTACTGTGTATGACAAAGTTCTGCAATGCACAGACTGCTACCATTGTCATTGCTTCTGATGGCTGATCTTCAAGCAAGCTTACCAAAGCACGACAAGCTGAAACAGAATCACTGGCCCTTGCAAGTCCTTCCTGCTGGGAGAGGTCCCCAAGAGCTAAAGCTGCAAGAAACCTGCAGGCCTCTGATCTGGTTTGTGGGTCTAACAGATACTGAGATAAAGGTGCTATTGCATACTTAGAAGCCTTCTTCTCTCGTACTCTGATGTGATTAAACAAAGCTTCAAGTAGTGTTCCGGATAACTCCTCACATTGATGAGATCTTAGCAGGTTCAACAAAGAATCTATAACACCAGCTTCAGTCATCTGCTCTGCACTAGAAGCATCAGTCCTTTCATGAACAATTAAGCCATTAAGAGCCACTTTAATAGTGCTCTCACAAGTAGAGTGCAACATTTTCACAAGAACCACCATAGGAACTTTGAAGTAGTACTCTGCATTGACACGCAGAACATTTGAGAGAACCAAAGCAGCTGTTTCCCAAAGCTCAACAGGTGGTTGAGGATCATCTTGAATAATAACCTTTGCTAGCTCAAAAATTCCTCCAGCATCAGCAACCACCTTTGGCCAGCTAATGGAGATCTTTTCCAGTGCCTTTATTGCTGTCTGTTGAAGGTTCAATATTCCAATTCCTGCAAGCTGCACAAGTGGAACCACTGCATTTTTTGTCGTTATATCTTGCTGAAAATGTTCTTGTGCAAGAAGATGAGATAGCAGTTCTGTGCCAAGTTGCTGAATGGCTTGAGATGGGGACTCCAGAAATGAAATTAAAGGCTCGATGACCTGGCTGGGAGTAAGTTTCAATGTTGCCAAGCTCTGTGGCTTCTCCAAAATATTTACAAGTGCTTGTAAGGCACTGTGCTGTCCCCACAAACCAAAATCTGCCCGAAGCAAAACCATAAAAAGAGGTTCTACCACTTTTGCAGCATCTGAACTTCTAGCAATTGCACCACTGTTTGTCAAAATGCGGAACAGTTCTGCAATTGCAGAGCATAATGAACTGGGCACAATTGGGAGTAGCAAAAGACATTTATCTATAATACCTGCTTTGACCATGTCCAATTTGCGTGGAGCCCGATCTTTCCCCAACTTTATTAGAGCAGAGATACTACCCTCAATAAGTCGGAGATTTGTTCCAGAAACCAAGCCAACAAGAAGATCTACTATGTTAACATAGGCTGCTGCAAGCTCCACCTTTAGTTCATCATCCAACAATCTCTCAAAAGCACAAACCACAGATTCCACAACTGCCGTGTTATCAGACTGGATGAGAGATATAAGGGGCTGTATGCATTCAGAGGCAATTGGATTTGATCTGAATTTTGCATTGCTAAACAAAATAGAGCAAAGTTCTGCAGCATTTCTCTTCAGTTCCAAGGACGTAGCAGAAGACAATATTTTGTATAGGCTCTCAAGTGGATTGCCTTCAACATCAACAAATAAAGTTCTTTTTGAATTATGCCCTGATGTCAGCTTGATCAAGGCAAAAAGAGCAGCCTCTTGCTCACTCTCTGATGCTGCATTGAGCATGTCAATCAATGGCTGAACAGCCTGCCAAGCTAATTCAGAGTCTCTAATGCTTTCAGCATCAAAAAGTTCATGGAGAGCCCTTGCAGCACTAAATCGAGCATCTCTTGATCCAAGACGCAAAACAGCTATAAGCTGATTCAAAGAACTAAAAGATGCTTCATATCGAATAAGATCAGGATTGCTAAACAGGATTCTTAATAATTCAGATATAGAGGCTTCTGTGGAGTCTTGAGGACTCAATGACAGGTATTTTGTTAAAGCATCGAGAGCTCCTGCTTCAGCCATGATTAATTTATTTGCATCACTTCCTTCTGCAAGACGGCTTAATAGTTGAACAGCAATTGGAGGAGCACCTGGTCTATCTGGAATTGGTCTTAAGAGATCCACCAACAAAGGAATAGATTTGCGTGCAGTGGAACCAAACCTTACATCTTCTATTTCAAAAAGGTGTTCCAGAATAACTTGATCAGGATTACGTACCAATGAAAATTCTTCTGATAATGCAACAAGGTTTGGCATATCCAATTCTATGAAACCGATTAATGTTATTAAGCCAGCAACAGCACCAGAGTTTGCAATAGTGAGGCTTATTCCCTTACTTCCATTGCAAACAAGACTGGCCATTGCCTGGGCAGCAAAAAATTTATCAATCACTTCATCAGATCTCATCAAATGAGCAAGAGAAGGTATGATGTGCATTGTTGTAGGAGACAGGACAATATTTGGGTCTTGGAATAAGAAAGCCAGGAGCAACGCACTGATCCATATACCCTCTGTATCCTCAAATTCTGCCTGAAATGAAGAAAAGTTCTTGAGGCTCAGTCACCATAACTTAAGCATGTCTGGAATTCATTGTTACTCAGTTTTATCCAGAGTACCAAATCATCAAATATAAAATCGCAACAAATAGCAGAAACTAACATTCTTGTTTATAGAGTATTCCAAGAACAACAATTTTACATGCAAACTCCTCTTCTGAATTGTGCAGTCCATTCAAATAGTTTTTTTTACCTCACTGATCCCAACCTCTCTTCTTTTCTTCACTGTTCTTATCTCCTCTACTCATTTCCCCACTCACTCTAGTTCATTATTCCATGGTAAATGTGTGGGTCATAATGACACATTATAAATGCCATATAGTATCATAAGCAAGTCTGCACTTTATTTCATGCACAGTGAATAAAAATCATCTCCTCCTACTTTTTGAGGGAGACAGAGGAGGGTACTAAGAACAAAAGCTTACCATGTTTGTTATATCCCCATACAGTCTATACATGTATGCAGACAGATCACATAATCAGTGTGACATCTCAGTCACATAGGCTATAATTGACTATACATCCATTAGCAATCATCAAATAAGAAAGTAATTCACCACAGCAGAGAGGAAAAAACAAATGCTTGTGGCACAGCTGCATTGGAAACAGAAAGCCCCCCCCCCCCCCATTCAAGAAGCTAAATAAGGGCATACCTGTGGAGTGGAAGTATAACTGAAAAGCTTATCTGAGAGAACCTCAAGTCCACCAGCTTCCATCACAATGAGCTTGCTTTTTGCATAGATGGAAGAAATTATTGATAGCAACCACAAGGCAGCAGTACCGCCTAAAACAATGACTGGATCAAGGACATCAAATTCATCCCCTTCCTGGAAAGCTGATCTTTCAAAAAAACCTCTTGGAGTTCTGACTTGCATTTCTAAAGACGAGTAGCAAGTGTTCTGCTTCATAATATTCACCAAGGCATATATAAGGGGTTTCAAGTATCCTGACACATCAAGTGCTTCCACCGACTGCTGTGTGTGTTCTTTAGCAGCACATATGAGTAATGCAATCCCTCCAATTTTCACTTCTAAACTGGAGGAATTTATTATTCTATTGGCTAGAGAATCAATCGATCTTGATCTTGCAATCAACAGATCACCCAGCACACCTGGCTGATCGCCACAGAGCTGAGACAAAATTTCTATTGCCTTATCTTGCAGTAAAGGTGGCCCCTCCGCCAGTAAGCATGCTAGAGGATCTAAGCTTGAGGGCACTTCTGAGAGGACAGCCCGAGGAAGGTAAGTGAAGTTCAAACCATGTTTCATCCTCACCAAGAGTGCAACTACTTCTAAAGCATCTGTGATATCAGTGCCATCCATACCCATTGAGTTCAAGGAATCAAGTATTGCAAGAACAGAAAAACGGCACTGAGCATTTCCACCAAGCACATCACCTACTGGAAAATGACTCAGCAATTGATGAAGAGCTCGCGATGCATTCTTTTTTCCTTCTGAAGTTCCTTCTCCCAGGACTCTTGTCAAAGCACCAACAACATCTTCTGCCAGGGCTTCAGCAGCAATCTGGGGATCAGAGAGGAGGTTGGCAAGTGCAGCAATTGCTGTTTCAGCAGCATCAATGGAAGTTTTAGCCAACTTAATTAGAGGCTTGACATCTCCTTCAGCAATATAGGGCATTTTCATAGTACTTTTAGCTTTAGTTGGGCGTGACAAGGCACCCAATGCTCGAGCTAACTGTGTTGCAACAACTTGAGTATTATTACTGGTCAAAAGCTTCATGCAGGGATACACAATCTCATCTGTTGCTAGATTATCACAGATATCTTGCCTCGTAGTGAATAGATCAGCAAGAACAGAAGCTGCAGATTCTTGGGTTTCTTCGTCCGAGGAGTTCAGAATCTGGATAAGAGATCTTAGAGCTTGATTAGCTGCAGATCCCCTTTGCACAAGATCCTTATGTGATGCCATCATTAGTACATGACCCAAAACTCTTATGGCGTAGGCTTTTGAGCCAGGAGAGTCACCAAGAAGCAGAGCTAATAACTGATTAATAGTGGTAGAATCAGCTGTTTGGACAAGCCTGGTAAGTGCCATAGCTGAGGCTTCTTGACCTTTAGGTCCACCACTCTTTAAAAGCCATAAAAAGGCAGGGACAGCTCCTGCACTTTCAACACAGGCACGGATATCTTCACTATGACAGCACAGATTCCACAGAATATGTGCTGCATCCTCCCTTGCCTTCTGAGACCCTGCCTCTAACAGCTGCACGAGAGGAGGAATCCCACCAGCAGCAGTGATAGCCCACTTACTGTCATCAACCTGATCAGTTAAGATTGCTAGAAATCGAACACCATATTCTTGATGCTGCTCACTGGATAATCCCAACAATGATATCAGTAATTGAATCCCTTCTCTCTTGCCAATGGCATCCCAGATGCCTACCCCACCACAACATAGGCTGGTTAATGAAAGTATTAGATACTCCTGTGGATCCCCAACAGCCATTGTTATGAGCCCAATAAGAACCTTCTTTGCTTCTGCATAATCAAGACATGGTGAGAGGTAGATATTGCCATACAGACTTGCCATAGCTTCAAGGACACGTTCCTGAACCAGCTTATTATCCCGAGGCTTCAGTAGTTTTACTAGTATATCCTCTATCTTGGTTGCATCAAAAGTTTCCTCGGCAGTAGCAGCATTTTTCTCAAAGACCATCAAAGCATAGGCAAGTGCTCCGATTATATCAGCAACTGGTGCAGCAAGACGAGGAGACTGTGATAGTTCTCCAAGATATAGTATCAAGGCAGACATCCCGCCACAGATATTTGCCAGAGCTTGTGTTGCATGCCCCTGCAGAGCCTGGCCGAACTCCCCTTGCATACACTCTTTAGAAGGAGCAACTATGGCCCCAATGAGAATGGGAACCCCATCAGCATCTACAATAGCTTTCTTGGCCTTCGTTGACTTTGAGGAAAGAGCCTCCAAAGCATCAGCAGCACTAGCACGAACAGAAATATCATTATTCTGACCCACAAGCTGAAGCAAAGCTCGCACAGCTCCAGAATCGATTACTTTCGGTATGCTATCACCAAATGCCAACATTAGACGGGCCAATAGAGAAGCTGCATTGGACTGGGCAGTGGCATTGTCAGAAGACAGAAGACCCACAATGATATCCACTCCTCCAGCCTCAAGCATTGCTCTCCAATAATTATCCTTGTCCCCACAAAGATTTCTCAATGCCCCAGTAACAAACCCTTGAACCACTTTGTCCTGCTTGTTCTTCGGATTAAGCTGTTCCCATAAGGTCGGTGTCACACCTTCTGTGGCAAATATCTTGATACCAACTTGATCATCTGAAACAGAGCCAGAAGAAACTTCATATATAGCCTCTGCTGCTGCCTTCCTAGCCTCAATCGATTCAGACTTCAGAAGTGAGAGTAAAGGCGGTATACACCCACCAAGAAGTACCTTCACTCTTAAATCATCATCTTTGCACAAAGCACTAAGAGTTGAAGCAACATTAACTTTTGCCCCAGAAGTACCACTCCTGAGAATGGATATGAATAACGGCATAGCTTGGGCATGGGAACCAATGACTGCCCTTGCCTCCTTTCTTGCTTTGGCAAGACGAAGCAGACGAGCTGTTACAAGTTCTTTTTCAGGTGGTGAAGATATCCTGGAATGTAGCTTCTCAATGAAGCGAGCAACCGCAGCCATTGTATCTTCACTGTCATCCATTTCTGCTGTTCCATTTTGGTCGCTGTATATAATCAGCCAATCCATTAGCTCATAATCAATTAGTACTAATTCTCAAGAATTAAACCAGTAAAGATGATGATATATTCTGACTTGGATAGTCTTGATATTCATTTCACTTGCCATAACACAGTTATGGCAGTCTGTTTCTTGTAGCAGAAAGAGAATAAAAAGCTTAACGCATGGCTAAAATATCCATCTGAATGATGTATAGAGTTTATGGGCTAATTTTACTTGAGAGAAGGATACTAACTTAGACTCAGGAGCAGATGAGGATGTAGGATCTTGCAGTTTAGAGGAAAGAAACTTTGACATTTGCACCAACACACCAATCTAGCTTTCTTCTAGGCCACCTGCAAAAAAAAGAACAAATATCCCAACTAATGAACATCTGCAATTTCATTTACAATCAGCACACCAAGCACTAAATCCTTAGAACTAAAATCCCCAAAATTATAACAGCAAAACAGACCCAATTCTGAAGATCACCCGCAGTACATCCCACAAAGCCAATAAAAAAAAAAACTGAATATTATTACTCACTTTCAAATTTTCCCAACCATATCCCAATTTGAAGCAAATTCCCACAATTCATTTTCAACTAGAAAACCAAGACCTACCATTATTTTCCAACTTCAACAAACATGTGCACCCTCAGTTCTCCAATTACTATAAACCATTTTATAGATTATGCGTACAAATACAAGCATGACTGACAATAATTCTTTCCACAAAATGAAAGAAGAAGAAAAAAAAGAGCAAAAACAAAACACTCTGAATTAACAAAACCACAATCAAAATGCTTGAAATCAAACACATCACAAGACCTCGCCACCCCACGCCAACGCAAATGCCAGAGTAACTCCCTCACTTCTTGCTATCCAAAAACCAGGCATCTAGCCCCAATCACCACCGTCCAATCCAAAATCTTGAATTATACACTGCAATGGAAGCTCCTTAGGCAGCAGCGCAAACCTAAATCACTGTACCAATATAGCGAATTGGAGATAAATAATTGATATCGCAATTGGGTCTTTTAGCATTAGAGAGAAAGTGACTGATACCACATCTCAATTTTATTCGGAAAAAAAAAGTAACAGAAATAATAATAGAAATGGAGAAACGGAGATCGGATCAGAAGTGCATGTCAAGGAATCTAGGGCAAGAGAAACGTCATTATCACGTCTCTCGTCACAATCCTCATGATTTCCTTACTCTCTCTCTCTCTATATATATATATATAAATATTAATAACTGATTAGTAAATCTTAACAAACTACAAATTGTATTTTATACATAAACAACTAAAAATTGAAACGAGAAAGAAAACGGCACCTGAAAAGTTAAAGTGTGAGAGAAGAAGCTGGCGTCAGTGGAAGTTGAGAGAGAGAGAGCCCGGGTGTTCTTTTTCATTTCTCCTCTAAGACTGAGAGTGTGTTTTGCTCATCATTCTCTTGTTTTTCCTGATTATTTTGGGATTTTTGTTTGTTGGCTTTTATTTAAACCTTAACCGTTACTGGCTGGCAGACAGATAAGTTATTTGTATTCATTGGTTTTGGTGTGTCTGTCTCTGCTAATTGCTGCAACAATTTTGTTATTAATGAGACTCAGTGATTCCGTTTGGTAAAAGAGTTGGGAGCATCGCAGAGCAGAGAAGTAGCCTTTTCTTCTTGAGTTTTCCTTTTATGATCTCGTACCGCTTCTTCTCTCAGTTTTTTTTTTTAAATGATATCATTGTTTAATTGTGTTTTTCAAATTTAAGTTTTAAATTATTTAAATATACTGATATTAAAAATAAATTTTAAAAAATAAAAAATATTATTTTAATAAATTTTTATATAAAAAACAATATAAAAATACCTTTTCCTTCTTATTACTTTACATATGTTTTCATGGTTTTATATCAAGATAATTTTTTTTAGTTTAATATTATTTTTTATGTTTTAAAATTATTTTATTTTATTGATATTAATAATAAATTTAAAAAATATTTTAATATATTTTAAAAAAAACTTTAAAAAATATTTTTTCTTTTGACTCTTGTATATTTTATTTATGCTGAAGGATTCTTTCTTTTTCACGTTTGTTTGTTATGTAATTGTCAAAAACAAATCTCAATGAAAGACACGTACGTAGGCTTTTTGGACTTTTATGTGATTGAGATTAGCTTTCCATTTCTTGATGTATATAGGGAATTGCAATTTTCCTCACTACTAAACTTTTTTTTTTTTTGAAAAAAAACATCTGAGATTGTTTGGTTGATTGAGTTTAAAATTGCTTTATATTAAACATCATTTTTAACCTTAGAGGGTTGGTTTTATGATAATAATTTTTTATTTTATTTTATTTTATTTTATTACTTTTAAGTTCAGAATTTAGAGTTAATAATCATGAAATCTTATTAAATTTATATGAATAAATTAAACCAATGTAAGATATATATATATATATAATCAATAAAAAATTATTTTTAATTAATGTAAAAATCAGTCAAAATACATTAATATAGTAGAGTTTAAAAAATCCTCACACCAGACATTATCTAAAAAACAAATGGTAATGGTTTCATAAAAAATGACTGTTGACATAAAATAGTGAGTATGACATTATTAATTTATTTTATTTTTGGAACGTTGTGCATGAAATTATCACTTATTTAATTGCATATATCTTAAAATATCAAGACAGTGATGTGATGGTGTAACAAAAAAAATGTCAGGAGTATGCTCGAGATTGTACACGTCATCTCACTAAACTACTTAAAATTGAATTTATTTTATAAACTATTTAAGATTTAATTAAAAATGTCTCAACATATAAAAATTAATTTAATAATATCTTAATTAATTTTTAAAAAATAGATACTTCATAGAAAATCTCGGTGAGGCCAACAAGAGATCATAGAAATTTTGTTAATTTAAACTGATTAAATTAAATTTAAAAAAAAAACTAAAAGTTATGGAATCATTTTATATATTTAGTATAGTGGTATTGTGATAACTGTTGTAGTTGTAATTTAAAATAATTATTTTGTAAAAAAAAATGTTAGTTAAAATTGATTTGGAAAAATTATATCTAGTTAAAATTATAGTTGAAATCGAGGTTAAATAAAAAATAGTTTAATGTGTTTGGTTAAAAGAATGTTTTTAAAATTCAGGTTATAAAATAATACATATATATATATATATATATATTGATGGTTTTTAATTTAAATATTATATATTTAACTACTATTATTACATCATGAAATAAATAATATTGATGTCAAATATTTTTTATTATTTCATTAAACTATGTGCAATTCATCACGTACGAAATCTATCTAACAAAAACTATATTTTTCATGATTTTTTAAACACGCAATAACATCAAGTAAAATATCATTACGAACTAAATTGAGATTGCGATCAAATTTTACAAATGTTATATCATCAAGTAATCTCCTTCTAATTTTTTTAATAAAACATAATTAAAAAAAAATTAAATTGAATTTTTTAACTAGGTTGAACACGACAAGAATAAAATTAGGATTGTTATCAAATTCTATAAATGTTACATCATCATACAATCTTCTTTTAATTTTTTAAATAAAACACAATTAAAAAAATTAAAATTGAATCTTTTTAACTAGGTCAAACGAGGCAAGAACAAAATTAGAATTTTTATCAGATTCTGTAAATGTTATGTCATTAAACAATCTCCTTCTAATTTTTCAAAAAAAACATAATTAAAATAATAAAAATAAGTTTTTTAGTTGGGTCGGACCTGGTAAGAACAAAATTAGAACAACGATCAAATTCTGCATATGCTATGTCATCAAGTAATCTTTTTTTATTTTTTTGAATAAAATACAATTAAAAAAATTAAAATTAAAATTTTTAAATTGGATAAGCCCTAGTTCAACGGATTTAACTTTTAACCAAACCTAGTCTAGATAGAATAGTGGTCAAAATAATAATAAAAAATGACTTTATTATTCACTTAAGTAAAGAGTGGAGAGTGAAACTCTTTATTAAAAGCCTATTTATGAGTGTGGTGATGTTTACGGTTGCTTTTTAAAGAATTTTTTGTATTGAAATATATTAAAATGATATTTTTTTATTTTTAAAAAATTATTTTTAAGATCAGTATATCAAAACGATTTAAATATATAAAAAAATTAATTTTTTACAAAAAAATTATTTTTTTAAAGACACGATTTACACTTGCATTTCCAAACATTTTAATAAAAACATAGTAAGATGAGAAGCATGAGAAAATTGCTTCACCATAACCTGTTATTAAATCTTATTTTTAATAGTTTCATAAATCAAATCATAACTTCTATTTATAATCAAATAATAATATATTAAGTTTAAAAAATATATAGTAGCTATCACATAGCGAAATGCTCTTTTATCTTGTTTTGAATTCATGCAATTTGTATTTTTTTTGTCCTTCAAATGTTTCTATTCTAGTTGCTAATATTTTTTTTCATATTATGTTTTTGGAATATTTAATATGATAATTTATTTTAATTACTTTTCTATAGAATTTTCAAGATATCAACAAAAATATCTTGTTATTAATTTAATGTTTAATTTGGTAAAGTAAAATTTAATTTTATTGCTTAAAATAAATTTAGACTTAAAAAATCAAATTTGACATAGGAGGAAAGTTTAATTTAGACTTAGGAGACCAAAAATGATGTTTTTATTTTATTTTATTTTTTCTAGTTGCCTTTGGTTTTTATTAAATTGAGAATATAAAATGAAAAAAACTTATATTTTTTTCATGAAAACATAACAAGGAAAATAAGAATTATATTACCAAATCATTTGTTTGAATAAAATTTAAATTATTATAGCCCTGACAACAAAAAAAGGCTTTATAAAATTGCGAGGTCCCATCTAGGAGTTTAGATATCTTTTCAATTTAGTTTTTAATTTACATTGGAAACTCTTTTGAATATTTGAATATTTGAATGTGTTTGGGACTGTATTTTAAAAATATTTTAAAAAAATTTTAATTTTTTTATTTTAAATTAATATATTTTTTATATTTTTAAATTATTTTAATGTACTGATTTTTAAAAATAATTTTTAAAAAATAAAAAAATATTTTAAAATATAATTATAACCATATTCTTAAATATACACTTCATTTCATTGCTAATAGTAACCGGAGGTTATTTTATTAAAAAAATAAGTTTTTTAATTTTTTTTTATGGTAGAAAACGTGTTGACAATACATGTATATTCATCTTCTTTTATTTAGCGTAAAAAGACAGATTATCCACCTTTCAGTGAAAGGCGGATCAACTGCTTTTTGACACATGAATAGAAAGCAGTCACTGAGCAGGCATCTTCACTGATGAAACAAACACATTCAACTACCTCAACATAAAGCCTCCATTAATATTATCTTGTCGTGGACACGATGCTGCCTCGTATCACCATCACGCTTTGTTTTTCATTTTTCATTTTTTCCCTTCCTAAAAACAAAAGGAGATAATAATATATTGTCAGAATTAACTACATTTATAAATTAATTCAATGGTTTAGTTGTGTGGGTTCCACCTCAAGGAGTTATTTTAAAGATAGTGTAATTATGGTTATTTTTTAAAATATTTTTTTATTTTAAAATATATTAAAATAATTTTTTTTATTTTTTTAAATTTTTTTAAATCAGTGCATAAAAAAATATAAAAAAATTAAAATTTTAAAAATATTAGCAAAACGACATTTCCAAACACTGTTTTAATTAATGGTACGGTCCACCCTCTATTAATTTTGACGTGGCGCACACATGCTTGCTACACTCTTCTGTTCCAGAGGTAGGTGTAAATCTATTATATATTCTGTTAGTTTTCATGTTATAAAAATATTTAAAAAAAAATGAATTATTTTTGTTTTATTTTTTTAATTTGCAGATTATTTTAATATATTAAAGCCAAAAACAATTTTTTAAAATAAAAATATTTATAAAAAATAATCATTATTATATTCCCAAAGTTTTTATAATCACGAGGGCTGCCAGAGAGAAGCATGTTTTGTGAATCGTGTCTAGCTAGCTAGGAGATGTTCGGAGGTGGCAGATCAGTCAATCTTATTTTATTTAATTATGAAACCATATCATCAGCACAAATCTGTAGTGAATCTTGATGGCAATAAAATACATGTGGATGTAGGAACTCTAGACAGGTGTGTGGATATTATTATTTGACAGATCATAATCAGTCGACAAATTCACGAGCTAGGCTTAAATGACTTGAGTTAAAAAGGAAAGCAGTTGTATCTGAGAGAGATTTAGTGCAGGTTGTTAGAAATTTAATTTAAAAGCATTAATATTTGAAATCAAATTAAAAATACAATAGAAGGTTGAGATTTTTTCAAAAATTATTCTTCAAAAAAATTATTTTAATATTTGATGTTAACTGCATTAAAATAAATTATAAAAAAAGTATTTTAAAATCGATGTATTTTGTAAACCTAAAAACTTTAAATAAATTTTAGATTTAAGTTATATATTCGCTCAGATCAACATAGACTATGTCCAATTTCCAGTAAAATAACTTTAGGCTTATATAAAATTATTCTATCATTCCATGAATAAACAATATGAACATTAACATTTCACTACCTGAATAATTTGTTTTGATGAAAAAAAATATGGTTTCAAAGGCTTTTTTTTATGATAAGTAATTAAAGTTGATAAATGGTGGGAATTAATTATAGCAATTACCATAATTAATTTTACATTAATTTTGATTTTAAATTTCAGTATAAACAGGGGCTGAAGAGGTGTTATTCTGTGCACCTAGAGGCGTTATTCTGCGCAACTTGCAATAGCTCTTTTGTCTCCTTCTCCTCTACCTTTTCATCTTTTTTTGTCTTTATATTTTTTTTTTCTTTTTGGTTTTTTTTTTTCATTTCGTTTTGGAGCTTAAGTTCTTGTATATTGTAGAGAAGTATCGAGTTCAATTATTCATTTGGTTCATGGATTTTTAAAAAAAGTGCTTTATTTAAAAGTTAAGTTGAAATCTTGGAAGACTATTTGCAAGAAGATTGATTGCATCAAGTGATAAACATTTTAATTTTAAAGACAAAGGATACAGTCATTGTAACCTTTATTTTTTTATCTAAATATCTTCAACATGTAAAAGTTAAAAGTAATTCTAATGCATGAGCCAAATAAAAAAACAAAACTAAAAAATTATATTTTTAGCCATTATTTTTCATTTTAATAGCTTCAACAAAATAATTATTTGAATAGCTAAAATATATTTTTTCTATTAAAATATTATTTCTATATATTGTTGTAAAAAAATCAAAAGCAAAAAGAAAGTACATATATCTATTGACATGTCTCTTTCCTTTGTTTCCATCTTTAAAAACATAGCAAATAGAAGAAGAAAAAAATCTGCAAACCTTGAAGCCTTTACCCCAGCTTCTCTATGATTTGCACAATCAAAAAGCAGTTTTCCTCCAATTAATTAATAACATTAGTTGTGCCCTAGCATCTCAATTCAACAAGAATTATCATTTAAGTCATTTATACTACTCTATTAATTAGTTAAAACCAAAAAAGTATGCTTTTTTTAAGATTTTTTCTATTTTTTAATTCTAGAGACCTTTTCATATTAATTTGATATTTGTGATGATTTTTTCTCCTTTATTACTCTATGTTTTTTATATAGGTTAAGGAAGAGAATTTTTGTATATGTTGTTGTTTATGATAAAATTAAAAGTAATGGTGGTAAATAGTATTGAAGAAAACATAGAGTGACATATCTTAAATTTATTCTTGATTGTTTGTTTTAATTTAGGATCAATTATATTTTATTTTGTTAGAAATAAAATTGAACATATGGACTTTGTTCATCGCCAATTTATGCCTTCAATAATCGGCTTAAAAAAAATATAATTCTTATTCTTGATTAAATGGAGATAGAATGGAAACACTAAACAATTGTCTAAAGGAGGTTTACTCAACTGTAACCAATCAATTTTCCATATAAATGGACTCATTTATGTTGAATTCTTTAATCTAAGATTGGAAAACAAAACGAAGGTGTTGTAATAAAACTAAGTCGTATCACAGTTAGTACAAGGATTTCTTACTCTTTACAATTTGACCTTAAAGACTTGGCTCAAAAGTTAATCCTATTTTTTATCCTTCTAATCAAATACTTCTTGGCAAATAAGATGATACTTTATGTTCACATTCCTTTTATAAGAATTTTTGTGAATTGATGCTTGCATCATTATCTCTTTGTTCATTCAGCACAACTATTTTCTAATTGAATACATTTTGAGTTAAAAAGAAACGAAGGACTTCCCTTTTGCATCACATAAAACAACTATAAAATTCAAGTTTTTCTAGAAAAATATGCTAATTTACCTTTTGTTTCTTTTGACACCTCCTACTTAAAGAATGATAAGTCATGCTGGTAGATTACTAATTCTTGATTTTGCTTAAGAGCTATGATTAAACATTTAATATAGAAGGTGCGCAAAGCTTTTTTGATTCTAAGGGGAGACATAATGAAGCATGTTATTTACTTGAATTGATATTTTTATGCAACCAAAATAATTTATCAAATACTCTTTTAGTTCCCAAAAATGGTCAAATTTTAATAATTATATGGTTATATTAATATTAGAATAAGTAGAAGACGATGCTTATTATTAATTCACATGCATAAAAACTACAAAATTATTAGACATCAACTATAAGCTTATTTTGCACCCTCTTATGAGGTTTTAAGTTGAGTTTTTTTTTTAATGTAAATGAATTTAAATTTTTTCAATTCTTTCACCAACTTTCTTATAAACAAATCATAAAATATTATCTATCAATTAAGTGATTATAATAAATTAATTAATAACTTAAGATATTCGAATTTAAATGCCCATGCATTAACAAAATCATAAAGAAGTAAAAGTTTCTCACCAAAGAAAGATTGTTTACTTATGTCTGCATGATTAAATACAAGCAAAGATCCAATTACAAAAGTTGAACAACAAACAAAACAATTATGGTCTCAAGCACATGCTTACTTTGTAGATAATGAAGGAAACTTGAATAATCACTCATAAATAAGTATCTCAAGTAGATGATAAGAAATAAATAGAGAAGTTGATAAATTTATTGGATTTGATACTTAAATTAAAAACCATCAGCAAAGTGTAATGAATGAAGAATTAAGGGTAATTTTAATATTTATTTTCATGTTAAATTGTTTAACACATATTTAAATATTGTTGAATTTCTTTCATTTTTAACTAGACTAATGATGCTTGGCAAACATATGCTTTTTGCATTGACAAACAATTTTAACTAGAATATTATTGAGTTATCTTAAAAAAAGAACCTAAATGATAATTTGAGCGTGTAAGTCAATAACAAAAGTCAAACAGGAAATAAAAGCATTATGCCAATGTATGTTCAGCTTCATGAATTCCATCTACCCTTGATTCTATTAATTTAGAAGAAGATAGTGAGTCATTGATTTATCAAGATAGACTAACTGGCTAGAAGACTGCAAAAAAATGACTTAAATGAAAACAAGAAAAAGATAAAGTTGGGAAGATAAATATAACAAATCTCTTATAATAATTCAAAGATATTCTAATGGAAATTGAGGATCAAAAGTAACATGACAGGAAAATTATGTTAGAACAATAAGCTATAATGATTTAACAAAGTCAAGAGAAACAAGAATTGGACAAGATTGAGAAAGGAGAACAAATTATGAAAATGAATATTTTTAATTTAGATCTAATTTCTATAACATGTTTTCAAAATAAGAAGCTAGAAATTATGCAAAAGAGGTGTTTTAATTTTTAATTAATTTTATTGATATGTTGTTTAATGTAATGTATTTTTAATTAAATATGTAAAAATTTCTTGGTTATTTTAAATATATTAGTTTGTGTTTAATTTTATCTTGTTATAAAATTAATATCAATTCATAATACTTTTTCCAAGTTCTTTTAACACTCAACAACAGTAGAATTAATTAACTTAAAAGATAACAACCATAATGAAAAATTTAAAAAAAAAACATAAAATACTTGAAAATCATGATAATATAAGAAGCTAAAATCTAATGATTTTACTCGTTATCATATTTTCCCTGATTTGATTATCACTTTGAAGAAAATCATATATTTTTGGTATTTCACCATGTAATATTGATACAAAAAAATTGACTTCATCTTTACAGTTAAATCCAAGGTTCATTGCTCCTTCATCCTTAATAACCATATTATGCATTATAAAGCAAACTTTCATAATGTTTGCAAGCATTTTTTCATCCTAATATCATATAAGTTCATGTATAATTGCAAAATGAGATTGCAACACCCTAATGCCTATTCCATATCCTTTCTTGCAAGCTCTTACTTATTTGCAAAAAAACATTCTCTTTGCTTCTAATGGCTATGAGATTGTCTTAACAAAGATTTACCAATTATTATAAATCTTATCTACTAAATATTTATGTCTATTAATTATATAAATGACAAGAGCTGTATAACTTTCAACAAGTATAATGAAGATGGGTAATCAATCAAAAACATAAATATCATTTACTGATCCAAGCATTTCAAAAAAGACATGCCATATCCAAAGATCTTGTGAAGCCACAACCTCTAGAATTATAGTTGGTTCATGATAATGACCAATATACATCTCATGGTATATAGTTGGGCATTTCTCTAATTTCTAATGCATGCAGTAAATGCTTTCTAACATCCCTGAAAATCCATGCTACTCTTTAATTGATAATAATTGACTAATATCGAGCTTGTTTGGTGTCCTTAGATACCAATCACTGAAAAATTTTACAATTGCTTTGACAAAAGCTCTAAGACTTTCTATCATAATGCTTTCCTGAATTTGAAGATATTCACTAGTAAAATTTGTAGGAATACTATATGCAAGTATCATGTAAGCTGTAGTGACCTTTTAAAAGCAAAATAAACCAATAAAACCAAGAACATTTATTATTTGTTTAAAATATAGATTGTGAATGACATAATTAAAAAATTAATGTTTTATCCTAAGTGCAAGAGTGTCAAAGTAATAATAACCTAGTAAGACCGAGGTGGAACCATAAGGAAGTGAACTATATAAATTATCAATAATAAAAGGAGAAAAGTTGAAGAGAACGTTTAAGATGTAATATTGATGTAAAGATTTAATGAAAGATCAAAATAATTATCAAGTTTAAAGGATTTACTAATGATATTTCAAATAAATATAATATAAATTCTTTTTATTAGTCAACTGGTAACCACACATAAAAGAGGTTCCAATCAGATGATTTATCATTATTAACTCATTATAAATTATTAACATGATTATATTAATCATCTTATCTATGTAACACAATACTTTTAAATATTGTCAAGTATTCATGATGCTAACTTATGTTAACAATAAATCAAGTTCCTCTCATAACAACAATGTCGGCAGAAAACTATGAAAGATCGAACATTCATTGTATCAAATGGTGTACAATACAACTCTAGATTAACCATTAAACAAGTAAGGTATTAAGAGTGAATAAGATAAAAATAATAAGACATGTTTATAGCAAACTTTCTTGGATACCTTAACATAATAAACTTAGTTAAAATTATGAAAAAGAAAAACATGAATAAATAAGATAAGAACAAGATTATGATATAAGTTAACTAAGTATATTAAAGAAAAAAAACATAAAAAAGATATTAATACAGCATGAAAGAAAACTTGAACATTATAAAGAGAAAAGGCAATAAAATGCTTTTGATCTAAACAACAAGATGCCTAAATACATGGCAAATACCTTTTTTTATAAGCTAAAATTTAAAATTATTGATTAGATGACTAACTATTTAATTGGTGGCCAACCATTGACTATGTATGTGTTGATGGCTATTCAAAATATCATTGTTAATATCAGAATTCAAACAAATAGTCCTTATGAAAGTTGTGAGCAATTGTCTCATCTTTTCAACAAAAAAATAATCTCATTTGGACTTCTAAAACTCAAGATACGGGCTGAACACTAAACATTGTTTGGGATGCATGATAGATTCAGATGTCTTTTTTGTTATCAAGATTTGAACTTGAAAACTGAAGATTTGAATCTTGGACTCTCATAAAATTTTTAGGTATATGTCTTAACTTTCTATTAAAATAAATCAGACCTAAATCTAAGGTCTAGAACTCCAGTTATAATCCAATAATCGAATGGTATTTTAGTTTGAATTGAACCAGCATCTCCTCTCAACGTTGAGTCCTCTCTTTGTCATATCATTTTAAATAGTTAAACACATCAATCAGTCTTTTAAATTATGAAATATGCCTGTATTAAAAATGATCATTTATATAAATTAAAGATGTCTTATGTTATCGTACTTACTATTATAAAACATGTTTAACTTAGGAAATTTAATGATACTTTAAGCGCAATATGATGATATAAAACCTTAATAAAAATATACGTTTAAGTACTAATCAGAGAGTTTCCACTGCATTTACAATTTGAAGGAAAAATGATGACTCATCTTAAATCTTTTTTGAAATTGACTTTCAGTGAATTTAGGAGTTTCAGCAAAGTAATCATGATATAGTCTTAATTCATCATCCTTTCTATTACGATTGATGATATTGTAACCAAATAGAGCCACGCCACTTTATTCTCCACCCTTGATTACTCGATTCTTCTTTAATAACCATTATAATAGCAACTTGAAAGACGAACATGGAGTGTCATCATCAAAATAAAAGTATCATAAAAATTAAAATTAGAATCATTTATGATGAACTTTAATGAAATAAAATGAAGATTGGAGAGAAGAAAATGATGAGAAAAATTTTATAGGTACATGAGAATATTTATAGATATATTTTTTTTCTATATTGTGAAATCTTAAAACGTTAGCGGTTAATTTTTTTAAAAAAATGTTGGTGATTATTTTTTCAAAATTTAAAACCTTAAAATTTGAAATGTTGATGGTTATTTTTTCAAAATTTAAAATGTTTGCAGCTATTTTTTTAAAGTTTGAATTTTTTTAAATCAAAATTTAAAATTTTGATGGTTTTCTTGAAAGTTCTAATTTTGAATTTACTTTTAAAAAATAAGCATTTTGACAATATCATAGAAAACCAAAAATTGAAAATATTCACATAAATGCATTTTAATTTTAAAATTTGAACTTAAAATTATATCTTTTAACTTTCATATTACTTCATTAAGTGTATATTTAATTTTATAAATTACTCATAGTAATTGTATAATTAATAACATGATTATATTATATAAAAAAACAACCAAATTAGTTTAATATAAAATATATTAAAATATAACAGGATCTTTTAAATGGCTTTTTACTCTTGGAATACACATAAACAAAAAAACACTATATTTATATTATTTAAAATGCCATTTTATCAATTTAGCTCTTCAAAATGGCATCTCCCCTTAAATATTCTTATATCCATATTTATTTTAATGTAATATTTTATGTTCTAAGTAAAATAATATGTATTTTTTATATGGATTGGTATGGATGTTAAGATCTTATTTTAATTATAACTTTGAATATTATATTATATACATGCATGCTAGGTTTTTGTTTCAACTCGATTGCAATTTTAAGTGTTTTTTCTTTGATTTAAAAAGTGCATGCAATTAGCTATCAAATTTTTATACATACTTGAGTTTAATAAATTTATTCAAATTAAACAAACACAATCTAGCTCTAATGTATCCTGTGAAAATATAATCAAGATATTTATCTAATATCTTATATTTAGTAAAAGTATAAACACAAAAAAACAAATTATACATCACTCTTAAAATAATTATAATTAAAGTAAGATAATAAATTGTTGTTTAGTTTTATGTATTTCAGTTATTGCTATAACAAGTCTCGTTGTTTGAAAGATTTATTAATGTGTCATTATATTGGATTTTAACAAAATATATTTTGTGAATACAAGATATTATTTCTATTATGCATGTAGCACAACATATCATTATCTCCAACTTTCACAGATAAAAAAAATTAATATTCAATGTTTGAAAATTGATTAAACAAAACACATCAATATACTTTTAATTCCCATGTCAACGTTCAAATAAAATTACAAAATATTTATTTATAAAAACTTTTTAAAATAACATTATTGTTGTTAAGTTCTATACTAATATACTTCTATTTGCGCCCCCTTTTATTTGCCAGTCTCCTATGCCGAAATTCTTCCAAAAAAGATGTGTACATATGAGTGTTAAGTCGTCATAAATCAATCAATCAATCAATAAATAAATGGTATTATCAAGTTTCATATATGAAATGTCTTATCTCTTTACAATTACTAGATTGATAATTAAAATTGATTATATATACATATATATAATTGTATAAATTTGAAGAACTCTAAATTATAATCTCATATTCAATCAATCCATGCATCACAAATAAAACTTATATTTATTAGAAAAACTACATATATTATATATTATATATAATATAATCCTTCTAATGCATGAATTGTTTAATCAAAGCTCATAACAAATGCATTCCTACATTAAAAAAAAAAATTCAAAGGAAAGCCTTCGACTTGTTAGGCAAAGGGACTTATCCAAATTACAAAATAAGACATGATTGTATGTTTGTTCTTATAGGGCAATACAAGACATGGATCCTACATGACCTCTCGAAGAAAATGAATGATAATGATCCACACACAAGGAAATAAAGATATGTATCTAACCTTTTAAAAATAGGACATGGGAAAATCATTTTTAAAAAACTTCTTTTTATTACATATAATTATAATAATTGTAATTGTAAAAGAAAATAAAAAAAACATGGTCTTTTCGTTATTGATCTATTATGCATCCTCTTACATTTCACTATTTATGTTATTATTCGTAGCATGTTTTGTCTTTCTAAATCAGAATTTTTGTTATTTTACATTTTAGTCATTAAACTTAGATTTTCTTCATTTTTATCCTTGCAAATTATGTTAGCTTTATTTTATGTGTTATGATCCATTTTCACTTGAATGCTCTCATGTATCTAATATATCATGATATTAAAATAATGTTTGATTTTGTGAATTTGAATCCTAGTTTAATCATAGAAAGAATTAAAAAAAATAAGAAACAAAATTTACACTATACCATTAAATAGTTTTACCAACAAATTAATTCTGTTAGTGTCAGACACATAATTCATTGGTAAAAATGTTACGACAACATCACCGACGGACTCCGTCTCTCGAAATATTAATTGTCGGTAATTCCTCGTTCCGTCGCTAATTCGATCAGAAATCAAATGATTGAACGAACATACCATGAAATACTGAGCACAACTGTCCATGAACTATTGCACTCCCTTTTGGCTGTCTTGAATTCGCATTTGCGTCTCTACAAACAACTCCATGGGGCTCGACTCAGGTCCAAGAGATGTAGCTTGTAAGGAAAAAAAAAGGTTACAAGTCAAATATATTTATAAGCAACAACAAATTAATTAATGATATATGTCATTTAAATTAATCTTACAATCTCCTTCGTATGTACACTAAACGGGATGAAGCCACCGGTGTGTATGGTCACCGAACCATGAATTTTTCAGTTCTGGTTGTAGGCACCAGATTATAAGCATCGTGCGAACTGCTTAGACATCACATGCTCAATATATTGCGTTTATATATCCCCTGAGATGAATGGTGATTTGAATTCCCGCCAAACCGCCCCCTCATTCCATCCTTCTAAACCGTTATCTCTCACATATCTTTTTGCTTTTTCTTATGTGTTATACCAAAAATCATGCAACTTACTTTCATAGTAACAAATTAGAATTTATAACATTAAATTATAAAACAAAAAATTAAATTATTATCGATGTAACCTGGTTCTCGCGTGATTCTCAAATTTTCACAACATTATTGTCCATGTTATCTTACTCAAATTTATGCTATGTATAAATAATTCATTTAAAATAAAAATAACGCAAGCTATAAAATTATAAAAATAATTTATTAAAAATAAGTTAGAAATTAAAAGTCAGCATCTACCTAAAATCATCAAAATCATACATCGACATTAGGTCTCCACTCAGGATGTCTAGAAACCTGACTCTATTAAAACAATAGAATCTTCATTGATGATTTAAACGCTGATGTTATTGTCCAGGTAGTCTCAATGTTTGTGAACATAAAATTAATAAAATATTAATTAGTTGTTCATAAATTATGTTATAAGTATATAAAAAAAACTAAAACCTAAACAAATTGATACTGAAAGGTCATCCTTCTATTGTGCCTGGTATTTGCTGGTGACCTGATCCCGCTGTGAAGGCACATTGCCTCTGTGTTGTAACACAACGCTAGAAAAAGCAATATCATTAATTGGCGTAGCTGCTTTTTCATGATCAGCACCTAAGGATAAGTCATCCTTACTGCTATAATAACTTGCTATAACTATCTACCAACGACGTCCTGTTGATTTTTTTTGCACATTTATACAAATTTATATAAATAATAAGATAGCTAACTTTGATTATATATAAAAAAATCAACAACACCTCCCTTTTACTAGAGACTATCCACAGTTTTTAAACTTGCAAATCTTTACAATAACCACAAACCAATTGACACCATTAGAAAATCTTATATACAACCTAACATTCATAGAAATTTAACATCTATATATTTTCAACTAACATCTATAGAAAAATATAAATGACAATTAAAATTAATGGAAATAATAAAAGAACATAACAATCAATAATAAAATAAAATTGATATAAAACAATGAAATTTAATTCTTCATCTCCAATTACCATTTCCAAGAAAAATTCAACAGTAGTAATTAAAAGAGATTAAATTTTCAAATAATTATTAAAATAAAAACAATAAAATAATTAAATTTTCATTCTACACATCTACACAAATTTATATGAATAATTAAATAATTAATTTTAATTACTTTAAAAAATTGTCAACACCTCCTCTATGTTAAAGACTACCCACAGTTTTCATACCTACAAATATTAATAATTACATAAATATTGCAAAATCAATTCTATACAACCTAAAATCAATAGAAATTCAACATTTATATATTTTCAACTAACATCTTTATAAATTTATAAATATCAAATAAAATTACTCGAAATAATAAAAAACATAACAAGCAATAATATAATAAAATTAAGATAAACTAATTAAATGTAATTATATATTTCAATTAAGATTTTAAAAGTAAATTCAACAATAAGAATTTAAATTTAACAAAATTTTCAATTATTATGGCAATACAAACAATAAAATAATTTGAACAAATAAAAAGAAAAAACTAAAGACTTTAGGAATGAAAAATGTTTACCTTAATAGTGTGATGATTTCAAGATTTTATCTACAAACAATACACAAAATAAAGAACATCACAAAAATAATCATAATTAAAATAAAAAAAGTAAAAAAAAATACAAAGATAAAGAAAAGAGAATCATACATTTTACTATGTTGAAAACTACGATCAAAACAATAAAAATACAATGAGAAACGCAAATGATTTGCAGGAGGAGAAGAGAAGTAGGAGATGAGAAGACATCGAAGGAGCCATGAAAAAATGAACCATGAAGGGGGGGTTGGTTTTATACTATAGTTTTACCTATAGAAAATAAAATAATATTTTTTTAAGCAGTGGCATTAAATTCCTTCAGTAATTTCCGTTGGTATTTTTTGAATTTTGCACCAAATGTTTTGAAAATCCCTCTAGATTTTTTGAAGTTTGTCGGTAAAAAGTTGTCAGAGCATGCACACATTGGATTTGTCGTGTTCGTCGGTAACTCATAGCATGCGTACATAGGATTTGTTGTGTCCATCGACAATTCTATCAGTAATTATGCCGACCGACTAGGCAGTCTAATAGTCGCATGTGTTGAAATGTGTGTTATCCGTTGGTGATGCCGTCAGGAAACGAGTCGGTAATTATGGCAGGGGCTATAATTTTTTTCAACTCTCAGTAAAATACCAATAGGGCACAATCCGCCAATATAGCCATCGGTGATTATGACAAAATGCTATAAGTTTTTTCAATTCTCTGTGGAATACCTATGAGACACAATGCATCATTATTGCCATCAGTGATTATAGCAAGCTTTTGCATGTTTTGCTTGTATTGTTTGTCTATCTTATTGCACCAACACTTAAATTACAAACATATAGCACCATAATACAATAACAAGAGCAAACAATTATAAAATAAATATTTTATGTTTTAAAATATCATCAATAATATTATATTATAAAAAATGGCTTTATAATTATATAAAAAAAGACTTTATAACATATTTAGTCAGAATTTTTATCTTCATTTTCAATTGAATTGTTATCAGCTTGATCGCACTCTTTAATGTGGTTATCATCTTCTTCATTAATATTTTCTAGTCCACTAAATCTCAAAATGACATTCAACTCATCTAAGTCAACATCAACACAACTATCATCAAAAACATGAAAATTCAAATTTTATCTATCACACTAGCTTGAAAAACTTCATCTATTATATTTGTGTCTTTGTTCTTATCCTGAACAGCCTCAATACGACTCCTGAGTTTGGTTTTTAAAAAGGATAATCAATCAACTCTTGATTGGTCTTTTCTAAAGAAAGGGGTGTATGTTTATTAAACTTGTTAGTATTACTTTGCGAAAACAAAGATATCGTTTACATTGCAGAGTTTAGTTTTTTAGTTGATTTCCATAATAAGGATATGCTTAGCTTAATTTCTCTTCAATTTCATCTTATATTAACATGTTTTTTTTTTCATTTAAAATGGAGAGGAAAAAGTGTTCGGATTCCCAAATTTCTATTATAAAAAAGATTGAGTTTGGTGTCAATGAGTTCATCTTAAAGAGAGAAGTTTAATAAAGGTTTTTTTTTGTCATTTAAACATGTCAAAAAAATTATATCAAGATCCGTAAATTTTATTTTAATTCAATTTAATCTAGGATTTTTTAAGATATTAAAAGGTGTCTTTAGGTTTGAAAGTATATATGTTAAGGTTTCTAGGATATTTTTCACATATTTGTTTAGATAAAAACAAGTTAAAATAGGTTTTTAGATTTCAAAAACTCAAATCCCTAATTATCAACAAAAATACTCTAGCAAACATGTTATTTTCCAAACCAAATGACATGTTGTTTATTAAAATAAAAACTCACCCGCTCCCTTTTTATATATTAAAACACTCAACCAGGCATATGAGCTTGGTCTTGCAGATCCCACGTCAACTATTTTATTTTTGGCCATGCACGTGAGCCTTGCCACAACCAACAATATATGGCCTTTTTAATTTCATTTATTTTCTTAAATATAAATTTTAATAATATCCTCTCTTTTTTATAGCTTAATGTTTTAAAATAGTAGTTTATATTTTGAATTATTTCTATAATTTTATAATATTTCAAAGAGATTATTATAATCTTTTTTTAAAAAAAAAAACTTTACATAGATAAATTATATTTGCATAATGCATTTATAAAAACAAAAACTATTTATACCTAATGACTAGAATTAAATTTTAAGATAAATTAAAGAAAACTTATAAAATAGAAATGACAATCAAAGTAAAATATTTCTATGTATATTTATTTTTAATTTTTAACAAAAAGTTTAACTTTTCGCTTTATTTTTTAATCAGTAATTACAAAGGTTAATTTCCACCCCCCCCCCTCAACAATTTTGTATTTATTTATTAGTTTATATATTTTTCAATTTTTTTTATTAAGTTTAGACTGTAGCTATCTATTTATCAATTAAAAAAAATCGCTGAAGATCGCAACCACAATATCTATTTCTTGCATTAGACCCCACCGTAGTGTAACGTTAGCGTACTGACTAGTTTATGAATACAAGAGCAAATACATTGGAATTTTATTTTATTTTTCTGTAGGCTTAAGCAATGTGTTGTCAAAATTTTTAGCAGGTTCCTGTGGTTTTAAAATCTTGCCTTTGAGTGTCTTTGAAATTATAGTTGAGATTTTATAATATTTTCTATTTAAAAATATATTAAAATAATTTTTTATTTTAATATTAATACATTAAAACAATTAAAAAAACTAAAAGAATAAAAATTGTTAAAAATCACGAAACTACATAAATAAACTCTTAGGCTCGTTTGTCTTGCACTTGTTTTTGTGTTTACAGTGCAAAAAAATATAACATGATATTTGATAATTATAAAAAAAAAAATTATATTACAAGTAAAAAGTTCAGTTTGTAAAACGCAATTTATTTTTGCATTTTAAAAGTTCTTTTAAAAGATTTTAAAGAATTTTTATTTTTTTATTTGTTTCAAATTAATATATTTTTTGATATTTTTAAATTATTTTAATTCACTAATATCAAAATTAATTTTTTAAAAATAAAAATATATTATTTTAATATATTTTCAAGTAAAATATACTTTAAAAAACAACTGCAATTACACGACCATCAAATATTTTATATATATTTTTATTAAACACAAACTTTAACTATAATTTTTATAAAAACACATATCTAAATATAAGTAACATCAATTAACCACACCATTTTTAACTTAGATTTTTTAAACCACAGCTCCAAAAGCTTCCTAAAAAAGAATCAGACTCTCACCCACTCAGCATGTTAATTATTATTTTTAAACTGGAATATTAACTTTTCTCTTCGTTGATTGTTGTAATTTGATACACTGAGCACATAGGCGGAGGACAAGCCGTAAGATATTGGACCGCATTTGGAATCAAATAAAGCAGTCATCAGAATACCATACATGCATCCTCGCCATCAATACTTTGATCGATTTTAGTTACGGTCAAAATGGGATTGTGACAGTTATCATCATCTTCAGCCTCTTTCAAACAACTTGTTAATGTGCTTCAGCATAACAGATCTTATCGCTGATTATTCAGCATTTCTGTCTTCTTTCTTGCCTGTCCTAAGTTATATATATATCCATCGCAGATACAGTGCATGGGCTCGAATTCTTATGCTATTGAATTCTTTTTAAAAGTGTTATTTACCTATTAAATTAAATCAAAATTGTATATTCATGCATGTTATTTTTTTTAAATATATATTTCGGTTTTTTTTTCAATAAATAGGAGCTTGCGGCCTATAATTACTGTTAAAAGTTGATAATTTTCAAGTAAATATATTTTAAACAGGACAACGTAATCATTTTACAAATTCAAAAAACATATAATTATTTATGCTTTTCAAATTATTTTTTATTTAAAAAATATTAAATTAATATTTTTTTATATAATTTTAAATACTTTTAATATGTCAATATAAAAAAAAAGTCATTTTAATATATTCAATATGTACTTGAAAAAAATATATTACATCATAATATCAAATATGTAATATTAAACATGCAGCTATTGACTTTTCATTAGCAGTACATTTACATGTGTAAATTAATATATTTTAAAGTTATTTTTAAAGGTTTTGATGTGTTTATATCTAAATTAAAATAAAATCTAAAAAAATTATTTTAATATATTTTTAAATAAAAATTATTTTAAAAATCACACTACATGGCAATATAAATA
This sequence comes from Populus pruinosa, assembly GCA_026413675.1. Lineage (NCBI taxonomy): Eukaryota > Viridiplantae > Streptophyta > Magnoliopsida > Malpighiales > Salicaceae > Populus > Populus pruinosa. Next base: position 24,519,314 of record CM048596.1, read on the forward strand.
TCTCCTTACTAAGTCGTTTTGTTTCTTAGGATAGGACACGCCATCTCATACGGTAAAAAATGGGTTTTACCCATCCCTGAACTGAACTCTTGGGTATGGGTAATATTCAAGATGTTATTAACAATTTGAGGGATCTTGGGTCTTGTTTGGTATCATAATTGAATTGATTTTTCATTAAATTTTTAAAAATAATTTGTTTTAAATTATTATTTTTAGATTATATTAATATACTAATGTAAAAAATAAATTTTAATAAATAAATAAATATATTATTTTTATATATTTTAAAATAAAATACTTTAAAAAATTATTAAACCTACGCAAAGCTAGTACAACGTAAAATTAGTAGCAACTGTCCCATGAGACGACCATTCCGTCCTTTTATCGTCGAAGATATCCCCAGATCCTCCGTAGCTTTATCACATCGTTGACCTTGTAATAAAATACCTTGTAATAATCACCCTCGAGTTCCGATTCCACATGAAAGATAACATTTTTTTTTTGGAAGTACCTAATAGTTAATTTAATATCTCAAGCAAATATGAGAGAAACCAAAGAATTATATCCTCGTTAATTTCTCGAATTCTCTCATGGAAAAAAAATAATAAAATGAAAAACACTATAAAACTTCTATGTTCCGGGGGAAAAAATAGATTTTTTTAATATAAATTATCTCGTGATATATACTCTTGGACTCCCTCCACACACTAATATCAAGAGCTACATGTCACAAAATATAAATTTTATTTTATAAATCTTGTTTTAAATATAAATATACATCTACTTCGATGCGTACAAGCTAACCACTTTTATATGTAATATATATGTAAAACTCTCCTAGCCGCCCATGTGCCGCCGTGGAAGCAACCTCAGATTCCACGCTTTTATCATGGGCAAAAAGTCCTGAATTGAACTAACAATGTGCCGACACTTAGTTTTTTTTTGAGATTAATGTGGTGTCCGGACTAACTTGCGTGTATCACAACTAATTTTATAGATTTTGAAGTTAATGATTATATAAGCATTCTGAACCTAAAACTACAGAAAATAAACCCCTTAATCCTAAATTCTTACCATTTCACTATGATGGTTCAACAGTTAGTTTCTTTTTAGATTAACATGGGTGTCCGGGCCAGCTTGCGCGCACCACGATTAATTTCACGGGCCCTGAAGTTAACGACTATGTAAGCCTTTAGTGGCCATCATATGAGTAACCAAGAACTCGAACCTGAAACCATAGAGGAAGCAAACCCCTTGATCCCAAGTTTTTACCACTTGACCACCACCTAGTTTCTTGATTTGGACCGAGAGAGAAAGAGATAGAGAGAGAGAATACCTTGATTGTTTTTGATATTCAATGGTTTAAGTGAAATCATCGTCAACAACAATTTAAGTGAAATCATCGTCAACAACAATTATCCATGTTCCACTTACACACGCACGGTTTTTTCAACGGTTTTGGAACAGGCACACGAACGCAAAGGCAAAAGTTTTTCACGCAAGAGCTAATATTATTAAAGAGATAAAGAAGGCTTTCTTTAAAAAAAAAAAAAACTGAAGAAGGAATCAGCTAAATTAGAAACACGGATTGGACAAAGGATATACGTGCAGATTAATAATAACTGTTATAAGATTCCACAAAAGGAAAGCCTGCTGTTACAAAATATAAATCCAATTATACCCTCAACAAGGCCGTCCCCTGAATCTGCCACATCTATACAGAGTAGCGGCTACTAGACTACACCCCCCCAAAATCCATAATCATCACCGATTGTCCGATCAGTCTCGTGTTAATCTTATCTACGTGGCGCTCTCGCACGCGCACACTCATAGACCTCAGTCTCGTGTTACCGTGCGATTGCGCCCTCCAACGCAGTCAATTCCCATAATTATGACTTCAAAACGGCTTCTGCAGATACATGAACATGTCCTGAAGCGGCGACATCTGATGATTCCCCTGAAATGGAGACGCAAACGGAATATCCATGGTGGCATCCAAGTAATTATAAGGATTACTCTGCACCTCGCACGTGAATTCTGGCGACACCACATGCTCCGAGCAGCTCGAATCTGTGTGCAGCCTCGGCACAGAATCTGACGTGTCGAAATACACGTAATCATTCACTGTTCCCGTCGCCGATGACGGAGCTGGTGGCGGCGGCTGCATAACCACCGACTTCTTCTCATCCTCCTCGGCAACCTCCGTCGAATTCGCTTTCTTGACGCTAAGATGCTGTCCTTGCTTCTCAATCGTGCCTTTCTTGTTGTGTATGCGACAGAGTACCCAATCGTCCAGCTGCAAACAATCAGGACCGTTGGTTTAGCCGAATGATCATCAGAATCAGAGCACACAAAATGAAATAATTAAATCCAGTCCTATCCGACGAAGAGATAAGGAGGAATATTTTCCTTGACTGGAATTAAAGAACTAAAATAGTGTGACGGCACAGTCACGGCTAACCTCATTAAAAAAATAAAATAAAATAAAATTAAGCCAAGCAGCATCCGAGGGCCACCAATTTAAGACCACATTAATTTTTGCAAAAAATATGTGATTAATTACGTTGGTGATTGGTAAATCCAAATATCGTCATGGAAAGGCCAAAGCTGTCATTTCAACCTCGACGTCCATATTTGGAACCATCTCATGCATGTAAATGTCGAAACTATCCCTATTTATGGCTGGGGTGACGAGTATACCCTTAAGCTGTTCTTCTTGCGAACGGAGCGATCCACCTCGGCTAGGCGATACTCGTGCATAATCCAGTTGGTTTTCTCTCCCTTGGGAGCTTTTCCTGCGTAAAACACCAAAGCCTTCTTGATCCCAGCTGTCTTTGGCTGCCCGATCGGCTTGTCGGCTCCCGTGGCTTTCCAGTAGCCCCTCCCTGCAGCACGATTCGGTCTCGATCCGTTAGGGTACTTCCTGTCCCTCGGCGTAAAAAAGTACCATTCCTTTTCTCCGTACAAGGCCATACCTGTAATTTGACATAACAAATAACAACAAGGATGAAAACTTGCAATCAACTAGTGAAAGAGCAGGATTAAAACAAGAAGAGCTCATTACCAGGGAGATCCCACGGGTCAAACTTGTAGAGATCAACTTCAGCAATAATAGGAACAGCAATGGGCTGCGATGTGCATTTACGGCAGAGATAGTGCAGTACGAGCTCCTCATCCGTTGGATGGAACCTGAAACCTGGTGGTAACTCTAGTGACGTCGCCGCTGTCATTTTTTGTTGCTGACCTTTCTACCCCAACTTCCCTCCCTATTCTTTTTGGCCTCTCCCTTCGTCTCTTTCCGGTGGGTCTAATACTGTGAAGGCGCTTGAAACTTAGAACGCAAGGGAAGGGCATGAATTTATAGGGGAAAATGAGGGAGACTCGGCAGGGATTATTTCTAGAATATAGGTGGGTGGCCATGTTTTTTTCTCTTTACTTCACCGATATTGCGTGAAACGTGGCAGGTAATGAAGTGGGCAAGCGTGCGTGTCAACGGCTCACACAGGGAGGTGATTTTGTCACTGCTTACGATACTTGTTTTGGACTGTGGTGTTAAGGTATGCTGTAGAGATCACCCAGTCGGTTCGAGCGAAAACAAAAATGAAAAATAATAAGATATTATTCCTTGGGATTTGCGTGTGGGGTCGGCAGGGTTTGTTATAAGTTTCTTGCCTTTTGGTGTTTTCTTGGATACGGGGCCGACAGTTAAACGGTGGATAAAGTGTACACGTCTGGAAGAGCCACGTGCAATCCGCATTTGTGACCTGGCGGAGAGAGAAAGAGTGGTCGCGTTCAAAATTGCGAAGAATTTGAAAATTATTTTTATTTGAAAAATGGATTACGAATAATATTTTTTTAAAATAATTTAAAATTATAAAAAATAAATTTAAACTGAAAAAAATAAAAAATACTTGTTAAGAAAAAAAAGGGAGAATGGATTACAAAAATTATCTTAATTTTATATTTTTATTAGGAGTAATTATTTTTTATTTGACTTGATTTTTATTAAAAAATAATTAAATTAATTTTTTTTTAAATTAAAACTGAATCAAAACAGTTCAAATCAACTAATTTCATTTAAATTCAGTTATTTTAAAATAAAAACAAATTCAAACCAATTTGATTTAATTTTTTTAGTTCATCTTAATTTTTTAATTTAATTTAATTTTTTTAAGTTTAATTTTATTTAAATTGATTGGTATTTTGTACTGTTTAATTTTTTTATTTTATTTTTCTGCTTCCTCAATTTTCTTAATTTTTTGGTTATTTTTTACATGCTCCTATTCTCCATCGTATTTTCATAAATTATATTAAAATATGTTAATGGTAAAAAAATCAGAAAAAAGTTATATTATATTTGATACCTAAAAAGCCGCTTGAATCTCAAAATTACAAAAAGGCCATTACACATGTTTTTAACTAGAAATCATCACCAAACTTCTCATCCAAATTCACGCAAAAACACTCCCTTTTATTCAACCAAACAAATGCAAAATTCAACCAGAAACGTCTAAAATTTAAACACACGTATTCCCTCATTAACACAATAATCAAACACTAAGAACAGCTTGCACCGTCTCATTTTATTCAGTTTCAGCATCTCTTCAATCATTTCTATCAAAGCCAGCATAAAACAGGTCAGGCGATTCCACGTTCAAATCCTCATCAGCTTCAGCAAAGCCCACGAGATCAAATGCGATCCTGAAATTTAGACGAATGATCCATTCCCATTACCCTGTCAACTTCCAAGGCGGAGAAGAATGCAGCTTTCTTCATACCCCAGGAAGCAGTAACGATTGCAGTAGTTCAATAGGCAAAAAAAGGAGAAGTGAAAGTGTGATTTAAAATAAATTACTATTATCTCATCATTGAAACTGGACAAAAGCAAAGTCCTATATAATGAGAGATGAAAAGGTTTGATTTCACCTTGGAAGCCATGATTTGAAGGCCAGCATCCTTGACATCCCAACTGAACTCTGTCATGGCCCAACCAATCCCACCAAAACAATGAGCATTGCTAATGACGTACTTCAAATTATGTTGCACTAATAAGGAAACCACTAGAATAAAGAATTATATGAAATTGTAAGTTGACAACATAACCTCACAGGATCTTCTACAACTGTGCAATTAGGTTTGAATTAATCATGCACATAACCATTAACAGTAGGCTGTGCATCCTCCGCGTGCAGTCTGCTGTTCTCTCCCTTCAGGGCATGGCAAACTCTTCTACAGCTGCAAGAACAACTTCTTCAGCACAAACTAACCTACCTCCTTTCATAAACGAAGAAAACCCATCCAGATCGAGAGATAAAAATAACTCATTGCTAAATAATGGTAACCCAAAAAATTGTTACCTGTGTTGCAGAGTTACAGGCGAGCGGATTAAAAACATGATTAACCGTCAGCAGTATATAGCCACGCACAGCACTGTGAAAATTCTGCTTCGCAAGTTTTATTTGGGTATTAAAGAAAAAACCCAAAACCCATCAACTTGTACTGTTTATCAAGAGATTAAAGATAGATTTGTACTTATAGCATTTCTTAAATAATATAAATATAATTTATTTTATTATATTTATTTTAATAAAAAACTATTTAAAGAGTTATTTATATTAAAATAAAAAAACAATTATTTTATTATTTTTTAATATATTTAATATTATTTTTTTTCACATGTTTATATTTAATTGGTCTGTTTTATTAATAGTCTTACTTTGTTGGTTTTGATTTTTTAAAAAAATATATAAAAATAGTATTTATAAAAAAAAGATATTTTAATATTTTATTTGACTTCTCTTTTAAAATATGTAAAACAAATAAAAAAAATTAAAATATTAAATTTTTATTTTTAACTATTTATTTACCTTCTTTATTTTCTTTATTGGAGATGTTCTTACACACCCCTTATTAAGCGTCAGTTGCGGGAAGAATTAGGGGTAAACAAAAAAAAACCATTTCTTTTATTCTAATCTAGTAGCCCTAATAACCGCCTCCTCCCCTTCGAGTCTTTAACCCTAGGCCTATTCTTTTACATTCAATAAGAAGTTAAAAAAAAAAAAAAACCCTCTGCTTTAACTCTTTTGCCCTGGCCTCCCTAGTACAATTTTATTCTTTCCAACACTTTTTTCACTGTGAAATGGGTGGAATGCACTACCTCCAGCCCCATTTCTTTTCACTTCTGTCATTATTACCTTTCTTGGCAAATCCAGCAAGATTCAAACACAAAATAAAACCATCTTCTTTTTTCGTATTGTTCTCCAAACTCAAAAGGAGGGTGGTCATTATATTACCTGTTTTTTAGGTTTAAGCCAGTTAAATTTCTTCTTGTGATCGTTATTGTTAATGTTGTTATTATTTTTATTTTTATTTTTATTATTTTATGATTATTATTCTTGATGATGATTATTATTATTATTATTATTTTTTCTTAAACATATAACTCTAATTGTTGTTGTTGAGCGGGTATGGATTAAAAACAATTGTTTTACTTGAATTTGACTATACATTCATCGTATATCATAATTGTGTATAGATGGTTTTAGTTTTTAGGGTTTCTCTATCTTTTTTTTTATTATTATTATTGAAACAATGCAACTATAGAATTACCTTAAGGTTTTAAAAAAATTAAAGCCAAATATAATTATTTTCATCATTTCTATATATTTTATTACAAATATTAGATGGAATCAGAAGTAATTAAATATATATATATATATATAAATTATTATTTATATTCAGAAATAACTAGCGTATACTGAAAATACACTAGAAAATAGACGATGCTCACGTCTTTTGCATGGAGCATGCGACATTAAAACAAAATCAAACATTACTTTCTAAAATAGTGTTTGTTGTGTCTCACCACTCTAACTATAATGGTGAGGCATATATGTTGAGGTGATCTAATAATGAACCTTGACTAGGGGTTTTTCCATCCCTCCCTCTTCCTTCTTTTTTCTTCTAGAAAATCATGTTACTCATTGTAAAAAAAGCAAGAAGATATGACTATTTGTCTATTAAGTTAAATTAGGTTATTATTTTTTTAATTGTAATGTATATGACCTTTACTTGTTGTTGAGTTTTTCTTTGTCAATTTCATTCCTTTAAATTATTTTTTATGAGAATTGGTCTTCATTCTTTTAATGAGTATTCGATCTCAAATCATCCTCTTTCTTTTAATGAGTATTCGATCTCAAATCATTTATCAAGTTTTTTTTTCAATTTCATTTTTTTACACTTGGTTTTTATATTAAATTTAGTATTCATTCTTTTGATTACGATGTATTTTGTATTGAATCCTTTATTGAATTGATATATTATTTAATTTCATTCTTTGACATTTTATTTTTATATCAAGTATGGTCCTATTTTTTTTAGTTATTCTTATCCTTTTCTATATTGAAATTGTTTTTCAATTCCATGTCTTATAATTTGGATTTATTTTATTTGTGTTTCAAATATAGTTCTTTTTCTTTTTTTATTCTATATTTTTTAATTTGTTCTTTTTAAATCTATATTTTTTAAACCACTCTTATTTATTTATTTTTTCAAGTTCACTCATAATTATTTTGGTTGGTTATGAGTTTTATATTGTTATTATTTTAGGTTTGACTTTTATGTTATGATTAGTCTCATAATCCATGTTATAAAATTCTAAAGATTGGATGAGGTTGACTTCAATTATTTTTTATTATTTTTAAAAAATTTATCCATCATTATTGATTTCATTGAAAATTAGTATTTTTTTTCTAGATTCATTTGTTAATTTGATTTTTTTTTAATTTTGGCCTCTCTCTCTCTCTTTGTACAAATTAGGTTCTTATTATCTTAATTGCTATTCCTTTAGATTTTTTTTATTTACTAATTGACATTTTAATTATTGAGATTTGATCTCCTAAGTTTTTTTCATTATTTACAAGCCTTATCTAGGAGTCAATCTGAGACAATGATCGGATTACGGGTTGAATGAATTGACTTGAGTTAACTTAAACCATTCAAATCTTTTTGTTTTATTAAAAAAAATAAAAAAGATACCATTCTAAAAAAAAATTATATAGTCAACAAGTTTTGGTTTGATTTTTTTTAGACTTACTAAATCATGGGTCAACTTGGGTTTTTGATAGTTTACACTTGATTAATTCTTTTCTATTTTTTTTTTGAAACTCAACCTAATCATAGGTCAAACTTTTAGATCTAGTTAAATTTTAAAATAATTTTTTATTTATGATACCAGATCATGGGTTTTTTTCTTTGAAATACAATAACAATACTTAAATAATTTGTTTTTTGTGTTGCAAAAATAATTATTCAGCTCGGGTTGAAGCATAAATAATCTCTTTGGTAAGTATGCATGTAAAAACATTCATAAAAATATAGAAATAAAATGAAACATAGATAATATTATAGGGTATTTTTTGTGATTATTCTAATTAAAAAATATTGATATAATAAAATTTGGTTAAGTAAGCCAAATCTTTACTTTCAAATTGCACTGGATTAACGATAGGAAAAGAAAAGAAAAGAAAAGAGGGCTAAAACCATGTAGTTTGAATAAAAACAGTTGAAATGGATTAGCCTATGAAATGTAAGTTGATGTGATGATGTAAGAAGTCATGATTTTTTTTCGAAAGTGAGGGAAAGTGGTTCAAAGATTCGCTGTGTTCGGTAACATCAACGTGCACTAATGGAAGAGGATGAAATTGCAACCGTTGATCGTGACGATAAACGAGGGGGGTTCGATTCATCCCAATGTGGTCGCAAAACATGGGAGAGATTCGAGGTGGTCTTGACTTGTTAATTTAATTATTGTCCTTTGGTAAGGTTCACTGCCATATTGTCTAAATCACAGCGACTGGTAGATATATGTTCTCCATGCCTTGTCAGACACCAGGCATGTTCTTGCAAAAGAAAGTCATTCATCTCTCATTGAATTCAAAGCAACTATGTGCGCCACCTTTACAGCAAATTTCAGTGGAATTTTACACACACACACACATATATATATATATATGCGCGCGCACGTCTATGTTTTATAATAAAAAATTTTAAAAGTAATTGTTAGTATAACTTTAAATACCATCCGGATCCCATTTATTTTTACATTTTAAAAATATTTTGAGAAAGATTTAATTTTTTTATTTTAAATAATTTTTTTATGTTTTCAGTGTAAATGTCAAAAAGTTATTTTAATAAATTTTTAAATAAAAATTATTTTAAAAATAACCATTATTATACTTTTGAAAACCTTATTAAAGGTTATCATATAATATTATGCACCTTGCTTTGGGTGGGAAGGTAAAGAACAGAAAAGGAAAGGAGAGTTTGCAACATTAATTACAAGCAATGAATTTGAGCAGAGTAGATTTATTATTTTTTATTTAATAAATTTTTACATAATAATTAAAACTATTATAGTCCAGTAGTCTGTAGTCTAGCTAGATTAACATAATCAAAGATCTCGTATCTCAGAATTCACAAGTACTTTGTTTCCTCGATGAAACTCTCGTTGCGATGAGAATTCCTTCTTGGTTTGGAGCAACAAATTCTTTTATATATTGCGATGTTTGTTTATCAACTGAGTTAATTAATAACCATCCACCTGAGTTAATTGATCATCTGTTTTAGATGTGTTTGAGTTAAATAATTTTTTTAATAAAAAAATTAATGTGTGAATTTTATTACTATATCTTTCAATAATGAGTAAAACAGACAACATAAAAAAATACACACATATAATAAAATATAATGAAAATTACATGCATTAATAAGGATATATAATAAGATCTCAAGTTAATAATAAAATAATAAAACAATATTGCAATTTCTATATTGAAACATAATTTTCTTAGTCTTGGTATAATAATATTTTTAAAAAATAAAAAATAAAAACAAATTATAGAAAAATAAATATAAGAACAAAAAGAAATGAATAAATAAACCAAGTGTAGAGTGATAAATATTTAAAATAAAAAAAAAATTTCCAAAAAAAGAGTAATAAAAAATAAAAAATATTATAAAAATAAAAAATAGTGATCAATTAACAAGGATAAAATGATAAATATATCAAATATAAAGAGAAAAACTCTAAAAAAATTATAAATTTGCCATTGGTACACTAAAAAATTACAAATATTTAATTTCTATAGTAAAAAAACAAAAAAAATACACATTTTTCACCACTTCATTAAAAAATGAAAAAAATTTACAATTAATAAATTATACGGTAAGAAAAAAAACTTTTTTAGTGTATAAAAACATAAAAAATTGCGGCTTTCTTTTTTAATTTAATTGAAATAATTCAGAAACAACTCTGCAGTGCGTGTCTGTATCTTTGACGTGTCTATGGCCGACGTGGATAAGGATAATCAAGGAAGCTACTAGGCAAGTGCCGAAATCTTCCACGCTCCCTTTTTCTCATTTTCCATCAATTTTGTCTTGTGCCATAAAATGCGAACCCGTAATAAGAACTCCACAACGCCTGCGCTTATTAGTTCTCTACGTGGACGTATCAATTTCAACTGACGGTGTTCGTCGAGTGTAGCGGTATCGTGATTTTTAAAAGTATTTTTTAATTAAAAATATATTAATTTTTTTTAAAAATTTAATATTAATATATAAAAATTTTTAAGATATATTTAATATTTTCTTGTAAAGAATTAAAATTAATTTTAAAAATAAAAAGCACATCAAAATACCAAACAAATATAAATTTAAGTCTTCGTTTGATTAATAAAAAATAATTTTTTAAATTGATTTTATGTTTGTTTGTTATTAAAAAAAATTGATTAACAAAAAATATTTTCAAGTAAAAAAATTAATTTGATTTCTTAAAAAGTATTTTTTTATTTTAATCAGAAAATACTTTTTAAAAGTTGTAAAATTTAAAAAATTTATAAATATCATATTATTTACTGATTATATTAAACTTAGGTCTTAAACTTTTGATTGCTATATATTTTGTTTTAAATCTGTTTTTTAAATTTTATCATTTAAAATTTAATTTAATTTAATTTTTTTATTAACTTTGATCATTATTTTTATTTATTTTTTTATTAAAAATTTTTATTTATTAGATTTAATCTCTATTATTTTGATTGTTATTTATTTTATATGAGATGATTTATATTTTTTTTAATTTTAATTTTATTTAATTTTTTAATTTGTAAGATTTTTTTATTTTTTTAATATTTTTTTATAATATTAATAATTTTTTTTGCAACTTATTTTTCATAATATAGCCAAGCATTCTAAAAAATATCTTCTAATTTATTTTTTATAATATTATTAAATATTATAACATAATTTATTTTTTAAGAATTTATTTTTCAAGGAAACTATTTTTTGAAAAAAATCTATTTTCTAACCAACAAACAGCCCTAAAAATGATGATTTAATTCGGATTGTATATATACCAACTCTATAGATATTTTTAAATAATTATCTTATTTATTTAAATAGAGTTTGCACGTGTGATTTTGACACCCTCCACCAACAAGCACCCCTCCACCTCTCGAGACCAGCATAAAGGCACCTCATTGCATAAAACCAATCCACACGTCAAGTGCCATGGCCTTTCAACAACTTGCATGTAAAATCTTCCTTTTTGCCCCTTCAGTGTTTAGGATACCCTTTTCACCTGTATATGATTTTTAATGGTATTTTTAATTAAAAAATAATTTTTAATTTTTAATATTAAAATATTAAAATATTAAAATATTTAAAAAATACAAATTTAATACTTTCTTATAAAAAACATACCAAAATAATAAATAAGAACAATAATTTAATTGAAATTTAATAAATATTAATCGATGTGAATAAGTAAATATTTTTTAAATAATTATTATACCTAAAAAAATATAAGTAGGATATGATATTATCAAATCCGAAATAAAATTCACCAACTTAACATAACATATATATTTATATTATATATATATTTAATTGTAAAACATTTAAATTTTTTTTAATACAACATAATATATACATATCTTAATATTAAAATAAAACACCCCCAACACACGCGCGCGCATATGTGTGTGTGTATATATATATATATATATTATTTAATTTAATATACCTGCAAATACTTTAAATATATATATATATATTAACTATTTTATTTTATAATAAATAAATATATCCTTATATAAATGCCTAAAATATAATAAATAAATTATAACTATCTAAACCTTTTATTTTATAGATAATAAATATATTATAAATATTACAAAATGTGCGGTACTATACTTACATAAAGCTATTAATGAGTCGCCACTACGGTCAAATGCTTTTAAACCAATAAAGTCGTGACACGCAGTTAACTGTTCGAGGACGTTTTCGTCATTACCTCTTGATAGTCAGTGTCTCCACGTACATGCGAGGCATATGATTTTTTTTGTTTGGCACGTGTAGCAAAAAAGGCAACTACTGACCTACCCGAGGCGCAATGAGTGGCCTAATAAAAGGCTCCTCTTTTGACCAGACTGTCCTTTTTCATGGTTTGGCAATGTGTTATTGGTTGGAAGATGATGTTTCGCACGCTCATGAATATAATAGTTACCAACTACCATATACGGGACATCAACGTCTAAAACGAGCCCACGAGTATAGCTTAGGACTCTGGGAGCAAAAGTCAATGCTCGGACGGCTAGGATCATTTTGACGATGTAGACCATGAATGGTGAAAGTCACGGTTTTAAAACTCGGATATGCTCGATGAGTAGACACCTGACCCAGTGTTCCAGGCCCTAGACCAGCCTGTACTAAGAAAATAGAAAAAGAAAAAACACTTGTCAAACGCAAGTTGATTGACCTGTGGTACTCAAATTTAATTTAAATTAAAAATTCAAATTAACTCGTTGATATGTCGACTCATACTTGCCCCGGTCATAACTTAACGTTTAATTTATTGATTTTTTAAAATAATTTAATTAAAATAACATTATTTTAATTTTTTTGAGGATTAAAATTGACCTTTTAATCAGTACTCCTTCTGAATTAAGTTTTAAAAATTATCATGAAAATACGATAGATGTGCTTTTTCAATGAGTAAGTTATAATTTAGTAATGGTAAGTATTACACTTAATTGATTCTACAGGAATAATTAAGATATTGTTTGAAAACGTGGTGTAAATTATATTTAATTTTTTTTTATATTTTGAATTGGTTTAATATACTAATCTTAAAAATAATTTTAAAAAATAAAAAAATTATTTTAATATATTTATCATAATTATATTTTCAAACAGATATTAAATAGATTTTGACATCAAGACAGACTAGCTATGATAATACTCCATTTATTTTACCTCAAATACTTCTTTCCGTAATCAAAACTTCCCAACTTATCTAATTTCCCTTTCATTTTCCAGCTCTTCAAATAAAAAAAGTTATTTGAATACAAATAATAATTTATAATTAAAAACTTATTGCTTCTATCTCTATTGTTTATTGTTTTTATTAACTCGTCTTGCATTTTTTCGGCTTTTTTTCAGTGTTAGTTTGCACTTACAAGTTCGCAAATGGGAGAATGTGTTTTTTTCTAGGCAGTCCAAAAATATATTTCATTTAGGTGAATTTCTTCATTAAACTAGCAATTTATGTCCTTACGTATGTTATTAATGTCATCACCCATGATATAACAACTCGAACTCCTAATTTTCCTTTCTTGCTTGATTTTATTTTATGGAATGAATAGATGGCACAGTGGTTTTAATTAAGGTGATATTCAGTCAGCTTTAAAATAGGATAAAATACTTTAATAGCAATTTTTTAAGGTGAAAATGACATTAATTTAAGAATTATATACAGCAAAATTTTATAGCACTCGTGCTAAACTAAATACTTACAACATAAAAACGATATATACACAGAGAAGAGAGCAATGAGATAGAGTTTTATCATTTTAAAAAATAATTTTTAATAAAAAATTGATTTTTTTATCACTTTTTAGTGGACCAAATATAATTTTCTCTTCACTTTATATCTCTTTCTCATACAATAAGTATCTAGTAATTACAAAATGAGTACAATAAAATTTCTTAGTACATATTAGTTGGATTCTTAAGTTAATTTTATTTTCACATTGTTAAGAAAATGCTCTTGAAATATTTTTTTAAATGTTTTAGAAAATATATAATTTTTTTTTAAATAACTATATTTTTTCATCTATATAGATTATTTTTTACTAGTAGTATTTTGCTAAACTCTACTTGATATACAAAAATATAAAATTCACTTCGAGCACTTAAAATTATTGATTAGGTTAACTTTTAAAATAACACTAGATAAATTTATTTTTGAAATTTCATTAATAAGGTAACGAGCCTTGATGATATTGTATTGAGCACTTCTTCTCTTTTTAGGGTTTTTTTAGCTATATTTCTACAATACTTGGCTAAGTGTCCAAGTTTATTGTAGATAAGCTTTTTCCGTTGAACTTCAAGGCAATTTACTTTTCCTTCACAACAAGCTTTTCTTTTGGTTTTTATTATAAGAATTCACCGCTTGTTCAACAATATTTTTCTTAAGGACCATACTTCAAGAGTTGGCTATTTTTTCAATAACTTATTGTTCTTTCAATTCTTAATCTTAACATGAGGTCTTCAAATTTCATTTTTTCCTATTTATAATTAAGTTAGTTCTTATTTTCTTTTTAAGATAGTGGTAATTTGTTTAATAATTGCATTAACTTGAAAGGATTCACCCAAATCCATACCTTCAATATAAATATCATGGAAGATGAATTTAAACTCTTGAATTTGACTTATCATTATTCTTGAATTGGCCATATTAAAATTCAAAATTATAAATTTTTCATACCAAAATCTTTAGCCTTGTAATTTTTATCCAAAACTTTCATAATATCTTTACATTCTTTATTAAACTATACATATCATTTAATATTTTGTTCAATCTATTTAATATGTATTTTTTTCACATGGAATCGATATAATTCCATGAATCTATAATTGTCATAGTGATCATTCAACCATTAAACTTTTTATGTTTCTCACCATGGATCATGACAGGAGATGGTAAAATCTTCTCTATAAAAGTAATATTTGTTGAAATAACATTGGTTGTGATAACTACATTTTGAGTTAAAATCATGATAATTCTATATATAATAAACAAATATTTATATTTTAAAAACTTTGAATTCTTAAATACAAGAATAAAACTACTAATTGAAATATGTATATCAAACATAAAACTTTAACAAATTTAAATTTAATTCTAAAACATGTTATATAATCATGTTTTAAAATTTTAGTTCAAGAAGGTACATATTTAACATGAATCATATCAATATAATTTTATTTAAAGTAAATTGCATGATCATAATAAAGTAGATTGAAAGTTAAATTATAACTTAAATATAAAGATACTTGCTATTGGGTCCCAAATATCATACACACAGTAAAAATAATAAAATAAAATTATTTGGAAATCCCTATGATCTTGTTAAACATATCTTAGGGATTTATTATTTAGAGATATGATCTTCTCTAGTTTTGAATAATTCTTTAAAGGTTGAGTTGTCATAAACTACAAGTCGTTTAATTGTTTGACATCCAACAATTATTCATTTTAACTAATTACCAGAGATAAATATCTTAAATCTTTATTTAAGAGAGAGATATTGCTATATCTATAGTGTTTTCATTTTATTTTATGAATTACATAGTTTTTTTTATCTAACAGATAATCTCTATTTTAATTAATGATTCTTAATGTGTGTTACTCATTAGGTTTCTAATATGTTAGTCCAAATATATATTACAATTATAAAAAAAATAGAATTAAATAAATCAAATAATTTAATTTGTTATCAATTCAATAATTGATTAATTTATTTTTGAAGATCAAGTACACTATCTAGCAATGTGTTATGATCCTCTAAATATTATGTAAGTAATAAATAGTTTGATTTAACTTTTTAGTGACTGGTTTATTAGTGTAATTATTATCTCTTCATCAACAATATTCTGATTTAGATATTTTGGTTTATTAGTGCCTATCATGTCAAATCATATTTGTTCACAACATTATAGTCATTGATCATTTGAATATGTTTTGAAATTTGTTTCAAATCTCATTCCATATTGTGCAAGATTTAAATCAAATACTATTTGAGAGCATGTGAAATATTTTTTCAAATTCACATAGGGCAATGAATTCTCTCTTGATTACTCAAATGCTTTTTTATATAATTTATGTTACATTCAATGTCTGTCCATTTGTTACCTTTACCAAGATAACATGTAACAATACCAAAACATAACACTCCATATATAAGATAACTTAATAATTTCAAGTTTAAGAGTTACTTACACAACCATCATATGAGTCTTTTTATAGACATATGTGATATCTTTATATGAAATTTTTATGCAAGTTAATTTAGTATACATGTCTTATGACAAACACTTACATATTAGTTCTAGGTATTCCTTATATCTTAATTTATAGGAACAATTTTTTTTTTTGTAATTAAAAAATATAATATGTATTAGTCTTTACGACATTAATAAATATTCACTATTTAAGAGAATATTGACCATGAATATTTTACGAATAATGTTTTGATGCAATATAAATTTTATAATTATAATAACTTTACAATTTTCTTTGTAAAGCATTTTTGTCCCATGAATTTTATCTTTATTCTGGATTCATAAATCAAATATTAGATCTATTAATTTAATATTATATGAATATTAAAGATAAATTAAACCTTTATTGATAATAAATATATAGTTACATGAATATAATAATATCATGTGCAACTAATCGATTAACTACAAGACATATTAAAATAACACTAACTTCCTTCTAAAACGTTAAACTAATTTATAAAAAGCGAGATGCATAAACTAAATAAATAACTAGTATTTTAAAATTTTAAGTTTGTTGATTATAAATTAGATTAGTGATCATAAAAGTATAGTTTATATGCATGCAATTTATATAATCAATGTAAATACGAAATAAAAATCAAAATAAAATATTAGCATGCATACTAAATATATATTGAATATTACAGAAGAGATAAAAATAAAAACTTAGAATGCATACTAAGTTTACAATTGAATATTATACTTAAACTAATCTAGAATAATGTCCCTGTTAAAATACTTAAAATTTAATCAAGCTGAATATTTATTGTTATGAAAAATCAATTATTTACCCTTAAAATTTTATTACTCCTTATTTAGTATAAATATAATGATATCAATAAACCATCTAGCACAACAACTAATACTTTCTTAAAGGATGCATTTTCTTTAAAAGTCTACGAACCGAGAAACAATGAACTCAAAAATTCTTTAGGAGGAACCTAAGCTTTAGAATAAAGGTGGAAAAAACAAAGAAAAAAAAAACCAACAACGAAAAGTCTAGAAAGCTACAAAAAGTTGTTCAGAACAATTTCCCCCTTCAACTCCTCTCTCTCTCCCTCTCTCTCTCTCTAAATATATATATATATTTGATTCTTGAAACCAAAACCAAAACCAATCCATAATTAACTCTATCAATTACTTGAATCAAGTCTTGCCGTTTTGTTTAAATTACCTTTCATAAAAAAAACTAAAAACTTAATAATTTTTCTTTTAAAACCAAATTTTTTCCTTTAAAATTAAGCTATTTAAAAAGAAAAAAATATTGTTCGAACTATTTAATGATGGGCTGATATATATATGCTCATAAAAAATATTTTTTTTATGAGTCAAGGAATTATTTTATAATAAATCAAAATTCAAACGTGGTCAAGCTGAGCAAGCGTGCATGTGCAACTTAAATTCAAAGCTACTTTATTCAAATTCATTCATTATTTTCACCTTTTATTATATAAATTATAAGACAATCTTGTACTTTTTTTTTAATGTAAATAGAGAGTTCTTATCATTACAAAAACATATTAATCAAAAGTTTTTTTTGAAACAAGTCTTTTATTCATCCGTAATTATTTTAATTATATCAATACTCCATATTAAAAAAAAATTGAAGAATAATTTTTAATAATAAAAATTAATATAATTTATTTTAACTTGAGCTCAAATATATCAATTATCCATATTTTTAAACAAAATTTCTAACAAACTGTAAATCCTCCTTTATAGCATGTACAATCACATAAACTTTAAAATCTCGATGGACTGTAGATATTATTTTAACTTATCTATAACATAAAAAATAAAATAAAATATATGCCATCAAAAGAAATCAATCTTGTCGTATTAGGATAGAAAAGAAAAGGATTAAAAATAACAAATGAAAACAACCGAAATAATTCCAGTTGCTTAAATGAAGTAAATGCCGTAATTTGTCAACTACAGTCAAAACTGGAAGGTGTGCGGTATAAAAAATTTAATTTAAAATAAAAAAATTAAAATATTTATAAAAATAAAAACAAACATTCTTATAAAAAATAAATGTGTAATTTTGCTTTTTATCCACTGATATTAGGTGTTCATTGAAAAATGTGATGTAAATTATATTTTTAAAAATAAAATTTTTTAATATTTTTTAATGTATTAATATAAAAATAATTTTTTAAAAATAAAAAATATTATTTAGATATATTTTTAAATAAACAACCTTTAAACTCTAAACTCAAATAAATTTAAGTTTTTAACCACCACTCACAAAAAGCTACACACTGTAGCTTATCTCCTCCGCTTCTCTTTGATAGTCACAAACCTACTTGAAGATAAACTGGGCAATAACTATGTAAAATGCAAATAAAAAATAAAAGGTGAAATGCCGTAAAAACAAAAAAATATTTTGATAAAATAACATATTTTGTATGTGGTAACAACACTTAATTTTTTTAAAACGGTTGAATTTTAATGCCAAATAAAACAAGATTTTTATTTAAAGGTGTCGTTTTGTTATTTATTTAAATTAAATAATTTTTTTTTTAAAACCACAGTTAAATGGTAATGCAAAGGAAGCCCTAAACACGTACAGCAAGTTGAGACCCGAGAATAGTAAAGTTGAGAGAACTGTGGTTCGTGGACTCTACGTGGAGGGAAGATAAGTCGGCGGCCAAGTGGCTAGACAGCATAAGTTCTTTTTTGAACGTGTATTCTTTTTCACCACGAGGCTTGTTGATCAAGTTTTGAGATGATGGGATGTTTGCAGCCCACATTCGTCTGGTCTGGTTTCACTTCCACGCCCAGCATCATGCTAGTAGTTCACGATTAACTTTATTCATTTTATTATTATTATTATTATAAATACTCCAATAATTATAAAGTTGACGAACAATTTTTCTTCTCTCGCGTAAACTAAGTGCGTGTTAGCCATTGAATTTGAGTTGATTTGGTGTTGTGATAGGTGATTTTTAATGTTGGATATGGATCAAAGATTTATATTGGTTCAAAATAAAAAGAATAATAAATATATAAAAATAAATAAATATCTTTATTGATATAAATTTTTTTAAATATAATACAAGGTTTTTTAAATATAATGCAAGAACAAATTCATAAAAACTTAGATTAAAGTGGATAATATCATAATAGATAATGTTTATAGTTTTTATATTTAAAATGTTTTTTATTAAAAATATATAAAAATAATATTTTTAATATTAACATGCTAGAACAATTTAAAAACATAAAAAATAAAATAATTTAAAGCAATAAACTAAAATTCTTAATACTGGAATGTTAGTTATTTATGGTCAAAACTTGCTGTATTTTTTATATCTATCTTTCTATCAAATTCTCACCACCATCAAAACTCACACGATTAATTATCTCTGCATAATCTTTTTCAAAAGTATCCTCTGTTTTCTTCAAAGGGTGATGCTTTTAGCATAAAAAATCACTAATTTTCTGTGTATTTAAAGATTCTAAGATAGTAAGATGAACTGTGTCTTTGTGGAGTACAGATGACTAAAGGGGGGGATTTCTTTCTTTCGAAGAAACTCCTTAATAATGTTAGGATCTTGAATTTGCCTCCCATGGTTTTTGAAGTTTTCCATTACTTAATGATCTATTTATGGACTGTATACGAAATCATTATTTAAATGGACTATTTTGTGGTTTCTTTTAGAGATAGGCATGAAAGTCTAATCAATGAAGGTCCACATTTAGTGAAGACGGGTGCTAACCCAAAGATTCGCATGGTAACCTTCCAATCTGTTTCAAGCTCCATTGACCTTCATGACCGTGCTTTGCAGCGGGTAAATCTGCTTATGTTTGTGTAAAAAATAATGTTGGGATATTCTGCTTATGTTTTTTTTTTTAATTTTAATTTGTATTGTAAATCTGATTGGATTAAATAAGTTGTTTTTTTATTTTAATTAGATAGTAATAAAATTAGATAACGATACTAAATTATTTTAAAAAAATAATCACAACAATTTAAAGAAAAAATATTTTTTTTTAAAAAGACAAAAAATATAATTCAATTCATAACCCATTAAATATAACATGATAAAATAACAAAAAAAACCTAAACAAATTTATCTTAGTAAAGCACAACAAATTTGTAATCATAATAATAAAGGCCAAGCCAATTTGAGATATCCCACCAAACACGCTATCTATATCATAAAATCTAAATAATATTTTCTTGAGTTCGTAGATTTTATTTAGAAATATAATTAAACAATATGTTGTTTTTAAAATTCTAAAAGGTTAATTTTATATATTTTGTTTGTATTAAAAAAAACTTTAAAAATAAATAATTGATGTTTAATAATGACATATTATTATTTGAATTTGGGTACAAGTTCTTTAATAACTAAGTAACTTACATATATATTACTTTTAGTCTAATTATACTAATTATCTATGTATATGATAAGATATTTAATTACTCAAGTATTAGTTAGGATACTTGATTGTTCAAATATAATTTTAAATATTCAGTTATATGCTTGTGATTGGAAAGCATACTCAGTTTTTATTTTAAATTCTATTGTAACTTCATGTTCTTTACCTTGTTTTATAAATGTGCATGTAACATAAACTAAATAATTATAATCACTATTCTAATTCTTGCATAAAAAACTTAAAGCTTTATTTAACTTCTCTTTTATTTAATTTATACATCTAATTTTCAACAAAATAGTTTTATAAGCTAAAATTTAACCTCTAATGTAGTTTGTCATGATCATCCAATTTATTTTAAACAAAATCATTGAAATGATATATGTTAAAAATGTACCTTTTTAAATAAACAATTAAAAAGCAATTAAATCATTTGTCTTAGTTATAAAACTTGTATTTGTTAATTTGATTAGTTTTATGATTGATTTATATTTTTAAATTATTTGTTTTATAATTTTATATGAAAAGTTAAAGTTTTAACTATAATTATTTGTCTATTGTTTATATAGAATTATTATGATTTCAACTCGAAACTTGGTTCTCCTAACTAATTTTGCTTGGATAAGTAGTCCACTGGTAAGAAGAATTCTACTAATTGTTTTTTGTGCATGGTGAAAAGTCTAAAATTTTTTATGGATTGAATATTAAGACATGACGTTAGAAAATCTTGTTTTATATAAGGACCTTAAAATTAGATAATTTCTTATTAAATAGAGCACCAAAGCTGTCAAATACTTATTATGATCCAATTGATAGGTGGTTATGGATGTATGAAATCATAACAATTTCGTGTACAAGAACTAGAACTTGAATGAATTGAATAATACATTGTATGATGTGCAAAGTTTAATTAAAAGTGCAAAAGCACTATGAGAAGCTTTGAACTAAAAATATTGTCACACCTAACATGAATTTGAATAATTATTCTTTTCGATTCTCATTGGTATTTATATTCACTAATTCCAACTCTTTCTAATGTAGTTTTATCATATCTTTTAATGATTTTACTAACCTAGAAACTCTTAAACATCACACTCCTCCTATTTTTTTCTTATTCATTACAATTATATTTTCATCTAAATTAATCTAAATATGCTTACTACAATGATTTTGGATATCTATGAATATATCACTTTTAGAATTTTTAAAGCAAAATGAGTGTTGAATAAGCAAATGATGAATGAATGAAGAAATGAAAAGGAAAAAAAGAAGACATAATTGGATTGAAATCATATGATCTCATTAAGTAAAGAGAAAACAACAAATAAGGCTCATCATAAATACATATTTTTTTTCCAGCATCTTGACCTATGATTGCTAAAAAAATCAGGATAACAAAATAACAATATTACTTATAAAATAACATCTGAATTTCTTCAACTTCCTAGCTGTCTAACTTATCTATCTTGACACATTTTCTTTCTAGCTCTTTAATAGATCATACCTCTTTTAGAATATCAACAATCAATTATGAAGAAACCATAATTTAATGACTAATTAAATCTAACTCGAGATAGATGACATAACCTTTAATCTATTTCTCTTTCATGTTATAAAAGGAGATATCGACAAACAACTTGTTTAAAATTTTTACTTATCGAGTAAGGAAAGGTGTTGCGAATATGAGGAATGTCAATCTACTTATTATTAGGATCACTCCATTTAATATGGATCATCCCTTTCTCACACTTTCTTTTTACCATTCTCACATGGTCTTTTCTCCTTAAATTAAAACCCGAGCGAAATCAATGATCAATATATTTTAACTTTATATAATTGATTTGCTTTGGTAACCATGTGTTTAAGTCATACATTAGTGGTAACCTATAATTTATCATATACTTAACAATCATTTTTATAGCTTCTAAAGTCTTTAACTTTCTCAAGAATGTATTCTTAAATATAAAATGAACATTTATAATTTTAAAGGTGTGAAGATTTTTATTTTAATTCTATAACACTTATAGTATGAATCCAAGGTTGTCCTAACAACATACTATACAAAAAGATGAATGTTAATTACTTAGAATGTAACTTGAAGCAGTTGCGGCCAAATGGTTGACTCTATATCAATACTATTAAGAAAAACCATTGTATACTTTTGTCATCATATTGGTAGACCTCTTATATAACACATCAATTGATAAATGGTTTATAATGTGTTTTGGTAATATATCGAGGATTAAGCCATTATATATATATATAAACTTTAGCATTACATAGTCTTTATATTTCACCATAACATACAACAATTTATTATGTCATGTTCTTTCTAGATCTAGCTTTTCTTTAGAAAAATACAAGTAGTTTGTAGCTTGGATCTTTCCTATTAAGTGTTTTGTAGAATCAAGTGTGATGTTTTATAGAACATAAGCTTCATTCAAGACCTTTTATAATGTCTTGAGATGCAATTTTACACTTAAAATAAGCTAGAGTAAGGAAATTCATGTTGGGGTTTTCTTCAATTGATCAACTATACAATAGTTGCCATATTTAATCAGCTTTAGAAACTTATTAGCCTTTTCATCATTTATATACTTATTAACTTCATCTTCTTTAACCCACTCTTTAGCTGCTTTTCTTTTTACCTTTCTTTGATTTTTAAACTCCTCTAGTATAAAGACCTTTTGTTTATAATCAAACCCTTACTCTTGTTTACATAAAAAAAATGATTTTTCCTTTTAAATGTGTATCTATAGCGTATTAGGTAAAACATGACAATCATTATTATTTTGATTAACAAACATTAACAAAATCACTCTAAATAATCTATTGGTTGATATCTACATATTTATGCTTTCTTTCATTGAATGGATAACATCCTTACTTGATATATAACATTTTTAAAATCACATGATTTCATCCTCATGATGAAATTTCTTGCAATAATTTATGTCATGCCTTAGCTCGTAATAGAACTTATTATTTACTTTTGAGGGTCCAACATGACTTATATCTTTGATGGTGATAATTCACTATGGATAACATATCAAACAGTCTATTCATTATTATTTTTAAGGTTGTTTTTTTATTGTTATTATTTGAGTCATTGATGATCACATTTATATTTTCTTCATTTATAGTATGACTTAAAAAATGATTGGTATTTACATAAAAAATATTAACAAATGTTATCTAACTAGCTTCAATGAGTTGCACAAGTTTGCTTTTAAAAGTGAAACAACTATTAATGTTGTGCCTAACAACACTAGTATGATGTTTATATTTTTAATAAGGTTGAAGATGTTTTTGTGGAATAGGGATGATTTATCCAATGTTAACTAGTCTTTTAAATAGAAATGTTAAATAGTTCAAGACATTATAATTACTATTTAGCCAAGTACATAATTACTATTTAGCCAATTAAATATGATAGTATTTCACTAAGGAAAGTTCAAAATCAAAAAATACCTATCATAATATAATGATCCATTAAATCATTTTTTCTCTACAAATCCTTGATTCTTTAGATACCAATCAATTTCCATTCGTGTAGGAATTGTTAGAAAATTTATTTAAATTCATAGCTAAGAGAGACATTTAAAGGCAAGATTAAAAGTGAATTTCATTTTCTTTTAGGGTTAAAACTTTGTTGGAAATTATTCTTGAAAAAAGTTTTTAAAAATAAAATATTAATATGAGTCAAATAAATAATGGAAAAATCTGAAATTGATTTTAAATAAAATATGATTGATATATTTATATAAAACCCAAAATCCTTTATCCCACATAATAAAAACACAAGATTATCTTGTTGTTTATATAATGAAAAGTTATGAAGTAAAAAATAAGCCCAGACAAAATGCCTTTAGACTTAAGCCACTCATGCTTGCTTGCTCGCTCGACTTGAGCCTCTCGTTCTAAATCTCGGGCTCTTGGTCCTGTTCACTAGGCTTTAACTTGGGTTTGTTTTTTGCCAACTTATTTTAAATTTGAATTTAAGTTTATTCTAAAGTAATTCTTTCACCTATAAAAAATAAACTTTTCAAATAATTTTTTTTTCTTTTGAAATAATTTATTTTCAAATGAACAATGTCTTGTATTTAAAATAAATAAAAAAACCTATTAGGTTTTTATTCTTGGGTAATTAAGGTATACACCAAGAATTAATTCCCTACAACATCTTTGGTTCCAATAATAAATATAAATAAAGTTGAAAGGGAGATGTTATTGATACCTTGTAGTAGCACTCTATTTTTTTAATTTTTTTTCCAGTTTATTTTGTTCCTTTTTTTTTTATGTTCTAGAGTTTAAGTTCTAATATAATTCATTATTGATAGTTTTTGAATATTTTATTCTTGTAATTTGTAGGCTTTTAAAGAAAATACATCTTTTAAAAGTATAATTTCTGAGATTATAAGAGGCTTATTAATAACATTCTGTTTACACAAAAAAATAAACAATAAAATTTTAAAAATAAAAAATTAGTCCTTAATAATAATAAATATTCAACTTGATCAGATTCTTAGTGCTTAAATACATTACAATATTTTAGTTTAAGAATAATTCAATTATATATATCTAAATAATCAACACAGTTTTACTAAATTGTTTTTTTTTTTCACCGTTCTCATTTTTGAAAGATAAATTATAAAGCTAATTAAGAAAGCTGAATATATCACCGTTCAAGACACAATTAAAAAAATGGTAAATGTATTTTTCAAAAACAGCTGCAGTTGTCAATTAAAAAGAAAAACCTTAAGTTATCTGGCTAATTAGCCGACTACTTTTCTCCTTCAGCAGTAGTAGTCAAGGAACCGCAATTCTTTCAACGTCAGTCAATTCTAAGCCCCAACTTGATGTATTAATCAAGTTATCGAATAAATCACTTTTGACCAGGTGAGGAGTTTCTAGTAAAATATTTAACTTTTATTTTATTTCATAATTAAAATCAAATTATTTTTATATTTTTTTAATAATTTGGGATATCAGATTAGCTTACCTACATAACTAATTCTCAAGTCCCTTAAACATTTTACAAGCTCAATGAATAAATAAAATACCGCTGAGATACTAAATATACATAAAAAAAATCAAACCTGAACATAAAAAAAAAATCCCTTTTTCTGCCAAACCACGATGTTAAATGCATAATTTACGTTTTTGTACTTTATACGTGTAAGTTTAAGGTATTTGTTCTGGGATGCAGTTCAAACATGTAAAAATATAATTTTTATGTTTTAAAAAAAGTTATATATATTGATATGAAAAATAAATAATAATTTTTTAAAATATTATTTTAATTAATTTATAAATAAAAAATAATTTTTAAAAATAATTATTCTCACAATAAAAAAAAACACAATGTAAACCCTTCCTCACACATGATCCTCCCTAGCGAGCTCTGCAGGCATTGCACGGCGATGCTCCTTGTATTTATTTCCGATGGACCTTATCTTGCTTCTTGTCCAATTGTACCAAAAAAAAAAAAAAGGGTTTCATTCAGCTGTTTTCTTTTCCGTACTTTAGACGACAAAAGTAATTGTTTTACGTGGTCTTCGGGTCAAACTTGCATATACCACAATTAATTTTTATAATTTATTAAATATTTTATAAACTTAATAAATATATAAAATATCATAAAAAAATAATTAATATACATATCAGGACTCGATCATACGATGCCATTTCTCTATGTTTTGGATGCGGTGGGATGTCATCAACGGTCTCAATCATTTGTTTTTTTCTCGGGAAAATAGCAGACAGCTTGGGATCTAAACTTTAATGGAGCACATGGCTAGGTTAGGTGTATTATTGATGCTACCAATTTCCCCCGCAATTTTGAATTAATGTTGTTTGGGGTTGTGTTTGCATTAATGTTTTAGTAAAATTTAAATTTTTTATTTAATTTTTTAAAATATTTTTTTATTATTCTGATGTGTTAATATAAAAAAATATTTTTAAAAAATAATAATAATAATTTATTTTTATATATTCTACATGAAAAATAATAACTAACATGTTTTTAAACACTAAGCATATTTAAAAACAGTTTTTAGTTGTAATAATTTGATGTATATCACCCATTTTTTTATTAAAAAAAAAACATTAGAAAGCTAAGAATATTCCTGCTGTGTCAGAAGACTAGTGTATATCAGCTTGTATTAAGGATCTTAATCTAATTTGGCTTAATGAAAGACGTAAGAAGAGATTTATTCCTATTAACTAAATGAAGAAAATTCTGAAATTAATTAATTTCTTTTTAAGTCGTGTAATCTTTCCTAGAGTTCACTTTCAACATTTGTTTTTTCAAACTGGAGTCGATAAAGTTTCTGTTTGAAAGTATAGTAAAACATTTTAAAAAAATATTTTTTATTGTAAAATATATTTAAATAATATTTTTAATTTCTTAAAAATTATTTTTAATATTAACATATTAAAATAATCTGAAAATACAAGGAAATTTGTCATGCTCCATTAAATAACAGCTCCCAGCGCATGCTTAATTGGGGTGTTGTTTAAGGCCCAGAACAGTTTGTTTTTCCGGCCATGTTGAAGATGGGCTGCAACATAAGAGGCGGTGTATTTCTCATAGCGGCCTTCATATAAATATTGGAAAACATGTTCAATCTAGAAATTTAGGGGCTGTTTAGAAACAAAATAATATTTCAATTTTTTATAGGTCAATAGAGTTAGAAAAATAAAAATTTAAAATTTAAATTAAAATAATTTTTTTCTCATCTAAAAATTTAATTTTCTAGTTTTTCAAATCTATAGGGGGTTGGAAAACACATTTTGTTTTTAAAAAAAATTCTAATACAAGCCTTTCATTGTTTTTCAAAAGAAAAAAAATGAATAATTAAATTTCTTCTTTTATATTTATAAAAAATGAATTTATTTTTTTATAATCCAATATAAATATTTTTTATTTAACAACATAATTTTTTTCATTATGATTTTTTTAATTTAATAAAATTAATATTTTATAATTAAATTATCACATATGTCAAATATTATGATGACTATTATGAACTATCGTTTTAATTGTTTTAAGAAAAGTGAATATAATCTTTATCCATTTCTTATTTTTTGTGAAAAAAATCGTTTTTTTTTTTTTAATGAATACTTTAAAACAGGAACGGAAACCACGGTTTTCTTAGTTAACCCTTTCAATGACACCCTTTCATTCAGAAAAAAAGAGCTCGTTTGTATTTTTTTAGTGTTTTCTAGCTACAAATTAAGACTCGTATAACTAATTTTATACTTTTATTAAATATCGTGTGGCGTGTTGTAGCAGTATTTAATTTTTTAATAATAAAAATAAAATTAATTAAATAAATAAATAACTTTTTTCTGCACTTACTTCATATATAATTGCATTTTAATATCTTAATTTTATAAGAACAAAAATAATATATTTTTCATTCATAAAAACCTGTTTTTTAATTTATTTATTTTGCATGTAAAATCTATCTTAAGATGACTTTAATTAAACATATTTTTTAAAAACTATAGTTAAAAGTATTTTTTCAAAATTTATTTTTTTAAAACAAATATAATTGTAAAATCTCATACAATACCGAAGACACTATCAATTTTTTTAACTTCAAAATGTTTTTTCTCATTAACCAAACAATTAATAAATAATTTAATCAAATAAATTAAGAATTATATGAATAAAAAAATATTAAAAAAAGATGATGTACAAATAAAAATGAAAATAAATAAAAATTAAGATATATGATCATGGAGAACTATTTATTTTTTTATTTAGTTATATATCAATAAATGTTTTTGTAAGAAATTTAATAATTTAGATTATATATAAAAATTAATAATTTGCTAGAATGATTCTTATTTTTCTTAAAAAAAAGTGATGGTGATACCTTGCTAAAAATATATATTTTCTAAAAATAATGTAACTTAATTTTTAACTAATTAAATATAAAAAAATAAAATTAAAAAAATAGTAAAGGGATTTTGTTAATTTGCAAGGAGATTATCCTTTCAAACCCTCTTTCTAAAGATTTTGAACCACAGTTTCCAGATCTAGTATGGTGGCTGATTGAATTTAATATCCAAGTTTTAAGTTTTGATTAGTTTATTGAATTACTAGAATTATTTTTTTTTATTTTTTAAAAATAAAAATGATATTATTTTAATAAAAATATTAACGAATTATAACTAGATTATTAACTAGACGTTACTAAAATATATCGAGCTTTTTCTTTCTATTTTTTTTTAACTCAGCCTTTCAACTCCAGATGAGTCAAGTTTTAAGTTTTAATGACGTGTGACCTCTGATTGGCACGATTAAGTTTTAATGATGTGTGACCTCTGATTGGCGCGGTGTATCCTAATATCCCTTATACTTTATGAGAGACAAATTTGAGTCCCATGGCGAGAAGAAAAAACAGAGGCCTCTTCAAGTTTTTTTACTGAATAGGCTAAGTTGAGTCCACACCCTTTGCATGCTTGTATTTATTGATGAACAATTTCAATCGAGTTCATGAACAACCAATGTTACAATTAGATTAATACTGAGTCTTAAGAACTTCACAATGCATATCAAGTGGCAATAATTAATCAGTCTTAGAAATATTTCTAGGCGATGATACTTCGGTGCTGCAAATGGGGCAAATCCTGTTGATTTGAAGCCACTTGGTTAGGCATTCAGAATGATAAGGATGATCACAAGAAAGAGCTACCAATGATTCATCTTCTTCGTATTCCATCTGACAAATCACACAAAGATCAGTCCCAGTTTTGGTTGCTAAAGATCGATACTTCCATGGATGCAAGCAAGTAGATATTTCATTTACTGATAGTCCTCTCTTCTCCTGCCCTATAAACTCTCCCAGTGCGATCAACTCTTCGTAAGATAGCTCGTCCAGGTCAATATCGTCCTCATCCTCTTCCATATCCTCATCGCTGTAACTATCATGTCCTTCCTGCTCGAACTCCATTTCAGATTCGAATTCGAGGCTTTGGAAGAACTCGTAGTCGTTGCCATCCTCATTGCTGTCAATGCTTGAAGCTTCATCACCTTCTTCCTCATTACTGTCGCTTTCGACGGTTGTGAGAATTGTGAAAGCCCTCTCTTGTTCTTGCAAAACCATTGCTATTGCATTATCTGGATGGACTTGTTCAAGCTGGGTGCAAGGGGCCGACCTCGATGCTAGTTCTCTCTCTTCGTTCTCCATCGAATGAGCCCCGCTGATATCTCGAAATAGTAGCAGTCAAGGATAGAAATATAGATTCTGCTATATATGATCAGGATAAAGATACATGAAGGAATAGTGTGAAGGAATTAATTAGGAGGTTTCTTTAGACAAAGGGGAGCTTTCATGCAAAGAAATGGAAAACCAACTCTCATGTGTTAGATGTAAAATTCCAGATTCCTAGAAGTTCAAAGTTCAGACACTAAAGTTTGTACCATTCTTGCCTCTCACATTTTTACACAGCCAGCTTTTGTGTTTTCTTTTGAGAGAAGGAAGCTTTCGTACGCGCTTGAAGCAACTGAAAACCATTTCCCATAAGTAATATGATATCCTATTCGAAAGTTCTACCAGTTAAGCTTTGTAGAGACCTTGCTGTATGTCCAGGCAATCTCCAAAATCTAACCAGCTGTAGGTATCCGTGGGTTATAAATTCGTATGAACTAGACACACATAAAAACTTGCTATGATTCTTAGTTATTGATTAAAGGTTCAGGAGAAATATATATTCAAAATCTGCGTATGACACTGCTGTTTCAGGAAATGAATACCTTGCGGTGAAGAACTCCTCACACAAGTATACTCAATCATGTCTCCGTACCTTGAGTTCATGATATCAGATGTTCACCGCCTTTGTCTTGGGTAAGCCCTTCCCCTAAAACTTGCCCCTTTCCGCACAAACTGCGACGTGTGAGTTACACGAATGCTATGAATTGCGTTAAAATGTTTTCCGCGCTTAACATTAGGGATTCTTCCAGATCCATAATCAAAATCTGAGCCTAAACGTAATCGAATACGGTGACTTCTTGGCCTCAAAGACTTCCTTAGGTGAACTCTCCTGTAATCCCTTGTTCGACGAGATAATGAGCCACTTCTTTCCACGGTTCTAGGTATATGATCAAAGTCTTCTTCACTTGTAGCAAACTTTGACGAGTCACTTCTGAGGCCATGCCTTACCCTTTTGAGCATTATAAGCTAATCACTCATGAAAATGCAACAATACCGCCACAGAGAAAACCAAGCAACCAAACATGCCCAAGCCGTTTTGCAGAGGCTATGGCCAACGCACTCGCAGATGCCCGTTTTATAGAGCAGGTAGAAGAATAGGAGCACTGCAAGTCATTAAAATGTGAAACTGTGAAGATCAACCGTCATCTGAATCAATGTTAAATTAATACATTCAAACTCACCAATGTATAACAGAGCTAGTACAGCGACCATCTTTAGTAGATTGGCAACACAGAAATTCTCGATGTAACAAAAAAAATCCCATGGTGACGCACAAACTGAACTGCATCATAAAGCGCAAACAACAAAAAGAAGAATTGAAAGGCCGTAATCAGGAAAAAAAATTCACAAGATACAGATGTTGAAGCCAAATTCCCATTATTCTCGACGCGTAAAAACTGAGAAACATTTTTACAGGTTTATAAGGCCCAAACCAATCATATTATTTGTTTACAGGGATCCATAACAACAACGATAATAATATCAAGATCTATAGGCCCACATGAACCTGGTTCGAGTAACAAATTTCACAGAGCCTGCTTAAAGGAAGGTGCATCCATGGTTTATTCTAAAATGCAGATGATGCATGCAAAGAATTAAAGATCAGCCGGTAATATTTACGAACCTGCAGGCCTTTCCAGCAAGAAAATCGAGTGGAGAACCAAAAAGGTCGCCGGTGACTTTTGTAAAACCTGAAAGGAAGGAGGTGATTATGTTACCCATCTATATATCCACTTCCACTTGGATCAATAATTCAAGCAACGCCTAACAGGTGATGATCACAGCAGACTTTCGAAAGTTCCTTATTCCTCAGTGCTCAATCCTGCAATATTAAAGAACATGAATTAGTCTCTTGCAACATTTTAAGAACACTCAGAGCAGTAACTACAAATTTGCTCTTAATTCCGAGATTTTGCTTTCGGATAAACAGTATTATGCAGTGAAATTGATTCCATGATGAAATCTACAACATGAGAAAAATCACGACTACCCTTCTGAATCGTTTGGCATTAGTAGACTCTTGACAGAAAACTTTACTCACAACTTACGAGCGTTATAAGAAAGAGAACATAAAAAAGAGCATAAGCACCGGGGACTTCACTTGTTCTAGCGATGCGAAGTGCAATGAAGCCGCATCTAAATCCGAAATTTCATATTCATTCGAAAATATAGAGTGAAGGATGGTGTCGAGATGAAAGTGGTCATCAGTAAACGAAGAGACATGGAACGTTCATCTGCAACCGTCTTTCAAAACACTTTCTTAAGACCGTTTTGTCATTAGTTCCATTCAATTCAGTTTGGTTTTATACTTTTAAAAACCAAGTTAGTTCAAGAATCCTTTTTTAGGCTTTTTAAACATGTTTTGATGTTAATTTGTTTTTATAAGCTTTAGAAGGTGTTTAAAATTTATGGAGGTTGATTTTTAATGTCATGAATTGAAAATCAAATGGATTCATAATTCTACTTCCATTCAATCTCAAATCAATTAATTTTCAAATTAATTATTTTTTTTTAAATTATCGTTTCAAAAAAATATCACAACTTATATACATATATTTACAATTATTAAGTTTTTTTAATTGGAATTTTAATAGAGCCTCTTTTGTATTTTTAATACTAAATTATCGATTTAATAATTTTTCAAATTGTAAATAGCAATCACAATAATTATCCCATTAAACTTTCATAACTCAACTATAATATTAATTTTTTATTTTTTTAGATTTAACATTATAATATATATTTTTATATTTAACATTATAATATTTTATAGAATGAATATTTAAAGTAAAATAGTTCATGGCATATATACATCATTTTTTAAAAAAAAAAAAGAAAAAAAGGATAAATAAGTTTAAATAGACATACAGCAAAATTATAAACCAAATAAATAAATTAAAAACTATTTATTTATGCTCATTTATATATTTTTCATATCATTTAATGAAATAGATTATCTTTAAAGTGTTAACATCTTCATCAATCTTTAATAAAAATTTCAAAAAAACTTACAAAAATACCGAAAGTGCCTCTAGGCAAAACCAATTATTAAACTTCAATTTAAATCATCTAAATTCTATGATTTCTCATTAATTCCCTTGACTTAATCCTCTATTGTTCATTAAATCTGAAGACTTTTTATGTACTAATTAAATTATTACATCAATTATCATTCATTTATTATACTAATCAATTACCTTCTTCATATAAAATTTTGAATTCTCATTTTATTTTTTCCCAGAAATTCTCATTCTACTTACATAAAACATTAATTTCTTTTCTTCTATTTATTTTTTACTTTTTTTTCATCGACACATCCTTATATAAATTTCTCATTTTTTTTTTAATTCAACCAATCATATATTCGTAATTATCAAGATTTTTTTAAAATTGGAATTTCAGTAGTCTTTCTTGTATTTTTAATACCAAATTATTAATTTAATAGTTTCTCAAACTATAAATAACAATCGTAATAGTTATTTGATTGAACTTTCATAACTCAATCATAATATTAACTTTCCATTTGTTTTAGATTTAACATTATAATATTTTATAGAATCAATATTTAAAGCTAAATAATTCATGACGTACGTATATAATTTTTTTTTTTAAAAGAAAATAGGATAAATAAGTTTAAATAGATATACAACAAAATTATAAACTTGCTTAATAAAAATAACTTTTTTAAACTACATAGGAAATAAGTTAAATAACATAATTTTTAAACACAAAAATATATTACAACAAAATATTAGTTATTCTAATTATATTATTTATTTAACAAAAAACATTTATCTATGCAACTACTTCCTGAATCAAGGATACGAGGTGTTTTATTTCCTTGCTCACTTTAAATTTACACCGAGGGGCTTGGCCTAATGGTGGAAGGGGCTTGTCTTCTTTCACCGTACATGGGTTCGAACCCTGGCGTGCACGCCTGTCACTCCCGCGGTGCCTTACATGCCTACTGGGTTTACAGGGTATTCATTGGGCCGTGGAGATTAGTCGTGATGCACGTAAGCTGGCCCGGACACCCCACGTAAATAATAAAAAAAAGAATATGAGGTGTTTGTGTGTGTATAAGGTTGATTAAAATTTACACTGTACACTAAATAAATAAATAAAGAAATATTTATTTATGCTCATTTATATATATATATATTCCTCATATCATTTAATGGAATAGATTGACACATTTTTATATAAATTTCTCGTTACTTAATCCAACCAATCAATTTTTAAATTTTACTTGAGTCTAATCAGTTTCTTAACCATAACATACACATTCTCCTTTTATTTCTTCATATAACTAACATGCCATCATCATCATCATCTAGCCTTTAGATGACTCAATTGAATTCATTTAAACATATATTTCTTTTCACAATAAATAGTTAAGAAAATTTATAATCCTCCCAATGTCAATATATCCTTTGTTGAACATGGGAATGAAGGAAATTTTAATTCTTTTTTTCTTTTTAATTTCATCTGATAATATTTATCTCACTAGTAATCCCCTATAATCCTAATAAATTTCATCAAAATTCTCAATTTATCAATTTCTTTCTATTTGATGCAATTCAACGCAATTCAACGCAATTCAACACAATTAGGAAGGAGTTTTTATCATTTTCATTATTGAAATTAAATCTTTACCCAACCTTAATTTATGCATACAAACATAAATTAATCAAAATTACAACTATTCCTCATAAATTAAATTCAATGCCATCGTCACATAGATCTAACAATTTCAATGCATAAACAAAATCAAAAGTTCAATGAAATCAATCTATTTGGAGGTACTTTTTATTTTAATAGGATGATTTTACACATGTGAGATGTAAAAAAGAAACAAGGCCCTTTTTAATCTCTTTTTTTCTTATTTTCTTTCAATACCCTAATCTATAATCTATTCCAAAAACTACCCAAAACACTCAATTTTTTCTTTTGATTTCTTATTTAACTCTCACCATATTAATTTTCTAAATTGTAAGTGGATTTGACAAGAGTTTTGAAAGAAAAAATAAATTCCCCCCTCTCTGCTAGAAATGTCATCAGCCATGAGAAGAAATTTAGGCATTTATATTGCCCAATTTACTAAATTTGCACATTGACCCATAGTTTTTAGGTTTTTTCTCTTTTACCCCTAAGCTTTCCTTCTCAATTAATTCATGTCTTACCACCTTTTCCTTTGTTTAATTTCACCTCCCTCTTTTATTTCTTTTAAGTTCTTTAATTTATTCTAACTCACATTTACGACTTGTATAATAATTTAATCTTCACCTGGACTCAATTTTAGTCATGTTATTACATATATCATACAACTTTAACAATTTAACTAGATCAATAGAAGCAATAACATACAAATAATAATAATTCATAAATGTAGCATCAATAAAAACAAAGAAAAATAAATCTTTTTCACTAAGTCTCACTTCAGCACCTCATTATTTAGGTAACTAAAAAAAAGACAATCATATTTTTTCTTACACAAAAAAAAAGTAATGCATATTCAACTAGTAAAATAAGTTTGAATTATAAAATAATTTTTAAAAAGTTGTTATTACTTGTATAACTATCTCAATTTCACTGAAGAAATAATTATTTAGTCAGGTAGTTGGATAACATAAATAAAAGATTATTATATACCATGTTCCAACTTCTTATCTAACCAATGTGTTTTAGGAATAAATTTTGAACAAGTCATGGAGGTAATGGGTGTGAAACTATTAGTTATAAGGAAAACACTTTGTAGTCATTGATTTTTATAATTATGATTAATAATTAAATTTATTTCATAAAGGATACACAATCTAAAAACTATACATGTATAGAATTGAAATTGTATCTCATCACGTATTCTTATTAGCAAATTCATGATGAGACCAAAAAAAAGTGTAGCAAACAAAAGCTTTTCTAACAATTAACATAGAACAACATAATTATATTTTTAATATATTTTAAGGATATCATTATGATAACTAATTTAAACATTCCTCAAAAACTCAATAATAAGCCATCAAGACATCAAATAATCCTAGGTCATCTGGTGTAAAAGAGGTAATTTTAATATTAAAATAGATAAAAACAACAATAGCAAATTAATATCGAAAAGTTTACATGAAAAGCAATATGAAAAGAGTTTGAGAAATTCTAGTCATACTCGGTTATAATAATAGAAAAAAATAATTTGAATTTTATTCTTAATAGTAAAAGAATAAATATTATAGCTCTTCATGATTTTTAACTAATCCAACAAAAAAAAAACCCAAATATAATAAAAGAGTTCTAAACTAGATGGAAAAAAATTCTAAATTAACTAAAAAATTATAACTAATCATAAATAGATTTTAGTCCTAATATAAGATATTTACAAACCTCATATGACTACAATAATTTAAACACATAATAAAATAACTTTTATAATTTCTAAGCAAAATTTTAGCTTCATCTAAAAGTTAAATTGAGAGTCATGTTTGTTACTATAAGTTATGCGTTTAAACAATTTCTTGCATCAGTCTCCATATATGAAAAAGAATTTATTCTCAAATTCAAATTATTTTTACCTCAATCTTGTATATATTTAACTAAAATTGAGCGTATAACTAGTTATATTTGAGAATTTTAATAAACAATTTTGAATTTTTTTTTTATCTTTCTTTTTTGGTGCAAGTGTAATATGCAAAGGTTATTTGACAACTATTTTTCCATTCATCACCAATTATTACTACTGCATTAGCAGAATTGGTTGCTAGGTTTGCTAGTCAACACTTGTTGACTACTGGGATGGTGCCATGGTTAAACCATTGATACAAGATTTGGCATAGAAATTCATCCAAGTCTCAAAAATAGACACTCCCTCTAGCTTCTCATATGATTTTATCTCATTCTCCAATTAACATGCCAAATCAAAATCACTTAACCGATAATTGAATTTAAAATCTAGTATGATCTTATTGCCCTTAAAAACAACTAGAATGCTCTTTTTTGGAAACAAATATTTTTTAACTACAGCAAAACCATCTTAAAATTCTTTTAACCTTCAACTTTTAACACTTGATTATTAATAAGGAATAATAGGTTGGATTATTGATTTCCTTGTGGGTGAAAAACTGTTCTATTTTTATATCTTCTGAATTAGCTGTAAAGAACACTTTTGGAGTATCAAATAATTATTCACTTTCATAATAGAATATATTTCTAGGATTTTTACAACATTTAATCTTCTTCCTCATCAAATTTTGGTAATTTTATCATATTTTGGTAGTTGATTCCAATTCATTAAGGAATTAGAATCATAAAAATAGATCACTTTTAATACTGTATTCATTACAATCAAGAAGCAACCTTTTCTTTTTATGCATATGAAACGATTCGTTATTGCTCTCCTTATAATCCTAACGATTCGTTATTACTCTCCCTATAATCCTCTAAGTTTCTCTTTTACTAATCTATGGGTTGATTTTATAACTAACTTATGCAAAACCTTCTTTGCTAGTTGACAGGTTATTTCTACAACTTGCCTTAGTAGATCTTTAATTTTTAATTTGTTAATATTGTGCTCTAAGACATCACTGTCTCTAGGTAGAACCCCTACATCACATCATGCATGCACAGTCGCAGTTCTGCAACTTCTTCTAGCCATGATTATATAATAGAACACAACAACAAACCATTAGAAATATTTGAGCTTTGATACCAGCAAATAAAAATGAAAACAACAATAAATTAAGGTTAAAAGGTTAACATGAAGAGCTATACAAAAGAGCTAAGGTATCAGTTCTCACAATAGAACTCAAAACACATCTTTCTAAACTTGATCATATAATTAAATGAAACTCCATGCAACATAAGGCCTGTTGGATCATTCCATGCTAGATTTTGAAGAAAAATGTAAGCAAATATTCAAGCATAGTTGTTGCAGTGCAAACATGAAATACTCAAAAGGTCCTAATTAATTAGAGTAAATGATGACAATAGAGCACACACTGAAAATCACTTGAGACAACATGATTTGTCTAAAACCAAAAACTTGAAAAGAAAAAAATGAGTTAATTAGATAAACAACCAACAAAATCAAGAAAAATAGAATATGCAGAATCTAACCAAGAACTGCAAGTGAGGGCTAATGACACCAGAATCTAACCAACAAAGGGGTTGAGGAAAATGTTGAAAGACTGAAGGTGTTGTTGAGGCCTGGAGGAGATGGTGGAGGTCTTATATTAGTATTAGTCTATTAGATGAAATTTTCTCTTTAGTAACTAGCGAAGACTAAAGAATTGTTGGGAAGGGAGATAACTGCGTGCACCATTTTGCCAAACAATAATTCGGGTATCAATTTTCAAAGTAAAAGCCACATCCAATACACACCATAACTTGACAATAAGGTGAAACTTCGCTAAGGCACTTCGAAAGTTTATCCAAATTACATTTTTTAACCATTCCTGCAAGATAACATCTCCCATTAACAAAGAAAACAGAATGTTCCATTAAAACTCCAAGTCTATGGTTTGGGAAGATAGAAAAACTGGTGGCATCATGGACATTTAGGAGGTCTTCCATCAATCCATCCTTCCCTTTAGGATTTTCTCTCTAATTTCATCAGGGGTTCTGCAGCATAACCATAAAATTTGATAAGACTCATGCTGGTTAAATGACTCAATGCCAGAAAGAAACAGCCAATACACCACCTCAAAGATGCACAGTTTGATAAACCATTTGAATAGGCATTGAAACACAAATTAATGGAAGGCTTACACAATATAGATGTGTCCTCCCCAACCACTCAAGCAGTCCCGATCTACAGATGCTAGTAATGCTTGGGATACAACTTCAAATAATTCCTCAGGTTCCTGGCCAGCAATTATAACAAACAGTTAATAAATACTCTCATGACTGGACAGAAAGATGAGGCTTTCGTTCAGCAATCACAATAGGAATGCCCAACCACGTCATCACTAGCTTATTTGAGGTAACCAGCTGCAGAACTTAAAAAATGGGATAGATGTCCATTGGAGTCGCATACAAGATCTAAACATTATATCAATAGCTTCTATGCCGAAGTTCCAGCTTGATGTGGAACATAACAATATTGTGCATCAAACTAGCAGCCTATCCATTCCTAAGTCAAAAGTGTACTACCTACTTTTTCCAATGCAATTAATGACAACTATCCACCTTATGTCTGTAAACTTTTCTTTTAGACCACAAGATGCCATGGTTCAAAACTGGCTTGTGAAGAAAACAAACTGAAAATTATGAGACAGCTCAGTTTTTACACTGACCAAGAAAAAAGACATTGAACATGAAAAGGTGAATTATTGTTTTTACTTAAATGGGATTATATCTTTAACCGGAAAGTATACCAATTTGTCACAGCTATTGTTGTGCACAAACAGCAGAATGATATGACACTCATGTCCATTCACTTTCCGCATTCTCTTTAGGTCAACTTTGAACAGCAAGGAATTAAATTAACTAACCATGTCAGGCTTGAACAATGCTTCACAGGCACCATAAAGTGACTCAGAGGCTGAGCCGGCAACAACAAAATCTTTTGCAAGTTCCCTGCATTTGGGAAAGAACAAAAATATTACAACTGAAATAAATGATAGCACCACATAAAGAGGATACATTTATTTAAGGGTGATTGCACTTTTGTTTATTTAACAAGGTTATTGCTTACATGGGAAACACAGCACAAACTAAAGATGTCAAAAATATAGGCTAGTGTATTTAATGGCATATAATTAGACAGCATTCACACAAATTTCTACAACCAAAGTAAACAGCTTTGAAACAGAAAGTACAACATCCTTAACGGAGCTTTTCAAGACAAGTTACAGGTTATTTCCAATGTCCTAAAAATAACCTAAATTTCATAGGCTCAACAAGAACCTGGAGAGACAAGCAAATAAACAAGATAACATCAATTATTTTTCTAATCTTAAAATAGAGTTTCCAACATGCCAAGAAGAAATTATATAAAATTCCTTGAAATAAACAGGAGAAATTAAAGAAATGGTCATGATAGTTCTTCATGTTGCTGACAGTCCACAAATAAAGGATCAATGATCTACAACCTTCACTATGGACCATAGCACTTATAAGTTGCTGACAATACCATACAAGGGATTCTAAAGTTTGAAAAGATAAAAAAAAAAAGGAAGAAAAATAACATACTTGGCCCCGATGAAATCCATTGTGCAGATGAATGGCTTGTCATCATCACCCAATCCAGCAATGACAGGCTGGCAGAAATACGGACCAAACCTGAGAGAGTAACAATTGATATAACTGCTCTATAAGAAATGTGCCACAAAGGACCTTAGATTTCTACTGAATGAAACAAATTGAAGATCACATTAATCTTTATGCTACTTGCATGCTTGAACATCACAAAGCGTTCTTGATATGCAACAAAAGATACTCTTATTACTTATTACACCAACAGAACTTCACTCTTGCTAATTAAAACCAAATCCAAACCTTTTCTCATATAGTATAGCAGAAACAAGGCTGGCAAAAGTCTCAGGCTTCATGTCCCTTTCTTCTCGCAGCTGGTACAGTTTGTGACGGAAAACAAGTCTCTGGTACCTACACATTATTACACCCACACCCACGAAATCCAAAATCAGTCCAACCTCCAAATCACTACACAATAATCACAAAAACACCTATGATTTGAAGCATTAAGCATACTTAAATTTGTTTTTTACTCATAATCAATCCTTTTCTTTTTCTCTGATGCAGTAAATCACAAAGCATTGACTAGTCTACAAAAATCTCTACAATTCAAAAACCTAAGGAATTTACCAGTAGGTTTCATCATACATCACAAGTTTGAATTTCTTTGCAAACTAAATTCAAAAGGATAAGGAATAAATAATTGATGGGTGAGCGAGATGTACAGTGTTTGAGCGTCAGTGCCAAGGCCAGAGAGACCGACGAAGACCTTATCGTGGATTTTGTAGATTCGCTGGAAATCAGTGGCGACTGTTTGAAGGTTGACACCAAGTCGGCGATCGCTAGCTATAGCGAAGCAGTTCTTTCCCACCATAGCAACTATGGCACTTCCATTGTACTCGAAGATCTGCCAACCAAACAAAATTAAAACGAAAAAAATTGTAATAAAATGCAGAAATTAGGGTTTTGAAGAGAGAGAAACAGGTGAGAAAAAACATACCGACATCGGAAAATGAAGAGAGACAGAGAGAAAGAAAGAGAGATAGAGAGAGTAAATAGCAGGAGAAGAGAATGGAAGAGGCCTTCGAGGATTTCTTTAGCTGTCTTTGGAGAGGAAGTTCACTTCAATATAGAATGCTGGCTTGTGGGAGAGGCAAGGAGGAGTGCTGGAATGGGCTCTGATGGGTTGGTCTCGTTAGGCCTCACTAGAAAAAACCTCAATCTTCGCATTTTTTATACCTTGCCTCCCAGTGTGATAGCCCAACAATTCAAATTTGTTAGTTACGTGTCCTCGTTACTTTTTAGTGTATTCGTATGCCCTCTGTTGTGGGTGGAATATATATATATAAGAAAAAAAGAGTTAAAATTTATAAATTTATAAAATGAATTAACCAGTTATATTTTCAAATAGATACATAAATTTTATAAAATTTAATAATATAATTTTTTAAAAAATATATTTGTTTTATGCATAATCAAAATCAAATTTAATTAAAAAATATGACGCCAAACCCATGGGTCTAGGTAGTATGAGTTATCATACCGAACTTATAAACTTTATTATTGGTTTCATAAAATTTAATAATTTATTTTTAAAAAATAATTTTTTATTTAATTAAATATTAAAAATAGAAGATATCGAGATGCCAAGATATTTTACGGAATATAATGGTTTATAGTTGACTTTTTTATATTTTTAATTTAATATGTTCATTGAGATTTATATATGATAATTTATTTTGCTTGAGAGCGTTATAATTATGTATAAAATATTAAAAAATTATCAATGATATTTATTTTTTAATTAATAAAATAAAATATTTTTTAAAATATTATTGATATTAATTAAAAGAATAAATTACTTCTACAAATCAATATGAGATCATGAATAAGCCTTTAAAGGCAAGTTTTACAATTTATGATTTTAAAGGTAATATAGCAATAACATTGTGCTTTGAAGAGTGAAAAAATAATAATAATAAAAAAAAAAAAAAAAACCTAGATCCAACATGAGTGTTGTTTTGCTTTTAAAGATATTTTTTTTTAGCTACATCAAAATTAAATTTGGATTAATTTTTTTAATTTACAACTTGTAAAATTGCAATCATGAGTTCAATTAAAAAAGTCTAATTATCAATTAATTTAATATTAAAAAAACTAAAAAATTGCAAATAAAAAAACTTATTAATATTTTAAAAAAATAATAAAAAATAGCATCAAATCTGAAAGAATGAATACAAATGAAGGAAGGTGAAATTGAAAGAAAATTTTAATTTTAAAAATTAATTAAAATAAAAAATAAAAAGAAGGGATGCAATCAAAAGAAAACAAACTTGAAGGGTGAAAAGAGATGAAGAAAAAATCTTGTGGTGTTTCTGGCCATAAAAAGAAAAAATTATAGAAAAAATTTAGATAATACGTGAATGTTATTTATTTTTACTTATTATAGCATGTGATGAAATGTGAAGAATAAATTGAAAGAAAATAGAAATCTTGTGTTTAGTTTGTAATGGAAAGATTAGTTATGCTTTAAATTATAAACACTTTGATTTTGTAGGGAATTATTGAATTTTTATGTAATATTAAAGTATTATTGATGAAGAAATGTTAAAGAAAGTGAATGTGTTTTTGGTGAGAGAGTTTAGTTATTTCAAATAGGATATGATGCTGTAAAATTATTTTATGAAAAAATCTATTTTTTTATTAAAAATTAAAAATCTAAAAATATTTTCTAGATATAAGGAATTAAGCCTTCAAACTTTGTTTTAAAAAAAACCTAGAAGAATAATCTGATTAAGGTATTTTGACAAAACAAGCTGAATAAATGCTTAATGAAAAAAAAATTAAGGTTGAAATCTAAACTTGATCAAAATTAGAGAAATTAATTTAATTTAAGGAATTAATTAAACTTTTAATATGTTTAATAGGTTTAATTAAAGATTTAATTGAAGCATAATTAAGTCCAAAAGTCAATTTGACCAAAATTAAAAGAATTGATTAAGTTTAAGGACTTAATTAAACTTATAATAGGTTATGAGGATTCATTCGAGGACTCGATTCAAGAAAAATCAAGTTTTAAAAACTAATTCAGATCAATTCACAAAAATTAAAAGATTAGAAACACAATTATAACTTTGAAAGGTTGATTTGGTGCAATTAAAGACTTAATTGAAAAAAACTTGAAGTATAAAGTTTAATTGAAGACCACAATGAAGAAATTCAAAATT
The DNA here is from genome assembly GCA_026413675.1 of Populus pruinosa. Lineage (NCBI taxonomy): Eukaryota > Viridiplantae > Streptophyta > Magnoliopsida > Malpighiales > Salicaceae > Populus > Populus pruinosa. Next base: position 24,562,749 of record CM048596.1, read on the forward strand.
AAAAATCACTTTATAAAAAAAATTGAAATTTAAGAGTTTAATTGAAAAGACTAAAAGTGAAATTGCAAAAATTTCAAAAGATTAGAGCTAATTAGGAGTAAAATTTAAGGATAAAATTAAAAAAAAAATAATTTTATTATTCATTGTTTTCTTCTAAAAAAAGAAAAAATTAATGCCTAAATACCCATTTTTTAGCTTAATTTTACTATTTTATATACTTTTTTTTATTCATCTTATAGACTTTTCTAGCATTGCTTCTATTTTAAATTTATTATATTTAAACATGTTTAAATTTATAATAAATATTTATTTTTTATATATATTTAATTTTAATATATTTTAATTATTTTTCTATTTTTGTTTAATATATTTTTTGAAAAAAATTTATTTTAAAATATTACTATTACTAAAAAAAAATTAGAGCATAAGAATGCAACCAAAGATTCATCTAATACACTTTTAGGTAAACAAAGAAGATTATATTTATACGAACTTGAACTGAAAACTGAGATTATATATGCCTGAATCATGTTTTCATGCACTAATTCGCACATTTTATATTAATGCTTTTAAACAGATTTCCATAAAATTCCTCTAATGCTCATTCTATACTCACAGTGAACTCCATTGGACACAATTCTAGTAATTACCTTGAATGAACAGGGTGAGGGGTAGTTAATAAAAATTATTTTAAATAAAATAAGTAATTATGAATTTGTAATTACTGAAAATTATTTTGAACTTTTAAAGAAGGAGGTAAGGTAATTAAGGAACACACAACTCAATAAAAATTTAAATTACTTCATTATAATTTTATCAAATTCTTAGGATTTTCTAAACGATAACTTTGTAAGTAATAGAGCAATAAATAATAACTTTGTAGGTAATTTGTAATTTTTTTTGTAGTTAGTAGGCTTGTAATTTTAATTCTATAAATAAAAAATACAAAAAAAATTTAATTTTATAAATAAAAAAATATAAAAATATATGTTTCATTATCTAGAAGTTTCAATTTATGGATGTAATTAGAGTATTAATCATTTTATGAATTTAAGTATTATTTTTCTAAGTTATTGAGTTTTTTATATATTTAAGTTGTTTTAATTATTTAATTATTCTTTTAATTGAATTATTGTTTGTGTGGAGTGAATTTAACCACATCAATATTCATGTAACTTTAACTTTGTAATACAATTTGAAATTACATCAGTATATAACTAGGATTAAGACTAGAATTAGAACCAATTAATTAGCTTTAAAACTTCAATCTTAAATTCAAAGTTTTCTTAACTGAGACCAAAAAAAAAAAAACCCACGTCAAACAGTAACATTCAGCCCTATTTATACATACAAAGCCAACATATCGTAGCCTGATACACTTGTTTACTTTAATCACAATTAAGCTCATTCTAATTATATTAAATTAACACAAATTAAACTAACTAAGTCAAGGGCTTTCGACAGTAACTTTAACTAGTTACAACATAATAACCCTAACACAGACCGTGACAGCTGAAATTTTCTGAGATTTTTCAAGTACTTCTGTTATAAATTTCTTTCTCTGATATCAAACTTAACAGACATAATGGTGTTGGTCTTGTTTTTTAAGATCTGCCCATGGAAGTCATGAAAATAAAAGTTTCACTTTGCAAAAGAGACTTCCTCTGAAACATGGAACCAAAATTATGTTTCCTTACTTGGTGTGGTGATTGGATTGCCGGTACTTCTCTTACCCTCTCATTTTCTCCATATACTGATTTCATTAATGGCAGTCTTGAACTGTTGTCATTGTGCTCCTGAATGTCTTAGAATGTTTCATTACATCAACAGAATGCCAATGTTAGTTCATTTTTATTTGTGGGAATTAAGGATGAGGGGGCATATCTTGAATGAAGAGTTACTGGACTCCGTCTCGTGATCGTACAACGCAAACATAAACTCCATGATTTCACCAGTAACTAGTGGGGATATAAGGTAATTAATTGTCTTCTAAGATATAAGCTAATCTCAATATTTTAGATATTATTGTATTCCCTTTATTTTCTGAGATACACATTTCCTATATATCATTGAATGAAATTTGGATTGCCATTAATTTCCGTCAAAACCTTGGTCACTTCATCACATAAAAAATCCCTTATTTTCCATGTATGGTTTCTTAATCTGGGGTGGTGCAGCCTTTTTTTTCACATATTAATTCATTCCTTCCATGTAATTGCCGAACAATATAAAACTGATACAACTATAATTTGCTCAGGGTTGGGTTGGTAGGGGAGAATATACTGCTTCATGATAGAACTATGAAAGTGCTAAGGCTTAATTACTAGATTCGGTATAATGCAAGCTCATATAAACAACTCACGTGACACAAGGTGCGTTAATTGGTCATGCTAGTTCTTAATTGAATTAGGTTTATGCTTAGTCCTCATCAAATTCCTAATTTATAGCAAATCTGCAGACTGTTTTTGCTGCACCTCTAGGAAATGATATTCTGGATGCATTGAACCTTGGTTCGATGGGCAAGGGTGAAGCTTGCGTTAATGGCCAAAGCATAGGCAGATATTGTGTCTCATTTCTTAAGTCTGATGGGAATCCCTATCAGACAATAATATTCATTTTAGGTGTAAGCTATATGGCTAATACTTCATGTAATTTTGTTCAATCCTATGCTTGCATCATTATTTGAGAGGAAAATATCAACATCATTCTTCATGTTTTTGTATAACACAATCATAATAATTTACAAAGCTGTTAGATATGTAACCCTTGTTTAAAACAAGATCATCTCTTTTTCCTTAAAAAGTATCATATTTATTAAACCTTCCTCAAACCTTCATGAACATGAAAACACACAAGTTTTTCTATAAAATAAAATAATTTTCCAACGATTTGGGCGTGGTACAAGCATTCTAGACATTTGGGCCAGGCCGAAGAGCTAGAATTTCAACTCGAAACTCCACCTTAGACCTGATGTGGACCCGGTTTGTCCAATCCGACACAACATGTATTTTATGTATTTTTTTAAGTTCTTAAAGGCAACACACATAAACTCGTGTAAGCTGCTGTGTAAATCTAGTGTCCCCCTAAGAACACAACAAAACGAAACATGGTAGGAGGCCTAAAGTCCAGGTTCGCTGTCTCCGCAGGGGGAGGATTTCCAGTGTTCTCTCTTCTCAAGCTTTGGAACTACTTATGGTAATTGTAAAACGCACGCCATTGGAAGTTGTCATTCATCCAGTTCTCGGACTGTGGAGAAGGTGGGATCTCTATCCCTTTCTCTAATGGCCTTGTAATGAAGTTGATTAGTTTTTAGTTCGTTATTTATCAATTAAAATGAAATCATGGCTGGTTAGTCCTTTTCTGCAATATCATGACTAGCTATTTTATCCATTATGAGGCATAAACAGCATGAGTGTCACTCTCGTTTATTCTGCAGGCTTGTCTAGGTAAGGGAATATGTTCCCTTCCTGTGTCAATCACGAACTTCCATGTCCAGGCATTGCAAAGCCTTTGCTCGTTGACGCTGAGTGGACATGAGGAGGGACACTTGGGTGTTTTACCTCTGGCGTGATTTAATTTGCTATCGCGAGATTAATAACATAATGTTTTCACCATCAAATCAAACCGTAATTAATGATAATTTATTATAAACTGTACTTCGATTCAGTTTAATTGTCTAAGCTTGCTTGTGTTTCTATCAACGGGGTTGCTTCATGTCCCTCAGCAGCATGTTTTCTTGGTGTGCTAGAGCTTGTCCAGTAAATTACTGAAAACGATGCCACTTATGCTTTGTGTTTCACGCCGTGGGTCTCTTTTTTTTAATACAAAAAATATATATAAAAAAAACTATGCTTAAAAATATTGGATGTATTTATAATATCTGATTTAAAAATAATATTTATAATATTAATAATAATATTAAATTTATATAATTTAAGTTGAAGTGAGTTTGATTGTAATATCCTAAAATCTTGGATATAAATCTAGTTGTAAAATTATGTCATAAAAATATGATACTTAAAAAAAATCATATTATAGAATGAAATTTAAAAAAATATTAATTAAAAAGAAAAAATAATAAAGCAAAATATTATTTTAATGAATAGTGCTTTAAAAGAAGAGATACAGTAAAATCTTCTCATGAGATCAGAATAATATAATGAATAATAAACAAAATAAATTATAAAATTTAATTTTTAATTAAATTAATATTAAAAGATGAAATTGAAAGAAAAAACTACTTAAGAAAAAGAAAAAATCTGAATCAACTAGTTTAAACCGTCAAACCAAACTAATCTATTAAACCTAATTCCATGTCATGAGAGTGTAACAACTAAATAGAAAAAAATTAATATTAATAAACTAAATTAAACAAAATAAAGAGATTAATTAAAAAGAAAAAAAATAAAAAAAACTAGAACTAATAATATTTTTTCAAATTTATTAATATTATATTAGCACTATTCATTATGATAAAAATAATAATATTTTAAATATTAATAATAATATTAAACTTGCATTACCAAAGTTTAAGTGGATTTGACTATAATGCCAAGTCCGAGAGCATTGGGTTTGACTTTAATACCAAACCCAAGAGCCTTCGATATTGGTCTGACTGCAAGATCGTGTCATGAATGTGTGATAACTAAATATAAAAAAATTAATACTAAAAAATAAAACTAAATAAAAAAAGATTAATTGAAAAGAAAAAAACAAAGCACTATTCCAATAAATAGTGCTTTGCAAAGAGAGGTATTACAAAATTCTCTCATGAAATTATGATAATCTAATGAAAAGTAAACAAAACAAATCATGAAATTTAATTTTCAATCAAATTAATATTAAAAGATGATAATAGAAGAAAAAACTAATTAAAAAAAGAAAAAAATCTGAATCAATTAGCTTAACCTGCTAAATCAGGTTAATTCGTCAAATTTAGGATCCGTGTCATAGGAGTGTGATAACTAAATATACAAAAATTTAATATTATCAAACTAAATTAAACAAAAAAATTTAAAAAAATACAAAGAAAAAGGCAATAAAAAAAACCTATAACTAAAAGGCATTTGCCTTTCACTATGGATTTGCACAGTGTAATCCACATTGAAATGTTGATATATTTTAGTTATAGTTATAATATTAAAAAATATAATTGGAAGGAAAAAACTAATGAAGAAAAAGAAAGAAAAAATCTAAATCAACTGAGTTAACCAGTCAAACCTGGTTATCCATCAAACTTAAGATTTGAATTATGAGAGTGTGATAACTAAATAGTAAAAATTAATATTAATGAACTAAAAAAAATAATTAATTAAAAAAAAACCTAGAGGTAGAAAAAACTCATAAAAAAATCTGAATTAATCGAGTTAACCCTTCAAACCTAAAATTCATGTTATGAAAATTTGATAACTAAATAGAAAAAAAAACTTAATATTAACAAACTAACTTAAACAAAAAAATAATTAAAAAAAAAACTAAAACACAAAAATAAAAATAAAAATGAAATACATCAATCTTTTTACTATGAACTGCATTGTGCAATCCACAATAAAAGTTTGATGCTTTTTAATTATAGTTAATTACAATAGTAAAAGATAAAATTAAAAGAAAATAATAATAATAAAATTTGAATTAATTGGTTAACCAACAAAATTAGGTTAACCCATTAAACTTATGATTCGTGTCATAAGAATATGATAACTAAATAGAAAAAATTAATATTAATGAACTAAAATAAAAAATAATTAAAAGGAAAAAACAAAGGAAAAAAAACCTACAGAAAGAAAAAAAAACTAATGAAGAAAAATAAAAAAAATTGAATTAATTAGGTTAACCGGTCAAACTAGGTTAGCCCGTCAAATTTGATATTCATGTTACAAAAGTTTGATAACTAAATAGAAAAAAAAATTAATATTAACAAACTGAATTTAAAAAAATAATTAAAAAGAAAAAAAAAAGAAAGAAAAAAGCCAAAAAACTATTAAAAAAAGATTAATTTAAAAGAAAAAAACCTACATGAAGAAAAAAATCTAAATTAACTAGGTTAACATTTCAAATCAGTTTAATTAAACTTATAATTCGTGTTATGAAAGTTTGATAATTCAATAGGAAAATATTTTTTATAAATTAACCCAGAATTAACTGGATTAAACTGTCAAACCCGAGATTCATATCATGAAAGTTTGATAACTAAATAGAAAAAAATTTAACATTAACAAACTAAACTAAACAAAAATAAAAGATTAATTAAAAAGAAAAAATGAAGGAAGAAAAAAGCTACAGGAAGAAAAAAATGAAGAAAAAAAATTTGAATTAACTAGGTTAACCCATCAAATTAGGTTATCCTATTAAACATAAGATCCGTGTTATGAAAGTTTGATAACTAAATAGAAAAAAAATTAATATTAACAAACTAAATTTAACAAAAATTAATTAAAAAAAGAAAAGAAAGAAAAAATATTAATTTAAAATAAAAAACAAAGGAAAACAAACCTATAGAAAGAAAAGAAAAAACCTAATGAAGAAAAAATGAATTAATTGGGTTAACCCATCAAATCAGGCTAACTCGTCAAACCTATAATCCGTGTCATGAAAGTTTGATAACTCAATATAAAAAAATTACAAGTTAACTTAGAATTAGTTGGGTTAATCCGTTAAACCCGGAATCCGTATAATGAAAGTTTGATAACTCAATAGGAAAAAAATTACAAGTTAACTTAGAATTAGCAGGGTTAATTTGTTAAACCCAAAATCCGTGTCATGAAAGTTTGATAAGTAAATAGAAAAAAATTTAATATTAACAAACTAAATTAAATAAAAATTAATTAAAAAGAAAAACTAGAAAAAAATATTCAAATTAACTCGTTAAACCTAGAATCCGTATCATGAAAGTTTGATAACTAAATAAAAAATTAAAATTAACAAATTAAATTAAAAAATATTCATTAAAAAAAATAAAAAAAATACCAAAATATATTTGTTTTTTTTACTGTGAATTGAATTGTATAGTGTACTATGAAATACATAAAAAATAAAAAATATAATAATAAAAAAAAAAGGCTCAGAGTTTTATTATTGATTTTATGATGGACTGTACTCTATAAAGCACAGTAAAACACTAAGCTTTTAATTATAGTTAATGAGTCAACGTGCCTCAATTAATTTGCAGGGATGAGATGATAGCTGCTTCCACATTGTGGTGCCTCGAAACCGGCAGGTTTTTGTGCCGTGCCATGAGATCTGGTCAGAAAATATGTAATTAAAGTCGGAGACTACAGTATATGTTGCTGACAATCATAGAGTAATATAAATTTGATCGGTCCATGGTTTAGATTCTTCTTCAACATAGTTCGTACGGCCTGCTAGTCCCCAGATTTTTTCTTGAAATCAGGCAATTTTTTGTTTGTTATGTTAGTTAAATCGGACAGAGCAGATCTTGTTGGGCAGCTTCTTTAAGAGAGCTGCGATGTTTGTCAAGTCAACTGTATTGTAGCTTCATCCACATGCTTTATAGTCTCGAATGTCGAAGCTCCAAGTGTGTGTGTGTATATATTCTTGGTCATTCTTTTAGATAACATAAAGTCTTAAAATTAAAAATACTCTTAAGGCAAGGGAAATATTGTTTCCATAGCATTGTAGACACATATTCGTGGATACTGTGGAATCACTTTGTTCATAAGTTTTTTTTTTTCCCTTCGAGGATCTAATTGAAAGCTAATTTAGCTAAAATTATTTAGAAAGGAAAAAAAATGAAAGATAGAGGATCACAATTCAAAACACAAAAGAGATGGATCTTGTTTTTTATTTTTCTGGCACAATGTTCAATTTAGTAATCATATTTTTCAAATTATGAAATTAGGTCCCTTTCATTTTTAAAATTTTAAAAAACTCAATTTTGGTTTAAAACTTTATTTTTTTTAGTTTTTTTTAATATATATTTATTTTTATTATCATTTGATTAAATGAAAAGTTATTGTTAATATACATATTCTTTTACGAGGTTAAATATCTTAATGTATACTTGTCTTTTGATTTTTTTATTTTTATCTTTAGTTTACATAAATAACCTTTTTTTCATTTATTAGTATATATAGTTCTATATTTATTTTATTAGATAAATGCATAAGTTTTTTTACTTACATTTATGATTTTTTATGTAAAAAAATGTCAAGAAATGTTATATATTCAATTTTTTTATTGAAAAAAATAATTGCCATATGGTGAAATGCGAATAGCTAATGATATTTGAAAAGACGGTATATATAGTTTTTCTTAGTAATTGTTTTAGATAAGATAAAGTCTGAAAAATCACCTATATATAGTTATAGCCTATCTTCTTTTTGTTTTTTTTTTCTATGATTTTTTTTGCACTCTAAAAAATATTACTAAATTCACTTACTTTTCAATTTTGATATTGTTCTTAAATATTATTATAAATTTTTATTTGGATTTCTTTCAATTATTATGTATTATGTATATCAAAATAATAATACTAATAATAAATTATTCATGAAAATTCAACTCAAACTATCTTTTTGTTCTTAAAAATTTTAAATATATTTTGAATATGAATTTATTTTATTTATGATTTTTTTTGTTTTCAATCACACATAAAATATGAACATACTATTTTGATTTTTTTTTGTTTACTTGCTTTAATAGTTATAATAGAAACAATGATTCTAGTTAAAAATATTGTATTTGCTAAGATAATCAAGATATATATTGATAAAAAAATTATTTGAATGGAAAAAAATTATAAAATGATTATATTTTCAGACTTAATAATAATATTAAAAGAAGTTTATGAGACCTGAATTTTTTTTTATAATGATTTTTTTTCTTGCTATATGTTATATATCTAAAATATTTGAAATTTTTTATGATATTTTACTGTTTATATGAGCAATGAAACACTTTTCTTTTTTTATCCAAGTTTTTGTCTATTAATTACACCTTCTTTTGTTATGGTATAGTTTTTTTTTTCCTATTCACGTATTATTTCTTTTATATAGCATAGGCATCACTTTTCTAGTCAATATCTCCACTAATAAAAGTCAATATCTCCACTGATAATGCACGTGATATAACAACTCATAACTTTCTATAAAAATATTTTAACAAGAATCTCCATTAATGATAAGTATAGCACAACATTAATGACTTAATTTTTCATCAAATTATTTCTAAGTTGTATATTGGCACAAGTTCTAAGCATATCCTTGGCTATGCAAGGTTATGAGTTCGAGGTTTCAAGCCCTGAATCCCTGTTGGAAGTAGTTGCTCCACTTCATCACAATTATAGTAATAGAATTATTAATAGAACAGTCGTAGTAAATGCTCGTATATTAGGAAGATAGAAACTCCAAGAGGACGTGATACATGTACTCTGTATATACACATAAAATTAAAAGACCATGAATCATTCGCTATTTCCTATAATTAGGTGGTGGATAATACAAGTAAAATCAAACTAAATTGGAAACAAACCGAGCAAATCTGCATTAAAATCCAAAAATATTAATATCCATGCTCTTATAAAAAGGAAAAGAAAATTAATGCATAGAGAGAGACAAGCAGTGCCTGAACTGGCTAGTTGCTGTTTCCTATTTCGTGGATGAACCTTGCAGAAACTCCGAAGCAGTCAACGCAAGTTAAAGCATAGACATCCCACGTTCATCATCGTCAATTAAACAGTCCATATTCTGGATTGCTCCTTCCTGTTTTTTCTCCATGATTTGAATCTTTCTCTTTCTTTTTTATCAGTGACGTTCCTTACTAGTAATTTCAATATCTAAGGGCACGTCATTCTCCAATTTTTTTTTTGTTTTTTACTCACATTTGTTTCTATATATTTATAACCTTGGTTTTGACCCGTAGCAAAATAGCAGTTATGAAGAGAGGGGGGGAAGGAGGTTACATTTTTTAAGGCTACGCTATCTCAAAGGCAGTTGAGATCAGTATATATCAGTATAGTTTCGTGAGAGACTGTATATAAAGAGGTGCAAGCTGGAGACTCGGGTGTGTGATCACCAAGAAGAAGCATCAGGTCACTAAATTAATAACTAGATATTTAGAAGATGGTGCGCATGCTCTATTGGTTTACTGCAATATCGCTGCTATGGACGGCGACGGGCACAGTCCGTGGAGGCAACGTAACCTACGATGGAAGATCCTTGATCATCAATGGCCAACACAAGATTCTCTTTTCTGGTTCAATCCACTATCCTCGCAGCACTCCTGATGTACGTATCTCACTGTTCTGTTCATGTACTTGCGATACATATGTTGCTTTTCTTCTTCTTTTTAGTCTGTTTTGGCTATAGTTGTTCAACAAGCATGGCCTTTATCTATTTCTTTGTGGCCCTTCATTCCTCTATCTCCCACCTTTACCGTAAGTCGAGGACGTTTCACTTAATCTCTTCTCTTCCTTTCTCCCACGGATGCGTTTCATTTAAGAAAAGATAAAGCTGGGTTGTCTGCAGTTCTATGATGATAAATCCCATTATACTGTTCCTGTTTGCAGATGTGGTCATCATTGATTTCCAAAGCCAAGGCTGGAGGCATAGATGTTATACAGACCTATGTGTTTTGGAACCTGCACGAGCCACAACAAGGGCAGGTAGCTCCTTGCGCGTGTGTAAGGCCCCTTTTAATTTTCGTTTGATCGACTGTAGTGGTGAGTGACCATTTCATACCCTATTCGTTGCAGTTTTATTTCAGTGGAAGAGCGGACTTAGTAAGGTTCGTGAAGGAAATCCAAGCACAAGGCCTCTATGCTTGCCTTAGAATTGGGCCCTTTATTGAGAGTGAATGGACATACGGGTAACTCCCCTTCGACTGTTATTTCCAAATTCAGACGTGATAAACAGGCCTGTCAAAAGCAAAAATAATGCGCCACCTTTTATTTGTTTTTGCGTTGAAAAATATTTGAAAATAAACATTTTAAAAAATAACCACTAAACTTAAATTTACACATTTTGAAACACTGAAAACAAAATTGCAGGGGGCTACCATTTTGGCTGCATGACATTCCGGGCATGGTCTACCGATCTGATAACCAACCTTTCAAGGTATCGACTGCTTGTCGCATCAAATCCATAAGTTCCAACACTGGATTAATGTTTTTAACGGTGCACTGTTAAAATTGAACTTGTATTCTTATTTGGCTATTGGCAGTATCACATGAAAAGGTTCGTATCGAGAATAGTAAACATGATGAAATCAGAGAAATTATATGCTTCACAAGGAGGGCCAATCATACTACAACAGGTTAAGTCCACAGAAGCAAATTGAGGCATTTTATCATTGCTCAAGCCGTTATCATGGTCTCTAATATCTTTCTGTATGCATACAGATTGAGAATGAGTACAAAAATGTTGAAGCAGCTTTTCATGAGAAAGGGCCTAGTTATGTTCGTTGGGCTGCATCGATGGCCGTAAATCTTCAAACTGGAGTTCCCTGGGTGATGTGTAAGCAGGATGATGCTCCTGACCCAGTGGTTAGTTCCCTTGTTCTTCGATGTTTAGCATTTAGTAACTGTTGCTTCAAAGGTAATCCATCATTTTCTGGTCTGGAAGAGCTTCAATCTGCTTGCTGGCCTCCTTCCTCAGTGCTGCTTGGGCCTGCCAACCAGAACAGAAAAGGATTAAATAGAGTTACAAGCTTCCAAATGCCCTGCATTAAGTCTCTATAAGAGCAAATTCATAAGATTCACTAAACATACAAGTCATTGATGAACGATGAGTTTAAAAAATGTACTGAAATTTATGGTAAAAAGCAGAAAATCTTCCTTGACATTGTTTGTCAAAGAATTTGCTAGTTGCTCTAACACACTCTTAATTTGTTTTTTAAATTCCATTTTGCATTATGTACTATAATAAGCAGTTATTCCGTGATTAAAGACTGTCGTGCAATTTGCAGATCAATTCATGCAATGGAATGCGATGTGGAGAAACATTTGCAGGACCAAACTCACCCAATAAGCCATCAATATGGACTGAGGACTGGACCAGTTTGTATGTTTTTAACGAAATGCTTTATTTATTTTTATTATTTTTCCAAAATCAGATTCTACATTGAACATTAGAAAGAATTCTAAATGGCATTGAGAAGTAACATTAACTACTTGTTGCAATAGAGAGGGCTGCCTTGTCACAGTTTAAATATAATCTATCTATCCTGCAACACTGCATGCATAATCACATAAACAACAGTCAGTAGTATATTTCTGATTTCCTTTCAAACGTCGATAAAATAAAAATAAACAAAGAAGGATGTGCTCAATATGCTTGCCAAGCCAACTTGCTAATGAAATGATTTACCGAGACTACAACTAATGCCTTCATGTTTGTCTGAAGCTATCAGGTATACGGGGAAGAAACATACATGAGATCGGCTCAAGACATAGCATTTCATGTTGCTTTATTCATTGCAAAAACAGGAAGTTATGTAAACTATTACATGGTAAGATAATTGCAGCCTAGACTAAACCAAAACAGTATAGTGTCTCCCTTTTTTTTATTCATGATTCAATGTTTTGAAATCTATAAATGGTAGCCCAAATACCCCGCATACAAACTTTTTCTTTGATTTAATGTAATCAACAACAAATATTGTCCAGACCTATTAACTTCTTCCCCAACACGCTTACAGTATCATGGAGGAACCAATTTTGGAAGAACAGCCTCTGCATTTACAATAACAAGTTACTATGACCAAGCCCCTCTTGACGAGTATGGTAAGTCTTGTAGATTTTTCCATGACATTAATTAGCATTTTTTAAATTACAATCTGATCTGTTTTAATGATGGGTGCAGGTTTAATTAGGCAGCCAAAATGGGGTCACCTGAAGGAATTACATGCTGCAATAAAGTCATGTTCAAAGCTGCTGCTTCATGGAGAACATAAAACTTTTTCTTTGGGGCCACTACAACAAGTAAGAAAGCTAAGAACATTTTCTTTCCTGGAGTTTGGTAACTTGTGTTTGATTTCTTTTGAGAAACATTTGAGTAAATTATTTCTTGATCACTCAACCCTGAAAATTCAGGCGTATGTCTTCCAAGGAAATTCAGGACAATGTGCTGCCTTTCTAGTGAACAATGACAGCAAACAAGAAGTAGAAGTCCTCTTTCAAGGCAATTCATATAAGTTGCCTCAAAAGTCTATTAGCATTCTACCAGACTGCAAGACCATGACCTTTAATACAGCAAACGTATGGCACCTGTACACTCGTCTCAATTTTTCATAACATCAGGGCATAATATTTTATCCCCGTGTTCTGATTGCTATAAAGGTTTTCATATTACAGCATTTTCATTTTATTGACTTAACCACATTCAGATCACAAACAAAGGTATAAGAAAAATACATCATAGAAATGCATTGTGCGTGCAATGACTACAGAATTAAGCATCTAAAAATGTGTTTCTATTTCTTTTAAACTTTTTCATGGACAGGTAAATGCACAATATACTACAAGATCAATGAAACCAAACCAAAAGTTCAACTTGGTTGGGAAATGGGAAGAGTATAATGAACCTATCCCAGAATTTGACAAAACATCTTTGAGAGCAAACAGGTTGTTAGAGCACATGAGTACAACTAAAGATACATCTGACTACCTATGGTACACTTTCAGGTAAAGCACATTGAAAAGATTTAATATTAACAAGGTTGTAGTTCGATGAAAATGAAAAAACCATATGACCTGAGATGCTTACCATATGCTACGAAAAGTGCAGGTTTCGACGAAATCTTCCCAATGCACAGTCTGTATTTAATGCCCACTCACGTGGACACGTTTTGCACGCATATGTAAATGGAGTACATGCTGGTATGCTTCTAGATCTCTTAATCCTTTTTAGCATGGTAAAAAATAGCCCATAAATACAATTCAGTGATTTTTGTTTTCCATAAATTAAGTTTACAAGTCTCACATATTTTCTAAGACTAGTTAGACACATAAATGAGAGAATGCAAAGCTGGTCTACTTTGTTTAAAGATGATGGAAGAAATGACCAATTGCTGAGCAAGTTTATAAAAAAGTTGTTAACTTTTATAGCTACACATATTAGTTCCTTCTTTAACATCTATGGCACTATCACAAGAATCCATCTTATTCCATGTTGTCAAGAAGCGTTTTTTTTTCTTTTCAAATTAAAGGTTGCAGGGACAATTTAAAACAACTACAAATGAAATGCCTCTCTAGGCAGACCTTTCGTTTCTACATGCACACTTTTATTTACTTTTCTTGGCTATCCATAATCCACTGTACACACGATAATAGGTAGACTGAAGAGCCAGAAACAGTTCGTGTAGTGGATAACCAACATGAAAGAGTGACCTAATAAAACACAAGCATCTATCAACAGTTGACTAGTTGCTGGGCAGTTCTTCTAACATGGCTTGCCTATGTATAAAAGTGACAAATGAATATACATAGCATCTAATAATGCAGGATTTTCAATATAAACCTTGGCATCTGGAATTTCAAGATGGACAGACAATTTCAATGTTCGGTTTCTATAGCCTCCACCACAGCCTTGTGGTGTCTACTTTTAAAAGTTATCAGTTTTTAACATAATTAAGCTTTTTCTATGTAGGCTTTGGTCATGGAAGTCATCAGAATACAAGTTTCAGTCTGCAGACAACAGTTCCTCTAAAAAATGGAACAAATAATGTTGCCTTACTTAGTGCAACAGTTGGATTACCGGTACTAATCAGTCTCAATGCTATTCTTTTTCTATACAATGACTCAAGAATATGATGGCTACTTGATAGATATTTAAGGAAATAGATGTGTGTTCATGTATGTATATAATTTGTTCGTTTCTTATCTCAGCACTGACACAGCAAGCAGAAAACTTTTGCTGGACCTTGATAAAAACAAATTCAACATTCATGAAGCAAATTTAGATTCACCAATAAAATGCTGATATTTAATTCAACCTTGATTTGTAACACAGGATTCGGGAGCATATCTCGAGCGCAGGGTTGCTGGATTGCGTAGAGTAAGGATTCAAAACAAGGATTTCACAACTTACATGTGGGGATACCAGGTATGCCTTGAGTGAAGGTTCACAAATCCTATTTCCTCTGAATTTCAATGATAGACCTAGAAAATAATCAGATTATACTGATCTTATAAACATATTTGACAAAGGTTGGGCTGTTAGGAGAGAGGTTACAAATTTACACAGAGAATGGATCTAACAAGGTTAAGTGGAACAAGTTTGGAACCAATCGACCACTCATGTGGTACAAGGTATGGAAATTCATTAACTGACTCTAAGTTGAATTTCTGTGTTTAATTTTGATACAAGAAAGAAAATAAGGAAAGTACAGTGTAACTACATATTATATTAAAAACCATATCCTTCCTTTGAGAACAAGAGTATAATATGATGAATCATAAAAATTCTCTTTTGTTTCAGCACATTATGATCAACATAAACACACAACACTATCTAATTCTAACAGGAGTTCCTCATTATGTTTGCCAGTGCTACAGTATAATACTGACTTTTCTCTCATTTATTATTGGCAGACTCTCTTTGATGCACCTGCAGGAAATGATCCAGTGGCACTAAACCTTGGTTCAATGGGAAAGGGTGAGGCTTGGGTTAATGGCCAAAGCATTGGCCGATATTGGGTATCATTCCATACTTCCAAAGGAAGTCCTTCACAAACATGGTAATATCATTTTTTACGACAAAGAAGAACGTACATAAACACCATTTTTTTCCTGAAAAAAACCCTGATAATCCTTTTCAAAATAAACATCAAATGACCATCACTTTATGATGTCTTAAGTTTTGACACTTTTTTTTAATTCATAGAAAATTGATGTTTCATTTCAAGGCTTTTAAAACATACCGGTGCTTCATCTTTCTAAAGAAGTTCTCTTAAGAGGATAACTCAACTTTGATCTATCGTTTCCTAATAGCTGAACTAATATGTCAGGTACAACATCCCTCGAGCTTTCCTCAAACCGACTGGCAACCTGTTAGTTCTGCTAGAAGAAGAAAAAGGATACCCTCCAGGGATTACAGTAGATACTGTTTCAGTTACAAAAGTATGTGGCTATGCATCCGAACCACACTTGCCTGCAGTTCAGCTTAGTTGTCCTCCAAAAAGAAACATTTCTAGTATCATTTTTGCAAGCTTTGGAACCCCGTCGGGTAATTGTGAAAGTTACGCTATTGGAAACTGTCACTCATCTAGTTCTAAAGCCAATGTAGAAAAGGTAAGCTTTTGTGCAATTTAAATTTTCTAAAATTAAATTCCTAATGCTTCGCTTTGTCATGAAGTTAGAGAAAATCAGAAACAAATGGGAAAGTTAAGATATTTTGGCTTAATTTCTTTTTTATACATGCAAAGCATTGCTGTTATAGGATTATAAGTTACATTTAATTCATTTTAATAATAACATGAAAATCCTTCTCTGATATTAAAATGGCAGACAACTTAAAGCAAGGTTTGAACCCTCAAAGTTTTTTTTTTTTTTTTTCAATTTCCATATTGTTGACGACAAGAGTCAGGATGAGTAAAGTGAAATGGGTGCTTTGTGCTGTATGGTACATGCCCTACTAGAATAAATACTTGAAGCTGCTCCAAATCTCCTCAGCCCCCCAAACTTCAACAATTTTTAAAGGTGGTGGCAATTAAGAGATATATCTAGCCATTGTCGTCCCTTGCTGAAACCCAGCTAACAGTGAACTATAATTATGCATATATATGACAGGAATAAGCCGCACATCTTTTCTTGCAAATTGAGCTCTTATCTATTTTTCAGGCTTGTATAGGGAAGAGAAGCTGTTCCATCCCTCAATCAAATCATTTTTTTGGTGGCGACCCATGTCCAGGCATTCCTAAAGTTCTGCTGGTTGAAGCCAAATGCACATGATTTTAAGTTTCATAGCATATTGGGCAAAGAGGTACCATGAAAATTTAAATTGAACTTTTAAATGATGTATATCTAGGCCAAATGAGTCAACTCAAGGTGTCATCATCATTCCAGAACCCATATATCCTAGTTTAGGTCTAAAAACCTTTTGGTTTATTTTTTGTATTTTATGGGAGGATAGAATGCACTGTGGCTGCGAGGGGCTACAAGTCTGGGAATTACAAGTCTAAAAGTTTAGATGATGGGATTATGGGAAGACTGATGTTGACTAATTCGCAATGTGGATAAAGCACATGAAGAACATATAAATGTTCCTCTTGTTTTTCTCCATAAAAGTTCCCCTTCCCTTGGCTATACAGTAAATTCTTGATTAAGTGGCTTTGTACATGTTAACTTGCAAACTTAGTGTCAGTCAACTTATATTTGATGATTTAATGTTCTCCAGATTGCATGTTCATTTCCAAATTTCCTTCTTTCATATCCAGAAAAAACAATGTCAAAATAAAGAAAATGAAAATCAATCAATCTATCAGAGCTTGAAAGAAGAATGGTATAATCTTGACAACCGTAAATTTACACCAATCATGCAGGTAATCAAGGGGATTTAAAGACGTAAAAGAAAAAATTGAAGGAGCAAGCTTGAAAGCCAAACATATGAATAAAGCATAAAGATTCTGCAAAAATTAAAATATCAGGGATGCTTAGGTAATAGCTTCAATTACCACGTTGTGCTTTGCTGCCTCTTTTCTTAGAGGATTTCTTTTCATTGACAGTCACTGATGGTAGAAAGGCCTTCTGCGAGGGCAATTCAGCAATGAAAAGTAATGTCTGAGCCCATCCAGCATATTTCCCATACTTAGTCACGAACGCATCTGCCACACGGCCGCAGAGCTTAGGTGTCAGGCTAGCACCAGCAAGCTCAGGTACAAGGTGTGTCGTAGCAATCTACTCGAGTCAACCCCAAAACAAGCATTCTCTCATCAAAACTATAGCGAATCAAAGCTACCAAATAAACTAAAACACAACAGAGCATTGTACCCGCCACACGTGCGTATCAACAGGGATGGCATGATGTTGATCGAGAGAAAACAGAGCAATACAGGATGCCACTTTTAAACCAATTCCAGGTAATGTACATAGTGAATCAATCACCATTTGGAGTTGTAATTTTCGAAGAGATTCAAGCCATTTCACACCTCCTTCCGGTTTCGATTGCAAAGCACTCACCGTTCCAGTAACGTATTTAGCTCTGTAATTAATTTACAGCATTAACAAAAAAAAAAATTAACAATAACACAGTATTTAACAAACATACCTACCTATAACCAAAACCAGCTTCTCTCAGCTGCTGCTCCGTAACCAAAGCCAATCTCTCCAGGGAAGGAAACGCGTGGAACTCAAAACCCTCAACATTCCCCAAATAATCACCCAAGGACGACACGAAATCCACCATTTTAGTGATCCTCGAAATGTTATTATTCGAAGAGCATAAAAATTGAATCAAGCACTCAAGTGGATCCTGCCTCAAAACCCTAGCTCCCTTAAAATGCTGTGCCAATTCAGCGAACCGAGAATCAGCGGCGGCGAACCCGTGCCACATTTCGGTTAGTGAGATGTTGGTGTTGAGGAAACTGAGTAGAGCTGATTTGGCAGCGGATTGGGAGGGGGAATGGTGGATTTGGTAATAAACGTCGCCGTTTTGATGGTGCTTAAGGGAGATTAAGTGACGACCGAGACTGCCTGTGTATTGGAGGGGACCGGTTTGTTTCCAACGGAAGGTCTGGCCGGTGGGGAATGTGAGTGGGAGTGAGAGTTCTGACTGGGTCAGGTTGACTGGGGCCCAGTTTGTTGGCTGGAAAATTATTTTCTGGTGTTTTTTGGAGGAGTGGCGGGGTTGTGGTGGTGTTGGTAGTGGTGGTATTGGTGATGATCTGCTGGTGGTGGGGGTGGCGGGTGGCGGCGTGGGTCTGGCTCGCTTCATTGTTGGCGTTGGGAAGGAACTCCCTTTCGGTGATGGGAATTTTGCGGCCAGCTATTCGTTTCCTCCCTGGGTGGAGCCTCGCGAGTGCTATCTCCTCTCATGACCGCATCATACCATCCTCAATTTGATTGTGGTGTAATTACTCTTCAGTCTTCTTCACCCATGATATCGTAAAAATATTGATTTTAATAATATTTTGTTGAAAACAATTATTTACAACCATGCTTGTTTTTATACTAGTGTTCAAGCTCCTTTATGCTTGTTTAATAATCTTTTCCAGAGATGGGAGTAGTGGATTTTCTCAATCTCCATACATTGCTACCAATAATACATTTCACTATATCCATTTTCTTCAAACATTCATGCATGATTCTAGCGAGATCTCCACAAGGTTTGGTAGAAGCAACTCCATCGTTTAATCTTTGAGATTTTGAACCTCCATATTCGCTTCTCTCTTGCCCTTTTCAAATTGTTGTGTTGTTGTTTTAGTTTACATGGATTAGGACTCTTTCAATAATAAAAGGATATTCAAAGCATGGGTTTCTAGTTTTATAAAGGAGAAGGTGTTTACTTTGTGGAATAACGACTGTGTTTTGAAATACGGTTATAATTATTTTTTAAAAGTATTTTTTATTTTATAATATATTAAAATAATATTTTTATTTTTTAAAAATTATTTTTAATATTATCACATTAAAATAATTTAAAAATATCAAAAAAAATAATTTTTTAAAATACTTTTTAAATATAATGTCAATCAGCTCTTGAAAGTTGATTTGATGAAATTATTTGATGTATTTGATTTATTTTAGGTGAATATATTTGAAGTATTTGTGGTGTTTGATAAAATGAATAAAAAATAATTTAAAAAAAAAACATGTTTAAATGCAGATAATTTTCTCGTTTTAAAAAAATTATATATGACTGTAGTTCGATTTTTTTATTTAATTTGAAAAATTATATTAATATAGAATGCAAAGTATAACTTCCAAAACAAAAAAAAAAAAAAGAAGTAAGGTACAAGAAAAATCCGAGAAAACTATAAGATTTTTTTGGTAATTATCCATATAAAATCCGTACAGGATTTGCCTTAAACATTTTAAACTAGTAAATCTCTCGAGCAAAAAAGATTCAATTAACTAAAAGGAATTTAATCACTCCAAAACTTTTGTATAAAATATAGATTATACTAGACGTGGGCTTGTGTTATATAATGGAGACAGTTTATTTTTTTAATAAAAAATGATGTTTAACTTATACAAATACGTTTTAAAAGGGAAAAAAATTGCAACTTGGGGCATAATTTGATTTTATTTTAATTAGAGGATAAAAAAATTGACAAAACATCAAATAAATCAAATAAAAAAGAATTGATCATAATAACGTGGGAAAAAAAATTTTGAAAAGGAGAAAAAATAATGTAATTCAATTTTAACTAATTAAATATGAAATTTTAATGAAATGATGAAATTGAATTAAAAAGTATAAAAGAAACTTAGTTTGAATCAACCCAAGTTAATATGATAAATATATAACCTAATAATAAGGATGACTCAACTCGGGTTAACCCACCAAATTTACAGCTCAAGTTATAAGATCGGGAAAACCTGATAAAAAAACAACAACAAAGCCCTTTAAAAAAAATACAATGTTGAATGAGAAAATCAGAAAATAAAATAAATAAAGGAAAAAAAGGATAATGTCAATTTGCGTTAGCTTTTTAAACTTGTAACCTAGATCATTAGACTAAAAGTACCCTATTTGAAAAAAATATGAAGTCAAATTCTCGATCAATCAAATGTAGAAAGATAAAATTAGAAAAAATTATATAAAAGAATCAAAAATAAAAAATAGTAATTAAAATAATAAGAATCAAATAAATTAGAAAACAACTATAATTTTTTTATTGAATGGTGAAATTGAAAAGAAAAATCCATTTAACAAAAAAATATCAAAAAAATAAGAACCAAACTGTAAAAAAATAATGTATGATAAACTAGGATTGAAAGATAAAATAAAAAATAAAGTAGAATTTTATAAAAGGACTAGGAATAAAAATTAAAAGAATAAGGATCGAAGTTGAAATATTAATAAATAAGAGAATAAATGTAAAATTTTAAGTGATTAACATGAATTTCAAACAGATAGGAGTGAAAAAAAGAAAAAAGGGTCACCAATAATAAACCATGAAGCTATCGCCGCCATGTGTCACTTCCTCAGAAAAAAGATGTTTGTAATGACTCTAATGACATTGTGTAAATGAATTTTTTTCTATAAAAAAACACCACACACGCTTTTAGAAGATTGTAGGCGACTCTCAAACGTTGGTGCGTATGTCACACTTACCAATAATTTTTTTCATTGAAATAATATTTTATGTTTTATAAAGACCAAGTTGCCCTCACCCCAACATGGTAATATCAAAAAAACCAAGTGAAAAATGAAGAAAAAACCCTTTAATGTTAGCTTTAAAGGTTTTTTATTTTAAAGGTAAATTAGTCATTTTATTATTTTTGAAAAAGTAAAAAGACCAAACAACCCTTATATGTCAGTTTTAAAGATTTTGTTGTTAAGGATAATTTAGTTATTTCACAATGCTTGAAAAAAAAAGATACTTTTAGTCTTGTTCAATTTTATAATGACTGATTGACATCGGAAAAAGATTGAATTATCCTAAACACGAAAACCATTAATTCTATTAAATAGTGAAATGTGTGTAGATATTTAATGAAAATCCCTTTTGTCTTAGTTTTTTGTTTTTGTTATGTTTATATTATAACAAAAGCTAAATGGTATGGAAAAATCACTGTAAATCAAGATATATTTTACTATTGATTGTAATATTAGTTTTATTTTCAATTTCTCATCTTTTCACAAAACATTTCTTTGGCTTTCTTTTTTCTTTCACGGCTAATGGATAGTGCCCGCGCCATTAAGGAGACATGTGTGATAATTTCTGGTGGTCAAATTTGGTTATTTATCATCTCACTAGATACACAACTATGTTTTCTTCCACATAATGTAACGTGTGTAGACAAATAATGATTGGATTGCCACTGGTGATCAATTATTTGTGTTTTTTTTTCTTTTTGTTGACAACTAAAGTGCACAATTATCCTTTTTATTTATTGTTTGTCAAATCAGGCGTGTTTGTCATAATCAACTACCTTGGGCGCTAGGTTAGGAAACCATGTCAAAC
The DNA here is from genome assembly GCA_026413675.1 of Populus pruinosa. Taxonomy (NCBI): domain Eukaryota; kingdom Viridiplantae; phylum Streptophyta; class Magnoliopsida; order Malpighiales; family Salicaceae; genus Populus; species Populus pruinosa. The sequence goes on from CM048596.1 coordinate 24,584,835, forward strand.
TCAAGGTACTGGATCAAAAAATTTAAATTTTTTCTAAAGCATAATTAAACTGCAAAAAAAAAAAAACATTGACTCGTTCAAATAGGAGTTTTCATTCATATGTAGTAGAACTTTATTGCAAACTCTTTTTTGTTTGTATAATGTTTTTTATAAATTTGTTATATTTGAAGAGAAAAGAATGGAAAAAAAAATGTTGAATTCTAAGTGATTTATTTCAACTCTTCAAAAATAAACTTTTATTTTTTGTATGCATTGTGGATGAAAATATTAATTTTATGTTTCCATTTAAGTATTGGATAATTTTTTAAAGGGTTCATATTTTTTTAAATTTAAGATGTTATTGCATGATCTAATTGTTAAAGTTTGTTACAATGAGAGTTTATTATACATTATAGCTATTAATATATATGAAAATTTAAAATATATGATCAAAAGAGAAAACTTTTTAACTGATGAATTGATAAATTATGTTATAAGAAAAGAAAATATTATATATGTAAAAGACTTATTGTCCATTTGACTATTTTAATTTGTGTAATTTTGTTGATAATTTTTTTCACTAAAATTAGAGTTTAACAAATAAAATAATTGAGTGAATTTTATGGATGTGTGTGGTTAATGACCCAAAATAAAAGAAAGAAATATAGAAAAGATAAAAACATATTTGGTTATAAATACAAATGCAAATACTAAATAAATATATTTTTGAACAATTATAAATGAATTTCTATATTAAAAAAAAAGACATTTGAGTCATGGCAAACCCAAGCGCAAGTCTGATATGGTTGTCAGGTCCAAACATATGAGTCTGACTTTTTTCTTAACAATACATCAAAAATCCACAAAGAATTATTAGTTAGATATCATGTGACCATTCGGTACATTTGCATGAGTATATTGGTCATCAACAAAACAATTACCTTTTGTCTAGCTCTTGAAAATCATGCAAATCTTTAGCACCAAATTCAAGGTATTTGAGTTTGACAGTCATTTCAGACCCAAGCATCTTGAGTTTGACAATCATATCAAACTTAAATACCTTAGGTTAGCAACCTCGCTAGGCTTAAATATTTTGGGTCTGACAATCATACTAGCAAAAACATCTTGGGTCCAATAATCATGTAAGACTCAAGTTATGTGGGTCTGACATTCAAAAATAGGCGTATGAGTCAAGCATGGTTTCCAAGCTCAGACGATTGGGTCATGCCAGATTCAACGCATAGATCTAATATGGTTGTCACGCTGAAGCAATTGAGTCAAAAATAAAATTTAAAAATAACAATGCAAAAGTAAATCTATATTTTGAAATTTTAAGAATTAAATAACTGGTTTTATTGAATAAGAGAAGAAGAGAATAATTTATAATTAACTCTCTCAACTCACTTTTTGTTGTTTAATCATAGTTATCAGATCTAAAATGCTTGAGTTTGACATGTATTCTTGCAAAATAGCAAGATCTTTAAACAAATATTTAAAAACTATATCTATAATTTATAATAATTATAGAGCTTTACAACAGGTATTTGTATAACTTTAAATATGAGAAGCAAAAAAAAAAGCCCCTATAAAAGATAAAATAGGGAAAATTAGTTACAAAACAATATGTTATTTTTAGTTAAAATTCTCATGCTTTTAAAATATATATGCTTGAAAAAAAATTAAAAAAAAATTATGGGAAAGAATGAGTTTAGTGAATAATCAATATAAATACATTCAAGACTATTATTATTTTGATTAACGTAGGTATTTGAGTCAGCTTGCATGTAACTCAATTAACCTCACAAACTTTGAAGTTAACGACCATATAGGGGTACAACGGTCTTGAGAGAACTCGGACTCGTGATCATTGGATAATAAACCTATGGTCTGACCAGTTAAATTACGCTTCAAGGTTAACAAAACTATTATTATTAAACACATATATGATTATTTAATTTTTATTTTTCATACTACTAAGTAATTGATCACATTCTTTCAAAAATACATAAGTTTACATATATGATGATAAACCACAGCCATACTTTTCTCACAAATACATCATCTAGGCGTTGCCATGTAGACAAATCAAATACTATAACCTCAAATAATTAAAAAACAAATTTATCCTACAGATATATCATTTGGACATCACATGTGCATAAAACAAATATTTTAGTTTCGAATCATATGTAAAACACTTATACAACCTTTTATTATAATCTTATAGATACGCACGCGCACATACACACACATATTAAGCGATGTATGTTGTCTTGAAAGTACTTGAAAATTAATTCTAAATTTAAGTAAAAGCAATAAAATTTCATAACCAATCATTGACAATTCTCAGTTACATATTAGGATCTAATTAAAAACTATAAAGAAAAATTATAAACTTTTATAATTTAGAAACTAAACCAACATTTTTACACATCAAAGATCAAATTGAAAATTCATTATCATCAATGTTACAAACATATTTGTCTATGATTATTATTGCAATCTGTTCCATTTTTTTTAATATTTAAACTCCTTAGAACCTTAATTCATAAGTATATATAACTCCACATGTTGACTAATTCCAACAAACCATTTTTTAATTTTAGATACACCATAATCACAATCTATTAGATAAACCTATAGCATAATTTCAGTGAGGATCTTCCTAATATAACTATCACATTATAATTATCAGGAAATCTAAAAAAAACAAGGTATAATATAGAACCACAAGAAATATTCATGAGTAAAACGAGTTTACCCAAGCAATGTAGGTATCATTTGATATTATGGTTGGAACTCTGTTTTGTTCTAATCATAATTTATAACCGTTTGGTAAACATTTTGAATATAGATTTTAAAGATAGGTCCCATTAAAAATTAAGTGTGTACCACTAGTTTTGGCGAAACAAAAAATTGTTGTTTTTCACTTTTGTCCGCCTATTGCTAAGAGAAAGAAAAAACTCAAGGACCCCCTTAATTTGTTGTTGGCTTCCTTCCTTCAACTCAAGTAGGAATTTTTGATATTTTTTTGGCAATCATCATCATCTGAACACTACCAGGTGGATTAATCCACTTGGCACTGTTTATGTAAACAGTGCTAGATAAATTAATTCACGAGTCACTATTCACGTGAATAGTAACTCCATTGTTTATTAAACCACATTTGACCCAAATTTTTTTATTTTTTAATTGGATTTTACTTAAAAACTAATATTTAATATTATTCAATGACATTACATAAATTAGAAGAAGATTGCATGATGATATAACATTTGGAGAATTTGATCGCAATTATAATTTTGTTTCTGATGATATTTTACATGAATTTGCTGCATGCTCAAAAAACATGAAAACTGTAGTTATTATCGGATAAATTTCATACATGATAAAATTATAGATAAGTTAATGGAATAATTAAAAATATTTGGTATAAAATATTATTTATTTAATGATGTAATAGTAGTAGTTAAATCTACAATATTTAAATTAAAAAATATTAATATATATATAGTTATTTTATAACCTAAATTTAAAAAGCATGTTTAATTAAATACATTAAATTACTTTTTATTTAATTTTAATTTTAATTATAGTTTTAACCAAACATATATAAATACCAAATCAACTTTAACTAAAAATATTTTTTATAAAATATTTTTTTTCAAACCATTACCATAAAAGTTAGCATAGTTAACTAAGTTTAAGACTTTTGTAGGTATGAAATTAAAAGTATATTTGTTTGGGAGGTATTCGCACAACTCACCTCTTAAATAAACACTTTCTAGGTAGAGCAATTTTGATGAGTGGAGCAAAAAATATCAAGTGTACCTTTTAAATAAAAAGATCATGTTTAAGTACAAGTAGCGTCGCATGCACTACCAAATGCCACAAGCATTACTTACTCATTAATGTCTAATGAGCACACACCAAAAAAATTTTTAAATAAAAAGTTAAAAAGTTAACATGAAAATAGTAAAATATCTTATGATCCTCATAATTACAGAAAAAAAAAACTTGTATGAAAATAGAGAAGTACCTCAAAATACAAACCTTTGTTTTTTTTTTATATCTTTTTTAAAGTTAATAATATATATTTTTTATTAATATGAATGTTTGAGTTAGTTTATATATATATAAATTAATTTTATAGACCATGAAATTAATGATTATAAAATTTTTTTAATAACTCTTTATAAAACTTGAACTAGTGATCTGAAGTTAATAATATATTTTAATTATATACAAACAAAGGAAAAACTAAAAAAGAAAAAAACCTTCCCCAGCAACCCAATATTGTCTTGATGATACGGGTAAAAAGGTATCTTTATTGATTAAAAGCCTATGAAAAGTATACCAAGTCAACTATTTCAAATTATATTGATATTGAAATATATTGATATTAGAGTGAAAGTGTATTTTTACAGTGAAAAATTTGGAAAAAACTAATATACATCTCAATAATTTTATAATGATCAATGAGCCGGATCAAAGTTCCTCTATTCTCAAGCTTCTATTTTATCTGCCTAAGTACAAAAATATAATTTTATTACAGTAATTCATAGTAAATTGTATTCAGTGCTGCAATAAATTTTTAAAGTACTATATATTTTTGGTAAATCTTTGTTTCAGGATAGAATTCGAAAGAAGTTGTGCATGCTTCAGCTTTTACCGACAATCGGTGTTCATTTCAAATAACCATATATTGCGACACTATTTTTCACTCGGCATTTTGTTTATCTAAATAAAGAAAAAGCAATTCACACGGTGAGCAATAAAATTTTGGCTGCAAGAACTCCCTAAATCCAAAACTTGGCAATTTTTTCAAAATTTAGGAAGAACTAAATTGGAAGCCTGGACGATAACGCAGCTGGATCAAATTTTTAACCCAGACAAAATTTAGGAGATAATTCTTTTTTAAAAAAATAAAAAAATTCAATAACTGGATTAAATATTGATTAATTTAAAACTACAATAAAAAATAAGGAAATATTAACAAATTAAAAAAAAAATTGTTATTAGCAAAGCTGAACTAACATCTAAAACATCTAATCTCCACTTGAGATATATCCAAATTACTTGTATATTGTGTGTTCTAGGTTATGGATCAAGATAATTTGATAAAAAAACTAATAATAATAAAAACAAAATTTAAAAATTTAAAAATAAATATAAATTAAGATATTTAATATTGCAACCCGAATTATTTATCTAATTATATTTAATAAATTTATTTATTAAAATCAAATTGTAATAGAAATTGAGACACACATAACATTTATTGTATAAAATAAAAGAAAAAAAATATCATGTAAGGCTACAAATACTAAAAATATTATAAAAATAAAATATTTTTAATTTTTTTAAAATAAATTTAATCTATATAAAATATAAAAAATCATAGATGAATCATACTAACCTTGTAAAAAATTAAATACACCCAATATAAATAAAAAAAACTACCACCTTTTAAAAAATTCTAAATAAGCAAAAATAATCACATAAAAGGGGTATTAATTAACACATAAACTTAAAAATCATGAAAAAAAAACATATAAAAAGATATTAATTAAAAAATACAAAAAAAAATAAAATCAAACACTCATGAACTTGGTAAATTAAGCCAAATGCATGACTTATTAAAAAATGGTTAGGATGCAAGTTTATGAAGTCAAGCCCAAGCACATGAGTTTTTTATTTTTATTCTAAGTTAATTTTTCTGGGTGAACATCTCATCTACACCTAATTTCTTTAGAAAATTATAGATAATGTGTTTTTAGATTCATAGATTTTAGATATTGTGATGATTGAAAAATATGATTCATGTTTTTTAATCAAAAACTTTATTTACAATTTATTTTAACCAAAAATACTATAAGAATCTTACTAAACCAACCAATAGCTTTAAAAAAAAAAAAACACCTCAGAACCAGAAACAAAAAATCTTCTAAACTTATATATATGTTTTTTAAGTACTTTTAGATAAAAAAAACACTTAATTCAAACTTCTCTTATCATGTGAAATTTTTAACACAAAAATCAATTATTTTAGTGGCTGAAATCGTTGTTAAAGATAACTTTTTCTCTTCTTTTCCACCAAAAAAGAACTGAAAAATAAGCAAAATTAAGGTTTAAAAATAAACAAAATTAAATTTTATATCAAAATTAAATTCTTAAAAATTAAAATGACCAATCACCTGAGAACCAAAAAAATAAGGAAAGAAAATAAACTTTTAAGATAAATTTTAAAGCCATCATCTATTTCTTGTTTTTTTTTCACTTTAATCATTTGTTTTTCAATTCAACTCTCTCTTCTAAAAAAAATAATAATTGAGTGCTAATCTAGTTTTAAAAAATTAAATCATACAAAATAAAAATTAAAGAATTAAATTAAAAATTAAAAAATATCACTACTTCAATTGGCAATAATACATACAATAATTAATAGCATTTGTGATACAATAAAAGATAGAGCTTTTTTTTTTACTATATAGATACTAAAAAATCACCTTTAAGATAAACTTTATTAATTAGCAATAATCGGTTACGAAACTGAAAATCTTTTTTAGCTCTTACCCTTTCTGAAAAATCAGGGAGAAACAAGTACGAGGAAAAAAACGCTTATCTTCAGACAAAAATAAGCATAAACTTCGAGCACGTGTCACTCACTCTCCATCAGCAGCAAAAATGTATCAATTCACGCGCTATGTCGCGTGTCGTGAAATGGAGTCTTGCACTGCACTCCCACAGCAATACATTGGCTCCCTTCAGCTATGGTACAATAACCCACCAATAAAAGAAAAGGAAAAATGTAAAAAAGAGGGTGAATTGTATGCTCACCCTTATAGATTTACGAACGCTCCACTTCGACCTTTATAGTTTAAAATCATTCAATATCAACTCTAATATTTCCAAAAGGTCTTACTTCAGGCATTGGACGTTAGTTTTTTAAGCTTTTTTATGGTAAAGTTTTCATAAAATTATTTTAAAAATCATTTAAAACACATAAATTATAAATTATAAAATGAGGGCTTTGAATCTTATCTAACATAAATATATTTTAACAATATGCATTATCTATATTTTTATAGTTACAACCACTACTATAAAAAAAAGCATATCTTACATTATCAATTACAACAAAAGCTATAATCATACAAATAAAACTTTTAGGTGTTTTTGAATTGTTTTAATATGATAGTATTAAAAGTAAATTTTAAAAATAAAAAAAATATTATTTTCATATATTTTTAAATAAAAAAACTTGAAAAAACAATCTTAATTAAACAGATTCTAAATACATATTTAATTTAAAAATTAATTATAATTATAATTTAAGCTAGAGTTAAAGCTGCAATTACACACACATATGCATGGCCGTGTGTGTATGAATCTAATTAAAAAAAATTTATTCATAGTTTTTTTTTTTTGTATTTATGCATTGACAAGTTATACAAATTTATATGATAAAAATACTAATAGATACAAATATATTCTAAATAAAAAATATAAAAAAACTAATGTTAAATAATATTTTAATCATCTTAATTTATTTTTAGGACATTATCACATAAATAAGTATCCAGAAGGGAAAAAAAGAAGACACTGAGGTTGATATTAAGAGATTCGAATCTATGGAACTCAAAGTGTAGTATTTGTGAATTTATAGGGGCTAAAATATACTTTACACAAAGGAAACAATTTAGAGAGAGAGAGAGAGAGAGAGAGAGAGAGAGAGAGAGAGAGAAGCCCCGAATTGAAACCTGGCTTTGCAAGAGACCAAACAAAGCAACAGCACGAAGCTCACAATCAGTTACATAGAAGAGAGACAACAATTCTCTCTCTCTCTCTCTCTCCACCATTTCCCTCCCTTTGATTCCCCATTCAACCACTTGAAGACCCCACAAATCTCCACATTTCCCTCTACTCCAACAATGCCAGCTTCTCCTTCTTTCCCTTCCTCAGGTACTCTCTTCTCTTTTCCCACAAAACCCCCTCTCCCTCTCCACAACTCCAATATTTATTGCCCTCCCTAACCATCAATCGTAGTGTTTGTTTTATTTTATTTATTTATTTAATTCGGTCTGATTTTGACAGATGGTAGGGGCAAATGGAAAAGGCGAAAGCGAGGAGATTCTCAAATTACACGAAAACCTCCAAAGCACCACCACCAAGAAGAAACAGAAGAACCCGAAGAAGAAGACGACGCCGTTGAGGCAGAAGACAATAATAACAACGTCATCGACAGAGAAGATTCTGATGACCCGAACCCAAATCAACAGCCCAGCGGACCCGATCCAAACCCTCAAGAGACCGAGGTTTTAATTGATGGTGGGGTCCGCTTATGCGATTTCCCTCCTGTCACGAGGCTCGCTGTGAACCGCCCTCACGCCTCCGTGATGGCGATTGTGGCGGCCGAGAGGGCCAGCCTGGCTGGGGAAAGCATTAATAGAGGGCAGTTGGTGGTTAATTTGGAGAATGTATCGTACGGGCAGCTGCAGGCGGTGTCTGCTGTGGTAGCGGACTGTGATGGGAGTGATTTGGAGAGGAGTGACGGAGGGAATACTGGGTATGTAGTGACGCCGCCGCAGATTATGGATGGAAAGGGTGTCGTGAAGAAGTTCTGGAGTAGAGTTCATTTGGTTCCTATGCATTCAGGTTTGAAATTATCACTCTCTTTTACTCTTTTTTTGTCGAATATTTAATTTTTTTTCTCTTGGTTGATATTAATGTTGAAGTGGGTGTTGTGTTATTATTGTTGAGATGGATATGGTAGGGCTTTGTGCGAGTATTTGGAAGATGAATTTATTTTTGCTTGAGCTATGGAAAGTTGGTTTAAGTGGCGGTAGAAAACTTGAGGTTTTGAGTGGCTTTTGGTTTTGAAGTATTGAATATTGAAAGAAAAAGAAAGAGTGATTGGGGGCTTTCATTGCCTGTTTGCTAATTTAAGGATTTGGTTTTCTTGGGGGTTTGCCGTGTATCAAAAATTATATGAAGAGGAAAATAGAGAGGCAAATGGTATTTATTGAATCCTATTCTGATGATATAATTCAAAATGGCAACTCTTATTTTTGGGAAACCTTTAATTTTTTTTTAGTAAACAGCATTATCACTTTCGAGCCCTGCACCCTTAATGAATGATTCTAATCCAAATTGCCATGGGAACCTGCATTTCTGAACCTCGCTAGTTGCCTTACCAACTCAAAGCATCTCATGATCTAGTGAGCTAGCTAGTTGCCTTACCAGCTCAAGGCACATAATTTCGAGGTTTGTATGGGTAAAAATTGTTAAGCAATTTCACACCAAGAGACTTGTTATGGATTTGCTTGATTGAGGTTAGTTATCACATTGTTGCTCTCATTTAGAGAACCTTAACACAGATATAACTTGCCTTAACAAATATTGAATATCTTTTGTCTGAATATTTCTGTGAATGTTTTCTTTTTTTCTTTTCCCTGTGCAAACTCATTTTTAGCTGTACTATATTCATAGTTTTATTGATTTTGGCATTTTATTCTTGGGATTCTCTGAGAGTAGATTGGTTTTCACCGGCCTTGGTAAATCGACTGGAGAGACAAGTGGTGCCACATTTTTTCTCTGGAAAATCTCCAGATCACACACCAGAGAAATACAGGGAGTGTAGAAATCACATTGTTGCTAAATACATGGAGAATCCAGAGAAGAGGCTCACAGTTCCTGATTGTCAAGGATTGGTAGTCGGCATTGACAATGAAGATTTTACTCGAATTTTTAGATTTCTTGATCATTGGGGAATTATAAACTATTGTGCAGCTCCACCAAGTTGTGAATATTGGAATGGGGGGTCTTATTTAAGGGAGGATCCAAATGGTGAGGTTCATGTGCCATCAGCTGCTTTAAAGTCTTTTGATAGTTTGATCCAATTTGACAAGCCCAAATGTAGGCTCAAGGCGGCTGATGTATACTCATCATTGTCATGTCGTGATGATGATCTCTCTGACCTGGACAGCAGAATTCGAGAGTGCTTATCTGAAAATCGTTGCAACCATTGTTCTCGGCTTCTTCCCTCTGTGTGCTACCAGTCACAAAAGGAGGTAAATCCTCATGTCCTCTGTCCCTGCTTTTCCTTCCTTTCTATATCATTGTGATACTGTTGTGTTGTTCTATACATGCTCTTCATTCCCACCTTTGCTCCCTGTGAGCTCATTCTAACAAGACTCTTAATTTTGAGATCTCAAAAGTCATCCATATACATATAGGGGAAAAACCTGGAAATGCCTTTTTAAATATTCAGTCAACCTAAATCCTTATTTTAGTTAGCTCTTTGTTTTTTTTTTTTTTGGATCCACTCTCGGCTGATCAGCATCTCATTTAGCAGGTTGATATACTGTTATGCCCTGACTGCTTCCATGAGGGGAGATTTGTGACTGGTCATTCAAGCTTAGATTTTATTAAGGTGGATTCAACAAAAGATTATGGTGATATAGATGGGGAAAGTTGGAGTGATCAGGAAACATTACTGCTACTTGAGGCAATGGAAATTTACAATGAGAATTGGAATGAAATTGCAGAGCATGTGGGCACCAAGTCAAAAGCACAATGCATACTTCATTTTCTCCGTCTGCCTGTGGAGGATGGCCTGTTGGAAAACATTGAAGTTCCAAGCATGCCCAACTCAATCAGTCCATCAAATAGAGAGGATAACAGAAGACCACACTCATGTTCAAATGGTGGTCTCTCAGCTATTTCTATTGCTTATGATTTTCTCAATTCAAAAAAATGGTGATGTGTTTCTAATGTTCTGTGGCTGCATTTCTCGTTGTTTCTGTAGGATCCTGCCTCCAAGATGCTGATGCTGAAAACAGGCTTCCTTTTGCAAATTCTGGCAATCCAGTTATGGCATTGGTAGGTCACTATCTTTATTTTATGCTGTATTAATGTTTACTTGAAAGCATATTAAGTATAAACAGCTCAATTTTGTTAGCAATGCCATTCATGCTAAAATGAGCTGCTAATTTTATATATTTTTCTCACACTTGTTGATTTTTCAATAGTAGCACTGAAGGCCTTAAATAATTAACTTTATTGCATGCTCATTGTGGATTCTGGTGTTTGTTTTTTTGTGTTTTTCACTTTGTTTACTTATCGTGTTGGTGGTTGAGTAATAAAAGAAAGAAAAAAAAATCTAAGCAATGTCTTGCAAACTTTAGGAAAAAATAACCTAGCAACATGGTGGATTGAATCTCTGTACCTTTTCAGTTTCAGGATATATGCAGAGGACAGTATCTAGAATCACTCTTTCATCATAAAGCTCTTGTGAACTAATATGACCCCTATTTTGAAAAGTAAAAGTCATTAACAAACTTAAATGCTGAAATTGAATCCTTCGACACCATCTTTTGTTTTAAACTGATTTCTGCATTAATTGTTCAGGCTTATATAGTAACTACTAAGAATTTGTGTCAATTACTCCAAGTTGTGTTGTAAATATATCTGTGAATCATATACTCCTCTTGCCCTCAGTTTCTTGAAAAATTTACCACTTGATTTTAGAGCAATATTTGATACCCATTATGGATGAGTTCTAATCACTGCAACAGTGTGTTGATGACCACACTTCCAGCATCTATTTAGTTGTTTGATACAATGTCTTTTCCAATGATCATATAGAATCGCACCCCCGCACTGTTGTTCCTTTTCAGTTTCAGGATATATGCAGAGGACAGTATCTAGAATCACTCTTTCATCATAAAGCTCTTGTGAACTAATATGACCCCTATTTTGAAAAGTAAAAGTCATTAGCAAACTTAAATGCTGAAATTGAGTCCTTCGACACCATCTTTTGTTTTAAACTGATTTCTGCATTAATTGTTCAGGCTTATATAGTAACTACTAAGAATTTGTGTCAATTACTCCAAGTTGTGTTGTAAATATATCTGTGAATCATATACTCCTCTTGCCCTCAGTTTCTTGAAAAATTTACCACTTGATTTAAGAGCAATATTTGATACCCATTATGCGTGAGTTCTAATCACTGCAACAGTGTGTTTATGACCACACTTCCAGTATCTATTTAGTTGTTTGATACAATGTCTTTTCCAATGATCATATAGAATTGCACCCCCACACCCCCCATGGAAGTAATTTAACTTTTTTTCCCCTGATTTACTTCATTACTAACCCTTCTAAGATAAACCTTCTCCATCATTAGCCTGCTTGGAACATTTTCCTCGATAGTGCTCTACTTCTGTTAGGTTGGTTTCTATTGAATGGCTTTTACATTTGAATCCTCTACTATCAGGACTCTAATATCACCCATCTTTTCACTAATTTCTTTCTGTCCTTGATTCTCCTAGAAAATTCATGTGGTCATTTGTTTCCATCCCTCTAGCCCTGTACTTTGACCTCAATTTCCTTTGGCCCAAATCTGCCAACCTGGAGATTTCTTTTTCATCGAATAGAAGTGAAGATGCAGGAAAGATGAGTTATTGGCAGTGTTATGGAGTATATCTGGATTGTTACGTCCTTATTGTTGGTTGACCTATGATTGGATTGGCAGGTAAAAATGGGGGTCTTGGGGTTCGGGCTTACAGAACTAGGGTGCACAATTTGTTGGTTGAATTGGGATTGGATTGGTTGATTGATGTTTCAGAGCTAAAGTTTCACCAGCTTGAATTAATTGGATCAGGTTGCAGTTTCTCTGTCATCTGTTACTTTTAGAATTTAAAGGGTTGAATAATTTACTTTGGTGGAAAGAAGATGGGAGAATGGAGATAAATGTTGGAATATAGGTTTATTGTTGGTGAATTGTGGTTCAAAATTTGGTGAATGGTTGAATGACGCAGCACAAATGAACTTGTTTCAAAAGCTTTTTCTTGCTTGGGTATTTTGTGGATCCATCTAACCAGTGGAAAATTTTGTAGGTTGCTTTTCTGGCCTCTGCTGTTGGACCAAGAGTTGCTGCAGCCTGTGCTCATGCATCTTTGGAAGCGCTGTCTACAGATAATAGGTGGGTGTATGCCTGTCTTAAGAACATGAATAAACTTTCATTTCTTATGGTGTGCCTGTGTACAAGTGATTTATCAGGAATTTGGCGTTTTAATGCAGATGATAAATCTCTTTCTTCTGTTCATTCTTCCTCTAGTATCAGGAACTGCTGAGTAGCAATGTTTTTAACCAAATAAAAGTTTCTTGCTTCTTTTCCACTGGCAAAAATAATACACAATAGAGGAATTTTTTATTGCTTTTATGCATGCATTATGCTTTCATGTTATCAATCCTCATTGAATTCGATTAATTTTCTCCTTGTGAAGGTTGGGTTCAGAGAGACTACATGGTAGAGAAGGTGGTTTTCATGGAGAAGTTGCAAATTCAATTCAAATAGAAGGTGGGCCATAAGTTGCTTCCCGGTTTTACTTATCTCCCTCTCCCACATTTCTGTCTTCCTTCTCCTTCATCTAAGATTAGCAAAATATTTCTGTGGATCATACTTCAGAAGATAGCCAACATGGCTCACGGGGTCAAAATGGGGCTGAGGTTGCTCCTCTGTCTGCTGAAAAAGTTAAAGCTGCTGCCAAGGCTGGCCTTGCTGCTGCAGCAACAAAAGCTAAACTGTTTGCTGATCATGAAGAACGAGAAATTCAGAGGCTATCTGCTAATATAATAAATCATCAGGTAGAACTGTTGCCAATACTACTTGCTGTTTTACCTCCCTTTTCTATGTTCTTTCTTAGTATTTGTATGTTTATGCCTTGCTTGCCTTGCTTGTATATACAAGGTGAAGAGGGCACTGTTGAACCTCGTAGGGACAATCTTTATTGCTTAGGGACAATCTTTATTGCGTCTTTCTTTTCTGGGTGGCATGTATTTTCTCAAGCATGATAATATACTTTTATCCCTTGTATCAACTGGCATGTCTATAGTGAAACTGGAAAGATGGGTCTTTTTGTCTGGCTTCACCATGTAATGATATATGATTAACACATTAATAAGTTGTTGATATGGTAACAGTTGAAGAGATTGGAGCTTAAGCTGAAGCAATTTGCGGAAGTGGAGACCTTTCTAATGAGAGAGTGCGAGCAAGTGGAGAAGACAAGGCAGAGGTTTGCTGCTGAGCGAATCCGCATGCTATCTACCCGGATAACACCTGCAGGAGTTGCTTCACAAATGAACCCAGCAGGTGTTGCTCCTTCGATGGTTAACAATAATGTTGGCAACAGTAGGCAGCAGGTGATGCCTTCCTCTTCTTCGCAACCAAGCATTTCAGGATATGGCAGCAGTAACCCAGCCCATCCACACAACAATCAACAAGTCCATTCTCACATGTCATATATGCAACGGGGGCAGCCACAACCAATGTTTCCATCAGGGCCGAGGCTGCCCATGGCAGCTATACAGCCATCCTCGCCAGCTCCGTCAAATGTCATGTACAATGCCTCTGGAAATTCACAGCCTAACCTCAATCAAATGCTGCGGTCCGTGTCAGGCCCTAGCTCTGGTTTAGGTTGAAACAAAGAAAGTGATGTAACCTTGGAGTTTTATGGTTGCTTACATTGGTTACTTGCTCTCAATCTGTGCTACAGCTGGGGCTAGAGGATGAAAATGGAAGGTGCCAAGAACGTTTCATCCGTCTTGCCTTGTAGTTTTGATCTGATTATAAATTATTCTGTGCAGTTTGGAGGCTTGTAACAGATCTCAGTTGATGTAGCATTTGTGTCGAATTATGAACGCTATCCATTAACTAGGAAATCTTATTTTCAGAACAAATAATCTAAGATATAGAATGTGTCGTGAAAATGGCATTTATGATTGCTATTTATATGTTTGTTTTGGTTTCCTTCACAGATTAGTAAATAACTAAATCATTGTCCCCGCGGATGGATCAAACCTTTTTTGACATAAAAAAAACCTAGGTGTTACCTTGTCTGATAACAACTTTTAAATTGAGTTTTTTGTTTTTGGACACATTATATCCGAATATATATGGATTTAGAAGCTGTTCTAGCGTGCAAGAGAGAGAGAGAGAGAGAGAGAGAGAGGAGAGAGGTCTGAAAGGGAGATTAGAGAAAGATGAGCATACCGACTTTGGCCATTGTTAGATTTCACTCATTTTTCGATGTGGAGTGCCACACCCTGTATTAAAAATTGACTATATGAATTTTGTATTAAAAATTGACTGGATGAATTTTGTTTATCTAGCTGTATTAAAAATTGACTGGATGAATTTTGTTTATCTAGCATCGTTTGAAAGGCATTGATGTTGCAATATTTCTAGGGAAATTGAGTTCCGGACAACTATAATTGCCGTTTTGCCCTGTCCTGCCCTGTCCTTTTAGTTCTGGATGGTAGAGATAAAATTCTAACAAGTTTGAAAAATCTTTTTTTTCTTGGATTGGCCGCTGCTACTTTTCGAAGTCATATTGTTTCGTTGTATATCATGATTGATCTAACCAATTGATTACTTTTTTTTATATATGTTATGATATACTTGCTTATCCTAAATTGTACCATTGGATTTTGTCTAATTTTGACTACAATGAAAGTATTGCCTCTTTGAATTTACTTTCCGGACATGATTACCGGTAATTTAGAATTCGGTTGATTGGTTCAGCAAACCCAAAAAAAATCTATTGGTTATCTATACAATCGATTGCCAACTCCATTACATTCATAAAAAAACTCTTTGATACCACCCTCAACATATCAAACACCAATGCCACTAACAAAATCATCCTTTAATCTCCTCCAAACACCAAGACTACCATTAAATAGCCACTAAAAAAAACCTAACTTACCCTCACCTAGGTTACCATAGTGGCTCACAAGAACACCACCACCGACAACCCTGCCCTTAACACTTTATGTGCTAATAGAGTGAAGGTTTCTAATAGTACAACCTATGCCAAGATATCCACTTCTTCACGACAAGAGTTTGGCACCATTTTGGGCATTCCAAATAATGTCAATAATGAAAGTGCATTGAAATGGAACCGATACCTAGTGGGTTTCTTCCTGGGTTATAAGATGTTTTACCATGCTGCCAATTCTATTGCTATTCGAGTATGGAAGGATTATGGCATTGAGAGTGTAATTACTATATAACAAGGTTTCTTGATTTTCTGTTTCGAAAGTGATGATGATGCAAACTTGGCTATGGAGAACGAAGCATGGATGTTCGACAAGAAATTCCTTATCCTTTAACCACGACACTCATATTTTGTTTTTGACAAGAACAGAATTTCAAAGGTTCCCATATGGGTTTGCCTTTAGGGTTTACCTTTTCCATTTTGGAATGAGATGGGCCTAGGTATAGTTGTGAGTATGACGGGGAGATTATTGGGTTGCGAGAAACAAATATTTAGTGGCACCTAACTTGACTATCCTAAAGTATGTGTTGAATTGGATACTTCACTACCCATGGTCCATGTTTTTTAGCTATAAAGTAAGTTAGTAAGTTATTGATGAAGCCTATCACTTTTACAATTGATTATGCATGGAAGCCATAAGCTTCTAAGATTTGTAAAGTTTTTGGTCACTTATGCGAGGAATTGATTGAGGCCCCAATCTTATTAGAGGAAGACATACTCAAGATAAAAAATAAAAGAAGGGGTGCTCTACAAGCTTGTGGCTCACTAATTATAATAGCTAAAGGGATTATATCCCCCTTGATTACTACTGCTGCAGCAAAATCAGTAACCTAGATAGACATATTAGGTGAAATTGGTTAAGTAGTTTAAACTTGTCAAGAACCAAACAACTATTTAAACACAATAGAGGCCCTGAGAGCAACTACCTTTATTGATTGAGACATTAGAGGAACTACTCGACTGGTTAAAGTTGCAAATCACTATTGAAATAACCAAACCTACTGATGTTGCGAAGG
Source organism: Populus pruinosa (assembly GCA_026413675.1). NCBI lineage: Eukaryota > Viridiplantae > Streptophyta > Magnoliopsida > Malpighiales > Salicaceae > Populus > Populus pruinosa. The sequence continues at coordinate 24,601,675 of CM048596.1, forward strand.
ATAGGTTAAATGATTGGGGGGTCGAAAGTTGACTCAATTTATGACATGTTGCTTTTCTTGAAGGACCTACACTTACTCCTTGGAATCAAAATATGTTTGAAGAACAAACATGCTACATTCACTAACATCAGTGAAGCTAGCACTTCATCATCAATATAGGGTTCTTCAAATTCTATCTCAACACTTTCTCAACCAAGTGAAACAAGTAAGCTTGATCTTTATAGTACTCGTGAAAATAGGCAAAGTAAGAAAAAGATAAAAAAAGCTTAAGATCCTTTGATTATTTTTCTCTATTTTTGATATTTTTTTCCATGTCTATATATAATATAAGTAGTTAGAATATTCAGGGTCTTAATGGCTCATCAAAACATAAAGTAATAAAGGATTGAATTAATAATCATAATTTTAGCTTAATAAGCATACTTAAAATGAAGATTGCAACTAATCATATGAGGGGTTAAGACATCTATAAATCCTTCCTCATGGTAGTTTCTTTCTAATGTTTGAGTTAATATTAATTATTGTATTCTAGTTGCATGGATTCCGATAATATATAATATTGTTTACTTGCATTCTTCTTCACAGTGGATAACTTGTGAGGTAACTAGCTTAATTGATGGACGTTTCTTTGTTGTCATCTTTATATCCATCCTTAATACACATGTAGGGCATCAAAACCTTTGAGAATACTTGAGGTGCTGAGCTACTTCATCTTAGTCTATACCATGGCTTTCTTTATAAGACTTTAATGCTATGTTGAGTTCTACTGATAAGTGTGAAGGTGATCCTACTTGTTATAGTCACATGGATGATTTTGGAAATTTTTTCAAAGCAATAAAAATGGTTATAGTTATTTAGAAATGAATACATTTAGAACAATGGTCAGCATGACATGGATACTATTCTTCAAAATCTAGATTGGATCTTTCATAATTTATGTTAGTTCTCTATTTAACCGACTACTTATTTTAAATTCTTATCTAAAAACTCCTTAGATCATAGTGTTATGGTTGTTTACTCCATTGGTCCTCTTCCCATGCTAAAATCATCCTTTAAGTTGATTCTATGAGTTGATAAAGATGATTTATTGGGTTTAGTGGTAGATACTTGGTAGACACTTGTGGATGGTAACCCTACATACAAGTTTACAAAGAGATTTGGATTGCTAAAGCCTAAGTTAAAGACTTTGCATCGCCTATACACTAGCCATATCTCTAGTTATGTAGTTGAGATAAATACTAAATGGGTTGTAACACTGACTTTTCTTGACGATTCTTTTTAGTTTAATGAGTATCATAGGGCAAAGAGAAAGCTTGCTACTAAATTTTCTCAATTAAGTAAGGGTGATAAAGCTTTTTATAAACGAAGATCTTAGATTTAATGGTTAAACTTAAGAGATAGAAAAACCAAGTTCTTTCATAGATTACTCCTTCATAGACAAGTCAATAATAAAATCTATTGGTTGATAGATTATATATGATCTCAGGTTCAAGATTAGCAGGTTTTGGTTTAGCTGACAATGTATTATTTTCAAAGACTATCACTTTAGAGAATGCTTCTCGTTTAAACTCTAGCAAGTTTTGTCTTGACATTACCTCTCTTTTAGAATCATGCATTATAACTGATGTGATCAATGAAGTTTTATTTTCCATCCTAACTAATAAGGTCCTTGGTCTAGATAGATGTACCTCTTTATTCTTCAAGAGAAGTTGGGACATTATTAATAGAGATTTCATTGCTACTGCGAGGTACTTTTTTGATACCAATACTCTACCTAGGTGTGTTAATGTTACTAGGAGTGCTTTGGTTCCTAAGATTGGGTAAGGCACCACTATGAATGGCTTTAGACCTATCTCATATTGTAATGTGTACAAATACATATCTAAAGTCATTGTAAGTAGGTTGAAGGGTATTTTTCTAGATGTTACTGGTCTTGCTTAAATTGCTTTTATTCTAAGTAGGCAAATATCAACTCCTATCTTGTTGACTCAAGAGCTCATATGTAAATATCACCCAGCTAGTCTAATGCCTAAATATGCTTTAAAAATAGATATAAAGAAACCTTTTGATATGGTTAGTTGAGAATTTATCTTTATGGGCTTAAAGGCTATTAGAGTCCCTAGTGCCATGGTTAGATGGATTGAGGTATGTATGTCTATAACTTTTTTCTTTGTGGTCATGAGTAGGGAGAGTCATGGTTTCTTCCTATCTTATAGGGGTCATTAACAAGGTGATCTTTTATCTCATTACTTGTTTGTTTTGGTTATAGAGGATTTAGAAGGTATACTTAGAGAGACTTCGTAAAACCTAAGGTTTAGATATCACTGATGGTGTCAGAGGATTGCCATTACTCACTTGTGCTTTATAGATGACCTTATAATTTTATATCGGGTAGATATGGATTCAGTTAGGATTATGAAAAGGGCTTTGAATGATTTTACAGGGTTGTCAAGACTTGTTACAAATCTAAAGAAGAGCTATGTCTTTGTATCAAGAGTTAATGATAAGATTAAGATCTCTTTACAAACTATTTTGGGTTTCGAACAGGGTTCCCTACTAGTCAGGTATTTAGGTGTACCATTAATATCTACTAAAATGACACACATAGATTCTATGTCTTTGGTGGAATGGATTTCCTCTAGGATCAAGTTATAGACCTTAAGATTTTTTTACTTATGCTGAATGTCTTTAACTGATCAAATTTGTTCTCTTCTCCATCCAGGTATATTGGTCCTTTATGTTTATGTTTCCTTTATTATTATTAAAAGGATTAAGGGTATTCTCGTTTCCATCCTTTAAAAAGGTTGTTTCTCTCTTACACTTAAATGCTAAGGTTGTTTGGGTCTATGTTTGTTATTATTTTAAAGAAGATGACTTAAGAATTATAAAGGTTTATATTTGAAATAGAGCAACTATTCTCAAGCATGTTTGGGGACTCCTTTTAGCTAGATCATTAGGCTGGTCTGGATGGGTCCATATTATTCTTCTCAAAGGTAGATCTTTCTAGCATGTCAGACTTCTTTCAATGTCCTTTTGTTAATGGAGAAAGATTTTTCTTAGCAAAGATTTAAAAGAAGGAAATTTCTCTCTTGTATTGGTGATAGGTCTACTACTTCTTTGTGGTTAGATTTGTTGCACGTGTGCAACGTCATTGTGAAGCATCCATTCTTATAGGTTTAAAGTAATTAGAAAAATATAGATAGACAAGGAATTCTTATCTTTTATCAGTGAAAGCGGGAATGAGAGTCATTATCTAGTATTTTGATAACTAGAAACCCTAATTGGTCTAAGAGATTAGGTACGAGGATTGATTGCGTAAAGGAAAGATATGAGTATCCAAATACGCCATACCTAAGGTAAGCTGCATTGTTTAATTGTCTGATAAAAAACTAAGGTCTTATCATGTTTTCTAATTGTTGGTTTGTTTAAAGTTGAAGAAAAGTTCTTCTCTATAAAAAGATCCTTATCTTATTAGATAAAAACATATTCATTCTAATGTCTATATAAAAGAAATTACCTTTTTAATATCAATAATATGCTTTACGTAGAAATTTATAATCCTAATTACTAAAAGGAAAAATATATTTTTTGGGTGTTTTTTAAAATATCGGCCTAGTCTTTATGACCTTAATAAATTGGTTATTAAAGTCAAAATACATACTAAAATATATTTTTAATTTTTTTATTTTTGTAAAATATGATATGATTTTTTTTAAAAATCTTTGAGAGACTTGGCTATAAGCATGAAAACAATATATATATATATTTTTTATTTTATAATTTTTTGCAATGTTTTAAAGAAAATCGGGTATTTTAATATCAAACTTGTATCTTTACAGTATAAAAATACAAACCTATATTAGGAAAAATTGATAAAAAATGTGCAGGAAAATCATAAATTTTTTGGAAAGGACTTTTTCGGAACTTTTTTTGACTAGGCCGAACTTAACCCAGCAATTTTGATCTAGGCTAGTGCTGTCCGTGTGGAGTGAATAGTAGAGAATGAATTAATTCACTCTTTCTATTCACGTAGAACAATAAAGGATGAGGCTAGAAAAAAAAGAAAAAAAAGAAGGAAAAGAAGCGGATCTATAGTTGCTTGTGATGCTGTTGGTGGCGTTGCGGTGAGCTGCTTGGGTGGCAGTTCTTCTTTCTTTCTTTGTGTTTTCGTTCTACCTTCTTTTTTCTTTTACAAGGCCTCATCTCTAGCTTCTGTTCCTTTTCTTTTATCTCTCTGTCCCTTTTTATTTTTTCTCCATTTTGTTCTTCTCTTTCCCTTGTTCTCTCTCTTTCTCTATTGTTCGCCCTCTCTTTATATTTTGTTCTTTTATTTTAAAACAAAATTATCCCTCTCTATTTTTAAACTCTCTTCTGTTTTTTTCAAGTCTTTCTCTTCTTCTAAACCCTCTGTTTCTCGTCGTTGGTTCTCAAAAACCAATCCCCTTTCTTGATCTACTCCTTTTAGGTCATATTTATAAGGGGCAAAGTAAGTGGGATTGACTTTAACCCTATTTTATCGTGGTACATAGGGAGTGAGGCCACCCTACTTTGCTTCGGTACTAGGCAAGGTGCCTAATGAGAAGCCACTTGTAGGGCACGACTCCCTTGATTTTACATCATGAGGGTGTGTGGGTTGTGTTGGTTTTAGGTTTTGATGGTGTTTGTGCAAGTAAGGGAGAGAAGGAGAAAGGAGAGGGAGAGCACAGTAAAAAAAAAAACTTCAAAAACCTTCTTTATCCTTTGTTGGACGTCCAGGGGAAGAAGAAGAACAATGTTGTTCAAAACGACATTGTTTTTTACTTCTTTTTTTTTTTTTCCCTTATATATATATTGGGTTCTAAAAATAGGTAACAACAAGACTATTGGTTACTAGATAGACAATGGTTCTGTGATCTTTTTCCTTTTAAGGTGCTATCATCTATTAGGCTCTTATAGGATGATAAGGTCCTATACATTATAGAGCATGTCTCTAAACATCACTAAATATTAAATCAAGTGGGACACTAATTTTATGACCTATAGGTAATAATGATAGATGTGAAGACTTGTCAAGTGGACAAACTTGACATTAAACAAGAGAGTGTCTAGAAGTATACATTATTTTATTTTTAAATCTAAAAAATTGAAAATATAGGAAGTAGGATGACCCGATGTCATAGATCAACAATCATAAAGATGTAAGGAGACCAATAAACTTGAGGAATTGTGGTGGTAGAAGACTTAGAGAGAACATATAGACCATCATTGCTTTGACTAAAAAGGAGCATTATTTTGGTGGTGAGATCCTTTATGTAAATATAAAGACATGAAATTTAAAATAAACATTATTATCATGATAAATTTTTTGACTAGATAGCAATTGTTTGGTAATATGAGAAATATGGAGAAAGTTAGATAATGTAAAAGTGTGTTTAAGGTAACGTAACATGGTATGTCCTATATAGGATATGAAAAGACCCTTATCATTACTAACATGCAAGTGAGTGATATCAAGATAAGGTACAGAATTAATAAGAGTCGTAATATCAGGCGTAACGTGTTAGTTTGCACCAGTGTCCGGGAACTAAGTTAGAGCAGAAACAATACCAACAATAAGATGGGTAGAGATTTAATGGCCACTATTGTGAAGCATATTATAAGGCTGTGTGGTCGAAGGAGAATCATAGTTGACACTTGATGTTCTGCTCAAAGGAGAATCATAGGACTGATGAGGATACCACTATCTAGAATCAGTAGGTTGTCTGGACTGCTGTCAATTACTATGCTTCTAGTCCATATGAATAGAGGAATGAGAACCATAAAAATCAGACCTGTATTGACTATTATACTTGTTGCTGTTGGACAACTAATTACTGTGAGAATGACCTCTATTATGGCAAAAATTACAACTATATTGCTACTAGGTAAGATGAGCAGAGGGCAATAAAGATGGCGTGGTAGCAAAGGTGGATTTGCAGCCAAGGATTGAAGGGAAGTCTTATATAGAAACTCATGAGTAAGAAATGACTATGAAGGTTAGTGTATGAAAGCGGTTCTACCTTGGTCACGAGACTAGTTACAAAGTCTTTAAACTCACTAAAAAGACCACAAAATATATAAAGGTTGAAGTCTTCAAGAGAAAAGGGCCGACCAACATCAACCAATTCATCAAATAATAACTTGGTATGCTGCACATATGTAGCAACCGAAACATCTCCTTATCAAAGATCTTGAAAAGACCTATGGAGTTGCATAATGCGAGAATTTGATTAAAAAATGAGCACCTTCTCAAGAGTATGCCAAACATAAAAAGTAGTCTGATAATCTACCACAAGATGCAATACATCATTGAAGAGAGATGAGATTAATGTGTTTAAAATAAGCTAATCCTGTTGCTTCTAACAAAAAAAGAAAGGGTTTGTTGCTGAAGAAGAACCATCAGAATTATCAGAAATATAGGATGAAGGACATGGCATTAAGCCATCGATAAAATGGAAAACACCTTGAACAAGAAGATATGACTTCATTTGCATTCACTAACAAAGATAGTTCGAGTTTGTAAGTTTCAATTAGATCACTTGATGAGTGTTGGACAATGCAATGATAGAAGGAGTTGCTGTCTGCATGATGTGAAGAGGGACAACAGAAACGTGGGAGGAGGAACCATAATTCTGCCATGTAGGTTGGAGCTATTGTTGGTGGGAGAAAGAACCATCAACACTGACTAGGCTGCACCATCAGTGTGGTGGGGAAGAAGGTGGCAACAACAACAAAGTCCATAGGAAAAAGGAAGAAGAGTTCTAATTGCAAAAAACTCTAATACTAAGTTAAGAATAATTAAAAGGTTTTACCTATTAATTAATTAAAGAAATTACAACACAAAAATATAACTATAATATTTTCTATACAGATATATTTTATAATAGTCACAATCTCTGTCCGAAAGTATAAATTAAAAAAGGGTTAAACATTGCAATGTTGTATAGATTGTGATTTTTTTAACGGTAATCGAATTTACACATGCCTCCAGGTATATCAGCAGCTACGACAGCTACCTCTGCCTGCAACCAGAGCTTTGGATACTCCACCTTGCACAATTCGGACAAGTATTTACCCGAAAATCCAATGCCGCAGCACAAAAATAATTGCTAGTAGTTTTACGATTTGATACCTGTCATGAGTTTAATTATTTGAAATCTTGTTTGGAAACATATTATAGTTGATCATCTTCACTTCTTAATTCAATTACGTTCCGGTGCTTACACAGAGATTTGCAGCAAGAGATCAGATGGCGAGAGCGAAGATCAAACCAATAAGTATAACCCATAACAGCTGAAAATTACAAATGACCACCACTTATTCTTTTGGTTTTTGGTTGTATTTCTTTATACGTCGTATCCATGGTTGGCTCCTGCTTGCAAATCTGTTTCCACTGCAAGTAGTGCACATGACACCATTAATTATATGTTAACGAGTCAAGAAAAGCTAGAGATAGGAGGAACGAAAGAGAAACGACAGGTGCTTAGAGTTTCCAGGATCAAGATAAGCTAATGAAACAAGAAAACCGGGTCCTACGTCTGGAAGTAATTTTCTCCATCCAGGTGGTTTTCATATATGATATACTAGCTAGATGCCTATGCTGTGTCGTGGTCTCATCTTTAACTTTAGAAAAAAATTAGGAGCAAGACAAAGCTTATTTAGATTCTATCAGGTTAGGTTATAAGTATATTTGAATCCTGCTATGACTAGGATTCAAAATTATTTTGGTCATCGAAATCTAGTTTTAAGTTAGTCTTGAGCCATCCAAAATTATTTGGGCCATGTACATCGTAGGATATAAGTTTATTTTTGGATTTATAAACTGATAATTTATATATAATTTATAAATAAAAATAAATATAAAATTAAATGTAACATAATAAAATTATTATTATAATACATTTAATAAAATTAATAAATGATATAACATTTTCTTTTAAATTTATCAATTATTTTATTAATAATATTAATTATAATAAAATATACTCTTATAACTTTTACGGAAAGTAATAATATTTATAATACAAACCATAATATTTTTATAATATTTTTAGTATTAATATTATTAATTATTATAAAAACAATATTATTTATAACTTCAAAAATAATAATATTTTTTATATTAATACTATTAATTATACCAAAAAATATATTAAGAAAATTTTTTTAATACAATTATTCCAAAAAAACAATATTTTCAACACCAATACTATTAATTATACAAAAATGATATATTAAGAAAAAATATAATAATTCTTTTCATATTAATTATACAAAAAAATATCAACAAAACAAACAACAATATCTTTATTATTAATACTCTAAAAATTAATTATACTAACAAATAATTAATAAAAAAATTAATAATAATATTTTTAATATAAAATACTTGTAATTACATTAAAAATATAGCTTAGACAAACGCACGAGACACTTGTGCTGCATCCAAGAAGAAACAGACTAAATATCAGATGTTACTGTACTACGGGTTTGGACTGATGTTACCCAAGCACCAGGTGACGACGCACCTGTTGTCCTGGTTTGCCCTTAGCCCCAAGGTTGGGCATACCGAGTGCCAAGGGCAGAAGCTCAAAGGAGCTTGCCTCCAGGCTAGAGTCCTTGCACCTACCCCAACAACACCCTTGTCAGATAGTATAATTCATAATGAAAGTTTTTATAATTTATAGGTTGTAGTTAAATCACTCACAGTATATTTATACTATATATTACAGTCTAATCTAGAATGAATTCACCCATAATACACAATATTTCACGTTACTGATTCCTTTTATTTATAATTAATATACTTCAAAAGGGCCAAACATAGATCAGGAAAAGCTCGGTGTTTTTTCTTCCAGTGAAAATGATGGCGGAGAAACCCAAAAACGAGCTTAACATGAGAGAATAACAGGGACCTGCTAGTCATGATCAATGCAAGGTGGGGACGGGACTGGCCATCCAAGTCAAGAGCTGCTATACGCTCGCTTTTTCCCGGTGATGTTTGAGCAATCTGATCGAACAATTGCTGCTATCTTTCCCTCTCTCTTTCACTTTCTTTACCTGTTAGAGATGCAGGATTCTTTGGGTTTGGTTATATATGATCATTCCCCTTAAAGTACAAAGTATCTTCACAATTTAACTTGCAAGGATATTCTTCATTGATCTGCCCTCTTATTTATAGCGCTGATCACGGGGTGGAATCAAATTAACAATTTCTTATGAAGACAACTTAAAAAGTGCTATTAAATAAGGATACCATGACAAGAAGTTGCTAGATTATTTACCCACTAATTTATATTTTTTAATTAATATAGCTATTTAAACTAATTTATATATATTTCAATTAATTTTATAAATTTAAAATTTAACAATCATGTAAGTTTTTAATAACTCTAAAAACCTCAAACTTATTGCCATTAAAACGCAAATCCAAAGTAAGAATAATTGAGCTTTTTCCTTTTTAATGGTAGCTAAAAATTGAGTTGTGAAGTTGATGAAACAATTACATTGGAAAGATATCTAATCTTGTTCCGTAAGGAGTTCCCCAAAACATCAGTTTTTGAGAAACCACTCCTGTTGCTAATAGATCTGCTAGATTTGGCCGGAAGGTTTTAGAGAAGTAGACTTTGGTCTTAGCAATGCTCACCCGCTGACCAGACGAAGCACAAAACATACCCAAACACTCCATAATAGTCTCCGTTTGCTTGAATAAAAGCATGTCATCTGCTCATACACCGGAAGATTAGATATTTTAATATCTATTCATAAAAATAATAATAAAGTGGATGGAGCGTGTATTGAACTCGCCAACAAAGAAGTCGCTCCATCATGTTCAAGTGATGTTTGCAGCGGCTGACGATGGTAAAAAAAGGGTCTTCCTTAGTGTTTCCTGAATCATCACAACGAGACCTATCTTCCTAAGTGACGCGAGTAGTGTAGTGTAATTCTTCTTGGTTGGGTGTCATTTGAATTTTTTTTTTTTTTTACATTTTTTTCTCTTATCCTCGATTTTCAAGGCAATAGAATGGCCATGCTCTAATTTAACTGAAATAAAAGCCAAAAATACAACTTCAGCGCTTCATAGAATTAACAAACGATGAGTCCTGCTATTACCAGACCCAAAAGGGGTACACTGAAGTCTTAGTAAGCCTTGAACTTCAACTAGACAAAAAGGCTTCCTATTACATCATTTTAAACTCGATTTGATTAGTGGTGTCTTGTCCAGTAACAGAGAAAACCCTCTATTCTGGCAGAGGGATATCAGCTAAATCCTCCCTATATGGCACGCGATCCATCTCTGGGCCCTCATCGGTAGATTTGGTTAGTCCGTTTTCCATGTTAGCTTCTTGTTGAGGGTCATTCTTATTTGGCCCCAGAAACGTCACCACAGAGTCTTTTCTGAAGGTTAAATAGATTACTGCGAGGATATAGATTGCCATCAGAGGAAATACTATAATTGCAATGAAAACGTTCCCAACTTTTGGTAGATTATTGTCAATTAGCCAGCCCACAAAGCCTGTGCTCAGATAATAAATATTGATGCCTATAATTCCCAGTCCCAAAATCCATGAGATTACTATAATCTGTAATCACAATAAGGAAAATGATTAGTATATAAATAGCAGCTGTCTAGTCTTAAATTTATTTCAAGAAGAAGAAAAAAGCATACATAAATTGAGTTCTTGTGTGGTCCCATCTTGGTGGTACTGCTACTGAATTTAAGAAGCGGGATGAGAGCAAATGGTAGTTCAAAAGAAAGAATCATCTGCAGAACCTTTGACAGTTAGTTACACTTGAAAATGAATATAATTTAACATTATGATTAGTTTGACGTCGTCAATTTTTCTAACCGATGCAATGATGATTAGTTGGCCTGCGCCGGATGATCCACCAATAATCGAGACAACAAGACTAGGAGCAATGGCAATGCACCTAGTCACCAGGTTCCGAATCCATTTTCTCATCTTAAGTTCCAAGAAACCCTGAATATTACACCACCCGAAAGTAATTTATTATCTCCTAAGAATTATGAATAGTTGAGTTCAAATGCTAAAGTTTTAATCTTCTTATCGTCAGAGACCTGCATGATGTATTGTCCTGCATAAGTGCCTGTGATAGTGGAGCTTTGCCCTGAGGCTAACAAAGCAATGGCATAAATTTTGGAGCTTGATTTTCCCAGCACATTCTGCAAAAAAAATAAATTAAATCAAATTGTCAATTTATCCTTGAACATAGGCATTATAGTAACTCTTTTTTTTTTTTTTTGGGTGGTTTCTACCTGAAGAAGGAAGGAGGCAGAGTTAAGGGTGAGATCTCCACATCGATCTGCATTTTCAGATGATAGATTTTGGGCTGAGCAAACAGTCCCAGATACGGAGATGACTGCGAGATTGATTAAAAATGCTATAAACAGTGCGAATCCACTCTCTATCAAAAAATAACGACAGGCATCCTGTAAATTCAAGAAACAAAATAATACAAGTCAATTTGCTTAAGGAAGATTATGTATAGCAAACTGAGAAGAAAAAAAAAAAACTAAAATGCGGTGCTTGAATTTATTAATTTTATGTCAATGTCATGTGAGCAAGGTTTAGCCGCCCTTGACAAATGTTACTACAAGGTAATATAGTTTCTCTATTTTAGCTTACATTAATGCCACGGGCAGAATTTGGCAGTTTCCTAGACAGAACAAGGGCAGAGTGAAGGAAGAGGTTGTGCCTGTAGAGAAAATAGACGAGTGAGTTAATTAGTATACAAAATAGATCGAAAAACTTGGACGTTGTATTACAAAATTAAAGCAATTGAGTCATATTTGAGGATCGATCTTACGGCATGATAAGGGCACCGAGTAGGGCAATGGCATCGCCGGTGGCTCCTTGGCCTGACAGCTTGGGTATAAACATGCCCTTAAGCACATCAGTTGCAGAAGGTTTTACGTAGCTCATTTCTCCAAAGAAACATGCTGCCATTATAAACACTAGCACTGCTATTAACAGTTCCAGCTTCCTCACCTGACCAAAAAATAAATGAATTCTCAGAAGAAAGTGTATTCATGTAAGACTTGTATGAACAACCTTTCATCCTAATTCTTAAAACATTGAAGGTAATACAGAGTCTGAGTGGGAAAATAGAGTATAATATCTATTTTTTGTTTTGTTTTTTATTCGGGATAGAAGAGAACAAAATATCAGCTTATGTGTGAATATTTGACTGACAAAATAACAATTACGGAACTATAAACTGGAAAAGCACAGGCAATGGAAACCCTTTTTTCATTTACATGTGTATTGAAACCAAACATGCAAATCCAGACGAGAACTCATGAAGACTCAAGGCTTGACATGTGTATGCAGTGGTGTCGAACATTACGTCAAAAATAAAGGCCAGGACAGAAATCACTCTCATATTTAATTTTCATTTTCCCTTTAATAAGCGACTAACTTACTCCATATTTCTGCAGGCCAAGTAGTAGGAGGGTGCTGCAACCAGTGCAAAGAACTCCGACCCATACTGGGATGTGAAACAATATGTTCAGCGCAAAAGCTGTCCCAATCACTGTAAAGAAATTTAGAAATCCCACGTTATAATTTTTTTCGCCCTCTGATTTCTCGACTACAATTCAGCCTGTTTGTTTTAACAGTCTAAAAGTGACGAATAAGAACAAAACTGAGACGTATGCGTGTCTTATCAAAACAGCATTCAATAACAGCCAAGGACATAGATAAGTATCCAATATTAATTTAAAGTAATGTAATGAAGAAATAATGCCTTCGGGGATATCGGCAGCTATGACAGCTATCTCTGCTAGCAACCACAGGCAATACTTGACATATTTTGGGTACTCTGCTTTGCATAGCTCTGACAGGTGCTTTCCTAAAATCCTCACACCAAATTGTAATAATCAATACTAATAAGAAAAAAAATGATAAATCCCAGATAATACAAAGTTAGAACAAGGTTGATAACAAAACAATTTTTGAGATAACCAAGAGGTGTAATGTTTGAATGTTTTACCGGTGCTGACACCAAGGTTTGCAGCAAGTGACTGGATTATGAGAGCGAAGATCAATCCGATAAGTATCACCCATAGCAGCTGAAAATACCAGATACTTGTAACATTACCGATTGCCGGTTAGTGAATTTATCCAGGCGTGCTGATTTTCTAATTGCCAACGAAAAATTATGATATTTGTTTTTCCATTTCTGTTTTTCTCTTTTAATTACCTCATATCTGTGATTAGCTCCTGCTTGCAGATCAGTTTCCACTGTTTACATGCCATGATAAAACTGTTTATAAGTCATTTAGTCCCAAATACAGTAAGAACATAACTTACAGAATATGCAGGGAGGTAGGTACATGCACTTACAATTGCCAGGGTCTAGATAAGCCAATGAAACAAGGAAACCAGGTCCTACATATGATAGGAACTTTCTCCATCCAGGTTTCTGGTCATCAAAATGAGAGCTCAAATGCTGATACGTAAAAGCTTACTAAAAATTAGAATTCAATTAAGACGTTAATTTCTCTGAAAATATATGAAAGAGACCTGATGATTTGGGTCTTCCAACTCAAGATCATCGACCAAAGGTTGTGGCTGTCCCTCCACATTAACAGAAGCTATTCGCTTGCTTGATCCATTCCATGGTGCAGACAATGTATCATTCGCTAGTTGTTGCTGTTGCATGCCTGCCATCTCTCTATCTCTATGTCTCGGGGTTCCTGCGTTTTGTACGACTTGCATGCTATCTAGTGAAGTTGTGGTGGTCTACTTATAGTGGTAATTAAGGGGCATGCCGGTTGCCTGTCTTCAAGAAAATTCTTCAGCAGCAGTCTATCTATTTCTCAACCATTTGTCTCATCCCACAGTGTCTTCTCTGTAAAGTTCTGTTGACGCATAAATGGTTATAAACATGTAGTCAAATATTAGTTTGATGCTCATCTAGGAAGATGTATTAAATATTCTTGATCCTTATTTCATCCTATTGAGTTTTCAGTGTATGTACGAAAAAACTTTCAACTATGATCGCCTAGGGCCATGAATCCAGTAACAGGGACAGGTTTATTTTTATGAAAACTGATGACAACATATCCAACATTTTATTTTATCTATCCGAGCATGACCTTTAATCTTACAAGGAATTGAGTTATGGCATGTGTGTTCCTAAAATTACAAACTCTCTTTGGTCAAAACAGCTCCAACTACACACTAATCAAGCAAATAACGACGAGGAGATCCATGTCTTCCTATTTCTATTGAAAGAAGAGGTGATTCATGCCTCTTATAACTACTCTTGTCTACATGTTTCGTCGTCTTCGTCGTCATCATTATCAAACAATTAATTAAATTTTAATACATTAGGTAATGGTGGATTGATTTTAGATATCTTGTCCACACATTGGGCATGGATTAATGTTTCATCGTAATAATCACAGCTCAACTTAAAGTAATTGACTTTGTTCATCGCTGAATTCCAATTCTGAGTTCTTGCTTCAGTTCCCTCTGTCAAGGAAAAGGCAGTCTGATCTTGCTGGAAATAAATTGCGGAAACAGAGAAGAAAGAAGATTGGAAGTGATAATTGGTAGAGCTGCAGCTCAATACCAGAGATGATTTTTTATTATTCTTATGTTCTGCTTTCTTGCTTACAAAAACTGAAGAGAGAAAGGCCTAAATAACAAGAGCTGAATTAATGAAATCTAAACAAATAGACTTCCACAATCTAGGGAAAACGAAAAGAACAAGAGCCATAAAAGTTAAACAATAAAAGACATTGAGAATTACAAATTAAATTTAACACTAATTACATTTAGTACTCCTTAATTTGTAATCTTCAAAAATTCCTTGAATTGCTGAAACTTTTCAACTAGAACAACTTTAATGAAGATGTTTGCAAAGTAATCATAAGTATTAATAAACTCAAGTTGAATCTCTTTCTTGCTGACCATGTCTCTAATGAAATGACACTTCAACTCTATATGTTTTGATCTTAAACGGAAAACTTGATTCTTAGTCATTGCAATTGTTGATATATTATCACATAGTATAGAGGTAGGATCAAAGAACATTTTGCTCAAATCACGAAGAATTCTTCTTAACCATATTGACTGACAAACGACTTCATTTGCTGCAATGTATTTTGCTTATGCAAAAGATAATGCAATAGAATTCTGTTTCTTTGAACACTAATAGATTATATTTGTTCCAAGATAGAATACATAATTGATTGTACTTTTCTTATCATCATCATAGCTTCTTGCCCAATCACTATTAGAATAGCTTATTAATCTATTTTCATCTTGTTACTTATACAAGATCTATGATTCTTGGTTCCTTGAAGATATAGCAAGATCCTCTTTGGTGCTACAAGATAAAGACTGCTAGGATTCTCCATAAATTTGGAGATAATACTAACTAAAAAAAGTATATCAGGTCTTGAATTTCTAAGGTAGATTAATGATCAAACGAGGGTTCTAAAATACTTTGAATCAATCTTAGCTACACCATCATCCTAATGTAATTTCTCATTTGTTGACATTAGAGATACTACTTGATTAGTACTTAAAAGTGCATTTTTATCATGGTTTTATATCATTATTTTGCACTTGAAGTATCAATAACTTCTTAACTAAACCATGTTTTATAATAATATATCTAATAATATAAGATACCTTTAATTTGTGGTAAATGTTCATTTTAAATATAGGCCTATCATATAAATGAAAGGATTGATTGATGACTTTAAGAACTTAAATTGCAAGGGCAAAGAGATGACCAAAATTAGAATAGAGATGTCGGTGCAATCCAAACCTGAACACTATTCGGTAATTGGGCCATATCTGGAGCTACAGATCTCAAATTTAGGTCTAATTTATATGGATGGAAAGGTAAGACATATACTTACAACTTTTATATAGAGCCCAAGATTTAAAAAAGCCATTTTCAAGTCCAAATTATAGAAACAACAAAGAAGCCCGAATCTGTCCTCCAGCCCGAGCACTATTCAGTATTTTAGCCATATCTGGAGTTCTAAAAGTTCAAATGAGTTGCAGTTTTTACACAAGAAATCTGAGACAATTCGCTACAACTTTCATGTTTTTGAGTGGCTCCAATTCGGACGTTATCAATAACGTTTTGGGCAGACAAGAGAAGATAAGAATTGTCACCAAGTCAAGAGTTGACCACCCACTCATCAATTAGTCATTAAATCAATAGTTCCCAATTTTGGCCTATAAAAGGAGGCATTTGCCATGCATTTAGGCATCTTGGTCTTCAGATCAAGATCATGCTCTTCCTTTCTCTCTTTGTATTTTTTGTAATGTTTATGCTTTGCTTTCATTAATATCAAGTTTATGCCTTTCATTTCCTTTCATTTACTTAGTTAACTCTTATCTTATTTATGTTTTTATTTTGTTTATTTATTTTTCTTTCTTTCATTGTGTCTAGCTAAGTTTATTATGTCAAGGTGAAAAGGTTACACTAATGGTGTAAGAATAAGTATAGTGTAAACTTAATATGGACTTTAATGTTTGATACTAACATGTTTTCTATTTGTTATCTTGTTCACTCTTTAACACTTATCTTATTTATGTTAACTCTTATCTTATTTATGTTTTTATTTTGTTTATTTATTTTTCTTTCTTTCATTGTGTCTAGCTAAGTTTATTATGTCAAGGTGAAAAGGTTACACTAATGGTGTAAGAATAAGTATAGTGTAAACTTAATATGGACTTTAATGTTTGATACTAACATGTTTTCTATTTGTTATCTTGTTCACTCTTTAACACTTTGCTTGTTAAATGACTAATCTTGATTTATGTTGTATAACACTTAGTACAACAAATACTTGACACTTTCATAGCCCATACTGTATGGTATAACCGACACCTAAGCTATGAAAGGAACTTGATTTGTTGTCAACATAAGTTATAATCATGAATGCTTGATGAAATTTACAAGTATTAGCATTAATTGAATAATATGACTAATGTAATCATGTTAACAATCTATAATCTGATTGGAACCTCCTTTGTGTGTGGTTTCCAATTGAATAATAAAAGTTTATACTATACTTGTTTGATATACCATTAGTGGATCCTCTAACCTTGACATTGTTTGTTATCGTTGTTAAATCTTTACATTAATATTCCATTTCAAAGTTCTCATCTTCTTCTTCTTTTTCTTTTTCTTTGTCATTATTATTATTATTATTATTATTATTATTATTATTATTATTATTATTATTATTAGTACTACTACTACTAGTATTATTATTGTTATCGTTGTTGTTGTTGTTGTTGTTATTACTATTATTATTGTTGTTGTTGTTATTGTTACTGTTGTTGTATTATTGTTATTTATAATTTGTACAATTAACCTCCCTGTGGTTCGACCCCGGTCTTGTCGGGTTATTTATTACTTCGACACTCCTGCACTTGGGAGAAGACATCAATCTTTTAGTCATGTTACTATTGGTTTACATTCTGTCATGTTGAATTTCTTTAAGAGATCTATAACATATTTTTCTTGTTATATAAATATTTTCCCTAAAGATTGCTTCACTTAAATGCCGAGAAAATATCTCATTAAGCCAAGATCTGACATTTCAAATTTTTTCATCATAACAGCATTGAATTCTACAACCATATCCTTATTCGTGTATAAATCAAATCTTGTTTCTGTATAAATCAAATCATCAACATAAAGACAAACTATTATAAAATCTTTTACCTTGTTCTTTATATAGAGAGGTGGTTCGGATTGACTTTTGCTAAAACTATTTTGATGACAATAAAGTTTAATTTTATGGTTCCATGCTCATGGAGCTTGGTTTAATCCATAAAGGACTTTATAAAGTTTGCAAACCTTATCTTCTTTTCCTTTTAATTCATATCTTGAAGACCACTGAACATAAACTCTTTTTCCAATTCGCCATTAAAAGAGCAATTACATTTTCCATTCTTGCAACAGATGCCAAAGTTTCTGTTAAATCAACTCTAGGTTGCTGAGAGTAGCCCTTAGCAAAAATTATAGCCTTGTGCTTTTAAATACCATCATCTTTATTGTAGTTGATCTTGAATATCCATTTTAATCCCATTGCCTCTTTTTTTTTTAGCAAATCAACTAACTTTCATGTTTGATTCTTTTCAATACTTTTCATTTCTTCATTCATTGCTTTCCTTTATTCTTCCTTTCTTATTACTTCTTTAAAATTCTGAGGTTCTCCTGAAAAGAAGGCAACATGATAAGAATAGTAAATGTTAGTTAATGAATGAACTTTCTTGGAAGGAGTTTCTAATACTAATTCATCAATAGAACTTAATGAGCTTCCTTTATTTTACCAGCTTAAACCAATTCTAATTTAAGAGGTGGAAGCATTAGGTTACTTTAAAGCTTAAAGCAACTTTAGTATTGTCATTTCAAGATTGATTGATTCTCATTTCTAAACAATAGATTCATCAAAGATAACATCTCTGGAAAGCAGTAATTGATCCTTTTTAGGATTGAAAAGTTGAAAGCCTTTTGATTCATCACTATAGCAAATGAAGATAAGCATCTCTCCTTTCTCATCAAACTTGTCTCTGCTTTAAGAAGGCATAACAACATAATCAATGATCGCAAAAACTTTAAGATGGTTGACATCAGGTTTTCCCTTGTGCCAGGCTTCAAATGGAGTTTGATTTCTAATTGCCTTTGTTGGAAATCTATTAAGAATGTAAGCTGCAGTATTTAGCTTTTGTTTGTTAGAAAATCCTTTCCTTTTTAGCATGCTTCTTTCCATTTCTTTAATAGTTTTATTCTTCCTTTCTGCTATTCTATTTTGTTGAGGAGCATGTGACATGACAAAAGATTGATGTCTTATTCCAAGTGTAGGAGTATTGAAGTAATAAATAACCTGATAAGACTGAGGTCAAACCACAAAAAGGTGAACTATATGAAATTATAAACAACAAATAAAAAGGAGTTGAAGAGAACATTTGAGATGTGATATTAATATGAGTATTAATCAAAGATAAAAGCAATTATCAAGGTTAGAGGATTCACCAATAATATTAGAAATAAGCATAGTATAAACTCTTTGTATTAATCAACTGGAAACCACACACAAATAAAATTCCAATCAGATGATTTATCCTTAAGAGTTTATTATAAATTTTTAACGTGATCATATTAATTATCTTATTTTAGTAACACCATACTTTTAAATATTGTCAGGAATTCATGATGTTAACTTATGTTAATAACAAATCAAGTTCCTTTCATAACATAGGTGTCGGTTATACCTTATAGTAGGCTATGAAAGTGACATGTATTTATTATACCAAGGGTTGTACAACACAAATCTAGACTAATCATTTAACAAGCAAGGTATTAAGAATTAATGAGATAAAAAGATAAAAAATATTAATAGCAAACTTTCTTGGATATAAACATTGAAGTCCATGTCGAATTTATATTATACATATTCTAAAACTATTAGTGAAACCTTTTCCCCTTGACATAATAAACTTAGCTAAAAATTATGAAGAAGATAAATATAAATAAACTAGATAAAAATATAGTTTTGATAAAAAACATCAACAAGAGATTAATGAAAGTAAAACGTAAATATTATAAAAATACAAAAAAAGAAAGCAAGAATATAATCTTGATCTGAAAACCAAGATGTCTAAATGTATAGCTAATACCTCCTTTTATAGGCTAAAATTCAAAACTATTGATTCGATGAATAATTATTGAGTGGGTGACTACCTCTTGACTTGATGACAACTATTATCTTCTTGTCTAAACAAAAAAGTCATTGCTATTGTCAGCATTTGAATCGATAGTCTTCATGAAAGTTTTGACAATTTATCTTAGCTTTAAAAAAAAAAAGAATGAGCTCATTGGACTTTTAGAACTCTATATATGAGTTGAACACTAAATAGTATTTGAGCTGCAAAACAGATTCTAACTTCCTTTTTATTGTTACAATTTAAACTTGAAAACGACCGTTTTGAATCCTAGACTCTTCATGAAAGTTTTAGTTTTATGTTTTAGATTGTCATCCATATAAACCATACCTAAATCCATGTTCTATAGTTCTAGTTATGATCCAATAACCGAATGATGTTCTAGTTTGAATTGAACCTGTATATCTTTTTTAAGCTTAACCATCTCTTTATCTTTTCACTTTTAATAGTTAAACACATCAATCAATTCTTTAAATTACGTGATATGCCTGCATTTAAAATAAGTATTTACCATAAATTAAAGATATTTTATGTTATCAAACTTGTTATTATAAAACATGCTTAAGTTAGGAAATTTAATGATACTTTAAGTACAATATAATAATATAAAATTTTAATAAAAATATACTTTTAAGTAGTAATCAGTATGCCTGACTGTAAGTTGCCTTTAAATGCCATTCACTTTGCATTAATCAAGAAAAGACTTGTAAATAAATTCTCTTCCACGGTCTATCATTAAAGTCTTCATTTGGCACCCATGAAGAAATATCCTTAATCATGGTTAACAACTTAAAGTTTTTATTTTGCTTTTCTACAAGAGCTTTGAATTGCAGAAAGATAAAGAAAACATCTGATTTGTTATTAAGAAAATAGATCCAAATCATTCTAGAGTAATTAGCAACAAAGAGTAAGAAATATCTTTTATTATTTAAAGATAGAGTTCTCGTAGGATCACAAATATCTACATGACTAATTCGAGTGGTGCTTTGGCTCTCCAGACAGTTTTTTTTTAAAAAATGATGTATTTTTTTATACTATATCCTTTACAAATCCCAATATAGTTCTGGATCGAAGACAAATCAGAAATCAAATTCTTCTTTTTCAGAAGCTACAAACCATTGTAATTTAAGTGCCTAAATTTTAAATACCAAAGTTGTTTTAAATACCAAAGTTGAGAATCATCATTATGCTCACTTCTCCTAGCAATATTATGAAGTGATTTCATGTTAAAGGAAAAGATCTTATTAGAACTCATCTTAATTATTGCTACTTTCTGATTTGTCTTCTAATTATAAATCTCACATTAAGTATCTTCGACAACCGGTCTATAACCTATTGTCATCATTATTCCCACACTTATAGTTGACTGACAAATTAACAATTAAGGAACTAAAAACTGGAAAAGCACAAGCAACGGAAACTCCCTTTTCTTTTACATGTGTATTGAAACCAAGCATGCAAATCCAGACAAGAACTCATGAAGACTCAAGGCTTGACATGTGTATGCAGTGGTGCCGACGATTACGTCAAAAATAAAGGCCAGGACAGAAATCACTCTCATATTTTATTTTCATTTTCACTTTAATGAGCTACTATTTTACTCCATATTTCTGCAGGCCAAGTAGTAGGGGGGTGCTGCAACCAATGCAAAGAACTCCTACCCATACTGGGATGTGAAACAATATGTTCAGCGCAAAAGCTGTCCCAATCACTGTAAAGAAATTTAGAAATCCCACGTTATAATTTCTTTTTTCCCTTTGATATATCGACTACAATTCAGCCTGTATGTTTTAACAGTCTGAAAGTGACGAATAAGAACAAAACTGAGACGCATGCGTGTCTTATCAAAACAGCATTCAATAACAGCCAAGGACATTGATAAGTATCCAAGATTGATTTAAAGTAATAGAGTACGAAGAAATTATGCCTTCGGGGATATCGGCAGCTATGACAGCTATCTCTGCTAGCAACCACAGGCAGTACTTGACAAATCTTTGCATAGCTCTGACAGGCGCTTTCCCAAATTCCTCACACCAAATTGTAATAATCAAGGTAATGTTTAAATGTTTGAGATAACGAAGAGGTGATTCATGCCTCCCTATTTCCATTGAAAGAAGAGATGATTCATGCCTCTTATAATTACTGTTGTCTACATGTATCGTATTCTTCGTCGTCATCATCATTAATTAATTAATTAAGTAATAATACATTAGGTAATGGTGGATTGATTTTAGATATCTTGTCGAGACGCTGGGCATGGATTAACATTTCCAAAATTATTGATAAAATTTTTTTATTGGTAATTTTTATTGATGGATATCAATTCATTTTTAATTTTATCAATATATACTGATAAACCTTTATTGTATATAATAATTACCAATAACATAGAATCCATTAAAAATACAGTATGTATATGCCGATAAAATACATTGATTTTTGAAAAGTTATAATGATATGATGACATGGATTTGTTTCAAAAGATTTTATCAATGGAATGATTGAGGGATTAAAACTAGGATCTTTGTACAGTAACGTGTTGCATTCACTGGCGCACTTATAGACGGGTATACTGACGAAACGTGTTCATTGGTAAAAGCCAATATATGCCCATTCTTTCAACTCTTTCTTTCTCTATTTCTCCTTCTTCTTTCCCATCCCAATTCTTCCCTCCCAAACTGCAACCAACCATTCATCCCAACTCTCCCCGTCCTTTCAACACAAACATTCAAGTTTCTTATACTTTTATAGGTGGTCACAACATCTATTTTTTGAGCAATTTATTGTGGATTTTATTAGTTTTAACATTAATATGTAATTTTTTTTTTTAGCATATGTATTTTGTTAACGTATATACTTGTTTGATTGTTATTTGTCAAAAAAACTTATAGTATAAATGTATAAAAACTTATAGTGTAAATCATAATTTTGCAGAGGTTTTATAGAAGTCATGGATGATCGTTCATGGAAGTATTGGAACTCACCCCAAGGATTGCGGAGGATGAATTATTGTAACGGGGTTCAAAGTTTTATTAATTTCACTCCATTTATGTTGAGGAATTTTATTGATGGCGGTATTAGGTGTCTATACAGGAAGTTTAAAAATAAAAAATTTCTGCATCAAGATATTATAATGATGCATTTTCTAATTAAAGAATTCATAGAGGATTACTTGTGTTGGTATGCACACAGAGAACTATTTGTTCCTAATAAGAGCATGATAAAAAAAGGTAGTTAGGTCAACTTTCAGTGCTAGCAATGTGCATGAAGTTATAAATGACAACATTAATCCTTATAGGAATATGGTTATGGATGTAATGACAATGAATAAAAGTAATGTCAATCAATGTCTAATCATAAAAGAAGAACCTAATGCAGATGCTTCTAGGTTTTCTGATCTATTAAAAGATTTTGATGAACCATTATGGAATGGTTGCACAAACCACAGTAAATTATCGGCCGTAGCATATGTGTTCACTATCAAGTCAAATCACAGATTAAGTGAGGCCAGTTATGATAAAATTATCAAATGGACGAGAAACATTTTACCTAAAGGAAATAAGCTAAAAGAGAACTTCTATGCTCCAAAGTTGATGATAAAACCCCTTGATTTGGGATACCAGAAAATTGACATGTGCCCTAACTTCTATATGTTATAATACTTTGAAAATGCTGAGCTGACTATGTGTATGACATGTAGGCATTCCCATTACAAATCTAAAATTGGTAAGGGAAAGACTCTCGTGGCATATAAAAAACTTAGATACTTCCTAATCACACCTAGACTGCAGAGGTTATTCATATCACCAAGGACTGCTGAGCATATGACATGGCACCATTCCTATCATGCAGTTAATGAAGTGATGGTACATCCTTCTAATGGCGAAGCATGAAAACACTTTAACAATGTGCTTCCTTACTTTTTAGCTGAATTAAGAAACGTGCGTCTTGGGTTCTGTAGAGACAGATTGAACCCATTCAGGTCATTTACTGTCCATTCTTGTTAGTTGGTCATACTAACAATTTATAACTTACCATTGGGGATGTGTATAAAGCTGGAGTTTATGTTTTTATCTATGGTCATAACAAATTCGAGTAGTTTAGGGTGGAATATAGATATTTTTATTCGATAGTTGATTAATGAGTTGATGTAGTTGTGGTCCTTTAAAGCTTTGACTGATGATATCTTGAAGAAACATAATTTTGTTATGAGAGCGACTTTGATATGGACTATCAATGATTTCCTAGTTTATGAAATGATTTCTGATTGAAGCACACATGAAAAACTAATATGTCCATACTATATAGAAAACAACAAGGCATTCACGCTTACAAACAGGGGTAAAGCTTCTTTTTTAATTGTCATTGTCATTTGTTACCACTAAATCATAGGTATAGAAAGAACATAAAGGATTTCTTTGTTGGTAGAGTTGAAAAAGATGTTGCACCCCCTCATCTTTCTGGTGAAGAATTGTATAATGTTGTATTAGAGTACGATGACATTGTGTTTGCTCTCCAATTAGGTAAGCAAAAGTTTCCTAGTTTTAGTTTGACCTATAATTGGGTAAAATGAAGTATCTTTTGGGAGCTTCCTTACTAGAAGACCACTCTTCTCCACCATAACTTTGACATCATGCATATTGAAAAGAACATGTTTGAGAACATTTTCAATATTGTTATGGATGTGAAGGGGAAGACAAAAGATAACATTAAGACTAGATTGGATTTAGTGCTGTTTTTTAATTGTAAAAATATAGAATTGGTTTGTGATAGGTCACAAGTCTCAAAACCAAAAGCAAGCTTTATGTTAGAGAAAAACAGATGATTACTAGTCTACAAATGACTTAAGAGTCTGCATTTTTTTGATGGATATGCCTCAAACATATCAAGACTGGTTAATATAAAGGAATGCAGAGTCATGAATGCCACGTGTTTATACAGACACTTATTCCATTAACTATACAAGATTTGTTGCTAAAAGGGATATAAGATGCACCCATAGAGATTAGTCATTTCTTTAGAGATATATGCTCTAGCAAGTTGAATGTTGATCACATTGAAAGGCTTCAAACAAATATTGTTATAATAATATACAAACTTGAGATGATATTCCCTAGAGCATCTCCCCATACATTTACCATTTGAGATAAAAGTTGGAGGACCAGTCCAGTATAGATGGATGAACCCATTCGAATTGTTAGATATTATAGTTGCAATGTAATTCACATATAAAAGTATTTTCTTTATTTTTCTTAATTGAAAATAATTGATTAATTCAATGTAGGTACTTGTTGAATCTTACAAAAAAGGTTAAGAATAAGGCATATGTTGAGGTGTCAATATGTGAGATTTGTATTATTGAGGAGATCTTCAAATCTATCTCATATTATTTCGAACTCATTTGAAAATGAGGATCAATCGTGTTCCATAACATGATGATAGTGGTGAAGTGCTTTTAAGTTGGAAATTGTCAATATTCTCTACCTAGACAACCCACACTTAAAAATGTCATAAGAGGAATATATTTGTTTTAAATAGAGTTCAAACAAGCACACAATTATGTCTTATTTAACTGTGATGAGCTGAAACCTTTTAGTAGATGTACTATTTAAAATTTATTAAGAGTGTACTATTTATATATTGTGATATCATAAACTCATATAATTTGGAACAACCTTGCAGACAACATTAACGATATTTACTGTCCAATAACTCACAGCTGACCAAATCTCAAATCTTTCAATTACAAGATGAACAATTTTCCATGTGGTTTAAAACACATGTAAGTCTTATCACAAACTCATTATCTCTTGCAAGGCAACCGTACGTCAATATTACAAAATATCTATGTATTGATTATTATTATATTTGATATATAAGGTTTATCAAATGGGAGGTAGTGCTGCTATTTCACTATTTTTGTTGAGCCTAGGCTCTGAGAGAAAAGTTCAAGTGCTATAATGGGCATTTCATCAATGGATATGTCTTTCACACTTAAAAATACAGGCATGGATAAAAGATATACAATAGCAATGTTTGTATTAAGGGATCGACTTCTAGTGAGTTTGAAGTTGACTACTATGGTAGATTAGAAAATGTTATGGAACTGTAATATCATAACGAGTATAATATAGTGTTTTTATTCAAATGTTATTGGTATGACACAACTGATAAAGAAATCAGAGTAGATCCTCACTATGATCTCATTAAAATCAACTCAAAAGCTATACTCCGTAATGTAAACAATGTCTTTATTTTCTCAAAGCAATACCAACAAGTTTATTAGACATACAAGAAAGGACTGATCAAGAGTTTATTGATTATCCATTTTAAAAACCAAACCTAGAAGTTGTGTCGTGGTTGTTCAAGATGAGAACAAAGACACAAGTGTGATAGATGAAGTTTTTCAAGCTTATGAGTTGGTTGAACTATACCAAATTGCTTTTTCAATTGACTTAAAAGAAAATTCAAATGTTTGTATTTTCAAAGATAGTCTTGTTGAATGCTGTTTTAAGCTCTAATGGACTAAAGAATATTGATGAAGAAGATAATAACCACATTGAAGAGTATGATAAAGCTGATAACAATTCGATTGAGGACGAAGATTAAATTTTTGACTAAATATGATTAAAACATGAAAGTGTAAAGCCTTTTTTTATAATGTAATATTATGAATGATATTTTGGAACAAGAAATATCTATTTTATAATTGTTTGCTCTTGTTATTGTGTTGTGCATATTGTAAGTTTGCAATTCAAGCGTTTGTGTAGGAGGATAGATAGACAATACAAACAAAACATGCAAAATTTTGACACAAATACCAATAACGATATGGATAGAATGTGTGTCCCGATATTTTATTGAGAGTTGATAAAAATTACAGCATTTGCCACAATCACCAACGGAGATACTAATAAAATACATGCCACTGGTATTTTATCAAGAATTGAAAAAAATTTACAATATTTGCCACAATCACCGATATCCATACCGATGAAATTTGTCCCCTAAGAGTTGCAAAAAAATTACAGCTCATGCCACAATCACCAACTTGTTTCCCGACGGACTCTCCTACAAATGGTGCAAATTCCAATTCATTTAACTGTCAAACTATTAGGTCGGTCTGCACATTTACTGATAAAATCACCAATATAAGCAGCAAGTCCAATGCATACGTGCTCTAACACCTATTTATCAATAGATGTACTGACTTCAAAAAATCTAAAGGGACTTTCAATATTTTAGTGCAAAATTCAAAAAAATACTAACATTAATTACCAATGGGATTTAATGCCACCGCCCAAGAAATCCATCAATAAAATTACAGTATAAAACTGACCCCCCATCTGAGGTTCATTTTGTTTAGGCTCCTCTCTCATTCATCTTCTTTTCTCCTCTACTTTCTTAAATATTTTATACAAGGTTTTGATTGTAGTTATTATACGTGTGCACCGTCGCAACGATAATGAATTCTTGTCTCTAACAAATGTGAAGAGATAATGAATTCTTGTCTCTTATTAGTAAGAAATTTGAATGAGAGTCACCACCAAATATTCTAGTCACTAGAAACCCTAACTAGTCTAAAAGATCATGTACGAAGACTGCTTGTGTAAAGGTAAGGTATTAGAACCCCAACTATGCCCTACCTAAGGTAAGCTGCATTGTTTTATAGTTTGATAAAATCTAAAGTCTTGTTGTGGTTTTTAATTATTAGTCTATCTATAGTTTAAGAAAAGTCATCCTCTATGAGGAAGTTCTTATCTTATCGGATAAAAACCTAATTGTTCTGTGATGTCAAAAGACAATACCTTTTTAATATTATAGATACATTTTACATATAAATTTGTAATCCTTGATACTAAAACAAATAAAATAAATTTTTTGGTTATTTTTGAAATTTTGACCAATGTTCTCTTGACTTTAATAAACTGGTTATTAAAGCTAAAATGCATGCTAAAACATTATTTTTTTGGTGTATGAAAAAACACAATATAATTTTTCAACTTTGAGACACTTGGTCTTATCCATAGAAAAGTTTTTATTTTTTTGTATTTTGAAAGTTTTTACAAAAATTAGGTATTTTAATATTGAATTTATATTTTTACGGTGTAAAAATAGAGACCAATATTAAACAAATTAGCATAAAAAAATGCATGGAAATCATAAAATTCTAAACATATATTATTATTTTTTTGCCAGGCCAAACTCGGCCCATCATTGTTAGGCTAGACTAAAATCAACCCAAGATCAATAGGTTGGGCTCAACCCAACTCACCTCAACTGGTTACTGTGCATGAGCACAGTAACTAGCTTCACCTTGCCTGCAGAGACGCGCGCACTTGCACATCTTGCATGGCAAGGGAAGAAACAAAAGCAAAAGAAAAAGGGGTAAAGTCCTTACTAGGAGAAGTGAAACGTAGCCTCAGTAGTTAGTGATGGCAAGCCGTGACGATGGTTCTAATAGGGCGGTGTTGGTGGTAGCTCCTCCTCTGTTTTTTTCTTTTTTCTTTTTCTCTATTTTTCTCTTTTTTCTTCCTCTTCGAGTCTTTTCTTTATTTCTTTCTTTAAGTCTTTCTACCATCTCTTTTATGCTATCTTTTTTCTTTTTTTTCCTCTTCTCTGCCTTCTTTGTGCTCTTTGTTCCCTTGTTTTTATAGGAAAAAATTAGGGGAGAATGAGACTGGTGCAGCTACTATGTTGTTGCCCCTCTAACACATGGAAAGTTTTGAGCAAGTGGAGATTTTTGGTCGGTGTCTTTTTTATGCTAAAAGAAGAAAGAAAACGAGGTGAGATATAGGGGAACGCAGCTCCCTTCCCCTATTTCTTTGCATGTTCAAGGGAAGAAGAAATTTTACAGTGCCGTTCAAAATGACACCATTTTGAGCTTTTTTTTTATTATTATTATGAACGGTGGATGAAACGATGCCATTTTACACAAAACGACTATTTTATTTAAAAGGAAAAGGTGGCAAAAACTTACATCAAAGTCCAAAATCAGTCTTCAATTTATAATTTGTTCAATCAAATCCTAAATTAAAATTTTAATTTAAAAATTAATGCAATTACATCCTTGCCAAAAATTAAACAGAAGCCCTGATGTTAGTTGCCTTTTTCACTTTGGTCCTAGGTCTTGAATTTATGCAATATGACCCTTAAGCAATAAACTTCTATTTTCTTCAATTTAACCCCTAATTCTATTTTTATTACAGGCTCTCTATGTACTTAAGTTTTTCATTTTGGTCCTTATTTTCAAATTTCTTCAATTAAGTCCCTAATTGACTATAAAACTTCAATATTTATGCAATTAAACCCCTAATTTGACTAAGAACCCGTTTGGCAACGAGGTTGCGTCTGCATTTTATTTAAAACGCAGAGGTAACCTGTTTGGTAAATAAAAAAACACATTTTACTGTGTATGGGTCCCATGTTTTTTCGCGTCCGAAAAGCAGAAAAAGAAGAAGCAGCATTTTGCTGCTTTGCGCACACTGTTCACGCTAATTTTAATTAACGTCAACAGTGTAGAATACACTGTTCAGCTAACAGTGCAAGAGATTTGCACTGTTCACTTGAAAAATAACGAACAGTGCAATTCACTTGCACTATTCATACACTTTTTAAAAAAAAAAATGTTAATTTTATTAACATTTTTTTAAAAAAAACTAGTTTAAAGTAAATTAAATTCATTTGCACTGTGATGTGAATAATATTTTTTTCTTGAAAAACTAGTATATAGTGAATTAAATTCACTAGCACTATAATATCAATTTTATACCTGATAATATTTTATTTAATTTTATTACATACTCAAAATATTATGAAAATTGTATTTTTTATCGGATAAAT
Organism: Populus pruinosa; assembly: GCA_026413675.1. NCBI lineage: Eukaryota > Viridiplantae > Streptophyta > Magnoliopsida > Malpighiales > Salicaceae > Populus > Populus pruinosa. The sequence continues at coordinate 24,631,266 of CM048596.1, forward strand.
TTTGTACATAATAGAATTATAAATAGTTTAATGGAATAATAAAAAATATTTTATATAAAGTATTATTTATTTTATGATGTAATAGGAGTAATTAATTATACAATATTTAAATTTAAAACAATCAATATTAATATATATTTTTTAAAATTATTTTATAACCTTAATTTCAAAAGCATTTTTTAACCAAACACATTAAACTACTTTTTCTTCAACCTCAATTTCAATCATAGTTTTAACCAAACACCTATTTTTTCAAATCAACCTCAATTAAAAGTACTTTTTATAAAACAACTTTTTTCAAACCACAACCACAACAGCTACCGCAATACCAAACACACTCTAAAGTAACTCAAAAATTATAATTTGATCCTAGAAATTAATTTCTTCCAATTAAAGCCTAAATTGACTTCAAAATCAATTTTTCTTGCAATCAAACCCTCCATAAATTCAGTTAAACCTTTAATAAAAATTAATTAAGTCCATAAATGTCTGATTTTGAACTTTTCTTTCTTATATTGAATTTTCTTTGTCAACAGGGCTCTTATCAGTCAATAAAATACTATCAAATTTTAATCTTTGTATTTTTGAACCTTCTCAATCAATTTTTAACCATTTTTTGCATTCTGGCATCTCACTGTTATATATTTTTTTAAATATTTTTTCTTTTTTTCTTAAAAAGAGAAAAAAAATATGAATTGGGGAATAACTCAAAAATAGATTATGACAATAATTTTCAACATATTAAAAGGTATGATTATCCTTTCTTTATCTTTGTATGTGTTTACTTTTTTTTTTTTTAGTTATAATTATTTTTGTTGTGTTTTTTGTTTTGTGTATTCTTTGTAGATAAAATCTTGAAATCAACATACTATTAAGGTAAACATTTTTCTTTTTTAAAGTCTTTAGTTTCTTCTTTTTATTTGTTCAATTTATTTTATTTTTTGTATTGTCATAATAATTGAAAATTTTGTTAAATTTGAATTGTTATTGTTGAATTAACCTTTAAAATATTAATTGAAATATAGAATTAAATTTAATTACTTTATCTTTATTTTATTATATTATTGCTTATTATGTTTTTTATTACTTTGATTAATTTTAATTGTTATTTATGAATTTACATGTATGTTAGTTAATAATATATAGATATTGAATTTCTATATATTTAACTAGGTTGTATATAAGATTTTGCAATATTTATGTAATTATTCGTATAAGATTTAGCTTGGCGTTAGACTCTGCAAATAGGAGCATGTTATCTGCAAAGCATAAATGCGAAACTTTTGTTTCTCCTTCACCTACCCTGAAAGGCTTCCACGCCCCAGTATCCACAGCTTAACAATGAGCTGAGACAACCTATATAGGAATAGGACAAAAAGATGTGGCGATAATGGATCACTCTGGTGTACACCTCTTGTAGGTTTAAAAGCTGCAGAAGGGTCCCATTCCATAAAACACTGAGTGAAGAGTTCTTAATGCAGGTCATGATTAACGTAACTAGCTGAGGAAGCAGATTCACGTCTAGCAGCGTGTCCTTAATGAAATCCCATTGCAAACGATCATTGGCTTGAGTCTATTTACTATATCTTTGTTCAGGATTTTAAAGTTCACATTGCAGAGACTAATTGGACGGAACTGAAATAAGGATTCTCGTTTAGCTACCTTCGGGATCACTAACAAGAATGTCTGATTGATTTCAGCTGCTGAGCTTCTACCATCTAAAACCTCTCGGATGTATTTGCAGACTGCAGGGCCAACCACATTCCATGGAGATTTGTAGAAGACGGGTTGATATTCGTCTGGTCCCGGAGCCTTGTAAGGCTTCATATCAAATAAAACCTTCCTGATTTCCTCATCTGTAATTGGTGACATGAGCCCGTCTCTGTCTGTTTGGCTCACATCGCCATAAGCACCTCTCACAGGGAATAACAGAGCATAATCACTTTCTCTCGCGAAAAGTCTATGATAAAAGTCAACTACGATCTGTCTTAGCAAGTCTGCTTCACACACCCACTGTCCGTTTACGCCCTTCAAAGCCTGTATTCTGTTCTTCTGACGTCTGATAACGGCCTTCGTGTGGAAATAACCTGAGTTTCTATCTCCGAATGTGATCCACTGACATCTGGATTTTTAAAACTACAGGACCTCCTCCTAAGCTACAATCTTATTATATTCTTTTGAAAGTTCCTACTCGAATTTTAACAGGAAAGAATTCTCACCATTTGTGAATGAATGCTCTCCGCCCTCCACCATGTTGTAGATTGCTTCAAAAGCTGTCAAGTTTCTGTTATGTTAACTTTCTTTTCAGCAACAATGAATGGTTGTCCTAGTCAAGAGCTGTTAATCTGTTATTTTTTTAGAAGATTATAGCATGATTTGGTGTTGTAAGTTAGTAATTCATTTTATTTCATTTGCTCTATATTTGTAAAGATTGCTCTATATTTGTAAAGATGGCTTCTATTCAGTAAGCAATTATTCATCTCTATTCAATAAAACAGTGTACAACAGTTTGTTGTCTTTAACTTTCTTCTTACTTTCCTCCTTCACTTAAATACTTTTAATTATCAGAGCAATTTTCTCAATGAACCTGTAATGGAAGCTGGAACACGCTTCTCTCATATTACCTCTCTTATCTTTGATGAAGAGAATTATCAACTATCAACAGTGAAAATTAAGACTTATTTAGAGGCTTTAGATCTTTAAGAAGCTATTAAAGATGATTTTGATATCCCTCCATTACCAAATGATTCAACCATGACCTAGATCGAGGGCCAAAAAGAGAGAAAAACAAAGAAATCAAAAGCAAAAGCATGTGTGCTTTACTACTATTTTAACAACTATTTTAATATGAGAGTTTATGATAATAGATAAAAGAATTTATGACCTGCGAAGCCTAAATTTAATATGAGAGCTTGAGTTGCAAGAATTAAAGAATATGAGACTATAAAAGAATACTCAAATAAGTTGTTTGGTATTTTTAATAGAGCTTGATTGTTTTATGACACGATTAAAAAATTGATGTTTTCTCTTAAGTGTAGGAGTATCGAAGTAATAAATAACTCGGCAAGACCGGGGTCGAACCACAGGGAGGTTAATTATACAAATTATAAATAACAATAATTCAACAACAATAACAATAACAATAACAATAACAATAACAACAACAATAATAATAACAATAATAAAGAAAAAAGAAGAAGAAGAAGAAGAAGAAGAAGATGAGAACTTTGAGAAGGAATATTAATGTAATGATTAAATAATGATAATAACAAATGTCAAGGTTAGAGATTCCACTAATGGTATATCAAACAAGTATAATATAAACTCTTATTATTCAATTGGAAACCACACATAAAAGAGGTTCCAATCAGATTATAAATTGTTAACATGATTACATTAGTCATCTTATTCGATTAATGCTAATACTTGTAAATCTCGTCAAGCATTCATGATTATAACTTATGTTAACAACAAATCAAGTTCCTTTCATAACTCAGGTGTCGGTTATACCATACAGTATGAACTATGAGAGTGCCAAAAATTTGTTGTACCAAGTGTTATACAACATAAATCAAGATTAGTTATTTAACAAGCAAAGTATTAAAGAGTGAACAAGATAAAAAATATAAAACATGTTAGTATCAAACATTAAAGTCCATATTAAGTTTACATTATACTTATTCTTACACCATTAGTGTAACCTTTTCACCTTGACATAATAAACTTAGTTAGACATAATTCAAAAAAGAAAAATAAATAAATAAAATAAGAACATAAATAAGATCAAGGTTAACTATGTAAAGGAAAGGAAATGAAATGCATAAACTTGATATTAATGAAAGCAAAGTATAAACATTACAAAAAATACAAAGAGAGAAAGTAAGAGCTTGATGTTGATATGGAAACCAAGATGTCTAAATGCATGGAAAATGCCTCCTTTTATAGGCCAAAATTGGGAACTATTGATTTGATGACTAATTGATGAGTGGGTGACCAACTCTTGACTTGGTGACAATCCTTATCTTCTCTTGTCTGCCCAAAACGTCATTGATAACGTCAAAATTGGAGTACTTGAAAACATGAAAGTTGTAGCAAATTGTCTCAGCTTTCTTGTGCAAAAACTTAAGCTCGTTTGGACTTCTAAAACTCCAGAAATGGGTTAAATACTGAACAGTGTTCGGGCTAGAAGACAGATTCGGGCTTTTTTGTTGTTGTTACAATTTGAACTTGAAAATAGCCTTTTTAGATCTTGGGCTCCATATAAAAGTTATAGGCTTATGTCTTATCTTTCCATCCATATAAAATCGACCTAAATCTGAGATCTATAGCTCTAGATATGATCCAATTACCAAACAGTGTTTCGGTATGGACTACACCGGCATCTCTTTTCTAAGTTTGGTCATCTCTTTGCCCTTGCAATTTAAGTTCTTAAAGTAATCAATCAATTCTTTCATTTATGTGATAGACCTACATTTAAAATGAACATTTACCATAAATTAAAGGTATCTTATATTATTAGATATATTATTATAAAATATGTTTTTGTTAAGGAGTTATTGACACTTCAAGTGCAAAATGATGATATAAAACCTTAATAAAAATGCACTTTTAAGTACTAATCACACCCCCCAACCAGCTTATTACTAGTCCCTAGTCATCAAAGCGTTAAAATAGAAAAACAATTTGCAAATTCCATAAAGCAAGGTATTCATCATTCAACTTCCATTAATCTATCCAGATAAACAAACTCTCATTAAATTTATATATCTGCTCAATACCTCTTAACAAGATATTAATAAATCTTTTTTTTTTTCAATATATCAACACATAATTATGGTGTTTTTCTTGGAAGAAAACAAAATTTTTGTTCTAATGTTTAAGGTTAACTTCCTTGGGTTAGGATTAATATTTTTTTTTCTCTTTTTTATTTTTATTTTTTAATATATATACATATAACTTAAAACACCATGCATTTTTAACCCCATGTAACGAGCTTTCAGCTAATGACTCTCAGACCAGTTGGTCTTAGGGCATTAGGTGTTGAGACACCCCTACGAGCTTAGTAACTTGAGTTGCAGATATTGATATGTAGATAGTGCAATGTTTGATTCCCTTAAGCTTTTCTCCTTAACCCATGTAACAAGCGTTAGACCAATAGCTCCCAAGTCAATTGATTTTAGGGTATTAGGTGTTAAAACACCCCTTCAAGCTTAATTATTTAGGTTAGGAAGGCTACGAAACTACACTTATCTATATTTTTATTATCATCATTTTTTTTATTTTTTTTGCACTTTTTTTTTTAAATAGGATACTATCCTTTTCCCTTAGTTGTTACCCTTAACAAAAGAACATAAATAATATAATAATCCAATGTGCAACCCACCATCATATGTTAAAGTGTGTGTGTGAAAATTAAGGTTTAAGAATATATGTTAAATGAGTATATGAGTAGAATTAAGTGATAATAATGCAAGAGTTTGTAAATCTGAATAATTCAGAAAGTATTATAATAGACCTTGTTAAGAATGGTTACTAAGATGTGTCTCAAATATATGTTAAATGAGTATATGAGCAGAATTAAGTGATAATAATGCAAAAGTTTGTAAATCTAAATAATTTAGGAAGTATTATAATAAACCTTGTTAAGAATGGTTACTAAGATGCGTCTCAAGAGTCAATTTAACAAAAGAGTTCCTTTACTCTGTCATCTCAGTAACAACAATTATGCATATGCTTTATGAAATAAAAAACAATTTTTTTTATCAACTACTACCCTCTCCCCCTAATCAAAATGAGACATTGTCCTCAATGTTCTAAGGTAGAAAGATAGAGTATAGAAGATATCACCTGAAATAACAAACACTAACAAACCTGAAACACACTTGAACAAATATAAGAAACAACAAAACTCAAATATTATACTATTAATAAAACCAAAAGACACAAGTTTTTACAAAAATTCAAATAGTAGTTGTGATTATGGCTCACATCTTTCCTTGATTTTACTTCCAAGAACGGCTTAAACACCCTTTATGGGTCGGGGATAGGCTTCCCATCTAATTTTCTTAAAAATTGGCAAACAGGGTCTTTTTTAGTTAGATTCCCATGACTATATCGAGAATATTTCTTATGGAATATTGGCTATAAATCATGAATTGCATGATGTTTATCTCGACTATGATGAGACTTAAGAGTCAATAAAAGATTATCTAAAGACTCGAGTCAATAGAAGATTATCTAAAGACTCTTTATGTTTTGAAATAAATCCCACCTTTTGACAATTTTCACAGGTTTTGCGGAATGCATGTGATTGTCCTACCCTCTCCCCCTAACCAAAACGAGACATTGTCTTCAATGTTCTAAGGTAGAAAGATAGAGTATAGAAGATATCACCTGAAATAACAAACACTAACAAACCTAAAACACACTTGAACAACTATAAGAAACAACAAAACTCAAATATTATGCTATTAATAAAACCAAAATACACAAGTTTTTACAAAACTTCAAATCGCAGTTGTGATTATGGCTCACATCTTTCCTTGGTTTTATGTCCAAGAACAGCTTAAACACCCTCTATGGGTCGGGGATAGGCTTCCCATCCAGTTTTCTTAAAAATCGACAAACAAAGTCTTTTTTAGTCAGATTCCCAAGACTATATCGAGAATGTTTCTTATGGAATATTAGCCATAAATCATGAATTGCATGATGTTTATCTCGACTATGATGAGACTTAAGATTCAATAGAAGATTATGTAAAGACTTTTTGTGTTTTGAAATAAATCCCACCTTTTGATAAGTTTCCCAGGTTTTACAGAATGCATGTGATTCCTTGAATATGGTGGGCCAATAAAATCCGCTTTGTAAGATTTCTTCAATCCTCTTTTTTAACGAGAAATGATCCCCACATGCCTTAGAGTGATAAAATTTAATGAAATTACTTACCTCATTGTCGAGAATGCTTTTTTAAAATATTTGATCAGGACAATAATTGAATAAGTAGGGGTCATCCCAATAAAAATTTTGCACATTGCTAAAAAAATTTCTTGTCTTCGATACTCTAGTAAGCTGGCAGAAATCCTAAAGCAAGAAAATAGATATTTTTAAGCAAACCAAGGCATTGAACTAAGGGAAAATAGAGATGCATCAGGAAAGTAATCATCGATTAGTGTGATGTCGGGTGTCGAATCTGTAGTCACTTTTGATAAAAGATCCGCATCAACATTTTTTATGCCTTTTTCATCCTTGATTTCTTCTTGATTGGTCATGGTATGAGAAAATGAAAGTGTTGGAGGGGAATCAGTCTTTTCTTTTCAATGTTCAGATTCAACCCCTTCCTTACCCTTAGAGATTGACTCATCTTTCTCAAAAGGTTCAAGAATTGGTTTGTGAATAACCTTACCATTATGAAGAGTGGTGACTGATTTAACTTGATGCATGTGTTGACTTCCAAGACTACTTGCATTTGCATTGTATTGCCCATTGGGATTTTGCTGTGGTTGAGATGGAAACTTACCTTTCTTTTGAAAAATGAGAGCAAATGTGAATTTTGCAAGAGTATCTTTAAAATCTGTTATGCTTTGAGCAAGTTGAGCATTAATTGTCTCTTACTTTTCAATAAATGCATACAAAGTCTCCTCAAAATTTCTTGTAGGAGGTGGAGTATAAGGAGGTGCATATCCGTGGGAATTTCAGAAATTATGGTGTGTTTGAAACTGTGGTGGTGAAGTTTGTGCATTATCACTCTTCCAGCTGAAATTTGGGTGATTTCTCCAACCAGGATTGTATGTTTGCAAATATAGGTCATGATTGAGCTTTTCAAAATTGTTTAAAGCATGGGCTTATTCATGGAGACATTCCTTAAAATAAGACCATGTTGGACAGTTATTAGTTGAGTGTTCATTTGTTTCATATATTTGACATACAATGTTTTCAACAGATTTTAATTGACCACTCTTTTTCAATTCTAGTGCCTCGACTTTTCTAGTTAAAGATGCAAACTTGGCTTGGAGGTCATGATCTTCCATAAGGTTGTATATACCTCCACTAGATGTATGAGATTGAGTTTTACTTAGTGCCTCATAAGTATCCGTGGTGTCCCAATTTTGAGCATTTTCAGTTAACAAGTCTAAGTACTCTATTACTTCATCAGAGTTTTTATCTTTAAAAGTTCTATTGCACATCAATTCAACCATTTGTCTATCTCTAGGTGTTAACCCTTCATAAAAATATGAAACCAATCTTCATGTTTCAAAACCATGATGAGGGCAAGTATTAAGCAAGTCTCGATACCTATCCCAACATTGGTAAAATGTTTCTCCTAGTTTTTGAGTGAAAGTAGTGATTTGTCTTTTGAAAGAGTTTGTTAGATGAGATGGGAAAAATTTCTTTAAAAACTGTTGCTGCATTTCATCCCAAGCACAAATGGATCCTTGTCTCCAATTTTATAGCCATGTTTTAGCTTTATCTTTTAATGAAAAAGGAAAAAGCTTTAATCTGATGGTGTTCATGCTACAATTTAAATTATTATATGTGTTGCAGACCTCCTCAAATTCCCTTAAATGCAAATATGGATTTTCCAATTCTAAGCCATGAAAAAAAGGTAAAAGTTGAATAATGCCTAGTTTGAAATTAAAATGAGATGCATTAGGAGGAAATACAATGCATGATGGTGCACTTGTTCTTGTGGGATTCATGTGGTCTCTAAGTGTTCTAACACGGTTATTCTCATTATTCTCATTATGAAGTGATTGATTATCTTCTTGGGCCATATTTTCTGAAAATGATGAAGATATCCTACAAATTCTACCACTTGATATACGTGACTACACTCTCATGCACGTGTAGGAATAGAATAAAAGAAAGAAGAAAACAAAAGAAGAAGAAACAAGAGAAAAGAAACAAAGTGATATACAAGAAAAGTGAAAAGAGAAAATAAAATAACTACTATAATTTGTACAAGAACTTACCTCCCCGGCAACGACGCCAAAAACTTGACTCGACCAAAAGATTGATGTCTTTTTCCAAGTGTTGGAGTGTCGAAGTAATAAATAACCCGGCAAGACCGGGGTCGAACCATAAGAGGTTAATTGTACAAATTATAAATAACAATAATACAACAACAATAACAATAACAATAACAATAACAACAATAATAATAAGAACAATAACAACAAAAACAATAATAATAATAATAATAATAATAATAATAATAATAATAATAAATAAAAAGAAGGAGAAGAAGATGAGAACTTTGAGAAGGAATATTAATGTAATGATTAAACAATGATAATAACAAATGTCAAGGTTAGAGATTCCACTAATGGTATGTCAAACAAGTATAATATAAACTCTTATTATTCAATTGGAAACCACACATAAAAGAGGTTCCAATCAGATTATAAATTGTTAACATGATTACATTAGTCATCTTATTCGATTACTGCTAATACTTGTAAATCTCGTCAAGCATTCATGATTATAACTTATGTTAACAACAAATCAAGTTCCTTTCATAACTCAGGTGTCGGTTATACCATACAGTATGAACTATGAGAGTGCCAAAAATTTGTTGTACCAAGTGTTATACAACATAAATCAAGATTAGTTATTTAACAAGCAAAGTATTAAAGAGTGAACAAGATAACAAATATAAAACATGTTAGTATCAAACATTAAAGTCCATATTAAGTTTACATTATACTTATTCTTACACCATTAGTGTAACCTTTTCACCTTGACATAATAAACTTAGTTAGACATAATTCAAAAAAGAAAAATAAATAAATAAAATAAGAACATAAATAAGATCAAGGTTAACTATGTAAAGGAAAGGAAATGAAATGCATAAACTTGATATTAATGAAAGCAAAGCATAAACATTACAAAAAATAAAAAGAGAGAAAGTAAGAGCTTGATGTTGATTTGAAAACCAAGATGCCTAAATGTATAGCAAATGCCTCCTTTTATAGGCCAAAATTAGGAGCTATTGATTTGATGACTAATTGATGAATGGGTGACCAACTCTTGACTTGGTGACAATCCTTATCTTCTCTTGTCTGCCCAAACCTCATTGATAACGTCAAAATTGTAGCAAATTGTCTCAGCTTTCTTGTGTAAAAACTTCAGTTCATTTGAACTTCTAGAACTTCAGAGATAGGCCAAATATTGAACAATGCTCGAATTAGAAGACAAATTTGGGTTTTTTTTTGTTGTTGCTACAATTTGGACTTGAAAATGACCTTTTTAGATCTTGGGATCCATATGAAAGTTGTAGGGCGATGTCTTACCTTTCCATCCATATAAATTGGACCTAAATCTGAGATCTATAGCTCTAGATATGACTCAATTACCGAACAGTGTTTCAGTATGGAATGCACCGGCATCTCTTTTTTAAGTTTGGTGATCTCTTTGCCCTTGCAATTTAAGTTCTTAAAGTAATCAATCAATTCTTTCATTTATGTGATAGGCCTACATTTAAAATGAATATTTACCATAAATTAAAGGTATCTTATATTATTAGATATATTATTATAAAACATAGTTTAATTAAGGAGTTATTGATACTTCAAGTGCAAAATGATGACATAAAACCTTAATAAAAATGAACTTTTAAGTACTAATCACTTTAATTACTACATTGAAAAATACAAAAGATATATCAAAAATTACTTTGATAAACTTTTGAATGCCTTACAAGCTTAAGAATAATGAAAACTTATGAGGCAAACTTGTTTTGTAGAAGAAGCTTTACAAGCCAAGTATCAAGATTCTGAAAAGGATAAGAAGAAGTTTCTAAGGAAAAACCGGGATTCAAGCAGCAGTAAATATATTGCCAATCAATTTCAGAACAAGGTATAGCAAATGCAATCAACTTGGACATAATGCAGTTATTTGCAAAACTAAACCTCAAAAACAAAAGGAAAATGCTCAAGTTGCTAGTCAAGATGATGAAGATCAAATGTTCATAGCCATGTGTTTTTTAGTTCAAACTCCTCGTATCAATGACTTATTAATAGTGGTTGCATAAACCACATGACTTTTGACAAAAATCTTTTCATAACATTGCAATCTACAGAAGTTGAAAATGTTAGAATTGGAAATGGTAATTGTATAGTAATTAAGGGAAAAGAAATCATTGTCATCACAACAAATTCAAGTACAAAAACAATTTTAGATGTTCTCTATGTACCTGATATAGATTAGAATTTATTAAGTGTTAGGCAACTAATAGAGAAAGACATAAAGATGATTTTTAAAGATCAATTCTATCATATTTTTTATATTGCTACACAAAAAATACTACAAGCTAAGATAAGAGATAAAAGTTTCTCATTTTTACCATTTGATGAAGAGCATACAACTTTTTCAACAAAGCTTAATGACATAGAAGTCTGACATAAGAGCCTTGAACACTATCATCAACAACGAATACTTAGTATTAAGAAGAATGATGTTATAAAAGATGTGCTTCTATTTATTGATCAATTATCAAACTATAAAGCTTGTCAGTTTGGTAAGCAAAGTAGGAAACCATTTCTAAAATAAACTTAGAGATCTGCACAGAAACTGCAATTAATCCATATTGATGTGGTTGGCCTTCTAAAAGCACCTTCATTAAAAGGTAATTGATTTTACATTCTTTTCATTGATGACTTAACTAGAATGTGTTAGATTTTCTTTATGAAATACAAGTCAGAAATATAGAGCTGAGATCTTTTAGAGATTTAAGAAGAATATGGAGAATCAGAGTAGATGTAGAATTCATGCCATTAGATTTGAAAATGGTAAAGAATGCATTTTATTAAAGTTCAATCTATATTGTGAAGATGTTGGCATTGAATATTAACTCACAGCTCCTTACACTCCTGAACAAAATGGAGTCAGTAAAAAGAGAAATAGACATATAATAGAGATGGTTAGGTGCATGCTACATGAGAAGGATTTACCCAAGATTTTTTGGGCAGAAGTAGCTAACACAACTGTTTTTCTTCAAAATCGACTTCCAATAAAATTTTTGGAAGAAAAGACATCATTTGAAGCTTGGTATAATTATAGTTTTCTTAAAAGATTTGGCAGCATATGTTACGTTTATATTTCATAGATCAAGAGGGATAAGCTTAACAAAAAAGCTATACTAGGTATTTTTGTAGGCTATAGTTCTGTGTTTAAATTCTACAAAGTGTATCATCCTTAAACTCAAAAGATGTCCATTACAAAAGATGTTCATTTCCATGAAAAAGAACAATAGGACTAGACAGATTCATAAAATAACAAGTTGTTTAGAGTTCAAGATAAGCCTTAATAATAGGATGAATCAATTAATTACTCACTAATTAGAGGCATAAGATCTCTTGTAGATATTTATCAAATGAGTAATATAGCAGTTTGTGAACCAGAAGGATATGAAGAAGCTTACTAGGACTCTAGATGATATAAAGCAATGGAGGAAGAGATATCAATGATCCAACAAAAAATTACACCTAGGAAGTGGTTGACAAATCACCAAACAAAAACATCATTGACTTAAATTGGGTGTTTAGGACTAAACTAAATGTAGACAATTCCATCAATAAACATAAATTTAGGATAGTTGTTAAAGGGTATGCTTAGATATTTGGTATTGATTATTAAGATATTTTTTCTCTTATAGCAAGAATGGACATCATTAAACTATTGTTTGTTGTTGCTGCACACAGGAACTAGAAGGTATTCTAGTTAAATGTCAAGTCAGCCTTTTTAAATGATATTCTACGGGAAGAAATTTATATTGAATATCCAAACTAGGTTTGTGATTCAAGAAAAAAAAGATAAAGTTCACTTGCTAAAAAAAGGCTCTTTATGGATTAAAGTAAGCACCTAGAGCTTAGTATAGCATAATTGATTATTATTTGATAAGCTTTGGCATCCAACAAAGCTTTGTTTAAAGCAACTCTTTATATATAAAAAAGACTAAAAATGATAATCTCATAATATCACTTCATGTTGATGATCTTCTAGTAACAGGAACCAATGTACAACATGTTCAAAAGTTCAAGCAGAAGATGATGCAAGCTTTCAAAATGACTGATATTGGTTGCATGATGTTTTTTCTTGGAATGGAAATCAAGCAAAGCAAGAATGAAATATTCATCTACCAGAAAAAGTATGCAAAGGAAATTTTAAAGAAATTTTAGATGAATAATTGCAAACCAACAGCCACTCTAATGAATCAAAAAGACAAATTTAACAAAGAAGATGGAACCAACAAAGTTAATGAAGAGAAATTCAGAAGCTTAATTAGTTGTTTGATGTATCTAATGGCAACCAAACCTGATATACTTTATGCAACAAGTCTTATATCTTATTTAATGAATTGCCCAAATGAAAAACATTTAAGAATAGCCAAATGAATCCTAAGATACATCAATCAAACAATCAATTTTGGTGTCAATTCCAGATGAGTTGGAAGTTAAAATCGCATGGATTTTATGATAGTGATTGGGGTGAATTTATTGATGACATGAAAACCATTTTAGGATTCTGTTTCAACCTATAATTAGGAATGTTTTCATGGTAATCTAAGAAGTAAGACATTGTGGCACAATCCATTGCAAAAGTAGAGTTTATTGCAATATCAGTAGAGATAAATCAAATATTATGGTTTCTAGAAGATTTTATGTGATTTGCACATGGAGGAGAAAGAAATAACAGAGATCTTAATGAATAATCAAGCAACCATAGCAATTTCTCACAATCCAGTGTTTAATGGAAAAATCAAATACTTTAACATCAAACACTATTTTCTACAAAATGGTGATGTTATGTTGGTCTATTATAAATCTGAAAATCAACTAGTTGACTTGTTTACTAAAGCTCTTCTAATAAGTAGGTTTGAGTTTCTAAAATAAACAATTGGAATTTGCAACTCCTAAAACAAGAAGGAGTGTTAAAGATTACTTCAAAAGCTATTAAGATTTTAGTATGTTAATCTTTCTTTTCAATAACAATAAATGGTTGTCCTAGTCTTCAGGAGTTGTTAATCTATTATTTTGTTAGCAAATTATATCATGGTTTGGTGCTATAAGTTAGCAATTTAGTTTATTTCATTTACTATATATTTGTAAAGATTGTTTTTGTTTAGTAAGTAATTATTCATCTCTATTCAATAAAACAATATATAACAGTTTGTTATCTTTAACTTTCTTCTTACTTTACTCATTCATTTATATACTTTCACTCTAAAACCTTTCTCTTACATATAAAAATGTTACCAAATATATTATAATTCCATTCCCTCAACATTGTTGTCCTAAGAGTTGGAACTGCATCATTCCTCTAACCATAACAAATAAATGTTACAAAGTCCTAATAAGTATTCCATGTTGCTTCAAAGCATAAGGGACGGGGCTTACCCTCAGACATCTTGTTTTCTCTATTCATCTAAACTAGAATAAGATGATGATCTGACTTAACTCCTGCTAGAACTGTAATACATGCCTCTAAGAAGCTCATATTCCAAGTATGATTGACAAGACCCTTGTCTAGCCATTCAAATACTTTATTATACCTTCTACATATTGAACCCCTCCTTTAGGACTAACACTCCCTAAGTTAATCAACCCACAATTCTAAACCTAATTACCAAACCTCAAACATCTCCTCACACACTACCAGAAAATTGATAAATATACAAAAATCCTAATGGAATATTTTTGGTAGTAAATTACATTGATTTTTACTAACAAAAATATTCTCTCAGTATATACCATGGGAATTATGGTAGGAAAAAAAATTAAAACAAAGCCAAAAAAATATGATGACATGTCATTTATACCAATGAAATTTCCGATGAAATGAAGCATGAATTTTTTATTATGTGTATTTTTCATCTATAAACCATTGATTTTTTATTTATTTTACAAATAAAATTAGCAATAGATGATGGAATTGCTAATAAATGATATTCTCATAGATGTATTTTGTTAGTGAATTAGTCGATAAAATTTTCATCGATGGAATGTTAATCTCATACTGATAGAAACATTTCATAAGTAAAACTATCAAATATTATAGTGACATTCGTAAAGGCTCCTCATGACTTTTTCGTGGTTGATGGAATTTCATGAAAATCTCCCAAAATCATTTAAGGAGAAGTTATGGAATTAGACAGGTTATTCAATTCTGCAAAAGACTCTTTCTTAAGTTGAATGAGGATTCACATAAACCACAGTGCAAAGCCAAGTGAAAGATCCCCCTTCATTTATTTTGAAGTGTGTGTAATGTCTTGAAAAAGTAAGAATGTTAATCCCAACTTTGTTATTAATTAATAATAGCCCCAATCACCCATGAGCTTCAATGTTATAACTGACAGAGAAGTGTAATTTTTATAATTATTTTATCAGCAACCTCCTTACTAACTCTTGATTTAGCTATTACCATAACAATACATCGATGTATTCTCTTAAAGTCATGCACAATTAAGGGGATGCATGCACTGCTTATCACTATCCATCTTTTAGAGTAAAAGTTATGAGCTCATATCATGGGTTATGTTGAAAAGACATTGTGAAGACCTATTTTTCATACTTCATTTTGTCATTACAAGTATCTCACTTAGCCAAATGGCCCCTAGAATCACATTAATCTCAAGTAGAGCTTAAGTAGGCTAGTTGGGTTCTTTTCTGTCACATTCCATGTAGGCGTGCCCTTTTACAAATTATTTTAGATAACCCTTTGCTATTATCCTTTTAATCTTTATCTTTAGTGTGAAATAATCATCCATATCATGCCTTTTATCCTTATGAAATAAGAAAAACTTCTTGAAGGTATATGTGTATGAAGACGACATCATAAGAGGTGGATATTGAACAAAGTATTTTTCATTAATAGTGTAAAGACTTATATGAGAGTGAAATTTAGGGAAGTCATATGTCTCCTCTCGGGGCATTGTATGCAATATCTTACTAGCATTTCAAACCTTTTTTGGAATTAGTATCTCTAATGAGAGAGCGATTCTATTTGAAAGGTTTCTCATTCTCGATCTCTTGGTATAAACAAGAAGACTCATGCCTCAATATACTAGCTTATTCTACCCTTATATGATTTTTCATGACTTGTTTTACCTGCAACAAGCTTTTATCTGATAAAACATACAAATATTTCTAGGAAGAACATTCTTCCCTTCTACTTATCAAAGCCTTTGTGGCTATTAGCTTAATCAATTCCTCAACCTTAAGCATTTCTTCATTAAACTTCTTCAAGTATTCCCTAGTGGATTCCTATCCCGACTAAGAAACACCAAAGTAATCTATAGAGCTCCTCTTAGTGGGTATACTAGTGTTAAACCATGACACAAGTTTAGCATAAAGATCATTGAAACCTATGATAGAACATGACTCCAAGTTATTATACCAAGCTTAGAGGTTCTTACATATACCATCACTGTAATAGGTAACCAACTTAAGGTTTCCACACATGTTTTGCATATGTTCTCATGGATTCTCGAGACCATTATAATTATTAAAAGTTATCTTAGTAGAGATATACTCCTCAAGGACGAGGGTATGCAAGATCCATCTAGATAAAGGTGATTTTTTATCTCATGAGGATTGTAGACTTCATCTTGGATGTATTTATTAGTTATACTTATTTTCAACCATTGTCAAATAGGCTCTAGGAAGCAAGATAATTATTATATGGAACATCAAGAATGATAGCTAAACTCAATCTTGTTGTGGCTAAAAGGATCATGTCTTGAATGATTGCTTATTAGGAGAGCTTTACATCTATATAAGAATAATTTATGGAAAGACTAGGAGATCATCAAGGTGGAAAGCTTTCAATTTCATTTTACCAAGGCTACATGGAATACTAGCAAAGAGGACTACCTCTGGTTAAAAGGTTGGGACTAAAAGATCTACCTTATATGCTAGGACTAGTTGGGGTAACAAGGTCTGATGTTGCCTCTACAATGCCAACACAACTTGGGTAAGGTCTTATACCTGATTGTTGAATTGTTGAAACTATGGAGTAAATGTGTTAACAATTATAAGGAGGCCCTTGACATGTCCCATCCTAAGGTTATCTTAATTGTTTGTCATTAATAATAACTAGGGATGTAAAAAAATAATCTAGAAAGAATAATTGATGATTTTTTTATTAGTTTTTCATAAACAACATTAATTGATAATGTTCTAAAAAATCCAATATGTTTATGAGATAATGAGTTTTAAATTCTAAGAACAATAGTGTTTGTTCTTAGTTATGTATGATAAATGATCTGAAAATAAAAATATGAATACTTTAGAGAATAAGACAAGTGTGAACCATTTACCTAAATGATTTGGATGTTAAATATAGTATTTAAACTTTATCCTATTGCTTGAATTAAGAAGTTGAAGCATCATTTCCTCCTGATAACATTAATGAAGGATAAAATCTCTCACCTAATATTAATGAGTGATAAATATCTATAAGATAATATTAATATTGATTAAAATATTGTAGGCCCTTTGTAAACTTTTATACATATGGGAATGTAAGGAGATGATCATTCTTGACTTTCAATATTTTATGTTAAAACACAAAAAAATAAACAAACAAATCATTGTGGTCCAACATATAACCTAGAAAAATTTTCAACTTCATATGTATCTGAACCTGAAATGATTTCAAACCCAACAATGATGGGTTTGACAGCTTGTCAGACTTATATGTACTTGGGTTCAACATGTTATTGAACTCAAGAACATTGGATTTGATATCTCTCCAAACCCAAATATATAGTTAAACTCAAAGATGTTGAGTCTAGCATCTTGTGAGGCCCATACATATTTAAACTTAGCATATAGCTAAACTCAAGGGTTTTATGTTTGGCTTCTTGCTAGACCCACATGTATTTGAGTTAAGCACGCAGTTAAGCTCAAGGATGATGGATCTAGCATCTTGTCATACCTGCATACATTTAAACTCAACATATAATTGAGTTTAAGGGCATTAAGTCTAGGAGTAACCAAGACTCACATCATTTGCGCTTAGCATACATGTTGGGTTATTATCTTATATATATATATATATATATATAAAGAAGCTCGATCACATCTATATTATAATTAAAGCTTAAAGTATCTTTATAAATAAAACCAATGAGATGGAGTTATAATCTTTCATAGAAAGGCAGGTATGAATCCAATAATATGTGTGCTTAGAGAGAAAGGACTTGTGACTTAATTCGGTGATAAATTTTCTTGGTTTAAATTATCTTTAGCCTTTTATTTGTTTATAGTTAAAATTCAATCCCTAAACTCATTAAATATTTTTTGGAGTTCTCAACATTCATGACGATTAACGAAAGAGGCCATGTGTGCTCCTTTTTATTGTTTAGTTTTTAGATTTGATAAAAAAGTAGCTTTAGAAGCTTTAGGATAAAAGTCTAATTTTGTGAAAACTTCAGCCACCTAATTTCTTTAATTGTAAAAGCTCATCCTACAAATAATATCTAATCATATTCACACACGATATTTAATTAAAGGATTACGCTTTTTCTTTTTACTATATACATTTTGAGTTAAGGGCTATTTGTTTGTTGGAAAGTGAATTCTAAAAAAGTAAATTTCAAGAAACTAAATTATATTATGATGTTTAGTAGTGTAATGGAAAATAAGTTGAAAAATATTTTTAAGTATTTAGTTATATCAAGGAAAATAAGTTGCAAAATAACTTATTTATATTTTATTTTTTTCAAGTTTATTAAAATAACGAGAAACAAATCTTACCAATTTAAAAGTTGAATAAGAATGAAATTGAAAAAAATATATAATTTAATAAATTATCTCAAATAATCAAAATAATGGAGGTCAAATCTAAAAAATTAAAAATAAAATATAAATAAATTAAAATAATAATAATTAAAATTTCATAAATTATTTTAAATAAAATAAGTAACAATTAAAAGAATGAAGGCCAAATTTGATAGATAATAAAATTTTAATTAAAAATGATAAGGAAAAAGTAAATAATAATTATAAAAATAACGATCAAAGTTATATAAAAATTAAATTATAAGAGATGAAATTAAAAAATAAATATTCAAAACAAAATATATATAGCAATCAAAAATTTGAAGATTAAATTTGATATAATCAGTAAATAATATGATATTTTTAAATTTTTTATAATTTTTAAAAAGTGTTTTCCACTTGAAATAAAAAAAACATTTTTTTGAAAACAAAATCAAATTTTTTTATTAGAAAGTATTTTTTATTGATTAAAAAATATACTTTACTAATTAATTTTTTTAATAATAAATATACATTATTTTTTTTTTCAGGAATCACTTTTTATAAAAGAAAAAAACGTACCCTAAAAACGATATGTGGTTTGAAGATTACTTAATCTAATATACGGTCAATCATATCTTAACAATCATAACTTTTCTAATAATAAATATAAAAACCTCTATTAGCTTTTGTTAATAGGCTTGGAATGAAGATTCCGATTGGACGCGAAGCTTAAATTGGGTAACTCCTCAAAACAAATGTTTACTGTGATTTTTAAAAGTCATCCTTTCAACTTTATAAATTTTAAGTTATTAAAAATTTATATAATTGTTAATTTTAAAATTTATAAAATTAATTAAAATATACATGAACTATTCAAATATCCATGATAATGAAAAAATATATATTATATGCATTCAAAAATTCTTCTAGTTGAATGTAGTTTCATCGTATGAAGCTCCTATTCTGGGGATTACAAAACAGGAAAATCGGAATCTTCATTCCAAGCCTATTAACAAAAGCTAATAGAGGTTGGAAAAATCCTAAAGCTCTAAACTGAAAAACACGGCAAGTTTAAGATTAGCCATTGAAGCATCATCGTCATTTTCCGTTATGTTTGTTTTTTGAAATTTATTTTTTAATAAATTATTTTTTAAAGTTTTTTATATTTATTATTAAAAAAGTTAATTAAAAAAATTTGACTTCATTTTCAAAAAAGTATTTTCTTAAAAAATTTAGATGAAAAATACTTTTTGCAAGTTATCAAAAATTTAATGTCTTATTATTTACTGATTATATCAAATTTGATCCTTAATTTTTTATTTATATATATTGTTTTGAATATTTATTTTTTAATTTTATTTCTTCAAATTTAATTTTTATATTAACTTTAGTTCTTATTTTTATAATTATTATTTGCTTTTCTCCTATTATTTTTTTATTAAAAATTTTTATCTATCAAACTTGATCTTCATTCTTTTGATTGTTACTTATTTTATTTGAAATAATTTATGAAATTTTAATTATTATTATTTTAATTTTTTCTTATTTCATTTGTTTAAATTTAATCTTTATTATTTTGATTACTATTTATTTTATTTGAGATAATTTATGAAATTGTAGTTTTTTTTTAATTTCATTCTCATTCAACTTTTTAATTTGTAAGATTTGTTCCTTATTATTTTAATAAATTTGAGAAAAATAAAACATTAATAAGTTATTTTTCAGTTTATTTTTCGTAACATAACCAAATACTAGAAAGTATTTTCTAGTTTATTTTTCATAACACTACCAAACATCGAAAAATAATTCACTTTTCAAGAATTCACTTTTCCTGAAATTTATTTTTTAAAAAGAAATAATTTTTCTACAAACAAATGAAGCCTTCATAAAATATATTAATTATTACTAAGTTGATTAGCGTCAAACAAATTTTTTTATATTTTAAAAGCACAATAAAATAATCATAACACTTTTAAAAGCAAAAACCTTAAAACTAGGTTTGAGGGGCAATTTGATAGTTTTTATAATTATAATGTCAGATAAAGAAAACTTTAGCATTTGATTTTGAAATAAAAAATAATAAAATAACTATAATATCTTTTAAAGTTAAAAAAAATAAAATTAGTCTTAATAAGCTTTTTCATCTTTTCACAAAAGTTTTTTCATTATTATTAAGTCAATTTAGGAATAATTGGATCTTTTTATAAATAAACAAATAAAAAGTAGTTGGTGTGTATGAGAGGTGTACACATCTTTTGGGCAATGTATATAATGTCTTTTGTCATTTAAAAATACCTTGCTATCATGTTATTATCATGTTATTGGAAGTGTTGTTAAGTCCTTTTATTTTTAGGTGGTGTGTGTCGGTGTTGGATGGTCGATTTGTCGCAAATAGGTTTTTTCTTTCTTTCTTTTCTCTCTCCTCCCCTAAAATGACAGTTTGGTCCTCTTTGTTTTTAGTATTTTAAATTCAGTTCTTATTATATTGATTTCTAATTTTTATTTTTAACCCTTTTATAAATGTTTTATTTGTTTTTAATTTCATCCTTTAATCTCAATTTATTATATATTATGTTTTTCAATTTGATCATAATTCTTTTGATTTTGATTTTTTTCTTGATCCTTTTATAAATATTTTATTTAATTTCAATTTCATCATTCTATTCAAATTAATTGTATATTATTTGTACTAATTTGATCCTCATTATTTTATTTGTTTTGGAGGTTGTTTTGCTAAATTTATTTTTCTTTTCAATTTCATTTTTCAATCAAATATAATTTATTTTGTATGTCAATTTTAATCCTCATTTTTTCAATCTTTTTCAATCATTTTGCATAATGGGTTTTTCTTTTCAATTTCATCATTCAATAAAATATAAAATTTACTTTTTATTAGAATTTTGATCTTTATTTTTTTAATTGTTACTTTTTGTTTAGAATCCTTTTGTATAACTGAATTTTTTTTTAATTTTATCTTTCAATATTTGTGATTGAAAATTTAATTTCATGATTTTTCAAGATAAAGTATTTCAGGTCTAATAATTTAGGTCATGAATTTGAATAATTAGTGTGGGTTGATTTTTTATGTATATCTAGTTATTCTAATATCATGATTTAGGTTGTCAGTGTGGCTCGATCCTAATATCTAAAGTTATAAATTTGTCATACTAACTCGGGTTGATTAAAGCTAAATTTTTTATATTTTTCTTTTACCTTATTGTATCCTTTCATATTTAATGGGCTGAAAATTAAGCTATATTATTTGTCTTTTAAAAAAAATATTTTTTTCCAAGTTATAATGATTATTTAAAAAAAATGATCCATATGATATTATTATCTATTTTTTATCATATAATTAAAATAAAATTAATTTATTTAACATATTTGGGTTTGTTACCTGAGTCTAAATTTTTCTTCTTTTTTAAAACCCACTTATTACATCTTAAAATCATTTTTTTTCGTAAAAAAAAATGGTCTGCTACATAAAAAAGTACCAAAGCTAGTCTAGTTCTTAACAACAAGGCCAAATTAATTGACTCGTAGATTCCACCTCCCATGGCAAGATGAAAAGTTGCACACTTAATTTGTATTTTGTTGGATAAATCTCCTGCCATGTAATTAACTAGCAACTTCTTAAAATTTATATATAAACCTCGCTTTTCATCCAACACTTCTCAGCCAATCCCCTTTACCACAACTCACTCACTTCCAACTTACAATAATTTCTTAGTATTTTTGTTTATTAACATCATTTAAAAAAGAAAAAAAATTGGCAAAATAATATAATTCATGCATGTCATGAAAACATGAAATTTAAAGTTGTCTCTACTTGGAAAAATCTAAGTACACTCTCGATGCCTGATTATGTTGTCTCAAAACCGGTAGTTTGCAAATGCTGTGTTGTCACAATTAAAAAAAGGCAATCCTCGTATTGGTGATAACGAGGCAGTGAAAGTGATAGTACAATCATCTTTTAATTATTGCTCCGGAAAATAAAAGGATAAAAATAGTAAATATAGAAGGAACAAGATATAACATAATATGAAAATAGAATTATATTTGGTAATAATATATAAAATAAAATAATTATTTTTATATTTTATTTAATTTATAGTGAATAAAATATAATAAAATTTATTTAACTCTTAATTTATATTATTGTCAAGTTTACTTTAAAAAAAATAATTAGATATTTTTTTTTTGTTTATATTAAGTGTTGAAATTAATAATAATACAATAACCCTAGTTATAAAGTTCAAATTAACCTAGCACCTAGTTGAGTCCCTAGAACCTAGATCTATCCATGTCTAAAAACTAAAAAAATAATTATCTTAATTTGACCTGATTAAAAACTTAAATCTATCTATAAATTAAATAAAAATCAATTCCAAAACATGTTAACATTTATTTTTATTAAAATGATGTTTTGGCTTTATGTGTGTGTGTATATATATATATATAAATGGTTAGCTCAAATTTATTGACCCTCCTAGACTTTGTTCTAGATAAAATTTTAAAATTATAATAATTATTATTTTTATTTTTATTGTTACATGTAAATGAATGATTGGGAAAAACATAAAAGCTAAATGATTCATTTCCTAAGATTAATTTTGATGACACCAGTTTATAGATGGAGTGAGAGGAAACTTTGACACAATTCACGGATGCATGTAGAGGTAATTATTTTTAGTTAGTTTTAGTTTTTATTTAAAAAAACAACTAAATTATGTTTTTAATTAAAACCAAATCAAAACTAGTTTTAACCGGCCAATTTAAGTTTAGTTAATATATGTTAAAAAGTTAAAAACCAGAAAAACCTATATTTGTTTTTTTGGGTTTTTTTTTGTTTTTTTTTTTCCTGATGAGCTTTTGAAAGACTTGTAATTAATGTTTGAATTATTGATGATGAGGGCAGAGGAACGAATAGTTGTCTCTTCAACACAAATAAAAAATTATCGAGCACATATAATAGCAGAGGAAATTTCTTTTCTCGACCACTCCTCTTGCGTAAGATACTTCTTCAAAACAAAACAAAGCTGCCATGCTCTAACAGAACCTTTCTGGCTCAGTTTTCAGGCATGACAAAAGGGAAAGGATTCAGGCTTCAAAGCTGTGCTGGTCCTAAAACTATGGACGGTTCTCAGAACACAAAGCGAGCCCATTTTACGTTCAAGAGAAACATGAATACTAAAGAGAGCAACATAATGATTGCCTTGTCAGCTTGGCAGAAATTTTTTGAGAAAGATTGGATAATGCACCTGGATATTGGTTCTGCTCTGTTGTGGAAGTCCATAGTTAGTACTGCAGCAAACCTGTTGAAAGAAGAAAAGGATATAAATCGATTTTCATTTCAATACTGTTGAAGATAACCTAACCACTTGCACCTGAAGATACTGAAAGAGCTTGTAATTCAGTGTAGTGCATCTCACCAGCAGTGTGACCGAGGTATCATATTCCTTCCTGCTTGTTGCATGAAGTTGTCTCGAGGTAACTTTTGCTCCCCTGTGTGCAAGGCCCTCTAATTCATGTTGAAGTGCTTCCATCCAATACTTTTGTGCTAGGGACCTTAAATAACTGAAAATCTCCCAGACACAGATGATACACCAGAAATTGGTAAAGAGCTCCATGTAACATAGCAAGTAGCCAGTATCTAGATCTGAAGTAGGAACTCCCATATGCTTCAGCATTATCTTACGTGCCATAATTGGTTTCACATTCTTCATTTCCCTATATCTATCTTCTATACCATCTTTAATTCTCTTATCAAATTCATCACATAGTGAATTGCCCTCTCCCACTGACTCCAATGCATCACAAACCAAATTATATGTATACTCTCTGGGTTTCAACCAACTCAACAAGAAAATCTCGAGCCTCTAGTACCCTTCCTGCTTCACACAAAGCATGAATAATCGGAGCATAAGGACTCGTGGATGCCAAACCATGATTCATCTTCTGCATCCTCCTCAACATCTCAACCCCTCTTATTCATATCCTCAAAAAGCTCAAGAGCCCTCTCAATCCTATTAGCCTTACAACACCCATTTATCAAACAATTATAGGTGACAACATCAGGAACAACAAGAAGAGCTTGTTGTGCTGCTTCCATAGCCACAGGTAAACGTAACAATTATAGGGAAGTAGCGCGCACCACCTGAACTCGGTGAGCTTCTTTTGCCCTGCCCATTTACCTCAATCCCCATATCTGTTTTAATTTCAATTTTGGTCCTTCAATACTTAATTTTTCTAAATCAGCCAAATTATGTTTTATTTTGCAAAACCAAGAATAAAAAATTTTCATCAATAATACGAGATCCCCATATCAAGAAAGCAAAACATATGTAACTGGCGTTGGAAAAAAAACAAAAGGGAAGGAACGTTTCCTGAAGTTTCAAATTTTATCTCCTGAAATCTAATTATTTTAAATGAATGATATTAAATTTTATTTTGCTAAACCAAACATTAATCGAGCAACAAAACATTTTCCTAATATCTCGAGATTTCTATATACAGGTATGAAAACAAGTCATTAAAACTAATCACAAATCAAAGCAATGTTAAAGAATTAAATAAAAAGAAAAAAATTAAGAGACATTAATAAAGGGAAAAAATAAAAATGTTATTTGAATAAATAATATTTCTCCTCACAAGATATAATGAAGACTGGTGTTTTTTAGTTTTTTATTTATAACTAGGTTACTTCTCATGTTATGCTACATGTTAAATAAAAAAAAATTGAATGTAAAGAAAGAATGTCCAAGTCTTAAAGAGATTTTTTTTTCATTATCATTAAACTTGATCAATTTGGTTAAATTTAAAGACTTTTGACTAAACTCTTTACCTAGTTCAAATTTCAAATTAAATCATGTAAAAATTATCTTAATATAATTTAATTGATCTGGCAAATCTTAAAATAAAAAAAAATTAAAGGAAAAAAACTAAAATAACCCCAAAAAACCCAAGCATATGAGTCTCAAAGCAACCTGGACAATTTGTAAAATTATGGTTTGACTATAAAAAAAAACTTAAAATGATATTTGTTTTTATCAAAATTAAGACATGGATATGTTGTATTAATCCGAGTTAACTTGTCAATTTCATAACCTAAGTTATGTACTCCACTAAGTTCAATAATATTTTCTGTTATTTAATTATATTATAAAAAGTCACAAAGATAAATTATAAAATAATCAAATATTGAATAATAAAATTTAAAAAAATAAAAATGAATAAAAAAATATTAATATTAAAGAATAAAATTAAAAAATATAAATCAATAAATAAACAAATTCAACAAAGATTTAGGTTAAAAGAGAAAAAGAAAAAAAAAATAGGTTAGGCTATATGCATAAGTTTGAGTGACCCAACATGTTTTGATCTTAGAAAAAAAAAATACAAGCTTGTGGGCTTAAAATAGGCTCTCGTGCATGGACCATATTTATTTATTTATTTTTAAGTGTTGTATGTTTCTTTTAATAATAATAAAAATAAATCACGTGTCCTAGATGCTGATCCAAAATTCAAGCTCCACTGCAGTGATTAAAAATTCAAGGGATGAGGTTTGTAGATTTTCAACTCATTTTTATGAAGAAAAAAAAAAAGACTAGTAAACATCATGAAAACTTTTCTAAACCATCTAGTGACCCAAAATCACTCAAAAAAATAAAAAGCAATTGAATCAAAAAAATTAAAATAAAACGGAGTGTATTTTTCAAGTATGTTTATAAAAAAGTTTATCACCATCAAGCTCTTCTTATCCAATAAAACTATTAACGCCAGTAATGATGACTTTCATAGAGTTAACAAACTGAATTTTTAAATCAAAATTGAAATTGAAAAAACTACAGGATATGTGTATGAGGAAGAAAAAGAACATTTCCCTCGAGTTTGAGATTGATCATGGGTTTTCTTAGTGTTTTATACTATGATTCTCAATTGTTGACTTTTTTTTCTTTTCTTAACAAATGGTCATGAAATTAGGCATGGAAGGCTAAATTTAAAATAATAATAATAATAATTGAGGATGAAAACAGAAAAGAAAGCAGCTACTTTGAATTGCTACAGCATGTTATGTTAGCCAACAGTTTTTAGTATATTTTGTAATCGCAATGAGCTCAGCCAGCATTTTATTTTTGTCATAGAGGTGTAATTTTATTCAAATTTCATGGTCATAGAACACAGATTGGTTGCAGCTTATATTGACATTAGATATTTATTTAAAACACGGTTTGTACATTTGATTGATAAAAATATCAATAAATTGAGTGTTGGTTGGAAGAATCAGAAATTACGAAGACAGACAAAATTGTTCTGATTTGTCAATATGATCAAGCAAAGGCATGCCGGGAGAAGGTTATACGCAATTGGCAGGCAGATGTCTGGGGTTTCAGGCATCAAATTATCAATCATGTCCGCATGCATATAGACCAGAACAACGACTAGAAAGAGCAACGAGCACTTGATAAAAACCTTTTTTCTTCATTGAATTGCCTTATTATCTATAGAAAAACAAGACATTGGCGTTTACATAACGACATTGACTGAGATTTTGGAACGAGCTTTGATTTCTAAGTGCAGCTCGATATTCCTCTTAGAAAACAAAACTCCGAAATGCCATGGGAGGAGAACAATAAATATCCACAGGTCATCTTGGGCTGTAGATCCAACAAAGTGACAACACATGTGGCATAGTACTGGTACATAACTGTAAAGCAATCAAAACTTATCGACTCGGTAAACTTTCCGAAGAAACATGTATATGTTCCTTCAAAAAAGTCCAAACCCAGCCCACTGAGCATCACTCACAGGTCGAGGTGATGACTGATACGATGAAAATGAGGACGCTGGTGAATCACGAAATGACGAGAGCGACTTCCTACTTGAAATGGACCACCGAGACAGCGTGTCAAGGTCGGAGGTATAATCAGGTTCGGATGCAGGTTTAGCTATGCCGGTGTTGGTCCTCCTCTTGCTGTCTTTTCTCCTTAATAGAGGTGATGGGAAGCACCCAGGTGAAACACATTCCGATCGGACATGGGTGGGTTGCTCGAACCGCCAACCCCCAGAGCGGCTACGTGGAGCAGATCGAAATGAGTGGGCACGGGGCTCTGGTGGAGGGAGAAAAACGGATCTAGCTGGTGGAGGCTTAAGCTTTTGCTTTTGTACTTGAGGAGTCGGTGATGGACGCCCGTGATTGAAAGGTGGTGATGGTGATGGCAATGTTGGGGGTGATAGTTCTTTCTTCTGCTGTTTTTGCTGTCGTTGGATCTTAGGGACACCAGGTCGAATCTCCCATTTAAATGGGACAGCTCCAGGCTTTTTGAAAGAATCGTCTATTTCTACTGCCATCTCAGCTGAAAATTAACTAACCACACTGAGAGCGAAGAAAGCAAGCACAGAAAAAAAAATGACACGATTCTCTCTTCCCGGGTTCCTCAGAGATTGTTGATAATATAGGTTTATATATAGCCAGGTGAAGAAAAGGTTTGGTCCCGGCGGGATTAAAGGCATGAAGCGGGGTGGCGGGGCCAGTATAGAGGTTAATGGGTCCATGCACGTCGATATCAAAAGACAGAAATTTCAAGTAATCAAATACGACAGAAATTAATGTTGCAAAAATTCAAACTTTAGAGATTAAGACATGAGAAGCCGAACATATCCTTGAGAAAATACCATCGCTCATGAACTGCCACGTGTATGATATATGGGTACGTATAGACTATAGATTAAACTTTTAATACATAATATTGTCTTCCACGCCTCTAGCTTTTGTTGTATGAGCAATCCTAGCATGAGATCATGGACATTTCAGCAGATTTACTTTTAAAAATTAAACAGAAGTAGTCTAGGTCACATCAAATAAGCCGCACAGGACAAGACATGGCATCCTTGACTAACGCAGATTAACTACTACTACCATGAGCTGTATTGAATTTGGACTCCAAAAGCAACTGTAATGATCTTGTGCACCATTTAGAATTTCAAATATTACAAATGATCATGCACCATATGAAGCCTCTGGCTGTGTGGCAGCCCGACAAGCCTGCAACGGTAGAATTGCCACTTGTAAGTTGTGCTCCTAAATCATAATGCAAACGTGAACGGGCTTTCAAATACGCGAGGACCTATAATCATATCAACTTCAAACTTAGGTGGGGGTAAGGATAACCAATAAGAACGCCTTTTTGTCCCAGCTTTCAGCAGTATTTCCACTAACAACTCTTAAACCAAAGAATCATAGGCGTCTCATTGATAGATTTCTATGCCTTCAGAAGGTTGTGAGTTTCAGGCAATCGGATTGAAAAGAAAAATGGGCATGTAAAATAGAGAGAAAATTGGCAACCACTTGTTTCAATCTTTTAATCAATTAGGCTTATACATGAAAATATTCTAAGTAGCCACCGATCACACTAGGAGGAAGAAAACGATTGAAAAGCACATGCATAAATATTTTTTAGGTAACTCTTGTGTAAGTTCTTTTACAGAACAGTTTCCAAAAGTGGAGCATTATACCATACATGATCTCACCATGTGCTGCATCTCAATCCAAGCTTGAATGCTAGCTAAATATCATAAGAGAATTCTTGTGGCATGTTGCAAAGAGCTCGCATTGTGTTGCTAACCACATCCAGCAGCTGCAAATACTCATCTGCACCATCAACAAGACACTGCAAATACGGAAAGGCATAAAATATAAATATTATGTTCAATAGGGGCCACTATAATATCGTGTGCCTTCAAAAAGAAATTTATACCCTGAAATGAGAGAAAAAATAGAAACAGGAATATTTGGAGACACTTGATTGACATTGATGGGTCAAAGAAGCTCCATTGATGGGTCAAAGAAGCTCCTTATAAAAAAAAACGGGGTGAAAATAGTGAGATCCAGTAATGGGGAAAAACAAACTTCAGCAGTTCTCTCTCATATGCATCATCAGCAATAGTTGTGAAATGGGAGGGGTGAAAGCAAGGTCAATTATTCGAATACAGCATTATAACCATTTTCTTCTAAAAAAAGAGCAAATTATGATTTTCTATCAGCAGCATTACTGGACCACCCAAGTTCCTAACTGGTTTATAATATAAGACACTCTTGCCAAGTACTCTTCAGCTTTTGTTATTATTAGTTAATCTTGTGCGACAAAATAAACAAGCTTCTGAGAAAGTAACCTTATCAGCTGTAGCCAAACTCTTGCATATGCGAGCCTTTTGCTCATCTGATATGTCATCTACTCCAACCACCACCTCAAATAACTGGATGAAATCTCATATGAGTAGCATATTTATCTGTCAATTGAAAATTGACAATGGCAATGAAAGTTGGTAAAGGATAGAAAAAACAGAACCTGAGCAAGCATCTGAGAGACTGGATATCCTTCTGCAATTACATTATTTACTTCCTTGTTGGCCAAATCAAAGTCACCACTTTTGCATGCTGCATAAATTGCCTGAGTAACCTCTCGTGGAATGGCCTGATAAACCACAACACCATGAAAATCCAGGAACAAAAGGAATACCATGCATAACAAGAATATATATGTCCAAAGCAAAAGGCCCAAAAAGTTTTTAATATAACCTACCCCTGACACGCTTATGAGGTCTTTGGATGAAATTGACGATCCAAATAGGCGAGCAGCTCCCTGCAATAAGCATACGCTGAAGTTCAACTATAACTAAGAGATGGGAAACTTGAACAGAAGACAATGCATGAGTTAATGACGGGGTATTGTCTGCTTTCAAAATGGAACTTTCAAATAAAATGATCAAAACAATCAGAAAAACAAATGGTCACAAAATTAGGATCTATAATATTTCATGTTCTTATGCTAAGGAGCTCTCGTCAATTTGTTGTCGTACAAATTCAATTCAAAATAGATCAACAAATTGCAAAACATACATTTGGACCCCTGTCTAGGATGATCATTCAAATATCAAACACCAAAAGCTTACTAATAGTACTAGCTTTTTTATAAAAGAACTCTCCGTGAAAGGGCTTGGCTGAGCAGGTCCATCGAGAATCTCATCTTCAATTGTGTTACATCAGAAATTCTAATATATGGTATATTTCTTTCTGAACCTCATAGATGTTTCTGATCCTGATATAATCACAACAGGCCTCATCCTCAAAAGCTAGAGACTTTGAGATTATGTTTGCATAATAAAACAATCCAATCCAGTGTAACAAGTTTTCATGCTTGATGAAGGTCAAAAAACTGTCACTCATTTGAAGCACTATCCATGAAGGCAATGGTACACTCAATAACATTAAATTATGCTCTGTTCTATCTCATGGAATTAAAAATGCCATAAGAAATCAATATTTTAATATGAATAGTCTCAGCGAGTGATAAGGATTCAAGGATAGTCTGCTTCATGCCTTTTGGACCAAGAGGAAATGAAAAATGACTAGTAAGAATTTGTAGTTTAGTTTGTACAAGTAGCAAGACCATAACTCTTGGTTAACTAAATCAATGAGCAAAACACGAAAATAATGGAGTACAGAATATAAGCATGATAGTCATGACATGAAACAGGAAAAAAGAAAAAGAGAAAAAAACACATCACTTACCTGCAAATATGTGATAGCCCGGCGAAGATCACCTTGTGAGACAGAGCTTAAGGTTGAGAGAGCCTGCAGTGGTACATTACATGTTTTTGCTAGGAAATCAAGCCACTGAAAAAATAGGAATAAGCTTTGCATACCTCTGTGTCCACAGTGAGGCCTTCTTCGTTACAAATGTGCAATATACGATTGCTCATGATTTCTTCTGGAAGTTGCTTGAACCTGAATTTTGCACATCTTGAAGCAAGTGGCTCTATGATCCTGCAAAAAAACACAATCACCTGAATTATGAGTGCAAATCATGCAATAATATTTTTTTCTATCCAAAAAAATAAAAGATCAGGACTAATGGTCATAGATTTCACAGAAGAAATTTGCAGTGGAATCGTCATTGCACATAAGCATCACCCCATTGATGAACCCATACAATGACTCCCTGTTTTATTCGGAAAACCGATGCAAGATAGAGGCCATTTACCTCAGAAAACTATGTTTCACAAGTACATCGTGCCCCCAGAGTGCAGTAACAATCTTACTAATGGCAGAATCCCCAACAATCATCAAGTTATGTGTAATGACATGTTGTATGAAAACTAAGCAGAGTAGAATTGGCTCACCTGCTAATGTAATTACATATGAAGAAGAATCTAGTAACTTTGGAGTAAGTTTCCATTGTTCGCCTCAGGGCATTCTGTAATGTATAGCATAGATTCCAAGTAAGATGGCATCCACGTATTTCACAATATTTTTGTAAATAACCAATCATAAAGGGATGAAAGAAACATGCCTGAGCATCTTCAGTCATCGAATCTGCCTCGTCTAGGATGATAATCTTATAAGGTGGACAAGGGTAAACCCTATAGCATTGGAAGCACAAAAGGCGAATGTGAAGGGAAAGTTGCAATCATGTTCTAAGTTGAAGACAAAAGTTATTGCAAGAAGAAGAGTGTGCACCCTTGACGCTGACCAGAACCTACAGCCACGGCAGCAAAATCCTTTATCTTAGTACGAACAACATTGATTCCACGGTCATCACTTGCATTTAGTTCCAGAACCCTGGACTTGTAGAGTTCAGGCCTGTAAGAGATTGTCATCAATGCAGAGAACATTTTCCAACAAAAAAACACAGAGAACATTGCTATAAAATTAGCAGTACCCGTAGAGCTGGTGTGCGATGGCCAGGGCAGTGGTGGTTTTTCCGGTACCAGGTGGGCCATAAAAAAGCATGTGGGGGCACTGCAAAAGGGGAAAAAAACAGCAGAGTGGTAGAGCTAGGGTTTCAACTGGAAAAAAAACACATATACAGTAAAATTGAAGGGGTAATAGATAGTGAGAGTCTTCATCTCGCTCACATTTGCGGTCTCGAGAGTGTTAGTGAGTACGCGAACAACCTCATCTTGGTGAGCTACATCTTTTACTTGCTTTGGTCGACTGCCCAAAATAACAAATAAAAAATCAGTGTTTTAACAGAAACGCAAACACTATAATTGAAGGAATTGAAGAGAGATATTTTATTTAGTTACTATTTCTCCACCCATGGCTGTGAGCTCTGCAATAATGGCGCCATGCCTGTGTCTTAGGTTTGTTTGTGAGATATGAATTATAAATTGTGGAGAGGGTGGGTGGGAGGGTGTTCCAACTTTTCCCGCTTTTATAGAGTTTCGGCCTTTGGGCCGTGGGTTTGTTCTGTACAATGGTCGTGATGTCGACAACCATGAAACGCAGCGTTTTCTATTGATCCATAGGATAAAAGTAAATTGGATTTAATAGGAGGCCATGTCTCTTTACCTGACACGTTTCACGCTAATGTGGTTTGTTTCCATGTTGTACACACTTGACATGTGTCATGTTAACAGTACTTCTATTTTACTTTTTAAAAAAAATATTACCGAGAGTTTAGGTTCTCTTTTTTTTTTATTTACCTTATTTTTTTTTTAAATCATAATTTAGATCCTATTTATAAGTTAATAAAACTTTACGTGGAGCAAACAAAAATGTAAAAATTAAGTTATTTATAAAATAATCATTACATTTCATTTAATAATTAAAAAATTATTATTGAAATAAAATAAAATAAAATATTTATAAACACATAGAATTGCAGACACCTATTTTACCCTCTAGATTATGCCTGACATCCTACTCTCTATGGTCTTTCCTTTTCTAATGTCACTTCCTCGCGTTCATCGTAATATAATTCACATGTCTTCCTTACAATAATAGTAAAAAAAATATAGTAAGATGTGATGTTTCAACCACCTAATATATCCTACGTGAAAAAAAAAACTTGTTAAATATAATAATAATGTTGTGATATCGTGGTCATACAAATTAATTACCCTAATTTAAAATACAACACACAAGATAGTATAGAGCAAGTAAGGGGTCAATTCCACAAGAAAGATTTAGTTCAGGTTTTTATACTATACATTATGCAATTGGAGGGTTTTGATTTGTGATGATCTAAACTATGAAAAAAATTAACCTAGCAAACAAAATCAATTGAAATTGAAATTTATTAAGAAAACAAACCTTAGTTGCAAGTACACATCCACCAACGGAAATTAGAACCAATCCTTGAAACAAAACTACAATTTATATTCTGAATTTTTATCTTTTCTTAATGTTGGTTAATTAAAGGATCCGCCGTATAACTAACCCTAACCAACAAATAATCACAATGTCCGCATTAATGATTTAGTTCAATGGCAGCCCTAAGAACTAGATATTTGAGTGTTCTCCCTAAGTTTAATAATGTAGTTCCGCCACAATTATCAAGATTAGTTGCTTCACAAGTTCATACATCACAAACTCCGATTTTGATATCAAACTTAGAAATAAATTGTTCACAATAATAACTTAGAGTTCCGCTCTAGCAATTATCAACAACAATCATAGAAAATATGCATAGGAAAACAATCATACTTATTCATAATATAAACTGAAAATAAAAGGAAGAATAAATCTCACTGTTCTTGAAATCTGAAGGTTTGTTATGTCCTTGCAACCAAGAAAAGAGCTTAGGCTTGCATAACCATTGAACAACTACTCTTAAAGAATGAAGAGAGCATGATTTTTTTGGATTTGTAAAGGAGAGAATTTCTGTTTCTTCACTTCTGGTTGCTGCTCCCCTTCTCTCCTCTCTCCTTTTCTTTTTATATGCTAAGAAACCCTAGTTTCTAATTTACAAAGTAGTCCTCCCTTAAGTTGACAATTAACATTTAAGTACTTCAATAACTATTTTCCCTAAAAAAAGAGAAATAGCCTTGCATGAAATCTTCAAACTCTGACTTTGAGGAGCTAAATTGCTGATATAAAAACTTGGATGACGGTTTAGAAGCTTCAAAACGTAATTTGGACTCATTTCTTCACGAAACCTGATTGCTGGCAGAATTCAGTTGTCATTTTTGAAAAATCATATCTCCCTCATCTGACATCATTTTTGGATGAAATTTGGAGAGTTTATAGACCTTTGAGTCAAGAATCCAAAAACATTTAGTTTGCATAAATTGGACTTCTATAGCTCTAGATATTGAATTTTGAATAGACAAAAGTCAATAGTGGCAGAATGCGAGATTTGACTTTGAAGGATGTGATTTCCATGATCTTTCTCCTTTTATTTTTCTTGCATTACATTTCCAGAAAGGTATGGATGTTAGCTTTTTAGTGCCACTAGAATCACTTCATGTCGATCTCTAGAACTCACGCTCTGCACAAAACATTGACTGAACATCAAATTTGTCAATTATCTCCAATTTACTCCTTTTTGGATTTTTCATCCAAAAGTGACTTCAAAACATAAAACAAAGAATATCAAGACATTTTACATATAAAACATGGACAAAATATTAGGTAAATATGGGTGAAACTATCGAATAATATGATTACATCAAATAATTATTTTTAAATACCTTTTACTTTTAAATAAAAAAGAATTATAATTAAACATGGTGATATTAAATGGTATTAATTATTACTATTAATACATATTATAGTTGTTATTAGCAATTACAAGCTTCTATTTGGCTATTAAATGGAAAAATAATTATATAGAGATTAATATAATTAATAATTGTGATATATAATTTAATTACTATTAATATTAGACCTGTTTTCTATACTACATGCATGGCTAGATCTAAAGTAAGTTACAATAACGATTTACAAGGGGGAAAAAGACAAATTCTAAAGTCCAAGAGATATTTCTTCCCATTAACCTCTGGAAACAATATTTTCAATTTAGGCAACGCAAAAATAGATACCATAAACAAATATATCTCCTAATATGATTAAAAATATATATAAAAATTACATTTAACAAAAAAAAAGATTCCAAGCAAATTACAATATCACATTTACAATAAAAAAAATTTCATTCGATGGAGCATTTAATAATAAATATTTGTAGCAGATGATATTGGGTAATATTTAGTTTTATGGTAATAGTTATTTTTTAAAATGTTTTTTACTTGGAATGCATCAAAATAATATTTTTTTTTATTTTTTAAAATTTATTTTTCATATCAACACATAAAAAACAATCCATAAACATCAAAAAATTAATTTGAAGCAAAACAAATTCATTTAAAAAAACACAACATGGCCACAAACAAACATAACAAAAACAAAAAAAAACAAAATGAATCAATACATAGTTACTAGCTAAAATATTTATTGCCCTATCAAAACTATCATTCACACAACCATTTATCCATGGTCAAACTAGTTTATTACCTTGAGAATATGTTGTGGTTATTGGATCTATTTAGTTACTTTTCTTTTCAATATAAATATATCATTAATAAACTACTTAGCAATATGTAATCAAATATAAAAATAAACTAGAAATATTAATTTTTTTGTTATATTTTAAAATGAAACTTACTTGTTTTTCCTTTTTTATCTTAGTCTTGATGTAAGAACAGGTTGCCACTTTGTTAATTTTAATATTTGTTCCAATACCAGTCTATGTTGACACTTTTTTATTTGTAATAAGAGGATTGTTAGGTATTATTTTTTTATCTAAAAAAAATAATAGTAGTAGTAATTATTAGGACACAAATGAGTAAATCAAGTCTTTAACATATAATTATCAAAGACTAATATTAATAGCACGTATAAGATGTGCAACCCTCTCTAAGACCCAACTGAAAATTTAAGAGGGAATATTGATTTATAATTCAATAAAACATCATCCTAATAATCTATCCATATAAAAATTGGCTTTTCAAATAAATTTACAAATAGAAATAATAAGTAATTAGATTACACTCTTTAAGTAAATGCAAAGGAGACTATATTGTTGAATCAGTTTTTAGGGTATTTCTACCAACTTTTTATTGTAAACTAAAAGATTGGGTGTTTAAATGCATTTTATTTAATGATTTGACAAATATTAATAAAAATCCAAGCTAACTAGTTTTACAAACCATCAATAACCTAGAAGCCAAGTTAACCCCCCTCACGTAGCAGGCTTAACCTCCCATGTAAGTACAACTATATACACACAAGAATCTAGAAACCATAAATAAGCAATTTAAAAAAGAACCAACAATAAAAACACTTCCAACCAATAACAACACGAATACACAATTATTTTTTTTTAACAAGTCACATAAATAATCTAAACAAAAAAAGGATGTCATAATCAAAGTTTACTAAATTTAATTATAGATATATCTTATTAATAGTATACATTTTAAACTAACTAACTAACTAACTATATATATATATATAGAAAATAATTATTATGAAGAAACATTCACAATAATTAACATGAGACGATTTATTTGTGAAAATATAGGTATGACATAAAATGGACCACACCTAAAATCAGGTAAAGTTATAATTGTTTAAGCCAACTCCATAATACTAAGATTGGCTAAACCCTATTTAGTTGCTCCAGAATTTAAAAATGGAATAACACGTTTGATAAGGCATGAGTTTGAAGTATCATAAGTATTTTTTTAGAAAATCCACAAATCTGATAAAATATTCTTTGTGCTTTGTACATAGATATATACACACATACAACCCCTTACGTGTATGTTTAATTTAAATTCTTTTTTCTCTTTTTTATTATAGAGTTTACTTTAGTTCTTATTTTTACCCTTAAAATTTAATAAAATATAAAAATAAAAATAAATATTAAACTATAATGAATGATAAACATTTATATTTTCCTTCATTTCTTAAAATTAAATTGGATGTTTAACATGGTTTCAAGTTGAATAAATTCCACAAGTGAATTGAAGAATAACAAAAAAGATTTCTAAGAATTTTTAAAATAAATAAAAGTATTAAAAATATTAAAAACATTAGAAGGGAAAAAAGATACAATTTTAACATATTTTGGTGAAAAAAAATTATGAAAATGACATAGGTTAGAAAAGTATTTATAAAATAATACAATTATATTTTTGAATATTGGTTTTATACAAAACCATTATTAAGAATATCATTTGTTTAGTCACATGTCAAAATGCATGTTTTATGCAAATTAATCAACATATATAAAAATCAACCCAAAACTTTATGAAGATTTAATGGTCTAAATATAAGATTCGAGATCCAATGGCCAAGATAGAAAAGATATAAGATGATATGATAAAAGAGAGAAATTGAGAACAAAAGGAAGGGAAAGAAAGAAAGGGTCACCAAGGACACATCAAGGTTTTGTTTTTGACATATCTAATATCATTCAAAAGATCTCGACGAGATGATTCTAATAAAATATTGAAAAACCATCAAATAAAATCGTAATTAATCCTAATTTATCCTCAAATAAACCCTTAACCAATTATAATCTTGTTTTGTGGTTTATCAAAGCGTGGTTAGAATAGTCTCTTCAATATCTCTTTAATAGTATTAGGTATGTCGAGAACAAAGCCCTGGTATGCCCTCAGTAACCCATTCTTTCTTTTTCTTATTTATTCCTTTATTCATTTCTTCTACCCCCTTCAACTTATCTTTTATCTTTTTTTAGTCATTGGATCTTCATAAAATTTTAGGTGGATTTTTGTACATGTTAATTAATTTGCATGAGACATGCATTTGATGTTATAATTAAACCCAGAAATGGTTTTGTACAAAACCAATATTTAGAAATGTTATTGGGAAATAACATCAATTATAAAAGTATTATAGAAATAGTATAGTTTGAACATAACTGCTATTAGGAATAATGATTGTTTCAATATTTATGTCTCTTTTAAATTAATTAACATATATAAAAGTCAACCTAAAATTCTATGAAGATCTAATGGCCAAGAAAAAAAAGAGGAGATGACTTGATATGACATTAAAAGGAAAGAAAAAGGAAAAATGAATAGGTCATTAGGGACATATCGAGACTTCATTTTCAATACACTTGGTATTGTTATAAAAATCTTGATGAGATGATTCTAATCACACCTTGAAAAACTAGCAAATAAGGTTATAATTGGTTTAAGGTTTTGTTCATGGTGAATTTATGGTTAATTATGATCTCATTTGATGATTTTTCAATGTGTGGTTAGAATCGCCTTATAGACATCTTTATAATGGTACTATGTATGTTGAAACATGTCCAATATTTTGTGTCCTTAATAACCCATTCTTTTTTTATCTTTTTTCTTTTCTCTCTCTTACCATATCACCTTATCTATTATCTCTTTCTTGGTCATTAGATATTGAATCTAATTTTTTATCCATTAGATTTTCTTAAAATTTTAGGTCGATTTTTGTTTGGGTTAATTGAATTGTAAAAAACATGTATTTTGAAATATGACTAAATGCGGTTATATATAAAATAAATATTTATAAATATGATTATATTCAAGTTGTGTTAATTATCAAATATTTTTTTTAAATTATATCATTCTCCTAAAATTTTTACTAAACTCTGTCATTTTTCAAAAAAAGAAGAAGCTCAAATAAACATCAAATTATTTATTGATCTACACCTCATTCAGATCTATCTAATGTACAATTCACTTGAAAAAGCCTAAATCTTTTGACAACTTGATGCTTCACCACTATAGACACTCTTTGTGGTAAAACTCATCTCTAATGATGATGGGGGTAGGAAAGATGTGTCAATGATTATAATGAGAACATTTATAGTCCATATGTCATAAAAGGATCCCTCATCATTATTGGAATCCCGATCTTTATTTGTTTCCTTGTCTTTGTTTAAATTCTATCCATATATGCTCACTTTTTCTTATTTTCCTCCTTTATCCAATGTCAAAGATTATTGAAAATGATAATAATAAAAATGATAGGGAATTCAAATTATAATATTTATAGTGATATTCAAATTGAATTATAATGTATCAGTGTGTGTGTGTATTTTATGTTTACTTGAAAAAACATGATTAAAAGGGCTAGAAACAGGGTAATAACCTAACATACCTAAGCTTAGCAAAATGTTAAGCCTAGATGACATGGTTCTAGCTTCCTTCAAAGCCCAACACCATTGAATTTAGTTATACACTGAGCCCATATACATGTGGATCTGACAAATTAGTAGACCCAACACTATTTAACACCCTTAGATTCAGCTACATGCTAAGCCCAAATATATGTGGGTCTTATAAAATACCAGATTGAGTTTAACTACATAATAAGCCTTGGTATATATGAATCTAGTAAGTTGCTAGACCCATCACCCCTAAGCTTGAAATCATTCCATATCCAAATATCTATGGAGTTGATACTACTTTTAGGTTTTTTTTCCATAAAGATTTGTTTGTTTTTTCTTATGTCTTTTAATATAAATATTAAAAGTCAATAATGATTATCTTCTTACATCCCTAGGTATACAAAAGTCTCATAAAGGCCTAGCATATTTCCATCACACATTAATATTATATAAGAAATATTTATTTCTTGTTAATCTTTTGTATAAGATATTTATCCCTCCTTAATACTATTAGGAGGAGATGACATTCTAACCTCTCTATTCAAGCAACATGACAAAGTTTAGAGGCTAAAAATACTATTTGAACCACTTAAATAAATGGTGCACACTTTTTTTATTCTCTAGATATTTATACTCTTATTTTTAGAGCATTTATCATATATAACTAAGAACAAATATTCTTGTTCTTAAGAATTTAAATCTTATTATCTTATTTATTGAAATCCCTTATCAAATATCATTAACTTTATCATCAGAGAGTCATTAAATCCAAAAAAAATTATTTTACAAATATCAAGTCTTCTATCACTAATCATCTATTTCTTGAATTTTTAAGAAGGAAATATTTATGTAAAAGTGTGATTATCATTGATCCAAACACTTAAAAAAAAACTCTTATTCATGAGGATATTAGATTTTCAAACATCATCAATTAGTGTTGTTTGGGAGAAACTGATAAAAAAAGTCATCAACTATTCTTTCTAAACTTGTTTTTGACATTCCTAATCACTATTAATGATAGCCAATCAAGATACCCCTATGATGAGATATGTCATAGACTTCCTTATAGTTGTTGGAGCTTGTTGCATTAGAGTTTCAGTAACTTATCAATTAGGTGCAAGCTCTTAGCCAAGCCGTGTTGGCATTCTAAAGGCAATATCAAGTATTATCACCTCTAATAAGTTATAGCATATGAGGTAGCTCTTTTAGTCCTTACCTTTAAACCACAAGCAGTCCGTCTTCCAGAAGACAACTATATTATCCAAATGAGGTAAAGCAAAATGACTTCGAAAGATTTCCACCTTAATGATCTCCCAATCTCTATAAAGCTTGTTCTTGTAGATATGAAGCTCTCTTAATTAATGATCATTCTAAAAGTGATTTTTCTAATCATGTGAGATTAAAGTTAGCTATCAATCCTATTATTCTATGACATAATCATCTAGCTCCTCAAAACCTATTCAATAAAATTCAAGAAGAAGTATAAAAGGTAAATACATCCAAAATAAAGTCTATAGTCCTTTTAAGATAAAATAATCACATTTATCTATGCAAGTTTTACTCACTCTCATCCCTAAGGGGTATAACTCCACCAATATGATTTTTGGATAATTATAATGGTTTTGTGAAACTATGAGAACATGTCCAAAATATGAGTAGAAACCTTGAGTTAATCAACCAAGATGATAATCTTGTTTGTAAGACCCTTTTCATAACCTTAAGAGGTTGACACGAGCTTAGAATAACTTGAAGCCATGTTCTATCACAAGTTTTTATGACCTTTATATTAAACTTCTGTCAATATTTATCATTGTTATACCCTTTAATACTCAATTTGAAAAGGAGTCCACTAAGGCATATTTGAAGATGTTCAATAAAGAAATACTTAAGATAGAGAAATTGCTTCAACTAGTAGCTTTAAAGGCTTTGATAAATGGATTGAATAAACATTTTCTACTAAAAAAAATCTTATTAAAGGTGAATAAGTCATGAAAAGTTATATACGGGGGAAATAAGTCAGTATATTAAAAGATGTGCCATTCCATTTCCACCAAAAGATTGAGGAAATAAGTCAGAATACTGTTCAGTAATTGGATCATATCTAAAGCTGTAGATCTCAGATTTAGTTCTGCTTTATATGGATGGAAAGGTAAGACATAGGTTTATATAATACTGTTCAGTAATTGGATCATATCTAAAGCTGTAGATCTTAGATTTAGTTCTACTTTATATGGATGAGAAGGTAAGACATAGGCTCCATATAAAAGTTATAAACCTATGTCTTACCTTTCCATCCATATAAAGGAGAACTAAATCTGAGATCTACAGCTCTAGACATAATTCAATTACTGAACAGTATTCCGGTTTGGACTGCACCGACATCTCTTTTCTAAGTTTGACCATCTCCTTGTGCTTTCAATTTCAGTTCTTAAATTCATCAATCAATCCTTTCATTTATATGATAGGTTTACATTTAAAATGAATATTTACCATAAATTAAAGGTATCTTATATTATTAGATATATTATTATAAAACATGTTTTAGTTAAGAAATTATTGATACTTGAAGTGCAAAATGATGATATATAACCTTGATAAAAATATATTTTTAAGTACTAATCAACATGCCCATATAAAATGTGACAGAGAAGAGCCTAACCTACCTAGTCAGCCATCTTAAGTACCTATATGAGACTAATATCATTTTAGGGTGCACTTTAGCTGAGGGAGATATTTCTAATGGCAAGAGAAAGTATGTAAAACATATTCTCATGATGACTTATTAACAAACCCATAACTTAACTCTATAAGATGATGCTGGTAGATGATAGGAGTTAAGTTAATATCCTATCTAGGGATGTGATGTCCTAGATGGGGATAGATCCCTTAATAATGACTTTTGTAAAAACCTTTTTAATTAGGATTAAAGGGTCATGACTAATAAAAAGTGTTTGGGAGATCTCAATCATAATAAACACTTACCTTAAGTGTCTTAACAATCAATAAAAGTTTATGGATAATCATGGTTTTGGCCTACAACACTATAATAAAAAGACCTCTCTTACACATAATCAATATAGTCATAATCATATAGTATTTGGTCTTAAAATTACCTGCTTATAAGAGGGTGATTATCATGAGAAAAAAACAAAAGGCCTCAAGGCATTGTGCCTTTGTATATCTGAAAGGTAAGAGGACTTTGGTCTTAGACCACTAAAGATTAAGAGAGGGTGAAGGTTAGAATTAAAACCTCATAACAGTTGATAAAAGTATCTTTAAAGCAAAATAAAGGGGCTATCATTAAGATAAGTTTACCTCCTCGATAAAAACTATTGACAAATTTTCTTTTTACCCATTAGGCTAATTTTTCTTTCAACATTTCATATATACTATGGATCAGTTTAAAGATAACTTCTTATAAATTTCAAGTTAATCTAAATTTTCTTTTTATCCTATATATATAAAGAAACTTTGAGGGGGAGATAACAAATAATAATTGTAGAAATGGATAAATTGTTAACTATAGATTTATTCACAAGGTCATGTGCCCAAATTAGTTGGTTACTATGATCATAGTAAAGAAAAACACCGAAAAATAAAGGATATATATGGACTTCGCTAACCTA
This sequence comes from Populus pruinosa, assembly GCA_026413675.1. NCBI lineage: Eukaryota > Viridiplantae > Streptophyta > Magnoliopsida > Malpighiales > Salicaceae > Populus > Populus pruinosa. The sequence goes on from CM048596.1 coordinate 24,674,622, forward strand.
AACAATGTTTGTTCAAGGGTAGTTTTTTTTCTCCCAGAGATTGATAAATTTATGAACTTTAAAGTTGGCTTTGAGTTCTTAAATTTTTTTATGTAAATTCAAGGTGCCATCAAATCCCTATACATCTAAAAGATAAAGAGGAACCTTTTGCTATATGGCAATGCCTTTTGTCTTAAAAAATACAGGGGCTACTTACTAGCAGATGGTCAATAAAGTGTTCAAATACCAAATTAGAAGAAACATAAAAGCTTATATGGATGACATGCTAGTGAAAAACATGACTTTTGAATAATATTTGAAAGATCTAGAATATATTTTTTTTGTTTTTTTAGACAAATATTAGATAGAGCTTAATCTTTTCAAGTATGTGTTTGCCATTATAAAACAAATATTTTTAGGTTTTCTAGTAAGTAGCAAAGCAATAGAACCAATTCTAAGAAGATTCAAGCAATATTGGACATGACTCATCCTTAAAAGGTCAAAGATATTCAACGCCTTACTAGGAAACTAGTCACCTTAACATATTCATATCCCAACTAGGAGAATACAACTTATCATTTTTCAAGATCTTGAAGAATATCACCAATTTTAAATGGACATCAAAGTACTATAAAGCTTTTGAAGAGCTTAAAGCTTATCATTTCTCTTCTTTGATCTTGTCATAACAATGAGAAACTGAGAGCATGTTTCTCTATCTTGGAGTTTCTAACTAGGTAGTTAATTTTGTATTGGTAAAGAAAAAGGAAGTCACGCAATGCCTAATCTATTATTCCTGTTGAACTCTTAATGATGCTGAAATAAGATACTTAAAAGTGAAAAAGATAGCCCTAACTTCAGTGAGAACCTTTAGAAAAGTAAAATCATAATTCCAAGCTTATCAAGTTATAGTATTAACATAGTAGCCTCTATGATAAACTCTCCATAAACTATACATGTTTGGATAGTTAGTGATGTGATCGATTAAGTTATAGGAATATAGACTCTTATATCAACGAAGATTAGCCATTAAAGGGCAAACCTTAACAGACCTCACAATAGAATACTCTCTTAAGAATGATATCCAAGATAAGCATTTTCAACATCTGAACAATCGATCCCCTCAAGAGAAACTATAATCGCCCCTCAGTCTATACAATTGATCCCACATTGGGAACTATATGTAGATGGATCTTTTAATTTTGAAGGAAATGGTATTGTGGTGGTACTTATGAATCCTATGAATATAGAATTTGATTTGAATTTTAGCTACCAATAATGTATTAGAGTATGAAGTTTTCCTAGAAAAATTAGGCCTAGTAAAATCCCTAGAGGTTTCCTCTCTCAATTTCCATAATGACTTCCAACTGATAGTGATACAATGTCAATGAATATTTAAAACTAGAGACCTTTAATGAAATACTCGCTGAAAGTCTAGGAACAACTCTTTAGAAAATATAAAGGCATAAAAATCTCAATTGACCATATTCCAAAAGAAGAGAATAGAAAAATATATCTTTTATCCAAACTAGCAAGCTCCCATTCAGTTAAACTCCCTTTAGAGATATGTATTAAAATATTGATAAAAAGTGTATATATGTGTATTTGTGTTTGCTTAAAAACCCATGATTAAAAAGGCTATAATCAAGGTAATAACCCAACATACCTAAGCTTGATAAAATGCTAAACCCATATGACATAAAGCTAACTTGCTTTCTAGGCTCAAAACCTTTAAGTTTAATAACATATTAAGCCTAAATATATATGGGTCTAGCAAAATGTCATGCCCAACACTCTTGGGTTCGGTTACCTATTAAGCTCAAGAACATATGGATTTGAAGAGGTGCACACCCAATATCATTGAGTTCAGTTACATGTTGAGTCCAAGTATACGTGAATTTGATTAGATGTCAAACCCAATACCCTTGGGTTTAGCTACGCGCTGAACCCAAGTATAGCTGGTCTGTGAGATGCCAAACCTAACATCCTTGGATTTAGCTACCTACTGAGTCTAAGTATATGTGGGTCTAGAGAAATACCAAACCCAACATTCTTGAGTTCAATTCTATGTTTAACCCATTTATATATGAGTTTGGCGAGTTGTCAAATCCATCATCCTTAATTTAAGAATCATTCCAAGTCCAAATACATATGAGATTGATAATCTTTTTGGGTTATAAAGATTTGTTTGTTTATTCTTACATCTTTTAACATAGAATGTTAAAAGTTAAGAATGATTAACTCTTTACATTTTTAGGTGCATAAAAGTCTTATAAGAGTTTATCATATTTCCATTAACATTAATATTATGTAAGAGATATTTGTTTCTTATTAATATTATTTAAATGAGATAATGTTCTAACCCATCCATTCAAGGAATATGACAAAGTTCAGAGGCTATATACACCATCTGAACCACCTAGGTAAATGTTTCATATTTTTTTTATTCTCTAAGTATTCATATTTATATTTTTAGAGTATTTATCATATAAAACTAATAACAAACACTTTTGTTTTTATAATTTAAACTCTCATTTATTGCAATCCTTTATCAAAAGTCATCGAGTTTATCAATATAAGATCTTTAAATCATACAAAAAATAATTGTTTTACAGATATCAAGTCGTTTATCACTAATCATTAATTTCATGAATTATGAAGAAAAAAAATATCAATATAAACATGTGATCATTTTTTCTCTAAACACCAAAAAAACTTTTATTCTTGAGTATATTAAATTTTAAATCATAATCAAATTATAACTTATAAGAAAATAAAGATGAATTTCATGGTTTCTCTATCTATGTATATATTCAAATGCGTGGGTATAATAAAAGGAGTTTTTTAAGATACAAGATAAAAAGGTAGTCTATAATATAAAAAAAAAGAAAGAAAAAGGCTATGGTTTTAGGTTTTTTAAAGACAATCAAGTTAATATTTTATAATTTTTTATTTTTATTTTTTCATCCTCTGTTTAGTTTATGGAAATGAAGATGAGATGGGTTTTATTAACTTGCTCAAGCTCCACTCATCCGGCTGACCATCTTCAAATCTTTGCAAACAACATTTTGGATGGAGGATTCTAATTGCAAGCAAAAAAGATAGCAGAGGGACGTAACGGATTTAATTAACAGTAGGGGGACTCGATTGATGAAATCTACATAGTATGGGGATGGTACTTATAGTTTACTTTGGCCCTGTATACTTGGCATTTAAAAGTTCACTTTCCACTGGGAAAAACATGACTCCGCAGAGTAGCTCAATTATTAACAAATTTGTCTACGTTGTGAAGACAAATTTGAAGGATCTAGTGACCGTTTGAATTTCGAATTCAAAACTTTAAACCTTAGTCGACAGACAGCCTGTGACTTTCCATTCAAAACCATCTACTCAAATCGGCCAAGCCCCATTAAAATAAAAAATCTCCATCCCCGTGGCGGAATCTCGTTTGTCAGTGACACTTAAAACAAGACCCAAAAACGCGATAACACATACAGTGGTCCCTACAAAACTACGCTCCCAACGAATACCGAGCCCGAATCAACGGTCAGGATCTCTCTGCAATTCAAATCAAGCCCTTCCCCGCCCCAATAGTAAGAAACAAATATTAAACAGTAAAAGTAAAACCTCTCCTTCTGCGCGAATAAGAGAAGCAGAGCCCTTTTGCTTTCTTTCAAAAAATCCAAGATTGTTTTGTTTCCATTTAGAACTCTCTCCATTACCATAAATCCTCTCTCTGTTTCTTCTTTACTAAAATTGAAGAGAAAGAGAGAGAGAGGGGTTGAAAATGTCGACGCAGACACGCCGTTCGTCGTTTTCCTCTTCAACGTCGTCGTCTCTTGCAAAAAGACACGCGTCTTCTTCATCGACAGAGCATGTAGGCAGGGCCACGGCGGTTGCGCCTCATTTGGCCAAGAAACGAGCCCCTCTTGGTGACATTACGAATCAAAAGAATGTGACTCAAAAAGGGTCAAGAACCTTAATTCCATCATCTACTTTGGTGGGTTGTTCCTCTTCTTTTTTTTTTTTAATTCTTGTTTTCGTTTCTTTTCTCTTTCTAAATTATGAGAAAGATTTAATGGGTTTTCTGTATCATTTTCTTCTGGGTATTTCTTGTTGCATGCGGACTTTCTTGGGTCTTTTGTTATTTATTCTTGTTAGCCCAGCAAGGTTTTGATTATTTTTAGGGTTTGTTTATTGCAATTTATTACAAAAAAGAAGATAGTAAATGCTAAAAGAATGCATAATTATTTGTTAACAAGAAAAAGAGAGAATAATCTGCTTACTTGTGGGTGCATTAAAGATATCCAATTAAGTCACTGTTTGGATACTTGGTAACATAAGATTCTGGTGATCAGAATCTTGACAAAAACTGCTTCTGTGTTATGATCTGTATAGAGTGCAGTTTTATCGTCAGTGTTGAAATTAATGCTTTTTTGCATACTTAGAAACTGCATTATAATCTGATTTTGATAATGTTATCCTCAAGGTGGCATGATCAAAGCATTACCAACTATGAAAGTTTTGATCCCTTGATGGCTCTGATTTTCCTGATAAAGCAGCATTTCGTTGAGTCACCATGGACACTGGATTTATGATTAACTTCTGAAGTTCAAATTAACTCCCTCTATTGTGATGTTCAAATTAAGCTTGTGAGTTTGTACTAGTATTCAGAGAATTGGTTGATCCTAACTGAATTTCATAAATGCAGGCACCATTCTCAAATAAATTTGCCAAGGTGAAGAAGGGACCTCCTGCTTCTAATAGCAGTACTTTAACTGCATCCATAAATGCGAAATCGAGTGCTGTTGGTGTTTGTAAGGTGATCTCTGTCTCAACAAGAGACGAAAGTGTCCCTCCTGTTGCTGCAGTTTCTGTTCCATGCAGCATTGATGTTTCTCCAAGTAAATCTGATGATCTATCAATTTCTTTGGATGAATCAATGTCCACATGTGATTCTTTTAAGAGCCCCGAGGTAGAATATATAGATAACAATGAAATAATAGCAATTGATTCTATCAATAAGAAGACCTTGAGCAATCTGTACATCTCAGATCATTTGGAAACTGCAGGTTTTTAACTTTTTTCACTCTCATTTCTGTTGTCTATATCATATCTTAATAAGTATTGTTTTATTTTCTAGACTTCCTAATCTAGTTTGTAAATGCGCGCAGAAAATGCATGCATCAGAGATACAAGTACTGATATGGAAACAGATGATAAAATTGTTAATGTTGATGACAATTACCAGGATCCGCAGCTTTGTGCAACCATTGCCTGTGATATTTACAAGCATTTGCGTGCATCTGAGGTAGAGTATTCAAGCTTAAGTGCCAATTATGAGTCTCCTTTGTAGTACACAGTTGTACCTGCTTGTGGCATTGCTAAATGAGTTACTTTCTTCCTTGTATAATCTGTCATCCTCTTCAAGTTTTGTTTTTATCTTGGTATGCGCAATGCATTTCCAGAGTGCTGCCTGTACGTGCCTGGACTTATCGTTATTCTTTTCTTTATTGAATTTCATGGGATTTTAGATGAAGAAAAGACCCTCCACAGACTTCATGGAAAGAATTCAGAAAGACATAAATGCCAGCATGCGTGCAATACTGGTTGATTGGCTTGTGGAGGTAACATCATTGAATTGCATTACATATTTGTAAACTTGCAACGTGATATGAAGAATGATCAATTTTTGTAACCATTCTTTAGATTGATAGATGGGTTATGGAATACAAATATTTCTTCAGATGGACTATGAGTAATCAAATGCTGAACTTGTGATTCAAAATGTAGGTAGCTGAAGAGTACAGGCTTGTACCAGATACCCTGTATTTGACCGTGAACTACATTGATCGATATCTGTCTGGAAATGTGATGAACAGGCAACGACTGCAGCTGCTTGGTATTGCCTGCATGATGGTTGCTGCGTAAGAAAGAGTTTTCTACGATGTCTTTGTTTGTTCTATCAATGGCACCTCTTTTTTCTTATGAAAATTTTACTATCTCATGTATTAAAAAGGAAGATGATGATGATATTGCCAGGAAGTACGAGGAAATATGTGCGCCCCAGGTGGAAGAGTTTTGCTACATTACCGATAACACATATTTCAGGGATGAGGTATTGTTCTTGTTGTCCATATGCCCAAGTGCATTTGACAGATAATTCTGCCACTATACTTTTTTTTTTCCTAACCTGCACAAGCATTGAGTATTTTAAATGGCTGCAGGTTCTGGAAATGGAATCAACTGTTTTGAACTACTTGAAGTTTGAAATGACAGCCCCAACAGCTAAATGTTTTTTGAGGTAATGACCAACTTATGGTTATCAACTCCTATCTATTATTCCTGTATGCTATACTGTTTTCTTGAATTGTCATCCATGCATGTAGGCGATTTGTTCGTGCTGCTCAAGGAATCAATGAGGTATCTATTTTTGTTCTGCTGGCCATGGAATTGTTGATTTTTATAATATCTATCACCTCCATCCCTAAAATCTTTGGTTTACTTTGGTTGTTATGTACGTGGCATCATTTGCTAGGTTCCATCAATGCAGTTGGAATGCTTGGCCAACTACATTGCAGAATTATCTCTTCTGGAATATACTATGCTTTGCTATGCTCCGTCGCTGGTAGCTGCCTCTGCCATTTTCCTGGCCAAATATATACTTCTTCCTTCAAAAAGACCGTGGGTATGTGTTAAAAAATAATTAAACTTCTAGTTTATGGGGTTTTTGAACTCGCAATCAGACCTGATACTCCATTTCTTCTGGAACAGAATTCCACATTGCAACATTACACACTTTACGAGCCTGTTGAATTGTGTCACTGTGTAAAGGATCTCTATCGCCTGTGTTGTGGAAGCCATAATTCTACTTTACCCGCAATCAGGGAGAAATACAGTCAGCATAAGGTGAGCAAGATTCTCATTCTGTCCCAGTCTCTCTCTCTCTCTCTCTACATAGCATGAACACTAGTACAGAGGAATGGTCTGAAGTGCACGCGTCCTAATCTTATCTTTGTTTATTACTTTTGTCGCAGTACAAATTTGTAGCAAAGAAGTACTGCCCACCTTCCATACCCGAGGAATTCTTCCAGAACCTAAGCTGCTAGACTGTTGTCTTACTCTTCCAATGCTCTGTTGGATTAACTTCAAGTGAATCAACTGCTTTTAGAGGCTCTTCCGATTCCATGCAATTCAATCCATAGGCAACACTTTATCATTATTAACTGTAAAACGTAGAGGTCAGTAGTTTTTTAGCTTGTCTAGAGTTTTTGCTGAGTCTACTCTTTCGGCAAAGATCAACTTTCATATAATCCTGTATGATATGATATCTTTAGTTCTTGTTAATGAATTCATAGCCAGATTTTAGCACAACTATTTACCGTTAGAAAATTTGTTTAAAACCATTAGGCTCCATTTAAGATTACAATTACATTAAAAGTGGGGTTTAGTCATCTTTAGGATCGGCAATTATTCATAATAAAATTTGAAAGTGAATTAAATTATTTATAATAAAATTTCTAAACATTAATATAATTAAAATAACTTGGAAGTGAATGAAAAATTGATATCAAAGAATTATTAGGTGGGTATGGTTTTATGAAATCCAAAACCTTTTATTCTATATATAAAAAAACTTTTTATTGTATATAAAAAAAATAATATTTTCTTGTTATTTTATATATGATAGGAAGTTGAAGAGTTAAAAATAAGTCTCCGTTACATGTTTGCTTTCTTGACTAGACCTTAATTTGTTTTTTTTGTTCATTTATAATTGACATGGATTTGAGTTTCTTATAAAATAATTTTTTGGCTCATAAAATTTATGTTTTATTATCTTGTCTAGTATATAATAAAATTTGTAAGTGAATTAAATTATTTATAATAAAATTTTTAAATATTAATTAATAAAAATAAATTATAAGTGAATGAAACATTGATATTGAAGAATTATTAGGTGGTATGGTTTTGTGAAATCCAAAACTTTTTATTTTATATATGATAAGAAGTTGAAGAGTTAAAAATAAATCTTAGGTTACATGTTTGCTTTCTTAGCTAGACCTTAATTTGCTTTTTTTTTTTGTCTATTAATAATTGATATGAATTTGAGTTTGTTATAAAATAGTTTTTTGGCTCATAAAATTTATGTTTTAATACCTTGTCTAATATATAAATTATCGATTGAAAAAGTAATCTTTCAAATGCCTTTAAATTTACAAATATTAGTATGTATATATGTCTAGAATTATGCTCAATATTTTCTAAAGGTTTTCTTGAGATTTTATCCATGCTACAAAATTTATATTTTTCATATTCATTTTCAAGTTTTGGGATTAAACCAAGATTACTTGAATTTTTCACATACTTAGAATTTACATGACATGATTTATCATACTAAACATTCACACAAGACACAATATACATAGAAGTAAAAATTTTATTTTTTTCAATATTGAACTAAACATTTCATCATATTTATATTAATTAAACTTAATAACTCGTTTAAAATGAGTCTTGTTAAAAAAAATAATCAAAAATCAAATTCTTGTAAATTTAAGGAGCATGCAACATATAATTGAGAGTCATTTCTTTTCCAAATATAAATCTAATAAGAACATCTCTAACCGCTACTATATTAGAAGAATGTGAATCATCAAACATGATCTTTTCTTTTCCCATTCAAGATGGTATTAAGTTTTGAATAAGATTTTGTTATAAAAACAAATCTAGTAAATCAATTTACTATTCATCTAAGCCTTTAAGAATATTAATCTCAGGCATCATAGATATAAGTGGCTTTACGGTAACAAAATAAGCATAATTATTTTTTTTATCTTAGTTGTGATTGCCTATTATTTGATGTTGGTTTAAAATATGATCTCTTATTTCTTGCTTCGTTAGAATGAAAATGGTTTTCATAAGATTTTTCCTTGTAACACTTTTTCTGTGGCCTAAAATTTTCATGGGTTTTTTGACATGTGAGAGAGGCTCTTACGGGATGTGATTAAACTTACCTTGGTACCAATTTATTAAGTTAAATGATTTTTTCTTAGTTCCTTACCTTTTCTTCTACTTTTAAATTAGGTAATAAGAGCTTTAATTGAGAGGTTTTTATTTATTTATTTATACTTTAAATCTTTTCAAGATTCAATAAACTTGTAAATGATGGCTATAACTTGCATTTGTTCATCTATTTGGATGTGTTCCTTACATATCTCATGAGCAATCATTTAGAGTTTATAATTTTTTTTTCATTTACTTTAAACCTAAAAACCAATTATAAACATAATTTTTTTAGTATTATATTTTTATAAAGCATCTTCTAAATCATTTTGATATAAATAAAACCTTGATCATAATAATCTTAAAGCTCACCAGAAAGACAATTTAGTAAATAATTACAACAATGATTGTTATCCTTCTCCCATTTCTTAACTTTTCTTTTATATTGAGCTAATCTTTTTTACTCATATTTTCATTCTTCTTTTTCTAGAATTGCTTTTCTAATTAAGACATAGCTAACATTCAATAAAGTAAGATAAAATAAAGTTTTTTTCTTTCTCTTTAAAAGTTTTCTCAATAAAAATAGAATGATTTATTAATGTTAACTACTCTAGCAAAGCTTTGCCCATTGATAATATTAGTATCCTCTATAGTCGATATCATGTCAAATTGTTACATATAGAAGGATATTACTTGATAACACGAGTGGAAAACATTAAAAAATAAATTTATCAAAATTATATGGGTAATTAACTTAAGGCATAACCATATTGCTTTCTTAAGATGATACATGTTGTCCGTATAAATTCTAATTTAATAGATCAAGAAAGTGTTGCATACTATATGAGGAATACAATAAGTTTAACCACCTTATGTATTCTTACAGATTTGCATTACTTATAATAATTAAAACTCTAAAAGGAATAACACCATTCTTGTCCAAATAGAATAACAAAATAAAATTTTTGATATGTCTTTTGTTGACTAGGAGAAAAAAAATTATAGCTAATAAAATGATAGATATTTAAGATGTTGTTTTATATTTATATATAGTCAGAAGAGTATAAGTATTTAAATTTTAAATCATTAAAAATTTAATGACCATTATTATAAGAAAATGGTTGTTATATATATAATGTTTTGTAACAAGTAAATAAAAGCATATAATGCATGCCTCTAAAGCTTAAGTTGCTTCTGTCAAATCCCTTATTATCTTATTATCCTGAATTGCAAAGTTATTAATCCATGTTTTAGTTTCTATCTAAGTTCATCTTTGAATTTCTTTATCATGTGTTGCTTAATGGGTTAGGCAAACATTGAAAGGTTGTTAAACCTTTTCTCATATTTCAACAAAGACATATAACTCTACCTCAATGTTAAAAACTTCTTCTCTTTCATTTTACGGTGATATTATGAGTATAACTAATTTTTAAATTCAACTCTAAAATCTCCCCATATCTATAACCCTATGGCTTTCCTTGATTGCATCATCTCCTACCATGATTGGGCTTTATCAGTCAACACTTTAGTGACACAATCTACCTTTAGTTCATTTGGTGCTTTTATCTATATCAAGGTCTTTTTTATCTCCTTGAGCTATCTACTTACAACTTCTGCATCCTGATCTCCAATAAAAGGTTTATAACCCATCTCTCTCTTGTTTTTTATAATCCGTACCAAGGTAACTACACTGTCTATAGGTGTCGTAACCACTAAAGTTGGTGGCACTACCGGGTCATAAGGTCTAGGGCATTACTCATGATCTTAATCACTTCCATCACTATCTTTGCTATAAAAATAGGATCATCATACGAGGCAAAAGTCCCATCGGTGTCGATGGTGTAGGTGCAACCGTCTATTTCTGTCCTTTATTTGCAATGCCCTAATATATCTTGAAATAGTATCGTCATGAAGTCTAGTTAGCTCATGTCATCCCTCCTAAGTAGAAGCTGATGGCATATGAGATGCAATGTCAACCAGGGGATCCTCTTTTTGATTCCTACCCAAGTCCATATCTCGATCGTCTATTCTTGTCAAGCTATTCTCTGTTTGTGATGCCTTAGCACGTCTTAAAATAGTGTCATCATGAACTCTAGCCGGCTCATCTCATCCCTTTTGAGTATAAGCTTGTGGCATATTAGATGCAATGTCAGCTAGGGGATCCTTGCCCTGACTCCCACCCGAGTCTATATCCTGATCCCTCATTCTTACTGGAGAGAGATTTGTACTTGTGTCATGTGTTATATGAACTATATTGCAACAATTTAGCATATATCAATTTCTATCAAACTTTCTGAACTCAAGTCAGGACTATGATACCAACTATAATAGCCTAATATTTTTATGCACTTTAAGCTTCATTTCTTGTAAATAATTAACATTTTCGAGTTGACTTTTTTTATAGCTTTACAAGAATCTACCAAAATTTCAGCAAAGTTTTCTATGTATTGAGAGATTCCAAATTATTAACATACTGATAACACTTCAATGTACCCATCAAACAAACCCAATAATTGTTCAACAACCCTAAACTCATCATAATTATTATAACTTATTTTAATGTCTCATCGTATATGTAGTTATAATCTTCCAAATTCAAATCAAAATCTATAATCATAAATTATTTTATACTATTAGTGTAAATTACAAACAAAAAAAGCATAATTATAATATCATACACTAATATAATTAAGTTAATTTAGTTATAAAAAAATAATTATTACACTGCTCAAGGCTTAGAGGTACCTGTAAATTAATATACAAGCAACAATTAAGTATGTAACAATAATTTACCTAAACAATTAAAATAAATACAATGATATGTTTGAACACAATTCATTATAAGATTTATTCAATTAGATTCACATGATCTACTTTTAACTTACACGATTTATTTTCTATGTTTGTATTTCTTATTTATCATTATTTCAAATACATACTCTCTTTCTTAAACTATAATATTCATATTAAGCTCTTTGTAACCTATATCCAATACTAAATAATTCTAGGTTCGCCTAGGTGCCTATGTTATTTTCATTTACAAACAATCTAAATTTTCTATCTATTATTGGGTAAAACTCCTACATCTTGAATTCAAATTTTCATTTCTTAATACTAAACATTAATCCTAATACGGGGAAAGATTCATTCTTCATGTCTACTGCCAGACCTTATTTCCATCAGTAGAACTAATTTATTTTGCACCTTATTAGACATTAATCCCATCATCGGGATTAATTTCTTCTGTCATTTACAGGGTACTAATCTCATCACCAAAATTAATTTTATTTTTGCTTTTTGGGCATAATCCCATCACCGGGACTAATTTCCACTATTCTTTATCGAGCATTAATCCCATCATCGAAATTAATTTTACTGCCCTTTATCGGATATTAATCCTCTACTACCCCTTATTGAGCATTAATCCCACCATAAGGAAATTTCTTTTTTCCACTATATGTTTTACAAATTAAAAATAAAATAACATAATATATCCAAAATATTATAACAATAATCTTACAAAAAAAAAAAATGTTAAGGTGTGGAATACTTACCCGCGATCAAAGATTTTAAGTGTTTCCTTACTACAACACAGCTACCAAAGCCTCTCCTGTATCAAAACGTATACCAATTTTCTTTTTTATATTCATCACCAAATAAATTTTCATTTTCATTTTTTTAATATATACATATATTACAATATCATTAGTTTTAATTCTCTAGAACCCTTCATGCTTATTTAAATCTTTATTCAAGCATCTAAAGTCAATTTACTTAACATTCATGTTAACAAAATCTCCAACTACAATGACATGTCAATCAAAATTTCAAATTATAATTCAATTCTTTCAAAAGTCATTTCCCCCACATAAATATATGTTATTTCACAACAATTTCACTTCATCATATGCAATGCAATTATGATTAGATGCTCTTTATTCTCTTTGTTTAGCTTTCCCCCCCTACTGGTTTTGCAGTATATGCCTGCCCGAAGGCCATGTGTTTGTGATGGGTGACAACTATAATAACAACTATGATTCCCATGTTTGGTATTATTCTGAAGCCTGTTCTTGCTATATATCTGCATTTGTTTTTCAATAAGACATATTAAGAACACATTTTTTTAGGTTCTTCACATTTATATCAAGCTTCCCTTCTGAAGGACGTCAATGACCTGTGTGATATTCAAATTTATCGGAGTGTCCCTCCTAGGACTTCCTTGCACGCCGGAGATAACAAATTGGACGGCAGTAGTACTTTTGTTTCTTACTGATGAGAACTTGGAGCAGGGCTTTATTTTTAAATTCTGAGATGTATTTTCAGAATTGTTTTCTCAACATCATCCATGCTAACACTTTCTTGTGTGTTTGACATTGTTTATGGCAGGGGACTTGTTGGAAGAAGAAACACTAGAACAAAGAAAATAAAGAGACTCGCTCTTTGTTCGGCTCTCTCACACACACACACACGATAGGGAGGTTTGCAAGAAACTGTAATTGCTATCAACATTCTCCCCTCTTAAACTTAAACGAGTGGTATACCATATCAATCAAATGTCCTTTATTCATTCATCGCTGTTGACATGTTTGTAAGTGGTATACCAGAGGATGGGTCATCAATTTATAGTTCTTGTTGATGCTCTACAGTGGAATGAGTATATCATTGTATTACTAACACATTCGCTAGATCTATTGAGCTATGAACAGTCTTGTTCCAATTAACAAGCTTCTAGCTGCTTTCAACACATCAAGCAAACAAAGGAGAGTAAATAGGAAATGCATGATTTCTCTGCTCCATTCAAGTTCCTATGACCGAGTCTTTCTGTCCTTTATGAACAGGCATGCCCAGACCTGGTCAAGATCCAATGAAGAACTTGCACTCAACTCATAATCTAGTCTAGTAGTTGATTTTTTCTATTTGCTGCGATGCTTGCTGCGAACAAACTGTTACTCATGACATTAGTTTTGCGTCAGCTATAAAATAGCTACTTTCGGGGCTTTCTACATGAAAAAAGCCTATCGGGAATGGCTTCGGAAAGGGTAATTCAGCATCCACTCAAAGCAGATGGCAATCTTTCTAATCGTTTCTTGTTTTGTTTGAATAAACTGCATGTTTTAATTGTTTTGTTCCTTGTGGGCAACTTGTAATAAAAAATCTGGCTCCTCGAATGACAAGTAGGGTAAACTATCTTTAGCCCGTGCAGATTTAGAAATTTTCCACTTGCGCCCTCATAATTTGAAAACATTTAGTATAAACTTTAATATTTTAAAAATATTCTTACAGATTATCCTAATAAGCTGAGTTGTTATTGTTAAAAGTTTTTAATGATAAGGTGTAATCAATTTTCACCAACCATTAATAAAGAAGTGATAAATCATGTTATGTATCTTGTCTTATTTCTATGTTTATAAATAAAAGCATTATCTTATTTTTATATTTATAAATAAAGATATTGTTTAAAAAAAATGAGAGAAAAAGTGTTAAGTATGTGTAATAGAATAAAAAAAAAAGAGGAACTATTAAGAATAGCAGCCTTATTGTTATTGCAACAACGAGCTGAGAGTTAAGTTTAAATGGGTGTAATTCTTTTCCATCATATATTTGTTTTTATATTTTTTTTTATTTTTAATAATATCGACTCTTCCGTGGATATAGGTTATTTGCCGAATCACATTAAATATTATATCAGTATGTTTAATCTCTTACGAGTAAATATTAATACATCACCGATCGAATTTACCAGTCGGATTTACCATTGTACCTTGCATTTTTCCATATTCTTCCTTCACTTTTTCCCTGTTTTTCTCTTGCCTTTCCTGCCGAATTCGAAAGGGACGTAGGTCCACGGTGTTATCTGTTTTGAACGATCCTGGAAATCTCTGAAAACATCAGGATAGACATTTTATGCTATAAGCTAGAGAGGGTTACTCTATCAAATATTTGCATCTCCCACGGGTAGCATAAGCAAATTAGTGCGTTGATTAACTAATTAGACGAAAATAGATGTTGCAAGCCATGGTGACAGATTCCCTCGGATGGACGATAAGCTTACCAGCTGGATGGCAACTGAGTGATGCAATTTTTTAGATTTTTGAAGAGGTGACATTGCAATCAGATTAGTTACCAAAGCTCCCTTTTGCAACTTTATGGAAGGCAGGGGCGCAAGTGTGCTTCTTGTTTTGAATTCTAATTCTGACTATAAAATTCATAGATATCTTCACCCACCAATCCACGCCTAACTTTCCTGATTCAAAAGTTGGCATGCATGTTAAAAAATTGTACGAGTTCTAGAAAGCTAATTATTAAGTATCTTATCAAGTGGTAAGTTGAGTTCAAGATTCGTTGTATGTCGATCATCATTAGGTTCCAAGAAGTGGGAATTCGAAGACGCTATGGATGTTTTTGGTGTCTTTTGTAACTTGGCACCATTAAAAATTGATTTTAGCAAAACAACACGGGCAACAAAAACATATTTAAAGAAAGAAGTGACACACTTGATCTGCCTTAAGATTTATACACTAGGCCGATCACGAACACCAAGTATATTAGAGTGATCTTGGTGATAACTAGTATTCATAACACTCGAGTTATAGTATTCAAAACACTTTTCTAGTTTTTGGGAGACTTGACATAATTAAAAAAAGATTTTAACAAAATAACACAAGTGAAAATATTTAGGGAGGTGATATATTTGATCGAGTTCCGAGTGACATCTACAACACTTGAGTTGTTGATGTCAAAACTTTTTTTTAATTAAAATAATTTATAACGAAATAATTCTTTTTCCTCAATCGAACCAAACCTAGACGATGAACGAGCATCGGATTTGTTTAGACAAATTAAAGCATATCATTAGGAATTTCACTTGTATCTCAATACCTCTCGAAGATCCATGCACCCACCACGAAGTTTAACAATGATACATATCCAAGCCTGCAAAATGGTCCAAATGGTAATCAAAATTGACATAAAGCATTAAGCCCATAAAATAATATACACGGGCCAATTAGAGGCTATTCTCAGGATTTTGTTCTTTATTCTCGGGCTTCTCTCTCTCCTCCACCAATTACAGTATTGGTGATGTTCGACCATACCATCAACATGATTGGACAGTTTAAGAGGCATTGCCCCTCCTGGTTTGGAGTTACACCATAGGCTTGATTGAACTGCATGCTCATACGAAGAGAAGTTGTATAATGCTAGGACACTATTTATGATTCGGAAGATGTATAGAACTGTGCACATCAAGAATAAATACAGAGAGACATGAGAGATGCTTGCTATGTTTCTCGAGTCCATCAACGAGGCCGATTCGCCGCACCAACGGGTGAATCAACACCGAGTCTACACGGCGGCCTATTGATTAGTGGGATGGAGTGGTGGTGGTCCATAAAATACTTCTCAAAAGTTTATATTTCCATTCATGGACCCACTTGCCTCCGTTCATTTTATATGCAGCAGTGAAAGCAATAAATGAAGAAAGGAACCAATTATTAGTGGTTGCAACTTGCTCGCACTCCTCTGCTTTATTGCTTCCAGTCTCGATCAGATAAGATGAGATTTATACCCCGAAAATAATAATGTGCAATAGGACAGTCATTGTTGACTGCCTTGCCATTTTTCTCTCCTTCCATGCGACCCATATATATTCCTTGATTTCATAGTTTTCATATTTTAAATGTATTTTTAGTTTAGAAATATATTAAAATAATATTTTTTATTTACATAATACATAAAAGTAATCTAAAAATATAAAAAAAATTCAAATTCTCTCTTACCATCCCCTGAGGTCCACTTATACTGGCGAGGGCTTCATTTTTCTTCCCCTCCCCTTTCCTTTCCTTGTCAAGGCATTTCCTTTCATGTTTTTTCTTGTAATCACTTCCTTCCTTTCATTAATCTCTATCTAGTTAACTCAAGATTTAACAAGAGCCTTGTTTGTCTAAGAGATAGCCTTGTTTCTGTTCCAGATTCTAGAGTTTCTAAATGGAATTCTTTCTCTAGATTATATGTATAATTTGTAACTATTGGCTCATATAATTAAGAGGTTTTCATGAATGCGATAATACATGCCTAAGATTCAATCAAAAAAATTAATTTTAATTAGACAACTAAAATGAGATAAATAAATTTTTATAACATAAATTATATTTTAAAAACCTTAATATGATGATTCTTTAACAATAACTTGTTATTTATTATTTAATTTTAATAATCAAATAGTTTAAGGTAAAGATTGTGTTTGCGAGTTTACATATATGGAAACAAACTTAGTGATTAACTTATTCAATATCATCATTAATGAATTTCATATGCATAAAAATTAAACAAAATATATATACACACCTTTTTTTTTGTTTTTTGTTTATATATAGATGAAGAGTTTCGGTGTAAAAAAATAGAAGAAGAGTACACTCGATGTGTACGGGGAATAATTATCTCAATAATATCTTAAAAGGAACACAATATACCAGTCGAGCAGACCCCGAAACAACAAAGCATAGCGATCGACTCGAGAGATAATCCTTTGTTGACAAACTAATTGGTACAATTCCACTAGTCTACTTCAAATAGAACACGAGGTCTAACATTCGACTCTTTCCAATTTGCTGAAATAGCTGCGCATTTGGCCCTTGTATGGTAAATTTGTTTTCACTTTAGTCCTCTTTCGTAGGAAATTTCAACCCAGGATGAGCTCAACGTAAATCATTGCCCGAGTGTTTAATCAATCTCCTTCATACATTTTAATTATTGTGAGTTGTGTCTTTTCAGTCTTCTAAGTTCTATCTATATTCTTCCGTCATCTTCATTTCCAGGATATTTTTTAAAATTAGTACGGTAAACATAAGATATTTACATAATTTAATTAGTATTCCTAAAACACAATAACTTAAGATATCACATTCTAGAAGGTGAGATATTAATTAAGATTTAATTTCTCTAAATCTAAGAATAACAATACATAGACATTATTTCTCTCTTTCTTAAAAAATTGACGCCCTTGATTTCTTTCTAAAACAATCAATTAAACATTTAGATTTTACCATTAAAACAATAAAAAAAATCAAACTCGTCTTACTCTTATAAATAAGATAAAAGTATTATATTGCTTTAAATTTATATTTGATTTGATTGAAATAAAATAATTGTTTAGGTTGAATTTAGTATTTATAATGAATTTAAAATTTATTGAATTAATGGTAAACTTATTAAGAATATTATAAATTAAAGTTGATTTGATATTAGTGATTATAAGAATAAAATATAAATTAATTATATATAAAGTTTAATGGTACAGTTTCAAGAACCCCACGCACTCCGCCATCAAGCACAGGAATGTTTAATGGTTCTGTACTGAGTCACTTCTTATGTTTTTCTGTATAACAAAGTCAAAAGACAAACAGTTTCAATCACCCCTTTACTATTCTTCACTACTCCGTACGAAACCATTGCCTCCAATGAGGAAAATAGATATACTTAAAAGAAAAGGGGTAAAAATTAAGGTTTTCAATTCCATTTAGATATTTTTTTTTAGTTGCAATAAAATATTTTAATTTTGAAGTGTTTTGGTTTGATGTTTAAGAATTGTATTGTTTATATATATATATTCAATAAAAATAATTTAAATTCAAGATAAATTAATTATAAATTATATAATATAAATACAATACTAATACTAAAAAAATATAATTTTAAAATTTAAAATATTTTTAAATAGTCAAGATTAAATAAATATTTAACTTAAATTAATTCAACTTAAATAAAATATCAAAATATTATAAAAATAAAATATTTTAACATAAATATTTTAAATATAAAATTATGCTAATTATCAAGGCTCATAATATACATATATATATATATATGTGATAAATCTAATTTTAAAAAATTAATATTATTATTAATGAAAATAGTAATAATAATTTTAATATTATTATTAATATTATTGTTATTGAAAATAATAATGAATTTTTTTTATATACTTGGATGGTTTAATTAATTAAATTCAATCAGATTTAATTTAATTCAATGGCTTTTCAAAATCAGATTTAATTTAATTTAATGACTTTTTAAAATTATAATGATATATAAAGAATAAAATCAGAACATTTTTACTGAAATTTAGCTAAAATTATCATTAAAATATTGTTACTAAAAAAATATGAATAAAAAGAAATCTCAATCAGTAAAATCATGTTAATGTAACTTAGGAGTATCAAATTACCAAAAAAAAAATTCCAATGATTGAAACGAAAAAACCTACACTACATACGAACAATAGTGATATTGAATTAAGAGGAATAAAGTTGAACTCACCATTTCATTTCTTTTCTCGTGTTCTTTTAATATATTTAATAATTGTTTGGAACTGATGATACAATTATGAAATAATTGGTTAATAATAGGAGGCTTACATGTAGCATTTGATTATTATTTTGTAACAGAGAAAATAAAGATAACTAAGATAAAAATGTATTTAGTTGAAGAAATATAAACAAATATAAAAATAAATTTATTTTTAGAATAATTTTTCAGTAAATTTCTCTTAAATAGAAGGTACAAAAAGATATATTTTTAGAGATAATATTTATTTTTTTATTCTTAAAATATTCTTATAAAAAACTCTTAATCTCAACATTATCCAACTAAGATATGCAATAATAAGAATAGCTATTATTATAGTTTTAAAACTCAACTCGATAGTTAATCTAAAACAAAATTCGATCACTAATTGAGGTTTAGGTTAAGGGTTGGGTTGACCCATGTCATCGTAAAAATAAACTGGTTATTATAAAAAATTTAAAATATGATTCAGGAGTCAATTCAGAATAAGACATTGGTTAATAATGGGGTTGATCATTGATCCAAATCAACATGAAAATAAAAGTGCTTATTATTATAGTTTTAAAATCTAATTAAGGGATTGACTTAAGATAAGTCTCGAGTCATGTATCAGAAAGATCAACCCGGGTCAAAATAAAATAAAAATGATTATTATCATTATTTGAAAAATTGATTTGAGAATTAACTTAGGGTAAGATTCAAATCATGGATTAAGAAGGTTAGTCCAAGTTGATCAGAGTCAATATAAAAATAAAAATTATTATTATTATAGTTTTAAAATTTAATTTGGGGATTGACCAATTCAAGATCTAGATCACAAGTTGGGAAAGTCAACACTAGTTAAGCTGAATCAATATATAAATAAAAATAATTATTATTATAATTTTAAAATTTAATTTAAAAATAAAAGATAATTTTTCATATTTTATTATACTTTATCTATCATAACTAATAAGATATAAAGACAATCATTTTCATAATTAACAAAACAATCCTTTAATCTTACACAACATTACTAAATATAATTTTATCTCTCTTTTTTTTAGTCTTTTCTTGTCTTATCTACTTTTATTATTTTTGCTTTTTTATTTCAATAATAACCAATTACTACTGTGGAGATATCTTTTTGTTACTTCTAAAGCACCACGGGAAGGACATGTGATTTGTATATTATTTTTTATGCATCGTCCAAACAATGTTCTAAATCTTTTGCAAGGAATATGCTCTTTTTTTTTTAATCAAGGAATTAAGCTTGTCGTGACTTGATTATTCATCACCATAATATTCGTACGATCGCAGCTTCTTCTTCTTCTTCGTATCATGCAAGGAACAATCAACATTCCATACTATCTTCTTTTTCTTCACAAGTTAAGAGTTGAACTACGTAACCAAGAAAGCTAGAAGCTTATAGCTAGCAGCGGTACCCAGCCGACTAGATAAATTAATTCCTTTGTCGTTGGGAAACAAAGCTTCAAGCATAGGAATAAACGAATATGATACGGATAGTCAAATAAGTGACAAGTAATTGTTTTTTGTCTTATAATGATCAACTCTCAAGAGTGATTGCACCATGTCTCGATTGTTAGATGTGTTATCATCATTACATTAAATATTATGATAACAATGAGTAAATTAATTCTTATTAAATTAAGTAAATTATATGAAGGACGATTATTTTTTATAGTTAATATAAGTTTACATAATATACAATATAAATGTTTTAATGTAACTATAGTATGTTAATCATGGTGTTGAGTTTATTAAAGTTCTAAAAGTAGAGTTAAAGTATTATTTGATTACTATTTTCGGATAAAAAAGAGGAAAATGACTAGGGTATGGACAAAATATAATAAAAATATAATTGTATTGGATAATAATATATAAAATAGAATGAATATCTTCATATTTTATTTGATTAATATTGAAAAAAACAGAATAAAATACAAAAAAAATTGTTTAATTCTTGATATACAATATCATTATCCTTACAATGTTTGAAATAATAAATAGATATCAATATTTTTATTTTAGTTTATAATAAGCATTACTCTCTCCTTAACTAACTTAAAATGATAATCTCTTTGCTCATTAAAATCATGTTAAAAAATTGTAGTCATAAAACAAATATTGCTAAAAAGATAATATACTTAAATTATGACTTACTCAATCATTAAGTTATTTTTTCAAATATATTTAACAATAAAATAAATAATTAAATCAATCATATGTCAAATAAAATATTTGCACAAATGTAAAGTTAACATTCAATATAGTTAGAAATACAAGATAATAATTTCATAATAAATGCCTTTTTTTTTCATTATCATTCAATCTCCACCTCTCCATTATATATTTTTTTTATAAAAGTTATGCTTTCATATTTTCTAGTTTTTAGGTCTAATGGTGAAAATTAGATTAATTAAAATCAACATATAGATTGAATATAAGGATAAAAATTGAAATTATAAAAAATTAACTAAAAATGACAAAGACCTCCACAACCAAACCTAGTTTTTATCCTTCATGTTTTTATTTTTTATTTTATGACAACAACCAAAATGCTATATTGAATATAACTATTTGATAGGTTTAGTTAAATAGATGAAATTCTACACAAGGGCCATATTTCTACCACCTAAAAACAAATATTAAAATAAAGAAGAAAAAGAGAGAAGTTTCAAGAAAATATATATTAAAAAATATAAAAATTAACCTGAGTCAACTTGAGTTAACCCATTAAGCATTATTTCTAAATCACGAGACCAAAATAACCTAATAGAAAGTAAATAAAACAAATCATGAAACGTAATTCTCAATTAATTCAATATTAAAAAATAAAATTAAAAACAAAAGTTAAAAAAAAAACTTGAGCTTGTCGGGTTAATCCGTCAAACCCGTGATTTGCATTATTAGATTAAAATAACCTAATAAAAAAATAAATTTAATATTAAGAGATAAAATTAAAAAAATATTAATAAAAAATATAATTTTTTTTTAAAATACACTAAAACATGTGGGGAAAGATGCTCATCATTACTATAGTAATTTCCTTTTAATGTATTGTTAATATTAGTATTGTGGTTGGTGAGATTTATACTCTTAATGATTAGAAGAATTTACACTGTAATATATCAAGTAATGGTTAATAATTAATATGCTATTAAAAAAAATCCTCTTCTACAAGGAATTAATCCCATACATGTTAATTAAATCTTAAGAATACAAATCCAAGAAGAATTACAAAGAAAAGGTAAAAATACTCTGCACTAGTAATGTTATATCTCAAGAACAGTTGTTTTTTTTAAAATAAAAAATAAAATAAAATGAAAAGGTGATGAGCATCTCAACCATTGATTTTTTATTTTTTATTTTTTTCAATTAAGTATCAAGACTTGTCCTTACTGATTATTAATAATTATGTTATATATTTATTTTCATTATAAAAAAATGGCATCGGCATGTATTATATTCAATTTGAGTTCAACTTTAATTTACACGGTTATTAATAAGTATTATTATTCAGCCAAGCGAACAGTTTCTATAATTAATAAAATAAAAATATCTTTTTCTATAAATACCCTTCCGTCCCGCCCTCCTCTTCTATCCCTTCGTATTAGTTACTCCTCTTTCTTCAATTCTCTTTAACTGCTAAAGAACGATGGGTGAGCCTGAGAACACAAGCGCAGAGAAGCACCAGGTTTTTGATGTCTCCATTGCCATGCATCAACAAGGAAGCTCCGAGTGGTTTGATGATGATGGCCGTCAAAAGCGAACTGGTGATTAATTCCTTATAACTCCTTTACATTATTATTTCCTGATCAAGTAAGATTCCCAAGAAAATCTAAAAACACAGATTATTCTGTTCATCTTGATCTGTTTCCTTACAGGAACCGTATGGACTGCAAGTGCTCACATCATAACAGCTGTTATTGGGTCTGGTGTTCTTTCCTTGGCTTGGGCTATTGCTCAGCTTGGATGGATTGCTGGGCCAGCTTTCATGTTCTTGTTTTCTATAGTCACTTGCTATACTTCTTCTCTGCTCTCTGTCTGCTACCGCTCTGGTGATCCTTTAACTGGCAAGAGGAACTACACCTACATGGATGCTGTTCGGTCCAATCTTGGTAAATAATCCTGCTGCTTTATGGAGCTAGCTTGATTGAATCTTTTTTAACATTCTAATTTCTTATTTATATGTTCATTTTTAATTTTGTCAGGTGGTGTGAAGGTCAAGATATGTGGATTTGTTCAGTACCTGAATCTTTTTGGAGTTGCCATTGGCTACACAATTGCATCGTCTATAAGCATGATGTAAGCTTTCACTTTCAAGTAAAACAAAAATGAACTTCGTTTTGTCTTACTTGCTATGGCTGACCATGCCTAGCTATACTTTGAATTCTCTGGGCTTACGGTGCCTTTTCTTCTTCCACAAAACAGGGCAATAAAGAGATCAAATTGTTTTCACAAGAGCGGTGGAAAGAACTCATGCCGTATGAATGCCAATCCATACATGATAGGATTTGGCATAGCTGAGACACTTTTGTCTCAAATTCCTGGATTTGATCAGTTACAATGGCTCTCTCTTGTCGCTGCGGTCATGTCCTTCACTTATTCATCAATTGGTCTAGGTCTCGGCATTGGTAAGGTTATAGAAAATGGGAAAATCAGTGGAAGTCTAACTGGAGTAGGCATTGGCATTGTGACTCCAACCCAAAAAGTATGGAGAAGCTTCCAAGCACTCGGTGACATTGCTTTTGCCTATTCTTACTCCATGATCCTCATTGAAATTCAGGTGCTAACATTATTATATCTTTGTAGCATACACGTTTCTCTTGCTGCATACGAACAGGATTACGTTATTTGATATTTTCATTTATAATTTAAACCAACCTACAAGTTTTATATCATAATTAACAGGACACCGTCAAATCCCCACCATCAGAATCCAAGACGATGAGGAAGGCAACTCTAATAAGTGTTGCAGTCACAACCCTTTTCTACATGTTCTGTGGCTGCTTTGGCTATGCTGCTTTTGGAGACATGTCCCCTGGAAATCTCCTTACTGGCTTTGGCTTTTATAACCCATATTGGCTGCTTGATATTGCCAATGCTGCCATAGTAATTCACCTTGTTGGCGCATACCAGGTCTTCTGCCAACCTCTCTTTGCTTTCGTCGAAAAAGAAGCAGCTGCAAGGTTTCCAGATAGTGAAATCATTACGAAAGACATAAAAGTTGCAGTTCCTGGTTTCCGCCCCTTCAATATCAATCTCTTTAGAATGATTTGGAGGACCCTCTTTGTGATCTTTACCACTGTGATTTCAATGCTACTTCCCTTCTTTAATGACATAGTCGGTCTACTCGGCGCTTTGGGATTTTGGCCACTGACTGTTTACTTCCCCGTCGAGATGTATATTGCACAAAGGAGGATACCAAAGTGGAGCACAAGATGGCTTGGTCTGCGAGTCCTAAGCATTGCTTGCCTCATTGTTACTATAGCCGCAGCCGCTGGCTCTATTGCTGGAGTTGTTGATGATCTCAAGTCGATCAAACCCTTCCAGACCAGTTACTAAATCAGTAGAATTTCAGCAGTCAATAAAGGAGAATTATTAGTAGAAGAACAGTTAAGATTATATGGCGGACAAAACCTCGAAGTTGGATTTAAACCTATGTATCTCTAAGATATACATGTACAACCTGTTTCTCTACGGGCGGCAACCTGTGTATCTTGAAAATGATGTCTCATAAGTGACATAACGTTTGTGTTTCTATAAAATTTAAATTTTTTACTTTTTTATAAAAAAATATTTTTTTATATATTTTAAATTATTTTAATACATTATGTTAATAATAATTTTTAAAAATTAAAGAAATTATTTTAATATATTTTAACATGAAATGTTCTATAAAAAATAACTATAATTACATTTTTAAACAAGCATAGGTTAAATATATATTATTTTAAATTATGTTATTTTTATAAATTAGTATAGGATAGTGATATTTTACAAGATATTTTTTTAATGCTATATTTTTTTTTAAATAAAATAAAATTGATGAGCAAACAAATAGTTACCAAGTGTTGCGATATCTTAGATATTTTAGGTCTCATCTAAATCTTTTAGGTGCAAAGAAGCCCTCTCTAACTTTTTGGAAGTGAAGGACACAACTTGTCTGGATTCTAATTAGAGAGGGAGAGATTGGAAATTCTTCGATATATATTCACTTGCCAATCTTCCACCGTACCTTCCCACCTTCATAGTTATCTCAAATAATTTGAAAAATGTCTATTTAATAAATAGACATCACAATTATGTATTTATCCCACTAAAAGTTTTTTTCAAATAACTTTTAAGTTATTTTCTTAAACTTTTAAGCTACCAAATACACTAAAATACTTAATTTTTTCCATTTTCTGGATACGTTATGGGGTTATAGACGAGGAGAACAGTATTTTTTTTAACAAAAAAACTATATTCCTTTGCTTCTTTTTTTCCCCCAATCTTTTTCATTAAAAAAAATAAAAATGAACGGAGACAAGTTAATTAGGAACTCAAATTTTTACAACCCATTTCACATACTGGCATTTTATGGAATTCGAGAAAAAAATATATTTTGTAAACTAGGTTATTTGCAACTGTAAGCCCTAGCACTAGCTCATGACAGATCATGCCATTGTACACAGAGGCATGAAGCTACATCGCTATGATAAGCCCATAGCTTGTCTTATCCCTTGAATTCTTATTGTACGTACTCATTGTCTTGGACATATAGTTGATTCTTCACAGCGCATGCTCTTGAATTTCCTTTCGAATCTTGTTCTGCCAAAATACATGTCAACTAGCTTGGGTGGGTTGCGTAATGCGTTGTAGGCTAAGGACCTCGTTGTGGTATTCTGCCTTGTAGGGATAGTCCTTTCCTATTTTTGAAAAGCTAGTTGCCAAAGCAGCCCGGCATCCCTCAGTGCTCACACACGCCCATTTTTACCTTCTTCTATTTTCAGTTGCACGTTAAGAGTATTTTCAGTTCAATTTATGCATGGACTGAAACTAAATCCTTTCCTGGATGATTTTAAGAGACGATCTCTGTATTAATTTGATGCATATAACTTAAATTAGTCAAAATATTTGCTTTAAGATTTGAAATAATTAAAAAAAGAGAAGAAATATAACTCTTTAATCACAATTTCTATCATCTTAAAGTTACCTTTTTATACCTTGTCATTTACCGTTGAGTGGTACACTATAATTGAAATACTGATGGGACACTTTTCTCCTTTATTCCACTCAGGAAAAAACAACCGGATAGACATGAAAAATGCGATGAGGTCGTTTTCTATATGCTTTTTGGGATATGTAAAGTAGTTGTGTAAATTGGGAGGTAGTCTTGGGAAAAAAGTGCGTGTAGCACTATATTATGATAAAATAGAAAAAAAAATTATCTAATAAAAATGATGTTTAATTTATTATTGTAATTAGATTATAAAGTTTTTAATATCATCTCACTTCTAAGTTTTTTTTTATTGGAAAACATGCGAAAAAAAGTAAAAAAGATTCGAAATGGTTATGCAAATTGTTAAAACTCGAGTAGGATTGCTTTTACAAGAGTGATTCTTTGGATATGCATATAAATTTATATGTAATTTCATTATATTTTTTTATGGAACTAAAATTATTTTATATATTTAATATATGTGAAAAAGCCGTGTGTTGAATTTTTTATTGATGAAATTGAAAGGTATAACATTATTTTTGTATAACTAAAATAATATTATTCAACAATTACATTTGATGGAGATATAAAGGAGTTGAAACTCTTATAGCGGGATAGATTATTCTTTAATGTTTTTGAGTTTTGTGATATTTTTGATGATGAATAAAAAGGAATGAATCATTTTTTGTTATTTTTCCCATAAGGCACCACTAATAAAGTTGTGAAAAGCTTACACAATATGGACTTTCCATGGTTGCCTTATGGGTTGGTGAATATAGACCTTTTTTAGCATGGCCTGGGTTCTTCCTGTAAATACTATATAAGAATAGAGAGTTAAAATGAAGACGAAGGGGGTGCATATATGGGCGTGATGTCTAGAAACTGAATATTTGTATGGCTATAACTTGTGCGGCATGCACTCTTGCATGACTAGCTTATGGATTCCTTTTTTGTGGCTAACATGTGATATCTCTTTTTTCCTTGTGACTAGAGAAATTAATACACTTATGTCTTAAGATTTCTTCATGGAGAATTAGGAAACATATTATTAGTGAAGAAATTGATGTGTTGCCATTAATTAGCAATGATAATTGTCGATTATTATATCATGTTATGATTGTTGTATCATGTATATTACCGGTGGAAAAAAAAAATAATATCTATTTTGAATAGAAAAACTCGTGTATACTTAGAAAAAATCATGTTCAGGAAAAGTTTTAGTGCTCAGCTCGTAGAAACCTCAAAAAAAAAAAAAACATATAAATGCGTGTTAGGGCAGGATTAAACATGCCATGTTAGTATCGGGTGTCAGATTGAAAATTCCAGCAGTCTAGGTTAGAACCTTTTTTTAATGAAGAACTCTGCGCCATCAGAATGGATGCTACTCCTTTCGTTTTCCCTTTAAACAAGATATTGTATGGAAGAAAAACTCTAGAGGAGACAAATTTGGGCGTCAAATTTATCCTTGGACGATGGAAATACACGCTAGCCAATACCGCTCCGAAATAGAAACGATACGAGAAACATGGGCATGGTGACCATGGATCCCAAGTCCATTAATTGCCTGAACATATAGGTCTCCTCCACTTCCACTCACAAGACTCTCAAACTAGTACCTGGCTCGATTCGCCGCGGCCACAAGCGAGTCAACCC
This sequence comes from Populus pruinosa, assembly GCA_026413675.1. Classification (NCBI taxonomy): domain Eukaryota; kingdom Viridiplantae; phylum Streptophyta; class Magnoliopsida; order Malpighiales; family Salicaceae; genus Populus; species Populus pruinosa. The sequence continues at coordinate 24,702,805 of CM048596.1, forward strand.
CGCGTCTCCTCCCCATTCACCTCCCCTGCCGCGCAACACTCGAAGTTGTCACGGTTAAAACATTCAACAAAAAAGACACATTTTCTTTGTAAATAAAACATTCGTTTTTTAATCTTGTTTTTTTCCCCATGTTCAACTTGGAAGTCACAACCAACCAACAGAAAAAAAATAATATTGAATCTTTTTCATTTTTCCGCATTAATATCACTATCAATGGGATGCGGCTAAAAAAAGGAGCAATAATTATGAACAGCCTCAGTTGACCGGCGTCGCATAACCCTCCCTTAGTCTTTAAACACGGGAGCCCCTGTTCAGTTGACTTCTCTTTAACATCCACAGATCACCAATTACAATGGACAGTTAACTACTACACATTTTTTCAACAAATAAAAGTTAAAAACTGTCAACCTGTCTGTAAAAAACTGTAAAACTCCTTTTCGAAATTGAAATTTTGGGAGTGAAGAGAATAACTCCGGCTCCGAGCAGTTCAACTTCTAATTTCATTTCCTTATCTTTTGGTGTCATGGTCTAAGGATCTACTTGCCATCTGCTTTCTACCTCTCAAATATATAAAGTTAAAACGATTCCATAATCCATATATATTAATGTATTGCACCTCTAGGAAACTAGGCTCCTGTTGGTTTTAGAGGATTGCAGGAGTGTTATGATGTGTCTGATGTATATGTGAGTAGTGTGTGTATCTTCCTAATATAAATCACAACCAAATAGATGTTATTGCAAAAAATAACATCTTAAGCATATTTTAGTGTTTCATGTGTGCCATGAAAATTTATCTTATTCCCAGTTTTATTATTATAGTTTTTAAGAAAAAAATCATTTTCAATTTAGGTTATTTATATTTCGGGTCAATCATAATGAGTTTTTTATCCAGTTGTGGCATTATACAATATGAAGTACAAATATTTCTTTCAAAGTATATTACCAATTGGTTCAATTTTCAGCATAAAATATATTTTCCCTTAACATCTAAGAGCATCACACTTTAGCTAAATAAAAACCTATTCTCCAACTTAAAGGGTTGTAATTTAATGTCAAGATATAGTTGATTTCATGATAGTTTTTATAACAGTGAATATGAAATTTGGTAGCTAAAGGACGTTAAGTTCTTTAAATTATGTATGTTGAAAGTCCTTCTTTTTTCATGTTTATTGACGGATAAAAAATGATTTAATAATACTTTGCAAATATTGATAAGTAACTAAATAAATAAATAAATAATATAAAAAACTTAAATACTCAAGATATTTCACTACTATATTTAACACTTTTACATAGAGAAAATTTTATTAATATTTACACTTATAGTCTATTGATATATATATTACTAGCGGACTTATAAACAAAAATAATATTTCAGTAATTCATTATCTTTCGGTGAACCTATCAATAATAAATATACTAATGGATTTATAAACGGACAAAATGCATAAAATTTTTTTACTTGCTTCATTTCATCGATATCTCAATCAGAAAATTTAACATATCACTAATGAAAAACTTTATTGATATTTACACTCATAGTCTATTAGTAAATATATTACCAATGGACTCACGAACAAAAATAATCTTTCAATAATTTACTATCTTTCGATGAACCTATCAGTAATAAATATACCAATAGATTTATAAATGGACAAAGTGCACACACAAAAATTTACTTGCTTCATATCATCAATATCTCCATCATAAAATTTAACATATTATCGATAAGAAAAATATATATAATGTCATTAGTGTTTTTATTTATCAATTGGTATATCCATTGATAAATATAACATATCCCCGACAGAATATCATCTATAATTTTATCAGTAAGTTAATAATAGCAGTGATATTTGAGATAATTCCTTTTCAACTCTCTCTAAAATATACCGACATAGTTGTTATATCGATAATCTCGTCAGTAATATTTTAAAAATATAGTGAAAAAAATAATTAAAATAAAATAAAAATAAAATATTTATTAAAATTTTAAAAAATTATATATTCAAATATAATAAATCTAAATATAGTGCTCAGCCTTTGTTATTCCAATTACAAATAGCATCACCATCTCTATTCCATTTAACAAACAAAGTTTCAAGTTTGCTCCATTATTGCTCTACTAAATTTTGTATCTTCTCATCTAATGATTTGAAAAAGGCTCTTATTCTAACATTCTAGTAGGCATGGTTTTCATCATTGAATTGTGGTGGTGAACTAAATGTTAACATCTTCATTCAGGAAAAATAAATCTCACTTTTATAAAATAAACTTGCTTTGATACCACTTGAAAGTTTATTTTTCTTGTTTTCTACATGTTAACAAATAATTTGATAACACTTTGTAAACACTGATGAATATCCAAATAAATAAATAAAAAACAAAACACTTAAATGCACAAAGATGTTTGGTTACAAAGAGAAAACCTTTTGAAAAACTCTTCCAAAGATATATAAAAAAACCTTTTAGGTAGCCGAACCAAGAATATATAATTTTTCTCTAGCTTGAAAGATTACAAGAGTAATATTTCTAACCACAAACCCTTTATATCTATACTACCTTATTTATAAAGATAATGAACCATGTTATGTGTCTTACCTTAGTAGCTTGTCTATACACCTAAGGATCTTCAAACTATTATCATCCTAATTCAAATATTTAGTTGCTAACAATTTATATAAGAATTTTAACTCTTTAGGGGCCAATTATCTTCGAAAATTTCTTATACACTCCTCGTGTGTTAAGAGTATATGCCTAAAACTCTATGTAATCTTCTTAGTTGGTTGATACACTTGTTTCAATGTAATCGATGCTTTTATGTTCTGAAACTCTCCTTTAAATCATATTATTTTTTTAGATTTAACCTTATTTATATACATATTTTATGTGATAAGAATAAAGATAATCTTCAAGCATTCTAGTCCATTGATAACAGACTGCTAACATATTTTATAAAAACTCTAGTAAATTTATATTTGGATAACTTTTTATTATTATTATTTGAACTTATTTTTTATATTAACTAAACTTAATCAATAATTAGAGATAAAATCTTGATGAAATTCTATTTTAAACAAATTCTATTTTTATCAATCATAAAAAAAAATCTTCACTAATCTAAACCAATAAAACCACATTTACATATGTAATTGTCTATTTTAATATATATTTTTAAAATTTATCGGTTCATGTTAAGTGTTGATCATGCGTGTACTGTCTGTCCCTAATTGATGACTTTCCAATTTAATATGACCTTGTTCGAGATTGCCGATTGATTGCCTTCTCGAAGAAAACAAAAGACTTGTTAATTAAAAGTTCAATATATATTTAGCATGTATGTAAACATAATATATCCCAACATGGAACTTGACAAGAAAAAAAGCACATGGAGAGTTGGTAAAGCTTTTTCCTTCCAACCTTCTCCGCTTTTTCTTTCCTTATGTTCTTAAACATTTGTCAACAAATTGCCTAATTGATACCAACCTAAACAACAAAACCTTCTCTGATATTCTTTCTTTTATTTGGAAAATTGCTAGGAGCTCCGTGTAGAACACTTTCTTGCTCTAGAATGAAGGCTGAAGATATCATGATATATAAACATCCATAAATCTCAAGATTTTCTGATAAAAAATTCTTAAAGATTGTATCATGGAGAAAAGTGGCGTACGTGTTGAAATATTGCTAATTTGATCGGAACAATTGTGATATTGGTTTCTATGGTAGATTGTTAACTAAATAAAATGAAACCCTCTATTTCCTCCCCGACCCCTTCTGACAAAACATTGAACGCTACATATTCTCCAGATTGTTCACTTCCTAATGGCATCACGCAAGTATTTTTGCTCATGAGACTTGATGATAGAGCTTGATAATTGTTTATTTCATGACCTGCCGTCGGAACTGATTAGCTCTATTTTAGTGTAACGTATAAAGTAGGAGTCCAAGATCCAATTAAACTATGAAGCATTGATCAATCTAGCGTGGGGAGAGTCAATAAATGATGTAAGCGGTGCACCTTTCGCCTTCCAAAGGTCAGCATAATTCGAGACACGAGAGCTCTTAAGGTCAACATAATCAGTTTCCCGAATGAAAATATTAGGGCACATTGGGCCCTTATGCAGCCAGTACCTATCGCTTTAGCCCTGGTCAAAGCAGGAACGATTTCTCAACTCTCATCCATGCACTTCTCTGCCCCTTGCTAAGCTGAAAATCGTAGTATTATTGCTGTTGTTGGGAGTCGACATTTATGCATTAATTTTTCAAAAGGCTGGTCCACTTCAGTTTGTATATATGTAAAAAATACACTGACAATTGCCTTCAAATACCATTATATCTTTCAAAAACCCGCCACAAAAACTCAATTTTTGTAGCAGTGGTTCCTCACGTTATAATCGAAGGCTTAACACTATGATTTCAACTCAATTTTTCAGATTTGGCCCCTTGCAGCTCTTCTCTTTCTTCGCTACTACTAGCACTGGGCGTAGTGCTAGTAGTAGCGAAGAAAACAAGTGGATATAATTGTTCACCGCATATACAAGTTAGTTATCTCTATTAGAATATTTGCATTATATGACTGCGAATTTATCCCGTGAGGCTACCAGACATGTTTCACTGTTTAATTTATAGATAGGATGGGCATGAACTTGACCTTTAAAGTTGAACGAGATCTTGCATTTGGGATTTACTTTCAATAATTGTAATTGTTTGATTGCGTACACATAACACATTGGTTTCTTAAAGGCAAGCTTCAATAAATTATTGCTTCTTCTTTTTCAATCCGAATTCCATAAATTATTAGTAGAAACAGGAATAATTAAAGAGCTCAAATATTTGGAAATGGTAAATAGTTCATGATACAAACAATTTTAGACAAAACAATTAATACCACCATCATTACTACTTATTTTTGTTTGATTTGGTTTTCGGAACAAAAAGAAATTGAAAGATGAATTGCTTTCCATCTAATAAATTCTCAATTGTGTGCCTAAACAGTTCGGGGAGGGTGTTTCTACCTTTATGAATACACATTTTGTACCCGCTTGGTATTAAAATTCAACCTATTTTTTTATTAAATTTTGAATATTTTTTTTATTTTTAATTATTTTTAATTTTAGATCATTTCGATTTGCTGGTATCAAAAATAAATTTTAAAAAATAAAAAAAATTATTTTAATACATTTTTAAATAAAAAATATTTTTTAAAAAAAAAACAATATCTATATTTCTCTCCAATAGTCTCTTGTCCAGTAGCTAGGGCTAAAGGTTAGGCTGAAATATATTTTCCTCGATGTCATTTATGAACCCAATAAGGCAAATGGATTTTTTAAGGGTGAATCTTGACACAAGTGGAAGGAAGGAAATAAACAAAGGTGGGTATTTTCACAGATCACAGCAGTGTGTGGGTAATTTGCAGATTGATTAATGACCTAACACCTATGAAAACTAAATTCTTTTAGTTTAAAAAATGTTTTGTAGAACTGAGAGATGTACAAGTCATCGTAAATCTTCTGGAAAAATATATCTATGGTTCATTCATCTGAAATTCCTTTTTGTTTTTTCTTTGACAAGGATAGGCTCACAACACTCTTTCGATTCCCCACGAAAAGAAACCGATCAAGCCATTACCTTGAATACCTGCTTTCTGACATGATGATAAGTATTATTCTCATCTCAATAAATCCCATTTGTAGGTGCTTCGACGGCGCTTTCAAGGGAATTGGGACAAGCACTATTAGGTTTGGAGAAAGAAGGAAGGCTCGGTCACTGTCCATCTTCAAAGTCGAATAACTTGTGGTCTAACAATTCAGCTGTGCTAGAAGGTCTTCTGGCTGATGCGAGGCTGGTTTGATATTTAATTTTGTTCCCATCTGAGCTCATACCTAACCAAAGTTCAAGTCCCAGACACCTTGCTCCGCGCGAATGTAGAGTCCCAAGTATCATCAACAAAAATGTTTCACCATGGTTAAGAGGACGAGTCTCTGCCGCAAATCTTAAGATTGCTCTGAAAGAACTAGGACGTGAGGATGATAGAAGGGACGTGGGCATGCGGTCACCAATGATCTCATGCTTAATTCAAGCAAATTACGAGTTATTGGCAGGCGCATATATACGTTGGTTGATGATACCGATAGGTTAATTAGGGAACGCCGTGTACAGTTTGGACTCAAATTTGTCATGTCCAGTCCCTATTCAGCTTTTTCTCTGATTCCTAACGCATGATAGTGCAGTGGCTAAAGCTTCAAGTTCATGTTTTTATTGTAGCTTTCATCTATTTGATCACTACAACGACAGGTAACTTGGCTACAAAGTGTTGCTTCGGTTGATCAACAGGCTAGCACATCAGAGCTTTCGGGATTAACATATCAAAGGATCAAGAAGAACATATACATGTATTGAAAGGTGATAGAACAATACACTAGAAAAGGTTCGGATTGTTTTTCATGATGAAAAACTCGGAGAAGGGAGGTGTTCAACCTGTGTGTTGGTGGTCCTACCACGTGTAGCGACAAAACGAATCGTATCCCTGAAGACAGTTGATAGTTAATCTTTTTATTTACAGTCCTCTCGGTTGGGGCAATAATTAGGGCGGTCGTTAATTTGTTTACAATGTTGTTTTTTAAGTTAATTAATTAATATAATTAGTATTTTTATTCAATTTAAATTAAATAATTATGATCTCATAGTAAAAATTAAATTAGATTTAAATTATGATACTAAAAATTACATCTATAAAATTGTCGGATTTTTTTATTAAAAATTAACTTAAGATTTTATTTACAGCGTAAGGTGGTTTTACTAGCAATCGTGCTTCAGTGCCTACCTATAACGTTTTTAGAGCCCTTCAATCTATTGTACACCCTGAACTGTTGGCAACCCGCCAGCACAATGGAACATCTAGCATCTTTCCAACAGAAGGGCAGGAAATACAATTTATTTATTTATAATTTAAAATAAAAAAGTAACATGGAATTAAAATAAATTTAAAAAGAAAACCATATAATCATGCATGTAAAAAATTTAGATAGTTATATAATATTTGTTATTAGGTATAAAATAACCTTAATTTATTTCCTCATTCATTGGGAGTAAGAGACGGGAATTAGATGCTGATTTGTCCACCTACGAATGTTAGTCATGGTTTTTGCTTATGATAATGAAAATAAAATCCCAATCTTCTGATCTTATATGCTCTTTTCAATTTAATGGAAAATGAAAGAAAAGGGAACCCTATTCTCGGACAACATTAATCGTGGTAGAGAAGCATTTAACGCAAGAATAATCTCCATTCAAAGGTGGTCTTTCGAAGAGAAATGATATGTATATTATTTTCACGTGGCTCAATTCGCATGCTTCTATATATATATAAGCCATTGATGGTTGATACAAGAGAACACATCAACACAGGAATTCCTCTCCCTCGTAAATTCTTCCATCAGTGTCTGCTCTTAGCTCTTGCCGTGAGCTTTTATGGTTAATATCTGACAAGCTTTTAGAAGCAGCACAGAGTGCTAGAGAAGACAGAAGGGTACTGGATATGAAGGTAAGACTACTTTCGAGTTAATCTTTTTCTCTCATGTCGCATATAATTCATTATTCGGAATAGGGTTTGTTCATCTTATTATAACTCTGGTGACCCCGGTTGCCACATATTTCCGAATTTGGTCCGAGAGAGAGAATAGCTCCATTTCACTGCACAAAAGAAGCGTGAAAAGGATAATTGAAAGCGAAAGGAGTAAAAAGAGCACAAATAATATATATTTATTTGCTCCAAGTTAACTAAAGCCATGACCAGTGGCAGGGATGGCTCAGTGAATCTCATTTTTGAAAGAAAAAGTAGCACAGTAACCCTTGTGATTGCAATTTTGCAACAAAAGTGCAAGGAACACCCTTGTAAATAACAAAAGAGAGGCCTGAATTCATGCGTAGCATAGACAAAAGTTGATTAATTTCACCCCCAATAACAGGAGGTGTACGTAATTAGCAGCATTCAGCATCGCTTCTGAAGCGGTTAAAGAATGTTTTCATTGCTTAACGTCTTTAACTGCCTTTATTTAACTTAAATATAGTGAAAATAATTACGTGCACAAGTCAAAAAAATGAAAATTGGAAATCTGGTACCCTCGTGATTTTACAAGTAGAAGTCCAAGAACAAGCATTAACGGCTTGAATTTGGTTTTCGAGACAAAGTATTGCTGGTGGGAAAAGAAGACTTTTAAACCACGTGCCTGTGCAATTTTTTTTATTTTTTTATCCTGGGCTGGCTCGTACCTCTTATAAATACCGCACCATCCCTTGCCTTGCAGTGTATCTCTGAATTTAGTTCACTCTATTCTCCAGCTCATCAGAGCAGTGCCTCTGATCCTGATGAATAAGCACACTCCCCTTGCCTCTCCCTATTGAAGAGCCGATAAAAAGTAGGCTCTGAATTTATTTGGGTTTTGTGATTCTTGGGAGGTGTGTGGTTGAGCCTATGTGTCAGCTGTTGTTACTCTCGGTTTTCTGAGACTTAAACACCATACTTATAACTGCACTTGGATCTATCAAAGAAGGAGCCCCATCACTCTCTTTCGACACTTGTGCTTTTTTTCCACATGCTTTAATGTTACTTTGTTGAGTGCACATACTTCCATATAGTCTCAGACACTTTAGATGTTCTTTTTATAACATAACTCACGTAATTGGTATCTTTTGTGAGCAAAGATGGGTGAGAATACAGCCACAAAGAACCATCTCCCACCCCAGGCTTTCAGTGTCTCGGTTGACACAGATCCACAAAGTGACTCCAAGTGGTTTGATGATGATGGGCGTCCCAAACGAACTGGTGAGCTTCACTTTTCTTCATTTCGAGGACAACTCTCACAAATAAATAAAAACGTATTAGCGTTCACTACTTTGGTTATCTTTTTTCTATCCTGATTCTCTCTTGTGTTGTTTGTTTAAACAGGAAATGTGTGGACTGCTAGTGCTCACATCATAACAGCTGTTATTGGGTCCGGGGTTCTATCCTTGGCTTGGGCTATAGGTCAGCTTGGATGGATTGCTGGACCAGCTGTGATGCTTTTGTTCTCTTTTGTCACTTACTATACTTCCATTCTGCTCTCTGCCTGCTACCGCTCCGGTGATCCTGTCAATGGCAAGAGGAACTACACATACATGGATGCTGTTAGGGCCAACCTTGGTAAATTTGCTGACACATATATTGTTAAGGAAATTAGCATGACCCCTTTTAACTTTAAACATTATGGATCTTTTTTTTTTTTTTACATGGTGATCTTTATTTTCACACAGGTGGTGTGAAGGTCAAAATATGTGGATTTGTTCAGTATGTGAACCTTTTCGGGGTTGCCATTGGCTACACAATTGCATCTTCTATAAGCATGATGTAAGTTTTAGTCCAACCAAGAATTTGTTATTAACTTTGCTTTCTTCTTCTTCTTCTTCTTCTTGTTGGGCTGATTGGTCCTTGTCTTTTGAATACAGGGCAATAAAGAGGTCTAATTGTTTCCACCAGAGTGGTGGAAAAGATCCATGCCGCATGAATGCCAATCCATATATGATAGGGTTTGGCATAGCTGAGATCCTTCTGTCTCAGATTCCTGGATTTGATCAGTTACATTGGCTCTCCCTTGTCGCTGCAGTCATGTCCTTCACTTATTCAACAATTGGTCTAGGTCTTGGCATTGGTAAAGTTATAGAAAATAAAAGAGTCAGGGGAAGCCTAACCGGAATAAGTATTGGCACTGTGACTCAAACTCAAAAGATATGGAGAAGCTTCCAAGCACTTGGTGACGTTGCTTTTGCCTATTCTTACTCCATGATCCTCATTGAAATTCAGGTATGTTATATTACATTCTCTTGCAACATAAGTGCTCAGTATACATTCTCACATTTGTTCTATGATTTGCCAGTTAAACTGACCCATTGTTTGGTCCATTTCATGGCAGGACACGGTCAAAGCCCCACCTTCGGAAGCCAAGACAATGAAGAAAGCAACTCTAATAAGTGTTGTAGTGACAACGCTTTTCTACATGTTCTGTGGCTGCTTTGGATATGCTGCTTTTGGAGACCTGTCCCCTGGCAACCTCCTCACTGGATTTGGCTTCTACAATCCATATTGGCTACTTGACATTGCCAATACTGCCATTGTAATCCACCTTGTAGGTGCATACCAAGTTTACTGCCAACCCCTCTTTGCCTTTATTGAAAAGGAAGCGGCCCGAAGATTCCCAGATAGTGACTTCGTTACCAAAGATATCAAAATCTCAATTCCTGGTCTCCGTCCATTCAATATCAACCTCTTCAGAATGGTTTGGAGAACAACTTTTGTGGTTATTACTACTGTGATTTCAATGCTCCTTCCCTTCTTTAATGACATTGTTGGTCTCCTTGGGGCTTTTGGATTTTGGCCATTGACCGTTTACTTCCCAGTTGAGATGTATATTTCACAAAAGAAGATACCAAAATGGAGCACGAGATGGCTTTGCCTCCAAATCCTTAGTGTTGCTTGCCTCATTATTACTATAGCTGCCGCCGCTGGCTCTATTGCTGGAGTCATTGATGATGTCAAGACTATTAAGCCCTTCAAGACCAGTTACTAGACCATTAGAATTTCATTGGTATCACAACTGATGAGCATATCACAAGAAGGAGAAGCAACCAGCCTACTTTAGGATTTTAGTCCCTGCTCATGTTGATCGATCATCTTATTTTAATATAGTTTCTTGCTGTTTATTTTAGCAGTTTAAAAACAAAAGCTGGGACCATGCCTGCAATGTAAGTGGACTGTAAACGTGTCCCTAGGCACCTATCCCTGCTCTGTACCTCTCTATTTTTCACTGCAAATTGAAAGAACTTCAGCAAAGGATTACCCTTATGATGTCTGTCCTAACTAACTAGTTAATTCAATCCTCTTTTCATTTTCATTCTTTGATAAGCAAGTTCCTTGTATTTGCTTGTTAGTCGAATGGTTTCAACGGTTGAATCTAAATTCAACTCCAATTTTGATCACTTATTGTTCCAGCTGTTCAAATAAGCAGAGGGCAGCTCAAGATAGGAAATGGTATTTTTATTCTTACTTGATAAGGCATGTATTGGCATCTCCATTTGCACCATTGAAAGTGCAGCGATTTCCAATCAATAGCGACGAAAAGAGAGGGGGGAAGAACAATAATGACAATCCAGTTCATGCTGTTGAAACAAGGCCGATCATATCCAATCCGTCTTGAAGTTGTGCATATATAGATCATGAGAACATGGTCAAGTGATCAAAAGGTAGGTGGATCAATCGACTTGTGACAGCATTAAGCACGAGTTCGGCCACCTTTTTGTGGGGGTCCAAAATATTAGATATGCGTCTTTGTTTGAACTATAGCAACAGTGAAAGGTCAACTTTTTGGCCCAGATGCCTTGGCTAAAGGCGAGCCCTTCTCCTATATCCCCATTCCCTGCCATCCAAACGGAAAATGGATGTTGGTGAAGAACCCCGTATGGTATTGACACAAAGGTCTCGGTGAAGAGGAAAAGCAATGGCAATTTTGTGTAATTAAATTGGTCATTCCTTTCATGAAAGCAAGTTTTCCTAAATTGTACTGTGAGATATGTAAGCTCGGAGAAAATCTACAAAGTGCATGGGACAGTGGCATTGAAACAGAGGAAAAGAAAGAAAAAGCAATGGGAAATGAGATTTTTCAGAATTGTTCTGTAGAATTTTAATATCATGTTTCATTTTTAATTTACCTTAAATCAAGAAAAGTAGTAATAAAGAAAAGATTGCACTCCCCTAGCTAGGTCTCGAAAATTTTCCCGCTGGTAGAATAGCATGCGAGACCAATTGAGCGAAACAGTCCTTGTGAATCCATTTTAGCATATGAAAATTGAAAGCAAGAAATCAGAACATCTGCACAAGTTGCTATTAACTACGTTGATCAACCTCGTTTATTCATTATTTTCACAATTCCCATGAAATGCAATTATGCAACACTGGAGTAAAGAAATACAAAATCCCTGATATTTTTGAGTCATGTCATACTCGAACTCTAGACGTCAATGATGATGCCTGTTACAAGTATCTAAAATCGCTAAAGGTGGTGGGCAAGGCTGCCACCTCCGTCGCCACCGCTGGATTTTCCCTCCTGAGTGGTGGGGTCTAACTTTTTGCCGGCATGGAATTTTTACTGAACTTTTCTTAAGGTCTAAGTTGGTGTGCTTTTAGTGGGTAGTTGCCGTGAAGTTTACCACCACCTATCACTCCGTTTCCCTGCCGTTCACTCTCCTCTTTTATCATAATAACTTAGAATGGAGGAAGATTTTCCGAGGTGCAAGGAGATTTCAAGATTCTTTTTCTCCTAGCTGTGGTGGGATTGGGAATTGAATTATGTAAAGTTTTAGAGTATTTTTTGTTTATGCGCTGAAGCTCTTGCAAAGCATGAAATTCATGCTTGCTCGGCGCAACTCATAAATGATCACATTTTCAGTGGAGCATTAATGAAGGATTCTTGTGGTTTCGGGGATTGAAGTTGGTTGAGGTGTGATCTTACCTCTCAGGTTTTAAAATATATTTTTATTTAAAAAAATATTTTTAATATTAATACATTAAAAAATTAAAAAATATTAAAAAATTAATTTAAAATAAAAAATAATTAATTAATGTTTTTAAAAGCATTTTTCAAATGAAAAAAATGGGTTTAAACTTGTTAAAAAAATCATATTATTTAAATTTATATTATTTAATATTTAATTTTTATTAAAAAATAAAAATAATGAGATTTTAAACTCATAACTAGTTATTATACTATATCAAATATTAATTTAATTCAATGATTTATATTGTTATGCAAATTACATAAATACTTTAATATTATTCACTGACTAAGATAACATTGTTTAATATATTTCTTGGAAATCAATGAGCAAGAGGCAATTGGAGGATGCTGTTGAATTCATTGATGGCCAAAATACTTAAACTGACGGTTGTGGTGTTACCATAGAAGGAGCATGCATGTGGTTTGATGTTGGCCGTCGATTTGCCTACTCAGTTTTTGACAAATTGAAGTCGTGGTTTGGGTTCAAGAAACAGTGATTAGTTGTTGAGCCTCTACTCAATCTCTCTGTCAAAATGCAAATCTGCCACCCATTTATTGCGGTGGAATTTTGAACCAGTGGGGAGGGGATTGTAGGAGGCTTGAATTACAGTTGTTTTTTAAAATAATTTTTATTAAACAATATATTAAAATAATATTTTTTTTATTTTAATGTACTAAAATTACCTAAAAGTATTTAAAAATATTAATTTAAAATAAAAAAATAAAATTTTTTTTTAAATTGAAACACAAAAACAAACAAATACTAATAAAACATTAACTTTAAATTACCAAGAGCTTTATTTATAGTGATGGGTCAAATGATTTGATATTTTTTATTATTATTTATAACTATATAGAGATAGTTTAATTAATTAGAAATTGAATTTATTTTTAATAATAATTTAAAATTTTTTTGGGTTACTTGTCATTAATTCTGGAATGTAATAAAATGAGTTGAATTAGATATCCAAAATTATAAAATTTACAGTTGAATAGAATGTAAAACCTATCAGGTATGGCCCCTAGGTTAAAAGGGCTAGTTAATCAGATCACTTGCAGGCCCTTAATCCTCAATAAATGTGTTTCTTTTTATTTTTCATTAGTGTTTGGTGTTCTTAAAATCAATTCGGATGCTCAATGGTTACAATTGATTAGGAGGAGAAGAAGCAATACCTAGCTAGTTCATGGAACAAATCAGTAAAAGCCAGGATGTGATTTTATACAAATCTTACCAACGGCAACGGTAACAAATGTCAATCTTCAACAAGTTGTAGCAATATTCTAAGAACTCATTTGATAACTTGGTTAGATGTGTGTTTGTTAAAATTTAATTTTTTTATTTAAAAATATTTTTTATTATTTTAATTTATTATTGTTAAAAATAATTTTTTAAAAATAAAAATTATTATTTTAATATATTTTACAATAATAAAATATTTTTAAAAAAATCAAAGAATAACAAGTATATTGATGTTAATAATATTAATTTTAACTATCTATCAATACAATAACAAGATTAGCTATTTACGTTATTTTTAGCTATCTGTTAGTACAATAACAAGATTAACTTTACGAATATATATCATATTTATATAATCTGAAAATTAAAGTACACTTGGATGATAGTTAACTAAAACAAATCATATATATTATTAATGTGTATACAATAATAAAAAAAAAAACATGTAGGAGCAAAGTGATAAGTGATTTTCTTAGCACAAAATCCATAAAAAATATAAATGATAGACTTTATCGTAAAAAATATATTTTATTATATTTATAAATAATAACTTGTGTTAAAATGGTTGTGGTGCAGTGGATGTGAATTTCCTTTCTAAATTTTAAATCCTTTTTTTATTTCCATAACCACGCATAATTTTTATTGATTTTTTTTTGTTTGCAAAGCCAGCAACAATCATAAGGAATTTAAATAAATAATGATTTCAATATATTGATTGTTGTTTCAATAAAAAGTGTGAAAATTCAACAAGGTAACATTCCAATTTTTTTAAGTATTATTTCATACCCATGTAAATTTGGATATATATAAAACACTTTGCTAAACCTAGAAATAATAGATTATCACCCAAAACTTTGTTTATTTGTTAGGAATGATGGACTTAGGGGAAAAAATGCTAATCCATTAAAAGCTCTCTAAATATTTATGTATTATACATAAAGATCTTAAAAATTTCTTATCAACGGCAACATAATAACAACAACAGATGAGAGTCATTTTATTTTATTAAAGAAATTTTACATGTTTTATACAACATTATTAGAAGCCTAGGTGGCTTCTCTTTGCTAGGAAAAGGTATCCATTAAAAACCAAAACGGCGACTTGTGTTAAATATGGTAATTAAATCAAATTCTAAAGATTTGTGATTATATGAAAAGTTGTCCATTCGATGTTCGGAATACAAAGATTTTTTCTTTATAACCCTAGTCGTTTTTGCTTGTGATTTTTCTTTTACTTTTATTCTCTATGCTTTTTGAAAACCTACTCTCATAGCATGATCGTAGATTCTCTTCACCACCTTTATTCTTGATCCAAAAAAAAACTATTTCAGACATCTCTTTCGTTATAACTTTTTTCCTTATCTTTCTTTTCAACCAAAACCTAAAAAAAATGATAGGGGATATTAGTCCATCAAATTGGGACTCGAGGTGAGAGTAGGTGCCATATTAGTAGCCTTCTTTAATAGGAAGGAGGAACGAAGATCTTCTAAGACACATCTTATACCCCTTCCAAAGACTTTTAAAAGAAAGGGAGTTTGTCTAAGACTCTAAAAAATGATGTCCCTAATAACATATGTGTTGTATACGTGGAATTCATGGCCTGTCACCAACCTAACGAGTACATGGCTTAAAACTGACCTTAGAAATCTCCCAAGGTTATTCCAGCATTACCGCCTTCATCTATACATATATAATGAGATATATGAAATTAATTGTTAAGAAATGATATCATGATGAGATGGGAAAGTCCTGGATGATAGGTCGAATGTGAAATTTTGATAATAGGAGAATGTGGATGAAGAGTTGATAACTTAATACCTAAAAATACAAGGAAAATGAGCTAGATTTATATATATATATATATATATATATATATATATGCCAAAATCTTATGGTTGTTACAGTCGTATTCTTGATTAGACTCACTACAACCTAGTAAGGGAAATATCCAACTGAGGAGTCTGGTTTAGACTTTTAGATCCCTATATACATGTATATATGTATCTATTCTTCTATCATATACATCATTTCCTTTATAATATGATTCTTCTATCTTCATATTGCTTTCCTTAAGCTTAAAGTTTTTGTCTAGATCCAATGCTTATATTTAAGAGATCATTTTTAAGTCCAATGTCTATATTTAAAAAATCATTTTAGGTCCAACACCCATACTTAAGAGATTAGTTTTGTTCCAATATTCATACTTAGAAAATCATTTTTAAGTCTAGTATTCATACTTAGAAAATTATTTATGGTGGTGGGTGGCAAATCATCTAACCCTATGAGAGTTTAAAATGGTTTTGCTTACTATGAATCGAAAAAGGATATCATTTCTAGGCATTTGCTGATTATTGATACAATGTATGTCCTATCCTTAGAGAAAAGTGTGATCACACTAGGAAAAACATATCAATCCATTCCAATGTAAAATGTGTTGTAGCACTAAAGAGACGATTATTACTTTCAAAGTAAATGTATTATCACACTAGGAAAAGTAAGTGCATCCTATATTTGGAAGATTTAAGAGGCTTGTACCCTGAGAAAATCGTATCCATCATCAATAATGATGCAATATTTATCTCATCCTTAAAGAAAAGTTTGATTACACTAAGGAGAATATGTTAAGTCCTTTCAAGGTAAAATGTGTTATAGTACTGGAAAAATATTCATTACTTTTAAAGTAAATGTGCTATCGAATTAGATAGAGTAAATCCATTCTATATTTTGAAGATTTGAGAAGTTTGCACCCTAGAAAGACTATATCCATCCTTATTGTTAATGTAGTGTACATTCCATCTTTGGAGAAAAGTGTGATTACACTAGGGGAAATATGTTAATCCCTTGTAAAGTAAAGTATGTCATGGTAAAAAGAAGATGTTCATTATTTCCAAAGTAAATGTATTATCATATAAAGAGAGTAAACTCATCCCATCTTTGAAAGATTTGAGACTTGAAAAGTATAAAGCATTTGTTATTTTAAACAATATAATTCATTTATAACAAACTTATATTTAGTCATTGGTCATAATATATTTCTTTCCTGCTTTGGGGTGCAGTCATCCACTAAAAAAACTTTATTAGAGTTATAGTATTGGTCCTAAAGAAAAGAAGAAATGGAGTTTCTCCGATGAAAGTTTTTTGTGTAGTTATAAAAAAAACCTCTTCCAAATTAAACATATTCTTTCAGTTATTCTGAAAATATGAATGGCCAAAATATGAATGGTTTGCAATAACTCTAAAGTTACACGGTTTAAATCAACATCTCACTGGTACTTATTAAAAATATTCCTAGACTTTGAGGCTCCAAATTCAATGGTAATTATGAATGTTAATGGTCTGGCTTCTAAAAGAGCGATCGATGGCTTTTTTTATGGTTTCCTTATAAATAGTGTCATTAATGAAATCTAATTCTATCCCATGGGTTTGAAGGTCAAGCTAAGGTCTAGGATAAGATTGTTAATCTCTTGGTTCTGACAATTTGATCTATTTTTTTTGTTGAAATGACTGATGGATTATGCTTAATACATGCAAAAAGTTCCCTCCTTCGAGTTTGGAAACCCTCCAATTATTAAGTCAATGTACTATAAAAGAGAAATCAATCCTTTTTTAAAAGAAAGCCATATATATATATCAAAAGAAAAATTTGAACCTAACCGGTTAAAGTTACATTAGCTCCTTTTATAGCTTCTTAGGTCTCCCTCCTTTATGGTAAGGGGAAAAGTTTCACATATCAACCAAATATCTTTGATTTCTTACAATAAAACACCTCTAACTTATCATAGTAAAATATCTTTAACTATAGGTTTAGCAGTTCGTCAAACTCACACAAGTCTAGGCTCAGCGCTTGGATAAGCCCGGAGATGGTGGGTTTGGTAATTTACTCAACTCACATGTGCTTAGGCTTGGCATCTGGCTAAGTCAAAAAATAATGGGTTTAATGGTTCACTAAACCCATAAATATATGGGCTTAATTATTAGTTAAGCTTAAAAATGATGGGTCTTGCAGTTCGCAAGACCTATATAAATATGGGATTAGTACTTAGTTGACCTTAGAGACGGTGAGTCTAATAGTTCGCTAGACCAACACATATCTAAACTTAAAATTTGGCTAAACACAGAGATAATGAGTTATCACCTTAAACTTTGTTTATTTGTTTAAAAGAGAGGAAAAAAAATCTCAATCCATCAAAATATATAACATGATATCATATATGTACAAATAAAAGAAATACCTAATTTTTTTTATAAAAAAAGTTGTTTTTTCTTTACAATAATCTAGTTTATACATACACATATAAAAACACTCATGAATCAATGTATAAAACGAATCAACTTACAATTTTGTTAATAAAATATAAATTTTAAGATGTAAACTAAAAATCAATCCTTTACCTTTAAAGAAATTTATTATTTGTTATATAGTGTTTGCAATTTTATTTTTCAACTATATTTAATCATTTATTCTTAGTAAGATAAAAGAGAGTAAAAAAAAATAAACTTATAAAAGTTACTATATAAGAATAATTGTTAAAAGTATTTGATAGAAAGAAAATAAAAGAATATGATACAAGAAATTTTTGAAAGTTGAAAACTTTTTTTATAATTATCTATTTAAAAAGACAATCCCAACCGTTAATTCAGTCAATTTAATGTTTTTTAAAGAGTTTTTTTTTTAACAAACACAATTTTCTATTTTAAATTTTAAAATAATACAAATCTATTTTAAACTCTTGACTTTTAATTTAACAGACAATCTCATCCACCCTAACAGTAACATCTTATAAGGTGCATCTTTTGGATTACCTTTAAGTAAGGGGTGAAAAAAACTCTTATGCGTATGACAAAAAAAAAAAGTTCTCACAAAAAAGAATTAATTTATAAACTACTTATTTTATTTATTACAATACCTGCCAATTAAGTTATTTAGTCACACCGTTGGTTATCCTCTTTTTTGGAGAAAAATTAAAGCATCCAATGGTGTTTAATGTCCTTAAAACTGTCTAGGAAAAATAAAATGATTTATCATATGGTTGAATTGATTTGGATTTTGTTTGGCATTGTTGTCCAACAATATTTTTTTTAAAAAAATAATTTTTAATTTTTAATTTTTTTATATGTCAAAAAATAAATTTTAAAAACAAAAAATATATTATTTTAATATATTTTCAAATAAAAAATACTTTGAAAAACCACAAATAATTATTCTCCAAAAGCATACTCTTAATATCAAGTCCAACACCAAATCATAAGAAACACTTCTAGTAGAATTGGAAGGATGCATGAAATTGCAAGGGAAAAAAGAAGAAGTTGGGTGTAGATCTGACTTGCATAAAGATGTTACCCTCTGGTTTATAGCATTCGATGCTGCGACAAAGCATTGTTTTGAGACCAATAGGAATGCCCTTCCTGCCTGCGTTGGGTGCTTTTTTTTCACCCACTTACTGAATTGGGAGTCATTTGAACTTTGCATGCTAGTTATGAAATATTTGTTTCCGATATTGAAATCAGGAGAGCCTGGTTCTCCCATTCTCTTTTTTTTTTTTTTTTTGTTGGCAGCAATCTCCATGCCTAATGTCTCTCATCCCTAACCTTTTCTCTTTGGCTTGGAAAAAGTTCGGTTTATGGGTCACCCAGGGAGTGTGCATGCACATGCATCATTTGGCAAACGCTAGGGGGAGAAATCAAAAAAAAAAAAGTATAAAGAGATATTTAGATACTTTAATTATATGTTATTTTAGTCAACAATAAATAATTAAATCATATAAAAAATAAAATAATATGATTTGATTGCTTTGATGGATCCAAATACAACTCAAATTACTACAAAAATTTTAGTTTGACTCGAAGTAAATATTTAACATAAACATTTTTTAATGAATATTAAAATGATACCATATTAGATCGATTTAGATTAATCTAAATTAATCTGTCAATCTACATATTAAGTTATGATATTATCATAATCTTATAGAAAATAAATCAAAATAAATTATAAAACTCAATTTCAAATAAATCAAATGTTGAATGATGAAACTAAAAAAAATAGAAAAAAAGATCCAAGAAAATGATCATAGTCAACCTATGTTAACCTGTCAAACCTGAACCTAATTTATGAGACCTAAATAATCTAATAGAAAACAAATTGAAATAAATTATAAAACTCAATTCTCAATTAACTCAATATTAAAAGATAAAAATTAGGAAAATTAGGAAAATAATTCAAATCAATTAAGATTAACTCGTTAAACTCATGATAACCTCATAAAAAGTAAACTGAAAAAAATCATAAAACCTAATTCACAATAAAAAAATAAGATTGAAAAAATAAAGTCAATTAAAAATATAAAATCTAAGTTAATTAAATTAACTTTTCAAACTCGTGGTTTGGATCATGAATTTCAAATTAGGTAAGAAATTAAAACTCAATCTCAAATAAATTTAATATTAAATAATTAAATTAAAATTAATTAAAAATATTATTTCAATAAATACAGTAAAAACAACACGTACTCCTTTAGCTATTTTTTTATTAGAATAATATACACGATGGTACTACAAAAAAACCCGTATTTGTAAAGGTGTCAGATTAATAACGTATCCAACCAGAATACAAGTCCGAAGGGAATAAGGAATTGAGGATTTAAAATTTACAAACCTTCCAAAGATGTATCTAGTAAATTTTAATTTGGTCCAATAACTGCCAACTAATATTTTTTTTCCTTCCTCAGCTCTTTTATAACTTCAATTTCATCCCTAATTTTAATTGTGTAGGTTTGTATGAGCACAATCAAAAGACCATGCCATCGTTACCACATACCAATATGATCCCCAGTCAATTGTAAGACGCTAATCCGTCATCATTTTTCATTGACAAAAATTCAAGGAATATATATATGTATGTATGTATGTATCAAGAAACGATTAAGCCTAAATCCGGAATTCAAAAATTTCTTTGTAAACCCAAGAATATAAAAAACACCAACAAAAATATTTATGATGATAGTAATGATTATTTTTTAAATTATTTTTTATTTATAAATATCTTAAAATAATATTTTTTTAATTTTTAAAAATTATTTTTAACATCAAAACAATTATATATATATATATATAAACATTATTTAAATCGCATTTTCAATCATCACTCAAAGTTTATCACACTATTCATTATACCATTATAATGCATCCTTCTCTTCTAACACAACGACCTTTACCAACTTCCACAAATTCATCCTACCACCATCTTTACCCTCCAAACACTTAACAACCTCTGCAGATGATGCCAAAACCCTTTGCTCTGCCGGTCCGGTGGCCATCAAACCATTCTATGCCTGGCAGTTCCCATATTAGGCAATGCTCCCCTCCTCGAAGCTGCAACAGGTCCAGAGGGCATTTAGGCCGACTTTTTTCAAGAGTAGTGGCCTCAATAGCCGTTTACATAGCGAACGCTGCTATCAGCACAGAAACCAACAATCATGTTCGGTGCCCCCAAACTACTGAGAAGAAGCCTAAAAATTATATGGAAAATTGCCTATCCGGGGATCATGCCTCTTGTATTTAGCATCATGCTACTTGCTAATCGAGTCATGTAATTGATGGCAAATATCAGCGTTTAACAAGTGCAAATTTAAGGTGTAAAACGCATTTATGTATATATTTATTTTTTACGTATTTTTGTACATTGATCTTCAGAAAGTCTTAACTGCCCCTCTTTTACTTCACCGGCAGTGAAATCAACCACTGTCAAAAGTGGCCTCTTCAATTTCAACGTTTGCAAGTATCAAATTCAAATCATTAAGACTTTAGAATGAAACTTCACACTGTGGTAGGTTGAAATTCTGTGTCACTGCACGAGCCTTGACAAATCGATTGCACTGACGCGGATCATCACATCCCACCAAATAAACCATCGCCCCATTTTGAGAAAGCACATGGGTGCATTCAAGAACAATAATTATGATAAGAAAAGAATGCTGTGATGTTGAATATCAGCGTGTGCTGAAAAATCAGCTTTTGTAACTCAAGAATCATTAATTACTTGCGCCTGCTAAATGCACAGCAAAACAACCACACCTTTCTGATTGTTTAGTAGATTAAATTCACAGGCTCATGGAATATCATTATTACAGTAAAGAAGAAAATCCCCCACGCCTTCCCACAACTCAATTACTAAATGCTAATAAAGAATAAAAAATGGGGGCAAATTGAAATTCTCACCATCAATGCAATTGCCAAATGGTAGTTGAAACTTTTCCTGGGGAAGGATTCTCTAAATGTTGTCAAACCTGATGTTTCTAGAAGAAGCGTTAATTTACACCATCAAATACAACAGAGGTGATCTACAATTAGCATATCTCTCAGTTATGAGACTGAGGATTCATGTTGTAATGGAGATATTACACCTAAAGGGTGTAAGATCGACACAGCATGCAAGAACATTTACCTCAAAATGGAAATCGTATGACTGCCAAATGGTGGGGCTCAAAATAATCAGAGGACGCATCATCAAAGGCATTCAAGAGAGCTCCTCCTTACTGAACTTGTTCCAAGCTTCCTGTTCAATGAAAAGCAAAAGACACCCTCAAGCAAATGAGAAACAAAGTAGAAAAGCAACTAAAGGCTAGATGTAGCAAATGAACCACAGTCGAGAACAATCCACTACCCAGCAATGGAGGTACCTAATTTTGATACTAGGAAATTCATGCTGTACCTTGAGGATATCAAAAACCTTCTCAGAAGTATATTTTTGTTGAATAGTGGCACCTTTCTGTTGAACCTTGTCAGGATGGACGCATAATGTTGCCTTTCTATAGACTTTTTTCACTGAGGTAGAGGTGATCAAATCTGTCAGTGAAACTGGTTTCCAATCACACTCAGGCCAAAGCACCTGCTCATCATTCCACATATAAAATAAACATGTTGGTGATTACTTTATGCTTAATTAAACCAAGAAGAGGGGGGGGGGGGGGGGGGGAATCATTGAACATTCAATAATAGCTTCAAAACATGAGAATGACACTTCATTTTCCTTTGAACTGGAACCCATCGCTTCAAGCAACCTCTTAAACAGAAAACACAACAAATACACAAGTTCTAGCAAGTCCAATGATGCTGCCAGTGGCCCTCAAAATGTTTTCTTGATAGTATGGTTGGTGGTGAAAAAGCATAGACTTTACACCATTAGAGCAGTGCCTATAAAGGTACCGCAAAAATAGGCATGCATGGAGTGTGCAGGCACTATCATCATATCAAAACTCCAACAATAATTTTAACTTCACCATCATAAATACAGATAACCCAACACTTCCAGATGCAGAACAAATAAAAAGTTGTAGCATGGCACAAGACTATTTTAATGGAGCATATCAACATA
Organism: Populus pruinosa; assembly: GCA_026413675.1. Classification (NCBI taxonomy): domain Eukaryota; kingdom Viridiplantae; phylum Streptophyta; class Magnoliopsida; order Malpighiales; family Salicaceae; genus Populus; species Populus pruinosa. Next base: position 24,726,001 of record CM048596.1, read on the forward strand.
TTAATGTTTCATGGCATTCATTCAGACCCAGAAACAGCAGTTGTGATCATCAATCCAGAAGCTCGCTTCAAAGACTGGTTCCAAATTGCCACTTCTAAGATGCAAGACCACAATTTGGTCAGAGACTAACACGCAATTCAGATATAGTAAGTAACAAATATAAGAGAATAGATGCAATACTTTCTTGCCTAGTAAAGTGCTAAAAGTTAAGCAAAAAAATTTACAAATTAAAAAGGCTGTTGTGAAACTCACAAGTTGCAATGATGATAGCAGTGCACGCATATTGCCTTCCTTCCCTGCAGCCCAGTGCTTTATCTGAACATCCATTTTGTCAGCTATCCTCTGCAAATTAATATCAAATATCACCAAAATATTACTCAAAATTAAGAGGTTACAGTGGGAAGAGGAAAATAAATATTGGAAAATACAGCCATGACCCTGTCAATCCCGGCCTCACAAAGAGAGAGCAACAAAGAAATGAATAGATATGATCATTTATGTATGTACCATATGTACATACAAATTAGCACATAGAGTGAGTTCTTTACAACTCGTCTTTAACCCCAAAAGAAGCACCACAACCATCCTTACATTGTGCATATGGTGCAAAAAAATCAATAACTTGTAGAGCCAGTACACAAAGATCCCACTAAATGCATTGCAAGTCAAGGCAACTCTGAATTTACTTACACGCCTCTCCTCTTGCTCATGCAAAGTTTGAAGGTCACGCTGGTTCATATCAGCAACTGCTTGTTCCTGTATATAAAACAATCCCAAAATGTAGAAATCTTCATCTATGGTGACAAATACAAATTCAATCTACAAAGGATGCATTCAATTTCATACCGTCAACTAGGAACATCAGCTATGTGCTTTAAATCAACAAGCAAGGAGTCACAGATATGACTCAATGGCAAGTTATCATCATTACTCTATGCAGGCTCTTACTAAGAAAAGGTGCACAAGATGAAGCCAGGGTTAGAAATTCTGACAAAAACCAGAGAAGGACAAATCACTTCTTCCACTGCTGCTGGAAGGAATTTTGTGCAAGATGAAGGTCATTAATTCATGACTACAGCCACTAATTCATCAAGGTATAGTCACTAATTCATCAAGTACAAGAGCTCTTAGATACTGCTTTTCTATTCTTATTTCATAAATCCACTGATTTCTTTTCACCCTCTATATAAACAAACATGCAGTATTACTATACTCCAAGAGAAAAAAATAAGTTCATCCAGTCAATATTATAACTCTGGTCGTATTTGAGAAACAAAGAGTGGAGAAATGACAAGAAGGAAAACAGACCATACGATCCCTGGTCCTCTGGTGACGATCCCATCTGGCTCTTCTTCTTTCTTCACTTTCCCCTTCAACTTCCTCAAATTCTCCAGATAATGTGGCATCTTTGGCAGAGTAAAGGTGTCATCATATTAGCAAAAAAATGCATCAGAAGAACATTTCTACTGCTACCACTGAAATCTAATTTCAATAAAAAAAACTACCTCCAAAAATCAAAGAAAGGTCACCAAGTGCATTTGTTGTAGAAGAAGTCTTCCTTATGCCAGGTGAGGGGCTTGAAGCCTTTTTAAAAGGGAATTCAGGCTTTCCCTTTCCATTTATCTTTGCATCAAATAGAGGGTCCTAACAAGTCCATCCAGAGTCAAATAAAAACAAGCTACTAGTGTTACAGAAACCTTTACTCTGGTATCAGTAGTTCTTACCAGAACTCCAGACCTTAACTTTGGTACATTGCTGGACTGAGAAACCCTGCCAAAAAATGATTCTAGATCATCCGCGCTCTCCTTTACTTCCCCAGCATGGTGACCATTAGAGACACTACGAGCATTGTTTTGCATCCTACCCATAGCAAAGTCTTCCAGTTCATCTATGGCAGAAACATCCAAAACTTTTCCTGCATCATGGGGCATTGTAATATTATTAAGTTTATGAGAACAGATAAGTAAAGAAATCAAGTTGACCTACTGTTTCAATTTAAGTACACAGAATAATTTTTACCTGTCTTCAAACCTTGTCCTGGTTTTGGAGGGGGTCTCAATGGTGGGGAACAATTTGATGAAACAGCAGGTTCTGTTCTTCCAGAATGATTAAACTTACCAAATTCCTCCAGTGGGTCTGTAAACGATTTTGTTGTGGTTGAAGTTTGTTCAAGTACAGCAAAAGGGTCCTCTGATGAAGTGAATGCTGGTGTAATTGTATGCATATTTTTTCTGCATCAAAAGGATGATAACAAGAAACGTTCACGGACATGTCATTACATCGTACCGAAAATGGGGTAACACTATATAGGTCCAATAGAAAAAGATTATAAATAGACTGGTAAATCACTATAAAAGGCTTCGAAAAATTTAACTTAATCCATACTAAACAAGAAATCTAATGCTCGATTACAAGAATCACTTTGAAGTATATCATCCTGTCTCAACTTTTAGGCCATTAAACTACCATCTCATCATTTTCTAGAGAATGTGTGATAAGTAAATTAACTTTAACTTGTCATGCCCACCAGTATTCATACATAAAGCACAAGATTTATTATAGTATGCAAATATATCCCCACATATACAAACCAATAACAGCAAATACAAGCTGAAGCATTGGCATTTAGTTAACCGAACAACTAAGCAAGTAATCGATGAAAGCATCAATTAAGCATGTAATCAATGAAAGCGTCAACTTTCCCATAAAGAGACACATACTCTTTCCTCGATGAGTTGCTGGGACCAAACCCAGGTATCAAATCATCAAAACAAACAGATCCATTACGGCTCAGAGGCTTCAATTTTGTGCCGAAACCCCCCAACAAATCTTTGACTGGTGCACTTTGCTTGGCGGCCTTCGAAGAAGTAAACGCCCCAAAAATATCATCATCCTCGTTGTTGTTATTGTTATTGTAATTAACTGATGAACTAGACCCATTTAACCCACCAAATATATCATCAACAAAAGACGATTGCACACTCGAACTTTTAGTATTTGAAAACACAGAATCAATATCGAAACCAAACCCAGTACTCGTCTGTTTTGAATTCTTTTGAAAACCACCAAAAATGTCAAAATCATCACCAAAATTCTTGGATTTTGAATTGTTAAAGAGAGTTTCGTGATCATCCATGAAAGACCCATTATATGAATTGGAAGTGTAAGTTGATTTAGAAGAATATGAGTTGGATTTCGGGTTTGAAGAAGGGAAATCTCGAGTTTGGGCGTTATTGGGTCCTCTCGATGCAGACATTGGAGCCGATTTTCCTTGCGGTTTTAACCCAAAACGTTCTGTAAACACACCAAACTCTTCCATTTTGGAAAAAAAAAATGGAGCTATTATTTTTAATCAGTTCTGAGAAATGGGTTTTTTGATCTATAAGAAAAGACAAAGAATTGGATGAAATTGGAGTGGAATTGAAGCAAAAGAAAGGAGGATCTTGGAAAGAGGGGATTTTTTCTTTTTTCTTTTTCTTTTCCTTGTGTGAAAAGAAAAAACAAAAAAGGAGAAAGAATTAAAAGGTGAGAGAGGGTATCAGGTGGTGTAAACAAAATGGCGGGAGTTGGGTGATAAATAGAAACAGAGAGGAGAAAATTTTCCGGGATTTGTAAGAGAAATTTCAGATTTCAGGGGTCCTTCTGCTTCACTCTCTCTCTCTAACATTTTCTGATTATGTGCCTGTCTGTCTGTGCTTCTGAGAACTGCCTAGGCGGTGGGTGGAAATGCGGAAGCAGCCCCATTTTGACTTCAAAGTGATGGGTCATGGGTTTCACGACTCCAAGTTTATTATAAATCCTTCATCTTCTTTATTATTATCATTTATTTCTTTCCCATTACTTTTGAATTTTGTTCAATCTCTCCCTATGTCTCCAAAAACAATAATGAATATATATAGATATATATACTCAAATGGATTTGTTTCTTTTCTTTTCATCGGAAAGGAATTTTGGATCCTCTCATTAAATATGATTAATCATGTTTTCAAATCATTCTATTATTTTTAAATTTAATTTTGAATTAAATATAAAAATAATATATAATTAAATTGTTGCCATTCTTATTATGCTTCAAATTATATTTATTTAATTTATACTCACAATTTAAATTTAATGAATATAATAAAATAAGAGAAGGAAATTACCTTAATTCAAAAAACAATATGCGACCAAAATTTTCAATAAATATAAAATTAAAAAAATAGCAATTGGATTTTTAGGATAGTTTATTTTCATAAATAGAATCCAAGAGATTTATATAGAGAGTAAAAAGATTAGTTGATAAATAAGAAATTTGTCTTGAACTAGTTAGAAAATCACTAAGAATTACCAATTATAAAAATAAAAAACTATGATCACCTCATTAACTTTAACTTTAAGCAGTGAATTTTGATTTTTTGATGATTTTATAATTATTATTTAGATATTGTTTGGAATTGTGATTGGAATTATTTTTAAAAATATTTTTTGTTAGAAAAAATATTAAAAAAATATTTTTAATATTAACATTTTAAAATTATCTAAAAATATTAAAAATTAATTTTAAATAAATAAAAATTAAACATTAAAAATTAAAATTCTAAACAGTATAGTTGGATAAAAATAAAATATTATATTAAAAAACTACATAAGCCAACATGAATGTATTGCTTTACATTATAACACTTATCATAATTTTAATATAATAGATAGCTAGTTAATTAATAAAAGTTTGTTAGTGTGTTATTAATGACTTATAAGTAACCATCTCATGCAATTAATATTATACAATAATAATTCTAATCAGGTATTTTCTTTTCCTTTTTTTTTCTCTCTCGCTCTCTCTTTTTCTCTACATGATATTGATATAATCTACTGAATTATAGTTTCTATTAATCAATTGGTAAAAATTAGCATGGTATTAGATCACATTATTGCTCACGCTTGAAATTTTTTGAACCTTTGTTGCTTCTGCATTTTTTATTTTTTCTTGTATAATTTTTATTTCTTTTGCATTTGATCTTTATATTTGGAGTGTTTTTTCATTTCTTGATTTGTATTTCTTTCTGAATCTTGCATAATAAGTATTTGGTGTACTGTCTTATTCACAAATTAATCTTTAAGTCCTAATGGTGACTGCTTCATAACCCTAATTGCTTCAATCTTTAATTACAACTCTCATTTTGTCCATTCCTACATCAATTAATGCCAAACTTCATGAGTCAAACTACCTCAATTAGAACTTCTAAGTTCTACTTTTACTTGAAAGTAATAGAATTATAGGATATGTTGATGGTTTGCTCCCCTGCCCACTTTAACATGTGTTAACCTCCGTTGAATCTGGTATCACCTCTCTTTTCTCTAAAACTAATGAATATATAGTATGAAAAATGCATGATCGAGCTATTATGTAATTGATCACTACCACATTATTACTAATTGTTATGTCTTGTGTAATTAGTAGCACTAGCTCTAATGATTTGTGGATTAGATTAAAGGAACAATTTTCCACTATGTCTAAGACTAGTATTTTTTTTAGATGAAATCTAATCTACAAACAATTAAAAAGGGTCCGGATTTGATTTTACAAAATCTTCATCGCATTAAAGAGGCTTGGGACTACTTGTTTGCTGTTGGGGTATATTTTGCAAATGAAGACATTATGATTCTTGCCTTGAATGGCTTGCCCACTCAAGGAGAAAGCATAACTCAAAGGAAAGTAAATTCGATCCTCTACAAGGTTAAGAATTCGAACTAAGTGAAGAACCAAACTCATCTAAGTATCCAAATAATAATCAAACCGATATTTATCAATCTATTTAGTTTATTTCTAACTCTAATTTCAATTCTTGTGATGATCTTAATATTCCTATTGCTACTCGTAAGGGTGTGCAATCTTGTACCAAACACCCATGTCTAACTATGTGTCCTATAAAAATCTTTTTTTTTTCATTTACTTCACATCTCTCTTCAGTAGACAAGAATTTATAAGAAGCTTTATAAGTAGGAGCTTGAATGGAAGAATGCTATTTCTAAATAGATAAGGGCATTTGAGAAAAATTATACATGGAAAGTGATGGGTCTACTAAAAGAAAAGACAACAGTGTTACAAATGGGTGTTCACAGTCAACTATAATTCATATGGATCTCTCGAAAGATATAAAGCATAGGTAATGGCCAAAGGTTTTACTCAAACCTATAGTACTGATTATCTTGAGACCTTCGCTGTAGTGGCAAAGTTAAATATTGTGAGAGTGCTTTTCAACAATTAGATATGAAAAATACATTTCTAAATGGTAATTTGAAGGAGGAAGTTTATATAGATCCACCGCTTGGATTTGATGAACACGTTGGATCTAAGGTATGTAAACTGAAAAAGTTATCATACGAGCTCAAGCAGTCTCCAGGAGCCTGGTTTGAACTATTCACTTAATCTATAAAAAAGCAAGGATATATCCAAGCTCAAAGTGATCATACTACGTTCATAAAGCACTCCAATGATGGTAAGATTGCAATTTTGATAATATAAATGGATGATATTATTCTTACTAGGGATAATATCATTAAAATAGATCCATTGAAGAAAAGTCTAGCTTTGGAATTTGAAATTAAAGATGTGGGGTCTCTAAGATACTTTCTTCAAATGGAAGTTGCTAGTTCAAAAGGGGGTATTGTTGTCTCATAAAGAAAATACATTTTTGATCTCCTTAAAAAAACAGGAATGAATGGATGTAGACCTGCCAATACTCCAATTGATCCTAATCAGAAACTAGAAGATATTAAGGATGGAAATCCTCTAAATACCACTTGGTACCAGAAGTTGGTGGGAAAACTGATTTATTTATCTCACACCCAACTAGATATTGCATTTGCAGTCAGTATAATAAGTCAATTTATGCACTCACCCTATGAAGTACATCTTAAAATAATATATTGTATCCTAAGATATTTGAAGAATACTTTAGGAAAGTGATTATTTTTTAAGAAAAGTAAGCAGAAGACTATTGAAGCATATACACACACACACACACACACACACACACACACACACACACACACACACACACACATACATATGTAGATTGGGCAGGCTTAGTTACAGACAGAAGATCCACATCAGGTTATTGCATCTATATATAAGAAAATTTAGTCACTTAAAAGAGCAAAAAATAAAGTGTAGTAGCACGAAGTAGTGCAAAAGCTAAGTATTGGGCTATAACACATAAAGTATATAAGATCTTGTGGTTTACAAAGATTCTTGAAATTAAAAAGACCACTAGGGATGCTAATAAAACTATATTGTGATAACAAGGTTGTGATTAGTATTGCTTATAACTCTATACAACATGATAGAACCAAACATATTAAGATTGATAGAAACTTCATAAAAAAAAATTTAAAGATTGGTATTATTTGTATGCCATTTGTTTTAATAATATAACAAATAGCTGACATTCTTATAAAAGGATTGTTCATATCAATCTTTTAGTTTCTCATCAGCAAGTTGGGCATGATAGATATTTATGCACCAACTTGAGGGTGAGTGTCGAACATAAGGATAATTAGTTTCTATTTCAAATTCAAATTTAGATTTGAATAAGTTTGTTATGGAAGTATGTTAGTGGTTCCTATTCTTTTGGCATTTTCTATCTTTATGTAATCTAGTAGATTATGATAGACTTTTACCAGTAATAGTTTTTGTTTCAAATTCAAATTTAGATTTGAATAAGTTTGTTAGGGAAGCATATTAGTGGTTCCTATTCTTTTGGCATTTTTTTATCTTTATGTAATATGGTAGATTATAATAGACTTTTACTAGCACTACTTTGGGTATAAACACCTCATGTAACTTTTATTATTAAATAAGAAAAATATAGTGAAGCTCTTATTCTTCTAAAAAACTTTCAATATGTTTATGTTTTCTCTTTGCTACCTTATTTTGTTCAAGAGTATATAGACAAGAGAGACAATGTGAAATGCCTTTGTTAAGGAGAAAAAGTTTCAATCAATTATTGGTATACTCACCCTCTAGTCTGTTTGATGAGTTTTAATGATGAAAGCAAATTGAGTAGAAACAAAGGAATAAAAAACAAAAAAGGTAGGAAACAAATCAAATTTATTTACTAAAGGGAAAATCTAGCAATATCTGATACATTCATCAACAAATATAGTGTAGTATCTATACCTATCAATTGATATACATGGTACAGGACCCCAAAAATCAAATGAATAGTGTCAAATAGAGTTGCAAACTTATTGACATACTGTGGAAGAGGTAGTTTGCTAAATTTTCCTTCAAGACATGGATGACACATTATAAGTATAATGGTTTTAGGAAAATGCATGTGAGCTTTATTTAAAATCAAGGAAACAATGTTATTTGCAAGATGTCCTAACCTCTAATACCACAAAGTGGACTGAACGAGTTGACCAAGAAAAGCCTTAGCTTGATATGTCTGTTATGAGGTTAAAGGTGAGAGAGAGTGGATAGGATATAATCCATTACTGCATAGGCCTATGTAAAAGATCTTTCATATGACTTTGTCCTGAATCTAAAAATAAAAGGCATTAAATATGAGTTAATAGTTATTATCAAGATAAAAACGATATACTAATAATAAATTCTAAGTAATTTAAGGAATACAAAGCATAAAATTCAATTTAATTAGAGAAATTGATGAATGAAAAGTAGAATGACCAATATAGGATACTGACAAACCTTTACCATTTACAGTGTGAATTGTTTCAATTGTTGGATATAGTGAGGCCAACAATAAATTAGCCAAATCAGTTGTCATATGATTTATGGCATTAGAATCAGCGACTCACACTTGAGAAAATCCTGAAGAATAAGATGATGGAAAGACAAAGTGGATAACTATATAGATAGCTTGTATAGGGGATTGTTTTGTGTTCCTGTTCTGTGAAGATATGACTCATAAATATGAAGAAGGAGCTTGATATGGAGTATACTACAGAGGTTGTGGTTGCTTAAGATAAGATGACCATGGGGAATATAAAGCAATGTAATTTGAACCCTTATCATTATAGAAGCAATACTATAGTGTATGATTGCTTCTACCATAAATGTTACATCTAGTTCACTTAAAAGGAGAAGCCCTGCAGAAAGGAGTAGTGTGTCCTTCAAAGGTGTATAACTGACAAATTGGAACTATGAGTGCAGAAGGATTTCAAAACTGCTAAGCAGGGGATTGACCAAGAACTCTAGGATTTGAGTTGGGAAGCATATATGCCATAGGGGAAAAACCTAATCTAGAAACCAAAAATCTAAATCCATGAAGGCATTGACCTTTACCCCTGTTCTTGTTTCCATTATATAGCTGAAAGTTTCTAGTGTGAACTTGAGGATGACTGATTAGTTTTTAAAAGTGCATTTTTATCAAGATTTTATATCATCATTTTGCACTTGAAGTATCAATAACTCCTTAACTAAAACATGTTTTATAATAATATATCTAATAATATAAGATACCTTTAATTTGTGGTAAATGTTCATTTTAAATGCAGGCCTATCACATAAATGAAAGGATTGATTGATGAATTTAAGAACTGAAATTGAAAGGATAAAGAGATGGCCAAACTTAGAAAAGAGATGTCGGTGCAATCTAAACCAGAACACTGTTTGGTAATTGGGTTATATCTGAAGCTATAAATATCAGATTTAGGTCTACTTTATATAAATGGAAAGGTAAGACATAGGCCTACAACTTTCATATGGAGCCCAAGATATAAAAAGGTCATTTTCAAGTCCAAATTATTGCAACAACAAAGAAGCCCAAATTTGTCCTCTAGCCCAAGCACTGTTCAGTATTTTGGCCATAACTGGAGTTTAGAAGTCGAAATGAGCTGAAGTTCTTACATAAGAAAGATGAAATAATTTCCTACAACTTTCATGTTTTTGAGTGGCTCCAATTTTGACATTATCAATGACGTTTTGGGCAAACAAAAGAAGATAAGGATTGTCATTAAGTCAAGAATTGGTCACCCACTCATCAATTAGTCATCAAATCAATAGTTCCCAATTTTGGCCTATAAAAGGAGGCATTTGCCATGCATTTAGGCATCTTGATCTCCGGATCAAAATCATGCTCTTGCTTTCTTTTTTTGTATTTTTTGTAATGTTTATACTTTGCTTTCATTAATATCAAGTTTATGCCTTTCATTTCCTTTCCTTTACTTAGTTAACTTTTATCTTATTTGAGTTCTTATTTTGTTTATCTATTTTTATTTGTTTTATTATGTCTAGCTAAGTTTATTATATCAAGGTGAAAAAGTTACACTAATGGTGTAAGAATAAGTATTGTATAAACTTAATATGGACTTTAATGTTTGATAGTAACATGTTTTATATTTGTTATCTTGTTCGCTCTTTAATACTTTGCTTGTTAAATGACTAATCTTGATTTATGTTGTCACTTGGTACAACAAATGCTTGACCCTTTTATAGCCCATACTGTATGGTATAACCGACACCTGAGTTATGAAAAGAACTTGATTTGTTGTTAATATAAGTTATAATTATGAATGTTTGACGAGATTTACAAGTATTAGCATTAATTGAATAAAATGACTAATGTAATCATGTTAAGAATCTATGATCTGATTGGAACCTTCTTTGTGTGTGGTTTCCAATTGAATAATAAGAGTTTATATTATACTTGTTTGACATACCATTAGTGGATCCTTTAACCTTGACATTGTTTGTTATCATTATTTAATCCTTACGTTAATTTTTCATCCCAAAGTTCTCATCAACTTTTTTTTTTTCTTCTTCTTCTTCTTTATTTGTGTTGTTGTTGTTGTTGTTATTATTACTATTACTACTACTACTACTACTATTATTACTACTATTATTATTACTATTATTATTGTTGTTGTTGTATTATTGTTATTTAGAACTTGTACAATTAACCTCCCTGTGGTTCGACCTCGGTCTTACCGGGTTATTTATTATTTCGACACTTCTACACTTGGGAGAAGACATCAATCTTTTCATCGTGTTAATGACCAAAATTTAGAGAAAAACTTTGAGATTAAAAAAGATGTCCTTTATGTGTACGTATCACCTGTACTAACAATCATAGTTGACATAAAAAAGGAATTAACTAAAGTGTCAATAATCACTTCCTCTGCAAGCAACTATGAGTGAAAGTCTTTTAATGAAATCATAATTTCACATCCCCTTATAACACATTTGAAGGTCAAAAGTTCTAAATTTTTAGTACTTGTTTTATTCCTATTATTAGTATCACTGTTATTTTGATTATGAGATGGAAAAGAAAATGAGTCATCCAAACTTTTAAAGAACGTATCAGAGGTTGTTATACCCAATCCTAAAGTTTCAATATTTAGGTGAACAAATTGATTTGAATTTGATGATTCAAGCAAACTATTTATTGTTCTTTCTATTTTAAACACGTCTAAATCTTCACTTGTGCTTTCCCCTTGAAGATGAGTTGCCAAAAAACTTTTGGATTTTAAAAAGGTTACATTTATGATGACAAACGGTTTTTTTTTTTAAATCGGATCAAAGCATTTATATTCTTTTCAATTAAGTGTATATCCTATAAAAACATATTTTCTAGGATGGTGCACCCAAAAAGTGGTCATGAATATAGACAAAGATGGTGCACCCAAAAAGTTTTAAAGGAAATGTAGATGATAGCTTAGATATCGGATTATAATTTATGAGAACCTATAAAGTTGTTTTGAAATTTAAGACCCTAGTTGGCATCTTATTTATGAGATAGGTAGCTATGAGAATAGCTTCACCCTAATGGTATTTAGGTACTTTATTTATGAAACATAAATATCTAGCCACTTTCAAAAGGTGTTTATTTTTTTGTTCAACTATTCTATTTTTTAAGGTGTATCATCAGGAGAACTTTGGTGAATTATGCCTTTTTCTAAAAGAAATTTCCCCAAAGCTTTATTGAAGTATTCTTTTCCATTATCGCTACGAAAAACTTGAATTTTTATTTGAAATTGTGTTAGCACCATGGTCTAATTTTTTTTTAAAACTTCCTCCACTTCTGATTTTTCTCGCAGTAAATAAACCTAGCTTACCCTGTTATGGTCATCTATAAAAGTGACAAACTATTTTTTTACAAAAAGTGTTGACACTCTTGAAGGCCCCTATACATTACTATATATTAATAAAAAGGGTTTTGAAAGTCTATATAATTGTAATGGAAATGAGGTACAATGATGTTTAGGTAACTCATAAAATTCACACTGATATAAAGATGAATTTTTATTTTTAAACAAACTTGTAAATAGATGCTTTAAATATTAAAAACTTCGGTGTCCTAATCTATAATGCCCCAACATTATTTCATCACTACTAGTAACAAAAATAGATTTAAAACAAGTACTTGTGATATGTTTTCTCTATTTGGATCCATCTTCAAGGAAATAAAGTCCACCAATCTTTCTAGCCTTGCCAATCGTCCTCCCCGAGGTTAGTTCCTAAAACTCACAATAAAAAGGATAAAAGTTAACTTAACACTGATGATCATGGGTTATTTTACTTATAGATAATAAATTAGATGAATTTGGAATATGAAAAACATTATAAAATGTAAGAAAAGAGGATATGAACACTGATCCTTTTCTAGCTATAGCTGAAAAAGAACCATCTATAATTTTGATCTTTTTGTTTCCTGTACATGGATTATAGGAAAATAATATTTTTGAAGAACTAGTCATGTGATTAGTAGCTCTAGAGTCAATGATCTAAGAATAATGAGCATTTGATTTTATACTAGAGAGAGTTGCAATGAGATAATTACCCTGTTGAGCTAAGGAGCAAGAAGGATTTGAGAATTATGGAGATTAAAGGAGTTTGTATAGGTGCTCTAATTGTTCCTTTATGAAATCAGGCATCTCTTAATTGATTTGTGGTCCTTGAGAATCTTCACTCATAGTCTGAAATGCTCTACCATCATTACCATTCTTCTTCTTAGAATTCTTGGGCTTGCCATGGATTTTTTAGCATGTCTCTTTCATGTGCCATGGTTTTTTATAATGGTCACACTATGGTTTCTTCCTTCTATCTCCATATAAATCAAATCCTCTAGAGAGCTGAGCTTTCTATTTCTAGGTTGGATTTAGGTTCTGGATATGTCAACATCATTTTTTTCCTAGCCTCTTTCCTCCTAACTTTTGAAAAAAACTTCTCTCATGGATGGTAGAGGTTTTCTGCCCAAAATTTGACCTCTTACCTTATCCAAGTTATGATTGAGTCCTGTAAGAAACACATAAACTCAATCATTTTCCTCTCTTTTCCTATACCTCACACTATCATTTGGGCATTCTCATTCACCTTTATAGCAAAGATCTAGCTTTTGTCATAACATCACCATCTGGTTGTAGTATGATGTGACTTCCCAATCTCCTTGCCTTAATTGCCACAACTTAGATTTAAATAAAAAATTTATGATGAATTCTCTATATCTAAATACATGTCATGTTGCTTCTCAAACATCTTTGGCAGTTGGTAAAAAAAATACGGGGTTTTCCAATAATTGGCTCAATTGAGTTGATAAGCCAAGCAATTACCAACGAGTTCTTTGATCTCTATATTTTTAGATTAGAATCATCTATTGTTGATTTGCTCACCTCTTCATTTAAATGATTAACCTTGTCTCTGCCAACTATTGCTAGTTTCACATACTAGGCCTATTATAGGTAATTTTTTCCATTCAATTTGTAAATGGTAAGTTAAAAGGAAAATTGTGATATTGAAAAATCGGTACCACTGTTTATGACACAACCAAAAGATTGATGTCTTCTCCTAAGTGCAGGAGTGTCAAAGTAATAAATAACCCGGCAAGACCGGGGTCGAACCACATGGAGGTTAATTGTACAAATTATAAATAACAATAACAACAATACTAATAAAAATAGTAATAACAGCAATAATAATAATAATAATAATAATAATAGTATTAGTACTAATAATAATAATAATAATAATAATAATAATAAAGAAAAAGAAGGAGAAGAAGAAGAAGATGAGAACTTTGAGATGGAATATTAATGTAACGATTAAACAATGATAATAACAAATGTCAAGGTTAGAGATTCCACTAATGGTATGTCAAACAAGTATAATATAAACTCTTATTATTCAATTGGAGACCACACACAAAGGAGGTTCCAATCAGATTATATATTGTTAACATGATTACATTAGTCATCTTATTCAATTAATGCTAATACTTGTAAATCTCGTCAAGCATTCATGATTATAACTTATGTTAACAACAAATCAAGTTCCTTTCATAGCTCAGGTGTCGGTTATACCGTACATTATAGGCTATAAAAGTGCCAAGCATTTGTTTTACCAAGTGTTATATAACATAAATCAAGATTAGTTATTTAACAAGCAAAGTATTAAAGAGTGAACAAGGTAACAAATATAAAACATGTTAGTATCAAATATTAAAGTCCATATTAAGTTTACATTATACTTATTCTTACACCATTAGTGTAACCTTTTCACCTTGACATAATTAACTTAGCTAGACATAATGAAAGAAAGAAAAATAGATAAACAAAATAAAAACATAAAAGTTAACTAAGTAAAGGAAAGGAAATGAAAGGTATAAACTTGATATTAATGAAAGCAAAGCATAAACATTACAAGAAATACAAAGAGAGAAAGGAAGAGCATAATCTCGATCTGGACATCAAGATGCCTAAATGCATGGCAAATGCCTCCTTTTATAGGCCAAAATTGGAAACTATTGATTTGATGACTAATTGATAAGTGGGTGGCCAACTCTTTACTTGGTGACAATCCTTATCTTCTCTTGTCTGCCCAAAACGTCATTGATAACGTTAAAATTGGAGCCAGTTAAAAACATGAAATTTGTAGGAAATTATCTCAGCTTTCTTATGTAAAAACTTCAGCTCATTTGGACTTCTAGAACTCCAGATATGGCCAAAATACAGAACAGTGCTCGGGCTGGAAGATAGATTCAAGCTTCTTTATTGTTGCTATACTATGGACTTGAAAATGGTCTTTTTAGATCTTGGGTTCCATATGAAAGTTGTAGGTATATGTCTTACCTTTCTATCCATATAAATTGGACCTAAATCTGAGATCTATAGCTCTAGATATGACCTAATTACCGAATAGTGTTCCGGTTTGGATTGCACCGACATCTCTTTTCTAAGTTTGGCCATCTCTTTATCCTTGCAATTTAAGTTCTTAAAGTCATCAATTAATCCTTTCATTTATGTGATAGACCTGCATTTAAAATGAATATTTACCATAAATTAAAGGTATCTTATATTATTATATTGCATAATATATAGGAAATATCAAAAGAATAGGAACCTACACTAACATAAGAATAGGAACCACTAACATGTTTCCCTAATAAACTTATTCAAATTTAAATTTGAATTTGAAACAAAAATTAATTATCCTTATCTTTAATACATATCATTGAAGCCACCGTCACTTTATTACAAACAGCTAAATTACCATCCAAATTTTGGTCTTATGCTTGTCAAACAGCCATATATTTAATCAATCATATGCCTACTCTTGTTCTTCATCATAGCTCCCCTTTTGAGATGTTATTTGGATCCTCCATAATTATAACATATCTTAGAATTTTTTGATATACAACGTTTTCTCAAGCCTTATAATAACCCCAAATTACAGGCCAAAATTATAAAATGTATGTCTCTTAGATATGCCACAAAATATAAAGACTATTTGTGCTATCATGTGCCAACAATGAGAATGTTTGTGTCTAGGCATGTTATATTTAATAAGCAATAATTTCCATACACGGAATTATTGTCTACACCTTCAAACACATTCTTATCAACACCATCATATTTGTTATCCCATTGACCAATGCCTATAGTTACTACATAAAACTTAATTATCTCAATCATTCCAGATTCTCTTTCTCACCCTTCTACTACTCATACACCTACCTCATCTATAGTCTTTATTAGTCCTTAGTCTATTACTGCTCCACTTTCAACCTCTCCTCTACTCCCTGTGGCACCTAATCTTATTATGCATTCTGATTTAGAATATCTTGACTTTATTATTGATAATTTACAAGTGGTGTTGTTCATTCCTCCATGTAATCTTCATTTGATGCAGATTAGAAGTAAGAGTGAGATTATTAAAAGGAAAGCTCTCTCAGCCAGTATACAGGATTTTGGGGGCACTGATTTGACTCTGGTTGAACCAGCTAATTACAAGGCTGCCATTAAAATTCATGCCTTACATACTTAATTCACTTAGAGTTTAGTTTCATTGCTAGTAAACAGGAATCTAGTTGGTCGTTAGTGAATTTTTAAGGTGAAGACACATTCTGATGATTCTTGTACAAGGCACAAAGCAAGGTTTGCTAAAGGTTTCAGTCAAGAACTTGGATTGGACTGTGAGGAGACATTTAGTCCTACGGTGAAACTTACCACAGTTCGATTAGTTTTGACTTTTTTAGCACATTTCAACTAGTCTTTGCGATAATTAGATGTCAAAATGCATTTTTACTTGGTATTCATTAAGAGAAAGTTTATATGTCTTAACCTCCTCGTTTTGAAGATCTCAATCATCCTTATCTCGTATGTAAACTACATGTATCTCTGTATGGGTTAAAACAGGCTCCTTGAACTTGGAATGACAGGTTTACTCAATTCCTTCCATCTTTGAGTTTTGAAACCACTTACTCTAATTCTTCATTATTTTTCAAACATGTTAGTCATGAGATTGTGGTGTTGCTTCTCTATGTGGATGATATCATTATCACCGGGAGTGTGTTTGGTTTAATTCAGCAAGTTATTAATGCTCTAACTACTGAGTTTGATCTCATAAATTGAGGATTCCTCTACTATTTTTTAAGAATCCAAATTACTCGAATTGCTACTGGTTTGTTTCACAAACCAAATATGTTAAGGACTTATTGGCTAAATCTAAAATGAGCGAGGCTAAACCTTATAATACTACATGTCTCCTTTACCATAGACTACTCAAAGACAATGAGAAGCCTTATTCAAATCCTCAATTATACAGAAGCATAGTAGGAGCTCTGCAATACCTCACTTTCACAATGCCAAATATTGCTTTCTTTGTGCATTAGGTATGCCAGCATATGTAACACCCTATGATATCTCACTTTACTGTTGTCAAAAGAATATTATGATACCTAAAAGGTATTATGAAGTTTGGTCTCTCATATATTAGAGGTGATTTACAGTTAAAAACCTTTAATGATATTGATTGGGCAGATGACCCTAATGACAGGAGATCTACCACTAGTTTGGTGGTTTTTTTGGATAACAATCCAATTTTGTGGTCCTCTAAGAATCAATAAACTATTTCTCAATTTTCCACCGAAGCGCTTTATAATTCACCTCAATTGAGTTGGATTGGATAAAATAACTATAACATTTCTACATATTTCATTACCCGGTGTACCTGTTTTTTTTTGTGACAATATGTTAGCAATTGCCTTGTCTTTCAATCATGTTTAGCATCAAAAAACTAATCACATCGAAGTGGATATTCATTTTGTTTGTGAAAGAGTGTAAAGAAAACAACTCTTAATGTAGTTTGTGTCCTCTCAAAAGCAATTTGCTGATATCCTTATCAAGGGGCTAAGTGCTCCTCTATTTCACATATATTATTGCAATCTCACGTTTAGTTCCTCACCACTTAATCTTGTGGGGAGATGTTAGAGTATACTACTTAAAATTATGACACTTGTCACAATATTAATATAATAGATAGTTAGTTAATTAGCAAAAGTTTATGAGCCTGTTATTAAAGATTTATAAACAAGTATCCCATAAAATCAACATTATGCAGTAATAATTCAATCAAGTGTTTTCTTCTTTCTCTGTTTTCCTTCCTCTTTGCATGATATTGATAGAATCTACAGAATTATACTTTTTGTTAATCAATTGATAAAGATTAATAAGATCATGATAGTTATAATAAAGGCTGAAAATCATAACTGTTTTTATCACCGACAATCTGGAAAAGGTTGAGCTGTGAGGTAACGTTGCTCTCCGAAGACTTTTACTGGCCCAAGATTCATTTAATTTGAGAATATTATCTTTAAATTTTTCTTATATCTTTTAATCAATTTCCAAATTGTTTCTCATTTATCTTTATAGTTTAATCTATTTTTCAATAAACTATTTTATTAAATACTTTTATATAAAATGATAAAAATATCCCCATATAAAAGACTTAAATCTAATTTAATTTATTTAAAAAAATAAATTTATATTAAGAAAAATTTTTCCACTGCTAAAATTTGTTTTTCCTTTTAATATTTGCTTTTTAAATAAATCAACTTTTGTTTGAGCTTTATCATGTGATGGGATTTCATTAAACTTGGATGAAAATGTTATTATTTTGATAACAAAATATTATTTTAATTTAAATAAAAGAATACCTTTAAAACTTTAAAATTATGAGTTCGCGAAGTGTTGAAAGCTCATGACTTCCACTTGTAAAAACTTGGACACTGAAACGAAGCTACTAGGAGTGTGAGAAAATTAATTGAATTATTTAAAATATTCATGAAAAAATAATTTAAAATTAATTAAATCTAATGCTTTTATTTTATTTTATAATTTTAGTTAGAAAATTAAAAAATAAAAATTATTTTAGTTTCAAAAATCAAAACTGAAAAAGCCAAAATCAAACCTCAGAAAAAACACTTACAAAAAACTAAAAGCTCGTTTTAGATTAAAAGCTCATTAAATCAAATTCTGCCTTAATTAAAATTTTTATGGATTAAATTGAATTTAATTAATTTTTTAAAATACAAAAATAAATCAAACCAATCACCCTCGTCAACCGAAGATTGGTCTTCGACTGTCGTCTCCCAGGTCTCCGCCATGCCTTTCGTTGGCTATTGACTTTTGGAGGACTCCATTTTTATTGCAATAAAACTAGATAATTAGCGTATTTTATCTTTTACAATGTAATATATATATATATATATATATATATATATATAGCGTATTTTATAGGAAAAAAATTAATTATAGGTTTAAAGTTTGATGCATAATTTTAATAAAAGAGATTAAGAATGATGTGTTAAAAAATATTAAAATTAGATCTTATTTAAGTCATGAAGTTAAGAAATAAATACAAATTAAAATGTTTGATTTTCTGCGATGGCAAGCCCTTTATTTTTTTTTTTTCACTTGATTACAACACAGTTTTTTTACAAGAAGACTAATAAATTAAATTCTATCGAAAGAAACAAATTTGATAATATAAGTCTTTTTTCTATTAATATCTTTAATTTCAAAAATAAATTTAGCTTTTTGTTATATGGTATTTATTTAATAAAAATTAAAAGCAATCACAAGATATATATATATATATATATATATATATATATCTTCTTTGTTTTTAACAAATTTTTTTCTTATTTGTTTTAACTTAAAAATTAAAATGTAAACAAAATGTTTCATCGTTGAACTAAAAAGATATATATATATATATATATATATATAATTGAAAAAATCCTAATACTAGACTCTTTGAAAAAGTGTAAAGATTATAGTGTTTTTTTTTAAAAAAAAAGGAAAGGAAAAAAACAAAAAGGTTGCCATTTCTTCTTGTTGTAAGTTTTTATCTTCTAATTTTCAATCTATTAAAAATAATGAAATCATTATATTTTTTAAAATAAAATCAAACACTTCTTCAATGTCATGATTTTTTTAGAAGATAATAACTTTATAAAAAATAAATTTTAATTTTAATTTTTAATAAATATAATGATAAAAGAAGAAATTAAAAAAAATAAAAAAAACCAAATAACTGATGTTAATCTATTATAATTTATCTCATGATTAACAGTAAAATCAAGAGCTCATTTAGATTCATTTTTAATTTATTTTTAATAAGCTACCTGCAGTTGACTTTAATTGAGGGGGCGGCGGACGGGAGGTTTATTAAACGCCTGAGATGACAAGTCAATGTGGGGTATTTTAGAATTCCAAGGTAGTTTGATAAAAGTCTATGGAAGGTAAGCCATTTTGAATACAACTATTATCGAGAATAGTAGTTGTTTTTAAAAATCATGTTACTCTTAATCTAATTCAATTAATAAATATTAAAAAATTAATCTAAAAACTAATGAAAATGTAATAGATATTAAATGATTCATAAAAAATAGATTATTAGAGACATACTAAAATTTTATTTTTAACATATTTAATATCATTATAAAGATTTTAATAAAATAAATTTAACCATATCTTAAAACATCATCAAACATAATTATAGTTTGTTAAGTATTTTATATTATGATTTTATTTAATATTATTTTAATATATAATTAAAATTATCTTGTTAAAATTTTTATAATAGTATTATATATATTAAAAATAAAACTCGATATGTTTTTGATGACATATTTTTTTTTGTTTTTCCCTTCATTTTTTTTTCTTTATCATTGAATTTTGAATCATGAATCTTATCTTTTAACTATAAGATGTTTATAAGATTTTGAATTTATTTTTATTTAGGTTAATTATTTTGCAAATAAAAAAATCTTAAAACATGATTAAATAATTATTATTTTAAAATATAGATGCATATATTCTAAAAAATTTCTATTATTTCAAATAAAATTTTTATAGAGAAATGATATTTTTAAATATAGTTATATTCAAACTATGCTATTT
Organism: Populus pruinosa; assembly: GCA_026413675.1. NCBI lineage: Eukaryota > Viridiplantae > Streptophyta > Magnoliopsida > Malpighiales > Salicaceae > Populus > Populus pruinosa. Next base: position 24,746,692 of record CM048596.1, read on the forward strand.
TTTAAAATATTTTTTAATTTGTGTTATTGTTTCAAAACTTGTAGTATTGTTTTTAGCAATGTTTCAAAATATTTTTTGATGTTTAAAATTTATTTCATCATTATATTAAAATTTAAAAATATATAAAAAAATTAATTTGAAATAAAAAAATTTAAAACTTTTTAGATTTATTTTAAAATATTTTTGAAATGAAAAGAAAAGAAGATCTTTCACTTACCTGCCGAGTAATAAAAGAAAGAATAAAGTACCTATATTTGTGTGTTTCCGCGCGTGCGTGTATTCTGTGTCCAAAACCAAAACGTGAGTTTTGACCACGACCACAGCCACAGCCAGCCAACATTGATTGATTGTTCTGTTCAAAGCACAACCAATAACTAACTTTATACAAGTCCAACATGTAATTGAACAAGGTGGTTTTCAAAGCCGCACACAAAAATGGGCAACAACCTGCTCTTCTCTTCCTCTCTCTGCCCCTGCTTCTTCTTCTTCTTCACCATTTTATCCATTCATCCAGTTTCAGCCGCCTCTTCATGTCCCGTAGATCTCAGCTACGTCCAAACTGTGCCGTGGGACACATCGCTGTGCCGTCAACCGGATGGATTAGAACATTGCTGCCAGACTCTTCTCAGTGTCTTGGGCATGGGACTTGCCCAACACTTAAGAGAGACCTCCATGTTTCAATTTCCTAATTCAAATGCTTCATCTGCTTGCTTATCTGATTTTCAAGCCAAACTTGCCACCTTGTCGATAGACCCATCATTAGTCCCTTCTTGCTTCAAGGACTCGAGTCAATTTGTTAGTAGCACTTCTAGTTGTGTTGGAATCGTTACTACACAGGATTGGATTGAGAAAGTTGGTCCAATGACCCCATTAAACACGGCTTGCAGAGGCGATTTTTCAGAACTAACGAGGTGCAGCTCATGTCTTGATGCTGGGCAGAAGATAAATTCTCAGTTAACGAGTCTAGACCCAAATGCCACCGCCACCTCCAAGTGCTTCTACTATACTTGTTTATATGCTGCTGGGATTGTGAGCGAGCTTGGTCCCCTGGATGCCACAACAGCTGCCTGCACCCTAGCCTTGCCATTGGCTAACTCAGGTACTAAAAAGCCAGCCAAGAGCAAAAATAAGTTACTCAAGCTCGTATTTGGGCTATTGGGCTCTCTGATTGGTGTCTTGCTTGCTTTTGGACTGATCACCATGTATAGAAAATGGGACAGGAAGAGGAAGGTTAGTGCTTCACATGAAAGATTTGTCAGCAGTTTCAAGGCCAGCATGCTGCCTAACTCTGGTGCAAAATGGTTTCATTTATCAGAACTTGAACGAGCCACACAAGGGTTCTCTCAAAGGAATTTCATCGGCCAAGGAGCTTATGGCGTTGTGTACAAAGGAACTCTAGCAGATGGCACCTTGGTTGCAGTGAAACAAATGCATGATTTGGATTCACAGGGTGATGAAGACTTCTCCAATGAGGTTGAGATCATAAGCAAAATAAGGCACAGGAATCTTCTCTCTCTGCGAGGATGCTGTGTTACAAGTGATAACTCGAAAGGTAAAAGGAGATACCTTGTTTATGATTTCATGTCTAATGGTAGCCTCGGTGACCATTTATCCAATGACCATAGCAGGAAGCAATTAACTTGGCCTCAGCGTAAGAATATCATTCTGGACGTGGCCAAAGGACTTGCTTACTTGCACTATGGTATCAAACCTGCCATTTATCACCGTGACATTAAGGCGACTAACATACTCTTGGACTTGGAAATGAAAGCAAAAGTTGCAGATTTTGGGTTAGCTAAGCAAAGTTTAGATGGCCAGTCTCATCTCACCACAAGAGTAGCCGGCACACACGGTTACTTGGCACCTGAATATGCTCTATATGGGCAACTGACAGAGAAAAGTGATGTTTACAGTTTTGGAATTGTGATTCTTGAAATCATGAGTGGCAGGAAGGTGATTGATACATCAAATTCATCATTCCTTTTGATTACAGATTGGGCTTGGACACTAGCGAAATCAGGAAAGTCACAGGAAATTCTCGACGAGTCGATAAGGGATCAGGGACCCAAAGGGGTAATGGAGAGATTTGTTCTTGTTGGCATTCTCTGTGCTCACGTGATGGTAGCTTTCAGACCAACCATTGCCGATGCTCTAAAAATGCTAGAGGGCGACATTGACATCCCCAGGTTACCAGAAAGGCCATTGCCGCTGGGTCACGAGTCATTCAGACCTTCATGGAAGGAAAGTTCGTATACAACCGAGATATCAAGAACCAGCAGCTCAAGCAGGAGAGTAATGTAGATTTTCCTACATTGGTTAGGTCAGCAAGGACATTGTTTTTTAATCCCCGCCAACCTTGGAATTTTCAACTCAGGCCCGTCAAATGTGGCTGCTCTTTTGCATCTTGGAATACCTTATCAGTCTACTTACTTTTACATCACTACCAATGTAATTAAAACATTTCTTTTTTCTATATCAAAACAGAATGTGGTTTCACTTATTGATCCCTTTCCTTTTTCCCTTATGGGGGAAAATAAGTACTGGGGAAATGCTGCTTTTTTCCAACCTCATGCGTGCGTTCTACATTACTTGTTGCAATATACCTTCGCTCTATCAAGGAAAAATTAACATCTCATATTATGTTCCTGATAGCTGTCATGGCCGAGGGTTGAGCGTGATTTCTGCCACTCCAAACAGCAGCATAAGAGTTTTCCTCGCAAAACTTCCGGCAGCAGCATGTTCCCTGACTGAAGATCAGAGTATAACTTTTTGACTCACCTGCTTCATTTCACCAGTTTCCTTCTTTGGCTCTGCGAAGTCATGCCACATTTAGAGAACTACTAGAAACTATCGATTAAAATTTCAGCAGCTCAGAGTGCTGACTGAAAACATCATGTTAGGCCCAAATGAATAAAAATCATATAGGTTCTGATCCTATAGTCATATCACCAGAAACAAAACCATACAATCTGTCATTAACAAACTATATCATAAATCTTAAATAACTTGCACTTGCGTCTGCACATGACAAAAAACAGGTTGTAACAAAACATTGTTGGTCATGGATGCGTGGAAAATAATTTAACATTAGTTCCAACATTCAAGCAAACCAAGAGGCATGCTTTCTAACCAAAGCCTTAAAAAAAATCTCAAGGCATTCCATAAGTGCCGGGCAACAGTGACCCATCTCAATGTTTTTATACTTAAGTTAAGCATGTCCCAAATTGAGAGCATTTTGACATTGTTTAGATAAATAGTCTGCTTCCAAAAAATTGCATGAAATTAACCAATAGCAAAGAACTATAACAAAGTTCTAAAGTAGAGCTGCCGATAGATAGGGATGCAGTACATGCATGTGAAATTCAACGCAGAGATTGTCCAATAGGCAAATTCCCTTCTATCTTAAGGCAGTTGGGTTTAAACATTAAATTCATCTCAACTGCCCAAGTCATGGAGAAAAAAGATTGTCAATCTATCTAATGGCTTTCTACTGTTTCTATTTTTGAACAGAAGTTACAATCCTCTTCTCTCTCTCAATTTTTTGTGACTGAGCCCTCCGCGGGCACTTGTTCTCATTCTCTCTTTACAGGCGTTGCTGCTGTTCCATAGTCCAGTTCCGCTAAAGAAAGTTCAGTTGTAATCAGAAAATTTTAGGGGGCAAAAAAAAATAAAGAAGCAAAACCAGGACATTAATAATATGCAGAACTGCAGCATTGCCACACAAAAAAAAAAAATGAAAAAAGAGAAGAATGAAAAGAAAAGAAAAAAGAAAGGAAGGAAGGAAAAGAGTAAAAGCCATGTGCGAAAACTGGCCTATGCACTTGATACCAAGCAGTATACAGGCATTTCAACTCTGAATCTCATTGTTGATGGATAAACATAACAAACAGATTTAAGCTCATCCAAAATGGTTCACCACTCCCATAAAGGGTCATTGACGAGGACATTTATTTTCTCCTGAAGAAATTTCAGTACATCTTCTCTTCCTTCTTTTATAAGCAATTGTCTTAACCTCCCAAATGTCACACCCGAAGGCCGAATTCCCTTTTCTATCATCTCTTCCAATAAGACACAAGCCTGAGTGACATCACCCTTCTCGCAGAGTCCATTTATAAGAACTTGAAAAGTGTGCATGCTCGGCATAAACCGCTTCAACTTCATGTACTTCCACACTTTAAGTGCCTTTTTTAGCTCATTCCTCTCACAAAACATTTTTATCATCATAGTATATGTATCTGCATCTGGCTCGCATACCTTGATCATCCTGAGAAATACCCTATAAGCCTCATCAGTCTCTCCACGGCCAATCAAACTGCTCAGAATGATATTGAAGGTCCTTGAATTGGGCATCACACCCTTGCAATCCATTTCATTTAAGACTCTGTAGACGTTTTTAAGCCTGTTTGCTTTACAAAAAGCACCAATCAAAGCATTATAAACTGCAACATCAGCCTCGATTCCATTATTTTCCATCTCTAGGAAGGTGCTGACAGCATCCTCAATCCGATTCTCTATTCCGTATGTATGAACCAGAACACTATAAATGAAAGGAGTTGGCTTGCAAACTGTAGAGTCCATCTCATTGACAATTCCAAGGGCTTCATCAACCCTCCCCGCCTTGCAAAGCACATCTACCATGATACCATAAGTCACGATATCAGGTCTACAACCATTGCTGACCATTTCTCTAAAAATCTCCCTTGCTTTAGGCAGATTTGGATCCTTTCCCCATCCTTCAAGCAATATACTATAAGTTTTTGAGTCCGGAACAAACCGGTCCTTCATACTGTCAAAGATCTCTTGAGCCTTCCTCACATTCTTAGACTTACATAAAGCACTAAGCAACCCATTAAATGCCGCTAAATTTGGAGGCACATCATACTTATCCATGATATTAAACGTGTAAACAGCCTCCTCCACCTTCTGAGCTCTAGCATACTTTCTCATAATGATACAAAAGGTCTCAACATTTACCATTCTCTTACTCTTCATAACCTTCACAACATCCCACATTAGCTGATACTGCCTTATCTTAGCTAGAGAATCAATCACAGTATGGAAAGCCTTAACACTATGGTTATAATGCCGTTGTTTCTCGGCCCATTCAAAGAATCGATAAGCCACCATCCCAGCATTTTCAAACTTCTTAAGGACATCCTCTACTATCTGTTCTGAAACCCTAACCCCACTTTGATCAAGGGCAGTATCAAGTGTGACTACCGAAGAAGACATCATAATTTTACATATTGTTTTCGTTGTATCACTTGTTTCACTTGACATGTATCTTCTCTTTAGCATTTTATTAAATCCCGAATATAATTTATTCGAGTTATTATAAATTCTGCTCATCTCTGTTAAACCCAAAATCTACCTGAAGCAAACACCCACAAAACCGTAATTAATTTTTTTTCTTTATCTGATACATCTGTCATTCAATGGAGTTTAAACACATGTTTTTATGGGTAAGAAAAGATTTTTAAACAAGAAATTAAGAGAGGAAACTATAAGTAACGTAAGTAATAATGAATTTAGAAAACGATAAGATTTACCGTTCTTGGAGACAGCTAAAGCTCTGTGACTACTGCTAAGCTAGCTGTTGTTTCATTTCCGCCACTGAATCACTCTCAACGGTAGAGGAGATGAACGAATCTGGTACTGCTATATACTTTACTTACATTGAAGGGCATTTCGTGCTCTGTTTATCAACTTAAATGAGGCCCACAGGAAAAATTCACCCGAGCCTTGATTTTATTTGGGCTCCCCTGATAAGAAAATGAAAATAAAAATAAAGAGAGAGAGAGTTCAATTTGGGCTTTTATCTTTTGATTGAGTTCGCGCAAGACATCCTCGAACTAAAAATTATTATTTTTATCCAATTTAAAACCCTATAAATATAAATATATATTTATGATCCGAGAATATAAAAATTATAAAATCCCTCTATATTTGTAATTACTATAAAATCTGTATGAAAGTATAAAATTACCCATGAATGCAAACTTTTTTCTTTTTTCTTTTCTAAGGTCAGATATATATTTTAATTATATATGAAAAAGGGAAGAACAAAAAAAAAACCTTATCTAACACCCCAATATTTTTTTATCCTAGAGATAAAAAAATATTTTTATTATTTAAAAATTTATAAAAAATAAAAAAATATTAGGACAATAGCTATAAGTTTTATTGATTTTAAAAATATTTTTTTACTATGTATGAAAAATAAAAATAAAACTTAAATATTCCTAAACAATCTTTAAATAACTGATAAGCAAGCAGAAAAATCAAAATAAAAGAGACTTAAATACTCCAAAATTCAAATCCAAACCTATTAGATTGTGGGTATTCATGTTCTTGCTAGTATGAGAAGAATAAGAGAAATTAATCGATTAGTCGTGGTGTGTGTAAACTCACTCGGACATCCATGTTAATCTAAAAAAAAAGAGAAACTAACCCTTTTATTTTCATGAATCTAGAATTTTCATTGGAGATAAAGAAGAAAATGGGAAATGGGCTAAAACCCTTCTATTTTCATGTTGTTTTTATTGGTTGATACTGAAAAGTGTACGAATGTAAGGCCGCCATTGAATTTTGAGACAAGTTCATGTCGGGTTTCAGGACAATGTTCATGCCCCACTTGGAACCCAATCTTTTCCCTTCATGTTTTACATTAATTCAACTTAAATTCTAATCAAGGTGGTCAATATTCATCGGGTATTAGTAAAATTATCATCCTTAGACGTCATCGTATTAGCAAAATCAGAGCATCAGTAATAGTTTTTTCTTTTCCTGCTTTCCCTCTTTAGCCACAATGGCCATCACTCCTCCCCAGCCACCATTCAAAACCTCAATAACAGTTACAAAACACTCATCACCGTCAATATAGCAGCCTAAACTCCTTTTAAACTCATATCCAACAACTACCTCTCCTGGGAATGACCTTCTAGGTTATGTTGGTGGATCAAAACCATGTCTCACTGCCACCATCACTCAAAATACCACCACCAGCCATAATCCAGCATGTACTCTCTGAATTAGACAAGATCAGCTCATACTCAATGCCCTCATTGGCTCCCTCTCCCCAACTATTATTCCTTTCATTGCTGAATACACAACATCTTGTGAAGCATGGAATATCTTGGCCAACACATACGCCAAGCCATCTCGCGGACGCGTCAAGCAAGTTAAAACCCAACTGAAGCAACTTACCAAAGGTTCTGAAAATGTCTCTGAATTTATGTAGAACATCAAAGCCTGATCTAATGAACTAAACCTTATTGGAGTCCCACTTGATATAGAGGATCTTATAGAAAAAGTTCTTGACAGCCTTGGAGATGGCTACAAGGAACTTGTTCGAGTAGTTCAAGCCCGAGATTCACCAATTACCTTTGAAGAACTTCATGAAAAATTGCTCAACTTTGAAGCATCCTTAAAATTATCAAAGCCAGAATCATCTCCCTTCCCAGTCACTATGAATCTAACCAGTCGCAACACGTAAAGCTGGCACTCTCACTCAAGCTTTAAAAACAACTCCTAGCATCCCTTCAACCACAATGTCAGTCGGTATTCAACACCACCAACTAGCAGACCACCTTTTTCTCTTGGCAATCGTCCTTCTCGTCCATAACTGAGATACTGCTAAATCTGTAGAATTCAAGGCCGTACTGCCAAAAGGTGTCCTTATTTCAGCTAGTTCTTATTTACTCGACCAACACCAACTCCACTCCTCATCCAAATCATCTTATTTCACCCTGGCAACCACAACCGCACTATGAAACGAATTCATCTCTCTTTAACATGAATTGTGGATATTAGAGCATCTCATCATGTTACCTATGATCTCACCAACCTCTCCCTACACACTCCCTATAATGGCTTGGATGACATCATGATTGTAGATGGCTTGAGCCTTCCTATCACCCATACTAGTTCCATCTCTTTTACAACATAATTTTCAGTTAAATAATGTTTTTTGTGTTCCTGCAATGAAAAAGAATCTAATTTCCGTTAAATAGTTTTGTGTTACAAACAATGTCTCGATTGAATGAATGCTTACCACATTTTTTTCTTATGCAGGACCGTCGCACGAGAGCTGCACTCCCAAAGCTTTACATAAACATCTTTAAGTTAAGCCTCTCTCATGATAAAACGAAAAAAGAAGGAAGGAAGGGAGGAAGCTATTAGTACGGTGATTATGTGATGGTGATCAATCACACGGCGCCCCTTGAAAATAAGGCATGCCTGGTTATTAATTTGTGTTCCAACTAGCCTAACAATTTTTGACAATTGGGAGAAAACGGCTACAGCTTAGCCTGGTGGAGGAGGATGGTCAAACCATCCTGTCATGACATAAATAAAGAAAGAAAGAAAGAAAATGACGAAACTCTTTGTGCAACCCATGGAAACCGCACGTTAGCAATCAACACAGTCCACGTAACTTTTAGCCATGACGTGCTGTTGGTGGCCATATGTTCAATGACTTGTCATCGAAAGTCTCTGTGGCCTTTTCTTCCGCCCGTCATGCATGCTCGCTGGGGCTGGCGCTGGCATTTGCTTGACAGAGAAGTTTATTCTTTTCTTAATGGATTATTATTTGTATAAAAAAGTCACTTAGAATCTCGATATTTTTTTAAAACGCGAGAAGACGTTGATCATAAACTCTTCATAAATCATATCTTGCCTGCTCCGTCAATGGCAATTTATGTGTATATATATATATATATATATTTCAGATCTCTAAGAACATAATTCTTTAGATTTTTAGGATTTTCAACATCATAGAGTTAATTCTCCAAATTCTTAAATTCCCTTTTTTTCAGATATTTAATTATTATTTTTTCTAGAATTTTGCATATGAATGATTGTACGAAAGATTTTAAAAGATTTTGCGACCGGTTGTGTGGAAGATTAATGCTTTGAGGTTATCTTGAGATTTTGAAAAATTAATTTAAACAAAACCTACATGTAGTTATTTTAACCTATATAGTATCGGCTCTAATTTTCATTAACCTGCAGCCTACAGATTCTTAGTTTTGTCCCCTAAAGAAACAAGTTAATATTTGTTAACTTGGAAAAATCGAATAAGAAACTCATTTAAAAAAAAATTATACCATTACATTATTAAATAAAATGAGAATAATATATATATGTATATATATATATATTATATTATTCTCTCAGCTACCAATAACTATTTGGAAATCATAAAATATTACCAAAATGATGCATTTGATTTTCAAATATAAATTATTTAATTATTTAATTAATAAAATTTAATTTATTTAATTTATTTAATTTTATTTAATTAGAATTGAAATTTATTTTTAGATCAATATATTAGAAACATAATGAGTTAACACATTAATAATTATTATTAAGCAATTAAACTAACATGATTTAATTAAATATAACTTGATTAAAATATATTTTAGGAATTAAGGACTAAAATATAATTACTACATGAATTATATTTCTAGGCCTTGAAAATTAAATAAGCATTTAATTGAGTTAATTTCTAAAATTATCCTGAATTAATATGTAAATATGATTCAAAAAGCAAATTGATATATGTTAATTTATAAGATTTTTTAGATTTCTCTATAAATAGTAAATTATGCCTCTTATTTTTATAAGTTGTTGTCTCTTAAACAAAATTATACATAAATACAAAATTAAAACTAACATTCTAGACATAACAATTTCTTTCTCATAAATAGAAATTTAAGAGATTTCTTATATATAATTTGTGCAGATTGTTATTGGAGATCAGATAATTAAACAAGATGTGGTTTAAGACAACTCAACTTTTAAAAAATTATTTAAAGTTGAAAAAGATCAGATCTTCAGGTAATAAATTTCTAAGCAACTCTAAATCTATTAAATTTTATATTTTGTAATTTTTATATTAGAGTTTTAATGGCATGAGTTAAATATTCCTTTTTCTTTAGGGCTATAAGATGTCAAATTAATTAATTCACTTTTGTGATTTCTCTTTATATGCCTAAATAGATTATGTTAATAGAATATAATACATCATGTTGTTCATATGAAAATTAAAAATTTCATTTCTAACCCTTAAAAAAAGGGTATTTACTTATAACTATTTAGCTTAAGTTCATCATTATTTACTTAAGATTAGTATAGCTCATTTAATGTTGATGATGCATATAGTTTGGCTAAAAAACTTTATCCTGTAGATTTTGTGAGCAATAAAAACTTTATTTAAGATTTTAATTGTAATATTATGAGTTTAATGCACCAAAACATCATAAATTTTATAAATTAACTAGTATTTTTTAGTTGTGTAGAGCAATGGCGACTTCCAAGAAATGAAAAAAAAAATCTATCATTTAATTGGTAGAATTTGACTGATATTAACTCTTTATATATTTATGACTATAAAACAAGCTTTTTCTTAAAAGAAATTAGTGAAAATGAGGCTCATTAGCAAAATAAATGATGATTTTCTTGCTAATAATTTAGTTGTTTGTGTAGAAAATTTTTTTATAAAAGATTATTGAGAATGACTTAATTTAGAGTTTTTTTTTCTTTTTTTATGTTTATATTAAATATCTTTAATTTTAAGTATTTATTGTCATATAATAGAAGACTACATATAAAACAATCAAGACGTTTGTTTTGTTATAATTGTTAAGCTCATTGGAATGGAATTCGGTTTCATTTTTTTATTGGTATTTATACAATTGTTTTAGTGTATTTTGTTATAAGAAAAATGTGAAGATGATAAGTATTTTATTTATAAAAAAATTATGGGTATTAAAAATAAAAATAAAAATAGAAAATAAAAATAAAAAATATATAATGTTTTAAATTTTTCATTAATCATCAGGTTGATAAGATTAACTATTCAGTTTAAAATGTTAAGTCAATTTGATATCATTTGTAGGAAAAATATAATTTATAAAAATTTAATAATCAAAGTGTTTCTAACATTTTAAAAAATAATTTTATTAATAATTTTATTTTATTATTTAAATTTTAAAAGTGATTAAAATATAAACTTACATTTTGTTATTCTTCACAATAATTCTCTTTTATTTTACACCAGTAAACCTTTTAATTATAATATATACTAAAATTACTCAGTATTTCATTATGCATTATTTAACAGAGTTCGTTGTGAGATTTTTTTTTTACTTTTGCTTTGTATTTTTAAGTATTTGTTAATAAATATTATTTTTAATTGTTTTTGTTAATATTATTTTTTTATTTAGTTATCAAACTTTCATGATACGAATTCTAAAATTGACAAGTTAATCCATATTATTTTTTATTTTTTTAACTAATTTTTTAAAAAAATTATTTTATTAATATTAATTTTTTTCTATTTAGTTATCAAACTTTCATAAAATAAAACTCAAGTTTGACAAATTAACCGAGTGAATTTAGTTTTTTTTTATTTTTCTTCATTAGTTTTTTTCTTCTTGAAGGTTTTTTTTCTTCTTAGTTAATTTTTGTTTTGTTTAATTTAGTTCATTAATATTAATTTTTTCTATTTAGTCATTATATTTTCATGATATGAATTTCAAATTTAACGGGTTAACCTAATTTGATGGGTTAACCCAATTGATTAAGATTTTCTTCTTTTTTTATTAGTTTTTTTTATTTTATCTTTTAATATCATAATTAACCCACAATGAAAAGGCTAGGAAATTTTTATTTTTTTTGCTTTTTTCTTTGTTTTTTTAATAAATATTTATTTTGTTTAATTTAGTTTACTAATGTGAAATTTTTTTCTATTTAGTTATCAAACTTTCATAACACGGATTCCAGATTTAACGGGTGAACCAATATTTTTTTTGTTTTTCTTTTTAATTAATTTTTTCATTTAATTTAGTTTGCTAAAGTTAAATTTTTTTCTATTTAGTTATCAAACTTTCATAATACATATCCTGGGATTGACGGGTTAATCCAGGTAATTCTATGTTGACCTATAATTTATTTTTCTATTTAGTTATTAAATTTTCATGACATGAATTCCAAGTGTAACTAGTTAACTTGGTTTGAAGGGTTAACATAGTTAATTCAGATTTTTTTTTCTATTTCTTCATTAGTTTTTTTCTTCCTTTACGCTTTTTTTTAAATGAATATTTTTTGTTCAGTTTTTTTTATTGCTTTTTCCTTTTTGTCCTTTTTATTTTTTTTTTTAAATTTAGTTTGTTAATATTAAGTTTTTTCCAATTTAGTTATCAAATTTTCACGACACGAATTTCAGATTTGAAGGATTAATCTAATTTGACAGGTTAACCTAGTTAATTCATATTTTTTTACCTTTTCTTTATTAGTTTTTTTCTTCCTATAGGATTTTTTTAATTAATCTTTTTTTGTTTAATTTAGTTTATTATTGTTAATTTTTTTTCTATTTAGTTATCACTCTTTCATAATACGAATCCCAAATTTAATAGGTTAACCTGGTTTGGTAGGCTAACCGAGTTGATTCATATTTTTTTTATTAGTTTTTTTCTTTCAATTTTATCTTTAAATATTGTAATTAACTATAACTAAAAGACATCAACCTTTTTTCTTCGAATTTCATGACATGAATACCCATGTTTGATAGATTAAACTAGTTGATTTAGATTTCTTTTTATTTTTTTTAAGTGGATTTTTTCTTTTAATTACATCTTTTAATATCAATTTAATTAAGAATTAAACTTTATGATTTGTTTTGTTTACTATTCATTATATTATTATGATCTTATGAGAGGATTTTACTGTACCCCTCCTTGTAAAGCACTATTCATCGAAATAATGTTTTACTTTATTATTCTTTTAAATTTTATTCTATAATATTATTTTTTTTTTAATTATCATATTTTTATAACACGATGTTATAGTCAGACCTATATCCAAGGCATTGAGTTTGATATTGCAACCAAACTCACTTAAACTTGGATTAAACAAGTTTAATATTATTATTAATATTATAAATATAACTTTTGGGTCAGGAATAACAGACAAACTCAATACTTTTAGGTATAACTTTATATAAAATTCTAACTCTTAAATTTTAACTTTTTTCGATATTTTAATGCAAAAAACTTGAATTGCAACATAACGCGAGTCACGTTTTTAGTATCTTTTAAAACTTGTTGTCAAAACAACTATTTTATTATAAAAAACTAAGGGTGCATAGTTTTTTTTTTTTACTATAGATCATGAGGAGAATCATGCTTTGTTTTTTTAAATTGTGTTTCTTTTTTTTTCTCCTAGAAAGTTTTACATTTGGTCCTTTAAATTTTTACACTTTGGTCCTTTAGTTTCTTTATCTTTTTATTTGGTCTTTTAAAATTGATTTAATCTCTGATTATTTTCAGTGATTTATTTTTCATGCATGATTATAGATATCTCGAGGTGTCGAAGAAACATTTCGTCGCTTAGTTAATTCTTAATTTGAAAAATAAACTTCATTTTTTTTATTTAAAATAATAATAGATTCAATGATCGAATTTTAAGCTTAAAGAAATATTACATTTCTTTTCTTTTTTTGCCAACATCAAGGACTAATTTAATCTTCATTGTTTTAATTGTTATTTTATTTTTATTTTTTATTAATCTCATCCCTTAGTGTTTAATTTTATTTAATTTTTTCATCAAATTCGATTCTTTTTTTTTTTTGAATCAAATGTAAGAATATAATAAATCAAAATGAAATAGGCCATGAAGTTGGCAAGTCAAATATATACATACAAAATCAGAAGCAAAAAGGAACATGCTCCTATTAATAAAAAAATACATGGAGATAACTACCTAGAGAGAAAACCAAAAACATCACATCGGTTAGCTAAAGAACCCAAGATCTAGCATGTGCCAAAGATAACCAACCAAAAAGAATACCATAAAAAAAAAAAATATAACAGTTGACACAATTTGTAATTGAAACATAAAAGAACCACCAATAACTACTGAAACACACAAGGGTTATTAATAAGAGGCTTGCAACCTCACTAGCAAAAGCAAAATAAACTCAGCTAACATCCAATTGAGAGTGGTCCGCGACATGAAAATGAAATATTATGTAAAATAACATTTGAAATCTCCTGAAGATTTTATTAACCTTCAAGCATTTTTCTTTGAATATCAAGTTGTTTTGTTCTTCCCATATAAGGTAGACACTAATGCCCAAGAAAACCTTCGCATCTGAGTTTCAAGATTGTTTTTCCTAAGCCTCAGACAACGCAAAATACTATACAAAGTCATCATGCTCTTGCCAATTCATGGCCAGGACTTAATTTCATTTTTTTTTTATCCTTTTGTTAATTGATTTTTTTTATCACACCCCTTGACATTTGATTTCAATTTCTTTTTATGTTAAATTTTATTCTTATTTTTTTCAATTCTTATTTGTTTTGTTTTATATCCTTATTTGGTTGAATTCTTTTCTTCAATCTTATCTATCAACATTTAGTTGACTGGCAACTTGACTTTGTGATTTTTCTGGGTTTGCTTTTTATGATATTAATCTTAGCCTTATGATTTAGGTTACGAGTTTTATAAATTAACTCAAGTTGATTTTTTTTTAATTTTTTTTAAATTAATTATTTTTTTAATTTTATCATTCAATATTGAGTTAATAGGAGATTAAGATTCATGATTTTTTTCAATTTTCTTTATATGAGGGTTATTTCAATTTCGTAGCTTAGGTCACTGCCTTGGCGGATTAACCCAAGTTTGCTCAGTGTTTTTTGTTTTTTTATAAATTTAATTTTTTTTAGTTTTACTCTTTAAAATTAAGTTGTTTAAGAATTGAGCTGTGTAGTTTTATTTAATTTAGTTTTTATGAGATTATCTCAATCTCACAACCAAGTTAATGATTTAGCAAACTAACTTGGGTCGAGTTTTTTTTCATAGTTTTTTTTTTTAATTTATTCCTTAAACATTTAATTTGATAAGAATTAATCTTCAACCATTTTTCATTTTTCTTTTTTATAGGGCTGTAACTTTCTCATTTAATTTCTATTTTATTGTCAAATAAAATTATTGAAACATTCTAAGAATATTGAGAACATGTACTTCCGAGAATTTATTTTTTAAGTTGATTATTGTTAATTTTTCAGTTTAGTTTGATTTATTTATTGTCATTAATTTTTTTTATTTTTTAAAAAATTACTAGTATCACTTGAATTTTTATTTTACATTAAAAAATATCTACTTCAACCCGCGATGTATTACAAGCTTAAAATATAGTAAAATCTACTAGGTGCCGAATATTTATCACATAAAAATTATTTATTAATATTAAATATTAACAGAGAAATGATAGATATAAAGACTCGTATTTCATAAATAAATAATGATTATTACGAGAAACATTTTTTATTCAATAATAAACACAAATTCCACGTGTAGTAAGCAGGGAGAAAGTCGGTGACTGTTCTATTTGTATGTATTTTATATGGCATTATTCGCTTTTTAACATGTTGACTCGAAGAGAAATAGTACACGGCTCGCTCGCTCCAAAACAAAGGAAGCGCGTGTCCGGTGGTTCTGCAAACTTCCAAGCGAGTAGTGCGTAAGAGGTCCTGGGCGGTTATGGAATGGAAGTTGGAAAGCACCAAGTCATCTTCTCTCAATGGCAGCTGTTAATATTCTTTCCTTATTCCCCCTCTAGCCTTTTCTAGTTTTATTCTTCTAGCCCACCAAAATTGAGAAAGCAGAGAGAGAGAGAGAGAGAGAGACAGAGACAGAGGGATTCTTCTTACATCAACATGTGCCCGCACCACACACGCAAATCTCAAAAAAACCCAATAACTCTGACAGTCTTCTCTTCTTGGTAAGTCTCAGTCAACCGTTTTTCTTTCTCACTTGCCATTAATTCTTTCTTTGTTAGGTCTATTCTTTCAGTTTATTGGTTTTAATTGTTTTTTCCTCTTTGTTTTTTGGCTATGAGCCTTAACTCATCCTTTATTGCTATTTGACCTCTAAGTTTCCTTCTTCTTCTAAGTTGTTTTTTTATTATCTTTCCACTGTAAAACCTCTGGACTGCGATTCTTCGGACTTTGCATGGTATACTTGATATGGGTTGTTTGCTGGCTGACGAATTTGGTCGGAAAAACTGCAAGTGCTAAGTTAGGTTGGAGGGGACAGTTAGTTTTCAGCATATCAATCCGGCCATTCTTTTTTCTACAGGTTTCCTACGGTAATCCCTGTCGTGGGAAACTCAAGCCATGGCTTCATTCTTTTGAATCATCAACAGTAAACAATACATATCTGGGTTGCTTGAAGAACATGGATTATTTATGATTTTCAATTTATTCAGAAATTTACGGATGCCTGTGCTTGTGCATATGAGCGTATCCCTGATTCTTGAATTTAAAGTTCGGTTTCGGAAAATGAATACTGATATTCCTCTTTATTACATGCGTCTCTGCTTGTATACATGCAACTACATGTCTCAATTAAGTTGAGCCTCCATCTTTTCCTCAATTCTCAGTTCACCTTTTGAATGAATTTATCGGATCCAATTCTCATAGTGCAGGGTTGGCATAAGAATTATCCAATGTAACAGTCATAAAAACCCTGTTATTTGACTGCTTGATAAAAATATTATTGATGAAGTGTTGTTTAGTTTTCTAGTGGGTTATGAGAGTGGTATTTATCCATTATAGTTTCTTCTAGTACACAAAGGGAATGATGTTAAGCTGATCCCTTGATGCAGTTCAAGCCCAGACCTTGACATAACTCTCTGTTGCTGAACGATCGTTGGAGGATAAAAGCTGGACTTTTCAACCGACCAGTAAATTGTGTGATCCGGTGTTAATTGAATCATGCAGCTATATCACCATCCATACTCCCTGGATAGCCAGAAGGTCAGACTAGCTTTGGAAGAGAAGGGCATTGATTACACATCAAACCATGTCAATCCTATAACGGGCAAGAATATGGACGCCTCATTCTTCGGGATAAATCAAAGCGCAAAACTCCCAGTTTTCCAGAACGGTTCTCACATCATTTTCGACACTATTGAAATAATCCAGTATGTCTCATCCTTCGCATTTCCTTTTCTACCACTGTTCTATCGAGTGTATGCGTTGTGTCTGGAAGCTATTTCAAATTTGACATAATCCATGGAGGTCTTTTTTCCCCTAGTTATTTCTTATCCTAACGCATATGCTCAGAAGTATTTAAGAAATCAAGTTTGAGTTGACTCACGTATTATGATATATCAATAGGCTTTCAACATTTTCAGTGTATCGAAAGGCCACTATTTTTTCTTTCTTTTTAGAAGTTCTTTCAAATACACCATATTTTCATAGAGTTGTTACTCTACTCTGTAGGTATATCGAAAGAATTGCCGTCTCTTTGGGTGGTGGTGACTCATCCTTTAGCAGCAGAGAAGTTGTGGAATGGATGTGCAAGATACAGGAGTGGAACCCCAAGTACTTCACACTTTCCCACGTCCCTGAGAAGTACCGCATCTCTGTTTCCAAATTCATTAGACAAGTGATCATAGCTCGGATGGCTGAATCTCCTGAACTAGCCAGTTCTTACCACCGTAAGCTAAAAGATGCATATGAAACGGAGGACAGGCTGGGAAACCCTGAAGTTTTGAAACGGAGCGAAGAGCATCTTGTTAGACTTCTTGATGAAGTTGAGACCAAGCTAAAAGAAACAGCATTTTTAGCAGGGGAGGAATTCTCAATGGCAGATGTAATGCTGATCCCAGTGCTGGCTCGCGTAGTCCTCTTGAACCTGGAAGATGAGTACATAAGTAGCAGGCCAAATATTGCTGAGTACTGGGTTTTGATGCAGCAAAGGCCTAGTTATAAAAAGGTGATTGGAAAGTATTTCAATGGCTGGAGAAGATACAAAACACTAGTGAAAACCTGGTGCTTTGTTCGTTTCAGAAGTTTGTTGAGGAGGTATTAGTAAGAAAAACAGATGGGAAGTGACATAATGGAAGCAGTAAATATCAAGGTAATCTCTGTGAATTAGGAAGAGATTTTTGTATTAGTAAAAATGAAATAGAAGATGTGGTTTGTTTTCTTTCATAGAAATGGGAATTTGTTTTGATCCGAAAGGTTGAAAGGACAATTAAGGGTGTTGAGAGAAACTGTATTATAATTTTTGACAGTGTGTGTTTTTACTCTCATGTGGCTGTGCAAGAAAACAACACTCATCAAGGTCTAAAAGCGTGTGGGGGCAGGCACTTCGAAACAGGAAGAATCATGCTATGTTATGGTCATTAAATTGATCTCCTGTTACCCAAAACAAAACACAAGGTGATTTTACTCCTGAATGTAGTCGGGGGAACGGCATCCAATTCAGCTGCTAGTGTAGTAAAATGTTAAGGATCTCCGTCATGGCAACTATACAATTTTCAAATAATTGTTCTTTTTGGCCGCCTGTCCGACAAATCCCAAACTAACATCCAACAAAAGGAAATTCATAGTTGATAAAATCTAATTAGCGATCCAACAAAATCCATGATAAAGATCCAACATCATGATGGCAGTAATACAGTAACCGTTGATCATACCCGACGAAACCTAAACAATTGGTGAGAATGAAAATCTTATAGAATAAATCACGACATACCATAAATGTTAACCACAAGTCTACGAACACCAAACGACGTAAGCAGGCCTTTTCATAAGAAATCAAGCATTTGTGCCCGACTGTATCACTAGACAACATATTATCTTTGACGAGACTTAAATCTTACTGTTTTATTAATGCTTTCTTTTTCTGCTGCTAATAAATAACTGCAATCTATGAGACAAAATAAAACAACAGATTTACAGATTTTATTTGTTAATGATTACGCGCTCCGTGTTCTTGCATAAGACGAAGAGGTAGCAAGGATAGCCAGCATGAATTAACAGAGAAGTTGGTTTCACACCGCACACCAATAATCTTTTGCTATGAAAGTATGTGTTGTGGATGTGCACTCAGATTCTCCAAAATCAACGTGGACATGCATAGAAGTTCTTCCAATATCACAAAAATCAAGGCAAGAGCATTTAGAATTTGTTATTTTTTGCAATAACGAGGCATTCAAATGATTGTAACTGCAAGCCATTGACTTGATTAAATCAACGAATTACTGTAGCCATACAGACAGTTCAACTGGAGACCCAAACTCCAAAATCCATGAAACTAATCGATGGAGAAATTGCACCAGCCAAGTACAAAAACTAATTTAAAATAATCGAGAAACCATCGAAGAAACACAATCATCTTTCACCTTTGATCATCAAAGAATTTTTTTTTTTTTTCCAGTGCAAGATGCCAATAAATTGGTTATCAATTCCAATGATAAACAATATTACTCCTATGAGAAAATTTTAGATAAACAAGACTACCTACCTCTTCGAGGTGTGAGAAAATGCATCAACATCCAACAGAAGACATTGCCGGATAAGAAGAATGCTTTCCCTCCAGCTATAGCATCACAACTTTGAGTACGAGGATTGACATTCTGATATGAATGAATTTCCCATTGAAAATAAAAACCCAAAAAAAGAATTGTGAATACATCAAGAGTATGGTGAATAATCAGTAGCTCTTCAGAGCATTTCCTAAAAAATCAATGCTCATTTAGACGCTGTGCATGCTGATCAAGTATTTGCCAGCTTTCTCCAGTCTACAGCTTACAACCTGTCAACAGTATGAGTTCCTCTGTTCATTTGTTAGACTTCCCATGTCAGTGCTGCACATTCCAGCTCTTGAGTTGTCTCCTACACATCCCCACCCATTCCTATTCCGAACCCATGGAGGAGACACTTTATTCCACTTCTGTTGCTTAAAGTACCTCCTTCCCAAATCATATGAAAACCCCCTCGCACGTTTAAATGTTTGATGGTCATTTGGACAAGGGCTATTCACATCTGGTTGGTTAGCACCACTCATGCTTGGACTATTTTCATTTGGACAAGTGGTAGGATCATGGCTGTCCTGTTGCACTCGAACTGCATCACCATCAACCTCAATAGAGCTCACAGCACAAGAAGGTTGAGTCCCTTTCATACAGGAGGGAAGTGGTGGTAATGGTGGAAAAGGATGGAAAGGCATGCCAGGAGCAATAACCCAACTCTCTACAGTTTCAGCCAGGGGTGATCCTAATTGCTGCATAACAGACAAGGGAATTCCATACGAGACAGGAAAGCGGGAATTGAATTTCTTCTGTGGAAGACCGACAACCATACCAACAGGAAACTTCAAGTGGAAAACATTTTGTTGAGGGTGGTCAGCAACAGTGGAAGAAGCATTGGATGGAAGAGCAGCATTAATCGGAGATGAGAATCCAGGTGGAACATCCTCATGAATATTCTGCTTTCTGTCATCAGCACTACTAGATTCATCTTGCCAGCGATAATTGCGAACACAATGAGGGCAATAACTGTACTCTCTACCTGCCTTGTCCACATGAACTGGCACTTCTTTACTTAACTCAAGTAATGGGTTAGGTTCACATTGTTGTACCAACCCAGAATTAACATTCTGTTTAATATGCTGAAGAGAGCTGGAAGCTATATTTCCCACAGCAGGTTGATCCCATCTAGTTTTACGCTTGCGAGTTCTCATACCACTGCCTACACGATTCACAGAGTTGTCCTCATGGACAGCAGTGCCCCCTGAAGTCATAGCAAGGTTTGATTCCACAACACCATTAAGTGCTTCTGTGTGTTTTGCACCCTGATCATGCCAATGATTATGAGAAGCTGAAACCCTATTGCAGTTTGGAACTCTGTGAATCTCCATCCTCCCATCGTCCCTATCCATATAGCTATGCTTTCTGATATGTCTAGGGATCCATCTGTCTCGAAAACTTCGTGCAATTTGATGAACCTATGTGCACATGCACCACTATCATTAAAGCTCAAATTCCACACTCAAGGACAGCAATTAGTCATTACTCGTTGCTTTATCTCTAATACAGACTCACAATAAAATTTGCAAGCAACACTCAAAATCATTAAGTCAGAAAAAGGCATTCTGTCCAAAGTCAGTCCTTTCTATTTTGGTTTGATCCAGCAGTGTTTGTCCACTGTCAAAATTTAATGCACACAAGAGTTTTTTTTTTTCTTTTTTAATTAAGCCTTATCATATAGTTGGAAACTTTTTTTTACTCAGCACGTTAAAATACAAGGTCAGCATTGGCATTTCCAATACTTGTAAAAGAAACCAAAGCTCAATTATCATCGAGTTGAAGAAAACTTTCAAGAGAGCTAGGAGATGGTCTTAAACCATGTATCCTTGTGGGGCTGAAAGCAATCACCCCAATCTGAAGTGTAAATTTTGGTACAGAAGAGGCATATAATAAGTATTAAATGTGAATTTAGAACCAGGTTATGAAGGAAAGAGTCAGAGACGATACCTGTTTGTCATCGTGCTCTGTCAGGGACAACATGGATTCTGTAAAGCTGCATAAATAAAACTTATCAGGGAACACATGCCAGTAAAATATATATGACAAGAAAAACCAGCATTTTCATATTGCATGCAATGAGTCAACAGCTGCAAGAATTTGGCTGTCTTGAGAGATAAAACAGGAAACCGAAAGGTTAAGTGTAGCATTGACAAGTTGGCAACGTCCTTTAGGCTATGTCTGGGGGTAAAATGGGGGAAGAAAGAAAATGGAGGAAATGAACATAGAAGAGGAGAAAATAATCGGAAAGGAATGTGTTTTCTATCATTTGTTAGAGAGTAGTAAAAATGAATGGAATCAAAGGAAAGGAATTTTTTCCTTTGTTTGGTACACAAAAGCAAAGGAAAATATTATTTGTGTTGCAATTATAATTATGTCCTTTGAATTTAATACCACAATAAATTTCAGTTATAAGTAAAACATAAGTTTTAACTAAAATCAACCCCCCAGCACAAAACAGAAAAAAAATGAGGAAAGGAAAGGAAAGAGAGAAACCCACTTTCCACATGATTTCTCCCCCTCTACTCCTTTCCTCTCCCAAACAAGTAAAAGTACTTTCCACCTATTGTCCACACTCCCAAACATAAACCTTAAAAACAAGGCCTATGAATTACTCACTCTAATCAAACTCACCTTCATCTGATCAGATGCAATTATAGAGATAATGAACACGAGAGGTTTCGAGTCCTAGGATAGAAGCACTGGTCTTTTGTCAAAAGGTAGTCACCAACTTATCTTTTCTTATCAGTATCAAATTCCCTATTCCTACAGCAGCTAGCAAACATAAAAATAAAAATGAAGGCACCTTGTGAAAAACAGAGAATTTCAATTCAATTCTTTGCACATTTATTCCATAGTGAACCTTACGAAGTTTCAATTGAATAATGGGCATCTTTCCTGGGTAATGCAAGCTTCATTCATCCCAAGGTTGCTTCTCTTTTTTAGTCATTTTATAGACTTGCTTGTTCAGGAAAAGAACCACAGAATAAGCTTGTCTTTCTATCTTATTATTTGCTTCCAGATGGTGGTCAATTCCCTTGGTGAATCAAAAGAGTCTACTATTTTCTCATTACTCTACATCAAACAATATTATTCCTCTGTTGATTTTCAATTCACAAAATCAGCAGTCCATCCTAAGAAAATCCTATCAACCTTTCACTTCCACATGCAATTAGTTACAGACCACCAAAATTGAATAAGCAGTCCATCCTAAGAAAATCCTATCAACCTTTTCACTTCCATATATAATTAGTTACAGAGCACCAAAATTGAATCAGCAGCCCCTCATGATGATTTCCTACAGCTAAAATGTACTAGAGAAGAAATATGACCACCACACAAATGATCCCAAAGTAAACTAAATATATCACCAGTTATCCAGCATGCATTTCCTTGTTTGAAGAAACGAAAGGTATGACCCCTATTTCATCAGCAAAGTAGGACAATACATATACTAAATAAAAACTAGATGAATAATCTAACCTCTCCATTCCAGGACAAGGAGGACCTCCACTTATATGTTCCAATGTAAGTATCTCCCTGACTGCCAAGTGCTCTAAAACCTGCAGAAAAGTCAGTTAATAGCACGCTTCAGTCTCAAAATTCTAGAAAACTTTGCTTGTCATGTTCTAAAAGATAGTCTAAATGAAATAAATCAAGTTGCAAGAATATTTCTGAAGATGAGCAGATGAGAAATTATGGAAAGAGATTAGAGCTTAAAAAATGATTTTATCCACAAAACTCAAAAGGAATACCATTAACTTGTACTATGATAGTTTATAGTTTCTCCTTCAATAGCCACCACGCTTAATAAAGCATCTATTTTTAACAATTTTGCAATTTTGAACCATGAAGGACTAAGAGTATCTATCTGGAAAAAAAATGTATAACATTATTATGAGTCTGTTTCTGTAGATAAATCAACTGAGTACTAGGATATGAAATTTGACACAGGTTGGGATGTGGTATGTCTATATAACAGAGCTGCCAACACGTGCACCTTTAAAAGCTTCCTGAGAATTGGAATCTTTTTAAAATCCCTTCTGTACTGCTTCATTATGTTGTGAAGCATTCTTAAACCTGTAAGAAACCAGCCACTGGTTATTCTTTAAGCAAATAAAGGTGCAACATCAACAAATTTACTAATTCCTAAGCAAGATTGGTTTGTATGCCATGCAAAAGGAAGAGGGAAATCTACCATTTTTGTTAATTATATCCATCAGTACCACTCGTGATCTAGTTTTCAAGAGTGCATCGAGTATCATTGAAAGCTCCCGATTACTGCGAAACAAAAAAGCTAAATTAGTAAATCAAGACCTCATACAATCATCTAGCATGAGTCCTTTTCAGGATTCATCTCACATATGAAAAGGAATATTATGTATCTAAAGCACAGGGTGGTGGTGATCTTGATGTCCGATAGATATCAGATAGATATCAGAAATAATAGATAAAAACAATGCAAATTACCTCTGAATTGCTTCACCACTTCTAATAGCACCAGAAGCTGCAGTAAGGAGGAGAAGTTTCAGGTAGCCTTTAGGAGCATCCTGTCAAAAAATATATAAAATAATTTACATGGACAATTGAGCAGAAATGTATAAAACAGATAGAGTTTTCAATAATTTTAGAAACAACTCCAAATCATTTCAAGTAATTTTGGTAAATAAAGAAATGAAATATCTGGATACTGAAGAATCTTTATTACAGGAAATCAAAAGCAGACATGCACAGCCACACAATAGTATGGCAGATGCAAGAACTAAGAGTTAAAAATCTAAAAAGAATAAAACAGGAAAGAGTTAGAGGCCTGGGGCTGGGGGGTGGGATAAAGCTCACAAGGCAAACATCAGCTACCTCCAAAGGCTACACTGTGTTTTAGGCTATTAACCAACATTAAGAAACTGCCAAAAACTTGAAAAACACATTCAAGGAGTTACTTACTTTCCGTTTGCTTATTCCACCCTCGGAATCCAACAACTCATTAAGTTTCTCCTGAACTGAAAACATTACACAAGGCATTAATCACTGAAGCATTGCAGAAGATACCATCTTGACAAAAAGATCAGTATGAGGATCCTAACCTGCTTCAAAATGGCCATTCGAGGTACTCTCTATTAACTTTTTGGGTTTGATAAGTGGAAACTGAGGTTTGCTGGCTATTGTCTGAACCTTGTTTATGTTTATGAGATTACCAGCAGACTTTCCCTTCTTGATTGAACTAGATTGGTGTGGAGTTTCAATAATAAAACGAGATTTCACAAAAACCCTCTTGTTTTCAGCTGCGGCAGACTTAGACTTCCTGTTAATCATAACATCATCAGGCAATATTTTGGTGGGAGTTGAAGTTGAAGAGGTCCTCAACTTTTGACTGGAATACAAGGATTTGTTCATAGTCTCTTCCACGGAAATCTCTTGCTGAACAGCAGGTGTGGGTTGGGTCATTACATCTTCAGCCTTTGGGGAGGTTTCTACTTGTTGACTGGAAGAAGAAAAATCTCCAGGTAAACCATTCATTTCTGATGCACTGGGTGATAGAGACATGGCAGGGGTTAATTGGCTTGTCAAATCCTTAATTTCAGTTGCAACCTCCAAGTTCCCAACAGCTGTTTTGAATTCTATTTCCCTTTCTTTTGACAAGCCAAAGAAATTGGTTTTGGATATTTTATTTTTTAAGCCACCTCCCACTCTTCCATCTTCAAGCATTACAGGTTCAGGAAATTCTTCATCCGAATCAACTTGATCAACTACTTCAGTATTAGTTGGATCACCACCAATATAGCCTCGACATTGAGGTGAACCACAATAGCATCTTTTAGCAGCAGCCCCAACAACTCTTACATAGTTATAGTCAAATGTCACCTCTTCTCCCTGCCAAAAACCTATGGTTATGAAAATATAAGATAATCATGCATGTATGTGAAAATGAAAAGGCAGGTGTGTGTGGCTGCGACAAGTGATGCCTTTTATGGTATACATGTAGTGAGGCACTGCAACCTCTGATGCTTTCTCAGAAACTTCTGCCAAGCATCACTGAATTTCTTTTTTTCATCTGTTGTTTAATTAAGAGCCAAGGATAGTTACTAAGCTAAACTATCGTATTGTTGAAGGCTAGTTGTGCTGGGCAATCTTCAATCAATTCATTTGCAAGCAAGTGATTTAGCAGAAACAAACTAGGAACGTTGCTTAATCTTCGAAAGGAAACAAAAGAAGAGGAGGTGTTTAAATATACAAATTCCACCCTTAAAGGAAGAAGCTTGTTTCATAATGATTAAAGGAGCCAATGTAACATCTTTCTATTAGCCAAAAACAAAGGTAACAACATGATCAATCAAGTTGGTAATGCCACAATTTATGAATTCCCCACAAATCGACAGTGTAAAATAAATACATAAATTCCCACAATGACCAATCAATTTTGTGGCAATCCAGACAATCATGGAATATAATATTCATATAGATTATCTGCTCAACCATTTCCATCCCCTGGAATGTTTAGCAGAGATGAGCAAGTGGTTGCAGCTGAAGTAAACCTAAACACTAACAAAAAAAAAACAATAAGAAAGGCAAAGTGAAGATAAAAGCACATGTGCAAGCTTCCAATTTTCAGAAAAATCCCTTGATCATCAACAGTTGCATTCCATGATACAATGTGCTTCTATGGTAAGCAGAAAGTAGCCGGAGAATGAAAAAAGAAAAAACTATGACAACTGTGGCTCAGATGGAAAAGCAAGATTAATTAATTTAAGGTGTGAGCATACCTTCTTAATGTCCCTCAACGCAAATAATCCAATACAGATTTCTCCATTGACCACCCACTGTAAACAAAAATTTACAAAGTTAAGCAAATAAATTAATTGAGAAATGTTATAATGGATTTGAAAGTTTGGAATTTAAAGGTCACGCAGTTGGCACCATACATAATCACATTAAAAGGATACTTGTGCAAGGATAGAAGGTCATTGAGTAAGCCAAAACACTACTCCATAAATCATACAAGGCAATCGAATAAGAACATTTATATGTAACTCCAAAGTGCAACGAGTACTTGAAGGAAATTAACCAACAGAAACATGTGGCGGGTCAAAGTTTTGACACAAATTTTTATCTGTTGGTACATAGTTATCAGCCCTATGTGTGATAAAGATTATGTACACAGATGGACCCAAACAGAAGTGGGACATACTTGAACAAAAAAGAAATGGACTTCAACAAACAGGGCATGTTGTCCAAAGAATATTTTAAAGATATCTATTCAAGGTTTCTAAACACTATAATCTCTTACATTTAAAAGTAAATAATATAATTTAGTGTCCCATAAAAATAGACCCTTAGATAAATAATAATAATAATAATAATAAAGCCACTTTGTTGATGAAGAATGTGACAAAATTAATTTGACTTAAACCTTGCCAGTTGCTCCAATCACAGATAATATTCAAAGTAAATTCTTTCTTAGTTCTTTTTAGTGGAGAACATATATCACGTTTAACATGTAACCAATCAGAAAAAAGGATAAATTAGAGAAAGGAGCGAAATTCAAAATTTGATTTCTACATATATTAACATATATTGTGGGAAATCCTGAAATCCAAATGGATGGTGCAAGGGGACAGTGAATCTACAAAATGTCCATTGCACAAAGCCTAATTCTTGGAAGTCCAGGCACAAAAGAAGCATGGACATGGATCCAAAACATGGCCACTAGACCTCTTAGTGGTTTCCTATCAGCCTTCTAAAACCAAATTATACTATAAAACTAATTAATAACT
Organism: Populus pruinosa; assembly: GCA_026413675.1. Classification (NCBI taxonomy): domain Eukaryota; kingdom Viridiplantae; phylum Streptophyta; class Magnoliopsida; order Malpighiales; family Salicaceae; genus Populus; species Populus pruinosa. The sequence continues at coordinate 24,773,851 of CM048596.1, forward strand.
TGTGAAAAGAGGGTCCAAACTGAGGTCTCCTATATGAAAAGCGATGCTAATTCTACACACAAGATAATTAGGGGTTGGCTAGTAGGAACTCTGGGATCTAAAAATTAGCAGGTGTTTGGCACTACATTTGAAAAGCACTTTCAAAAAAATTTGAATTTTTTTTTCGCTTTAAATTAATATGTTTTTGATGTTTTCAAATTATTTTGATGCACCGATCTCAAAAATAATTTTTAAAAAATAAAAAAACATTATTGACATATTTTTCTGAGTGAAAAGCACTTTGAAAAGTAACTACAACCACTCCCAGACACACTTACATCTTCCTGTTTGTCCAAAGTGAATAATTGCATTAAACATTTGTATAAATTAGTCCCATATAGATCAAATTGAAGGCAATGGCTATTGCAGTTGGTATGCTGTCATTGCCTCACAGAATATGTCTCTGGAAGATGGTGCTTTGCATCCCAAATGTGGGAAAGTGCATTACCTTACACCAGACAAATTGTCTGACATTTGTTCAAAACTGACAGAAGTAGGTATTTGTGACATTGATTTTTCCAATTTAGTAGTTATCCTGTTTGGCATGATTCAAGTGCCTCGTAAGCAAAGGTTTTTTGAGCTGCTGCCATGCATCCCCATGACTGAAGTCAACTCATTAATCATTTTTTAATTCTTAAAATTTTTCAAATACTAAAAATTAGTTAAGCTCTTCATCATTGTGGCTCACAGGTTTATGGATTGACATCAATGGGGGTTCTTGGCCTGTGCCAACCCAGCTACAAGGAAACGATGAAAAGATCCAGAGAAAGAGGTGCAATAGAGAGAAGTGAAAAAAAAAAAAAAAACCAAACAGAACTTCAGCAGTAGACTTGGGAATATGGTCCTGAAGAAACAGTGCATGAGAAATTGAAGAAATAAAAATCTCCATCAATGACTCAAAGCTCAAGAATGCAAAGTGCATCATCCAACCAAAACAATGTGCAACAAATTGTAAAATATGAATCTCATTAAATAAATGAAACAAATGAAGAGAGGCATATAAAAATTAATCACCTTTTCAGTACGACAATTAGGATCACAACTATGATTGATGAAACGCCCCAAATTTCCCTTCGCACATGCGTCAATTACCTGAAAGGAAGGAAAATGTGGATTATAAAACAGCATGAAACAATTGTGGCGAGATAATTAGATATATATATATATATATATATATATATATATATATATATATATATATATAAACAGCAGAGATCAAACAAAACTATAAATCCATTCAACATAGAGAGATGAGACAAAAAATAAAACAAGTCATTGCGAGAAAATTATATGGTACATCTGGTTAAAGGTGCATCATTAGTACTAAGCAGAAGTTAGAAGTTAAAATTTGAAATCATAAAATGATTGCTATTTTAGTGAACTTTCAAGTGATGATGTCATCAATCAAAGGACACCCAACACATTTATAAATAATCTCTACAAATCTAACAATTAGAGGGCCCAGGTGCATTAGATACCTCTTGGCAATTTTAACCAAACATATAAACAGAAAAGTTGATAAGGCAGTAGATACTAAGTAGTGTAAATAATGCCAAAAGTTCTGTCTGGTGACAAGTCAGATTTAAAGACCTGGAAACTACCACCAGTACTTTCATCACAGCATTTAGAAGCTGCCTCAGAATCAGATGCATATGCCGTGGATCATTGGCTTTCAATTCCAGTGTTTTAGTGTTGATTAAAGCAAATTAACTTGTAAATAATGAAAGAAATATTATTAAAGAAGAAGAAGAGCTTCAGCAAACCTCACTGCCATCCAATGTCATGAAGTAGAAATGTTTGTGACCCTTGGAAGCATATTCTTTTTGCCTTGCTTCATAAGCATGCACATCAAGCACCTGAATGAACCTATATTAGAAATTTGGAGGAAATAAAATAGAAAGAAATTTGCATGCGCATTTTGAACTATATCTTTCTTTTTGTGGAATAGACATGTATGCATGTGGATAGTGCCAGAGAGATCAAACTATCACAAAAAGGCATATTAACTTTAATTATTGAGCACTAGTTGGATAAAGTTAACTCCAAATGTGAATTGAATTAAGCTGATCTCAGAATTGGCCAGGAAAATATACATCCATAGAAAGTTTTGAAGTGATCTAGTACCACTCACCTAATATGATCATGCATCAAACATATTATATGCAAGTAAACAAGCATCAGAGAAAACCCGGTACACCCATGACTTCCAACATTGGCTCAAAGCCCAACTCATGACAAAGTTCATATCTGATCAGCAGCCTCCAAAAAATTAAAAGAAGTTACCTCTCCAACGTATTCAATAAGGAATTGCCCTCTGGATATATCCTCATCCAATCGCAGTCCAAAACCTTTCTTCCCACATCGCTCCCATGTCATTTTGGCATAACTGCGCTTTTGGAACTGCAAAATGATACTTAGACTAATTTTTTTAGAAAAACAAATGCTATTATGAAAAGTGAAATAATTATTACTATCTGCGAAAGGTAAGCTATGTAACCTGTTGATTTGAGCAATGGTCCCCACATGGACAGGTTCCTTGAACACACTCAATATTAAGCATTCGATTCAAGCATTCATCTCCACAACCTAACTGACCGGCCACAGGTGATTTGCAGTAACAAACCATGATCTGTTTAAAAAGTATGGAAAATTTTGTCAAAACATAAAATTTAGAGAGGCCATGGCCTAAACAAACTTTCCAAAAAAGTTGCTCTTTTTACCAACCTAATGAGTGTTAAAAAAGAAATATCTTGATTTACACACTCGATTTTTAAAGATCAGAAATGGTGGAAAGGGGGGGTTGACAATTTGAGCAGAATACATGTTAAAGATTTTTTAAAAATTATGTGCCCACTTGGTATATTAGAATGTAGGAGTCAAGGATTGATACCTACAATATCTGGGTGTGTCCATGCTACTAAATAAATACAGGAAGTCTCTAGTAATGAAAAACTCTTGAAGGGATTTTGGTAGAGAAAACAGGAGGTCCAAATATTTTTGGCCTTAAGTTTGCCATTTGTTCATGTCAAAAAGAGGGAGAGTAATTACAATGACAGACAAATCGCAAACAAGAATACAAAAAACTTTATAGCGGGGAGAGAATCATGTCAATTATTCTTCTTCAAAAAAAATTAATCTAAAACACGATGGATTGACACTCATCCTAAAACTAGTGATATCATTTACTCTTGAACGAAACCACAGGAAGATACATGGATGCAGACAGTTCAGCACAATCTGAAAAAACACCACGAATAGCAGAGGCACTAGCAAAGTTGGAACATTATAGATAGGTACAGAACAACAACAGCATCCAAGGGCAAAACCAAAGGCACACAGATGTCAGCATCATAAGAAAATAAATTAAGTATCAAGGAAGATCGTTTCTTTGTAGCATTAGAAGTATAAAGCAGATTTCTAAAAGATAAGGATAATAAAATTGTCATGTTAGTGATTGTGGATAGCCTAAGCCATGATTAAGATTAATCATCGTCAGTAACAATCATCCTCAAAGGAGTGGCGTTTTGACCTAGGATAGCACACTTCATGGATGAATGTATGATTTGATCAAATATGTTGCATGACACAAACACATTTGCACATTTTTTATTCAGATTGCGACAGCAAACTATCACCCTCTCATACTCAGCACTTTTCAAAATATTTTCTAATTCATGACATTTTTCCCAGAGTAACACAATTCCTTGAGACATACACTAATCTAAATCTATATGAGAACCAACGCAACCAAGTTCATAAACATATTTTCTTGCTAATTTTACCACTTTCCATGTTACAGTACTAAACTAGCCAGGTCTAAATGCGAGTCATTATGTATGATAGCCGTCAAGACATCCCAGAAACCAAGGCCATAGCCATTGAGATAGAGTTTGACTTGCCATAACTCAACATTAGGTGCACACATGCTGCTTAAGACAAAGCACATGTCCTTCCTGCCAGTTACCACTTAACAAAAAGATTCAATTCTCAAAATCTAATGTGAGCCAGATCACAGCTATGCATAAGTATTGTAACATTGATAGGCAAAAATAAAATTGAGTCAAATTCAGACCTCATCAATAGTTTGAGTTTTACGGCTACGGTGCAGAAACTGATTGGTAGTGATGCGTGTAAATTCATACTCCTTGGAAACTATAAAAGAAGTAAAATATCATGTTAGGTGAAAAGGTGAAACCCTTATGAATCAAAGCACAGGCCCTGCTTCAAGCTTTTGTTTGATCTTGCTTCTCTTCTATGCCTACCAAATGCTTCATACCTGATGTCTGTCTACATTCCAATTCCATATAATTTGAAGGGGCATCGCAACCATCCTCATCAACATCTGATATGCCCAACTCTGCATTTATTTCTGCATTTGACTTCTCTTGGGGGAAGGAGCAATCAGCAAAGGCTTTATTTATGTTGTCCTTGCAGATCCTAAGAAACCAAAAGAAAAAAGAACAGCTGACAATGTTAGAGCATCGAAAAGGAGACAGTGAGAAAGGAGGGAACAGAAGAAGGAAACAATTAGAAAGGAGGGATCAGAAGAGGGAAGCAGTGAGGAAGGAGAGAGTTGGCAGAAATGTTTGTAATGCTGGAAGGCAGCTCCCTCTTACACTCACACCAAAACAATATGGCTTGAGCTTTCAAATTGAGATCCTAAGAGAAACCATACATATCATTAATTTTTGCCAGCACAGTAAGTTGCATGGCCTTAAAAGAAATATGGAAGCCATTCATCCTCAAGAAGCAATGCCCAAATATCAATTTCAATGGAACCAAAACTGAGAAAAGAAAGTTTGGAGCACACACGGACTCCTAGCCTAGTCAAGCAAGATTGAGTACAAGGTCCATGGGGTTATTGCATGGTTGATTCAAGCCCAAAAAGGAGAAATAAATTGATTGAAAGAGTGGCCATCTTTCTCCATGACCAAAGCGAACTTGATCAAGCAGGTAAGAAACATATGGTTGAGATTCAAGCCAAGATATTCAATACTTGTATATCCTTGGAAATTTCAGAAGTCCTTTTTTTATCTGTCTTACCCGTACAACTAACCCTATTTGAGAGGCTAGAGAGCCCATAAGGTCAAGCTGTTTATGTTCAACTGTCCTTCAGAGGATACATGTCGGAAGCATGAAAGTTGATAAAAGTTGCATCTGAATGTCTGTATCGTGTGTCCTAGTAGTGGCAAAACATCAGTCCACTTTTTTTTTTATCTGGAATAGGACTTTTGTGATTAGAGATTACTGTGTATGTCCAAAAACCATGGAAATGCTGTTGTATATACATGTTTTCTAGGTTTGGGGGGAGAGAGAAAAATGGCAAGATTTTTGAACTTGTACAGTGTTTGTATTGAAGCTCAAATGAAGAGAAATGCTAAAAAAAATCAGCAAGAATCAACAAGAGAATTATTCAATTATTCAACCAACTGTCTTTGGGATCACCAGGAAATCATGCCCTCTGCATGGTGTTCTGCTCTGGAACATAAATACCCTTAGTTCTTTTTCAGAATGATTTGATGGCTCCTGTGGATTAAGATTCTCATGCTAATTTGGAAGAGCTCTTAACCTCTTCATTGAACCTAATCTTGTGCTAATAGTTTTTTTTTTCTTAAGCAAATAAAAGGAATAGATATATAAAGGGGTGTGCATGCAGCAGAAAAAGAAAAAAAACTGCAAGATAAATAAAATGACTTGTAGGGTTAAAGATAAGTACCATTGGCAATGTGTTTGACTAATAGATTCTACAAGTCGAACTGGAATACGCCGCCATTTAAGACAATCATCACAGCGAACCCAAGCATTATCTTGGGATAAATTTTGCTCCATTACACCACTTGACAGAGTGTCCAAATCAGCTAACTCTTCTGCAGCAGTATCCTCGCCAGCATCAATTTTTCCATTTTCATCTGCAGTATGATTACAGCGATACTTCATGTCAGAGCAGAATGCTTCTTGACCTTTGGTATAACAAAAGGGTATATTGAGTGCCATGAGGGCATGACTGCAAAAGCATAAAAAAACCAAATCATGCAACATAAACAATTCAGTACCTATTTCTGGATCATCATCAACTTTGTTAAAAACATGATCACAAACACTCTTCCCCTTGGCTTTGTTCTTTTTAACTGACTTCCTATTATTTCCTCTATCCTTGCAACCATTTGCCCTCCGGCTTTTTGCAGAGTCAGAGACTTTGGACCTTCCCTTGTTCGCTCCATTTCCCCTGGATTTAGTTGAAGGAAGAGGATTCTTTGAAATCTGTGATCCCGATGACCTAAGCTCAGCATCCAGTCCACCAACACATATTTTAGTTTCCATACTGATTTCTTCTGTCAAAACCTCTCCAGAGACTTCAAGTACAGTCTCTCTTGACAAAGGTACCTGTTCTGCAGAACATTCTTTACTGCTTGGTGTGTTGATCAAACCATTCACACTGCTGGATGAAGTAAGAATCTCAGTAGAGGAAAGACCATCAGCCTTTCTCTGCCTGCTCCCACGTTTCTTTGCCAATTTAACTTTGTTTAAGCTTGCCGCAGCAGGTGAACAGTTAGCGGCTTGAGGGAGCCTTTCTTTCTTTTTTCCCCTCCTTTTACCATTGCCCCCTTGATCTGTAGCAAAAGCCTTAGAAGAAGACAGAACAGCATCATGAAAATCTTCTGGACATCTTGCATCGACTTGGCCCTCGGCAACTAAATTGATAACTTCTGAATCTGGTGAAGTTCCAGGATCTGCATACCTCTTCTCAGTTGTTGCTCCCAGTGCTTCAACCTCTGTATGGAGAGGAACCCCGATATAATCTTCCACGGTATCTCCAGGTGACTTTTCAAAAATCACCATGCTCTCCATATCTTTGTTTGCAAGATTTACATCCATGCCATAAGGATCGCAATGTAACTCTGCCTTCTTCAACTTAATATCAAAAGACTGAAGCTGTTTTCCAGCTCCCTCTTCAACCACATTATCTTCAGCATAATGGACTAACTTTGACATTTCAAAACTGGTTTCCTGATATGACTCAACCCCATAATTGCTTACAAGTTCAGCAGATGCTTTTGTATCAATTACCTCTGGGATCATAATCTTCGGATTAGCTTCAGTATGACAAGCTTCTTTTCCCACTTTAACTTTCAAACGAATGCAACTAGCTGAAGCACAGCCTTTCTTGCTAGACCTTTGTGACCTTCCACCAGCACGATTATTCCGCTTTCTGCTTCCTCGGCCACCCCTTGCTTTTTGTGATCCATTATTATCAATTTCATCAAGTCTGCGACCATCAATCATTGTAAATGCATGTGTAATATTCCCCAACAATCCCCAAGCAGAAGACCGAGCTGGTTTGGAGAAACAGCTTCGCTTCCTTGTCACACTTTTGAAGACAGTCTCAATACCTAGATGAAGGTTTGGGACTTTGGTTGTATTTCTAGATTTCCTTGCAGCCCTTTTTGTCTGGGCCTTCCGGCTTGATTTTCGTACTCCATTGCTCCTTTGTGAAGATGGTAATGCAATCTCATGACACTTGGTTTCAGAAACACTATCAATGCTGACATGATTCTTTGCTTCATTGACCGTCTCTCCAGAACAGTCACCTGCACTGTTAGAGTCAATAGCACCATGTGGTGATACCTGGGCATATATATCAGCTTCTATCCTGGCTGAGGCATCACTTTCCTGCTCTGGAACCCTCTCTATAGCTAGACCATTGACAACCTTAGAATCTAGTTCACTTCGTATCAGCTTCTGCTCATCATGATAAACACTTTCTTCTGGCAAACCAGTCATGGGCATTAATTTCAAGGTCCTCTCAAGGCCCTGTGATGAAAACAACCAATTGGAAGTAGTAGTATCTGTCGCATCTAAAGCAACACTTGTTTCCTTCATAACCCCTCCGGCAATGAGACAGCTAATGATCTGATCACCCTTCTGGTCATCGGGCTGAAGACACTTGCTTGGTGGACATGTAACAGCTGTTGATTCCAAATGCATTCCATGGTCAAGTGAAGGCAATATTTGGTCTTGATTATCAGTCTCTAACCTAGTTAAAGGAACACTCCTTTCTTTTGGAACCCCAGCAGGAGACGTACCATCATACTGCTTGTCCAGTTCAACACCATAACCATTCACTGAAATTAATCCAGCAGGGATTTCACAGCCTGACAAAGGTCCTATTTCATTAAGAGTAGCAGTCTCTATTGCAGCAAAACCATCACTTTTTTCTTCCATGAACCCTTCCATACTAATACTCTCTGTCCCAGCTAAATCATTGTTTCTCTCTTCCATGGTCAGCACCATAGAGGTGCTCCTGTCCTGCTTGTCGTTCTCAACGCCATTTCTAGGCAAACGCTCAGCGGGCATTTCATATCCCAATGAAGGCAATATGTTTTCACAAGTATCAGCAGTCTTTGTTGCCCCTAAACCATCACTTTTCTGTTCCATCACAGCTTGAAGGTCGCTATTCTCTAGCCCAGTTAAATTGTCAATTTTCTCTTCCATAACTGCTTCTTGAGAGGGACCACAATCATGCTTGTACTGTTCATTTCCATCACTAGGCAAACCTTTTTCTGGTAGTGGTTCTGCATTCATTCCTTGACCCAATGAAAGCACTGTTCCATCATGTATATCATCGAACTCTATTGGAGCTAAGCCGCTACTATGTTGTTCCATGACCCCTTGAACACTGACATTCTTATCATCCCTCTGGTCATCTTGTTGATCACCATTTCTGCTCCAATCCTTTGCTTGCATTAATTCTGTTGGCATCGCACTGCCCAGTGAAAGAACTATTTCATCAGAATTAACAATCTTTACTGCAGCTAAACCATCATTTTTCTCTTCCATAACCCCTTGAACACTGCCACTCTCATGATCATTCTGGTCATCTTGTTGATCACAATTTCTAGTCATATCATTCACAAGTATTGATTCTACAGACGTTTCACATGAGATTGAAGGCACTACATCATCAGAAGTATCAGCCTCTACTGTAACTAAACCATCACTTTCCTCTTCTGTAACACCTTGAACACCAGTTTTCTTATCATCCACTCGGCCATCCTGTTGATCACAATTTCTCCCCAGCAATTCCAACGACCTTTCACAGTCTAGTGGTCCACCATTCTTGACTCCAAGCCCTGCTTTTTCTTCCTGGGATCTATCCGTTTCCCCATTACAATCATCTATCCCACTTTGCCTCTCATCCAAACAACCCCCAATAACCCCAGATTCATTCTCCAATAATTTCCCTTCTGTTAAACCAACCACACTCTCCCCCTCACCCATCAACCCAATTCCCATATCAGCTGACACAGCCTCAACATCGCTGTGGCTGGCACAAACAACATTATCTTTCTGAGACAAGTCCACAAATCCATCAGTCGCACTAGAGGGTTCCACATTAGTATCAATTAGACTGTGAGCAGTCTCCAAGGCTGGCAGCTGCTCAGAATCATTGATAAATTCCAAGCACGAATGCTGCTCGGTGGCATCAAGAGTCAAGGGCTCGTGTGGCTCCAACGAATTCTCACACGCCCCCATCTCAGTAAACCAATTCTTTTAACCCAATTACGACGCACCCATCTCCAAGACAACAATAAAAATAAAAATAAACCAAAATTACACCAAATTGCAACCAACCACAATGCACGACCCTAATCGCCCCCAAATCAAAAAGAAAAAAGAAACCTAGCCTCTGTTTCATTCACTCACCATCTCCCTCAAAACAAAAGCAGCAAAAACCGACAAAACAATACCTTGGTCAAAAGCTAGAAGAGAAAAACCCTAGAATCCACCTTCTCTGCAAAAGCAAAAGCCTGTATAATAAGTCCGAGGATAATGCAGATATAAAAAAAAAACAATTACCGAATATATATAAATATTTAGCACCCACATCTTTTTTAAAGCACAGAAACAAGGATTATTAGAGAAGCGAAAAAACCTCTGTGTGAAGAAGAGAGGTATCGGGCCGTTGAACTGTTGAAGAACTGAAAGAGAAGGGTTGTTTTCTTGATTTATTTTATTTAATATAAATTATTTTATTTTTTTTTTGGAGAGAGAAAGAAACAGAGAGACTTGCTAATGGAGTTGTCAAAGGAGGAATAGGACGCACGGGTAGGAAAAGCGAGAGGGTAGCCGGAGAGAGAAATCAAGAGAGAGGAACAAATGTTATCGATTTTCCTCTTTTTTTTTCTCTTTCTTTTATAATGGCTCGGCTTTGTAATGGCTCGGCAGTAACCGTTTGACCCCTACTCGCCTGCGTTTGGTGACGAATGAGATATTATGTGGAGATTTTTCGACACTTGTCATCGAAAGGGCTATTTTGTCATTTTGTTAGATCGAACAAATCATTTGCCTTTTATTTAGTTCCATGTTAGAATTAATTAGGTGCGTATATTACAATAGTATTGGTTACTTACTGGTTATTTTTTAAAATAATATTTTTATTATTATTTAAAATTTATTTTTGATATTAATAAATCCAAATAATTTAAAAGTATTAAAAATAATTAATTTAAAATAAAAAATATTTTAAAAATATATATATAATTATGCCGCAATAATAAACTGACTCTAAGTTTTGTTAATCATTTTAACATGTTTATTCAAAATAAAAAAAATTTAATTTTATAAGTAGTTGGTATAAGATCTTTGATTCCATGTACCTTTGTTGTTTAAAATTTAAGAGCTTTTTAAAAAAATATAGATATAAAGGTGCTTGTGTGTACAATAAAAAGTTAGTTTATGTACTAAATAGAATATTCACACTACATTATGAGTTAAATAAAATAACATGGATTGTGAGGCTATAATAATTCTATAAAATAACAAATAAAAAATATAATAGCTAATTTTTAATTATTCAAATATAGAAGGATAAAATTTAAAAAATAATAATAAATAGCTAAAAAATACGTTAGTAAAAACATGGGTAAGTTTGTCAAACTCCAAACATGATAACTTAATAAAAAACAAAACATGTAAAATTATAAAAATTCAATTCTTAAATCTATTCAATGTTAAAAACAAAACCAAAACAAAAAAAATATTCAATCTTATAAAGCAACAAAAAATATAGATATGAGTCAAATCGAGTTAATTCATTAAACCCACAACTTATGTTATGAGATATGGATAACCCTATAAAAAAACAAAGAAAATTATGAAGCTTAATTTTATAATAATAAAATTAAAAATAAAATTAGTATAAAAAATATATATAAAAAAAAACTTAAGTCAGTATAGGTTAACCTTTCAAACTTACAAAATGACAAGATACCTTTTGATTTTGGCTAGGCAAATGTGAATCCCCAGAAGAAAAGAAGAAACAAATGTAGTCAAAGCCTTACTAATACATTACATTACTCCTAAAAGTCCTTGTTGTGTTGCTTCTAATGCCACCAAGAAAATTGATGTTTGATTGCTAAAGAAAGCTACAAATGTTTTCAAAACATGGCAGTTTGTCTCCATTCGGTAACGCATGTATTGCAAGCGCTAGCCAAGTTGCCTTACCCATTGATTTTAGCCTATCATATTTGTTTTAGTTTTAGTTTTGGTATTGTTTCACATCAACATAATTTTATTCTATTTTTACAAATTAAACATTAACCAAGAGCCAAGATTCCCCCATTATATTACGAGATCCTCTTATCGAAGCAGCCAAAATAAACTATCAAGTGAAATTTTAAATAAAGACAATATAAAATAATCAAGTTAAAAAAAAAAGTTAAGTAACTAAAAAAACAAAAAGAACATTAAATTTGCAGTGAAATGAGCAAATCATTCCCTAGCTATAGTTAAAAAAAAAAGAGGTTGGACATTTATTTAAGCATTAAATTTGATCCCTAAACTCTAATTTTTTTAAATCAATAAAATTAAATTTTATTTTGCCAAAACAAATGACAAAATATTTCCTCAACTTCGCAAGATCCCTATATATATAGGCATAAAAGACAAAACACTAAAATCAAAGCAGTGTTAAAGGACCAAATAAAAAGTAAATAGAATTAAAGGACAAAAATAAATAAGATAAAAAAAAAAGATAAATTATTGTGTGAATTCACAGTGATATCTCTCACAATCTACAAGAGATGTTTGATCTTTTTTTCTTCTCTTAGTTTTAGCAACAAAAAAAGAGACTAGGCATTTGTTTAAGCTTTGAATTTGGTTTCTAAAACTCTAATTCTTTTATATGAATAAAATTTTATTTTATTTTTTCAAACCAAGCTACTGGATGTTTTATCGACACCATTAGATTCCCAACATAGGTATAAAAAATAAATCATCGAGATTAATCTCAAATCAATACAATGTTAGAAGACCAAATAAAAAAAATAAAGAATTGAGGGACTAAAATGAAAAGTAGGATGAAAAAATAAATCAATATATGAATCTACAATGGTTTCTCTTATAACATATATGAGATGTCTTATCTGTTTTAGTTTTTTTTATTAATGTAAAAAATGAAATTAAAGTTGTTAAAAGGGAGTTTCCAAAAGTATGGAAAAACTCTTAATATATTTATGAAATTTTTAATAAAAAAATGTTTATGATATATTTCCAAACTTCATCCCAACAAATACATTATACATAAAAAAATATGTCATTGCCTAAGTTTGTGGGTTTTTAATTAAAAGTTTTGAATAAAGTCACTCTCATTATTTGAATATTAATTGTTTTTTTGGTTTAAGAAAACAAAATGAATTTGAAAACATAATTGTGAAGTGACAACATTTAAACAATTGACACATAAGAAATTTTTAGAAAAAAAATTATTTGTTTTTTTAGTTATTTTTATTTAGTTTAGAAAAGTAAACATTATGCTTAATAATTTTATTTTTCCTAAATTGTTTAGGACTTTTATTATTTTTCCTTTACTTTTAGGTTACCTAATTTGTTCAGGTTGGGTTTAAATTTATTTAAGAAATTGTAAATCTTTTAAACAAGAGAGCGTTAAAAGAGAAATATTCAATAATAAAAATATAAATTAGGCTTCTATCTGACAACCTTATCTGGCTTCAATTCACCTTTTCTAGCTTGATGTTTTCTTTAATTGCTTCTATTTGTGTTAGTTGGTATAAGAGTCTAATGATTCTAGATGGTATTTGCTTATTGTGTGCTTGAATAACAATAACCGAAAGAGGTAGCAAAAATAAGATGTGCTTATGTATGAGGGGATGAAGCAGTTTTTCTTTGAGGAAAAGACATTTAAAAATTAATGATAAAAAACATGTAGAGATAAATTGCATAATTAAAAATAGGTGTTAAAAAATAGCAATAAAAGACATGTAAAGATAGATTACAAATTTGATTTATTAGATAAAAAAGATAAGGAGCTTGAAGGATCTTTAGAAGAGTGATCATGAATCCATAAGTAATTTTGAGAACCTATTTAAGAGGTATGAATATATAAAGTAATTTTTTAATCATGATAAATATGATTTTAAAACTAAAAGGTTTGACTATTCAAGATTATTTATAAATTGAAATTAATCATAAAAATTCAATGAGAATGATGTTAAAGGAGAACATCTCATATATATATATATATATATATATATATATATATATATATATATATATATATTGTGATGCCCATTAAAAGAGAACCAAATTAGAAATGGTTCCATGTGTAGTTTTTGATGAGTAGTTCATGAATGGTGTGCCTTGTATATGTTTTAGAAAATTTTTGGAATTGATGGAGTCAAATTTAAATTCTTGTACTTTAAATAAAAAATTATAAAACAAATTTTCAAATTCTTCCCTAATGTTAAAACTAGTTCCATTGTTAGGGAAGTAGAATGTAACAAACAAGATGTTTTTAACAAAAGGTAGAGCACATAAATGATAGAAAACTCTTGATTGAATATCCACAAGATCAAAGCAAGAATAATTTGTACTTAAGAACTAGTTCTTTCCAACTCGAGGAGGTTAATGCAAGAGAATTTTTCTTGAAATTTTATTTATTTTTTTTCCTATTTAGTTTAGAAAATTAAATATTATGCTTACGAATTTTATTTTTTCTAGTTTATTTAGGAATTTCAGTACTTTTTCTTTATTTATTTTTTGGTATATTTAAGTTAGTTTTTAGGTTTATTTAACATGTTGTAAATCTCTTGAAGAGAATATTATTTGAAGAAAAATATTTAATAATAAAATTATGAATTAAAATTTTATATGACAACCTTATTCGATTTTAATTTTATATTTTTATCTTGTTATTTTCTTATATTACTTCTATCTATGTTAAACCCATCATAATGCTATAAAAACCTTATTTTATATATACACACTTTAGTGGTGGTTGATTAACATTATTAGTCATGTCATTACTCAATAATTTGATATTTTAAATTATTTGAAATTGATGTTTCACTCATTTATACAATTCTTCTCATTTTAAATTAATATAATTTTAAAAACACTAATATATATATATATATATATATAAAGGGTGATTTTTGTTTTTATAAAATATTATAGATTTGTTTATAAAATACTTAGATTTAAAATGAATCTCGTAAAAACTTTAAACCCATAAAGACAATGTGATAATATCTTTTACATATTTTTCATCTTAACCAAGCCTTTAATATATCAAAACCAAGCCTCTAATATATCAGGATCAATGGATCTTTTTTATCAAATCTTTCAATTGGTTTTAGATGACAAAATTATAAAGTAGTTATACTTACATGATTTATCTTTTTTGCATACAAAACTATCAAATTCTTTAATATTCTAAATTTAAATTACATAAAATTCTTATAAAAAACCATACTAGATAAAGAAGCATTAAAGCTTTATAATTTTGTTTATATATCATATTCGTAAATTTATAAGTTTTTAATGTATAAAAAAAGGATTTTATTGGAGTTTATTTTTTCTTATTGAGTTATAGACAAGGCTATAGATCATAATTGTTTAGTAATATAACATGTATTTTTTTCTTGTAAATCATTTAGTTTAGATAATCATATAATTTTATATATTCAAGTTAATCTTGTAATAGAATTAAACAACATAACATGCATTTGAAATATATAAACAGAAATTTATATGTAAATTTGAATCTTTACATGCATTTGAAGTATATAAACAGAAATTAATATGTAAACTTAAATCTTTACATGCATTTGAAGTATAACTATGATACCTTTTTTTTTTATTAGAATGTAAGTATGTATTAAGATTAAAAGTTATCATATTAGTTATAACAAGCAAGTCCATATACATGTACAGAAATATAAAGGAAACATATTCCCTATAAAATCAAAACTGGATACAGCTAGGTCATATATACATTGACTAACTATCTAAGAAAGGAAGAAAAAACATACATTCTAAAAAGTAAAAACAAAAGGGGAACAAACTCCTTGCCACAAACTATGTAAGGCCTAGTGTTATAATGTGCAATAAAGATTAAAGAAGAAACCCACCTTGAATGAAGGTGTCTAAGATAACCCAACCAGCAACAAGAGGTATCCAAAAGGCATACTAAAAACTTGGTTTCCAAGACAAAATAAATTAGTGTTGACCAACCTATAGTTGATAAAGTCTGTAGCACTTTAATAAAGGACAGATGGACCATAACAATATTAAACTACTAGAGCTAGTAGATGGGTTTTTAGAAGTCGTGCCATCAACAAATGATCATAAGAGGAGCAACTTGATAACCACCATACTAGCAAGGCTTTGATAAGAAATCCATCATAAAATAAGTAATATCATATTAGCCAACAACATCACAATCTAATGATCACCGACCTTACAAATAAGTTTTAGAGCAATCTTAAGTACCAGCAAAGCATTTGCACTAATCAAAATAACACAACCTAAACCAGTTATCATAAAGCAGGCAAGGAGACTTATAACGAATGCAACCGTGTTGCTAGGGCAAGTTGTTGCCAAAAAGCAATAACTATGAACCTAAGCCAACATTGAGGATGTGATGATTTTTTTTTTCATGAAAATGAAAGACAATATAAAGGACACCTGAAATTTTTGAAATATATATACTTTCCACTTAAATATAAATGTCCTAAAAAATCCTCTTGTTTCTTTTCTCTCATATTAAGTAAACCATAAGACCCAAAAAAACTCTTCCTATTCTGGTTTTTAAGTTATTTTTTCTTGAATGTAATCCTATGATGGTACTGGTTAAGGTCATCATCCTCTTTTTATTCATAATCAGGATTTAATTCCCTGCTATAGGTATGATGACCAATTGCAAGTAAAAAATATATGGACATATGACTCCTTTTCCTACCTGCAAAACACACAAAAAGTATTTATTAGTATGAATCAAAGCCGATCTTTCATTCTCAGTTTTCCTATTTCAAATAACCATAAAATAAAGTTGTATCTTGGCATAAATCAATGCTCTCATGCTACTCGCTCCCAATTCACTTAGATACTAGAAAACCTAAGATAGTCACAAGTATTAGTCGAGAAGTGGCCATTACTTCTATTCCAATTCCTTGGTGATGTCACTACTTCAACTTGGCCCCCACAAGCATTAACTAACTAATCTTTTAAAGAGATAATAGATTTCTAAAAGGGCAATGAAGTTTTCTAAGCATGTACAATCTATATAAAATGTCGGTGCAACTAGAAGTGGTGTACCTATTGAATCTATATGAAGTTTATTTTGAGATGAATATTCTAGAGGTATTTTACTAGGAGGCTCTTGTTTCTAACTTTTAAGTCAAACATGCCAAGCCCTCATTCCTTCTTTGGAAAATATGTCTTTTTCCAAGCAACCATAGCAAAGTTGCTTTTAGTAGTGGTGCTTGTCCATAAAATTTTTTTACAGATACAAATAATCTGATATAAGGAAGATACTTAGCCAGAATTATACCATTCCATGCTGTCCTCATTAACTCTAACCTTTCATCATAATTAAGATACTTTCCCATCCAACTTTGAACTATAGATTCTAGTTTGTGCAAAAGAAAAGAGTACTGGCTTGCTAGAAGTCTATGAGGACTAAGAAGAATAACAAGATATTCGAAAGAAAAACTTCCTTCTTTGAATCCAATATCCTAGAGAATAACTTGCTTCAAACTTTCTCTATCTCCTTCAAAATAAATAAAGGATTTTATAACATTTATAGCCAACCCTAAAGTCTACCCAAAGATCATCATCTGCTGAAGTAGAGTGTTAAATGACATTTTATCACCACGAGTCAGTAAGAGAACATCATCAACAAAAGCAAGATGACATATATCATAAACACCACATTTCAAGTGGAAATGAAAGTCATATTTACTTGATGCGAACTTAAGCATCCTAGAGAAGTACTCTATGAAGGAAATAAACAGATATAGAGATAAGAGATCCCTTTGCCTCGTACCATTTTTTCTAAGAAAGTAACCATAAAGGTTATCATTAACAGCAACAGAGAAAGATGTTGTCTTAACACACTTCATAATCAAATGGATAAAATGATCTGGGAAGCTAAACATTCGAAGAAGCTCTCACAAGAAAGCCCACTGAACTGAGTTAAAAGCTTTCTTGAAATCAATTTTTATAAGGCATCTAGGCTAGGCCCTTTTTCCTTTTGTAATGTCGAAAAAGCTCTTGAACCAAATTAATATTGTCTACCATCATTCTTCCATTTAAAAAAACATTTTGCATAGGGCTAATGATGTTATTTAATACAAAAGTTAGCCTTCCTAAAAGAATTTTATAGATCACTTTGTAGACCATATTATAGCAAGAAATAGGTTTGAAATCATTTATTATAGTTATATTAGTTGACTTGAGGACCAATGCAATAATATAATGATTGATTTGCTTAAAGAGTTCCCTGTAATGAAAGAAATCCTATACTGCGGTATAGAAGTCTGCCCTGATGACATCCCATAACTTTTTTTTTTAAAAAAAGGAATAGCCATCAGGTCCAAGACCGTTATCATTTCCAATGCTGAATAAAGCATTTTTAATATCTATATTAGACACAAGAGCTAAAAGAAGCTCATGAGAATTTACAGGTAGATAAGGTCCATATTGAATAACCTCTATATCTAGAGGAAGAGTTCCTTAACAGTTCCAAGAAGTTGCTAGTAATATTTGACAAATTCTTTACTAATTTCATCCTCCGATGTAGTAAGGATACCATTACTATATTAGATAACATGAATATAATTCCTTTTATTTTTTTGATTCATAAGATTGTGAAAAAACTAATGCCTTATCACTCTCTTTAAAGAAATTGCATTTAAGTTTTTGTGCAAAGAACATTTTTTCCACTAATTTGAGATTCAGCAACTTCAATTTAAGTTGCTTATCATATTCTAAAATATGCAAATTACCTCTATCATCATGAAAAGTTGTTTGGTGATCCTCTAAAGTCGTCTTGGCTCTAACAACCTCTTAGAGATATGACTAAGTGTAACTTATTCAACTCTTTTAATGGTCATTTTCACAACTTAAGTTTCCTATATAGAATGAAAATAGAATAGCCATTTTCCAGAGATAAACTTCAAAAAAAATTCATGAGAGGCCCACATATTGAAGAACTTGAAGTTTCTCCTCCCCTGTTTGAGCTACTAATCAAATCAAACAACTACTAAAGAATGATTTGAGAATACCCTAGGGTTACCAAAGTGAGTGTGAGCTGTTTTTTGAAGAGAATACCAAGAGGAATTGACTAAAACTCTATCTATTTTGCTTAAAATGCTCTCATTAGTCCAAGTGAAATGACATCCTGTATGATTAAGATCAGAGAGCCCAAGGTTTGCACCACATCCTCTAAAATCCAATGTTTCAAAATTAGAAATAGGCTCACTATTATGCTTATCATTTTGAAATAAAACAAAGTTAAAATCACTTACAACCAGTCACGGGCAATTTAGTTGTTAAACCTTTTAAGTCCACCTTTAAAGATCTTCTTGCAATAATAGTAAACCCATAAACAAAAGTGATAGTGAAGCTGAGCAAGAACATTAAGTTATTAATGGCTATATGAAGACCTTAAGCTAAACAAGTAAGTAATTCAACTTTTACAAATAATGGATTCTAAAAGACAACAATTTTAGCATTGCTGGCAACTCTAGCATTAGTTAAGAACTTTTAATGTTTAAGCTTAAACTTATACATATAAACAACCTTGGAATAATTCATTTTGGTCTTAAGAAGACCACATACATTCATTTTATTCTTCTTCATGAGGTTTACAACCTCATGTTGCTTTAGAGGACTATTAAGTCCCTTGACATTCCAACAGTAAACAATCATCAAAGAATAGAAGAGGTATGAGGCATCCTACCACTGCCACTTGATTTTCTAGTACCATTTTTATTATCACAACTTGAGGAGTTGCACCTTGAGTAATGTCATCATAAGCCTTCTCCCTATTCCTAACAATTAAGCTAGCAGAAGTTCTTTCACAAACTTTCTCCTCAGTCTTGATCAAACCAGTAGATATTCCTTCACAGGTCTTTCCTCCACTTAGTATGTTAGAGGTTGAAGAGTTTCTCATATGCAAGTTTTCATCATTCATTTCTTTATATGTGAAAAACATTATATTATTGACGTATACATGTCTTGTTGCACCAATGTCAACCTAACATTACTCGAAATTATTGATTAATTTGACATCATAAATAACAACAAATAGATTCATTTATGAATTTTTATTTATTAGGTAATCAACCTTGATAATGTTAGCTTGAGTAATATTTTTCTTATAATTTCCTTACTAACCCCTATTTAAGTAATTATTCACTTAGTGCTTGGCTTTATTGCAAATGAAGCATTTGCCATTAAACCTTTTAGCAATCCCTTTTCATTTAACAACACACCCTTTTCTTTTAGTTTTATTATGTGTCTTTGCCACTTGTTCCATAATATTTATTTTTAGGGCCATGTCAGAAAAGTTGATTTTTAGTTTTGAACAACTTCTTATCTTTTTTATATTCTTAACCTCAAAATGAGGTCTTCAACTTCCATTTCCTTACATATGCTTAAAGTTTTTCCAAGATAGTGATAAATTTTCAATTATAGCCATTAGAAGGATTCTATCAAAGTTATATTTTTAGTATAAATATCATGTAAGATAATCTGAAAGTCTTAAACTTAACTTATAACAGTCTTTGAGTTGACCATCTTAAAACCTAGAAATTTATTAACGGCGAACTTTTTCATGCCAACATATGTAGTTTTGTCTCATATTATCTTTGTGCTCATGGTTAAACTATACACATCATATGGTGTATTATCCAATCCATTTAAGATGTAGTTCGTACAAACAAAATTATTGCAATTCCATGCATCTATAACTATTATAGTTATAGGATCATATTTCTTATTTGATAACATTGACACTTTTTCAATAACAAACTTTATCAAATTATAGGTGGTTAGATTTGATATACCTTTTGTTATCATCTCTTAAAGTTCAACCTATTGAACTTCTTAGGTTTTTCACCATGCACCATGGAATATGATGGTAAAGTCCTCCTTACTAAAGTAATATTAATCAAAACAACATTATTTCTTAAGTGCAAGTCATGGTATATTTCTAAATAAATAATAACCAAAACTTTATAATTAAAAATTAGCTTATCAAATACAAGTATAAAACAAACAAATATATATATATATATATATATATATATATATATATATATATATATATATATATATCACAACCACAAGATACTAAACAAACTAATAAACAAAAGTCTTATAATTATGCAATATTATATTAATCACTATTTAGTAATTTTTAGTTCAAAAGGTATTCATGCATCATATCAATATATGGGCCGTGGGGATTAGTCGTGGTGCGGGCAAGCTGGCCCGGACACCCCACGTAAATAAAAAAAATAATAATATGCATATAGATTAATAAAATTGATTGAACATACCAAACTAAATTAAAAGTAAACTTAACTTGAAATTAATTATGTTAACAACTTAAAAAAAACTTGTTACAAATAGTTATATGTATAAACTAAAAAAATAATAAAGCCTCAGGATTATTTGTTTTGAGATATAAAGAAGATTAGAAATAATAATTGTTTAGTTTATATAACATGCACTTTTCTTTTAATTCATTTAGTTTAGATAAACATGCAATTACTTATATCTAACCAAGTTAATCAATCTTTGAATAGAATTAATCAAGAAACTTAGCATGCATTCTAGGTAATTATCAAAATTAATTCCTGTTATTTGTCTTAATTACCTAAAAAAAACCTTATAGCCTTTTGTCTTAAAAAAAATATTTTTTTTTGAAAATAAACTATCCAGAAAAACCAAGACTACCCAAAATATTTATTCATGGGTTGTATATATTTAAATGGGGTGATAAAAAAATTATTTATACACCAAAGCATTATTTTGCAATAAACACAAATCTAAGTTCAAAATAGATAAACAAAAAAATAAATAAATCCTAAGTTTCATAGCCTAAGTCAAGCCAAGTGAATGCATATTAAGTAAACTTATACTACTTTAGTTAGACACATTTATCACTCTTCAACATTCTATTATATAAACTTGCACTACTAAAAAGGAGGGCAATTATCATCGGATATTAGTATCAGAATAATTTAGATGCAATTTTAGTGATAGATTAACGATGTATTAAATATATATTAATTTTTTAATATTAGCAATGGACTCAACAACAAAAAATCAAACACTAAAAAATAAATTAATATATTAAGAATCAGCAATGGATTTGTCATTGCTAATATAAAAAAAATTAAATTTTGACTTTTATATAATAATAATAATAATAATAATAATAATAATAATAATAATAATAATAACAATAACAATAACAATAATAATAATGACGTGTTGCTTTTTTATTGATCTATATATCTATACCTTGAAAACAATAAAAGGAAAACCCCATAACTGCAAACTTTCTTTATTCTCTAGGAGAATCTAATATTGTGTCCCTTTTTATAATTCTCCTAAAAACTAATTAACCCATATCTCTCCCTTCCTATTCCTTTTCCAGGAGCTAAACCCATATGTCCCTTTCAATTCTATCTATCCCTGTTATGCATCATTTTCCACAAACATAACTTGTTGTTTTCTTAATTTCTTCTCCAGTTACTTTACGCTTCTAAAAATTCATTCTTGCAGGGAGTAAATATGGTGTGAAAAATTAAGATAGTAGGTATAATCTAAAACCCATATTTAAGAGATTATGGTTGTAATTTAAAGAGAACATATATTGTTTTATTAACTAATTTTACAGAATAATTTTATAGATTTATTGCAAATTATTTGTTAAATATGGAAGTAGTGAGACTTTTTATAGGGTTTTGGATTTTTTGGTTTTACTGGGTGTATGTGTGTTGTTTTTTGGGGGAGAAATATGGGTAATGTTTCTTATAAAGGATGACAGAGTTTGTGCAAAATTTATGGTAAAAACCCTATATGACAGCAGAGAATGCGTCTTAGTTGGCTTCTTAGCAAAGCTTCCCAACTTCTCCATACAAAGTTTAGGTAATGTGTCTCCGGAAGGTTGGCTAGGCAGCAGAAATGCAAAAAAGGGCTGATTGGGGGAATGTGGTTTGATTAATTTTGGGTTAATAAAAATATTAATATTAACATTTTTTATTTTAGATTTAATTTTGGTTGAATCAATTTCAAGTTTTTGAAATTAAAATTGAACTGGATAATAGTTTTTTTGGATTTTATAATCAATTAATTTGATTTTTTTATTTAATTAATTTTTGAAAGCTTTTTTTTTATTTCAAGGCTTTATTGATTCTGCATGTGCACTTAATAAACTCAAACATCCAAACATGCCGAGAAAGGAGAAATTTTAAACTTTTCGGTTCAGGAGAAGATTAATGACTTAAATATGTTAAAAAATTTACCTTTCGGCCGATATACTTTCCTGCTTTCTCTGATTTTGTAGAGGTAGCCCATCGTAATAGTTCCTTGATTCTCGATATGGCTTTGGCTTTGTCTCCCTTAACCTTGTATTTTTTCTCTAAGGTGATAAATTTTTCATTTATATTGGCAGAGGACGACAACGTGCTATATTTTTTTTTTAACTAGTATGTAGTTATATTGATTTTCATTATTTGAAACAAATGGAGACTCATTATCTGAAACAAATGGAGACAAGAATGATGCATTTTAATATTTTATTTCTTTATGGTGCCATTATCTTAAGAAGTTAAAAAAAATGACTTGTAGGATGGATCCATAATTATAAGTATGGATCTAGAATTCATGAATTAGTCTTTGAAGATATTAGCTATTATGCGATTTCTTCATGTGTTGAAAAAGTTTGCTATGTTCAATTCAATTTGAATATTTTAACTAGAAGTAAATGATTTTCATCCAGATGTCTTCTTTTCTGTCAGGATGCTTAGTATAATATGAGACTCTTCAAAAGACTATTATTATATGTGCTACAAATGTGAGTCCAAATTCATTAGCCTCGACGTCTATAGCCACGAATGCTAACTTTTGTACTATTAATTGCTGGAGTATTTCCTTCTGTGAAGGATCAACTGCCATTAATATCAGGTTATTTAGCTTGAGGTTAAGTAGAAATGTGAGTTGAAATCTACTCCAATTTCATTCCCTAGTAATTGTCAATTCTCTTTCCAGCCTATTAAATAATCATTTTCTGACTTTATTTTTAGGTAGGCAAGGATATGACAGTATTGGGATTCTTTTTCCAGCTTATAAATGATTTTATTTTCCAACCTGTTAAATGACTTTTATTTTATAAAGTCCAGATAAATCATAAATAAAATGGTTGGAAACATTGTTCAATGTTGTTCTTACTCATTACATGCTAATTTATTTTTTTAATTTTTTAACACTATTATTCTTATTTATTTTTATTTTTATTTTTTTTTAATTTTAGACTGTTAAACCCATCATCATTAAATTACTTATTTGCATTTGGAGTTGCCAAGTTTTTAGGTTGTGCATATTAGTCCTCCAGGTTTGTCAATGTAGCTTAAAACTTTTTGTTAAGTTTGGAAGATAACTTGATTTATAGAAAAATTGCATTGTAATTAAATCTTAGCCTCTGTTTTCTAATAATGGTATAATTTATCTCCAAAGTGTTTTTAGTTTATTAGTATTTCTTTGTTTAATGTGACAATCTTAAGTAATAAATTATTGATGAAATAAATATTTAATAGTTGGTCAAAAAAATAATTATGGCATATGTTTGCATTCAAACTTTATTTCTACAATATTACTTGACAATGAAAATGATTATATTTTTTTTCCAATAGAATAGTCTATATTACTAAAGTTGAAGGAAAAAAATGATGGTGAGAAATAATAAACAGAGTAATTGCTTGGTGTATCTTATTTAGCTAGCTATTGTGCCTACATCATTTTTCTAATCCAATGGACAATCAAAACAATTTATTATATTTCCCTTCGATAACTTATAAGCTAGTTATTAATGAAGTTATTTTGATAATTTATTATATAAAGTTTTAAATATAGATTAAGAAATATATAAATAATATTCTAATTATTTTTTAGTTTTAATTATGTTAATTAGATTAATATGGATGATCGATCATGGATGTATCATCGTTATAGGGATGGTCATATTTGTTTGGAATTTATTACAGGTGTACGAAGATTTATCAATTTTGCCTTTTCAATTGATGAAAATGTATCTAGAGGTAAAATTAGATGTCCTCGTGTTAGGTGCAAAAATCAAAAGTTTTTAATGGAAAAAGATGTTTATAAGCACTTGTTTTTAAGAGGATTTTTATCTGGTTATGAAAATTAGACTATACATGGAGAGCCTTATGTTTCAAAATTGATAATAGCTAGACCTTCATCAGTTGGGTGTAGTCATGTTGTAAATGATGTTTTTAAAGAAAATTCATATAGGAATATAGTTCTGCATGCAATGCGGGTTGGTGATGCATACTCTAATGATATGGTTTCTAGTCCTATGGTAGCAGAGGAACTTCTGAATCTAGAAGTAGATAAATTTTATAAATTCCTTAAAGCTGCAAATGAGTCTTTATGGGATGGGTGTACCAAGCAATCTAAACTATCTGCTTGTGTACAATTACTTAATATGAAGTTAACTCTAAATTTGACTTAGACTGCCTTCAATAAATTTACTGAATTTACAAAAAGTTGCATTCTTGATAATGAAAATTTGGTTTTTAATTTCTATGATGCCGAGAAATTTATGCAGCCATTTGGATTTGGTTATGATAAATATGATGTGTGTCCTAATTATTGCATATTGTGCTATGGGGTAAATGCAATGAAAACAATTTATGATTTTTGTGGTAGTTTACGATACAAACCTAAAAATCCCCCTAGTAAAGGTTTTAATAAGTCAGAGAAACAACTTCGATACTTTCCTTTGACACTAAGACTTCAGAGGCTATTCATGTCTCCACATCATGCTAAAGATATGACATGACATCATTTTTATAGGTCAGATGATGGAGTTATGGTGCATCCATTTGATAGGGAAGCATGGAAGAAGTTTAATGAAGATCATCAAGACTTTGCATTCGATCCATGAAATATTCGATAAGGATTATGCATTGATGGTTTTAGTCCATTTGACATGTCTTCAAATGTCTACTCTTGTTGGCCAGTAATTGTGATTGTTTATAATTTGCCTCCTTGGAAGTGTATGACTTGACCATTCATGTTTTTATCAATGATTATTCTTGGGCCGAAGAATCTGGGGAAAAAGCTTGATGTTTTCCCATGATCGTTAATTGATGAGTTGAAAAAGTTATGGCTTGATGGTGTTAATACCTATAAAATATATAGGAAGGAAAATTTTCAATTAAAGGCAGCTTTGATATGGACCATTAGTGATTTTCCAGCTTATGGTATGTTATTGGGTTGGAGTACTCATAGGAAGTTGTCTTGTCCTTATTGTATATAGCATAACAAAGCCTTTAGATTAAAACATGAGGGAAAATAACCTTTTTTTACTGTCATTAATGATTTTTACCTATGGATCACCCATATAGATATCAATCAGATAAGTTTTTGAAAGGGGTAATAAAATGGCTCCCTCCATTACCTTGTCAATCTAGTTTAAAAATGTTATTTGAAGTGTCTAATTTGACGGTGAAACATATTAGAAGTTCATCTCTTAATGACAAAATTCCAGGCTTTGGTGTTAAACATAATTGGGTGAATAAAAGCATTTTTTGGGAGCTTTCGTATTGACATACAAATCTGATTTGTCATAATTTTGATGTCATGTATATTGAAAAAAAATTGATAATATTTTTTTATACAGTGATAGTTTGTCCTGATAAAAGCAAGGATAATTTAAAGGTTAGGTTGGATATTTAGTTGTATTGTAAGAAGCCAAACTTACATTTGTAATATGATGCAAGTGGTCGGATTTACAAACCTAAAGGCACTTATGTTGTCATGGATGAAAGAATTATCCTTTCCTAATGGTTATACTTCAAGCATTTCATGGTGTGTAAAAGAGGCACAGTGTAAGGTTTCATGCATGAAAAGTCATAATTGTCATGTTTTTATGCAAAGACTTCTTCCAATTACTTTTCTACTTTACTTGTCTAAGCCATTATGGGAGTCATTAACTGAATTGTTAGTATTTTTTTTCAAGACATTAGTGCTATAAGTTTAAATATCCAACATACAGAGTTGCTGCAAATGAATATCATTGAAATTATTTGCAAACTTGAAAGGATTTTTTTGTCATTCTTCTTTGACTCTATGGAACACTTGACAATACATTTACCTTATGAGGTGAAAGTCGGAGGACCCATTCAATATCGATGGATGTATCCATTTGAACAATATATTTTCATGTCATATTATTTTTTACTCTTTTTCATTTTTTTCCTAAACTAATTGATATCGATGATATAGATATATGTTTTATTTGAAGAAAAAAGTGATCAATAAAGCTAAATTTGAGGGTTTCATATATGAAGCATATTTGATTGATGAAATTACCAATTTTGCATCTTATTATTTTGGAGATAACATCCAAACAATATAGAATCGAGTTCCAAGAAATGATGATAGCGGCGTTAAAAGTCTTGACAGACAACTTTTAATTTTTTCTTACCTGGGAAAAAATTGTCTAGAAGGTCGTATAAAAGATATTTGTCACATGCTGAAATGAAAATTGTACATAACTATATTTGTTTGAACTATGAAGAATTAAAGCCCTATTTAGAGTAAGTATGAAATATTTTTTTTATACTTTATTCTTAATAATTTAATTTTAAAAATAAACTATTTATAATTTAGGCAATGTCATCAAGAGCTAAAGTCATAACAACCACATACGAGTGATGTTGAAATAGAAACATTATACGAGGAGATCTTTCCAATTTGGTTAAAAAATAATGTAAGTAATTTTATATTATTGTTTTTTTAATGCAATTTTATTATTTTGAGAAATTATTATTTTGGAAAAAAATATTTATTATAGTATTCAATGTTATGATAGGTTGAATATCAATCAAATGGAACTGGGAATCAAATCTTTGCACTTGCTATGAGCCCTTCAATTTTAGTTAAATGTTATAATGGTTATTATATGAATGGTTTCAAATTTCACACTCAAAGTTATGGTCAATTTAAAAAGATGATGAATAGTAAGGTTTGTGTGAAAAGAAGTTGTTATGATGCTAATGAATATGACTATTATGGAATGCAAAGTGTTCATGTTTAAATGCCATTGGTATGATACAAGAAGAGGAATTAGAATGCATCGATCAAATGGTTTGGTGGAAATCAAACATACTTCTCGACTATATGGAAATGAAGATTTTATACTAGCACAACAATGTCAACAAGTCTACTATACTTGTCAACCTAATAATAAATCTTCTGAATGGTGGGTAGTAGTTAAGACAACTGCTAGAAGTCGCGATAGTGTTAACATAAGTGAATTTATTGAAGATGATAATAATATAAGATAATTTAATGTCACTTAGTCAAATGAGATTTCTCAACCATGTCGTGTCCTTCTTACTCAAACACTTGATGATCCAAATATATTTTTTGAAGCATCATATTATACAGAAATCAACCATTGTGAATTGCTTCAATTATAGGCCAATTTAGTAGAAGTTAAAAGGGTTTCAGATGAAGAATTTGATGATGATATTAATGGTTATTACAATGATGATGATGATGTGCTTATGAGTGATGATAATGATGAGCAACATAATGATGATATACTATAAAATTTATTTTTTATATATTGTATTTGGACTTGTTTTTAAGTGATGTAAGTTATGTTTGTATTAATGGTATTAATTAAAAATAATTATTTTGTTCATTTTATTTTCTTATTGTATTTATTAGTTTGTATTCTATAATTACAAATAATTTAGTTATATTTATTCTATAATGTTGTGTATTGATGCTAATTTTTTTATTCTATTTCAAGTATTTAACATGCCTCGATGTAATTCTATATTAGGTTCCAGGAGTCATAGGACCACTTCATCTATAGATCAAATGGCCCTTCATTTGGGCTGAATAACCAAGCATCCATTTCTCATTAACCTATTCATCAAGTGTTGCATGATTGTTATAATCCTACTTGGAATGCATATCATACTCATCAAGATTATAGGAGGAGGGATGATTATCAATCATACGAGGGTTTTCGCTTTCAAGATTTACTTCAAACTCAAGAAAGTTTCCCTCAAAATCACCCATATACTTTTAAAGAATATAATGTTGATGGGGGTTATTACGATTGGAGGGGCAAGGATGTTAGGAGAGGTGAGAAAGTTGAGAAAGATAGAGGAGAACAATATAAGAGAGTAGATAGTAATGATGATGAAAATGAAGATGACGAAGATGATGTTAATGTGAGAGGATTAGGTGATGAGGGAGATGATTATAATGTTAGAGATTCAGAGGATCGAGATGACATCCCATCAATTCATGGTTCAACATCTTCTCCATTGTATCATGAGCAACAAGTTCAAAAGTAAGGTTTTGACACACATAAGGATCCAATTATAAAAAAAAAAAAAAGAGCTTCATTTGTATGGATCAACAGAGTAAGTTGAAATTTATAAGGTTATTGAGTTTTATAATTATTTTTTAAGCTTTATTATTTTAATGAATCTTTGTTATTTTTTTAAAACTTTAATAACTCATCATGTGGGCATGAGATCAGACTTATTTTGAGGTCAAATTTTAAAGGCCATGGCATAATTAGGAAAAGGTTGATTCAACTTATAAGGATGAATTCTTTAAGGAGTTTAAGGTATGAGATTATATATTTTTAAATTGATGAACTTCTAATGATGAAATTGATTATCTTTCAAATTGTTTTAGTAATACTTTTATATTGACTTATTAATTGATATTATGAAACTTGAATATATTGATAAGTATAATTTAGTGTTCAGAGATTGTTTGACGAATAAGATGTGATCTATGATGATTGGATCAACATGAAAGTTATAATGATATATAATAGAAGTGTTGTCGATAACTTGGTAGCAACGAAGATAGAGAAAACTCTACTGAAGGTTTTTTTAAAAAAAAATTCATAATAATAGATATATTATTCAATACTTGACATTAGTAATGAAATGTTTGAGATTTCATGACATTATATTTGAAGGTGTTACATTCTTTTTTTCTATGCACACCATATCTTATATGCAAGGAATATTAATATAATAAAAATAGTTTTTTATGGAAGTGAAGACCAAAATAAAGTACGAACCTCTTAGATACAATTAAAGGAATTTCTAGCGAAGGTGTTAAGTTTGTTTGACCATTTTATTGATTGAAAATATAAATTAATATATAATTATTTTTGCATCTCTAATGACATTAATTAGGTTAGAACATGTAAATTAATTATATTTTAGGAATATATTAAGAAATGGTAAGGTATATACCAAAAAAATATGTTCATCTTTTTTACTATTGATTGTGTGATTGTAATTATATAGGCTAGTTAACAACTATGTTGAGCTTTGTTTTTTTTTTTATATAGAAAAATATATATATTTTCTAAGGATGATGAACCAATTATTTAAAAGATTTGGGAGAACAAGACAAGAATTGCTTTGAACCAGTAGTTGACACGTGCTTGTAGAGGGCTATGTCGGACAAAAATACCACAAATATTATGGATTGCATTAATAAAGGTCCAGTTTAAATAAACAATGATAATTGGAATCAAATAATTAAAGAAATTTGGTCCACCCCTAAATTTCAAAGGAGATCAAAATCTACAAGAAATAATCGGCTAACTGAAATAGATGGTAAATTAAGCACTCATTCTAGAGGTACGGTGTCATTTACATCGTATCAAGTTAGCATAGTGAGGATTGTTTATATTTATTATGTTGGACTTTAAATTTTCATATTTATATTGTTTAATATTTTATATTTGTTGACAACAAGAAAAAGAAAGTGGAAAAGAACCTCTATGGGATGATATGTTTTCGGTGTTGCATTAGAGTGTCAATAAGTCGAAAACCTTCATAGATAAAAAGGCTAAAAAAGTATTATATGTATTTTTTTATGTAATTTCATTGTTATTTAAAATTAAAATGAAATTATTATTATATTTAATTTTATTATAGGAGAATTACAAAAAAGAGATGATTTCAAGATATGAAATTGATCGGAAAAATCATCCTTCATTTGATAGAGCAGCTTAGTGGTTGGCTATAGGAGGAGTTACAAAAGGTAGAATATATAGTGCACCTGGTATGTCAAAATCCATAGTTAATATAAGTGTTTCATCACAATCCTATACGATGGAGTCAACATCTCCTAACTTATCAATTCAAGTATTAAAAGATAAATAAAGAAAAGAGATGGTCATATTTTATCATTACAATAAAAGATGACTTCAATTCAAAACTTTCTTAGTAATATGGGATACCAAGTTTGGACATCAAATATGAACTAAGGTATGTCAACACCTATAACTTCATCTATGTCTTCACATATGGCTCCACAGATGTATCCCTTGTCTAATCCAGTATATTGACCAAGACCTCGACCACTATATACCAGTCCCACCTCATGATGGTCAACATTGTTTTAGTTCGTTTCTACCACCACCCCCACCACCACTTTTATGATAAAACATATTTATTAAATTGTGACTTATCTATTTTGATATAAGTTTGACGAGATTTAAAAATTTATTGTGAAATTTATTTTATTTGACTTATTATTTTTTATAAAATAATTTCTAATATTAATTTATGTTCTTTGTATATTAATCTATAATTTTTGAAATAGTCATAAAAAATTCAATAAATTCAATAAATGAAAAAAAATAAAAAATTCATGTTAAATCAGCAACAGATTAACAATAAAATTTCTATTGTTAATCAGCAACAGTCATTAACAATAAAATATCCGTTGTTGATATATAGCAACAGATTAGCAATAAAATTTCTATTTTTAATCAGATAAAATTTCTATTTTTAATCAGCAACGGTCATTAACAATAAAATATCTATTGTTGATATGCACATTCAGCAACTAAATTTTAACAGCGGATAATCCATTGCTAAAAAATTAGCATCTATTATTTGCATATGAAATTATCTATTACTGAATTTTATCACAACAGATTTTAATATTATCTACAATGGACTAGTTAGTTGCTAATAGACTCATTTTTTATTAGTGTTCTAAAATAATCTTATATTTTTTTTCTATGGTATAGATGGTTTTAAGCTATGTTTATTTCTCAGAATTCACTTTATGAAAAATTTCTTTCCAAACTTTCTTATATTTGTTTGTTATTAGAAAAATTGGTCAACAAAAAACACTTTCTAATTAAGAAAAAATTTAGTTTGATTTTCAGGAAAGTATTTTTCTTCAAAATTTGGGTGGAAAACACTACCCGAAAGTTGTGAAAAAATTTAAAAATATTATATTATTTGCTGATTATATCAAATTTGGTCCTCAAACTTTTGATTGCTATATATATTTTATTTTGAATATTTATTTTTCACTTTTATCTCTTAAAATTTATTTTTTATATTAACTTTGATCCTCATTTTTATAATTGTTATTTGCTATTCCTTATTATTTTTTATTGAAAATTTTTATGTATCAAATTTGATCCTTATTTTTTTTGTTACTTATTTTATTTGAAATAATCTACGAAATATTAATTATTATTATTTTAATTTCTTCATCTTTCATTTTTTTTATTTTTTAGATTTGATCTCTATTATTTTGATTATTATTTATTTTATTTGAGATAATTTATAAAATTATATTTTTTTCAATTTCATTCTCATTCAATCTTTTAATTTGTAAGATTTGTTTCTTGTTATTTTAATAAACTTGAAAAAAAAATATTAATAATTTGTTTTTCAACTCATTTTTCATAACATAACAAACACTAGAAAGTGTTTTCTAACTATAAAAAATAATTCACTTTTCTAGAATTTATTTTAATAAAAAAAAACTACTTTCTAACAAATAAACAGTGCCTTAAGCTTCACAAAAACATTTCAATTAAAAAATATTTTAAATCAATTTTTTATTCATCCATAATTTATTTTGACGATGATACTATTTTTATTAAAAAACTTATGTAGAAGAGTAATTTCTAATAAGATTTTAACTTTAAAAATGAGTGGAATATATCTACCAACCATGGTTTTAAAACAAATTTACTAACATTTTTAAAGTGGCAACTTAATAATCATATTAACTAAAATTAAGATTAATCAAAAGATCTTATCGATAATTCATTGACATACCAAGGATCTAATTAAGAAAAAACAAGTTGAGGATTATCCTATGGATTGAGGGTTTTTTTTTTTTTTGAGGTTTGACATTAAAATTGACCGTGAGGCGTCGTGTATCAAGAGAAAATTACATGTCTCCCCGAGTTATTGGTTATCGACCATCAATGTGAAACATAAACCTCGCATGGGAGGGTGGATGAAGTGTCATTCGAGAATCGTTTGACTAGGAATACTACAAAAACACCCACGTTGGCCATGTCAAAGCAAAATTGGGGGTTCGTTGTTACGTAGGAGGCCATCACGATGGATTTTCAATCGCATGCCGACTTCATTTTTGCTGGCCAAAACATGTGCCTGACCCTGAGGTAGACACCCTTTAGGCATTTTTTTTAAATAATCACGTCAGGTGAAGGTTTTGGTTTTCGAGAAGAGAGTAGAGTTTAAGATGATCAACCCACGATTTCTAAGCTGAATGACGACTCGAATTATTTTTTTGAGGATCATCACACCGGATCAAAAAGAGACATTTTCAATCATGAAATGTGTTTGAGGAGTACACCATCGATACTCAGTTCGAAATTCAATGGGCTTTCGGATACCAGCATTTAGAAAAAAAAAAATGTCTGAGGAGTAAACATGGCCTTGATTTATAAAGCAGATAGGCGTATAAATAAACATAGGGTTTTGAATGCACACGCGTATAAATAAACATAGGGTTTTGAATGCACACGCAGTCACACACAAATAACTTGTTTTCCACAGTCTAAGCTTAATTAGGATCTTATCTAATTAATACAAACAGTACTGGAATGCAGAAAACGTTAGTTAAGAAAGCAAGACGGGGATTATGGATACCAACTAAGACCCTATTAATTACATTCTCTCTTGCAAATTTGGCTGGATAGGCTGCACGCGGAATGCGAAAGGCACCTGGAAATCATAGTCCCTCATCCTTTGTTGATGATAAGCATTTTCCATCTCCATTGCATTCTCTCCCATGGCCATCTCTTGTTGCTGCTGCAAATACATATAGATAAAGAGAATATGTGTTGACAAACTTAATACATACATACATACATACATACATACATACATACATACATACATTTTCACAGTAAGATTGAGAACGGGGCGGGGTCGTCATGATCTACTTAATTGTTTGACGGGATGACTCAAACCAATTAATCAAGATATATATGGATTGATTTTGACAATTTTATTTTATTTTTCATTTTGTGGTATCAGGATATATACTCGAGTTCAGTAACAAAATTTACTTTTATTAACAAAGATGAATTAAGAGGGCCTGCCTGCCGTGAGGAGATATTTTTTTGCTTTTTTCTTCTTACTGTTGTACGCACTTGATTTTCTGTTAGAGCTTTCTTTTAGCTTTTTGGATATACAATTAGTTGGTTCTTGAACATTAGTATGGTGCATGGCATAGCCAATTCTCCATGCATGAAACACACAAGCACACATAAAGTTCAGAGTGAAGGTGATAGCTAATTATACCAGAACGAACTGGAGGCGCTTGAACTCCTCATCCAAAATCTTTTCCTGAAAATTTTCAGTAAGAAGGAAAATAGTTAGACATAAAGCAGGAATTTCACTAGTTTTATTCTGGGAAAAATAAGAGAAGCGAAGATGATAAGAAGAGGCAAACAAAATCGAAGCAATAATATACTGTAAGTCATGATATGAAGAAACAGTTTGTAATCTACATACATTTTGCTCCAACATGCTGTGGTACTCCATCTGCCGAAAGGAAATACAAAAATGAACATTAAAAAAAAAGGGAGTTCAGAAAGATTAGTCCTTATATATATATATATATATATATATATATATATATGAATGTATGTATGTATGTATGTCAGGATCGCTTCTAATTAGCAAACAAATATAAACATTTTTGTTACTATAAAATATTGTACTGGCCTGCTTTTTACGGACAGCGGCAAGGCCAGCATCGAGGGCTTCCTCTATGGCCATCAACTCTGTGTGGTGCAAGGATGAGATATCTTCCCCTTTCAGGTGCCTGGAAACTCACATATTTTGACGATCAAAGTGAGAGACAGAAAGAGAAATCAAGGATCATGGAGAGAGGAAGGAAGGATATTTTACCTCAGCTCAATCTGCATGCTGTCATTCTCTTTCTTGATCCTGTCAATCTCTTTGCTGAGGTTCTGTTTTTTTTTTTTTATATATATATATATATATAGAAACCCTACGTGTTAAATTTTTCTTCACCGGCGCATGAACATAAACGATAGAAATTACCGAAAAGAGAGACAGGTAATGAGCAGATCGGCCCACAAAACTTGTATTACATGACAGATAAATGGGTTTATATTCCAAAAAACAAGTGTTCTAGTGGCGTCCCTGTGAAGCCTGTAACGAGGAGTAAATTTGATCAACTGCTTAGATCTATTTCTGGAAACAATTTTCATTTCCTTGTGGTCTAGCTAACACCTTTTCAGTGATCTTTCAATTTTAGCAAGGAAAAGGAAGTCATTGAGAAAACAATTTTTTTCTAGATCTGTTCATAATACTATAGATTTTTAGTTTTCTTTTATAAAAACAATATTATAATAGACTGCAATATCCCTTTTGTAGATCTGTTCATAGAATTCAAAGTTCATGTTTCTTGTCATGATTTTAGCAAAACATATAGACTTCATCTCATTTTCATTGGAATAACATGATGCTTTCGAAGGTAAAAACAATGGACAAAAGGTATTGGATCGAATATTAGGAAGCGGAAAGAGACAGAAGAGGAGAGAAGAGAAGTAAACACCACCTCATGTTTAGCGTCCCACAGCCTCTTACCAGACTGCTTGTGATACTTGTCCAACAGATCGACCACCCTTCACCATTAAAAACATAATTTAACTCAGAGAAAACGCAAAATTAACAAAAAATATATATAAAAAAAATCAGTAAGAAGTTAGCAAAAAATAAAACAAGAGAGAAAAAACGGGACCGTAAGATTCACAAAAGACCTAGACAAACGAGGAAGAAACAAACTGGAACTACATACGTAGTGGAAGGGCTGCAGTACTCATGCATTCTTCCAGAACTAGCAAAGATGACAAGAGAAACTTGAGCATCGCATAAAACTGTGATCTCCTTAGCTTTTTTTATAATCCCATTTTTCCTCTTAGAGTAGGTCACCTGCCTGTTGCTCGCGTTCTCAATCCTCTTGATCTCAATCTTACCTCTCCCCATTTCGCACCACCACACACAGAGAAGTCCTTTTTCTTTGTTTCTTTTTCTTGATTTGAAATTGAAGGTGTGAGGAGGTAGAGGTAGAGCTAGGAGTTAAAGAGAGATCACAGAAATAAGGCAAAGCAATAGAGGAGCTTACTATTACGAGTTAGAGGATACAAGACTTTCGAGTGGCACAAAGGGAGAACCAGGTAAGGGTTTGTTTGTGGGTAGTTGACAAAACCAAGCCATCTGCTTTTATCTGGTGTTTGATCTGGCTTCGGTAGTTTTATTTCACCTTGTTAACCATTGGTTCCTTTTCTTCCTCCTGTGGAGATGACTGATATTAATTGTTGCTTAGGGTTTTAATTTAGAAATCTGGACAAGACTTCTACATAGACTAGGTTGTGTCTGATACGTAAAATGAAGGCGCACATGTCTTACGTCCTGGATATATAGGTGCCCTAGCATAGATAGGGTCTTGATGTTCAAAAACAAAGCAAGTTCATGGCCTTGAGGTATGATGGTCATGTCTAGGGTTTGAGGGATGAAAATACGTAGTAGTTGTTAAATAATGATCAAACCTTAACCATCAAATCGAAAAATTCAGTCATAGGGTCTCATCTCCATAGATTTCATGCCACGAGATAAGGAATATGGCAAAAAAGGTTTCGAAGCTTTCTTACGTGCCCCATTGCAGATGAAAAATAATGGATTTCAGGCTAATAAGGCTGTGAGTGAACTTTCACATTTTGTACGCGAAATAAATCGAACACGCTGCAGGTTGCGTCTCTTTACTTTGGAGCCATCGGACCCTAGAGGTGCCTTTCAGGAATTTAAAAGAATTTAAGTTTATTGCCATTTTCTTTTCTTTATATATATATATATATATATATATATATATATATATATATATATATATATATCAAATATACTTAAAAAAAAAATTAGGTAATCTAGTAGTAATTTACTTTTTCTATGATCTTAAATTCAAGTTTTATGATTA
The DNA here is from genome assembly GCA_026413675.1 of Populus pruinosa. NCBI lineage: Eukaryota > Viridiplantae > Streptophyta > Magnoliopsida > Malpighiales > Salicaceae > Populus > Populus pruinosa. Next base: position 24,810,802 of record CM048596.1, read on the forward strand.
CTAATATAATTATTATGAGAGATTTACATATATTTATGATTTAATAAAAAAATTATTGTTTTTGATTCAAAGATATTTTAATATTTTTACATGGTTATTTAATATCATAGATTTATTTAGAGGTGTTTTTATCTATTCATATTTTAATACATAGTAAAATAACTAAAATATCCTAAAATAAAAATAAACTAACATTGCTGAAAAAAAGTATTTTAGTATTTTTCTTTTAATTATATAGTACAATTACACAATTGTTCTTAAAGTAAAAACAATCGACCATGTAGACATGGGTATTGATGTCTTTTCCTAAAGGTTTTTTTTATATAATTAGGATGATGAAGTAATTTAATGTTTAATTACTATTTTTATATTCAAAAAGTTATTGGCGCATGAGAGATGTCACATATTTTAGACTGCATGTAAAATGCTTCCTAACAATTGAAAATTTCCTCCCACCATCTCATTTTGTTCTTTATCATGTCCTTTTTTTTATGGCTAGTATGTGTCATCTAAAAGTAACCGATCTATCATGGATTTCTCTTTATTTTTTTACATTTTAATTTCTCTCTTTTACATAAAAAGATACACTCTGTCTTTATTTTAATTGTTTTTTAGATTTAATTCTTTTAGTTTTGATTTTTGTTATTTAAATTTTTATTATTTTTCAATTTAATTTTTTAATTCTAATTGTATATATTTTTCAGTTTGATCTTTTTATTTTTTGTCAAAATTTATATACTTTCATGAAAAAAATACGGCCTAGCATGTTTATAATTATATACGTGTGAAATTGGATGACCGCTGTTAGTATGATACCAGTGGATTTTTAAAATTGTTCGATAAAAATCTTGTTTCAATTTACATACAAATTGACATAAATATACGCTTACAGTGCATGATAAAAGATTTATGTGCACGAAAATATATTCATGAGGACTTTTTCGATCCTCCAATTAGTCGGTGTTTGTCTGAAGGGGCTTTTTTTTTTTTTTTTTTGCCTTGCACACACACGCACACATATATAGAACATTTATGTTCTGACTACCATGTTGCTGTACATAGGTTTTCAAAACCAAAGCAACTTTGTGATTAGGACTCGCATGGTGGTATGTCGATTATCCTCAACATTTCTTTGATTTGGATTATTAATTAGGTTTCGACTTAGCTAAATAACACACTTGTAATGCTCTCATGAGACTGTGGTTGCTGGAATAAAGCAGGTGCATGGATAGCTTCCCTGCTGCCTTGATCAGGTGGCTACAGATTTTACAGATTTTCTCCACGGCTGTACGCTTCCTTTGGATAGAGGCAAGTGTTATTCGACGACGTTCTACTTATATCCGGCTGATCTTATGCCTAGATACTAATAATGGACCGAATCCATCTAATCAGTAATGGATCTGAGCATGTGTGCAAGCTGAAAAAGGCTTAATTTTCTGATCTCGAACAGGATCTTGGTTTGGTAGATTTCAACTTGTCATGAAAAAAATCTGGATGTGAGCAAAGTAATGCTTATCATAAGCTATTTCATAAACGGCAGAATGACAAATTAATAGCACATGATTTATGTAGATGATATGATTATCATAAATAAATAATGATGAGATGGAAAATTTGAAGAATTATTTGACTTCTAATTCTAAATTTGATACGAAGGATTTAGAGGGTTAAGGTATTTCCCATATATTGAAATGTTTAGTTTTAAATGAGGTATTTCTTTATTACTAAAAAATATATTCTAAATTTATCAAAAAAACAAAAATGTTGATTTTTTTTTTAAGATACATATAACAACTGGTTGAACTCCACCGATTATATATGGAGTTGAAATTACAAATAAGTGATGCATGTACTCCTCCTTATTGGTCTCATGGTTCCAACTAAGACTTACTTTCTTCTCTTCCATCTATGTCTCTATTCTAAATTAATTTTATCTAAACTTATAAATGTTTAAATTTGTAATAAATATTTGATTTTTATATTTATTTATTTTAATTATTTTATATTTTTGTTTAATATTTTTAAATCATTACTAACGGTGTTAACAACGAGCTAAGTCTATTTGTATATTTCAAAGAGTTGGAAAAGAATTATTACAAATGTTATTGCCATTATTTAATCACCAATGAAATTATATACAGTTTTTTTATCAGTTATATGTTAAATTCGTCAAGGGAAATACTAGTGAATAAAGAAATCACCGATGGAATTGTTTATGGTATGTTTGTCGGTGATATGTCATATTTATCGATAAAAATACCGATAGACTACAAAGAATAATTTTTTATATGTTTTTTTGTCAATAAATCCATCAATAATTTTATTATTGACAAACTCACCAATATACATAATCATTGAAAATAGTTTTTCTGATGAAGCATTTTTGTTCATGAGTCCATCGGTAAATTTTATGCCAACTGACTAAGACTATATATATCAATATAATATGCCATTGATAAATTTAAAATTTTTAACAATAAGTCTTTGTAGAAGTCCCTCTCCTTCCCAACCTATGAGTCTTTCACTTCTCGTATCATCACATAATTTTCTCCCCTCCATCAAAACACACCCAACAACACCGTCATCACTAATACTATGATTGAGGACTACCTTTATAGAAATCAGATGTACTATCTCTCTAACACTACAATTTCGGATTTGCGAACAACTTATAGTGTTTCAACTATTGGATATTTACAATTGGTTTTGAGCACTCAAACTTCAGAGTTTAAGGTGATTTTAAACTAACAAGTTGAAGCTCGGGCAACCTATATTGCTGCTCAAACAGAATGACTCACTGCTAAGATGCTCAAACTTCACTAATTGTACATGGAGTTGAAATCACAAATAGGTGATACATGCATTCCTTTTTATTTGTCTCACGGTCCCAACAAAGACTTGCTTCCTTTCCTTCCACCGACACCTCTATTCTAAATTAATTTTATCTAGACTTATAAATGTTTAAAATTGTAATAAGTATTTAAATATTAATTTATTTTAATTATTTTATATTTTTGTTTATTTTTATAATTTTTTTAAATAATTACTAAAGGTGCTAACAACAAACTAAGTTTGTTGGTATATTTTAGAGAGTTGGAAAAAAAAATTATTGTAAATGTTGCTTCCACTGTTTGATCACCGATGGAATTATATACGTACAATTTTTATTAGTTATATATCAAATTCATCAAGGAAAATACTGATGAATAAAAAATCACTGATAGAATTACGTATGATGTTTTTATCGGTGATATGTCATATTCATCGATAAATATATCAACAGACTAAAGATGATAATTTTTTTATGTGTTTTTTATCAATAAATCCATTGGTAATTTTATTACCTATAAACCATAATCACTAATGATAGTTTTTCTAATGAAGTATTTTTATTCGTGAGCCCATCAATAAATTTCATATCAACAAATTAAGAGTATAAATACTAACAAAATATTTAATCAATAAATTTAAAAATTTTGGTAGTATATCACAATAGAAGTCTCTTTCCTTCCTAACCTACAAGTCTTTCACTTCTCACATCATTAACAATTTTTTTCCCTCTACCAAAACACACCTAGCAACATTGGCATCACTAACCAAGAATAACATCATTAGTAGCAATAAATATTACATGAATAGAGGAAGAAAACAAAAAAAATATCAAACATTTCCCTTCACCAATCTCTTTCTTTAGGTGACAGTGGACTTCGTTGCTAGTGTAGAAAGGAAGAGGAGGAGAAGGTACACTTGATCTAGCTTGTCACTTGCCCCAGTTTTTATCAGCACATGAATCCACACATCACAATAGGTACATACATTAGGGCATGCAAGCCATGTGTTGCCACTATTTCAACTGCTTTCTAGAACATTTTATAGATAAAAATAACTTTTCTAGCCTATTTATCATTATAATATATTATCTAAATTTTATGCAAAACATTTGAAGTGTAGAGATTTATACCGATATGTGATAATTTTGTAGCATGAAGCTGTAAATGATTTATTTTTCACGGTAGAATAAGATTGTAATCAATATCCCACAATAAGTTGCGATGATGAGTTGCAATTGGTTTATTTGATACATAATTATTTGATTTGAATGTGAGATTTATATGTGTTAACCATGCATATATTTATTTATCCATGATGTTGCTTTTGGTTTGTTTTTGTTATGTTGTGTATTAATGATTTTATGTTTTTATTTTTTGAGGTACCCTTGTTTTGAATTATAATTTGAGATGAATCAATTCAATTATATATAGGCCTATTGAATATAAATAGTGACTTATAAGTTTATTTCAATCAATATAATTTTAAATGAATTTATACCTATCAAATGATCATTATCTGAGATACAATGTTTATATTTTAAAAATGATAATTAATATATCTTGATCTAGTTCTATATGGTTTTAATATTTTTTTTTAACTTTTTTTTTATCAATAATCTAAATTTTATCTCCTGCTTATCGGATTTACATCTCATTTGAAAAAAAATCTTTATTAAATCTTATGATTCGAAGGAGATTAGCATTCTCTAGCATGGAAAGATGAGATATTCTATCAATATATTATAGAAATGGAATCTATTCCTCTATTATTGGTTGGTTAATGATTGATTACTTGAGATATTTTTTTATAAATGAGCAATAACAACAATTCTATAGAATTTGATTTGACGTCCATGAATGAATTAGAAGTAACTTGGAAGATTTTTTTTATTATTGTTGTTGATTATTATTTTATTTATTTATTTTTTATTAGAAAATTGTAATTTCCATGGATTTTGAAAATAATAAAATATTTTTCAATTTCTTGAGTTTAATAAAATTACTATACTCCATGAAAATAAAAATAAAAAAGATGGGTTGAGGGCATTAATTAACAAACTCAGTTGGTTCACAAGGTTTTATCTGTTTTCAAACATTAGAGTAAAATATGCTTTTTTTGGCATTTCATCAAGTTAATATTCACCATGTTTTTATCTAAAAACACTTCAAAAACATAATAGGTGATGTGCCATTTATTACTTTTTTTCTTTACAAAATAAAAAAAATATAAAACCCCCCACAAAATAAAGTCAATGTATTAAAAAAATCAAAGAGAAAAAAAAATAAGTGTAATGTGAATATATGATGGAGAAAAAGTTGAAAATAATTCTTTTCTAATTTTATTTCATTAGATATTTGAATTGTTGCTAGCTAAAAACGTTTTGGTTTTTCTTTTTTTAAAAAATAGCTATAACAAAATATACAATTTAATATATATGTGCAACCAATTAATAACTAAAGATATATTCAAAGTGTTAAAATATAATTATTTTTCTAAAAATAATGTTAAAATATAGTACATGAAATGCGAGGGAAAAAGACTAATTAAGGCATCATTTAATTATTTTTCATACTTCAATAACTAATTAAATAGTTTTTAGGAATTATAAAAATTAAATTATAAATAAATCTTACTTCCATATTATCTATTAATGAATAATTAATTTAATTTTGATTTCACAAGCACACTGACTTGGCTTTTATTTTATTTAATTTTAACTTTCAAAATTAAATTTTTATTTAGTTAATTTTTTAATATTTGGTTTTAAGTAAGTTTTTTATATAATTATATCACAAATATTTTTTGAATTAAGTGGAGTACATGACCCTATCCATAAGTTTAATAAATTAATATAAATTGAAAAAAGTATATATAATATATAATTGTTGTAATATTTTTTTAAAAATAATTTCAATTTTTTTATATAATATGTAATTGTTTATAAATATTTTAATATAACTTTTAGTATACAACTACAAATAATCTAGAGCTTATTTTTGAGTATTATAGAAATTAGTTTTTAAAGTGTTTTTTATTTAAATATATTAAAATAATAGTTTTTATTTTTGATATAAAGACATTAAAAAAATAAAAAAATACAAAAAAATATTAATTCAATATTAAAAAAATTCAAAAATTTTAATTAGCATGACGCAATGAAAATGATGTTTTAATCAAATCACTAAAGACACTACGACAGCAAACTTTCTTTGTCTTTTTATTTCCCTAAACTTGCTTTCGCGTCTAATATTTTTTTAACTCTTGAGGTCTAATTCACGGAAATTACAGCATAGAAGAAAAATAAAAATGGGTAAGTTTAAGGTTTTGCCTTTTGAACATGAACTTCAGTTTATGAGTGGCCCGCTTCAACCCATCGCAGTGGACTTGTCAGAGTTGAAGACAAATAACCGCCCTCTTATCATTACCGGGTCGGGCTAAATTGTCAAAACGGGCCATGACCCGCCCTTTCCCTCCCCCGATTTTTCTCGGGAAAGAAAACGCAAGAAAATTACAAAAACACAGAATATTTCACTTTTCCAGTTAAACCCCACAAAACCGTTTCGGCATCCCGCCCAGCTATTCTCCTCCTCCTTCCTAAAACATCTCCTCCTAGGGTTTCTTTTCCTCCTCCATGTTTCCCGAGTCTTGAATTATCCGATTCCCACTCAAATCTCATACCCTAGAATTCTGACCCGACCTTGCACTGTCTCGATGGAGGAAGGGAGCAGCCGTGGCGGAGGAGAATCGTCATCTTCAAGGTTAACGCCGTCGTATGTGAAATTAGGAGACAGGCAAATATTCACTGTGGAGCTCCGACCCGGAGAGACAACATTCGTGTCGTGGAAAAAGCTTATGAAAGACGCCAACAAGGTCAATAGTGGATCCGCACCCGCCGCACCCGCCGTACCAGACCCGCCTCCCGTTAACGCTCACCCTAACCTCGAGTCTCGAATTGCCCCTGTAAGCTCTCTTCCATTTCCAATACTCAATCACTTAGAACAATATATGTTTATACCATTGCTTATGTGTGTTTATTCATCTTAATTACTAATTAAATTTGCAATGTATTTGGATAAATTTTAGTTAGCTGGTACCTGGAATTAGTTCTTTATAGTGATTAATTGTTAGATAATTTTGTTTCAGGCACCAGTGACTGAAAATGAAGTGAATGAGGACCCTCCTCCAAATCGTTTCAGTGCGGTAATCGAGAAGATTGAGCGTCTTTACACCGTATGCTATACTTAGCTCCACATGTGTTATTTCCTTTTTGCTTGTAGTTGAACGTGCATAGTCCTCATTAATGTGTGTGAGGATATAGTCAATGTAAATGGCATTTCATTTGCTAACACGATTTCAATCCCTCACAGGGTAAGGATAGCAGCGACGAGGAGGATCTAATGGATGTTCCTGACGATGATCAGTATGATACAGAAGATTCTTTTATTGATGATGCTGAGCTGGTTGGTACCTTTAACTGTAGTTTGCATCAAATTTCTTTGTTGGTATTTGTGCAGCTGTGTCTTCCAGTACTATCATTGTGTGGAAGTGGTTTAAATATGAAGAGGCTTGCATTGTTTTGTTAAAATATTTCTTCTGCAGGATGAATACTTTGAAGTTGATAATTCAGCAATAAAACATGATGGCTTCTTTGTTAACAGGGGGAAGCTGGAACGCATGTGAGTTACCTCTGAACCTTTTTAGAGCTTGTACTTCAATGACCACAAATTTTTTTTATTGAATAATAGCTCCATCCAATATTGGGGTAGAAAATCTCACTGCAACTGGATTTTTTATTTTCTTTTCAAATGAATTATTGTGGTAGAGAGCATCATACGATGCAGGAGTCAAATAATGGAGCAGAGAGGTCTCTGGTCCTTGCAACCAATGATTGTCACTTATAGAATGTAGACAGTATAGTTGCCTTTTTTAGAAGCCTCCCCCTTTTCTCTTCCTTCAATTACTCAGTAATAACCTAACGAGGTAGTAGGTATTATATAGCACTGAAGGATATAGAAATGGATTTGTTCGGGGGCATAATTGAATTGGATTTTGATGAAAAATCCTTATTATGCTCAAAACTTGTGCGATGAAGATTTCTCACACCCTCTCACATGCAAGATTGCTGACCCCTTGAAGAGAATATGGAGATCCTGCAGCTTCAATTTGTCAGGACTATTTTAGATGTTTTTAGCACAAATTCTTAGACTGTGCTTTGTTCAAGATACTCCAGATCCAAATTAGGTGTGTTGTAGTGATTTCAGGGTAGTGGAATTAAAAAATTTAAATAAGCATTGTTGGTGCATAAAGCTTCCACATTCAAAGGATTTTCAGCCTTTTCAGGCTTTCACATGTTAATGACCTTTAAGATAGGAGTAAGAGTTATACAGTTCATGCTGTCAACTGCAAAATGATTATTAACCATGTGCTGTCTTCTGGTGCTTAAGTTAACCAGTATCTTGGCAATGCTGACTCTGTAACTTCATCTGTGGACTTGGTTGAATATGCTTTCTATGTAATTTATATCTAGGAGAACTCATGTTTATATTTTTTTTTTCCTTTCTTCATCTTGTAAGTGTCTTGGTTTTCTCTTTTCTGATTCCTTTTGTTTCATTTTTCGCAAGAAATGAGCCTCCTGTTGTGCCAAATGAGAAACCGAAGAAAAGGCAAAGAAAAGATTTATTAAAGGCATCTAATGACTCTGATGATGGTCGCATTTCAAATAAACTTGCAAAGCTGGGAAAGTCAACTGTGGAGAAGTTGGCACTGCCTCCTGGAAAGAACTCTTCAAACCTGTCTCAAAATTTGACTATGATAAGTGAACAATACGAGAATGTAAAGTTCCAGAGTCAATCAAATTCACCTGGAAATTCTTCCAAAAAGAAATCTGCAGAAACTAAAAAGTTGGATCCGTCTTTGTCAGTGAGAGGTTCAAATGGTGATGCTTATGCATCCCTGGCGGAAACAAAGGATATTGAAAAGTCAAAGACAGGAGGCCTCCAGCCTAAGAACCTCACAAGCAAACCTAAAGATGCAAGTGGACTCTCTGATTCTTCAAATCAGAAGTCTCATGAAAAAAGTGCTTATGTGCAACCCAAGTTGCAAACTGCAAAAACGGTAAACAATGCTGAAGATCTTGAATCATCAGTTAGATCAAAAGAAAAGAATGGGGTCCGTGAACTTCCTGATCTCAATCTTAATATTTCTGATGGCAAGATTTACACGCAAGCAGCAGTAAGCTGACATTTTTTTATTTTATAATTTTTTTTCCTTTGAGATTTTTTAGCCAAAATTAGTAATATTGGCATTAGCATTTAGCTCTATTTTTAAGATGGATTCAGATATCCATACATTGCAACTCAGCAAAATCTGGAAATGAAGATCTTGTATCTGTGAATTTACTCATTAAACTCTTACATGCAGATATAACTTTGAATCTTCACTGGCGTATTAAACTGTGCCACATGAGTTTCAGAGAGAAATATTTGGAATAATAATAGTTTTTTTTTTTTTTTTTTTTTTTGGAGAGGAGAAGGTAGTGTTGGAAAATAGTCTCTAATGCTCGCATGCATGTGCAAATTATTTTAGAACCATTTAGTTTTACTGTATGCTGCCATGGTTTCTTGTTCTAGAGAGATTCTAGTTAAAGGTTTTTATCATGTACTGCATTTCTTTCTTGTCACAGAAACTATAGCATTTTGTATGTTGGTCTGATAACATGTCCATGTTGCTTGTCTTGATCTTGAATGTAAAACTTTGCAGAAAACTTCACATGTCCACAGAAAGGATGGTTCTAGTGTCAGGCCTAGAAGTTCAATACTAGAGAAGGCTATCAGGGAGTTAGAGAAGATGGTTGCAGAATGTAAGCTCAAAAATACTTGTCACATGTACACTCCCAATGACTATAATATGTGCAAGTTTCTTGCAAATTGAAATGTTCTTCTCTGTGTAAAAAATTACAGCAAGGCCACCTGCTATGGAGAATCAAGAGACTGACACTTCAGCCCAGGCAATTAAAAGGAGATTGCCTACAGAAATAAAGCTGAAGCTTGCCAAAGTTGCCAGACTAGCAGTACTATAATTCTTAACTTTTTAAACACTGTTCATTGCATACTCTTTTGCTTTTCTTGTCTTTGATAGTTATACATGGAGGCAGCAAAGAAATGTAAAATGTTTACTTTCCAATGGTTGCAACAGGCAAGCCAAGGGAAAATGTCAAAAGAGTTACTGAATCGTCTAATGAGTATTCTTGGTCACTTAATTCAGCTCAGGACACTGAAGGTATCTTCTTGTAGAAATTGAAGACATGACTCTTAAATATGGTTGCGTTGCTTCCCTCTTGTCCCCCTCCCTCTCCCAGATTGCAACCGCAATTCTCATCTGTGATATCTCCAAGTAGTTGAGGGAAGTGTTTGGATGATGGTTGTGGTTGCTACTCCTTGTGGATGTAGTGTTAAGTTACCTATTTGGTGCTCTAATTCCTGTCACTCTCTTCTTAGTTTTGAAAAATTCTGAAGAATTGAATCTGGGAAACCAATTTTAAGTCACCACTTCTCATTGATACATTTCATTTTATTACTACTGAATATAAAATGAACAATTGACCTTTTTAGATCGAAGAAAATTTAATTAGAGATGGAAATGATCAAATCACACAATTACAAGACAATCTTAATTTGAAAGACCACTAACCACAATCACATCACTTAATCTATTGATGTTTGGAAGAGTTTCTGTGGTCATTCAAGCTCTCTACGTTGCCATGATAGCATTATGACATATTAAATGAAAACATGGTAGTAATTGTTAGTATGAAAATGGATGAAGTCTGTATTATCATTGCCGTCTTTACGCGCCTTGGCTTTCAATATCGTTTACAGCTTTTGTGAAAATTTTCTGAGCTTCTCGTTATTTTTGCTGCAGAGAAACTTGAAAATAATGATTAACACAGGCTTGTCAGTGAAGCAGGAGAAAGATGATAGGTTTCAACAGATAAAGAAGGAGGTTGTGGAGATGATTACGACACGAATCCCTTCTGTGGAGTCTAATGTATGTTGATACATCTCTGTCTCTCTCTCTCTCACACACACACACAAAAAAAAAAAACTCAGACTGGCATTCAGAACTGTTGCTTAGGGCCTTCAGGTACCATGCTCTTTTCGCTGGAGATCTATCTAGAAGTCAATGATAGATGAAACTGTTTTTTACATATTTCCCTAGTCATCATTTCTTTTCTTTTCTTTCTTTTTTTTTAAAGGATGAAACATATTAAATGCTGATTGGTGACATGCTTGTCAAGAATTAATTGAATACTAGCGCTTTTGCATCTGAAATCTTGATATAATTGCTTATCAATTAATGATGCCTTTACAGCACATTATTGATGGAAGTATGAATGTTCCTTGACCATTGCATGCTAACTTCTATTGCTTTTTAAACACTGTAGAATTGATCCAATGATTTCTCAGGCATTAGTTCAGCAAGCTGGAGCATCTGATGATTTTCAAGAAATTGGTTCTGAAGAAAAAGAGGCCCTTAAAAAGAAATTTAGCATGGATGTTCTGTTGGAGGATAAGATTTGTGATCTTTATGACCTTTTTGTTGAGGTACATACCTGCTTGGAATGCCTTAATTTTTTTTTTTGTGGAAATCTTTTTGTCAATTCATCTCATGCGTTGCTCTGATCTTGATGATTATAGGGATTGGATGAGGATTCAGGTCCACAAGTCAGAAAGTTGTATGTGGAGGTTGTGCTTTCTTTTCCCCAAACACCTTTTGTGGTGCTTTCATTTGCCAAAAATATTCTTAGTGCTTTCATATGCCAAGTATATTCTTAAAGACGGTATCCATTTTCCATAAGTTATTAGCCCTCTACAGCTCTACTATCACCAACTTCTTTGCCCTTCTAGTAATGTTCTCTTGTGCTGATTCTTTTTGTTTATGACGTCTAATTGAATCTGATTTGGTTTTCTCCAATATGCTTTTCACGGTCTATTTCATCTGTGATTTAGCTTGCACAATTGTGGCCAAGTGGTCTTATGGACAACCATGGTATCAAGCGTGCAATCTGTAGGGCAAAAGAGAGACGAAGGGTTGTATACTGCAGAAATAAGGTATGCAACTTCCTCATATCTAATTCTGCTTCCCCCCATCCCCAACCATCTTGTATTTGAAACATGAAGGTTACTATTTCCTAGATGCTTCTTTTGTTTAAATAATATAACTTTTACTATGTCTTGACAGTCTTAATTTACAATCCTAATCATTTAAGGTTGGACTATGCTGTGGTGAATTGTGATTTATGAAGTGGCTGGCATTTGCGGGTCTCAAAAAGTTGTTTAAGTTGATAAAAGATTGCTTGATGTAGACTCAAGCCGGAGATATATTTTTTTTTTATAATTACGATTAAAACAGGAGTGTAGTTTTTTTGATCAATGGAATATAACATCTACTGTGGTTTGTAGATGTTATATATTGGAAATAGTGATGCCTGCTGTTTTATTACTGCGAGGACCTTTACTTCTTGTTATAGAATTTTTTTTTTTTTTTAGTTGTCTGTTAGTACCACCAATTCTGTTGGTCATTATGTGAAAAACTCTGAAAGCCCATGCATCTTCTGCTTTCTTTATTTCTTTTTTTTCTTGGGATGCTGATGTTGAAATTGATTTGTAAAATTTAGGATCTGGAGAAAATGAAGAGTAAAAAGATGTTGACTCTTAAACAAGAGGAGGGTGTTCGAGCTGAGTCTGGTTTAGTTGCTCAGCCACATGTGCAAGAAAGGGTGGCCATGGAAATGGCTGGTCCTGTTTTGGCTTTAGCTAGTAAGCCAGTTTCCAATTCCACGGCAGCATCTGTTCGGTTACCCAGTCCTTCAACGAACGGTCTTGTTGTGGACAAGCTCAAGGAGAAGCCGAAAGGAAGTTCAAGCAATTCCATGGATGAATCAAAGATGGCTGTTGATGGTGCTCTGACAAAGAAGAAGGTAAAGAGGAAACCAGAACAAGAGTTGGATGAAACACATCTCCGTACAGAGAAGTTGCACCCCCAATCTAGTGGGGAAAGACACAAGTCACATAAGCATGCTTCTGTTCTTCCCCCCCAAAAGTTAAACCTTCCATCAACTGCCCCTTCGAGTTTCGAGCCATCTAGCTGACTTAATAATAGTTCGACTAGGATGTCTACACCAAAAAAGTGATTGTATAACATAACTCCCTTTTCCTATGCCTTTGCATTTCTTCACAGCTTCATCAATTCTGACTAGCTGATTGATACCATTTTTGCAATTGAATTGTCTTGTTTGGCGAGTTGTGAATTGAAGTATCATCTCATCTCATCTCATCTCAGATAAGAGATGCAGATTGCTTGTGCAATATTCCTTGCTTGGAGGCATCGGTTTGAGACTCTGTTCTATTTATTGCTTGCTCTTTAATTTGATCCGCCGCCTTGTTTTTTTGTAGTTGATAGTGGCTTGCAGTGATATCTGACTGTCAGAGCAAACTGTGGTTTAGGCAGATGGATGGAATGAGGCCGTGTTGCTTTCGAGAAAAAAGTCAAATCTCGTTGGTTTTCTGCTTTAGAACTGAAACAGAGACTTGGAAACAGGCCGTGGTGATGAGTTCATACCACAGAGAGCTGAGCCTTGGTAATGAGATGTAAAAGTCCCAAGGCAAAATTCGCTGACAGGACAGCCCCTTTGGATCTAATAAACAGACCATAAAGCAGCCGAGAAAAAAAGTCAAAACAGGAAATCATGTAAGACATGTCGCTCTTTTGAGGATAGAGCGACGTGCCGTTTTTGTGGACAGTACTCTCTTATAAATAAGAGCAAGCAAACGACATCACATGCTTTTCTTCAGGAAATGAAACGACACGGGTTTTCCAAGGTATCAAAAAGCGACTTACCATCGGAGGGTTGAAGCATGCATTACAGGGACATCAATGATCGGAAAAGATATTATTTTTTACGTGAAAATATATTAAAATAAAAAAATAATATATTAAAATAATAAAAAAATATAAAGAACATTAATTTAAAATAAAAAAGTTTTAAATATTTTAAAAACATAAAAATAGAGACAGAACCCCATCTATCCATCCTTTCCCGCGCGTTCATTTTATTAGCCCTTTGTGGTTTCACATCTCCGCACTTTTCAAAATTCTCTCCCCTCCAAGAAGACAAATAAAATCCCTACTCTCCACTACCTTTTGCTTACTAGTCTTCTCTCTCTCTCTCATGCGGTTACCCATAGCATTTGCAAGAGATAGAAGAAGATGTTGAATACGAGGCCTTTCAAGGGAGCGAACGTGTTCATTTCCAGGAACCTTGTTCCGCCTGAGGTCTTCGACGCTCTTCTCGATGGTCTCAAGCTCAACGGTGCCGATGTATTTCTCTGCTGCGATCCTTCGCGACACGGCCCCAACGATTTCCACATAATCTCTTCTCCCGATCATGTAGGTTCTATCAATTAAACAATTCCTACACATTTCAATTCAATTTCACCTTCATTTGATTGTTTTTATAACTTTCAGGAGAAATTCGAAGATCTTAAAGCTAAGGGCTGCAATTTGCTCGGTATTTTCTTATAGTTTTTTTAATTTGTTGTCTTGCTTACTGTGTTGATATGCGTAGTTTCAATAAGGAGGGATATGGCTGTGTGAAATAACTTGCTTATTAATGAAGTGAATTTTGTTTATTGACTATCTTTATTTGTTTGTGTAATCTTGAGCAGGTCCTCATTGTGTGCTTTCTTGTGCAAAAGAACACAGACCACTTCCTAAGCAGGGCTTCACTTGCTGCCTTGCAATGGATGGCATCAAAGTACTCGCGTCTGGCTTTGACATGGATGAAAAGGTAAGTATTGTGCTTATCGATGGGGACTATCCAATAATTACTGTCAACTGTTTTTTTTTTGGTTCAACGGTTATATGCAATATTTATTCAAACGGTTTGGTCATGAGCTCTCTTTTTTCTTTTCTTTTCTTTTTGTTCAAGGGTTAATGGCTCATTCCAGCCCCTCTCTCTTAATTCAGAAGATTGTTGGGAGTCCAAATTTCATTTTCCATGTCCTTCCCTCTCCAATTATTACATGTATAATACTGTAGGTTCCAGTTTTATTTATTTTTTATTTTGTTTCAGGTTAAGATTGAACAGATGGTAACAGCAATGGGTGGGGTGTTGCAGACTAAAGCATCTGTGGATGTTAGATTTGTCGTAGTGAAGAATGTTTCTGCTGCAAAGTACAAGGTCTAGCTCTTGGCGACTCTTGTTAATTCATAATGTTTTTCTTTTTGTTGTAATTCTTTTGTTTGTGGACAAGCACTACAATTAGTTTCATGCCTTGCTCTACTTCTCTGCTCATGCTCTTTCTCTATATGCATGTGTGTTAGTGTCCGTGATGCAAGGAATTAGCTTCTTAGACTTCCAATAACTGATTGATGCATTTTGTTGAGCTTGATTGTGCTCCTTTTTTCTTTAAACCACTGGAGCTTGTTGTCAACCATGTCTCCTTAGGAATTATTTTTTTAACGATGCTGTTTAAACTTACATTTTCCATTGACACTGGATAGAGGTTGTGACCGAGTCCTGTCATTAGATTTTGTAGTTCCCCACCCACAAGGATTTGACACGCCTTAAAAACTTCATCATTTAATGACCATTGCCAATCTGCTTTATGATTGTTCAATCTTTATTATCCTTATTGTAGAGGTTTTGATGGTCAGGTAGAGTATTGTTAGGATATGTAAATTTACATTGATAAATACTATAACTGCTCTTCTGATTTTTTATTGTTTTCCTTTTCCTTTTTGCAGTGGGCTTTGAATGTGCTGAAGAAACCAATTGTCACTATTAATTGGTTATATCAATGCTGGAATGAGCACCGTGTTGTTCCTCAGGAATCGTACAGGGTTCTTCCTTTTTCTGGCTTAACAATATGTGTTACAAGAATTCCAGCAGGTTATCATATAAGCTATTTCCTTATTGTTGCTGCTGAAAAGATACATTTCTCTGATGCTGGTTAGCTAATTTTCACAGATAAAAGGAAGGAGATTGAAAAACTCATCATACAAAATGGTGGGAAATATTCTGCTGAGCTGACCAAGAAGTGTACACATTTGATATCTGATATATCCTTTCCTGTTTATTGATCTTGATACTGTTTTATACTCTTAACTCGCAATCTCTCATTACAGCAATTTTCTTTTAAGTGTTTTTTTTTTTTTAAAACTAAACCGTTTACAGTCTATTTTAGTTTTCATATAGATGGTTTCTCATATGTGTTTTCTTGTATTTGCCTATCCTAGACTGTTGTAAGCTTGTATATCACACATGCATCTGTGATTGTGTTGTTGCTCTTCAGGGGATTTAAAAATCTAATGCATTTTCTGGGCTTGGGAAATACAGTAATAGATAGCAATATATGTACCAAGAACTCACAGTCCTGAATGATAAACGTTTCTAAAGGCGTCATCAAGTTTGTGTATTTGTTTTCTTAACTGCTTGTACGCTCCTGAAGGTGACAAATACAAGGTTGCCAGAAGATGGGGCCACATTCATATTGTAACGAGGAAATGGTTTGATCAATCTGTTGCTTGCAAAGGTAGTGCTTTACATTATAGATGCTATAAATTTAAATAATATTTTGAAGTAATTTTGTTTTTATTCATGGATTCATAACATGTTATTCAATCAAGTTTTTAGAGATCGTAAAAATTGCATCTGACTTGGAATCACCTTCTTTGATGAATAGCATGTCTTAATGAGGAGTCGTATCCTGTCCAGGGTGGTTGTCTATCTTCAAGCAAAACAGTGAGGGATCCCATGATTGCACACCACAGTCAAGACAAGTGTATTGGGAATACACTTTCTGTCCCATCCTCAGTGGCTTCAGAATCAAATTTGCCTGCTACTACATGTGCTGGGTCTTCAGATCCAGACTTGGAAGCTACACTCTCACAAAACATGTCTTCTATGTTTTCAGATTGTCCTGTTTCTATAAAAGTGGTGGACTGTGATAAGTCTATGGTAAAGGAAACAATCGCAACCAACCTTGATGGTTGTGTTGCCGATGACTCTCAATCTGAAGATAGTGATATGTACTTGTCGGAGTGTAGAGTATCACTCATTGGTTTTGAAGCTCCTGAATTACGCAAACTAGTTAATATGGTGCGGAGAGGTGGGGGGTCGCGGTATATGACTTTCAATGATAAATTGACCCATATTGTTGTTGGGGCTCCAACAGAGGTGTAAGCATTTTGTTCCTTGGCTTTCTTCCACTATCCTTATTTGTTTCAGGTTCTTTTAAGCAATGGTTCTCATGTATTATCATCCCATGCCAACTCGCTTATGTTTTCTGTTAATTTAAATTTTGTGGATTTGATCTTTCTGCTTGGCATGGTGAATTTGGGGAATCTCTTATTCTTTACATTCTTGGTCTCTCACATGCTTAATGTACTGTAGTGAAAAGAAGGAGTTACGAGGGCTTGCAGCTTCTGGTGTTATTAATGTTGTGAGAGCTGCCTGGCTTGAAGATTGTGATCGTGAAAAGAAAGAGATCCCTGTTCTCTGTCAGCATATTGCATATGATTTACTTCTTCCCAAAGGTTTTCTAATGACTCTGTGATGACTGTCTTTTGACTTTTGTTTGTTTTGTTCTATTCATGATCAGACTGGACATATTTTGTTACTTATTTATTTTTTATGTGTTTTGCTGAGATTAAATTTTTTTCTCATAAATAAGCTGTTAAAAATCTCTTGTCATGCATTTTTGTTATGTTCTCTAACTCGTCAACCTGATCATGTAGATCCTGTGAGCTCTCTCAAAGGAACAATTACAGGCATGGCTGGTAATCAAACTAAGAGTTCCACTGTTCATCCAAGCATTCACTCTGATCAGGTGCTCGGTGGTGCAAATTCTGGCCTTAGAATACCATCATTATTGAAAGAAAACAGAGATGCGAAACCAGAAATGAACATAAATTTGAGTATCCCTTTGGAAGGGACTATGAGGTGGTCCCAACAAAATGTATTTCCTGTTGTAAACGATCCAAAGAAGGGTGCAAAAAGGACTCAAAATGATTGCAGTGATCAAGATGTTCAAAGGATGAAGTCAATAAATGTATTTCAGGGGAAAACATTTTGTTTTTCAAAAAGCTTTCCTGAAGATAGGGTAACCAGTTGAAATTGGCATTCTCTTATACATCTATATCCAACTATTGCAGTTAAATTATTGCATGAAATGTCTGGTGATGTTCTAATTGTTTTATTTTTTTCCTGCCAGAGATCTGAAATTGTGCAATGGATCAATCTAGGAGGAGGTGAGGTGTTGATAGATATAGCAAAACAGAAAGTGCACTTCATGATTGAATGCCATGGTGTGATATCTAGGTCTGCTGATGATCCCCAGACTCTTTATGTGTCCAGTCACTGGGTCCGGTCTTGTTTGGAGGTATATTTGGGTGACTTGTAACAGTTGATGTTCTTTTTTAGTAATGTTTTATTGTGGCATGATTATTTGTTGATCAGGATTTGGATTATAGAGGCTCAGATTCTACTTCCAGTTAAGAATCAGCATGCACATGCATCCAGAAATGAGAGATTTTTATGTGAATTTGTTAAATGTAGAGAAGTTGGGACATGAAGAAAAACAATGAGCACTTGGGTGTTTTCTATAACCTTTCTTAGCTGGTGCTTTAAATTATTCTTCAAGTAAAAGTCCATGGATTCTTTCCTAAATAAATACACGCAAAAAGAAGAGGTTGAGAACTTAAATTTGATTTAGCTTATTTTACCAGGCACCATCTGTAGGTATGCATTTGGTACCTTTTCTTCCAAGAAGAAGTCCATGGACTGTATGTATAATTAATTTTTTTGACCTTTCCCACAACTTTGCTATCATGAAAAACACAATTTCTACCATCAACTTAAGAAGTATTTTTATTCCTCAAGAATAATAGCCTAAACTGAATACTTGTCTGATAATCTTCTTCTTGCTGCTGCTGCTGCTATAGCTCCTTATTCTTGCTATTGTATTAATTTTTTGCGTTTTGTTTGTTGTGACTTCATTGTCTGCTAATCCATTTCACTTACAATTGCTAATGAATGTGATTGCTATTGAAGGGTGGATGTCTGCTGGATATTGGGAGTCATATTATATATTCTCCACTTCCCTGCCGGATTCCTTTGCCTGGTTTTGAAAAATTCCGCTTTTGCATCTCACAGTATGAAGAGAAAGATAGATTGCTATTAAGAAACTTATGCTTTGTTCTTGGAGCTAAATTTGTGGAGAAATTGACTAGAAAGGTCACACATTTATTATGCAAGTTTACCAGCGGGCCAAAGTATGAAGCTGCCTGTAAATGGAACATATACTTGATTACATCTGAATGGATTTATGAGTGTGTCAGGCAGGTATATTCCTGATACTTTTCTTTGTATGCATGCACACGCCATCCACTTGCACTTGAACTTCTGAAATTTAGAGTGGTACTTGTTTGCACAAAATATCTCTATACAACCCGTGCACTGTTTTGGCAGAATGAAGTTGTTGCAGTGGATCAGTTTCGCCCAAAAGAAATTACCTCTCAAGATGAAGAGGCAGGATTATGCACTGTGAGCCAGTTTCCTACACAAGATGTTCAAATGATATATGGAGAGAATGCATCTCAATTTATTACTCAGCCACAATGCCTTAGAAACTCATCAGCCCAAATTGGTGGTAGTTTAATCAACAGCTTCATGGAAGAGGCCCAACATTCTATTGATATCTGTAAAAAGGCAAAGATTTCTAAAGATAATGATCAGAAGAGTCTGCTTTCATCTAGAGTTAAGAGTGATTCTACCCGCAATACAAATTCCACTGAAGGTGACGACGCAAAAGATAATGGAGAATCTTCTCATGACATTCCTGATGTAGCTGCTGCTATTGAGGACTTGTTGGAGCAGACAAGCAAGGTAAAAACACCAGTTATTTTTTGATTGCATGGTTAGCATTCAATTTATTGGTTAACTAATTTCTGTCTGGTTTTCCTACAAGATTCAAGATCAGAAGTTACCAGGGAGTAGTGGGTGTGATAAAAGTGTATCCTTAGATCCTGATTATTCCTTTAGATATATACTATGCGACTTCTGCTTCTGTTTAATCCTTGACAATAGGACAGCTATTTTCATCTGACTGTTCAATGCTTGGTGAAGGCCATGGGGGTTCTCCCTCTGTGATCGGGTTACCGAAGCACTGGTTAAGTAGGCAAGTTTTTGTTTTTGTTTGCAATTAGCGTGTATTTTTGGTATCAAATAAATGATTATATATATGCTTTTTTTTCGAACTGGTCCCTTGGTAATTTTGACTGTTTGCCATGTTCTTGTGCCGCTCGTTCTTTTGAGTAACTCTTTTGTTTTTTCCTTGTCATTATTGAGGACTTGAAACTTTAAGATAAGAGAGGATGTCAGCCAGCGGATAGAAATATTCTTTGTTAACTCAAATCGAAAATGCCCTCTTGATTAGGGCTGCTTGTCATTATTGAGGACATAAAACCTTGAGAACAAGAAAAAGTCAGAATGTCAGCCAACAGATATTTTCGTGCTCATCTCAAATTCAAAGTGTCCTCTTGACTTGTGCTAGTAAAGGTCCTTTTCCCCTCCTTTTTATCCCGTGCACTTCTTTTGAATTGGGTGTTGTTCCTCTGTTCTTTTCAGGACTGGGAGAAGAGATGAGCTATCCAGTCCCAAAGAAGCAAATGGAGGACCATATGATAGTTTCAGCGAAACACAAACAGACTCTCAGGTTTCAGCCCTTTAATCGTCTAAATTTTTTTAATCAGTTACATGATTGTTGAAACACAGTTGCAACATCGTATTCCTTTATTGGATGGAGGAAGGATTCTGTTGCAATGATGGTGCTTGATGCTGTAAATGTAGGTTGTTGGTTATGAAGAAGACTTGACAGGGAGGCAAATGCTCATAGATAGAGTTCGTACCAGAAGTAGCATGACCTGAGCTGAAGCACAGGCGCATTCCTTGCCTGACTGAAAGGTAAGAAGTATCTCGGGAACAGAGAGTATTAAAGGGAAAGGAAGAGATAGTCAATACAACATTCTATTGAGGCTACTTTTGTCCAATAAAATTGGGCAGCGCCACGCTAACACCACCAAAGAGTGGCTGACAAACAACTATATATATATATATCGGTCCCCACTATTCGGTTTTGTCAATTGGAGACTGGGATTTGGATGAAAGAAAGAAAAGGTCGACTGAAATCTTTCACTAATTCAGACGCTTAATTAATCGCTGGTCAGGTTAAATAGACTCTTACAAGTCATTGATCTTAATTAGCCTTTTCCTTTTTTACGTTTGGTTTATATATTTATTTTTGGGTCTTAAATTTCAAAATCAGTTGTATTAATTTTGAGATTAAAAAAGACTAGATTTTAGAATATTCATGGGTTGAAAAAGAGTTGTAACTTCCTTTTTTTCTTCTAATGGATGCAAAATTAGTGAATGATTTTCTGTTTAATCTGCAAACTAGTGAAATAGTACTTGCAACATATGGCAGTCTATTTTGTTTACTGATGTGTGTTTGGTTTTCCTTAAAGATTCACGAGACCGTCGTCGATAAAACAATGGGCATCTAATCCTGCCTTTGCATTGATGTTGAACAATCAGCATGTCTTCGTTTTGTAGAGCAAAGCTCATGACCAATCTCTAATTTTGAATTTATTTAAGACTTCATATTTAAATATTGAGATTTTATTCCTTTTTTTTTTTTAACTTAGTTCTAGAAAAATGGAGACTAGTAGATGCTTGCTTGGCGAGCATTCAATAATTCCCCGTCAAGCTAATCAAGTGGAGGTAACTGTATTTTCTTTTGTGGTGGCAATGTTTACTCTTAACTATACAATTATATTTTATCCACTATTAGCAACAATAATATTTGTTTCTTTCCTCTCCAATTAAATCAATATACTATTAATATTAAATGAAAAACACAGTAGATTAGAGAAGACACACAGTAGATTAGAGAAGACACCCACAAAGGGAAAGAATCACATGAAGGATTTGAGGAATTGACATTGAGAAAGAGCAATGCTAATTGTATTGAGTATTTTTCTCAGAATTATTCTTTAAAATGATTTTATACATAAAATGAATTAGCGAATCCAAGTAGTAAATAGTATATATCTATTTATAGAAAATGATTTCAAGAAAGTAAGAAAAATAATTTCAATCGTTCAGTTTACAAGATTTACTAAGTCCATTAACTCACAGCATAAAAGTTTCTTAAAAATTAATTTCGGTCGAAATTAGCATATAAAAAAACTTTAGAAGCGACACGACAAAAGCTTTATTTAAAAGAAAAAAATTCCACCACCACCACCACAAGCTAGAAAAGGTAAGGCTACCAGTAATATCACCTCCTAAATTCAAATAACTTCTATCCGCCATCTCATATGCACAAGATCGACATCAATTTTTTCTTTTCTCAATTCTCAAACGCTATTTTATTATCGTAAAAAAATAAAAAATAAACCAAACACCAAAACTAAAATTCATTCACGCATGGTGCTGTGTCTCTTCCACGTGTCTATCATCATGAATAGGTTATCTCCGGTCACCGGAATATTGACGTCATGTCCATGCTCGTTCAAGCTTCATAACAGAGACAGTAAACTGGTGGGTTGTGGGTTTGATTTACAAAGAAAGGAGAGGTTCAAGAGAAAGCTTAAGTTTGTTGTCAGTGCGGAGTTATCCAGGTCTTTCTCTGTGAACTTGGGTTTGGACTCTAAGGTCATTCTCCTTCTCACTATATGATTTCTTTCTGATCTCTTCGTATTCTTTTATTTATCTTGTTCGATTAAATGTCTCAGACAGTAACGGGTGCCCTTTTCTTTTTCATCTGGGCAAGATTGACATGATATCTGTGACTTGGAAACTCTTACTCGTGAATATTTGATGTTGCCCGTATTGAGACTCTTGGATCAGCTAATGGGTTTTTCTTACTGAGTATTATGATCGAACTTCAATTTTTGATTGGCTTTTCATGTAATTTCTCAATTGGAATTAATTTAAAACCCGCTGAGTAGTGAGAACTATGCTTGTTGAATTCAAAATTGC
This sequence comes from Populus pruinosa, assembly GCA_026413675.1. Classification (NCBI taxonomy): domain Eukaryota; kingdom Viridiplantae; phylum Streptophyta; class Magnoliopsida; order Malpighiales; family Salicaceae; genus Populus; species Populus pruinosa. The sequence goes on from CM048596.1 coordinate 24,833,738, forward strand.
AATGAGCTTCGTTCTGTAACTAGTTAATTGTACTCTTAAGTAGATATTTGTGATTGAAATAACAATGTTGTTAAGTTATTTTGTCTTTGAAAGTGAGAGAGAGAGCGCCAAAGTTTTGCTTGGAAAAAACTAAAAGAAGAGCCTCATGGGCATAATTATCTGCTTTTCCTTCTTTCCAACAACCAATTTGGGCTTTAAATATAGTTATAGGCATGAAATAGCAAACCTGTATGATTAGTCAAAATTAGACGTTTTGGTGAACTCGTTACATCCCCATAAAATTATGGTAACTATTGTATCGAGTGTAATCATAATAAATGCGTTTTCTAGCATTTGACTCTGTACCACTGAAAGGTTTAGTGTACACTTGAACTTGAAAGATAACCTAATAAGGAGAAATAATGCTTGGATAATGATAATGGGTTTAACGGATCTTTTTGGGTTGAAAGCACACATCAAAATGACATTGATGTAAATTGACAAGGTAACATTTCCATTTTTTCATCAGAAGTGTATCCTTTGAGCTAGGGCAAGGCCCATCATCAGAAGCTGTCAAATTAGAGAAACCGAGTTTGAAAACTTAATTGTGGGATTGAATAAAGGAAGTGGCCACTAACATTCTGCTCCCTTTTTCAGCTGTTCTTACTCTCACAATCTTGTTTTCTTAGTGCTCATGGTTATCCACTTACATGTTACTTTTTATCAATTTATCTGCATCAACAAGAATAATTGTTCTCATTTTCTAGGTATGTTATATTATTTCCACTTTGCGTGTTTTGGTTCTTACTTATTTTCTATCTAACATGTACGGTTGATAAAAAAGATCATGATTTAGGGTCTGTTTGGAAATGCCATGACTTTTAGTTGTGGCTGTGGCTTCTCAAAAGCTACAGATTGTAGCTTCTGAAAATGACTGTAAAGTCATATGTGGAAGGGGTTGTGATATTAGCTTTTAAGTATTACCAAACACTTTGAAAATTTGCTTTTGAATAAAGCCATGGAATGTAAACAAAAGCCAAAAGCTAGTTATTCCCAAATGGGCACTTAATGATATAGGAAAGACATCCATATGATAGACTGACATGGATATATATTTGATTAGAAGATCGGGCAGTCTCATGATCCATCACAGCTGCCCTGGATTGGTCCCATTCCCGGGGACATCGCTGAAGTCGAGGCTTATTGTAGAATATTTAGAGCAGCCGAACAGCTTCATGCTGCATTGATGGATACATTGTGCAATCCATTGACTGGAGAGTGTAAACTTTCTTATGATTTTACGCCAGAGGAAAAGCCATTGTTGGAAGATAAAATAGTATCTGTGCTTGGCTGCATCCTTTTGCTTTTGAATAAAGGAAGAGAAGATGTTCTTTCTGGAAGATCTTCCATCATGAGTTCCTTTCGGGATGCAGAAGTTAGTGCAATGGAGGATAAACTTCCACCTCTAGCCATTTTCAGGAGTGAGATGAAAAGGTGCTGTGAGAGTTTGCATGTTGCTCTTGAAAACTATTTGACACCTGACTATGATCGAAGCCTAGATGTATGGAGGAAACTACAGAGGTTGAAGAATGTATGTTATGATTCTGGTTTTCCCCGGCTTGATGATTGTCCTTGTCATATGCTGTTTGCAAATTGGAATGCAGTTTATTTATCCACTTCTAAAGAAGATCTAATTTCCAAAAATTCCGAGGCTGCATTTTGGAGGGGTGGGCAGGTAACAGAGGAAGGTCTAAAGTGGTTACTGGAGAGAGGATTCAAGACCATTGTAGATCTTAGGGCGGAAATTATTAAGGATAACTTGTATGAAGCAGAGGTAGCTGATGCTATTGCAGCTGGGAAGGTTGAATTGATTAAAATTCCTGTTGAAGTTAGGACAGCACCTTCAATGGACCAGGTTGAAAAGTTTGCTTCTTTGGTTTCAGATTTCAGCAAAAGGCCCATCTATCTCCACAGCAAGGAAGGAGTATGGAGAGCTTCTGCTATGGTCTCCAGATGGAGACAGTATATGACTCGCAGTGCATCTCAGATTACCACTCAGAGAGATGTGGGAAGTAGGCAGGGACCTTCCATCATCCTTAGAGGGGGGTCCCTTTCAGGACAGGAAAATGGATCTCTGCCAGAGGCTTTGGATAAAGATCATGGTGCAAATGGAGCATCTAATGAAGTTGTCTCTCCAAAGGATGAAAATGGTCAGAGCATTAATGGGGGATTCAATGGCCATGCTTCTGTTCAGGGTTCTGTTCCATTAGAAATGGCAGATAATGGGGTAGGATTCTCAGCAAACATCTCCTTGGAAGCTGACCCTCTGAAGGCTCAGGTCCCTCCTTGCGATTTCTTTTCCAAAGCAGAGATGTCCAGATTTTTCCGAACTAAAAAAATCACACCTTCAACATACTCTAAGTATCAGTTGAAAGGGTTTGAAAAGTTGCTTGTTTCTAGAACGACAGGGGTTGCAACAATCCCGAAAGTTGATGGTATTGATCCTGATTTAGGGTTCGTGGAGGCAAAAAGATCCTATGGATTAGTAAGAGGTAAAAATGCATCTCCAAAGCCTCAGAGCTCACCTGCTGACAGTGGCAAGCATCTGAATGGATGTAGTAATACTTCTGCTGGTTCAGGCATGAATGAGCATCTTGCACGTACAATAATTAAGGTTGATAATACAAACAATGGTGTTGTTTCCTCAGCCTCTAGTGATGATGACATGTGCACGATTGAAGGAAACATGTGTGCTTCTGCAACTGGTGTTGTGAGGCTGCAGTCAAGAAGGAAAGCAGAGATGTTTCTAGTGCGGACAGATGGATTCTCTTGTACCAGAGAGCAGGTAACAGAATCTTCCTTGGCCTTCACTCATCCTAGCACCCAGCAACAGATGCTTATGTGGAAAACTACGCCAAAGACAGTATTGTTGTTGAAGAAGCTGGGGAAAGAACTCATGGAAGAAGCGAAAGAGGTACCATATAAAAATATCCTCAATTGATGCCAAATTCCTGGAAAATTAGCTTCTTGATATAAGTGAATTATGAAACCATAATTGTGTAGGCATTGTTCCAAATTTCCAAGGATCAAAGCATCTGCATAGTCATTAAAAGTAGATCAAGTTTTTACTTGAATTTTTATCCAAAAAAGTTCAAATTGGGTTTTTCTCAATTCTCATTCTCAATTTGAAAATTTTCCATTGCAGCATAGAGAAAATCAACATATGCTGTTGCATTCTCATTCACTCAATTCGAAGTGTGAAGTCTAGAGACAAATTTCTTTCAAACAAAGCCTTAAATATTACATTCCCCAGAATTACGAGAACAAAAGAACACAAATGAAGCCTTTTTGCATGGAATAACACTTTGTCGCCCTCACCTTTGATTACTTTGTCTTGCAATTTCCCTTAAGACAAACTTTGTCCATTGAGTTCATCACTCAGTGCTTGGGAAATGTTGATGGAAATTGATATCCATCGTGTCTTATGGTTGGTTGAACATGAATGCAGAGGGTACCCATAGGGGAAACAGGTTGCGATTCCTACAGGTGCTGAGTAATGATAATTGAAAATGGAAGCAGGGATTAACTCAGGACAATGCTTTCAGAACTTCGTAGTAATGAGTACCACTGAAATCATTTTATTCATGTGTAGTAATCCTAACTTATTTTTCTGTCTGTTGGCAGGTTGCCTCCTTCTTGAATCACCAAGAGAAAATGAATGTTCTTGTTGAACCTGATGTTCATGACATATTTGCTAGAATTCCAGGGTTTGGATTTGTTCAGACCTTTTACAGTCAAGATACCAGGTACTGGAAGTTGGGAATTGGGATCCAAACAAGCAAAGACATTGATGTATAATTTTATATTCCAAATGCCTCACTGGTAGTATGTGCATCTCTTGATTCAGTGATCTTCATGAGAGGGTTGATTTTGTGGCATGCTTGGGGGGAGATGGGGTTATACTACATGCATCAAACTTATTTCGAGGGGCGGTTCCACCTGTTGTGTCCTTCAACCTTGGATCTCTTGGATTTCTGACTTCTCATTATGTAAGTTTGATACCTCATTTAGTTAATGGTGTTTTTATGCTCTCATACTTGACTGCTGCCTTTTGTTCTTTCTTTTTGATATAGTTTGAAGACTACAGGCAGGACTTAAGACAGGTTATTCATGGGAATAAGACCTTGGACGGTGTTTATATCACTCTTAGAATGCGCCTCCGGTGTGAAATCTTTCGCAATGGTAAAGCAGTGCCCGGGAAAGTTTTTGATGTCTTAAATGAGATGGTGGTTGATCGGGGTTCTAATCCATATCTTTCTAAGATTGAATGCTATGAACATGACCGACTTATAACCAAGGTGAGTTTGGCAATATCATGTCTCAGAAGACACAAATTTACTTTCTTGCATACTGCCCTCAATTATTTCACTAGGGGCAAGACTTATATTGGCTCCGCAGCTTAGAACAAATTTAAGTTTTATTTTGGTGTTTTAACTGCAATGCACATTTACTCCACGTTCTGCATGGTTACACATACACATAGCATACTAGAGATTTTCACATTTTCAATGACATTTCCGTACTTATTTTTATGAATACCTTTTATAACCAGGGTGATTTTGGCAATGTCATGTCTCAGATGACACAAATTCTCATTCTTGTATTCTGCCCTCAATTATTTCACAAGGAGCAAGACTTGTGTTGGCTCCTCTGCTTAGAACAAATTTAAGTTGTATTTTAGTTTTTTTACAGCAATGAAAATTTATGGTCATTCTGCATGTTTAAGCATATACATAGCATACAAGAAATTTTCACATCTTCAATGATATTTCCGTGCTTATTTTTATGAATACCTTTTCTTCTAGGTGCAAGGTGATGGAGTCATAGTGGCCACACCTACAGGAAGCACTGCTTATTCCACAGCCGCAGGAGGTTCCATGGTAAACTGTCCTTTTGGGTGTCTCTTGCAATTTGTGATACTTAGCATCCAGATAGTTATCAACTCTTAGATGTGAATTCTTACATTATTTTGAGTTTTCATGTCTAAATCTTAATTTTTTTGTGGGAGCCTTGTTTCATTACTATGCGTGAAAGTTGTACAAATTTGTCCATGTACTCTTTAAGAATTGCCAGAGTGAATATATTTTGAGAAAGAGTGAATATATTTTGAGAAATTGGACTTAAGTTTGTTTCTTGTAGTTGGATTTTGTGCTATCTATTCTTCTTCTTCTTCTTCCACCCATTTCTTGATCTATAAAGCTATGTTAATGGAAAACCATCTCTATCAATCCCTTTTTCCCTCGCAAAAGGATTGACAAACAAGATCGAGGGCTCATTTCCCTTCCTTTCCTCTTGAAACTTCTAATGCAAACACGGTCTTAATATATTACCTGTGGTTATTGCTATTTCTGGCCAATTCCAATTAACATAATCATCTGTGTATTGATGTGTATACTGGATCAGGTGCATCCAAATGTTCCTTGCATGTTGTTTACCCCTATCTGCCCGCATTCTCTGTCATTTAGGCCAGTCATCCTTCCAGATTCTGCAAGACTTGAATTGAAGGTAAACTAAAGGCTCTCAGATTCTGCAACCATATTTCTTTCTGTTATATTCTTCAGCTTGAGGATTTATAATTGCTGATCAAACAGATTCCAGAGGATGCTCGAAGTAATGCATGGGTCTCTTTTGATGGGAAGAGGAGGCAGCAACTCTCAAGAGGGGATTCGGTCCGGATATCTATGAGCCAGCACCCACTTCCAACAGTCAACAAATCTGATCAAACAGGCGATTGGTTTCACAGCTTGATCCGCTGCCTAAACTGGAATGAGAGACTAGATCAGAAGGCCCTTTGAAGCTCAGAAACTGAAGAGAAACCTTCTCCATTTTCAACCCAGGATCGAGGTTTGTGTAAATTTCTGTACAGATTGTAAATTAGGATTACTACAGAAAATTGAACATACAGTGAGTAAATACTATTCATTAGTCATTACCAACATTGACTCCCATGTTAGGATAGGGTTTGCCATTTTCTTCTTCTTCTTCTTCTTCTTCTTCTTGTCGATAATGATAATGCAAGTATATACTATGAATGACTATTGGCAATAGAAATATAATCTTTCAGCTTTGGCTGGACCTACATTCTAGATGCCTCGTTGCTCATACTCTGTTGATAAAACTTTATTTATATATGATGTGCTTCTTCTTTAGTAATGCGTTGGAATTCCTAGGATAGAGGAAGGAGTACAGAATATAAAATAACTTGAAAAAGCGCAGGCAGAGTGGATATTATACTGGCGTGGTATCGAAAGCTTGTGTATTATCTAGGAACTCCATGAATCTGGATGCCGCACCGCTCTCTATTTGTGAGATAATGAAAATTAGAAAAATCTTTAAAGCACCATTAATGATCTTGATCAATGCATCAAACACAAGGTTAATTACTTATATGGCCCCTTAAGGCTTAGATGCTGGCCATTCTAACCTTTGTGCTTTAATTTTGGGCTCATGAACCCTCAGATTTTCAATTCGTGGTCACTCCATAAAACTCATGTTCATCAAATTTCTGCTTTGTGCACGCATACAAGTGGATGAAAGGATCAGATGTGACCATTAAAATTGTTTACAATACTGGGCGCTCTCTCCTTTTCTCTTCTATATAACAACCATCTAAACAAACCAGCGCTTTGTTTCTGCAATCTCCTTTCATATATATATATATATATATATAGACTTGCTGGACTCTTCCTCACACCGCTTCCCTCAAGGATTTCTCTTTGTTCCCCATCGACAAGTTTTCTCATCAAATCCTGTAAGTGTATTACACAAACAGAGTCTGGCAAAAAGGAAAGGAAAAATATAGTTTCTTGAAGATGTAGAGCTTTCACAGCACTGTTTATATAGGATACTATTATTGTACAAAGCAAACTTTAGCAAATGTAGTGTAAGCACCTCATCATTGCAAAACAAGGAAATTACATGGACAATCAAAAGAAAACACACGGATATAACAAGCTTTCGTTTCTCTTCATATGTATGGTCAAGAGAAAGAAGCCTTCTGCCATGAGGCAAATTACCTGTCACTAAAAACTTATACTAGAAAAAGAAAAGGTTCATCTTCTTAATGTGAAGCTGCTGCACCTTTTTACATGGCCGTTGCAGCTTGGAACCTGGGCTCTTTCGGAAGGAACTTCTGCTCAGCATAAACAGACATGTAATCACCAAACAAAAACTTGGGGTAAGTTTGATTGATCTTTTCGCTATCTTTCTCCACCAATGCTGGTGCAGGAGCTACAGTGGCCTTAAGCGATGGATTATAGAAAGAAGCAATTGACCTTCTGTTCCCGTCCGGGGAGGCCAAAACACGGTGCCATGTACTCTTATATCGGCCATTGCTAAGGACCTCAATCTGATCACCGGTATTGATGACAATAGTGTTCTTCATTGGCTGGACATCAATCCATTCCCCATCTTTGAGAATTTGAAGGCCGCCTACCTCATCATCTTGGAAGAGTAAGATGACACCCCCAGCATCGGTGTGGGCTCGGAGGCCATTGACTAGCTCAGGATGAGGACATGGTGGGTAGTGGCTAACCTTGGTACCAAAGAAGGCACCGTCTCCTTCTCCGTCATCGAATGCCTTCTTGATGTATCCTTTTGGTAAGTCCAAGTTCTCATCCATCACTTCCATGACCTTCTCGGCCAATTTCTTCAGCTCAGCACGGTATTCAGTCATGGTTTCCCTGTCATTAATGCCAGAAAGTTATATACACCGCCTGTTTTTCTTTGATTAGTTATACCATTGGTAATTTTCAGTGATGATGAAAGTTGAGTTGCATTTGTCTGTGTCGAGTCTGTTCTTTTATCGAGTGACCTTTTGGATATACGAGTTTCAGAGGAGAGAGAGAAATCATGCATGGAAATTGGAAATGCTTATACTTACTTGAATCCGGGGGTTTTGGATGGCCACTCGTTGTTATCTAGGAGAGTGATGACATCTTCCCAGTCCACGCTCTCCAATTTCTCACCGCTCTTCTTCTCAGCAAAGTCATTCAAAGTCTTTGCTACTGTTGAGTTCTTGAAGGTTTCTTCTCTTTCCAGCTTAAAGTATTCTGAGCAAACCATCTTCACCCTCTCTAGGAGCTCCTCTGGGATTCCATGGTTCATCAGCTGTAACAAGTCATGAACAATGCGCATTAATTTAGAGAAATTCTCTTACACCATAAGCTCTTGGCAGGTAATGCCACACCAGGAAATTCTTTTTGAGGGTAAAGGCTTGAATGGTCAAGGGAATCCAATATTATCCACCATTCTTTTCTAAGACCCAGTTTTATGCGTTATGATCATCCAACAAAGAAACATTGCCCTGAAACTGCATAAAAAATAAAATTACCTGGAAGAAACCCCACTCCTCGCATCCATTGGCAATCTGAGCCATTGTCTTGGCCCTCTCTTCGCCTGTGCCATTAACCTTAGAGAAATCAATCACTGGAACTGCCATGGAAGCAATGAGCCGAACACAAAGTCAGAGGAGGAGAGGGAGAGATTGCTTTTATTGTGATTGCAAATGGAAGGGGTTGCATGGGGGGTTATTTATAGTAAAGATTTCCCGCCATCTAGATTGTCAACTATCTTCTTAATTAATTTAATTTGTTTTTTTCCCCTTAAAATAATTAAGAGGCCTTTGGGGTGAGGTACGTGGGACGGCGACATTGTTGCTTAAGGTCAACGCTTTAATAGCCACGTAATGCCTAAGCAGAAGCATTCCATTGCTCTTTCGTAGTTTCTTTCAGGTGAGGTGATGCGTATGCAGACCGCCCTTTTCTATATTCTAACTGTCAGATTTCTTTCTACTTCAAAAAACATAAACAATTACACCCTATCATTTCTTTCCATAATTAGTTGCAAAGGTAGCCGAAGGCAAAGTGAAAAAGAAAAAAACAACAACTAAATCTGAAGGTAAAAACATTGTAGCTCCTTTTACATTTTTTTATTCACCACTGTAATGCAATAATCTTTTTATCATTTACAAGAAAAAATGCTTGTTTTTTAACCAGGGGTATCTATCTTTTCATATGGTGCATTATAGATTCGTTCGAAGAAGGCATTCTTGTTTGTTCAATATATTTATAGTAGTAAAAGAATCAAAATACCCATATAATAAAAAAATAAAAAACTAACATTGTAGGGCAAGAGTATTATCTTTATATATATACATATGATATGATTAGATATATATATATATATATATATATATATGGTATGATTACGGGATATGATCTTAGAGACAAAAACTAAGCCATTGAAATAGAGGTATTGATGTCTTTTTATCTTCTTTTTTTTTTTTGTAATTGTTAGATTGGTTAAAGATATTAATATAATTTAAAATTTAAAATTTAATTAATAATTTTTAAATAAAAAAAGTTGTTGACGAGTGTCTAACAAGTGCTAGCACATGGAAGATGTGATATATTTTAAATAGCATACACGGTATTTTACAGTAGTAGTTAAATGAGTTTCTGCAATTTTATTTGATTTTTCTTCGTATTTTTTTTTATTGGTGACACATGGTATTTAAAAATAGTTGGTTTTTGGTGGTGATCCTTTCCTTCTCCTCTTCATTTATTTCTCCTACCTAGAAAATCAATTTCAGTATGGTGTTTCATATTCAATACTTTTAGTTTTGATGTTTTTTTATCTGTTTTTTTTTATATTTCATCAACTATTTATATTCTTTTTAAAATTATTAACTTAATAAGATTACATCGAGTTAATCTCTAACAATTTAATTTCTTTACTAAAAATATCAATATTTAAATATTTTTTTATATTAAAAAAATCTAATTCAACCCATAATGCAAGCAAATGGTATAATATTAATTTAATATATTGTCAACCTCATACTAGTTGTACATCATATGCGTTATATTTTGATAATACATACTAATATTTCGTTGGTTATAATGCCTGCATGCGAGCTCGCTGGCTAAAATGGTTTTTTGATTGTTTCGTAGGTTTTGGGATATCTCTAGTACTGTTGGAGCTTGGGTGGATGTCCTCCTTCTGATCTGATTCTTATATTTGTCTGAATGTTAGGATACATATAGGATCGGACAGAGTATATATGGAGTTAGACAGCCATCTAAATCATTACTGTTCTTGAAGAGCTAATGTTGGAAGGCTACCTAATCCATTGATGTACCTTGTAAGTCGTAAAAATTGTAAGAAAAAATATGGTTGGATTTGCATAACTGGCATGTTTCCAGATACAATCAATCATAACATGATTCAGTGATTCTTCTTTTAGCCACGTAGTATGCATATGACAGTGCCATACGTGTCCTCAAAGCTAGATCATATCATTTCTGTCCTTTATATTTGTGGTAGAGAAGACATCATCACCATATGATATATCTGTGCCACCCTCTCATTCAATTCCCTACAAGTAGAAAACAGAAAAAAAGCTGATGTGTTAGTGTTAGTGTCCGTAGCTAGCTAGCCGTAGTTTGAAAGCAAATGTTTTATCGCGGAAGAGATCGTGCATGGTCACAAAATGGACATCTGTGATAACTGTGGAGTGCTGGCACATCCCTAGTTCTTTTGGACCTCCATGACCTGCACCTCGGTGAGGATATATAAAGAATAAATTAATAAGCAATGAAAAAGTTTGTTTAATTACATATAGAGAATATCTCTGAGGAGCCAGGCAGAGAGTACTGTTAGCTAGCTAGGTATCGTGTCTTCATCATACCCATGGAGGATCAAGAGTCAAACTGTCTAATCCAGCTAATTTTGATGAACAGAACATGGGTTCAGTGGCTGTCAACTCGACTTGCTATTAATATAAACTTTAAGTAGAAAATTGTTGTACGTAGTAAAAGTCTGTGCCCAGCAAGACTACAGAGCTGGCAATTTGCTAACCTGATCACCTTACATTTATTTAAATCTGCGAGAACTCGTTCAAGTGAGAAACTAATTAAGCGTACTAAACGCAGCCCTTTTGCCATCTCTCGTCTTCATCATGTATTGTTTGCATTTCATAAATTCAAGTTCAAAAGATTCTTGCTGAAACGTAACAGTAAACTATAGGGACATCTTTTTTCCAGAATTTATATATATGACCAATAATCTTGTAATTTGGTAAACAAATCATTAGGATCAGTCGCAGCTATCCGTTTAATATTTTAGATTTAGTGATTTTTTTGATGTGATATTAAAAGTTAATTCATCAATCAATCCCGTTCGTTCTTTATTATTATTATTATTTAGCACAAATCAGTAACAAGTTAGTGTAATTTTCAGATTGAAAGAACCATTTATTATTTGAGAAAATGTGAAAGTGATGACTATAATAAAATACCAATATTGTTAAGATCGATCGGCAGTTTAGAATATGGGTTGAATGAATGCAATTACTTAATGAATATTTTTTATTAAAATATTATTCATTACAATAATTTGATATTATCCTGATAATTATTTTTATCTGGGGTCGCATAAAAGAGCACTCAAATGCATTCCCCCGGGACGAGGATCATGGAGAGTGTGAAGGAAATGCCTTGAAAAGGGTGAAAAACTTTGTGTAATATTCATGTATGGTAGTGAATAGTTGATTCGCTTCCTTTCTCTTGAAGAAATCTTTCTCATCCTCTCACATGGCGCTGATTAATGTTGTCTCTGAAAACAAGGCATCCATTAGGGTAGAAGAGAAATGGTCTAGGGTGTCTGTACATAGATTTGGTTTATGCTCCATGTCTTCTAATCAATCTCATCATAAGAAAAAATTGTAAATAATTATCTGTGGGAAGCTTTGATAAATATATAATACTTTTTTATAGTAATTATAATAACATGTTCAAGCCGGCAAATTCATCCCCGTGGTCGGCATCCATCTGTCCACAGAATTTTCAACCAGTTCCATTGGAAATCAAAGGTGTGAATGACTTTGAATTGGATTAAATAATTCCCTCATAATAGCTTGATTATGTATCTCAATCTTGTCAATGAGAATGCTGCTATTAATAGTCAATACAATGCACTACCATAACACCAATAAAATATTCTCTTAGTGTTTAGTTATTGATTTTGTTAAAAAATAAAATTATCAATATAATATTGGACACAGGAACCAGTTGTTGAAAAAATATCATCATTAATTTTTATTTTATTGGTTATTTATTCAGTAATATAATTATTGATAGATTTACAAATGTAAATAGCACACCAAACAAATAATCCACATCTATTCTATCAGTATATTCATCGATAATTATAACATATTACTGATGAATAAAACATTGATATTTTCATTGATGATCATATACATATTACCGATAAAATTAAATCGTCAAAGAATTACATCTAATAATGGCAAGTCCTATAATTGTTTTTCAATAAAATAGTATGTCAATAATTCTACCAATATTATATTTAATATTTTTAAAAAATAATTAAAATGAAATAAAAAAATATTTTATTATTATTAATTTAAAAAATATTATTCAATACAATTTATTTAGTGAACATAAGCTAGAGGAGAAGAAGAAGGCAGATCTTCATCTAAACCAGGAGAGTAACAAGATTAACCACTTGTATCGATAAGGGTTGCCAACAACTGTTTAAGGATATTCACTTTATCCCTCAGGTCAACCATCTCATGTCTAAATTAGGTCGTCTGGTACTAAGTCGAGTCATTTGAGCTTGAACTTATTCTCATATAATCACTTGGATAGCCAAATATTGTTAACTCGAACCCAATTGCAAGGAACTAATGATCAATACACTGCGACCTGTTTGCATATCATTAGTTGTAGTGTTGGAGATATTGTAAACTCAATTTCTATTGGATCCACCAAATAATCCAATCTTAAACCACAAATTCAAATTGATTTCCATATAAGTTAAAGGATCGTCCTCATATCTCTTCTACAATTAAATGTTATATGTTTTCTAAGAAAATAAAAACAATTCATCAAATTTAAAAAATAATAATAATTTAAGAAAAAAATTGTTAAAATTCAATTTATCACGAACTTCTGAACTCAGTTATTCATGAGTTGTTGTACCTCTTTTCTGATGGTTCTCATTTTGCATGTGAGTTTCAATAAAAAAAACTTCATCAATCTTAGATTGCATCCAAGCATCGTAGCATATAAAAAAAACTATTGTTAGTTAAATATTTTTATATAATACAATATTTTCATGTGAAATGTATGGAATAGGTCCACTAGTGTGCGTGGAAATGAGATTATGAATCTTCTTGTTTCAGTTCTCCACACCAGATCATGAATGTAACAAGAAACTCTCAGACATCATGTGTTTAATAGCATCTTGTATAGCCTTTAAGATGAAAGAGATTTTAAATCTCTCCACGTGACCATGTCTTCCTAGCTTGGAAAACCTTTTATTTTGTGTATTTCTTTGATTTATTTTTTTTTGCACATTATATTAGAAATAAAATAACCTAGTTCATAGAAAAAAATTATCGGTTAAAATTATGAAAAGTAAAATTTGAACACTTTTAAAAGAAAATGTCACATTTAAAATTCAATATTACCTAATGACATTGTAATTCTCTCACACTCTAATAGAAATACATTGACAACCTACTCCGAATAAGATTTTTCCTTACACGTCAATTTCATAAAATAATTAGTTCAATAAAATTAAAAAATTAACCAGATTAAATAATAAAAATAATACACACACACACCTACCTTGAACTTTCCGAACCAAACATCAATCATAGGCTTCCATTCATAATTTTTAAAAACATAACTCCAATGAAACAAAGACACTTTCATTGATGATTTCATCATCGATGTTATCATATGAACAACCTCCACAATTATAAACCTGAAATTTCAGTTGTTCATTAAAACTAATAATTCAAAAATCATTCATTGATGGTTTTTTTTATTGTGCAAGGAGAAAAAACTTACATGTTATGGTCATATTTTTATTGTGCAACATACTTCTTAGTATATACTTCCTACTTAGAATATATACCCTATTTAGGTGTCGTCATCGCACTAGACGAGCTTGCGTTAAAAGAGGGTGCTTGTGCCTAAGTTATCTAATCATTATCAACCCATTATCATTATAAGTGCTGCTAGAAGAACCAACAATGTTCTTGTTTACATTACTCTTTAATAATCTTCTCTTCATCATCTAAAAAAATTAATTATAAAAAGGTAATAACATTATATATATATATATGTATGTATGTATGTATGTATGTATGTATGTATAAACAATTCGGCAACACCTCCCTTACGAGAGACTACTAAAATTTTTATTGACTTGCAAATACGCATCAATAAATAAAGCCACAATGTAACTGAGTTTAATTATGACCACTATTTAATTAAAATATCATTCCAAAAATTCAATTAACATCTTAATATTATAATGTATTTTGTAACTATTGCATGTTATTGTCATCCATTGAGATAGGGGAAAAAATATGTATGATAACATCTAGAGAGAATACAGAAAGATGCAACCTTAGAATAAAAATAGCACATTTAAAGCATCAAATCATAATCAAACTTTGTATGAATAAGTAATTATAAACAATGTTTCTCTCTAATTACTTCATAGTAAATTTTTAGCATCCAAATCATAGATTTCTCAACCATGTTATTTCATCCCAAGTACTAAGCAAACATATATACACTTTTTTTATGGTCATTGACTTTTCTATCCTATATTATAATTTTAAAAAATAATAATTTAAATTCTACATCATAATTTCATTAAGGGGCAGGCTAACTAAGTAAAGGCTCATGAGCTAATTACATTTCCTTTTATACTGTAATGAGCAAAATCCAAACCTTAACACACCCATGCCAATCTTGTCATCCTCTCAATCCACTTGTATTATTACATTTCCTTTATATTAATGCCAATAAATTAAGTCTCTAAAGTATAAAATCACCAATAACATTCACACATATTAATCACAAGTATTAAATTACCTTTAATACCATCACTTATTACAATTTGATAGATAATCACATATACATCCCTAATTATAGTGATATTCTCAATTTAGTGGGTAGAGTATTTTTTCATTGATATTTTTATTTATATTTGATAATTTTCTAGTAATGTCTTTTATATCTTTGAACACTAACAAAATATAATCTAATAGTTTGTGCATTTCTCTCTAAAATATTCTAGGGTTTTTAGCTAATGAGATTGGTTTAATAGTTAAGTTCTAATGGGTTTGGAAATTTTTCTATGATTGAGTATATTTTTAATTGAAGAAAAAGATAAATTTAATCTTTAGTGTATGGAAATTGACATAAATAAAGAGGGGGTTTAATCTATTAATACTAAGAAAAATAAACCTTAATGTGGAAAAATAATTGTTTTTGGATTATTCTATCATGGTATTAGAACATTATAATTAATGTACTATCTTTCTTTGTTTTATTCTTTTTTAAGGAATTCATGAATCTATCATAAGACTACCACTAATAATCTTATTTAATTTTTGTAAGGATTTTTATTGGAAATAATAATCTCTATCAATTGCTTATCTTGGCTTTTTGTATAATCAAAATACTACTAATTTATCCTTTTTAGCTAAACCTTCCGTACCATATTGCCTTTAACTAAGATTGTTCTTTGCAAAAAGATATCACAATTTTCACAAACAAAACTCTTTTAATTAGTTTTCAATTAACCGTGTAAAGTGCAAAAATAAACAAATTACCCTAACAACAAAGTAACTCACATGGAATAAATTTTTGTGCAAAACCCAAATAACCCAAATACTGCAAAAAAACTTGATTGCATTCAAGAAATTGAATTTTAGAAATAAAAAAAATAAAAAAGTAGAAGATTCACCTACATTGGAGGATGAAAACTTCGCACTTTCCTAGCATTGAGGATGGAAGGCGGGGAGGGGAAGGAGAGAAGAAAATGAGGGGAAGAGAAGGAAAGTGAAGAAAAAGAAAGAAATTGAAAAAGGAGAAAGAGAGAGAAGATAGTGAGAGAATAGAGGAAAAAATGAGTTTTTATTTCTAAATTAAATATTATGGTATTTTAATTGGGTGTTTTTATTGACAAAATAGTAATTTGACTATTAAATATTTATTAATTTTAAAATTCATTGGTAATTAAAAATGAAAATTTTCAATAAAACCTTAAATTTTCCAAAACCCCCCTAAAATTATCAAATTAAATTTTATTCCATTGGTAATTTTGTTGCTGATCTACAATGCTTGGTGGCAAAGTCCTGTGATTTCTCCCTAACTCTCTGGAATTTTCAATAGAAAAGTCCTATAATTGTTTTTTCAACTCTCTGAAACTTTTTTAGGGACTTAGTTTGTTGGTAATTTCATTTGTAATTATTAGTGAAAAAGTCGTGTAATTTTTTTACAACTTGATAGAACTCACTGAGAGACCTAGTCTATCTATAATTTTGTCTAAAATTATCAATGGTAAAATCCTATGATTTTTTTCAACTTTTTAGAACTCATCTAGGGACATGGTCTATCAGTAATTCTTTTGGTATTTTACATTTTTTTGATAATGTCATTGGTATAAAAAAAATTAACTTTTTTCTGTAAAGTTTTTACATTTCATATCTATATAATCTATAAATACAATAAAATCACCATTGTTTTTCAATAACATTGTAATAAAATCATAACAATAAATGTTTAATTATGTGTGTAATAGTTCATTATAAAGCACCGACCAGAAAAATTACATTAAAGTCAATTTCATTATACATTAATGTTTTACATTTAAAATTAGTTTGAAATCTTTGTAATGAAAATTATCTTCTTCTTCTTATTATTCTTTAAATTCATCATCGTCATGTCCATCATAATCTTCTTCATTGATTTGAAGCTCGCTGATCTCATTATCTTCATCGACTTTTGCATATCCACAATGTCAACATCAACAAAAATATTCTTAGCTACACGAAAATTTATTTTTTTCTTATAAGTTAGTAAATGGAGTAACTTGATATGCATCAACTAACTCATCAAGTTAAAAGACATTGTCTTTCATGGTTACTCCATCGTTAACACCCTAAGCAACTTAGACATGACCCCTGAGTTTTATTTTCACAATAGATAACCAATTAACCTTAAGACAATTCTTTCTAAAGGAATGAGTGTATATATAATAAACTTATTGGCATTGCTTGACAAAAACAAAGACATTATCGACATGTAAAGTCTAGCCTTTGTATTAATTTTGAGCAAACCATGGTGGGTGTCACAATCCAATTCTAAGTTATTCTTTAAAATGTAATTTTTTTTCAAAATAAAAATAAAATAAAATAATAAAGGTTAATGATGTGAAGAAAGCAGATAGGGAATGATTCTAAAAAATATATAAAATCAAGTTGCAATTTTAGAGGAAATTCAAGACTTAATTGTACCGTATTATGCCCAAAAATAAAGCAAAAAATACAAATTCAATGTTAAATTAAATGACTATTGGATGAATTTACATAATAATGAAGTCCAAAGACATAATGAAATTTTTAATAGGTCAATTTGATTTAATCACGAGTCAAATTGAATTTTATTTATGTTTAAGAATTGATTTGGGTCTAATTGAAGGATTTAATTAAATACAAGGACTTAATTATACTTTAAATAGGTCAAATTAATTTTATTTTAGGCTTAATTGGTGAAAAATTAAGTTTGGGGGGCCTAATTTGGGCTTAATTGAGAAGATTAGATTTTTAAAAGACTAAAATTTAATTTTTACTAAGTTAATTGATTGAAATCAAGGGTCAAATTGTAGAAAATTAAAAGTTTAATAATCAATTAGGGGTTAAATTGCATAAAATTGAGATCAAAGACCATAGTGTAAAACACACGTAAATTCGGGGTTCTAATTCAAGTTCGGCAGGTGCTAAATAGTACTAAATTAAAAGTACAGGATCAATTAGGGGTGCAATTAAATCAAATTTAAAGAGGAAGGACTGAAATGAACTTTGGCCAAAAAAAAAGTTTCCTACTATTCATCTTCTTCTTTAATTTTCTCTAAATTGACAACTTAATGAGGCTACTTAGAGAGGCTATTTTGAACTAAGAGTTGGGATCCTTCCTAACTAAATCAAAGGCTATAATTTTTGTTCAATATAGACAGGATTACACTCTTTCACCGTCTATTAATAGAGGTGGATTTCATGGCTTGAGAAAGTAGAAAATTAAGTTTACCTAAAAAATCAGCATATTTTCAGTTTCTACTACTTTCCTAGCTAAATAGCACTAAATCAAAAGTATAGGATCAATTAAATCAAATTTAAATAGGGAGGACTGAAATGAACTTTGGTCAAAAACAGAACTTTGGTAATATTCATCTTCTTCTTCAATTTTCTCTAAAATGACAACTTAAGAAGGCTAATTTACAGGTGCGTTTAATGCATTTAACATCTATAAAATCTTACAAATCTTGCACATAAATGATCCTCTATAATTTCTCTACAATCCCATATAGCCTGTTTAGGTTGAATCACAACCTGTTAGCCACGAAATTGGCTTAAAAAGGCCAACTCAATCACCCTTTTCCTGCAGATTTAACAGCTCAAGATGTCTACTTTGAACCAACGATTCGGATCCTTCTCAACTAAATCAAAGGCTGTATTTTTTCTCTAGTGTAAACAAGAATTCCCTCTTCCACTGTCTATAAATAGAGATGGATTTCAGGACTTGAGGGAGGAGAAAATTGGATATAAAGTAAGCCAGAAAATCAACATATTCCTAGTTTCTACCACTTTCTCCCCCTTCCCTTACTGTCCCAACAGCCAACCTGAGCCACCATAAACTTATCCTCCACTAGATCCACCACAAGAAGCTAATACAACCACTTGTCATCCAACAAAAGCCTTTGTTAGTTTCTCTATCCTCTCTACAACCCCTCCTATTTTATTCTTCTTTTCCTCCCTCTACCAACTCTTCCACCATTCCATGCAACTACACCTCTTAGATCATCAGCTTGACCTGTCGATCATGGCCGTGATCACAAACCTTAGTAGTCTTCTCCTTCGTCCGTCTCCAACTTCTACAACCATTTGGTTACATGTAGAATATGAACATTAATTGTTCATGTTTTGTGAATAATTAACTTAAATAGTGAGTCTAACCCAATTTGGCCTAGCCTATATTTATAGGTCAAGTTCGGCCTATCAAAAAAAAGAAGAAGAAGAAAGATTACATAGGGTTGATATCGACCTTTATTTTTTTAGGCTGAGCTCAGCCAAACCAATATATTTTGCAATATATTAATATAATAATATATTATATATTATTATTATATTAAAAAACCCAAAAAACCAAAAAATTTCAAGGGGCATTTTAAAATAAATGATTTTCTCAAATGTTTTTCTACTAATTTTGCTTAGTATTGGGTTGTATACTTATATTATAAGATGCAAATCTAGTATTAAAATATATGATTTTCTCTTAAATTTTTTTAAAAAAATGAAAAATTCTTAAATATTTTAAATTAATTGCCCTTTTAAAAAAATATTTTATTTTCATACATTCGGTCAAATCCTAAAAAATTTCAAGCATATTTTCATTAAAAAATTACATTTTTCTCATCTTTTGAAAATAAAAAAAAAATAGATATCATAACCAGTTTATAATCATTCATTAGCGTTTCGCCAAAACATCAAAAACCCTTTTATAATTTTTTTTAGGGTTCAAATGTAAGCTTTAATATCCATGTAGTGTGAAAAAATATGATAAAGTACACTTTCAGGTATTAAAGATATAAGATATCAAATAAATACAATGCTAAAATTTAGACTTTAGAACGGTTAAGATTTAACCCAATAAGGTAGAGAGTTTCTCATGAAAAGAAATCTAACTTGAACTTTAGAAAAGACCAACGAATAGAAACCTGACTTAGAGAAAACAATCAAACAATAATTCAGCTTATCTTAGATAAAATGCACTGGGGATGATGTGTCTTCCTCTTACATAACCAGTCCCTTACCCAGACTCTTGTAAACCATAAGTTTCTAATGACCATAATACTAGGTGGTGACTCATAAATAATAATCACGATTTCATGATTAAATTCAAAAATTCTTCTCACAATAGGCATAATAAAATCTTTGTCGTCGCCAACTAACGTCGCGATGCAACCCCCATGACAGTGGGGATCTACTCTAATCCCTCTATTAGTGGTATCATACCAATAATATTTGAATAAAAAAACTCTATTGTGCTTATTATGATATTACAATTCAATTACCTCTTCTAAATTTCTATAATAATCAATTTTAAACTCGTTAAAAGTTTATCATTTAATAAAAACTTCACTATTATAGGTCTTTCTACCTTGACCACACTCTAGCACTTAACCTTTCTTCAGTATGAAAGATATAGTAAATCCAAGCTACCACTATCATTCCTTTTTATTTGATAAACCTGATATAAGATTACAACTATTAATAATTAAAGAGAAAGGTGTTATAAAATTAAGAATTGTGAGAGTTAATGATTATTAAGTGTTGCTTGCATGTGTTTGAACCACAGGACATATTGTACATCTTTTAATTATAAAAATTGAGATTCAATCAGATTTTTATTTTAAGATAATAAAAATTTAATGATGTTCCTATGAAAAGTTATTCAATCCATTATTTTATAAGAGTATAAGAGATATTTAAAAAAAAAACATGTTAATATTATACTTACTGAATAAAATGTCTCAATTCATTGTAGTTAAATAGCACATAATTATTTGCATGTCTAAATTTGATTTTCATTGAGTTTCTTTCCCTTAATGCTTTTTTATATATATAAAAGTTGTCTATGATAGAAAAATATTGATAAATTCTCACTCGAAGGCACTTCCTTACCATCATCATGCCTTAAAACTTAGTTGATTCTTTTTCTTAAGCGAGGCTTAAAATAATATGAGATAACTATTGAGATCCTTTAAATAATATAAGTCTTGTATATCAAAATCTCATATTACACTTTATTTTTAATTTTTTTTTAAGATTGAACAAGAATCTACATAGAATTAAATAAATATTTTAAATTAAAACTTAAAGATAATAGAAATTTAATTGGGACGCATGTACAATGCTTAATCTTTTAAATAGATACATCCATTTATATTAAACAATGCCTTCAACTTTTACCTCAAATGGTAAATATATGAGTGGATGCTCCATTGAGTCAAAAAAGGATGAAGAGAATATCATTTCAATTTTACATACTGTTTAAATGATATTCATTTCAAGCTTCTTAATGTGTTGGGTATGCAACTTATTAGATAATATATCTTTAAAATAACTGATCTTTATGAGTGCAGTTTTTTATCAATAAATTCATGTAAGCAAGTGGAATGAATATTTACATTAACATGTAACAGTCATGATTTTTCTTTCCATACAATTTGTCTTCCTCTAAACTCATCAATATAGATATGTTTAAAGAATATCCATCAAGAAAACATAAACTCATAAGTCATTGTTAAATAAGTAATTGTGTTTTTTATCCAAGAAAAACTTAGCTTTAGTTTTTACGATTTATGATTCATCATAAACTAACTCCATAACAAAAGAAAGGTATGTCTATTTTAGCCTTCATGTTATCCTCCTTCTTCTATTTCATATTCATCATCGTGTTAAAAATATTTTCAAACAAGTTTTTTTTTATATGCAATATTGACACATTATAATTTTATTTTATTTTTCATTCCTTGATTTCTAATTATAATTTCTTCGATATTAACCAACAGAAAATTTCTATCAATAAATACCTAAAAAAACAATGATTTTATTTCTCATCGGTAAATATCACCATAATTTACTAATGGTATTTTTTATGTTGGTATTTTTATTTATATTTGATAATTTTCTAATAATAATAGTAATGATGAATAAACAATATGCTCAAGCAATACTTTGTTTTTGAAAAATAAAAATGGTTAAAATCAAGGCAATAAGTAGCTGATTAATTCAAAATAATTTATATATTTATGAAAAATAATTTTATATTAGTTTATATAAATAATACAGATATAACTATGTTAGAATTTCGTATGCAACAGTTTTGTAATCGATAATTTAAATGTTTGATCTAACTTGATAAGATATGTAAAAAAAAAATATTTTTAATTAGAAACATAGAAAAAAAAAATCTTTTTTTCTCCAAAACCCAATGAACAAAATGAATTTTGATACAAAGAAAAATCTACCATTGAAAAATTTATTTAACATGATTTATGTAATTAATATAGACTTAAGGCACTAGTCCTGAAAAAACTATAATTATAGAAGAAGTTCATAGAAAAAAGAAGGAGGAAGTTAAATATCCACTTCCCCCCGTATAATGAGACAAAACCGCACCAAAAGATCAACTCTCAGCGGCATCCTCTCTTGATTCTTATCTTCTTTCAGCAAGCTACGCACTTTTCGTCCTGCCTAGCTTTATGTATAATTCATATCGTTTTCCATCCGTATTGCTTGAGTGCATCACCTTCTTACTAATATTTCATTGAAGCAATTTGCAACAATCAAAGTGTCGTTTGCTTACAATAACAATGATTTTTCCAACTCACCATTAAAGCTAGTCAATCCTCTGCTTCCATCTGGTATGAATACTGTATTACACTTTGTTTTAGGTTAAATTCTGCTCATGATGTTAGGCAGGATCTTTTGAATTCGTTTACCCTTTATACATGTTATTGTCTGTCACTATGCTGTCAGTAATCTTACCACCATGACTGCTGCATATCCCTGTTCAATGAGGCAGAGCTGGAGATAATCCCATTGGTTTCCAAAATGTCGAATCTGAATAATATGATAATGGCATTTTGTTTCTGCTCGACAATTTTTTGAATTTGCTTGATGAAGTCTTGGGTTTTGTTCTTATAGTTTGGCCCAAAACTATATTTGTTCTAGTGGAGATTAATAAAACTCTTCCCGTAATATTTAAGGCTTCGTAGTAACCCTAATTCATTACAAAATGAGCCTTCTCGGATCTTGAAAACATATGGCTTCGTAGTATTTAAGGTTAGTTTCAGCGGCAGCGTTTTTCAACAAAAAAAATAATTTAAAATTATATACATAAAAAAAAAGTCCCAACTTTGAGAAAAACATGTTATAATTTCGTAAACGCCAACTTTATAAATGATTTCCATGCTAACATGGAAATAAACATTGAAAGCATAAATACATGACTATGTGATGTGATGGGGCCAAGCTAGAGGGCCCATAACCCAAAAGAGAGAGGCTGGGCTAAAAGCCCTAAAAGACCAAACAAATTTATGCATGGCCCAACAGCTACTATCCAGTCAGGTAGTTAGGCTAGAGGCCCAGCCAACTAACAAAGATAATAATAATAATAATAGATTTTTCCGATCAAAGAGAAGAAAAAACAAGAAAGAAAATGAAGAAAAGAAGGATAGGCTACGAGAGCGCCACCATGACTTTGTCGTTTACATGTGCCGTAACAAGAGAAAGATCCACTAAGACAACTCTAATAATATCAAAAAACACCACCATCAAAGATGGGAAATTGCTGCATGCATAGCTAGAAGATGATCCGTTGTCCCCCGTACTAGACCTAATTTCTTCCTTTTTCTCCAATTTAGTTCCTTGTTCTTCAATAATTCTTCAATTCAATCCTTAAATTTGATCCAACTAGACAATATGCAAGGAAATGAAGAAGAAAAAGGAAAAATGAAATATTGAAATATCAAACAATGTTCAAACATGTTCTATAACATTATCGTAACCGCCTGTTAGTATTCTTCATTTCACAAGGTTTTAGTATAGGAACATAAATTGTTATTACAAAACCTATCTTGTCTTATAAATTGACAATATGATATTTATATAAACAATTTATTTTATAGATTATTCTCGTGATAAAGTAAATAATTTTTATAATTACTTTGTGAACTTTACTCTTCACAAAACATCTTATATAACCTTAAAGGTATATAAATATCTAATGTTATTAGATAACAAAATACAACAATCACAACATAGGAGTCCATAAGCTTATATTAATTTTTAAAAAAAAAAAATTAAGTTCTATTACACTAGTTATGAAAAGGCTAAAATTTTATTTTATTAGTGGTGTCATTAAAGTAAAATTGAACAAAAACTACATCTCTTTTTAAACATCACTAAAAGTTTTTTCTTGGCTGAAAAATTAGAAAAGTCAAGACATGTTAAAGTAACCAGCCCCAGATCCATAAGATCTCCAGCAAATTGCCTGCCAAATGAAAGTGCTAACTAAAATTATTCAAGCCACAAAAAAAAAAAAAACGTTGAGCTTTGCAGCTCCTGATGTAGACCGTTTTAGTTTCCTTGAGAAATAAGATAAAATGAAGTGCAAAAAAGCTTTTGCTTTCAAAGCTATTTTAATCATTTTATTATATTTTGTAATTATTTATTAATTTTTATATTTGATCAATTATACTAAATTACATCTTGATTGATATTATAATAATAATAAAAATTAAAAATGCCCTTTGATGCTTATTTTATTTTTTTAATAATATTTTAATTATTTTATTATGCAATTAATATTGAAAAAATCTATTTATTCCCAGTCAATTTAATTAATAATAACTAATAGATAATATGAAAAGATTCAATACCTTTAAAAGTTATTATGAAAAACATTTTTGGATACAAAAGCAAAACTATCATTATATTATTCCAATTAATAATATCCTTATGCTTGGAGTTCAATGTTTTTTAAAAATCCATTAGTTTCTTTTAATTGCCAAGTTTTTTTTATTCTAGAAAAAAAGAAAATTAAAAAAAGTGTTTTTTAGAGTCATTTTCCCCCACTACAATATATACCTTCGGCAAGATAAATTCGCACTACAAATTTATATGTATTTATCTCCCAGATTGCTACTAACTAGCACTTCAAAAATCATAGTCGAGTACTATAGAACAGCATAATCAAACACCTTAATTAGCAGTTGGACTGAATGTATATAATGAACTTATTATTATTATTATTATTATTATTATTATTAGAAGTATATTTTAACTAATTTCATATGAGTTTTAAAACCCAAAAATCATAGTGGAGTACTGTAAAATAGCATAATCAAACACCTTAATTAACAGTTAGACTGAATGTGTATATATTGGACTTATTGTTATTATTATTATATTTTTTAATTAATTTTATGAACTAACAATTTCTTCAGTAATTTTATAATCAAATATCTTAATTAGTAATAAAAGTGAATATTTGATTTTTACATTATATTATTATTATTATTGTTATTGTTATTATAAATATCTAGATTAACTTGTATATATCTCAACTAATCTCATAAATCTTGAAATTAATTATTATATAAATTTTCAGTTATTTTAAAGTTTATAAAATTTAAATTGATAAACATTTAAAAAAATAAATTTAAAATTTAATTAATTGTGATCTTCTATAATTTATTATTATTATTATTATAAGTTAGCAAGTTAAATGAAGGTTAACAACTATTTTATAAAACTCTGTAACTGGATAAATAATCAGTGGAACGGGAATCACACCATCCTGCCATGATTCACGTGACAATACTCGCTGTTCGTGCAGTCGTGCTCGTGTCCTTTGGAGTGAATCAACAACCCATAACCATCACTAGGCCAATCAAAACCAGTTGCAAGAACTTTAGCCCAGGTCGTAAAGCATAGCCGAAGACCACATTATTGTGGTTTTAATGCCAGTATCTTTCGCATGGCCCGGTTTGATTTGGAACCGACAGGAGGCCCCCATGATTTTCCATCACAGTGCTCAGGAGCAGCACACACTTCCCCATAAAAACTTCAAACGAGAGCCAGAAACATTAAAGCCTGACTGTCTTTCTTTAATAAGGCAGCATCTTATCAAGAATATCTACACTTCACATGGAGAGGGTGATTTACCTAATCCCAGTATCCAATATTTAAATTCTTCGTTTGTTCCGCAGCTAACAAAATTATATATCCAGTCACAATCACCAGAGGCCTATATATCCAAATAATTTGAATATCAAATTACCCCTTTTCTCTTGAGAACTAGGTTAACTTCACGCTTCAGTTGGGGGGTTCTTTTTATTTGATTTGATTTGATTCTTAAGAAGATGCATGCCATGCACCTCATGTGGTGGCACCCATATATGTTGATCGAGTTCGTGTTATTTGTAAGTGCAGACACTGCTTCATTAGAAAGATCCAGTGGTTACGTGTTCTTAATTATTCTACATGAGCAAGTGTGACTATACGTGGAAAATAGGGCGATATATATATATATATATAGAATATAAAAAGACTCCTTGTATTGTCTTTTTAATCAAAATGATTTTAATGTTAATTAATGACTTGATCACATCATGTGTTTTTTTTTTTTAGATTAACGTGGGTGTCCGGGCCAGCTTACGCGCACCACGACTAATCCCACGGGCCCTGAAGTTAACGACCATGTAAGCCTCCAGTGGCCATCATATGAGCAATCAAGAACTCGAACCTGAGACCACAGAGGAAGCAAACCCCTTGATCCCAAGCTCTTAACACTTAACCACCACCTAGATGGTTACATCATGTGTTTTTGTTACCGGAGGAACTGGTAGAGCTGCTGGTTTTTCTCAAAGCAGTCGATATCAGATTGGAAAGAAGAAAGAAAATCTCGAGGACTGTACGCTTGTTAGAAAAAAACTGGCCAGCTTATTTTTCTTCAAGTAGGAAAGAAGCAACGAAATTTATTGCCTATGACTATATTCCAAGCAATTTCGCCAGCTTGCTTCGATATTTCCTCCTCGTTCTCTAAGATTCTCGTCGGCTTTTCCACACCAGATCGATCTCTTATCTTCCGTCTTCTCTAAAATTCCCGTCGACTTTTCCGATCCATACTTTATCAATCTAGAGGAAACTACTAGCATGATGAATCCAACTACGGCAGTGACACTGCATCACTCATTCTGGAAGGGATAGGATAGGAGACAGGTGCATGCAGAGGCCCAAACTGATACAACCTTAAACGGTGCGTAAATCCCATCGAGTTCAATGATGATGGGCTCCACTAACTGAGCTTTGCTGATATATTAATCATTTGACCACTGGTAGCTTGATCTAGAATCTAGAGAGGGCGGGAACACTTCCTGGAATCAAATAATCTAATAGATTAGTAAGACTAATTAACTGCATCATTTTGTGCCTTGTTATTGAAAACACACAAGCCCACCAACTGACAAGTTACGTTTCCTTTTCTGTCAGTTAAAATATAACAAGTTAGTTGAAGATTTAAGGCGGGAAAGAGGGACGTCTTGCTAATTCTTGTTTGCCATTGCCGCTACTCGCATCTGTTTTTATTTCTAGTTAGCATGTCATTTTGGACTTCCAAACCCCATTCTAACCGCAGTTGTTCGCTAGGAACGTAGAACTCGAAGCAAGTATCATTGTGCCTAACCGCTAAAAGAAACCATAATCTAGAGTTCTAACGTTGTTTTCTTGCCTTTCATGTCCTGTGCAGGCACTTGATGTATGACCTCATTAAGTTTCCTTCCTGTTAATCATGTAAGAGCCCAACGTTAATCATGTAAGAGCTACGTTGGGAATTGCGAGGAGCACACTTTTCATGACATAATTACGGCCTTGTTTCCAGGCATGGTCAAGCCTTTCCGCATTGACTATTAAATACAACATTTGTCAACGTATAATTAAGGCCAGTTTATTTTGATGGATGGTTCAAAGTTCGCGCCCCCTCGTTGAATACTTCTTGTAAATCTTAGGTTATGGTGTTTAATAAGAAATTTATAAATTTTCAGATTTTGATATAAAATTATTTGCCTGTAACATTAATATATATAATTTTTAAATCTAATAGGCAAAAGCTAGATTGATGAGGGGGAAAAAAAATATTCCTCCACAAGCTATATAATACTGGAGCCACCTCCCAATCTACATGGCCCACAAACTTGGTGCGCAGTATCAGCAGCGGAAAGCATGCATAAGTAGCTTTGTAACCCGTGATCCGGAAAGGGTTATAATTTTAAAAAATATATATATAAGGTATATATATCGTTAAAATTTAAAGTATAGATTGAAATGTTTATGAAAATATATAATTAAATAAATTAATAATTATTTATATAAATAAAAAAATCATTAACAATAATAATAAAATCAAATAATTTAAAAATAAACATAAATCAAAATATTTAATCACCCAACATGAGATATTAATCCAAATATGTTCATTAAATTTTTTTATTTAAATCAATAAAATATAAAATGACATTCTAAAAAAATTTTGACATAAAAGATAAATACAAATAAAACAAATTAGATAAACACATACCCTAAAGAAATATTACAGAAAGCCGAATACATTAGAAATATCATTTTAAAAATCATATTATTATTTAAAAAAATAAATTTTATTTGCATAAAACAAAAATAAATTATAGATAAATTAGAATAACACCTTGAAAAATCAAAAACAAAAAATTTAAAATTATATTCTAAAAATGTATGCAAAACCAACTATCAAGAACATAAGATTCGAATAACCCTATAAAATAGAAATTGAAGAAAATAAAAAAAACTAATACTTTTTTTAAATAATACAGAATGATAAAATTGCATGAAGTCGAATTCCTAACAAATCAAATATCAAAAGATTAAACCATAAATGAAAATCAATCACACAGAAAAATCTAAAAAACAAATGGTGAAAATAATAATAAAAAAATAACAAGAAAGCAAACAAAAATGTGCAATCAAATGGTTAATTGAATTGAAAAAAGCTTAAATAAAAGAAAAAACAAATCAAAGACTTTGATTGAAGGCCAGAAAAATAAAACAAAAAGGTCAAGGAAAAAAATAAAAAATCTAAAGTATAATGATCAAAATAAAAAATAAAAGATATGAGAAATTATAATTGAATGATTAAATTTAAAAAAACTTTTATAAAAGGAATAATAATAAAATTAAAAATTAAAAGAATGAGGATTAAAATAAAATAAAAAAAAGATATTCATATACTTTACTTGATAGAATATACAAAGAAAAAGAAAAAAAAAACAATCACTGATGATGATCTAACCACTATATATCATCACATGTCACTCTATATGAAAGAAAATAAGGGGATACATCTAAGGAGACGATAGAATGTTAGGTTGGTTTGGCCACTATATACCATCACACATGTTATCTAAATGGCATAGATATCATACACTCATTAGAGTATGCTGAACGTGAACTATCAATTTTTCTGATTAAAAGAAATCAATATGAAATACCTAAAAGCCTTTAACCCTACTAATTATCTGAAAAATCAATGTGAAAAAACATATATAACCTTCAAATGCAAACCTGATTTTTTTTCTTATCTATTGTACTTTAAATCTACATGAATGGTGCATAAACTAACCCAATACTTTTTTGATATTGGGTAAATAAATATTTTTACTAGTTAAAATTTTATTAAAAAAATTAAAAAAAATCTTAACAAATAATTCTAAATTTTGTTGATTTTTTTTTTTAAAGTATTTTTGCAAATGACAAAACCTAGACATCACACAATAATCCTTAATGACTAATAAGCCAGTAAAAAACCTAAAACACCGTCACCCTCAAAGTTTTTTTTTGCATTAAAAAAAAATTCATTTTACCAATACATGATAAATTATTTCTATGGCTACAAAGTAAAAAACTCAGGCAGTATAATGTTTTGGTTAACTGGTAAGTAGAAGATAAATATACCACCGGCTCACGTGGACTTAGGGGGACAATTAATTAGAAATTACTCTATACATTCCACAATCAGAATCATGATAGGCTTAAATCCCTTTTATTGGATTTTATACCCTGCAACCGGTCTCAATTTCGGCAATGTGGCAGTTGCCTTCATTGTAGGCCCGCAAATACTGATGCAGGAGCATCCGTACAAAGTGTCCCACTAGGTCGATGTGGCATATTGTCAGACCTGAAAAAGATTTATTTTTTTTTCGGGCCATCACCATTTGACCACGCATATCTCTGAAAAAAGAAATCAGTGGAGGATTTATTTTCAATCTTTTTTACCAAGTGATGTTGTATTTTTTATTAAAAGAATTCAAATCGTGAAATTTCATGTTATTTTTTTTATATTTAATAATTAATAAAATATAAAATATTTTTATTATTATTGTAGAACATTAGCTCTATAAATTATACCTGTTTTAGAGAGAAAGATATATGATTTTAACTTTAAAATGGGAAAATAAATCTTGTTTAGTTATGTTTTTATTAATTAAATTGATTGGTAAAATTCTCATTTGAGTAAAAAGTGAGATTTTTTTTTTAAATCAGATAATTAATTATTTAAATTAATTAATTATTTAATTTAAATTAATTTTTTTCAATACAATTTTATCCAATGCAGTACGTAATTCAAATACTTAAAAAAAGTTACTGTTAACTATTAAAATGCTTAAGAAGTTCATGATTTAATTTTTTTTATTTTACATAAAATACTTAAAAAGTTACTGCTAACTATTAAAAATGAGCTCCAAGTGGAGTTTTAAGTATTCAAAAGACGATATAAGGAAAGAGTTACAAATAAAAAAATATATAATATAACTCGTTTTTTTTATTTTTTTGAAGACTGTAACTGAAACGGGTTATCAAAAATAAAGAATTCAACCTAATATAGACGAAAATAATTTGGGTTTTTTTTTCTTTTAAATAGTGCTTTACATGTGATTTTAAATAAGTTGAAAATAAAAAATTGGATTTTAGCGCTTTTTGGCACGTGAGACTCCATACTTGGATCCACCGACATGCGACGCTGATCCTGCAATCCAATAGTTAAGAGCTCGCTAAGCAGAACCAATTAGCTACCGAACCTAATTATGGCTGCAGTATGGGGGGATGTGGACCTGCACCTGACCTTAGATGGGACCCATCCATCACGTGCAGTAGAACGACTATTATTTTAGCATGTTTACTTTTGAAAAAACTCTTTAAAAAATTATTTTTTATTTTTTTAAATAATTTTAATATATTAATGTTAAAAATAAATTTTAAAAAATAAAAAATATTATTTTAATACATTTTAAAAAATAAACTATCATAAAATATTTTTTTCCAATAAAAAACATGATCAACCTCTTGTCAAACTGTCACTTTTTAGTCATCAACGTGATCCACCCTTCCACTGCTCCTTCAACTTGGTGCTTCTATTTTGGACTGGTCCCGGGAGTAGTCTATTTACACTCTTGTTCCTTTCACTTTTCGAGACCAACCATTTTGAGAAGGATCAATAAAATACACCTCCCTATTTAGTATTTTCCATGGTTTATTACAAGGCAGGTTTCTTAGAATTTGTGCTCTATTTTCTTCCCTCGGTCTATCTTGTATTTTAGCCGGACAGCATGTGCGTGGAAAGGGTTCAGCAGTTATTATATTATATTATATAAAACACTAAATAATGCGGCCTAACACTGTGCCCACATCATTCTTCACGCTATGACTTTTTACCGTGAATTTATTGTTTAAATTTATTATTTTTTAATTTAAGTCTTGATTTTTTTTCACGGTTGTAATTTTTTGTTATGCCGCACATGGTGGTGGTGATTTCAAAATTTACATAAAAATTTAATTTAATCTTTAATTTTATAAATTATACCTACTTGGTTCCTCAATGTTTTTTCCATTTGATTTTCATATAATTTTTTTTTTATTTTAATCCATGTTTTGAGGGAGGAGAAAAAATCCTTAAAATTACCTAAAAAACAACTAAGCTTAGGAAGTTTTTTTTTTAGGTTTTGTGTGGGATTTTTGGTTTTTTTAAAGTCATTTATAGTTTTTCCAAGGTGTTTTGACTCTATTTTAGGTGTTTTGAATTAAAAAATAAAATTTTACGTCAAAAACTATATACTTTATTTTTCTAGCCATCAAAATAGTTAAAATTTTAAAAATATTAGATAGCAAATCATTTATTTAAAAAAAAATAACAGGAAGGACACCTGCCGTCCGCTCCAATATATTATATATAGGATACAAAAAAAATCAAATAAAAAAATAAATTTTAGATTAAAATATTTGTTTCACATTTAATAAATCATTAATTTTATTTTCTTACATTTTCTTGTGTGTATCTCTTTTAAACAAATGTCACTGATTATTTTCAATCTAACATAAAAATTTTCAAAGACAAATACGGTGTCGTTAAGTCATCACCAGTGAAAACCCCTACCACTTATTGGCCTTTCGATGATATGCTATTGAATATCAAAACATCCTTTCTTTTTTAAAAAAAAATTTCTTGGATCAAATTGAAAAACTCAATGCAAATATATAGAAATGTTATGCATGGTGAATGGTTTGAAATGACCGGCGGAGATTAATTTGATAAAAAAAAAAAGAAAAAAGAAAAAAGATATCAATAAGTTCCGTAACATTTAACAACTAAAGATTTATTTAATAGTATAGTGAGGTGTAATTGAAATTATATATATTTTATCATAATTTTAAAAATATTTGATTGATTAATCCATAATATAATCTTACATAAATTCTATTAAAAATTACCTAATTACTAAAAAGACTATTATTTATAGTTTTTTAATTATAATTATAAAAGCTACCGCACTTAAATTTCTAGTGGGATATTAATACAACCACACTTAAATTTCTAGTGGGATATTAATACGATTATCTTCATAATTGCTTCGAACATTTTTAAGGATGTGGCTATCACGTGGCCGCCATCTTCTGGACCACGTTTTGGGGCGGCGTTGATGCGGGGCTCAAAAACATTTATATATGCCACGTGTATGGTATCTGATCAGGAATCACGTGATTATGTGTTTCACTCTACCTTGCCGCAGAGAGCGTGGCCAAGAAGAGAGGCGTGCAGTCACGGGACTCTTAACGTTTTTTTTATATATAAAAAATTGAATTCTCTTTCTTTAAATTAATTTTTTAAAATTGTTTTGAAGCAAAAATATTTTAATAAATTTTTAATTAAAAATACTTTAAAATATAATTTTATTACACCTGTAAACAGAATATCAATATAGTCTTTGGTATTGTGTTTTGAACAGAAATTACATAAATTTTAAATTTTTTTAAAGGAACAACATGCCACGTAGCACCAACACACATGCCTATTTAGATTTATAGTTTTTTTTTTTAAATTAAGAGGGTATTTAAGAATATAATATTAATTATAATTTAAAATATTTTTTATTTAATCAATATATCAAACAAATTAAAAATAAAATTTTTTTTTTTTTTTAAAGTTAACTTTTGCTGCTTTTTCAAACATCATCCAAGTACGGTAAACAAGGCACAGTTATGAGTTGATTGTACTCTATTGCCAACGTGACGTAACAGTATTTTGATGACTTTTAACTAATAACTAACAAAAAAAAATAATTGTTATTTGCTGAAATTAGGTTTTGTCCCTTGACATTGGCGATTATGGCAATAGTTACGCGAAGGGAACAAATGGCTTCTTGGCCGGCACAAAGTGGATAAGATTTACATGTATTGCTTGCGCAAAGTTCTGATGTGAGAATATATTAAAATAGTTTTTTATTTTTAATATTAATTTGTTAAAATAATTTAAAAACAATAATTTAATATTATTTAAAAAAAAAAACATTACGATAAGAAAAAAAAAACACATTTAATAGATCATTAAAGGCCCAAATAAGGGAACACTTGTGGTGCGCTGGAGCACCTCTTTGTTGTGATAATGATATAAATTTCCATCTAGCTAATCAATTGCACCAAAAAATAAAGGTAGGTATTAATTAAACCCTCTTTTTTGCTTATAATGGGAAATGCTCAGCAGATTCAAGGAGACATATTTTCTTCTGACGAGGAAAAACAACCTCGTTAGTAGCAGAACAATTGAAGTTTAGATTGCAAGTGTGTGTCTATATATATATCCAACTCATGCCATGGTCGCTTCAATTTTTTTAAAAACATAAAAAAAATATAAAAACATTGAGAACATGTTCTCAATAAAAATAAACAAATTAATTATTAATAAAAAAAATTATTATATATTAGACAATATTCTTTTAAAATATTGAATAATATTTCCTTAAAAATATTTATAAGGTAATATTTTGTATCAACCTAGTTAACGTATTTAAATCACTAAATATGAAATCTAGTCATACAAAAAACCTAATAATAAGAAAATAAAAAATATATTTGAACTTCATTTCTAATCAATTTAATATGAAAATGATAAAATTAAAAAAATAAAAAAACAAACAAAATATCCGAGTCAGTTTGTCAAATTTATGACTTAGCTCACGAGACTGAGTGATTAATACTTAAACGTGTATTTTTATTATGGTTTTATATCATCATTTTACATTTAAAGTATCAATAACTCCTTAACTAAAACATGTTTTATAATAATATATCTAATAATATAAGATACCTTTAATTTATGGTAAATATTCATTTTAAATGCAGGTCTATCACATAAATAAAAGAATTGATTGATAACTTTAAGAACTTAAATTGCAAGGGCACAGAGATGACCAAAATTAGAAAAGAGATGTCGGTGCAATCCAAACCGGAACACTGTTCGGTAATTGGATCATATCTGGAGCTATATATCTCAAATTTAGGTCTATTTTATATGGATGAAAAGGTAAGATATAGGCCTATAACTTTCATATGGAGCCCAAGATCTAAAAAGATCATTTTCAAGTCCAAATTGTAGCAACAATAAAGAAACCTGAATCTGTCCTCCAGCCCGAGTATTATTCAGTATTTTGGCCATATCTGAAGTTCTAGAAGTTCAAATAAGTTGAAATTTTTACACAAAAAAGCTGAGACAATTGCCTATAACTTTCATGTTTTCAAGTGGCTCCAATTTTGACGTTATCAATGATATTTTGGACAGACAAGAGAAGATAAGGATTGTCATTAAGTCAAAAGTTGACCACCCACTTATAAATTACTAATCAAATCAATAGTTTTCAATTTTGACTTATAAAAGGAGGCATTTGCCATGCATTTAGGCATCTTAGTTTCCAGATCAAGATCATGCTCTTTCTTTTTTTCTTTGTATTTTTTGTAATGTTTATACTTTGCTTTCATTAATATCAAGTTTATGTCTTTCATTTCATTTCCTTTACTTAGTTAACTCTTATCTTATCTATGTTCTTATTTTGTTTATTTATTTTTCTTTCTTTCATTATGTCTAGTTAAGTTTATTATGTCAAGGTGAAAAGGTTACACTAATGGTGTAAGAATAAGTATAATGTAAACTTAATATGGATTTTAATGTTTGATACTAACATGTTTTATATTTGTTATCTTGTTCACTCTTTAATACTTTGCTTGTTAAATAACTAATCTTGATTTATGTTGTATAACACTTGGTACAACAAATGCTTGACACTTTCATAGTTCATACTATATGGTATAACCGACACTTGAGCTATGAAAGGAATTTCATTTGTTGTTAACATAAGTTATAATCATGAATGCTTGACGAGATTTACAAGTATTAGCATTAATCGAATAAGATGATTAATGTAATCATGTTAACAATCTATAATCTGATTGGAACCTCATTTATGTGTGGTTTCCAATTGAATAATAAGTGTTTATATTATACTTGTTTGACATACCATTAGTGGAATCTCTAACCTTGACATTTGTTATTATCATTGTTTAATCGTTACGTTAATATTGTTCTCATCATCATCTTCTTCTTCTCCTTCTTTTTATTTATTATTATTGTTGTTGTTGTTGTTGTTGTATTATTGTTATTTATAATTTGTACAATTAACCTTCATGTGGTTCGACCCCGGTCTTGCCGGGTTATTTATTACTTCGACACTCCTACACTTGAGAGAAGACATCAATCTTTTCGTCGTGTCACCGAGATAACCCCATAAAAAATATTAAAAAAATTATAAAATTCAATTTAAAAAACTAACCCAATGTATGATTTTTTTTTAAAAAAATCAATAAAAAACATAAATGAGTTTACCCGAGTACCTTGTCAATCTATACTTTAGATCATAAGACCAAAATAACCTCATATAAAGTAAAAAAAACACAGATTACTAAGCTCAAGCTCTAATAAACATAATGTTAAATAATAAAATTAAAAATTAATATTTTTAAAAATTAACCAACAAAAGATGTCCAACAACCCAATCTAACTCTCCAAACTCATAACATAGGTTATGATTCTAGAATTACCTCATTAAGCATAAATTGAAAGAAAAAAAAAAAGCTCATTTAACAATCAACCGAATATTGATGGATGAAATTGAAAAAAAAAATCAATAATTAAAAAAAATCTAAAAAAAATGAATAACAATAAAAACAATAAAAAACAAAACTCACGTAACAATAAAATGATAGGATACCTTAGTATTTTTTAGAGTATTTGCATGAAAATTGAGATGATAAAAAAGAAAAAAAATAAAAGAAAAGGAGCAAAATAAATCTCTGCTCACCACCACCATAAAAATGCACCTCACCATAAAAAATAAGGTTTGATGAGAAGCATCCAACTTTACAAAAAAAGGTGGCATTTCAACATTATATGATGCCACACACGTCATGTGACATTGTCCTTCACTTATTAACACATGTATTGCATGTACTAACTACTTTGTCTTTATTTATGAAACCTAGTCCTTATAGTTATTTTAAGTTTTATATTTGATCACTTAAGCATTAATTGTTTACATTCAAGGACATTGAAATTTATTTTTCAAAATCAATCATGAATTACACTTTAAATTTTTGTTCTCCACGTCACAAAATCCCTATACTGAGACAACCAAAACCACCATTAAGCTCAATTATAAAAAAAAACTCAATGTAAAAGAATTAAATTGAAAAAAAAAAAAATGACCAAAGAAAAAATGTAGGTTGATCCTTCCCATAACTATGTGATTGAGTCCCTAATTTTTTGAAGATAAAGGGGCTGAATATTTATCAATAATCAAGTATTTATTTATCTAATTATTTTAAATTAATAAAATTTTTCTTAGTTTAACATCACCTAGGAATTGTTTTTCTCTTTCAAAATAACAAGAACTTTTCTCAAAGCCAATTAAAAAAAAACAATAAAATTAGATCTTAATTTAAATCAATTTAAAAAGAAGAAATTGAAGAGCCAAACAAACTTGAGTGACAAAAAAAAAGGAAAAAAAACATGTGGCACTAATAACCTTAAAAACAAACTCTATCTATTTATTTTAACCATCTTAAAAATAATTTAGGTTAAAATCATATCATATCTTTATTCATACATATCAAGTAATATCTATATCTTAAAGTTTTAGACAATTCTCTTATTACAATAACACTCTCGCATAATAACATGTTAGTTTTTGATCCAATTCTTTTTATATATTATATTATTATATAACTCAGATCATTAATATAATTTTACTTGATATGACAATCTATTTCATCTTTTTTTTTAATACATGCTTTTCATTTTTCAAAAAATAAATAAATCTATTGCATGTCGTTACTCTTCCAACCTTTACCTAAACCTTTTAAATTTAACATTTCAAACCATTTTAGATATCAAAACATCTCAATGCCTCAATGATTTGAAATTTATTTTAATCAATATATTTCAAGTAAATTCATTTTTTTATGGAATAAAAATTTTAAATGCAAATAAAATATTTACCCGTTTTAATTTCTAACCTATATATTCTTGTGATTTAATTATCATCCTAGTTTTGTTCCTAAATTTTTTTAAGAAATGTGATTTTATATTCATAAACCCATAAAAATTAAAAGCCTTCGCATATTAATTATGCTCATAATAAAATTGCAATAACTTTAATAGGCTAAAAAAAATCAGTGCTGTAATTCATATGAATATTTTTACAGCTCATTAATGTAACTGCAAAATAATTATTTAAATACAGGTTGCAAGTAACATTATCTCACCAATAAGGACAGCAACCCCCGTACATATTTCCACATAAACACTAACCTCAATACTAGATTCTCAGTTCTTTCAGCTGGTTTAGGTTCCATGCCTTTTGCAAGTGAGAGTGGGACCCAATCCACCCGAAAACAAACAGCCACTTACCGGTTAATCCAAAAACTTATCGTAACCAGACATCAATTATCATTTCGAGGACCATCAAAAAGAATCTACCACTGCCAATGTCACATCCATATTAACCAAAATACACCCGGGTGCACCCTAACAAGACCTTCCTGCCTTCCTTTCCCTTTCTAGTCTAGCTTCGCGGCCTTGAAAAGCAAACAACCAAACTGACGGTTATAGCCAAAAACACGACCCCCCTATCCCTCCCTCTCCCCCTCTCTCTCTGTCAAGTATTACTATATGAGCACGAGATGGTCCTCCTCTATTCCAGGCAACAAAAAGACAACATAGAAACTCCTAAACGACATCTCCCTGATCACTAAAATCTCAAAAAGCCAGAGCATGAAAATGCTGCTACGTGAAGGAGAGGGAATGGCAGGCTCCGGTGACAGTACGGTGATAGTAGGAGTCAAGCTTGACCCAGCGAGTAGAGAGTTGTTGACTTGGGCTTTGGTCAAAGTGGCTCAACCTGGAGATACTGTTATTGCTCTTCATATCCTTGATAATAATGGTTAGTGAAACTTGAACTGGAACGATGTTTTTTTTTTTGAGCTGCTTAATTATTTGGTGGGTGGTTTAACTTTGGTGATTTGGTGAAATAGAAATCGTGGATCGTGAAGGGAAATCTTCGCTTCTCTCGCTTGTGAAAGCTTTTGACAATGTTCTTGCTGTTTATGAAGGTTTCTGCAACTTGAAACAGGTTGGTTTTTGTTTTGTTATGTAGGTTGAATTTGTGCTCTTCATTTACTCTCCATGTGGCATCTGTGTGTTTTCTACTCCAAGCATCTGTTTGGTGGGAAAAAATTGAACTGAGTAAACGTTCATTATCAAATCCACGTTGTCGAGTTTCGGGGTTTTGATGGGATGTGTGTTGCAGGTGGATCTCAAGCTCAAGATATGCAGAGGTTCATCAACTCGGAGAATTTTAGTCAGGGAAGCAAAATCTTATACAGCAACAAAGGTTATTGTTGGAGCTACCAGGAATCATCTTTCAATCTGGCCATCAACATCTGTGGCCAAGTATTGTGCTAAAAAACTACCAAAGGATTGTTCTGTTCTTGCTTTCAATAATGGGAAAGTTGTGTTTCAAAGGGAGCGCACTCCAAATAATACCGGTAACTTTTCATGGTTTATAAGAGCTTTATCCCAATTTGATTTTCTCACATATTTTTTCCCTCGGTTGTTTGGTACAGTAGTAACCAGTTATGTGATTGTTGCAGGAACTAAAGATCATGTTCGGAGTGGTTTGCTTGGTGTTGTTCACAAGACAATTTCATTTGAGAAAAATTCTAGAGTATCGAATGAAGGCGGTACCAATGAGGCCTCTAAGAACGATCAGGATAATGACCTGACTTTGGAGCAGGTGTTAATGAAAGCTCGTTCCAATAGTTTGGCAAGTATCATGAAAGAGAATTGCTCAGTTTGTGGATCGGTTATGAAACCTGCTGATGATTCCTGTAATCAATCTGCAGAAGCATCTTGTGGTGACAGTGATGGCGATGACAAGTCTTTAGCTCTAGTTCCAGTACCAAGGGTAGAGGAACCCAAGAGTTCAGTTTCCACGTTAATTAGACGAGTGCCTGAATTGAAACCTGGTTGGCCACTACTCCGTAGTTCTGTTTTACCGAATCGAAAAACATCAGATAGATCTTTAGTGAGGCAGATCTCTGTGGTTCAATGGGCAATGAGGTTACCCAGCAGGCAACTCTCACTATCCACTGTCAATTCAGATCACAAACAGGATGTTTCTGATAAGGGTGAAGAGCAATTGAATTTAGATGGAGAAAGTGGTGCAATTGTTGCCGTTGGAATGGAGACAGCGACAGCTCCGCTTTCTCCTGACCCCAACTTGAGAAGTCTGCCAAAAGAATTGGAGGGTCTTCATGAGAAATACTCAGCAACTTGCAGATTGTTTCAGTGCCAAGAACTTCTCTCAGCCACGTCCAACTTCTTGGCTGGTTTGTTTCCTTGCACAAATTGTAAATCAAAGCAACTGACTTCGGTTTCATTTTAGCCATTACGTGCGAACTTTTTTTTTTTTTTTTCAGAAAATTTGATTGGGAAAGGGGGCAGCAGTCAGGTATATAAAGGCTGCCTTCCCGACGGCAAGGAACTTGCTGTGAAAATCTTAAAGCCGTCCGAAGATGTACTGAAGGAGTTTGTTCAGGAAATTGAGATTATCACTACCTTATCTCACAAGAACATCATTTCTCTCTTGGGGTTCTGTTTTGAGGAAAAAAATCTTCTCTTGGTTTACGATTTCCTGTCAAGAGGAAGTCTTGAAGAGAATCTTTACGGTAATTGATTAAAAATCCTCGCTAGTATTAAATAATCGTCAATGCGTTGAAATACTTTCTAAACTGCTCGTTTTACTGTGCTTATTTATTTAGGTAACAAGAAGGACCCACATGCATTTGGTTGGAATGAAAGATATAAGGTGGCTTTAGGAATCGCAGAGGCCTTGGACTATCTTCATAGCTGCAGTGCTCAGCCTGTGATCCACAGAGATGTTAAATCATCAAATATACTATTATCTGATGATTTTGAGCCACAGGTGATGCGTTTCCGACTCTTCATTTTTACTTGCAATAGTTTATTATCTGAGTTTCCAAGTTCTGAAGCTTTCATGGTATTCTCAGCTCTCTGATTTTGGACTTGCTAAATGGGCACCGACCTCCTCATCTCATATAATCTGCAATGATGTTGCTGGAACTTTTGGGTATGTTATTTATATTGCCACACCATTGGTGTTAGTATAAAATTTCTGTCTTTTCCTTTCGTTTCCTAGAGTGAATATTATGATTTTGATTGTTCTGCGAGATTAACTGCAATGAACTTGGTAAAAGGAAAAGGATATTGTTACTTTTAATCTACTTGTTGGTTACTAATAATAAGATAATTGCTGCAGTTACTTGGCTCCTGAATACTTCATGTATGGCAAAGTAAACAACAAAATTGATGTCTATGCATTTGGTGTTGTACTCCTCGAGCTTCTTTCTGGGAAAAAACCAATAAGCAATGATCTTCCTAAAGGCCAGGAGAGCCTAGTTATGTGGGTATGTCCCCTGTTACTCGTTAATTTTACCCGTCACTGAATTTAATACACGATTTTGTCTCAGAAAATCACATGTATTTACCTGTCCAGGCAAAACCAATCCTAAATGGTGGAAAGGTTTCCCAATTGTTAGACCCAATCTTGGGTGATAGCTGTGATCGTGATCAGATGGAGAGGATGGTTTTAGCCGCCACTCTCTGTGTAAGACGTGCCCCACGAGCTAGGCCTCAAATGAGCCTTGTAAGTCATCGTTATACACTCTTCTTTCTGGCTATCATAATAGGCTATCTGCTACAGCGGTTGGCAAAATGCTAGCTCTATATGTTTGGTTCAAAATTGGAAACTCTTTTCAA
Organism: Populus pruinosa; assembly: GCA_026413675.1. Classification (NCBI taxonomy): domain Eukaryota; kingdom Viridiplantae; phylum Streptophyta; class Magnoliopsida; order Malpighiales; family Salicaceae; genus Populus; species Populus pruinosa. The sequence goes on from CM048596.1 coordinate 24,875,203, forward strand.
ATAATTTGAAATTAAAATGGAATTGCACACTTGGCACGGAAAGTTGCTCTCTGAAATGCAATCCCCTACTACATATGCCTGCATATCTCTCACCAAGCACTACCTCTACTACAGCAGCATTAGCTCCAATGCATACGAGTAAAATGTGGATGTTTTACCTTTTGATTTTCCTGGTATCTTAGTCATAAAAAATAATTTCATTTCCTTTTTCGATCATAAAAGGTTGTTAAGCTCCTCCAAGGAGATGCGGAAGTGACCAGGTGGGCACGGCTGCAAGTTAATGTCGTGGAAGAATCTGACGTGTTGGATGATGAAGCATGTCCGAGTTCTAATCTCCAGTCCCATCTTAACCTTGCATTGCTGGATGTTGAGAATGATTCACTCTCCTCGAGCAGCTTGGAGCAGAGCATATCATTGGAGGATTACTTGCAAGGCAGGTGGAGCCGCTCATCAAGCTTAGACTAACCAACATCATTGTTCGTCTCTGCAATTCTTTTTTGTATATCCTTTTGGTGTTTACCATTCTTGTTCAATTAGGTTTGTGTTCTTTTTTGGGTTTCTTACAGATGGGTATTGGATGAGAGGTTGTTTGTGGTGTGCCCTCCTCCTCCCCCTTTAGTAGTCATAAATGCAGTCCCCAACTTGTTGGGACAGTTCTTTCTTCTTCACCTCAAAGGTGTCGGTGCTTGATCTAAATTGATCAAGCTTGGAATTTGTTGTAATGGTTTATGATGGTGATAATTTTGTTGTAATACTGAACATTTTCTGATAAAGTGAGATGGTGAGCACAAAAAAGTCACTGCTCCTTGTGTCTTGAAAAGGTTAGTAACAACAAGTTTAGATTAAAATGCTGCCTAACCAGTCCAAGCTAGATAGTCTTTTCACCTGCAACTTTATGATTCACAGATTGCTTATATGGTCCATTCATTTGCAACTTCATGACCACACGGGCGCGCTCATGTACGATGGGTCCTCAGAAGTCATTGTCATTCCTCACTAGTTCCATCATGGTGCATCTGCCCCAGTTAGGACTTTCCTTCACCGCCACTGTTCTTAGTGCCCTTTCCCCTCTCTCATCGCCATCATCCATTGGCATCTTCGATGTTTGCGTGCCTCTTAAGGTACTTACCTAAAAAGTGGAGCCCAGTCATAGTCGTAGGGTTATAACCAAGCCCAAAACATCTCCTACACCAAATCTTTCCACCGACACCATGTTCGTGACACTAACACAACCAGTGCTGGACCAGGTTGCAAAGATTTTACTAAATTCTACCCTGCTCCAAACCGAACTCTCCCCTGAAAACATCCTTCCTTTCCACCTTCCACCTCTACAAAAGCCCGTCAATTGGACCGCAAGACACAGAACCGTGTGATAGCAAAAATAGCAAGTCCCTTTTTCTCCTCTTGCTTGAGCAACCAGTAAAGGATGACCAGAGACAGAGATTATGGCACAGAAAAGTAGCTAGTTTACGAGCATGTAAAATAATCATGGATAACATTGAAAAATTGATTAAAAAATTGATATCATAGATTAAACTGCAAAGAACGAGTATATATGACATTAAATTAACAAAAGAAAAAAAAAATTGAAAATAGAGAGATTTTCGATCCCCTTTTCAATATTGAAGGCAAGAAACCAAGGGAGAAGATGGGAAGGTAACTTGGGAATAGGGGTTACGAGCCTGTCAACCCTAAAAAGGAGTAGCAAGAGAAAACGAAGAGGGGCAGAACCAACTAGAGGAAGAAGGTTGGAGATGAGAGAGTTAGTCGGTGTCGGTGACTGGAACACAAAACAACGGGAAGCTTTTTCCTGTTTATGGTTTCAGAAAATCGAGCTTCTTTTTACTCAGTCTATTTCTTCTCTCTCGATCTATTTCTTTTCTCTCCAAATCATGAATTTATTTTGCCCCAGTCCCTAATTAACCTCGTAGATTAATGGGTTTTCGTTGATTTTTTCATTTGCATCTTGGTTTAATTAGTTACCAGGTGGGTTTGATGGGCGGACGAAAGAGGCTGGAGAAGCTGTGTACCCTGATGCTTCAAAGCCTCGGGATAAGGTGGAGGATGGTAGATGGGTGCACCAAAAATTGAAAATTCCAAGTGTCATTGTAACACCCCAGGTCAATTATTATTATTATTATTATTATTTTTAATAGAGGTGAAGTCTTCCCTACATGTTGGCCATCCCGATCGACAACTTTAATACATAAATAATTAGTTTTTGATTCAAACGATTATTTTCACATTTAATAAATAGAATATGCCCAAACTGTTGATTTTTACACATAATATATAATTTCTTAATAAATAATTAACTTTAACACATTAAATAACTTGTCTTGTTTAAATAATTTTTTTTATCAAATTATTTCCTTTTGTAATCTTTTCCAAACACATTTTATAATTACATAGAAAATCTAACAAACACATTTTAAATAAATAAATGAGAAGACAGGCATTTACTTGACATTAAAATCATATGTACTTTATCAGCTATGAGTCGGACCTTATATTTTTTTTTTGAAATTCAAATAAAATATTTTAATTAATTTTATAAGTTATTTTAGATATTCACAGTATTATCAAGAGATTATTTAATGATATGATTATTATTATTTTTTAAATAATTTTTTATGTTAAAATATATATTAATATTATTTTTTATTTTTAAAATTAACATATTAAAATGGATTGAAAATACTAAAAATATATTAATTTAAAATAAATAAAAAAATAAAATTTTTAATTCTTTTAAAAATATTTAAAATACAAAAACAAACACACCCTCCAACATCAACAATCAATACAATACAATTCAATTTCTAATTTTCTTTACTTCCATACATAACAAAAATAACTAATGTATAGCAATTATTCACAACAAGTCTTAATTAACTTCCCTAACATTATTAAACCATTATCAATCAACCTAATTTAAATTAAAATCTCGAAACCCTTGAAACTTTTAATTATAGTCGACCCTAAAATCCCATTTTCCCCTAATATGGTTTTTAATTTTTTCAATTAATTCTTTAATCAGGTCATTTAACCTAAAATTAACTAATAATTAACACAATTTCATATGTAAAAACAAGAAAACATCTTTATCATCTCATTCTCTGCTTTATCGGTCTCTTTGTAGTTACACTTGTCTGCATCATAAGTCTTTGCATAGAATCACTATTTTCCTGGTTCCTCTAGTTGTCACGACCCGAATCCCGGATCCATGACCGGCACATAGGCAAGGTTCCCCTCCAAGGTTCCATACCTATGCGAACCCAAACTTACATACAAATTTATCCTAACTCAATCAGAGTTCAACGCAGCATTAATAACAAAATCAACTTCATAATATAATTGAATTGTCTTAATACAAGAGTTAATATAATTTTATAGTTTTGGAGCACTAATTAGACATAAAGGAAAATGCACGGATTACAACCAAAAGAGCAGGTTCTGAAGGTCCAACAAAAGTGACATGCTATCAAGCTATAAGCCTGAAAATGATAAATAATGAGAGTGTGAGTTTAACAACTCAGTGAGTAGATAATGTTCAATATACACACACGAAATAATACAATAATGAGAAATATATATACAAGTATGAATTTAAGTTCTTATAAAAAGGTTTCTCAAATAGGCCATAACAAGAATATCATATGGTAAAATCGTCAGAAAATCAAAATGCAATGAGCATGAGGCTCCGTACTGTGGGATGATCAGTCCACATAGGTTGGCGACTCCCCCGACCAACTAGGGTTCAGATACGATGTGCACAAAGACTAACACTACCCTGTTAGCATGGGTATTCTAACTGACATACCATAGGGTCATAATCATACTCAAATAGACATATTAATATCTCAAGGCTCAACTCATGACATCAATCAAATGAGGAGCTATCAATTCAGAAGTCAATCCAAAATACATACTGGTTCATATCAAGAATTCAGATTCAACAAATGATCATGCTTATCATAACAAGGATAATAGTCACCATAGATATTATCAAGAAGCATGATCCAATTCATATTAACAAATCAAATATTTATAATATTTCTCTTGCATATGGAAAATTATCCACTCACCTGACTCGAAAGCAAACAGAAATCAAAAGCAGACACCGAAGAAAATCCTACTGACGTCCTGCCGGTAGAATATCAGGATTATCTGAATACAAAGGAGACATATTCAAGAATGACTCAAAAAAATATATAACCTATTTAATACACTTATTTAAGGATATATTCCATAACCCTATATATTTTTGAACTAATTAGTTATATTCCAAAAACCCAAAAATTAACGATTTTCTCAAAATCTAATTCATAATAAAACAAATAATAAAATTGGTAATACTTCACTAACTAACCCTCAATTATTCATCAAACACATTTGCAAAAGCTAATATTACAGCTAGGGACTAATCTGTAATTTATTATATTTTTAAGGGTCAAATTGTAACTTAATCCATTTGGAGGACCAAACTAAACTTATCATAAATCCATGAATATACTGAAATTCTGACCATAATCAATCCTCATTTCTGTCCAGATCATCTCATTATACTCCAGGGACCATTCTGGAATTTTATCAAATTTTTAGGGTTAAATGGTAATTTTTGTCAAATTGAAGGACCAAATTGAAAGTGTTAAAATTTCATAACTATACAGGAATTCTGCCCATAATTTATCTTTTATTCTGTTCAGAATCTCGGAATATGCCCCAGGGACCAATCTGTAAATTTTCCAAAGTTTGGGGACTAAACTGTAATTTCCACAAATTGAAGGACCAAAATGAATTTTCGTCATCTTCAACCTCCAACCCAGAATTTCAACAGAAACCCACTGTTCTTTCCTTATTTCTAACATAATTTCACCATTCAAACAAAATCATAACTCAAAATCATCATCTTTCAATTCAATCTCTCAAAATCCACCAAATAATCCATTACCCATAACAATCAACCCATAAAATTCAATTAATTCATCAATCAAACCCAAAACACAAATTTTCAAAACCCTAACATTTATCAAAACCAAAATTAAAACTTAATCAACACATATTTATATATAATCTTACCTTTAAACTTATTTCCTTCAACTCCTTTCTATTTTTCTTCTAATTTCTCTCTTTTCTCTTCTTCTTCTTTCTCCCTTCTTTCTCCTGCCGATTCTCTCTAATTTCAGATCATTTATTTTGTTTTTTTTTTTACTTTCTATTTATATTTATCAAGTTTTGTTGAATTACTACACTACCCCTCATTCATTTATATCTACACTTTAAGCCACCAAGGGCTTTATTGTATTTTCCTACTTATTTATTCAAAACATTACACTAGTCATAATGGTTTGCCAAGTATAAATGCCCTATTAAACTCCTTTTGTTTCCATATATATGTGTCTATATCTTAACAATTTAATCTATAATTTTCATTTCTCTGTTGTAAATTCGATAATAATCAGACCAAGTATAGGAGATATTAGGAATTGATGATCAAGAAGGGATGTTTTTGTGATCTTACAAGTTAAACACGACCTACCTTACAATTCAAATAGTTTAACCATCTATTTCTGCCTTTTACAGATGATGTTTTGATCTTTTTTTTTTATTGTAGGATCACTAACTTTGAATCCTTTGATGATGCATTGCTTCATGAAGTAGGAAACAAGATGGGACTCTTTTATTTGTAGAGAAATGGATCTCTCTCTCTCTCTACATTTTGACCTTCTTTTCTTGCTTGAACTTTATAGCTTTGAATGACTAGAAATTGTTAATATCTAGACTATTTTTTTTGCCTGTTTGCTACCTTTGCTTTTTATATAATAACTATGAGCTCTTTGTATTTCTTAGCTCTGCTTAATGCATCTTCAAGTGCCATAAATTGTTTTTGCTTAACTACTTAGATAGAATTAATGAATTTTATAAACAAAAAATAGATGTGAAGACGAGTTTAAAACAGCTCCGCAGAAGCTTCGTGGTAAGAAAGATTATATATTTCAAGAGAAAGTGGAAATCTTAGTTCTTAACCAGAATTTATATTCTATACGCTGATAATGTAGTTGCGATTTGAAGAAAAGTATGATGAGTTCTATGCTTTTATGACAGGACCGCATAGAAAGTCTTGAACAACTTCTAAAATCTAGGCTCCAAGACTTGTTTAAAAAAAAGATTCTTACTCTAAGTCATTGTATTATTCCTCTTTGCAGCCTTTCAATCCTATATTTTCTTTATTCTCCAGCTGGCCTCATAAGAAAGAATTTATTCTTCATGAAACTTGATCGTCAACTAATACATTTTATTTGAACTTTTTTCCTATTTGATCATATAGGAGTAGGATTGATGGTCTTTCAATAATCTGGAGGAATTAATGGGGTTTTAGAATTTCTAGATTCCTTATTGGTGCTCTCATATTTGAAATTCTGTAATATTTCAAGATTTTCTTTTTTCTAGGAACCATAATTTATGCCATTTTTCATGTTTCTTTCAGCAACCCTGTCATCTTCAAGAAATCTAAATGTCTTAGTCCAATAGGAGTTGGTAGAAAAAGAAACTATCTTGCAAGTTGTGTTACCACCCTTAACACAATTGTAACAGATAAAGGTGAAAGAAAACCTCTATTACTGGAAAATTTCTATCGAACACAACTAGGTCTAAAAATTCCCTCTTGACTCATCATCTTTCTGGCATTGGAAGTTAATTTATCTATGTATTCCAGGTTTCAGCATCAGGATTGGTTCTTATCTGTATAATAACTGATGGGTTTCATTCATTCTATCAAAAGGTTATCACTAACTATTAGGCCTCATAAATTCAATTGTCTCTCTCAAATGTTGATATTTAAAGTAACCTTCTATAAAATTAGGTTAATGAATTAGCACTCAAGTTAGTCCTGCACTTGTTTTCACCAGCAAACTGGTAATTATAAACGTTGTTGGATAATCTCTCGAGATTGATCTCTGACGCCTATACAACGTTTATTTCCACTGCTGTTTTTGTATTTAGGGATGCGACCACCACTAAAAATAAAATATAGCCATAAAAATATGAATTAATTGTTTTTGCTCCTACGTTCTTTGCTGGCAGAGAAGGTTGCGGCTCACAACATAAACAGAAACAAACGCAACCTACTGCCCTAGTTTTTCTTTGCCTTTGCTAAACCATTGGTTATATTAGATGTCAACTAATGTTAATGGTTGCATGTTGTTTCTTTCTTCCTTTTTTGAGGTTGTGAACGCTTATGACATATACTTTTACATATACACTCGTTGTATTTTAATATTGTTAATGTTGTGGTAACGTTGGTTAATATTTTTATAAACCATCTAGTATTTGAGTGGGCAAGGTAACTAGTCACCATTAAAAATTAACATGTTAATTAACAAAATATCTGGACAATATAAAAACAAAAATATCAAATTAATTACTTAGGACTATTACTTTGGGTCTGTTTAGAAAAAAATTGACTTTTAACTTTGGTTGCAACTTTTGAAAAGCTACAAATTATAACTTTTGAAAATAATATATTAGAGGGCTATAATATTGGCTTTGAAAGTATCATGAAACACTTAAAAAGTCACATCCATAAATAACATCCATAAGTACATCTAAATTGGTGAATCTAGGTGGGAATTTTTAATGCATATTTGATATTATGATAGTTTTTATTTTTTAAAACTTAAAAAGAATAAAAAATAATCTATTTTATATGTTTTTTGATAGTTTTGATGTGCTAGTATGAAAAAAAAATTAAAAAATATCTTAATATATTTTTAATTAAAAATCACTTTACACCACAATTCAAACACACATTTAATAAACTTGTTAGCGATAAAGAGACACGCGAGCCTCTTTTATAATTTTACCATAATTTATCAATAGATGATGTAACTATATTATTCGATAATTTCACCCATATCTACCTAATATTTTATCCATGTTTTATATGTAAAATACCTTGATATTCTTTATTTTATGTTTTGAAGGCACTTTTGGATGAAAGATACAAAAAGGAGTAAATTGAAGGTAATTAGCAGATTTGATATTTAGTCGATGTTTTGTGCAGGGCATGAGTAATAGAGGTCAAAATAAAGTGATTTCATGGCACTAAAAAGCTAACATCCATACCTTTCTAGAGATTTAATGCAAGAAAAATAAAAATAAAAAGATCATGGAAATCACATCCTTCAAAGTCAAATCTTGCATTTTGCTACTGTTGACCTTTGTCCATTTAAAATTCAATATCTGGAGCTATAGAAGTGCAATTAATGCAAAATCAAAGTTCTATAAACGCTTCAAATTTCAGTAAAAAACAATGTCATATGAGAGAGATGATTTTTCAAAGATGACAATTGAATTCTGTCAGCAAATAAATTTTGTGAAGAAATGAGTTCAAATTACATTTTGAAGCTTCTAATCGATATCCAAGTTTTTATTTCAGCAATTTAGCTCCTCTAAGTCGAAGCTTGAAGATTTCATGCAAGGCTAATTTTTTTTTAGGAAAATAGTTATTAAAGTACTTAAATATAAACTGTTATCTTAAGGAAAGACTATTTCATAAAATAAAAACTAGGGTTTCTTAGCATGTGAAAAGAAAGAGAGAAGGAGGGAGGGGAGAAAGGGGGTAGCAGCCAGAAGTGAAGAAACACAAACTCTCCTCTCTATAAACCAGAAATGTTGCTTTCTTCTATCTTTAAGAGTACTTGTTCCATAAATATACAAGGCTAAGCTCATTTTCTTGGTTGCAAGGACACAACAAACCTTTGGATTTCAAGAACCGTGCGATTTATTCTTCTTTTTATTTTTAGTTTATACTATGAATGAGTATGATTTTTTTCTTATGCATATTTTCTATGATTATTGTTGATAATTACTAGAGCAGAACTCTAAGTTATTATTGTGAACAATTTATTGCTAAGTTTGATATCAAAACCGGAGTTGTGATATATGAACTTGTGAAGCAACTAAGCTTGATAATTATGGCGGAACTACATTATTAAACTTAGAAAGAACACTCAAATATTTAGTTCTTAGGGCTGTCATTAAACTAAATCATTAATACGGACATTGTGATTATTTGTTGGTTAGGGTTAGTTATACAGTGAATCTGTTAATTAACCAATATTAAAAAAAGATAAAAATTCAAAATATAAATTGTAGTTTTGTTTCAAGGATCAGTTCTAATTTTTGTTGGTGGATATGTGCTTGTGACCAAGGTTTGTTTTCTTAATAAATTTTGATTTCAATTGATTTTGTTTGCTAGTTTAATTTCTTCTATATTTTAGATCATCACAAATCAAAACCCTCATAAATTGCATAAGTATAGCATAAAAATTTGGAAAAATCTTCTTCGTGAGATCGACCCCTTGCTTACTATATAGTATCTTGTGTGTTGTGTTTTAAGTTAGGGTAATTAATTTGTGTGACCACGACATCGGAACAATAAAACTAGTGTTGGTGTTGGTGCTGACTATAGTTTTTTCACTTATTAACACCATTTGATAAAAATATTGGCCAAATAACACATATAGAAAATGTTTTTGTGAAATAATACATTTTAGTATATGTTGTGATTAAAATATGCAACATCTTAGGATGTTGTTGATAGAAAAGCAACATTTCAAATAAATTATTAAATGAGCTTACATAATTATAACATGAAGAGAGAAGAGAGAAAAAAGAAATAAAAAACCCTCGAAGACATGCCAAAGCTTTGATTATGACATTAATAATACCATAAAAAATATTTTCATAAGATGAATCTAATGACACTAAGGAAGATCACTAACAATATTATTAAAAGCAAGTGTGCAATTACGATAAGATAAGAGACGGAAAGGAAAAGAAAAAAAGAAAGAAAGAGAACCCAAAGACACATTGACAAGTATCATAAAAAAGATCATGATGAAACAAATCTAATGACATTAAGAAAGGTTATTAGTATATTGTTTTTTAAATTACGTTTCTCATCAACAACATCTTAAGATGTTATGTTACCTAACAACGACTTGGACTAAAGTATATTATTTCATCAAAAACTTTCAAACTTGTTTTGTTTTTTAAATAATAATTGTTTTTTTTTTAAGATTTGTTAGCACATAACACTTACATTGCAGTAATGCAATAGTCTTATCTATAACATTACAAACTTGTATAGAGCAACAACAGGACAAACAAAAACGATCGTTGTTTAGGCATTTAAGAATGCAATCTACTGGTAAGTACACATACAAGAACAAATGCAAGAATGACCTTTCTATGACCTCCTAATTAAGATTAAAAACTAAAGGATACAAAGAATCTATTCACTCACATCCATTACACTATAGATTATTGTTCACACCTTTTACATTTTGGATTACAATAGTAATCTATGGTAGTTTTTTTTAATGTATTTTGGTTATAATTTCCTTTATCTTAAATTTAGTCTTTGAATTGTATGTTTGTTTGGATTTTGAGTTGATAATTTATTTTAATTTTCTTTTATATTAGTATCATGATATTGGCCAAAATGTCCTAACATTAGATTGGTGTTTGATTTTACCAAAAAAAATCAATTTTTTTTTGTTACAATGAAATTTAAAATTAATGGACTAAAATTAAAAATGATACAAAAAAAGCCCTTTTATTATTTTTTTAACAAAAAATGCTTTCAAGTCTTGCTACATCATGCACCATGTTATAAGGAATAGGATATCATGATGATTCTACCAAAATCATACACAACTTTAATCGAAGCTTAAAGGATGACTTATAAGCTACCTAAAGCCCGTGGGTCTTCCTCATACACCATATATTTTTTTTTTAGTTTAATCCCTTGATTTTTTTAAATCTTTATTTTTAATGTCAACCTTTAATATTGAGTTAATTGAGAATTATATTTTAGAATATGTTTTATTTTGCTTTATATAAAATTATCATAGTGTTTATTAAACATCTTGATATTAGATTGATGCTTGATTTTGTGATCTTCTATTTTTTAACATGTATTTATATTAAAAAAATGATTTCATAGAAAAACAAGTTATTAAACTTTATGGATTCCATAACCTAGTTTGCGTGTTTAGTAGGGTAATTCAGGTTGTCCTAGTTAATGAGTTTGATAGTTTTTTTTATTATTAAAATTTTATTTTGTAATCATTTATTTTTTTATTATATAGTTAAAAAATAGTTTTGAAAAAAAATATATTATTAAACTATGTGGAGTCCATTAACTAATTCGCAAGTTGACTAAGGTCATTGGTTCAGCTTGTTACATTTTTTTTATTAGTTATTTTTTTAATTTTATTTTTAAATGTTGGATCGATTAGGGATTGTGCTTCATAAATATTTTAGTTCGCTTTTATAAGGTTACTGTGGTCTTAAACGAACACCCCAATACTAGGTTAATGCTTGATTTTATAATTATTTATTTTTATTATTATATAGTTTAATAATGAATAGTTTTGAAAAAAAAACCTAGTTATTGATTCGAGTGGAGTCCATAACCTGGCTCACAAGTTTGATGAGTTTACCCACCAAATCAGATGTATCTTTGTTTTTTTTAATATTTTTAATTAGTTTTCTGGATTTCATCCCTTAATATTAGGTTTGTTAGGAAATAAGTGTCGTACGTGTGCGGTGTCCCGATGAAATCTTCCATTTTATTTGATTTCAATCATTGGGAAAATGGGACAGACTAGGAATTCTTGTCTTTTATCCATGAAAAGTGGGAATGAAAGTTGCCACATAGTATTTTGGTCACTAGGAACTCTAACTGGTCTTAAATATTGGACACGGGGATTGGTTGTATAAAGAAAAGATATTAACATCCCAAATATGTCTTATCTAAGATGAGCTATATTGTTTAATTGTTCGATAAAATCTAAGGTGTTATTATCATGTTTTGTAATTGTTGGTCTGTCTAAAGTTTAAGATAAGTCTTCCTCGATAAGGAAGCCTTTATCTTATTGGGTAAAACGTAATCATTCTAACATAAAAAACTATCTTTTTAATATCGAGAATACATCTTACGTATAAGTTTGTAATCCTTAATATTAAAAGAAAAAAATATTTTTTAAAATTTTTGAAATATTGCTCTAGTTCTTGTAACTTTAATAAATTGGTTGTTAAAGCTAAAATGCATGCTAACATACTTTTGAATTTTTGTTGTATGAAAATATGATATGATTTTTTTTTTTTATCTTTGAGAGATTTGGTTGTTTGCATGAAAACAAAATATCTTTATATATATATATATATATATATATATAATTTTGCAATGTTTCAATGAAAATCAAGTATTTTAATATTGGATTTGTATCTTTATGATATAAAAATATAAACTAATATTAAGCGAAATTGATAGAAAAATACAAGGAAAAATCATCAATTTTTGAAAGGATTTTAATTTTTTTTTGGACTGGGCCAAACCTAGTCCAACCATTTTAGTCCAGGTCGGCATTGTCCACCCTAGTGAATAGTGGAGCAGCTCTTCATTGCTCACATGGAACATGAATAGTAGAGAGTGAATTAATTCACTTTCAACTGTTCATTTTGCAAAACAGTGAAAGTCGTAGAGTAAAAGAAAAAAGCTGGCTTGGCGACGTTGGTGGTGCTAATGGCTCATAGTGATGTTGATAGCTATTCTTGGTGGTGGTGTTGTGGTGGTCGATGGTGGTTGCTGCCGGTTTTTATTTTTTTCTTCTCCTATGCTATTTTCTGATGTCTCTACTCCTTTCCTCTATTTTTCTGTTCTTCTCCTTTTTTTTTTCGATTGTGGCAGTGTTACTGATGGTGACTAGGAGGAACAATGGCAGCTGTTGAGGTTTTAAATGATGGTGGTTATTTTTTTTCTTTCTTATGTTTCTCTTCTGGTTTTTTTTTTTCTTTTTGGTTTTTATATCCATTCTTGCTCTCTTTCTTTCCTTTTTCCTTATTTTTTAATATATTTTTCACCTTTCAAAAACCTTCATTCGTCCCCTAAAAGTTTCTCCTTGTCCTTTATTTTTTTTTGCATTTCTTCTTCTCTTGTCTGGTTTTTTCATTTCTTCCCCCCTTCTATTTATCATTTGCCTTTCTTATTTCTTTTTCACTTAAAAAACCTTTATGTTGTTGTCCCTCTCTTTCTCTTAATCTTCTATTTTCATTTCTCACCTTTCTCTTTGCCAAAATTTTCGCCTCCATTTCTAGTTCTCCCATTGTATTTATAGGAACTAAGGGGAGATAGCCACCTTACATTGTCCAAGTGTAGGGGTAAGGTGGCATAGGGTGACTTCTACATAGCCGCCCTAGGGCATGGTTCCCCTATCTTTTCTTTATCATATTAGTAAGGTATGGTGGGCATGGATGATGTCAGTGAGGGTTAAGCTAGGGGAGAGATTGAGTGGGAAAAAAGATTTTAAAATCTCTTTCTTTTTTGTTGATTAGAACTTAAAAGTGCATTTTTATCATGATTTTATATCATCATTTTGCACTCGAAGTATCAATAACTCCTTAACTAAAGCATGCTTTATAATAATATAAGATACCTTTAATTTATAGTAAATGTTTATTTTAAATGCAGGCTTATCACATAAATAAAAGGATTGATTGATGACTTTAACAACTTAAATTGCAAAGGCAAAGAGATGACCAAAATTAGAAAAGAGATGTCGGTGCAATCCAAACCAGAACACTGTTTGGTAATTAGGTCATATCTGGAGTTATAGATCTCAGATTTAGGTCTACTTTATATAGATGGAAAGGTAAGACATAGGCCTACAACTTTCATATGGAGCTTAAGATCTAAAAATGCCATTTTCAAGTCCAAATTATAGCAACAACAAAGAAGCCCGAATCTGTCCTCCAGCCCGAGCACTATTTAGTATTTTGGCCATATCTGGAGTTTTAGACGTTTAAATGAGCTGAATGTTTTACACAAGACATTTGAGACAATTTTCTACAACTTTCATGTTTTTGAGAGGCTCCAATTTTGACGTTATCAATGACGTTTTAGGCAGACAAGAGAAGATAAATATTGTCACCAACTCAAGAATTGGCCACCCACTTATCAATTAGTCATCAAATCAATAGTTCCTAATTTTGGCCTATAAAAGAAGATATTTGCCATGCATTTAGACATCTTGGTTTCTAGTTCAAGATCATACTCTTCCTTTCTCTCTTTTGTATTTTTTGTATTGCTTATGCTTTACTTTCATTAATATCAAGTTTATACCTTTCATTTCCTTTCCTTAGTTAACCTTTATCTTATTTATGTTCTTGTTTTATTTATTTATTTTTGTTTCTTTCATTATGTTTAGCTAAGTTTATTATGTCAAGGTGAAAAGGTTACACTAATGGTGTAAGAAGAAGTATAGTGTAAACTTAATATAGACTTTAATGTTTGATACTAACATGTTTTATATTTGTTATCTTGTTCACCCTTTAATACTTTGCTTGTTAAATGACTAATCTTAATTTATATTGTATAACACGTGGTACAACAAATGCTTGACACTTTCATAGCCCATACTGTATGGTATAACCGACACCTGAGCTATGAAAGGAACTTGATTTATTATTAACATAAGTTATAATCATGAATGCTTGACAAAATTTACAAGTATTAACATTAATTGAATAAGATGACTGATTAGTACTTAAAAGTGCATTTTTATCATGGTTTTATATTATTATTTTGCACTTGAAGTATCAATAACTCCTTAACTAAAGCATGTTTTATAATAATATATCTAATAATATAAGATATCTTTAATTTGTGGTAAATGTTTATTTTAAATGCAGGCCTATCACATAAATGAAAGGATTGATTGATGACTTTAAGAACTTAAATTGTAAGGATAAAGAGATGGCTAAACTTAGAAAAGAGATGTCGGTGCAATCCAAACTAGAACACTATTCGGTAATTGGATCATATCTGGAGCTATATATCTTAGATTTAGATCCCATTTATATGGATGAAATGGTAAGACATAGGCCTCCAACTTTCATATGGAGCCCAAGATGTAGAAAGGCCATTTTCAAGTCCAAATTGTAGCAACAACAAAGAAGCCTGAATCTGTCTTCCAGCCCGAGTACTGTTCAGTATTTTGGCTATATCTGGAGTTCTAGAAGTCTAAATGAGCTAAAGTTTTTACACAAGAAAGATGAGATAATTTCCTACAACTTTTATGTTTTCAACTAGCTCCAATTTTGACGTTATCAATGACGTTTTGGGCAGACAAGAGAAGATAAGAATTGTCACCGAGTCAAGAGTTGGCCACCCATTTATCAATTAGTCATCAAATCAATAGTTCCCAATTTTAGCCTATAAAAGGAGGCATTTACCATGTATTTAGGCATCTTAGTTTCCAGATCAAGATCATGCTCTTCCTTCTCTCTTTGTATTTTTTGTAATGTTTATGTTTTGCTTTCATTAATATTAAGTTTATGCCTTTCATTTCCTTTCCTTTACTTAGTTACCTTTTATGTTCTTATTTTGTTTATCTATTTTTCTTTCTTTCATTATGTCTAGCTAAGTTAATTATGTCAAAGTGAAAAGGTTACACTAATGGTGTAAGAATAAATATAATGTAAACTTAATATGGACTTTAATGTTTGATACTAACATGTTTTATATTTATTATCTTGTCCACTCTTTAATACTTTGCTTGTTAAATAACTAATCTTGATTTATGTTGTATAACACTTGGTACAACAAATGCTTGACACTTTCATAGTTCATATTGTATGGTATAACCGACACCTGAGCTATGAAAGGAACTTGATTTGTTGTTAACATAAGTTATAATCATGAATGCTTGACGAGATTTACAAGTATTAGCATTAATTGAATAAGATGACTAATGTAATCATGTTAACAATCTATAATTCAATTGGAACCTTCTTTATGTGTGGTTTCCAATTGAATAATAAGAGTTTATATTATACTTGTTTGACATACCATTAGTGGAATCTCTAACCTTGACAATTTTTATTATTATTGTTTAATCGTTACATTAATATTCCTTCTCCAAGTTCTCATCATCATCATCTTTTTCTCTTTCTTTATTATTATTATTATTATTATTGTTATTATTATTATTATTATTAGTATTACTACTACTACTACTACTACTACTACTATTATAGTTATTGTTGTTATTGCTATTATTGTTGTTTATAATTGTTGTTTATAATTTGTACAATTAACCTCCCTGTGGTTTGACCCCAGTCTTGCCGGGTTATTTATTACTTCGATACTCCTACACTTGGGAGAAGACATCAACCTTTTCATCGTGTCAATGACTAATGTAATCATGTTAACAATCTATAATTTGATTGGAACCTCCTTTGTGTTTGGTGTTCAAATGAATAATAAGAGTTTATACTATATTTATTTGACATATCATTAGTGGAATCTCTAACCTTGATATTTGTTATTATCATTGTTTAATCGTTACATTAATATTACTTCTCAAAGTTCTCATCTTCTTCTCCTTCTTTTTCTTTATTATTATTATTATTATTATTATTATTATTATTATTGTTATTATTATTATTGTTGTTGTCATTGTTATTGTTATTGTTGTTGTATTATTGTTATTTATAATTTGTACAATTAACCTCCCTATGGTTCGACCCCAGTCTTGCAGGGTTATTTATTACTTCGACACTCTTGCACTTGGGAGAAGACATCAATCTTTTCGTCGTGTCACTTGCCTTTGCACATGTAGGGGAAGAAGGAGAACAATGTCGTTTAAAAATATACTATTTTGATTTTTTTAAGAAAAGAAAATGAATTTGGGAATAATCTAAAAATATATTCTGATAATAAGCTTCATGATTCATTTTTATATATTTTCTATAGGGTTATGGTGATCTCAAATAAACATTCAAACATTAGGTTGTGCTTGATTTTTTTAGTATCTATTTTTTATCATATAATTAAATAAAAATAGTTTAAAAAATATCAAAGTTATTAAAACTAGTAGAGTCCATAACCTGGGTTATAGAGTGACTAAGGTTGATTTAATATATTATTATCTTAATATTTTTTTTAAAAATTTATCATCTTGAAATTCTTTTCAAAGGTAGGCCATGTTTTCACTGGTTGTCCAAGTTGTCTTTGAATTTGTGAAGTCAATCAATTCAAGTCGATTCAACTTTTTATATGGTTTAATTTAAAACTCAAGCTA
This sequence comes from Populus pruinosa, assembly GCA_026413675.1. Lineage (NCBI taxonomy): Eukaryota > Viridiplantae > Streptophyta > Magnoliopsida > Malpighiales > Salicaceae > Populus > Populus pruinosa. Next base: position 24,892,359 of record CM048596.1, read on the forward strand.
TACAAGGAGAAATGGCAGAAGGTTCCAAGATTGACCTGTTCGGATGAGTTTAACCAAATAATCAAAGAATTCCTCATGACTTTGACATTATTTTTTTTATGTTTTATAAATTTTTGGTCTGATAGTAGTAGATCCCGAGTCAATGGACTAGTTATCTTTGTCAAAAATTTACTTGTCCAATTCTCTAATAGATATCTTTGTGGCATGAAAATCAAATGAAAATACATGCTTTTAAGGAAACAATCTCTCTCATGATAACACCATGAGTAGATTAAAATCTTATGATTAAATAACCCTAAGTGATATAATGATTATGTGTAATGTTATTGCCAATATTGTATGGATCATTCTTGATTGACTTTGCTTTGAAGAAAATGAATTTTAGTATTGAATTGAAGTCTTGTTTTGGTATGGATATATTAAAGGAGCCTTTTCATATGTGTCATGTATTTTACTATCTTTTAAGATAGAATTAGAGTGATGGTACACTAAAGGTAACTTTTTGGATTTTAGGTTCATATGGTGGTGGTGAGGAAGATAATACTTGATAGTTAAGACTAATCTTTATTATAAAGATACAAGATTTCATTTTTTTTCATCTTTTGCTTTTTAGTATATGCTTTGATGAGGATCATCAAGTAGCTTATGTTGAGATATGTAAAACAAGCTTTACAATTTATCACTTTAAAAATTCATAATGAAAAGATATGTTATATAATAAAATTAATAAAGGGATAGTATAGGCTAAAGACAAGAAAGACATACTAAAGAAAAGGCCATACTTGTAAGTGTGCAAACCAATTTAAATCAAATTAAGAAAAACAGGATTTGGTTAGAAGCTAAATTAATATTATACAAGGGAGAACAAAATTTGAATTAAATGAAAGGAATATTATAACACAAAGTAGAAATGATTCATATTTGTTAAAGGAAATTGATATGGTATGCAAAGAAATGAAGAAGAGCAGTTAAAGTTTTCTATCTTTAAAATTAGGAAGAATAAAAAAGATAGGTACTTACCAAATAATTTTCTATAATTTTTCTTATTTAAAGAAGGTCATAAAAAGAACAAATTACATAACAACAACTCAAACAACTTAACAAATCAACATCAATTGCACTATAGTTTAATCAAGTTTATAAGAACTTTAAAACTTGTTTATTAGTAAACAACAACTAGTAGACAATAATATGTATACAAGTAACTAGTAGGCAAGAAACTTGCATGCGATACTCACCATGCTTACAATTTCTATTATAAAAAAGAAAAACATAAAATATAAAACATATTAGTTTTTATTCTTTTATCAAGGTATTTTAGTACATGGTTGTAATCAAAATAAAGATCATCCTATTAATATAAGTTCTATGATCTTGAATTATTAAAGTTCTTATTTATAATCAAAGTATTAAAGTATTTGATTATTTCTTAATTATTGAGTTATATTCTGGCATTTCCATAAGTTTGAAGTTACAAATATAAAATTGTATATCATCTAAGATGAAATTATATATACATACATACATATATATACATACATACATACATACATATACATACATATACATACATACATACATACATATACATACATACATACATACATATATATATATATACATATATACATACATATATATATATATATATATATCATCTAAGAAGACTTTATAACTTATATTTCAAACTTAAAATTCTAGACTTTCACTACAATTATATATATATAACCTTGAAATAATCGTTGACAATAGTAGAAAGAGAATAATTAGTTAATATCTCTATTAGAGAAAGAAATAGAAAATCAATTCTTAAAAGGGAAGAAATTTAAAATGAAGAAGGAAATAGGTTTATAAGTGTAGAATATAGGTATTTATTATTTAAATGAAGAGTATAAGAGACAAATAAAATACACGAAGAGAGGTGCAAATGTTCTTTTAAAGACATTAAAGAGAAACATAGAATTAAAATGAATATGATTAATGATCATTATACAGGAATTATAACAATGAATGAGAGATCAACTTATGCTATTCTATAGTCAAATATTAGAGATAGATAAAATGGTGAAAGAAGTTTAAAGTGTGAAATAGAAAAATTATAAAACTTGAATAAGAAATCTTATAAAAAATTATTAAGACTATTAAAAATTCCAATGCAAAACTAGCCGTCAAAATAAGAAAAGTATATGATGAAGTGATTTCTAACTTGAACTATACTATATTGGAGATAATGAATAAGATTTCCAAATAAGTGGTGGTTAAGGCTAACAACCATTTAGATGAGAAAATGGAAAGAGTCTCTAATTATAGAAGAAACGAACATAAATAAAATAGAAAAAAGCCATGTTGGTCACCAAAATAAATCGTTACTAGAAATAATCCTTTATTTGAAACAAGAGTTAATCGAAGAAAAACTTTTAAACTATAGAAAGTTGGGAGTAGTTTAAAAAATAAATTTGTCAATTATAGAAGTCCATTACCAAAAGATATGGATGAAATAATAATTTTAAATAATTTAAAAATGAATGGACCTTTAAATTGGGTTGATCTTAAATATATTATAAGAATAGTAAAACAATACTATGAATTTAGAATTCAACAAATACATAGACTAACATGCAGAAAATCATATACTAAAATGCAGAAAACCATATCCAGATTATATTGATAAGATGTACCCTTATCATAATAATTTTAAGTTTCCAGAGTTCACTTTATTTAATGGCCAAGAGACCATGTTTGATATAGAACATATAATAAGATTTATTTGTCAATGTATGAAAGTATCTTATTCAAACTTTTTAAAACTTATATTATTTTCAAATTCATTAACTAGAGATGTTTTTATTTGGTATATAAACTATATTTCAAACTCACTTTTCTAGGATAACTAGAATTTGTACTAGTTGATTTAGTGAAATTAAAGTAATATCATAAAGAAACTGTTAAACAATATCAAAATAGATTTATGAAAACAAGAGAAAAATGTTAGGCTAGACTTCCATAAATAAAATTTATCATGATTGCTTAACAATGATTGGAATTAGAGCTAAGAAAGAAATAGGAAGAAATGAAGTTCAAAGACATATAAGAATTAGAAGTAATGGCTTTTAAATATGAAGATTTATATGAAAAAAAAGAGTAAAAATGATATTTCTAATTTATAAAATTATTTTCATGAAATAGTGGTTATGAATGTTGTAGAATTTATATTTGTTGAACTTATAGTTGTGATATTTTGATTAAAAAGAATGTTAAATCATTAAAATATTTAAGATTAAATGAGGAAAGACATTACTCATTTGATATAAACCAAGTTGACACAATCTTTGATTGATTATTAGCTAATAAAAAAGTTAAATTAAAAGGGAAATATAAACAAGTAAATGATGAAGAATTAAAAGGAAATTTTTATTGTATATGGCATGTAATTGTTGGTCATTCAACAAAAAATTATGTAATTCTTAGAAATACGATTCAAGATTTAATAAAGTTAAAGCATATAAGTTTCGTTGATAAAAATTATTTCCCTCCAATAAACACATTCTCCATTAAAATGATGAATATTATTAATATAATAATATATTTTTTTCTCATGGAGTTACTTTGTAACCATCACAATCAATGAGTTACTTAATTTTTTGATAGCAAGTCAAGTGTTAAAATTTGTTGAGGTTGATAAATTCCAAGGTATTGAAGGATTGTTTATATGGTGTATGGCTATTAGTCATAGTATAAATAAATGTACAAACTTCATATTAATCCAAAGAGGATTAGAAACTCCAAAACAAATTTTAGAAAAGAAACTATTTCCATAAGAAAATCTAGAAAAGAATATGGTAGCCGTAGAGATTGATGTTTTATCTAAAAACATATAGTTAATTTCAAAAGCTATATATAACAACAGTAATTTAATTATAAATAAAGAGCTAACATCTTGGATTCTTAACACAAAATTGGAACACATAAGATACTATTAGGAAAGCATCGCTGAATGATTTGTTCATTAAAAAAAAAAAAGCTTGGCAACTTGATGGAATATATCAAGAAGATTTGGTTTTAGAATTGAAGCAAATATGCATGTATTTAGAGAATAAAAATCCCAAGAGAAATCCATCATTTGAACCAACTAGGGAATAATATATGGAAACTAAATCCAAAGTTTAGAAACAGGTAGGAAAGCTACAGTAGAAAAAGCAATTGAAAAGTATAACAATGACCGTGAAAAAAAAATAACCGTAGAGAAGAAGAACAACTATAATTTAAAATTATATTATAAGAAAGGACACTATAGACAATGAAAAGCTGAAGGAAAAGGTTTCAAAGTTCATCATTAATCAAATAAATGACAATTTAATTATCAAAATAGAAGACAAAGATTCATATTTTGAGTAAAATGATAAGAAAAGGCAAAATAAATAATTAGAATGAACTAATAATGGCTATATGGATAATCATGAAGGAATTGAATATGAAGGCATATTTGATTATTTACTTCTAAATAATAGAGGTGATTTATTTACGAAAGAAGTGGTATAATGCAATATGATAATTTTAATTTTTCAATGATTTATAGCTTAAAATTCAAGAATTGTAGAATTAGAAGGTGATGTCATTGATAACTCCTCGGCTACATATGAAGTAATGATAAAACGAAAGGCAAAAAATGAATTTTAAAGCTTATAAATAGAGTATAATGGAAGTACTTAACTTTGAAAAGAAGAAAAAAAGTAGATTATGAAGAGATTATTAAGGTTCTATTTGAAAAATTATTATTGTTAATAAATTTTTATTTATTAACAAGTTATTATTATTCTTAATAATTTTTTTAAAAAACAATTATAACTATAAAAACTTGGATATACAAGTTTAATATTATTATCACTATAATAAATATTATTATTTGTGTTATAAATGTTTTAATTTTTATTATAATTAATATTATTAATATAATAATTAATAAATTTATAAAAAATTTATTACTATTGAAAAAATAATAGATTTGATTGGTAAAATTAATAATTATTATTACTATTATTATTATTAGTAATTTTTTTAAAAAGTTATTATTGGAAAATCATAAATGTTTTTTTAAAAGATTAAAAAATATAAGAACTTGGACAAACAAGTTAAATATTATTATTAATATTATCAAATTCATTAATATTATTGAAATTAAAATAAATATTATAATAAAAAAAACATAGATTTGATTTTAAGAATAAAATAAATTATTATTATTAACTTGAGTTAGGCATCCCCTTCCAAACCTAAGTAAAATGGGGTTGGAAAGGCGCATATAACCTAAATTGCTTGGGTGTGTCAAGGGTATAAACCAAAATTACTTGGATTTTACAGTCCCATTTAACCTAAGATTGTTGAGTCTAGTGTCCAAACCCAAGATTATTAGGTCTATTGTCCAGATCAAGGTTATTAGGTCTATTGTCCAGATCAAGGCTAATGAATTCAGTATTAGGACTCAATTATTGTGGTTCTGGTTTGAGGATCCAATGCTAATGGAGCTAACTTCAAGACTCAATTTTCTTATGTTCACGTCCAGACCCAAGGCTAATGGGTCTAGCATATGATCCTAATTCTCTTGGATCCTTCATTAGGATCCAATTCTCTTAGGTCTTATATAAGGATTCAATTCGTTTGGGTCCATCATTAAGACCTAAGACTAATAAGTCTTGTATTAAGACCTAATTTTCTTTAGTTCAACATCAGGAGGTAATGAGTCTGGTGTTCGAACTCAATTCTCTTAGGTCTGGTGTTCAAATCCAAGACTAATAGGTCTTGTTTATGGTTTTAATTTTCTTGGATCTCATGTTTAGATTCAAGAGTAATGAGTCATATCTCATGACTTAATTCACTTGGATCCTGCCTTAGAATCCAACGCTAATGAGTCATATTTCAAGACCCAATTTTCTTAGGTCTCGGGTCAGGATCCAAGGGTGATGGGTCCCGCCTCAGGACCCAAGGCTAATAAATCATGTTTCAAGACTCAATTCTCTTAGGTCTCGGGTCAGGATCCAAGAATAATGATTTTTGTATCTGGACATAATTTTCTTGGGTCTGGCATCAGGATTTAAAGCTAATAAATTCGGCGTCTAGTTTTAATTTTTATGGATTCAATGTTATAGCCAAATTCAATTCTTTTCGATCTAAAATTATTTTTATATTTTTTATAAAAATTAAAAAAAATTAATATTTTTTATAAAAATAAAAAATTAAGCCAGGACATTCTCAAATAGAACTCCAAAACAACTTCATGTTGAAAACCAAAATATATTATTTTAATTGAATATACAAAACTCTAACCTAAAAGGGGTAGAGTATCCTGGTTTTAATAGCAATACAAAACAAAACAAAATGAGTAAAGTCTATTTATTTGTATAATTTGCTTTTGCGTTTGAAATAATCATAGCTAAACAATTATTTGGTAGCATTCAAAATGCAATTTATTTTTGATAAAGCTCATTGAATTTGCATTTAAAACATAGTTCAAAATAATTCTAGGCTGATTTTTTTTTCTCATTGTTCATAAGTGAAGAGTGCGAGTGAATTTTAATTTATCCGTATTATTTACGTGAGCATTACTTTTTTTTTTGAAAAACTAATTTAGAGTGAAATAAATTTACTTGCACTGTGATCTCAATTTTATTTTTTATAATATTTTACTTGATTTTATTGCATGTTTAACAAATTATAAAAAATTATAATTTTTATTGGATAAATTTTATATATAATAAAATTATACATAGTTTAATAAAATAATAAAAAATATTTTATTTAAAATGTTATTTATTTCATTTTATGATATAATAATAATAATTAAATATATAATATTTAAATTTAAATTTATTATTAACCAAATATACTAAATTATTGAAAAACAAAACACTAAGACAGGGGAGGCCACACTCTCATCGTGGGTTCCTTCGTCCATTCACAGAAACAAAGCCAGCCTTGTCATGGAGTATCATAAATATGATCCAAACGCGCGCGCATCCAGAAAGAGCAAATCTAACAATTGCCACCACCGCCATGGCTCCTCTATCTTCCTATTTCCACTACACAAAGTACGCTAAACACCCTTCTCCTCGTTACCCTAATAACCTTAATTTCCACCACCGTTCCAACTTTCTTGAACCGCCTTCGCCGCCACGAACACCTCCTCCTCCACCGTCATTCCCACAATTCTCCCCTCGGAACCCCCATTTCTCCTATAACCCTAGCCCAAATCATCCCCAAATTCACGATAACTATAACCACCAGCGATCGCACCATGACCTTCCTCACTCAACTCAATTGCCTTGGGTTTCTCATCAATTGTACGATGACCATCAACCGCCGCGTCGATCACTGTGTCCATGAACTCCGACCCAATTTTACGTTTTTGCGTGATGATCATATGCAAACTAGGCATGAATTAGAAGGTGATCCTAATCCTAACTCTAGATTGGTTCAGGACCGTAATGTTGTGACTGATGATCAGAGTGAGCATCGTCGTCGCCGTGGTGAATTTGGATATAATTTTGATAGATCTTCTTCTAGTGTTTTCCGAACTGTTTCGAATCAACTGAGGGGTTTCAAGTCGAATTCAGGGAATTATGAGAATAGGCGCCGTTTGAATTATGATTATCATGAGAAGGGGAGTGCCAACCAGAGGTGGGTTCATGACAGAGAGGTTATGGGCGAATCGCATGAGTCATTGATTGAGTTGGGGAGTAACGAGATTGGTGATGGTGAAAATAGGATTCTTGCTGGGAAACATGAGCATTATAGGATTAGAGAGGGGAATTTGGAGTTGGAAAGGAATGGTGGTAAAAGAAGTGGAGAGGGTAGTAATGAGTTTAATAGGACTCCAAGGAAGCAGTTACAGAAAAAGAGTGCTCTACTTAGGCTTCGAAAGCCTAGTTATAGGAATAGAGAGGATGAGAGAGTGCATTATTCGAGTTATGCTGATTATACTAAATCTAGTTCTTTTAGAGGTAAACATCAGGAATCCGGTTTTTTTAGAGGCAAAGATAAAGATAAGGTCTTGCATGCAGATCGTGGGATGGTAGAGGGAGCAAGAGAGAGAAGCCCAGTAGAGCTTGATGTTTCTTTTAAGTCTAATTCGTTGGTAGCCAAGGCAATTTTGACGCCTACTTTAAGCTCTGCAGGGGCTTCTGAAATGAATTTGACACCTAGGAATAGTAAAGTTAGGAAAGTCTTGGTCCCTGCTAAGGATAAGTGTAGTTTGAATTCGTCAATGTATAAACCCAACAAGGTTGCAGTGGGATTGGACGAAGCTGCAAGTGTTGCAAATAAAGCGTCCAGTTCTAACAAGGAGCTAAAGAAGTCTAAAGAGGTAGTTACAGCTTCTGGTATTACTAATGTGCGAGATAGTAGCTCACTGCCTATAGAGAGGACTGTGTCCCTTAGAAGTGGAACCAATCTTGTTTCTGGTAAAAATTTTTCACTCGAGGGTGGAAATAAGAAAAAAGTTGTTAAGAGAGTAGTGAGGAAAGTCGTAAACCATAAGTCAACTTTATCAAGTTCACAGCCAACACAAACTTGTGATGAAACCCGTGAAAGCTGATAGCTTTGCCCATAATCCAACAGAACCCATTGACCCTGACAAGGCTGCTACTGTGGCTGACATTTGTTGATCCACAGCCTTGCCCAAATGAAGCTACAGCGATGCCTAAGAAAGACAAGGTGGAGAGATTTGATAAGTTTATGGAATCAGGGCTGGTGGGCGCTGGTGCAGATTCTGGTAATTTATTTGTATTTAATATCAATGGAAATAAGAGCCGCTCAGCTTCTCCCTCAGGCTTTTCAAATCACGATGAAACCAAATTTGGTGAGAGTTTTATAAATGGTGATTGTGACAAAGGCATGCATGCTATTGCAGATACTGAAAACAGTTTAAAGAAATCACTAGATGAAACATTTAGATCCGATATGGATCCTGCAAATATGGTCACCAGTACCACAGCACACTGGGTGGATAAAACCTTGAGATTATGTTTTGAAGACAGTGCTACAGCTGAGTGTACATTTTCTGGTTCCCAATTTGTGGATGTTGGCTCACAATCTCGTAATATCGTCAGTGTTCTTCATGAGGGCAGTTTAACAGATGTTTCAGCGGGTAAGGATTCTGTCAGGAGGAGTGATGATTTTGGTCCAAGTAATGTTTCACCAAGGAATGAAAAGAACAGAAAGTTCTCTGCTCCTCGACTGAAATTGAATTCTCCATTAGAATCTGACGCTGACGAGGGACCTGTATTTGCAGGTAACTCTACATAAGGTATGGAATTGCCTTCCAATTCTGGTGATGGTCAAACACTGCCAGAAGAGGAAACTTATGGCGTTTGTACCTGAGACGCTGTCTGATAGGGGTTTTCCAGAAACCTTGCCTGATGTCCTGGGCACATCATTAAGCAAAAATCCAGTTGAAAAGTTTCATGGGTATCATGATAAAATTCTAGCTGAGAGGCCTGCAATTAATATTGGTTCTAACTCATCTATATGTACAACAAGTTCACAAAGTGGTAAAATTGTTTTAAAATCAGATCATGCAGTAGAAGGTGATCGGCTGTTGGCTTGAAAGACGGGGCATTTTCCATCACAGGATTCCAAAATAACAACTCGGACTCAGAATGCTGTGAGTGGGCAATTATATGGAAGGAAGAACCAGACTAATTGTGCTGTATATAAGATTTATCCAGGTCGCTCATCTTTTGCTTTTACTGCTTCAAAGAGTACAGCTTCTTCATCTCGCAACTCAAAAACTCAAACATGACATCGAACTGATAGTTCTTCTGATTCTGTTTCACCAGCCAAAAAGGCATTCTCGAGCACTGTTCATGCACAAATGCGATGTCCTAGAAAAACTGATGAGTCCCAGAGCACCTCTTACATTCGCAAGGTTAACAGTCTTGTTAGAGTTAGAAAACCTATTTCAGTTGTTCAATCCCCGGATCCTCATGGTTTGAGTTCTTCTGTATATCAGCTCAACTCTTCTGGTACTAATGAACCAAATAAGAGTACTGGCTCTGACAGTAGAATTGATACTGTGGATCCGCTTGATGTTGTGAGAAAAGTAGGCATGAATGCTTCTTGTGAGATACCGAGAACACCACTTCTATCCAGTGTATTAATTTCCAGAATCCATATGAAGAAATAAAGTTGGGATCCAGTTCTAGGTACGAGAGGCTGGAGTTCAGGCAATCCTGCTGCCTGTATCATATATCTAGGAATGAACTGGCAAAATAATTGGAATAATTTAATTTCTATGCACTGATTTTCCGTAAGAAGATATAAATTTGTTTGTGCATGCATCACACATCATGGATTCTTTGGTCCAGCGATCCTCTTGTTTGGATGTGGCATGCTGGAGTACTTACCTAATGTAATCAAGTTAGTCCGAACTTCAGTTTCAAAAACTGTTTTGGAATCATCTTCTTCTTCCCTTTTTTCTCTCTAAAATAAAATGCATGTGGGTTGTTATCTTATACTAGAAATTGAATATTTTGAAGATCCCAAGTATTCTAATATCCTTTAAACATGATTGTTGAATGGCCTCTGCTTATGAATGGTACTTTTTATTAAGCATAGGCATTCTTTTCACAACTTTTTTATACCTATTTTATAATGTCTGTTGTAGCAAATGTTTTTCAAAATTTGTTTGTTTTCTGCAAGTCAACCAATTGTTGCTATGATCAGCTGTAGCCCACGGTGAATAAAATCATAGCTTACTCGCTGAGTATAATTTGGAAATGTTGGGATAGCTTTTCATCATTTTGTAGCAGCTCTAGCTAACATTAATTGTTAAATGGCCTCTGCTTACCAACGCAACTATTTATTAAGCATAGACATTCTTTCCGTATCTTGCATTCTCATTTTTAATTTCAGCTGTAGCAGTTCTGTATTTTCCCCTCTAAACATATGTATTGGTGCGTTTCTGCTAGTCAAGTATAGTGGATTAAAGTCATAATTTGCTCCAGTGGATTAATTTGCAGATATTGTTGGAATAGAGTTTTTGATCATTTTATTCTGGCATGACAATATTCATTATAAAAGAAACTGAAGTTGGCTATCCATTTGCAGTCTTGACAAAGACTCGTAAACCTTCCAAGTTCTCTTTGGTCTGGACACTGCATGGTGCACAGTTATCAAAGAATGATGGTGATTCATTGCATCATGGGAAGGTCTTGCCTCATTTGTTTTCCTGGAAAAGAGCCACGTATTAGAGAAGTTTCTTGGCAAAACCATCTTCAATTTCAAATCATAGTTCCTTATCCTCAATTGGGTACAATGGCTCGTGGTGTTTTCCTTTATTTTTCTGCAGCTTATTTCCGTTTATCTGATGTGTACCTTTGCAAAAAATATAAAAATTTCTTGATCTCTTTTAGTAGGAAACTGCTATTTTTGAGAAAGAGGAATGCAGTTTACACATGGTCAAAACATGGATTTTCACTTCAAAAAGCCAAGTATTAAGTTTTGGTGGGTCTAGTTTAAAATGGTCAAAATCCATTGAAAGGAACTCAAAGAAAGCTAATGAGGTCAGTTGGACTGGATGGATGACAGAGGCAAAATTTTTATCTTTTGCCTATTTCAACAGCTTTGAAGTCTACTTATGTTCACTTTGCAAATGTAAGGGTTTCATCACTCTCAATAATTTTCCTTTCTGCTTCTATGCAGGAAGCTACTTTGGCAGTTGCTGTGGTAGAGAGGAAGAACAGAGAATGGAGAGGTGCTGCCCATGTTGCTTCTCCAACAAAGAGGAGAAACAGCTTTTCTCATAAGTTAGCTCATGGTATGGAGCTGCACCGAATATGCAGTGGTTCTGGTATTTGTTGAAGTGTAATAATGGAATTGAAAAGTTTGCAAATGGAGACATCTGTGAATGCTTTAATGATTATTTTGTGTAATATAGTGGGAATTGAACCTACAATTTTTTGCAGGAGAACACATTTTTCGTTTTGGCTTAGTTTACTACAAAATGGACTCTTCAAAGCAGACTCTTCAGAGGATATCAGGCGGTCCTTTAATGATCTTTTTGTTGTTCATGTTTTAGGTTCGTTGTTTGAAATAGAAATTGATTTTATCTACACTTTGGGCTTTGATGCCTCTAATTATTTTTTGCTTTGGGCATTATTAAGTTGGTTTATGCCACCAAACTGGTGTGCAATAACAGAAGAAAATGATTTGTAGGTGATGAATCATCATGCTCTGGGGCCCTTCAAAAAGAAAAGGATGCCAAGAAGTCATGTTTCGAGGAGATTAATGATTGGGAAAGATGAGTACGTCTTTGTTTATGTTGTTTTTAATTTCTGGTCGAGAAAGTAGTATATTGTAAACTGCTGATCTGTTAGAAATTTGTAGTTTATGGTTTGGGTTACTGGGTTATAAAAGTGTCTGATCACAATTTTATTTTTTTATTTTTACCAAAACTGGCAGATATGTGCGAATTGGCAATGGTAACCAGCTTATAAGAGATCCCAAGAAGCGAACTTGTGTTTTGGCTAGTGAAAAAGTTAGATGGAGATTGCACACCACTAGATCACGGTTGGCTAGAAAGAGAAAGTACTGTCAGTTTTTCACAAGATTAGGAAATGCAACAAAGATGATGGAAAATGTCCCTTCATTCATGATTCCTCCAAAATTGCAGTCTGCACAAAGTTTCTGAATGGCTTATGTTTCAATCATGAATGCAAATTGACTCATAAGGTTGATAGAAGATCCAGTCAAAAGAACTAACGTCCTTGTTTCAAATGGCTGATTTGCTTTTGTTGACATTTCACCTTGATTTTGTTTCTTTTGTGGGTCATTCTGGAAAGGATGCCTGATTGTTCTTACTTTTTGCAAGGTGCTCCTCCCTTCCCCCTTCTATTATGCTTTTGTATAATCTATTGGTGATAATGCAGGAATGTGAGAAATTTTCTGGCAGGCATTTGCTCCAAGAAAGACTGCCCTTATAGACATGTGCGCGTCCATCCTAATGCTTCTATCTGTGAAGGATTTCTCAGGGCCTATTGTGCCGATGCGACTGAGGTATTGGCATATTCTTAAATTCCAGTAACTAGTTATTGTTTGACTTTTGATGAAAAAGTAGTTGTATTTCGTTCAGAGAAAAACATGTGCCAGTTGCTGCTAAAATGATTTACATTACTGCATACAGTAAGATTATAGGGACATTAAAACAATATTCAGCCCATTGCTACGAGACGAGATGCTCTCCATTTACCCTTAAACACCCAGTGATAAAGCCCCTCTAATAACCATTATCATCTGTTTTCTCTTTTTCTGGTAACAGATGTCGTGACACCAATCATGCTGAACTGTCAAAACCCTGGCATCTAACAGAATAGCTTGTTGTACTGACCTTTTTAAATTATGGATAAAACCTCTGGTACCCTTACAACCATGCTCGGCACAAACATTAAGCGAAGACATTTGGCATCACCATATTGTGAGCAATGACTCTGGTGCTGTGTGAGCTAAGGAACCAAAACTCAAAGCTCAGTGTTCATCTTGTATCCCTTAACCAAGAGGTGTTAAAGCAAAAACCAAATCACACTGCTTAGATGTTGCACTTCATGTGATTTTATCTTTAGGTCTGCCCATCAACCTGATCTTCCTTTCCTCAAAACTACAGGCTGACACAAGCTGTTCCTGGCCATTGCTATAAGATTATCCAATTGATTAGGCTTTGGGATAAACAAGTTTTTAGAATATTTGCTTGATATTATTTATGATGATCTCTTAGAGAGATCTGTTTTTTTTTTTTTTTTTTAATGCTTGATAACTCTCTCTCTCTCCCCTTCCCTTCCTCTCCGTGCACACACTTCACACAAGCTGTAAGTGTAAATGCAATATAACTCTGCTATACAGTGTCTGAAGAAGCACAGCTACGTCTGCCCCACCTATGAAGCAACAGGATCCTGTCCTCAAGGATTCAAATGCAAGCTACACAATCCTAAGAACCGAAGCAAGGAAAAGAAAAGCAAGCGATCTCAAGATAACAATGCTCAAGGGTGATATTTTGGTTTGATGCACGGCAGCACGACTGAGCTGAGAAATCCAGTGCCTGGAAAACTCTTTGTGCTAGATAATGATGCTATTTCTTTCAAAGGAAGCATTGCTGATTATATCAGCCTTGATGTTATTGATGAAGTGGTAGAAAATACCATTCCAGCAGATGAGCTCACAGCACTTGGTGATAGTGATCCTTTGGAATTGCAATTAGGTGATCTTGATGAGCTAATTAAACCTGTCCGTATAATGAACATCTGACGCTAAGATCACTGGTAGCTCAAATGTGAAGCACAGAGTTTGTGCCATTTATGAAGTCAATTGTACGTAAGGTAGATCAGGTTTTAGCATATTCGGTTTCCTTCATTGAGCAATAGAATGGTCGAGGAAAGTAGGGAAATGATTTTGATGAGGTTACACTGATTTTGATGAGCTTGTAACCTTCTGTGCCTGTGCATGGGGTATTTGTTAGTTTTCTATTCGGAACAGGAATAGCAATGGCAAATCCTTCTGTTTTCTCATCTTTTAATTTTTTTTTTCATTTATAGTTTATTTATTTATAGGAATGCGTTTTGTGGCTTCTGTTGTGTACATAATACAGTGTAATAATTCATTAATGAAATAATGCTGCCAAGCTTTTGAACTACAAAGAATGAGGTGGGGCGTGTTTGTCTTCCCCATTTCTCTAATGCTGTTCTTTCCATGTTCTTTTGGTCCAACTTTACAACCGTTATCCCCATGGAGGTTGAAAGTGAAGTGCTGTGCTGTGCTTAAGAAGCTATGGCCCTGTGCGTAGACATGGCTCTAAAGTTGAACTTGCATGAGCTTGAATGAGTCGTGAATCTTTTTCAAATTCAGCCCTCGCTGTTCCAAAAATTTCATGTTTGTATAGAGATTCTATTCTAGGTTATTTTTTAGCACGTCTGAGTTGTAGGACCATTTTCAAAATTAACTTTAATGAATACGTTGAAAAACACATGAAATAATTTTAATGATATAAATTATTGAATACAAAATGTATTTCTCATTCAAAATTCTCTTCTTTTATTTATGCATTTTTTTATTTTATTTGACAAAGCCATGAGTTTTTTTTTTTTATCAATAGCATGTATTTTTGAATAAAAACTTAAAGCAAATAAAAGAGGAATCTATAAGAATTCTAATAATTTAAATTTAGGAGGAGAAGATGTATTTGTTTGAGCAAAACTCACTTTTTGTTATTCATTTTATTTCCGTGAAAAATGTTTTTTTACTTGTTACTTACAAGTATGGTTTTTTATACAAAAACATATCACAATATGTGAATCAATTTTAACAAAGAAATAAAAAATAATATCTTGATTATTTTTATGTGATTGTATGAAAAATTAAAGAATAATTAATGGTACGAAAAAATTAAAAAATTAAAAAAATATTTTATTCTTATTGAATGTTCATGACTATTTTAAAAAAAATATTATGCATATTATTTTCAAGTATAATTATTTAAAAAATTAAAAATATAATCATTGTTCTTGTTATATCGTAAGAAACAAAGGCGATATATATATATATATATATATATATATATATATATATATATATATAAAAGGATATTTTATCTTGATATTTTTAATTTTTAATTTATTTTAACTTAAAAACACCTAAAACAAACACAAGAGCCCTCAATAACCTATTTACAATCCCAAAATACTCTTTAATCAATTTAAAAACTAAAAATTGAATTAAATAAAAAAACTCTTTCCTATCTTTGATTTTCTTTATCTTTATCCAGCAGATCCAAACCTCACAAATTAAATACCCCTCTTTAAAATAAATTCATCAATATCAAAATTGATATTTTTTTATATTGTTGAAATGTAACCGACTAAATACTCTCTCTTTTTTACCCCTCTCAATAATCTTATCTTTCTTCTCCCAAAGGATTAAAGCATAAAAAAATCAAATTTTATGACAAACTATCCTGGCTCTGCCTGACTGGAAGACCGATGGGAATTGGGAAGCCATCCCAGTTCTTCCGGCAGAGCCAAGTGCCGTGCGATATGCAAATTATTGGTAATACTCTTTGAGAGAGGCATTTTCATGCCAGGAAAAAAAAATAAGAACATACCAATTAAATTGTTTTGAACGTCCAAGAAAATGATGAAGATGGACAAGAGTGTTTCTAATTCATTGAAGTACTAGTACAGTTTAGGGGGCAAAAAAGTCTAGAAATGGAGGAAAATAAATAGAAATACAAGAGAGTGCTTGCTGCAGCTTAATTTGTGGCAGCCAATTTTCTGCTTTTCTTCACCACACAGACCTTGGTAGCTTCAATAATATAAGTCCTATCTTATCCAGAAAATAAATGGACTGGAAAGCAATTCTCAGAGAAGCTAGCAAACAAAGAGCTCATTGAGTTTGATTACTATTACCGAATGCAATAGTGGCATTGGAGTTAGCAATGGCAGCATCTTCCTCTTACATGGCTTGTGCAAAGTTCTCCATGCTGGGCTGGCTTGGAGGCAGCAGAGAACTGAAAATGAGACGCGTAACGTCCGTCTCAGCTCAGCAGCAAGCTGAAGTCCAAGAATCACAAGAAGTGAATGCGCAAGAAGAAGAGAAAGTAAAGCAACCAGTACAACCAAGACCAGTGGAACCACAAATTAACGTAAAGAGCAAGAACATGGGCAGGGAATATGGAGGGCAGTGGCTCAGTAGCGTCACACGGCACGTGAGGATCTATGCTGCTTACATTGACCCAGAAACCTGTGAGTTCGATCAAACTCAGACGGATAAGCTCACCCTTATCCTCGATCCTACAGATGAGTTCGTTTGGACCGATGAGACTTGCTACAAGGTTTACTCCTACTTCCAAGAGCTTGTGGATCACTACGAGGTAATTCAATCAAGTAATCGAGATATCAGTTATTTTTTAAAATATTTTTTATTTAAAAATATATTAAAATAATATTTTTATCATTTTAGAAACATATTCACACTGCGATACCAAACACCAAACGGGACTTAATCAAAGAGTATGCCAATCCAAGGCGGTACCTCTAGTGCTATAACCACATCTCTCTCTGTTTATCATCCCAACCGCATCAAAAAGCCATCCCAGACAACAGCAAGTTCAAATTTCTTTTCGGCTTCAACTTGAGGAATGAAATCACCTTATTTCACCTTGCAAATCATCTATGCCAACTGCGAACAGACCTCTAGTCCACAGCATTAACATGATCTCCATCCAACAGCACCAACACCGCTGAAGCATATTCATTGCATTTTGTTTTTTTACCGCAAGCAACTCTGAAGCAAAGGATACTAGGGAACATAGGAACTACCCACCATCTATGTCAATCTTAAAGGAAAATACTTTCTGTAAAGTTCAGTCTAGGGTGATCTAGTGGAACCCTGTTATGCCTTGCTGAACACTAACGTATGATGTGGAAACAGGGTGCCCCATTGACAGAATACACACTGCGGCTGATTGGTTCAGATATAGAACACTACATAAGGAAGCTGCTATATGATGGAGAAATCAAATACAACATGAATGCAAGGGTGCTGAATTTCAGCATGGGGAAACCACGCATTCTATTTAACAACGATGGTCAGCTGCAGGATGTATAATCACAAGATACAGATAGGGTGGCCAGACAAATGTATGAAGTTGTGACTTGGTATGATTGAATACAGTTTCTAATCATGCATAAATGCCGAGAGGATAGTAACGAAGAGAGGTGCACAAACTCAAATGCAGATGCCATGCATTTGTAGACTGAGAAAAACATTGCTGATGATAACATCAACAGCAAGATGATCAAGATAAGATTTGCCAATAGCTTTAGTTTCAAATCTTCTAGACCCACCCCACAAGTCTACATCTGCCAAAGATCTCCATACTCCCTTTCGTTAGCTTTTCAAGAATTTCTATTAGTTCCTCTCTAAATTTACCAGAAACTCCATTGTCCCTCCAATCCTCATCCTTCATCTGCCAATCATAAATAGAACATGGAAAGCATATTAATTTCAGCTGTTAGAATTATGATAACATGAATAATTTTGTAGCAGACAAAATGATACATAAAGAAAAGAAAGGATTGGAGCAGGAAAAGATGCATTGCCTCTAAAATGCATCCTTTTGAAATCACAAATGGAGTACATTTCCATCAAAAAATTGATTGGTGTCCGTGACAATCACCTCAGAATCAGATGAACTCTGTTCACTCTCTTCATATAAAACTCCTTTTCCAATTTTGAGGTGCATATACCACATAACCACCATCTTTTATACAAGAATTCAAAAATAATTGCTTACTATGATCCACCATCTCACATTTGTGTTTGCAATTTGTTGAACTAGGAGCTTGTGGGCTAGGCTTTTTACTTGCATGCCCATTAGCTCCACATGGAACTGCATTCAAGGACTGCCTTTTGAATTCCCTTTCAACAGCCGAATTCCCCCTTTCTTTGGGTTTCCATCCTACAATTCTCCATATCCAAATGCATCTTGCGTTTACGCTTGCAAGTATTCAAACCCATTGCTTCTTGACTATGCCATTTCCTTGCATGTACATTTTCTCTGCAAGAAACAGGATCCATAGATTCCTTTCTCGCCTTGCTTATAACTGCCGAAACCTTTCTTTCTGTGGATGGAACAGCTTTCTTTGATTTTCTGTTCTATGATTCAGCATTGGCAATTTCACCTTGTGTTTGTGCTTGAAATTAGTCAAACCAAGAACTCCTGGACCAGGCCTTTTACTTGCACATTCAATTGCTCTGGAAGAGGTATGATCCACAGTTTCCACATTCAAATTGCTTTCAACTGCCGAAACCTTTTTTCTTTGGATGGGACATCCCTCAATACTGTATGGGCCATATCCAATTTCATCTCGTGTTTGCGCTTACAATTAGTTGAGCCAAGAGCTCCTAGACTAGGCCTTGCAAGCACGTTCATCTGCTCTGCACGAAATAGGATTCACATATTGCTTTCAACCACCGAAACATTTCCTTTCCCTTGCTGGAACATCCCCCAATTTTCTCGTAGCTTCCATTCTCTCACTTATCGGATCAATCTTCAACAATTTCCTAGTTCCTGTGTTCTTGCTCTTTGGACAGTCCCTCTTAAGTGTCTGGTTTCTCAATGTGACACCGATCATATGCCCCATCTTGTGAAGCAGAACTAACAGTTATTGATATCTCATTCATCAATGAAATCTCAAGAACACATGATTTCACATCCTGTCTATAATTATCCCAGAACATCTTATAGTCAGGATCCTCATCATTATCAGCACCATCACCTAGAGACCCATCATCTGCATAATAACCATCATCCCCTGCTTCTTCACCACCAATGCCATTATTGAGATGCCCATCATCAACAATATCATTATCTCCAACCCTAGCGTCATCTCTACCAACATCACCTTTCCCAAGACTAGCAAAACCATCAGCCAGAGAAAAAGGAGTAGCATCACCATCAATGGACCTATCATCCAAATCAACACCATCCACAGCCCTATTAACACCAATATTATTCTCTACAAGCCCATTAACAAGATCAACATAGACATCACCTTTATCAGTCAATCTATCACCACTTCTTTTCTTGGATAAAGAAGTCTTAATATCCAAGCATCACAATCACTATCAACATACAGCTCTTCATCTAAATCCTATAAAAACTTCTTGCTATGTTCGTCAACCTCAATGTTGTCATCATCATCAAGTATAATATAGCTACTACTCTTGGGTGTATTTGTTGGGGACTCAATACATTTACCACCTCCGTATCTTCCAATATTTTGTTGGGATGAAGAAGAGTTGAAGTCAAAACAAGCATCAATATCAACAAAAAGCCCTCTAACTAATGTTGTCATCCTTATGAATAAAAACACTTTCATGGCTACTCTTCAGAGCCATAATGTCTTCACAAATGTTGCCTTTTCCCTTCAAATTGACCTTGAAACTTTGAGTGCCAATATTCCTTCGTCTCAACCTCCGATTCAACCAATCAAACCCTTCACTTTTAACAACTGGAACTACTCCCAACCCTTTTCAAAATCAAACCCTTCACTTTTAACAATCAAACCCTTCACTTTTACTTTTAACAAACCCTTCCCTTTAACAACAACTAGGATTTCGTCTTCACAAACAGTAAAATATCTTCCTTTAGTCTCCCGCTTTCTTGTAAACCTCACAAAAACATCGTAATTACAGAAGGGGAAGAAAAGTCACTTGTCTTCATCATGTGTCCTCTAAACCTTTTTCTTGTTGCTGTAGACAAAACCCCATGGGCATGGTCATGTGCATTCACTTCTTCATTCAAGTGGCTTTCTTAATGAATGGTATGCCTCAATGGTTATTGCATGTGTTTTGATCATGCCCTTTCAGAACGTCAGTAGAAAAACTTAGAATCCATATTATGTTGCTAGATAAAAATAAGACCCTGGAATATCATCACCTCTTTGGCGGATATCTGTGTTAAGATTACATGCTTCTGGTTTGCATGACAATCGTTGGTTAATGAGGATTTTCTTAAGCTTTGTTGATTATTTGTTTTGTTTCTAACTTTGAAAGTAGTATAAATCAAAGAGCAGTTAAGATCCACGCAGTTTTTATGTTTGTTTAGGTGATGGATACATGGCTGGCGTAAGCACCAGTGAAGAACAACCCTGAGGATGCTGCCAAGGTAAAAAAACAACAACAACAACAACAACAACAAGATTGTTGGACATCATAAATTGTTCCTGTTCTCAATTTTGTGCTTAAAAGAGGTTATTGCTGGCCTTCCGGCTTCAGAGTCCATTCTGGGGATTGCGAACACCATTTGCGTGCTTTATTTTTCTGTAGACAACTTTTAGCTGCCCAGTTTGGTGGTGGCATTAGGTTTGATTAAATTGTACTGCCTTAGTGCTTGGGAAGTGAGCTCAACGATTCAACTCAGATTCTTGAGCATTAGTTTTTTTCATTTGTGGCCTTCGTACCTGATACCTAATTCTACTCAGTCTCACACCACTTATTCCAACTTGACTTCAAGCCAGAAGGTAAATTCTTGAGTGGTTCTGTAAATTTGCTGGACGTTGCTTTGATTGATATAGCTGACATATATACATATGCATACTGTCTTTGAGATGCCTTCAGTTAGCTACTTGATTGCTCCTATTCTCCAGCTTGGCTTACATTTAGGAGCCAGATATAGATACTCATCTCTCCTGCTATTTTCTATCGTTGCAAATCCTCTATCCAGACATGCAGACACATTATGAGGTCTTCAATGGGCAAGAGGTGGAAGTGTGGCCTCGTATAGTATGGAAGCCAAAATGGGGACTAACATTTGCCGAAATTAGAAGTAAAGTTAGTGGAAGTTGCTCCATCACTCAGAGATCTACCATGGCTATTAAGGGTCGGAATATCTTTGTTAAAGATCTCTCCTTGGATGGAGCTCTTGTGATTGACTCTATCGATGAAGCAAAGGTATATATGTTCACGGGTAAATGGGATGGTATAAAAGACTGCAAAATCCACACATTGACCCATAAAACCTTTTATTTCTTGAAAAATAAGAAAAAAGAAGCTCCTACAATGCTTGACTGGTGCGCAAACAATCACACTAAATATTGGGGTGCGGCAAACACTGAGCATCTACAAAGATACTTCAGTACCTGAGGAAATACGGACCAGGGGCTTCAGAATAAAAAAGATTGAGCATTACAAATAACAGGTAATAGTTTTTGATATGTGAGGTTATTACTTATTTTCATTCAGGATTAAGTTCCAAGTATAGTTTTTTCTTGTTAAAATGAAGGAACAAATAACAGGTCATATCTTGGCTGAAAAATCCTTCGATTGATCAATAAGCTTATAATCTTTTTTATATAATAAATTAAAATCATAATTTATAATATTTGTGATAATCTAACTATTGAATATTACTTTTATTTCTTTATATGAAAAAAACACTTATTAATTCCAATAAAAATGTGTTTTATATTAGGTCTATCCTCTATGTTGATAAAAATTCTTGTACATAAAAGAAGAATATTGTGTTATTTATTTTTTATTTGAAAAATGATGAAAAAAATGTAAAGGTAAGCTAAGAAAAACATAAAAGGAATATGCTCTCCAAACTCAATACAATTAATTTTTTTTATAAAATTAAAATTTTAATTGAACTCAAACGGGGCTTCCAGACTTCATCATAAAAATTAATTAGGTTGATGAATTGTTGAATTTTTTATCTAGTTAATCAATCTTATTAAAATTTAATGAGATGACATGCCTTGAGTGCTACTGTAAATTTATAAAATAAATATATTTAATAATATTATAATTATGAATCAGCATTAAATAAATAAAAAAATATAGATATTATAGAATCAATATTTTATGACATAAAAAATTATTAAGATACTTGATATATATATATATATATATATATATATATCATTACCAATAAAAAAATAAATAGATAATAATTCAATGAAATTAGATAGCAAAATTTATATATTCAGTAACAGGGCAAGCAAATTATGTAATAGTGATTACATGTCATGAAAGAACATAGTTAATTACTTATATTTTTAAATTATTGATTACTCAATAATTTTTATAATTATAATTTCTTAAATTACTATTCTTCGTGGAAAGAGAGAATAGAGGCTCGAACTTTAGGCTTCTTGAAGGAGGTAAACACGTGTTGAGTAATAGTATTTTGATGGTGTTTGATAAAGAAACAAGGGATAAGGGATTTGGAACCTGTCTTGGATTGTTCGAAGCCACGTCTGCTTTGCTATCTTATTATTTACCCGAACCAAATCCTTCAATTTGTTCAAGTTTTCGAAGCACTAGTAGTTCATGTAAATGCAGTGCCACAGTGATGTAACAAATTTCACTTTAGTCTTTGATGTTTTAGTTTCCTTACTTCTTAGTCCTTTAAATTTTGTTCTATTTCGATCCTCAAACTTTGTTTTCATCACTTTTCAGTCCTCAAATTTTAAGACAAGAGAGAGAAAGTAGCCTAAAAAATAGTGAGAGGGGAGAAGTTTTTTTTCAAAACATTCTAGTTGGAAAAATAGACAAAACTTGATGTCAATGGACCAATCTTGAAAATAAGAGTTTATTGGTGGTGTCCATTAATAATATTCAATAAAATAAATTAGAATTCGTGAAAAAAGTTATAGATTTGGTTTGATTTTTTTTTTAATTTTAAAGTGTTCAAACACTTTTAATGTTTTTTAGCTTCAAAAAAAAATTAATTGTTAAATAAAAGGTCAAAGTATATGTTTAATCAAATAAATTAAAAATTATATATGCAAATGTTTAAAAGAGTTATTTGCACCACCTAAAAACTAAAATGGAAAGCTGAGAAATAGATACCGATCCTATATCGCAAGGAGCCATTCAATTTTTTTTTTATTTAAATATTTATTAATAAAAATTTTTGTAAAAAAACTAAGAATTTAAATTTCATCTAAATAAAATTTATTCGTGTAATTCTTTCTTTTCTTATTAATCTACTTTCCTCCACAAAAATATAGTTTTTTAGTGCTATAGTTTTATTTGATAAGGACCAGAAGTAATTAGAATAAATACCAAAACAATTCTTGACAATTTAAAATAAAGATAAAAAAACATCATCCAAATCATATTAATGAATTGGTTTCTTTATCTTATTAATGCACTTTCATTTTTATTTTATTTTTTTATTTATTATTATTAACATTAAAAATATTATTATTTATATCATAAATATTATTATTTTTATTCTAATTAATATTATTAATATAATAATTAATAAATTTGAAAAAAATATTATTAATATTGAACAAAAACTATAAATTTGATTTGAAGGAAGTTAGGTCAAATGAGTTTATTATTATTATTATTATTATAAAATTTTAAAAAAATATTATTACTATAAAAAAACCATAAATTTTATTTGAAAATATTATAAATTATAAAAACTTGAGTCAAATAAGTTTAATATTATTATTATTAATATTATAAATAGTATTAAATTTAAAAAATATTATTAATATAAAAGATTATAAAATTGAAATCAATTATTTTTATTGTTGTTATTGTTTTTGTTGTCGTTATTAACTTGAGTTTGACATCCATTTACAAACCTAAATAATTTGGAACCAAAAAGGGATCGAAGTTGCTATGAAAGGGCAAGTACATTAGATCTAAGTTATTGGGTCTTACAACCCCGCATGAACAAAGACTCTAGACTTTGAATCCAAAACTTTTCGATCTAGTATTTAAGAGAGACTCAAAGTTATTATCACCAGACTCATTTAAATTTGAGTCAGGAAAGTTTAAAATTATTATTAATATTAAAAATATTATTATTTTTATTCTAATTAATATTATTAATATGATAATTAATAAGTTTAAAAAACTTATTATTATTATTATTATTATTATTATTATTATTATTATTATTATTATTATTATTATTATTATTATTAAATTTGAAAAACAATTATTAGTATTGAAGAAAAATCATAAATTTGATTTAAAGAATTTAAAAATTATATGGATTAACTTGGGTCAAATGAGTTTATTATTATTATTGTTATTATTAAATTTTTTAAAAAAATATTACTATAAAAGAAAAAAAATAAATTTTATTTGAAAAGATTAAAAACTACAAAAAGTTGGATAAGATAAATTTATTATTATTATTATTATTTGTTATTATTATTAAAAAAAATTAAAAAATTATTACTATAAAAAAATCATAAATTTAATTTGAAGGGTAAAATCAATTATTATTATTATTGTTATTATTAGTTTTGGTTAGAACACTAGATCTATATAATGTAAGTTTAGCAGAGGCGTCAGACCCAAGTTTATAATAATAATAATAATTATAATTATTATTATTATTATTATTATTATTATTATTAAATATTTTTTAAAAATATTATTATTATTAAATAAAAATAATAAATTCAATTTTAAAAGGTAAAAACTTATAAGAAATTGAGTTTAACAAGTTTATTATTATTATTAATATTAAAAATATTACTCTTAAATTTGATGTTATAACTAAACCCTGATTTAAGATTACTGGGTTTGATGTCTCAATTAAATTCAAATTTAATATTTTTAGATCTGATGTTATAATTAAATTCAATGTTTTTTAATCTAAAATTATAAATAAACTTGATATGTTTATTTTATATATAT
The DNA here is from genome assembly GCA_026413675.1 of Populus pruinosa. NCBI lineage: Eukaryota > Viridiplantae > Streptophyta > Magnoliopsida > Malpighiales > Salicaceae > Populus > Populus pruinosa. The sequence goes on from CM048596.1 coordinate 24,917,574, forward strand.
ATATATATATATATATATATATATATATATATATATAAAAGAATTGGCCGCAGCATGAAACACCTAACTAATAATTATATTTCATCAAGTGGTGAATGACGAGGGAGCGGCTGCAGCAATATTTTCCAGAAGAGATAGGGTTTGTTTTTTTCTTCAAGGGAGGTGGTATTTATATTTCAAATGAAAACATAAAAACGTTATTAGAATCATGATTTTACCGAGTTAAAATAATTTCAATTGAATCTTATTAGGTTTTGAGTTTTTAAAACGATATATATATATATATATATATAGACACACACCCACTGACATATAAATTCAATATTCTCAATTCTAACAACATTGTATAGAGTCTAAAAACAACAGATTTCTACGGACGGTTTTGGTCTGTGATCAGTAAAAGGAAAAATTAAATGGACCGTTTTGAAGTAAACCTCGTGTGTCGAGGCCGAATGGAGGTGGCTAGAGACTTCAACTATGGAAGCGAAGTTCTGGAAAAATCAACCCACGAGGCCCACGAAACTCGAGACTTGGCATTTATCACGACTCGCATGAAGCTTCTTGCAAGTTTCCTCGACCATTATTTCACCAGAAAAAATTTGCTTTCTTCGTGTTTTTCCCCTGTAAAGAAAGCCCATGGGGCCTCTATATATACACACACACAATCTCTCCTATCTTAACGTTAGGTCAACAATACGTGCAGGCTAGAATGTTGGCAGAATAAAAATAGCATCTCATCTTCTTTTGTGTTATTCGGTGATTCTTGAGTTGGGTGCATCATGTGTCTCCTTAAAACAAATGACTTGCACCGGATTTTCCAAGAACTCGACAGAAATGGCGATGGTCTCTTGAGTGCAGTGGAGCTCAGTTGGCTTCTTGAAAGCATCGGAGGAGTCCATTTTAGCCTGGAGGAGCTTGAGTCTTCGGTGGGGAAGTCATGCCTCAACTTTGATGAGTTCTTGTTATTCTACGACTCCATAACAAAGCAAAGCGGTGGCGGAGACAGCGAGGCAGTACTAGCAGATGATCAGGAGGGCTGCAACAGGGAGGACTGTGACCTTGTTAAGGCATTTAAGGTGTTTGATTCTAACGGCGACGGATTCATTTCTATCGAGGAGCTTCAAAGCATGCTGTCACGACTTGGATTATGGGATGAGACGACTGGCAAAGATTGTAGAAGTATGATTTGTAGATATGATACAAACTTAGATGGGGTTCTTGATTTTGAGGAATTCAAGAAGATGATGCTTCATTCCAGTTCTTAATTAATTAATCATTTTTGGGGCAGTAGTCTAGGACTCTAGAGGTTTGGATTTTTACCTTAGGTTTGAATTCGTGATGGTCGGCTTCTTAGACCTCACTGGCTGTCGATCTTGTAGGCCAACTTTTAATGCTGTATGTATCGCTTTCATACTGGTTGAATGTAGTTGTAATGGTATATCCTATGTATATATGTATGTGTTATAAAAGTTTAGTATGAAAATAAATATGGAGTTGGCTCAGAAGTGTGAAAATATTATTTTTAAGATGTTTATTTGTCCCATATAAAGATAACATCTTTAGGATACAGCTAAGCCCTCTAAACCTTTAAAAGAATGAGAAAATAAGACTAAGAAAAGAATATATATATATATATATATATATATATATATATTGTTGTTATATTTTTTTTTTTTTGTAGTAACATGCTTTTATAGATTTGAAACATAATGATAAAACAATATGACAGTTCATCAAATAATATGACTGTTGATGAACCACTATGATTGTTTATCAAACAAAATGACTATTGATAAAATATTATGGTTGTTCATCAAACAATATAATTATTGATGAAATAATATAATTGTTCATCAAACATTATGACTTTTCATGAAACAGTATAACTATTCATATTAAGTTCCAAGTTCAAAGCTCTAAATGTTATTCTTTGATATTTTAAATATCCATATAATAACATTAGAAAGTCAAATAGGAGAGTTTGTCCACCATGGCTTAATTTACTATACAATAGAAACTCACACTTAGAAACATTAGGAGGGAATGTTTTTTTCTAATGTGGGATAAACATCTTTTCTTTTATTTATTTACAAACTACACCAACAGTATATACAATAGAATTTTCAAGGAGTTATATCAGAATCGATTTCCGGTTGCCATACTTTGTCGTTTAATGTAGGATTTTATTTTTTTTTAAAAAATAGATATTTTTTAATTAATTCTTTTTTATTTTGTATTATTATACTTTTCTAGGTTTTTTTCCTATTTAAAGAGAATATTATTCTTATTTTATTATAATTAGAATTTTCTAGTGTTTTTTTATATATAAAGGGTTGTAATAATCCTTTTATATATAAAGATATGAATAAATAAAATTAAATATTTTAAAAATCTTTAATGGTTTTGAATTGTAATAAATCTTGTCATTCTTTGTTTTTATTTGCATCAGCTGATATCAAAACATAATAATTCCTAGTGGTTTTGATTGGAGGTCATAGAGTACTTGTTTTAAAACTTAATGATTATTGACCTTGTGTAAATATAGGACTAAAGTTAGTAATAACTCAATAAAATCTTGTCCTCAACCAACAAAACCAACCTAAAACACAACTTTACACCCCATATTCTACCATGTATCACCTCTTTTCAACTTGTATAACACTTTACATTATACCTACACTTCATTCCAGCCAAAAACAACCATTAAGGACCACCACATAAGCCATTAACAACATTATTTCCCCTCTCATGTAGTTGATGGTACCAGTCACATCAACAACAACAACAACAAGGGCAACTCAAAGCCAAATTACGTTTCCTCCTTCCACCTTCCTCATGTTATGTGATTTTTAAGACTAATGCTAGTTGTTTGCATGCTAACATAGAGAAAGCGAAGTGCTAAGGATGCATAAGACAAGAAACATCATTATTAATGACATTTTGTATGATATATGATGGCTCTCAGGTTGAGTTGAGTAAGAAATAATATGGATCAAGCCTCTTATTTGACATAATCTATATGGATGGAATGAGTTATATATAGCTCTCACATTTAGTTCACAGTACTAGCCATCCTATCAACAATTGTAACGGCAACTCAAAGCTAGATAACATTTTTTCCTTCCATCCTTCTCATTTTATGTGATGTTTAGGACTAATATTAGTTGCTTGCATGGTAATAGAGAGGGTGAACTACTGAGAATGCATGAGGAGAGAAATGTCTGTATTAATGGCATTATATATGCCAGGTGATGACTCTCAGGCTGGGTTGAGTAAGAAATAATTGGGGTCGGGCCTTTCATTCAAGCCTAACCTATATGAATGAGTTGGATTATATATATATATATATATATATAATCATTTAACAATGCAACTTATCATAGGTAAAGTGCATTGAGGTGATGCATATTTCTTATGCATAATTAGTTTTTTTTATTCAGAATCTTACAAATCAATAGGTTTTATAGTGACCATGATACTAGATGATGATTCTTTTAAAATCATGATTTTATTATTAACTCTAATACATCTTGAAAACCCCTCAATCTAAGAGACGGATCTGTCATTCAAAGTTGTGTATGTCATGACAAAGGTTATAGAGAATAAAGAGATTGTTAGGTTATGGTAAAGGTAATTAAGACAAGTATATGAATTATTAATTTATATTTTTCATAAGGTAAGGTATTGGAAATTACCCAACATTCTTGTAAGGGATATAATGTGTTTACTGTTAAGTTTTATCATGAAGAATTACATCTGAATGTTGTGTTTTGCAAGAATTCATCATATATCAAACTAGCTAAGAAACTGAAATTACAGTATGGCTAGTTTTTTTATAAAATCTTTGTATTATGACAAATGTACTAGTTAATTATATTTATTAACATGGATAAGGTATAATTTTAATGTCATAAATAGAATATGGATATGTTATTAATTATGTCGTGGAGGTGAAATATTTATTCAAGGAAAAGTTGCATATAATTTTTTAAATGTATTTTCTTTTAGTGGATAATATATTTAATTGATACTGCTAAAAGTATTATTTATTCAATTGAGTGGCCTAAAGCCCATATTTAAATATGAATTGTTTGTGAATGAGATTAGAACTTTTCGTTGATTATTATACAAGTTATTAAGAGAAAAAAGAATTGTTTAGTGGCTAAAACAAAAAACTCTACTAAACTTTTATCTAAAATATATTATTGAAAGGTTAAGACTATTACATGGTTAGATTACCAATGAAACAAAATTACCTTATTTTTCTGATATTAATGTTCAAATTTCTTAAAAATTTAGGATTGTTATAATTTTTGTTAATTAATTATTCTATGTTGTTGAATAATTATGATAAAAAAAAAATCACAGAACATTATGTATCTATGTAGTAGGGGATGGTAAGATCCCTTTAAAAGAAAAATATCTAAGAACTACCTATTGTTTTTATTTATGTTGGTTGTTGTCATTGGAAATGTTGGTAATGAGACTTACAATGGAGTGACTCACCTAACAGTTTTTTGTTATGAATTTATGATAGAGCAGCTCACACAAAGACATTAAGTTAGGAAGGGTAGTCTGCATAAAGATGTTAGGAAATCACAATACAATAAACCACACATAAAAAGATATTTATGGTGAATGACGGTTTTTGACTAAGGTCTAAACTCGATGAAAGTTTTTTTTTACTTAGAGAGACTGATTGAGAAGATTTTTAAGGAGATTTTTCTTAATGAATTTTATTTATTTTTTAATTTTTATTTTGTATTATTATGTTTTTCTAGTTATTTTTTCTATTTGAAGGGAACAATTTTTTTATTTTGTTTTTTTATTCAATAATATTAGAGTTTTTTATTTTTTCTATATAAAGAATTGTAATAAATTCTTAATAAGTTAAGATATAACTAAATAAAATTAAGTTTTTTAAGATATGGTGTCTGTAATTTATATACACTATAAATTCATTAAATTTTTCATTCATATCTAGAAAGTTCAACAAGAATTATAATATTCTAATTTTATTTTTTTAATTGAAAGAAAGTTCTACTTTAAAAAATGAACCAAATAATATTCATACATGAGATAGAGAATTCTAGATCTAGTATTTATAATATTTTTCATGTTATAATTAATGAAGCATATTCTTCCTTGACTCGCTTAACACATTGAAACCAATATTTATTAAATTATTCTTATTGTAGTAGATAAATACAGAAGAAGAGCAAAAACAAAAGGCTTTTAATTTACTAACGTCACTCATGGGAGTTTCCGAGAAAACACCCAGGACAGAAAATCGTACAACCGTACAAGTCAATGTCCTTTTATCGCGTTATTAAATTATTCCGTTGAAGAAAAGATCCAATTTCCTCCCAAGAAAAAAAACAAATATATATATATTATAACTGTCAATGCCACGGGTGGCCAGCGGACGTACGCGGGTGGCTCGGAAAGAGCAAGGCAAATTACTCCAATATTTACGTGGTCCAGTCACATTCATTCGTTCAATTAAAATGGGCTGATGCATGCATGGCGATTTGACTCCACCCGTTGATCTCTTAAATTCTGAAGTCAGGTTTTATACAATCTGATTATTTTTTAAAATATTTTTTTATATTAAAATATATTACAAAAATTTATTTTAAAATCAATACAATAAAATAAAATGATTCAAAATATAAAAAAATTAATTTTTAATAAAAAATTTATAATTTAAAGGTTTTAAAAATACAATTTATACTGTATTTCTAAAAAATTCACTTTGTTTTTAGTCAATTGTATAGGAAAGGAGTATGCCGTGGATTTGAATTGAATTCCAAATTGCATTTTATAAAAATTTGATTTTTTATTTAAAATTTAAAATTTTAATATTTTTAAATTGTTTTGATGTAATGATGATAAAAATACTTTTTAAAAAATAAAAAATGTTATTTTTATTTATTTATAAAAAAATATTTTAATAAATAACCACTATCATATTTTTAATCATCTTTTTTATTTCGATACTTCTTTTTTTAATAGAGAGTGATGTGCTCTTTTTTTCTAAACTAAACCAAATAATAATAATAATAATAATTCATAAATCAAAAGCGTGTTAAGGTCTCTGGATTCCCATTCTCAAAAAAAAAAAAAAAGAATCGTATAATATGTTCCAGCAGTAGCATTTACAAAAGCTCTGGCAATCTGTTCTCTCTTTCGGAGCCACGCACACACGCAGCTCCTTCTATCCCAGAACAAGGATTCTCGTGGCCATGTCCCCTGGAAAGCAAATCCACTCACAAGCTTCGCAGTCGAAGCTCTCTTTGAAAATTCCCAGAAAAAAAGAAGAAAAGGATCGTGATCGTGAGCAAAACAGAGTACTGTGTTGTGATCTGCGAAACTTCCACATGCAGTTATTAGCAGGCCAGGGAGGAAAATTCAAAGTCAATTTGATTTACTTTTATACTAACCAGACTCGTTGTTTGTGAACTATGCTTATGGTGATGATTGAACTCCAGTTTCCTTCCACGTCGTTGTCTAAATGGTTGCGTCAAAGTATTTTGGGGGTGCCGATTGATCAAAGTATAATAATTTCGTTGAAACTGATTTTGCAGGAATTGAATGAGAAAATGAACACTGGCAGTTTGATAAATCCAGCAGGCCTTGCCATGAAAGAAGTGTCAGCGAAATTATATATTACTACCAACCAAGAGAGCCGGCAAAGATTCATAATTCTTTGGATCATCAAACCTTGGAGTTATTCAAGATGCTTTATAAAATTTGATACATACAGTAAAATTTTAAGATTTTCCTAGAGTATAATTGAGTCTCAACTAAATAGGTAGCCCACAACTAAATAGGTAGAGCACACGATCCAGGCTGAAATTTTTTTATGTAAAAAGAAATAAAAAAAATATTGGTAATAAACTTGTTTGAATCCAATAAAATAGCTTCATTTAATTATAAGATACCAAAAAAATAACATTAATAAATAAATGAATTAAAAATTAAAAAGCGATCATGATGATGTACATAAAAATAAAAATAAAGCTTCCTAAAAGAAAAAAAAATTACAAAATTTAATTTCTAGACAACTTAGTGTTAAATAATAAAAAAATTTTAAAAATAAAAAAAAAGTAAAAAAGAGAATCCAAATCAACCTGTGTTAGCATATAAAACTTATGATATTGGTCGTAAGATTTGGATAATCACATATAAAGAAAATTTTAAAACAATTATGATATTTAATTTTTAACAATTTAAATGCAAAATGATGAAATTAAAAAAAATAATTAATTAATAAAAAAAAACACTAACAAAAACTAAGCAAGACTGTCAAACCCATGAGCTAGATCATAGAAGGAAAAGCAAGAAAAGCTATGATGTTTAATTCTCAAATTAACCTAGTATTAAAAGATATAAATGAAAAAATATTCAATTTAAAAAATCAATCCAAAAAAGATCTGAATTACCTAAGCTAACCCACCAAACTCACAACTTAGATCATTATACTTAGAAAAAAAAATAAAAAAATCACGAAACTTATTTCTCAATAAATTTAATATTAAAAGATAAAACTGAAAAAAATTCATTGTAAAAAAATATTAAAAAAAAATATCTACTTAAATTAACATTTTAAACTCGTAACCAAGCTCATGAGATTATGATCAGTCCATAAAAAAATCATAAAACTTATTTTTTAACAAAATCAATGTTAAATAATGAAATTAAAAAAAATAATTTTAAAAAAGAATCTAAAAAATTTTAAAAATTAAATTTAAATTTAAAACAAAAAAAGAATGATAAGACAAAAAATTTTTTTGTAAAAATGTACAAATTTTGAGGAGAGAAAAGAAAGAGAAAAAGGCCAATAAAAATAAAAAAGACCTCCGGGCATCATCAATTATCACATATGCCCCATCATCGGGAAGATCGTGCTATGACGTTTACAATGCAAGTGCGGATGATAGTGTTATGCCATTGGATAAAGGCTCATGTGCTGCCAAAACATGATGGCAAACCTTAACATGTGTCAACTATTTTGCACTGCCAGTTTATCCTAGCCCACCATATTGTTCTTACTTTCAATTTTAGTTTTATAACACTTAATTGTTTTTCATGAATATAATTTTAGTTTATTGTCAAATTAAACATCAATCAAGTGATAAAAAATTTTCTTTGACATTACAAGAAACTTGTATATAAACAATTATAATAAACTATCAAGTTAAATAAAAAAATCAATTTAAAATTATTAAATTAAAAGATAAAAATTTAAATAACTGGAAAAATATATATATTTCATTGACCATATAAATTAATCTCTAATGCTAGCAAATAAAAAGGATTGAACAATTGTTTAATTTATAATTTTGGTTACTGAATTTATTATTTTTTGTAAATAAATAAAATTTAATTTAATTATTCCAAACCAAACCAAGTATCAACCATGCAATAAAATATTTTCTCAATATTGCAAGATCCATAATAATAATCTCAAGTCATTATAATCTTAAAAGATCAAATTAAAGGAACGAAAAAAACTTAAGGACCAGGAAAAAAATATTTGCATTGTGTGAATCTACTATGAAAGTTCTCCCATGCCACGATAAAAGAATGATTTTTTTTAGAGTTTTTCTTTTTAAAAAAAATTAACATAGAAACTTTTGCATTTATCAAACCAGGCCTGAGCTAATATAGGGTCTGGGATAGTTTAGACTAATTATCAAAATGGGCCTAGTTCACGATAGATTGGCGAACCCAAGGCCCGCCCTAGCAACAGCAGGTCGAAGTTTCTTCCATCAAGTGGGTCTCTTTTCTGCAAATTGTCCACAACTTGCTTTTTATTCCAACATATTTGTTCGTTTATTTTGTTGTAGATAAGCACAGAATCAGGGCTAATTAGCTTTGCACATCCCTGTACTCCTAAAGTTTTCATAATATGGTCCTTTATTAATTAATTTTCTTAATCCAAACCTCCTACTTGATCAACATGACACTCTTTAATGGGAAAACATGTTAATGAAAGGACTTTTTTTTTTTCTAGGTTTTTTATGCTTTACATTTGTGGTGTGTTTGCGATTTCTAGATTGTTGGTGGTACGATTTTTAAAGTTTGTTTTTAAAATTTAAATTATAAAATATAATTTATATTATTATGTAATATAATAGATATATAAATAAATTTACTAGAGTGATTTATTAAAACATATTGATAAGTTAAAGCATAACCATCTAGGATTTGATTATTTGTTCTAAGATTTAATTATTTGTTCTAGTATAACACATTGATAAGTTAAAGCATAACCATTTAGGATTTGATTATTTGTTCTAGTGTAACACATTGATAAGTTTGAGACTGATTTAGTTAAAGAATTCATAGGTTAGTCTAGATTTAATGGTTGTTTAATATTGTAGTTGTGTATAAAGTTCACCCAACTATAATTTTTAATATTAGTAATGCTTTTACTATAATTTTTTAATGACGAGTTCCACTATTAATTGTGGTACAAAAATGGAAAAATAAATGAATAGTGAAGTCATGCTCTACTATTCATCCATTTTCTTCAACTCCATTGTTTTAATTGGAGTGGTTCCGTTCAAAGCTAAAAATGTATTGAATCATGTTTGACCTAACAAAATAAAAAAAATATTTTTTATTTTTAATTGTGTTTTATTTAAAATATTAGTGTTAAACATTATTCAATAACTGCATAAATTAGACGGAGATTGCTTGATGACATCGCATTTATAAAATTTGATCACAATCTCAATTTTATTTCTAATTATATTTTACCCAATATTGTTGTACTCTTAAAAAAATTATGAAAACTGTAGTCATTGTCGGATATATTTCATATATAATAGAATTGTGGATAGTTTAATAAAACAATAAAAAATATTTTATATAAAGTATTATTTATTTCATGATATAATAATAATAGTTAAATCTACAATATTTAAATTAAAAAACATCAATATATATATATATATTAAATTATTTATAATCTCAATTTCAAAAGAATTATTAACCAAACACATTAAATTATTTTTTATTCAATTTCAATTTCAACCATAATTTTAACTAAACACCTATTTTTTTAAATTAATTTTAGTTAGAAATATTTTTTATAAAACAATTTTTTTCAATTATAATCATAATAGCTACCACAATATCAAATAAATTTAATTAATTTTTGGGTCAGAGTACATTTTCACATGCATTTAATGTAAATCTCATGCATCGATATTGTTAATCTTAAAATTAAACCTAGAAAGTTAAAGAATAGAGCATACTTCTTGATTACCGGGCTAACCTCCCAAGGATATAAACCTATTTACTCATTGTTATAGATCAATACAGGGCGAAAAGTTCTTGTTTATTGTTATTTTACATTTTGTTGGATCATACAATACATGTTACAGAAATAATAGGATGGAGCTGTTCTTATGATTTTGTTTACTTGAATATGTATATATTTTTCGAAGCAGCAAGAGTGAGATGTGTATGTACTTAATTCAATTATTCTTTTTAATTTTTAAGATTAATTGTGTATTTGGTATTATAATATAATGTTTTTTTAAAAATATTTTTTAATAAAAAATGTGTTAATATATATATATATATATATATATATATATATATATATATTAACATAGATACATCAAAATTATCTAAAAACATTTAAAAATGTTAATTTCATGTGTTTTCATGTGAAAAATAATTTTAAAATACTTTAAAAAGTAAATTGTAGCATTAGCTAAGAAAAAATTATAAAACATGATTAATATATATTTTAGTGAGAGAACTACAATGCCATTCAGTAATGCAACCCAAACGATATTCACAAAAATTAATTATTTTTTATTTTAAAAAATAATAAAATATTTTTTTAATATTTTTTTAAATAAAAAATATTTTAAAAATAAATTATTATCACACTTTAAAAAATCTTCTTAAAAGCATCTCTAATAAAAAAAATACTATTTAGACAAGCTAAATTGATAATATGGTTTTCAATAGTATAAATATTTTTTTTTTGTTTATGTGCACAATAATATTAAAAAATTATTTAGAATAGTTAAATATATTTTAATATATTTAATATATAATTATTTTAAAAACATAATATTATCTGATTGACTTGGCATGTTTAGAAATAACCCAAATGATTCTCAATCAATCCACTATTAAAAAAATAAAATTTTTAAAAAATAAAAAAATAACTTAAATTAATCCCAATAAGTTTACCAAATTCATAATATGTATCATAAGATCAAGATAATCTTATAAAAAATAAATTAAAAATATAAATTAAAAAAAAATAATGAAAAAAAAACTTATTTTTGATATTTTTAAAAAAGATATAAAAATAAAATTTTTATAAAAAAATAATATTTAATGTAATATTTTTTTTAAATATATAAAACAAGTATTGAAAGGCCGCAACAATTTTTTTGTTTTTTCCTCTAGCGTCTCCATTAAAGATGCTTTGAAGTAGCGGACGCTCACATCAGGCCACGCACGGAGGACCCTCCTGATCACGTAACGGAACTCAAGTAGGAGGACCGGGTTAAAAAACGTAATTGACGAGGACTGAATTAATAAAAGTATGAAAATAGAGGAACATCCGAGCTAATTAACCCTTGAGACTTGAGAGAGCCAAAAAGAACTTATTCCATCGACAGGGTCGGGTGGGAGAATATACTTGGCACCCTGACGACAATCCTACGGGTGGCAAAGAAGCACTCGCAAACCGAACAAAGCATCGAATAAGAAAGGAACCGAGGGGGAAGTGAAATGGTATAAAACGGACAGTTGGTTGCACCTCGATTTCTCAGTCGTGTGAAAAAGCTCATTCAAGTAGAGGCTGATTTATTGAGCAGAGGTGAAGAGTGGTTTTGTAGTTATCAATAATTAATCAATCTAACAGGTATGGTATGCTGCCCTGTTTACCTCCTTTCATTTTCATAGATTCCTTAAAGATTGTCTCTTAGTATTCTAGTTTTCCGTGTTTTGTGTGTGTGTGTGTGTGTGTGTTATCGGGAAAATCCTATGTTGCTTCCTAGGCAGATTGTTATGTTCTCTTTCTGGGTTCGTTGACATCCAAGTGATGTTGAGTACCAACCAATTTGATGTAATGGACTGATTTTGAGTAATTTGAATCTGTTATTCGGCATTTCTGGTTATTGATGAACTGGGTTTTGCTTCAATTTCAGGGTTAGTATCGACTTGAAGAGAATCTAATATTGTGTATAATAATTGTTAAAAATGTCGATTGCAAAGCCTTTGAAGAAGGCAGTAGCTGCTGTCATTCTTGATTTGGATGGTACCCTTATAAATACAGGCCAGTTTCAGCACTTGGATTCATTGTCAGCTTTTACTTTCACCAACATTTCACTATCATATTTGTGATAAATATATATAAACACTCGAGTTTTTCTTTTCAATTTCATGGCACAGATGGCATATTCGGCGATGTTTTAAAAGCTTCATTGCTCAAGTACGGAAAACAATGGGATGGGAGAGAAGCTCAAAAAATAGTGGGGAAGACACCTTTGGAAGAAGCTGCTATAGTGGTGGGAGATTATGAGCTTCCTTGTTCAGTTGATGAATTTGTGACTCAAATCACCCCATTGCTCTACGATGAGTAATTAATCTCTACACTTCTATCTAGTAGTATTTAATTTGGATATCAGATCTTTTGTCATCAAGATCTCAAACATATTATCTAGGGGGCATTTGGCATGCAGATTCTTAGATGACTTCCTATAACGTGATTGTTGGAAATATAGAAGATGGGCGTACGTGAAACACATATTTGACTTGTGTGTGGTTGATCATGTGGCCAAATAGATGTGTAAAGCTAGGAGAAACACACTGTTAGATTCCCATTTTTTTGCCTCTTTTATTTTATTTATTATTTTCTTTTCCTAAAACTTGTAATGTCGGGACTTTATTGTGGCTTACTAAAATTTTGATTTCTGACTGTTTGGGACTCGTTTTGGCGTTTGTCTCTCATTATATTACATGGTGACTCTTGTATGGATGCTCTATCTCACTGGAAGTAATTGAAATGTGTCTTTTATTAATTTGAAGGTTTTGCAACATTAAAGCTCTTCCTGGTGCCAATCGGTTGATTAAACATTTGAGTGGTCATAATGTGCCTCTGGCATTGGCTTCAAACTCTCCAAGGGCATATATAGAATCCAAAATTTCTTATCAACAGGGTAGGTTCTTGTAGGAAATTTAATGAAACCGATGAGTTTTGTTTCCTGTTTTATCTTTTGAAAATTAGCAAGTCTGGCATAGCAAAGAGTCAAACTTGACAGACATTTGTACAACTTGCTTGGTTTCTCACTTTTCATGCTTATAGGATGGAAGGAATCCTTTTCTGTCATCATCGCTGGTGATGAAGTGAGAGCAGGAAAGCCGTCTCCTGAAATGTAAGATAAATTAGTTCACGATTTTTTGGATCATATATCTTTTTTAACTGAAAAAATCGTGTATGTTCTTTGATTCTGAATCTACAAGCTTGCCTTTCTAGATTTTTGGAAGCTGCTAAAAGGCTAAATATTGAACCATCCCGCTGCCTCGTCATTGAGGATTCTTTGTGAGTGATTTTAATTCACAAGTTATTATTGGATCGAGCCTTTTGATTTGTCCAACTTTCCTTGCAAAGACTATTTAAGGAATATGCTTTTTCTTTAAATAGTGCAGTCCTAAATATTGGTTGGTGCAAAACATTGTATTACTGTCAAACAGTCTAATTCTGTCTGAACGTTTTAGTTGGCATAAGATTTGATAAAGAATTGGCATATCTTTAGGACCTGACCCCTGTTGCATCTGTTTTTAGTTTTCCACTAGGCTGGTGTTATTCCTACCCCATACTTTATTGAAATGACAAGTAACCTTTTATTGTATGTTTTTGTAATTATAAATAAGTTAGAGCATCAGAATAGCGCCTCTTTACTTTAAATATTTATAGCATAATTATATACTTGAAAAAAGAAAAAAGAAAAAAAAAAGTAATAATAGATGATTGCAAAATATTTAGTGATTTATTCTATCAAAAGATTAGTGAACTTTTTTTTTCCCAAAAAGAAGTAAGAATAGACGATGCCAAAATATTTAGAGATTTATTCTATTGAAAGATTAGTGAACACTATTTCTAGATTATTTGCATCATGATTTTTTTTACCCAACTGGTTGGTAAAATGACGGAGTATTCATAATGAATTTGTATTCCTAAACATTTATGCCTAGACTAAGAAGTAAACAAAGTTGCTCCATGCAACAACACGCCCGCGGACACACACACTCTAATATGATCATGGGTACTAGTTGCTAGTATTTTAGTAACGCAAGGAAATTTTGGTATGTAAAACTATATAATATAGTATTATAATTAAGGAAACATAATAAAGAAGGTTATATTAGTCATGGGTAGAAAAAAGGTGGAGTGTGAATAACAATGGATGGAGTGAGAATAACACCCCTGTTAGCTGATGTTCCCTGCCTATGCATTCTACTTTTTCTGACCCAAACAACAATTAGAATGCTGTTCATTCTGTTGCGGAGTTCTATTTACTGATACTGAAATTTTTTTGTGTATGTTAGGCCAGGTGTTACTGGTGGTAATGCTGCTGGCATGGAAGTAGTTGCTGTACCATCCATTCCAAAACAAACTCATCTTTATATAGCAGCAGATGAAGTGATCAACTCTTTACTTGATTTACAACCTGAATTGTGGGGCCTCCCTCCATTTGATGATTGTAAATATCTGAAGACCTGGATCAATGTTGCAGTTTTATTTAATAAGTTTCTTTTCATCCTGGTTCTCTTGGGAATTTGATTTGTGATTGCAGGGATAGATGGTACTTTGCCATTAGAAATTTGGCATTTAGGTGGTCCTGTGGTTAAGGGATATGGTCGTGGCTCAAAGGTTCTTGGAATCCCTACCGGTATGGAAATTTCTATGTGTTCTCTTTGTGTGTCACATCTGAATTTGTAGTTATAGAAACACATTTCAGTTTAGTGGGAATCTACTTCATTACTTATCTGACCTCGATGTCACACTTTGTTTCAATGAAACCAAGCATAAAGCCGTGTTCTCTATGCCTGTTTTGCTTGATGACTCCTATTTCATATCAGCATCTGACAAGTTTATTCATTTATTTCAGCTAATTTATCTACCAAAGGTTACTCAGCACTTCTTTCGGAACATCCATCTGGTGTGTACTTTGGTTGGGCTGGATTATCAGCACGAGGTGTTTACAAGATGGTCATCAGTATTGGTTGGAACCCATATTTCAACAACACTGAAAAGACAATAGTGAGTTTAACACTGAAACAGCTGATGACCTGTTTATATCTTAATATATTCTCTAAATAGTTTGTGTTGTAGGAGCCTTGGTTGCTTCATGAATTTGATGGGGATTTCTATGGGGAGGAATTGCGCCTTGTGGTAGTTGGCTATATTCGACCAGAGGTATAATCAACACTCATCTGTAGCCTTTTTGAATCCCTTGCTATAATCACACTAATCGGTGTTCTTTTTGCATCCCTTTTTTCCATCGAAGTCTTGCCTTCCCTTTTTCACTAAAGTTTGGGTTTGGAAAACTACAGGCCAATTTTACATCACTTGAGAGCTTGATAGCAAAGATTCACGAGGATAGAAGAATTGCAGAGAGAGCTCTAGATCTTCCATTATACCTGAAATACAAGGATGACCCATATTTGAAAGGCTCTTCCCTGTGATCGTGGCAAGCATCCATAAACTTCATGACCCTTGAAACTTTTACAGAGCTTACATTGCAGACAGCATTTGCCCATTATAGAAGACATTGGTTTGTGACCATTTTGTATTCTCACTTCATGAAATGTTAGGCCCGTCTCCAAATCACTGTGGGTATAAAACTGAAACAATCCCCCTGAAATCCCTCAATTATTGTTTCTTATGGTATATGTACCGGAAAATTGTTGATAATATACTAAAATTATAGTTGGGAAGCATTTATGCAACCTCATGTTTGAGCCTTTAGTACCATGAATAAAAACCCTTACTCCACTAGTACTTCCAGATTCATCAAAATTTGATTGCTCTTTTTTTTCATTCTTTCTAGTTTTCACATTTTAAAATTTTTATATGTTAAAATTGATCAATAAAAAATATTTTTTAGTTAAAAAAAATTTTAATTTGGTTTTTGAAATTTTTTTTATTTTAAATGGAAAATACTTTTTAGAAGTGTTGAAAATTCATAAATATTTTTTTTATTTTATTTTTTTAAAAGAACTCCCAATAATAAAATTTTTTAGATAATATATCCTTCATTTTAGAACTAAGAAAATATATGCTTGGTTTGTTTCAGTTGGAAAAAAATCAAAATTGTTTTTTAAATTAAAAGGGCACTGCTATTTCAAACTAAAGGAAAAAATTAAATAAAAAAAGAAAAGAAGAAGGTAAAATTAGTGTCCGTATGGGAATCCCAGCTTCTTGATCAAAAGATATGCATTTTTACATTATTTTTCTAGTTCACTATTGATTTTGAACAGGATTTTAAAGATAAAAAAAATATTTGAAGGCAATTACTTTATTCGTGTAATAGTAATTTATAAAATAACATGGTAGCTTTATACTAAAAGATGTTGTTCATTGAAATAGTATAATAATAATTTTAATTTTTTACTAGAAAAAAACTTAACACTAAATTGTTTTTTATAAGACTCGTTTATTATTATTAAGTTGAGAAAAAAATGTTAAACTTGTCTTGAATGAGTATTTTTACATTTTCATAAAAGTTTTTTTTATTATTATAATGTAAGCTAAGAAAAAATTTGGTATTTTATCAAATCTAAAAAGTAATAAAACATTAAAATACATAGTAAATGATCAAATGCAATTAAAATAAAAAAAAATTGGAGATATGGGGTATTTTCAACTTTTTATATTGTTTTTTTTGTTATTATAAAATCAGTTTAAGTGTAATTTTATATTTGAAAAAATAAAAATAAAAAACAATAAGCATGTATGTACGACACTAAGAGATGTGTAAGAGGCATTTGCATACTTTGAGTAGCATATGAAGCGCCTCTCGATGTTACAGATTGTCTTTCTGTTATGTCTTGAAAACATTATCGTGTTCTCTTTTATTTGAAACCATATGCATTCGCATTGGTGATTTGACTTGTTACGAGTGAGTTTTTTCCTCCTCTCTTCTCTTCTTAAAATTATGGATTAACCTTTTTTGCTCTTGGTATTTCAAGTTTAGTATTTGTTCCTTTGATTTTTAATTTTTGTTCTTGATCCTTTTGTACAAATTTTATTTATTTTTAATTTTATTATTCCATCCTAATTTACAAATAATATATATTTTTTAATTTAATATTCATTCTTTTGATTTATAATTTTTTTCCATGGCCTTTTTGTAAAAGTTTTGTTTATTTTTAATTTCATCTTTCAATTATAATTGACGATATTTTTTTCCTTCAATTTGGTTCTTATTGTTTTGATTTATAATTTTTTTTCTTAACACTTTTGGAAAAGTTATTATTCTTTTCAATTTCACCTTTCAATCATAAATTTATTTTTATTTTTTATTTTCATTCTTTTAATTTTGTTATGGTCCTTTTGTTAAATTTATTTTTCTTTTCAATTTCATCATTCAATGAAATATAAGAATTATTTGATATTTGAATTTTGATCCTTATTTTTTTAATTTTTTTTATCCTTTTATATAATTGAAATTCTATTTTCAATTTCATCATTTAATATTTCATTAATTATAAATTCAATTTCATGTTTTTTAAATCCAAATAAAGCGTTTTAGGTCAAATGACCCATATCATGAGTTTAAAAAGCTAACACGAGTTTTTTTTTCTTTGAAGGGCTTTATAATTCTCTTTATTTTTTTATATTGAATTATTTTGATTTCATGATTTGAATTGCAAGTTGGAGGGATATCTTAGGTTAACTCGAAACTGATTAAAAAGATTATAAGTTTGTCATGCTAATTTAGGTTAACTAGGATTGGGCACTTAATCATAATTGCTTTCTAATAGTGTCTAATTTGAAGGTTGAATAAATATTTAATAGAAAAATTAAAGTGTTTAATATAGTTAAATAATGACACATTGCACATTCAGTTGTATACTAAGTCTAATAGTTAAATTTAACATTCATTCAATTACAATGTGTACACATACCTGAATGTTAGTGGTATTTGTGTGGGGATATCATAAAACGAATTTATTTGAGATAACAAAGTTAAAAGGATCACACATATATATTTCAACCTTTGTCCAAGAAGATTATCATTAGCTCGATACAAGTTTTATTGCTAATGTTATATTAACCCTTGTTATGAAAAATCTTTCAATGATAGCTGCAAGCATATATAATGAAATAAAATTGCATTACAAGTATAAAATATCATATAACAAAGCATGACCTACAAATTCTTATATTTCAAGAGACGTTAACTTTTGATAATGTCATGATAGAGGACAAAGTCATTCAAGCAAAAGCATGATGTAATCATACTATTTATGAGCCTGAATTATCTAGTAGATAACATAGATGTAGATAGATAGATAATTTATGTTGACATATTTTTAGATTTCAATTACTAAAAAGTCATATTATTTAAGTATTTGAGATTTATTTTACTTTTATTATCTATTATATAATGTTGTCTATTGGTTTTCTTTATTAGATAAAGTTGTTACAAGTTTGATAACATTTTCCAACTTTTTCATATTGATGAACTTCTCATTTGTATTGTTAGAGAAATAGAAAAAAAAATTAGCAATCATACTTTTTAGTAAAAAAAAATTACATAAATAGTCAAACATGAAGAAAAAACATGAGATATGATTTTAACAACATTCCTTCACTTATTATTGTTTGTTCTTAATTAACAAAACTAATTTTAGTGCTAATATAATTTGCATGCTACCATGTTATGTTTGTCTTGTTGCTTTTGTTCCTTTGTCGAACTTCACTTTCTCAAGTCAATTGGTCATAAGTTATTTTTTTTTGGCACATACTTTTACAATAAATCATTACACAACACATTACTTTTATATTTTTATCTAGTGTTCATCAATAACACTTATAATATCATTTCATTGCAAGATGACTAACTTTTGACCTTTTAATTTATTCCCTAAAAATTTAGGCATCAAATTATTGGCTTATATGTTTGCACTTTTATGAAGAATTTAACAAGCAATTATAACCAATGTTTCTTTTTTTGCTTCCTCAACAGCCCCTTAACGTTGCTTTTTTTTTTTCTTATTGGGAAAGATTTTTTTTTTCCTTATTTTAGCTTGGAATTGAATGTTTATTCATTGCTATTATCACAACTAATTCATATCATTGTTGTTATTTAACATTGTATTTACCTAACTTCTTAAAATACATATCATATCAGTTTATTTTTCTATCTACTGTACTTGTTTTGAAGTTTATCTTTATGTACATCTACTAAACTCAAGCCATTTTTTCATCTATATGCACCTAATTTCTTTATAAAATTTTATTGACGAGTTGAAAAACAACCCGTGATAAAGCACATACCACTCATATAGTATTAAAACTAGGAAACAAAGAAGCTAGAGGACCATTAACGTATCCCCATGCTCCATATTATCCCTTTTAGCCAAACTAGCAAATCCTTAACCACCATGTAACCTTTTATCACTACCCCCATCTCATTTGATATCATATAAACCCTAAACTTGTTAAAGTAATAGCCATTACCATATTCTCCATCATTATTAACATTTATCATTCTCCTTCCCCTTTTCCCTTCCTTTATCCCCCTACTCTATATTTTCCTCCTCCACCACCCTACTATAAATAAATAAAATATCTTTGGTCTCATCTCATCCTAATAAAACTTTACCACCACCACCACCATTAGCATGGAAAAGGGCGGGGATAATGGATTATAACGGTGTAATGATAAAGAATGTAATAGTAATAGTAATAGTAATAGAATAAGAAAAAGAAGAAGAATAAGAAGAAGAAGAAGAATAAGAATAAGAAGAAGAAGTTGATGATAACTTTGAGATGGAAGATCAATGTAAGAATTAAACAATAATAACAACAAGTGTCAAGGTTAGATGATCTACTAATGATATGTCAAAGAAGTATAATATAAACTCATATTATTCAATTGGAAACCACACACAAATAAGGTTTCAATTAGATTATAAATTATTAACATAATTATATTAGTTATCTTATTCTATTAATGCTAAATCTTATTTGGCATTTATGATTATAACTTATGTAACAATAAATCAAGTTCCTTTCGTAACTCAGGTGTCGGTTATACCATACAATATAAGCTATGAAAGTGCCAAGCATTTATTGTACCAAGTGTTATACAATATAAATCTAGATTAGTCATTTAACAAATAAAATATTAAATAGTGAACAAGATAATAAATATAAAACATGTTAGTATCAAACATTAAAATCCATGTTAAGTTTACACTATACTTATTCTTACACCATTAGTATAACCTTTTCACATTGAAATAATAAACATAACTAAACATAATGAAAGAAAGAAAAATAAATAAATAAAATAAGAACAAAAATAAGATAAAAGCTAACTTAGTAAATAAAAGAAAATGAAAGGCATAAACAAGATATTAATGAAAATAAAACTTAAGCATTACAAAAATATAAAGAGAGAAAGCAAAAGTATAATCTTGATCTAGAAACCAAGATGCAAAAATACATGGCAAAGACCTCCTTTTATAGGCCAAAATTAGAAACTATTGATTTGATGACTAATTAATGAGTGGGTGACCAACTCTTAACTTAGTGACAATCTTTATCTTTTTTTTTGTCTGTCTAAAACATCATTGATAACTTCAGAATTGGAACTACTTGAAAACATGAAAGTTGTAGGAAATTGTTTTAGCTTTCCAAAAACAAAAATTAAGGTCATTTGGACTTCTAAAAATCTAGATATGAGTCAGACACTAAACAGTGTTTGGGTTGCAAGACAGATTCAAACTTCTTTGTTGTTGTTACAATTTGGACTTGAAAATGACTTCTTTAAATCTTAGGTTCCAAATGAAAGTTGTAAGTCTATGTTTTATCTTTTCATCCATATAAAGTAGACTTAAATCTAAGATCTACAACTCTAGATATGACCTAATTACCGAATAATATTCTGGTTTGGACGACACCAATATCTCTTTTCTAAGTTTAGCCATCTCTTTGTCCTTTTAATTTTAGTTCTTAAACTCATCAATCAATCTTTTTATTTATGTGATAGGCTTGCATTTAAAATAAATATTTACCATAAATTAAAAGTGTCTTATATTATTAGATATGTTATTATAAAACATATTTTAGTTAAGGTGTTATTGATACTTCAAGTGCAAAATGATAATATAAAACCTTGAAAAAAATATACTTTTAAGTACTAATCATTAATATATATAACCAACTTTAAACTAGATAGAGAACTTTGATAATTCATGTCAGTTATGTCAAAATATACAACTCACGAGTAGTTAATTGGTTTATAATAATGGCATTGATTCAATTCATTGATTCTGATTTCATATTAGTTTATACATTTGAATATCTACCATATTGTACTATTATATTAACTAATTTTGGTCAATTTCATTATACTAGGCAAATAATTATCTAGTTTTCCAGTAAAGTTTTTATAGACTAATAATGAGATTTAATAAATGGTGTGGTTCAGTAATGTGACATACACTTGTCTAATGATAGATAAAAGTGACTAAAATTAGATAGCAATAAAAAATATAAACTCATTTTTTCAAGAGGTGAAACTCAATTTATTCATGGGGCATATCAATATTTAATGTATATTTTAGAGGTTGGTTAGAGGAGTTAAAAACTCCTACCAAGTATTAATTTTATTCATATGATATTGATAATCATATCAATTTTATTTTGTACATAATTCCTGAAATTGCATTTAGCTAACATACCCTCATGACATCAAGCAAGCATTGGTTGTGGAGTGGCAAATATCTTTTTGTTACAATAAGATATGACTATCTTATCAATATCACTAAAAAATGTCCACAAAGACATATTAAATATGTACTAGAGTGTAGTGTTCCTACAATGACTATTGTATCTATGACTTAACATTTGTTGTAACCTAGCAAAGTTTTTTATCTAAAACATTTTTCAAGATGTAAAATAGATTGGATTCATGATGGCATATTTTTTTAATACCATTAAATGCATGTTTAGTAATAAGGTGCATGGTGATTTTGCAAAAGTGTTTTTCAATTAAAAAGAGTATCAAAATGATTTTTTTCAAATTGTTTTAATTTTTTTACATAAGTATATAAAAATCATAAAAAAAACCTAACAAAGCATCAATTTTATATCTTTTTAGGTGAAAAAATTTGGAAAAATAGGTTGAATCATGTTACCAAATAGAGCCTAACAAGTGAGAGTTATTATCTTTATATGTTAGAATCAAAATGTTATAGATATTCATTGTTAATGTTTGTCTTTAGTAACATTGAATATGAAAATTTACATCTTGAGGTGAACAAAATTCTAAGAGTAAGAAAGTAACCAAACACTAATAAAAAAAAAAACTAAGATGTGAGGAGTTTTTATTGTATATGTGTGTACTATGTAACCTTTCACAAATCACTATGGATTCAAGTAGTGTATTTTTTTTTCATTTTGGAGTGTGACATTTTTTATTTGCTTCAATTTGATTTTTTTATAGCCAAGTTATTGCCAATTGCTTTCAACTTATTGAAGAAAGGCATGATTAAAAGTAAGATGATCAAAGTAGAAAAGACAGAGAAATTAGGTGGCCTTTTTAAATTAGAGATAAAATTTAACTTTCATCTTACTTTCTAATTAAAATATTTTTGATCCCTATAGTTTTTTAAAATTCAATTTTGGTGCAACACTTAATTTTTCTTATTTTTTAGTTATTTATTTGAAATAAAAGAGAAAACGTTATTGGATTTTGGTTGTAGAAAGAGAAAATTTCAATCACGACAGCAAAATAATCAATTTTGGTGTCAATGAGTTTTATTCAATGAGGAGTATTCCACTAACGTATTATTTCAATTTCAAATTGCCTAAAAGAGCAAATCTGACCTTTAAAAGTTTTGGTTTTTGAGTTAAGTTTTTATTTTTGGATTGATTTTTGGGTTAAAAAATGAATCAAAATAAAATTTTTAGTGTAAAATGTCTTTATCCTAATTTTCTAATGACCCTTTATTGTTGGATTTTAGGGTTATAAATGACACATTATTTGTAGTGTTTTTTTTACTAATAAAAATAAAAGAGGCTCGATACACAGGTTTGGCTTACTTTTTAGGTCCCTAACCATTTCAAACTTTTTTATTTGAATGTCTTTTTTTTTTTTTGTTATTTAACTTTTGAAAAAGGATTTTTCTATTATTTAACTTAAAAAATTAGGCTCACTTTTTTTTTTCAATCTCACCCCCGTGTCCTATTTTCTTCATATATATATATAACAATTTTTAACTGGTACTAGGTTGTCAAAAAAGCTTTTTTGACGTGATATAAAAAATATAATGTAAACTTGAATTGTAAAAATAGATAATAAAAATCATAAAATTATATGTAATTTTTTTTCACACTTGGTTCATAAAAAGAATAAGTAATTCAATCAATAAAGATCATTTAAGGTTATTCTTAATAAAGTTTAGATAATAACATAAAGATCATTTGTGTAAGATTAGATTAGACTGTTATGTTCCTAAAAGACTACAAGATGAGCAAACCTAAATTGGTGAAGACATAGATGACTCAATGTTACCTTAAAGAGACTTTAAATAGAGATATGAAGTTTATTGGAGAGAAGTACTTTTAAGTCTTAGCATTATGTTCTATTTTTCAAGATTTTAAAATGAATAAGTTTCAAGCTATGAGAGTCAAAATGAATGATATAGTGCATGATTTTGCCTTTTTTTTTGAAAAAAAATAAATGTATAACCATGGATGTTAATAATCTTGGTTAACAATAAATGAAGACTTCATATGAAATGGTTTATCATTTACGCAAGAAGCTATTAAGGAGACCACTTTTCCTATATCCATTCACAAAGCAAAAAGTCTTTGTAATCTCTTGATTAATAGTTCAAACCTTTCACTTGGAGCTCCATTACTTGTTGTATTCAATTAGTTGACATATATCAGGTCATTGAATTTATCAAGGTCTTTAATAAGAAAAAAAATACTAAGAAAAAAAATACTAAATGAGGTAGGGAAATTAATACATTTAAGACATCTTAATTTAGAACATTATTTATTTTTGTTGTCCCTGCAATAAATGATGTGTAATTTATGCAATATGCAATCTTTAGATTTTTTCTCTCGTAAGCTCGAGTGTAAAATCATGATCTTGACCAAGTTTTTTGCATGAGTCAAGTATGATTTTATTGATTTTTGAGTTTGTAGTTCAATTTTGCACATTAGATACATATATATAATTTTATGAGTCAACTCATGATTTTGACAAAAAAATAATTTGATATAAAAAAGAGCCAAAGGAACCTAATTGTCATGTAATTAAATGGAAAAAAACTAAAAAGTCTAAAAACATTATTAAATTAGGTTGGGTGAATGACCTAAATTGTTGGTTCAATAGGTCAACATAGGTTTACTAAGGGACTTTTTAAAAATGTTTTTACCAATTTCATCTTTCACCATTAGTTTGATTGAAAATTAAGCTTTATAGTTTTTTTTATTTGCTTTTTATGGAATTATCATGGTTTCATGAGCTATATCACAAGTTTAACTGATTTACCCAAATCAATTCAAAATGATTAAGAAAAATTCTTGGAAAACATATTAGCAATTCCTAAAAATATTCTTTGTATTTGAAAAAATAATAATATGAACCACAACATAATATGAGTTAATAGTGTAATGTTGATTTTAAAATAACTATTTTTTTAAAAAAAATTGAATTTATATATTTTTATTTATCTATTTATTATTATATTTAGGATAACAACCAATTCTTTTTATGGTCTTTCTTTATTATAAATGTTTTTTGGTTTATCTCCTTAATTTTTATCAACAAGATAACATGGAAGATTAGGAATTAAAACCTCTTGATTACTTGAATTGAATTTTTCTTATTTATGTTATGAAATGTAGGACTTAACGAGACATTTGTTTAGGACTTGTAAAGAATGAAGAATATATTTTTATATGGTGAGAACCTTTAAACAACAACTATTATCTTAATCTTGATAATAGAGAAAAATATCCTCTATATGATTTTAATAAAGATCTAAACAAAGTTTGGTTAGTATCACTTCATCCTTTTAAGTTGTTTTTGGTTAAATAATATTATAAATGTCAATAACATTTTGTTTAATTATTTAATTCCAAACATGTTTTTTGGAATGAAATTTATAAGAACCTATACTAGTTAAAACATGGAACATATTTTTGACAACTTGGTATTGGCTATAATAATGTAGAGAGATTCAGTACTCCATCTTTTGTTTTTTTTTACAATCTTATTTAGCTAATGGTTTGATGAATAGGTTATACATGGCTTTAAACAGCTTATATATGTTCCTATCTACTAGAGTTCAACATGTGATAATTGTAATTTATCTATATAAAGTAAAATATTATGGATTCTTTATCATTATTATTTCATCAATATGTGTATAATTTTGTAAGATATTTATATCATACATGGGTATATTAGTTTAAGGCCATGCATAATTGTGAATAGTTATAGGGCTAATGTTACTACATGACCGATGTCTTTATTACCCATCAAATTGACTCAAAAGCATAAGATTGGATGCAATTTTTTTTAAAAAAAAACAAATCTTTAAGGTAAAGTCAAAATGTTGAAATAAGATAATAAAAAATTATAAATAAACTTTAAAAATTGTTATGAGAGTAGAATTTAGAGGTATCTTTTTCATGCCATCCTGCATGCTTTTATGTATCAATTAGGCATTATACTTAATTCTTTGATTTTTATTATTTATTTTAACTGTACAAGATTTTTAGAGAAATCCATGATATTGTGTAATTTGTATGTCATTTTTGTAATGGCAAGTTTACATAAATATTATATAATCCGAGGTTAATTATTAGACTATTAATGTTGTTCTTGTTAGTGAGTTCAATACATTTCATGTGATTTTTGATCAAGGACTTATTAGAGTAGTGTAACCGACTTATTAGAGTAGTGTAACAAACTTATAAAGTTGAAAAGAATTAGAATTCAAATTTGGTAATATTAGTGCTAAACTAGAATGGTTGAGTTTAATCATGAGTCTTATTGAATAAAAATTTTAATTATAAGAGTAAAATAGAAAAAAAAAAAGGAGAAAAGTTCAATGAACTAATTTGAGGTAGTTTGGACCTTTGAAGATTAAAAATTAATAATGAGTTATTATATAAATAAAAAGTTCTCTTTAACCCATATTTAAAAAAAAATGAAATTCAAACTCATACTTTGAACGATCCTAATATGATAATTTGAATTTAAGTGGACCTAAATCAAGATATAATTGGTTTTGATATTAAAATGTTATCATCTTGATAATTAGGGGTCAACCATCATTTTTGAACTCGTTGACATGTTTCAATCACTAATATATTGATTAAATTCAGCTGTCCATCTTATTCCTTTCTCTAAGTTGGATCTTCGCCATATATTCCAAACTCTATTACCTTCAAAGACCTTTTTCTTTTGTCTAAATAAAACCCTTGTTCATTCTTTTCCTCTTCACTATCAAAGTTTCTAGTATCATTACCCCTATCAAAGTGAGGGTAAAGATTGGCGAGCCATTATTCTTCCACCAAAGATTTATGAGCTATTGTTCTTCCATCAAAACATCTTTTTTTTTTTTTTTACATTCCTAGTGAACCAACACTTTTTATTTGACTATTCATCTAATAAAAATCTCCCTCTGATCTAGAATTGTTACAGGTTATGGTTTGCACTTCCTTTTTCATTGAAAATGAGGTAGTCTTGAATCTAGGTATTCTTCTTTCCTAATTATCTTTTAAACAATGAGACATGAAAAGTGAGATGCATTCTGTTCTCTTCTAGAAAATCCAGTAAGTAATCCTTTTAACCTTGTTTTTGATTTGAAAAGGCCTACAATATTTATATGCTTATTTTTTGTTTCTTTTTTATTACATGGTTATTTAATGGTATAACTAAAGTCTAAGGCATACCCAATCCTTTTTTATATAGTTTTATTTTATTTTATTTTTATTAGTATGTGTCTTCTATATATCTTGAAACTTGAGTAGATTTTCTTTATGTTCTATAATATTGCTAATCTATCCTTAATATGTGCCTTAATCACTAAAGTTTTAGTAATTCATAATATATAATTGATTAGATTAAGTGAAGTATGATCATATACCACCTCGAATGGGGTTGTCTTTAAGGATATGTTGTAGTTAGTATTCTACCACTATTATATTATGGCCAACCACTTAAACCACTTTTTAGGATTGTCCTCTACAAAGCAATGAAATACATTTCTAGGGTTTTGTTAGTATCTTTGATTTGTCCATTGTTTATACGTAATTGGACTCCTTGAACTCTAAATAATTCCTTTTAAATCCACTAGTGAAAATAGAATTCTTATCAATGATAACATTTTATGGCGTTC
Organism: Populus pruinosa; assembly: GCA_026413675.1. Classification (NCBI taxonomy): domain Eukaryota; kingdom Viridiplantae; phylum Streptophyta; class Magnoliopsida; order Malpighiales; family Salicaceae; genus Populus; species Populus pruinosa. The sequence goes on from CM048596.1 coordinate 24,945,225, forward strand.
CATGTAATCTGATAACATTATAAATGAAAGTAAGGGTTATTTTTTTATGTTATGTATGGATATATTGGTGTCATAAAGTGGTTGTATTTAGAAAGTTTATCCACAACTACTAAGATTATTGTGTAATAATTAGATGAAGGTAGTCCCTTGATAAAATCTATAGGAATGGAAGTCCAAGTCTTTATTGTATTGGTAAGGGTTGTGATAACCTAGAGGTTTTGTGTTTTCTACCTTAGCTTGTTAATAAATCTCATATTATTTAATGTAATCTTTAACTTTCAACTTCATTCCCACCTAATAAAAATTCCTCTTTGCTCACCTCAAGATAACCTGAATGGCTCGCTACTAGGTTGTTATAAAGATATTGTGTAATAGTTAATTTGAGGAAATCTATTTTGTTTATATAAACTCTACCCTTATATAATAATATTCCATCTTGTTTTTATAATTTAATGGAATTTAAGGTTTCATTTTGTAGAATATAAATTATACCTCAAGATTAGAATAATAACTAGTTTTAAGATTATATATATCTAATTAACTAAAAGTGTTGTAATAACTTAGATTTCTTAATTCACCTCCCTTTCTTGTTCTTTAGATAGATATCCATTATTAAGTTTTCCTTCTCAACCATATATTCTATCACAAAGTCATACCTAATTAACCTAGTAATTCATTTTTGTTGGGTTAAGGTTTATTTTAAAAAAAAATTTTAATAGGCATTTATAGCTTTGTTTGTATGTTTTAATCTTAAAAGATATACATAGGGTCTCCATTTATGAACTACCATAACTAAGGATAATAATTCTTTCATATGAGTAAACAATGTTAATTCCTTTTCTTTTAACCCTTTACTAAGATAAGTTAAGGGTCTTTTTTTTGTATTAAAATTGCCTTTATCCCTATTCTTGAAATATCACACTATGTTATAAATGATTTTGTGAAATCAAGTAAAACTAAGACAAGTGGGTTGGTCACAATAATCTTTAATGCTTTAAAGGCCTAGCCTAATCAATCTTTCTATCCCAAATAAATCCCTATTTTATAAGAAATTTAGTTAATGAACTTGTAGTTGATCCATATCCCTTGATGAATCTTATAAAGTACCTAGTTATACCTAAAAACTCGTTTAAGGATTTTATGCTATTAAGCCTGGACCATTTAATCATGGCCTCTACTTTTTAAAAGTCTATTTTAACTCCTTCTCCATACACATTGTAACCCAAATACGTAATTTCTTTACAAGCAAATATGCACTTGAAAAATATAACATAAAGTCTATATTAGGCCAAAATCCTTAAAACCTTTCTAAGGTGTTATAAATGTTCCTTTTCAATTATGTTGTTTTTTAGAATGTTATGGAAAAAAACCCTATACAAACTTCATTAGAAAATATTTAAATACCTCATTCATCAAATCTTAAAAAGTGAAAAGGGTATTGGTTAACCTAAATAGCATGATTAGGAACTCATAATGGCATTCGTGAGTTCTAAAGGTTGTTTTAGGAACATCTTTCGATATCATTATGATTTGATAATACCTAACAACAAGTCTAGTTTATAAAAGTATTATGAATCATATATTTCATTTAGCAGTATTTCTACCACAGGAATTGAGAATTTATCCTTAATTATTTTCTTGTTAAGAGCCATATAGTTTACACACATCTTCATAAGTCATTCGATCTCCTAACCAACAATATTGGAGAGAAAAAATGACTTTAACATAGTTAGATTATGCCTAACTCCAATAATTCTTTTATAATTTTTTATCTCATTTTTTTATAATAAGGATACCTATATATATATGGCTCGTGGTTAGTGGCAACCCTTTTGGTTTTTTAAAAACAGTTTTGAATTCATCCAATATATATTATACTAATTTTGACACTAAAATGTTATGTGTGACCTCTATGTTTAAGGTTCAAATTTACAACATTAATCCATTAGTATTTTTCTTCAACTCTCATAAAAATAACATTTAGCCCACGATCAATATTTGACTCCTGGGTTCTGAAGTCATTCAACAAAATTGTGAGCCTATTGTATTTAAACCTCATAGTTAACTTTGAAAAATTCACATAATAAGCTCTAAATCTTTAAGCCATTAAGCACCTAAGACCATGTTACATCCCCTTAGATGATTTACTAATGTGAAAGTTTTGAATTAAACTCTTAAAACCACAAACTTAAAATTTAAAAAATCACTCTCATTTTAATTCTAGTCTCATTCATAATTCTTACCATAATCGATTAGTGTCTTATTAGATCTATTTCCATCTTTTTATCTATTTTAAAGTGAATGAAATTATGAGTGCTTTATATGTCAATTTAAGCATTATAAAAAAGTTATTAATAATGGCTTTAACTCACATTGTTTATGAATTCTCTTTAAATCTTTCTAGATTGAAAGTCAAAAGGACTTCCCACCATAACATACAAGGATATCTTTGCTTTTTCATTGGTCATCATAGGTTCTTCTAAATCAGTCAAATCTCAAATTATCATCGATCCATCTTTTTTTCCATCTTGATTTATTTTTTCAATTAAAAATAATTTTGGTTCTACATAATTATGGCTTGAATTCCATTTAGCATTGTATTTAAAATATAAGCTCTTATCTCTTTTTATTTTTCATTTAAACTGGTGTCACTTTTTATACCTGTAAGTTAGATTTTGGGTCTACCCTATATTAAATAGACAAAAAGCCCCTTTCCTTTGAAATTCACTAGTATTAAGCCTCTAATTCTTGTGAATTACTATAATATTTTCTTCCTACATTTTAGCCAATCTATAAGGTATTACCAAATTTTGAGAATTCATCACTCTTACCCAATCATGATCTCTTCCTTTAATTCTCATAAGAAACAACTTAAATAATGTGAATTTGATAAGCCTCTAACTTTTTTTCAAGATTAGTTCAAACTAAGTAAATTGCTCGAATTGAATCTATATTGCCTTTACCAAATACTCTCAATTTATAATAACTCTAATTTTTTAAATCTCCTAAAACAACGTAATAGCACGCCCTTTCATTTTAAAAGGGTGATTAGGAGTGTGATAGCAATTGTTTTTCAAAGTGTTTTCGTTCAGAAATGCATTAAAATAATATTTTTATTATTATTTATTAAAAATTATTTTTTACATTAATACATCAAAATAATCTAAAAACATCAAAAAATAATTTTAAGCAAAAATAATTTTAAAGTTTTTAGAAACTTCATTTGAAATGCAATTTCAAATGGCCCTTAAAATTATCGATGAACATCCTATGTTATAGGGGAGTGTTATGAAAAATAAAAAATTAGGTTACCTTATATACTTAGCTAATTGGGTCATCCTTATTAAATCAATAAAAATCTAGTTTTATTGCTCTTAGTTGAGTTTATTAATTCCAAACCTATTTTGGTTTCATCTAGTGATGATCATTAAACGATGTTATTGGGGTATTATAAGGAGACTTGTCTAGCTATTGTCCTTGAATCTTCACAATTTGATCAACCTTTATAGTAATATGTTGTAATTGTTGATCAAGTTCTTATAAAACCTTTTATTATGTTTATTGGTTATGTTGTTGTTCTTTCAAAACAATTGTGACATCTTGATTTCATCAACGCTTGGTTTTAATACTAATTTTGTAACAAAAATCTAAAGTTGAAAGGAATTGGAATTGATAATATTAACTAAAATGTAAAGTTATTGAATAAAAATTAGTAATTACAAGGGTCAAATAGAAGAAAAAAAAAGAGCAATTTAGGCTAATTTGAGGTAGTCTAAATCTTCCAAGATTGAGAATTAGCATTGAGTTATTCCTCAAGAAGAGTTTTACTTAACTATTACAAATGAATTTAATTTGACAATTTCAATTTAAAGAATTGTTTGGTAGTCTAGTAGCTGAAATAACTTTTCATATCAAAATACATGCCAATAATATTTTTTTTATTTTTTAAAAATTATTTTTAATATTAGCAAATTAAAATGATTCAAAATCTATAAATCATATTAAATTTTAACAAAACAAGTTAAAATTTTCAACTTTCGTTTCCAAATAGTTTCTAAATATGATAACAATTTAAATTTAAATATATAGAAGAGTTGTTTGGGATGATTTTATTGAATAAAAATTAGTAATTACAAGGGTAAAATAGAAATTAACAATTTACTTCACACAAATACAATATCTCGAGTATCATGCTTGAGATGGGATGGGTCGAATTGCCGAGGACTGGAGGAACCGTTTATATACGTGACACTGTATCTGCTGTAGCCTTATAGGCGAGCTTCAAGAGATAGCAACTGCCTTGAGATGGGTGTGCACACTTGGGGACATAGGCGAAGGCCCCCGTGCGAGCTGGAACATTTTTCTCTGCGATAAAAGGACGCCATCAGTTTGTATTATTGGTTCCCTGAAAATGGGAGTCCTGTCCTTTTTGTTAGCGTAAACATTTTTGTACATCAGTAGCAATTCCTCACTAACTGCAATGGTTACCACCTCACAAGTATGTTAGTCATTCACACAGATGCGCCGACAGGAAAAGTGACCTTAACAAGTAAATGAATTGAGGTGCTTCTAAGTTAAAATCTTTTGTATTTTTTTGGTAGATTCATGAAAGCACAGGAGTGACATTAACATACTGGATTGACGAGGGGCTGAATTAACAAAACTGCAAAGGACAGAGGACAAACAGGGACGGTACGCCAAGCTATAAAATGGAAATTGATCGTAAAACCATTTTCATAATCTAATCAAACAGTATCATTAATTGGTCTAGTTACCATGACTGACCAAAGCTGTCATTCCACACGCCCTTACATATCCTTCATAAATGCCCAACAGTGTTTACACAAGCGAAAACTTTACCGGGATAAAGAAGTACATCTTTACATCAACAATCCATGAGCCATAAACAAAAATGATCCTTGTTTCAGATTTGCCTATGGCTTCGTGGAAGAGGAATCCTTGTGCGCAGCTGTATTAATCTGTTTGGACAGGTATGCTTCATAAATCTCCACGACAAGCCGGGGATCCTTTTCCACAAGCTCCATGTACTCCTCCCGCTTGGTAAGTTTATCCATGTTGTCAATGATCAATGACAACGCTGCTTCAAGCATATGCTTTGCATTATGCTGATGGGCAAAGGCATAGCTCACGACTGAGTTTTCCCAGTTTAGTTTTGACACCAAAAACTTCTCGCAATAAGACTTGAGATGCTTCACCTGATATTTTTCGGCCAATATTAAAAGATCATAGGCCATCTGCTCATCAAGGCACGCTTCAGCAGTGTAAAAATAGTTGACAAATGTACGAAGTGCATCATATGATACATCACTAATCTTGATGGTACCACTCCGGCTTTCTTCCATCTCGTTCTCAAGCATTGCCTTGAAGACTGGGGAACGGCTCACCTGATCACAAAAATAAAATAAAAAAAACGCTAATCAGTAGTAAAAAACTAAACAGGTGAGCATTTGGCATAACACATCACCAGATCATCTTGTCCAGTATGAAATGGACATGCGGGGATACCTCTTGTTTAGACTAAAACAGGAACAAGTTGAAGGCAAAATTGATAAATTGTCTCCCATGGTTCGTCAGTTCAAGTTCTGTCTAGTTTGTCAGAAAACAGGCTACAATGTTAATGGGGCCTAACTTAAGGGATATCTCCCTCCCAACCTACTACGTCTCCATCAAGCTATTTGACAAACAAAACCAGGCTTGAAATGGGATTTCTATTCCAGGAAGGTCATTGAACAAAAGCATGCAAATAATACTAGCCAAGTATGCATTTGAAATGAAAGCGATTATCTCACATAATTACAATAAAGAGAAAGACATACATATCTAGCAAGTGCCATGATCATTGACGAATCAAGAGATAGTGGAACTCACTCAATCAGGACAGGATCAATCAATAAATTGCAAGTCAATTACCATCTAATTGATCAAGAATAACAAAATTGGGGAATTGAGTATTTACCAAAACGGCCTTATGAGCAGGGACTGGGACAGATGGTGCAGTCCCGGTAAGTCCATCATCGGAGGAAGCAACCAAAACGACATCGGTGAAACAAGGGCCAGCAGAAGAGCGGTGAGTGATGTGGTGATCGAGAGGAGACCAGAAACGCAAGAAGGCAACTTTAGCTTTCAGATCATCGATCTCTCTTTTAAGCTCTTCTTCAGTCTCGCTTGCTTCCTCATAACACTCTTTGCAAGTTCCAGCATCGCATCTACCGTAGTACTCCTTACAAGAAATGCACCTCATCGTTTCGGAATCGGAATCAGTATCGCTTTCAGTCTCCACCCGGGAGGACGCTGTACAGCGGTGGCCTCTCATTATTTTTTGCTGGGTTTTGTACAGCAAAAGGTGGGATGCCGTGCGATGGGGGGTTTTAATGAATTGGTGGTGGCTGGAAGCTTTGATTGATGCCTGATGGGGGCGTGGGTGCGGGTGCGGGTGCGGGTGCTTGCGCTCACAGTGCAGACCGCAGAAAGCGCATGTTGAGATAGAAATAAATGGGTATTCTTTATTTTAATCATTATTATTTTGTTAGCTCCGCTTGATGTTTTGATTAGTTTTTTTTTAAAAAAAAAAAAAAACAAATCGCCTGTCGCTCTTTATAATTTGTTTAAAATAACTTTGCAACCTAAATTTTGCCGCGCGTAATACTTTACACGTGTATCTAAAAAAATTAATAAAGAATATTTCATTAATTATAAGTTTGCTTTTATTTTCTATTTAATCATTAAAAATTCTCTATATTAAATATTATTAATTTTTCCATTGAATAAAAAAAAATCATAGCCATCTTCTTTTCCTGAATATCAAACCTAGCCATCACCTTTCTTTCCATTTAATTTCTCATCAACCAAAAAAATCCTTACAAAACCCTTACTATTATTTATATTTCTTTTTATTTATCAGCAATCAACTATTATTATTAATGGTAACTGTCGCTACACTACATTAGACGACGGTTCCATTCTTTTTTTTATTTATTTTTTTTAAACAAAAAAAGCATAATTTTAATTTTTATTTAATTGAGGGAAATAAAGATTTTATTGGAGTCGCCATCTAGTAATTTAAGGGAACTAGAAATCCAAAATTAGACACTGGTCCCAGAGATTCGAGTACTGAGTTAGTTATGATTAAGGAAAGGTAGACACCACTCTTAAAACATCATTTCAGAGAAAGGTTACCTTCACTTGTGTGTTTTTCTTATTTGATTCAAATGCTATTATATTTTGAGCTTATTTGTAAATTTTTAACATGGTTAACGTCGGTCCCTAAAAATAGAAGACACGTTAAAAATGACATCAGTCCCTAAAATTAGAAGACTTTGTCTAAAATGTCGATGTTTATCCCTAAAAAGGAGAGTTACGTCTGATTTACCAAGATAAATAATAATGGACATAATCCATATTTGGTATTTAAATTTTTGATATCGGTCCTTTTCTATAAATAAAAGAGACGTGTCGACAAATAATATTTATTTTATAAAATAAAAATTATTTGGATATCATTGCTAAAGAGATATATTAATTCTTGAAAATTGGGTTTTTGACCCATGAACAGTGATATGATAAAATGGGTGTTAAACCCGTGTCGTTATTTATTTTGGTTTATTTTTTGTTTTTTTTTTTTACATGCAAAAATTTACAATTATTTATATATAAAAATATCAAAAAATACCATAAAATATCATAGAAAATTACCTGAGTACCCCTGTATAGGCAAAAGACTGAAATACCCTCGGATTTGTCGAAAATTTACGAAAATGCCACTGGCGGCGCGTGTGGCTCACGCGCGGTTACTATTGACGGCGGTGAAATTTTCCAGTGAGCTTCCGGCCAAACGATGGTTGATTCTGGTAGATCTGAGGACGAGGATTCTGATGGTGGTGGTCTCGTTGGCCGTTGATGGCTGAGGAGGGAGAATCGACGACTTGAAGGTCGATTGGCTGATGTCGGTCGCGACTATTTTCCATCCAAAATCGCCGGTGAAAAAGTGTAAAACGACCGGGGTTTTGCTTCAGAGGAGGCGATTCACGTTTCTGTGGTGGTTTCGTGGCTTGAAACGGCCGGAAATGGGAGATCGGCGGAGAGAGAGAGAATCGCCGGCAAGAGGAGAGAGAAGCTCTGGGTTGGGCTACGGTGTGGACGCGTGTATAGTGCGCTCGTGCGTTTGAAGGCTGTGAACCGTTGGATCTCGGATGAACAGATCGTGCGGCTGTGATTCGTTTGATCTTCAAGTTGATCGGACGGTCAGGATTGAATGGGCTACGATCTGGTGTGGCGCGGTGTACCGAGTGCTGGGTACACCTGCTGACGTGGCGCAACCGGATCGAAGGGCAGATTATTTGAACGGCTGAGATTGATTTGGGTTTTAAATCTGGTGTGGTAAAGCCTATTGTATCCTACGAAATCAAAGGCTCAGATCTAAATACTATTAGATCTAACGGTTGAGATATTTTTGGTATTTTTCAATTTATTAAAAAAAACTTTAATATCTTACTAGGGTGCAAAAAAAGTATAACAAAAATAAATAGTAACAAATAGTAACCCGAAATAGTAAATCCGAATTCAGGAGAATGAATTTTTTTATGTTTTTTCTCCTTTCCTTGTGTCTTGAATTCATTAGCTATTTATAGCCAATAAATTCAGACAACAATTCACGGATTGTTAAAATTTTCAACTTCCACCGATTACTATTTGTTTTATTATATATAATAATACTAAATAATAATAATAATATTTATTTATAGGGATAAAAATTAAAAATTCAAATCATTATTATAAAAAGTTTTTCATCCTCTAAAAATTAATTTTAAATTACAAAAAAACTTTTTTTATACAGGTATCAACTCTGTGGACCGGGTTTTTTGACCAAAAATACCAGTTTTGACCAAAAATAGTCCGAAACTCATTTTTTATCGTGGTCGACATGGTGGGACCCGTATTAACCCGGTGGACTCGATTTTGACCGAAAATGACGGTTTTGACCCGAAACAGCCCGAAACTCATTTTTCATCGTGGTCGACATGGTGGGACCCGTATTGACCCGGTGGATTCGATTTTGACCGAAAATGACGGTTATGACCTGAAACAGCCTGAAACTCATTTTTCATCCTGGTCGACATGGTGGGACCCGTATTGACCCGGTGGACTCGGTTTTGACCGAAAATGACGGTTTTGACCTGAAACAGCCCGAAACTCATTTTTCATCCTGGTCGACATGGTGGGACTCGTATTGACCCGGTGGACTCGATTTTGACCGAAAATGACAGTTTTGACCCGAAACAGCCCGAAAACTCATTTTTCATCGCGGTCGACATGGTGGGACCCGCATTGACCCGGTGGATTCGGTTTTGACCGAAAATGACGGTTTTGACCTGAAACAGCCTGAAACTCATTTTTCATCCTGGTCGACATGGTGGGACGCGTATTGACCCGGTGGACTCGATTTTGACCGAAAATGACAGTTTTGACCCGAAACTCATTTTTCTTCGCGGTTGACATGGTGGGACCCGTATTGACCCGATGAACTCGATTTTGACAAAAAATGACGGTTTTGACCCGAAACGTCCTGAAACTCATTTTTCATCCCGGTCGACATCGTTTAACCCGTATTGACCTGGTGGACTCGGTTTTGACAGAAAATGACGGTTGACTCGAGAAAATATATTTTAAACTCTTTTTTTTCTTTTTTATTTGTTATATATTTTTTTGTCATGAATAATAAGATAAAATAACATTTAAAAAAAAATTTAGTGAATCCAAAATTGGGTTACAACAGTAACAACCCTGCCATATTTAATAGTTATAATTTACACATTCACTTATCATAATACTAATCAACTACTATTATTAACAACTAGATCAACTTAATTTGTCATTGATAACCTCTCCAAATTAAAATTTTTGTCCTTCTTACTAAGAACTTGTCCTTGTTATTTGTCAAAATTAAAAACATAAGCTCAAAAGTAATCAAGAACTATATCCATCAACAACCAACTTGTCATTAAAAAATCCTAACACAAAAATAACATTGTTTCATCTCCTACCAAATCTTTCTTCCTAAACTCTCACTCATCCATTCTAGAAGTTCAACAATCATAATAACCGGAACTTCAATATCAACACTAGTTGGAGCTACAATGTTAGCTGTAGCTAGAGCTTTAATAATGATAATAACTAGAGCTTTAACAATAATGATGATAATTGGAGGTTCAACAACAACATCTTTTATTATAGCAATAACTTCATTTTTTTTAGTATTGAGTGTCAAAGCCTAATTTAAAGCTTTCAATGACAAATGAGAAATAAGAGAGGCATAAAAATTGATTGATTTAGTTGAAAACTATAACTTGTAAAGTTGGGGTGATGGCAACGAATAGGGGTGGAGTAAGAAAAAAAATTAAGAGAGGCCAAATTAAAAAAATTATTTTAAAAGAATTAACATTTTAATTATTTTATACAAGGGAGGGGCTGGAAAATTTTCCTTGTAAGGGGCCCTGATCCCTGCTAGCCCCCTTTCCCTCTACCACTGGTAATATATATTGTCTTTGATTTCTCAACATTGAAGTTGTTCCATCAAGAGAAGAGATATTGTCCTTAATGAACAATTTTAGTGGTGCAAAGATTGAGAATAGGATTGAAACTAATTTTTATTGAAGCTTTAACCGTTGATATTGTAGTTCAATCAGATTATAAAAAATTTACCCAACTCTCAATTTCATAGCAAGTGATAAGGGATGACATAATTGATTATATTGTTGATAAGATAAACTAGATACTTGAGATTTATAGATAATAAAAAAAAATGATTCAAAAGATCAGAGTTCTTCCAAAGCTTTAATTTATAGGTTTTTCAAATGCTTTTGAAAAAAGGAAAATTGTATTTGAAGAGGAGAAAATTTTGATTTGTCTTTTGTTTGAGTTTATATATATATATATACACACACAAATAGTTTGATCTTTTCATTCAATTTAAAAATTTTGGTTGATCAAAGATTCAAAGAGTAATTTTTGAAAACTTGGTAGATAAATACAGTTTTAACCAGATTCTAAGATGCTAAGAGTAATTTTTTTTTCATGTTTTCAAGCAGTGCTCTTATTCTTGTTATGATATACACTTTACAACAAGTAATTTCTTAAAATTCATATTTACTATCAAATTAAAAAAAAAAAACTAGTCATCACCTTAATCCTTTTTCTCATTACTAGAATCTAGTCATCCAAACCTAATAATCGAACAATGGAATACCCAAGCTAGTATATGAGCTATAACATCTAATAATACGAGCATCAACGTGAAATTACCTACTAACACTAAAAATTTAATAAACAACTTGAAATTCTTTTGTTCTTTCTACTGGAAAAGATAATGTCAGAACCTATAATTAAACCATACATCTAAACTAAGATCTACTACATGGTTCATCATATGAATAAACCTAGTAAATCTTGTTTGTACATAAGTAGAAGTGGATGAAAATAGATTTAAACAATATAAACAATGGGTGGAAACAAGCCTAAAAATATTTGACCATGACCTCCCTATCCTGCTCCTTTATTATGGTTTCTATCATACCCTGTTCCAGAGTGAAAATACAATCTTAAATTGTTACACTTAATTTCCTAGCTTCATTTGACTCTGAAAGTATTAAGAGTGTCTCTCATTCAACCTATGCTTAAGGACCCATCATATTAGAAAAACACTTTACTAAGACACTTCATGTACATTTTTCTTTCTACTTTTGCCATTCTATTACTTACACAAACTAGAACAACACCCAATAACATAGAAATCACCATGAATTTAGCTTTCTTTAAATTAAAAATCTACCAAAAAATCATAGCCCTCTTCCTTGTTAAATAAAACCAAAATCAACCCATAAAACAAACTATATTCTTTGTCATTAGCATATCTTGAAATAGACACCTAATGAATATTGCAAACAACTCATTCCTCATCTTATCCATTATTTTTTTCAGTAAACACCTAATGAATATTGAAAATAACCTACCCTTCCCATCTTATCCACTAATTGTTTAACATCATTAGTTTTATTTTTTTAAGGCCACGAGGTGTCGTGGATTGTTATTGATGATGACGATTCAATTTTGTATGGGAGAAATATTTAATTTGAGTTTTCTCTCTCTCTTCATAGAAGAAAATAAATCCATGTCCCAACATCAATATTCTATGTGATAATGTCAATAAATATTCTTAACCCATTTAACAAAATGAAAACAAAAAAAGAAGATTTTTTGTTTCAAACAATTTGGTCTTTCACGTAGAGTTTAGTTTTTTTTTTAATTTGCAAAGATTAAATATTGACCTAATAATTTCTCATTCTTAGAAGATTTATGTTTGATTTGGTGATCATGTTTAGACAAAAAAGAAAATGGTGTGTGGAAAAGAGAGAATCTGTTACTTGAAGACAAAAGGTTTTTTTTATCAAACTATAGGATGTTAAATGTAATTTTCTTTTAATTATATGATAAAACACAAATACTTGTAAAATCAAGTATCAATCTTAAAATAGATGTTTATTTGATACCATTATAATCCTATAAAAAGAAATAAAAAAAAACTAAATTATAAACTATATTTCCTAACTAAGTTAATATTGAAAGGTGAAATAAAAAAAATTAAAAGTTCAAAAACAAAAAAATAAAACATATCGGGTTTTGTAGATAAACCTAATAAACTCACAAATCAAGGGACTCATATCAACATATCAAATTCATAAACTAATTCATGGCTCTTTTATAATTAATGACTTGTTTTTTAAATTATTTTTTATTTAAATATATGATAATAAAATAAACAACCACAAAATTATGCACCAACCTAATAGATGGACTTTTTTGAAATAGTTATAACCTCATAGAAAGTAAAATAAAATAAATTATAAAACTCAAATCTTAATTAATCCAATATAAAAGAATAAAATAAAAAAAATTAAATCCATTGAACTTGCGAACTGGATCAACTTGCTAAACCTGCGAGCAAGTACATGAACCTTATATATTTTAATTACACGGTTTTTCTCTAACACTATTTTTTTGAACTATATGATAAAAAAATGATCACAAAATTAAGTTTAATTAAAAAAAAGGGTATTCCATCACCTAGACAACTAAGATTACCCTATCAACGGCCCAAGGCAACGGCCCAGCGGTGGAATGACGTCTTGCGCCTTCTGCTGTCATGGGTTCGAGCCTTAGAGTTGCATGCCTGTCAGCCTCGCGCTGCCTTACCTGCCTGCTGGGTTTGCAGGGTGTTCAGTGGGCCTTGGGGATTAGTCGTGGTGCGCGTAAGCTGGCCCGGACACCCCACGTAAATCAAAAAAAAAAAAAAAGAAGAAGATTACCCTATCAAACCCACAAACTAGATCATTAACACTATAAAATTTAACAACTTAATTTTTTTAAAAATATTTTTTTATTTAACTAAATGTTATTGTGGTGTCTATTAACACTACAATAACTAGATAGAAAAAAACAAAATAAAACAAAATAAATTATAAAATTTAATTTTTTATCAATATAATACTGAATGATAAAATAAAAAACTTTAAAAAAATTAATTAAAAAATCCTAGGATAAAATCAAAGAGATTTTAAAAATAAAACGACTCAACTGAAAGAAAAAAAATAGAAAAGTGACAAATATAAAAAAATAAATTAAAAAAGTATAGGACTAAATAAAAAAAATTAAAAATTAAACAACTAAATTAAAAGAAAAAAAAATATATTTGACACTTGTTTCACATGCGCCAGGCTTCAAAAGGGCTCGCCCACCTTCAGAAGGCACATAAGCCTTCTTATATTCTCCAATTGATGTATATTGCTATAGGAGATTTATTGTGGCTCTAACAATCTTTTTTTTTTCTCTGTATTTTTTTCCCCTCTCTCTCCTTGCTTTTTTCTATGACTGGCTTATTTATATCTCTCCTCTTGGCCTTAATGTTTTTATATTCTTCAATTCTAGTCCTTTAATTCTTAATTTTTAGAAAAATAAAGAATTTGAATAACATCTCACAAAATATAGTACTAATCTAATGTTGAGATATTTTTTTAATAACACGATAACCATATAAAAAATAAATTTAAAAATTATCAACTCTAAATCTCAATAACACATAATGGAAGGACTAAACTAAAAAATCAATAACAAAATTAAAAAAATATAAAAAAATAAATTTACAAAGTTAATGGGTTGTGATGAACTTTTTCCTCGCACTGTTTAGTTTTTGTTGTAATTTTGTATCAAAACAGAAGGAGGATTAAAATTTTATAGGAAATTACAATAAGATTTTCATGAGCAATGGTGCCCTTCTTCAATTGTTTATTCTTGGCTAACAGTTCATCTTTACCACAGCCCCGTCTGGCTTCGATGTGGCGATGATCTTCGAGGCCATGCAGGGAGAGAGTCCGGGGCTTGTATTCATTTACAAGAGGCCTTATCAAGCTTTACACTTGCGATCATGGTTGATGTCTGTCATGAGGTTTCAAGACTAGAGAGGTTTATAGAAACGATGAGAGCTCATGTTGTTGGAATATCTCTATTAGGGTTTGACCTTATTATTGCTTTTATTATTCGTTAATTAAATTTAAAAACAAAATCTATTTAGCTGCTCAAATGTTTTGCCTATACATGTAAAAAGTGAATGTGGCAAATCTTTGTCTTCCAAAAAGAATGCAAACTTGTAAAATAATTATAAACATAGCTGTCATGCGAGAATGTTTTTGAACATAACATTGCAAACTTGTTTTGTAGGAGCAATGAAATTTAATATATTTAATATAATATATTAAGGATTATATGCATTACATAGTTAAAAAAATCATAATGCTAATTAAATTCTACTTCATGAAGTTAAAAAATAAATATACGTTAAGATATTTGATTTTGTGTTGTAGAATTTTTTAAAATTTTTTATATTTAATTATATATAAAAAGTATAATAATTTAAATTTCATTGAAATAAATTGATTTTTCAGTATAAATCTTTCTTTTTCTTATTAATATCTTTAATTCTAACAAAAACAAAATAACTCTAACATTTTGTTCTATGTAATTTATTTAATAAAAATAGAAAACATTAAGAAGACAATATATATATATATATATAAAACTAAAACCCTCTTGTTTCATTAACATGTAAATTTATTAATTTTTAAAATATTTTTACCAAAATATTTCTTTTATAGAGAGCAATCTATCATTATCTCAAAAGCTAGATTTATTTGTAAAAAAAAAAATAATAATAATTTTGATTCAAGTATATATATATATATAAAGAATAAGACAATGTTTTGTGCATTGTCATGAGAAATGATTTGGCAAAATTATTAAACCCGAATTAGAGATTAACTTTAAAACCTCTTTACCTAACTTCTTATTATCTAGCATGAGGATTATATTAAATTATATAAAAATTAATTTAATATGACTTGATTCACTTTGAAAGTTTAAAAGTAATCTAAATGACTAATAAAAATCTTATTTTTCTTAAAAAAATTAAGAAAATATAATTTTAAAAAAAATATTAAGGAGACAACATCTTAAATAAATTTAGATTAATTTTAGTTAACCCACCTAACTTATGATTAGATCATGAACTTGACTGGATTTCATAACTCTATGTTTTTTGAAATAATTTTTATATAATTTATTTGATATTAAAAATAAACATAAGTAGAAAAGCATCAAAATAATTTTTTTTTTAAAATAAAATCATGATAGATTATAAAAAAAATGTTTGCTAATATTATAAAAATATTGTTATAATTTTATTCTAAAATAAAGTAAAAATTAAATGGTATTTAAGAAAATAATATCTAAAACATATTCTTAAGTAATTTAAGAATGAAATAAAAAAATATATTTAATGTATTTTAAATTATTTAATTGCAAATAAACTAGAATTAAATAAAGAAAAAAACAAAAAGCTAAAAACAAGCTTAACATGTAAGTATTTTCTTTAAAAAAATATAGTAGACAACAAGTCTCCTACATGTGTAATTTTTTTATATTATCGAGGGGTGACCAATAAATTAGTTTGGGGATTTTTGAATACTAAAAAATAAAATCTAATATATTTTTATCTAAAAATACTATTAGAATCTTAATAAACTAATTAATCAACTGAAAAAACACAAAAACAATAAAGAAATAACTCTGCTAATTCTAATGTACTTTTTCTAGCAACATATAAGTTAAAAGAACATTTCAATGACATTCTTCTCATTAAAAAAGACATATTGATATGAAATTTGAATTTTTTTTATGAATAAAATCTCATTAACTAACCATTTTTTCTTTCTTTTTTTTTGTTATTTTTCAACAACTTTTTTTTTCTCTCTCTCAAACCTAAAAAACTAAAAAATAAATAAAATAAAGTTTTGATCCAAGACGTGTAGTTATCAAATTAAAAAGGAACAAAATAAAAGCAATTTTTCTTTTCTTTTTAAAAATACATTTTATTGAATAATACTGAAAAAAAGGGTTAAATTTTTTTATTGTTAATTTTTTTTTAATAATAAAATTAAGTGAAGCTGTAAAAACTTTGTACAATGATTGAATTTTAGAAATATTGAAAGATCAAAAAGTTATAACTTAAAAAGTAAAAGGATCAAAATAAATATTTTGCTAAATATTTTAAATTACGATGCCTTTTCTTTTTGTTTGACGCTTTGGTTATTTCTCTTTAAATTAGGAGGAGGATGATTTGACAGTTTTAGAAGATGGCGTCACCCCACTAACTAGCCAGGCCCATCCCTGATGACCTACACGTGTCCGTCCTTGAAACCTCCCGGGTTATCCACTACCAGATCCGACTCAATTTCTCTAATCACTTTCATTAAGAGAGAGAGGTGAGAGGTAAAAAAATAAAAAAAAAATTATGTAAAATCACTGAAGGTGAATTAGTTAGTTATAATTTAAAAATAATTTTATTAATATTAAATATATTTAAATTTAATTTAATTTTTAAAATATTATTAAAATGCATATAAAAATATTATATTATTATTTTAGCTTTTCTAAATAATATTTTCCTTTAAGTTGTTATTACAAGGACCCGGAATTCTAAAACATTTTAAATTTTAAAAATAAATTACAGCAGAACACGGCAAGGTACAAACAAGGATAAGACCTGCTACTTGCAGAGCCATACTCGTTTTCTTGCTCACTCTGTCTCTGAACAAAATAAAGAAACAAGCCCAACTCTTCTTCTTCTTCTTCTTGGTCTCAGATAATTAGGGTTTCAGTTTTCCAGGCTTAAAAAATCCTCCACTCGGTCGGGTACGCTTTCTTCACGCTCTCTCCTTCAATTTTGATTTTCTCTTCATTTTGTTTATGTTAACTCTTTGGTAACTGAGCAATGTGAAAAGAAATTTAAAGAAAAGAAACCTCAACTTCAACTCTTGAATCTTATTTTTAATTTTTTTTTGGGGGAGGGGGTTATTCATGTCAAATTTACTCTGATTGAAGAATTTACCATTACTTCACTTAATTTAGCCTTTGTACCCTCAAGCAAAGGGTTTTTTTTTGTGTGTTTTCCTGGCTACCTGAAACAAACTTAGGTCTATTTTTAACACTCGGATTTGTTTTTTTTAATTAATTTATGCTGTTTTCTTTAATTTCTTGTATTATGTATTCAGCAGTTTTACTCAATTTTATGTTCTTTCCATTGTGGGTGTCACAGCGGAACCCTAATTTGGGGCTGAAAAGCTTGAAATTAGGGTTTTTTAAAACAAAAACTTGTAAAGGATGGTTGGTGAAGAGGGAACAAGCAATGGCGAGGGTGCGAAAGAAAGGTTTCGGCACTTAAATATGGAAGCAGTGGACAATGGGTTTGGAAATGATGGTGGTGATGCAAGCTCTGGGGGCAGTGAGGGTTTTCGAACTTACAAGAGACGAAGGAACATGAGGTCAAGTTCGGATAGTAAAGGTCAAGAGGATGGGAAATGTTTTATGGAAGCTGCTAGTAGATTGTCAGACCAGGTAGCTCACAAGCCTAGGCCATCCATGCCAATTTTTGCATATGCAATCTCGTTATGTATTGACTTGTTGCAAGTTACTCCTACCATGTATGATTCTATAGAGAAGATACTTGCATTTTGAATGTTTGTTCTGTATCTTTGATCTAGCTAATATGTGGTTTCTTGCAGACCATAAAGGATAACAATTCATGGGGCCATCGTTGTGGAAATCATGCTTCTATGAATCGTTTAAATGATGTTTCACAGAGGCAGTGGAGAAAGTTTGTCCTTGACCACATGTATCAATCATTAAGTAATGATGAAAATGGCATCCAGGGGTGCTTGAGGGGTGCGCTTATGATGGCAGTTAAGATTTATGAAACTATTAGATTGGATGTGCTAAATGTGTAGTATTGTTGTTCGTGTTTCTTAAAATAAATTGGATGTTCTACATTTTGTCTTTCTTCAGGAGTCTGGTTACTGCAATGCAGATAAGCCACCTTTGATGGGGAAGATGGCTAATGGAACTCACAGTACAGCTAAAGGGCATGCAGGGGTCTTGTCAAATGGAGCTTCGGATGAATCACAACATCACAGTGTCCCTGAGTTGTGCCAGCATGCTTTCCTTAGTATTTTACTGTCAGAAAAGTTCACCTCTCTTTGTAAGCTACTGTTTGAAAACTTCCAAGGAATGAAGACTGGCAGCATTCTTAGCCTGAGTTTCATAGACAGAAGGATGAAAGATGGAGCTTATGATCATTCGCCAATGCTTTTCTGTGAAGATATTGAGGAGGTAATTTGTCACAATGCTTCCTATGCAGTTTGATGTTACTATTTTGTCTAGTGTGTTACAATTCTTTTGCTGAAATCATTGTTGAGTAAGCTTTATGACTGGATGTCTGGTTCTTCTTGGCATTACATTGCTTATGTGCCACCTATGTGATTTCAAAAGCTAAGTGACATCATGTGTTTTGTATGAAAGTGGAAGATGAATACAATGTTTAAGATGTCATGCACCTACAAAAGTTATTATTTGTTTGATTTTTTGTGGTCTGTTATATAGAGTAGTATCTTTAAAATCTCATTTTCTCACCACAATGTTTATTTGATCTTATATCTTAGATGCATCTGTGTAAATGAATTCCTGCTGCCATTGTGCAATCTCTACCCTCTCCTATTAGTTAACAAACTTTTGAGTGATTTACTAAAGCACTAGATCATACACAGTTTGGGGATCTTTTTGGAGTTGAAAACTATCATGCCTTTATCTTTTTTGCTTTATCTCCTGATGAGTTAATTTGTCTCTTTGCCCATTGTTAATATGCTAAATGTTGATGTCAATCATTTTTTTTTTTTTGATTTACATAGTTATTGGTTATTCATTTTACTACTTAACATTGAATTACTGGTCTCATTCATTGTAATGTTTTAACAATCATTCAGCATGCATGATTTCATTTCCATTTCTAGTTATCAGAAGAAAATGCAATTTCTATTTGTTGTGCCGTTCATTTAAACCTAAATAACCTTTTCAGTTCTGGAGAAAGCTCCAAGGTTTTGGTGCTGAATTAATCTCTCTTTCAAAGAGCCTATCAGAAATATCAAAGACTTGCTGTGATGAACGGGTAAGACATCCAACATGTAGATATTTTTCTGGCAGACTGAGAATGTTGGTTATGTGCTAGATGCAACTTTTGTTTCACGTTTCTATTTATTGTTGTTTCTTAATACACTTTTATGGTTCCCTTTTAACTTAAATGAAAATCTTAACCGTTTCCAGGTGGGAGGATCAGTACGCTGTAGATTTGAAGATGAAAAGCATGGGGTAATTGTTTCAAAATCTCAGCAGTATAATTAGTTTTCTAATGCTGGCATTAGAAATATGTACCACTTTTAAGATTGATTGTCTTTCTAATTATAGTTCATTCTGATACCTATTTAAACTTTTGTGCTGCAATACAGTTCTGCACCCAGGGTTCTGATTCTCATGGTCAGCCAGAGCAAAAGGATGCTTCTTGTGTCTACAGAGTCTGCAGTTGCAGGCGTTGTGGGGAAAAGGCAGATGGGAGAGATTGTTTAGTTTGTGATTCATGCGAGGAAATGTACCATGTCTCCTGTATTGAACCTGCTGTCAAAGAGATTCCCCCGAAAAGCTGGTACTGTGACAACTGTGCTGCAAGTGGTATTGGATCCATTCATGAGAATTGTGTAGCGTGTGAGAGGCTGAATTGCCCCAGGACCCAAATTAATCAAGCTGGTGATGAAATTGGTATATCACCTCAAGAACCATTCAATGATTTTGAAGAGGCATCAAATTTCAGCACGAGTAATGAGGTTCAGCTATCATCAGAAGGGACTGAAAACATACGCACATGTAAAATTTGTGCAAGTCCAGTGGGCAATGGAGAGAAGATAAATATATGTGATCACTCTGAATGCCCTGGCAAGTACTACCATGTGAGATGCTTGACAAATAGGCAGTTAATATTGTATGGCCCTCGCTGGTATTGCCCTTCTTGTTTATGCAGAGGTTGCCTCACTGATAAAGATGATGATAAGATTGTTTTATGTGATGGCTGTGATCATGCATACCACCTTTATTGCATGATTCCGCCACGCATTTCTGTACCTAAAGGGAAATGGTTTTGCAGGCGATGTGATGTGAAAATACAGAAATTACGCAGGGTAAGGAGGGCATATGAGAAATCTGAAAAGTACGTGACAAAGAAGGGTGAAGGGGTTAAAAAGGAATGTGAAAACCGCAAGAAACTGTACAAGCAAGGTGGAGAAGAATTAGATAAAGGTAGAGAAGGAATGGACATGCTTGTAACTGCAGCCCTAAAGTGTGAAGTCGGCTGCCAGTCAATCGAAGAGTTGAAAAGCACATGACATTTTCAGGAAATTACAAGATAAAAATTCGTGGCTTTAATCATTGATCATTTTGATTTTGTATGTGTAACTGACGTCAAGAATTTTGATCCCGCCGCCTTCTGGGGAAGAATATTTTGTTAGGCTGTAAACTCTTAGGTTTTGCTCACTTTTGGATACTCGACTCTTGGCAGGGCATGATTCTGAAGGCTGGTACATTCACTGGTTGGCAAGTGCCAAATACAGTACATGGAGTTACAAGGATCAGGGAATCATTAGGTATGCATGTTGGAAACGATGTTTTTAACACTAACATCTTGTTCATTGTGTTCCGAACACGGTTCATTATTTTTTGTTAGGGAAAGCTAATCTCTCTCAGTGATGTTGTAAAATTACAAAACGCAACCGAATTTCAAACAATCTGTGCTTAATAATGAGAAGAGAACATTTTCTTTTGTAATTCAATTTCTCAACCCCCTACCAGTGTATGCGTGCGTGCTTCTCTGGTGAGCATTGATGTTTATCTCATCCCCAGGTGATGTTTCCTTGCCAGGCCTTTTCCTTTGCTTCTAGCAGGTAAAATACCACATGTAAGACTGGTTCTATCATTAAATAGCAATGGTTTTTCGGACAATCGACACGCAGTCCTAGTTGTAGGCAAAAAATGAAGTTTCAGTTTGCGTTCATTCGTACATGATGCAATTATTCGACTCCCTGTTCTATGAGCAGAGTATGTGTGACTTCAGCCACCAGGAGCAAGAGCAATTGTAGGGGAAAAAAGAGAGGAAATTGCTTAAGTTAATTTATGGCAGTGCTGTCTTTTTGAAACTCCATTACCCAGCTGTTGTAAGCACAACATATGACTTCACAGCCTGAAAAACCAGATTTCTTTTCTAAGGCTTCGAACTCCATACACCAGGATCTTGAGCCAACATGCACAGATCTTGTTCAAAGACAACGTGTGAGAAAGCAATATTCTCTGGTGCAACAGGAAGAAGCGATTCCACGATGATCACCTTACCATTACTTGGAAGAGCTTCCCAACAGTTGGAGTAGTTTCAGGCAATGCTCATCGCTCCAATCATGAAGTGTCCACTGCTAGGTACATTGACAAATCAACAAATGAAAGAATCAAACACAGATCTTACGCAAAATAGAAATTTTGTAAACCAAAGTCTACATCTTGGGGGTTGCTATGAATTATTTCCTATTAAGTTCAGAGTAGTCAGATTTCACTAAATTTCCTTTCACTCACATCTTGACAAACTTCAATCTAAGAACACGTATATAGGGGTAAATGGAGATGATAACCCACAGAGGCTTTACCTTCATGAAAACAGCATCTCCATTTGGCACGCTAACAAACATATCTCCCCCAACATGCTCCACGCCTACAAGATAACGTCTTATAGGAAGTTAAAGCTGTCCATTTCAGAAACAGGAAGGCAAAATAGTACCGCTTCGTTGTTTGGCCCCATACTTTATAGAGCAAATTGCATAAAAAATACAAATGGGATAGAGCCTTGTACAGTGCTATTAAAAAGGCAATGTTACCTGGATACGAAGGTGCATCTGCTAATACATGGGGCAAATCATAATTTATGCTCTCAATGTGAGGATACTTAGAGTTGATAATGTTGAGTATCTCCAGCATCAACTAACACCTCAAGCCCATCGAACCCTTCGTAAATATCAAGGATTTTCTTCATGATGAGGGAAGTTGGTTTGAAATCACTTGATTGAATACCCTATTGAACCTTTGGTCAGTGCCTGGATACTGGAAAGCTGTCATTCCATAAGCTCTGTTGAATGGAACGCCCCCTTTAAGTATAGCATCATTAAATTGGTACCTGACAGACCATTGAATCACATCAAACCCCGCGCATTCTGATCTCTCCCTCTCATAATACAAGTCTAGTTGTAGACAAAATAGCCAAATTCGTTGAATTGAACTCTTCATTTCTTGTCTGATTGAGGTCACATTGTACCCAACCGACCCATATGAATATTTTACCATTCAGAATTTTCTTTATATTCATGAATTTGTTAAAGCAGTAGCCTACTATTTAAAAGGTCTACCTCAGGACAGGGTACATGAGTGTGAAACTCTTGCTTTGATGCTACTTTCTTATCTATTCAAGAGCTCTCAGTCTTGTCACACTCCACATAACGGTTCTCTTTAGTGCTCAAGCCTGATGAATGACGCTGCTTTCACCTTTTTACAAGCTGTGATGCACTGTGTCTGTCACATCTTGAGCCTCCTTAGAATCATCTGGCTGCAGATGGAGCATTTGGGGAAATTGAGCAAAAAATTCATTATACAAACACAAAAATGGAACTAGAAGCTAAGCACGTCAATAGGAATACCACCTGTCATGATAGTACTAGACCAGGACCTTATAATGAATCACTCTCCCGGCAGCCCAAGTGAAGGAAGTAAAAGACGGCCACAGATACTTTAGATGTTGGAGCAACATTATGTTCCTTTTTCTTGGAAAGACTGAGAAGATGAATTTGCCAGACAGTTCAGCAAGATCGTTGAACTCAATAAAGGGGATGAAAGGAAAAATAAGGACTCACCCAAGCTCCAACATTTAAAGTTGAGATTGTTTTCGACCCAAGCAAATTGCCAGGAAGATATAAGCAAAGTCAAATTACAGTAATCTTAATCTAAGACCTGATATGACTCACAACAATCTTTAGATAGGAAACTTTCTTGTTTTCACCATTTGATGACAGGTAGTGTCCCATGAATCTATTTTATTTGAAAGTTCACAAACAAAATGATCCAGAAAGGTCAAGCCACCGAAATACAAGAATTTACCTTTATGGCTATTGCTCTAAGGAAGTTCTCAGCTGCACTGTCAGTCTCCCCAAAGTTCAACTGTGCTCTGTCAAGGGTGATCCATGCCTAAGAAGACCACAAGCAAAAGAAACAAGAGAATAAATTGAGCATACTTTGAGTAAATAGTTCTTAGACTTCACTAGAATTGCACTCAGAATTATCCTAAGTTATGCAGTACATATAGCTCTTATGAACTCCATCTTACCACACTGTGACTGCATTTTAACAAACTTCGATGTAGCAAAGGATGCCATAGATTTAATTATTAGCGAAAGGAAAACAAAAACTACTTGTACGGTACAAGAAAAAAAGGCAGATTGAGGAAACTTTTCTAGGAGAAAGAAAAAGCTCAGAACAGGAGGTGGCAACTGTCAAAAAATTGAGTCTAAAACATAAAAATCCCATGAAGGCTAATCCAGGGGAAACATACCGGAGCAGTGAAATATTCAACCAGCAAATTCATCGAAAGAGATACAAATAAAAATTAAATATTGCTAGAGAATAATATAAATTATATCTTAAGACATCATCTTATAATTTAAGTTATTGGATATTGAATTGTCTATTTGATATAGCATAAGAGCTTTAATAACCAAATAATTACAAGTTTAAACTATTACATTGAATTAGTTATTTGACAGATGCACTGTCGTCATATCTCAGCCCATGAAGGTTAGAACTCAGTTGCCCCTATCAAATAAAGTTCAAACTAAATTAAAGCTCTTACCAGTATATACACTCAGAAAATTGTAATAAACAATGTCACGAGTTGCTGCCTTCAATACCATTCCATGCAATCTCCAATTCCAAGCAAAACTTGTGCCTTTTGTTCATGTAAGACTACATTTTCAGGCATCAAATTAATTAAGAGCAGCCTTCCACTTCCCAAGTGCTTCACGGTATTTTCCATCATTCAAAGAGATAGCTCATACATAAAATGCCACCACCATCATGTACTTAAGCAAAACAAAGAAAAGACTCGAGCCTCTAATACAATAAGAAATTCTTCTTCAATTTGCCAAAGCAATCCACTGAAACAGAAGCAGGAAAATACACGCCCATACAGAAACAGGTGCCATCAACAGAAATAAACATGAGGAAATACATTAACTTAGCATTATCGACAAAATCACTGCAATGGCGAGTTGGACAAACTTATAGATTAACACCAAGCAAAACAGCTAAACCTCACACTATTATGATCGAGCAAATCACTGACTCCTCACTGCCATTCCAAGTAGTAAATTAGGCAAATATATCAAAAAATCACTTATGCTTCTTACCCGAAGTGTCCGAAAAACCACAAATTTCATATCTTTAAAAACACAAAAGCTGAAACAATCACAAAAAAATAAATAAATTCAATAATAGCATAATTTCCGCACATATCATAGTGTTTCAATAATTAACCAAATTTTGCACTTTAAAAAAAAAAAAAAAGATTGAGGGACAGAAATACCTCAGCTAGCTTGTTGCCTTGGGCTCGGAATGACTCGAGGAACCCACTTGCTTGCCACCGGTGGCGGGTCTTGTTGATGAAAAGGGAGGTTCGGGTGTTTATGATATGGCTGCCAAAGGCCGCTTCCAGCTACGACCTGCGGTATATTTCACCATATATGAACCCTCATTTCCTCTTCTTCTTCCTCACAAAACTGCCACTCTCCTCTTCCAAAATCTGCAAAAAGCGACGTCTCCTCCCGAACCCTTGCAAAAACTTCCAAAATCTGCTCAACTGCTAGAATTTGTTTACCGGTGTAAAACCACAGTGTGTGATATATACTAGTTACGTTACCGCGTGGTGATGCGGGTAAATTTTTTTATATAAAAATATTAGGTTTTTTTATAAAATTATATTTAAGAATTTTGAATTTAATTATTATATTTGATCTAAAAATAATATTAATAATATTAATAATAATATTAAACTTGTATAATCCAAGTTTAAGTGAGTCTAACTACAATACCAAATCTAATAGTCTTGTACGTGGGTTTGATTGTAAAGTCATATCATAAAAATATAATAATTAAATAGGTTAATTAAAAAAAATTAATGAAAAAATAAAAATCTGAATTAACTGGATTAACCTTTCAAAGTAAGTTAACTCGTTAAACCTTGAATTTGTATCGTGATATTTTGATAACTAAATAGAAAAAAATGATTGGCGGGTTACCTAGAATTAATTGGGTTATTTCGTCAAATAAGGTTAATCTGTCAAATTTAAGAATTGTGTCATAAAAATTTGTAATTAAAAGGAAAAAAATTGAACATTAACAGACTAAATTAAAAGAAAAAAATTAATTAAAAACAAAAATACAAAAAACATAAGTTTTTTCACCGTAGAGTGCACTATGCAGTCCACAATCAAAGACATAAAAATAACAAAAAAGTAAATAATAAAACAACTTTCTCTAATTACCTAAACCTAAGATAACTAAATAGAAAAAAAGACATCAACTGATAACTAAATAGAAAAAATTTCATATTAATGGACTAAATTAAATAAAAAAATATTAATTCAAAAGAAAAAATAACAAAATAAAAAACTTATAAGAAGAAAAAAATTAATGAAGAAAAAAAAAATCTAAATTAATTGAGTTAACTCGTCAAATCTAAGATCCATATCATAAAAATCTAACAACTAAATAGAAAAAAATTTAATATCAACAAAC
Source organism: Populus pruinosa (assembly GCA_026413675.1). Classification (NCBI taxonomy): domain Eukaryota; kingdom Viridiplantae; phylum Streptophyta; class Magnoliopsida; order Malpighiales; family Salicaceae; genus Populus; species Populus pruinosa. The sequence continues at coordinate 24,971,604 of CM048596.1, forward strand.
TAAATAAAAATATTAATTAAAAAGAAAAAAATTAGCTTTTTCACTGTAAACTACGCTGTGCAGTCCATAGTTAAAGGCATAAAAATAGAAAAAATAAAAATATAAAGGCATCATCTTTTTCACTATGGACTGCATACAATATTAAAAGATAAAATCAAAAGAAAAAAACTAATAAAAAAATAATATAAATCAACTGGGTTAACCCGCCAAATCAAGATAACCCGTTAAACCTGTAATTCGTGTCATGAAAGTATGATAACTAAATAAAACAAAAATGACGGGTTAACCTATAATTAACTGGGTTAACCCGTCAAACCTGTGATACATGTCATGAAAGTTTAATAATTAAATAAAAAAAATTAATATTAACAAACTAAACTAAACAAAAAAATTAATTAAAAAGAAAAAATTTCAGGTTAACTTGTAAATCAGGTTAACTCATCAAACTCGAGATCCATGTCATGAAAGTCTGATAACTAAATAATAAAAAATATTCATTAAAAGAAGAAAACATAAAGAAAAAAAGCAAATAAGAAAACCCCATAAAGACATAAAAAAAAAAAAAGACAACTTAGTATGTGATCATGGACTATAAAAGCTAATGATTTTTAGCATATGTTACAATTATGATATAATTATAATAATTGTAATAATATAATATATTAAAAATATGAAAAGTCTAAAAAGTATGGGGAAGTTAGAGCATTTTCTTGGCACCTTTTAGAGTGTTGTTAATATAAATATGCTAAATATCAACATATTTTGTAAAATTTATAATTACTACAAGTTAAAATTATAAGCATGTAAGAATATCCTAATAATAAATATTCTTTCAACAAAATAATAATAATAATAATAATAATAATATCTATACTAAGCATATCTTTAAATTTGTAATTAATATAAAATAAAATAAAAAATACTATAGATACTAATAATAAAAATAATTATGTTTAAATTAAAAACAATGATGGTAAAATGTAGTTTAAAGTAATGAATCTTCTATTATTGTAAAAAATAAATCATTCTATTCTTAAGGTTTTATTACTCCTCACTTGTGCAACTAATATGTTTGTAATATGCTTCCCAAGATTTCAATAATATTATTTTGATTTAGATGCACTTGTAAATAATATTTTTGAACAAAAAAATTATAGAACTTATCTCTTAATAAGATGAACCTAAACTCTAGGTTTTGAAGGAAAATAAAAGCATAAAAAAAACATTAAAAATGAGGTGAGAAAGAGTATGTTAAACATGAAAATTCAAGTTAGAAACTCTTTCAACAACCCTGATTAAAAATAAGGTGACAAAAAATATCTTAAATATAAAAAATTCAAGTTAGAGGGCTGTGTTCTTCACTCATTTTGAATTTTGAAAGCTAAAATATTGAAAAATTAATAAAAATTAATTTTCATTATTATCAACCTTTAATTAGCTATCATAAATCAAGAATTAAATTTAAAAAAACTAAAATTCCTTTCAGACTAATTTCTCACTCACCTATAACTTGTTTAATTAAAATAAATTTTCAATAATCCCTCACATGAATTGAAATTGTTTCACCAGTTTGAAAATGATTCAAAAATTTGTTGAGAGATACTAATTTGATAGATTACTATATCAGGATGGGTAGCTTTTGACTTTAAACATTTCTTAGTGAAATACTATCGGATTTACTTGGCTAAATAGCAAACGTGATGTCTTGAACTATTTAGTTTTTTATATAAACTAAGATAATAGTACTCACATAGTTCTTGACCTAGAGATTTCTTTTGGTCTTTACTGTTATGTTCATTTTGATCCTAAACAACTTTTGGATTCATGAATGCTTTACAGAATTCAACATTATTGATATTCTCAAATAAATGGCCATATTTCTCACTCTTTTAAGTGATGTTTTATTAAGAGTATTTTGCTATACTTCATTTAGTGTACTAAGATATGATAATCATTAAGAGCTCAACTCACCATTTATCACTTTACAACTAACACTTATTTCATCATAGGAATAAGCAGAAAATAATATTTTTTTGGTTTTATTATGAATGTTATATGACTTAGTTTTTTATTTGAATTTATATCTTGAAATCTCTGATCAACTAAGTATGGTTACGATTATTACACCTTTTCATCTTTTAAAGACCTTAAGCTTATTTATCTTGATGAATTATACACAAGCTCTCTCAATAAACCTTTAATCAGCGGATCCACATTATTTTCCTTTAAGTTTACATAGTCAATGAAAATATTCCATTCAAAAGCAAGTGTTTAACTTTCTTATGTCTACAACTTATATGTCTAAACTTCTCATTACACATACTACTTTGTACCTTTTTAATTGCTGACTAACTATTGTAATGGATACAAGTTGTTGGCATTGATTTTAGCCAATGTAGAATATCCTCTAAGAAATTCTGAATCCATTTAGCTTCCTCTTTAATGTTATCAAGAGCAATAAACTCTAATTCCATCTCGGACCTAATGATACATGTTTGTTTAAAGGATTTTCATAACACAGCTACCCTACCAAGTATGAAGACATATCCACTTGTAGATTTTAAATTCTTAATGTTGGATATTCAATTATTATCACTATACTCTTTTAGTGTTATTGGGTAACCAATATAATATAACCTATAGTTCAAGGTGTACCTTAAATACTTAAGTTTTTTTTTTTAATTTTCTTTCAATGATCCATACTTGGATTACTTATAAATCTACTCAGTTTACTGAGTAAGCAATATCAATACTTATATAGTTTATAATATATATTAGACTTCTAATTATTCAAGAATATTTCAATTCATTTATTTATTTTTATCTTTATTATTAGACATATATAAACTTATATAAATTAGTATTTTTACAGTGCTATAGTCATCTTTAGAAAATTTCTCGAGAATTTTCTCAACATAATAAGTTGGAACAATACCAATCTATTAAATGTCTTAAAAAGTTTTATTCATGATATGACATCTACAATATCTAAGTGTTTTATGTTAAACTTGATAGTTAATATTTTTTTAAGTAGATTTGATCATATGATCATTGTTGCTTAAAATTAACATATCATACATATAGAGACATACAATGACATAACCTTTATCAATGTTTTTTACATAAATATATTTATCAACTTTGTTGATTTTGAGTTCATTTGACAATATAACCCTGTCAAACTTGTTATGCTATTATTTAGGTTTTTGTTTCAAACCATATAATAATTTGACAAGTTTACAAACTTTCTTTTCTTATCCATGGACAACAAATCTCTTGGGTTGTTTCATGTAAACCTTCTTTTTAAGGTCACCATTTAAGAAAGTTATTTTTATATTCATTTGATATATTTTAAGCTTATTAATAGTGCAATGGATATTAATGTTTGTATGGAGGTTATTCTTAACGCATGTGAATATATGTTAAAATAGTCCACACTTTCTTGTTGTCTAAAACTTTTAACAATAAACATTCTCATGCTTCAATTCATAGAAAATCATTCTCAAAGAATATAGTATTCCTTGATTCCATAATAGTATTAGGATGAATATCTTTAATATTTGACTTGTGTATAAGAAATTGATATGCATTATTATTATATGCATATCCAATAAATACACAATTCACAACCTTAAGTCCTATCTTGATCTTTTTAGGATGAGGTATTGCTACCTTTATAAGACACTCCTACACTTTGAAGCATTTGTAAGAGGTTTTTTACCTTTCCAATGTTAGGTTTCCTTAATAGCAAACATGCAATTAAAAAAATAAAGCAAAATAATTTAGAAGTCTCTACAATCCTGTTAGATAGATCTAGTTGTTTAGGGATTTATTAATAAAAAATATGATTTTTTTACTTTGAATAATTCTTTAAATATTGGTTATCACAACCTATCCAATTATTCGGCCTCCAATAGTAATTCATACGAACTGCTGATGAGAAATCTCCTAAATCCATACTTAAGAGAGATAGATTATTATGCCTAGGGTGCTAACTCTCTATTATGTGACTTACGAGTTTTTTTGTCTAACAAACAACAACTTAAAAAAAAAAGGCATAACTTTCTCTTTATAGAGAAATCTTAAAAATCCTATAAATTGATAAAATATCAATTTATCCCTAAATAATATCCATATATTAATTCATAGTAATTTTAAAAATTAACTTAATCAAGTTCTTATTTGATTTTTCTAAGTCTAGAAATAGAATTCTCATATTAATTATATTCTAGTCCTTAATTTCAAAAATATATTTTAATTAATTCATACTTAATTAAATCATCTTAGTATAATTTTAAAAGAATTATTTTTAATGTGTTTAACCCATTAGGTTTCTAATATATTGGTCCAAATATAAATTTTAATTTTAATTAAATAAAATTAAATAAATTAAATAATTTAATTTATTATCAGTTTAATCATTGATAACTTTATATTTGAAGATCAAGTGCATCATCTAGTAACGTGTCATGATCCCTCATATATTAGAAAAGTTATTAATGGTTTGACTTAACCTTTCAGTGATTGGTTTCTCAATGCAATTAATATATTTTCATCAATAATGTTATGATTTAACATTAAAGCATGAATTATATTTATCATGTTAAATTATGTATATTCTCTATATATTAGTTATTGATTATTTAAATAATAGTCATTGATTATTTAAATAAAATTTAAAAATCTTTTCAAATTTCATTCCACCTTGGCTAAGGGTTTCTTAGTAAATATTATTTGAGAACCGAAAAGACATTTTCTCTAATTCACTCAGGGTGATAAATCCTTTTTTAATCACTCAAGTACTTTCATATATTTCATATTATACCTAATGTTTTCTTCTTTATTACCTCAATTAAGATAATATGTTATAGGATCAAAGCATAACATTCTCTAAATTAAGATAACTTTATGATCTTAAGTATAAGAATTACTTACACCACTATCACGTAAATATTTCCATAAACATAGATGATTTGTCTATATAAAATTCTCATTTAGGTTTGTTCAGTATACATGTCATATGACTAACACCTATATATTAGTTTTAGGTATACTTTATACCTTAACTTATGAGAAAAACTATTTTTTTTCATAAAAAAAATAAAATAATATATATCAGTCTCTACAGTTCTAATAAATACTAATATTTAAGAGAGCATCACCATGAACATTTTAGAAACAATGTTCTGATACTATAGGAATCTCATAATTTTAATAACTTTATAATTTTCTTTACAAAATATTTTTGTTATATGAACTTTAACTTTACTCATAGATTCATAAATAAAATATTAAAGATAAATTAAGCCTTTATTAATAATATATATATATATATATATTTATATGAATATAATAATGTCACGTGTAATCAACTGATTGTCTACAAGAAATACTAAACTAATAATCTATCACTTACACTAAAGTCAATTACTTATATATCTAATACCATATTGCTCTATATAACATTAATGCTTCTATATAGATGGTGACTTAGTAATAGGATCTTCCATATTCTTTTTGGTGGGTACTCATTCTATCTTTACATCTTTCATTTCATTGATATATCAAATAAAATGAAATTTTTTAAGTACTTGTTTGAATCATTGATGAGACCTTGATTCTTTGCCTCATATAATGGCTTTATTGTTATCACAACACAATGTAACTAAATCAACAATGCTAGGAACCAACCTAGTTCATTAATACTAGGAACCAACCTAGTTCATTGATAAACTTCTTGATGCAAACAACATCTTTATTTCCTTAAACATAAAAGTGTATTCTTATTCAATTGTAGAATTAGTTGTGTTTTCTTGTTTGGGACTCTTTTAAAATAATATATATATTAACTAGTATTTATAATTTTTTTAATATTTCATTGAAAAAAATCTTAATTCAAATAATTTTGAACTTCTAGTTTATCTTTTCCATTGATAGATCCTATAGATAAGTATAAGATACCATTTCCATTATATCTCTCAATCTAAGTCTTAGAAAACATGTCTCTTCAGGGAGGTGTTCCATGTAAAATAAATAAATAAATTATAAATTTTTTTATGCTAAGTTATTTTAGTATCTAGTCTATATCCATGGATTGAGACAATCTGAGCAACCTTTTAGATCTATCTCTATAGGTCTTCATTTCCAATATATAGGTTGCTTCTCCTAATTTTTTTATGAAGAGATTCTTAGATAACCAAAACTTTACTGATTAAAATAAAGATATTTTATTTTTTAACAATAATATGTCACATACATATACTATTAGAAAAAAATACAATTCTTATTAACTTTTTGTATATATAAGGCATATCCATATTTTTTTTTATGAAATCAAATATGTTGATTATACCATCAAGATTAGATATTCCTACTTTTTAATGACACGAACAAAAAATTGATGTTTTCTTCTAAATGTAGGAGCGTTGAAGTAATAAATAACCTAACAAGATTGGGGTCGAATCACAAGGAGGTTAACTATATAAATTATAAATAATAATAATAATAATAATAATAATAATAATAATAATATGTTAAGAGGACCTTGAAATCTAAGATTAATGTAAGGATTAAATAATAATAAAATTAAATATCAAAGTTAGAGGATCCACTGATGGTATTAAAAATAAATTTAATATAAATTCTTTTATTATTCAACTGGAAACTATATACAAAGAAGGTTCCAATTGGATGATTTGTCATTAATAGCTCATTATAAATTGTTAACATGATCATATTAATTATCTTATATAAGTAATACCAAACTTTTAACTATTGTTAGGAATTCATGATGCTAACTTATGGTAACAACAAATTAAGTTTATTTCATAACACAGGAGTTGGTTATACCATGCAGTTGGCTTTGAAAGTGCTAAGCATTTGTTGTACCTAGTGTTATATAACACAAATCTAGATTAACCATTTAACAAGCAAAGTATTAAGAATTTATAAGATAAAAATGATAAGACATGATAATAGCAAGTTGTTTAGGATATAAATATTGAAGTCCATATTGAGTTTATATTATACTTATCCTAACACCATTAGTGAAATTTTTTCACCTTGACATAATAAACTTAACTAAACATAATAAATAAGAGAAACATAATTAAATAAGAATAATTATATAAGAAATGTAAATGAAATGAAAGACATAAGTAAGAGATTAATGAAAACAAAACTTAAGTATTACAAAAATATAAAGAAAGAGAGCAAGAACATAATCTTAATCTGAAAACCAAGATACCCAAATATATGACAAATACCTCCTTTTATAGGCCAAAATTCAAAACTATTGATTTGATGACTAATTGTTGAGTGGGTGACCATCTCTTGACTAGGTAACAATTCTTGTCTTTTTGTCTGCCAAAAAATCATTGCTAATATCAGAATTTGGACAGATAGTCTTCATGAAAGTTCTAAGATTGTCTTCACTCTCCAAAAAAAAAAAAGAATCGGTGCATTTAAACTTCTAAAACTCGAGATATGGGTTGAACACTGAAAAATGTCTGGGCTGCATGACAGATTCAGACTTCTTTTTTTATGTTAAGATTTGGATTTCCAAACGACAGAACTGAGTATTGGATTTTCATGAATATTTTAGGCCTATGTCTTAGCTTTCTAACTATATAAACCAAATTGAAATCCAAGATCTACAACTCCTAATATGATCTAATGACTAAATAGTGCTTTAGTTTGAATTGAGTCAGTATCTCTTTTCTAAACTTAGCCCTTTCTTTGTTCTTTCACTTTTAATAGTTAATCATATCAATCAATCCTTTGAATTGTGAGATATGCCTGCATTTAAAATGAGCATTTACCATAAATTAAAGTTATCTTATATTATTAGACTTGTTATTATAAAAAATATTCTAGTTAAAGAGTTATTGATACTTCAAGTGCAAAATGATGATATAAAATCTTGATAAAAATACACTTTTAAGTACTAATCACTTAAGACTTGTATTATATATTTATACATTGTCTTTTATATTAGTCTTTCTCTTAAAGACTCATTTAGATCTATTAAGTTTTATCCCTTTAGATGGATCGACAAAGTTCCAAACTTGGTTAGTATATAAAGTCCATAGCTTCAAGTCACTTCTTGTAACAAATATCATATATTACTTCCAAGTAAATGATAGACTCATCAATTATGAGTAAAATGGCATTCACAACATTTATGAAAGGTCTTTCTCTTTTTGATGTATGACATGTCTTATCAAATTTATAGAAATTTTTTGTTTCTTAAGATTCATGCTAAACATCCAATATTTTAGCATTAGGAATATATTTTATCTGGATATAGTGCTCTAAGAGGTGTATAGAATCTTATTCTCTTTTAGATAATCCTTAAAAAATTTGGTCAAATATTAATCACTTGATCCAATCAAAGTTTCTTAATACTTATTTCAATATGTATTTTTATTTTATTATAATTTATATTGAGTATGAGCATATTAAATTTAGATACATACAAACCTTTTATATAACTAACCAATTGATAAAAACATTATTATTATAAAAGAACTATTTTTATATACATATTCGATAAATACATAATCCGTAGTCTTAAGTCCTATCTAAACCTTTTTAGAATCAAGTATTGCTACATTTACAAGACACCTCCACACTTATAGGTATTTGTAAGAGGTCCTCAACCTTTCCATAATTCATATGATATCTTTTATAACTTTTTATGTGGTATTATATTAAGAATATAATTGACAATTAGAATTGCCTCCCATAAGTTTTGAGAAGCTCCTGAATTCATCAATGTGACATTTATCATTTCTTTAATATTTGGTTCTTACATTTCACAATGTTATTTTGTTGTGGTAAATAAAGAGTAGTAGTTTATTAGATAATACCATTTTAGGAACATAATTCATCAAATAGTGTTTTGTATTATCTGCCTTTATAACTTTTTATTACTTATATCTTTTTATTAAGTTGATTTTCAACTTTATTCTTCTAATGTATAAATATTTTAAGAACTTCATCTTTGCTCCTAAGCAAATACGTATAACACTACCTTATACAATCATCTATAAAAGTAATATAATATTTTTTTTCAATATCTAAGTGGATTGAGTTTAGAGGTTCACTATTTATTTCAATTGTTTGAATAAAAAAGGTTTTGTGAATTTTGATTTTATATAAATTTTACACGTATGATTTTTCTAAAAAATCATACTTAGTAATAATTCATGATTTATTAACATCTACAATGTATTATAATTCATATGACATAGCATGTCATGCCACATATAACAAGACTCAAACATATAAGAAAAAGACGCATTTATATTTTTATTCTTATCATTGGTTACAATAATCATTACATTTATTTTAAAAAGGTCATCACATAGATACCCTTCTATTATAAACAAACCACTCTTAAATAATATAAATATATCACTCAAAAATACCATCTTAAAATCATTCTTAGATTTAAAACCTTTAGGTTGTGTCAAATACACATCTTCATGTAGATCCTCATTCAGGAATACAATTTTGACATTCAATTTTCAAATCTCACAATCATTGTATACAATTATAGCAAGAAAAATTCTTATAGATTTTAATATAGCTACTGACGAAAAGGTTTCATCAAAGTCAATCTTTTGTCTTTGTTTACAAACTTTGGCAACTAGTATAACTTTGTATTTTTGTATATTGCCATCCATATTAGTCTTTTTCTTAAAGACTCACTTATATCTAGTTGGTTTTATCCCTTTATATGGATCAACCAAATTCCATACTTGGAATTCATTTTAGATTTAATGGCTTTAAGTCATTTCTTGTAATTAATAGCAGATATTGCCCCTATGTAATTAATAGACTCGTGAAGTATGAGCAACTCATCATTATCATCTTCCACGAGAAGTTGATATCTCAATGGTGCCTAACGCGTCCTACTAGATCTATAGAGTTCTTGTGTTTCTGGAGTTTTAAGCTAAACATCTAATATTATAGCCTCAGGTTTAGGTTTTATTTGGATGTTAGTTTTTATTTCTTGAACTTCTTCAAGTTCTAGTTTCCTTATACTACTCATTTCAAGAAAAAATTCTTTTTTCTAGGAATATAGCTTATTTTGAGAAAAACATCATTTGCTCAATAAGATGGTAGAAATGATATCCAATTGATTCTTTTAAATATCTCACAAACTTACATTTATCTCACTTAACTCTTAGCTTTTCAAATACAATACATTTCACATAAGCGCCACATCTTAAAATCTTAAAGTATGACATGTTTGGTCTCTTACTATTCCATATCTTATATGGAATTATTTCATAAATTTTGATGAAAACCTATTTAAAGGTAAATGGTAGTTTGTATGTCATATCCACAGAGAAAATATGGAATGCTTGTATAATTCATTATGAATTGCATCATATCCAATAAGGTGTGATTTCTCTTTTTAAAAACTCTATTAGATTATGGTGTTCTAAGAGGTGTCCATTATAAGAAAATCCCATGCTTTTTTAGATAATTTTGAGAATCTTGGTTGAAGTACTCACCTTGATTCAATCAAAGCATCTTAATACTTGTTTTAATTTGTATTTCAACATCATTTTTGAATTCTTTGAACCTTTTAAATGATCCTAACTTTCATCAAATACATATGATCATATCTAATATGGTCATCAATAATGAAACATGTATGTCAATCTATAACATGAATTGTTATTGGTTCACATACATCTGTATGTATTATACCTAACAATTTATTAAATTTTTCACTCTTTTAGTAAAGAGTGTTTTGGTCATCTTACATAATAAAGCCTTATAAGTTTCATATGGTTCATAACTAAAAGGATCAAAATATTTTTATTTTATGTTACTTAGTTATCCTTGTTTCATTAATATGACTTAGACTATAATGCAATAAATAAATGTATATTAATTATCTAATTTTTTCTTTTTGCTAATTATATTAAATCTAGGCATCTCAAGTTCAAATATATACAAGCTATTTTTATAAGTACTGGATCCATAATAAACATCATTATTATAAAAGGAACAATATTTGCCAATAATAAATTTAAATCCATTCAAAAATAAATATGATGTTTCTAGAAAGTGTTAGAATAAAATAATAATTATCAAGTTTTAGTATCAGTCCACATGAAAAAGTTAATATGACACCCATTGCTTTATTGCAAGCTTATAAATTTACTTTACTTTTATTCAATTATAAACACACATGAAGCATAAACTTTAAAAAGCTTTTTAGTCTTCGTAGATGCAAGATAATCTTTATAGTTCTGGCTTTCCTTGCCATAATGATGACAAGTACCCCTTCCACTCTTATGTCCCAAGTAAGCTTTTAAGTTTAAACTGCAAGGCCAAGGGAATGTTTAACTCATGGTTTATGACAAATCCCAATTTCTTTAAAATAACAAACCATCCTCAATATATAGGTGTTTATTGAGGAACCGTTTATCATCTTACAACAAAATAATTTCTTAGAGATTTTATACCTCTCAATGCATATAGCCATATCAAACTCTTTAAAATGTATAATTATTTTTTGGGCATCCATATGCTCATGATGTATTTGAAGTTCAAATGATATTTTAGCTAACATTATATATATAGCTTATTCACTATCATTAACATGACGTTGATATCTGATCCTAACTTTGTTATCAGTGTCTTTATTAAGGACAAGAGAAATTAGATTTTTAAGAAGATATAATCTTTCTTATTGTTTGAGAACAGTTCTTATATTTCGATACTAGTCTAAGAAGTTTGGTATAATCAATTTATTAGCATCATGTATGCTACATAGTAATATATTTATTTTTACTCATGGTAATCTATTAACATATTCATATAAAAATAACGAGTAGTGATTTTATGTATAAATATTTATAATCAAATTCAGTTAAGGTCTTTAATCTTAACTTGGTCTCCCATTATTTTCTTACAAATTAATATCTCTCACTATTAATTCTGAAAATCTCGTTGAAATCTCTTAGTGGGCTAGGACCCCATTTAATTTTTATGACCTTATATACTCATCCAAATTGACACGACGAAAAGATTGATGTCTTCTCCTAAGTGCAGGAGTGTCGAAGTAATAAATAACCCGGCAAGACCGGGGTCGAACCACAGGGAGGTTAATTGTACAAATTATAAACAACAATTATAAAACAACAATAACAACAACAACAATAATAATAATAATAATAATAATAATAATAATAATAATAATAATAATAATAATAAAGAAAGAGAAGAAGAAGAAGATGATGATGATGAGAACTTAAAGATGAAATATTAATGTAAGGATTAAACAATAATAATAACAAATGTCAAGGTTAGAGGTTCCACTAATGGTATATCAAACAAGTATAGTATAAACTCTTATTATTGAATTGGAAAATACACACAAAGGATGTTCCAATCAGATTATATATTGTTAACATGATTACATTAGTCATCTTATTCATTTAATGCTAATACTTGTAAATCTCGTCAAGCATTCATGATTATAACTTATGTTAACAACAAATCAAGTTCCTTTCATAGCTCAGGTGTCGGTTATACCATACATTATGGGCTATGAAAGTGTCAAGCATTTGTTGTACCAAGTGTTATACAACATTCAAGATTAGTCATTTAAGAAGCAAAGTATTAAAGAGTGAACAAGTTAACAAATATAAAACATGTTAGTATCAAACTTTAAAGTTCATATTAAGTTTACATTATACTTATTCTTACACCATTAGTGTAACCTTTTCACCTTGACATAATTAACTTAGCTAGACATAATGAAAGAAAGCAAAATAGATAAACAAAATAAGAACATAAAAGCTAACTAAGTAAAGGAAAGGAAATGAAAGGCATAAACTTGATATTAATGAAAGCAAAGTATAAACATTACAAAGAATACAAAGAGAGAAAGGAAGAGCATGATCTTGATCTGGAAACCAAGATGCCTAAATGCATGGCAAATGCCTCCTTTTATAGGCCAAAATTGGGAACTATTGATTTGATGACTAATTGATAAGTGGGTGGCCAACTTTTGACTTGGTGACAATCCTTATCTTCTCTTGTCTGCCCAAAACGTCATTGATAACGTCAAAATTGAAGCTAGTTGTAAACATGAAAGTTGTAGGAAATTGTCTCAACTTTCTTGTGTAAAAAATTCAGCTCATTTGGCTTCTAGAACTCCAGATATGGCCAAAATACCGAACAGTGCTCGGGCTGGAAGACAGATTCGGGCTTCTTTGTTGTTGCTACAATTTGGACTTGATAATGGCCTTTTTAGATCTTGGGCTCCATATGAAAGTTGTAGGCCTATGTCTTACCTTTCCATCCATATAAATTGGACCTAAATATGAGATCTATAGCTCCAGATATGATTCAATTACCGAATAGTGTTCCGGTTTGGATTGCACCGACATCTCTTCTCTAAGTTTGACCATCTCTTTATCCTTGCAATTTAAGTTCTTCAAGTCATCAATCAATCCTTTCATTTATGTGATAGGCCTGTATTAAAAATAGACATTTACCACAAATTATAGGTATCTTATATTATTAGATACATTATTATAAAACATATTTTAGTTAAGGAGTTATTGATACTTCAAGTGCAAAATGATGATATAAAACCATGATAAAAATACACTTTTAAGTACTAATCACAAATCATATAAGTTAGTTAATTAGGATCTAATTTTATAGCATTAAATATATTTAATTAATGGTAATCTTAAGTAGCTTAACAAGTTATCAATGAATATAATTCTAGTTTTATGCACATAAAATCAAAATTCAACAAATTATGTTTTTAAAATGTATTTAATATATTAATGAGAGATTTATTATCAATTTTTAATTAGATCTTATTTCATGGCATAATTGATAAATTATACGTAATAATTATATATTAACATACACCCCTAACATGTCATGTGAATTAGATGATTATGAATATATTTAAACTAATTCTTCTGAGTCATCAAAATGAATTAGGTTGTTAAGATTTAGATAATTACTGCAAATCTTCATAAGTCTTTTGAGAATATCATAGTTGTATCTTTAACCGCTATTCTTTCTTCGTCTTATATTACAAAATAATTCTCATATCTAAATTATTACATCTCTAAATTATATAATATTTACATCATTGAATTAGAAGTCTTAAGTTATATTAAGGGAACCATCTTTTTAAATATCCTAAATTATTTTATGATGATTTAAAGAAAAATATTTTGGTTTAAAAACCATCTTTTTCTTAACATTATTTAATTAAATATTTAATTAAATCCTAATCCTATTCCTATTAAGCTATTACATGAAAAAAAAAATTGAATTAACCATCTTAATTCGATCCTAAACTTATTAAAAAAATTAATTTTACAATTAATATAGTTTAGGGTTTTGTTTTTAATATAAAATCTAAGTTTTATATAGAAAGGCAAATTCATAAAGTGGATGGTGCCCACGAGCAGGGGCGGAGCTAGGTGAATTTTATATAGAAAGGCAAATTAATATAATAATATATATTATTAAAAAAATTATTTATTTAAATTAAAAATTTTAAAATGTTTTGCAGCGCCATCCCCTGATTCCACCCCCGCCCACGAGCCTGTAGGTACAAATTTACAATAGTTTTGCTACAGGAACTGCTCTACCACCTTTTAGTTTCTTAAGAATATAATAATAAGAATCTGGTAAAATTGGAAGGTGAAACTCGTCCATGCTCCACTTCTTAAATATATCCTTATCCTTCACACACACACACACACACACACACACACACGTATACAGGGGGCCTCTTGGCCACCCTCGTGTAACCAAGAACAAGCAATCACCTCCCACCACTTTTCCGCAGAACTTATTCTGATTTAATTGCATTTAATAATAATAATAATAATAATAATAAAATTGTGATTTATTTCATGGTGGATTCCCGCGACCGACTCTCTGCTATAGCAATTGTTCACGATGACATCAGTTGCTGATGAGAGAGAGAGTTACACGTAATCAGACCCACCAGCTGTCATTGCGAATGTTCCTGGAATTTCATATAGAAAAACATGTGGGTGGCAGCTTTCTATTAAAAATAAAGGGCATCAAGGTAATTTGATATTTTCTGGAGATGTTTAAGCTAATGGGGAAAGAAGCTACTCCTGCTATTGTAGGTTTCAATACATAAAGGGAGGAAAAAAATAATCTAATAAACTGTGGATGGAAAGGAAATTTCCTAATAAAAAATTCATTTACGCACTTCAATTGTGCTGCTGTCATGCTTCAGTGTTATGACGAGATCGATTAATATTATAATAGTATTTAAGTTGTTATTACGATATCAATTAGTATTATAATAATGGTTATTAAAAAATCAATTAATATTATAATAATATTTGAATGGTTATTATGATATCGATTATACTGTGATATTAATTGTTTTTTATTTGTAAAATATAAAAAATTTAGTTTAAAATAAATAAAAACATATAAATATTTTAATTTTAAAAAATATATTTTTAAAATACAAAAATAAATAAACTCTACGTCTATATATAGCATCTATTTTCGTGTGTTTATTCTATTGAGCATAAATTTGGTACTGTTGGATACTTGATTTGCAAGCAACCCTCTGAATTGGGTTTTCTTTTTTTTTTTTCATGTTTTAAAACGATTCCGAAACCCTTAAGTTCCCATTATTTTAAACTATAAAAGCCCACGCCACGGCTAGAAGAAAACAGAATCAAAAAAGAAGGAAAAAGCAGAGATGGAAGTGAAGAACAGCCCAGCTAGTGGGGAAGCGATCAAATCCAAGAAAGACCGTTGTTTTAAACTCAAGAATGATAGTTTGATGCCAGAGAAGAGGTCAGTGAAAAGCATGATGTTTAACTATATTGCCTCTGCAATTTGTGGTTCCTGCAGTCTTCCTTGTTCTAAACACCAAGAACAGAGCAGGGGTAGTTATTGTTGTTGTCTCGCCAGGGTCACACCAGCCTAAAATATCAGATGAATAGCTTGTTATTCTTGTTCTTGGTATTACTTCTGTTGTGGATTTAGTTTATTTAGGATAACTGTTCTGTAATCAGTGATGATAACCGTGGCTGAAGGAGAAGTGGGTTTGGACAGAGGAAGGAACAGGACAGGGAGAACAGAATGGTTTGTATTTATTGGAAAATTGTAATTAAGTAGTTTGCTTTAAAAGTAGTTTTGATTGTTGATTGTTCACTTTCCTTCTTTTCCTTTTGATGTATGGTGGCTGCCCTTCTTAATGGTTCGTGATACGCTTCTCCGGCTTACCAGAGCCGGAGGCTCATCGCGGGTGACCGCTTTCTCAACTGGGTAAATCCCCGCCGGATTCACAGCAATTATAAGCCACGTCTAAAAGGAAAAATAACAAAATTAACTCTGAACGCCCAAACTTGGAAAAGCCTTGAAAGTGAAAATGAAAGGCAAAAGGTAAAAGATAAAAAAGGGCATGCCGACAATGGAGTAGACAAGAATCAAAATGAAGTGCAGAGCTAGTTAGCGGCTACTTCAAGGGGCTCTGATCCTCACTTCAATGATTGTTTTTCATGTTCTCTACCTGAAATAACTGAATGATTTTCTGAGTTTATTTTACTCGAATATCGAACCCATTACTTCCATTTATTTTTTTTACCCGAAGTTTTTTTTTTTAAAAAAAATCAATTAAGTGGATAAATTTAGTTCTTAAAATCTTTTTGACTACACAAAATTAGATTTGAGGAAAGTCCATTAGTTTTAAAAATTTATAAATAAATAGGTATATAATTTTTTTTAAAAAAAGACATGATGTGGGTAACCTGATTTTTTTTTGTTTCACCGGAATTACACGAAAATAAATTTCAATTAATTCTCTAAATTACCCATTCTCTCATGATATTTCTTTGAAATTTTATTACTAGCATTGGTTCGGATAATTCGAGCAATTTGAGATTCTCTTAAATAATTTTTATAAACGTACTTTGAAGAACATTTTTAAATACACTGCAAGCATGTTATCAACCAGGTAAACGACATGTCTCACACTATCTTTCTTCAATCTTCAATTTCATGAATTAGAAGGTCTTCACAACCAAACACAAAAAACTCTCAACTTTCTCAACAAAATCAACCCGCAAACACCTCCTCCTCCGCCGTCATCATTTTCACAATTCTCCCCGTAAAACCCCCAATTCTCCTATAACCCTAACCCCAATCATCACCACCAACAATCACACCATGACCTTCCTCACTTCACTGAATTGCCTTGGGTTTCTCATCAATTTGAAGATGACCGTCAACCGCCGCGTCGTTTACCCGAAATGGATCACCGTGTCCATGAACCCCAACCTAGTTTTACAATTTTGCACGATGATCGGCAAACTAGGGATGAAGTGGAATGTAATCCTAATCCTAACTCCTCAGGACTGTAATGTTATGATTGATGGTGACAGTGAGCCTTATCATCATCGTGGTGAATATGGATCTAATTCCGATAGATCTTTCTCTCGTGATTTTCGTGCTGTTTCGAATCAACCAAGGGGTTTCAAGTCAAATTCAATGAATTATGAGAATAGATGCTGTTTGATTATTATTATTATTATCATGAGAAGGTGAGTGACAATAATAATGAAAAAAGAAGGGTTCATTACAGAAAGGTTACGAATCAACCACGTGATTCATTGATTGAGTCTGGGAGCACCAAGATTGATGATGATGAAAATAGGATTGCTGCTAGAAACGTAAGCATTACAAGAGCACAGAAGGAAATTTGGAGTTTGAAAGGCATGGAGGTGAAAGAAGTAGAGAGGGTAGCTATGAGTTTAATACGACCCCAAGGAAACAATAAAATATTTTTTTTGGGTCAAGTGGCTGCTGGTTAGGGTTTTTTTATTTGAATGGAAAAGTTGTAATATTATCTACTTAAATATTAAATTAAATATAATAATAATAATTATGTAAATAATTAGATATTTGCTTTAATTTTTTATGAGTTGTCAACCTGATGATGTAAACTGTTATAAATATATTAAACTACATGATTTAAAATTAAATTCCTAAGAGGAAGTGTAGATATGATCAAGGTTTTTTTCATATAATCATACCAAATTATTAATACATGATAGAAAAAAATTGGAAAATTAGGAAAGAAAAGGCGATTCCCCAGCTACAAAATAATTCAATAGTGACCCTTGAAAAAAAAGAAAAAAAAAAAGAAATAATAGGGACGCTATGATCTCAAAGAGAAAATACAGTAGGTATATTAATAAAATACTATTAATTGAAATGGTATTTTGGGTGTTGTTCTTATTTATTTGTTTTTAGTTTTTTCTACAAGAAATTTTTTCTTCTTCTTATTTTTTTAATATTAAATTATTTTAGGAATTGTGTTTCATATATTTTTATTTTTTCTATTATATTATATAGTAGTCTTATAAATTTTATTTTATTTTAATTTAACTTTTAATATTTGATTTGTTAGAGCATCTCCAGTGATGTGCTAAATAAAAAGTTAAAAATTAAAAAAAAAATAGCTCTTTCTTGCTTGTTTTATATGCTCCAAAAAAGAGTGCTAAATAAAATGTTAAAATCTAGTCATGTGATAAAAAAAAAGAGAGGAAGAGAGTTAAAACTAACAAATTGGTTCCAACAAAAAAATAAATCAATTAAGAATATAGCCATATGATAAAAATGACATCAAACTCATTGATAAAAAATAAAATACTTATTTCTTCAATTTCATTACAATTAGCTTTTTAAATAACTTTTTCTTATTAGAATATATGGTAAAACAAAGAATAGATGCTATTTTATTAATTTAGCTATTTAAAATAGAATCTTCCCTTTCCTTGGAGATGCTTTTAGAAGTGGGGATTTGTAATTTTTTTTAATATATTTTCTATGAATTTATTCTCATATCATGACTTAACTCATGAGTTTGACAAGCTAAATCGAGTTGACTCGAGTTGTTTTTTCCCATCTTTTCTAATTATTTTTTATTTTATCTTTCAACATTGAGTTGGTTAAAAATTTGGATTCATAATTATTTTTTTATTTGCTTTTATTTGGGTCATCTCAATCTTATGACTCAGGTTGTAGGTTTGAGAAGTTGACCCAATTGACTTTGTTTATTTTTTATTCTTTTCAATTGAATGTTTTTTTAAATATGACTTTATAGTTTTTTTTAATTTTTTATGAAGTTATCCCGATCTCATAACTCATGTTACAAGTTTTATATGTTGATTTGAATTAACTCGATTTAATTTTTTGGATCCTTTTTAATTGACTTTTATTTTTAATCTTACCTACCAACAACTTAATCTTCTTCTTCTTTTAGTTTTTGTCTTCAATTTTATTTTTTAATATTAGGTTATTTGAAAATAAGATTTCATAATTTTGTTTTTATTTCTCTGAATGGAGTTATTTTGATCTCATAGATATAGGTTTTTTTTTACCTCTCAATTTTTATCTTTAACATTGGATCTATTGGAAATAGAGCTTCATATTTTTTTATTTGTTTTTTATAAAATTATCTCAATCTAATGACCCAAGTTAAGGGTTTGATAAATGAATCCAGATTGACTTGGATATATGTTTTCTTCTATTTTTTTAATATAGTAGAATTGTTTTCAATTTTATTTTTCAACATTGGGTTGATTAAGAATTGACTTTTATAATTTATTTTTATTTTTTTCTATAGAGTTATCATGATTTTATAACATGGCTTGTAAATTTGATAGGTTAACCCATATAGATCTAATATACCGCTTAATATTTGAAAAAAATATCATCTAATATGTCATTGTATTAATAATATTTTTTAAATATCATCCAACATGCATTATATTTTAAATTTATAATTACAAAAATTATATTGCAATGCTTGAATAATTTTTTTTACATTAAAAAATTTATCTAACTAAAAACGCAATACAAACCAATAACCTAGTTTCAAACTAACAAGTTAACAGTGTTAGGTCATTCCAGAAATCAAACACACACAAATTTACTTGATTCGATAATTTACCTACTCTACGGAGCTACTGATTTGTATTAATCAATGAAGGAAACAATACAAATAAAGAAAAAGGAGAAAAAACTATTCTCAATTCAACTAACTCTGTTCACTCTAGCACTCTCTTCTGCTATCTCTTTTTCTCTATCTCGCTCTCAGTTCATCACTGAGGTTATATATACACACTATGCTGAGAGCATAGGGGTATAAATCATACCATGATTTATACCACTATTTTTGCCTCAAATTAAGCCTTCATTATATGTCAAGTGGGAGATTAAATATTTTCACTTGTATATGATGGAGGTGAGACATTACTTGTCTTAACTTACTAACAAACAGGACTCAATATCGACAATAATGGCGACTTTCTCATATAAAGTTGAAGTAACAAACAAATTCGGGTCATGTGACAGAATCTCAATATAAAGCCATAATTCAAGGGCCCCTACTAGCATTCCACCGTCACCCATTTTTTCACATTGACTAAAAAAAATGAATTGATAAACAAGTTAATATGTTTTAATATGTTTTTATTTTTTATAAGACTATTTTTTTAATCTTTTTACATTTTCAAATAAATTAATTTTATTTTTAAATATGTTAATTTTCTAATCTATTTTTTGGATAAAAACTTAAAGTTACATCAAAATTAATCATGTAATTTGCAAATAAAAATCTTCTATTTGAATATAAAAAATAAAAATATACAAATCAAGTTATTAATTTTAATGATCTAGCCTAAGCATTATAAATTAGAAATTTAATATGTATTAAAAGAAATTCTTGATTTGATAAAATAATTACTTTATATAAAAAATTAAATCATTATTCTATAATAATAGATAAAATTACAAAGTGAAATAATAATTCAGGAAAACATCTGAAAGAAGGTTTCCCAAGACCTTGGGACTACGTGAAGGAGTAATTATTTGAATAAATAAATAAATAAATAAAATTATAAAAGAAAAGAAATTCTTTGTTTTATGTATAAATACTAGATATGTGGTTTGTGTTATTCTGTTGACCTATCATCTTTTTAATGTAGAAAAGATATCAAGAGGATGTAAATTGTTTTTATTTAGAAGATTTTGGTCATTGACTTGACATAAAAAAAATTAAAAAGCAATAAAAAGCCCAATTCAAACCTAATAAACATGTTAAATTCATGACTCGATGTGATATCATGATATCTTTATAAAACAAAAATGTAAAACAAATCAAAGGATATCAATTTTCCAAAAAAAATTAAAACAAATTCCACAAGCATTGCCTCAAAATCAAATGTAAGAGAATGAAAATAATAAATTTAATTTAATTAAAAAATAAAATTCCTTTTAAAGAAGTAAAATTTAACAAAAACAAAAAAAAACTCAAGGCAACCCTTTTTATTTTAAGAAAGAAAAATAAGTAAGAAAGAATCTTAGATGATGAAATATATATATATATATATATATATATATATATATATATATAAGTTTTAAAAAAAAACCAAGTAAGCTTGTAAATCCCGGTTAAATTCTTAAATTCACAATCCTTTAAATTATTTACTCGGGCTCAACACTTAAAAAATTAAATGTTGGAGGATAAAATTAATCAATTTAATTCAATTTTAAAACAAAATTCATTAAAAAAATATAAATTTAAAAAAGATTAAAATAATTCAAAGCAACCCATGTTATTTTCAAAATGACTAAAACTACCATAGAAAGTGAATTAAAAAATAACAAAATGTTGAAGGATGGAAAAAAAGCTATAAAAAGAAAAAAAAACCAAAGAAACCTATGTTAATTTTGTCAATCAAGGTTAATCACTTGAACCTGCAAATTTTTAAATCTAGACTTGGATCCAACTAAGAAGTTAAATAACCAGCTAATTAAATGTTGGAAGAAGAAATAATAATAATAATAATAATAATAATAATAAAAACAATACATAAATCAATCTAAAAATATTTTGCAAGGTAAAAAATACAACAAAAAAAAAATTAAATTTGAGAAAAAAAATCAAAGAATGATGAAATTGAAAATTTTTTTTCCAAAACCATTTAAACAAAATAACAATTAAAAGAATAGAAACCAAATTTGTAGATGAAAATATCAATTGTGAATGAAATTGAAAATAATTCTTAATTTAATAAATTATTCTAAATTAAAAAAAATTGCAACAAAGAGAATATAGATGAAATTGAAAAAAACCTCTTAATTTCATAAAGTATTCTAAATTTTAAAAATTATAATAAAGAGAATAAAGATAAAATCTTAAGTATAACAAACTTTAAAGGTTGATTTGATTATTTTTTTTAATTCTCACATGAAAATCAAGTAAGAGAGATAGTAAAATAAAAAATAAAATAAAAAGTCACAAGTGCCACATCATTAGCTATAGTGCTACATGTTTTATATATATATGAAGAGGATATTGAGATGCTTCAAAAGCCACTGTGAAACATGGCTTTAGCAATTAAATGATATCACACATGCCATTTGTTTGAAAGCGACTAATACTATTTATTTTATTCTTTTTTTTTCTTTTAATTTATTTATTTATTCATTAAATTGTCTTACTACCCTCGAAGACACTCAGTAATGACGAGAGAGCCCCTAAGTCAAAAACAATTATTTTTAATTTTCAAAGGTAATAAAATATCTTACTTATTTAAAAATAAAGTCAAAGACTTAAAAGTCTCTTGACTTAGATGAGTTTTTTTTTATCTTCCAATAACAATTAAGTTATCATATTATCAAAGAAAACACAGAATTACCATCTAGCTCCTTCCTTTTAAGTAATTATTAATGTGTCCTATGAAAAATGCCACCATACTTTTAGACCTAACAGATAATACTATGCCCATCAAAAACTAAAATTAGTCTTTTATTATGGATTTGCATGGTAAAAATCTAATGCCTTTTAGTTTATTGTTAATTTACAACCTGTAAACAAGGTTTCCCTATGATTAAAGGACTAGGTGAAGGACTAATTGCCTAAATAAATAAATAAAATTATAAAAAAAAAATTCTATTTTTTATATATTAATGCTAGATAGGTGGTCTGTACTATGCCGTAAACCTACCTTTTGTTTTTGTAGGAAAGATATCAAAAGGATGTAAATTTGTTTCATTTAAAAAAAAATCTAAGATTTTAGTCATGAACTCAAGATCAAAAAAGATTAAAAAGCAATAAAAAAACCTAAGTCAAATCTAATAAACATGTTAAATTCATAACTCAAGATATGATATCAAGATAATTCTATAGAATGAAAAGATAAAAAAACAAAGAATATTAATTTCCTAAAAAATAATCAAAAAACAAAATTCCTTCAGGTATTGCCTCAAATCAAATATTAGAGAATGAAACCAATAACTTTAATTTAATTAAAAATTAAAATTTCTTTTAAAGAAATTAAATTTAACAAAACCCGGAAAAAACTTAAGGCAACCCTTGTTGTTTTAAAAAGAAAGATAAATCCTATAGAAAAAAGAGTGAAAAAGAATGTTAAATGATGAAATATTAATAAAAAAGAGTGAGCTTAAATTCAACCTTTAACATTAAATTGTTTTAGAAACTATGCTTTATATTTATATTTTTTATTTTCTTTTTGTTATGATATATCCTAGTCTTATAAATTTGATTTTTTTTCCTTTGAAATTCAATCTTTAACATTCAATTTGTTAGAGCAACTCTCGGGGTATGCTAAATAAAAAAGCTAAAAATTAAAAAATTCCTTCAAGTATTGCCTCAAATCAAATGTTAGATGATGAAACTAATAAATTTAATTTAATTAAAAAAAAAATGTCTTTTAAAGAAGTGGAATTTCACAAAAACTGAAAAAAAGTCAAGGCAACCCTTTTTAATTTAAAAAGAAAGGTAAATCCAATACAAAGAGACTAAAAAGAAATGTTAAATAATGAAATATATATAAAAAAACAAAGACCTTAACATTAAATTGTTTTAGCAATCATGCTTCATTTTTTTGCTTTCTTTATGTTATGTATTAGTCTTATAACTTTGATTTTTTTCTTTTAAATTCAACCTTTAACATTCAATTTATTAGAGCAACTTTAGGGATATGCTAAATAAAAAGCTAAAAATTAAAAAAAATTCCTTTAAATATTGTCTTAAATCAAATATGAGAGGATGAAACTAATAAATTTAATTTAATTAAAAAGTAAATTTCCTTTTAAAGAATCAAAATTTAACAAAAACCAAAAAAAAAACTCAAAGCAACCCTTGTTGTTTTAAAACGAAAGACAAATACTATAGAGAGAGAGTAAAAGAGGATGTTAGATGATGAACTATATATTAAAAAAGAGGTTAAAAACAAAACAATCAAACCTATAAATCCATGTTAAACTTCAAATTCACAATTTGTTAAATTATTGACCCGGGTTCAACCTAAAAGCTCAACATTTAAAAAATTAAATATTAGAGGATGAAATCAATCAATTTAATTAAATTTTAAATAAAATTCATTCAAAAAAGATAAATTCAACAAAGACAAAAAAAAAAAAAAAATAATCAAGGCAACCCATGTTATTTTCAAAATGTCTAAAAGATACTATAAAAAATAAATTAAAAATAATAAAATGCTAGAGAACGGGAAAAAAAACTAAAGAAACCTGTGTCAATTTTGTAAATCGAAGTTAATCTCTTAAACCTGCAAACCGTTAAATTTAGATTTAAACTCAACTAAAAAGCTAAACATCTAACTAATTAAATATTGAAAGAAGAAATAATAATAAATAAATCAATCAATCAATATAAATATATTTTGTAAGGTAGAAGAAAAATAACAATAGAAAGAGAACTAAATTTGACAAAAAAAAACCCAAAGAATGATGAAATTGCAAAAATATAAAATTACAAAAATCATCTAAAACAAAAAAAATGAGAATTAAAATAAAAGGAACCAAATTTGTAGATGAGAATATCAATTGCATGTGGATGAAATTGAAAATAATTCTTAATTTAATAAACTATTCTAAATTAAAAAAAATTGCAACAAAAGAGAATATGGATGAAATTGAAATAACCCCTTAATTTCATAAAGTAGTCTAAATTTTAAAAATTATAATAAAGAAAATAGAGATAAAATCTTAAATACAACAAACTTCAAAGACTGATTTGATTTTTTTAGTTCTAACATGAAAATCAAGTAGGAAAAAGGATAAAAATAAAATAAAATAAAAGATAATATATGCCACACTAGTTGAAATAGTGCTACATGCATTGTGAATTTATGGAGAGTTACTATAGTGGTACACGTGTTATTAATCTATAAAGAGGACAATAAGATGCTTCGATAGCCACCATGAATTTTTTTTTAGCCATCAGACGATGCAACACACACCATCCAAAGGCGACTAATACTATTTATCTTTGTTTTTTTTTATTTTTTTTAATATTTTTATTTATCAAATTATTTTACTATCTTTAAAGACACCAATAACTATCAAATGACCACATATAAATGACAAGAGAATCCTAAGTCAAAAACAATTATTTTTAATTTTTAATTATAATAAATTAATTTGCTAGTTTACCTAGAAGCCTCTCGATCCAAGTGAGTTTTTGTTGTCTTTCAAGAGCAATTAAATAATCAAATTATCAAAGAACACACAAATTACTGTCTAGCTCCTTTCTTTCAAGTAATGATTAATTGTCTTACTGAAAATACCATTATACTCCTAAACTTTGTTCATCAAGAGTTAAAATCAATATTTAGTTGTGGATTTGCATAGTAATCCAAGTGAGTTTTTTTTGTCTTTCAAGAGCAATTAAATAATCAAACTATCAAAGAATACACAAATTGCTGTCTAGCTCCTTTCTTTCAAGTAATGATTAATTGTCCTCCTGAAAATACAATTATACTCCTAAATTTTGTTCATCAAGAGTTAAAATTAATATTTAGTTGTGGATTTGCATAGTAAAAAACTCATGTATTCTAGTTTATTATTAATTTATATCCTGTAACAAAGGAGTCGAGGATCATAAACGAGAAAAAGTGGGACATAATGCATAAATACACTGGACATATACATTGGATGTTTTTGCCAAGAAGAATTGGAGGGAGAGATATATACATTGGACATCTTCTTTTCTACGCCCCCTAATAATTAAAGGGGCAATTGACTTGTTTGCTCAAATTTTTCTTTTTTAAGATTATATTTTTTAGTTAATGTATTAATGTTAAGAATAAATTTTAAAAAATAAAAAAAATATTATTTTAATATATTATTAATTGAAAAATACTTTGAAATATGACTTTTATTTACACTCCTAATCAGGCTATGAGAAAAAACATTTAATATTGACCCTTTTTTTTTCCTTCATAATTTTTTGTGTGTGAATCTATCAACATTACCATATGTTATATATAGCTTATACTAACTTAGATTTACTCATGTTTTTAATAATTATTTTTTAAAATTGATTTTTCCTTTTAATTTCATCTTTCGATATTAGGTTATCAGTCCATGAATTTCATGATTTGTTTCATATTTGTTTTATAGGGTTATTCCAATCTTATATCCTGGTTTATGAATTAGTCAAGTTAACTCATGTTTTTTTTAATATTTTTTAATTGATTTTTTTTTAATTTTACCTTACATCATTTAGTTTGCTTAAAAGTTGATGGCCATTGTTTTATTCAATTTTTTTTTATATGAGATTATCTTGATCTTATAATCACGTTGATCTTATAATCACGTTATTTGAGTTAGGTTTTTTTATCCCTTTTTAAAATTGTTTTTTTCTTACAATTGCACTATTTGATTTAGGTTGTTTTATTATTTTTTTTAAATTGATTGTTTTTAGTTTGTCCTAAATGTTTGATTTACTAATAATTAAGCTTTGAATTTTTATTTTATTTTTCTCTTTATGAGGTTCTCTCATTCTCATTCAATTTTAACTAATTTATTATCAACTAATCATTACACCTTTTAAGAATATTTAGAGAGTATATTTTTTTTAATATTGATATACATTCTTTTTTTTATTGGTTGTTGGCTTTTTCATTATTTGAGTTTTTAATTATATTATCGAATTAATTAAGATGATTAAACTCATTTGAATGAATAACCCGAGTCCTAGATTTTTTTTTTACTCTTTTAAAAATGTTATAATCACCTAGGCATTTTTTTTAACATTAATTTTTTTTTCATCTAACCCAAGAGGTAGTGTGATTGTTTTCCGGTGTTAAATACTACTAGCAATCAATTTTTCAATAAGATCTTTTACTGTTCTAACACAATTTAATAATTTTTTTAGAAAATAAAACAAGTAAAAATGTATTAGAGAAATAACACCATTTAAAACACAATCACTATTAAAAATAACAATTGTTGCAAATTCATAACTCATTCAAATTATTTAATATGTATAAAAGTTGATT
Organism: Populus pruinosa; assembly: GCA_026413675.1. NCBI lineage: Eukaryota > Viridiplantae > Streptophyta > Magnoliopsida > Malpighiales > Salicaceae > Populus > Populus pruinosa. Next base: position 24,999,002 of record CM048596.1, read on the forward strand.
TAAATTTTTTTATGGCTAAAAAATAAGATTTAAGATTTAATGACTAAAAAAAAAGAGAAGATAAACTGATGTGACATAAAAAAAAAATAGAAGGAAAAATAAGTTATTAAGAACACATTAGTGATTTGTTTTCATACAATCAATACTGTTGGAAAGATTTTGACAATAAAATTCTAATCACATCAAATGAGGTTGTAATTGATTAGGCATTTTATTCTAGGTTAATAATGATCTTGTTTGGTAGTTTTTAAAGTTATAATTAAAATAGTTTTTTTGAGATCTTTCTCATGATACTGAATATAAAAAAAATAAAGTATCAGTATTTCTAATGATGTATTTTTTTTTTTTATGATTTACCTCTTATAGCAGATCACCTTATCTTATGTATCTTTCTTAACTATTAAATCTTAAATTTTATTTTTTAATAATTAAATTTTTATAAAATTCGAGATTGATTTTCATTTAAATTAATTAATTTACAAAAGACATACATCTTGAAACATTACTACACAACTTGCTAAAAGGAACAACGGTTGCTTCCAAAAATGATATACATAAAGACGGTTATACTCATACAATGCTTTCTCCCAAAGTTTTTACTAACATATGTTGTTTTTGAGAAAATTCACAGATTTATTGCATTCCAGAAATCAAGGCGGTGCACAAGCAAGCACCTGCAGCTTTATTATTCTAAGCATCATGGCAAGGGACTGCTACTCACTGAGATCATCATAAATTCCCTGAGATCATCATAAATTCCCTGGAATTGCAATCAATTCCAGAACGGCTTTTGACCCATCATCATCTTTCCGCGATAGAGTCCTGTGATTGGAATTTAGCTAGCCATTGCACCATCTTTTATGATCTGAAGTCTGAACAGCATCTTGTGGTCAAAATTTCAAAATATATTCAGTCGTGGTCAAAGGTCCGTTCACAACTCAAATGAACGCGACAAGTGTCAAACTTAACTTGGCCCGCAAGGCCTTTTGTAATTCCCTCGCGCCACACACCACACCGCCCCCCCATCAGGTCTTTTGTAATTCTAACTTAATACAAGTTTTTAAAAAATAACACATATTAAAAAAATATTTTAAAAATAGTATAATTTAAACGCACTTCATTTTATAAACCGTGGTTAATTATTCACTATAAAAATCAATCCAAAATCTAATAATCAAGAAGGAATGTGTTGTAGAAAATATTTTGAAGCTCTGTTTTTTAGATATCTTATACTGTTATAAAGATTTTGATAAAATAATTTAAATAATATCTTTAAAAACTACCAAATATGATTATAATTTAAATAATTTTTATTTAGTAGTCTTTTCAAGATATAGATAGAATTATTTTATTAAGATTTTTTTAACAATACTGAATATATCAAAAACAAATTCTCCCTATGAACCATTTTTTCTTTATTTTTTTCATACCACCTTATTTCCGTAGCAAGCAAGCAAGCAATATATATATATATATATATATATAATGTTTTTTAACATTTAGTTTTGATAATTTACAATAAAAGAAAACATTCCTGCCTAGAAAAGGAACAAAATAAAGATACCATCAAATTAGGGAAATAAGAAATCAACGTGTCATAAATCTAATTGAATTCTTCACTTGCAAGCATCTCTCCCAATGGCGGGATTTCAACAAAATGGAGAATTAAAAAAGATCCCATCATTTACAGCTTAGTATATAAGCCCCAACACACCTTAGAGGCTCATGTAGTTAACTGAACATAGACGTCTACTTGACAAACACAGTTCTTCTAAGAAGCAGAGAGAGTGTGTGGTCAGGAAGCAAAGCAGAGATACAGAAAATGGAGCCTGCTGGTGTGGAAGTGAACAGAGCCAAAGAGGACCCAAGCGAGGAAATGGCCAGAGCCGAGATAGAAACATGGTTCAAGCCCAAGAATGGAAGTGTATTTCCAAAAAGGAACAGGTTGGTGAAGACCATGATGCTTAATTATTTTATCTCTGCTTTCAGCTCTCCCAGCGGTACTCCTCCTTCCTCTAATGCCCAGGAAAATAACAAAGCTAGTAGTTACAGAAACATGGGTAAGCCATCAAAAGTATCAAATGCCGATTGAATCTTGTTGCTGTCAAGTAATTAATTGCTTATACTGGGTTATGATATGGGAATGTATGTTAGGGTATAAATTGTGTCAAGGGGGAAGCGGTTTGAGCAGGTGTAACACCTGATGTATGTTTTGGTGACCTCTATTACAATGTCTGTGTACGTTTTCTTTTCTATGGGATTTTAATTACTGGTGTAGTTGCCTGCCTTCTTATAACATGGTTGATGTTAATGAATGTTCTGACATTTTAATGGTTAATGGAGCATTTCTGGTTCATGTTTGCCTCACAAGTAGCCAGTTTATCAGCCGGGAAAGTTCCCAGAAATCCCGGTGAAACGGCTTAATGATTCAACAGCACAAGCTTCTTTTTAGTGATTTGAAAACCTGAAGTTTCCTGTAAAAGAAACGAAGGAAGTGATATGCTATAGGTTAAAAGCCTTTCAGTTTTTATTGGAGGGACTGCTAGTGCCTATCCTGTTATATCCTTTATTTAAAAAAAAAAAAATGTTTTTAAAAAATTATTTATTTTTATTTTTATTTGAAATTAATATATTTTAAATATTTTAAAATCATTTTAATATACTAATATAAAAAATAATTTTAAAAAAATAAAAAAAATATTATTTTAATATTTTTTAAATATTTTTTTTTTAAATAACAACCACCATTTTAAACTTTCTCTTAATTAGTGGGTCATGGTTTTGATGCCGCTGAACATCAACTTAAGAGGTTAATAAAGAATAGATTCAGAAAAATATAAAGCACAAACGATCCCACAATATATTCTGGTAGGCATTTTGTGGACGCTTGACTGAAAATTGATTCTGATTCTACAAAGACGAACACCCTTTTCAGCCTGCCTAGCTATTTTATTCTTTGACCTCTTTATTTACAAAAATAAAGAATAAAAAATACAGACGAATGATCACACTCACTGTAAGGGATCTTATCCATCCTCATGCAGAATAATATGATCAAATTAAATTATGCTTAACTTGACTTAAATCAAAAGCTTGTTATAAAATCGAGTCAATATTCAAAAGTTTGAATTTTCAACTTATAAATTATGATTTATATTACACTCATTTTTCAAAAAACTTTCTTTGAGTTATTTCTACCAAAGATATTCTTAAGTCAAAATCATTCTAACTTATTTTTATCATAAATTATTTATATAAAATAATTTTTAAATTATGATTTAAAGTTAAGGATCATAATTTTAAAAAAATCATATGAATGTGATTCTAAGTTATTATTACATGCTCTATTTTAATCGAGAGAGCTCAATAATATCAAAATTATAAATTAAGAAAGACAAATAGGATAGATGAAGAATAACTTGTCCTTTAAAATCGCTTAGGTATAATTTAGTTATTATCATGGGATGGAAGAGGCAAAAATAATAAATATAAAGAAGATAAGATAGAACAAGAGACATAGAAAAATTTATGTTTGATAATATTGTATAAGAACTATTTTTGTAACTTTTTTAATTAATGATGGACAAGTTATAATAAAATATATAAAATTTTTATTTGATCTTTAATATGTTTTATTGTTAAAATTACATAGAAAATTAATTATATATTTTTTTACTTTAAATTTTTATTGAGTGTTGAAATTAATAATAATATCATAACCCTATTTATAAAATTTATACCGAGTTGATGGGTCAACCTAGAACCTGACCAACTCGAGATTTGAATCAATCCAAATTTAAGAAAAATAGAAGAACAATTGACTTGGTCAAAAACTTAGGTTGCCCTTAACCTGGTACACTTAAGATAAAGCTTGAGTTAAAAACTTGTTGACTCTTTTATTTTTAAGAAAATATTTTTGGGTTTGATCCTCTCTATTCATAATCTTAGCCTTGTCCTGAGCTAACCCTCAAATTAGGTTTTAAAAATATGATAATGATTACTTTTATCCTTATATGTCTTAATTAAAAAAACTTTAGAAATGAGAGTTTCTTATAAAGATATTTTAGGGATACAAAATAAAAAAATATTGCATTTAGAGAAATGTTCCCTTTACACCTTCTGTTTTGAAAGTAAAAAATTCACTATAAAATTACTCAATAAATATTTTTGTTTTTATTTTTTTGTCTCTTCAACCAAACATGTGTTTGTCCCTATTGTTTTCATCTCTTTTTTATCAAGATAATAACTAGACGATACCTTATAGATATTGAGAGTATATTTTGTTAGCATTTTCTACTAAGCATTCATAAGGTCTCTATCAAAAATCGTTTTAGAAAAGATTTTTGTATTATCTTTCATCATGAAAATAATATATCTGATGGTACAATACTTTTGTTAAAAACAAAGTTCAGTAGCCGAGACGACTTACCTCCAATCTATTTAGGCTACTCTAGTATATTTGAGCAAGTAAACTAAAAATACCACCTCCAATCCTTTTGGATCAATCAACTAAACAAACTACTTTTTAATCTACTAGCTTGACCTTTTTTTTTTCTCTTACTTTGACCTCAAACAATTATTTAGGTCTTGATCCATACCACAAAAATTTCTAGGTTATTGGCACAAACCTCAATATAATTCTTTTTAGTCCTAACAAGTGTTGGATGTACACCAAATTTTCACATGTAGAGCTAACACCACTTTTCTCACCAATAACCATCAATTTATCACTAATCACCCATTTTTCCACCAATAGCACACGAACATGGTATTATGACATTGCTAACTATAAAACACTCGCAACTCCACTCTCCACTCACCACGAGGTGTTGTAGTATCACACTCTTCAATACAAGCACCAATCTCCCCATCAATGATATTCTCCACTCATCATGAGGCTCTCCATCATTGATCCACTTGTGGTAAACTACACATCATGGTATAATTGCAATAATTTTGACCAAAATCTATAAAAAGCTTTTGTCACTAATTAAGAATGGACACAATTTCATCTAATAAGCAATTGTCCACTACTTATAGTAAACATAAGCAATGTAATAGCTATAAGCAATCATCCAACACTTCAAGAAAAAACAAGAAACCATACAATAATTCTAGGAATCAAAAACATACTTTTAACAATTCAATAAGCTCACATAGAATACCCAACATTAATAAATATACTCTTCCATATTTTAAAATTTTTGACATATTGTTTCCCTCCTATATTTTACTAACTTAAGTATTGAAAGTTCATTTGTTCTAATAGAAAATTTGTTTTATTGAAAAGCTTATGGACAAGCGGTCAAGCCTAACCACTCCACTAGCCTAGGAAACTATACAGTCGAGTAGGGTCACAAGGATATGAACTTAGAATGATTTTAGAATGTAGTTTGATAATCAGTATTATTCTAAATATCAACATAGAATAAAGGAACAAGTGCTTTTAGCATTGAGGCAAGAACATATATCAGTGCTCGACTATGAGAGGAGGTTTCATGACCTTTCCATATTCGCTTCCTAGTTTGTTTCTACTGAGCAATATATGATTGATAGAATATGAGATGGGTTACGATAAGAATTGAAACAAAGGTTGATTGCATTTCAGTTTGGGATAGTTAGAGAGCTCATTAAGGCAACTTGGGCCCTAGAGTCATATGTAGTAGAAGGTTAATAGAATCAGTTTGGGACTAGTAAAAGAAATTATGTTGATTTTTCACTTGCATAGACCTCCTTCTCTTAAGAAAGGTAAAATGTTGTTTGGTTGATTTAGAAAAAAAAAGAAAGGCCAATAGCTAGTTTTATACAAAATATTGAAGCAGGGTTAACTAAAGGACAGTTAAAACCCAAAGGGTGTTTTGGTTGGAGGGACATTAGAACAAAAAACCATTACCTATCTTTATTATACCTGATGTGAACAAAAACATTTAAGAGATTGCTTTGCATCATTAAGATGATTTTATGTTCATAAAGGAAAGGGGCATGCTTGAAGATTCATTGATTATATTGAACCTAGCAAGAAAAAGTTATTTTGTTAAGTCTTTGTTCTAATTCAAGAATATAACTTTCTTTATATATATATATATATATATATATATATATATATAGTTTTTAAATGTAATGTATATACATTATTATTATAACTTAAGGAAAAGAGAGACTGACTTACCAAAAGAAAGTTACCCCACCACTTACCAGGATATTATCATTGGAGGGCTGAGTTTACATAAGGTCATAGGCAACAGACCTAGAGTCAACAACAATTAGTCATTGTAGATAGACCTACTAAACTAGCATAGTCAGGAGCTAATGGTAATATAAAAAAGTTAAAAGCATAAGGTGACAAGACTCAGGAGGTTAGAGCTGTTGTAGATGTAGTAATAGATATGTTACAATTAAATTTATTTTTTGCTTATATACTAATTGATCTTTAGGGTGAACATTCGTTTGTTGTTATAAAATAAAGGAAAATTAGGGAAAAGTTTATGTGAAGCAGAAAAAAGGTTTACCATAAGTACTCATTCAGAAGAAAATATAGATGTTGATCATTTGTATAAAGGAGTTAAACCTAATTAAAAAAAGGTGTGAGACAAGTGTAGATCCAATATCTTTAGAGTTACATGATTTTGATATTATTCTTTATATGGATTGGTTGAATAGGTATAGGTCTTGGATGGATTGTTTTGCAAAAACAATAACTCTCCAAGGATTAAATAGTAGTAGAGTAATATTTAGAGGGGAAAGGAATGCCTTATTGAATTGCATTATTTTGGCTATGATTGCTGGGAAAATAATACAGAAGAGAAGTGAAGCTTATGTAGCCTATGTGATGGATGTGAGGAAGGAAAAGAATAAATTGATGAATCTCTCTATAGTGAGATAATTTCCTAATGTATCTCCTGGAGAAGTACTAGGATTACTCTTGGAAAAAGAAGTTGAGGTTTTCATTTATATACTACTCGGTACATCTCCTACAGCTCAATCACCGTATAAGATGACACCTATAAAATTGGTTAAATTGAAAATTCAGTTTAATATGTTATTATATAAGTAATTTTCCTTGGAGAATTCTAGTATTATTTATGGAAAAAAAAAAGATGCAACCTCTAGACATTGTTTTAACTATAGGCAACTTAATAAGGTAACGATAAAACATGAATATATATTTCCATGAATATATGATTTGTTTGATCAACTCAAAAAGGTTAGAGTGTTCTTGAAAATAGATTTGGGATTGAGGTATTATCAATTAAATATTAAGAAGTAGAATGTATTTCAAATTGTATTTAAGACTCGATTTGGACATTATGAACTCGTAATAATGCTGTTTAGATTGACAAACACATCTATAATGTTTACGGACAAAGTTTTTTGCTAGTACTTGGATATATTTGTGATGGTATTTATAGATGATATTTTAGTATATTCAAGTTCATACTTGAATCATGAAAAACATTTGAGACAAATGTTGCTAACTTTAAGAAAACATCGACTATATAACAAGTTAAGTAAATGGGAATTTTAACTACAATGAGTGATTTTTTTTTTAATATATCATATTTGTTGAAAGATGTTGACGGACCTTAAAAAGGTGGAAATAATGTTAAAGTGTGAAAGACCTATAAATGTAACCAAAATTCATAGGTTCCTTCAATTAGCAGGCAGGATACTATAAGAGGCTATTTAAGGGTTTTCCATTATAACTATTCCAATGACCAAACTGACTTGAAAAGAAACCAAATAGGAATGGATTAAATAGTGTGAAATAAGTTTTCATGAACTAAAGAGAAAGCTTATAACTATCACAGTACCAACATTTCCTTTAGGAATTGAAGTTGATATAAACCTTTTAATCACGTGATCAAATAACCCTTAACAAGAACTTTAATCTATAACTAAGAAAGATCTCAAACTGCTTCTCTTAGGGTTTTATAGTTAGGTTATATAAGAAATATTGTAAAGATCTAGAGCTATAAACTGGCTAAATCTGATCCTTTGATATTTGAAGAGGGACTAAAGCCTTTGATTGAAGATAACAACAAAGACACATCTTGTTCAATAGTTGGTAAAAGGAGTACACTAACAATTTTGATATATTTGAATTGTTAAGGATGGATTTTTGTTAAGTTATGGGAGCAACTTGAGGGTAAAGAAAACAACTTACAACTATTACATTTAAAGAAGGTAATCTAAGCTATGGATTAGGAAAGTTTTAACATGGTTTGGTAAGGAGAGATCAAACAAAGGCTTGAGAAGTGGTAACTTGACCATGCCTCTTAGGTTTAAAAGGAAGAAAACAAACTAAGCAACCCAAAATGACATCATTTTATTTAACCTTAACATAATTAGGGCTTTAATCTTCCTTATTCAATTGTAATCTTTAATATCTCGAAACTTTACAATCAAACCCTTAACTGGTCTTAATTTTTAGGAATCTTTTCAATTGTGCCCCTAACCTTTTTCAATTGATCCCTCAAACTTCGACACCTTTTACAATATGATCCTTGAGATTGAGATTCCTCAATTTCATCCTAAATTAGCAATTCAAACTTTTAATTATTTTAATTTAATCATTGATTAAGTCAATTAAGCCCTCAAAACTTTAGACTTTGTTCATTTTAGTCCTTAATTATTTAATTCTTGCAACTTTGACATGAATTGACTATAAACTTTGATTTTTCTTTAATTAAGACCTTAATTGCATTAATTAATCTAATAAAAAGTTTAATTAAGTTTCTAAACTTATTAGTTGTTCTAATTTTATCTAAATTGACTTCCAAATTTTATTTTCCTTTCATTTAAGCCCTCGATTAAGGTAAATAAGCCTTTTCATAGTTCAATTAGGTCCTTGGCTTTTTCAATTTTTTAATTTTATCCCCATCTTCAACTTTCTCCTTATTTAGGCCCTAAACTATCAAAATTGAGCCGCCAAACTTTGCAACCTTGTCTATAATAGTCTATAAACTATTAATTTATGTAGTCTTGACTAATTTCAGTCTATTATCTAAATTTTCTACAACAAGATCCTAAATTATCTACCCACCTGGCATTCTAACCGACCATGAATTAAATGTCTATCAAATTATGATCTAAAATAATATTTGTAATTTTAATTTTTTTAATTCTCTTGGAAACGTTTTTGAATATCTTTGAAAGAAAAAAATTACCACATAAAAATAAAAAATCTTAAGGACATAAAATTGGGTTATGAAAAACCTTAAAAAAAAACAAGAAGAGATTGCACATATTAAAAAAAACAATATTCTGAGAAACAAAATTGCATATGTTTCTTCTTTCTTTCTATTTTCTTTTTTTGAGCAGGTGTGATCAACCATTAGCTATGATATAATTTATAAATTCTATCATCCATCTCGTTATCCGCAGCGGAGCACAGGCTTTAAACCAAGTATCCTTAATCTAATATTTTTGGAAAATGATGTCTCAATACTTTTTAACAAATTTATGTTTTCTTTTGACATTTTTAGAATAAAAAAACTAAAAAAAAGAAGAAATTAATTTATCTTTGATTAATAAAATTGCTATTTCAACTTAACTTGTAATTAGGTCCCTGTACTAAATCAATATGTTCAATATGAACTATATATTAGTGATTTTTCTGACATTATTGAGTAAACAACATAATCAAGTGATACATTTGTTTTTTTTATCTCTTTGACCCTTTTACTTTTTTATTATTTTCATTTTTTTAATACATAAATAATTATTGAAATTATAAAAAAGTTGAAGATAGAAAAAACTCTAGAAATTGAAGGTATCTTTTATATATAAAACATGACTAACTAGATCTACGAGCTCAAAGAACACATGCTTTTTTTATTATGCAATTTATTTAATATTGTTAGCTAAATTTATTATGCAATTTATTTAAGATCATTAGCTAAATTACTAATGGACAACTCGCATTAAACTAATTGTTTCAGTATAGGAATCCAATTAACATTTAAATTGGCTTAAGAACTTGATTAATATAAGGATGACATTGATTGTTAATAAAAAAAATAGAGAGAGAGGGGGGGGGAATGTGATGAAATGATTATAAATCGTGTAAGATTATATGATACTTTTTTGTTTTAAATTTTATTTATTCAATTTTATATATGAATTTATTTTTATTATTATTTAATTAAATAAAAAATTAATTTTTGTGAACAAAATCATTAAACACAACTATGTCGAAGATCCAAGTTGCAAGGCCAAACATTTTGGTCTATATCTAACTCTTAATTTTTTAATTTTCATCTTTATTAATCATTAATAACTTTTTATTTATTTATTAATAGACATAGTTCTCAATTTATTTTATTAGATCTGTACATAATTTTTTTTGATATTTTCTTTTAATTTTTTATATAAAAGAATGCGTTGAAAAAGTCCACATATTTATTTTTTTAGAAAAACAAAATTCGACCCGTAGCGAAGTATATGTCAAATAGCTAGTATATCCTATAACTAGTATATTCTAAAGCTAGTGGTATAAGTCATAAATTTAAAAATTGTAAAGACTTCAATAATAACTCTTGTGATTTAGGATGGTTATAGAATAGTGCAATTTATAGATGATTTGAGCCTGGATCAAAGAGTTGTTCAATCAATTGACCAAATTAGCGAGTTGTTGTCCAGTCAAGTTGTTAGGACACAACCAATATAGCAAGACCATACATATACTACTTGGTTAAGTTGTTAGTCATAGGCCTGGACAAACATGGATGACCAATTGTTTTCTAGTTAAGTTCTTCGGCTTGAGGCCTAAAAAACTGATTGCATCAAGAAAGTCATTCATTGGTGTTGCAACGACAACATACTTGCCAAATAGATTTTTCTCCTTTTCTTGAATTCAGTCATTGATTTTTCAACAACTATTCAATTCAATCTCCAAATTAGCTTAACTAAAAAGCATGGAAGGAAGAATCAAATTAGTTCTTTAATTCTTCAATTCAACACTAAATTAACCCTAGTTAGGCAACATGTAAGGAAGTGAAACAGAGAAGAAAAATAGAGAGAAAACATACAATATAATGCATGTACTTACACACCATAATAACTTATCAATACTATTACCCTATACCATAACAACACTTATTTTTCTCACAAATTGATAATAGGATGCTTACATGAACAACTTATTTTATCTATATGGTAAAGGTAGTTATTCTTCATGGTTACTTGACACTATATATATGTGACTTCACACTTCATAAAGTAATTTTATGTGATTTGAGATGTATAAATACATCAGATCACCAAGTAACCACATAAATAACAATACAAAACCACACACAATAATAATAACATTCACTCTCTTATGTTCTTGTTTTCTTTACTGTATATTTTTTTTATGTATCTACTAACTTAGCCATCAGATGGTCCCTTATCCTAATAAAAAAACTTGTTTTGTAGGAGTTATTATGCTACTAGCCTAGCTTAACTTAGAAAAACAAAATCTCCAAAACCTATGCTAGTTATGAAAAGGCCTAAATTCATTTGTATAGCAATTTTATAGCACAAGTTAGATAATGATTAAACATATTAAAAAGAAAGTAAAAGCACTTTTACTCAAAGAATGTAAAGAATAAAGTACATAACTTATAATCCTAGAACTTTTAAAAGAAAAACTAATAGCTGACTTTTATTTAATTTTTTTATTCATTAAAATTGAAACTTCAAATGTTCATTGGGTTAGAAAAATTATGAATTCCAAAGGATTTATTGAGAGAAGAGGCAGATATTTAGATGTTATATGTATACATCTAATTAGTAATAATCAATACAAAGTTCATCATTTTGTTATTGTATCATCACATATTCACAATGAGTTATTCTAAAATTTGAGAATACTATAAATATTTAATGTTATATATTACTTATAACTCTAAAAGAACTAGGGTTCATTATGGTACTTTACTCTTTATATGAATAGTGAAGCACTATAATTTTTTATTTTATTTTTTTCTTACATCCTTTAACGATCAAACTAGATGGAATTGATATTGAAATTATGGTATAAATACTAAATAAAAAAGGAGCCTAAAATGTAATATATTGAGAAAAATAGGTTTGACTCTACATTTTGATCAATGCTTATTTTGATCTACAATTTTATTTTATTTGTTTATGGGTTCCTAAACGAGAAAGAGAGTGCATCACTGGAAAATAGTTGTAGAAAGAGAGATTGATTTGTCATGATTCTAGTTAAAAATGATCAAGTTTAATGCCTAATTGTTTCATTTAACTAGGGGAGTTGGATTGTTTTTGTTATTGGCATTCAAATTTATTGAAAAATAGATTATTGATACGACTAAAAGATTGATGTCTTCTCCCAAGTGCAAGAGTGTCGAAGTAATAAATAACCCGGCAAGACCGGGGTCGAACCATAGGGAAGTTAATTGTACAAATTATAAAAAATAATAATAATACAACAACAACAACAACAACAACAACAACAACAACAATAATAATAATAATAAAGAAAAAGAAGGAGAAGAAGATGAGAACTTTGAGAAGAAATATTAATGTAACGATTAAACAATGATAATAATAAATGTCAAGGTTAGAGATTCCACTAATGGTATGTCAAACAAGTATAATATAAACTCTTATTATTCAATTGAAAACCACACATAAAGGAGGTTCCAATCAGATTATAGATTGTTAACATGATTACATTAATCATCTTATTCGATTAATACTAATACTTGTAAATCTTGTCAAGCATTCATGATTATAACTTATGTTAACAACAAATCAAGTTCCTTTCATAGCTCAGGTGTCGGTTATACCATACAATATGAACTATGAAAGTGTCAAGCATTTGTTGTACCAAGTGTTATACAACATAAATCAAGATTAGTTATTTAAAAAGCAAAGTATTAAAGAGTGAACAAGATAACAAATATAAAACATGTTAGTATCAAACATTAAAGTCCATATTAAGTTTACATTATACTTATTCTTACACCATTAGTGTAATCTTTTCACCTTGACATAATTAAATTAACTAGACATAATGAAAGAAAGAAAAATAGATAAACAAAATAAGAACATAAATAAGATAAAAGTTAACTAAGTAAAGGAAAGGAAATGAAAGGCATACACTTGATATTAATGAAAGCAAAGCATAAACATTACAAAAAATACAAAGAGAGAAAGCAAGAGCATGATCTTGATCTGGACACTAAGATGCCTAAATGCATAGCAAATACCTTCTTTTATAGGCTAAAATTGGGAACTATTGATTTGATAACTAATTGATAAGTGGGTGGCCAACTCTTGACTTGGTTACAATCCTTATCTTCTCTTGTCTGCTCAAAACATCATTGATAACGTCAAAATTAGAGCACTCGAAAACATGAAAGTTGTAGAAAATTATCTCAGCTGTCTTGTGTAAACAATTCAGCTTATTTGGACTTCTAGAACTCCAGATATGGCCAAAATACTGAACAGTGCTTGAGCTGGAGGATAGATTCGAGCTTCTTTGTTGTTGTAATAATTTGGACTTGAAAATGACCTTTCTAGATCTTGGGCTCCATATAAAAGTTGTAGGCCTATGTCTTACCTTTCCATCCATATAAAGTAGACCTAAATCTGAGATCTATAGCTCCAGATATGACCCAATTATCAAACAGTGTTCCGGTTTGGATTGTACCGACATCTCTTTTCTAAGTTTGGTCATCTCTTTATCCTTTCAATTTTAATTCCTAAATTCATCAATCAATCCTTTCATCTATGTGATAGACCTGCATTTAAAATGAATATTTACCACAAATTAAAGGTATCTTATATTATTAGATACGTTATTATAAAACATGCTTTAGTTGAGTTATTGATACTTCGAGTGCAAAATGATGAAATAAAATCTTGATAAAAATGTACTTTTAAGTACTAATTATTATGCCTAATTAGTACTTAAAAGTGCATTTTTATTAAGGTTTTATATCATCATTTTGCACTTTAAGTAAAAAAAACTCCTTAGTTATAACATGTTTTATAATAACATATCTAATAATATAAGATACATTTAATTTATGGTAAATATTCATCTTAAATGCAGGTCTATCACATAAATCAAGGGATTGATTGATGAGTTTAACTACTAAAGTTGAGAATAAAAGAAAAAGGCTAAGATTAGGAAAAAGATGTTGGTTGAGTCCAAACTAGAACACCATTCGGTTTTAAATCATAAATGGAGGGGTAGAACTTGGATTTATGTCTGCTCTATATGGATGAAAAGTTAAGACATAGACTTAAAACTTTCATCAAGAGTCCAAGATTCAAAAATACTATTTTAAAATTCAAATTGTAGCAATAATGGAGAAGTCGAAATTTGTTCTGCAGCCCTAATATTATTCATTTTTCAACCTATATCTAAGTTCTAAAAGTTTAAATGACCTTATTGTTTTTTTTTTAAAAGCTGATATAATTTTCTAGAACTTTAATGACATAATCTATTCAAATTATGAAATTAGCAATGATGTTTTGTTTAGACAAGAAGATAAGGATTGTCACCAAGTCAAGATGTGGCCACCCACTCAATAATTTGTCAATAAATCAATAGTTTCAAATTTTAGCCTATAAAAGAAGATATTTTTCATACAGTTAAGCATCTTAGTTTTCAGATCAAGATCATGTTCTTGCTCTCTTTCTTTATATTTTTGTAATGCGTAAGAATAAGTATAATATAAATTCAATATAGACTTCAATACTTATATCCTAGACAACTTACTATTAGCATGTCTTATTATTTTTATATTATTAATTCTCAATATCTTTCTTGTTAAATAGTTAATCTAGATTTGTGTTTTATAACACTCGGTACAATAAAGGTTTGACATTTTCATAGCCCAACCATATGATATAACATCTATATTGTGAAAGAAATTTGATTTGTTATTAACATAAGTTAGCAACATAAATTCTTGATTTAAAATTTTGGTGTTACTTAAATAAGATAATTAATATGATCATATTAATAATTTATAATTAATTATTAATAAAAAATCATCCGATTGGAACTTTCTTTGTATGTGGTTTCCAGTTGAGTAATAAAAGGAATTCATACTATACTTGTTTAAAATACTATTAGTGGATCCTCTAACCTTAATATTTTTTTATCATTATTTAATCTTCACATTAATCTTATATCTCAAAATTCTCTTTAACTTATTATTGTTATTATTGTTTATAATTTATAAAATTAATCTTCATTAGGTTCGATCTTAGTCTTACTGGGTTATTTATTACTTCGACACTTTTATATTTGGAAGAAGATATCAATCTTTTGGTCGTGTTAATAACTTTAAAAGATTGAAATTATGGGTTGATTCTTTATTTTGTGATTGATTATAAACCGTTTTAAAAATATAAGTGGGTTTAATAAATTTATGTGTGATAATTTTTATGTGTTTACAAGTTAAATATTTATTATAAAATGGGTTGTTTAGTTCAAAAACTAATAAAGAGATTCTACTTAGTTTTTAGATTGTGAGTGCTCGAATTGGACCGTTGTATTAGTTTCAATCATACTATCAAAAAAGTTTCAAATATGGTAGATACACATTTGCTAACTAAATTAATTTAATTCCTGACAAAACCCTACAAATGAAATCCCAGTCGCAGTCTTTTATTTATTTATTTATAGTCGCAGCCAATCCAAACAAGACAAAATGGTCTGAAGTGTTTATATATATATATATATTATTTTATTTTTTTGTTTTTTCCGTTACTTGAGAAACATTTTCATAGCTTCCGTACCATTGACCTAAAGGAGTGGGCGATTGACTTACTTGCGTTCTCATCACCTAGAAGAAAACTAAAAAATATTGTTCTTAAGATTTGGATTCTAGAAAGGTGAGTCTTGGAGCCCAAGGTTCATGCACTATCAACTTGGGCTAACGTAATACGTATACGGTATTTGGCGGGAAATTTTCGGGGAATAGGAGGGAACGCCACGTGTACTTGTGCCATTCAATATAATACTTACTGAGGAAGCTTTCTTGGGGCCCACAACCAATTTGAGAAGGCTGAGCTTATTTCCTCTATTTATTATTTTGAGTATTCAGTATTCAGTATTCAGTATTCACAACTGCGTCATACTCAAGCATTCCTCATAACAAAGACCTATATCTCGATAGGTAGACGGAAAACAAATAACATTAAAAAGCGCAGAGCGTTTCTGGGGAGTGAAACAGAGAGAGAGCAGAGTGAGAAAGGACTCCACTCAAGGAGCGTCTACAGATGGAGATGAAGCTGAATTCAGGCGAGATCGGAACCAAGACAGAAGCATGGTTCAAACCGAAGAAAGGGAGCGTCTTTCCCAAGGAGAAGAGGTCAGTAAAGAGAATGATGTTTGATAAATTGTTTCAATTTGCTGGCTCTGTTTGCTCTTCCTGTTTCTTTTCGTCCCGGCATGGAGTCAGCTCCCATCAAGAGAACGAGGGTTTATGCTGCAGAAAGATCATTCCGCCCACAAAAGTATCGAATGCAGACTGGGTTTGATGACCTCTCGGTTGATTTGTTGTAGTTTTTTATACATTTCGCCCACAAAAGTATCGAATGCAGACTGGGTTTGATGACCTCTCGGTTGATTTGTTGTAGTTTTTGATACTTTCAAATCTATTGCTCGGAACATAATTAGGAGCTTAAATGCCATAGATATCTGTGTTTTATTTTAGATTGGCTATTAATTAATTGTCAGTGGTGTACTTTTCTCAGTCATAAACACATGTTTATTCATTTCTTTGATTAATGTGGGTTTATTCTCATTTATGATGTTGTGTGCATTAATTGCTTGTTATTGCCATCAATAACCAATCCATCAACAGGGGAAAACTATTTCCACTTCAATCCTCCGGCGAAACTCAGTTTCAAGCAGCCGTATATTTACCAACGCCACACCAGGCACAGCGCAAAGCCCATCCATGGGGGGGGGGGGGGGGGGAAGAAAGAATTCCCACCAAAATTTGAGTATTTTCAAAATCCCAGAAACCCAAGTTCATAAAACTGAATGAAATCCTGAAAGTATTTGTGGGGAATAGAAACCGGGTCTTAGACCAGATGTATCACTGGACCGGGTTCAAAAACACTGTAAGTCTGTCTGCAAGTGCCGCAATTGTAGGTATATAATGAAAACAAAAAAACAGAAAAAAAAAAATTCTGATTGTAGAAGTAAATAAGGTCATAATTGAGCTTCGGTAAGAATGCAAACTTGATGGCAGTCCTTCGAGTAGGAAAATTTATTTCGGAGGGCCCCAGGGGATATAGTAAAATGCCGCCGGCCGTGACAATGGATCTTTCATGAGTTCGATATTATCCTCTCGATTTACTTTTATAATAAACGATGAAAAGTATTAATTAACAAAAACTAATTAAGGTCGGAGAATACTGTAAGTAATAAACAGTGTTTTGTATCTTTTTTATTGCATTTGTTTTTTTAGTTTTATCTCTCAATATTTTTTTTATTAAGCCATGAGCTTTAAAAGTTAATATGAATTGATTTTAATTTTTTTATAATCTTTTATAAAAATATATTTTTTAATTTAATTTTTTAATATTTAATTTTTATAAATTTGATCTTTATATTTTTGTTATACAATGTTTTTTTATAGGATTATCCAAATATTATACACATTATAGTGATGTTGATAAGTTAACTCTTTTCTTTGTTACTTTTTAGATATTTTTTAGTTTCATACTTTAATATTTTTTATTAAAAATTTTTCTTTATTAATTTTTTAGGTTTTTTTCTTTGTGATTATCTTCAACCACATGACCATAATCGTGAATTTTAAAGGTTAACACTACTTAACTTTGGTCTTTTTTACATCTTTTTTAAATAAAAATTAATTTTATTATTCAACATTTATTTTTTAGGAGTTTGTCTTTGTGTTTTTTCTTTTTTAATTTTATTTATATGAGGTTATCCTAATCTTATTTTCATAGTCGAAGAGTTAGCTTCTCTTTTTTATTTTTGTGGTTTCCCTTCATCGTGGTTATCTCTAGTATCATGACCACAATCATGAGTTTTAAATATTAACGCTAGTTAACTTTGATGTTTTTTATGTTTTTTTAAATTAATTTCATTATTTAATATTTATTTTTTAGGAGTTTGTCTTTGTGCTTCTTTTTAATCTTATTTCTACGAGGTTATCTTAATATTATTCTTAAAATCAAGTGGTTAATAAGTTAACCATGGTTTACTTTGTTATTTTGTTTTCCCTTGGTTTCTTGTAGGAGTTTCATACCTTGACATTTTTATTATTATTTTGTTTTCCCTTAGTTTCTTGTAGAAGTTTCATGCCTTGACATTGTTTTTTAGAGTTTTCCTTCGTTGTTGTTTTGAGGTTAACTTTATAGCGTTAAATCTTGATTTTATGATCAAAGTTACAAAGTTGGTGTGTCAACATAAGTTGACCCAATTTTATTTATTTATTTGTTTTTTAATTATATTTTTTAGCTTAATCATTCAAGGTCAGTTTGTTTTATAATTGACTTTCATGGTTTAATTTAGTTCATTTTCATTTGTGATTTTTTTTTTACTTTTTATTTGCATAGATAATCATTTGATTATATTAAAAAATATATTCTATGAAGCATAGTTATTAAACACATTTTAGTACATGACATGTAAACACATTTTAGTACATGACATGTGTTACGAATACTTTTTCAATTTTATCTTTCTATTTTAATTGTTTTTTACTTTTTTTTTTATGAAATTATTTGAATTCTATGTCCATGGTCATGAGGTTTGTATGTCTATGCACGTTGATTCAAGTTTTTTTTTGTTGTTGTTTTTTTAAATAATATTTTTTTCCCAGTTTCAACATTCAACATTGGATTATGACTTCTTTTTTTTTTTTTTTTACCTTTTATTGGTGTAAATGGTTATTTCTCTAAATAAAGATAATATTTCAGGAAACATAGTTGTTAAATACAACTGAGTATATAACCCGTGTTACAAGATCAAATATTTTAATTTTAGTTATCTCTTAATAAAATATTAATTTAATTAATTAAATGTGTATAAAAAATTTGATTTGTGATTGATAATTTTTTATATATCTAAAATTACATAAAAAGCCTGTATATTTATTTTTTATTAAAAAATAACCATCCTGTGACGTTATACGGGTATAAAACTAGCACTTATTGATGTTATATGATTATTTTAGTTTTGTATACTAATTATTTTTTAGTTTAGTGTCTTAACTTTGAGTTTTAAGCTAGGTTTTATGACTATGTCTAATGACAACAACTAATACCACGATTTTTTTCTCCTTTAAAATTGGTTCCCCTTATTACTTAAAAGTAAAATGATGAATTCTTTTTATTGCTATTTAATCAGTTGGAAAACTTTTTATTGCTTAATACATTGATATTTTACTTTTGTATAGTTATAACATGTTTTAACTAGAGAGACATGACATGCACACATCAAATACTTACACATTCTCTAATCACAATAGAGTTTATAAAATGACGTCATACCATATTCATATATATAAATGACCCTCGTGATGTTATCTTCTCCACTCAACAAGAAAATATCAACCTTATTTCTATGCAAATTATTATGGCTCATAGATATATAAAAATTAATGAATCAATAAGAAAAGGGTTTTAATTTATAAGTTTGCATCTCTTACAACTTATTTACTAACATGCATATATAGCCTTAAAAGCTTTCCTCCTCTAATATTTATGCTAACTTAAGCATTAGAAGGTTCCTCAAGCCCAACATAAGGCTTGTTTTATAGTTGTTCATGAAATTCTAGACTAGCAACCTTAATCTTCTAAGGAAATATATATATTTTTTAGGATTTTCTTTAAACCTTGTTAATGGCTCTATTTGTGAGAAACTAAATAAAAGTTAGTTCATCCTTTTTCTTCTATATATTTTCAAGTGATTTCCATCATTAGCAACCTAAAAATACCAGGATATGGGAGAGTTACAAATCTTTCCACTATATGTTTTTTGTGAACTTCTTCAAATCTACAACTTTCTCAATTAGTGAGAATGCTTACTGAAACCCTTTTAGCCATACAAGAGCAATTAAAGGTCTTATCTCTTCCATAATAGATGGCTCTTTTATAAGCACCATTATCTAATATATGTAGACAACCTTCGTTTGAGAAAAAGGTAGGCCAAAACAAGGTGCAAAAAAGCATCACCACTCTCATAGCCAACACCAAAGCAGTTTTTATAGTCATGAAATGTATTATCTAATCATCACATTTATTCAGAGACCACAATTCCCTAATAATTATGTTTTTCTCATAATCTAGGTCACCACAAAATCACACCCTATTAGAAACATCTATGATAAATCGCGAAGCATGGTCTTCATCAAAAAAGAATAAAGCTTATATGTTAAATAATTATACGAACTAGCTAGGTAGATTTCTTCATATAACTCCTTAGCTTGACTAAGAGAACATCTCTACTCGGGTATAATGTAATCTTTGTAAAACATTTATCTTGCGATATTTTATCCTTATGACTTGAAGATAACACCTTTATCGAGGTATAGTGTGATCTCTATAAAATGTGATCAGACAATATTATCTTCATATGACTCTCTAACCTGAGACAACACCTCTACCTAGGTATAACATGATCTCTATAAAACAAGTACCATGATTTATATTCTTTATATAACTCTTCAACCTTAATGAGAGAGCTTATTTGCTAGAGTATAATGTTATTGTCATAAAGCCTATGTTATTATATTTTCTCCATGTAACTCTTCAAACTCAATAAAAGATAAATTTTTAAGTACAAATACATTTTTTTAACATGGGTAGAAGGCATAACTTTGTTTATGGGCAAAGCATTCTCCACATAAGTGCAAAGTATAATTTTATCGGGACACGAAAATAACCTAGAAAGTATTTTATCTAACTCTCAAATTTAAATGAGAGAACATCCCTGTCCAGGTACAGTTTAATCTCAATAAAATATTCATTATAATATTTTTGTCATCTAGCTCTTCAACTCATGTAAAAAACATAACTTTGGTTAGGGGCAAACCATTATCCATTTAGGTGTAAAGCGCAAATTTGCTAAGATACAAAGATAATTTATGAGGCAATTTTTTCATATAACTCCTTAAGCTAGGTAGAAGACATATCTTTCTTTTAGTATAAAATTATTTATGTAACCCTAGAAAAAGGCAGAACTTTGTCCAAATACAAAGCATTCTCAACCCAGGTGTAAAGCATATTTTTTTTTCAAATATAAAGATAGCCTCCAGCTCAGGTACAAAGTGGATTTCCATGTATTACTCTTCATGAAATTGGCTTCATATAATATTCATTAGAGACTTTACAAGTGGTTCTCTATAAGTTGTAGAAAAAAACTCTCAAACTTGAGCAAGATTTGCCCGTGTATAACATGATTTTCATAAGACATGCACCATATGTTTCTTCATATAACTCCAACCTAGGTTAGAGAACACTTTTACCTACATATAAAGGTTTTCATGACATTTCTCTTCTCGGGTACTATACAAACTCTATTAAGATACATGAATGACTTGGTCCTAACTCAAACCTTTCTTAACTCCAGATACAAGATATACCTTTGCAATGGTACTAAATATTTTTGACCTTGAACAAAAAAGGTTCCCCTAAAATATATCTATTGAAATACAATATAATCCCCATTCAAATATCTATTTTGTTATAAAATTATATTATCTTAAACTCAATGACATTCTTCAACTATAGTATAAGGAATAACTTTGTCCAAATACAAAGAGTTTCTCATTATATATATAAGACTGCTTCTCCATGTGCAATGTCCATGCATAATATTCATGTGTAATCTTCATGAAAATTTACATGAAAAATCACCAAGTCTAATCTCCATAAAACTTTCTCCATATAATCTTTATGAAATATTCATCATGATATTTTCTCCACTAAAGAATTCATGCTAAACAAAAAAGGATACTACATGTTCTATATTCTCCATTCAAGCAAAAATAATAACTAACTTTCATACAATGATTTCTAAAAAAAATTTGAAAAGATAACATGACTTATCCAAGATAAAGATAACACCTCCTTCAAAGCTAAGGTAACACTAGTTTTGAACAATTAACAAGTAGTCATCTTGCCTAGATATAAAGATTTTCACCCTCTAGTATAGGAACTTACCTTGTCTATGTATATAGGTGCACACCTTGCCCAGGTATAAATACAATGATCCTCTATAATTGTGTGGTTTACTCCATGTCCAGGTAAAGACACCAATTCATTTAGTATAAAAGCTTATCATAAAAACATTTTAAGGTCATCCTATACAGCTTCTTAGCCATTTAATAAAAAAAAAACCCTTCACTAATCAAATAAAATGGTTTGACAATTTAGACTTGATGATTCACATATCCAACACACTAGTTTGATCAAATCACGTGTAAAAGAAAATATTTTGTTCTAAGCTAAGTGAGTCTCACTTTAAGATAAAAGGGTAACTAATAAGGATGTGTCTCCCGAGCAGATGATACTTGAACTTAGGATGTCAAACCTTCCATATTTTTAAGACAACCAAACCAATCTCACTTTCCCCTTCTTGGAGGACCGACTATGTGTCCCTTCTTTATGGTAGACTAAACTCGTCTTCCATCTTCTTGGTAGACCAATTTCATGTCTCTTGTATTGACCACTCATCCCTCCAAACTAGTTCTACATCTTTTTAGACTGTTTGTGATTGCACATCCCTATGGTCACCTGTGTGTTCCTTGAGACTAACTGCACATCCTTTAGATTAACCATACATTCTTATAGATAAGATTTATATCCTTTAATCCAATCACTACACTATAGGTGTTCTACGCTCTAGATTACTTGTTACCAACTATAAAGATAAAATGCACATATATTAAATATTCACAAGTACTCCTACCATAATAAATACTATATAATGGAATTACAGAATGCCCATGCCTAAGGTTGACCTTTATGATGTTATATTCTTTATTCAGTAATGAATTACTTATCTTATCTCTCTATACAAGTTGATGTAGCTAATGGTTATATATATACCAATGAGAAAATAGATAAATGGTTAAAATAACACAACCTCAAAATCTTCTCTCCTCCAACATTTGAGCTAGCTTAACCATCATAAGGTTTTCTCACTAGCAAGTTTTCGTGGAACCCAAATTTAAAAGCTTCAATCTTCCTATAAAAGACCTTGATCTTTTGAAGTCTTCTTCAAACTTGGTAATTTTGTTACCGAGAATAAAAAATAATGAGATTGACAATTAGGTACCAATGAGAATGAGTTGAATAAATATGGAAATGATTAGTAATTTGCAAAGGAAGGCTTGAATTCCAATTTCAATGTAATAATATTTCATATACTAGGAGTTGTTTGTTGGCTTAAAACCAATCAACATGAGTTTCAATGAATTAAAGATAAACCTATGATATACACATAAAGAAAAGTATTGCGTACTCTTATTTTAGAACATGTACTAAAAAATAGAAAGTAATTAGAATTTAATAATTCACCATTATTGTATCATCGAACACTCATTAGCAAAATCCAAAATTGGCTCTACCATTCTTACAAAGATGCTCAAATTTTAAGGGGGGTTTTGTTTTTTGTTTTTTAAATAGCACATTGCCAAACAAAATAGTACAAACCCAAACTTATTTGTAAAAATACCATGATTTAAATATCTTTTGGGCAAAACATAACTATTTTTCAAAGATTGTTCCATTATTTTTTTATATAAAAATCATTTAAATAAAATAACTAAAATTATTTTCTAAGAAATTATTCTATTAAATGACATTTAACTCTGAATTTATTTTCAAATGAGATTATGATTTTATTTTTTATGATATTAGCGGGTGTTCTTTTTGTACAAGCCTTTGTTTTTGTTTTTTTTTTCTTTCAAGTTTAATCAAGATTAGTTAAGTAAAATGGTTTGAAATTTTTTTAGATAATATTTCATTAGATATCAGTCAATTTAATATTTATCTTTAAAAGAAATTGAAAAATATAAAGGTATTTAATTTTATTTAGATCATAATAATGAAACTAAATTTAACTAAATATAAAATTTGAGGGACTAAATTGCAATAGGCATAGAAGAAAGTAGAAGAAATGAGTTGGCATAATAAATGAAATGGCAGGGAGAGAAAATGAAAGAAAGAATGAGACATTGAAAACACACCAAAGCTCTAATAATAACATCCTTCGGATCATCTAAAAGATCTCAAAGAGACGAATTCATATACACTAAGATAACCAACTTTGAAGTTTGTGATGAGCCATATATATCATCTAAATACAGTGGCAAGCTCACTTATTGGTGCATGTAACTCAAGTGACAACACAAAAAGAATTTAATTTGTTGTCATATGTTTCACAGACGCCATCAACAAAAAAAAAAGATATCTGGTACTTTTATCACAAATGCTAGTAAAAAAAAATGAAATTGATAAAAGACATAAGCCTGAAAGTGGGCAATATGTAAAACGCACCTTGAATTAAATTATGTTATGCATGTAACTCAAGTAGAAACACCAAACCAATTTAATTTGTTGGCGTGTGCTTTACAAGTGCCATCAACAACAAAAAATGATATATTGATACTTGTATTACATGCACCATCAAAAAATAAAATAAAATTAATAAGAGATATAGCTATAAAAGTGGACAATATGTGAAATTTGTGCCCCCACTTAAATTAAGTTATTTTTACAAATAAATTTGGAGTTGTATTATTTTACCAAATATTTTTTTCCACTTTACTATTTAAAAAAATATCAAATTTTCTCAAATTATTGTATTGATTTATGATGTCTCATAAAATTTTTAATGATATAAATGACACAGCCATGCATTCAAGTAATTTGGGCGGTGAAAATTAAGAGATCATGTAAATGGAAAAATTAAACATTATCTTTTATGAAAATTTAACAAGTATATATATTGCCATTATAAGGATGGCGAACAAAAACACAAACAATGACTAATCAAATGTCACATTTGATGGCAAACAAACAAGAACTTTAGCGCATGTTATATTATGAGTTATATTAGTTGTTTTATATGAAAGAAAAAAATATAAATGTATTGGAAACGATGTAGATTGGATAATACCTTTTATAGCTATTTATTTGGTGATATATTGGACAATATATTTCTAATATTTGATACAATGGTATATTGGATTGACATGGGCAGCTGTGGTCAAATTTGTAAAACTCACGACTCAAGTTATGAAACAGTGATAACATCATATAAAAAAATTCAAAATAAATTATGAAAATTAATTCTGAATCAACACAAGTACAAGTAACAAAAATGAAAATAAAAGGCCAAAATAGGGTGACTTGCGTCAACCTTTGTAAACCTACTAAAACCACAGTCCAAATCATAAGAACAAGATAAACACATAAAAAAATTATAAAAAATTTCAAAATCTAATTCTCAATCAACTCAACGTTGAAGGAAGAAAATGAAAACAAAAACAAAAACCTATAAATGACAAAAATAGACTCGATTTAAATTAGGTTAACCTGCAAAACCTTATTTTGTTTTGTGAAACTATTTTTTATTTAATTATATGAAAAACAATTGATCACAAAATTCAAAAACCAAATGTTAGGACATTTGTTTGATACTACAATAAATCTACATCAAAATCAACCAAAACAAATTATAAATCCCATATCAAAATTAAAAAAAAATAAATGATAAAATTAAAAAAAAAAGTAAGTAAAAAAACTCAATGTTGAAAGATAAAATTAAAAAAAAATCAAATAAAAAAAAGGACCCAAAAAAATACCATTCCAGTTAGCCCAAGTTAACCTTTCTAAAAGTACCTCATAAAAAATAAAAATAAAAAATTACAAAGCCTAATATTCACAAGCTCAATTCTTAATCAATAAAATGTTAAAGGATAAAATTTTTTTTTTTTTTTAAAAAAAATATATAACTTGAGTCAAATCAAGTATACTCGTGAAACCAATGATCTGATTAATACGAATAAGATAGCCACAAAAAATGTGAGTAAAACAAGATTATAAAACTCGATTCTTAATTAACCCAATGTTTTAGGATATAAAAATGTAAAAAAAAAAATCAATCTAAAAAAATAAGTAAAAAACCTAAGTTAACATTGATTAAGTTACAAAACCTACAATTTAGATCATGAAATCGGAATAACCACATAGAAAAAAATAAAGAAAAATAATAAAAATCAAAGCTCAACTCACCAATTATTGAAAAATGAAACTATTTTTTTGCAAAAAAAATATACTAAAAAAAATAATTCAAGATAACCCGAGTTAACTTTAAAAAATCATGATCGAGATCATGAAACATAGATTACCCTGTAGAAAGAAAAATATAAATTTTTTTTAAAAATTAAAATAATATAGATTAAAATAAATATATAAAAAATTAACAAAAACAAAGTTTAAAATTAAAATCTCATCAACATGTTATATATAATTTTTATATAGTCAGTTATCTACTATAATCTGTTGAGTTTGATATCATATTTAAATTATATATAGAAGTTGGTTTTTTTTATTTTCTAGTTATTTTCATATTTATTTTTTAGTTGAGTTTTAAAATTTTGATGTTATTTAAATTTAATTAGCTGGTACAGTTTAATATCTATTTAAATAGTGTATAAAATAATTTTTTTTAAAACAAATATTATCTAGTTTTAAAACATATTAAATAGATTTTTCTACGATATAGGATTGTAAAGAGGAATTCCAGCTCAATCTTTTCATAATAAATTACAAGATATCATTCAGCAGGCTAGAGTAATAAATTAAAATGTCTCAAAATTGAACCAGGCTATCATGTTCGAGGAAGCAAGTTGCCCTGTCACATCTTTATGCAGATGTGAACACGACTTACACCCTAGTGGGAACGAACAAATAGCAGCTTGCTCTCCAATCAACAGCTAGCAACTCTCTTTAGCACAGTTTAAAACTCAAGATCCTTGAAGATCCTGGTCCCTTTGCCTTTTAATGTCAAGATATACTGGAATGATTAAACTGGACCTTCCTTTAAATAAAAAAAAAATAGGACATGAACTCAGAGTGCCGATTGAGATTTAATAATCATTAACCCACTTCTAGTTATTAAATAATAAATAAATAAATAACTGTATGTTGTTATAACTATACTATCCAAAAAAAGCACATGAATTCAGATAACCCTAATTAAAAATCTAAAAAAGTTGAATTCTAATTCCCTTTTCTAACAATCTTCAAGAACCCTCTCAGGATTGAAGTTGCAAGGATGGTTCATAGAAATTGACTACTTAGCCAATAGCATGGAATTAATTTAATTAAGTGTAGTTATCATTATTTTTTTAAAATATTTATTACTTAAAAATATGTTAAAATAATATTTTTTAATATTTTAAAAATTATTTTTTACATCGCATTAAAATTATTAAAAAATATTAATTTAAAAAAAAAAAAATTAAGTTTCTTTAAAACTTCTTTGAAACATAAGAACAAAGTTAAACTGAAAACAAGTTGAATTATCTTCACGCGTTTTCAAGCGCAATGACCACTTTAACCTCAAACCACAACGGCACTCACAGGCAACGGAAAGGCAAACGACCTTGATAGATAAAGGAAAAGGATGGTACAAATTTACTATTTAGCTGTCCTCTTAAATACATTTCTTGCATTCTATCTCATAATCTCCTCCTGAATTTTTTATTAAAAAAATGTTTTTTTAAGAAGACATTAAAGAGGGAAACTAAACGTATGATATAATCATGGTGTGTGTATATATAAAAATAAAGAAGACATCATAAATATTTATTTATTGTTTAATAGTAAAATTATAATATTTTATCATTAAAAAAATTATTACATTATTCTCTTTTAAAGAATAAAATAATATTTTTACTGATTCATTTATTATTTGATAATTATTTAAAAATATTTTTTTATTATATTTTTATGAAGTAAAATAATTTTATTATTCTTAAAAACATAAAATCATTTAACTCTTGTTAATAGTCTTTTAAGACATTTTACTTTTTTTAATATATAATAAAATTATAAATTTGATCCTAGGGTTAAAAAATTAAGCCATTAACATAGAGATATTGATTTCTTTTCATATCTATTTTATCTTAATTTGAATTTACTATAAATTAGTAATTGTTTTTGCAGAAGAGTAATAATTAAAATTCAATTGAAATGAAATAATTTTCTATAAATATTTCTCATTTTCTTATTAATATATATTTTTTAATTTTTTTATCCAAATCATGAGTTTTACAAGTTAACTTGGATAAATTTGAATTGTTTTATTGCTTTTTTGTTTTTAGATTAAATTTTTTTATTTCATCTATCAACAATGAATTTATTAATAATTAAATTTTATATTTTTTTAGAGATGTTTTATATAGGTTATCATGGTCTTATAACCCTAATCATAAATTTAGAAAGATAAACTCATATTGATATAATCTAATATGTTATTATCTTAATATTTATTTTTAAAATATATCATCTTGAATTTTTTTAAGTTAAACTATGTTTTTAATAATTGTCTAGATTATTTTTGAATTTGTTGAATCAATCAAATTGTATTATGCTAATTTTCACATGATTTGATTTTTTTATTAGAAAAATATTAGCTATATCTGGATGTTTTTTTATATTAAAAAAATAATTTAACTCATAGCGTAATGCTAGTTGTTACTAAATAAAAATGTTTAGATTTTAAAATTATAGCAGATGCTTGACATTATATTTAAGATTTAAATATAAAAATTTCTAAATTAAATGTTAAAATAATTAAAAATTAAAATGTATTGTTTCAGTTAAAAAAATGATAATAAAAAAAATTGACAAATTTATTTTTATTTTTATATTAATCCTTTCTGTTTGTAACTCAATTTTTATTTTAGATTTATGTATAAATTAAATTTTAAAATTATAATATTTATTATTTTTATTTTTATATTAACTCAAATTAAAATTAACCCTCTCCACCACTACGACGAGCCTTGCCCTAATCAACCCTTAAAGTGAATAAGGCACCGACCTACTTATCTACCATCAATGAAAGGACCAAAATAACGATCAGCACCTGCATCAAGGACCCCACATCAGATTAGACAACCAGCATAACATTCAAAAAGGAAGCCATCGTTTCCTTGGTACGGAAAGTCCGCTGTAGGGGTACCAAAGATTCTTTCTAGGGCCTCCATTTTCCGGTCATTTTAAACAACCATCCACACCTAAAAAGCGCTTCTTTGTCTGTATCTGGGTTACAGCGCGCGTGTGCACTCCACCACCCCCAATATTAGCTGGAGGCCTTTTTTTTTTTTATTTAATCATTTTCTTCTTGCTTGATTTTACACCCGAAAAAAAAAAAGTCATGCAGGAACATCAAAGGAAATTACCTCATGCTTCTCGATCTCCCACTTAAAAAACATCCTAAATATATCTTGATAATAACTGAAAAAATTATCTCAGAACCTAAAATTAACAAGAAATAATAAAATTTTCGAAGCTCAAAGATATTATTTTAGACAATTTTAAAATATAAAATACCTAAACTAAAATCTTTTATCATAAAAAAATATTTGAAAAAGAAAAAACCATTTGTTGCAAAAATCATTTGCCGACGCCTTTCCTTGTCTGGGGAAAGACAACTGTCATTTTGCTATGGCATCTTTTAATAAAATGGCCGTGTCCATCCTACCATCGCGTATCAATTCTACCTTTGCATGATGCATGATGCATCAAGATTATCAATTTTATTTTATTTTTTATTTTATAAAAAATAATTAAAATATTTTATATAATAAAATAAAATAATTTTTATTTCATTTTAAATCTTACTTTATTTTAGATTTTTTAGTGAGAATATTCTAATTTTATTTCATCTATTTTATTTTAATCTTAAAAAAATATTAAATTAAATTGAATTTGATTCACTTTAATTAATTAAAACATTCAAGTATAAATTTTTTTTATTATTATTTTTAATAAAAATAATATTAAAAATTATTATTATTATTTTTACTAACAAAGATATTATTTTTAAAAAAATTATATTTATCACTAATATATATAATTTATATATTTTTTTTATATTTATATTTTGTAGGAATTTTAACAAAATAAAAAATGCTTTAGATCTCATTAGCTTTGATAAGATTAATTTAATTTTATATTTAAAATATTTATATTAAAATATTTTATTTTTTTAATATTTTAATATTTTGTATAAGTTGAATTATTTTAAATTAAAAAATTATTTAATTTCGATTATTTAATAATGTAAGTTATCTATTGTCCCCGTGTTTCTGGGCAACCCATTAGCCGGAATTTAACAGTTATGCGCTTTTTTAATTAGCCGGCTTTATGTTAATTCAATATATTCTTCATTAATTTCAAGATGTGATTACTCACTGTGTATGTGGCCTTGAGGATAAGCTCAAAAAATGAACAAATAAATTTCCCACAAAGCAAGTGTCTCCCAGTGAACAAATCTCCTGGGGAATGTCGCTAAAATTACTCATTATTCTTGTTGAAAATACTTTTATTTAAAAATATATTAAAATAATATTTTTATTTTTTAATTAATTTCTATCATCATAACATCAAAATAATATAATAACATAAAAAATCATTTTTTTTAATAAAAACACCGTGTCAAAAGTAAATAGGCAAGAAAAAGTAGCTGCTTAAACAACATGTACGCTTAGTAGGATAGGTATATTGAATCTTGGAGGAGTTAAAAAACAAGGAAATTTTGAATAAAGAAAGCAGGCGGAAGGAGAGAACTCCAGGCCGAGGGTCCATGCTAGTGGAGTGGGATTCTAAATTTTAGGTGGAACATTAATGCCTGTCTTCCTTTATGCAAACCTGGATTCCATTTTCTTCCTTGTTTCGTTCTTGATAAGCTAGTTTTGATATTTTCTTTTTTAGACCACCCATGCTTTTCTTCTAAAGCTCTTTAGCTTGATTTATGGAAGAAATTGAAAACATGAGGGCCACTTTGTAAGTAGAAAAGGACAGTTGAAATTGTATTAAAATAATATATATTTTTTTATTTTTTTTAAATTATTTTTGATATTATTGTATCAAAGTAATGTAAAAACACCAAGAATTATTAATTTAAAATAAAAAATAAAATTTAATTTAATTTTTTAAAATATATTTTTAAAATATAAAAACAAACAAGATTTTATAATCTATTTAGTTTTGATTTACATGAGACCAATTTGTAAAGCTAGTTTAGAAGCGGCATAACAGAAGTATCCTCTTCGATTTTTTTTAGTACTCTCTGTTGTGAGTTTTATGAGTATAAATGCCAAGGTTATTTTTAATAAAAGAAGGCTTTAGAAAAAAAAAGAGCCTAGAATAGACTTCTTCTCTCCCACTACTTTTCTTCTTAAAATTTATTCTTATAGATGGGAAATTCTAGATAAAATTAAGAAGAACTCTAGAGGGTGCATTTAAAAAAAAATATTATGTGAGCACCTAAGGTAGATACAAATCATTGTGAATTCAAATAACAATATTTTTTTTTCCTTTTATTTTTTTTCACTTCAATCACAAAATAATTTTTTTTTCAATTTATCATTTTTGTACTGTGTTGGTGAGGAAATGAGAACAAAGATTTGTTTCATATTGTTTTTTATAGGATTGTTATAACGTCAAATAACATTATTATATTGGATTAATACTGAATTTTACAAAATAAATTAGTTTTAATGCTTGCAAAAAAAAACAAAAAAAAAATTTGAGACCAATTTAACCATGAGCCAAGAATACATTTTTTTTTCTTAACAACCATTTGCCTTTCTATCTAATGAGTTTTTTCAAAATCATTTTTAGTTGCTGAACTAAAATATTTAGGACTAACTTCATTTTTATTATATTTAAATCTCTAAATTTTAGAGAAGAAAAAGAAAGCCGCTGGATAATGCGATGAGAGAGAGAAAGTTATTGATTTTGATAATAAAACACGAACTACAAAAATGCTTAATAACCTTTTGTTCTGCATCTCATGTTTTGTCATATGAAATTTTATCATTGCAATTCAATTTTATTTCATCCCGTATGCTTGTAATTATCATAAAACAAATGTTAATAGCAAAGGTTGGTATAACATTAGCAATAAAATTTGCATCAAGCTGATGATGGTTTTTTAGGACAAATGTTGAAACATATATATATATATATATATATGATCTTTTTAATTTTGTTATTGGGACTCAATATTTAACAGAATGTGCAAAATACCACCGTTTAATTACATTAACCAATTTATTTTTACTATTGAAAGTTTGTCTAACATCCAAATCAAACCCATCAGGTATATATCTATGACTAAGTACTCAATTACAAGAAACAACAAAATTAAACCTAAAAGCATCTTCAAATTTAGAAATAGAAGGTATAATTTCATCATCAACATTATCATTAATACTTACCATCACATTTAAGACTAACATATCATCATCTTCATTGTCACTAGACTAAGAATAGTCAAAATTATGTTGATCAGTAAATAAATTATCAAATATAGTTTCATCTACTATTTATAGCAAATCATTTAATAATTATTTTTTTTACCTCAACTAATTGACTTTGAAGGACCAATAAAAATTAGGACAAACATGGATTTTGGTTGACTACTCACATACAATACTATCATGTTTAAACCATTTTAGATGAAAAAATAAATCATTGTTTTAAATCTGCCATCACACACAATTGGTACAAAGATAATACTGATGTTCACCAATTTGACACCTTTAAATTATTTCAATATTAATATCATTATGATTCCTCCAAAGTCTATGATAAATAATTGCTTTTATTTCTATAGATAACATGTCTAAATTATCATTTAACAACAAACTACTTCGTCATTATATGTGATATTATTGTTCACACCAAGAACAATAGTGTCATCGTAATGACATAACATAAATTTATTTCAAGGCATTTGAAAAAAAAAATTGAATTATGGTCAATTAAAAATAATTTTAACTAAATTGCATTACTAAAACCCTAATTGACAAAACTTATAGCAAATTCAATGAAATTCCTAAAATTTAATGTAAAAGCAAACTTAACCAAAAGTAATCATAATTCATGATACCAATTCTAATTGATATTTTTCATGAACAATGACATTAAATCAAACTCAAATTCATAAAAAAAATTAAAATAATTCAAAGAAATACCAAATTCTAACTTATTAGAAATTCAATGCAACATGTAATTCTTCATAATTATAATGTATTCATGATCTATTGCATGAAATTATCAAGTATAGTTAATTATAGTATTAGTTGATACCAACAATCTACATAAAATCTCTAATTCTGCAACTTATCTAAAATTAAACGCAACACATAATTAATAAAAATAATCAATTTATAATTAATTTAACTTATTTTATGTTCAACTATATCAAATCAACTATAATCAATGATATTCATAACTAATTTATTATTAGCTCAACAAGCTTTAAATTCAACCTCAATAATTATTTCATTTCAACTAAATCAAACACAAATTCATAGCAATGTAGTTGTAGGACTAGAAAAGACAATAATGGATTTTGAACAAAAAAATCTAAGGATGTTTAGGGACAAAGTTGAGTTTGATTTTTGGTTATTTTAAGGGCAAAATAAAAATGATGATTTGGTATTTTTGAGAGATAAATGGTGAGGGAATCAATCAGTTTGGAGAAAGAGAGAGATGATGTTGCATTTTGTGAATGTGTTCTTCAATCTAGAAAAGAATTTAAATTTTTGTTAATGTGTTCTTCAATCTAGAAAAGAATTTAAATTTTAATTGATGTCAAACTTTAGAAGCACGGTATATTAAATTATTGTGCTTTTGAAAAGCAAGAGGTGAAAATGTGCTATTTTACTAAATCTTTTTCAAATTATATTATTATGCCAAAACTTTAAATTTACTATGCAAATTTTTATAAAACAAACCCCTCAAACTAAAATAGTAGAAGTTAGATATGCAAAGTGTGCATATTTGTTTATCATGCACATGATAATTACGAGCTTTTTATAGCCAATTATTTAATTATTATTTTTTGATAACCCAATAAATCAAATTAAAAAGGCTATCAAATATCAATTAATGGTCAATTTGGAAGTGTGGTAGATATTGTTTTTCAATAGGAAATACATTAAAATAATATTTTTTATATTAACACATTAAAACTATAAAAAAACACAAAAAAATAAAATAAATTAGTTTATAGCTAAAAAAGAATTTTCAAAGATTTTTAAAAACACGGTTGAATTGTAATGCTAAATAGCGCCTATGTCAATAATGAGAATACAAGAAAATCAAGGAAGTCTAGCTAGAAAACATATGAAAGGAAAAAAAGAAAGAAAAAAAGTTAGAAAGAACAAATAAGTCAAAAGCAAAATGAGAAGTCTGTGATCCTTGAAAGACTATAATGGATAATGACACACAATTTATATTTAAAAAAAAATCACATGATTGTGCTAGGTCAAAGCATAAAAAACTTTATATTAAAAATGTTTAGAACATGTATATGAGCTTAGCACTTGGGCCATATCTAAACACATAGGCACCTCCCTGATGCCAACAATTAACTAAGACGCTTAGCATTTGGGCCACGTCTAAATAGGTGGCTTGGTCCCAGTGCCACCCTAATTCATAAGAAATCCAAATATCTTTATAGATGATATGATAAACATCACTCAAGAATATAGAAAAATTAGATAACTGGATGTCTTGAAGGGGTTGCTATCCTTAGCTTTTTTATTTTTAGCTTTGATTACTTTTACTTCTAGATGTCATCTTCTTTTTCTTATGGTGTGTTTTGGGTGAAAAAAAAAATTCCTTGGTTGCTTTCTAAACGAATTTTTATAGTATGATTTTATCCTGAAAATGAAATGACTTTATTATTTTCTCATAAATTCTAACATTATTTTCTTATTAGATATTGCGAGCTAATTTTAGGGTTTAAAATGTGTGAATTAAGACTTATATATTTCTAGAATAATTGTAAAAAATAAAATTTTATTTTTAACAACATTGATCTTATAATTCTTAGATATTTGGAACTCGATATATGGGCCAGAAACCAAGACAGTGTTTATATTACAAAGATTCTAGGATTGATTCAAACTTTGTTAATTTAGATGAGGGAATAAAATTTTGCTGTCTCATATTAAAGATATATATTCTAATTTGAACTTAAAATTTACTATACAGATCTCAAATTTTTTACCTTTTAAGAACTCCTTGGCGTGTGACGCTCACACGTCCTTTCAAATTGTCCAATTCTATCATTATATATTATTTTCATTTCCCATGGACCGTGCAAAATACATAAAGTTTCTATGCACGTAACTTTTTTCTGGAAGAAACAGGTATCATTTTCTAGCTAAATTGCAACGTTTATTGGCATGCTGACAAGTCCTCTACACCTACTCTCAATGAATGGCTAGCCAATGTCTCCTCCTAGCATGACACACCTAAAAGACTTGCGCAGAAGACACCACCATAGCTAACCAATGGTTTTCTCTATATGAAAAACATTGAAAATCTCCATCTTTTTCTCTAATGGATTACAATCTCCGTAACACTGATTTCTTCACAAATGACAAGTCTCATTTTTCATGGAGCAAATTAAAGTTTGGGTGTATAAATGCACTTGGTCACCATTGAACAACTCCATAGCATGGACACCCATGAAACAACCAGCCAACCATGTTAGGCCATACGAGTTCTAGGACCATACAAACTCTATACTCTATATACAACTACAGATAGATATACACTCCCCTTCATTTTTATTTTATTCCACATGTATATTATTCTCTCCCTTAATACTTATTAAGTATCAGAGAGTCTATTATCCCAACAAAAAATTAGTTTTTCAAAAATAATCTAAGCCATCACTTCATAAGCCTAGCTCACAACCAAGAAAAGTTGAATTTTTATTTGAAATGTTTTCACGGCCGAATCAATGGAAAATATAGAGGTATCTAATGTGATAATGGTACAACTGTGAGAAATTTGGACGCAGTTAGCAACGCATGAGTACCATTTTACTTGAAAGAGGTGTGAGAATTCCTTTATGAAAAGAACATAGAAGCAAGGTGTGATGATGGTATTACCCTTGCTAGCTAGCATTTGGTGTTCTGTATAGAACAGCACCTACCGTCAGATGTGGATATAGTTAAACTAAGAATATCCTGGAAGTTAACTCCCAGATTTAAAGAATAGATTACATTACTTACGAATCTTATGTCTGGGTTGGGAAGCTAGGTTGCTTTGAAAGATGTATAGACTATCTAGACTCTAATTAAACTGCCATCTAATTTATTTATTTATAAACAAATAAAAAATTATATTTGGTTAAAATAGAAAGAATATTGTTTTATAGGATTTTAATTATATTTGTTTTAAGAACCAGCACTTATGATGGAAAATTTTTATGGTGTAATTAATAACATCACAAAAGGGAAAAAAAATAAAATTACCACCTTTAAAAAAATTATAAGAATATTTTTAATTGTATTTATTCTTTTAATAAATTTAAAAAATAATTAATAAGATATCACTAGTTAATCATTAATTCACGAGGCTGTAATAAAATACATGTATATACAACAATACAAATATGCCAGACTTTGAGTTGCTTGAAAAATTAGCAATCTTGTCATTTCTTCTATCAGCTTTGCCTACCTAATGCATATGCAGTATGAAGAGTTTACTTGGTCCAGATCGCACAACACATTCTTACAATGAAATGATAGGTAACCAATTCCATTGCATGTTGCCTTCTTTATCAGAAGTTTCGCAGAATTCTACTAATATTTACTTGCCCTGTTTCGCTACTATCTCTAGCGTGCACATCCTCAGAATATTACAGCAAAGCGATTGGCATGAAATGACTACCATAAAAGAAAATGGCAGCAGCTGTCGGCAGAGAAGAGTCAAGGCAGGAGAATTTTCCATAAAGATGCTACAAATTGTCGAGACTGGCCTTATCATGTTAAGGTGACATGGATCATATCAAACCACACGATGGATTGTTTACGTTATTATTTTTATTTTGATTTTAAATGGTTTTTTTTTTTCATTTCATAAAACGCTGGTAATGAAATAGGCCTTGCCCAGTGGGAATGGAGATGACTGTTGTCTTTAGTTTATTGCTGCAGTGTGAGTAACTTCGAAACTATGCACTTAATTTGTATATTTCTCTTGCCATGCATGTATGATCTTGATCCTTAATCAGTCATAGAAAATTGATCAATAATTGTTGGAATTTGGGTGTTATCTTGAAGAAATTTTAAAATACTCAATAAATAAATATCAATATTTATTTAATGGGATCACTTTAAAGAGAATTATAGATATAATAAAAAAAAATTATATTCGAACCCTCATTTAGACATTATTATTTTACAATTTCTCTCCTATTTCTCTATTCCTCTTATGTATATATCTCCCCTCTCCAGTATTGTGGCTACACCTTAAATATAATGAGATTTCTAGTTAACTTTGTTGCAATTATATCTTCTTCTTCTTTTAATGATGGGTGTGCAAAAATTTATGCATTTAATTTCATTCTTTGATGAATATAATTGGAGACACAAACCCTAAAAGAACTATTTAGGATATGAGAAACATTTTGGTCAGCTAACTCATTTTTAACTTCATCAAGCTTTTGATTAATAGAGACAATGAAATTGTTGATTTCTTAAGGGGTTAATGCTTTCCTACATCCTCTACTATTTATTTTATGTTTAAAAGCCACCTTTACTTCTTATTTTTATTTTAATATCATCATCTTATGATACATATTTCTCTTTTCATTACACCTTTCATTGGTTGATGTCACTAACATCGGTAAAAAATAGCAGATACTGTAATACTATTACATAAAATTTTTTCTTGATGTCCATTTTGGTCTTTTAAAGTTTTAAAATTTACTATGTTTTATTTTTCTTAGAGAGTCCTTATTTAATTTTTTTTTATCATTATATTTTACAATAAATACAACTTAGCCTTTGATTTGTTTTTTTAGTTCTTACATGTCAAATCTTAAATTTTATTAAAATTACCAAGATACATATATTATATTTTCATAAACAAAAATTCAATAAAATCACAATACTATCAACCAGAATCATTAAAAAAAAATCAAATAAACGATGAATTAATCCAATCAAATTAAAATTATAAAGAAGTTTAGGAATTGAGCTATTACCTTTTCTTACAATATCATATATTTATTATAATTTTTTTCTCAATTATTTTAGGTTAAAAGTAGGCAAATCAATTCTAAAAAAAAAACAAATAAAGAGAAAATTCTCACAAAAAATAAGCAAATATCCATTTATCTTTAAATAAATATACATGAAAAATGCATTTCATGTATATTGTTTTTAATTTTTAGATTGGATATTACTTTTTTGATGTATGCACACACAAGATAACACTTTCAATACACACATTATGTTTAGATTAGCATGGAAAATATAAACTTCATATCCTTAAATTTTTAAATATGATAGGTTTGGTTTCTTGCCATTCTATATTTTCTA
Organism: Populus pruinosa; assembly: GCA_026413675.1. NCBI lineage: Eukaryota > Viridiplantae > Streptophyta > Magnoliopsida > Malpighiales > Salicaceae > Populus > Populus pruinosa. Next base: position 25,037,614 of record CM048596.1, read on the forward strand.
TAGAATCTTATTAATAGATTTTGATAAAATCTTATTTAAAGGATAAGCAATAGTTTATAAGGCATAACCTTCAAAAAAAAAAAAAAAGGTTTGCATAGCTCATCATGAACCATGCCATATCCAATAGGATTTAATTTCTCATTTTAGAAACTCTATTAAACTGGAGGTTCCCATTGTAAGAGAATCTAATTGTCTATTAGACAATCTTAAAATACTTGGCTCAAGTATTCACCACCTCGATCTGATCAACGTATCTTAATTATTTAAATTTTTTAAATGATTCAAACTTTTATCAAATACACATAATTATATTCAATATGGTAATCAATAATGAAACATGTATATTCACTCATAATAAAAATTAGACCTACTGGTCTATGTATATCTATATGTATAAACATTAGACCTAACCATTTATTATATCTATAACAATTTTCAAGAACATATATTATTCTTTCATTTTGTACAACATTTCTCATATTTCAGTACTAGTCCAAAAAGTCCAAATATATTAAGATTATAAGATTATATATATATATATATATATATATATATATATATATATATATATATATATATATGTGTGTGTGTGTGTGTGTGTGTGTGTGTGTGTGTGTGTTAGATTTCATAAAACATATACAAGCAGTCGAAATGATAATTTTTTTTTAGAGTACTAAAGATCTTGTTAAATAAATTTAAAATTGTTCAAGGTTTATATAAAGATTATCCAAAAATCAAATATTTTTTTTAGTTTTAAATAATTGTTATAAGGTTGAGTTGTTACAAGCCATAAATGTCCAGACTCTAGCAGTAATCAACATGAACTAATGCCATCCAAATAACACCAAGATATTTGTTAAGGATTTCAGTTTGTCCAGTGACAAGACTTAAGTTTAAAATGTTCAAAAAGGCTTTTAATAAACTTCTACAAGACACATGAGCCAATGTGGACTCCAAGAAAATATTAAATAATAAAGAACAAACCTTAATTAATTTAATTAATATTCAAGAAGGGTTTGTTAGTGAATATTCAAATATTACAAAAAATAGAATAAAAAGATTCAACATGCTAGTTTAACCTTTTGCTGCTATTTTGGTCCTAACTAGAGTTATAAAATAATTTTAATAGAATGTTAGTTACATTGAAAATTGTACATGTATATATATATATATATATATATATATATATATATATATATTTATATTTATAATATACGGTCATACCTTCTAATTCATTAATCTAAGAGAGAGTTATGCATTTAAATTTAGGTTTTAATTTTACCAATAGATTATAAAAATAACTTTAGTTTTATTTAAATTAAAAATCATTATTAAAAGTTTCTAAACTATATTTAATTTAATTTAATGTGTTACTTATTCTTTAAATGGCTTACACCATTCATTTGTTATCATAAAATAGATAAGTAACCCATGTTATTCCGTGGGCTGACCTAAATAATTTTCACTGTAAAAGAAAGATTTAAAAGCAATGGAAGTGTTCTAAAATAAGTGCAAAAAAGAAAATGATAATCAGGTCATTGATGATTTAATAAACTTATATAATTTTGATATTATTAATAAAAAAATGCAATGACAATAAAAATAACGAGAAAAAAAGATAAAAAACCTGATTCAAATTTATTTAGGTTAGCATACCAAATCTGGGACCTGGTTGTTATATTGTGATAATCTCATCTAAAGCAAATAGAATAAAATAATGAAACTCAATTATTAAACAATCCAATACTGAATGATGAAAATAAAAAGATTTAAAAAAATAAAAAAGAGAATCAATTTGATTTAACTTATTGGCTTCTTAATCATAAGTATATGATTGAGATAATCTTATAGAAAAAAATAAAATAAAAAAAACATGAAAACTAATTTTCCATAAATTAAATGTTGAAAGATGATATTGATAAAAAAATCAAATTTAATATATAACTTAAAAAAAAACTAAAGTCAACCCGTGTTGATATTCAAAACTTTTGAATCTGGCATGTGCCCGGAACTAATCGTATAGAAAGAAAAACCTAAAAAATAATGAAGTAAAATTCTCAATCATAAAATAATGAGGGATAAAATTGGAGGAAAAAGACAATTAAAATATGATCTAAAACAAAAACAAATAGTGATAAAAAGAAGGGGACCAAGTTTGACATGAAAAAAAATCAAAATCAAATCAAATTCAAATGTTGAAGGATAAAATTAAAAAAAATTCAATCAGGAAAAGGATAAAAAAATAGCAATTAAGAGAATAAAGACCAAATTTAATATATAAATTAAATAAAATCAAATGATAAATGACAAAATTGAAGAAAAAAATAATCTAAAAAAGATAAAAAAAACAAATAAGTAGTAATTAAAAGAATAAAAAACAAATTATATAATAAAATAAATTAAATTAAACTTTTGTATTTTATCAATGAGAAAAGAAAAATGAAGAGAAATCCATCGAGCTAGACTATCAATCTATCGCTTACATGTACTCCTCAACTAGAAAATTTTTAAAATATCATTTCTAATGTTATTGTAAAAGGTGATATTTGATGGCTAAAATAGTTTATTTTTGAATCTAGTTGATAATTGTAAAAAATATATAAAAAAACACTTTTTACCTTAGAGGTAAATTCATGGAAATAAAATGTCACAGATAATGAAATTATTTTACTGTGAAAAAAAGATGAAAAGTAAAAAAAACACCTTGCCTCTAGTTAATTTCTTTTTTTTTTTTATTTAAAGGAAAAATTAGTAATTCTAATTTGAAAAAAGAAATACGAAGAGACTGATTGCTTCCTATTTAAGTTGATAATGCCTATTGAATTGTTTTGCCTCTTTATTTGTATGTTTTTGGTGAATGGCAAAAATATTATTATATTATAGGAATCCACGGTAGAGTGAGGCTTGATAGACAATATTTTACTGACCAATTTTATTTTTTATTTTTTTTTATAATTGACAAATCATTCTTTGAACCGTTAGCTGGAGAAATTGGCCCTCGCACCAGTTTCGATTTTAAATTTAAAAGGCTTCGAATTGTAAAAAATGAATAAACAAAAGGCTGAGTGGGCCAAAGGTCGAGTTTGGAGTTTGGACATCTAGATCCAGTCACATTTATTTTGGGTTGGCCACACTGTTTTTCAGTTTGGACACCCAGCAGTAGAAAAAGAATTAGAACATTTATGCACGACGTGGGTGGGTAATTCCAAAAACCAAGATTATTTATTAATATGCTAGATGACTGGCTTGTGCTGTGACGATGGTTGTCCTGTAACTTTTTTAAAATAAAAAAAAAAAAAATTTTTTTGATAATATTATTAAATTTAGTCTAGTAAATAAATTTTATAAACACCGAACCAATTGATTGTCTAAATCATAATTTAAGTTAAATTATATGTTAATTATTTTAACATAACCCAGTTTTCTTCATAAGTTCAAAGACAACTTAGATAACAAGAAAAAATGGTTTGACTTTTAAAAAATATTTAAAATGATATTTTTTTTATTTTAAATTATCAAGATGATAATATATTGGATTAACCCGGTTTTTACAATTTAACCTGCCAAACCCACGACCTAATCATGGGCTACACTAATTTTAATAACTTTTTTTAAAACTATTTCTTATTTAATATATGATAATATTAATAGATGCTTGCAAGATTGAACATTAACTCAATGCCAAAATATTTATTTAAGAATGTGATAATCTTATGGAAAGCAAATTATAACAAATTATAAAGTTTAATTCTCAATCAATCAAAATTTATAATACATGTTATGGACTCCATTAGATTTAATAACTTTTTATTTTTTAAAAAATATTTTTTATCTAATTATACAACAACAAAAATAGTCATTTATAGAATTGAGCATTAACTAAATGTTCAAATATTTATTTAAAACCGCAATAATCTCATAAAAAATTAACTAAAATAAATCATGAAGGTTAATTTAAAATCAACTAAATATTAAAAAATAAAATATAAAAATAAAAGGTCAATAAAAAATTAATACAAAATCAAATTACAAAAAAAAAAAACCAACTCTATGGATGTAGATTTGGGTGGCCTGGAATGTGCGGGCCTTTACAACAAAGCCTAGGAACCTATCTAGGCTTTTTCATTTTTATTTTATTTTTAAAGATCTTTTTTATTTAAAAAGTTGACAAAATGTTATTTATATATCTAGAATTCGGTCATCATAACAGTGGAAGAAAATTTATGGGGTTTTTTTTGTCTAAAAATCATTTTCAACCTATTTTTATCTAAAAACATGTTTATAAACTCAAAAACTAATTTATCATAACCTACAAAAAAAACTTAAAATAGATAAAAAAAATTATAAAATCAAACCAGAAAAAAATTCTCTCTTGATACTGATTTACTTTTTCAAATAAGAGGAAGGTTCAAAAACACCTCATTAAAACTTATTTTATTAAATAAAACTTGTTAACACTAAAATTGACATTTGTTATAATTGAAATATGATAAACTAATGATTTTCTTTGTAATTCTTTATTATTCGATAACTTTATCTCTCATCTCTTATACATTGAGTATTAAAATAAACAAAATATTTTTGTTACTAAAACTAAAATTCTAAAAACTACAAGGACTAAAACATAAAAAATAGAAAAATTGGTGGACAAAAAAGTATGTTTTCAAACAAAATCCAGAGTGGCCATGAAATTTATCTTTATTTTACACTTTGATCCCATTTTTGTTAATTTTATCTTTAATAAACTTTGACAACTTAATCATGAAATTGGGCATAAAAGACTGCAATTAAAAAAATTTGATTTTTATGGATAACTACAGAAAAACACCTAAGTGTTTTAGTATATATTGTAATTCTTGGATACATTTACTGGAGATGGAAAGAAACCAGTGTATGCTAACATGCATGGTTTTGTTGTTTACGTACTATGCCTGCAACAGTTTAATGTAGAATTGGTAGAAGATATTGAAATTCTAAATATAAGAAAAATATGATTATTTTAGAAAAAATAAAGGTAAATTACAGTCTTAATAGATTCTGTAATTCTTCATTTTGCTCCTATACTATTATATGTTCAAATGTTAATCTTAGTCTTTAGAGTTTTCAAAATGTTATAATGTGACCTTTTGTTGTTAAATACAATATAACTAAAGTATATCTTCATTTAACTACTGATAAACTACACACTCTCTCACATTTTAGTGTTTAAATCATTATTCATAGCCACTTTTTACCTTTAAGGGGTATTTTTTTTGCACTTAGGTCATTGAACTTTATTTCTTCTCAATTTTATCCTTGCAAGTTATGATGACATAGTTTTATGTGTTGGGATATGTTTTTGTTTTGCTTGTCCTTGTTTATCCAATATGCCATAAAATATTCAACATTTAAATTAAAGATTGAACATATGAAATGTAATTTTAGGTTATTATTAAAAAAAATTAAAAAGACCACATACCTAAAATAACAATATATAACATATCCTTTTTTTTTCATTCATTGTTCAAATGGCATGAAAAACTTCAGTTTAGTCTTTCAAATTTTATTTTTTTTAATATCTAGTCATTGTTCTTTTTGGTTTTTATATTTTGATCTTAAAATTTATTTTATTATGTTTTAGTCCTTGAATGTTAAAAGAAGAGAGAATAAGTCATCATACAAAGAAAAAAAAGGGGGAGAGAGAGAGAGAGAGAGAGAGAGAAAAGTTACAAAAAAGATCAATCTTGCTATCAATAAGTTTATTATAGAAATGAGAGATTAATGAAGATGGTTTTTCCTATTAAACATATTAAGAAAAGTATATCACAACTCAAGAAGTTATTTTTATTTTTATTTGATTTATTTTATGACTTTCAAACTAATTAAAAGGTGTATTAGAGTTGGCAACAGATCTATAGAGATTTTTAAGATATTTTTAGGTTAAAATAACTAGAATTTTTGTGTGTTTAGAATCCAAAAACCTGTTTGCACAGGTAGATGACATGTCATTGTTCAACTTAAAAAAATTAGGGTGGACAATGTATTATATACCATTTATTTTAAAAAAATAAGAAAGCCATGTGCGCGGACTTGGCCTTTAAGGCCTATTCATGCTCGGGCCTTCTTTTTTTTTTTTTTCAATATAGGCATATGAGCTTCTCTTTCAAGGCCCTAAAATGCCTGACATTTTAGTTAAATAGCCCATGAATTTTTTATTTTTTAGTTTTAAAATAATATTTTCTATAAATAAATGCATTAAAATAATATTTAAATAATTATCCAATTTTGCGAAAGTTTTCAAGAAAATTAACACTTTTTATGGTAGTATTAATAATTTTTATTTTGTACACCCTTTGAAATTTTCATATTTAAGTCATTATTGGAAGCTAATTTTACATTTTCTATCCTTGTAATCATTTTGGTTTTACATTATACTTTATTTATTTTCTATTTTATCCTTATAAGTGTCACACCCAGACATCGCGGCGACCGATTAAAAATTAATCACGAGTGCAAAACAAACAGATATCTGACATCTTGTTCTTTTAAAGAAAAATATTTTGTTTCAAGAAGTCGTCACCTAGTATTATGGTCACTAGCAACCCTAAACTGGTTAATGAAGATTCTATGGTACGGGATTGCTTACACAAAAGGGAATATACTATCACTCCTTAATCATTCTATCTAAAGCAGGTTGTATTACTGGTTTTGTCTAAAATTGCTAAGAATTTGTTCTCTTTTTCTTTTTTATCCTTCCTTTCATATTTCGGACTCTGGCATCAGTGAACAATTCCTACGAATATTTCCAACTTTGGCATTGGTAAACATCACGCAAATTCAAAAAAATACGATACTCCTAACTTTGGCTTCAATGAATATTTTAATAAAAAATTGAATTTGAAGAAGAAATTTTCTATGCCATTTTCCTTGTTTATCCATTATTTTTATTGACCTTTTTCAAATGAAAATAATAATAAAAAAACCTTACATGATTTATTTGTATTTAATAGCAATAATTCACAGATTGAACACATAGCTAACAAAATATAAGCACAAAGAAAAAAAAAGTACAAGGAGCCCACAAATAAATCAACGAAGTCTCCAAAATATTTTTGAAATTTTTTGATATCGAGAAAAGGCTTGTTTGGCCAAACATCAAACTAGAATGAACATAAAAATTATGGCCAAGATATACGGGTGTGTTTTGCCAAACACACCCTTAGCTAACATAATTTGGGCTGGTTAGGCCTAAAGCCTAGACCCGACCCATTCTTTTTTTTTTTCATTTTTAGGGTTGAGTCTAGCCTAGCCCGCATGTGTGTGTGTGTGGGACTCCAGCTGACCTACATATAGGTGATATGATTGCTTTTTTAATTTCTCATCTATAAAATCCTCTCCTCTTTCCTTTAATTTCTACTCAACCTATACATTCAACAAATATAAAAGTGTGTAGAAATGACAAGTTTCTTAGGTCATTACATAAAAAATGTTTGTGTTTTCGGTGGATTTAGTCCTAAGAAGGAAATAAAGTTTTTAGAATCAACAAATTATCTTGGTCAGGTACTAGCTGAGAGAAAGATTCGTTTTATATATGGGAGAGGTAGCCTTGGGTTAATGAGAAGAGTGTCAATAACTATATTTTTAGGAGATAGTCAAGTTTTGGGGGTTATCCCTAAAACTTTAGCACAAGAAGAGATCATTGGAAAAATAATTGGAGAGGAACTACAGGTCTCTACAATATCTGATCGAATGAATACTATGTTTAAACATGCTAATGCCTTCATTGCCTTACCAGATGGTCTCGGTATATTGGAAGAGATCTTTCTTATTATCTCTTGGGCCCAACTGCACATTCACCATAAACCTATAGGTTTGTTAAATGTTAATGGTTATTATGATAAGTTGTTATCTTTTCTTAATCATGCTGTGGAACAAGAATTTCTAACATCTTAAATCATAATATCTGCTACTACTACTGAATAATTGATTGACCACCTACAATCTTTCATTCCTGTAATTAATCCCTCCATGAGTCACATAAATTGGTCAACTAAGAAAAGCTGTAAAAAGTTTAGATTGAATTTGAGAATTCATTTATGAATCTTAGTGTCTTTTGGTTTTATTATTGTGTTTGGTTGTTTTTTATATTTATTTAAGTGTGTTTTAGGTTTGTTAGTGTTTGTTATTTCAGATGATGTCTTCTATACTCTATCTTTCCACTTTACGACATTGATGACAATGTTTCATTTTTGTTGGGGAGAGAGGGTAATAGTTAAAAAAAAAACTAACTAACTATGTTTTCTATTTCATAACACATGTGCAAAGCTGTTGTTACTAGAACGACAGAATAAAAAAGCTCTTTTATTAAAGTGACTCTTGAGACGCATCTTAGTAACCATTCTTAATAAGGTCTTTCATAATACTTCTTGAAATATTCAGGTTTACAAACTCTCACATTGTTATCACTTAATTCAACTTATATACTCATTGAACATGTATTCGTAAACCTTAATTTTCATACACACACTTTAATATATGATTGTGGGTTGCACATTGAATTATTATATTATTTATATTCTTTGGTTAAAAGTAACAATTAAGGGAAATGAATAGTATATAATTTATATATATATATATATATATATATATATATATATATATATATATATATATATAAAACATAGCAAACAAAATAATGATAATAAAAATATAGATAAATTTGGTTTCGTAGCCTCCCTAACTTAAGCAATTAAGCTTGAAGGGGTGTTTTAACACCTAATACCCTAAAGTCAACTAATTTAGGAGCTATTGGCGCAACGCTTGTTATATGGGTTGAAGAGAAAAGTTTAAGGAAATCAAACATTGCACTATCTATGTATTAGTATCTACAACCTGAGTTATTAAGCTTGTAGGGGTGTCTTAACACCTAATGCCCTAAGGCCAACTGGTCTGGAAGTCATTAGCTGAAAGCTCGTTACATGGGTTAAAGATGCATCATGTTTGAAGTTATATGCATATATATTAAAAAAAAAAATAATCCTAACCCAAGAAAGTTAACTTTAAATATTAGAACAAAAAATTTGTTTTCTTCCTAGAAAAGCCTCATAATTATATGTTGATATATTGAGCACAAAAGAAAGGTTTATTATTATCTTGTTTAAGAGGTAATGAGCAGATATATAAATTTAATGAGAGTTTATTTATCTAAATAGATTAATGGAAATTAAATGATGAATGCCTTGCTTTGTGGAATTTGCAAATTGTTTTTCTATTTTAACGCTTTGATTACTAAAGACTAGTAATAAGTTGGTTGGGGGATGAATTAGTACTTAAAAGTGCATTTTTATCAAGGTTTTATATCATCATTTTGCACTTGAAGTATTAATAACTCCTTAACTAAATCATGTTTTATAATAATATATCTAATAATATAAGATACCTTTAATTTATGGTAAATTTTCATCTTAAATGCAGGCCTATCACATAAATAAAAGGATTGATTGATGAGTTTAAGTACTAAAATTGAAAGGACAAATAAATGACCAAACTTAGAAAAGAGATGCTGGTGCAGTCCAAACTGAAATACTGTTTGGTAATTGGGTCATATTTGGAGCTGTAGATCTTGGATTTAGGTCTACTTTATATGGATGGAAAGGTAAGACATAGACCTACAACTTTCATGTAGAGGTATGATTTTAACAAGGCCATTTTCAAGTCCAAATTATAGCAACAATAAAAAGTCCGAATTTGTCCTACAACCTAGGCACTGTTCAGTGTTTAGCCCATATCTAAAGTTTTACAAGTCCAAATAATCTTTATTTTTTTCTTGAAAAGCTGAGAAAATTTTCTACAAGTTTATATAGAGGTATGGTTCAAATTCTGACATTATCAACGATGTTTTGGACATACAAGAGAATATAAGGATTGTCAACAAGTCAAAAGTTGGCCACCCACTTATATAGTTCCCAATTTTAGCCTATAAAAGGAGGCATTTTTCATGCATTTAGGCATCTTGGTTTCCAGATCAAGATAATGCTCTTTCTCTCTCTCTTTGTATTGCTTAAGTTTTTCTTTCATTAATATCAAGTTTATGCCTTTCATTTCCTTTCCTTTACTTAATTAACTTTTATCTTATTTATATTCTTATTTTGATTATTTATGTTTCTTTCTTTCATTATGTTAAGTTAAGTTTATTATATCAAGGTGAAAAGGTTACACGAATGGTGTAAGAATAAGTATAATATAAACTCAACATGGACCTTAATGTTTGATATTAACATGTTTTATACTTGTTATCTTGTTCACTTTTAATACTTTGCTTGTTAAATGGTTAATCTAGATTTATGTTGTATAACACTTGGTGGTTTCCAATTGAATAATAAGAGTTTATACTATACTTATTTGACATACCATTAGTGGATCCTCTAATCTTGATACTTGTTGTTATCATTGTTTAATCCTTATGTTAATATTTTATCTCAAAGTTTTCATCAATTTTTTCTTCTTTATTACTATTGCTATTACTACTACTGCTGCTACTACTACTACTAGTATTATTATTATTATTATTATTATTATTATTATTATTATTATTATTATTATTATTATTATTATTACTATTATTGTTGTTATTGTATTATTGTTATCTATAATTTATATAATAAACATTCTTGTGGTTCGTCCCCGGTCTTTTCGGGTTATTTATTACTTCGACACTCTTGTACTTGAAAGAAAACATTAATCTTTTGGTTGTGTTATTCACTTTGCTCCCTTCATGGATTTCTAGATTGAGTTCTTCTTGTAGACCATCATATTTATTGATATGTTCTTACAAAATCCTGTTTAAAACTTATTCGTACCAAAATATATTATTAATCTATTTTCCATTTTGTTTCTATCTTTAAAATATATAAAAACATGAATGCTTGATAAAGGTCAACATGAGGTTCCTAGTTGTTTTTATGTGAAAACAAGTTGAGATTTTAGGTGTTTTTAGGTCTAAAGCTTTGGATTTGTTGTGGTTGCATGAAGCATTTTGAAGATAAAATATCATGTGTACTTAGCTACAAGAATAAATAAAATAAGATATATTAAATTAAAAGGACAAATGATATAAAATATTTATATGTATATCTATCTTTAATTACTAACTAAGAAAATCAAACTTTTCACGTTAGTCTTTATATATATATATATATCATTTCATGTATTTTTTGATGATACTAGAAAACACATTCTTAACACTATTGCCCTTTTCTCTTGCAATTAAAAATTAACTTGCAACGGAGCACAAGTTATAATATCTTGTATATAATATACTAGAAAACTAAAATAAAACCAACTTTTAATTTCTTTTGCACTTCATTAGTATTTTTAGATGTTTACGAGTTTTTAAAATAAAACCATCACATGTCTGAAGTTTCGAGAGAATCACATATATGATGTTGTGAGAGGGAAAAAATGGAAGAGAAATATGGAAGATTGTAAAAACAAAAATTAGAAAGGTAAAGGGATCTTCCTATCGGAATAGTTTTTTAGTTTTTCAAATTTATATTGAGTTTGAAAAACTTTAGACATGAACAATATAATTTTTTTTTATATACAAGAAAATTTTAGAAATGTAAAAGATTAAATTTTTTTTTTTATATTTTCATATTTAGTTATCGTCATAAATTTAAATTTAATTATAAATATAATATAAATATTTTTTAATTAACATTATAGCATTTTCGTGATAATTTTTAATTTGAATGAGATGAAATTAATATTCGTAATTAGATTATTATAAATTTAAAATATTAAAAAGACTATTGATTTTTTAATAAAAACAGTTATAAACTTTTTGTATTGCTTACTTTATTTTTAGGAAATTCATCCTTGTTTTCAACAAATAAATATGTTTTTTATTTTTTTATTAGAAAAAAAAGAACACTTAAAATTGAAAAAGAAAATAATTTATTATTATTATAATTATTGAACAGACCCTAACTATTCTGATAGATATTTAACAATGTATTGCATAAGATTTTATAAAAAATAATATTAAAAAATCTTAAATTGATAGTGCGAGAGTGACTTTTCTCGTAGGAAAGATGATGGAATTTTTCCTTCTAAGATATAGAAAAATAATTTCATAAATAAAAATATGGGAAACATTCTATTTTTTTGCGGACGTCTCCAATTTATTATTATTTTGAATATTGCAAAAATGTGCAAGAGAAATATGTACTCATGTTTATATCTGATTTTTTTTTCCATTTTTCTATTTTATTTTTCAAGAAATAAAAAAGTAAAAGAAAGTAAGTTAAAAAAATATATTTTTTCTTAAAAATGCATGTTTTATATTTTTTTTAGAAAACTGAAAACAGCTAAATAGATGTTTTTTAGATACTCTATAATAAAATAAAAAAGAATTGGTTTTGGTAAATTCAATGTTTTAATAATAAAATTGAAAATAAATTAATAAAACAACTCTTGAGTTAATTTATTATACCCGAATTTTTTTTATAAAAAAAAATTAAAATAAATTATGAATTCTAACCAAACTAATCAAGTAAATAGTGCTTTGTAAAGATGTTAACAATGAATTCAACTCCCTTTTAGTTTTGGGTTAATAAGATAACAAAAGATAGAAATTTAAATATTATTTCTTGAAATTAAACACGACCCAAAATTCTCGAGGAGGCATTCACATTACCGAATGGCATGATCAATTGCTCACAAGTATCGAACTAGAAGCAACTAGACAATTGAAGGTTGCAAGTATGCAAGCGAAGAAGCATTAGCATGTGTACATTAGCCAATTACTAGCATATTTCCTGGCCATACCTAATATTCTTTGTGGCAGGAAAATGCAGGATTTTGATCTGTGCTATTGAGATAGTCACAGGACCTGTAGGGCAAGCATGTTTGAAGGAAAATCCAAACGAATAATGCCTTCACACAACGATAAAGCCGTTCACTACGCGTGATGTGGTCTCTTCATATTTGGTGCAAATCATACTGAGTGGTTCTGGATTTTCATGTCGGCCGAAACACTTCATTCTTCACTGGGCTTTCGTGTTTCTTTCTCCCCAAAGGAGGGGCCTCGTTTGACACTGACACGCTGAAGTGACGTATCGACTATTTTACAGCCATTGCTACCATACAAAATACCAAGTTTTCTTTCCTCGTATATTCTTCTGAAGACAAGTACCTGGGTAGATAGGTTAGTAAATTTTTTTATATAAAAAAAGAAGATACCCAACTAACTTTAAAATTTAACTGTAGTTGCTTTAATATTCTCTCTTTAAGATGAAAATCTTATAGATAGAATATACCGAGGGAAATGCAACAAAAAAATAAAAAAATAAAAAAATCTAAATAGAACAATGATACATAAATTTTACCAATAATAGCATCACTAGAATTAATTCAATATTAAAACACGTTTGTAAATATATCGACATAAAATTTTTATTGATGTATATCAAGAAAATTACAGTATGATTCAAAAAAGATAAATCATTTAATGATAGAGTATTTTTATCAACATAATGACCAATGAAGTTACTAACAGAGTAATTATATCGGTCATTTAGTCGGTAATATTTAATATATAACTTTCAGTCAATCATCCTCTCTTCTCTTTTATTTTTCCCTCTTCCTTATGTACTTTTTATGCAATAACTAGCCACCCCCTCATATTATTGTTATTGTATCGGGTTGACTGGCCCACCATCAAGGCTAGACCCAATCATGTTGGGTTGAGTCGAAAATGATCCAACAAATCTAATATTATTTTTGGGCTAGGATGTGTCCAGACCAATGTTGCATGGTCATTGGCCTAACCCATTCACCATGCTTAATTATTTGTGCCACTGCATGTAAAATGTAATGTTAGATGCAGTGGTTAGAGAGAAAATGTTGGGGGAGGAAAAAAGGTGGCAACCTTTCCTAGGGAGGAGGAAGATGGTTGCTAGCGGTGTTCTTGATTGTGCAAGGAAGGTCATGCATGGTGGCTAGAGGTTATGGTGTTGCTAGAGGTGGAGAAAAAGAAGGAAAAAGGGGGACTAGCGGAGGAGAAGAAATGTTTTTGAAAAAAGATGATTTTACATCAATTTTGCACCCTAGTTTCTACTCTTTTAGACTATGAAATCAACCCTTATTTATAAGAGGCAAAAGAACAATATTTTTTTCTTTATTGGTAACAAATCTTAGCCCTTAATTCAACCTCAAATGATCTTAATTGTTTGTTTAAAGAGGCCATCATGAACTATCAATTTTATCAATTAAAGGTTGGTTGGATTGACTATTTTGAGGTAGCACCACAACTATTGTGGCGTCAATCTGTCAAAAAGGACCACGCTAGGATGTAGTTAAATGTTAGGTCATTGTTTGCATTTAGGTTTTATCAAATGTTATAGAGAGAAGAAGTGTTAAATGCCGTAGAAAGAAAACCATTTAAGTAGCTTTTCTAGCTAAAATAAAAAAGAAAATGAACAGTCATCAGACAACACATTGTATGGTCCCTTTATTTTCCTGTAAAGCGATCTCATTTTTGAGAATTAGGGTTTTAATTTATAAATTTGATCAAATTTCAATTTGATCCTCCATCTTTTAATTTCTTTTAATTGCACCCCTAATTGACCATATACTTCCAATTTTATGCAATTTTCCCCTGCTGAACTTTATTGTCAACCCTGAATTTTATGCAATTTAGGCATCAATTGACTATTAAATTATTAATTTTCTTTAATTTCACCCCTGATTTCAATCAATTGAGTTCCCATAACTTAATGCATTTTGCAAAATGGTCATCAACTATGATTTTTTTTTAATTTGGCCCTTAATTGACTTGAGAATTTTGATTTTCTAGCAATTTTAATTGTAATTTTAATTAATTGACTTGATAAAAATTAAATTTGTTCTCTTAAATTTTAATTTTCTTAATTAAGTCCAAGTTGGGCTTCCAAACTTAATTTTTCACCTGTTAAACCGATTAATAAAATTAATTTGACCCATTTAATGTATAATAAATTCCTTGCACCTAATTAAATCTTTAAATTGGACCTATATTAATCTTTAAACATAATTAAACTTTAATTTGACCTATGATTAAATGAAATTGGCCAATCAAAAAACTAATTATATGATTGAACTTAATTTTTATGCAGATTTGTTCAATAATAATGTAATTTGATATTAAATCTGCATTGTCTCTTTAGTTTTGGGTATAATAGGGTACAATTATGCTTCATATTTCATCCTAAATTATAGTTTTATTTTTTCTTGCTCTTGCCAAAATGTTAGTCATCTTGCAATTATTATTGATTTTTTTTTAATTTTGGAAAGAAAAAATGATGAATTTGAGGAATAACCTATAAATAGATTATGAAAAATTTGATGAATTTATTTTTTCTTTTTAGGATATATATAACAGTCGGTTGATGGAGAAATACAAGAAAAATCCTTCAACCCTTTCGAAGCTTGATCCAGAATTGTGGTTGGAGGCAGTATTTTTTAGTGGATCTCATAGGAATCGAATGTACCGACTCTCTAACACTACAACAAAGAACTAACAAATGACATATAATGTTTTAACCATCAGATGATTGCAATGATTATGAGCACTCATACTTTAGAGTTTGCTATAATATTAGACCAATGAGTACATACTCAAACAACCCATCTCAATGAAAAATATGAATGACTCACTGTTGATTATAAAAAACTTTGTCGATTAGTAATGGAGATAAGATCATAGATGAGTGATGTGCACCTTATAATTGGCACCACGATCCTGGCAACGACGAGTCTCCTTCTTTAGCGTTGCCTTTATTTTAGATTTATTGTATTTAAAAGTATAAATATTTGGATTTGTAATAAATATTTAATTTTTATATTATTTTAATTTATTTGAATTATTTTTATATTTTTTTTCGATATATTTTTTTTTTAAATATTACTAATGAGATTACCAATGGAACAACTTTGTTAGTATATTTCAAAAATAGTTAGAAAATAATTATTACAAATACCATTGTTATTGTTAACTCACTAATAAAATCATAGATGATATTATGTTGGTGATATGTTATATTTATGATGGATTTAATAACAAACAAATAAAAACAAGAATATCATGTTTAATGAGTCGAAATTCTCGAACTTAGCTTATCACCATCTTTGAGATAACCATATTGAAATCCAAAAACGTTTCTACTATGGCTTTCTTTATACTAGCATCTTTAGCCTTATACTTTTCATCGAAGATTTCTCATTATTGGTGAACTATACACACTTTCTCTCCAATATATTAAAGTGGTTTTTTGCACACAAAATCATTGTATTTCCCATCATCCATGGTTAGAACTTTAGTGGGATCATATTCATCATTTGATGGCTTTAGTGCTTTTTCAGTCAAAAATTTTATCAAGTTCAAGGTGGTTAAATAGAACAATATTTTTTGCTACCACCTCTTAAAGTTCAATCAATTAAACTATTGATATTTATCAACATGCATCATAGAAGGTGATAATGGGATTGTACTATCAAAATAGTACTTGCCGAAGCAATAAAGGTTAGAACAACCTATTTTTGAGTTGAAATCATGATAAAATCTATATAAAAAAAATTAATTGCCAAATATATTTTCTACATAAATATTTTTGGTTCTCAACAAGAAAAAATAAAAAAACTTAATAAAAAAAGTATTGAAACCATGCAAGATGATATTAATCATTTTTTTATTTTAGTTTAATAAGATTTTAACATACGTTGTTATATCATAGAAACATATTTTAATAATTATACAAAAACCATGAATATACCATTCAAGATAAAAAAAAAACAAAATCATGTAGAAACTAAATAAAAACCAATCATTTAAAAATGTTGGTTCCATGGGTTATTAGACATGCATCTATTCATACAAAATGATTCAAATAAAAATAAAAAAACTTGATAAAAGATAACAATTTTAAATTTCTAGCAACCTTTTAAAAGACATAAAATAAGATATATAAACTCAACAAATATTAGTCAAGAACAAAGTCTTATGATTGTTCTTCAAGAAATAGGTCAGTGATCATAGATATATAGTTTATCATTGCAAGATTATTACATAAGCATGCAATTTTGTATATCATAGCAAACTCATAATTAAGTCATAATATCATATAAAGACTCTCACATTTATACTATGCATATATCTAAATTAGCTTAAGATATTGAAAAACAATTCTAACATGTATAATATTATTTTATATTAAATTAAAGTAAATAAGGTACTTATCAAAGAACTTTAAAAATTAATCAAGTTTTGTTGTTATGAAAGACTAATTCTTTGTTTTTCAAAAATTATTATTGCCTACATGGTGCAAAAGGATGTTTACAATAAGTTTGTAAAGATCCTAACAATACCAAATTATTTAGAAGCATTTCTAAATAAAATCTATGAACTAAAGATAATTTAGCTCAAGTGTCTTTTGAAAAAAATAAACCTAAGTTGTAGAGTTAGGAGAAAAATCAAATCTTAAAAAAATAGCTAAAAAGGGAGAGAACACTGAAAATATAAGTTTGTAAAATCTTGAAAATAGTGTAGAAAAATCTATATTCACCCTCTTTTTATAGTGAATTTTGTAACCAAAATAAATAAAAAATAAAATCTAGGAATTACCGTACTTAATTCCCACCATTGCAAGCTTTGATTACTTGTTATTGAACCATAATTATACCTAAACATTATGCTTTTAAGATTTAATATTTTTAACTTGAAAAAACAAATTAGGTTTAAAGAAACTCTTCTCGAAGAAAACCAATTATATTCAAGGGCTAAATAGAATAGAAAAATAAGTTTGCAAAAAATAATTCTTTATAGGCTAAAAATTACTTTATAATAAATCCAAATCTAATATAAAAATATGATAGCAAAAAACAAATTCTAACCTAAACTTATAACCTAAAATCCAATGCTCGGGCTCAACCTTATGCTCGAGTCAAGCATGCTTATAGATCAAACCTTTGCCACTTTACTTAGTTTATTTACGGACCTTTAACTTTTCACTATATAAACCATAGTATATCCTTGTATTGTTTCTTATTAGGATATAGGGTTTCAAGTTTTACAATAAACATGTCAACTATAGGTTTTTTAAATCAACTTCTTATTCACGTATAACTTTTTTAATCATTTTAATATTCTATGTTAAAAAGATTTATGTATAAGAATAATTTTTAACAGAATTTTAACCTTAAAAGTTAGTGAAGTCCACTTTAAATTTGATTTCAAATATGCATTTTTAACTAAAGCTTGTTAAATTAATACCAATAAAAAAAGCACCTAATTACAACATCTAAATTGTTTTGTTTGAATCAAATGTTAAAAAATCTTTTTACAACAAGTTGATTTTCTTTTATTATTGTTAAGATGCATACTCAAGCCTAGTTTATTTAGATTTTTTTGAAATCTTTTTTTATTGGTAGCGTATCAGAATCGTTGTTGGCTATGTAATCAATTGCATGTAAATTGAGGGTGATGTAGTCATGCCTATAATCACAAGTGATTTTAAGCACTCATGTATGAGTTTACCAAAATTAGATAAGGATCTGTCTAAATAGATAACATAAATGGCATACCATATACATTTATGGAATAGTAGAACATGTTTACACCCAAGAGGAGGTTTGGTCGCTCTAGATTAGAATAACCGCACAAAAAGATTATAACTTTTGATTTGACTGTTCAGTTATGCTTAAATTTTGATAGAAGTTTTTAAAAGTTGTTTTCACTATAGTAGCCACTACGTCATTATGCAGACTATCAAATCTTTAGATATGAAAAATTTTGCCAAAGCCTTTGTTTTTGGTAGTTTTTGTGATTTTTTTTATTACATGCTATTTTTGGATTTTATACGTTTTTCCTTTGTAATTACAAGTTTCTTGTTTTGTTTTATAGTTAAGGTAAGTTTTTTGGCCTATTTAAATTTTCATAAACCTCCTAGAAAAACAAACTTAATTATTATTATTTTGAGAGAATAAATCTATAAATTTAAGGCTCACATATGCAACCCCTTTCACCTATGAAAAGTTATATAACAAGGCATGGCTAAAAAAGGTATGAGAAGCTTCCACTTTAAGAGAGGAATGTCTAAAAACTCATCATCAAAAACATGCAAAGACAAATCATAAAATTAACATGTAGGGTGGAGGATAGGAAATTACAAGATTAAGGGCTAGGACCAGAAGAGTGATTATGGGTCCCTAACTAGTATTGGAAATCAAAAGCAGATTTAAAGGAGATAACCTCTTAAGTAAGAAGAGAACAAGTCTTGGGATTTTAGATTTCATATCAAAATTCCTAAGTTTTTAAGAGCTTAATGAGCAGAAGAATTGATAAACTGGTTGAATAAGATTGAAATAATTTTTTTAATACAAGGATGTGCCTAAATAAACACTAGAGAAGTTTATTACAATCAAATTCAAGGGCATGATATCTTCTTGGTATGAGTATTTTAAGAAAACAATGGAGAGATAAGAAAAAGCTAGAATGACTGGGACAAGATAAAAAAAAAAAAGATGAGAGAGCACTTTCTTTCTTTTAGCTACTCTCATACTTTATATTAAAGGCTCCACATGGTGAAACAAAGAGGCAAATCTGTCAATATATAAATTAAGGAGTTTTATTAGCCAATTTCAAGGAATGATCTAACAAAAATAAAAGAGTAACTAGTGGCACGAAACTTTATGGTCTTGCAACAATTTATTCAGTATGTATTATGTCTACGAGCATTATGGATAGTGTTAGAGATATATCAGAGGGCGTTAACAATGAAGCAACAATAAGCTATGAAAATTGTTAGTTGAATTTTTTTTGTTAAATAGAATAACAAAGAATGTAGTAGTGATAGACCACCAACCAAAGTAGGCCAAACTAATAAAATTAATGGGTAACAAGACAACATTATGATTGTAGACTTCACTATTTTAGATGTGGTGAGTTAGAACATTGATTAGTAGCAAACTAGAAAGTCGTTTAGGAAAGACTTTACTAGTAAAGGAAGAGCCCATGAATTTTACTAATAATAAGAACAATTTAAACAATGATGAGAGTATTCTACATAGAGATGGTAGTATAAACTTGGTGATTAGAAAGAAGTTTTTAGTACCTAAGGGTAAGTGAAGGCATAAAAGTATCTTCCACTTTACATACACTAACAAAGACAAAGTCTATAGTTTGATCATAAATAGTGGAAGTTGCGAGAATGTGGTCTCTAATAAGGCAGTAAGGAAACTTTAGCTAATAACCAAAAATCACCTTAATCCTTATAAGATGACATAGTTGTATAGAGATGTCATAGTAATTGTGGATAAATGTTGCCTTATTTCCTTTTTTATGGGTAAAAAAAAATACTTTAATAGTTCTTGGTGTGATGTGGTATCATTCAATACTTATAACATTCTGTTAGGGAGATGATGACAATTTAATAGGATTGTAGTTTATAATGGTAGGAAGAACATTTATACCTTTAACATTAAAGGGAATCATATAGTTTTGGCATCTATTAGTAGGAAGAATTTGTTGCCATTATCATAGTTTATGAAGGAAATAAGAAGTGAGGGAGTGGTGTTTGCCTTAATTCCTAGGAGTATAATTATAAAGGAGGGAAAAAAGGAGGATAATTTTAAAAAGGCTCGAGGTGTGTTGGCATAATTTTCAAATTTAATGCTAAAAGTGTTGCTCTAGGGTTTAGTTTTCGTTAAAGAGATATAACAATAGATTGATCTAATGTCAGATTCTAGCTTACCAAATAAAAAAAACTTATAGATTAAGCCTTAAAAAAGCCTAAAAGTATAAATACAAGTAGAGGAGTTGCTAGAGAAAAGGCATATCTAAGTAAGTATGAATCCTTATGTCGTGCCAAACCTTTTAGTCTCAAAAAATGATGGGTCATGATCTATATGTGTAGACAACTAAGCCATCAATTGGATTATAGTAAAGTATAGGTATCACATATCACATATATATAATATGCTAAACTAGTTGGCAGGGTCTAAGGTGTTCTCCAAGATTGATCTCAAGAATAAGTATCATTATATCAAAATTAGAATCAGACTAGGGGATGAATGAAAGACAACTTTCAAAACTTATGTATTAAGGTCATTTATGGGTAGATTTGTCATTATCTATTTCAATGACATTTTAATTTATAATCCTACTATAGAGTCTTATTTAGAGCACTTATGATTTGCTTTCAATATTTTAAGGGAGGAATAGTTATATGTCAACAAAAAAAAAATTGTAATTTTTTCACTAATATTTGTTTTTGCTTTATTGTATCTATTAATAGTTTTCAAGCTAATCAAAGTAAGATTTATATGGTTATTTAGTGGCCAACACCAAAAAGCAGCCACAAGGTTTGAAATTTTCATAGCCTTGCATCTTTTTATAAAAGATTCACCCATTATAAAGTGCCTCAAACGATGTACTTTTTAGTGCATAGATAAGGCTGAAACTAGTTTTCAATTAGTGAAACAAAAGATGACTAAAGATCTAATTTTGTCATTACAAGACTTTAAGAAGCTATTTGGAGTAAATTGTGATTATTCTTGGGTAGGTGTTGGAGGAGTTCTTAGCTAGGATAGGTGCCTCATTTCCTTTTCTAGTGAGAAACTATCCAACTCGAAAAAGAACTATTCCACTTATGGTTTTGGAGTTTTACACTACTGTTCAGACTCCAAAGAATTGGAGGCACTATCTCATGCAAAAGGAGTTTATTCTAATTACTAATGATAAAGATTTGAAGTACATAAATGGGTAATGTAAGTTGAGTTGTTAGCTTATGAAATGGTTGTCTTTTATACAGGAATTCACTTTTTCATTGAGACACCAATCGGGCAGCCTAAACAAGGTGGCTAATGTTTTTCATTTGCGAGTAACCGTACTTAGTATTATATACTCTTATATGATGGAATTTGATACTTTCTAGGAGTTGTATTCAAATGATTCCTTATTTAGACAATTTATACTATGTTATCATAGTAAGGTAATCGTTATAACTTTATGCTTTTAAATAGTTATCCTTTTTGTGGTTTGCAACTTTGTGTTATAATTTATTTGTTACAAAAGCATATCATACATGAAATGCATTGTAAAGGGCATTTTGGATGGGATAAGATATTGGTTTTAGTGTCCATAGATTATTATTGGCCTAAGTTACTAGGTTAGGTTTTCAACTTTGTCAAGAGGTGTGATGTTTGTTATAGGTCTAAAGGGATCTTATTGAATGCTGAGTTGTGCTTCTCATTACTAGTTCCTGATGCTCTATGGTTAAAAATGAGCATGAATTTTGTATTAGGCTTACCTCGTACCTAATAAGCCATTGATTTTATTTTTATTATTGTTGATAGGTTTTCAAAAATGACCTATTTTGTAGCCTTCTAAAAGACCATGAATCCATTTTAGGTAGCTAAGCTAATTTTAATGAGTTGGTTTGTTTGCATGGAATTCTTACATCCATCACTTTGGATAAGGATGTCAAATGCATAATAGGTCTCAGAATCAAACCACCCAAATGAATCCTTTTTAGATTGTTTATAAATAAAATTCATCTGGAGTACTAGAGGTAATTTATATTCTTAGCATTAGATGATTATGCATCTAAGCTATTGATATGGTAGATTACTTGCATAACATTTATGAGTAGATCAAATAGATAATTAGCAACAATAAAGCCAAGTAAAAGGCCCTGATTAATACTCATTGCAGGAGAGTGGTGTTTGAGGTTGATGATTTAATATAAGTAGTTTTTACATATGACATGTTTCTAGCGAGTGAGTATAAGAAGTTAAAGGAAAGGAAGATAGGCCTTTGTAAGGTGTTCAAGAAGATAAATGATAATGCTTACAAGATTTGTCTTTTTATCATTTAAAGACTTTTGATATTTTCACTGTCTAACATTTGACTTTTTATTTGAAGGAGGAAATGAACTTGAGGACAAGTTCTCTCCAACCTAAGAAAAATGATGCAATCGAGCATATTATAATGAGTGATTTTAAATAATCAGGTGTGAATCTGTCATAATTAGATGAGAATTTACATTAGATAGATTATATGGATGGTTAAGTAGATACATTTATGAATAAGTAGGACATGTCTAAACTTAAAAGGAGGTTTAATTCCACCAAACCAAAATAATATTTCAAAATTGTTACAAGAGTTACTGAAGGTTGTTTTCTCTACATTAGTCATTATATTTCTAAATGGACCGTTAGATCTTTAGATATTAAAAATCTCGTCGAAGCTTCTAATTTTGATATTTTTTGTTATTTTCTTTATTATTTTTTCATTTTATGCTTCAATCCTTTATATTTTTTGGTTTATGTTTTGTTTTTTAGTTGATGTAAGGCTTCTAGTACGTGTAAGGATTTATAAATCTTCTAAGATAGAAGGCTTGATTATTATTATTTAAAGAGAATAAATTTGTGAATGTAAATTTGTGAAGATTTATAAATCTTCTAATGTAAAAGGCTTATATTTGTAGCTTTTTTCTCATAAAAATAATTAATATTTTTTTATCTAATTACTATTTTTAATTTATATCTGCATTAGAGAGAGAGACTGTTTCTTTTTTTCTCCTCACGTCTCCCTTGTATATTAAAATTATTGTATGTTAAATATATTGCTTTGCTTTGTTTTATGCGTTATCTTTATTTTCTCCTACTTTATTTATTATTATTATTTTACTTTGATTTTGATTATGCCTATGAGTAATTCGGAAGATATGTTACCTGTATCTTCACAGACCAAGGTTTAAAGACCTTTTTCTTTGAGAAAGGTGAACTTTTTTAGAAATAGCATCCAACCCTAGCTACCTTTACACGCAATGGCCAATCAAGTGGCTAGAAAAGGCGTGTAGCACTACATGCCCTATTCAATCATTTATTCTCTCTCTTTTCCTACTAACAAACGGATACGGTATAAGTAACCAAACCCAATCATACTTTAAGGATTTACTATGGCAGCCACTGTGATATTGCGGTCTAGAATATTGGTTTACATGAATCTGGTCCATGAAATAATTTTTTCTATAAATTCCATGTCCTTGCCTATTAATTCTTGCTTGTTACCTGTTTTTAGAATTATTCGAGTGCCTTTGCACTTCTTTTCCCAGCCCACTTATAGTTCCAAGGTTAGAGATCGAGGGAGTTTTTTATTTATTTCCTTTTGAACAGACAAACTCGATCAGTATGCCAAGAAGATTTGTTTGGCCAAAACAAGACTTAGTTGGTGCTCATCAAGAGCTCACGGAGCCAGTCGTGGACCTTGAGGGCTTCTTTAGAGGTGACGAGGAGGCAATAAAGCAGGCTTCTGATATCATTAAGGCTGCTTGCTTGCAACATGGTTTTTTCCAAGTGATCAATCATGGAGTTGATCTCAATCTCATTAGCCTCGCCCATGATCACATGCATAATTTCTTTAAGCTTCCAACTTGCGATAAACTAAGGGTTCGGAGGATGCCAGGTAGCATTTGGGGGTATTCTAGTGGACACGCTGATCGGTATTTGTCTAAATTGCCATGGAAAGAGACGTTATCTTTTGGCTACAATGAAAACTGTCCGCATCCTATCGGGATAGACTTTTTCAAGTCTACCTTAGGGACGGATTTTGAACAAACAGGGTAAGATCGATACAGAATATATATATAATTTCAACTGCTTTTCACACATGTATTAGCTAGCACTAAAATAATTATATATATGATTCTTTCCCTTTTGTAGCTTGGTCTATCTAAAATATTGTGAGGCTATGAAGGGTTTGTCCCTCTCCCTAATGGAACTATTGGCAATCAGCTTGGGAGTTGATCGAGGGTATTACAAAAGTTTTTTTCAAGATGGTTGCTCTATAATGAGATGTAACTTCTACCCTCCTTGTCAAGAGCCAGGTCTTACTCTAGGCACTGGACCTCATCGAGATCCCACATCGCTAACCATACTTCACCAAGACAAAGTCGGAGGTCTAGAAGTTTTTTCAAACAACGTATGGCAGACGGTTCGACCCCGTCAAAGTGCCCTTGTTATTAACATTGGCGATACCTTTATGGTATATATTTAAAAAACATACACTACTGTAATATGCATGCGTTCTTTTCTTTGCTTGTCTAGCTATTTCTTTTCCAATAATTTTCTTGTCTAATTGGCAATGCTCATATTAAACGACACACACTCGTTGCATGCTTTCTATTATATTTTCTGTGTAACTATTGTCTAACATGCTTCTATGTTAACATTGGCGATATCTTTATATTAGGTATTAAAAAACATATATATACCACGTGTGTATGGTAAACGTCATGCGTCGATTATATGCATAGAAAAAGTAATACCATGCTTGGATCGTTTATGTATTTATATCCTTTGTATATGTGAGGAACATTTCTTGTTAAAAAAATAAAATGGATTAGTTAGTTGTTTTTCTTAATAAGGTTCGAAGAATTAATTATAATTCAGTCTTTGTAGTTTAATAAAACTAATAACTATTAGTCCTAATGGTTTCAAAACCTATATATTTAATTCACATATTCTTAAATTTCTTTATGACTTAAAAATTTCATGTTTTCTTTTCAATTTACTTCTTAAAAGACAAGATGAAAAGATTGACGAGAAAAGAAATTAATATATATATATATCAAGCATGATAATCGCTTATTTAATTATTTTTTATATTATAGGAATTACTTGATTTATTTTAATAAATTATAGCAATTAACTGTGAAAAGGGGACAATAGTCGTGCGTGTAATTCCCGTAGGTTCCTCCTGCTTTTGCTGATTTTGTTTGATTCGCAGGCCTTATCGAATGGGACCTACAAGAGCTGCCTGCACAGGGCGGTGGTCAACAAGTACGAGGAGAGAAGATCGTTGGCATTCTTTCTTTGCCCAAAAGAAGACAAGGTGGTGAGACCACCACCGGATCTTGTGTGCAATCAAGGGAGAAGGATGTACCCAGACTTTACATGGTCGGACTTGCTCCATTTCACACAGAAGTGCTACAGAGCTGATGATGCTACCCTTCAGAACTTCACCAAATGGATCATTTCTCCAAAATCAGCAAGTATCTAATGCTCTTGTCATGGAATCTTTACTCACATCAAGTACATATATATATACACATACATGTCCGATGTTCGTGCCTAGATGTCAATTAAGGTTTCCATAGGCCTTCATGATCAAAATCATGAAGATATATATGTGCTTTTCTTTTCTGTGTGGTTGTGCCCTGTATCGCTGCTCTTCTTATTTTGTTATGATTTGCACCCTCCTCGCTTGTAACGTTATCTGTCTTTCCTTCTTTCATTCTCTTGTGTGTAGGAAAGCACTTAGATCGATTCTTTGTGGTCATATCGTTTGTTCATAATAAAGCATTTTTTAAGTTGTTAACTAGCCAAAATGTATCGTTCCACTAGGAAAAGCAATACTCCAATCGATATGGAATTGAAAGCAATAATATTATAAAATATTTTTATATTTATATAAAAAAAAAGTTAAACAACATAATTTAAAAAATAAGAAAGTAGGTATTAATTAAAAAATATCTTAAAAAAAATGGTCAATTGTTCCGGGCCCAAATAAGCTAGGCTCACCTAACTAACCTATATATAAATAAAAAAAATCTAGAAAAGGTATAAATATTTTTAAAGAGCAAACAACATATTATCTGCTTTATTTTTTTTTGTTTATAAATGATAAATTGTTTGACACACTACTAGAAAATTAACAAATATAAATAGAAATATTGACAAAAATATTTTTATTGGTAAATTGTAGTGAACTTTACTGAAAGTATTGTCCCTTGTAAACACTTTGTTGGTGTTTACTTAGATGATTAATGTAGGAAAAGAAGGAATTAAAAAAGCCAAAAGTTACAATGACGTGTTATTTACACAGATAAAATTACTAATAAAATAAACTCGTTGATAAAATCCATTTGTAAATTCATCATTAATATTTAAGATATGACCTAGTAAGAAACCTTTTTTCTTTCCTTCTTCCATTTGTTCTTCTTCCTTTATTTTCTTTGCAGAAAAACAACAAATTCTTTCCCCTTATTTTATTACAAATCAACCTTCCATCACCACAAATCTAATCACCCTCATACTAAGTTTGTCAGCATCACTATTCTAATTCATTTCTTTTTAAGATTCTCCACATCAAGTAAGCAAAATTATTTATTTTTTTGTTTGAATTCAATTTTAAAATGTTAATTTTTATTGTGTATTTTTGTAGTATATGTAGTTTGTTTGGGTATTTACTTGTTTATACCTTCTTTTAATAGAAATTTATTGTATGAATGTATGATTTCTACATGTTAGGGTTTATTTGTGATTTTGAAAAATTATATTTGTTTTTAATTTGAAGAAATTGATTTTAATTTTGTGACTTGGGTGTTTTGTAATGAAATAAATAATGACTTATTTAATAGGTATATTTTATATTTTGTCAATTTTGTTCTTGAATTGAAAATTTAGGTAAATGTGTAGAAATTTAAAATTATATAAATGATTGATAATGATTTAAGAGTACTATTAAAATATATTGAATAAGTTTAAGTTAAACCAATGTTAGCTAATTGTTTTAGTTCATATAATTAATTAATACATGTTATCATCAATATTCTATATATATTTGATATAAGTAATGGATGATTGTTTATGAAAGTATCGAGATTCACCCGAAGAGTTGTGTATGATGGATTACTGTATTAAAATTTAGGGTTTTATTAATTACGCACTATCTAATATGAGAAATATTAGTAGAGACAGTATTAGATATTCATGTAAGAGGTGTAAAAATAAAAGTTTATTGATTTAAATGTTGTAACAAAGCATGTTTTACAGAAAGGGTTCATTAAAGAAATATTTGTGTTGGTTTATACACAAAGAACCATATGTTCTTTACAAAACCATGATAGAAAAGACTGTTGGGTCAACTTCTAGTTCTAGCAACATGCATGAAGTTGTAAATGACAATAATAATATGTATAGAAATATGATTATAGATGCAATGAGAATGAATTAGGGTTATGGAAGTGAATGTTTCATTGAAAATGAACCAAATGCAGATGTAACCAGTTTTGAAAGATTTCATAAAACCATTATAGGATGTGCGGGCACAAACACGGTAAATTATCAGTTATTGCACATGTGTCATCATTAAGTTAGATTATAGGTTGAGTGAGGTTGGTTACAGTAAAATTATCCAATGGATGAAAGCATTTTACCTGAAGATAATAGGTTAAAAGAAAAATTTTATGCTATTATATCCATGATTAAATCCCTTAGTCTACGATACCAAAAAATTAATATATATTCAAACTCATGCATGATGTCTTACACTGCAAATGTAGATTTGATCAAGTGTAAAATATATAGGCATGCTTGTTATAAACCTAGAACTGGTTATAACAAACTTTGGAGTTTAAGGTAAATTTAAACTAATAAGGCTATAACAAACTTTGGAGTTTAAGGCAAATTTAAACTAACAAGTTGAAGCTTAGATGACCCATCATTTTTAAAAAAAGCTTTAATTGTATTGAAGAAGGAAGAATTTACAAAGTGAATAAGAGGCATAGCTTTTGGAGAACCGAAAACAAGAGAAAAATGAATTGAAATAACAGGCACGGGAACAACAAAGAAAGGAAAAAGAAAAGAAAGAGAGAAGTTTAAAATAAGAATAGGCTAGGAGACTAGAATGTGCGACATCCCAAAACTAACTAGTCAATTCTAAAAAGAAAACTACAAACTATAAAACTAAAAAAGAAATGCAATCACTTGAGCATTACTTTAAGGATCTAAGAGGCTCCAAGCATCTCAAATCATTGCTAGGATGGTGCATTTATGCTCCATGTTTATTAAATGAGTTCTTATAAACTAGTACATTTCCTCACTAGTTGTTTTAGGAGGCTAGTAGTGGTAGCTAAAGATTTTGTTATTCCTTTCCTACTATATAAAATAGACCATGGTGGATAAAAAGAGGCGAGCAATCATATGGATGATGTTTTTCTTTTGATAAGTTGAAAGCTTAGAGAAATAGATGATCCCAAGAACTGGCAGGCCATTGCATATTAGCTTTGTTGTTGATGGTTCCTCATACTAAACTAGAGTAGTGGTAATGAAAGAATAAGTGACCAAATATAATCCAAATTGTGTTTCTTATTATTCCAACCATATGTAGCATATTCATGGTATGAAGATAACCTAGAGAAGCAAGTCAGGGTATGAAAGAGTGGCAAGACATGTGACCTTTAAACCATAGAAGGTTATATATGGCATTGGATAACCTTATGTCAAGTATAAATTCCCATGCAAAATCAATTGTAAAAGCATATAAAGGGTTGCTTTTCTAGATGCAATGATTTAATGCTAAGACAACCAAACTCCAATGATTGTATATGAAACTAAAATCACACATGAGAAGTACATATGCTCCATGTTATAACCCTCTAGTCTCAACAACGACCCACCTCCCCTCTAATAACCTTTATCTTGCAGATGAATTATATTTGAACTGATAAATTTTTAAATTTATAATAAATATTTGATTTTGATTTTAATTTAATTTCTTTTAATTATTTTCTAGTTTGTTTATTAGATTTTTTAAAATATTTTATTAAAATTATTGACAATCTTATTGATGGATTAAATCGGTCAGTATATTATTGAAAGTTGGAAATCAATTACTGAAAATTTCACTACTACTGTTTAATCGCTAGTGATTTAATTTTTTCAGTAATATTAAAAAAAATAACCAATAAAATTACAAACATTCTTTCTTTTCAGTTATATGTCATATTAATCAAGGGATATACAAACAGAATAAAGTAATGTTTTTGTTTAGTGTGCCTTTTCCATCTATTAATCCATCGCTGGTTATATTACCAATGAAATTATAAACAAATCAAGAATCTATGAGGAAAGTTTTTTTGACAAATAGTACCCATTTATGAACTTGTCACTAAAAGTCATGCCAAAAAAATTAATTTTTAACTACCAACAGAATATTTCATCAGTAAAATGCAAAATCTAGTAGTGATATAACAAATGACTATGTATAATTTATAATTCTATTATAGAATAATGTCAGTTATTGAAAACTTTTTCTCTTATTGGCTTTTTTAATGACTTTCTATCTCCTTCCTTCATATTCAAGGACTAGTTATAAGAAAAAAAATAATATAATAAGGGCTAAATGTGTATAATTTAGAATGTGAGGGGTAAATTAATTTTTTTTCATGCTTTTTGTAAAAGGAGCTCTATTTTTTATGTTAAATTTGGTCTTTATTTTTTCAATTTTGTTTTAACAATACATTAAATACGATGATCAAACTATAATAAAGAGAATATATGTATATTAAAACATAAAACTGTGGAAATAAAATTTAAAATGATAAAATTAAAAACAAATTAAATTAGATGATCAAACAATAATAAATAAAAAATTTCAATGACAAAGGAGATGAACAACAAAACAAAACATGGGAGAAGCTACTAGTTACAAACAATAAATTTCACAGGTGTTATACTTTATTTGTTAATAAAAAAAATAGAAAAATTATGTTAAAATTATGAACTTTGGATCCTTTTCTCTCCTTAAGTGTATCTTTGTTACTGGTGATCTTGATCTAAACCTTACATCATGTATATACTATTAATAAGATGAATTTGATAACAATTATTGAGAACATGAGAGTTATATGCCTTGAAATAATATCCATCCATTATCTTAGTAGAATCTTTCAATATCAAAATCTTTACATGTAATATGAAGTGTTTGAGTTCATTTTAATCTGTTAGTGAGTAAGATAAAAAGATTTAACAATAAACATTAAAATA
The DNA here is from genome assembly GCA_026413675.1 of Populus pruinosa. Classification (NCBI taxonomy): domain Eukaryota; kingdom Viridiplantae; phylum Streptophyta; class Magnoliopsida; order Malpighiales; family Salicaceae; genus Populus; species Populus pruinosa. The sequence goes on from CM048596.1 coordinate 25,068,460, forward strand.
AATTTTTAAGAACTAAATTTCACTTGCTTTATATTTGGAATTTATTAATGAGTTTATTAATTCAATTTCTTATACCTTATGATATGATCTTCATATAGATCTATTTAAACTTAATCTTATTAGTTTATTTTCATTTGATTATTATCATCAAAATAAATAAAATATTAATATGTGATCCTAAGATAAACAAGGATAATATATTTCAAGATTTGAATTGCTTTTGAGATTGAATAATTCATGATTCGCCTTCAAGGCAAGACATTAAGATCTTAAGGATTAAATTGCCTTCGAAAAGGTTATTGGAAATGTTGTGAAGATCAATAGTATATGTCATCAAAGTAAGGATATAATTACATGAATTAAATCCAATATCTTCTAAAATAATGAATATATTTCATGTTAAAAGGAAATTAAGGGCAACAAAGGATTGTTTATTGTAAATGGTAAGGAGGAACATGTTTGATTGTCATTGTCAGTATAAAAACTAGAAAATAAAGAGAATAAAATGTCTCAAAAGTTTAATGAAAATAGTACATGCATATTTATATTTCAAAATATAATTTTATTTTACATATGTTTTATGAGCACCTCTTCAATAGTTACTAGATCATCGAATCTTCATTTATTTATATAAATAGTTTAGGAAATAAAGAGTTTTAGGCTTGTAAACTTTTGAAAACTTAAAATTAATTAATATAATCCTTTAAGTAAGTTGATTTTTAAGAACTATTATTTTGATTTTCCTATATTATTAGTTATGTAATGTTCATGTATTGTATGTATTGTATGGATTGTGTGAAGGTGAAAGGATTAGGATTTAAGCATGTATTTTGATGGAAGGTGAGCCTGAAACCACTTTGAATGTTTTGTATATATATATATATATATATATATATATATATATATATATATATATATATATATACATATACTTTGTCTATAAGAATCAATACAATAAAATAAAATTTGAGTAATGTTTCAGAAATTAGTATATTAAGTTGAATTGATTTGGCTGAGCTATATTATAAGCCTACGTAGGTTTGAATTAGTCTAATAATGGTTGAATAAAAGAGAAAACTTCGATTTAGTATTAGTATTGTTTTTTATATATATATAATTAGAAGTAAGGGAATTATAGTTGTTATGAAATCTTGGTATAAAAGAAAATATAAATGTGTTGTATCTTATGGAATAATAAGAAATTGAATATTAAATATAAATCATAGTGAGAAATCACTAAGTAGAAATTATAAGAATTGCGATGCTTGAAAATTAAATGAAAATTAAATGAGGATACTTGTAATTATAAAATGTTTGAGTATGTATAAAATACAAAATAAAATTAAATATTAACATGTATATAGGTTCACGAGATTGAGTTAATGAGATACTAATAAAAATATCTCTTTTTAAATTAAAAAAAGAAGAAGTATTCATTACTAGATTAATAAAAAAAGTAAGTGCTTATCATTTTATTTTTTAAAACTTGTACAATTCTCTTAATTTGTTATTAAAAAACCGTCATAAAACTGTTCAGGAACAATTTTCTTCAAACTCCTTTAAGTAGGTTTTGAACTTGGATTTGCCCATAAATCCAAATCCAACATGATCTACTCTAGAAATTTTGTATTGCAATGAGGGCAGGACATGGTGAAAGATTCCACAAAAGCGCATGACACGAGGGTTTGTCCTATGCTTTATTGCTTTGCACACTTGAAGGTGAGAGCGAAAACAACTAGAGGAAGGGAGGGGCCGAAAGCTGAAGGCAGGGAATTGCATTTACATGGTTTTCTGTGGCAAGCCATATGCCCACTAACTAGACAATCGATGACCTTCGCTAGCTCCAAAAGACAAGAGAGAGATGGAGGGGTCTACTCTAAATGAAGGCCTCTGCCCTCTAGTGCTACAAATACACTAGTACACTTGCATCTGTTCGAATGAGGTGAAGGGTCTTTTTTATTTATAGGGAACTCTGCCATTTACCCGATCTCATCCAAGTTTTTCATGTAGTTTTTAAAAATTCTCTTTAAAGTTTTTTATAATCTCGTAAAATAACATTCTATTGCAATCTCGTATTTCTAATAATTTTATTTTCTAATTCACGTTTAAAATATTAATACTAAATACAATTTAAAAATTTAGAATTATATCATTTACTAATTAGAAAATTGTTAATGATTAGTAAGATTTTTCATATAAAAAAATCATCCAAAATCTCTCCTATGTTTAAAAATCATGGGTATAATATTGAATTACGTGTTTGTTATTTTTTTTCAGATTAACTTACATCATGCATTTCAACAGAATATATCAACTATCTAATTTAAGTTATATATATCACTTAGTATTTGATAGAGAGATATTTTATATAATAATAAGAGATGTTAACATATTAATTCCACATATTCATAATAATTAATTATCATATATTTAAAATTATAAATTAATCTTTATTATATAGTAAAGTTAGAAACATAAATATTTAGGGAAAATTATCTTAACCCTCTCGAAATTTGAATGTGATAATATTTTCCTTTTATTTTCTTAAAAATTTCATTTTACATCCTATTGTTTATATAATCAATAACACTTTATATATTTAGTCGACCAAAAAACTTAATCAATCAAAAAGTTCAAAAAATATTATTACAAGTTTACCATTATAGAATTTAATATCCAAATTTTCTATATATAAATGTTGCTGAAAAAAGAAAATAAAAAACAAAGTGACTAATCTACATCTCTTTCTCTATCATCAACCTTTAACACCAATCACTAGCTAGCATCTTCTCTCTAATCAACCACACTACCGACAACCTTTCATTTACTCTTTTCTTTTAGTCATAACACCTATCAATACTAAAAACAAAAATAATTAGTTTGAAGTTAAAATGAAATATTACATGTTTTTTCTAGAAATGTTTAGTTTTTAATTCATTATAAGATTGGTGATGTAAAATTTTATTTAATTGTTAATGAAACTCAAGATAAATAAGCAAATGGTTCTTGTTATTAGGTTTGTTGATATAAATATATTTATACAAGAATGATTTTTTGATATAGTTCATGTCAAAGATATAATCGCTTCAACTTTTAAGGAAGAGATTTTTTTTTTATTTTATTTCATCACAATCCTGTTGTTTAAAATATTAAGGGTCAAAGGTATGATGATGCTAGTAATAAGCATGGAAAATGAAATAGTTTGCAAGTTTTATTTATTAATGATTACCATTATATATATTATGTATATTGCTTAGCTCATAAATTACAGTTGGCTCTTATTGCTGCAATTACATAAATATCTAATGTTTACACTTTCTTTCAAAATTTGATTTTTATTGTTAAAATTGTTAGTATTTCTTACAAGTGTAATAATTAATTACAGGCTTTTTAAGTAGTTACAATTAAACATTTGATATTGGTGAGATTGAAACGGACAAATGAATTAATCAAGTAGGTGGTTTGCAAGGACCTAGAGATAATAGATGAAGTTCACACTTTAAATCAATTTTTAATTTGATAAAAATGTATGAGTCAACTTGAATGGTTTTTAAAAATATTGCTTTAGATGGATTTATTTATTCTTAACATGGTAATGTGGCCTTTTCATTTAAGTTTCTAATGTCATTTGATTTTGCATTCATCCTATATATAATGAAGAATGTTATGGGAATTACTGATATGCTTTAACAAGTATTACAACAAAAATCTTAAGACATTTTAAATGTTATTCATTTGGTGACTATTACAAAGACTTTAATTTAGAAGTTAAGAGATAATAATAGGGATTTTTTTAGACGAAGTGACATTATTTTGTAAGCATCAATACATTGAAATTCCTGATATAGATGCTTGTTTTTCTAGTGTTAATGTATTTACAATTATCATTGATCAATAATTGCAATAACTAAATAATATATTCAATGAGCTGACGATTGAGCTTCTTAAGTTGAGCACAACTCTAAATCTTAAAAATAGCTATAAATTTTCAGTGTTGAAGATTTATACTTAGTTGTTGACAAGTTCTATCCTGAAGATTATTTTGACTAAGAAAAATTTCATTTGAGATTATTTTTTACTCTTTCTTAAGTTGAACACTACTAAATGAGCTTTTTCAGCGATAAAAATTGTTAAAACAAGACTTCACAATCGGATAGAGTATAATTTTCTTGTAAATTATTTGATTGTCTATATATAAAAAAATTGTTGAAAGATTCATAATTAATATGATAATTAATAATTTCTATTCTATGAAAGAATGACAACCATAATTAAAATAAATATATAAAAATCATTCTTTATTTTTTTTTACTTTATTTCAAAGTTTATCAAGTATAAATAATTCTTCATTTTAACTAATATTTCTTTTATACTTTGTATATTTATATTTGATAGATATAAAAACCAACAAAACTAAAATAACGAATACATTATGAAAATTAAATTAACTTCGTAACTTTGGTTCAATTTGGTATTATTCTAAACTTTTTACCATATACAAGGATCATTATATATTTGTAGTAAATTCTTTAAATAAAATTAAATCATTTATTTTTTTATTTTTACAACTCATATTTTAATAAATTAATATATATATATATATATATATATATTATCTTATTATTTTAATTTTGGACTCCTGCCAAATAATCCTAGCTAGGCCTAGGATAACCCTTTGTCAACCATAGATTCATATCTCATCAAACTTGGACTCACAAAAACCACTTACTAGAGCCTCTTGTGTAAGACTATTTGATATGTAGGCATGGTCACTCATCCTATTTAAAAAAACTTTAGGGCTCCACTAGCTTTTTTCATCACGACAGTACTCTCACATCATGGATATTTATGTTTCCATCGCCGGAACCAAGCCAAGACCCATAGTTTCCGCCAAAAGCTATTTACCTTATTCCATTACTCCCTTGAGAAGGCGGCAATCAATGTGTCATGTGTATTCATATTAAGTTGCACTCCACCTTTGAACACTTTACTGAAAAATTAATGCGAGGGACTTCCTAGTGTCAACTTGCCTGTAGAGCGCAGCTACGAGAATGGTATATATTACTGATCTTTCAAAATTCCTGGCTTTACAATGCCAATCAACATGACAAGTATGTCTTGGTATTGGGAAACAATCCCTGTTCTTTTATTCTGCTCACCAACATCTTTGTTTAATTCAACTTATCTTCTTTATGATACCCTTTAATCATGGAACTGTGTATGCACGTTTATAATCATCACTCCTAACAGGCTTAAAGAATAGCCCAGATACATTTTCAGCTGACCCCCCTTTTTTTCCTCCAAATATCTCAAATGCTTGCTTGATGTTATCCCTCTTGAAAAAACCCCATTGATTAGACATAGCATTTATTAAATTAGACTTCAAACCCATTTCAACCCACTTATAGACTCTCCCCGAGTCTTCTCCTCTTGTACTCGAGGCCGACCCCTACAAGCACTCGTTCTAGATTAAGCAAGCCTTCACGATTCGTCCACAGTCACTAACTGATGTTGGGTCTAAGCTGGTGGTCAATACCCATAATACTTCTCAGGAATACTATTTGGGCAATTTCTTTTAAAATATCTCAAATCACCACTTTGATAACAACCTCTGTCAAAAAACTTGCAGTCTCTTTCTCTACGTCCTTCATGCCGACGTATGTAACACCTCTCAGCTGTCAAAGAGCAATCATCAAGGTGATTTTGATTGCAACACTCATAATATGGGAATGTAGACATCCCATGTATTACAGTTCCAATAGAACTCTCTACCAGACTAGCCTTGGGATGAGACTGTCCTCCCAAGAACCCTCCTCCAAGAGACTAAGGTGGTCTACAAGGAGCTCTTTTAGACAAGATATTTCCTCTACTCCTAAATGACCGGTAAGGCCTCTTTTCACTGCATCCTCCTTTTTAAAGGGGAGGTTGCCTACTAAATTGTGATCTAGATTCTCTTTTCTTTTCTAGAAAGTATGGGCCCTGTTCTTTTTTGCCTTGCTACCCTTCTTCTAAAACTGACTCTATAAACGGAGTAGCCTCTACCAGTTCCCAAACTATCTTGGGTAAAGGATGACTAACCCTTTTCTAAGCTCATGTCTGAGCCCATCCCTCAATCTCTTAATCCGATGCTGCTCAATGGGAACTAATGTGAAAGCAAAGATTAAAAGATCCTGAAACTGTGTCTTATACTCTGATACTGTCATACTCCCTTGTTTAAGGCCCAGAAACTCATGTTCCTTACTCTTGTAATATCTAAAGTAATACCTGCTCTTCTATCTCTCATTGTCGCCCACCATGTTTGAGTACTATTTGACAGTAATTATGCTACACAATTTACTCACACTCTCTCTGGCGCTGGAATTTTAGTAAAGTGACGCTTCCATTTTCTAAAACCAATGCCCAATTATTTCAGCATCTTCCTTTTATAGATATGGAACCCACTCCATCTCCATCATATTTTTTACCTAATGCACTAGAGTGAGTGTATCATCTCTACCTGCAGTACCTGCTACTCTTATCATACTAGAAATAACAGCCCTCACAATATACTCTAAATATGCAGTATCTTGATATGATATAAGTGCCCCTAGGAGCACCATTGATGGGAGTCTACCGGATAATCCTATCCTGTTGGACGCCTTCATACGATGGCATCCTCGATGGAAAGAAAAGAGAAGGGTAGCAAGGCAAACGAACAGGGCAAAAAAGAACAGGGCCCATACTTTAATAGGGCCCTAGAAAAGAAAAGAGAACCTAGATCACAATTTAGTAGGCAACCTCCCCTTAAAAAAGGAGGATGCAGTAAAAAGAGGCCTTACCGGTCGTTTAGGAGTAGAGGAAATATCTTGTTTAAAGGAGCTCCTTGTAGACCACCTTAGTCTCTTGGAGGAGGGTTTTTGGGAGGACAGTCTCATCCCAAGGCTAGTCTGGTAGGGAGTTCTATTGGAACTGTAATACATGGGATGTCAACATTCCCATATTACGAGTGTTGTAATCAAAAGCACCTGATGATTGCTCTTTGACAGCTGAGAGGTGTTACATACGTCAGCTGAGAGGTGTTCAAAGAGAAGTGTATTAGATCGTATCTAAATGCTCTTATATCAACTGCCATGTCCCAACCTTTGAATGTATTTCTCATCATTTAATAATGTCATATACATAAACATAGGGTAAATCTATATTTTTTAATGTTTATCAATCTCTTGTCATGACACAATTTTGGGGTTTTCCTTAAAATTATTCTTTTCTTTTAAAATTCAAATAAGAAAAAATTTGAAAAAAATTGACAACTTGACAAAAGCAGACTAAGAAAGATTTTAAAAGCATAGAGGAACCAAAAAGAAGTTTTAAACAAAATTGGAAGCTCAGTTGTACCCATTGTAATTAATACTAAAAACACAATGGAGATTCAAGATCAAAATAATTGATTACTAGATAAATTTACATAAAAATTAAGTTTGAGAACTTAATTAAATTTTTAATATGCTAATTTGATTTAATTATGGCCCAACTAAAGGTTTAATTAAGTTTAAGAATTAATTTGGGTCAAATTAAAATATTTAATTAGGTGCAATAACATAATTATTGTTTTAATGGGTCAAATTAATTTTATTCGAAACTTAATTGGTGAAAAATAAACTTGGAAGCTTAATTTAGACTTTATTGAGAAAATTGAAATTTTAGAGGACCAAATTTAATTTTTCCAAACTTAATTGGGTAAAACCATGGATAAATTGAAAGAAAATCAAAATTTAAGGGTAAATTAAAGAACAAATCAATGAAATTTAGAACCAAGGATCTTTCTATAAAAGGCATGTGAATTTGAGGGCCCAATTCAATTGAAAACAAGGATGAAATTGAAAATATTAGAACTTTAAAGGCCAAGTAGGGACTAAATTGAAGGCACCCAAGATAGAGGACTAGCTTAAAAAATGCCCTTAAATCCAGGGGTGTTTTTGAAGCTTTTTAAGGGTGAAAATTGAATTGATTATTGAAATCAGAATTCAATTAAAGATCTAATTTAATAAATTAAAAGATTAAAAATTAAATTAAAAAGAAAATTAATGACTTAATTCAAGCCAAAACACGTTGTTTCATTGTAATGAAAGAATGCATTTTGGCATGTTCTAATGCAAACATCGTGTTTTGGTTCAAAATAGTGTTGTGCTGGTCAATGTCAAGTTTAAAAAAAAAAGTCAGAAGACATGTTGTGCGGCCACTAATTATCTTCAATTTTTACTTGATGACAATCATATATGACAGTTTTGATGCCACCTTTCAAACCTTCCTTCTCTTTTATACCTTCATTATACAAGAAAAAAACAAGATACCACCCTCATGAGCTTCTAGTGTACCTAAACTTAAGGGAAAAAATTATACCTTAGAAGCCCTGAACTTGTTGCAAAGTTGACCCAAAAAGGCTAACTTGACTAGCCTTTTCAACTTATGATGGTGACTGTTGACTAAAAGTCAGGATCCTCCCTATTTGAATTAAAGGTAAAGATTCATACCCATTAAAGATCAGATGTCCCTCTTTCATACCCTATAAATAAGGGTGACTTTCATGCAAAATTGAATGAGGAGGAAAGAAAGAGAGCAAAAATATCAATCATATAAACATCACTTTTTTGGTTGTCCAACCAACCATCTTTCTCTCTCTTCAATGACCATTATGAGCAACCACTAGCAATGATGGTGCCACCAATAACAAGTCAACATTCCCTTCTCATCTAAGTAACATCATTCTATCCTCTTATTTGTGTATAAGCTTAAGAAAAATGAAAAGAAGACATGTTGGTAACATGCATTTTACTACCAAATTGTCTTCTTAAGTCACCATTGAGATGGGTTAGTGGCAATGAAAGAATGGGTTGAGCTAAGTTGGTCCAACCCATAGAAGAAAAACATACAGGGCTAAACCTAATTCTAACCCATACATATAAACTTAGGCCTTGGGCCTAATAAACCCAACCTAACCAAGATTTAAGGGTGTTTTTGGCACATAATTTTTTTCATAAGACATGAGGTCTTTTTTGGTTGCCTAATATGAACCGTAATCTTTCATTATAAGATATAGAACAAGTATTAAAAATACATGATTTTTCTCTAGAATGTCTAGAATGTCAAAAATTCAAAAACCTTTCTTTTATTTCAGAAAACACAAAGATATACTTTTTTTCAAAATTTAATTTTAAGATTGGTTTGTAGACATACACTATAAAATATTGACTAGGTATTAAAACTACTTGGTTTTCTCCGAAACTTCAAAAACATTCCAAAAAAAAATCAAAAGATTTGCTTATTTCAAAAATATAAAAAATATGTTTTTTTTCATGCATATAGCCAAATTCTAAAGATTCTTCATGCATATTTTCTTAAAAACAAGATTGCTTTTTTATCTTGCAAAAATAATATCGTAACTAATTTATGATTATCCTTTATGTTTTGGACAAAATCCCAAAAATCCCATAACAATTAATTTTTTTAAGTAATATTTAGAGTATTAAGATTTAGTTATAGACTTTAATATTTGAGAGTATAAAACTACACTATAAAGTATACCCTTAAGTATTAAAAATACCAAAATAGAAAATAAATACGATGCTAAAAATTATGCTTTAGAATGGTTATAATTTAACTCAATTAAAAGACTTCTTCACAAAAGGAGCTCTATCTTGAACCTTAGATGATGCCAATAAATAAAAACATGTTTTAAATTAACAATCAATTAACGATGCAGCTTACCATAGATAAGATGTAGTAGGTGTGATTTGTCTTCTCCTTGCACTACTAATACAGTTACCTGGACTCTCGTAGACTATTAAATTTTTTAATGAATATAATATTAGGTGACAACTCCTATACACCCTAATCATAACTTTATGATTGAACCTAAATACCCTTCAATTCTAGGATACAGCTCCTCTATTTGATGTTGCGCACATCATGACATCTCTTATTCAAAACAATTCTTATTTTCGTTTATCATGCCAACTTGTCATTGCATATGAATTCTTGTTATATGGATTACTATTTCTTTTGCTTCTGATTTAAGTTGTCAATTCCAATACAAAGATGGAATATCAATTGATTATGCATTTTCAATTCCATATTTTTCTAATGATTTATATATTTCCAACACTATAATATACTCAATTTGCATCCACTTGTGTCCTCATATTCCTAATATTTTAATGAGCCAATAATTATTCATATTAATTTAATAACTCTATCAAGTTTAATAAAATTTAAGTAGAGTTTTTCCTATACAAGACCTTTTCTAAAATTTCATCATACAATAACTTGTATAAAAATAACACCACACTATAATATATCCATCCATCACTACATAACATAGCTTATTTGTAATCCCATAGGTAGCTTAATGCATTTCATCAATCCATAAATCAAACCATAACCAATATGCAATAATGTGTTTAGTGTTCATGTGGCCATTGGATTAATATAAAATAATATATATGCACATAACTACTTTACTTATTACAATTTTGAAAGACATGGTTAAGAATACACAACATTTAATTACAAACAAAATATGATAGTAAAACAATTCTAAAAATATTTAATAAATAACAAAATTCTACCTAATATAATAACAAAAGCTTATCTATTAAGCTATTATTACAATGATAAATAAGATAGATTTGAAATACACATGCACAAAATTAGTTATTTAATAAAATATACACCTCAATTATGAAAATTCTTAACATTACAAATAAAATACATCATTTGTCTTTTCAAAAAATAATTTTCTTTTGATTACACATCATCAACTTGTCCCTCTAACAATCATTTAACTATTATGTCAATCACATATCTTCTTTAATTTACCCCAGACCCTCAAGTATGCAATTGGCTTACCTTTTTTTTTTTAAAAAAAAACTAATGTTTCTTGCATAACTTGACTTCTCATATCAATAGCCTGCACTTATACAAAGAGCTCATTTCCTTTTTATTGATAACTCCCATTTAAATCAGTGGCTTAAAATATTTTTATTAATAGCCCCTACTCATGCGATTGACATAGAATAATTTTTATCAATAGCTCGATATATATGGCCAACTTAAATAACTTTTATCAATAACCCCCCATATGTGACTAGCTCAAATATATTTTTATCAATAACCCCCTCTTATATAGCCAGTTTAAAATAATTTTTATCAATTATTTCATTCATTTCTTTTCAATATGCATTTCACAAATAATAGAAAATTTGTATTGACATTATTATAATTAAAAAAACAAGTTGATGCGCACCTACCTCCTTTTTATTTTCAACCAAGCTTCTTTTAAAGGACCTATATTCATGTTAACATTCAATTTCACTTGGTATTATATCCATACTCAAACATTTTATAATTACAATTATCCTCATTTAATTTCCTACATATTGCAATTCCTACAATTTCTATTTAGTTATATCTCACTACAATTTACATTCAACATTCATTTTTTTTTTATCATAAGTAAGTAAATATATTAGATCAAAAAATATACATGGCTAGAGAACTAGCAAGTTCATATACATAATTTACAAAAAAGATAGATTCCATATAAACAAATACAACAAAACCAATAAAGAAAAGCTATCAAACTAAAAGGATTAGTTGACAATGTTTAAATAAGGAACCAAATCCATGACAAGATGCCCAACCTAACTTGTAGCACAAAATGAAAAGAGGGTGGCTATATAAGCAACAACCAGATATAAAAAGAGAGACCCAGTATAATAACAAGACAAGATTCAACAGCCTTAGCAACGTAAAAAGCGACATCAACAACTTTAGCAGCACACCAAAAAAAAGGAACTACAACAAAATAAAGCAAGCTCTTCAGCAAGACTCCTAACAACAAAGAATCTTCAATAGAAAATGCACAACATCACAAATAACTACAACAAAAAAATGGACAACATCTAATGAAGCATTTATCCCCACCCCAGAAATCCATCACCTTCAACAAAGAAAAGCTAGCAGCTTTTAAAGCAAAGAAAGAATAATTATATGAAACCATAATTGAACATCCATTTAGCAAACCAAATAGATCAAAGCTTGCTAAAACTAGGAGAATCACCCAAAGATAGAATCTATCATATAAACACTAGCAGCCATTTTGAATGATGAAGAATTTATTCATGGAAGTGCAAAATCATATAGAAGAGAATCTAGAATCATATGGAAGTGCGAAGCTTGCCTAAAACTTCAGCCACTAAATGAAGTTATATCTATGAATAGACTAAGATTCCCAAACCACCTTAGCCTAAGGATTCAGGTCACATTTGAAACACTGAAAGTCATAGGATTGAGAGGTGAAAGAAAGTTTACCACCGCTCCAAGTAGACATCAAAGCAAATAGCTTAAAGGTGGCTACAACATGCTGCAACAAACTAGTCCTTATGAGAGATAATAAACTTCCATAAAAGCGATGAAGTTCGTTAAGATAAAACATCCTAAATAGTGACATTGGAAAGATAATAATGATGAATCCATTGAATCCATACAGAAATATATTTGAGATGGATGTTTCATAACTGCTTAACAAATGAGCTTTTTTTACAAGCTTTGATATCAAACAGACCTAGACCCCCTTCTTTCTTGGGTAGGCAAACAACTTTCCAAACAACTAGAGCATAATTACTCTTTAAGATATTTCCAATCTATAGAAAATTTCTACATATGCAAACAATCTGTCTAATGATTATGTCTAGCAAGAAAAAAATGCTTAGCCAAAAGTGCACCAATCCAAATAGGACAAATTTGATCAATTTAACTCATCCTGCATAGCTAAGATGCTTCCTCTACCAGTAATGGACTGCAGATAACATTGAATTTCTTATTCTTACATAAGGTATAACATGTTTATTTTCCTTTATATAAAGATTTCATATCATTTATGATTCATGTACTTTCATTTAACAAAGAAACATGACAACATTAACTTGATCTTTTATCTTTTATTCAACCATTATTAGCCTAGCTCAAACCCACATAGGCTTATAACTTAGCCATACCAAATCAATTATACTTTTCATGCCAATTCTTTTCAGATTATATATTCAAATTCCTCATTCCATATGCAATTTACTATAACCTCGTTTAATATATTTATCAAAATTTAAGAATAGTGAAACAACATAATTAATTTAAAATCAAGATCAACTTCTTGAATTTCTCAAAAACCAATAAACTAACTACTTAATCAAATTCATAACAACATGCATAATTTTATCATATCATCCATAATTTGTTATTCCAAACACTTTTCCTTCAATATCAAAAACATAACACGCAATCCTATATAGAAATTTTGTGTACAAATAGAACACCTTACTACTTTTATATATGGTTGATGTAATGAGCTTTAATTTATATTCTCATTTTAGACAAGCATCGATTCAGAAACCTTATATTTCCTATTTTCAAATACTAATATAAACTTTTATGGGGAAACATACCTCAAAATTTGCAATGGCCCTCATAAGATTTTTCTCAATAAAGTCCATTTCATAAATGAAAACCCACTAAATTCAAAAACAAGGAATTGAGAACTAATCTTGATGTATCCCTAAAAAATTTTAGTTAGGTTAGAAATCTTAACATTAGCCTTACTTTATAAATGGCAATTCATATGATTATGAAGGAATACTATAAGAGGACACTAACAAAGGCTAAACTTTCTACTTTGATAGCTTTAAAGACTAAGATTGGGATAAGTCTATATGTTTGGACTTATACTTAATATTTGAAATTCTCTCTAGAAAAAGCATTTCTAAAGTATAGAGTTGGTATCGAAAAAACTCATTTTTTTTTGTAGAAGAGGCTTTAATCATCAAGAGATCTCTTAAAAGAGATCACTTTAGACATAACAGTGAAAAAATTAAGTGAATTAAGAGGATACATAACAAGGCTATCAAAGTGACAATAAAGCTTAAGTCAAGGTTAGAAATTTTGAAATAACAAGTTTCATAACCTAAATTTGACCCTTTTTTCAAAATATTTGTCAAAAAAACAAGTGAGATATTCAAACAATTCTTATTATGAGATGACCAAATAACTTTTAACTAAAAGACATGAACTTGTAGAACCTTTAGCTACCCTTACACCATATCTTTTGAACTATGTTTTATTTGTATACATAATGACATGTAGTGAATTCAGTAGTCATAGACTTATAAAATACAGTTCTTTGTATGCATAAGAACATAAACATAATATAAGCTAACTAAGTATAGGAAAGGAAATGAAAGAGCATAAACAAGAGATTACTATAACATAAAAGAAAACTTGAACATTACAAAGATGTAGAGAGAAAGCAAGAAGATAACTTTAATATGAAAATTAATATGACTAAATACATGGACAATGCCTCCTTTTATAGGCTAAGTTTCAGAACTATTGATTGATTGAAGAATTGGTTGGTATCCATTGATTTGGTGGCTGGTTTTTAACATTAATGGCTGCTGGTTTTTTGATATTGTGGACTGATTTTTGATATTATTGGCTGGACAAAACGTCATTGCTCACATCAGAATTATAGCCAACTAAATTGTGGAAGCTGTGGGAAATTGTCTCAGCTTTCCATAAAAAAAAAAAACCAGAGCTCATTTGAACTTCTAGAACTCAAGATATGAGCCAAAAATCGAATAGTGCTTGAGCTGCAGGACAGCTTCCGATGTCTTCGTTGTTGCTAAGATTTGAGCTTGAAAACGGCAGAACTGAGTCTTTGAGTCTATATGAAAGTTGTAGGTCTATGTCTTACCTTTCCATCAATATAAAATGGACCTAAATCTGATATCTACAGCTCCAGATATGATCAAATTACTAAACAATGTTCGAGTTTGGAATGCACCAGCAACACTTTGCTAAGTTTGGCCTTCTTTTTATCTTTTCAATTTCAATCCTTAAACTCATTAATCAATCCTTTTATTTATGTGATAGACCTGCATTTAGGATGAACATTTACCATGAATTAAAGGTATATTATATTTTTAGACTTGCTAATATAAAACATGCTTTTGTTAGGGAATTTAATGATACTTTAGGTGCAATATGATGACATAAATCCTTAATGAGAATACACTTTTAAGTACTAATCACACCCCGCAACCAGCTTATTACTAGTCCCTAGTAATCAAAGCATTAAAATATAAAACTAATTTGCAAATACCACAAAGCAAGGCATTCATCATTTAACTTCTATTAATCTATCCAGATAAACAAACTCTCATTAAATTTATATATCTGATTAATACCTCTTAAACAAGATATTAGTAAACCTTCTTTTGGTGCTCAACAAATCAAAACATAGCTATGGAGCTTTTCATGAAAGAAAACAAAATTTTTGTTCTAATATTTAAGGTTAACTTCCTTGGGTTGTGATTGTTATTTATTTTATTTTTTTTAAAGCAAGAATTTATAGCATAATGTATCCTGAACCCATGTAACGAGCTTTCGGCTAATGACTCCCAGACCAGTTGGTCTTAGGGCATCAGGTGTTGAGACACCCTTACGAGCTTAGTAACTCGGGTTACAAATACTGATATGTAGATAGTGCAATGTTTAATTCCCTTAAGCGTTCTCCTCAACCCATGTAACAAGCACTGGGCCAATAACTCCTAAGTTAGTTGACTTTAGGGTACTAGGTGTTCAAACACCCCTTCGGGCTTATTTGCTTAAGTCAAGGAGGCTACGAAACCAAACTTATCTACTTTGTTTTTTTTTTTTATTATTGTTTTTTTTTGTTTTTGTTTTTTTTTTTGCATATTATATACTATCATTTTCCCTTAGTTGTTACCTTTAACAAAAGAACACAAATAATGTAATAATCTAATGTGCAACCTATAATCATATGTTCGAGTGTGTGTGTGAAAATGAAGGTTTAGAAATACTTGTTAGATGAGCATATAAATAGAATCTAGAGATAACAATCCAAGGGTTTGTAAACCTGAATGTTTTAAGAAGTATTATAATAGACCTTGTTAAGAATGTTTACTAAGATGCATCTCAAGAGTCACTAAAGTTCCTCCGTTACTCTACCATCCTAGTAACAATAGTTTTGCAAATGGTTTAAATAATAGAAAATAAATTTACTTAATAACAATTTTTTTTAATATCAACTACTACCCTTTCCCCCCAACCAAAACGAGACATTGTCCTCAATGTTCTTAGCAAAAAGATAGAGTGTAGAAGATATCACCTGAAACGACGAGTATTGACAAACTTGAAACACACTAAAACAAATATAAGAAACAACAAAACACAAATATTATGCTATTAATAAAACCAAAAGACACAATTTTTCACAAACTAAGGCTCAAATCCAATTTAAGCTTTTTATGGCATTTCATGTTTGACCAATTGAGTTGACTCATGGAGGGATCAATTACAGGGATGAAAGATAATAGTTGGTCAATCAATTGTTCAGTAGTAACAGCAGAGATTATGATTTGTCATGCTGAAGATGTTAGAAATTCCTGTTCCACAGCTTGATCAAGAAAAGACAATAAATTATCATAAAAACCATTAATATTTAACAAACCTATAGGTTTATGGTGAATGTTCAGTTGAGCTCAAGAGGAAATATGAAAGATCTCTTCCAATGTACCCAGACCACCTAATAAGGCAATAAAGGCATCAGCATGGTTAAACATTGTATTCATTCTATCAAACATTGTAGAGACCTGTAATTCCTCTCCAATTATTTTTCCAATGATGTCCCCTTCGGCTAGAGCTTTGGGGACAACCCCCAAAACTTGACTGCCTCCTACAAATGCAGCTATTGAAACACCCCCCATTAACCTAAGACTGCCTCCCCCATACACTAAATGAATCTTTCTCTTAGCTAGTACCTGACCAAGATGATTTGCTGATTCTAAAAACTTTTTTTTCTTTCCCAAGACTAGATCCACCAAAAACACAAATAGTTTTTATTTTAGAAACAGAGGAACTCGCCATTTCTACACACTTCTATATATGCTGAATGAATGGGTTAAGGAGAAATGATGGGAAGGAAGAGAAGATTTTATAGATGAAAAATTGAAAATGCAAAGCATACCACCTAGTAGGCTAGTTGAAGTCTCACTCTCTCTCTCTCTCTTTCTTTTTTATTTATTTATTTATTATTTTATTATTATTATTATTATATATATATTTAAACAAATATGTATGTACAAGTAGTTGTGATTGTGGCTCACAGCTTTCCCTTGGTTTTACGTCTAAGAATGGCTTAAACGCCCTCTATGGGTCGGGGATAGGCTTCCCATCCAGTTTTCTTAAAAACTGGCAAACATGGTCTTTTTCAGTCAGATTTCCAAGACTAAGTCGATCATGTTCTTTATGAAAATGAGGCCATAAATCATGAATTGCACAATGCACATCTCCACTAGGATGCGTCTCAAGAGTTAATAGAAGATTATCTAAAGACTCCTTACTCAAGCCATCCTTAATGAATTGTATTTTATCTTTACAATTTATAGATACCATTCCTAAAGAATGACATTTTGTATTACAAGTCCATTTGGCACATCGGTGACAGACTTTTAGTCGTTTTGCATGACGTTTCTTTGCAAAAATGCTTTTACTTGTCCTAGGCATATATGAAATAAAAGAGTTGGAAGACTCACCTAATAATCGGATCTTTGCTTCAATTATCCAGTGAATATCTTCAGGAATTTTATGGTTCATTAACAACCTCAATCTTTCACACCTAGCACGATAAATTTTTGTAATCGCATTCTGAGGCAGAGCAGGAAAATACTTTTTCAATTTTTCAAGAGTGGTGTCCATTTTTTTTTTTTAAAGAGAAGTGGAGAAGAGATGTAAAGAAAAGAGAAGGAACAAGGAATTGAACAAATATATAAAGAGATATCAATTATCATGGGAAACTGAAAGAATCGACTTAAGAGTTACGGAGTACCGTTATCCGCCATTTGACCGGGGTTGGAGAAAGACTAGCAAAACAAAAGTCACACAAAAAAAAACAAAAATATAAGAAAAACAAAATAATCAACCTTCATATACAGGATCATTCAAACCAATGGATTCATTTTCACTAGGAAAATTATCAAAGTAAGCTTTCAAACGATGTCCATTGACCTTGAAAACATTACCATTCTTTAGATTCTCAATATCAAAGGCCCTATAAGGATATACATGTTTCACAACAAATGGACCGCTCCATCTTGATCTTAGCTTTCCAGGAAATAAATGGAGTCGAGAATTATAAAGCAAAACTTTTTGACCAACATCAAATGTTTTTCTCAAGATTCTTTTATCATGAAAGTCTTTGATTCTTGCTTTATGAATTTTTGAATTCTCATATATATCATTTCTTATTTCTTCAAGCTCATTTATTTGTAACTTACGCAGTTGACTAGCATTATCCAGGTTTGAATTGAAAGCTTTAATAGCCCAATAAGCTTTGTATTCAAGTTCCACAGGCAAATGACAAGGTTTTCCATAAACCAACCTATAAGGTGACATACCTAATGATGTTTTAAAAGCAATTCGATAGGCCCAAAGTGCATCATTAAGTCTTAAAGACCAGTCCTTTCGATTAGGGTTCACTGTTTTTTCCAAGATTTGTTTGATCTCCCAATTAGTAAGTTCTACTTGTCCATTTGTCTGGGGGTGATAAGGGGTAGCAACTTTGTGTATGATTTCATATTTCTTCATTAAAGACTCAAATGCTTTGTTACAGAAATGTGTTCCACCATCACTTTTCATGGCCCGAGGGATTCCAAATCGACTCAAAATGTTTTCTTTCAAAAACTTAATGACTGTTTTATGATCATTGTTACGACTTGGAATTGCTTCTATCCATTTTGAAACATAGTCTACTGCGACTAATATGTACACAAAACCAAATGATGGAGGAAATGGACCCATAAAATCTATACCCCAATAGTCAAAGATTTCAATGACAAGAATAGTACTTAAAGGCATCATGTGATGTTTTGAAAGAGATCCTAACTTTTGACAATTTTCACAAGATTTGCAGAATGCATGCGTGTCCTTGAACATGGTGGGCCAATAAAATCCACATTGTAAGATTTTTTGCGGCTGTCTTTTTTGATGAAAAATGACCCCCACATGCCTCAGAATGACAAAATTTAATGACATTACTTACCTCATTGTCTGGAATGCATCTTCAAAATATTTGATCAGGACAATAATTGAATAAATAAGGGTTATCCCAATAAAAGTTCTTCACTTCGTTCAAGAACTTTCTTTTGTCTTGGGTGCCCCAATGCGCTGGAAAATGTCCTGAAACAAGAAAATTAACAATATTAGCAAACCAAGGCATTGCAGTGACAGAAAGTAAAGATTCATCAGGAAAGTAGTCATCGATTGGTGTGATGTCAGATTTTGAATCAGTTGTCAATCTTGACAAATGATCCGCGACAACATTTTCGGTGCCTTTCTTATCCTTGATTGTGATATCGAATTCTTGAAGTAACAAAATCCACCGTACCAATCTAGCTTTAGAATCCTTCTTAGAAAGAAGATATTTCAACGCTGCATGATCGCTAAAAACAATAACAGGTGAGCCAACAAGATAAGATTTGAATTTTTCACATACAAATATTACAGCAAGTAATTCTTTTTCAGTGGTTGTGTAATTTATTTGAGCACTATTTAAAGTTTTACTTGCATAGTAAATGACAAAGGGTTTCTTATCTTTTCTTTGTCCTAAAACAGCACCCACGACATAATCACTGGCATCACACATTATTTCAAAAGGTAATGACCAATCTGGAGGTTGAATAACAGGAGCAGATGTAAGCAGGTTTTTAAGTTTAACAAAGGCTTCTTCACAATATTCAGTCCATTCAAAAACATTATCCTTTGTTAGAAGGTTACACAATGGCTTAGATATTATACTAAAATATTTGATAAACCTTCTATAAAAACCAGCATGTCCTAAAAATGATCTGACATTTTTAACAGATTTTGGTGTTGGCAAGTTGACAATTAACTCAATTTTAGATTTATCAACCTCAATTCCTATTGATGAAACAATGTGACCAAGTACAATACCGTTTGTTACCATAAAATGATATTTTGCCCAATTCAACACAAGATTCTTCTCTTCACACCTGTTCAAAACCTTTTCCAAATTAGTTAAACAATTATTAAATGAATCACCAAAAACAAAAAAATCATCCATAAATATCTCAAGAAAGCGTTCAACCATATCATTGAATATGCTAAGCATGCATCTTTGAAACGTGGCTGGTGCATTACATAATCCAAAAGGCATCCTTCGATATGCAAATGTACCAAATGGACATGTGAAAGTAGTTTTCTCTTGATCTTCAAATGCAATTTCAATTTGGTTATAACCTGAATAACCATTTAGAAAACAATAAAATTCATGACTAGCAACTCTTTCTAGAATTTGATCCATGAAAGGTAAAGGAAAGTGATCTTTTCTAGTCATTGAATTAAGTTTCCTATAGTCAATGCACATGCGCCAACCAGTAATAGTCCTCGTTGGAATTAACTCATTTTTCTCATTTGTTATCACAGTAACTCCACACTTTTTAGGTACAACTTGGGTAGGACTTACCCATTTGCTATCAGAAATAGGATAAATGATTCCATTATCTAGAAGTTTAATGACTTCATTTCTCACTACTTCTTTCATATTAGGATTAAGCCTTCGTTGCATTTCTTTAGAGGGTTTAGCATTTTCCTCCAAATAAATCTTGTGTGTGCAAATCAAAGGACTAATTCCTTTTATGTCAGCTATGGTCCATCCTAATGCATTTTTGTACATTTTCAGAGTTTGTAATAACTTACCTTCTTGATGAACATTAAGTTTGGAAGAAATTATTACCGGAAAAGTTTCATTTTCTCCTAAAAATAAGTATTTGAGATTACATGGCAATGGCTTCAAATCAGGTTTTGGTGGTTGAACACTTGAAGGTATGAACCCAATTGATTATGGTGGTAATTCCTCAATTTTTGGTCTCCAAATATTTGCCTTTGATTCTTCTTGAAAACAAACCATCTCCAAATCTTCAGATTCATTAAACTCAGTTTCATTGGAAGAATTTTCAAATTGATCATAAATTATTTTTTCAATAAAATCTACTTTCTGTAAATCATTATCATCTCTAGGTTGCTTGTAAATGTTAAAAACATTCATTTTTAATGTCATGTTTCCAAAAGATAACTTCATCACTCCATTCCTATAATTAATCAATGCATTAGAAGTTGCAAGAAATGGATGTCCTAAAATAACCGGAATTGAATTGCATGCTTCAATAGGTTGTGTATCCAAGACAATAAAATCCATAAGAAAGATGAATTTATCAACTTGTACTAACACATCTTCAACTATTCCTCTAGGCATTTTTATAGATTTATTAGCAAGTAAAAGAGTAACAGAAGTAGGTTTTAAGTCACTGAGATTTAGACTTTGAAAAACCAAATATGGAAGTAAATTCACACTGGCTCCAAGATCAAGTAAAGCTCTGTCAATTTTATGTTCTCCAACAAAGCAAGAAATTGTAGGACAACCAGGGTCTTTATATTTCAAAGTATTATTATTCTGAAGAATGACACTTACTTGTTCGGCTAAGAAGGCTTTCTTTTTCACATTCAATTTTCTCTTTACAGTGCATAGATCTTTCAAAAATTTAGCATAAGATGGTACCTGTTTAATAGCATTTAGCAAATGTATATTAATCCTTACCTGTTTAAAAGTTTCAAAGATTTCAGAATTATGATTGACTTTCCTTTGTTTGGTCATGGCATGAGGAAATGGAAGTGCTGGTGGGGAATCAGTCTCTTCTTTGCAATGATCATGTTCAACCATTTCCTTACCCTTGGAGACTAACTCACCTTCTTTCTCACAAGGTTCAAGAATGGGTTTTTTAATAACCTTACCACTGCGGAGAGTAGTGACTGATTTGACTTGATCCAGATGTTGGCTTTCGGAATTGCTTGTACTTGAATTGTATTGCCCCTTGGGATTTTGCTAGGGTTGAGATGGAAACTTACCTTTCTCCTGAAAACTGAGAGCAGATGTGAATTTTGCAACAATATCTTTCAAATTAGCCATGGTTTGAGCATTTTGAGTGTTGATTGTCTCTTGCTTTTCAATGAATGCATGTAATGTTTGCTCAAGATTTCTTCTAGGAGGGGGAATATAAGGAGGTGCATATCCATGAGAATTTTGAAAATTATGTTGTGTTTGAAATGGTGGCTGTGAAGTTTATGCATTATTGTTACCACTCTTCCAACTAAAATTTGGGTGATTTCTCCAACCATGGTTGTACGTTTGTGAGTACGGGTTATGACTTGGTCTTTGAAAATTATTTAAAGCATT
This sequence comes from Populus pruinosa, assembly GCA_026413675.1. Classification (NCBI taxonomy): domain Eukaryota; kingdom Viridiplantae; phylum Streptophyta; class Magnoliopsida; order Malpighiales; family Salicaceae; genus Populus; species Populus pruinosa. The sequence continues at coordinate 25,090,820 of CM048596.1, forward strand.
GGCTTGTTCATGGAGACATTCCTTAAAAGAAGGCAACGTGGGATAATCATTCGTTGAGTGTTCATTGGTTTCACAAATTTGACACACAATTTCCTGAACAGATTTTAATTGACCACTCTTTTTTAATTCTAGTGCCTCAACTTTTCTAGCTAAAGATGCAAATTTGGCTTGGAGGTCATGATCTTCCCTAAGGCTATACATGCCTCCATTAGATGTATGAGGTTGAGTTTTACCTGGTGCATCACAAGTACCTGTGGTGTCCTAATTTTGAGCATTTTCAACTAGCAAATCTAGGTACTCCATTACTTCATTAGGATCTTTATTTTCAAAAGTTTCATTGCACATCAATTCCACCATTTGCCTATCTTTAGGTGTTAACCCTTTATAAAATTGTGAAACCAATCTCCATGTTTCAAAACCATGATGAGGACAGGTATTAAGCAAGTCTTTATATCTATCCCAACATTTGTAAAATGTTTCTCCTAGTTTTTGAGTAAAAATAGTGATTTGTCTTTTGAAAGAGTTTGTTCTATGAGAAGGGAAAAATTTCTTTAAGAACTGTTGTTGCATTTCATCCCAAACATGAATGGATCCTGACCTAATATTTTGTAGCCATGTTTTAGCTTTATCTTTTAATAAAAAAGGAAAAAGCTTTAATTTGATGGTGTTCATGCTACAATTTAAGTCATTATAAGTGTTACAAACTTCATCAAATTCTTTTAAGTGCAAGTATGGATTTTCTAATTCTAAGCCATGAAAAGTGGGTAAAAGTTGAATAATACCTAGCTTAAAATTAAAATGAGATCCATCAGGAGGAAAAACAATACATGATGGTGCACTTGTTCTTGTTGGATTCATATGATCTCTAAGTGTTCTAACACGATTATTCTCATTATTCTCATTATGAATTGATTGGTTACCTTCTTCGGCCATGTTTTCTAAAGAAAATGATGATTTTCTAGAAAGTCTACCACTTAATGTACGTGTCCAAACTCTCATGCAAATACAAAAGAAAAGAAAAGAAAAAGCAAAAGAAACAGCAAAAGAAACAGCAATTAGAAAAACAGATAAAAGTGAAAATAAAATAAAATAAAATATTAAATTTATGTAATAACTTACCTCCTCGGCAACGGCGCCAAAAACTTGTCACGATCAAAGAGTTGATGTCTTATCCCAAGTGCAGGAGTGTCAAAGTAAAATAACCCGGCAAGACCGGGGTCGAACCACAGGGAAGTGAATTATATAAATTACAAATAAAGAAAATAGAGTTGAAAAGAATAATAACAGAAAAAAAGTTGAAGAAAGTTTTAGGATGTGATATTGATATAAGGATTAAACAATAACAAAACATATGTCAAGGTTATAGGATTCACTAATGTTATTTCAAATAAATATAATATAAACTCTTTTTATTACTCGACTAGAAACCAAACACAAAGGAGGTTCTAATCGGATGATTTCTCGTTATTAGCTCATTATAAATTACTAACATGATCATATTAATTATCTTATCTAAGTAATATCATACTTATAAATATCATCAAACATTCATGTTGCTAGTTTATGTTAACAACAAATCAAATTTCTATCATAATAACGATGTTGGCCGAAAACTATGAAGGATAAAGCATTTGATGTATCAAATATTATACAACACAAATTTAAATTAACCATTTAATAAGCAAGGTATTAAGAATTAGTAAGATAAAAAGATAAAACATGTTAATAACAATCTTTCTTGGATATAAACATTTAAAGCTTACGTTGAGTTTATATTATACGTATTCTAACACCATTAGAGAAACCTTTTCACCTTGACATAATTAACTTAACTAAACATTAAAAAGGAGAAAAACATAAATAAACAATATAAGAACATAAACATAATATAAGCTAACTAATTATAGGAAAGGAAATGAAAGAGCATAAATAAGAGATTACTATAGCATAAAAGAAAACTTGAACATTACAAAGATGTAGAGAGAAAGCAAGAAGATAACTTTAATATGAAAATTAATATGACTAAATACATGGAGAATGCCTCCTTTTATAGGTAAAGTTTCAGAACTATTGATTGATTGAAGAATTGGTTGGCATCCATTGATTTGGTGGCTGATTTTTAACAATAATGGCTGCTGGTTTTTTGATATTGTGGACTGATTTTTGATATTATTGGCTGGACAAAACATCATTGTTCACATCAGAATTATAGTCAACTGAATTATGGAAGTTGTGGGAAATTGTCTCAGCTTTCCATAAAAAAAAACCAGAGCTCATTTGGACTTCTAGAACTCAAGATATGAGTCAAGAACCGAATAATGCTTGAGCTGCAGGACAGCTTCCGACGTCTTCGTTATTGCTAAGATTTGAGCTTGAAAACAGCAGAAATGAGTCTTTAAGTCCATATGAAAGTTGTAGGTCTATGTCTTACCTTTCCATCGATATAAAATGGACCTAAATCTGATATCTACAGCTCCAGATATGATCAAATTACTGAACGGTGTTCGAGTTTGGAATGCAACAGCAACACTTTGCTAAGTTTGGCCTTCTTTTTATCCTTTCAATTTCAATCCTTAAACTCATTAATCAATCCTTTTATTTATGTGATAGACCTGCATTTAGGATGAACATTTACCATGAATTAAAGGTATATTATATTTTTAGACTTGCTAATATAAAACATGCTTTTGTTAGAGAATTTAATGATACTTTAGGTGCAATATGATGACATAAATCCTTAATAAGAATGCACTTTTAAGTACTAATCATGGTTTATCCCTTGAAAAATGGTTATAATACCTAATAAAGATGTTATTACATGAGTGCTCTTTTATGAATATTGAAAGGATGCATATAACCAGAATAGTTGTAAGAAATTTAAAAAAGTCATTAACAATAAATGATTTGATAAACTTCTTCTAAAAAATAAGAACAATAACACCATCTCTCAATCAAAATAGATTATAAGTTGGCATGATACCATTCTTAGGGAGCACTATTCAACTAAGAGGCAACATTACAACTAAGAGGCAATTTGTCACTTTCCAATAGATCATTAATTGAGTAAAGCTTTATATCTTATATATAAAGTCTAGGTTACATGAAAAAAGAAGCAAACAAGCATATTAATTAATTATACAAAACTTGAGTAGAATAAAGAGAGTCCAGCAATAAAGAAGACTAATCTCATAAACTACAAATCTCAAACTTGAGAGAATAAAGGCTTATATGTTCAATTTAGGTTAAAAAGATACATGACATTTAATCATAAAGCACTATACAATGTTTTTGCAAAATATTATAGATAAAATCCTCAATAAAGTTAAACAAGGATTCCATGAATTTGAGCTAACCAAGATTTGAAAAAGAACCAAAGATAGATATTAACCAGCATATTATTAAGTTAAGACTAGTAATCAAACATTTTAAATTAAATGGATCAGCAAGAGGATCGCCTTCCTTTGTAATTGAGAAAAATCCCTGATTTGATTATTTCTTATTCCTCGTAGTATGGATCCTTAAGAAGATCCTTGTCTTTTCAATCAATAAGAATCCTTGAGTTGATTCTTTCTAATTCTTTATGGTACGGATCCCTAAGATGATCTCACCTTAAAATGATCTTATCTCATTTCCAAGATGTATATATCCATGAGATGTTCCTTGTCTTTTAATCGATGAAGATTCTTTGAGTTAATTTTTTCTCATTCCTAGTGGTGCAGATCTTTGAGATTATCATATTTCTTTTCAATTGAGATAGATCCTTGAGATGATGCTTGTTTTTTAATCGAGAAGAATTTTTGAGTTGATTCTTTCTCATTTCTAGTGTGCAGATCCCTAAGATGATCCTATTGCTTTCTAATTAAGTTAAATCCTTGAGATGATCTTATCTCATTTTTAAGATATATACATCTTTGATGTAACAGTCCCAATTTCTAGGAAACCACACAATAGTTAACTCAAAAATTCAATTTTTTTTAAATCTATCAAAATTTCTATTGAATTTTGACAGTCTTCCTTATACTGGAGGTCCTAAATTATCAATAATACCAAATTTGCACTTTTTATATCATTTCACAACTCGATCCATTCATCATGGATCTCAACCAAACTCATCATCATGAACACCACACATCTTATTCAATAATATTAAAAAATTAAATTTCACAAAAAAATACGTAATTTAATTATTGCATATTATCATTAAATAAACTATATCATATAGGTCCAATTCTTGAATTGTTTTTCATTGTGTGTGGATCCAACGCTTAATTTTTCATTGCCAATACGAGTTTAATACCTACCTTCTAATTTAATAAAGTTGAAACAAAAAATTAAAAAACAATCAAAAGCCATTTCTTTTAATTTAAAAGGTTTTTAAATAAAAGGATCTAGAAGCCCACTTTTGTCATTCTTCCAGGTCCAATGACCATTTTAAACTCAACCTACAATTATTTAAGGTCAATGGATTCGCAGTGAATATCAACCTCGAAATTTAATAGTGATGCTAGAGTAAAAAATATCAAATCTCAGTATTTATTGATGCTAGAGTTAGAAACACCAAACATGATATTTATTAATGTTAGAGTAAAAAATATCAACCTTGGTATTTTTTAATGTTATAATCAAGAATATCAACTCCACTATTTACTGAAGCTAAAGTAAAAAATATTAAAGACAAAACCATTGATAAGATAAGACAACAACCTATAGCATTTTAAAGCAAAAGCTAGTAATGTAGCCTATTTATGGTAGAACATTTTAGGGGTGATATTATTTTCCTTTTAACATAACCAGTCATTTGCCATAAAATTTTTAAATATCAGTTAGGGTTTCTGATGACCATAATATTAAGTAACAACTCCATAAACAAAATATTTTTTCCCTTTAAAGAACAAGATGCTAAAACCTTGTTCTTTCCATCATTTTCTTTAAAGGTTGTGGTAATGTTGGGTATGACACTTAGTTATGTGAATTTTTAAGATGATCCCATTATTTTCTAATCGAGGTTGATCCTACAGATCATCTTATCTTATTTTCAAGATGTATATATATCCCTAACATGATCCTCTTCTTTTAAATTGAGAGAAATCCATAAATAATTATTTCTCATTCCTAGGGGTGAAAATCCCCGAGATAGTCCCATTGTTTTCCTTAAGATGACCATAGCTCATTTTTAAGATATACAGATCCCTAAATAGACCCTTATATTTCCTATAAAGAAGAATCCTTGAGATGAATCTTTCTCATTCCTATTTATACAAATCCCTAAGTTGATCCAATTTCTTTTTAGTAAAGGTAGATCCTTGGGATGATCATATCTTGTTTTTAAACATGAGGATTCACATTGTGATCCTCATCTTTATTAATTGAAGTAGATTTTTAAGGTAGTTTGATGTGAATCTCATGGATATAAAGATTTATAAATCCATAGTCAAATCAACCTTTACTAAGAAAGTTAAATTTAGGCTTATAATTGAGCTTAATATGATGATAACTTGTACTGAGGTATCGAGACTACAGAAACCAAACCCCTTACCAATACCTATGAAAAGATGTATATGAGAAGTATAAAATATATCATGAATCTTGGTTAATTCTTTGATAAGTTAAAGTAGTTCATTGAAAAATCAAATTAAGAAAATCTTCTTATAATCATGCAATTAATTATTCTAAAATCAAAGTTTATATAAAATACCTAATTATAAGTTAAATAATTCTATTTATACAAGGTAAAAATTCTTAAACAAGGCTAAATAAATAATAAAAGAGTTCTAAATAAAATAGAAAAAAGAATCCTAAATCAACTAAGAAATTAATAGAAATCATATACTGTAGCTTCTAGATCTTATCATATGGCCTTTTCATTGTATGATTACCTTGAAGTTTTAACCTAATATAAAAAAGCTACTGGAAACTTTGAGTAAACTTTCATCCTATTCCAACTATTGCATCAAAAGTTATACTTATTAGCATAAAATTATGCATTAGAAAATTAAGCCAAAAATCACCTCTAGTTGCTGAAATTAATTAGCCATTAAGTAGATGGATCAAGCCCCTCTTATACATAAATAAATTAACTAATGTTTGATAATCACTTATTGAAGATATTGCCTATTCTTTTTGTATATTTTTCATCATACACTCTCATTGGGAGATTTCACTATCTATGCTTTTCTATTGCCATCAAGATTAACCATTTCATCAAAAAGTAAAGGAGTTAAAAGATTAAAGCTATAAACAACCTCAAAAATTGAATAATTAATAGTATAATACAGACTTCTATTATATGCAAATTCAACAAATGTTAGGCAATCTTCCTAATACTTTAAATTCTTATAAATTATATTTCTAAATAATATAGTTAAAGTCCTATTAACTTCTTAAGTTTGACCGTTTTTCTATGGTTGACAAGTAGTAAAAAATAACAATTTTGTTCTTAACTTACCCTTATAAAACCTTCAAAAAGTAGTTAGAAAATTTCACATTATGATTAGAAACAATGCTTCTAGGAGCCCCACGAAGATGAACTATCTCCCTAAAGAATAAATCTATCATGTTATTTGCATCATTAGTTTTGTGAAAAGATATAAAATGTGACATCTTAGAAAACTTATCTATAAAAAAATCCCAATCCATTATTTACCTAGATTAACCTAAAATAAAATTCATTGATATATCAACCTAAAGTTTCTTAGGTATTAGTATAAGAGTATACAAACATTAAGGTAAAACTTTAGAATTTGGTTGCTTATATATTAGGCACATATAAAAAATTCTTTTCATATCTCCTTTTATTTTAGGCCTATAAAATAGCTTGTGTAAAACATCTAAACTCTTAAAAACCTTAAAATGTCCCATTAAATATTCCTATATAAGCTTCACGAATAAGAAATTCACGCATATAATAATTAGCACACATAAGTTTTTTCCATTAAACAAATAACAAACCTGTAAAATTTATCAAATTTCAAATTCTCATGTGCTTTATAAACCTGACCAAAATCAATATCATCAAGATACAAGTTCTTCACATACTAGAATCCTAATAATTTAGTATTTCGAGTTGAAATAAGTAAATACCTTCATGATCATGCGTCAACCATTATATTTTACTTTCCTTGCTTGTATTTTATAATATATAGGAATGTTTCTAAGAACTCAACCTCTTTAGAATGTCAATAGTTCAACTTCCCTTATCCCTTCAAATATTCCACTAATTAATAATCTAAATGGATCATAAATTTCTTAGGTCACATGTTACCTAGTCTTCAATGTCCTCACCAAAACATAAAGCTCATTATATTAAGTAAGATAATTCAAAGTTATATTTTTGAACTTGTTGCTAAAATAAGTTATAGGTTATTTTTCATGCATTAAATTAGCTCCATTACCTATTCGTATAGCATATATTCAATCTGAAAAGAATTTGTTAGTCATGAAATGATAATAATGGAGTTGAAACTAACTTTTCCTTTAATAAGTTAAATACATGCTCTTGTTGGCTTTTTAATTATATCTTATTGGCTTTTTAATTATTTCAGTTAAAAATGCTATTAGTGCTAAATCTTTAACAAATCTCCTACAAAACTAGTTAAACCATGAAAACTTCTTACTTTTATGAATCACTTAGATGTAGGCCATTCTTGGATAACCCTTGTCTACTCCTTATCTACCTCAATATCTTTTGCACAAACATAACCATGAATGATAATTTTCTGTGTACAAAAGTTATATTTTTTTCATATCAGCATATAAATATTTTATTCTTAAAACATCCAATACATTCATTAAATATTCATCATACTTATCTAAATTCTTGCTACATGTAAATGTTGAAATGATTGACTTTGATTAATGAAGGATTATTTGTGTTCTTAAAGATGAATTTATTTAGATTGTTACTTTATCCAAAATTAGATAAAGGTTTAGTCAAGTTTATTGTTTGGGATATGATATGATTATTTGTGTAATGATCTAATATATTTGATAAATTATATAAGAAGTTTAGATAGAAGATAAATACAAGTTATTCAAAGATAATCATCAGAGACATGTTTTTGTGCAACATAAACAACATTCTATTAAGAACATAATAGACTAGAAAGTTTGAATATAATTTTTTGAAGTACTAGCATGTAAGAGCAGCACTAGTAAAGTAGCACTTATAGTGAAGCAAGAGTGTCTAATCATATAAGGAGTTGTATAGAGTTTCACAGTATATATTCTTGGCTCACATGTGAAGTTTAGTAGAGAAAGTTATCAAAAAGAATCGTTTGTTGAAGAGTTAAAGTGCCTATAGACTCTTAGAAGGAGTTCCTATGTTAGCTATTAGCAAATGAAAATTCCAATTAGGAATATAATATTTTGAAGATCATCAAGTGTTCTAGCAATCTATTACAGTAGAATACAAAAAAGAATGTTGGTATTGACAAGTGAGGTAGTATAGTTACAAAAGATTTGTAGTGAAAAAATATTTCTCTTGTAATCTTCTAAACTAGTAAAAGTTGCCTATCCTGAGTTTGGCTGCATTAAAGGTTTTTTTTTCTCTTAAAGAGTTTTGAAAAAAAAATTCCTTTGTAATTAATAAGTTACGTGTTCATTTAAGTTTTTTGTACTTGTATTTATTTGTTTACTTACATGGAATAAAAATGGAACTATCAAGTTGTATCATAGCAAGTTCACTCATTCTAGAGTGAGATATATTTTCCCTATTAAACATGTTAACACTAACTTCACCCTTGCAATTCAACAATAAGAATTATGCCTACTTGAAGGTGAGAATGCAAGCTTACTACAAATCATTAGACAAGAAAGTATGGCATTTACTTAAGCATGGTTGAACCAAGCCTGAAACTCCTTTTAGTGATTGGACCATAGACGAATCAACTAATTATAATTGGAATAATATAGGCTTAAATGCTATATTTATGATAATGTCTCTTAATGAATAAAAAAAAATCTTCATGTGTGAGATATCTAGGAAAGTTAGGGATACTTTTAAAGTTACTAACAAAGAGATCAAGATGGTGAAAATTTTCAAATTACAAATTATAACCTCATGATTTGAAGAGATAAGAATGTAGTGAGATGAATGTTTTAGTGAGTTGTATGCAAAACTCAACAATATAGTAAATCTAAGGTTCAATCTAAAAGAAAAAAAGGAGAACTTGTAAATTATAAGGAAAATTATAAGGAAAATTCTAAGATACATACTCTAAAGATTTCAACCAAAGGTAATAACAATAAAAGAAAACAAGGATGTAGACACTATATATTGAAGAACTGGTAAGTTTCTTAAAAACTTATTAATCTATATTGCCTCATCAAAATAGAGGTAAGTCCATTGCACTTAAATCCATTAAGAAATAACATGTTTATTCTTTTTATGATAATTTTAATAGTTAAGATGTAACTCTTATAGCTAAGAAATTAAGAAAATTTATGTTTAAGAAAAAGAACAATCAAAAAGACAAAAAAAGGGGAAATATTTTTCCAAAATAAATGAGTTAAAAAATGAAAGTAAGAGTAAATTTGAATCTAAAGAATGATTTAAGTGTTTTGAATGTTCATGATATGGTAATTTAAGTAATGAATGCTCTAATTTCAAAAAAAAATAAAAGAAAAGCCTTTAATGTTACATTAAATGTTGAATCTGATTCTAAAAATTATAATTTATCACCTCATAACAAATTTTACTTTTGTTGCTCATTTTGGTTGTATTAATGAATGTACTAACATGAAGCAAACTATCAATACATTAAGAAAATCTCATAAATACCAAAATGTTAACAAATTCAGTAGTTCTTATATAAATCAAAATGTTAATTATTTCAGTAATTCATATATTACTTTTGTTATTGACAATCATGAATCAAGATTGTAAAAAGCTTATGATGACTTTTGTGAATAAGTCGTGAAAATCAAGAAATAAAAGAATAAATTGTTCAAAAAGCTGACAATTATGGAGAATAAGAACAATTAGTCCAAAGCTCTAAATATTTCAAAAGTAGAGATATCTAGATTTCTTAATAAGCATACATCATTTAAAAAAAACACTAACAATGTGTGAATAATCAAAGAAACAGTCAACAGTATAGAAACTTAATGAATTGTTGAAAGCTTAAAGTATTAGTATTGATCGTATAGATCTATAAGATACACAAACGCATACAAATTCAATCAATAATATATTGGTAACCTCCTTTTTCAAAGGAATTATCTTTTTAAAAAATAAACTAGAATTATGATCCTTTGAGACAACTTAAACAATGTCCAAACAGTAATGTGAAATTATAGGATATGCCAAAATAAATTATTTCAATCTAGAAAATAAAGTTTCTAATAAGAGTCAAAATCTAGAGTATAGAATTAACTTAGTATTAAATAAATTCAATAAGTTAACTGATTAATACTTAAAAGTATATTTTTATCATGGTTTTATATCATCATTTTGCACTTGAAGTATCAATAACTCCTTAACTAAAGCATGTTTTATAATAATATATCTAATAATATAAGTGATTAGTACTTAAAAATGCATTTTTATCATGGTTTTATATCATCATTTTGCACTTGAAGTATCAATAACTCCTTAACTAAAATATGTTTTATAATAATGTATCTAATAATATAAGATACCTATAATTTGTGGTAAATGTCTATTTTTAATGCAGGCCTATCACATAAATGAAAGGATTGATTGATGACTTGAAGAACTTAAATTGCAAGGATAAAAAGATGGCCAAACATAGAAAAGAGATGTCGGTGCAATCCAAACCTGAACACTGTTCGGTAATTGGGTCATACCTAGAGCTATATATCTCATATTTAGGTCCAATTTATATGGATTGAAAGGTAAGACATAGGCCTACAACTTTCATATGGAGCCCAAGATCTAAAAAGGCCATTATCAAGTCCAAATTGTAGCAACAACAAAGAAGCCCGAATCTGTCTTCCAGCCCGAGCACTGTTCGGTATTTTGGCCATATCTGGAGTTCTAGAAGTCCAAATGAGCTGAATGTTTTACACAAGAAAGTTGAGACAATTGCATACAACTTTCATGTTTATAACTGGCTCCAATTTGGATGTTATCAATGACTTTTTGGGCAGACAAGAGAAGATAAGGATTGTCACCAAGTCAAAAGTTGGTCACCCACTTATCAATTAGTCATCAAATCAATAGTTCCCAATTTTGGCCTATAAAAGGAGGCATTTGCCATGCATTTAGGCATCTTGGTGTTCAGATCAAGATCATGCTCTTCCTTTCTCTCTTTGTATTTTTTGTAATGTTTATGCTTTGCTTTCATTAATATTAAGTTTATGCTTTTCATTTCCTTTCCTTTACTTAGTTAGCTTTTATGTGCTTATTTTGTTTATTTATTTTTCTTTCTTTCATTATGTCTAGCTAAGTTAATTATGTCAAGGTGAAAAGGTTACACTAATGGTGTAAGAATAAGTATAGTGTAAACTTAATATGGACTTTAATGTTTGATACTAACATGTTTTATATTTGTTATCTTGTTCACTCTTTAATACTTTGCTTGTTAAATGACTAATCTTGATTTATGTTGTATAACACTTGGTACAACAAATGCTTGGCACTTTCATGGCCCATAATGTATGGTATAACCGACACCTGAGCTATGAAAGGAACTTGATTTGTTGTTAACATAAGTTATAATCATGAATGCTTGACGAGATTTACAAGTATTAGCATTAATTGAATAAGATGACTAATGTAATCATGTTAACAATATATAATCTGATTGGAACCTCCTTTGTGTGTGGTTTCCAATTCAATAATAAGAGTTTATACTATATTTGTTTGATATACCATTAGTGGAACCTCTAACCTTGACATTTGTTATTATTATTGTTTAATCCTTACATTAATATTTCATCTCCAAGTTCTCATCATCTTCTTCTTCTTCTCTTTCTTTATTATTACTACTACTACTACTACTACTACTACTACTACTACTACTACTACTATTATTATTATTATTATTATTATTATTATTATTACTATTGTTGTTATTGCTATTATTGTTGTTTATAATTATTGTCTATAATTTGTACAATTAACCTCCCTGTGGTTCGACCCCGGTCTTGCTGGGTTATTTATTACTTCGACACTCCTGCACTTGGGAGAAGACATCAACCTTTTAGTCGTGTCAATAAGATACATTTAATTTATGTTAAATGTTCATTTTAAATGCAGGACTATCACATAAATGAAAGGATTGATTGATAACTTTAAGAACTTAAATTGCAAGGGCAAAGAGATGACCCAAATTAGAAAAGAGATGCCGGTGCAATCCAAACCGGAATACTATTCAGTAATTGGGTCATATCTGGAGCTATAGATCTCAGATTTAGGTCTACTTTATATGGATGGAAAGGTAAGACATAGGCCTATAACTTTTATATGGAGCCCAAGATCTAAAAAGGCCATTTTTAAGTACTAATTGTAGCAACAACAAAAAAGCTCAAATTTGTCCTCCAGCCCGAGCACTGTTCAGTATTTTGGCCATATCTAGAGTTATAGAAGTCCAAATGAGCTGAATGTTTTACATAAGAAAGCTGAGACAATTCCCTACAACTTTCATGTTTTCAACTGGCTTCAATTTTGACGTTATCAATGACGTTTTGGGTAGACAAGAGAAGATAAGGATTGTCACCAAGTCAATAGTTGGCCACCCACTCATCAATTAGTCATCAAATCCATAGTTTCCAATTTTTGCCTATAAAAGGAGGCATTTGCCATGCATTTAGGCATCTTGGTGTTCAGATCAAGATCATGCTCTTCTTTTCTCTCTTTGTATTTTTTGTAATATTTATGCTTTGCTTTCATTAATATCAAGTGTATGCCTTTCATTTCCTTTCCTTTACTTAGTTAACTTTTATGTTCTTATTTTGTTTATCTATTTTTCTTTCATTCATTATGTCTAGCTAAGTTAATTATGTCAAGGTGAAAAGGTTAAACTAATGGTGTAAGAATAAGTATAATGTAAACTTAATATGGACTTTAATGTTTGATACTAACATGTTTTATATTTGTTATCTTGTTCACTCTTTAATACTTTACTTGTTAAATAATTAATCTTGATTTATGTTGTATAATAATTGGTACAACAAATGCTTAGCACTTTCATAGTTCATATTGTATGGTATAACCGACACCTAAGCTATGAAAGGAACTTGATTTGTTGTTAACATAAGTTATAATCATGAATGCTTGACTAAATTTACAAGTATTAGTATTAATCGAATAAGATGACTAATGTAATCATGTTAACAATCTATAATTTGATTGGAACCTCCTTTATATGTGGTTTCCAATGGAATAATAAGAGTTTATATTATACTTGTTTGACATACCATTAGTAGAATCTCTAACCTTGACATTTGTTATTATCATTGTTTAATTGTTACATTAATATTCCTTGTCAAAGTTCTCATCTTCTTCTCCTTCTTTTTCTTTATTATTATTAGTACTACTACTACTACTACTACTACTACTAGTACTATTATTATTATTATTATTATTATTGTTGTTGTTGTTGTTGTTGTTTCTATTGTTATTATTGCTATTGTTGTTATATTATTATTATTTATAATTTGTACAATTAACCTCCCTGTGGTTCGACCCCGGTTTTACCGGGTTATTTATTACTTCGACACTCCTGCACTTGGGAGAAGACATCAATATTTTAGTCGTGTCATTAACAGTTTCATAGTTCTACCAAAACAAAAATGAAAAAACGCTAGGTAGTAAAGAAAAAGGCAATATGTTTAGGAGTACATACAACACTAAAAACAACGAATAACAATTTATGGTATTTAAATAGTGGTTGTTCTAGACATGTTAGGGGATAAAGGTCAATTCAAAGAATTTGAATCATTGAATGGAGGATCAATGACCTTTGAAGATGGAAGCATAACTACTACAGAAAATAAAGAAAGTATTGATATTCATAGTTCACCTACATTTCATAATGTTTTGTTTGTAAATGGTCTTAAAGCTAACATACTAAGCATAAGTTAATTTTATAATGAGAATCATAATGTGTAGTTTTCTAAAGATGAATGAAACATCTACAATCATGTTGGTAAATAGATCAACCGAACCTTAGACAACTATTATTATGTTTTAACCTTGACCACTTTAGGTTGTCATAAGGTAACACTTAATGTTACTGGTCTTTAACATCAACACCTTGGTTATATCAACTTTAGAGACTTCTCAAAGATCTTTAAAAGGGAAGAAATATATGGTCTACTAAGTTTATGACCAATCAGAAAGATAGTGTGCGGAGCATGTTATGAAGGAAAACAAATTAAGGCCCGGCTCAAGAAAACTATTGACATTCTGACTTTAAGACCCTTTAAATTGCTATATATGAACATAATAGGTCAAAGTCAAATTGAGAGTCTAGGTGGAAAAAGGCATATCATGGTCATTATGGATGATTATTTAAGATATACTTAGACACTTTTGTTAAGAGAAAAGTTTGAGTCCTTTGATCTTACAGGGAAACTGTTCAAAAGACTGCAAATGAAAAGGAATATTTCCTTCTTTATAATTTGTGGTGATTATGGCAAAGAATTTGAAAATACCAACTCTCCATCTTTTTGTGATGGGAAGGGTATACATAAAGAATTCTCAACTCCACTCATTAGCAGAATGATATAGTTGAGAGAAAAAATAGAGCTATATAAGAAATGGCTTGAATTATATTTAATCATAAGAAAGTTGTCAACACTATTTTATATGTTTTGAATCGTGTTGTGGTTAGACCTAGAACAAAACATTCTTTATGAGTTATAGAACAATAAGAATCACACAGTCACATACTTCAGAGTGTGAGGGAGTTTTTTCTATTTTTGAGAGATCAAGAAAACTTACATAAGTTTGATTGAAATATTGATAAATAATTTTTTTCTGGATATTCATCACATAACAATGCCTACAAAATCTATAATTTATGAACTCAAATTGTCACGGAATCAATCCATATAGTTGTTGATGATAATCTGAAAGAATCTTTCAAGAAATATATAGATAACATCATTGACATAACTAATAGAATCATGAGAAAAAAGGCCTCTCTTATAAATAAAATACAATCATCCTAAAGAGAATATTATTAAAAAAAATAGATAAAGGTATGTGGTTATAAAAAAAAATATCAATCAAGTCTCATAAATGTTAAAAAAGCTGGAATATAATGTTCTTATCCTTATCATATGGATGTGTATACAAGTAAGGATAGTCTTAACCATTAACATATGAAAGTAGGACATTAAAAAACACAAACCCTAGGAATAAGATCAAATTTCTTATTGTTAAACTATATCTATTTATACACAAGTAAAATTATAGGTATGTCAAAAAATAATAAGCATTCTTAATGTCATTCTTTTTTATATAAAAACTTTTATCTTTTCTTACCCATTCTTCTTTTTCACCTTTCATTTCTTCTCTCCTCTTTAGGCCAAAACCTTAACTCTTTTTTCTACCTTGGCCAATTTTTTCTCTCTTAATGCTCATATGGTTGTATTGAACTTTTGATTTTGTTTTTTCTAGCCTTAAATGATATTCATAAACTTGTCTGTATGATAAAGGTATAAGAGTGAAAGTCATCCTATCCTTTTAAACCAAATGTTTGTTCTTAAACTCATCATATTTTGCTTCCTATCAAATTATCAAAGACACCCCAATAATAGATGACATGATTAAAAAGTTAATGTCTTCTTCCAAGTGTAGGAGTGTCGAAGTAATAAATAACCCGACAAGACCGAGGTCGAACCACAAGGAGGTTAATTGTACAAATTATAAATAACAATAATACAACAACAATAACAATAAAAATTACAATAACAACAATAACAACAATAACAATAACAATAATAATAATAATAATAATAATAATAATAATAATAATAATAATAATAATAATAATAATAATAATAACAGTAGTAGTAATAATAATAATAATAAAAAAAAAGGAGAAAAAGAAGAAGAAGATCAGAACTTTGAGAAGGAATATTAATGTAATGATTAAACAATGATAATAACAAATGTCAAGGTTAGAGATTCCACTAATGGTATGTCAAACAAGTATAATATAAACTTTTATTATTCAATTGGAAACCACACATAAAAGAGGTTCCAATTAGATTATAGATTGTTAACATGATTACATTATTCATCTTGTTCGATTAACGCTAATACTTGTAAATCTCGTCAAGCATTCATGATTATAACTTATGTTAACAACAAATCAAGTTCCCTTCATAGCTCAGGTGTTGGTTATACCATACATTATGCTCTATGAAAGTGTCAAGCATTTGTTGTACCAAGTGTTATACAACATAAATCAAGATTAGTCATTTAACAAACAAATTATTAAAGAGTGAACAAGATAACAAATATAAAACATGTTAGTATCAAACATTAAAGTCCATATTAAGTTTACACTATACTTATTCTTTCACCATTAGTGCAACCTTTTCACCTTGACATAATAAACTTTTCTAGACATAATGAAAGAAAGAAAAATAGATAAACAAAATAAGAACATGAATAAGATTAAAGTTAACTAAGTAAGTGAAAGGAAATGAAAGGCATAAACTTGATATTAATGAAAGCAAAGCATAAACATTACAAAAAATATAATGAGAGAAATGAAGAGCATGATCTTGATCTGGAAACCAAGATGCCTAAATGCATGGCAAATGCCTCCTTTTATATGCCAAAATTGAGAACTATTGATTTGATGACTAATTGATGAGTGGGTGGCCAACTCTTGACTTGGTGACAATCCTTATTTTCTTTTGTCTGCCCAAAACATCATTGATAACATCAAAATTGGAGCCAGTTGAAAACATGAAAGTTGTAGGCAATTGTCTCAGCTTTCTTGTGTAAAAAATCAGCTTATTTGGACTTCTAGAACTCCAGATATGGCCAAAATACTGAACAATGCTCGGACTAGAGGACAAATTCAGGCTTCTTTGTTGTTGCTACAATTTGGACTTAAAAATGACCTTTTTAGATCTTGGGCTCCATATGAAACTTGTAGGCCTATATCTTACCTTTCCATCCATATAAAGTAAACCTAAATCTGAGATCTATAGCTCCATATATGACCTAATTACCAAATAGTGTTCCGGTTTGGATTGCAGCAACATCTCTTTTGTAATTATGGTCATCTCTTTGCCCTTGCAATTTAAGTTCTTAAAGTCATCAATTAATACCCTTGCATTTAAAATGTAACAACAGTTTTTGACGAAGTTTTTCCCATCTCATAGAATGATTAGTACTTAAAAGTGTATTTTTATCATGGTTTTATATCATCATTTTGCACTTGAAGTATCAATAACTCCTTAACTAATGCATGTTTTGTAATAATATATCTAATAATATAAGATACCTTTAATTTATGGTAAATGTTCATTTTAAATGCAGGCCTATCACATAAATGAAAGGATTGATTGATGACTTTAAGAACTTAAATTGCAAGGGCAAAGAGATGGTCAAACTTAGAAAAGAGATGTCGGTGCAATCCAAACCGGAATACTATTCAGTAATTAGGTTATATTTGGAGTTACAGATCTCAACTTTAGGTCCAATTTATATGGATAGAAAGGTAAGACATAGGCCTACAACTTTCATATGGAGCCCAAGATCTAAAAAGGCCATTATCAAGTACTAATTGTAGCAACAACAAAGAAGCCCGAATCTGTCTTCCAGCCCAAGCACTGTAGGATATTTTGGCCATATGTGGAGTTCTAAAAGTCCAAATGAACTGAATATTTTAGACAAGAAAGCTGAGACAATTGCCTACAACTTTCATGTTTTCAACTGGCTTCAATTTTGACGTTATCAATGACGTTTTGGGCAGACAAAAGAAGATAAGGATTGTCACCAAGTCAAAAGTTGGCCACCCACTTATCAATTAGTCATCAAATCAATAGTTCCCAATTTTTGCCTATAAAAGGAGGCATTTGCCATGCATTTAGGCATCTTGGTGTTCAGATCAAGATCATGCTCTTCTTTTCTCTCTTTGTATTTTTTGTAATATTTATGCTTTGCTTTCATTAATATCAAGTGTATGCCTTTCATTTCCTTTCCTTTACTTAGTTAACTTTTATGTTCTTATTTTGTTTATCTATTTTTCTTTCGTTCATTATGTCTAGCTAAGTTAATTATGTCAAGGTGAAAAGGTTACACTAATGGTGTAAGAATAAGTATAATGTAAACTTAATATGGACTTTAATGTTTGATAATAACATGTTTTATATTTGTTATCTTGTCCACTCTTTAATACTTTGCTTGTTAAATAATTAATCTTGATTTATGTTGTATAATACTTGGTACAACAAATGCTTAGCACTTTCATAGTTCATATTGTATGGTATAATCGACACTTGAGTTATGAAAGGAACTTGATTTGTTGTTAACATAAGTTATAATCATGAATGTTTGACTAAATTTACAAGTATTAGTATTAATCGAATAAGATGACTAATATAATCATGTTAACAATCTATAATTTGATTGGAACCTCCTTTATGTGTGGTTTCCAATGGAATAATAAGAGTTTATATTATACTTGTTTGGCATACCATTAGTGGAATCTCTAACCTTGACATTTGGTATTATCATTGTTTAATCGTTACATTAATATTCCATCTCGAAGTTCTCATCATCTCCTTCGTCTCCTTCTCCTTCTTTATTATTATTATTATTATTACTACTAGTACTACTACTACTATTACTATTATTATTATTATTGTTGTTGTTGTTGTTGTTGTTGTTGTTGTTGTTATTGTTACTATTGTTGTTATTTATAGTTGTTGTTTATAATTTGTGCAATTAACCTCCCTGTGGTTCGACCCCGGTCTTACCGGGTTATGTATTACTTCTACACTCCTGCACTTGGGAGAAGACATCAATTTTTTTGTCGTGTCAAGTTTTTGGCGCCGTTGCCGGGGAGGTAAGTTCTTGTATAAATTATAGTATTTTTTTATTTTCTCTTTTCACTTTTCTTGTATATAACTTTGTTGCTTTTCTCGTGTTTCTTCTTCTTTTGTTTTCTTCTTCGTTTTATTCTATTCCTACACGTGCATGAGAGTGTGGTCACGTGCATCAAGTGGTAGACTTTGTAGGATATCCTTATCATTTTCAGAAAATATGGCTGAAGAAGATAATCAATCACTTCATAATGAGAATAATGAGAATAACCGTGTCAGAACACTTAGAGACCACATGAATCCCACAAGGACAAGTGCACCATCATGCATAGTTTTTCCTCCCGATGCATCTCATTTTAATTTTAAGCCAGGCATTATTCAACTTTTACCTTCTTTTCATGGCTTAGATTTAGAAAATCCATACTTGCATTTAAGGGAATTTGAGGAAGGGGTTGAATCTGAAAATTGCAAAGAAATGACTAATTCACCGCCAGCACTTCCATTTCCTCATGTCATGACCAAACAAAAGAAAGTCAATCACAACTCTGAAATTTTTAAAATTTTCAAATAGGTAAGGATCAATATACCTTTGTTGGATGCTATTAAACAGGTTCCTTGCTATGCTAAATTCTTAAAAGATCTATGCATTGTGAAGAGGAAACTGAATGTGAAGAAGAAAGCCTTTCTAGCCGAACAAGTAAGTGCTATTCTTCAGAACAATAATGCTTTGAAATATAAAGACCCTGGTTGTCCAATAATTTCTTGCTTTATTGGAGAGCAAAAAATTGAAAGAGCCTTACTTGATCTTGGTGCTAGTGTGAATTTACTTCCATATTCAGTTTTTCAGAATCTCAATCTAGGTGAGTTAAAACCAACTTCTATATCTCTTTTACTTGGTGATAGATATGTAAAAGTGCCTACAGGAATAATTGAAGATGTGTTAGTACAAGTCGATAAATTCATTTATCCTGTGGATTTTATTATCTTGGACATAGAAACTGTTGAAGCATGTAATTCATTTCCTGTTATTTTAGGATGTCCATTTCTTGCAACCTCTAACGCATTGATTAATTGTAGGAATGGACTAATAAAACTATCATTTAGAAACATGACATTGGAGATGAATATTTTCAACATTTGCAAGCAACTTGGAGATGATAATGATTTACAAGAAGTAGATCATATTGATGAATTTACAAGCTTTTCTTGTGATGACCCTAACTTACTCAAATATTGTCCTAATCAAATATTTCAAAGATTCATTCCCGACAATGAGGTAAGTAGTGTCATTAAACTTTGTCATTTTGAAGCATGTGAAAGTTATTTCTCATCAAAAAAGACACCTGCAAAAATCTTTCAAAATGGATTTTATTGGCCCACCATGTTTAAGGACATGCATGCTTTCTGCAAAACCTGTGAAAATTATCAAAAGATTGATACTGGTCAAAAAGTTTTGTTTTATAATTCTCAACTCTATGCATTTCCTAGAGAGCTAAGACCAAGATAGAGCAATCCTTATAGGGCCTCTGATATTGAGAATTCAATGAATGACAATGATTTTAAGGAAAATGGACATCGTTTGAAAGCTTACTTTGATAATTTTTCTAGTGAAAATGAATCAACTGGTTGGAATGATCTTGTAGATAAAGGTTGATTATTTTGTTTTTCTCACATTGTTTTTGTGTTTCTTTTTGAGTGATTTTTGCTAGTTTCTCTCACCCCGATCAAATGGCGGATAACGGTACTCCGTGACTTAAGTCGGTTCTTTTAGTTTCCCACAATAACTAATATCTATATATATATTTGTGCAATTCTTTGAATCTCTCTTCCAATTCTCATTTGAAAATGGACACTAATCTTGAAAAATTGAAAAAGAATTTTACCGCTCTGCCTCAGAATGCGATTACAAAAATTTACCATGCTAGATGTGGAAGATTGAGATTGTTAATGAATCATGGAATTCCTGAAGATATTCGATAGTTGATTGAAGCAAAGGTCTAATTATCAGATGAGTCCTCTAACTCTTTCATTTCACACGTGTCTGGAACAGGTAAAAGCACTTTTGAAAAGAAACGTCGTGCAAAACGACTAAAAGTCTATCATCTATGTGCTAGATGGACTTGTAATACACAATGTCATTCTTTAGGAATGGTATCTATAAATCGTGAAGATAAAATACAATTCATTAAGGATGGCCTAAGTAAGGAGTTTTTAGATAATCCTCTATTGACTCTTGAGACGCATCCTAGTGGAGATGTGCATTGTGTAATTCATGATTTATGGCCACTATTTCATAAAGAACATGATCGAATTAGTCTTGGAAATCTAACTAAAAAAAACTCTGTTTGCCAGTTTTTAAGAAAATTGGATGGGAAGCCTATCCTTGACCCATAGAGGGCGTTTAAGCTATTCTTGGACATAAAACCAAGGGAAGATGTGAGCCACAATCACAACTACATGTACATACACATACTTTTTTCAAAAGTAAATAAATAAATAAATAAAAAGAGAGTGAGAGAGTGTGAGACTCCAACTGGCCTACATATAGGTGTTATGATTGCCTTTCTAATTTCTCATCTATAAAACCCTCTCTTCCTTCCTTTCATTTCTACTCAACTCATACATTCAACAAATATAGAAGTGTGTAGAAATGGCAAGTTCCTCAGGTCATCAGATAAATTGGTCATCTAAGGAAAGTCGTAAAAAGCTTAAATTGGATTTGAGCCTTAATTTATGAATATTTGTGTCTTTTGGTTTTATTATTGTGTTTTGTTGTTTCTTATATTTCTTTAATTGTGTTTTAGGTTTGTCAGTGTTTGTTATTTCAGGTGATATCTTCTATACTCTATCTTTCTACCTTAGAACATTGAGGACAATGTCTCGTTTTGGTTGGGGGAAGAGGGTAGTAGTTGATAAAAAAAATTATTTTTCATTTCATAAAGCATATGCAACATTGTTGTTGCTAGGATGGCGGAGTAAAGGAGCTCTTTTGTTAAAGTGACTCTTGAGACGCATCGTAGTAACCATTCTTAACAAGGTCTATTATAATACTTCTTGAAATATTCAGGTTCACAAACTCTCGCATTGTTATCACTTAATTCTGCTCATATACTTATTTAACATGTATTTTTAAACCTTAATTTACACACACACACTTTAACATATGATTGTGCGTTGCATATTGGATTATTATATTATTTATGTTCTTTTGTTAGAGGTAACAACTAAGGAAAAGGGATAGTATATAATTAAAAAAAATGCTGATAACAAAAATGTAGATAAGTTTGGTTTCGTAGCCTCCCTAACCTAAGCAATTACGCCTGCAGGAGTGTTTTAACACCTAATACCCTAAAGTCAACTGATTTGGGAGCTATTGGCCCAACGCTTGTTACATGGGTTGAGGAGAAAAGCTTAAGGGAAGCAAACATTGCACTATCTACATATCAGTATATACGACCCGAGTTATTAAGCTCGTAAGGGTGTCTCAACACCTAATGCCCTAAGGCCAACTGGTTTGAGAGTCATTAGTCGAAAGCTCGTTACATGGGTTAAAGATGCATGCTGTTTTTAAATTATATGTATGTTGCGATGTCGTGGTCGCACAAATTAATTACTCTAGCTTAAAACACAACACACAAGATAGTATAGAGCAAGCAAGGGGTCGATCCCACAAGGAAGATTTAGTTCAGATTTTTATGCTATACGTTATGTAATTGGGGGGTTTTGATTTGTGATGACCTAAACTATGGAAGAAATTAAACTAGCAAACAAAATCAATTGAAATCTAAATTTATCAAGAAAACAAACCTTGGTTGCAAGCACACATCCACCAATGGAAATTAGAACCGATCCTTGAAATGAAACTACAATTTATATTCTGAATTTTTATCTTTTCTTAATGTTGGTTAATTAACGGATCCGCCATATAACTAACCCTAACCAACAAACAATCACAATGTCCGCATTAATGATTTAGTTCAATGGCAGCCCTAAGAACTAGATATTTGAGTGTTCTCCCTAAGTTTAATAATGTAGTTCCGCCACAATTATCAAGCTTAGTTGCTTCACAAGTTCATACATCACAACTCCGGTTTTGATATCAAACTTAGCAATAAATTGTTCACAATAATAACTTAGAGTTCCGCTCTAGCAATTATCAACAACAATCATAGAAAATATGCATAGGAAAACAACCATACTTATTCATAATATAAATTGAAAATAAAAGGAAGAATAAATCTCATGGTTCTTGAAATCCAAAGGTTTGTTGTGTCCTTGCAACCAAGAAAAGAGCTTAGCCTTGCATAACCATTGAACAACTACTCTTAAAGAATGAAGAGAGCATGATTTTTTTGGGTTTGTAGAGGAGAGAATTTGTGTTTCTTCACTTCTGGCTGCTGCCCCCTTCTCTCCCCTCTCTCTTTCTTTTTATATGCTAAGAAACCCTAGTTCCTAATTTACAAAGTAGTCCTCCCTTAAGTTGATAATTGACATTTAAGTACTTCAATAACTATTTTCCATAAAAAAAGAGAAATAGCCTTGCATGAAATCTCCAAACTCTGACTTAGAAGAGCTAAATTGCTGATATAAAAACTTGGATGACGGTTTAGAAGCTTCGAAACGTAATTTGGACTCATTTCTTCATGAAACCTGATTGTTGGCAGAATTCATTTGTCATCTTTGAAAAATCATATCTCCCTCATCTGACATTTGTTTTGGATGAAATTTGGAGCGTTTATAGCCCTTTGAGTCAGGAATCCAAAACAATTGAGTTTGCATAAATTGGACGTCTATAGCTCCATATATTGAATTTTGAATAGACAAAGGTCAACAGTGGCATAATGCGAGATTTCACTTTGAAGGATGTGATTTCCATGATCTTCCTCTTTTTATTTTTCTTGCATTACATTTCCAGAAAGGTATGGATGTTAGCTTTTTATTGCCACTGGAATCACTTCATTTCGATCTCTAGAACTCACGCTCTCCACAAAACATTGACTGAACGTCAAATCTGCCAATTATCTCCAATTTACTCCTTTTTGCATTTTTCATCCAAAAGTGCCTTCAAAACATAAAACAAAGAATATCAAGGCATTTTACATATAAAACATGGACAAAACATTAGGTAAATATGGGTAAAACTATCGAATAATATGGTTACATCAATGTATATATATTTAAAAAAGAAAAGAAAAGAAAAGGACAAAAATAATAATCCCAACCCAAAAAAGTTAACCTTAAACATTAGAAAAAAAAATTTCTTCTTCCAAGAAAAGCCCCATAATTATATGTTGATACATTAAGCACAAAAAAAAGGTTTATTAATATTTTGTTAAGAGGTATTGAGTAGATATATAAATTTAATGAGACTTTATTTATCTAGATAGATTAATGGAAATTAAATGATGAATACCTTACTTTGTGGAATTTACAAACTGTTTTTCTATTTTAATGCTTTGATTACTAGGGACTAGTAATAAGCTGGTTGTGGGGTGTGATTAGTACTTAAAAGTGCATTTTTATCATAGGTTTATATCATCATTTTGCACTTGAAGTATCAATAACTCCTTAACTAAAGCATGTTTTATAATAATATATCTAATAATATAAGATACCTTTAATTTATAGTAAATGTTCATTTTAAATGCAAGGGCATTGATTGATGACTTTAAGAACTTAAATTGCAAGGGTAAAGAGATGACTAAAATTAGAAAAGAGATGTCGGTGCAATCCAAAGTGAACTACTGTTCGATAATTGGGTCATATATGGAGCTATAGATCTCAGATTTAGGTCTACTTTATATGGATGGAAAGGTAAGACATAGACCTACAACTTTTCTATGGAGCCCAAGATCTAAAAAGGTCATTTTCAAGTCCAAATTATTGCAACAACATAGAAGCCCGAAGCTGTCCTCCAGCCCAAGCACTGTTCAGTATTTTGGCCATATATGGAGTTCTACAAGTCCAAATGAGCTGAATGTTTTACACAAGAAAGCTGAGACAATTGCCTACAACTTTTATGTTTTCGACTCGCTCTAATTTTGACGTTATCAATGACATTTTGGGCAGACAAGAGAAGAAAATGATTGTCACCAAGTCAAGAGTTCGCCACCCACTCATCAATTAGTCATCAAATCAATAGTTCCCAATTCTTACCTATAAAAGGAGGCATTTTCCATGCATTTAGGCATCTTGATGTCCAGATCAAGATCATGCTCTTCGTTTTTCTCTTTGTATTTTTTGTAACATTTATGCTTTGCTTTCATTAATATCAAGTTTATGCATTTCATTTCCTTTTCTTTACTTAGTTAACTTTTATCTTATTTATATTCTTACTTTGTTTATCTATTTTTCTTTCTTTCATTATGTCTAGTGACACGACTAAAAGATTGATGTCTTCTCCCAAGTGCAGAAGTGTCGAAGTAATAAATAACCCGGCAAGACCGGGGTCGAACCACAAGGAGGTTAATTGTACAAATTATAAATAATAATAATACAAGAACAACAACAACAACAACAACAACAATAATAATAATAGTGCTAGTAGTAGTAGTAGTAGTAGTAGTAATAAATAAAAAGAAGGAGAAGAAGAAGAAGAAAATGAGAACTTTGAGAAGGAATATTAATGTAACGATTAAACAATGATAACAAACAATGTCAAGGTTAGAGGATCCAATAATGGTATGTCAAACAAGTATAGTATATACTCTTATTATTCAATTGGAAACCACACACAAAGGAGGTTTCAATCAGATTATAGATTATTAACATGATTACATTAGTCATCTTATTCGATTAATGCTAATACTTGTAAATCTCGTCAAGCATTCATGATTATAACTTATGTTAAGAACAAATCAAGTTCCTTTCATAGCTCAGGTGTTGGTTATACCATACATTATGGGCTATGAAAGTGCCAAGCATTTGTTGTACCAAGTGTTATACAACATAAATCAAGATTAGTCATTTAACAAGCAAATTATTAAAGAGTGAACAAGATAACAAATATAAAACATGTTAGTATCAAACATTAAAGTCCATATTAAGTTTACACTATACTTATTCTTACACCATTAGTGTAACCTTCCACCTTGACATAATTAACTTAGCTAGACATAATGAAAGAAAGAAAAATAAATAAACAACAGAAGAACATGAATAAGATTAAAGTTAACTAAGTAAGTGAAAGGAAATGAAAGGCATAAACTTGATATTAATGAAAGCAAAGCATAAACATTACAAAAAATACAAAGAGAGAAATGAAGAGCATGATCTTGATCTGGACACCAAGATGCCTAAATGCATGGCAAATACCTCCTTTTATAGGCCAAAATTGGGAATTATTGATTTGATGACTAATTGATAAGTGGGTGGCCAACTCTTGACTTGGTGACAATCCTTATCTTCTCTTGTCTGCCTAACACGTCATTCATAACATCAAAATAGGAGCCAGTCAAAAACATGAAAGTTGTAGGCAATTGTCTTAGGTTTCTTGTGTAAACAATTCAGCTCATTTGGACTTCTAGAACTTCAGATATGGCTAAAATACCGAACAGTGCTTGGGCTGGAAGACAGATTTAGGCTTCTCTGTTGTTACTACAATTTGGACTTGAAAGTGACCTTTTTATATCTTGGGCTCCATATGAAAGTTATGGATCTATGTCATACCTTTCCATCCATATAAATTCTACCTAAATCTGAGATCTATAGCTCTATATATGACCTAATTACCGAATAGTGTTCCGGTTTGGAATGCACCGACATCTCTTTTCTAATTTTGGTCCTTTCTTTGCCCTTGCAATTTAAGTTCTTAAAGTCATAAATCAATCGTTTCATTTATGTGATAGGCCTGCATTTAAAATAAACATTTACCACAAATTAAAGGTATCTTATATTATTAGATATATAATTATAAAACATGCTTTAGTTAAGGAGTTATTGATACTTCAAGTGCAAAATGATGATATAAAACCATGATAAAAATGCACTTTTAAGTACTAATCATCTAGCTAAATTAATTATGTCAAGGTGAAAAGGTTATACTAATGGTGTAATGATTAGTACTTAAAAGTGCATTCCCATTAAGGATTTATGTCATCATATTGCACCTAAAGTATCATTAAATTCCCTAACAAAAGCATGTTTTATATTAGCAAGTCTAAAAATATAATATACCTTTAATTCATGGTAAATGTTCATCCTAAATGTAGGTCTATCACATAAATAAAAGGATTGATTGATGAGTTTAAGGATTGAAATTGAAAGGATAAAAAGAAGGCCAAACTTAGCAAAGTGTTGCTGGTGCATTCCAAACTCGAACACCGTTCAGTAATTTGATCATATCTGGAGCTGTAGATATCAGATTTAGGTCCATTTTATATCGATGGAAAGGTAAGACATAGACCTACAACTTTCATATGAAGTCAAAGACTCAGTTCTGCCGTTTTCAAGCCCAAATCTTAGCAACAACGAAGACGTCAGAAGCTGTCCTGCAGCTCAAGCACTATTCGGTTTTTGGCTCATATCTTGAGTTCTAGAAGTCCAAATGAGCTCTGGTTTTTTTTTTATGGAAAGCTGAGACAATTGCCCACAGCTTCCACAATTCAGTTGGCTATAATTTTGATGTGAGCAATGACGTTTTGGCCAGCCAACAATATCAAAAATCAGCCCACAATATCAAAAAACCAGCAGCCATTAATGTCAAAAACCAGCCACCAAATCAATGGATGCCCACCAATTCTTCAATCAATCAATAGTTCTGAAACTTAGCCTATAAAAGGAGGCATTGTCCATGTATTTAGTCATATTAATTTTCAGATCAAAGTTATCTTCTTGCTTTCTCTCTACATCTTTGTAATGTTCAAGTTTTCTTTTATGCTATAGTAATCTCTTGTTTATGCTCTTTCATTTCCTTTCCTATACTTAGTTAGCTTATATTATGTTTATGTTCTTATATTGTTTATTTGTGTTTTTCTCCTTCTTAATGTTTAGCTAAGTTAATTATGTCAAGGTGAAAAGGTTTCTCTAATGGTGTTAGAATAGGTATAATATAAACTCAACATGAGCTTTAAATGTTTATATCCAAGAAAAATTGTTATTAACATGTTTTATCTTTTTATCTTACTAATTCTTAATACCTTGCTTATTAAATGTTTAATTTAGATTTGTGTTGTATAATATTTGGTACATCAAATGCTTGATCTTTCATAGTTTTCGGCCGAAATCGTTATTATGATAGAAACTTGATTTGTTGTTAACATAAACTAGCAACATGAATGCTTGATGATATTTATAAGTATGGTATTACTTATATAAGATAATTAATATGATCATGTTAGTAATTTATAATGAGCTAATAACGAGAAATCATCCGATTAGAACCTCCTTTGTGTGTGGTTTCTAGTTGAGTAATAAAAAGAGTTTATATTATATTTATTTGAAATACCATTAGTGAATCCTATAACCTTGACATATGTTTTGTTATTGTTTAATCCTTACATCAATATCACATCCCAAAACTTTCTTCAACTCCTTTTCTGTTATTATTCTCTTTAAATGTTTTTCTTTATTTGTAATTTATATAATTCACCTCCTTGTGGTTCGACCCCGGTCTTGCCGGGTTATTTTACTTTGACACTCCTGCACTTGGGATAAGACATCAACTCTTTGATCGTGTCATGTAAGAATAAGTATAGTGTAAACTTAATATGAACTTTAATGATACTAACATGTTTTATATTTGTTATCTTGTTCACTCTTTAATTCTTTGCTCGTTAAATGATTAATCTTGATTTATATTGTATAACACTTGGTACAACAAATACTTGGCACTTTCATAGCTCATACTATATGGTATAACCAACACCTGAGCTATGAAAGGAACTTGATTTGTTGTCAATATAAGTTATAATCATAAATGCTTGATGACATTTACAAGTATTAGCCTTAATTGAATAAGATGACTAATGTAATCATGTTAACAATCTATAATCTGATTGGAACCTCCTTTGTGTGTGGTTTCCAATTAAATAATAAGAGTTTATACTATACTTGTTTGACATACCATTAGTGGAGCCTCTAACCTTGACATTTGTTATTATCATTGTTTAATCCTTACATTAATATTCCATCTCAAAGTTCTCATC
The DNA here is from genome assembly GCA_026413675.1 of Populus pruinosa. Classification (NCBI taxonomy): domain Eukaryota; kingdom Viridiplantae; phylum Streptophyta; class Magnoliopsida; order Malpighiales; family Salicaceae; genus Populus; species Populus pruinosa. The sequence goes on from CM048596.1 coordinate 25,119,943, forward strand.
ATCTTCTTCTTCTTCTCCTTCTTTTTCTTTATTATTATTTTTATTATTATTACTATTATTATTAGTATTATTATTATTACTACTACTACTAGTATTATTATTATTATTATTATTATTATTATTATTATTATTATTATTATTATTACTATTATTGTTGTTGTTGTTGTTGTTGTTGCTATTTATAATTTATATAATTAACCTCCTTGTGGTTCGACTCAAGTCTTGCCAGGTTATTTATTATTTCGACACTTCTACACTTAGGAGAAGATATCAATCTTTTGGTCGTGTCATCCTCCACACTCTTTAAGCTTTGAGTCAAACTCTCTAATCTTTAAAATAACACCTTATAATAATGTCGATGAATAAACCTCTTCCTCATGATTTCTTTAATCTAATCTCAAGTCTCTGCATGTCTTTTTTCTATGCCTTTTTCTATCTAAAATAATTTGATCCTACTAAATAATATCATAGTTAGTAAACTCAATAACAATAAGTTTTATCTTTTTTTTATTCTAATAGTGATAATAAAAAATGAACCTACTTTCTTTTCCCATTCCAAATATGCTTTAAAATTGTTTTGGCCCTAAAAAGATAGAATTATCATTTTAATACACCCTAAATTTTTATCCAAACCATCCTCCGTATCTGTTTTCATCTAGCCAAAATAATCATCTGGTTAAACCCCTTCATATTCATGGATCTTATGTTGCCAAAACCTAGAACCGTGATTATGATCAAAATTCTCAACCTCCTTATTTGTATTTTCAACTATAGACTCAACTATCTATGAAAAACTCATCTTGTAGGCCTTTTGCCCTTGAAACTTCATATAAACTAGCCCATTTTAAATGCTAACTACTTTGGTTTTCAATCTAGCCACTCCATTCATAACCTCTCTCAATATCATATTCATCATCTCTAATTATTATTACATAGCTATATAACCTTATTCTAGATTTTTCTTTGATTGATACTTAAAAGTGTATTTTTATCAAGGTTTTATATCATCATTTTGCACTTGAAGTATCAATAATTCCTTAACTAAAGCATGTTTTATAATAATATATCTAATAATATAAGATACCTTTAATTTATGGTAAATGTTCATTTTAAATGCAGACCTATGACATAAATGAAAGGATTGGTTGATGAATTTAAAAACTGAAATTGAAAGGATAAAGAGATGACCAAACTTAAAAAAGAAATGTTGGTGCAATCCAAGCCGGAACACTGTTCAGTAATTGGGTCATATCTAGAGCTATAGATGTTAGATTTAGGTCTACTTTATATAGATGGAAAGGTAAGACATAGGCCTAAACTTTCATATGGAGCCTAAGATCTAAAAAGGTCATTTTCAAGTCCAAATTATTGCAACAACAAAGAAGCTCAAATTTGTTCTCCAGCCCGAGCACTATTTATAATTTTGGCCATATATGGAGTTCTAAAAGTCGAAATGAGCTAAATTATGTACACAAGAAAGCTGAGATAATTTCCTATAACTTATATGTTTTCAAATGGCTCTAATTTTAACATTATCAATGATATTTTAGGCAGACAAGAGAAGATAAGGATTGTCACCAAGTCAAGAGTTGACCACCCACTCATCAATTAGTCATCAAATTAATAGTTCCCAATTTTGGCCTATAAAAAGAGGCATTTGCCATGCATTTAGGCATCTTGGTATCCAGATGAAGATCATGCTCTTGCTTTCTCTCATTATGTTTTTTGTAATGTTTATGCTTTGTTTTCATTATTATCAATTTTATGTCTTTCATTTCCTTTCCTTTACTTTGTTAACTTTTATCTTATTTATGTTGTTATTTTATTTATCTATCTTTCTTTCTTTCATTATGTCTAGCTAGGTTTATTATATCAAGGTGAAAAGGTTACACTAATGGTGTAAGAATAAGTATAGTATAAATTTAATATGGACTTTAATATTTGATACTAACATGTTTTATATTTGTTATCTTGTTCACTCTTTAATACTTTGCTTGTTAAATGATTACTATTGATTTATGTTGTATAACAATTGGTACAACAAATGCTTGACACTTTCATAGCCCATATTGTATGGTATAACCGACACCTGAGCTATGAAAGAAACTTGATTTGTTGTTAACATAAGTTATAATCATAAATGCTTGACGAAATTACAAGTATTAACATTAATTGAATAAGATGACTAATGTAATCATGTTAACAATCTATAATCTAATTCGAACCTCCTTTATATGTGGTTTCCAATTGAATAATAAGAGTTTATACTATACTTGTTTGACATACCATTAGTGGATCCTCTAACCTTGACATTGTTTGTTTTCATTGTTTAATCTTTACGTTAATTTTTCATCTCAAAGTTCTCATCAACGTTTCTTCTTCTTCTTCTTCTTTTTCTTTATTGTTGTTGTTGTTGTTGTTGTTGTTGTTGTTGTTGTTGTTGTTCTTATTACTACTACTACTACTACTACTACTACTACTACTACTACTATTACTACTACTACTATTATTAATAGTATTATTATTGCTACTATTATTATTGTTGTTATTATTATTACTATTGTTGTTGTTTATAATTGTTATTTATAATTTCTACAATTAACCTCCTTCTGGTTTGACTCCGGTTTTGTCGGGTTATTTATTACTTCAACACCCCTGCACTTGGGAGAAGACATCAATCTTTTAGTTGTGTCATTCTTATCCTTTCATAGTGATGATTCACTTATGGTTGACATAATCAAGATCTAAAAATCATATTAGTAGACAAAAAATATTATCACACACTCCTTTAAGTATTTGCACTCAATAAATGTTACTCCCCTTGTGTTTCACATAAATTTTTGGCTTTTCATTATAATAAACTAACATTTCATCCTTTAACACTCAATCTAAAAAATCTTAGTTCCTTAATGAACTAATTCACCAAAAAAAAATAATAATAACTTAGTGGTGTTATCCAAAATAATATATAAAATTAAAAAGAAATAAAAAACCAAACACTATCAGTACAAAACTATAAATATAAAATCATGAATAGCAAAACAAATTCATACAAAATATAAATGATAAAAGATACTATTTTTAATCAATTTTTATATACCAAACCCAAAATCAATAAAAAAATATTTTTTTTACACGAAGCTACCCTTTATGAATTGTTTCTGTAATTTTTAGAAATACACAATAAAGAATGTCTAAATATTGTCAAATTCACGTTATGATACTAAGATATACCAAGAATTAAGAATCTTCTAATTTGAGTTACTCAAATAAAAATTTGATGAAAAACCCTAATTTATGGCTAAACCCTATTTTTTTCCCTTATGCGATTTCTTTTATCTTTATTTTCTTAATTATAGACAACCATATTGCAAATAATCTACCTTTTTAAAAACAAATTCCACAACTAAGTTTTAGATAACGACAATGATGAAATAGCATTGATAATAAAAGATAAAGTGATATAACCTGATGTTAAAGCCTTGCTCTAATACTAATTAATACAAACCCTATGGATATAAAGGTTAAAAAACTACAATCAAATCAACTCTTCTTAAGAAAGCTAAATTCAAGCTTGTGGTTGAACTTAACATTATGATAACTGACATGATCAAAAGATTAATGTCTTATCCCAAGTGTAGGAGTGTCAAAGTAATAAATAACTCAGCAAAACTATGATCGAACCATAGGGAGGTGAACTATATAAAATTATAAACAATAAATGAAAAGGAGTTGAAGAGAACTTTAGAGATGTGATATTGATATGAGTATTAATCAAATATAAAAGCAATTATAAATGTTAAAGGATCGTGACATGACTAAAAGATTGATGTCTTCTCCCAAGTGTAGGAGTGTTGAAGTAATATATATAACCTGACAAGACTGGGGTCGAACCATAAGTAGGTTAATTGTATAAATTATAGATAACAATAATACAACAATAACAACAATAATAGTAACAATAATAATAGTAGTAGTAGTAGTAATAGTAATAGCAGTAGTAGTACGCTAGTAATAGTAGTAGCAACAGCAATAGTAGTACACTAGTAGAGTAGTAGTAGTAGTAGTAGTCAAGAAGAAGAAGAAGAAGAAGTTGATCCATACTTTTCAGTTCATTATAAATTTTTAACATAATTATATTAATTATCTTATTTTTATAACACCATACTTTTAAGTATTATTAGGAATTCATTATATTAACTTATGTTAATAACAAATCAAATTCCTTTCATAGCATACGTGTCGGTTATATCATATAGTAGGCTATGAAAGTGTCAAATATTTGTTGTATTAAAGGTTGTACAACACAAATTTACATTAATCATTTCACAAGCAAGATATTAAGAGTTAGTAATATAAAAGGATAAGATATGTTAATAACAAACTTTTTTAGATATAAATATTGAAGTCCATGTTAAGTTTATATTATATCTATTCTAACAGCATTAGTGAAAATTTTTCACCTTGACATAATAAGCTTAGATAAACACTATGAATAAGAGAAACATTAATAAGCTAGATAAGAACATAGTTATGATGAAAAGTATAAATAAGAGATTAATGTAAAAAAAAATTAAACATTATAAAAATACAAATAAAACAAGCAAGAATATGATTTTGATCTAAAAATAATGATATCTAAATGTATGGCAAATGCCTCCTTTTATAGGCTAAAATTCAGAGCTATTGATTTGATGAGTAATTATTGAGTGGACGACCACATCTTAATTTGGTGACAACCATTATCTTCTTGTCTAAACAAAACATCATTGCTAACATTAAAATTTGAACAGATAGTCTTCATGAAATTTATGGGAATTTGTCTCAGCTTTCCAACAAAATAGAAATAAGGTCATTTGAATGTTTATAACTTGAGATATGGATTGAATACTGAATAGCGTCTGGGCTACAGAACAGATTTTGACTACTCTTTTGTTACTACAATTTGAACTTGAAAACAGTTGCTTTGAATTTTGAACTCTTCATAAAAGTGTTAGACCTATGTCTCAGCTTTCCATTCATATAAACCAGACCTAAATCCATATTCTACAACTCCAATTATGATCTAATAACCAAATGATATTCTAGTTTGAATTGAATCAACATCTCTTTTATAAGCTTAGCCTTTTTTTATCCTTTTGCTTTTAATAGTTAATTACATCAATCAATCCTTTAAATTGTAATATATGCCTACATTTAAAATAAGCATTTACTGTAAATTAAAGTTATCTTATATTATCAGACTTATTATTATAAAACATGCTTAAATTAGGAAATTTAATCATATTTTAAGTGCAAAACCATGATATAAAATATTGATAAAAATATACTTTTAAGTACAAATCACACCCCTCCAACCAGCTTATGACTAGTAATCAAAGTGTTAAAATAGAAAAATAATTTGCAAGTTGCACAAAGAAAGACATTCATCATTCAACTTCCATTAATCTATCCAAATAAACTCTCATTAAATTTATATATCCACTTCACGCTATTGTAATAAGATATTAATAAACCTTCTTTTTATATACTCAATGTATGAAAACATAGATGATGAGGCTTTTATTGAAAGAAAATAATATTTTCTTTTAATGTTTTTTAAGGTTAATTTTCCTGGGTTGAGTGTATTTCCTTTTTATTTTCTTTTTTTTCTCTTTCTCTTTAATATATATACATATATCATAAAACATAATGCATTTTTAACCCATGTAATGAACTTTCAGCTAATTACTCCAAGACCAGTTGGTCCTAGGACATTAGGTGTTGAGACACTCCTACGAGCTTAGTAATTCGGGTAACAAATACTAATATATAGATAATGCAATGTTTGATTCCTTTAAGCTTTTCTCCTTAACTCATTTAACAAGCATTGGGTCAATAGCTCCCAAGCATTTGACCAAACTAATTTATGATTTTATTATCATTAGTTTTGTTTTGTTTTTTTGCAAATTATATACTATCCATTTTTCTTAGTTGTTATCTTTAACTAAAAAACATAAATAATATAATAATTCAATGTGCAACCCACGATCATATGTTAAAGTGTGTATATGAAAATAAAGGCTTAAGAATACTTGTTAAATGAGTATATTAACATAATCAATTAATAATAATATGAGAGTTTGTAAACTTTGATATTTTAAGAAGTATTTGGGTAGACCTTGTGCATTTTTATCAAAGTTTTATATCATCATTCTACATTTGAAGTACCAATAACTTCTTAACTAAATCATGTTTTATAGTAACAAATCTGATACTATAAGATACTTTTAATTTATGCTAAATATTGATCTTAAATACAGGCCTATCACATAAATCAAAGGATTGATTGATGAGTTCAACTATTGAAATTGAGAAGATAAAGAAAAGGTTAAGCTTAGAAAAGAGATGTTGGTTCAGTCCAAACTAGAACACTGTTTAGTCATTGGGTCATATCTGGAGTTGTAGATCTAGGATTTCAATTTGGTTTATGTGACTCGAAAGCTAAGATATAGGCCTAAAACATTCATGCAGAATGTAAGACTCAATTCTACTGTTTGGAAGTCCAAATCTTAGCAACAATGGAGAAATCTGAATCTGTCTTGTAGCCAAGACACTGTTTAGTGTTTAGCCTATATCTTGAGTACTAAAAGTCCAAGTAACCTCAATGTTTTTCTGTTGGAAAGTTAAGATAATTTCCTAAAACTTTCTTGAAGTATGTCTATTCAAATTTTAATGTTTGTAATGACATTTTGTTTAAACAAGAAGATAAGGATTATCACAAAATCAAGATATGGCCACCCACTCAACTATTAATCAATAAATCAATAGTTTTTAATTTTGACCTATAAAAAGACGTATTTGCCATGCAATTAGGCATCTTGGTTTTCAGATCAAGATGATGTTATTGCTCTCTTTTTATTGTAATGCTTAAGTTTAGCTTATATTAATCTCTTATTTATACTTTTCATTTCATTTCCTTTACTTAGTTATCTTTTATCTTATTTTTTTATCTAATTTATTCATATTTCTCTCTTTTATTATGTTTATTATATCAAGTTGAAAAGGTTACACTAATGGTATAAGAATAAGTATTGCCTAAACTCAACATGGACTTTAATGTTTGATACTAACATGATTTCTATTTGTTATCTTGTTCATTTTTAATATTTTTCTTGTTAAATAATTAATGTAGATTTATGTTGTATAACACTGGTACAACAGATATTTAGCACTTTCATAGCCTAGTTGTATGGTATAACTAACACGTGTGCTATGAAAAAAACTTGATTTGTTGTTAAAATAAGTTATAATCATGAATACCTGATAAAATTTACAAGTATTAGTATTATTTGAATAAGATAACTAATATAATCATGTTAATAATTTATAATCTGATTGGAACCTCTTTTATGTGTGGTTTCTAGTTGAGTAATAAAAAAAGTTTATACTATACTTGTTTGAAATACCATTAGTGGATCCTTTAACCTTGACAATTATTTTATCATTGTTTAATTCTTACATTAATCTTACATCTCAAAGTCCTCTTCAATTCAACATCATCAGCATCATCATCATTATTTATAATTTAATAGTTAACCTCCCTATGGTTCAACTCTGGTCTTACCGGCTTATTTATTGCTTTGACACTCCTGTATTTGGGAGAAAACATTAATATTTTAGTCATATCAAGATATCATTCTTAAAGAACAACATTGTACATTACAAGTTCATTTGGCACATCGATGATAGACTTTTAGTCATTTTACATCATGTTTCTATGCAAAAGTGCTTTTACATGTCTTAGACATGTATGAAATAAAAGAATTGAAGGACTCACCTGATAATCAGACCTTTGTTTTAATTTGCTAGCGAATATCTTTAGGAATTTTATGGTTCATTAACAACCTTAATCTTTCACACTTGGCAAGGTAAATTTTTGCAATCGCATTTGAAAGCAAAGTGGAAAAATACTTTCTCAATTTTTTCAGAGTGATTTTCATTTTTTAGATGAGAGGAAAAGAGATGCAAAGAAAAGAGAAGGAACAAAGAATTGAACAAATATATATACAGATATCAATTATCATGGGAAACTTCAAGAATCGATATAAGAGTCACGGAGTATCGTTATCCATCATTTGATAGGGATTAGAGAAAGACTTGAAAACATTGTTATTTTATAGATTCTCACTATTACAAGACCCATATGGATATACATGTTTCACAATAAAAGGACCGGTCCATCTTAATCTAAGTTTTTCAGGAAATAAATGGAGTCGAGAATTATAAAACAAAACTTTTTTACCATTATTAACTTTTTGATAATTTTCACAAGTTTACAAAATGTATGTGAGTCTTTAAACATGGTGGGCCAGTAAAATCCACTTTGTGAGATTTTTTCGATTGACTTTTTTAATGAGAAATGACCACCACATGCCTTAGAATGATAAAATTTGATGACATTACTTACCTCATTGTTAAGAATGTATCTTTAAAATATCTGATCAGGATAATATTTGAATAAGTAAAGGTCATCTCAGTAAAAGTTCTTCGCTACATTTAAGAACTTTCCTTTATATTGGGTACTCGAATAAGATGGCAAATATCATAAAGCAAAAAAATTAATAAAATTAGCAAACTAAGGCATTGATCTAAGAGAAAGTAAGGATTCATTAAGAAAGTAATCATCAATTGGTATAATATCAGATGTCAAATCTATTATTACTCTTGACAAAAGATCCACATCAATATTTTTAGTGCCTTTTGTATCTGTGATTTCTTCCTAAGAATAAATCATTTATAAATTTTTAGATTCATCAAACTTAATTTTACTCAAAGTAGATTCAAATTAATCATCAACTAATTCTTTAATAAGATCTATTTCTTGTAAATCATTATCATCCCTAGGTTGCTTACAAATGTTAAAAATATTCATCTCCAATGTCATGTTTTCAAATGATAACTTCATCAGTCCATTCCTATAATTAATCAATGCAATAGAAGTTGCAAGAAACAATAGGAAATGACTTACATGCTTCAACAGGTTGTATGTCCAAGACAATAAAATACATATGATAAATGAATTTATCAACTTGAATTAACACATCTTCAACTATTTCTCTAGGCACTTTTATAGATCTATCAACAAGTAAAAGAGTTACAAAAGTTGATTTTAACTCACCTAAATTGAGACTTTGAAAAACTAAATATGAAAGTAAATTCACACTAGCTCTATGATCAAGTAAAGCTCTTTTAATTTTATGTTCCCTAATAGAGCAAGAAATTATAAGACAACCAACGTCTTTATATTTCAAATCATTATTGTTTTAAAGAATGACACTTACTTATTCAGTTAAAAAGACTTTCTTTTTCATATTTAGTTTTCTCTTCACAATGCACAGATCTTTTAAAAATTTAGCATAAAAAAGTACTTGTCTAATAACATCCATCAAAGGTATACTGATCTTTACTTGTTTGAAAGTTTTAAAATTTCAGAATTGTGATTGACTTTTTTTTATTTGGTCATGGCATGAGAAAATAGAGGTGTTTGCAATGAATCAGTCTTTTTTTTACAACATTCAGGTTTAACCTCTCCCTTACCTTCAGAGATTGACTCAACATCTTTCTTATAAGGTTCAAGAATGAGTTTTTCAATAACCTTACCACTACGGAGAGTAATGACTAATTTGATTTGATCTATGTGTTGGCTTCTAAAATAACTTTCACTTGAATTGTATTTCCTTTTAGGATATTATTGTGTTTGATATAGAAACTTACCTTTTTCCTTAAAACTTAGAGTATATGTGAATTTTCCAAGAGTATCTTTAAAATCTAACATTGTTTAAGCAAGTTGAGTGTTAATTGTCTCCTGCTTTTCAATGAATATATGTAATGTTTCCTCAAGAGTTTTTCTAGAAGGTAGAGCATAAGGATGTGCATATCTATAAGAATTTTAGAAATTATGGTATGCTTGAATTGGTGGTTGTGAAGTTTATGCATTATTGTTATCACTCTTTTAACTGAAATTTAGGTGATTTCTCTAACCACGGTTGTATGTTTGCAAGTATGGGTTATGATTGGACATTTGTAAACTATTTAAAGCATATGCTTGTTCATGGAGACGTTCCTTAAAAGAAGGCAAAGTTAGAAAATCATTGGTTGAGTGTTTATTAATTTCACAGATTTGACATACATTGTCTTGAACATATTTTAATTTACCACTCATTTTTAATTCTATTACACTGAGTTTTCTCGTTAAATATGCAAATTTAACTTTGAGGTCATGATCTTCCCTAAGGTTATACATGTCTCTACTAGATATATACGGTTGAGTTTTAAATGATGTCTTATAAGTATTAGTAGTATCTCAATTTTGAGCATTTTAGGCTAATAAATCCATGTATTTCATTACTTCATCAGGGTTTTTATCTTCAAACATTTCATTGCACATTAATTCTACCATTTGCCTTTCTTTAGGTGTTAACCTTTCATAAAAGTTTGAAACCAATCTCCATGTTTCAAGACCATGATAAAGACAAGTATTAAGCAAGACTTTATACATATCCCAATACTAGTAAAATGTTTCTCCTGGCTTTTGAGTGAATATGGTGATTTATCTTTTGAAAGAGTTTGTTCTATAAGAAGGGAAAAATATCTTTAAAAATTGTTGTTACATTTCATCCTAAACATGAATGGATCCCGACATAAGATTTTATAGCCATGTTTTAGCTTAGTCTTTTAATGAAAAAGAAAAAAGTTTTAATATGATGGTGTTCATGTTATAATTTAAGTCATTATAAGTGTTACAAACTTCTTCAAATTCTCTTAAATGTAAATAGAGATTTTCTAGATCTAAGACATGAAAAGTAGATAAAATTTGAATAACATCTGATCTAAAATTGAAATGAGATACATTAGGAGGAAAAACTATACATGAGGGTGCACTTATTCTTGTTAGATTCATATGGTCTCTAAGTATTCTAACTTGATTATTCTTATTATTCTCATTATGAAGCGACTAGTTATCTTCTTCGGCTATATTTTCTGAAAATGATGACGATACCATACAAATCCTAATACTTAATATACATGACCAAACTCTCATGCACGTGTAACAAGAGAATAAAAGGAAGAAAAGAAACATAACAAAAAGAAAAGTCAGAAAAAAGAAAAGAGAAAAAAATATATTTAACTTATACAAGAATTTACCTCCCCGACAATGGCACAAAAAACTTGACATGAATAAAAGATTGATATCTTCTCCTAAGTGCAGGAGTGTCAAAGTAATAAATAATCCTGCAAGACCAGGGTCGAATCATTGGAAGGTGAACTATATAAAATTATAAACAATAAATGAAAAGGAGTTGTGAAGAGAATTCTTAAAATGTGATATTGATGTAAGGATTAAACAATGATTAAATAATTGTCAAGGTTAAAAACTCCACTAATGGTATTTCAAACAAGTATCATATAAACTTTTTTTTATTATTCAACTAGATGCAACACACAATAGAGGTTACAACCAGATGATTTGTCATTAATACCTCCTTATAAATTATTAACATGATCATATTAATTATATTATTTAAGTAACACTAAACTTTTAAATATTATAAGGAATTTATTATGCTAACTTATGTTAACAACAAATCAAGTTCCTTTCATGGCATAAGTGTCAATTACATTATACGGTTGAGCTATGAAAATGCCAAATTTTTGTTGTACCAAGAGTTATACAACATAAATCTAGATTAACCATTTAACAAGCAAAGTATTAAAAATGAACAAGATAATAAATACAAAACATGTTAGTATCAAACATTAAAGTCTATGTGGAGTTTATACTATACTTATTCTTATACTATTAGTGTAACCTTTTCATCTTGACATAATAATAAACTTAACTAAACATAATGAAAGAGACAAACATAAATAAATAATATAATAACATAAATAAGATATAAGTTAACTAAGTAAAAGAAAGGAAATAAAAAGCATAAACAAAAGATTAATATAAGCAAAACTTAAGCATTACAAAAAATATAAAGAGAAAGAGCAAGAACATGATCTTGATATGAAAACTAAGATGCATACATGCATGGCAATTATCTCCTTTTATAGGCTAAAATTTGAAACTATTGATTTGATGACTAATTATTGAGTGAGTGACTACCTCTTGATTTGGTAATAATTTTTATCTTCTTATTTGTAGAAAATATCATTGATAACATCAGAATTTAAGCAGATAGTCTTATGAAAGTTTTGGGAAACTGTCTCAACTTTACGGTAAATAAATAATTGGTGCATTTGGAGTTTTAGAACTCGAGATATAGGCTAAATGCTGAACAATATATGGGATATAGAACATATTTGGACTTCTCTTTTAATGATAAGATTTGGACTTTCAAACGATAAAATTGAGTCTTGGACTCTTTATGAATGTTTTAGGCCTATATCTTGGCTTTCTAGCCATATAAACCAAATTGAAATCCATGATCTACAACTCTATATATAACCCAATAACTAAATAGTGTTTTATTTTGAATTAAATCAGCATCTATTTTCTAAGCATGACCTTTTTCTTTGTCCTTTCACTTTTAATAATTAATCACATCAATCAATCATTTGAATTGTGAGATATGCTTGAATTTAAAATCAGTATTTATCATAAATTAAAGTTATCTTATATTATTAGACTTGTTATTATAAAACATGCTTAAGTTAGGAAATTTAATGATACTTTAAGTGTAAAATGATGATATAAAACCTTGATAAAAGTATACTTTTAAGTATTCATCATTAATTATTTGATAAGTTAAAACAATTCAATAAAGAACTAAATTAAGAGAATCCTCTTATAATCATATAACATAGTATTTTTAACATAGTATTTTTAGGCACAAATAAACAATAAATTGATTAAGAGCTAGTTAGAATGCAATATAGACAAGTAATTTAAGGTGTTGTTGAGGAAAGTTGAAGAAAATAGAGTGGTCATTACTGCCTAAATTAAAAATTTAAGGACCAATATAGGTGGGGCTGTAAAACATCCTAGTTTTGTCAATCAAGAGACCAATTAAAGATAATAATGGATTTACAAAATTTTAGAGTCTAGGGACTTAAATGAAATTTGAAAGGACTTAATTGACTTTAGTTGAGAGCTTACTTATAAGAAAAATCAATTTTGAAAGTAAATTTAGGTGAAAATTGAAAGAGTTAAAGTTCATAGACTTATTTAAAATTTGAAATATCATAATTAACTTAATATGTGGTCAAATCACAAGAAATCCAAAATTCAAAAGTCAATTAAAGGCTTTCTTGAAAAAATTAAAATCAAGGACCAAAGTGAAAAAGATGTTAAACTTCAAGGATGATAAATAAATTTGATAAAAAACTAAATTGAAAAAAAAAAGTTTACAAGCTAATAGAGGATCGAATTAAAAGATTTTGAGACCAATGATTACTTTATAAAGGGCATTAAAATTCAAGGATTCTAATTAAAGTATCAAGGGTATAATTGAATGAATTGTTAGAATTTAAGAATAATTGAGGGTTCAATTAAAAGATTTTAGAAGAACAAGGACTAAAACTAAATTAAGAAAAGATGTAAAACCCTAATCATATGAGATTAATAAAACAATGATGTTTTGATGAGTACCCAACAATTAAAAAGCCTAACAAATTATCATCTAACACTAGTCATCTTTTTCTTCATTTAGAACCCAAAACCTCTAATCTATATCCATTGGTTCAAATCATATTTCACCATCATTTTCTTTTTAATCCAAATAAAAAGCTCTCAATCCCATTTACATGGTTTAACTGAAAACGATTTCCTTAGTCATAGATAAATTCCATATAGATCATAAAACCTTATCTCACTCATATTTCTTTATGAATAAATTTAAAATTTAACATTCTATATTTTTTTCACACAATTAACAACTCATCAATTCGAGTCAGAGTTACCTAAATCAATGGTTAAAACTCTCTTTTATAGGACTAATGGTACTAAAGCAATTATTTTGCTCTAAAATTCCCAAAACTCCTAACAAAGCTCATACCTCAAATATGGAAAATCTCTATAACGTTATAGCTCAAACATTGTTAGCTACTGAAACAATCGAATAACCATGCCCATCTCCAACAAATGGACAATATCTTTTTCCCGGGACCAAGGGATGAAATTCTCCTATCACACAATCTTTAAAATTTCCTATACTTCTTATAAAGTGGACCTAAAAGCCTTATATAAGGGAAAAGAAAAGGGAAAAAGAGGAGAACAATAAGGAAACAAACAAAGAAGAAGAAAAAAAGGAGGAACTAAAGGATATCTAATTTTTTTTATCAACTATTAGTAGAATAAAAACAAGAGTCCTTTACCAAAAATCTCTAGTAAATACAAGCCAAACGCAATACCCTTTTCTCTATTTAATACTCTTTTCTTTGTTCAACATTGAATAAATCTCAAAGAACCAATCCTTGATGCTTACACTTTAGTGCCAAGAGCTCTAGCTAGAACTTTCATAAGGTCCAAGTCATAGTTACATTAAAGCTCACTAGCATTCTCTATCAAGGTTATCAATTTTGTTTTGATACATGTTTTGATTTTTCAATTAGAATGAAATGTTTTGGTTTCATAGCATTTCAGCATGTCGTTTTAGGATTGTATACTCTATATATATATAATTCAATAAACATAATTCAAATTCAAGATAAATTAATTATAAATTATGCAATATAAACACACTGTTAAATAAATATAACTATAAAATTTAAAATATTTCTAAATAGTCAAGATTAAATAGAACTTTGACTCAAAATGATTCAACTTAAACAAAATACCAAAATACTATAAAAGTCAAATGTTTTAATATCAAAGAAACACAAATCAAACCCGAACTTTTTACATCTAAAAGATAAAAGGAAGGCATACAAGTCATTCACGTCAAAGCGTTACGACAATTAATTATTGAACGAAGGTAAAAGTTGGAATCTAAGTGTCACATTTAGGTTAACACACAAACACCACCCAACTAGTATTTTTTTAACACTTAATTAAACTATAAATTTTTTTTATCACTCCTTTAAATTCCTTTTAGTTTACTCATTCAATATCACGAGAAGGTCATGCTTTTCTTAAGAATAATAAAAAATAGTCCAGTACTTGTTATATTATAATCATATTGCAAAATATATTTTTATTCTGATATTAATAAAGAATGATTTTTTGATCTCTTAGCATTTTATAAAAAAAGATATGTAACTCATGTATTATCCAACCATAGAAATGAAAGGAATGTAATAGATATTGGTGTCAATGAAGGTTTGGTAGGAGAGGGGAGTTCAATAAAGATGAATTTGCCCTTTTACCATGCCAAAAAAATAGACTAGGGTCAATAAATTTATTATTATTGTTGTTTTGTTTGATTTTTTATTTTTAAATTGATTAAAAATTGTTCTACGGTTGAAAATGGAGTTATTAATATTTATATGCTATTTTTACAATTTATTTTGGTTAAAATAAGTTGAAGTTTGGTTTTGATTCAATGGTTTTTCAAGCTCGAAATGGAACATGTAAAATAAAATTGAAATATTCCTACTGGAATTTATTCAAAAAAATCCAGAATGGATCGAGATTTAAAATAAGATGAAAATTATTCTATTTTGTATAGTTTTTTAAATTAGTACAAAATGTTTCGGCTATTACAAATAAAACATAACAGAATTAATAACCCGATCACTTTAAATGTATAATCCTTTCAAATCCTTCTTAGTATAGTCCATAATGGCATACCTCTCTTTTAAATTTCTGCTTGAATGAGTATGTGGTGTTGATTTGATCTTGAAACTTCATCCATTTTTATGCTTTAGGAGGTAGCATATTGATGTTCACTTTTAATTGATAGACAAGCGAATAACGATGACTTGAAGTTTATAAATGTAAAAACAGAGGTGTAGTCCTTTTTATTTTTCAATGATTGATGATTTGAAGATTGCATCTAGTTTGGTGTGTTCATCTTCTAGCAATAAATGAATCTAAAGATTGATTTGAAAAACATATTGTTGTTCATACTATCAGCTAAGTTCATGTGCAAGTGTTTGATAGTCTCTTTGAATTTGTAATGGTACCTCGACTTCTCATCATTGATTTATGGTCATCATCTGGTATGGTTTCACAAAGACACAAAAACAAAGGCGAAATACTACATTTCCCAAGGACCAAAGAGAGACCCACATGGATGACACTATCCGTGACCCCTTGTTCTATTCTCATCTCCTTCTGAAAAACATGAGCAAAAAAACAAGAAGATAAAAAGAACATGTACTAAATGATAAGTAATTATGTTATTATTGTTTTCATGATATACTAAATCTTATCTATTTATTTTAAATTTACAAATTTCAATGAAGATGAATTCCGTTTATTTTTAAAACAGAAAAATCAGCAAAAATTTTCAGTGTTTTTTGTGGGTTTTTATTATAGCCAAATATAGGTGACTAATTTTTTTATTTTAAAAAAATTATTTTTAAGATTAGTGCATTAAAATAATTTAAAATATATAAAAAAATTAATTTTTAATAAAAAATTTAAATTATTTAAAAAATATAAATATAACTACATTTCCAAACATTCATAATAAAAACATTGTTCAAGCATCTACTCAACAAATTAAAAATAAAAAATCTCATCCTTTTATTTGTTTAAAAAATTTTAATTAAGTTTCTGCATTTGAAATAAAATGTTTGTCCCAACTCATTTATACTCAAGAAAAGAACAATTTAATCCTGAATAATATAAATTAATCATTCCAGTTTATTTATTAGAAATTATTAATTTGAATATTATAAATTTTAAAATTATTAAAATTTTATATAATTATTAATTTTAAAATTTTAAAAAATTAATTAAAATATATATAAATTAACCAAAACACGTACAATTATAAATAATAATAATAATAATAATAATAATAATAATAATAATAATAATAATCCTTGTAAATAAGGTTACGGCTAACTTTCAAGGGAGGGAACACTCACAAGTACAAATCGCAGATCAACTCCAATACCTCATAAGCAGCCCATATATTTTGTTCCCTCGCCACGTGTTCCACCTAACAAACTCAAACACCAAAATGTTGTTTTTTTAAGAACATCATAATTCCTAAACACATGAAATAAAAACAAAAGGCAATTCATTGGTAATTATCAAAAAGGTGGGTACCTACTCGAATTCGAGCAATTGCTTCTTGTCCAGCCCGAATAAATTGTGCAATCTCCTTGCGCGTATGTTTAGGCTGCAAATCTCTCTTATTTTGCGCACATGAAATGGAAGAATAGTTATGCTTCTATTACTATTATTATTATTAAAAAATAAAATAAAAATAAAAAATTATTAGTTTATTCTCCTCTTTTCTTAAAAACAGAATAAAAATGATAAAAGGGAACGCGAACCAAAAGATCCTAATCATATAAAATTTACATTTATATTACTCTATTTATGCTAATCAATTAAATAAAATGCGTTCCTTTACAATTTGATTATTAGGAAGATTTGTTTGCACATATAGCATGCTTTAAATTCAATTATACAATAAAAATATTTTTTTATTGTTATGATTACCATTATATTTAAATTATTATTATTATTACTACTATTTTACTATTCTTACTATTACATCACCTTTCATTTTTTAAATAAAGTACTCCATATTTTTTATATAAAACTTTCAAAGACACCCCCAATGTTAAAACTTAAAATCGAAAGAAAGAAAATAGAAAAATAAATTTATTTCCAACCCACAGGAATATCATTTGTGTACACAGTAAAAATTGCATAACCATGGTCATCAAGGCCACGTATGAATTGTCACCCTCATCGATGTGTTTTTCCATGGTTGCCATGTCATTGTCATCACCAACATTAATTACCAGATATATCATACAAGCAATTTTAATTGGTAGGTAATTACGACGTATGCAGATTTTTAGGTAAGCATATATCATTGGATTATCATCTTTTTAATTAATTAATTAATTATATATATATATATATATATATATATATATATATAATTAACACAGGAAATCCACTATGCACAGGTACATTTACAGTATCTGGTCCCCAGCAAACCAAGTACTGCTGTGTTGGGTACCAAAAAAGATAATTGTTAAACGTGTTTTTTTTTTTTCAATAATTAAACCATACAAACGAGGACAGTCGCCACTGTACAATAAGAAATTTTGTTAGAAATAAAAAAATTTAAAAATAAAAATAGTATAATTACTAGGAGATTTTTAAAATATTTAATTTTATTAATTTATGTTTTACTCGTGAAAAAGTTATTGCAACCTTTTTATTAAAAAAAATAAAAAACATTATTAATACTAAATATAAATACAAAATAAAAAAAATACTCTGCAACATAAAAAAACCTAACAATGCTAGATGAAAAAAAATAATTCTAATTCAAAAAATAAAAATAAAAATTTGTTATTTGATTAGTCTTTCTAGATTAGAAAAAATTTATCATTGAGTTTAAATTACTTGTGAAATAACCTTTGTATTTGAAAAAATATTTATATGTTATGAAATTATTTAACATAAAATTTTTTAAATTTTTTTTTATAAATATGACTTAATGATTCTTTTGTTTATGAGCTGATTCATTATGGGTCCAACCATCATGATTTTAAATAATAACAATTTACAACTAATCATGAGAAATTATTAGATTCTAATACTAATTAAGGTTGTTGAAAATGAAGAATAAAAATATTTTTTATAAATTAAAACATTTAAAGATTAAAAATACTATAATCATAAGAAAAATGTTAATATAATTAATTTTATTTATAATATAATCGTATTAATACAAAATAAAAAAAATCTAATAATAATGAATTGAAAAATAAAATTACAAGAAAATAAAAACATAAGATAAATATTTGTTGTCTCAAAAAAAAAACTCATTCATCACATGTTTGAAATTAACGGAATATTCATAAGTATGTCATCTGAAATCATTTATCAATATCCAAAATAGTAAAAATTGGTATAAATGAGTTTCTACGTTAAAGAGTGATTAACAAAAACTAATTAAGAAAATAAAGGAATCATGTAAATCACTTACATAATTAATAAATTTAATTAGTTCGTTTTCTATTTCTTAATGTTTTTTAAAGAATGAAAATTAAAAATATTATTGATTGCCGATGACCAAATTCGTAAAAATCCCGTTGTTTTTATAATTAAGCAGCATCTCTAACGGGCATTGACATCTATAAATATCATGTCTCGGCTCCACCTAATGTTCACCTTTGTTTGTCTTTCTCAATGGATTCTCCCCTAAAACTCCAAGAGCAAAGCAAGGGCTTTTTATTTGACTCGGTGTTGCACAAACAAGCTGGTTTTCCGAAAGAATTTCTTTGGCCAGGCTTGGTTAGGGCTCAACAAGAGCTCTCGGAGCCACTGGTGGACCTGGAGGGGTTCTTTGAAGGGGACGAGGAGGCAACAAAACAGGCTGCGAATATAATCAAGGATGCATGCTTGAGGCATGGTTTCTTTCAAGTGATCAATCATGGAGTAGATCCCAATGTTATTAGAGACGCAGAGGATTACATGGACCATTTCTTTAGGCTTCCAGTTTCCGAGAAACTTAAGGCTCGGAGGATGCCAGGCAGCTTGTGTGGTTATTCTGGTGCTCATGCTGATCGGTATGCATCAAAACTTCCATGGAAAGAGACACTCTCTTTTCGTTACCATGAAAATTCTTCGGATCTCGTTGTGCTAGATTTCTTCAAATCTACTCTTGGGAATGATTTTGAGCAAACAGGGTATGTTGATTTGTTTTTTTTTCTCTCTCTTTTTTTTCTTCTTAAAGATAGGGAGCATTTATGGATATTATTCCCTTCTCCGAAAAAAGAAAAAAATCCTTCTTGCTAGTCCATTTTTGTTAGAAATATTACATTCGAACTCACTTTGCTCTTCTTGCAGAATGGTATATCAAAAATATTGTGAAGCTATGATGGATTTATCCTTTGCCATACTGGAACTACTGGCAATCAGCCTGGGAGTTGATCGAAAACTTTACAGAAAATTCTTTGAAGATGGTTTCTCGATATTGAGATGTAACTTCTACCCCCCTTGTCAAGAGCCTGGAAGTACTCTTGGCACGGGGCCCCATTGCGATTCAAATTCAATAACCATACTTCACCAAGATCAAGTTGGAGGTTTAGAGATTTTCACAAACAACGTATGGCAGACAATTCCACCTCGTCAAGGTGCACTCATCATCAATATTGGTGATACCTTCACGGTAGGCCGCCGGCAATATATATTATAATTTTGTTTCTATGTGTTGTCTTTTTTCTTTCTTTTTTGATATAGAAAAGAAATGGAGGAAGACAGAAAACAAAAATACGAGTAAAATGACGCACAGGGTGCAACTACTTTGTAGCCCTGTTTACCTACATTATGATTCACCCTCTTTTCTTTTCTTTTCTTTTTCACTAGTAGTAGGTGTAAAACAAATTAGATTACAAAATTAATTTGGTATAAAAAAACTGAAAACAGAAACTGACCTCTATCAAAGAACAAGGGTATTTAGTATAGATGACGCCTCATAAATGTTGTAAATTTGGATGCTAGAAATTAGAATTCCAGAGTTTGAAAATTTTGTAAATTTGTATGGTAAATGTTAATTTGAGGCCTAGCCGCATGCTTCAGAAGCTTAAATGTACAGTTAAATCAATAAACAGCGATTCTTTTATCAGTGTTTTTCATGATTAATAAATCTATCTACATTAATTGTGATCTCTTTTCTTGTGACGTGAACTCCGTATCTTTTGGGCTGGGCTTTAAGGAGATTTGCCTTTGAATAATTTGAATAAGCCTAGATTTATAGGGAGCTTCAGGTTTGTAATGGGCTCATACTTTCTGGTTTACTGTTAAACTTGGAAGTGTTCCATTTTCCGGCAACGGTAAGCTTCGTGCGAGCGGGTTCCCAATGATCACTTCTCATCGTTTTTTTATCCTCTCGATTTTGCTGGCTGTGTAGGCATTATCAAATGGGAAATACAAGAGTTGCTTGCATCGGGCGATGGTTAACAAGCATGAGCAGAGGAAATCTTTGGCATTCTTTCTCAGTCCAAGAGAAGACAAGGTGGTGAGACCACCACAAGAGCTTGTGTGCAGTGAAGGGAAAAGGATGTACCCAGACTTCACATGGTTGAATTTGTCTCGATTCGTACAAAATCACTACAGAGCTGATGATAACACACTTCAGAACTTCACCAACTGGTCCCAATCAGTAAATCTCTAGTAGTCTAGCTCCTTCATGTTGGCAGGGACTCTTTTCTCCTCCATATCGCATGCCTAATAAAGTTCAAAGTCGGTTTTTTTTTCTGATTAAAATTCTAGTTTCTACATATCCTGACCAATATGGTCACAGATTATAAGCATTTTTGGCATTCTGTATTGTTTTTTCTCATTATTGCTATTTCACAGGTTCGTTTTTCGATCCTGTTTATTTTCATAGACACATCCTCCAATATAAAATTAAAGTTAATATTAACATTAACAAATAAACTAAAAGATTGAAAAATCTACTATTTATTTATGTATTACAGTGTTAGTATATATGTAATCAAGTGGTTTGATTATATATCATTGATTTTACTTATATAAAACATGCTATTAATAAAAATATTTTTTATTTTTAATATTCATTTATGAGAGCAAAAGTAAAGTTAGTAGGACAAAAATACTTTGTACAAAAAATTATAAAATTATATTGCATCAAAAATTGTTCTTAAATATTACTAATCGATACTCTATTAAGACTAGATATTAACTAGGATAATTGAAACTAATACATAGTATATTATTTTATTTATGAAAGGAAGAAAATATTATCAGGAGTTGAGGAAAAAAAAAATATCTAAAACTAATATATAAGTGATTATTATATATAAAGAGATCACAAGTGTCTATAGAAAGGTTAACATAACAGTTGTGTGAGTGATTTTTTGATTTTATATTGGAGGATGTGTCTATGAAAATAAACAGGATTGAAGAAGGGACAAGAGATATAACATGAAATATATGTAGGTATTTGATTAATCAAGACCTCGTATGTTTTATGGAAAAGTGATTTCATGAAAAATTACTTTTCAAACTTGCTCGTGTTTGTTTACCATTAGAAAAATTGATTAATAGAAAATATTTTTTAGTTAAAAAAAATTGATTTGATTTTTAGAAAAGTGTTTTTCTTATATTTTGATCCCTATCATTTTCTTAATTGATTTTTTATCTATTAAATTTGATCTCTATTCTTTTCATTGCTATTAATTTTATTTAAAATAACTTATGAAATTGATTTTTTTAAAAAATTTCATCATCTTTCAACTTTTTAATATAAGATTTGATCTCTATTTTTTTATTGCTATTTGTTTTACTTGAAATAAATTATATAATAATTTACTTTTAGTAACCCATTTTTCATGAAAACCATTTTTCAAAAGAAAACTATTCTAGATGAATAATATTTCACATGTTTATAGATAATATTGATTGTGAAATTCTTGCAAGAGATAAAAAATGATAATGACATAGCTATCCGAGAAGCAAAAACAAATAGAGAAAGAAAGTAATAATAAGACGATGATGTGGAAGATATGTTGAAACATATAAATTGTAGTTTTGTATCAGTGAAATATAATAAATTTAAATGTAAAAAATTATATAAAATTATAAATATTTTTATATTGTTATGATGTTTTTCTTTCAGGGTCTTTATCTCCTGACTAGAGTATATTTGTTTTATCTACTCGTTTTTTTATAGACTAGGTTATTTTGTTTTTTATGGTTTGTAATGAATTTTAGATAAAATATGTAAACTTTAATACTTTAATCTAATTATGAATATCTCAAAACACACAAATTTAAAAACATATAAAAAATTTAAACCATGTGAATGTAATATATGAGGATAAATTGAAAAACAAAAAAAGTTGAATGACCGTAGATGTATAATTTTTGTAGGAAAAAGTGAGAGACAAAAGTAATTGCACTATACAATTTCATGATGCAATTGTTTCTAGATGGACAGAAAAGGAACATTTTAATTTATTTTTTTATGTATAATTAAAATAAAATATAAAACTTTACACCATGTTAATATAATATAAAAAAATAAAATTAAAAAGAAAAATAAATTATATGACCAAAACTATATAATTTTTTCAAGGACAAAAAAATAGACAAATAATTGCATTATAATAATTCATGGTGTATTTGTTTCTAGAAAAAAAACTAAAAAAAATCAAATAACATTTTAAATTCGTTTCTGTATAATTCAAACAAAATATAAAACTTTAAACTATCTCAAGATAACGTGGGAAGATAAAAAAAAATTAAAAAAAATTAGTGACCATAACTTAATAATTTTTCAATGACCAAAAAGAAGAGGGAAAAAGCTGTTGCACTGCAGCATATCATAATTTACTTGTTTTAGTGCAACTACTTCTAGGTAAACAATAAAAAAATATTTTAATTTTTTTTATTTTTAATTTTTATGGGATGTCCAGGTCAACTTGTGTGTATCATGATTAATCCCCACAGCCTATTGAATACTCTGCAAATCTAGTAGGCATGTAAGACATCGCAGGGGTGACAGACGTACACGCCAAGGCTCGAACCCAGGTATAGTGGAAAGAAACAAATCCCTTCCATCACTAAACTAAGCACTATAATACTTAATTTACCTTTTTTCTACTAGCTAAGTATCTTGCTATGCTACATTTAAGATTTAAAATTAATTATTAATTCAAGAGAAGAATGTTAAGATGTTGTGAATACATTTCATGTCATCGTGAAAATTTAATTAGGAATTGAAAAGTTGATGTATAATTTTAATAAAATAAATTTAAATTTATATGAACAAATAAAATATAAAAAGAGTTGTTAATGTGAATTATTTTTTTTTATTTTAGAAAAATTTATTTTTTATAAAACTTATTTTGTTAATTTAAGTAAGTGAGTAAAATCTCAACTATTATAAATTTTTATAAAAGATGCATGTCTTGACTTGAATTTAAAACTTGCTATGCAGATCTCAAATCATTTGCCACCATACCACGTCTAGAGACAATATAAACTAAAAGCATTCAAATAAACTAATTTTTAAAAGCATTCAAATAAACTAATTTTTCAATGACCAAAAAAAAAAGTTGAAAAATATATCTAAATAAAATTATTTAATTTCACAATACATGATATTATTCGGTATTTTTATTTAATTATATATGAACCAATAAAAAAGTTCTTAACGTTTAATAAAAATATATATTTTCATAATAAAAATAATAATTTTAATGTAATTGTTTTAAATAAACTCTCTTTTTTATTAATGTATTTTCTTATGAATATATTTGATAGAGATTTCATGAGACATAATGTTATTTGGTTTTTTGATTTAATTACATGAGCCATTAACAAAGTTGTTAACGTTTAATAAAAAAAAATATTTTCATAAGAAAAATAATAATATGAATTATGTAAAAAAAAATCTCATTGTTTTTAATAAATTCTCTTTTCTTTATTAATGTATGTTTTTAACAAAAAAAAAACAATATACCCTTCTTTATCTATTTTTTTTATTGCATAAGAACTGTAAGAAAAATTTTAATATTTTGAAACAAGTATAAAAAAATAAAACATCTCTCTTTCATTT
Source organism: Populus pruinosa (assembly GCA_026413675.1). Classification (NCBI taxonomy): domain Eukaryota; kingdom Viridiplantae; phylum Streptophyta; class Magnoliopsida; order Malpighiales; family Salicaceae; genus Populus; species Populus pruinosa. Next base: position 25,144,659 of record CM048596.1, read on the forward strand.
TTTTTATTGGCCCATTTTTTTTATAAAAAATATTGTTTTTTAAACAAAAAAATTCATAATCTAAGTTTACATATAAAAAAACATAATTAATTGATAATTTTACATGAATTTATTAAAATAAAAATATTGAGAGAAAATATAATAAAAAATGATATTTCATCTACTTTTAGAAATTATGTATATCATGTTTATATATAATTACTCAAAAAGCTAATGCCAATATGCTAAGATGTTTTGAAAATAATGATATAATTTGATAAATATTTAATCATCATCTAAATAATTTTTTTAAAAAAGAATGCAATTATAATATGCAAAAAGAAAAAATAATGAGATAAAAAAAAAATGAATGGCTAGGCATACAATGTGCTTAGAGAATAGGTATATGGTTGTGTTCCAAATGAAAACCCTGGCAGCCTAGGCCCGCACATCTTAGTTTTATTTTTATTTTTTAAAATTTTATATGCTATATTATTAGGTGGATGATCTTTTTTTTCCTCTCATTTAATGTTAAATTTACCTGTCATTTAATCCTTGAATGACAATTAACTCATCGGCCGTGATAACTTGCAATATGAAGGGAATAAAAAACTCTAGTGTAATAAAAATAGAACTTTTATTTTGTAAAGTTAATAAAAGAACTCATATTAAATTTAATGAAAATAAAGTTAGAAAATGAAACTGAAAAGGATTTAAACTTTGAGGGACCAAGAAAAAAAATATTGAAGTTGTGCATGAGATGCTGATCACAAACATTCGAGTAAATAGTTAAATAGATTGTCAGCTTTCCTATTAAATGAACTACATAATCTCATTCTACATCTATTTAATTCATGAAAATTTATTGCAATAAAAGATGATTCAAATAGTTTGGCACATATGTTTTAAGTAAATTTTTGAGTTTTGGCTTTGTTAATAGATTACATCATTATTAAATGATGTCTTAATCTCAGTATATAACATTTATTTTCCTCTTAAATAATTTATTTAATTTTTAAATTAGAAATTGATGAGAAATTGAAGTAATGTCGACACTTTATGTTTTATATGATAATTTTGAATTCTAATCTATATCCATTAATCTCTCAAACTCCCTTTTTATTAAAATTCTTTAATATTTTAGGACAAGTCTAGTCCTGCATTACACTCAACTTCATTTATCTCTGATCTTGACTTCAATTCAACAGTTCTTCCTCATACTCTAGATTTTTTTTTATTTTATTTTTTTAGACCTTGAACTAGTGTTACTCGCCTCAGATCCTCTTTTTCCTTCTTATCTTTTGATTCTCTCGATGCCTGCCCTTCAATCCATTATGTTAGTAATCTCTTAATTGTAATTTGGACTCCTTCCTCTTCAAGTTTATTTTATTTTTATTGTTTTCCTACTTAATAGTAGAGACTTCCCTCTCTCTTTTGCTTTCAAAGATCTTTAGTTAAAAAAAAATGTTAAAAAATCATAAATCTCATCTTTATTTTAATCTTAACAGAAAAAAAAATTATGCATATTTCAACTCTAATGGCAATCCATTTCCCATTATAAAATTATGCTTCTAAATAATTTACATAAGCAGTAAATGGGCTTATTACATGGATGCATAACTTCAAACCTATTTCTATTCCATAGTAACAATATTTGATGCAAAGTCCATTCATTTGCATGGATCCAATCTCTTTTAGGTTGAAGATTGGACACATCCAAATTCAAATTATTGGATTTTATTTTGTTTTATTATTGAATTTTAATTTTATTGTTTTTGTTGGATTTTTATTATTTTGTGGGTTTTTAAGCTCAAGTTTGATTTTGATTACAGTTTTACTGTTTATTTTATTCCCTTAATTATCTCCTCTGTTCATCAACTCCTTTTTTATCTTCGCCAGCTCCCTTTTTTTTTTTTTTCCTCTTCTTGGCTTTATCTTTCTCCTCTCTTACTTCTTTTCAATTTTTGCTTTATCCCGCATCATTGTCTACTGTTAGATTATTTGAGCATTGCTAATGACAGAATGCTTTCAAAGCCTCACATAACTTGATTAGCAAAAACAAGCCCTGCAAGAGATTTCTACCAAGAACATTGATGGTTTGATGCCTTTTTAATTGACACAAGCCTATTGTTGGTTTGATGCCTCTAAGTAGGGAATGATGTCGTAGATATTTTAACATCTGGAAGCACATGACTAGCACTTCAATCTGCTGATAATTTGTTCTTCCTTCTGTATCAAGTTTTTTTGCATCCAGAGAATTTTGCAATTATGTAACATAATTTATTGGACTCGTTTTAGGCTGTAGAGTTTGAATAGCAAAACACAGTGCAGGATTGTTCCATCGCTTGGAAAAGTTGGAATTGCGATGGCTTCACAAACAGCTATCTACAGTTAGCTCTGTGTCCTCTATGGCTGACATCCCCTCTAATCACGGACATGCATCAAAAAATGGGAAACTAAATATAGAAAAGGACCAATGTAAATGACATTATACTGGCCTGAGAGAAGAAAATTAAATAAAAAACAACAAATAGAACTAATTCTGCAGCCTGTTAATAAAATTCGTGAGAAACTTTATTTTCAAGAATAATGCATCTGCTCACAGAATTTGAAGATATATTTGCTTCGTAAAGTTTTGAGTTGTGTTATGCTGAAGGAAACATCCAGATTACAAGAGAGATTAGTTACATGAAAGAAAATCAACAAAAAAAAAATGCTATAGTAAGTTATTTCTCTGCATTAACATGATCAATGTTTCTCTGGTAACAAAACCAAGCTCAGTTGTGAAATCCAAACTCCTACGAAGAATCTTTCCATCTTGAGCTCAGTATTGATTATTTCATCCTGCTAATTCGTTGTCAATATCATAATCACCTTTACAGTGTTTTCGCAGACCAAGTCGAGAAAATCCACAAGAGTTTGCTTCTCTTTAAAGCATGTATATATACACACATCATTTTGTAGACTAATTTACAAAACTTTACATATGCTTTCTTTGGGATCAGTGCGAATTTCAAGACTGCATGTACTATTGTTAGAAATAGGAGATTAGAGTTCTTGAAACTGCAACTAGACCTTTCCATCCGACGAAGAAAGATTGCTATCAGATTTTACCGTTGTAGAATATGATCTGGAGACTGAATTGGTGCCTTTAGAGGGGGATGAGGAAGGAGCAGGCAGCTTCTTGGGCAACATTTGTTCCCAGTAAGCCTTAGGCAATCTTGATGCGTCTGATGAGAGAACAACGAAAGCAAGAAGAGTAAATAGCAAGCACTTTCGCCTCCAAGAAACTAACATGTTGAATACTACCGTCAGAAGATGCCTTGAGAGCCCTCCTTTAACATTCCAGTGCCAGCAGACAAGTTGAGTAATGTAAGGGAAATGCCAACTTCATTGTTTGCGGAGAGATGCGTCAATGGCAGACAATGGATAATTTGATAATACTAAACTGTTAAGCAGTTCATGTTGTTGCTCTCATTGTCTAATAGGAAATAGAATCTGAGTGTATGAGTAAGGAATTTGAGAGATTTTAGTATTCATCAGGGACCACTCATTAGTTGGGGTGAGCATGGGATCATACTACTACATGAAAGCAGATTCTGATTAAAATATATCAACTTCTTAAACCTAATATTGAAGCATGTGTTGTTGATAAGAAATGCTATTGCCTTTGGTCTATGGTTGAAAAGAGCCACCTAAACAGGAGTAGGGTTATCATTATTCTTCAATTTCAATCATTCAATCAAGAGGATAGTGCTCTTTTTCATTATTTTCGGATAGCTCAAGAGGCAAACATTAAGCCCACCTAATCAAAGAAAGTTCACTAAGAAAATTTCAAAAGGAGTCCAAAAGAAGCATCTGGACACTTTTGTACACTGCTTTCCCAACAAAGGTAAGTAGTAATAATATAAAATACGGATTGTCTGTAAGATATCAAATTATTTTCTGTCAAAAGTCCAGTGATCAGAGAACTCCATGTCTCGGAATGAATTGAGCAAGTCTCTCAACATCCAGCTAGCATAAAGACGGAAAGGGAAATTTCCTGCTCCTCCCAGCTGGGGCATTGATACGATGCTGTGCTAGCAAAAGGGCAAGTTGAGCTATTTCTCTGCCCTTGCAAAAAGGAAGAGGTGCCCATTGTATCAAAAATTTGGCTTGGAATTAAATTATAGCAGGAAGCTGAAAGAATGTCGGATATCCTAAGTTTGTACAGGCTTATCTGTGATAAGAGGAGGTGGACGGAGGAGTGGGGCGCCCCTCTCCAAGTGGTGGGTCGGATGTTGCTGTGATCTGTGTCAGTGTGTGTTGTTGACCATATATTATTGCATTTGGATAGTTTTTAGCATCCGAAACACATATAATATAAACTTCCAGTGCCGTAGAGAATGCGCAGAGGATTAATTTAATAACTCTAGTGCTGAACTCCTTGGTGCATTCAATGGGCGGTGCCTATAACGTTATAGGTGCATGAGAGGTCTTGACATACGTCGAGTTATGCACAAGAGATAGTTCTATTTCGAAGCCTTAAACTTAATTTCCGTCTCATCGGGTCAGAATTTGTCTGGCCTGGAGATAGGTATTAATTTATGGTCAATCACGAAATTCTTACTTGAATGTTTTTAAATTTAGAATTACAATATTTTATATTAACTATATTTAAAATTTGAAATTTTAAAATTTAAAATTTATTTATAATTAAATCATACTTGATTAATCATTCTATTTTAATATATAACTAATCATTCTTAGAAGTTTGTAACTTATTAGATTTGTTAATAAGTTGGTCCAAAAATAAATTACAATTCTAAATAAAATTAAATAAAATTAATTAATTAATTTAATTTATTATCAATTTAATAATCAATTAACTTATATTTGAAAATCAAGTATAATATTTAGTAACCTATTATGATCTTTTAAATATTAAAAAAAGTCATAAGTGATTTGACTTAACTTTTAAGTGACTAGTTTCTCTATATAATTATTATTTCTTTATCAATAATATTCTTATTTAGATATTATATCATGAAATATATTTGTTTTGTTAAATCATATTAGTTCTCAATATTATAGCCATTAATTTTTGAATAAGATTTTTTAAACTCTTCTCAATACTCATTCTACATTAGTCATGGATTTCACAATTAATACTATGTGAGAATGGATGAAATTTTTTTTACTTCACCTAAAGTGATGGATTATCTCTTAATTACTTAAAAATTTTCATGTAATTTATGTTATACACAATATTTATCTATATATTATCCTTGATTAGGACATCGTGTGGTTAGAATCAAAGTATAACATTATCTATGTAAGTTAATTTAGTGATCTCAAGTCTAGATCACTTACACAACTATCCTAGAAATCTTTTCATGGATATTAGTGATTTTTTCATATGCAATTCTCTTACGAGTTAGTTTTGTGCACATGTTATCTAACAAGTATCTATATATTTGTTCCATGTATCTCTTATACCTTAGTTTATGAGAGTTACTGCTTTCTTTAATAAATGAAGAAATATAATATGTATCAGTTTCAATAACTCTAATTAATATGCAATCTTAATAAAACATTGATAGAAAATATTTAGGGACAATGCATTGATGCAATATGAATCTCATAATTACAATAATTTTTATAATTTTCTTTATAAAGTATTTTTTATGAATTTTATCTTTACTCTACATTCATTAAATAAGTATTAGATTCATTAATCAATTATAAATAAATATTAAAGATTAAAAAAAGTCTTTATTAATAATAAATATGTTTTACATGGATAATATCAATGCTATGTATAACCAACCAATAAGTTGTTTGGCATATTCATTAATAATCTTTTACTTATATTAAAGCTAATCATTCATGTAACTAATATTATATCCCTTTATATGGTAATCATGTTCATGTTAGGACAATGTCTTAGTGAGAAGATTTGCAGGATTCTTTTTAATGGGTAATCATTTTATCTTTATATCTTCTCTTTATGATTTCTCTAATCAAATTAAATAACTTAAGTACATGTTTGGATCTTTAAGAAGATATTAGTTCTTTGGTGCATACAATGGCTCCATTGATATCTGGTACAACATTATTAAATCAATAATGCTAGCAACTACACCAGTTTAATAATGAACTTCTTGATCCAAATTATCTCTTTTGCCTCCTTAAACATAGAAATATATTTGGCTTTAATTGTAAAATCAATTGTGGTTTTTGTTTGGAACTCTTTTAACTAACAGGAACACCATTTAAAGTAAAAACATATCCTGACTAAGATTTGATATCGTTAGTATATGACTGAAAATGAGCATTTAAAAAATCCAGCTTCTAATTCATGTTCTCCATAGACCATTTATATCTTATAACATATATTTTTAGAGAAAAATATTTGTTATTAAATAAGTATTATCTCTTGAATTTTTTTATACTAAATTATTTTAGCATCTTATCTATAAATATAGATTGTGATAATCCAAACAATCTAGTAAACTTATCTCTAAAGCTATAGCCCTCACATTTAGAGCCTTCATACTGGGTGTAGCTAAATGAGGTTGCTACCTCGCCTTGCATCGTGAGCAATACAAGTCAAACTAGCATTGTAGTGCAAGGGCAGCAACCCTTGACTGCTACATCTCTAACTTCTAGTGATCTAGTCTTTACGTGTTGTGCAGGCTAATTATGCCATTAGTAATATCGCTGGTGGAGGTGTAAGTACAATATATATATAACCATCCCTCAAATTTATGTATTTAGTTGATATATATAACCATCCCTCAAATTTATGTATTTAGTTGATTATTAAATCTAAATACATTTGCCATGCATTTTCAAAAAAAAATTTAATTTATAAAATTTAGGTTAAAACTAATGATTCATCAGTATATATTTTAGACTTCTTAAAGTAATGATAGATTTATTTATATATTTATTTATTTTATTATTATTAATATTATTGAATCCCATACTAATCCAATAAAAATAGGTGTTATACTGAGTAAGATTCTCCTACATGATTTTAAAAACCTTATGATAGAAATTAGTACCCTGACTTGTTGGAAAAATCTTAAACTTTGAGGTTCTTCCAAGCATTCAGTATGGTGTGTTTCGGCTTATTGAAGTATTTTCATGAAAACCCTACCCTGTAATATATATTTTAACGAACTTCAAAATCAAGTATTGCTGTTATAATTTATGATGATTTTTCAGAATTTCTTTTCAATCTCTTTACATTCCACATTATCCATTAAGATAGAAAGGGTAAAATATAATTCAAAATAGCTTGATTTTGTGTTGGATTGTTGGGGAGTTAATTGCCTTTAATTTCTTACATCATTTTAGCATGTGCAAATGAGGATATTTAAAAGTGTAATACTAATTTTTGAAGTATTTTACATGTATTAAAATAATTTTTTTATTTTTTTAAAATGATTTTTAATATCAACAATGTAAAACAATTAAAAAATAAAAAAATCAATTTTTTATAATCAATATTACCCAAAAGCCAAGAGATTCTCAGAGGATACCGTCTAGAGAATGATGATACAGGGAGTAGGAAGTTTCTGGTAATAAATTTGTGATAATCGTAGAAAATAGAACTGAGAATTTTTGAGGGTCTGATTGAGAAAACAAAAACTTCTACAACTCAATTAACATCCACAAAATAGCTTGAGGACTAATTTGAGATTTGCCAAAAAATCTTGAACAGCCACATTAACTGGAAAAAGGGAGCACCAACAGCATTACTGATAAAGCAATAAAGCAAAACGAGGCGTCCTCTGTACAAATTCATAGGGTACAACAAGCATCTACCATTAAGCAATTTGATTAATCTGGAAAAACAATATCCATGACAAGTATACAGCCAACATCCCTAGCAAAAGAATTAGCGAGGGATGATTAAAACAACATTAACGATAATGAGGAAAATTTTAAGAATAACAAACTAATTAACTATAATTTTACAATTGCTCGTGGAGAAATACAGCTAATTGATTCTAGAACTCAAATGCCTGAAGATGGCAGAATAATACCTGGACGCCATCAATTTGTAAACCTCAAATGGAAGGTACAAGCTGAAGCATCGGGTTTATATAATGGCTGACGTTATTGTTTCTGGCTCTGTAGGACGCCACATTGTCTTGTGAACACAAATCAGTCCCTCATTGTCTTTTGAGTAAATCATCCGGATATCCCAGTTCAGAGATTTGGCCAGGCTCTCAATCTCACCAATGATTTCAACATTGTCACGCACGATCAGATTTCCTTCTGGCCTCAGTATCCTGTCAACTTCTGCTATTACTGCCACTAAGTTGCACCTGTGGCCAGGAAAACAACAGAACATCAAGTCACAGAAATTATAGGATCTCTTTTTTCTTTAGAAAGAAGCGATGTGATGAACAAACCTCTTTGTGAGACTGGAAAAGAGATGATCGGCATGGAGAAGATCGTAAGTTCTAGGATAGGTGTTGAATGATTCGCACCAATCATGATACATTCCAAATAAACCACGCTCGTAAATTATTGGAAGCGTGTCTGCAGAGTCAATTGGGACTACATTCATAACCCACACTTTCAAATCTTTCAGTGCCGCAGCAAACCTAACACAAATACAGAAAAGCATAAGAAACTAATGTGTGTTTCTTACCATGGAAAATGGAAAACATAGTAACAATGACAGTGAGCTATTAGGGGAAATCCCCATCAATCACTAAAGATGAATAACATGCAATCCCATCAACAAGCAGGGATAAACCAAAAGACATGATCCACTCCTTTAACCAACAGAACAAATCAAAGAAATATAGCTTAAGTCCATACCCCAATCAGATATATCAAAAAAAGCCTAATTTCAACAAGATCGCAAACAGACAAGAGAAACAGTGTCTTTACCAAACATAAAAAACGAAAGTCTGCTTAAATAACTAGCATAAGATAAAATTGTTGAATTGCTTACCCTCCGTATACAGCTCTCATGTCCATGATATTTCTCACAGAAGACCAATTGATTCCCATTCCATTCAAATAAGATTGGGAAACAACATTTTTCCAATGGCCATAGTCAGCAGCAAAATCCTCTGGCGCAGCTTTACCATAAACTCCAACCTGAGAATTCAGCCAGTATGGTGGTTTCTCCAGCCTTCGTGGCCATTGCTCAGGCCAGCGAGACCCACGCACTGATGCATCTACAGGCACTTTATGCATGCATGCCTCAAGCGGGACATTCCTGAAGACAAACATCCATAATCATAGTAATTTCAAGTTTCATCAATTCAAAGCTTATAACAAAAGTGGCAGCATGTTTACATCACTTCAATTATCTATGCAAGTTATTATGAAAAATCAGGATGGGTACTTGTAGAAGAAGAAAGAGGCAATTCTAAAACCAGGGGACAAAAAGGCAAGTACCATGCTGCATTTGGATCATCAGATTCTTTGCACAGTGGAGGCTCATTTTGGGGTCTTTTATTATAACAGTCATTAGAAGTTGGTTTTCTAAATATTGCAGCACCAACACCATTTAGTTTGTCCTTTTTAATCACCACCAGATCCCAGCACATTGACTTTGTTAGTTTGGACATGGCTGCCATCAAAAAACAAAAAGGTCACATCAAGGCAAGCCACATACTATCCTCTAGAAAGGAATGCAAATGTTAGAAAATATTCTACCTTTCCAAATGCCCACGTCTTCTGGAAGCTTTTGATAAACTGGGGTGGCAGACCAGACAAAGTAACCACCAGGTCGCAAAACTCGATTCAGCTCCAAAAGAAGTTTACCACCTGCAAGGACCCAAAATATATCTCTGAAACAAGAAAAACAAGAAGACAGAATTTTTTTCTTGAGTAGAATAGACACAAACATCACCTTCAACATGCCAAGGAACCCTACAGCGTGCGCAGTGAACAACATCAAAAACAGAACTAGGAAAGGGTAATCTCTTGGTGCCCATAACAGCCAACATTGCAGGGATTCCCCTTTCAAGTGCAAATTGAACCTGAGCTTCATGTTCATCCTTGGGAGCAAATGACATTGCAAGAACATCTCTTTCAAAAAGATAACCTCCAAAGCTTGCCACCCCACACCCAACATCCAATATCACTCTGGTTCTTTTTCCCCAAGCAATATCAGGATGTGACTGCATCATTCATAGAAAAAATTGATCACATTATACTCTTCAGCACACACAATCATATTTACACACAACCTAGATCAGTTAAATCAGTGTTTCATGCTCAATCTGTCCACTTAGTGATTGTACGAAATAAAGGCAAGAACTGCAGCTAACAAGTGCAATAAAGAAACTCACATCCTGGATGAAATCAATATAATGAAGAGCACCATGCTTGAACTGAGTTCCACCACCAGGAAAAGTCAGATATTCACCAGTAACTTTAACCCAATTCTGATGTCCCTTAACCTCAGCAAGCTTGGTGTGGGGAACATTATAGTACCATATCTGCAATGTGAGCCGAAATAAATATTTCAGCCAAAGTCAACAGGAAAGCTTTTTCATCAATCAAGTGGATCAGTGTTTACCTTATCCCTGCTTTTAGGCCACTTAATTGAGCGTCGATATCCTTCAGGTATGGATACCAGACAAGTGGGGGCTTCTTGAGGGCAGTGCCTCTCTCGATGTTCATAGTGCTTTGTGCTTGAAAGCCTTCTTATAACATACCAATTATCAAGGCAAGGGACGTAATCTGGTCCAGCAGTGACATTACACAGTTTCCATGCATGAACATTTTGATCCTTAGATATTGAAGATTGTTGCGATATCTTCTCTTTCTGTGACTCCACCACTTGAGTTGACCAAGCCCCATTTTGAGTATTAGTTTCATTTAGAAGTTCTGATTGTGCACCGGCAGGTAAAATCTCAATGGAAGTTTGATCATTCTCTTGACCATCCACGTTATTCTCAGAAGCACCGTCCTGGTTATTTTCATTTGCACTGTCTCCTGATTCTGAGTTTTTCTCCCCCTCTTCCAACTCGGATTTATTTTCACCTGAGCTCTCCTCTGATTCTGTTTGCTCGCTTTTATTTGTTTCATCACCTTGGGCTGGCATCTCACCAGCTTCTGAATTTGATTCTCCATCTCCAGAATTTGACTCTCTATCCTCTGTTTTTTCATCCTTTTCAGTCTCTGTCTTTGGTTCCTCTTGAGATTCAGTCTTCTCATCCTGGTTTTCTTCACCCATATTCTTAGACTCAGTCTTCTCATCCTGGCTTTCTTCAACCATATTCTTAGACTCAGTCTTCTCATCCTTGTTATCCTCAACTGTCACTTCACTCTCTTTTTCAGTCACATTTTGGTCTTCATGGACATCAGATTGGCCATCACTACGAGAATCAACAGTGTTCCCATCTTCTTTGATTGCATCGTCCGGTAAATCACCAGCAGTGTCTTCAAATTGCTTATAATTGTTTTCGCCAGCCACACGATTCACATCATTCACTTTCTCTTGGGAAGACGAATCTGAATTTTGAACTGAAACAGATGATGACATAAACATCCAAGCCCCAACCAAACACAAAGCAACAAACACAACCACAGTGATTGTAGAACAGTAGTTGGATGACTTCTTCCCATCAACACGGGAATATTTTCCCATAGCCATGCCTGCTTTAATATTATGACGCTTGTTATATACACCTGCAATGTAAAATGACAAAAATCAGCTACACTACAAACCCCAACGCCTTAAATTAAAATTAACCTTATCACGAAAGCACTAATGGGTAACGGTTAGGGAAAATAAGGATAAAGTATGAAACCTGCACAACAATTGGCTATGTGCTCCCTTTTTGAGCATCCTTTTTACCTAATTTGATATCTTATGATCAAGCACCTTACTACCTTCATTTCAGGGTGGTCTGCTTTTCTTCTCTTAGAAATTATGTTCCAGGACTCATGCCCACTTTCCCTTTTAACTTAAATTTTGGGAAAAAGTTATCCTTTCTGGACTCGAATTACATCTTTAGTTTCGTTCTTTTTATAGTCCTTTTCTTCGGCGAGGATTTTATTTAAAACACCTTGTCTGCCTGCATACTACTATAACCAAGTACAGTTTCGTGCGTAAGGGAGGGAGATATGTACAGTACAACGAGAGCATTCTTTTATCCTTTTCACGCATCTCTTTAATCTAATTTTCCAAAAACTAGAGATACATTAAACCACCTATTACTAATGACTGGTTTAAACAGCTAAAAAGTCACAAATCACAAATAGATCAGAACTTTCAAGGAAAACAATAAATAAAGATCAAAATAAAGAGCCAAAAAGAAGGTATAAAATCTCTTACATGTATCAACATGTAACATGCTTGTTATAAAAGAACAGTTTTTGGTGAATACAAAGGCAGAAAGAAAGGAAGAATTTAAGAAACTTCTCTTCTTCTTTTTTGGTGCTGGTTAAAGAAAGAGAACTAGATCCACTCCACTAGTTTAAGTAGGAAAAAAAAAACTCTATTTGCAATAGAAGCTCAATAACAAACTTTGAAGTATTAAATGAAGAAGAATGAAACGACTAAACAATCTCATCTCCCAAGCACTCGATTGATTACAAGTCCTGATACATGCCATAGTAAAAGCAGACAAGCAACGTATCAACCACACACATAGAAACACGCCATTATCACATAGAAACGCGCCACTATCTAGAACTAAATTATCAGGAACATAAGAGGCAAGATCAGCGTTCTGGTTAAAAGTAAAGACCCACATTCAGAAAGTGAAGAAATGATTAACTTACAAGAAAATGCCGAATCCTGTCAAGGCTTTGATCATGTATTTTTCTAACACAACATTTTAGCAGTTTCAAGTATAAATCTTGAAGTTCTGTTTTGAGAGAAGCAGAGAGTAGAAGCGGGTTGTAAGAAATGAAGTTGCTGTGTTTGGATCTAAAATGGAAAACCCAAAATACGAAAAAAAAGGCCAAGCAACAACCTCTCTGGATCTCCTCTTTATTTTGTGAAGAATGAAAGGAGAAGAGAGGTTTTTAAGCAGACAGCCAAGTGGGGAGCTTTAATAGCAGCGTGTCCTTTCTTCCCTTAGATGGAGGGCTAATGGTCAATAAAAGAACTATGTGTGAGACTGAAAAAAACACTACTGAAGTCAAGATCAAAATTTGCAACACCAACTGGAAAGCACTGACCACATGCGTGTCTTTAGAAGTAAAAAGGCTGACGGTGGGGGCTTTACTCTATTGATTATCTCCATTGACAGCATCTTGTAAATTGGTTTATACCGTGTGATGGACACGTTTTCCACCGAAGTCCTTGGACCACACGTTAGCACTTGGACGATAGTAACAGGTAGAGTTAAACAGGGAGATGCGTGTGATGCTAGGGGCCTTTTGGCTTTTAGTTCGCGGGTCACCCAAATCGGCAATCCTAACGAATTGCAAGTGCAAACAGAATGAAATTTCACGTATGTTCTATGTTTGTTTTAAAAAAATGGTTTTTCAAAAATTATTTTTTATATTTTTTATATATTTATTACTATTAAAAAGATTATTCAATACAAAATACATTTTAATTATAAAAAAATTTAATTTAGTTTCTAGAAAAGTATTTTTTAAAAAAAAATTAGGTAAAAAATACTTTTTTAAAATTGTAAAAAATTTAAAAATATCATAAAATTTACTGATTATATCAAATTTAATTCTTAACCTTTTAATTGTTATATATATTTATTTTTTAATTTTATCTTTTAAAATTTAATTTTTATATTAATTTTGATTCTCATTTTTATAATTATTATTTATTTTTTCTTATTATTTTTTTATTAAAAAATTTTATCTATAAAATTTGATCCTTATTTTTTTATTATCACTTATTTTATTTAAAATAATTTATGAAATATTAATTATTATTATTATTTAATTTCTTTATCTTTTATTTTTTTTATTTTTTAAATTTGATCTCTATTATTTTGATTATTATTTATTTTATTTAAGATAATTTATAAAATTATATATTTTTTAATTTTATTTGTATTTAAATTTTTAATTTGTAAAATTTGCTCTTTATTATTTTAATAAATTTTTAAAAAATAAAATATTAATAAATTATTTTTCAACTTATTTTTCATAACATAACTAAACACTAAAAAGTATTTTTCTATTTATTTTTTATTATACTGCAAAATATAAAAAAAAAATTATTTTTTAAAAATTTAATTTTTCTTTTTTAAAATACTTTTCATCAGGGAAAAGGGCATTTGTTGTGTTGGGAATTCCTTGATTAACGTGGCCAGTTTTGGACACTAGTGTCGGCCTTGGGATGTGGATGAATTCTTGTTGTCAGCAACTGCAGCTCCTTGAGTCATGGCAATTTACTTACAACCGCTGAGGTTCATGAATCTAATAACATGAATATTTGGAATTGGAGTTAATCAATTTATAAAAAAATTTGGATTTTTTTAATTGAGATAACTCTAAATTTATTAAGAAAGTCTTGAATATTTATAATAAAATATTCTTAATCTAGAAATTTAAAGATTTTTTTATAGTGAAGTCAGGATTTCAAAAAAAATTATTAAATAACTTAAAACAATAAAAATAAATTTAAAGAGTCTTCAATTTCAAGGATAAAATATTTTCTTACATATTATTAATAATAAGATAGCAAATATAAAAAGTTTCTTAAGAAACTTCATACACACTTATAAATATAAAAAATTATTATTTTATTATGTTTTATAATACCTTTAACATTTACAGCGTAAAGAATTACTTAAATTAATAAAAGCCTAAACATTGATAAAGTTGTAGGCAAACAAGTTAAAATCATGTCACAACGACCTGTTTGAGTGCCAAATCAATGTAATTTAAACTTCGCTACTATCAAGTCCATACATTTTGGATTTGATTGTTTATAAAATCTAAAATTTAACAAATATATAAGACTTTCGTTACATAAATTTGATAAATGTACAATTCCGTGCACTATAAATTTAATTGCACATCAAGTTTAAAAGCTTCATGTTACAATTATATTATATAGATTTAGTTCACAGTTAAATTCATATATTTTAAATTCAGTTTTTTTATTAAATTTATATATTTTAAATTTGGTAAATATATCAGACTTATATTATATATACTTAACTAATTACTAAGTTCGTCTATTTTATATTTAATAAAAATATGAATATGGTAAAGCCGCATTACATGTAATTATTTAAAAATTAAATATATATATTTTAAACTCGATTATAATCAAATCTAAATATTTTAAATTTGATCATATTCATATTATATATAACTAATTACTTTTAAATAATTTAAATTTAATTATTTACTAAATTCAAACTATTTAAATCTAATAAATATATCAAACTCATATTACTTAAATCCATGAAGTACACTAAATCTATCTTTAATTATTTTATACTTTATCAACGGTAAAATTTAGATTTATGGATCTGTTTTCTGAGCAAGATACATGTGTTTTAAAAACATTTCTAAATAAAATAAAAATTTTATTAAAAAATGACTCATCAACTACTAGAATAGTAAAGATACAAATGGAGGGCAGAGAGAGGGCATGGGCTAGATGGCTGGATCAGGCGATAGCGATGTTACCATGCATTACACGTATGCACCGACAGTCCCTATTCTACTCTCCCTTTTACTTATTAACTGAAAGCTAGAAAACATGGTCTTGATCTGATCTACGTCAATCGTCATTGAATGAAATCATAAATGGTTACCCTGCACGATAGGACCCGCAATTACAAGCCCTCAAAGCACATTATTATTAATCATTTCATCCCTTCCAACGTCGCATGTTAACGACAAAATATGTGCGAGTTCGCCTGCACTTCCGAGGTGCAACTGGGCCCTTCAATCCAGCTACGGTCCATGGCAGAGCCTGGCCGGATTATCCACCTCTGCTGGTTAACATGGGGACGCACCTGGGAATTTCTGGCGAAGATGGATCTTTAACCCTAAAATCTTCGCTGCTTGCTTGGACAAGGAACTGTCGGTATTGGGAAGCTGCTAGACGGAGAGACAGTTGCTTGATCGGACGATGGATACAAAGCCTGGGAAATATAAAGACCGCGTTGACGGCGACAGCCTCACCACAACGGGTTCACACGTGCCCTGGTAGATATTTACACAATGAAAACTGTGACGTTGTTAAGGAAACGGTGGCATTTTGAAGACATGGAAACGACGTTGCATTGTTTTGAAAAGAATTGGTCAGTTAGACCAGGATCTTTGAAATCTATTCTCAAAATTCAATTTAAATTTCAAATTCTTATTCTTGTCTAGAAATTAAATAATTGTGAGCTGGGAGATTTACGAGAAGTGTTTTAAAACAATACTCCTAGATCTTGTAAGACCGGGGCTATCTCTAACCTGCCTAGGAATTTTCTATTTTATTTCAATTAAGTTCTTTTACTTTGTAATTTAGTACTTAATTAATAAATTCAAGTTCTTATTTATTTTTTTATTTTTTTAAATTTCTAATAATTACTCTATGATATTATCATTACAATCCATCAAATTACAATTCAAACTCAAAAACCTCAAAAACCATAAGTTCATTATACTTTGCTATCTAAGTCAGTTGGATTTTCATTCACGATGATAGACATAACCAAATACCACAATTATTAAAAAAAAGTGGCCAACATGAATCAACATCATCAACAATCACAACAAAAGATTTTGGAAGTATTAGTCTAGTAATTATAGATCATGTCTAACAAGGGGGATCAATTAGCTAACATGCATGTAAAAAACTGGTGAAATCACCTTTGAATACCTTGATAACTTTTGTTAAAAGGCACAATGAACACGAAGTTGAACCACTAATAAACTAGTAATATATTCAATTTATAGCAGTTAAGATAGATTTTTTCTCATTTTAATTGGATGATCTGATTGGTTAAGTGAATGATGCTACCTAATTCTTCAATTACTAAAACATATTTCCCAACACTAGTTGTTTTTAGCAAGAATGCAATTATATGGTTTCAAGAATCAGAGGAAACAAAGGTGTTCACCAATTAGAAAGCATTTGTATAGGCTATTTAGATTTGATATGAAGTTTTTGCCTATAATGAACCCATGGAAACATTTATCAATTTAAGGCAAACTTCTTTGGTTAAGACTAATAAATACAAAACATGTTAGTATCAAACATTAAAGTCCATATTGAGTTTACACTATACTTATTCTTACATAATTAGTGTAGCATTTTCACCTTGACATAATAAACTTAGCTAAACATAATAAAAGAAAGAAAAATAAATAAATAAACAAAATAAGAACATAAATAAGATAAGAGTTAACTAAGTAAATGAAAGGCATAAACTTAATATTAATGAAAGCAAAGCATAAATATCACAAAAAATACAAAGAGAGAAAGCAAGAGCATGATCTTGATCTGGAAACCAAGATGCCTAAATGCATGGCAAATGCCTCCTTTTATAGGCCAAAATTAGGAACTATTGATTTGATGACTAATTGATGAGTGGGTGGCCAACTCTTGACTTGGTGACAATCCTTATCTTTTCTTGTCTGCCCAAAACATCATTGATAACGTCAAAATTGGAGTCACTTGAAACATGAAAGTTGTAGGCAATTGTCTCAACTTTCTTGTGTAAACAATTCAGCTTATTTCGACTTCTAGAACTCCAGATATGACCAAAATACTAAACAGTGCTCGGGCTGGAGGATAGATTCGGGCTTCTTTGTTGTTACTATAATTTGGACTTGAAAATGGTCTTTTTAGATCTTGGGCTCCATATGAAAGTTGTAGGCCTATGTCTTACCTTTCCATCCATATAAAGTAGACCTAAATCTAAGATCTATAGCTCCAGATATGACCCAATTACCAAACAGTATTCCGGTTTCGATTGCACCGACATCTCTTTTCTAAGTTTAGTCATCTCTTTATCCTTTCAATTTTAGTTCTTAAATTCATCAATCAATCCTTTTATTTATGTGATAGGCCTGCATTTAAAATGAACATTTACCACAAATTAAAGGTATCTTATATTATTAGATATATTATTATAAAACATGCTTTAGTTAAGGAGTTATTAATACTTCAAGTGCAAAATGATGATATAAAACCTTGATAAAAATGCACTTTTAAGTACTAATCATTCTACTTGTTTGACATATCATTACTGGATCCTCTAACCTTGACATTTGTTATTATCATTGTTTAATCGTTACATTAATATTCCATCTCAAAGTTCTCATCTTCTTCTTCTTCTTCTCCTTCTTTTTCTTTATTATTATTGTTATTATTGTTATTGTTATTATTGTTATTACTACTATTATTATTGTTGTTGTTGTTGTTATTGTTGTATTATTGTTATTTATAATTTGTACAATTAACCTCCCTGTGGTTCGACCCCGGTATTGCCGTGTTATTTATTACTTCAACACTCCTACACTTGAAAGAAGACATCAATCTTTTAGTCGTGTCACCTACACTACTTACAAAATCATGGTAATGATTCATATATCACCTGTTGGGATAATGGCACACCATTAGGCAAGATGAGATTGATAGAGGTTGGCGTGTTAGCTAGTAAGTCAATCTTAACAAGCACTCTGGCATAGGAGAGCCAAGTCATTGAAGCAGTTGGAGTATCCGCATAAAAAAGCTTCTTAAGCATACTTGCAAGCATTTTTTAGTTGTAAAATTAAAAAACTCAAGCATAATTTTTAGAATCAAGGGCCGGTTAAAAACAAAATAGGAGCTTCCACTAAACACTTCAATCATGTCAATTTTAGATGAAAATGTGAAAATTTACCGTCCAAAATCATGCTTAGAGAACTCGGCTTTACATTTTTAGGAATTATTAATAAATTTTGATAGTGATGTGTATCTTAGCAATTTGTTAGCAATGTATCTAATGAAACTAAACCAGTGGGGTGGTCATTGGAGGAAGGTTTGTGGCTTCCTGAGGAAGCTTTGCCTTTCTCTCGGGGTGGTGATGGAGCTGTAACCCCAACCTTCAGCATGGGGCTAGGGTTTCCAACACCAGGGTGAGAACCAAGAGAACCAGACTTAGTAGAGAGAACATGATGAGGCCTAGTGGTGACAGAGGGTTCAACATTTGTCCTGTAAGGGCCAAGAGAAGATAATGTAAGAATAATAAGGGGTGTGCTTTGCATGATACTATTTCAATTCTTCACTCAAACCCTAGCACCACGGTTGAAATTAACAACCTTAGCAAAAGCTATGGTTGTTCATTGATTAGTACTTTAAAGTGCATTTTTATCAAGGTTTTATATCATCATTTTGCACTTGAAGTATTAATAACTCTTTAACTAAAACATGTTTTATACTAACATATCTAATAATATAAGATACCTTTAATTTATGGTAAATGTTTATTTTAAATACAAGCTTATCACATAAATGAAAGGATTGATTGATAAGTTTAAGAACTAAAATTGAAAAGACAAAAAGATGGTCAAACTTAGAAAAGAGATGCCGATGCAGTCCAAACCAGAAAACTGTTTGGTAATTGGGTCATATCTGGAGCTGTAGATCTTAGATTTAGGTCTACTTTATATGGATAGAAAGTAAGACATAGGCCTATAACTTTTATATGGAGCTCAAGATTTAATAAGATCATTTTCAAGTTCAAATTGTAGTAACAAAGAAAAAGTCTGAATCTGTCCTACAGCCCGAATACTATTCAGTGTTTGGTCCATATCTGGAGTTCTAGAAGTCTAAATAACCTTTATTTGTTTTCTTGGAAAGTTGAGACAATTTTCTACAACTTTCATGTAGTGGTTCCTATTATGTCGTTATCAAAGATGTTTTGGGCAGACAAGATAAGATAAGGATTGTCATTAAGTCAAGAGTTGATCACCCACTCATCAATTAGTCATCAAATCAATAGTTCCTAATTTTAGCCTATAAAAGGATGCATTTGCCATGCATTTAGGCATCTTGGTCTCCAGATTAAGATCATGTCGTTGCTTTCTCTCTTTGTATTTTTATAATATTTAAGTTTTATTTTCATTAATATCTTATTTATACCTTTCAATTCCTTTCCTTTACTTAGTTAACTTTTATCTTATTTATATTCTTATTTTGTTTATTTATTTTTCTTTCTTTCATTATGTTTAGTTAAGTTTATTATATCAGGGTGAAAAGTTTATACTAATGGTGTAAGAATAAGTATAGTATAAACTTAACATGGACTTTAATGTTTGATACTAACATGTTTTCTATTTGTTATCTTGTTCACTCTTTAATATTTTGCTTGTTAAATGACTAATCTAGATTTATATTGTATAACACTTGGTACAACAAATGCTTGACACTTTCATAACCCATACTATATGGTATAACTAACACTTAAACTATAAAATAAACTTGATTTGTTGTTAACATAAGTTATAATCATGAATGCTTGACGAGATTTATAAGTATTACCATTAATCGAATAAGATAAGTAATGTAATCATGTTAATAATTTAAAATCAGATTGGAACCTCCTTTGTGTGTGGTTTCCAATTGAATAATAAGAGTTTATACTATACTTGTTTGACATACCATTAGTGGATCCTCTAACCTTGACATTTGTTATTATCATTGTTTAACCCTTATATTGATCTTTCATCTCAAAATTTTCATCAACTTCTTCTTCTTTTTCTTCTTTATTATTGTTATTGTTATTGTTGTTGTTGTTGTTGTTATTACTATTATTGTTGTTTATAATTGTTGTTTATAATTTATACAACTAACCTCCCTATGGTTCGACCCCGGTCTTGTCGGGTTATGTATGATTTCGACACTCCTGTATTTGGGAGAAGACATCAATCTTTTGGTCATGCTATTCATGCAGAGTAGAGGCTTGAGAAGGACTAAAGGAGTGTGACGGACTAGAGGAGTGCGACATACTAGAGGAACTGCTCCAGCTCAGGGTCCGTTATACGTGCGAAGATGAAGGAAGCAACGTGCCAAACTCATAGTCTTATTAGGCAAATCATAGAACCAATAACTTTTTCTTTGATTTTTCCATGTATAAATGACATAAAGAAATTAGAAGTAGAGTTTGTTAGAGTGTAGAAAGCCAAAGAAGAAGAAATTGTTGCATAGTATGAAGGGAAAGGACACGTACAAGAACGAATGCCAGTGGGGTTCTTGACACGACTAAAAGATTGATGTCTTCTCCCAAGTGCAGGAGTGTCAAAGTAATAAATAACCCGGAAAGACCGGGGTCAACCACATGGAGGTTAATTGTACAAATTATAAACGACAATAATACAACAACAATAATAACAACAAGAACAATAATAATAGTAATAATAACAACAATGATAATAACAATAATAATAATAATAATATAATAACAACAACAATAATAATAATAATAGTAGTAGTAGTAGTAGTAGTAGTAGTAGTAATGATAATAAAGAAAGAGAAGAAGAAGAAGATGATGAGAACTTGGAGATGGAAAATTAATGTAAGGATTAAACAATAATAATAACAAATGTCAAGGTTAGAGGTTTCACTAATGGTATGTCAAACAAGTATAGTATAAACTCTTATTATTCAATTGGAAACCACACACAAAGGAGGTTCCAATCAGATTATAGATTGTTAACATGATTACATTAGTCATCTTATTCGATTAATGTTAGTACTTGTAAATCTCATCAAGCATTCATGATTATAACTTATGTTAACAACAAACAAAGTTCCTTTCATAGCTCAGGTGTCGGTTATACCATACATTATGGGCTATGAAAGTGCCAAGCATTTGTTGTACCAAGTGTTATACAACATAAATCAAGATTAGTCATTTAACAAGCAAAGTATTAAAGAGTGAACAAGATAACAAATATAAAACATGTTAGTATCAAACATTAAAGTCCATATTAAGTTTACATTATACTTATTCTTACACCATTAGTGTAACCTTTTCACCTTGACATAACTAACTTAGCTAGACATAATGAAAGAAAGCAAAATAGATAAACAAAATAAGAACATAAAAGTTAACTAAGTAAAGAAAAGGAAATGAAAGGCATAAACTTGATATTAATGAAAGCAAAACATAAACATTACAAAAAATACAAAGAGAGAAAGGAAGAGCATGATCTTGATCTGAACACCAAGATGCCTAAATGCATGGTGACACGATCAAAGAGTTGATGTCTTATCCCAAGTGCAGGAGTGTCAAAGTAAAATAACCCGGCAAGACCGGGGTCGAACCACAGAGAGGTGAATTATATAAATTACAAATAAAGAAAAAGAGTTGAAGAGAATAATAACAGAAAAAGAGTTGAAGAGAATTTTGGGATGTGATATTGATGTAAGGATTAAACAATAACAAAACATATGTCAAGGTTATAGGATTTACTAATAGTATTTCAAATAAATATAATATAAACTCTTTTTATTACTCAACTAGAAACCACACACAAAGGAGGTTCTAATCGGATGATTTCTCATTATTAGCTCATTATAAATTACTAACATGATCATATTAATTATCTTATATAAGTAATACCATACTTATAAATATCATCAAGCATTCATGTTGCTAGTTTATGTTAACAACAAATCAAGTTTCTATCATAATAACGATTTCGGCCGAAAACTATGAAAGATCAAGCATTTGATGTACCAAATATTATACAACACAAATCTAAATTAAACATTTAATAAGCAAGGTATTAAGAATTAGTAAGATAAAAGGATAAAACATGTTAATAACAATCTTTCTTAGATATAAACATTTAAAGCTCATGTTGAGTTTATATTATACCTATTCTAACACCATTAGAAAAACCTTTTCACCTTGACATAATTAACTTAGCTAAACATTAAGAAGGAGAAAAACACAAATAAACAATATAAGAATATAAACATAATATAAGCTAACTAAGTATAGGAAAGGAAATGAAAGAGCATAAACAAGAGATTACTATAGCATAAAAGAAAACTTGAACATTACAAAGATGTAGAGAGAAAGCAAGAAGATAACTTTGATCTGAAAATTAATATGACTAAATACATGGACAATGCCTCCTTTTATAGGCTAAGTTTCAGAACTATTGATTGATTGAAGAATTGGTGGGCATCCATTGATTTGGTGGCTGGTTTTTGACATTAATGGCTGCTGGTTTTTTGATATTGTGGGCTGATTTTTGATATTGTTGGCTGGCCAAAACGTCATTGCTCACATCAGAATTATAGCCAACTGAATTGTGGAAGCTGTGGGCAATTGTCTCAGCTTTCCATCAAAAAAAACCAGAGCTCATTTGGACTTCTAGAACTCAAGATATGAGCCAAAAACCGAATAGTGCTTGAGCTGCAGGACAGCTTCCGACGTCTTCGTTGTTGCTAAGATTTGGGCTTGAAAACGGCAGAACTGAGTCTTTGACTTCATATGAAAGTTGTAGGTCTATGTCTTACCTTTCCATCGATATAAAATGGACCTAAATCTGATATCTACAGCTCCAGATATGATCAAATTACTGAACGGTGTTCGAGTTTGGAATGCACCAGCAACACTTTGCTAAGTTTGGCCTTCTTTTTATCCTTTCAATTTCAATCCTTAAACTCATCAATCAATCCTTTTATTTATGTGATATACCTGCATTTAGGATGAACATTTACCATGAATTAAAGGTATATTATATTTTTAGACTTGCTAATATAAAACATGCTTTTGTTAGGGAATTTAATGATACTTTAGGTGCAATATGATGACATAAATCCTTAATGAGAATGCACTTTTAAGTACTAATCACACCCCCCAACCAGCTTATTACTAGTCCCTAGTAATCAAAGCATTAAAATAGAAAAATAATTTGCAAATACCACAAAGCAAGGCATTCATCATTTAACTTCTATTAATCTATCCAGATAAACAAACTCTCATTAAATTTATATATCTGCTTAATACCTCTTAAACAAGATATTAGTAAACCTTCTTTCGGTGCTCAATAAATCAAAACATAGCTATGGAGCTTTTCATGGAAGAAAACAAAATTTTTGTTCTAATGTTTAAAGTTAACTTCCTTGGGTTGGGATTGTTATCTTTTTTTTTTCTCTTTTTTTTTTTTTTTAAAAAAAGCAAGAATTTATAGCACAATGTATCTTGAACCCATGTAACGAGCTTTCGGCTAATGACTCCCAGACCAGTTGGTCTTAGGGCATCAGGTGTTGAGACACCCCTACGAGCTTAGTAACTCGGGTTGCAAATACTGATATGTAGATAGTGCAGTGTTTGATTCCCTTAAGCTTTCTCCTCAACCCATATAACAAGCACTGGGCCAATAACTCCCAAGTCAGTTGACTTTAGGGTACTAGGTGTTCAAACACCCCTTCGGGCTTATTTGCTTAAGTCAAGGAGGCTACGAAACCAAACTTATCTACTTTGTTTTTATTTTTTTTTTTATTGTTTTTTTTTTTTGGTTTTTTTTTTTTTGCATATTATATATTATCCCTTTCCCTTAGTTGTTACCTTTAACAAAAGAACACAAATAATGTTATAATCCAATATGCAACCCACAATCATATGTTCGAGTGTGTGTGTGAAAATGAAGGTTTAAAAATACTTGTTAGATGGGCATATAAACAGAATCTATACATAGCAATCCAAGAGTTTGTAAACCTGAATATTTCAAGAAGTATTATAATAGACCTTGTTAAGAATGTTTACTAAGATGCGTCTCAAGAGTCACTAAAGTTCCTCCATTACTCTGCCATCCTAGTAACAATAGTTTTGCAAATGGTTTAAATAATAGAATTTTTTTTTTTTAATATCAACTACTACCCTCTCCCCCCAACCAAAACAAGACATTGTCCTCAATGTTCTAAGCAAAAAGATAGAGTGTAGAAGATATCACCTGAAACAGCGACTATGGACAAACCTGAAACATACTAAAACAAATATAAGAAACAACAAAACACAAATATTATGCTATTAATAAAACCAAAAGACACAATTTTTCACAAACTAAGGCTCAAATCCAATTTAAGCTTTTTATGGCGTTTCATGGTTGACCAATTGAGTTGACTCATGGAGGGATCAATTACAGGGATGAAAGATTGTAGTTGGTCAATCAATTGTTCAGCAGTAGCAGCAGAGATTATGATTTGTCGTGCCGAAGATGTTAGAAATTCCTGTTCCACAGCTTGATCAAGAAAAGACAACAAATTATTATAAAAACCATTAACATTTAACAAACCTATAGGTTTATGGTGAATGTGCAGTTGGGCCCAAGAGGAAATATGAAAGATCTCTTCCAATGTACCCAGACCACCTGGTAAGGCAATGAAGGCATCGGCATGGTTAAACATTGTATTCATTCTATCAGACATTGTAGAGACCTGTAATTCCTCTCCAATTGTTTTTCCAATGATGTCCCCTTCGGCTAAAGCTTTGGGGACAACCCCCAAAACTTGACTGCCTCCTACAAATGCAGCTATTGAAACGCCCCCTATTAACCCAAGACTGCCTCCCCCATACACTAAATGAATCTTTCTCTCAGCTAGTATCCGACCAAGATGATTTGCTGATTCTAAAAACTCTTTTTCTTTTCCAGGACTAGATCCACCAAAAACACAAATAGTTTTTATTTTAGAAACAGAAGAACTCGCCATTTCTACACACTTATATATATACTGAATGAATGGGTTGAGTAGAAATGATGGGAAGGAAGAGAAGATTTTATAGATGAACAATTGAAAATGCAAAGCATACCACCTATATGTAGGCTAGCTGAAGTCTTACTCTCTCTCTCTTTCTTATTTATTTATTTATTTATTGGTATTATTTTATTATTATATATATATATATTAAAAAAAAATGTATGTACAAGCAGTTGTGATTGTGGCTCACAGCTTTCCCTTGGTTTTACGTCCAAGAACGGCTTAAACGCCCTCTATGGGTCGGGGATAGGCTTCCCATCCAGTTTTCTTAAAAACTGGCAAACAGGGTCTTTTTTAGTCAGATTCCCAAGACTAAGTCGATCATGTTCTTTATGAAAATGAGGCCATAAATCATGAATTGCACGATGCACATCTCCACTAGGATGCGTCTCAAGAGTTAATAGAAGATTATCTAAAGACTCCTTACTCAGGCCATCCTTAATGAATTGTATTTTATCTTCACGGTTTATAGATACCATTCCTAAAGAACGACATTTTGTATTACAAGTCCATCTGGCACATCGGTGACAGACTTTTAGTCGTTTTGCACGACGTTTCTTTGCAAAAGTGCTTTTACCTGTCCCAGGCATGTATGTAATAAAAGAGTTGGAAGACTCACCTGATAATCGGATCTTTGCTTCAATTATCCAACGAATATCTTCAGGAATTCCATGGTTCATTAACAACCTCAATCTTTCACACCTAGCACGGTAAATTTTTGTAATCGCATTCTGAGGCAGAGCAGGAAAATACTTTTTCATTTTTTCAAGAGCGGTGTCCATTTTTGTTTTATTTTTAAAGAGAAGTGGAGAAGAGATGTAAAGAAAAGAGAAGGAACAAGGAATTGAACAAATATATACAGAGATATCAATTATCATGGGAAACTGAAAGAACCGACTTAAGAGTCACGGAGTACCGTTATCCGCCATTTGACCGGGGTTGGAGAAAGACTAGCAAAACAAAAGTCACACCAAAAAGAAACACAAAAAAATATGAGAAAAACAAAATAATCAACCTTCATATACAGGATCATTCAAACCAATGGATTCATTTTCACTAGGAAAATTATCAAAGTAAGCTTTCAAACGATGTCCATTGACCTTGAAAACATTACCATTCTTTGGATTCTCAATATCAAAGGCCCCATAAGGATATACATGTTTCACAACAAATGGACCGCTCCATCTTGATCTTAACTTTCCAGGAAATAAATGGAGTCGAGAATTATAAAGCAAAACTTTTTGACCAACATCAAATGTTTTTCTCAAGATTCTTTTATCATGAAAGTCTTTGATTCTTGCTTTATGAATTTTTGAATTCTCATATGCATCATTTCTTATTTCTTCAAGCTCATTTATTTGTAACTTACGCAACTGACTCGCATCATCCAGGTTTGAATTGAAAGCTTTAATAGCCCAATAAGCTTTGTATTCAAGTTCCACAGGCAAATGACAAGGTTTTCCATAAACCAACCTATAAGGTGACATACCTAATGATGTTTTAAAAGCAGTTCGATAGGCCCAAAGTGCATCATTAAGTCTTAAAGACCAGTCCTTTCGATTAGGGTTCACTGTTTTTTCCAAGATTTGTTTAATCTCCCTATTAGCAAGTTCTACTTGTCCATTTGTCTGGGGGTGATAAGGGGTGGCAACTTTGTGTGTGATTCCATATTTTTTCATTAAAGACTCAAATGGCTTGTTACAGAAATGTGTTCCACCATCACTTATCATGGCCCGAGGGATTCCAAATCGACTCAAAATGTTTTCTTTCAAAAACTTAATGACTGTTTTATGATCGTTGTTACGACTTGGAATTGCTTCTATCCATTTTGAAACATAGTCTACTGCGACTAATATGTACACAAAACCAAATGATGGAGGAAATGGACCCATAAAATCTATACCCCAACAGTCAAAGATTTCAATGACAAGAATAGTGCTTAAAGGCATCATGTGACGTTTTGAAAGAGATCCTAACTTTTGACAATTTTCACAAGATTTGCAGAATGCATGCGTGTCCTTGAACATGGTGGGCCAATAAAATCCACATTGTAAGATTTTTGCGGCTGTCTTTTTTGATGAAAAATGACCCCCACATGCCTCAGAATGACAAAATTTAATGACATTACTTACCTCATTGTCGGGAACGCATCTTCGAAATATTTGATCAGGACAATATTTGAATAAATAAGGGTCATCCCAATAAAAGTTCTTCACTTCGTTCAAGAACTTTCTTTTGTCTTGAGTGCCCCAATGCGCTGGCAAATGTCCTGAAACAAGAAAATTAACAATATTAGCAAACCAAGGCATTGTAGTGACAGAAAGTAAAGATTCATCAGGAAAGTAGTCATCGATTGGCGTGATGTCAGATTTCGAATCAGTTGCCAATCTTGACAAATGATCTGCGACAACATTTTCGGTGCCTTTCTTATCCTTGATTGTGATATCGAATTCTTGAAGTAACAAAATCCACCGTACCAATCTAGCTTTAGAATCCTTCTTAGAAAGAAGATATTTCAACGCTGCATGATCGCTAAAAACAATAACAGGTGAGCCAACAAGATAAGATCTGAATTTTTCACACGCAAATACTACAGCAAGTAATTCTTTTTCAGTGGTTGTGTAATTTATTTGAGCACTATTTAAAGTTTTACTTGCATAGTAAATGACATAGGGTTTCTTATCTTTTCTTTGTCCTAAAACAGCACCCACGGCATAATCACTAGCATCACACATTATTTCAAAAGGTAATGACCAATCAGGAGGTTGAATAACAGGAGCAGATGTAAGCAGGTTTTTAAGTTTAACAAAGGCTTCTTCACAATATTCAGTCCATTCAAAAACATTATCCTTTGTTAGAAGGTTACACAGTGGCTTAGATATTATACTAAAATCTTTGATAAACCTTCTATAAAAACCAGCATGTCCTAAAAATGATCTAACATTTTTAACAGATTTTGGTGTTGGCAAGTTGGCAATTAACTCAATTTTAGATTTATCAACCTCAATTCCTATTGATGAAACAATGTGACCAAGTACAATGCCGTTTGTTACCATAAAATGACATTTTTCCCAATTCAACACAAGATTCTTCTCTTCACACCTGTTCAAAACCTTTTCCAAATTAGTTAAACAATTATCAAATGAATCACCAAAAACAGAAAAATCATCCATAAATATCTCAAGAAAGCGTTCAACCATATCACTAAATATGCTAAGCATGCATCTTTGAAACGTGGCTGGTGCATTACATAATCCAAAAGGCATCCTTCGATATGCAAATGTACCAAATGGACATGTGAAAGTAGTTTTCTCTTGATCTTCAAATGCAATTTCAATTTGGTTGTAACCTGAATAACCATCTAGGAAACAATAAAATTCATGACCTGCAACTCTTTCTAGAATTTGATCCATGAAAGGTAAAGGAAAGTGATCTTTTCTAGTCATTGAATTAAGTTTCCTATAGTCAATGCACATACGCCAACCAGTAATAGTCCTCGTTGGAATTAACTCATTTTTCTCATTTGTTATCACAGTAACTCCAGACTTTTTAGGTACAACTTGGGTAGGACTTACCCATTTGCTGTCAGAAATAGGATAAATGATTCCATTATCTAGAAGTTTAATGACTTCATTTCTCACTACTTCTTTCATATTAGGATTAAGCCTTCGTTGCATTTCTCTAGAGGGTTTAGCATTTTCCTCCAAATAAATCTTGTGTGTGCAAATCAAAGGACTAATTCCTTTTATGTCAGCTATGGTCCATCCTAATGCATTTTTGTGCATTTTAAGAGTTTGTAATAACTTACCTTCTTGATGAACATTAAGTTTGGAAGAAATTATTACCGGAAAAGTTTCATTTTCTCCCAAAAATGAGTATTTGAGATTACATGGTAATGGCTTCAAATCGGGTTTTGGTGGTTGAACACTTGAAGGTATGGACCCAATTGATCGTGGTGGCAATTCCTCAATTTTTGGTCTCCAAATATTTGTCTTTGATTCTTCCTGAAAACAAACCATTTGCAAATCTTCAGATTCATTAAACTCAATTTCATTGGAAAAATTTTCAAATTGATCATAAATTATTTTTTCAATAAAATCGACTTCCTGTAAATCATTATCATCTCCAGGTTGCTTGCAAATGTTAAAAACATTCATTTTTAATGTCATGTTTCCAAAAGATAACTTCATCACTCCATTCCTACAATTAATCAATGCATTAGAAGTTGCAAGAAATGGACGTCCTAAAATAACAGGAATTGAATTGCATGCTTCAACAGGTTGTGTATCCAAGACAATAAAATCCACAGGAAAGATGAATTTATCAACTTGTACTAACACATCTTCAACTATTCCTCTAGGCATTTTTATAGATCTATCAGCAAGTAAAAGAGTAACAGAAGTAGGTTTTAACTCACCGAGATTTAGACTTTGAAAAACTGAATATGGAAGTAAATTCACACTAGCTCCAAGATCAAGTAAAGCTCTGTCAATTTTATGTTCTCCAATAAAGCAAGAAATTGTAGGACAACCAGGGTCTTTATATTTCAAAGCATTATTGTTCTGAAGAATGGCACTTACTTGTTCGGCTAAGAAGGCTTTCTTTTTCACATTCAATTTTCTCTTTACAGTGCATAGATCTTTCAAAAATTTAGCATAAGATGGTACCTGTTTAATAGCATCTAGCAAAGGTATATTAATCCTTACCTGTTTGAAAGTTTCAAAGATTTCAGAATTGTGATTGACTTTCCTTTGTTTGGTCATGGCATGAGGAAATGGAAGTGCTGGTGGGGAATCAGTCTCTTTCTTGCAATGATCAGGTTCAACCATTTCCTTACCCTTGGAGACTAACTCATCTTCTTTC
The DNA here is from genome assembly GCA_026413675.1 of Populus pruinosa. Lineage (NCBI taxonomy): Eukaryota > Viridiplantae > Streptophyta > Magnoliopsida > Malpighiales > Salicaceae > Populus > Populus pruinosa. The sequence continues at coordinate 25,175,161 of CM048596.1, forward strand.
TCACAAGGTTCAAGAATAGGTTTTTTAATAACCTTACCACTGCGGAGAGTAGTGACTGATTTGACTTGATCCAGATGTTGGCTTCCAGAACTGCTTGTACTTGAATTGTATTGCCCTTTGGGATTTTGCTGGGGTTGAGATGGAAACTTACCTTTCTCCTGAAAACTGAGAGCAGATGTGAACTTTGCAAGAGTATCTTTCAAATCAGCCATGGTTTGAGCATTTTGAGTGTTGATTGTCTCTTGCTTTTCAATGAATGCATGTAATGTTTCCTCAAGATTTCTTTTAGGAGGGGGAATATAAGGAGGTGCATATCCATGAGAATTTTGAAAATTATGTTGTGTTTGAAATGGTGGCTGTGAAGTTTGTGCATTATTATTACCACTCTTCCAACTGAAATTTGGGTGATTTCTCCAACCAGGGTTGTACGTTTGTGAGTACGGGTTATGACTTGGTCTTTGAAAATTATTTAAAGCATTGGCTTGTTCATGGAGACATTCCTTAAAAGAAGGCAACGTGGGACAATCATTGGTTGAGTGTTCATTGGTTTCACAAATTTGACACACAATTTCTTGAACAGATTTTAATTGACCACTCTTTTTTAATTCTAGTGCCTCAACTTTTCTAGCTAAAGATGCAAATTTGGCTTGGAGGTCATGATCTTCCCTAAGGCTATACATGCCTCCATTAGATGTATGAGGTTGAGTTTTACCTGGTGCCTCACAAGTACCTGTGGTGTCCCAATTTTGAGCATTTTCAGCTAGCAACTCTAGGTACTCCATTGCTTCATCAGGGTCTTTATTTTCAAAAGTTCCATTGCACATCAATTCTACCATTTGTCTATCTTTAGGTGTTAACCCTTCATAAAATTGTGAAACCAATCTCCATGTTTCAAAACCATGATGAGGACAGGTATTAAGCAAGTCTTTATATCTATCCCAACATTTATAAAATGTTTCTCCTGGTTTTTGAGTAAAAGTGGTGATTTGTCTTTTGAAAGAGTTTGTTCTATGAGAAGGGAAAAATTTCTTTAAAAACTGTTGTTGCATTTCATCCCAAGCATGAATGGATCCTGACCTAATATTTTGTAGCCATGTTTTAGCTTTATCTTTTAACGAAAAAGGAAAAAGCTTTAATCTGATGGTATTCATGCTACAATTTAAGTCATTATAAGTGTTACAAACTTCTTCAAATTCTCTTAAGTGCAAGTATGGATTTTCTAATTCTAAGCCATGAAAAGTGGGTAGAAGTTGAATAATACCTGGCTTAAAATTAAAATGAGATGCATCAGGAGGAAAAACAATACATGATGGTGCACTTGTTCTTGTTGGATTCATATGATCTCTAAGTGTTCTAACACGATTATTCTCATTATTCTCATTATGAATTGATTGGTTATCTTCTTCGGCCATGTTTTCTAAAGAAAATGATGATTTTCTAGAAAGTCTACCACTTAATGTACGTGTCCAAACTCTCATGCAAATACAAAAGAAAAGAAAAGAAAAAAAAAGAAAAAGAAAAGGAAACAACAATTAGAAAAAAAAATAAAAGTGAAAATAAAATAAAATAAAATAAAATATTTAATTTATACAATAACTTACCTCCCCGGCAACGGCGCCAAAAACTTGACACGATCAAAGAGTTGATGTCTTATCCCAAGTGCAGGAGTGTCAAAGTAAAATAACCCGGCAAGACCGGGGTCGAACCACAGAGAGGTGAATTATATAAATTACAAATAAAGAAAAAGAGTTGAAGAGAATAATAACAGAAAAAGAGTTGAAGAGAATTTTGGGATGTGATATTGATGTAAGGATTAAACAATAACAAAACATATGTCAAGGTTATAGGATTTACTAATAGTATTTCAAATAAATATAATATAAACTCTTTTTATTACTCAACTAGAAACCACACACAAAGGAGGTTCTAATCGGATGATTTCTCGTTATTAGCTCATTATAAATTACTAACATGATCATATTAATTATCTTATATAAGTAATACCATACTTATAAATATCATCAAGCATTCATGTTGCTAGTTTATGTTAACAACAAATCAAGTTTCTATCATAATAACGATTTCGGCTGAAAACTATGAAAGATCAAGCATTTGATGTACCAAATATTATACAACACAAATCTAAATTAAACATTTAATAAGCAAGGTATTAAGAATTAGTAAGATAAAAGGATAAAACATGTTAATAACAATCTTTCTTAGATATAAACATTTAAAGCTCATGTTGAGTTTATATTATACCTATTCTAACACCATTAGAAAAACCTTTTCACCTTGACATAATTAACTTAGCTAAACATTAAGAAGGAGAAAAACACAAATAAACAATATAAGAATATAAACATAATATAAGCTAACTAAGTATAGGAAAGGAAATGAAAGAGCATAAACAAGAGATTACTATAGCATAAAAGAAAACTTGAACATTACAAAGATGTAGAGAGAAAGCAAGAAGATAACTTTGATCTGAAAATTAATATGACTAAATACATGGACAATGCCTCCTTTTATAGGCTAAGTTTCAGAACTATTGATTGATTGAAGAATTGGTGGGCATCCATTGATTTGGTGGCTGGTTTTTGACATTAATGGCTGCTGGTTTTTTGATATTGTGGGCTGATTTTTGATATTGTTGGCTGGCCAAAACGTCATTGCTCACATCAGAATTATAGCCAACTGAATTGTGGAAGCTGTGGGCAATTGTCTCAGCTTTCCATCAAAAAAAACCAGAGCTCATTTGGACTTCTAGAACTCAAGATATGAGCCAAAAACCGAATAGTGCTTGAGCTGCAGGACAGCTTCCGACGTCTTCGTTGTTGCTAAGATTTGGGCTTGAAAACGGCAGAACTGAGTCTTTGACTTCATATGAAAGTTGTAGGTCTATGTCTTACCTTTCCATCGATATAAAATGGACCTAAATCTGATATCTACAGCTCCAGATATGATCAAATTACTGAACGGTGTTCGAGTTTGGAATGCACCAGCAACACTTTGCTAAGTTTGGCCTTCTTTTTATCCTTTCAATTTCAATCCTTAAACTCATCAATCAATCCTTTTATTTATGTGATATACCTGCATTTAGGATGAACATTTACCATGAATTAAAGGTATATTATATTTTTAGACTTGCTAATATAAAACATGCTTTTGTTAGGGAATTTAATGATACTTTAGGTGCAATATGATGACATAAATCCTTAATGAGAATGCACTTTTAAGTACTAATCACATGGCAAATGCCTCCTTTTATAGACCAAAATTGGGAACTATTGATTTGATGACTAATTGATAAGTGGGTGGCCAAATTTTGACTTGGTGACAATCCTTATCTTCTCTTGTCTGCCCAAAACATCATTGATAACGTCAAAATTGGAGCATCATTTAACTTCCATTAATCATCCAGATGAACAAACTCTCATTAAATTTATATATCTGCTCAATACCTCTTAACAAGATATTAATAAACCTTTCTTTTGTGCTCAATGTATCAACACATAATTATGGGGCTTTTCTTGGAAGAAAACAAAATTTTTGTTCTAATGTTTAAGGTTAACTTCCTTGGGATGGGATTATTATTTTTGTTTTTTTTCTTCTTTTTTAAATATATATATACATATAATTTAAAAACATCATGCATCTTTAACCCGTGTAACGAGCTTTCAACTAATGACTCCCAGACCAGTTGGTCTTAGGGCATTAGGTGTTAAGACACCCCTACGAGCTTAGTAACTTGGGTCGCAGATACTGATATGTAGATAGTGCAATGTTTGATTCCCTTAAACTTTTCTCCTCAACCCATGTAACAAGCGTTGGGCCAATAGCTCCCAAGTCAGTTGACTTTAGGGTATTAGGTGTTAAAACACCCCTTCAGGCTGAATTGCTTAGGTTAGGGAGGCTACGAAACCAAACTTATCTACATTTTTATTATCATCATTTTTTTTCTTTTTTCATTTTTTATTTTTTTTTCATGTTTTTTTTTAATTATATACAATCCTTTTCCCTTAGTTGTTACCTTTAACAAAAGAACATAAATAATGTAATAATCCAATATGCAACCCACAATCATATGTTAAAGTGTGTGTGTGTAAATTAAGATTTAAGAATACATGTTAAATAAGTATATGAGTAGAATTAAGTGATAACAATACGAGAGTTTGTAAACCTGAATATTTCAGGAAGTATTATAATAGACCTTGTTAAGAATGGTTACTAAGATGCGTCTCAAGAGTCACTTTAACAAAATAGCTCCTTTACTCTGCCATCCTAGTAACAACAATTATGCACATGCTTTATGAAATGAAAAACAATTTTTTTTTTATCAACTACTACCCTCTCCCCCCAACCAAAACGAGAAATTGTCCTCAATGTTCTAAGGTAGAAAGATAGAGTATAGAAGACATCACCTGAAATAACGAACACTGACAAAACTTGAAACACACTGAAACAAAAATAAGAAATAACAAAACACAATAATAAAACCAAAAGACAAAAAAATTCACAAATGAAGGCTCAAATCCAATCTAAGCTTTTTACAGCTTCCCTTAGATGACCAATTTATGCGACTCATGGAAGGATCAATCACAGGAATGAAAGATTGTAGTTGGTCAATTAATTGTTCAGCAGTAGTAGCAGAGATTATGATTTGTCGTGCAGAAGATGTTAGAAATTCCCGTTCCACAGCATGATCAAGAAAAAACAATAATTTATCATAATAACCATTAACATTTAACAAACCTATGGGTTTATGGTGAATGTGCAGTTGAGCCCAAGAGGAAATATGAAAGATCTCTTTCAATGTGCCTAGACCACCTGGTAAAGCAATGAAGGCATCAGCATGGTTAAACATTGCATTCATTCGAGCCGACATTGTGGAGACCTGAAGTTCCTCTCCAATTGTTTTTCTAATGATGTCCCCTTGTGCTAAAACTTCGGGGACGACCCCCAAAACTTGACTACCTCCTAAAATTGCCGTTATTGACACACCTCCCATTAACCCAAGACTGCCTCCCCCATATACTAAATGAATCTTTCTCTCAGCTAGCACCTGACCAAGATGATTTGCTGATTCTAAAAACTCCTTTTCTTTCCCAGGACTAGATCCACCGAAAACACAAATATTTCTTATTTGATGACTTGAGGAACTAGCCATTTCTACACACTTCTCTATTTGTTGAATGTATGAGTTGAGTAGAAATGAAAGGAAGGAAAAGAGGGTTTTATAGATGAGAAATTAGAGAGGCAATCATAACACCTATATATAGGCCAGCTGGAGTCTCACACACTCTCTCTCTCTCTCTCTATTTATTTATTTATTTACTTTTGAAAAAGCATGTGTATGTACAGGTAGTTGTGATTATGGCTCACATCTTCCCTTGGTTTTACATCTAAGAACGACTTAAACGCCCTCTATGGGTCGGGGATAGGCTTCCCATCCAGTTTTCTTAAAAACTAGCAAATAAGGTCTTTTTTAGTCAGATTCCCAAGACTAAGTCGATCATGTTCTTTATGAAATAGTGGCCATAAATCATGAATTGCACGATGCACATCTCCACTAGGATGCGTCTCAAGAGTTAATAGAAGATTATCTAAAGACTCCTTACTCAGGCCATCCTTAATGAATTGTATTTTATCTTCACGGTTTATAGATACCATTCCTAAAGAACGACATTGTGTATTACAAGTCTATCTAGCACATCGATGACAGACTTTCAGTCGTTTTGCACGACGCTTCTTCGCAAAAGTGCTTTTACTTGTTCCAGGCATGTGTGAAATGAAGGAGTTAGAGGACTTACCTGATAATCGGACCTTTGCTTCAATCAACCAATGAATATCTTCAGGAATTCCATGATTCATTAATAATCTCAATCTTGCACATCTAGCACGGTAAAGTTTTGTGATCGCATTCTGAGGCAGAGCGGGAAAATACTTTTTCAATTTTTCAAGATTAGTGTTCATTTTCAAATGAGAATTGGAAGAGAGATTCAAAAAATTACACAAATATATACACAAATATCAGTTATTGTGGGAAACTAAAAGAACCGACTTAAGTCACGGAGTACCGTTGTCCGCCATTTGACCGGGGTGAGAGAAACTTGCAAAAATCACTAAAAAAGAAACAAAAATAAAATAAAATAAAATAAAATAAAATCAATCTTTATATAAAGGATCACCCAATTCAATAGAGTCATGTTCAACTGAAAAATTATCAAAGTAAACTTTCAAACGATGTCCATTTACCTTAAAAACATTGCCATTCTTTGGATTCTCGATGTCATAGGCCCCATATGGATACACATGTTTCACAATAAAAGGGTCGCTCTATCTTGATCTTAATTTTCCAGGAAATAAATGCAGTCGAGAATTATAAAGCAAGACTTTTTGACCAACATTGAATGTTTTTCTCAGTATTTTCTTGTCATGAAACTCTTTAATTCTTGCTTTATGAATTCTTGAATTTTTATATGCATCATTTCTTATTTCCTCAAGCTCATTTATTTGTAATTTTCGCAGTTGACTAATATCATCCAGATTTGAATTGAAAGCTTTAATAGCCCAATAAACTTTATATTCAAGTTCCACAGGCAAGTGACAAGGTTTTCCATAGACTAGTCTATAAGGTGACATACCTAATGATGTTTTATAAGCAGTTCGATAAGCTTAAAGTGCATCATTAAGTCTTAAAGACCAGTCTTTCCTATTAGGGTTCACTATTTTCTCCAAAATATGTTTGATCTCCCTATTAGCAAGCTCTACTTATCCACTTGTTTGAAGGTGATAAGGGGTGGCAACTTTATGTGTGATTTCATATTTCTTCATTAAAGACTCAAATGGCTTGTTGCAGAAATGTGTTCCACCATCACTTATTATGGCTTGAGGGACTCCAAATCGACTCAAAATATTTTCTTTCAAAAACTTTATCACTGTTTTGTGATCATTGTTTCGACTTGGAATTGCCTCTATCCATTTTGAAACATAATCTACTGCGACTAATATGTATAAGAAACCAAATGATGAAGGGAATGGACCCATGAAATCTATACCCCAACAGTCAAAGATCTCAATGACAATAATAGGATTTAAAGGCATCATGTGACGTTTTGAAATAGATCCCAACTTTTGACAATTTTCACAAGACTTGCAGAATGCATGTGAGTCTTTGAACATGGTGGGCTAGTAAAATCCACTTTGTAAGATTTTTGCAGTTGTCTTTCTTGACGAGAAATGGCCCCCACATGCCTCAGAATGATAAAATTTAATTACACTACTTACCTCATTGTCAGGAATGCATTTTCGAAATATTTGATCAGGGTAATATTTGAATAAATAAGGATCATCCCAATAAAAATTCTTCACTTCATTCAAGAACTTTCTTTTATCTTGGGTACTCCAATGAGTTGGCAATTGTCCTGAAACAAGAAAATTGACAATATTAGCAAACCAAGGCATTGTGGAGACAGAAAGTAAAGATTCATCGGGAAAGTAGTAATTGATTGGTGTGATGTCAGTTTTCGAATCTGTTGTCAATCTTGACAAGTGATTTGCGACAACATTTTCGCTGCCTTTCTTATCTTTGATTGTGATATCAAATTCTTGAAGTAATAAAATCCACCGCACCAATCTAGCCTTAGAATCTTTCTTAGAAAGAAGATATTTCAATGCTGCATGATCACTAAAAACAACAACAGGTGAGCCAACAAGATAAGATCTGAATTTTTCACATGCAAATACTACTGCAAATAATTCTTTTTCAGTGGTGGTATAATTCATTTGAGCAATATTTAAAGTTTTACTTGTATAGTAAATTACATAAGATTTCTTATCTTTTCTTTGTAGGACAACCAGGGTCTTTATATTTCAAAGCATTATTGTTTTGAAGAATAACACTTACTTATTCCGCTAGAAAGGCTTTCTTTTTCACATTCAGTTTTCTCTTCACAGTGTAGAGATCTTTCAAAAATTTAGCATAGGAAGGAACCTGTTTAATAGCATCCAACAAAGGTATATTGATTCTTACCTGTTTGAAAGTTTCAAAGATTTTAGAGTTGTGATTAACTTTCCTTTGTTTGGTCATGGCTTGAGGAAATGGAAGTGCTGGCAGAGAATCAATCATTTCTTTGCAATTTTCAGATTCAACCCCTTCTTTACCCTCAGAGATTGACTCATCATCTTTCTCATAAGGTTCAAGAGAGGGTTTTTCAATAACCTTACCATTACGCAGAGTAGTGACTGATTTGACTTGATCCATGTGTTGACTTCCAGAACTACTTGCATTTGCAATGTATTGCCCCATGGGATTTTGTTATGGTTGAGATGGAAACTTACCTTTCTCTTGGAAACTAAGAGCAGATGTTAATTTAGCAAAAGTATCTTTAAAATCTGTCATGTTTTGAGCAAGTTGAGTATTGATTGTCTCTTGCTTTTCAATGAATGCATGCAATATTTCCTCAAGATTTCTTCTAAGCGGTGGAGCATAAGGAGGTGCATATCCATGAGAATTTTGGAAATTGTGGTGTGCTTGAAATGGTGGTTGTGAAGTTTGTGCATTGTTGTTCTCACTCTTCCAACTGAAATTTGGGTGATTTCTCCAACCAGGGTTGTATGTTTGGGAGTATGGGTTGTGATTGGCCCTTTGGAAACTGTTTAAAGCATGGGCTTGTTTATGGAGACATTCCTTAAAAGAAGGCAAGGTTGGACAATCGTTGGTTGAGTGTTCATTTGTTTCATAGATTTGATACACAATGTTTTCAACAGATTTTAATTGACCACTCTTTCAATTCTGGTGCCTCGACTTTTCTAGCTAAAGATGCAAACTTGGCTTGAAGGTCATGATTTTCCCTAAGGTTGTACATACCTTCATTAGATGTATGAGGTTGAGTTTTACTCGGTTGATTAGTACTTAAAAGTGCATTTTTATCATGGTTTTATATCATCATTTTGCACTTGAAGTATCAATAACTCCTTAACTAAAGCATGTTTTATAATAATATATCTAATAATATAAGATACCTTTAATTTATGGTAAATGTTCATTTTAAATGCAGGCCTATCACATAAATGAAAATATTGATTGATGACTTTAAGAACTTAAATTGCAAAGGCAAAGAGATGGCCAAACTTAGAAAAGAGATGTCGGTGCGATCCAAACCGGAACACTGTTCGGTAATTAGGTCATATCTGGAGCTATATCTATCATATTTAGGTCCAATTTATATGGATGGAAAGGTAAGACATAGGCCTACAACTTTCATATGGAGCCCTAGATCTAAAAAGGCTATTATCAAGTCCAAATTGTAGAAATAACAAAGAAGCCCGAATCTGTCTTCCAGCCCGAGCACTGTTTGGTATTTTGGCTATATCTGGAGTTCTAGAAGTTGCTATAATTTGGACTTGATAATAGCTTTTTTAGATCTTAGGCTCCATATGAAAGTTGTAGACCTATATCTTACCTTTCCGTCCATATAAATTGGACCTAAATATGATAGATATAGCTCCAGATATGACCCAATTACCGAACAGTGTTCTGGTTTGGATTGCACCGACATCTCTTTTCTAAGTTTGACCATCTCTTTGCCCTTGCAATTTAAGTTCTTAAAGTCATCAATCAATCCTTTCATTTATGTGATAGGCCTGCATTTAAAATGAACATTTATCTCAAATTAAAAGTATCTTATATTATTAGATATATTATTATAAAACATGCTTTAGTTAAGGAGTTATTGATACTTCAAGTATAAAATGATGATATAAAACCATGACAAAAATACACTTTTAAGTACTAATCAGTTCTCTCACTACAATCAGGAGCTTCTCTCTCTTGACTAAGAGCTCTAACATAGTTAGTTACCTTTTGCTCCGATTCCACAACAGTTTGATGGGGGTCAATAGATTGATAAAAAAATGGTGAAGTCAATATAAAAATAAAAGTAAATATGAGGGGTAAGATGCAAATAAGAAAAAAACATAATTATACTTAATAAGAAATCTCTAGAAATCCCTAGAGTAATAGCCAATAATGGAGAGGAAGAAAGAGGAGAAAAGAAAATTTGAGAGGAAATCTTGTATATCCATCCTTTGAATCCAAAGAAAAGTGAGAATAAGTGAACTGGGAGTGCTTCACGTAAGATTTATGAATAAAACTTAGAAAAAATTTACTGGCGAGAAAGGAAGGGTTAGAAAAAGGAAGGAAAGAGAAAAGGAAAAGGGATTGTTCTCAATCTCTTGACTCATTATTTTGTAATAAAAGGTAACAAGATATCTTATTAAGTCACTTGAATTTGTTTGTGTTTTCCTTAAAAAATCAAGATTTTAGAATGCCTTAGTATAGGTTTAAGAAGTTTGTTAAATAATAATAGGTGGATGAAATGATGGAAAAAAAAAAAGAATGTTTGGGAAACAAATTTGTACTTGTTGAACTTAGAATCAAAACTGGACAAGTTGTCTCTCAACTTCTCTATTAAGATTTGAACCCTAAGATGACAAACTTTGAGATACTTTTCTTCATGAAAGTTATAGATCCATGTTATAGTGTTCGAAAACAACAAACCATGTATAAAACCAAACTCTATAGCTCCGGTTATACTCAAAATACTAAATAGTATTCAATCAGTAACAATTCAATTTTTTAAATAATAACAGTTAGACAGTAACAATCTAACATTTGTTGACGTGTAATCTTGACTTTCTTGAGGATAGAACTGAGTTCTTCTTCTTTCATGGAACTTGTAGCATTGTATTTTAGCTTTCTAACGAGACCTATCTCACTTGAAATGGAGTTTTATAACTCCAGCTATAGTTAAAAATCTAAGAAAAGGTCAAATAGTAACAGTTTAATTTTTTAGACAATAACAGTTGGACAGTAACGGTCCAACGTTCATTGATGAGCAATCTTGACTATCATAAGGGTAGAACTGGGTTCTTCTTCCTACATAGAACTTGTAGCCTCGTGTCTTAGCTTTCTAATGAGACTAGTCTTGCTTGAAATGGAGTTCTATAACTCCAGATATATTTAAAAATCTGAGAAGAGGTCAGATAGTAACTATTCAATTTTTTAGACAGCAACAGTTGAACATTAAGAGTCCAACATTCGTTAATGAGAAATTTTGACTATCTTGGGGGCAAAACTGGGTTATCATTCCTATTAGAACTTGTAGCCTTATGTCTTAACTTTCCAACAAGAACAATTTTGCGTGAAATAGAGTTTTATAACTTCAGATATAATTAAAAATTTAAGAAGAGGTCAGACAATAACGATTCAATTTCTAGACAATAACAGTTGGACAATCCATTATGTGGAGCATCCTGAAACTTGTAAATTGATGACTTATATTTGGAATTGTTTTTTAATTGCAAAATATTGAATTGTGAAGGTAGTGTGTGTGTATATATATATGGTCAAGACTTAAAATTTAAATTAAGGTAACTATTGGTATAGATAAAATTATGAAAAATAGACAGGAGCAAGGGATGACTAGTAGAGCACAATTTTCAGGTAGGTGTTTGACACTTCGATTTCTAATTTAAAGTCTTTTGTAATTTTTTAACTTAATACTTGATAAGATGTAGATCAATTTTTTTTGTATTTATATATAGTGTTTGAATGATGAATGGACCAGTGTCCTAGTTTAGAACTAGTGCCATATGAATGGTCTGATAAATGGGCCAGTGTCATAGTTTGGAACTGGTGTCCCGTGAATAGTTTGATGAATAGGCCAGTCCTAGTTTGGAACTAGTGCCATGTGAATGGACTCATAGTTAGACTAGTGTCCTGAATTGGAACTGGAGCCTTGTGAACAGGCTGATGGTTGGACCAGTGTTCTAGTTTGAAACTGGTACCATATGAAAGGGCGATCAATAAAATTATTTATAATTGGACAAGATGGGTATGCCAGCAGGTGTCCCTTCTGTATAGTCACTTAAGTTAATATGAAAATGAAAGAATTTTCCCTTTGAGTTGTATATAATAATACTCCTAAATTATATGTATAAAGTTACGTAATGTTATTTTTGTTAAAATTGTAAGTAGTAAATTGAAATTTAAAATCTTTATTATGTCAACATATAAATGTAATTATAATGGTTAATTAATGGTTACCTCTTAAATCTTAGGATCCTTCTCATTTTTATAACTTGATAATTGTGTGAATTTTATTTTAGAAGTTTATAATTTGAGACTTGAAATGATTAGATTATGTATGAACAATGAATACAAGATGTGTATAAATGATTTGTCGATAACTTAGAACCTTCTAGCATAGGGGAAACTCTGCTAAAATTTTGATAGAAATTTCAATAAACTGTGTATGAGTTCAATAAAGAAAAAAAATACCATTTTTTTTTTAAAGTTTGATGCATTGGTTTCAGTACGTGGGATGTTACAAATCTTAAGTCTCCAAATGGATTTTTTTAGCTTGAAAAGGTATTATAGAAGATTTATTTGAGGATCTAAGACCATGTTAGGACATTTTTAAATAAGATAAGAAAGTTAGAAAAGCCTGTGAGTACATGAAAAAATTAGTTTTTAATCCCCTAGTTCTAACTTTGCCAAATTTACTCAACTAGTCATTGTTGAGTGTGATACCTCAAGTTCAAAGGTTGGAACAATATTGATATAGAAAGGAAAACCTATATCTTCTTGATGTAAAGGATTTAAAAGCAAGGAGTTAAACCTATCTATATATGAAAAGGAATTCCTAGCACGAATATTCAAAATTTAAAACTAGAGACCTTACCTGTAAAACCCTACCTATAAGGCCAAACTTTCAAAATAAAAATTAATAAGCAAAGCTTGAAATACCTAATTGAGTAGAAGATAGATACTTATAAATAATAAAAATGGCTTTCCAAGTTAATAAAATATGACTTTCCCGTAGAGTATAAGGCAGGTAAGGAAAACTTAGTGATAGATGTATTATCTTAAAAAATTATGCAAAGTTTAGTTAAGAAATTATAGGATATTACTTCTCTTTTAGTCAACTAGGTAGACTAGTTAAATGATAGATATTAAAAGGATAAAAATTTATATTTTTTTTTAACAAATACAAATGGAGATGATGAGATCATATAAATACCATTTTATAGGAGGAATATTGTTTTACAAATAGAGGATATATGTGGGTAAAGAATATCACATCAATTCCACTATTATATAATACATATATAATAATCTAACAACTCGTCATTCAGGGTATAAGAGCACCCTAAAGAAAGCCAAGAGGAATTTTTTTTTTTTTTGATGGGGATAAAGTGTAATATAATAAGCTACATCAGACATTATAAAATTTTTCAAATGACTAAAAAAGAAAAAAACTAAACCATTTGGCTTGTTACAACCCTTATCTATACCCTCACAAATGTTGGTCTTGTAATTCAATGGATTTCATTGAAGTGTTATCTAAATCTAAACATTATAAAGTAATCCTAGTTTTTATTGACAAACAAACCAAATATATTTGTTTTTATTTATAGCCTAACCCTATATTATTACTAATATTGCTTAAATTGTTTCCTAAAGTATTACGAAATTACATGGACTTCCAGAATGCATGATCATTGACGATGATCCTATATTCAATAGTATGTTATAAAGTGAACTGCTTAAAGTTTATAGAGTTTAACTTCATTTATCTACATCCTACCATCCATAAACTAATGGTTAAATAGAGGTCATCAATAAAACACTAGAAGGCTATCTAAGATGTTTTGAAGGTAATAGTCCTAAAAAGTGGTCAAGTTGGTTGACCATGGTATAATGATTGACAAGACTTGTTATCATACAACGATCAAGTCTATCTCTTTTGAAGCTATCTATGGCTATCCTCCACCAAATATCATTAATTATATCCCAGATACAACACATAATGAAGTGATTAATACATCTCTAAAAAAAAAACATAAATACTACAAACTGTTATATATAACCTACTCAAGGCCCAAAAATGATAAAAGGAATAATTAGATAAAAAAGAAAGAAAGAAAAGATTTAGAACCATAAAAGAGGGAGCAGGTTTTCTAAAACTATAGCATTTCTCTAATGAAGTGTGCAATAAAGAAAAAAAAATCAAAACTTACCGTTAAAATATTATGACTTATTCAAAATCAAATCAAGGGTAAAAAAGCTTTCTTATTGATTAGATTTGTCTAACAAGGCCAAAATCAACTACACCTTCCATGTTTCTCTTTTGAAAACACAAATAAATAAGGAATAACATCTAAGTTATTGACTTTTGGTTGGGAAGAAAAACCATGATTAAAGCCAACAGAGGTACTAGATTGGAGGGAACAAATCTTTAAGCATAAAAACAAGAGGAAACTTCTCGTTTAATAGGAAAAACAATTGAAAAAAAGATGTTGTATGGGCCAAAGAATTTTGGCTTAGGATTACTTACCCTCGCCTTAAGAGAAACCTTTTTTCAGAGAGGAGGGAATGTATTGGACTTGAGAATTTCTGATGAATATGGATTATTAACCTTAAAATCTTTATTGTTATTTGTTTTTAGAATAATAAAGTTATTAGATAGAGAGATATTTGTTGGATAGGATGCCATATACAAAGATTAAGAAAGATAAAGTCCATATGGACAACTGGTGATGATCTCATAATAACAGGTTCACACTTGCTCTGGAAGATAATTATCAATAACAATGATAGCATTGTTAAAGAAACAATGACATTTTAAAAACTAGGAAATTACAACATATTATTTTGAATAGAATTAGTTTTTAATCAATTAGTCCATGATCTTTGAAATATATTTTCACAATTCAATTTAAATTTAAAATTCTTAGTCTTATTTATAAAATAAATAATTGTAAGCAAGAAGATCTATGAGAAATATTTTAAAATAATACACTTAAAGTTTGTTTGGGATTGTGGTAAAATATTTTAAAACAATACCCTTGGTGCTAATTTGGGATTGTGGTAAAATATTTTAAAACAATACCTTTAGGGTTTGTTTAGGATTATGGTAAAGGTTGCAGTTTGAAGTGCTTTTCACTTGGAAATGTATCAAGATGATGTTTTTTTTTATAATTATTTTTTATATTAGTGCATCAAAACAA
Source organism: Populus pruinosa (assembly GCA_026413675.1). NCBI lineage: Eukaryota > Viridiplantae > Streptophyta > Magnoliopsida > Malpighiales > Salicaceae > Populus > Populus pruinosa. The sequence continues at coordinate 25,190,239 of CM048596.1, forward strand.
TTCATAAACATTAAAAAAATATTAATTCTAACAAAACTTTTTTTTTTTTTTTGAAAACGCCGGTTGGACCGCGTTTCCAAACGGGCCGAGTCCTTTAAAGCTTGAGCTACCTTGAATTTACCTAGTATTTTTCTATTTTCTTTTAATTAAATATGTTTTCTTTGTAATGCAGTCCTTAATTAATAAATTCAAGTTATCAATTTTTATTCGTTACTTTAAATTCCTATTAATTACTCATTCATTCTTACATTCATATTAAAATCTATCAAATCCCAATTATTGTTGAAACTTAAAACTCATGATTTTACTACGAGCAACTTGGGTTTAATAGAGCATCATATAATAATATGATTTAACAAGATTCATAATACCATCATTAAAAAGGTTTACATTCAGCCAACGTGGGACAAATCCAAATAATAAACAACATTTAAATTTTTAAATTTAGTATTCCACCTTGATAATAAAGATATATTTGGTTTCTTTTCTAAAGTGTTTTCATTTAAGATTATTCTTTGTTACTAGAAATTTCTTAATTAATAATATGTTAAACCTTCTTAGAATAGAATATCTTTTATCTATATATGTGTGTGTGTGTATGTGTGTGTGTGCGCGTGTGTGAAACACTTGATAACATTTGGAAGGAAAAAAAAATCCCTTTCAAAGAATAAAAAGAGGTTTCTTAATATATTTAAATATTTATCATATTTTTATTCTAAATAAATTTTCAGTATTTTCCTTTCTATTTGTCATATATTTTAAAAGAGAAAAGCTTGCAAAAGAGTTAACTTTTTACATTAAAAGGAGGACTAATAATTAACCCCTTTAAATCTAAATGATTAGTACTTAAAAGTGCATTTTTATCATGGTTTTATATCATCATTTTGCACTTGAAGTATTAATAACTCCTTAACTAAAATATGTTTTATAATAATGTATCTAATAATATAAGATACCTATAATTTGTGGTAAATGTCTATTTTTAATACAGGCCTATCACATAAATGAAAGGATTGATTGATGACTTGAAAAACTTAAATTGCAAGGATAAAGAGATGGTCAAACTTAAAGAAGAGATGTCGGTGCAATCCAAACCGGAACACTATTTGGTAATTGGGTCATATCTGGAGCTACAGATCTCAGATTTAGGTCCAATTTATATGGATGGAAAGGTAAGATATAAGCCTACAACTTTCATATGGAGCCCAAGATCTAAAAAGGCCACTATCAAGTCCAAATTGTAGCAACAACAAAGAAGCCCGAATCTGTCTTCCAGCCCGAGCACTGTTCGGTATTTTGGCCATATCTGGAGTTCTAGAAGTCCAAATGAGCTAAATTTTTTACACAAAAAAGCTGAGACCATTGCCTACAACTTTTATGTTTACAACTGGCTCCAATTTTGACGTTATCAATAACGTTTTGGGCAGACAAGAGAAGATAAGGATTGTCACCAAGTCAAAAGTTGGTCACCCACTTATCAATTAGTCATCAAATCAATAGTTCCCAATTTTTGCCTATAAAAGGAGGCATTTGCCATGCATTTAGGCATCTTGGTTTCCAGATCAAGATCATGCTCTTCCTTTCTCTCTTTGTATTTTTTGTAATGTTTATGCTTTGCTTTTATTAATTTTAAGTCTATGCCTTTCATTTCCTTTCCTTTACTTAGTTAACTTTTATGTTCTTATTTTGTTTATCTATTTTGCTTTCTTTCATTATGTCTAGCTAAGTTAGTTATGTCAAGGTGAAAAGGTTACACTAATGGTGTAAGAATAAGTATAATGTAAACTTAATATGGACTTTAATGTTTGATACTAACATGTTTTATATTTGTTATCTTGTTCACTCTTTAATACTTTGCTTGTTAAATGACTAATCTTGATTTATGTTGTATAACACTTGGTACAACAAATGCTTGGCACTTTCATAGCCCATAATGTATGGTATAACCGACACCTGAGCTATGAAAGGAACTTGATTTGTTGTTAACATAAGTTATAATCATGAATGCTTGACGAGATTTACAAGTATTAGCATTAATTGAATAAGATGACTAATGTAATCATGTTAACAATATATAATCTAATTGGAACCTCCTTTATGTGTGGTTTCCAACTCAATAATAAGAGTTTATACTATACTTGTTTGATATACCATTAGTGGAACCTCTAACCTTGACATTTGTTATTATTATTGCTTAATCCTTACAATAATATTTCATCTCTAAGTTCTCATCATCATCATCTTCTTCTTCTTCTCTTTCTTTATTATTATTATTATTACTACTACTACTACTACTACTACTACTACTACTACTACTATTACTATTGTTGTTGTTGTTATTGTTGTTTTATTATTGTTCTTTATAATTTGTACAAATAACCTCCCTGTGGTTCGACCCTGGTCTTACCGGGTTATTTATTACTTCGACACTCCTGCACTTGGGAGAAGACATCAATCTTTTCGTCGTGTCACTAAACAATAATATATGTTTTTTTGTATATTTGCACAATACAAATACATCTTTTATGCATGCTCACATTTTATCCAAAAGATCACATAAGGGGATGACCCTTAATGGATCAGATAATATGTATTATCTAATTTCTTACCTTTTATATTTAAATGTCATAACTTAATTTTTATCTATTTTTGTAAAAGTTTTCAAATTAAAAAAAAAGACATGTATTTTTGAGAAAAAAATTTCGAGACAAAGATTTTTCAAAGAAAAGGTTTTGGTTATAAACAAGAAAGAATATGATTTGCAACTAGTTAGAAATTAATGTGGGCATGCAATTCATGATTTAATTGAAAAACAATTAATAAAAGAATTGAAATTGGTCATAATTGAAAAAATTCTAAACCAAAGGATCAAGATGAAAAAAGATGAGAAAGTTTGGAAATCTAGTTAATTAAGATTGACCTAAGGAAATAAAAGAACAAGATTATCCCATCTAAAAAGGTTTTGGGACCTTTTTTCTTGTCTACAAATTGAGAGGTATGGTGATAAAGAAAGGAGAAAATCCTAGAAAGAGAAAAAACTAAATTTAAGAGAGATAATAGAGTAAAAGGTTTGAGCTTAAACTAACTTATCTAGATGGTAGAAGAGAGTGACAAAAGAAAGAGAATAAAAAAAAAGAGAGGAAAATTATACCAAAACACCAAAAGTTTGAATAAGGTACAAAGAGAAAGGTTGGTTTTTGGGTTATTAGATTAGTTCATTTTGAACCACAACGTTTCATAGGGTAAAAAGAAGAAGAAAAAAAAAAGAAAAAAATAGTAAAAAAAATCACTAACTAAAGAGAAATGAAACACCTTAGTCTAGAAGGAAAAAAAAAAACTCACTACAATCATCTTCACCATCGACCACTCATTTTGGTAGCCACTAAAAGCCCCCACAGCACCTCCCCTCTCAGCTGAAACTACAATTAGTGTAAGTCACATCTTTCTTTTTTTCTTTTCTTTTTTTAGGGTTTATGGAAAAGGTAGTGTAAAATATTTCTTTTTTATTGTAAAATGCATGAACAAGTTAAAAAATGGTATTTTTAAGCTTAGTTAGATTTAACTTATATATTGTGTATTTTTTTAAATTAAAAAAACATAAAAAATAGTGGTCAAATATATGATAAATGAATGAATCAAAATTTAAAGTTTGGATTTTTAAAGTTTAATTCTATTTAATTTAATTGTTACATGCCTTTTATTTTAATATATAAAAAATTAGAATAAATATGATAGTTTTGGTTATAAAAAAATACATGAAAGAAAACCAAAACTCATGTTTTTAGGTTCACTTATAATCTACCAGTGGAATGATAAAAGTTAGGGTTTTGAGACTTTTTTTTTTATGTTGCATGCTTTGTTAATTATGAATGAAATATTATGACATGTGTTTTGGCTTGCTTGTATGATGTATAAATGAATAAAATGACTTGAGATATTTTATTCCCAAGATTAAATTGTTATTATAGATTTTTTTATGCTTGTTGTAGTTATTATTGTTTTCATGATCATGCTAAAAAATTGTGTATCAAATTCCATGTGTTTTGGCCAAACTTCTCACAAAATAAAAAAAAGTATTTATATTTGCATTTAGTTAAGTGTTCATGCAAGTTTTGTAATTAACATACTATTTTCATTTTCTTGTTTTACATTTGCATGCATAGCCTTATTTTTTTTTTGTAAAAAATAAAAAAAATAAAAACATATCTATTAGATTCATTGTTTTTATATTGAGTTTTTATAACTTGTTTATAAATCTTATTGAGATTTGACTCAAATTTAAAAGGTTTTTATGAGTAGACATTCCAAAACCCTTCTAAAAAACATATTTTTCTAAAAAGACCGTATAATAAATGTTTTATTATCTACTTATAATGTTTGAAATAAATAAACTCATAACAAGTTATTATATTGAATATTAATGATAAGTAATATCTTGATCTCTCGTGATTTCAAAATTTAAAGTCTTTAAGTCAAATATCTATTGGTGACACCTAAATATCAATCATGGATATTAATTTCTCTAGTTAACTCCAAAAACATTTGTCATTAGATCTTACCATTAAGTAAATCAACCTATAATAGTTATTGTTTAGATATTTTACTACTAGGGTGTGAAATCCTTATTCAACAAAAATTATGAGTGAACCCTGATACTATAACACAAATGAATCTCAACATATTATTACCCATGGATCATTGTTGTCTAAACAAAATGTTTAATGAGAACCTCTTCTAGGATTTGGGTTGAATTTAATGAGCCTAATAAAAGTCCATCTATTTTTTTATTGATATAGTTTGACAGACTATAAATATTCATATATTATGATCAAAAGTAAATAATTGTAGATATGTCAATGCACCAAACAATTAGTAGCGACAAAGATGACTTGGACTTTAGATAGGACACACTTGAACCCACTTGTCCCCCCAGGGTTTAAATTATTGCAATGGATCAATTCTCACCCAGGTAAGTAGACCATTAGTAGATCAGGCATAACATACCATTAGGGATTAAAACAATAAGTAACAATGTAACTTATTTTAGGTAGGATGCTTTAGGGTGATCATATCTTTCGTTTAACATAATCAATCCCTTACCTTAAAGCTTTGCATACTAGTTAAGGTTTTCTAGCAACTATAATATTAAATAGCTATTTCTTTTTAACATAAGACTTTCCCTCCTCATAGCACATAAAATTACTCATTGCAATAGACTGATTCTTATCCATGTAGATAGAGCATTGGTAGATTAGGCACAATAATTATTAGGAATAAAAGATAATCAGAAATGTAACTTATTTTAAATAGAATGCTTTAAAGTAACTGTATCTTCGATTTTATATAACTAGTCAGTTATCTTGGAACTCTAAGAAAATATTAAATATTCAAGAGTCTTCTTTAATCTACAAGTTTTTGTAAAACTGAAGTCTTGAGATTTGATTAATTTCTAGCTCCTACACGGCTTCTGGCAATATTACTTTCCATGGAGTTAGATGGAATTAGCTAAACAAGAGGGACTCTTCTTGCCTAATGATAATACCCACTACAATATTTAATAGTTTTACCGACATAATTTTTCTCTCGGCGTGAGGTTACCATTCCGCCAATGAAAATTTTACTAGCTAATTCACTAATGGAATACATCCATCAGAATAATGTTTTTCAATAATTCCATCATCTGTCACTAATTATGTCAGTAAAAAAAAAACCCAATGGTTTTACAAACAAAAAATTAGGGCAAAACAAATTCCTGTTTCATTCCCTCAGTATTTTTCTCAAGAAAATTGTCATATAATAAAAAAAATACAATTTGCAATTCAGTCGGTGATTATTTTAAAATATTTTTTTAAAACATCTATTTAATAAAAATAAAAAATAATTAAATTAATATAAATCAACACTCCATAATGCTCATAATTGAGTTGCTTGTAAAAAAGAAGAAGAAGAAAATCAACTAAAAACATTTGCAACAAATAAATAACAACAACAATAACATTAATCTCATATGAAAAAGAAATCCTACAACAACATTCATACAATTATTAAGAACAAAAAAATTTAAAAATAAAATAACAAATGTAATGAAAAAAAAACAAAAAAAACAGAAGAAAAAAAGAAAATTCTTACCTTAATATAGTTGCAAATGAAGTTGAGAAGAGAAAAAAACCAATTCATAAAATATGTTAATTAAAAAAATCTAAGAAGAGAAAAGAAAAAAAAAAGAAAAAGACATATCTGAGAGTGGAAGAGAAGAGGACTTGAGAAAAGAAGAGAAGAGAAAGAAAGAAAGGGATGTTGATGTTTATGACACAAGGGGAAGAAGAAAAAGAAGAAGAAGAACAAGTTTGTCTATTGTGAAATGAGGGATTCTATTTATTGGGGCATGTTACAGATAGTTTTATTGAGGGATAGTTAAATATTAATATTTTTAATCATTCTATCAATGATTTCGTTTGTAATATTTCATTAAAATTTTTAATTTAATAAATTTTTTTCAAAAACCGTCAAATATAATTGACGACTTTTTTATCTGTTAGTGATTTCATCTATAATATTTAATTTAAAATTTTAATTTACTCAAAAATTTTCAGAAACCCATCAAATATAACCGATGATTTTTTAATCCGTCAGTGATTTCTCCTATAAAGAACAGTAATTAATAGTGCAATTGGAAAGTAAACAGTTCTAGTGCTATTGGAAAAATATCGATGAAATGTTTCATCGGTGATTCCCTTTGTAATTAACATAATAAATAATGTCAGGAAAAAATAAACAATTTATTAATGATTTTACCGACATAAATTAATTCCATCAGTAATGTTGTTGGTATAAATGATATATCATTGTATTTGTTTTTTTTTTTATTGTAATTTCTTCAATATATATTAAGAGAATATTTTCATAAGTAAAATTTATCATAATTTACTAACAAAAACACTCCATCAATATTTTTATTTATATTTATTAATTTTATGACAATGACCTAGGTTATTTTGATATTCTCAAGAGTATAAACTAAATGTACATATCGTTTTGTTCAAAAAAAAAAGAAGAGAAGTCCATTTCGTCTATTGAGTATATACTCTTATTATAATTCAAACTAAACAAAATTAAAAAGATTCTATGTCGTTATCGTGCGAGATTAGCAAATAGTTGATGGACAAACATGTCAAATTTTCAATACGAAAATTCATGCTATTTTTATTTCGAAAATTCTAATTAATCAACTACTTTCAAAATTCAAATAGGTTGAGTTATTCCCACTAAAAAAAATAATGTCCAGTTCTTGTTGTATTTATGAGTCAAGACAAACATGTTGAGTTTAATTGATTTTTCCGAGGTAGATTTTCAATTGACATGAACATATAACTGTATCTCTTAATTGTATGTATCGGTAATTGAGGACAAATAGAAGCTTGTGTGTGTGTGTGTAGATATGTATCATATTATTTTTATTAAATAAAATTAATATGAAAAGAAGAGGAAAGTGATTGAGCTATAGGCTAATTTTCCACAAAATAGACATACAGAAAATAAATTGTTGTGAATATTTTATATTTTCCATTTTTATCAACATTTTAATTAAGAAGTCATTTTCGTGATGAGAGAATTAGACGGTTCCCTTTATTTGAGGTCTGGACTGGTTAGTTTGAGACCCAAATCCAACACAGCTGCTGCTTATATCAACCTCCCTTCTTCAATAAAAACCCCACTCAGGAAACTTGATTAATCATGGATAACAAACGAGAAGAGATGCAATTTCTTGGTCTCTTCGGCATCTACAAGGAAGCCTGCAAGATTATCTTCTCAAGGAAAACAATCTTCTTCCAGATAACCCTTGTTTTTATCCTCCCCACGTCTATTGTCTTCATAGCAAACATGAAGGTATCAAACGCTCTATTTGCAAAAATCGTTGAAGTAGTACAAGTGCCTCGGATGCAAACGCAAGCGGGTACCCCAGAACAAATCGAACTAAGTCTTCCCAACTCCACTGGATGGATCCAACTTTTGTTTTACAAGGCTGCATACATCACTTTCCTTCTCCTTTTCTCTCCTCTGTCAACTGCTGCAGTTGTTTACACCATAGCTTGTATTTCTACAGGGCAAGAAGTGACTTTCAAGATGGTGATGCGTGTTGTGCCTAGATTTTGGAAGAGGCTTGTGATCATCTCCGCCTGTGCTTTCGCTGCAATATTTGCTTGTACCATGGGCACACTGCTAACAATTGCAGTTACTAGAACCTTCATGATCAATCGTTATATTCTTGCTATTGGTTTTTTTTTACTAGTGTTGTTCTTCATGGGGTTTGTCTATATTACCCTTGTTTGGCAAACGGCCAGTGTTGTGTCTGTTTCAGAAGAAGCATCTGCGATGACGGCCATGATCAAGAGCAAGGCACTTGTAAGAGGGAAGACAAAGGTCATGGGAGTTATATTTCTGACGATGACTATATCTTATGTAATCATGAAAATAGAATTTAGTAAGCTTGTTGAAGGATCGTCGCTAGGAATAGTCAATAGGGTGTCATACGGTATTATTTGTTTCTTGTTGCTTGTCCTGTTGATTTTGTTTGAGCTTGTCATTCAAACGGTGACCTACTTTGTTTGCAAGTCATATCACCATGAAAGCATCGACAAGTCTACGACTTTGGATCGCCTCGATGCAGGTTATGATGACTATGTTCCTTTGAAGGCAAAGGATGTCTAGCCAAAGAAAAAATTTCGTGTTTGAGTAACTTTCAAATGTATGACATCAACAAGAATCATTGTTATATATTGTTCTTGTAACATTGGTTAAAAAAAAGTTCCTTCTTGCTCTTTGTTTAAGGGCTGATTGTAAGTTCCTAGTGTCATGAAAGGTGGCCAAACTGTTAATGTTACGAGGGGTGCAAGTAAAGGTTAAGATAAAAATGTGGAAACTAAATTTAATGTCAAGAAACTTCAAGTTCTGAGAATTTGTAACGTTTAGCCCCATGTGAGGTTTCACCTTAATTTGGAACAAGGTAGTCTTCCCCTGTTGACATTATGCCTTAGCTGATAGCATCTGAATATCCAAGCCTTCCGTTTCTCAAAAATGTTTTTTTTTTTAAAAAAAAAAGGGGGAAGAAAGGAAAGGGAAAAAAATAATCAAAGTCAAGTGATATGCATTGCTAGGGCTAGTCATTGTTATGGGCATAAAAATTATCTCCTGACCATGTCATTCTAAATTGAGCTTGAATTTTACCGTACTTAATTTTCATGCATGTCAATCTTCTGCTTCTCCACATGTTATGAGTTGCGAAGATATGACTAAAAACAGTCTTAAATTCTGTACGGTAGTGCTTGGCAAGTAGATATTCTAATGGGCCAAAACTATCTTTGGAAAATACGGAGGGATGGAATAAAAGTCTTTTGTTATTACAAGGGTTTTTTTGGTTGTGGTTTAAAAAATATATTTTATTTTTTTTTTAATTTGGTTAGTTTAATTTAAAAATTCTTTTGATATTGTTGTTGAATAAAAACAAGTAAAAAATATTAGGTTAAAACTACAATTAAAAGTGATGCCCATAGTAAAATGAGTAAAAAGAACATGTAAATTGAATTATTAATACATCATAAATACAACAATGCAATATTATTATCTTATTTTTATTATCTTATTAAATTACCTGTAATCTTATAACAAACATATTCTATTAGAGAAGACGTTTAGTATTTATGAGTTTGCAAATATGAAACAATATCAGTTAAAAAATCATTAAGAACAAAATTAAAATGATGATAATTTTTTTTTTAAATGCTACATCTTTCTACGACTTTCTTTTAATATAGTTATATAATGTCATTAATACCACTACATTATAAAAATGTTTTTGTAATGATATGCAAGCATGTTTTGTAAAACTGTTAATCTTTTTTTCCATACTCCAAATATGCATTTTATCACATAGTGTATTAACAAGTGTGCACAATTGAATACATATAATGTATCAATTACTCTTACAGAGTTCTACATGAAAAACAAGAAGCATAAGTGTCTAAATGATTGAAATGCAATTATTCAAACAATTTATATTTAGCATTAATAATAAAGAAAGTATATTAGAATTACCTTGAAATAGAGTATATATCTTGGATTCTTTCTATTTAGTATTAATGATAAAGAAAGTATATTAGAATTACCTTGAAATAGAGTATATATCTTGGATTTATTGTAATTTCTTATGGTGTGTTTTAAAATTCAAAGTTTTCTAGTTTATAACATCTACTATGAGTCAATATATTGCTTTTAAAGTCTCATTAAAGTATCTAATAATAGTTTTATCTAAATACTGAAATTTTTATTGAACTTTCCTATTTGAAGCACCTAATAGTAATGTATACATAAACATGCCCACCTTTTCGATAACACTTATCTTTCTTGAAGCTTTTTATCATATTGTGTTTCTAAATGAAAGCACAAGCTTTGCAATATTGTTGTATCCATTCTAAAATATGTTAACCATTATTTCAAATGTTGTAATATTTCATTAAATCATCTCATACCCATATTGTATAAAACCATACAAGGTTTTTTTTTATATATATATAATTATTATAATACATGGAGAGAGCCTTGACCATGTATAATATTAGTTTACGACAATCAAACTCTCTCCTCAAAAATGATTCACCTTCCTCATCACTAGCATTATTGTTATCATTATTATTGACATCGTTATTATAACTACCATCACCACCACTATTATCATCATCATCACAATTACCATTATTAAGATAATCAATAACATGATTTATTATATTATCATAATTCTTATAAAACTATCTTTGAATAGAGCATTAAATCACTTAAGGTCCATATTTATGATGACATAAAATATTGAATATCTAGGAATATCATAAATTATAAGAGATCATCAAATTGTGTTAAATGTCATGTTTTATATCTCTCATTTTTTATCTCCTAGATATAGTAATGATGCAAAAGAAATTTCCCCTCTTAGCTTTATATGCTTATGTTTATGAAAATATTAAGTTATATTATGACTTTTTTTGGCCTCGTTGATCACTTGCCTTTCTTGTACAAGTTAAACATAATTTAACAAGAAAAAGAAGTGTAATTTTTTCCTTTTACTTACCATTCAATTATACTCTTCATTATGCTAGCTTTAACCCTTAGAAATAAAAAATATCACCTTTCATCAACAAATAGATTTCATCAAAATCTCTTCTTTATATCCCATATGTTTTATTTGTATTTATCAATTAAATTCTCATATTTAATCTTCTTACAATCTATATAAATCAATAATTTTTCTATAATTTAGTTTTTTTCCCATAGATATACCGCTTTCCATTTGATGATTTCAAATTTCTTTCTCTAATTTTATAAATTGAATATACACACAAATAGATGCTTATGCATTCATCATATCCCATATATTTTCTTTATATTTATCAATTAAATTCTCATATTTAGTCTTCTTAGAATCCATATAAATCAATAACTCTTCTATAATTTAGGTTTCTTTTTTTATCCATAGATTTACCACTTTTTACATGATGTTTTCAAATTTCATTTTTTAATTTTATAATTTGAATACACACACGAATAAATGTTTATGCATTCATTATATCCCATATGTTTTGTTTGTATTTATCAATTAAATTCTCGCTAGCCGATGCCGCGCGGATTTTCCGATGTGCAAGCAACACTATGAATAAAAAAGCTAACTAAAATTCATCAAAATACAAATTCCACACCACAGCTAAAATAATATTATATTACAAACATGAAATTATTTGTTATGAAAGATTTATTCTCCTGAATCTAATGATATGATGGATTAGAGAAGTGAATGTATAATATTACACCAAAACAATCATGCTTAAATATTCATTCAAATGACTTTTAAATATAAAAAAATATGAATGAATATATTGGAATCAAGCTATAAAATATTTACACATTTGGTAACATCAATTGATCCAAGCTCATAAAAATTAATATTATATCAAAAGAAAAGGTGAAGAAGTGTGCTTGTGGATCCATTTGAAGATAGTTAAAAAAAATAACTTAATAACACAACAACAACATAGAAATAAACCTTAAGACATCTTTAACTAAAACCTACCTAAATATTCAAGATCTTATTTGCTATTAAATCAAATAACAAGAACCAAGACCAATAGTTATTTGCAAGGAATTATATATAAAAGATCTACTCTAAAGCCCTAAAATCTAAAGTAAATGAATCAAGCAACAATAACCCATATTTCAATTCAATTAAATTTTTACTATAAGTTAATGATTTCTTTAAATAAGAAATAAATTACTAAATTATCAACACTTTCTTTGTTGTTCCTATATAATTTTCAAGCAATTCTTTTTCTTTTTTGTACCACAAAAAATAATATGAAATTGCTTTCATTTATGTCATAACAGAAAATAAAATTATAAAGATAAAAATTAGAATAATTAACACATATGCAGATGTGAGAAAAACTCAAAAATATAATAAGTTTTTATGTTTGATCTTAAAGATATAGAAAAAGGTGATGATTTTAGTTATCAAAAACAAGAATAAAACATTTAGAATAAAGAAAACCCTTCTGCTAATCATCATATTTAGTTACCAAGATCTATAAGATAACTAACAATTGAAAGATTTAGTTTGTATTTAGACTAAAAGTTTAAAGAAAAAAGCTCGATAACTTGAGTAATGCAAAACATATCTAATGAGAAGATAAGGACATTCTTGGTTTGATTATTTTCAACTATTTTTTTTTTATTGGTAAAAGATTCACACAAACATATAAATTGAGGTTTAACCTCAATAAAGGTCCAACCTCAATAAAAACATCTCCAACTTCTTCCACGTGAAATTGAGGTTGTACTTCAATTTAAGACGGGATCCTTCTTTTAAACAATATTTTTTTTATATAACCAAACAAGTATAATTTATATTTGGAAGAAAAAACCAATAATTACCACTCTTAGACATTTTTTAAAGTTCATTTGTTTCAAGAAAAGTGATCACTTTCTAAAGTTTCATGTATTTATTTATCCTTAAAAAAATTGATTAGTAGAAAACATTTTCTAGTCAAAATAAAATTTAACTTAGTTTTTAGAAAAAAAATATTTTTTTTTATTTTGAACGAAAAATGCTTTTTCAGAAATTGTGAAAAAATAAAAAATATTTTATTATTTATTAATTATATAAAATTTAGTCTTCCATCTCTTAATTGCTATATATTTTTTAATTATTTATTCTTTAATTTCATTCATCAAAATTTAATTTAATTTAATATTTATATCAATTTGGTCCCTATTCTTTTTATTCTTATTTCTTTTCTCTTACCCTTTTTTTAATTGAAATGATTTATGAAATTAGTTTTTTTTTTAATTTTTTAATTTTAATTTTTTTTTCAATTTCATTCTTCAAATTTTTCTATGCTAGATTTGGTTTTTATTATTTTGATTACTATTTGTTTTATTTGAAATAATTTATAAAACTAGATTTCTTTTCAATTTTATCCTCCAAAATTTTTGTCTATTACATTTGATCCTCATTTTTTTTATAAACTTGAAAAAAAATTTAAAACATTGATAAGTTAATTTCATATTTATTTTTCATGACATAGTTAAATACTGAAAAGTGTTTCACAACTAATTTTCTAATAAATTACCAAATATTAAAAATAATTTATTTTTTAGGAATCTTTTATCCATAAAAATCACTTAAAACACTGTATTTTTTAATAAATAAACATGACTAAAATTCATAACAAACTTAATAGACCAAAGAACTGTATAATATTATAATAATAATTATTTTTTAAAGTATTTTTATTTGAAGATATATTAGAATAATATTTTTTTTATTATTTAAAATTAATATATATATATATATATATATATAAATAATTAACTTTTTTTAATTTTTTATAACACATAAAGAAACCATATAAAAAAATTAGATTTGAGATGATGAGCGCCGGTCCCAGATTTGCCACGTCATCGCATTATCCACAGCATCTTATCAAATATTCAATCTATCAATGATGACCTGTCACAACATCCATTTCCATAACCAATCACCATTTCTTTTTAATTCATTTATTTAAATGTGAAGCCCCAGTAATACTATTTACCATTTATTAAAAAATTCAAATTACTAGTTCTTTTTTGTTTCTCAATCGAGAAATATTAAATTCAATTTAAAAAAAAAATTGTGTGGAGGGAATGCTTGATAAAGATTTTTGGACATGTGGGGTCTGAGGTGAGAATCACAGTCCACAGGACCAAAACTGTGAACCTCAAAACTCCACATACTCCATCCCTTTCTCTCTCTTTCTCTCTGTCGAGCTAAGTTCGGAGAGAAGACAATGGTGAGATGTGAAAGATGAAGAAAAGAAAGACCTTGTTATGCATTTCCCATGGCCTGTCATTGTGCTCACTACTCATTTTCACCATCACCACCGCACAGGCAATCTTTATCCATCAACAACAGCAATAACAGCACCAAGTTATCATTTAAAGGATCCAAGCCTGCTGTTCTTTCCTCCTTTGGCGATAGCAGGGCTTCCTGTAATACGTTAGTCTCTGAGGTATTCTCCCCGCCTTTATCTCTTCACCAGGCCTCTGTGCAGTGGCATTGTCATTTATTGTATCATTAATTATGAAACTTGCAAATGTTGGGCGCTGGGCATGGTTTAAATGAATACTAGAATAGGGTAAAACATGCTTGCAATTAAGACTGACATGATGCATTTTGCAATTTTTTCAAGTTTTTTCTATATTTGCATCTTTATTATTGCTAGTGAAGAGCGTGAAGCGATTAATTTCCACAGAAAAAATGATAATTTGGTGAAGCACAAAGGACAAGTGTTTCTTTCCTTACATGTAAGTGTATATAGTTGATTGGTTTGGTCTCCCTAGATTGAGTCTAGACAACAGTCACTTCATTTCATTTCAAGTCATGTTTGCGCTTTCTGTTTCCAAGCCAATGTAACTTTCTGCGAGAGGTTACAATGGCTCATTCTACCTGTCAATGGTGTTGACTAGCTGCCTGTTTGGTGTCACTAGGCAGTTAGACTTTTGGGTCCTCCGGCAAAATTTGAAGCTTCAAAGCTGAAAGTAGTTTTAATGGGCGAAGAGATGAATCAATACTCTGCAATTATCCCTCGAACTTACATCCTGTCTCATTGTGACTTCACAGCAGACCTAACCTTAACAATCTCCAATGTCATCAACCTAGATCAGGTGTGTTCCTATGATTTAACTTTCCTTTCCCTTTCTTCTCTTTCTTTCCTTGTTCTGCTTTCGGTCTTGGAAAAAATTGTATTTGTTACTGAAATTGCTCACTTAGTTTGACAATCTACCTGGTGGTGATTATGGGCTGTGCATAATGTATATGCAGCTAAGAGGTTGGTATAGCAAGGATGATGTGGTTGCTGAATGGAAAAAGCTAGAAGGACAATTAGCTCTACTTGTCCATTGCTATGTGAGCGGACCTAATCTCGTGCTAGACCTTGCTGCTGAGTTCAGATACCACATATTCTCCAAGGAAATGCCTTTGGTAAGTGTTCTCTTGTGCGATTCCATGTACTTGAGGATAAATCTTTGGGCTGTTACATACACTAGTACTCTCCACCATTTGTGTAGTCATGCTCAGAATTTTGATTTGATGCAAGCCAGGTACTTGAAGCTGTGTTGCATGGAGATTCGGCACTTTTCACAGAGCATCCTGAGCTAAAGGATTCTTTAGTTTGGGTGTATTTTCATTCTAGCTCACCCACGTACAACCGATTAGAGTGTTGGGGGCCACTCAAGGATGCTGCTCAGGTAAAATCTATACTGGCTAGCCATGGATTGATAACAGGCAGGCACACGTAACACAGGAGCTGCTTTACATCAATGACCAATATTGCCATCGTTCAGTTTGAGAACGAGGAATTCTCTTGCTGCCATGGCCTTCTTTTCTGAACAACAATCCCCAAATGCTGAAAATCACATTTGATTTAATCCAAACAATTTAATTAGGACCAGATGGTCTAAGGTTCTTAGAATTATTAGGAATTATGATCTGTGCTTGAATTGCAAATGATAAGTGAAAGTGACAATTTACTGATTGATTTATCAGGGGCGACCGGGGGATCATCGAGGTTCTTTTACCCGTCCTTCGAGAAAGTGGGAAGGACCAAAGTCCATTTTCCAAGCTCTTTTTGCCTTCCTTCTTTGACGTGCTTCCAATAGGCCGCATAATCTCAAAGGCCAGTTTTCATGGCCAGAGCTGGAAGGAGGACTCTGCTTACATAACACAAACACCAAAAAGCTCCATGGTAATAAGACCAAAAAAAAAAAAAACACACCCAAAGTTGAAGCTGCAGCTAAACAAGGATTGTTCGAGGGACAGTTAATTCTTTTGCAATTAACTTATTTGTTTCATTGGAAATATCGATTACCAATTCTTGTACAACTTAAAACAATTGGATATGATTATTGGCTGGTGTAATTAAAACACTCCTATTCTATTCATTTCTAGGACGGTGTCGGAGATGAGTGATTACATGTTTTGTGTGATTAAAATAGACAGCTGCATAATTAATTACATCTTTAGCCCCGAGTCTGAAGCATGTATGACATCACTATCTATAGCTAACAACCCGAGTAAGAATCCTCCAATCTGTATTGAACCCAGTGGAGTGATTCCTCGAGTATCTGGTTTACTGAGCAGAAGATGAAATTAGGAAAGAGGGGCTGATTGTGGCGAGAGAGAGAGCTAGAGAAAGGAGGAGAGAAAAAAGGAATCCACAGAAGAAATTAACAATTGTCCTTGTTTATTTTTGCGTGTCATTCTGTTACAGCAACCAATATATGTAGGCAGGGCAGAAGATGGTGATGATGATGGTGTTTGCTTCTACAACCTTCTCAGTAATGAGAACTACAATTTATTGAAACGGTGTGTGTAAGTAAAGGCAAGACTCTAGCTTAACATGGTGCGTTTTGATGGTAACGGTCATTTCTTTTTTCAGTTTGTCTCCCTCCTCTGATAAATTCTTCATAACTGAATTTACCTGTAACGAGTCTCCCCCTTCATAACCACCTTGTCCTCAAGGTTGGGTGAGGGAAATTTGAGTTTCACTTCGTCAATGAATTCCCTTGTTGCTTCAGCTGGAGACAACCCTTGCTAGTAGACTAAGATTTGTGTTGCAGCTTGCTGACAACTTTTGATTAGCCTTCGATCTTGGATTGCTTGGGGTTGCGCGTAGGTTCTGTGGGTCCATCAAGTAAACCATTGCGCATCATTTTGTTCCTCACACTCCTTTTTAGTTTGGAGTATGGAAAACATGATGGATTGTTGAAAAGGAGGGAAGATTTAGCTTGTAGGAAACTTCTCCAATCTTCTCAATCACAGTATAAGGACGATAGTATTTGGCTAGCTTGTGATGGTGGTAGTGAAGTACTGATTTCTACTTGTAACGCTATAGTTTTAAGTGAACCGAATCACCTATTTTAAGAACTCTGCCACTTCTTCTCTTGTTGGCTAGGTATCTCATTCTGCTATGTGACTTGATCAAATTCTGTCTAATGATTTGTAGCATATGCTCCTTTTTATTGAGGTAATGGTCAACTGCCTCCAATAAGAAGTCTTTAGGGAAAGTATGAAATGTAGATAGGTAGAAAATACCATATAATATTTTGGAGGGAGTTGATTTAGTCGTTGTGTGAAAGTTTGTATTATACCACCACTCTTTCAATCACAACCATTTACACCATTATGAAGGGGCATTTTTAATCAAGCACCTGAGGTAGTTATCTAGACATTTGTTAATGATTATAGTTTGCTCTTCTGATTGAGAATGATAAGCAATGAAATGGTGCAGGTTGACCCTTTACAGATTGAACAATTACCTTCAAAATTGACTTTAGAAAACAAAGTTTTGATCACTAGTTATAGTGGTCAAAATACCATATAGTTTATAGACGGAGTCCATGAAAGTTTTTGCTACTGATCTAGCAATATAAAGGTCTGAAAGTGTCACAAAGTGCGCATACTTGCTAAACTTGTCCACCATTATAAATATCACTTATTTTCCTTTAGATTTAAGCAAATCTATTATGAAGTTCATACTGATGTCTACAAAGGGTGCTGCTAGAATAGACAAAGGTTGTAATAATTTTGGGCTAGCCACATTTTCTAGCTTATATCTTTGACATGTAGGGCATTCTTTTATATATTATCTAACTTGCTTTTGTTGCTTCTTCTAATAAAATACATTATCAATCCTCACTACTATAACTATAGAACCAGATTGTTTCCCTAAGGTCATATTGTTATAGGTGGCTATTAAACGATTCTATAGCTTCATGTTATTTCCCACCTTCAGTTTTCCTTTCTTGAAAAGATAATCATCACTCCATTTGTAATAAAGATTTATAGCAAGGTTTTTAATTAAATTCTATATGATTGACTTAACCTTTTATCAACCTCTTAAGATCTCCTGATGTTTGATAGTAAGCTAGTGAAAACTATGAATAAAGCTAATGCATTAAGTTCAATATTGGCTATTATAGAGAGAGCATTAGCTGTTATATTCTTCTTCCTTTTATAAAATTCAATTTTGTAATCAGAGCCTAATAATTTAATCAACCACAAGTATTGGGAAGGGGAGGTCATTATCTGATCCAGTAGGTATGTAAGGCTAACGTAGTCGATTTTATTGTTGAAAGGTATTCCTCACAAATACTATCTTTATTTGGTTATTGTCTGTAGGATAACCAACATCTCTCTCTTATAAGCGGACAGTACTTGCTTCCTAGGCCTCAAAACTTTGTTGATGTAAGCTATAAGTTGTCTCCTCTACATTAACATTACACCAATGCTAGAACCTGACGTGTTAGTCTCAACTATGAATGGTTTGTTTAGACTAGGTAAGGACAAGGTTAGAGGATTAACGATTACCTTCTTAAGTAATTCAAATGTAAAAGTAGTGTCTTGGTCCCAACTAAATACATTATTTTTTAAGAGCTTAGTTAGAGGTTTGCATATAGTTTTATAGCTCCTCACAAACTTCTTGTAGTAACCTGAGAGTCCTAAAAACCCACGCAATTGCTTAATTTTCTATGGTAACGACCAATCCCTTATAACTTATATCTTCTTATTATTTATAGCCACCCTTGCTTTAGATATAACATGGTCCAATCATTCAATATTGTCATTATTGAAGACACATTTACTTTCCTTAGCCACCAGTTTGTTTAACCTAAATAATTCCAAAACAACCTATAAATGTTTTAGGTGTTACTTGAAGCTTCTATTGTAAATTAAAATGTCTCAAAACACATTAGAACAAACCTCCTTAATTATGCTCTGAACACTGTACTAATTAAGTCTTGAAAGGTAGTTATAGCATTGGTGAGATCAAATGGCATCACTAGAAATTCTTAGTGTTCATTATGTGTTTTAAACATTGTCCTATGGACATCCTTAGGGTTCATCCTAATCTGGTGATAGCTAGATCTTAAACCAGTTTTTAAGAATATAGTTGTCTCTGCTAACTCTTTTAATAGCTCATCTCTAAGGGTATAAGAACCTGTTTTTAATTGTCAATTTATTGAGAGCCTTATAATCAACACACAACCTTTAGTAAAGTTTTTTATTATTATTATTACCACTAGTAAGGTGAATGGATTGTGAATTGGTTGAACTGTGTCAAAATCAAACATTTTAGAGATTATTTTTTTCACTGTATCTTTATATAAACTAGAATACCTATATGACCTAAGATTAATAGGTTGAGCTCCCTTGTTTAAGGGAATAGTATGGTCTTCAAGTTTAGGAAGGGGTAAACCTACTAGAAAGGTGAACACAACATGGTAGGTGTGAAGTAATTTTTGAAGAACTTCTTTTTCCTTCTATTTTAGATTTGTTTCCCATAGGTAATGCATTTATATCAACACCTATATTAGAAATTATCATCAAGCTATATAAGTTGATATCTTTTAAGCCTCACTTTTTATCTAATAACCAGACATCTATCCAAACTGAATTGATTACAACTTTACAAGTTCTTCCCTTCTTAGTGTTACTTTGTCCTTGATAGTCAAAACTCATCCACATACTCCTATAATTATATATAATGTCCCCTAAGGTGGTCAACCAATAAATGCCTAAGACCATATCGCAAGCATCTAGTTCCATCACAAACACATTAGCCATGAAGTATATTCCTTGTATTTTCTACCTAAAATCCTTACAAATTAAAGTGTATAGCATTTCCCTCCATTAACAGCCTTAACTATTACAAGGTTAATGGATGTTAGTAACATTGTCACTTATTAGCTACCCATTTATTCACGAAGTTATATGTGCTACTAGAGTTATTTATGATAAAGATAGGTAACTTATCCACTCATCTAATCACCTTGAGGTAGTTAGCTACTCCTTTCAATGCATTCATAGAGATGTAAGGTTTAATGATTTCTAAATTATTCCTTTCTCTTATAATATTTATTCAACTTCGTCATTCTTCTCTTCATCTTCTACTATGAATATAGAGTATAGTTGTTTTATTATGTATTTATGACCCAAAGTGAATTTGTCATTACACTAAAAACACAAATCCCTAGCCCGTCTCCTTTTCATTTATGTGCTCCTGATAATTCTTATGGGTCTTATGACATGACTAAAAGGTTGATGTCTTCTCCTAAGTGCAGGAGTGTCGAAGTAATAAATAACCCGGCAAGACCGGGGTCGAACCACAGGGAGGTTAATTGTACAAATTATAGACAACAATTATAAACAACAATAATAGCAATAATAACAACAACAATAACAATAAGAACAACAACTATAATAATAATAGTAATAATAATAATAATAATAATAGTAGTAGTAGTAGTAGTAGTAGTAGTAGTAGTAGTAGTAGTAGTAGTAGTAGTAGTAGTAGTAGTAGTAATCATAATAATAATAATAATAATAATAATAAAGAAAGAGAAGAAGAAGAAGATGATGATAACTTGAAGATGGTAAATTAATGTAAGGATTAATCAATAATAATACAAATGTCAAGGTTAGAGGTTCCACTAATGGTATATCAAACAAGTATAGTATAAACTCTTATTATTCAATTGAAAACCACACGCAAAGGAGGTTCCAATTGCATTATAGATTGTTAACATGATTACATTAGTCATCTTATTCAATTAATGCTAATACTTGTAAATCTCGTCAAGCATTCATGATTATAACTTATGTTAACAACAAATCAAGTTCCTTTCATAGCTCAGGTGTCGGTTATACCATACATTATGGGCTATGAAAGTGCCAAGCATTTGTTGTACCAAGTGTTATACAACATAAATCAAGATTAGTCATTTAACAAGCAAAGTATTAAAGAGTGAACAAGATAACAAATATAAAACATGTTAGTATCAAACATTAAAGTCCATATTAAGTTTACATTACACTTATTCTCACACCATTAGTGTAGCCTTTTTACCTTGACATAATTAACTTAGCTAGACATAATAAAATAAAGCAAAATAGATAAACAAAATAAGAACATAAAAGTTAACTAAGTAAAGGAAAGGAAATGAAAGGCATAAACTTGATATTAATGAAAACAAAGCATAAACATCACAAAGAATACAAAGAGAGAAAGGAAGAGCATGATCTTGATCTGGAAACCAAGATGCCTAAATGCATGGCAAATGCCTCCTTTTATAGGCTAAAATTGGGAACTATTGATTTGATGACTAATTGATAAGTGGGTGGCCAACTTTTGACTTGGTGACAATCCTTATCTTCTCTTGTCTGCCCAAAACGTCATTGATAACGTCAAAATTGGAGCCAGTTGTAACATGAAAGTTGTAGACAATTGTCTCAGCTTTCTTGTGTAAAAAATACAGCTCATTTGGACTTCTAGAACTCTAGATATGGCCAAAATACCTAACAGTGCTCGGGCTGGAAGACAGATTCAGGCTTCTTTGTTGTTGCTACAATTTGGACTTGATAATGGCCTTTTTAGATCTTAGGCTCCATATGAAAGTTGTAGGCCTATATCTTACCTTTCCATCCATATAAATTGGACCTAAATCTGAGATATATAGCTCCAGATATGACCCAATTACCGAATAGTGTTCCGGTTTGGATTGCACCGATATCTCTTTTCTAAGTTTGGCCATCTCTTTATCCTTGCAATTTAAGTTCTTCAAGTCATCAATCAATCCTTTCATTTATGTGGTAGGCCTGCATTAAAAATAGACATTTACCACAAATTATAGGTATCTTATATTATTAAATACATTATTATAAAACATATTTTAGTTAAGGAGTTATTGATACTTCAAGTGCAAAATGATGATATAAAACCATGATAAAAATGCACTTTTAAGTACTAATCATCTTATATTAGGTTTGGCAGGGAAATGAGGTTGAGGTGTAGGTAGTAAGCCTAAGAGTCTAGAAGTATATAGGGAAAGATTTGGGGTGTTATAGGGTTTGTATAGGGTTTGATGTTGGGGTGTTCTGTGTTGGTTGATGTTGTTTACAGGCTTGACTTAGTATTTGATATGGTGTTTCTAAGATCTTTTATGTAAGATAGTATTTTCTTGTAAACAAGGCATGTTATAAGCTTGTTTAAGAGATTTTGGTTCAAACATCTTAACCAAATCCTTTATCTATGTCTCTAACCTACCTATAAATAAAATCAAGGCATACTTTTCATCTATCTCTGCATGATTCCATAGTATATCAAAGTCCTTGATATAAGTTTTTAACTTGTCTCCTTGTTTAAAATCCTTTAGCTCTTTTAAGAGATCCTTTTTACCACTAAACCTTTCATAAATTGCTTTTATATATTCATTCCATGTCACCACTCTACAACCACTACTTCACAATAAGTTTTAATGCAATACAATATAATACCATCTAGATAGCAAAATCATAGCTTATGTTTTTATGGTTCTTGAATCTCATTTATCTCAAACTATTGGTTGTATTTATATAACCATTTGTAAATGTCTTCCCCTTCAAAAGATGGAAAGTCACTTTTAGATTTATGGAATTTGTAATGCCATCCATAATGCCAATCACACTTCATGGCCAGCCCTTCCTAAGAAATGTGTAGTTGTTATTGGTTATTATTTAATTCCCTTATAGATACCTGTAGCTTTTACAACAAGATATTTTATTGATGGAAAAGGCCAATGATTAACTCCTCCCACCTTATTAGTCTTGTGTCGCTAGTTAATTATTATTGCCCTTGCTATGTCAATAACCTCATCATCTTATCATTCCATTATGCCTGCTTCTTTTAGAGGTTTCCATCATATCTTTTAGTTTCTCTAGATCTTGAGACCTAATGTTAGGAGTCATTGTTTTGGCTTAAAGATACAAAGCTATAATGATACTTGAAGTAGGTATAAGATCACTATCTATAGGTAACAACCCAATTAAGAATCTTTCAATCTGTATTAAACCTAATAGAGTGATTTCTCTAGTATTTGATTTACTAAGCAAAAGAAGAAATTAGAAAAGAGGGGTTGATTAAGGTGAGAGAGAAAATGAGAGAAAAGAAATATCTATATAAAAGGAATTAACAATTGTGGTTATTTAATTTTACATGTCATTTTATTACAACTATCAGCATATAAAGGTAAAGCAGAAGATGGTGCTAACTTCGACAACCTTCTTAGTAATGATAATTATAATTTATTGAAACAGTGTGTATAAGTGAAAGAAAGGCATTAGCTTAACACGATATGTTTTGAAAGTAATAATATTTTTTTTTTTTATTCGTCTCACTCCTTTAGTAAATTTCTTATAACTGAATTTATCTATAATAGAGTCCTTGAGGGATCGACTTAATATGAGATGTGAGATATAAATGAAAACCAAAAGAAAATGAGGGGGGCAAACCGAAGTAAGATAGATTTGTGGATATGTTTTTTAAAAAATACATTAAAAATTCATGAAATTTTGAGTAGCTATTTGAAAATGAGCCTTAAAACTAAAGCAATATTAATAATTTTATGAAAACTTTGAGGTGGGTCATAGCTTGTCTAAACTAGTTTGTTTTTGGGCTTTTGAAAAAAAATAATTTTTTTATATTTTATATTTTAAATTATTTTAATATTTTTAAATTCTTTTGATATATTAATATCAAAAATATTTTTTTAAAATATTATTTTAACCTATTTCTATATAAAAGAATACTTCCAAAAATAATTATTAATACACTTTTAATATTGTCTGACTTTATTTGAGGATGAGGTTGTGGTGCAACATCAACATATATAGAAAAACCACAACTTCAATTCAAAACGAGATATGAATCATGATTTCAACAGGTATCCGGCATTAAACACAGTTGTCTGATCATAAATTTGGTTGGCAGGGATGATGAAAACTGATTAAATCCATTCTAGTGATCAGCTAGCATCACTGTTTATGTTTTTTCCACGAAATTCCTTGTAGATGTTGGGAATTGCCAGCTGGTCATTAATTAATTTTGAAGTATTAACCGAAACCATAAGGTTAAAAAACAAAAGTCCTTGAAGGACACCTATCAACGAACATCAAGTAAACAAAAGCCATTTTGTTGTTAATTTGTTTTGATTGTACGTGCATGGATGAAAAATGGAATAGCGGAAATGGTGTCGCCGGCTGAGATTGCGACCCTACGGATCCCGGAACAAATAGTATATATTATCTGCTTTAACTCGCTTTCCGTCTTTCTTTCTTGCTATCATACTGTTAATTCTTTTCCGATTAATTTTAACTGATCAGTGCATCCAAAATCAATTTAGATGGAAAGAAAAGGATGTACGATTTTGTAGTGTTCCCCTCGGCGAAATAGATTAATGTTTTGGAATGTTGTTCTGATGTGAAGTCACACGAATTTGGGGAAACCAAAGTTGGAAAATGGATCTATAGCGAGAATCAATAAAATATATCATAGTAATATGGTCAGTGATTGAGAACATTTAAGTTGCCGGCTTTTTTCCTTCTTTAATCTTTTTTTCTGGGTCATGGGCGGGCCAAAATCCATGAAATCAATGAAAAGGGTGGTGCTAGGGGATGATTTTAGACGCCTGAAAGTAATAAAAATTCTGATTTCTTTCCATAATACACCAATTTAAGTATGAATAAGTGATCTCTATCATCTAAAGCTCAAATGAAATAAACTTGATTGAAGAATATATTGATGATTAATTAAACTGACATTGTGTTACTTTACACATGATTTATTTGAGAATCATTCAGAGGGAAAGGTGGCAGAAGCAGAGATGGTTTTGTTCATGGGCAAACTAATGGGCTATTGAAGTCCAAACCAAACAGTGCATTGACAAATATATTTTCCATAAATATCATAAAATTCTTTGATAGAAGGAAGGAAGGAAGGAAGGAAATGCAATGTCTATTCTATTTTTCTTGTTTTCTTCATTAGCAAGATTATTATTGGGTTTTGCTTTACTAGTCTCTTCCCGTTCCATTTATATCGAATCTCATTTAACAATTCTTTTTATATATAATAATCAAATAAATTTAAATCATATTTAAAACTTAAAACTAATCCGTATGATATGCACGCGTCATGACATTGATGGAGACCTCCTCCATTAACAACTTATATTCATTAAATATATACAATAGGCAGAAAAACATCAAAAATACAAGAAATAAGACATTATACGAAGACAATATAAATACGGGAATGCTCCTCCAACTCTAGTTGTCCCCGGCATATCTGTTTTACAGTCTCGTTTGGCACCCATATATCAAAAACTGAACCGGAGACATACATAACACGATGCTAGAGTGCAATATTATTAACGTAGAGCTCAGAGCCAGAGGGAGTGACACAGAGAGAAACAGGGTCCTACTCCCACCTGCAAGAGGACGCGTAAAGCGGAAGATTTTTAGAAGTCTCTTTCATGGCCTTAAAGTTGCAGCAAGAGAGATAAGTCGTCGTCTTGTTTGTAAATATTTTGGATAGGGTTCTTGCTAGTCGTTATGAATCTGTGATGGCAGCATGACGCATAACAGAGCCTCTAAGTTCCTTGCAAAACAAGTTTGGTTTTGGCTTGGTGACATATGCCTTAGAATTGTCCAACTCCATGTTACCATAAAAAGGATTTAGCAAGCTTCTATTCTCCTCTACGCCTATTCATCAATCCTTGTTGTTTATGGAATTGTATATCCCTATATACAGTCCTTTCGAATTACCTAAAGTACATTCCTACATGTTTGCGTGAGCCCCTGCTCTTGGTGTTCATATATAAATATAATTTGTTTAATTTGCCTTTTATCTTATGGTTCGCGTGTATGCTTAATTAATTTGTTGCCCATATTTTGAATCAAGAGAAACAACTTCAAAGTAAGAGATAAGTGATGGAAATTAGAAGTAGCAGGGAGCAAAAAAATTTAAAAAAGTAATTAAACCAATAAAATAATAAAAAAATTAAACCGTGAAAAAAATCAATTAAAATTTTAAGAAATCAACAGATTTGGTTCAGTTTTATAAGTTTAAAATTAAAAAAACAGACATTAAATTGAAGAAAAACTAACTAAAATTAAAAAAAAAATCTAGCCAAATTAGTTTAAATTGATTTTTTTAATAACCTAACCAAACCAAAATTGATCAATTTAAATTAATTTTATTTTTTTATAAAAACTAAATAATAGTTAGTCCTAATTAGAAGAATGTTTATCAGAAGTTTTACGAAACCTCGTTGCTTGTATCATACCATGCATATTTTGGATGGATACGTGGTCCTAAAATCGATTTTGTTCGTGGGGCTTGAGTAAGTGCACTTACCAAATGCACGAGACCATACTACAAGACCGATCGACATCTTCCAATAAGAGAATCGCATCAAGCTTCTCTTGCAGCCTTAAAATTAGACACATCATCCGTACCAAATAATAATCACAAAACAGTGTTTTAAACTGTTTATGAAGTTAGAGTGTGAAAGAGGCAGGAAGGTTCCTACTAAAAGCTAGCATTTAACGGGTTGCATATTGCCTCCCAAGGCTGTGAAGAACACTGAATAGCTCATGCAACCTCTTCCTCTCCCTCCTTCCCTCCCAAAATAATGGATAAAAGGATCACAATAAATGATATCGTGGGATTACAAAATCTATCCCAAAGAGCAGTAGTTGCCATGAGAAGGAATGACAAGAAGAGGATCCACTTGCCGCCGGTCAGAGGAAGCATTAAACGCAAGATTTTTAGCCTTGTTTACAAAAAACTGAAGCTTGCTGGCAATAATGCCTCCGCCTTATCATCTGATCAAGACCTGCAGCCAGAGTTAGCCATGCATCTTTCATTTCCGTAATGTTTCATTTTTCTTTTCTTAAAAATCTTGATATTTATTGTTTCTTCCTCGGTGAAATTATGATGTAAAAACGAAGGGTTTTATGATCAATTGCAGTATGTAGTGGATGAATGACTAATTAAGAGAAGGATCGAGTCCATTACTTTAATTAATTTCTTCCTTTAAAACATTAACTTGATGAATCTCTGAGTTTCTTACTACAAGAAATGAAGCCCCATCTAATTACATAAATAACTGAAGCTCACCCTTCATCATCATCGACGAAAACCCTCCTAATTAATCAACACCAACCTACATGCCAAAGTGAGAAAAATAACATAACAAAGCCTAAAATTTGTCCTTTAATTTGTAATAATATTTCTGTGGATGAATTTAATTAACGCAAGTCTCGATCGATATATATGACCACGAACTAGAGAAAAAGATTGATGCGTTTATATATAAATGAAGGAAAACTATAAAGCAAATAAGTTAGTTAAAATATATATGATCTTATATAGCCATGTTGAATTATTAATTTGATCAGCAGCTAGCCCTTGATTGCTTAATTAATTGTTTTAATTTGGATATTGCACTCATATAATCCCATAAATGTATTTGACATAAATCTACAAATATGTGCCCGAATATGTATATTTTAAATCTAAGGTTTCTTGCCAATCTACGTTGTACCTTTTGCCCTTGCAGGTTAAGTTGGAACAATCATAACAGTTCTCTTTCGATTAGAGAGTTGGTCAAGAAGCACGACATATTCATGAACAAAGAGTTCAAAGAGACACCGGGAAAGGGAAAAGGCGCCGGCAGTGTTTTCGTATGATATGTGTGTCCATGTAAGAAATGATAGGAATACTTTCCAATCCAATCTACAGGTTTGCTTTGTTATGTACACAAGAATAATATACATTATATTTTTCAAGTCTTATTAAAAAATTTAAATATTTAGATTTAAAATTGTTTAATAAAATATCAAAGTTTTAATAATGAAACAAATATAATTAATAGCACAAAATTAATAATGGCCCATACGAATTTCAAACTGAAAATGTTTGTATCTGAAGATGAAAAAGTATCTTAAATAATAATATAAATTATATGCTAAAGTCTCATCTAATAACTTAAAATTTTATGTTGAGATGATTCAAAGTATAATTAATAGTACAAGGTAATAGATCTATACAAGTTTCAAATCCAAATAATTTTTACTTAAGAGAGAATGTTAAATAATAATATAAATTATATTTTAAAATCTCACTTAATAGTTTAAGTCTATTCAGAAAATAATCAAGATAAATATCTAAATAAAATATAATTAATAGCACAAAGTAGTTTTCATTTACAAGTTTCAAACTCAAAAAACTTTTACTTAAGAAAAATGTTAAAAAATAATATAAATTATATCTTAAAATCTCACCTAACAACTTAAGTTTTTGGATTGAGAAGATTATTTAATATCATTTAAACCTAATTTGGTGCAATTATTAAGAAAATAATTAAGATAAATATTTTTTATTTTCTAATTGATAAAAGAAGAAAAATCAAGGAATTGAATAAATCAAGACAGTCAAGAAATTATTTTTATCATCTAATAAAAGAAGATAATCAAGTATTTCGTATAATTTTGTTTATTTTATTTCCTTATATGTCTTGTTGCATGATTATATAAACTTTCAATGAGTTGAATGTAAAACATATAATTTGTTTATCGAATAATATCATTCTTTTTTATTTTAAATTTATATATGCTATCAGAATCTTAATTAATAGTTACAAGTTTGAATCTCATTATTCAATTCTAATTCACTTAAAAAATATACGTAAGAGGATAATATAAATTATATATTGAATTCTTATATAATAACTTAAGTTTTTATATTAAAATGGTTATTTAACTATCAAATATTTTATTTATTATCTTTCTCAATGGTATATCAATTTATCTTTCTTTAAATATTTATTGTTCAAATAGGTCAAACTCTAATAGATAATGCTATGATGACATCATCCTGCTTTTATGAATTTTTTTAGTATTTACTCCTTTTTTATTGTTATATCTAATTAATAAACATGAATGTTTGACTTGGAATTTGAGCATATGATAAATTCAACCTAATTATTAATCAATTAAGATCATTTATTGATAATAATCAGTTTTATTAATAGATGAGGTGGCTATAAAAATATTCTTAATTCATGTTAAATTCATAAAACTTAAAAAGTACAGAAGATGTCTTAAAGAAATAATCAACATAAGTATACTTGATCAAATATTTTATATAATTTTTTTATTCTATTTGTTTATATAATTATATAACTCTATATGAATTTAATGTAAAATATATGAATAATTTATCGAACAATAACAATTTTTCCTATTCTAATTTTTACAGCAGCGAGGTTACTCTCTTGTACCCCTGTCCTATATTGTTAAGTTGATGAATGTACCCAAGTAAATTTTGTTAAAGTAAGGGAGAGGCTAGCTTGTTTTGGTGACACGCGTTTTCATTGTTTTGGTATGCAAATATTTTTGGGTAGAAGAAGCATCAATTTAATTTTTTTTTCTCGTACTTTTGAATGGTTTTGATAGGTAAAACACTCTAGTAAAAGCATATATCGAATGCATGACCAAACACAAAACGAGAAACCTGTTGAGAAAAGGAAACATAAATGCTGGAGAGGCTCAAGGCTTATTGGTGGCTTGCATAGCTTCAGTTCTATTGTCTGAATTCTACTGCCTATTAGGAAAGTTAACGGGCGATTTATATGGATAAGCAATAATGAAAAGCTCGGTGATGGTATCTTATGAAAAATCTTCAACAATCAACTAATTATTAGAATGCAGTGTATGATTACAGTTCAAAACCCAAAAAAAAAAAGAAAAGTCATGAACACCAGAATAAGAGACAGACAGAGAACGAAAAGCAGCCAAGCAGTGTCAGAATGGGGCGCTGCACTGCTTGCTGACTTCTGGGTCATTTGTGTGAGGGATAAAAGGCCAGGAGCATGGCTCTCGAAATACTGAAAGAACGCTGTTGCCTACGGCTCCAGTCAACATAACCATCGCACAGGACCACCCGCCGCTCCGGCGGATGGATTTCAACAATGCTGTAAACGGAAAACCGCCGAGTGCTAATATTACGTGAGAAATATACGGGCTAAAACTCAGAATAGAAGAGAAAAGAAAAGGAAATATTACATGGGGTAATTTTTAAAAAATAATAATAATAACTAAAAAAAAAAAAAAAAACACAAGCTGCTGGGATGTGCGCGCAACAATATTATACAACCACATTCTAAATATTTATGTACTGAAATCAATTCAATTAGTAGTTCATGATCTCCTTTCGACATAAGCCTTAGCTAAACAGCATAGATGACATAACCCAACGTTTAAACCGACTTTTATTCAGTAACAGGCAATCAATCCCATGGTCTGATGCAAAACCTGATAACCTACAAGGAATAAGAAGCTGTACCAAAACGGATGAACTACACCAACTACTCAGTCCCTCAAAAAGACCTGTTGTTGGGTTTGGAAGGTGACGATGACTTGGATCTTGCAAAATCAACCAGATCTTTGAAGAGTGCATCTTCTTTTCTTGCTTGTTTGGGAGGAGTGGACGGATTAAGGGAAAGACTTTGGGTTTGACCAACTAAGCTGTCATAAGAAGAACCAGAGCCGCTGCTTGAATTAGAAGCACTGCCTGGTACATTGTGATGCTGGCCAAAGAACTGCTGTCTTTGATTATACCTGGAAGGCGGTGGTGGAAGAAATCCAGGAGACTGCATGTCCCAAGGTGCTGGGGGCAGCCGATCACCAGATTGGCTTAATGGAGCTGGTTTGTCATACACGGGCAGTCCAGTTAGCACAGGAGAGGAGTTCATGGCATTGGAGGGAGGGGAAGAGGTTGGTAGTGTTGGAGAATATGGTGGTGAAGAGCCAACATTTGGGACTTTCAAGGATGTGGGTTCTGATGTTTGGGGGGGTCCTTCTGACTTGTACAAATCACCACTGAGATAATCAATCATGCCTGAGTCCGCGCTAACTGACTTCTTTGATGAGGGAGGAGGAGGAATAAATGGGCTAACTCGTCCTGGTTGAGTCCTAACACTGACTGGTTTCCGGTTTAGTCCTTGTGAATTATCTCTTGATGGCCTGTGATAGCATGATTAAACCTAGTGAGAATGGGTCTTTTCCCTCCTTTCTTTTGAAAGTACTATGTTTTAAGATCAGAAAAATGATGGCTCAATTATATGATTTATGCCAACTATCACCAAATAAAGTTCCCAACCAAAATGAGGAAGAACAAATACATCATGAAACAACATGATAGTCAGTTTTCCAAAGCTTTTTAATTGCAGAATAAAGCAAGGCAGTGGCATATATGAGAAGAAAAAAGGTTCAAGTTGGCATTCCCATATGAAAAGGTGCATCCCCACAACTTTTTGTTTCACTAGAACATTCCCTCGCTGAAATGTTTTGACCATCCAATAGTGAGGACTTGCACCTTAAATTTGCTAATGCATGCTCCATGAGTAAATCCAGTAAGAATCCCCCGTCACACCCCACAGAACAATGAGCATAACATAAGTGAACACAGTAAATGCAAGGGAGAGAGGGGAAAACTATTGCAAAAGTCTTTAGTATGGTTACCTGTGCGCCAGCTGGGAAAAATCATCTTCTAACTCATCATCCTCATGGTTAATATTAGCAAGAGGCACAAGTGATGTTTCCATTTCCCTTTCTCCCACAATAGGGCTTCCTTTTGCAATATCATCATGCTGACGAAGTACACGCTGCAGGTTATCATTCAATGCTAATCCCTGACATAGAAGCTCCTCATCTCTGAAAGAGCACTATATTTGTCAGATATGTCAATAGCAGAAATTGGAAAAATATATGAGAGGTCTAATTCTTACACTGTATTGTTAACAAGAAGCCTGACACGCTTTTGGTAGGAACGGCATTGGTCAACAAGGTCAACAATCACTTCTTGCTTAACACCCTGCCATGGAATCCAATAATATAAGTACATTGCACAGATTACATTTTCTTCTTGAATGCTATCCAGACAAGAAGTTGCAGCCTTGATATGTGCAAGTTCTGCCTCAAACAGAGAACTGAACAGGACAAGACTTCCTATGTCTATTGTTTGATTATTTACTTTTATTTGATTGATCAGCATTTAATTTTATTTTATTATTTTAAAATTTTGGATTTATCCTATTAGTTTAGTTGTCAAAAGACTCTTGTTAACAATGTAGTTTTGTGTCCTAACCTAATAAATCCCCATCCACATTTGTTTTGGGATTTTATTAGTGTTTTATGTGTTGCATACTCCATTTGATTGCAGCTTTGAAAGTTAAATTAAAACCATGCATGGACACTCATATTTCAACATTTGGTCAAATCAACCCTCTATTTTATGTATGGTCAAGATAAACAACTTTCAATTTACAACGAATTAAGCCTCATCCAACTCGTGCCTATTAGATGACAGCCACATGTTGCTATGTGCAAACATATAAATCAGCAAAGGGTTACAGTCATTGATAAATTGGAGGGAAAGGGTTTTGATTTTACCAAATTTCTATACCAGGGGAACCTTGAATTATTCTTATACTTTGCTATTGCTTATTGAGTCTTGAAAGTGTGTTCTTCCTATGTTGATAATTATATAATTTTCTTTTCTTTTCTTTTCTTTTTTCCGTCCCCTTTCTTTCAATCCAGAACTCCATATATAGTAGTGAGCAATAAGGTCTAATATATCTATCCATGAAGAGCTGACATGGCACAGAGATCCTGCTTATGATATGAATCAGGGAAATTTTCACAAGCACATAACTGCTGATCTTAGCCACATGCTTTGATAGAACAATGCAAGAAAATTTCCACGGGAAAAAAACCAAATTTTACCTCAGGGTTCTTACGATCCAAGGCACTAAGGATTTCCATTAACACATCTGCTATTCCATGAGCACTTTGAATCTCAAGCAAGCTGCAAAATAAACAAATTTCTAATGTAAAAAGATCTAGCGGTAATCAATCATTAATCCCCAGCACAAGAAAGACCAGTTAGAACAATGAAAGATAGAAAAGCAAAACGCTGATGACAAAATAAGACTTTTATTATTAGTACTGAATTGCATAATCAGAAGCACCCTAATACAAAGCATTTTTAATTAGTTCTTTTATGATTACTGCCACTTGTATCTATGGCTGATGTATTGGTCAAGCAAGCACACTTACAATCTATTCTAGCTACATACAAGATTGATTACAAAATAAATTCCAACTGAGTTATAGTATTTTCATTTAAAATGAGGAATACATGAACAAGCTAGAAAGGTAGATTGGGAAAGAATATGATAGCTGATGCAGTAGTCAATCAACATCATGCAAGAATACTAATGTACTTCGCACACCTATTTATGGAACAAATAAATGGAAAACATAAGTACCTCTTTGTAGTATACCTATTCAACCCTAAGCTGGGGAATGAATTGAACAAACAAAAGCCAGAGCAGTCCAAGTATTACCTGAGGCCAGAAGCATCAGCCTGCAGAGAGGCTTGAATAGCAGCATCTTCATATGCTGAAGGTGCATCAGCTATAGGCTGTGTTTGGGGAGGAGTAAAGAATGGTACGCTGTTCTCTGCTTGTGGCGGAAATTCAACTCCTGAAGCCTGTCAGTTATCCAACATTTAATCTCATGACATAGGGCTTCATGAACACATAATGAAAGAAAAGATCAATAATGTGATTTCTGATATTAAAGGAGCCACCAAAAGCTGATCAGCTTCAAAAGGAATAGAGTTTAAAATCGATGGCAAATCTCACACACTGTGACATATGGAATTACAAGTAACAATAATGAAAGTACTCAGGCATTGACACATAATGGAAATTGAGAATGATCCTTTAACTTTTCCAGTCAATAGACTATAAGTTATAACCATCACTCTAAAATCATCAACTGAAATGTATTGATCTAAGAAGGAAACATGAACCAACAGGTACAAGACTCATGGAATGCCATGTACAACAATTCTCAGTAGAACTGCTGGCTCCAAAATAAGAGGAAATTGATATGAACGAAAATAGGTGGAGAAACCAATTACCCTTAGTTCATTATATGCAGCATAATATTGAGGATACCTTCCTCTTTGTCCCCCAAAAGCTTCTTGCCATGTAACTATCAGAATAAGTATCTTTTCTCGCACATTCAAATCTGGCTGCTCAATTTCACAACAAGAAAAATTGAGATAGGGAACAGGAGAAGAGAGATTCAAAGCACTGGAAAAAATAGAATGCAGTACCTTCTTTTTTACTATTTTAACCATATCATGTAAGATATCACGTTCAATGATTTGCTGAAACACACTGTCACCACAATTTTTGCTGAGAGTCTCCAATGCCTGTATCATTCATCATATAAAGAGAGGCCCAAAGACATTCAGTTCAAAATCCATGCACAACAACAATATCAGAAATGTTCAACATACCTGAACAAAATTTAAAGAAAGATGGAGCAATTATGTATAACAATTGTAATGTTTACAGCTTTTGATATAAAATTATAAAAAGCATGAGCCAAGTCTAGAAAGTTTGAAAATACTAACGAAAAGAGCTAGGAGTTGGATTTTAGGATTTTTGCTGCCTAGTCGCTTCTTTAGTATTTTTAAGGCATCCTTTGCTTGCCTGCAAGACAAATCCAATTCAGAGAAAAATCAAGATCAGCATAATTTAAGAGCAGAAATCAAAATGAACAGACTTAAGGATAAATTTCAGTGCTTAACACAAAGATCTTTGGCAAAATTAATATATTCATACAGCTCTGACCAACCCCACGACACACACTACCTAAAAATTCTATTTAAATGTAGTACTGAACAATACCAACAATAGTACATATTCGAAATGCAAAATAAGCACTACTCAAAGCAAACAGTTTGCACACGAACTTTACCAAAACGAGAAATTAGAAAAGAAAAGAAAATCGTATATACCTAGGATCCATGTTGATGATATCACATAGCTCAATGTTTACAGCCCAGTCGGGGCCAATCAACATATCACTGGTTGCCCTCTCCGCACAAGCCGCAGCAGTATTAGCCATGATTATAGAGAATCACAAGCTGGTTCCTTAGTTTAAGCTCGGTATCCCTTATTATCCTACAAAGCAAAATAATCAGCCACGTGATCAATTGCAAAATCCAATCTTGAAACTGTACAAAATTGAAGTGATACAAATGACTTGGAACATGGATAAACTCATGATCAAATATGAAAAAGCAAATTATCACCAATAGAGCAGCTAAGACTTGATTCTCCATCAAAACCCATTAAAATTCGAAGAGAATACAAAAAATCTCACAGCAACTTCAACACGATCATATTCATAGTGTATAAAAATCATTAAACAAAAACAAATTCGACCCAAATGGATTAAAGCAAAAGGAACCAACAAGAACTGAATTGTATACAGGTGTATTAAACCCCACAAATCAAAGTCAAAACCCAACAAGAGAACAGTAAGAATCATTAAAAACAAGCCCTGATTATCCAAATTTAAGACAATAAAAGAGAAAATGGGAAAACCCCACCTAATAAAAAGCAAGAAAAACAAAAAAGACAAGAAGTCAGAAACAGAAGAGAAGCTATAGGGAGGAGGGTGAAGATCTTGAAGCGTACCTGTCAAAGGACAGAGTGGTAGAAAGAGAATAAGAAATGTAAGAAAGGTAGCAATTTTGTGATCGAGTGTAAGAGAGAAATGAAGTTTTGTGAGGGAGAGGAGAGATTGTTTTGTTTGTGTTGGTGGGGTATGGTTCTAACCATTGCTTCCCTTTGGTGGGTCAGCCAGCCTTTTGCCTTTGGGATCAACTTTTGGTTTCCCATTGAGCCGTATTTTTTCCTACATTTCTAGAAGAAGAAGAAGAAAAAAACATGGTCAAATATTAAAATGATAGTATTTTAACGAATTTATTATTATTATTATTATTATTAAAAAACAGTACCATTAAGATTTGGACGATATATTCTTTTAGTAGATAAAAGGGGATTAACCCTAGAAAAAAAAAATACAAGCAATATTTTGTTATGGGATTTGATTGAAAGTGTTGTAAAAGTTATTTTTTAAATATTTTTTATTTTTTAAAATTTATTTTTGATACTAGAACATCAAAATAATATAAAAAATAAGGTTAAAAAATTAAAAAAAATTCAAAATATAGTTAAATTGCAACGACAAAGTGGACTTATATTTTAAAATAATAAAATAAAAATTCAAAATTTTTATGAAAAAAAAGTCATAATGATACATTTTGAGAATAAAAGATAGACTATGAATTTTTATTTTCTGATAACTATGAAGCGTTCATACACTATGGTAGATGAATCTTGCACTATACTGTGGGGGTGTGTATGGATTCTCACCATATGATTTGGGAGTTTAGCAAAGAAAGTTATTTTTACAATTTTGGTCTTTTAAAAGGTATTTTTAAGCCAATTTTCATGTCAATTAACACTAAATATATTCAAACAGATTTTATTATTATTTTGCTAGTAATTGAAAATGGAAGAAAAGTGATAGATTTGGTAAATGGGAAGCTTTAACGCCTAATTAGCATTCTTTATGTGGGAGGTATAAATAATCTCATGAAAAAAAAAGAAGTAAATTTCCAGTCATTCAATTTTAACTTTAAGTTATTTTTAAGTTCAGTATGTAAAAATAAACGCGTTTTTATATCATGGCTATGGCTTTGGACCCCACTAAACGGAGTGTGAATAGAAGGAGCCGGCATATATCACAAATGAAAAGTCAATGAACCGGTGGTGGGACCTGAGCTCGTCATGCTTGTTGACTGGTTCCTAGCCCCGAGGGGGAGGATAACACAAGCAGGGAGAGAATAGAAGTCCAAAACCGCTGGTCTGGGTCAAATACCGTGCATCATCATCCTTTCTAAATTAAGGTTTGACCATTGCATTTTCTTTGCCCATCTGTCATTACTGGATTGGATATTGTTGGTCCATTTGGAAAAGAAGGGTTTTGTTGCATTATGATGCTGTCATTTACTTACAGGTCGGGTGTTACATCTGAAAATTGTCCGTGGAAAAAATTAATGCTGTCTTTTTATGTGCTGGTGGGAGTTGTTTTGGGTTTTAATTTAATTTTATATGATTTAAAATATAAAATTAAGATGTTAAATATTTATTTTAATAAAAAATATAATTTGTTAGTTTATGTAAAAATTAAAGACTACATTATGTTTTTATTATTTTATTTTTATTTATTTTTAAGATAATTCTTATTTTCAAAATTTATTTTTAAAATAATGATAGTTATTTGTTTTTAAATTTAATTCTTAATTAAATTCAAACTTAAAAAAAAAAGAATGAGTTTGATTAAAACTTTATTTCTACAGGTGATAGGATTCTTGTATTATAAATACAGATCTTAGTGTACACATAAATAAAAATAAAGAAACCCCAGAAGAAAAACATTAAAAGACAAAAAACACATCATTAAAAAAGAAGAAATAAAACAAAGGAAGGGCAACGAACCATATACTAGTTACCACCCCCTTCAGCTTTTGTTTTTTTGAACTTCTTCCTCAGCATGGACACAGAACCAGTTTCAGCCATCTTTCTACCATTTTCAGCAACTCCTCAACCTCCATGGACTTGGATAGAGAAGAAGCTTTGCCTTCTTACCATCCTTTTTCCTTTTTTTTCCTGTCTGAAACTAATGTAATCATCCGGACCCTAGTCACGTCTTTTTTATTATGAAAAAGAAACCATTAACCACGACTCCAACTTCTCTTCTCTATTGCAAAAAAGAGGGCACACTTTCATTGTTCTCTTTCCCCTCTCTTTGCCATTTTGGACCAGAAGAGAAAAACATATGAGAAGGGAGGCGACTTTAAAAGATAAAAACAAAAGACAAGGACAAGTAAAGACATGAGCTAATATAGAAGAAGAGAAATGAAAGAAAAGAAATGAATAAAGGAAACCAAAAACAACACAGTACATACAAGGAGAGCATAGAAAGAAAACTAAGGGAAGAGAGAAAAAAAAAAAAGGAGAAGAAAGCAATTTTAGTAAGTCAGCCCTCCACCACCATCATTTTCATCTGCAAGTTAATACGACCAAAAGATTGATATTTTCTTCTAAGTATAGGAGTGTCAAAATAATAAATAACCTGGAAAAACCAAGGTCTAACTATAGAAAAGTTAATTGTATTAACTACAAATAAAGAAATGGATAATCACATAAAAGTAGTTGAAGAGAGTTTTGAGATATGATATTGATGTAAGGATTAAACAAAGATAAACTAATTATCAAGGTGAGAGGATCCACTACTAGCATTTCAAACAAGTATAGTATAAACTCTTTTTATTACTCATATGGAATCACATATAAAAGATATTTCAATTCGATTAGAAATTGTTAACATGATTACATTAGTTATCTTATTCAAATAATGCTAATACTAGTAAATGTTAGTAGGTATTCATGATTATAAGTTATATTAATAATAAATCAAGTTCTTTTCATAGCATAGGTGTCAGTTATACTATACAGTTGGGCTATAAAAGTGCCAAGTATTTATTATACCAAGGATTATACAACATAAATATAGATTAACCATTTAATAAGTAAAGTATTAAAAGTGAACAAGATAACAAATAAAAAATATGTTAGTATCAAATATTAAAGTCCATGTTGAGTTTATACTATACATATTTTTACACCATTAGTGTAACATTAATAAAAAAGAGAAGTATAAATAAACAAGATAAGAACATAAATAAGATATAAGTTAATTAAATGAAGGAAAGGAAATGAAAGGCATAAACAAGATATTAGTGAAAGCAAAACTTAAGCATTACAAAAATATAAAAAGAGAGTAAGAACATGATCTTGATCTAGAAACTAAGATGACTAAATGCATGGTAAATACTTCTTTTTATAGGCCAAAATTTTAGAACTATTGATTTATTGACTAATTGTTGAGTATATAGCCACATCTTGACTTGGTGACAATTTTTATCTTCTTGTTTGAACAAAACATCATTGCTAACATCAGAATTTAAACAAATTATCTTATGAAAGTTCTAGAAAATTATCTAAACTTTTCAGCAAAAAAAATAAGGTCATTTAGACTTTTAGAACTCAAGATATGGTTTAAACATTGAACAGTATCTGGGTTGCAGGACAGATTTTGACTTCTCCATTGTTGCTACAATTTGAATTTAAAAATGACATTTTTGAATCTTGAACTTTCACATGAAAGTTTTAGGTCTATATCTTAACTTGTCATCCATATAGAACAAACTTAAAATCAAAGTTCTACAATTCCAAATATGACCTAATAACCGAGTAATGTTCTAGTTAGGACTGAATCAGCATCTCTTTTTTAAACTTAGCTCTCTCTTTATCTTTTCACTTTCAATATCTTAACTTGTCATCCATATAGAACAAACTTAAAATCAAAGTTCTACTATTCCAAATATGACCTAATAACCGAGTAATGTTCTAGTTAGGACTGAATCAGCATCTCTTTTTTAAACTTAGCTCTCTCTTTATCTTTTCACTTTCAATAGTTAATCACATCAATCAATCATTCATTTAAATTATGAGATGTGCTAGCATTTAAAATAAGCATTTACTATAAATTAAAGCTATCTTATATTATCAGACTTGTTATTATAAAACATACTCTAGTTAAAGAGTTATTGATATTTTAAGTAGAAAATGATGATATAAAACCTTAATAAAAAATATACTTTTAAGTACTAATCACAAGTATCAACAACAAACTCCGGCAGCTCCTCTCAACAAACTATCATTTTGAGTAACAGAAATCCTCTTCTTAGCAAGCTGCCATCATGAACAATAGAAGCATCCAACATTCTATCTTCAACCAAGAGCAGCATCTAGTAAAGGTTTTCATTGCCAACAAAAGAGTCCTGCTGCAATCTCCTCTCCTCTACACCAACCGTGAATAGCAGCATGTCACAAGCTATAACAAGTGCTCCTCCTCTCCTCGATATGCTCCTCTAGCTAGTGTCCACTTATTCTTAGATCGTGAGAAGATTCTGCTCCACTATAGTTAGCTTCCTCGCTTCTCTTCCGACCGTAGCTCCAGCCATCACTAGTGTCAGGTAAATTGTTGCCCCATCTTTCCATTTTTAGCGAAGTTGTTATTGTGCAAGCATGAATTATAATGCATGCTTGCATAGTGCAATAGTAAACCGGGTTACTGGCTTGGGCTACTAATCGAGTTAGACTATTAGATCTAGCCCAGCTCGTATAACTAGGTTAGATCTAGGCTCTAAAAAAAAGAAACAAAAGAAAAAAAAGAGAGAAAAAAATTGTTTCTTCTTCATTAAAAATTCAAAACTTTGCGAACTTGTTAACTAATATCAAAGTCAAGAATATCATATTTTTTAGGTTTTGTGCGATATTCACCAATGCTAGAGTTGAAAATATTCATAGGAATTGTTCATTGACACTAGAGTCCGGAACATGAAAGGAAAAACAAAAAAAAAATTCTTTAGCAATTTAAGACAAAATCAGCAATGAAGCTTGCCTTAAGTAGGACACTTAAGGGGTGATAGTATCTTTCCTTTTCGTGTAACCAGTCCCGTACTATAAAATCTATGTTGACCAGTTAGAGTTTTTAGTGACCTGATTAGTACTTAAAAGTGTATTTTTGTCATGGTTTTATATCATCATTTTGCACTTGAAGTATCAATAACTCCTTAACTAAAGCATGTTTTATAATAATGTATCTAATAATATAAGATACCTATAATTTGTGGTAAATGTCTATTTTTAATGCAGGCCTATCACATAAATGAAAGGATTGATTGATGACTTGAAGAACTTAAATTGCAAGGATAAAGAGATGGTCAAACTTAGAGAAGAGATGTCGGTGCAATCCAAACCAGAACACTGTTCGGTAATTGGGTCATATCTGGAGCTACAGATCTCAGATTTAGGTCCAATTTATATGGATGGAAAGGTAAGACATAGGCCTACAACTTTCATATGGAGCCCAAGATCTAAAAAGGCCATTATCAAGTCCAAATTGTAGCAACAACAAAGAAGCCCGAATCTGTCTTCCAGCCCGAGCACTGTTCGGTATTTTGGTCATATCTGGAGTTCTAGAAGTCCAAATGAGCTGAATTTTTTACACAAGAAAGCTGAGACAATTGCCTACAACTTTCGTGTGCAACTGGCTCCAATTTTGACGTTATCAATGACGTTTTGGGCAGACAAGTGAAGATAAGGATTGTCACCAAGTCAAAAGTTGGCCACCCACTTATCAATTAGTCATCAAATCAATAGTTCCCAATTTTGGCATATAAAAGGAGGCATTTGCCATGCATTTAGGCATCTTGGTTTCCAGATCAAGATCATGCTCTTCCTTTCTCTCTTTGTATTTTTTGTAATGTTTATGCTTTGCTTTCATTAATATTAAGTTTATGCTTTTCATTTCCTTTTCTTTACTTAGTTAGCTTTTATGTTCTTACTTTGTTTATCTATTTTTCTTTCTTTCATTATGTCTAGCTAAGTTAATTATGTCAAGGTGAAAAGGTTACACTAATGGTGTGAGAATAAGTATAATGTAAACTTAATATGGACTTTAATGTTTGATACTAACATGTTTTATATTTGTTATCTTGTTCACTCTTTAATACTTTGCTTGTTAAATGACTAATCTTGATTTATGTTGTATAACACTTGGTACAACAAATGCTTGGCACTTTCATAGCCCATAATGTATGGTATAATCGACACCTGAGCTATGAAAGGAACTTGATTTGTTGTTAACATAAGTTATAATCATGAATGTTTGACGAGATTTACAAGTATTAGCATTAATTGAATAAGATGACTAATGTAATCATGTTAACAATATATAATCTGATTGGAACCTCCTTTGTGTGTGGTTTCCAATTCAATAATAAGAGTTTATAATATACTTGTTTGATATACCATTAGTGGAACCTCTAACCTTGACATTTGTTATTATTATTGTTTAATCCTTACATTAATATTTCATCTCCAAGTTCTCATCATCATCATCATCTTCTTCTTCTCTTTCTTTATTATTATTATTATTATTATTATTAGTACTACTACTACTACTACTACTACTACTACTACTACTACTACTACTACTACTATTATTATTATTATTATCATTATTATTATTATTATTATAGTTGTTGTTATTATTGTTATTGTTATTATTGTTATTGTTGTTGTTATTATTGCTATTATTGTTGTTTATAATTGTTGTCTATAATTTGTACAATTAACCTCCCTGTGGTTCGACCCCGGTCTTGCCGGGTTATTTATTACTTCGACACTCCTGCACTTGGGAGAAGACATCAACCTTTTAGTCGTGTCAAGTTTTTGGCGCCGTTGCCGGGAGGTAAGTTCTTGTATAAATTATAGTATTTATTTTATTTTCTCTTTTCACTTTTCTTGTATATAACTTTGTTTCTTTTCTTTTGTTTCTTTTTATTTTGTTTTCTTCCTCCTTTTGCTTTCTTCTTCTTTTTGATTTTTTTTTATTCCTACACGTGTATGAGAGTGTGGTCACGCACATCAAGTGGTAGACTTTGTAGGGTGTCCTCATCATTTTCAGAAAATATGGCCGAAGAAGA
Organism: Populus pruinosa; assembly: GCA_026413675.1. Lineage (NCBI taxonomy): Eukaryota > Viridiplantae > Streptophyta > Magnoliopsida > Malpighiales > Salicaceae > Populus > Populus pruinosa. Next base: position 25,233,249 of record CM048596.1, read on the forward strand.
TAATCAATCACTTCATAATGAAAATAATGAGAATAACCGTGCTAGAACACTTAGAGACCACATGAATCCCACAAGAACAAGTGCACCATCATGCATATTTTTTCCTCCCGATGCATCTCATTTTAATTTTAAACCAGGTATTATTCAACTTTTATCTTCTTTTCATGGTTTAGAATTGGAAAATCCATACTTGCATTTAAGGGAATTTGAGGAGGTTTGCAACACATATAATAATTTAAATTGTAGCATGAACACCATCAGATTAAAGCTTTTTCCTTTTTCATTAAAAGATAAAGCTAAAACATGGCTACAAAATTTGAGACCAGGATCCATTCGTGCTTGGGATGAAATGCAACAACAGTTTTTAAAGAAGTTTTTCCCATCTCATAAAACAAACTCTTTCAAGAGACAAATCACCACTTTCACTCAAAAACCAGGAGAAACATTTTATAAATGTTGGGATAGGTATCGAGACTTGCTTAGTACTTTCCCTCATCATGGTTTTGAAACATGGAGATTGGTTTCACATTTTTATGAAGGGTTAACACCTAAAGATAGGCAAATGGTTGAATTGATGTGCAATGAAACTTTTGAAGATAAAGACCCTGATGAAGCAATGGAGTACTTAGACTTGTTAGCTGAAAATCCTCAAAATTGGGACACCGCGGGTACTTATGAGGCACCGAGTAAAACTCAACCTCATACATCTAGTGGAGGTATGTACAACCTTAGGGAAGATCATGACCTTCAAGCCAAGTTTGCATCTTTAGCTAGAAAAGTCGAGGCACTAGATTTGAAAAAGAGTGGTCAATTAAAATCTGTTGAAAACATTGTGTGTCAAATCTGTGAAACAAATGAACACTCAACCAATGATTGTCCAACCTTGCCTTCTTTTAAAGAATGTCTCCATGAACAAGCCCATGCTTTAAACAGTTTTCAAAGGGCCAACCACAACCCATACTCCCAAACATACAACCCTGGTTGGAGAAATCACCCAAATTTCAATTGGAAGAGTGAGAACAACAATGCACAAACTTCACAACCACCGTTTCAAGCACACCACAATTTCCAAAATTCTCATGGATATGCACCTCCTTATGCTCCACCTCCTAGAAGAAATCTTGAGGAAACATTGCATGCATTCATTGAAAAGCAAGAGATAATTAATACTCAACTTGTTCAAAACATGACAGATTTTAAAGATACTCTTGCTAAATTAACATCTGCTCTTAGTTTCCAAGAGAAAGGTAAGTTTCCATCTCAAACACAACAAAATCCCAAGGGGCAATACAATGCAAATGCAAGTAGTTTCGGAAGCCAACTGACACGACGAAAAGATTGATGTCTTCTCCAAAGTGCAGGAGTGTCGAAGTAATAAATAACCCGGCAAGACCGGGGTCGAACCACAGGGAGGTTAATTGTACAAATTATAAACAACAATTATAAAACAGCAATAACAACAACAACAATAGTAATAATAATAGTAGTAGTAGTAGTAGTAGTAGTAGTAGTAGTAGTAGTAGTAGTAGTAGTACTAATAATAATAATAATAATAATAATAATAATAATAATAATAATAATAAAGAAAGAGAAGAAGAAGAAGATGATGATGATGAGAACTTAGAGATGAAATATTAATGTAAGGATTAAACAATAATAATAACAAATGTCAAGGTTAGAGGTTCCACTAATGGTATATCAAACAAGTATAGTATAAACTCTTATTATTGAATTGGAAACCACACACAAAGGAGGTTCCAATCAGATTACATATTGTTAACATGATTACATTAGTCATCTTATTCAATTAATGCTAATACTTGTAAATCTCGTCAAGCATTCATGATTATAACTTATGTTAACAACAAATCAAGTTCCTTTCATAGCTCAGGTGTCGGTTATACCATACATTATGGGCTATGAAAGTGCCAAGCATTTGTTGTACCAAGTGTTATACAACATAAATCAAGATTAGTCATTTAACAAGCAAAGTATTAAAGAGTGAACAAGATAACAAATATAAAACATGTTAGTATCAAACATTAAGGTCCATATTAAGTTTACACTATACTTATTCTTCCACCATTAGTGTAACCTTTTCACCTTGACATAATTAACTTAGCTAGACATAATGAAAGAAAGAAAAATAGATAAACAAAATAAAAACATAAAAGCTAACTAAGTAAAGGAAAGGAAATGAAAGGCATAAACTTGATATTAATGAAAGCAAAGTATAAACATTACAAAAAATACAAAGAGAGAAAGGAAGAGCATGATCTTGATCTGGAAACCAAGATGCCTAAATGCATGGCAAATGCCTCCTTTTATAGGCCAAAATTGGGAACTATTGATTTGATGACTAATTGATAAGTGGGTGGCCAACTTTTGACTTGGTGACAATCCTTATCTTCTCTTGTCTGCCCAAAACGTCATTGATAACGTTAAAACTGGAGCCAGGTGCAAACATGAAAGTTGTAGACAATTGTCTCAGCTTTCTTGTGTAAAAACTTCAGCTCATTTGGACTTCTAGAACTCCAGATATGGCCAAAATACCGAACAGTGCTCGGGCTGGAAGATAGATTCGGGCTTCTTTGTTGTTGCTACAATTTGGACTTGCAAATGGCCTTTTTAGATCCTGGGCTCCATATGAAAGTTGTAGGCCTATGTCTTACCTTTCCATCCATATAAATTGGACCTAAATCTGAGATCTGTAGCTCCAGATATGACCCAATTACCGAACCGTGTTCCGGTTTGGATTGCACTGACATCTCTTCTCTAAGTTTGACCATCTCTTTATCCTTGCAATTTAAGTTCTTCAAGTCATCAATCAATCCTTTCATTTATGTGATAGGCCTGCATTAAAAATAGACATTTACCACAAATTATAGGTATCTTATATTATTAGATACATTATTATAAAAGATATTTTAGTTAAGGAGTTATTGATACTTCAAGTGCAAAATGATGATATAAAACCATAATAAAAATGCATTTTTAAGTACTAATCACACCCCCCAACCAGCTTATTACTAGTCCCTAGTAATCAAAGCGTTAAAATAGAAAACAAATTTGCAAATTTCACAAAGCAAGGTATTCATCATTTAACTTCCATTAATCCATCCAGATAAACAAACTCTCATTAAATTTATATATCTGCTCAATACCTCTTAACAAGATATTAATAAACCTTTTTTTGTGCTCAATGTATCAACACATAATTATGGGGCTTTTCTTGGAAGAAAACAAAATGTTTGTTCTAATGTTTAAGGTTAACTTCCTTGGGATGAGATTATTATTTTTGTCTTTTTTTTTGTCTTTTTTTTTCTTTTTTTTTTAAAAATGTATATACATATAATTTAAAAACATCATGCATCTTTAACCCATGTAATGAGCTTTCAGCTAATGACTCCCAGACCAGTTGGTCTTAGGGCATTAGGTGTTAAGACACCCCTACGAGCTTAGTAACTCGGGTCGCAGATACTGATATGTAGATAGTGCAATGTTTGATTCCCTTAAGCTTTTCTCCTCAACCCATGTAACAAGCGTTGGGCCAATAGCTCCCAAGTCAGTTGACATTAGGGTATTAGGTGTTAAAACACCCCTTCGGGCTTAATTGCTTAGGTTAGGGAGGCTACGAAACCAAACTTATCTACATTTTTATTATCATCATTTTTTGTTTTGTTTTTTTTTTATTATATGCAATCCCTTTCCCTTAGTTGTTACCTTTAACAAAAGAACATAAATAATGTAATAATCCAATATGCAACCCACAATCATATGTTAAAGTGTGTGTGTAAATTAAGGTTTAAGAATACATGTTAAATAAGTATATGAGTAGAATTAAGTGGTAATAATACGAGAGTTTGTAAACCTGAATATTTCAGGAAGTATTATAATAGACCTTGTTAAGAATGGTTACTAAGATGCGTCTCAAGAGTCACTTTAACAAAAGAACTCCTTTACTCTGCCATCCTAGTAACAACAATTATGCACATGCTTTATGAAATGAAAAATAATTTTTTTTTATCAACTACTACCCTCTCCCCCCAACCAAAACGAGACATTGTCCTCAATGTTCTAAGGTAGAAAGATAGAGTATAAAAGATATCACCTGAAATAACGAACACTGACAAAACCTGAAACACACTGAAACAAAAATAAGAAATAACAAAACATAATAAAACCAAAAGACACAAAAATTCACAAATGAAGGCTCAAATCCAATCTAAGCTTTTTACGGCTTTCCTTAGATGACCAATTTATGCGACTCATGGAAGGATCAATCACAGGAATGAAAGATTGTAGTTGGTCAATCAATTGTTCAGCAGTAGAAGCAGAGATTATGATTTGTCGTGCAGAAGATGTTAAAAATTCCTGTTCCACAGCATGATCAAGAAAAGACAACAACTTATCATAATAACCATTAACATTTAACAAACCTATGGGTTTATGGTGAATGTGCAATTGAGCCCAAGAGGAAATATGAAAGATCTCTTCCAATGTGCCTAGACCACCTGGTAAAGCAATGAAAGCATCAGCATGGTTAAACATTGCATTCATTCGAGCCGACATTGTGGAGACCTGAAGTTCCTCTCCAATTGTTTTTCCAATGATGTCCCCTTGTGCCAAAGCTTCAGGGACGATTCCTAAAACTTGACTACCTCCTAAAAATGCAGCTATTGACACACCTCCCATTAACCCAAGACTGCCTCCCCCATACACTAAATGAATCTTTCTCTCAGCTAGCACCTGACCAAGATGATTTGCTGATTCTAAAAACTCTTTTTCTTTCCCAGGACTAGATCCACCGAAAACACAAATATTTCTTATTTGATGACTTGAGGAACTTGCCATTTCTACACACTTCTGTATTTGTTGAATGTATGGGTTGAGTAGAAATGAAAGGAAGGAAAAGAGGGTTTTATAGATGAGAAAGTAGAAAGGCAATCATAACATCTATATGTAGGCCAGCTAGAGTCTCACACACTCTCTCTCTCTTTTTATTTATTTATTTATTTACTTTTGAAAAAAAACATGTGTATGTACAGGTAGTTGTGATTGTGGCTCACATCTTCCCTTGGTTTTACGTCCAAGAACGGCTTAAACGCCCTCTATGGGTCGGGGATAGGCTTCCCATCCAGTTTTCTTAAAAACTGGCAAACAGGGTCTTTTTTAGTCAGATTCCCAAGACTAAGTCGATCATTTTCTTTATGAAATAGTGGCCATAAATCATGAATTACACGATGCACATCTCCACTAGGATGCGTCTCAAGAGTCAATAGAAGATTATCTAAAGACTCCTTACTCAGGTCATCCTTAATGAATTGTATTTTATCTTCACGGTTTATAGATACCATTCCTAAAGAACGACATTGTGTATTACAAGTCCATCTAGCACATCGATGACAGACATCCAGTTGTTTTGCACGACGCTTCTTTGCAAAAGTGCTTTTACCTGTTCCAGGCATGTGTGAAATGAAGAAGTTAGAGGACTCACCTGATAATCGGACCATTGCTTCAATCAACCAGCGAATATCTTCAGGAATTCCATGATTCATTAACAATCTCAATCTTGCACATCTAGCACGGTAAATTTTTGTAATCGCATTCTGAGGCAGAGCGGGAAAATACTTTTTCAATTTTTCAAGATTAGTGTCCATTTTCAAATGAGAATTGGAAGAGAGATTCAAAGAATTGCACAGATATATACACAAATATCAGTAATTGTGGGAAACTGAAAGAACCGACTTAAGTCACGGAGTACCGTTATCCGCCATTTAACCGGGGTGAGAGAAACTAGCAAAAATCACTAAAAAAGAAACACAAAAACAATGTGAGAAAAAAATAATAATCAACCTTTATCTACAAAATCATTCAAACCAGCTGATTCATTTTCACTAGGAAAATTATCAAAGCAAGCTTTCAAACCATGTCCATTTTCCTTAAAATCATTGTCATTCATTGAATTCTCAATATCACAGGCCCCATAAGGATTGGTCCATCTTAATCTTAGCTCTTTAGGGAGTGTATAGAGTTGAGAATCATAAAACAAAACTTTTTGACCAGTGTCAATTTTTTGACAATTTTCACAAGTTTTACAGAATGCATGTGTGTCCTTGAACATGGTGGGCTAATAAAATCCATTTTGAAAGATTTTTGCAGCAGTCTTTTTTGACGAGAAATAACTTCCACATGCTTCAGAATGACAAAGTTTAATGACACTACTTACCTCATTGTCGGGAATGAATCTTTGAAATATTTGATCAGGACAATATTTGAATAAGTTAGGGTCATCACAATAAAAGCTCTTCACTTCGTTCAAAAACTTTTCTTTGTCTTGGTTACTCCAATCAGCTAGCAAATCTCCTAAAGCAAGAAAATTAATATTTTTATCATACCAAGGCATTGAACTAAGAGAAAGTAAGGATTTGTTAGGAAAGTAATCATCGATTGGTGTGATGTCAGATGTCGAATCTGTTGTCACTGTTGACAAAAGATTCGCATCAACATTTTCGGTGCTTGTTTCATTCGTGATTTCTTCCTCAGAATAAACCATTTGCAAATCTTCAGTTTCATCCCATTCATTTTTACTTAAAGTAGATTCAAGTTGATCATAAACTAATTCATCAATATGATCTACTTCTTGTAAATCATTATCATCTCCAGGTTGCTTGCAAATGTTGAAAATATTCATCTCTAATGTCATGTTTCCAAATGATAGCTTCATCAGTCCATTCCTACAATTAATCAATGCATTAGAAGTTGCAAGAAATGGACGTCCTAAAATAACAGGAAATGAATTACATGCTTCAACAGGTTCTGTGTCCAAGACAATAAAATCCACAGGATAAATGAATTTATCGACTTGTACTAACACGTCTTCAATTATTCCTCTAGGCACTTTTACAGATCTATCGGCAAGTAAAAGAGATATAGAAGTTGGTTTTAACTCACCTAAATTGAGACTTTGAAAAACTGAATATGGAAGTAAATTCACACTAGCACCAAGATCAAGTAAGACTCTTTCAATTTTATGCTCTCCAATAAAGCAAGAAATTGTAGGACAACCAGGGTCTTTATATTTTAAAGCATTATTGTTTTGAAGAATAACACTTACTTGTTCGGCTAGAAAGGCTTTCTTTTTCACATTCAGTTTCCTCTTCACAGTGCATAGATCTTTCAAAAATTTAGCATAGGAAGGAACCTGTTTAATAGCATCCAGCAAAGGTATATTGATCCTTACCTGTTTGAAAATTTCATAAATTTCAGAATTGTGATTGACTTTCCTTTGTTTGGTCATGGCTTGAGGAAATGGAAGTGCTGGTGGTGAATCAGTCGTTTCTTTGTAATTTTCAGATTCATCCCCTTCCTTACCCTCAGAGATTGACTCATCATCTTTCTCATAAGGTTCAAGAAAGGGTTTTTCAATAACCTTACCACTGCGCAGAGTATTGACTGATTTGACTTGATCCATGTGTTGGCTTCCGGAACTACTTGCATTTGCATTGTATTGCCCTTTGGGATTTTGTTGTGTTTGAGATGGAAACTTACCTTTCTCTTGGAAACTAAGAGTAGATGTTAATTTAGCAAGAGTATCTTTAAAATCTGTCATATTTTGAACAAGTTGAGTATTAATTGTCTCTTGCTTTTCAATGAATGCATGCAATGTTTCCTTAAGATTTCTTCTAGAAGGTGAAGCATAAGAAGGTGCATATCCATGAGAATTTTGGAAATTATGGTGTGCTTGAAACGGTGGTTGTGAAGTTTGTGCATTGTTGTTCTCACTCTTCCAACTGAAATTTGGGTGATTCCTCCAACCAGGGTTGTATGTTTGAGAGTATGGGTTGTGGTTGGCCTTTGGAAACTGTTTAAAGCATGGGCTTGTTCATGGAGACATTCCGTAAAAGAAGGCAAGGTCGGACAATCGTTGGTTGAGTGTTCATTTGTTTCACAGATTTGACACACAATGTTTTCAACAGATTTTAATTGACCACTCTTTTTTAATTCTAGTGCCTCGACTTTTCTAGCTAAAGATGCGAACTTGGCTTGAAGGTCATGATCTTCCCTAAGGTTGTACATACCTCCACTAGATGTATGAAGTTGAGTTTTACTCGGTGCCTCATATGTACCCGCAGTGTCCCAATTTTGAGCATTTTCAGCTAACAAGTCTAAGTACTCCATTGCTTCATCAGGGTCTTTATCTTCAAAAGTTCCATTGCACATTAATTCAACCATTTGCCTATCTTTAGGTGTTAACCCTTCATAGAAATGTGAAACCAATCTCCATGTTTCAAAACCATGATGAGGGCAAGTATTAAGCAAGTCTCGATACCTATCCCAACATTTGTAAAATGTTTCTCCTGGTTTTTGAGTGAAAGTGGTGATTTGTCTCTTGAAAGAGTTTGTTCTATGAGATGGGAAAAACTTCTTTAAAAATTGTTGTTGCATTTCATCCCAAGCATGAATGGATCCTGGTCTCAAATTTTGTAGCCATGTTTTAGCTTTATCTTTTAATGAAAAAGGAAAAAGCTTTAATCTGATGGTGTTCATGCTACAATTTAAATTATTATATGTGTTGCAGACCTCCTCAAATTCTCTTAAATGCAAGTATGGATTTTCCAATTCCGAGCCATGAAATGAAGGTAAAAGTTGAATAATGCCTGGTTTAAAATTAAAATGAGATGCATCGGGAGGAAAAACTATGCATGATGGTGCACTTGTTCTTGTGGGATTCATGTGGTCTCTAAGTGTTCTAGCACGGTTATTCTCATTATTTTCATTATGAAGTGATTGATTATCTTCTTCGGCCATATTTTCTGAAAATGATGAGGATATCCTACAAAGTCTACCACTTGATGTACGTGACCACACTCTCATGCACGTGTAGGAATAAAATAAAAGAAAACAGAAAACAAAAGAAGAAGAAACAAGAGAAAAGAAATAACGTTATATACAAGAAAAGTGAAAAGAGAAAATAAAATAAATATTATAATTTATACAAGAACTTACCTCCCGGGCAACGGCGCCAAAAACTTGACACGATGAAAAGATTGATGTCTTCTCCCAAGTGCAGGAGTGTCGAAGTAATAAATAACCTGGCAAGACCGGGGTCGAACCACAGGGAGGTTAATTGTACAAATTATAAACAACAATTATAAAACAGCAATAACAACAACAACAATAGTAATAATAATAATAGTAGTAGTAGTAGTAGTAGTAGTAGTAGTAGTAGTAGTAGTACTAATAATAATAATAATAATAATAATAAAGAAAGAGAAGAAGAAGATGATGATGATGATGAGAACTTAGAGATGAAATATTAATGTAAGGATTAAACAATAATAATAACAAATGTCAAGGTTAGAGGTTCCACTAATGGTATATCAAACAAGTATAGTATAAACTCTTATTATTGAATTGGAAACCACACACAAAGGAGGTTCCAATCAGATTACATATTGTTAACATGATTACATTAGTCATCTTATTCAATTAATGCTAATACTTGTAAATCTCGTCAAGCATTCATGATTATAACTTATGTTAACAACAAATCAAGTTCCTTTCATAGCTCAGGTGTCGGTTATACCATACATTATGGGCTATGAAAGTGCCAAGCATTTGTTGTACCAAGTGTTATACAACATAAATCAAGATTAGTCATTTAACAAACAAAGTATTAAAGAGTGAACAAGATAACAAATATAAAACATGTTAGTATCAAACATTAAGGTCCATATTAAGTTTACACTATACTTATTCTTCCACCATTAGTGTAACCTTTTCACCTTGAAATAATTAACTTAGCTAGACATAATGAAAGAAAGAAAAATAGATAAACAAAATAAAAACATAAAAGCTAACTAAGTAAAGGAAAGGAAATGAAAGGCATAAACTTGATATTAATGAAAGCAAAGTATAAACATTACAAAAAATACAAAGAGAGAAAGGAAGAGCATGATCTTGATCTGGAAACCAAGATGCCTAAATGCATGGCAAATGCCTCCTTTTATAGGCCAAAATTGGGAACTATTGATTTGATGACTAATTGATAAGTGGGTGGCCAACTTTTGACTTGGTGACAATCCTTATCTTCTCTTGTCTGCCCAAAACGTCATTGATAACGTTAAAACTGGAGCCAGGTGCAAACATGAAAGTTGTAGACAATTGTCTCAGCTTTCTTGTGTAAAAACTTCAGCTCATTTGGACTTCTAGAACTCCAGATATGGCCAAAATACCGAACAGTGCTCGGGCTGGAAGATAGATTCGGGCTTCTTTGTTGTTGCTACAATTTGGACTTGCAAATGGCCTTTTTAGATCCTGGGCTCCATATGAAAGTTGTAGGCCTATGTCTTACCTTTCCATCCATATAAATTGGACCTAAATCTGAGATCTGTAGCTCCAGATATGACCCAATTACCGAACCGTGTTCCGGTTTGGATTGCACTGACATCTCTTCTCTAAGTTTGACCATCTCTTTATCCTTGCAATTTAAGTTCTTCAAGTCATCAATCAATCCTTTCATTTATGTGATAGGCCTGCATTAAAAATAGACATTTACCACAAATTATAGGTATCTTATATTATTAGATACATTATTATAAAATATATTTTAGTTAAGGAGTTATTGATACTTCAAGTGCAAAATGATGATATAAAACCATAATAAAAATGCATTTTTAAGTACTAATCACCAACACATGGATCAAGTCAAATCAGTCACTACTCTGCGCAGTGGTAAGGTTATTGAAAAACCCTCTCTTGAACCTTATGAGAAAGATGATGAATCAATCTCTGAGGGTAAGGAAGGGGATGAATCTGAAAATTGCAAAGAAACGACTGATTCACCGCCAGCACTTCCATTTGCTCAAGCCATGACCAAACAAAGGAAAGTCAATCACAATTCTGAAATTTATGAAATTTTCAAACAGGTAAGGATCAATATACCTTTGCTGGATGCAATTAAACAGGTTCCTTCCTATGCTAAATTTTTGAAAGATCTCTGCACTGTGAAGAGGAAACTGAATGTGAAAAAGAAAGCCTTTCTAGCCGAACAAGTAAGTGCTATTCTTCAAAACAATAATGCTTTGAAATATAAAGACCCTGATTGTCCTACAATTTCTTGCTTTATTGGAGAGCATAAAATTGAAAGAGCCTTACTTGATCTTGGTGCTAGTGTGAATTTACTTCCATATTCAGTTTTTCAGAGTCTCAATCTAGGTGAGTTAAAACCAACTTCTATAACTCTTTTACTTGCCGATAGATCTATAAAAGTGCCTAGAGGAATAATTGAAGATGTGTTAGTACAAGTCGATAAATTCATTTATCTTGTGGATTTTATTGTCTTGGACACACAACCTGTTGAAGTATGTAATTCATTTCCTATTATTTTAGGACGTCCATTTCTTGCAACTTCTAATGCATTGATTAATTGTAGGAATGGACTGATGAAGCTATCATTTGGAAACATGAAATTGGAGATGAATATTTTCAACATTTGCAAGCAACCTAGAGATGATAATGATTTACAGGAAGTGGCTTTACTGAAAAATTAATTCATGATCAATTTCCAACCACTTCCAATGAAATTGAAATTGATGAATCTGATGATTTGGAAATGATTTATTTTCAGGAAGAATCAAAGACAAGTAATTGGAGGCCACAAATTGAGGAATTGCCACCACGACCAATTAAGTCCATACCTTCAAGTGTTCAACCACCAAAACCTGATTTGAAGCCGTTGCCATCCAATCTCAAATACTCATTTTTGGGTGAAAATGAAACTTTTCCGGTAATAATCTCTTCCAAACTTAATGCACATCAAGAAGGTAAGTTATTACAAACTCTGAAAATGCACAAAAATGCATTAGGATGGACCATAGCTGATATAAAAGGAATTCGTCCTTTGATTTGTACACACAGAATTTATTTAGAGGAAAATATTAAACCCTCTAGAGAAATGCAACGAAGGCTAAATCCTAATATGAAAGAAGTAGTGAAAAATGAAGTCATTAAGGTTCTAGATAATGAAATCATTTATCCTATTTCTGACAGCAAATGGGTAAGTCCTACCCAAGTTGTACCTAAGAAGTCTGGAGTCACTGTGATAACAAATGAGAACAATGAGTTAATTCCCACTAGAACTGTTACTGGTTGGCGCATGTGCATTGACTATAGGAAACTTAATTCAATGACTAGAAAAGATCATTTTCCTTTACCTTTCATGGATCAAATCCTAGAAAGAGTTGCAGGTCATGAATTTTATTGTTTCCTAGATGGCTATTCGGGTTACAACCAAATTGAAATTGCATTGGAAGATCAAGAAAAGACTACTTTCACATGTCCATTTGGTACTTTTGCATATCGAAGGATGCCTTTTGGATTATGTAATGCACCAGCCACATTTCAAAGATGCATGCTTAGTATATTTAGCGATATGGTTGAACATTTTCTTGAGATTTTCATGGATGATTTTTCTGTTTTTGGCGATTCATTTGATGATTGTTTGACTAATTTAGGAAAGGTTTTAACCAGGTGTGAAGAGAAGAATCTTGTGCTGAATTGGGAAAAATGTCATTTTATGGTAACAAACGGCATTGTACTTGGTCACATTGTTTCATCAAAAGGAATTGAGGTTGACAAATCTAAAATCGAGTTAATTGCAAACTTGCCAACACCAAAATCTCTTAAAGATGTTAGATCATTCTTGGGACATGCTGGTTTTTATAGAAGGTTTATCAAAGATTTTAGTGTAATATCTAAGCCTTTAAGTAACCTTCTAACAAAGGATATTATTTTTGAATGGACTGAACATTGTGAAGAAGCCTTTGTTAAACTTAAAAATTTGCTTACTTGTGCTCCTATCATTCAACCTCCCGATTGGTCATTACCTTTTGAAATAATGTGTGATGCTAGTGATTATGCCGTAGGTGCTGTTTTGGGACAAATAAAAGATAAGAAACCTTATGTAATTTACTATGCAAGTAAAACTTTAAATAGTGCTCAAATGAATTATACCACCACTGAAAAAGAATTACTTGCAGTAGTATTTGCATGTGAAAAATTCAGATCTTATCTTGTTGGCTCACCTGTTGTTGTTTTTAGTGATCATGCAGCATTGAAATATCTTCTTTCTAAGAAAGATTCTAAGGCTAGATTGGTGCGGTGGATTTTATTACTTCAAGAATTTGATATCACAATCAAAGATAAGAAAGGCAGCGAAAATGTTGTCGCAGATCACTTGTCAAGATTGACAACAGATTCGAAAACTGACATCACACCAATCGATGACTACTTTCCTGATGAATCTTTACTTTCTGTCTCTACAATGCCTTGGTTTGTTAATATTGTCAATTTTCTTGTTTCAGGACAATTGCCAGCTCATTGGAATACCCAAGATAAAAGAAAGTTTTTGAACGAAGTGAAGAACTTTTATTGGGATGATCCTTATTTATTCAAATATTGTCCTGATCAAATATTTCGAAGATGCATTCCTGACAATGAGGTAAGTAGTGTCATTAAATTTTGTCATTCTGAGGCATGTGGGGGCCATTTTTCATCAAGAAAGACAACTGCAAAAATCTTACAAAGTGGATTTTACTGGCCCACCATGTTCAAAGACTCACATGCATTCTGCAAGTCTTGTGAAAATTGTCAAAAGTTGGGATCTATTTCAAAACGTCACATGATGCCTTTAAACCCTATTATTGTCATTGAGATCTTTGACTGTTGGGGTATAGATTTCATGGGCCCATTCCCTCCATCATTTGGTTTCTTATACATATTAGTCGCAGTAGATTATGTTTCAAAATGGATAGAGGCAATTCCAAGTCGAAACAATGATCACAAAACAGTGATAAAGTTTTTGAAAGAAAATATTTTGAGTCGATTTGGAGTCCCTCGAGCCATAATAAGTGATGGTGGAACACATTTCTGCAACAAGCCATTTGAGTCTTTAATGAAGAAATATGGAATCACACACAAAGTTGCCACCCCTTATCACCCTCAAACAAGTGGACAAGTAGAGCTTGCTAATAGGGAGATCAAACATATTTTGGAGAAAACAGTGAACCCTAATAGGAAAGACTGGTCTTTAAGACTTAATGATGCACTTTGGGCTTATCGAACTGCTTATAAAACATCATTAGGTATGTCACCTTACAGACTAGTCTATGGAAAACCTTGTCACTTGCCTGTGGAACTTGAACATAAAGCTTATTGGGCTATTAAAACTTTCAATTCAAATCTGGATGATGCTAGTCAACTGCGAAAATTACAAATAAATGAGCTTGAGGAAATAAGAAATGATGCATATGAAAATTCAAGAATTCATAAAGCAAGAATAAAAGAATTTCATGACAAGAAAATACAGAGAAAAACCTTCAATGTTGGTCAAAAAGTCTTGCTTTATAATTCTCGACTGCATTTATTTCCTGGAAAATTAAGATCAAGATGGAGCGGTCCTTTTATTGTGAAACATGTGTATCCATATGGGGCCTATGACATCGAGAATCCAAAGAATGGCAATGTTTTCAAGGTAAATGGACATCGTCTGAAAGTTTACTTTGACAATTTTTCAGTTGAACATAACTCTATTGAATTGGGTGATCCTGTATATAAAGATTGATTTTATTTTATTTTATTTTATTTTATTTTTGTTTCTTTTTGAGTGATTTTTGCAAGTTTATTTCACCCCGGTCAAATGGCGGATAACGGTACTCCGTGACTTAAGTCGGTTCTTTCAGTTTCCTACAATTACTGATATCTGTGTATATATCTATGCAATTCTTTGAATCTCTCTTCCAATTCTCATTTGAAAATGGACACTAATCTTGAAAAATTGAAAAAGTATTTTCCCGCTCTGCCTCAGAATGCGATTACAAAAATTTACCGTGCTAGATGTGCAAGATTGAGATTATTAATGAATCATGGAATTCCTGAAGATATTCGCTGGTTAATTGAAGCAAAGGTCCGATTATCAGGTGAGTCCTCTAACTTCATTTCACACATGCCTGGAACAGGTAAAAGCACTTTTGCAAAGAAGCATCGTGCAAAACGACTGGATGTCTGTCATCGATGTGCTAGATGGACTTGTAATACACAATGTCGTTCTTTAGGAATGGTATCTATAAACCGTGAAGATAAAATACAATTCATTAAGGATGGCTTGAGTAAGGAGTCTTTAGATAATCTTCTATTGACTCTTGAGATGCATCCTAGTGGAGATGTGCATCGTGCAATTCATGATTTATGGCCACTATTTCATAAAGAACATGATCGACTTAGTCTTGGGAATCTGACTAAAAAAGACCCTGTTTGCCAGTTTTTAAGAAAACTGGATGGGAAGCCTATCCCCGACCCATAGAGGGCGTTTAAGCCGTTCTTGGACGTAAAACCAAGGGAAGATGTGAGCCACAATCACAACTACCTGTACATACACATGCTTTTTTCAAAAGTAAAAAAATAAATAAATAAAAAGAGAGAGAGAGTGTGTGAGACTCTAGCTGGCCTACATATAGATGTTATGATTGCCTTTCTACTTTCTCATCTATAAAACCCTATTTTCCTTCCTTTTATTTCTACTCAACCCATACATTCAACAAATACAGAAGTGTGTAGAAATGGCAAGTTCCTCAAGTCATCAAATAAGAAATATTTGTGTTTTCGGTGGATCTAGTCCTGGGAAAGAAAAGGAGTTTTTAGAATCAGCAAATCATCTTGGTCAGGTGCTAGCTGAGAGAAAGATTCATTTAGTGTATGGGGGAGGCAGTCTTGGGTTAATGGGAGGTATGTCAATAGCTGCATTTTTAGGAGGTAGTCAAGTTTTAGGAATCGTCCCTGAAGCTTTGGCACAAGGGGACATCATTGGAAAAACAATTGGAGAGGAACTTCAGGTCTCTACAATGTCGGCTCGAATGAATGCAATGTTTAACCATGCTGATGCTTTCATTGCTTTACCAGGTGGTCTAGGCACATTGGAAGAGATCTTTCATATTTCCTCTTGGGCTCAATTGCACATTCACCATAAACCCATAGGTTTGTTAAATGTTAATGGTTATTATGATAAGTTGTTGTCTTTTCTTGATCATGCTGTGGAACAGGAATTTTTAACATCTTCTCCACGACAAATCATAATCTCTGCTTCTACTGCTGAACAATTGATTGACCAACTACAATCTTTCATTCCTGTGATTGATCCTTCCATGAGTCGCATAAATTGGTCATCTACGGGAAGCCGTAAAAAGCTTAGATTGGATTTGAGCCTTCATTTGTGAATTTTTGTGTCTTTTGGTTTTATTATGTTTTGTTATTTCTTATTTTTGTTTCAGTGTGTTTCAGGTTTTGTCAGTGTTCGTTATTTCAGGTGATATCTTTTATACTCTATCTTTCTACCTTAGAACATTAAGGACAATGTCTCGTTTTGGTTGGGGGGAGAGGGTAGTAGTTGATAAAAAAAAAAAATGCTTTTCATTTCATAAAGCATGTGCATAATTGTTGTTACTAGGATGGCAGAGTAAAGGAGTTCTTTTGTTAAAGTGACTCTTGAGACGCATCTTAGTAACCATTCTTAACAAGGTTTATTATAATACTTCCTGAAATATTCAGGTTTACAAACTCTCGTATTGTTACCGCTTAATTCTGCTCATATACTTATTTAACATGTATTCTTAAACCTTAATTTACACACACACACTTTAACATATAATTGTGGGTTGCATATTGGATTATTACATTATTTATGTTCTTTTGTTAAAGGTAACAACTAAGGAAAGGGATTGTATATAATTTAAAAAAAAACATGAAAAAAAAATGAAAAATGAAAAAAAAAGAAAAAAAAATAATGATAATAAAAATGTAGATAAGTTTGGTTTCGTAGCCTCCCTAACCTAAGCAATTAAGCTCGAAGGGGTGTTTTAACACCTAATACCCTAAAGTCAACTGACTTGGGAGCTATTAGCCCAACGCTTGTTACATGGGTTGAGGAGAAAAGCTTAAGGGAATCAAACATTGCACTATCTACATATCAGTATCTACGACCCGAGTTACTAAGCTCGTAGGGGTGTCTTAACACCTAATGCCCTAAGACCAACTGGTCTGGGAGTCATTAGCTGAAAGCTCGTTACATGGGTTAAAGATGCATGATGTTTTTAAAGTATATGTATATAGAGTTAAAAAAAAAAAAAAGACAAAAATAGTAATCCCAACCCAAGGAAGTTAACCTTAAACATTAGAACAAAAATTTTGTTTTCTTCCAAGAAAAGCCCCATAATTATGTGTTGATACATTGAGCATAAAAGAAAGGTTTATTAATATCTTGTTAAGTGGTATTGAGCAGATATATAAATTTAATGAGAGTTTGTTTATCTGGATAGATTACTGGAAGTTAAATGATGAATACCTTGCTTTATGAAATTTGCAAATTGTTTTAACACTTTGATTACTAGGGACTAGTAATAAGCTGGTTGGGGGGTGTGATTAGTACTTAAAAGTGTATTTTTGTCATGGTTTTATATCATCATTTTGCACTTGAAGTATCAATAACTCCTTAACTAAAATATGTTTTATAATAATGTATCTAATAATATAAGATACCTATAATTTGTGGTAAATGTCTATTTTTAATGCAGGCCTATCACATAAATGAAAGGATTGATTGATGACTTGAAGAACTTAAATTGCAAGGATAAAGAGATGGTCAAACTTAGAGAAGAGATGTCGGTGCAATCCAAACCAGAACACTGTTCGGTAATTGGGTCATATCTGGAGCTACAGATCTCAGATTTAGGTCCAATTTATATGGATGGAAAGGTAAGACATAGGCCTACAACTTTCATATGGAGCCCAAGATCTAAAAAGGCCATTATCAAGTCCAAATTGTAGCAACAACAAAGAAGCCCGAATCTGTCTTCTAGCCCGAGCACTGTTCGGTATTTTGGCCATATCTGGAGTTCTAGAAGTCCAAATGAGCTGAAGTTTTTATACAAGAAAGCTGAGACAATTGCCTACAACTTTCGTGTTTGCAACTGGCTCCAATTTTGACGTTATCAATGACGTTTTGGGCAGACAAGTGAAGATAAAGATTGTCACCAAGTCAAAAATTGGCCACCCACTTATCAATTAGTCATCAAATCAATAGTTCCTAATTTTGGCCTATAAAAGGAGGCATTTGCCATGCATTTAGGCATCTTGGTTTCTAGATCAAGATCATGCTCTTCCTTTCTCTCTTTGTATTTTTTGTAATGTTTATGCTTTGCTTTCATTAATATTAAGTTTATGCTTTTCATTTCCTTTTCTTTACTTAGTTAGCTTTTATGTTCTTACTTTGTTTATCTATTTTTCTTTCTTTCATTATGTCTAGCTAAGTTAATTATGTCAAGGTGAAAAGGTTACACTAATGGTGTGAGAATAAGTATAATGTAAACTTAATATGGACTTTAATGTTTGATACTAACATGTTTTATATTTGTTATCTTGTTCACTCTTTAATACTTTGCTTGTTAAATGACTAATCTTGATTTATGTTGTATAACACTTGGTACAACAAATGCTTGGCACTTTCATAGCCCATAATGTATGGTATAATCGACACCTGAGCTATGAAAGGAACTTGATTTGTTGTTAACATAAGTTATAATCATGAATGCTTGACGAGATTTACAAGTATTAGCATTAATTGAATAAGATGACTAATATAATCATGTTAACAATATATAATCTGATTGGAACCTCCTTTATGTGTGGTTTCCAATTCAATAATAAGAGTTTATACTATACTTGTTTGATATACCATTAGTGGAACCTCTAACCTTGACATTTGTTATTATTATTGTTTAATCCTTACATTAATTTTTCATCTCCAAGTTCTCATCATCATCTTCTTCTTCTTCTCTTTCTTTATTATTATTATTATTATTATTATTATTATTATTATTACTACTACTACTACTACTACTACTACTACTACTACTACTACTATTATTATTATTATCATTATTATTATTATTATTATAGTTGTTGTTATTATTGTTATTGTTGTTGTTATTATTGCTATTATTGTTGTTTATAATTGTTGTCTATAATTTGTACAATTAACCTCCCTGTGGTTCGACCCCGGTCTTGCCGGGTTATTTATTACTTCGACACTCCTGCACTTGGGAGAAGACATCAACCTTTTAGTCGTGTCATGACCATAATACTAAGTGGTAACTTCTTGAACAAGATCTTTTCCCTCAAAGAATAAGATGCCAGATATTTGATTTTTTTTTCTTGAGGGATAAAATTTTTAATGAGTTGTCACGATGTCCGGGTATGAAAAGATTACTTCTCTCACTATACTATATCAAGATTTTTTAAAATAAAAAATTATAAAATGACTTTTGTATATATAAAATTAGAGATATATTGAATCAATCACTCAAATTCATATTTCAAATTGTAAATTTTATTAAGTTCAATAATATTTTAAAATCAATTAAATATTTAATGATAAAATTTAAAAAATCAATCAATAAAAATTCAATATTCAGGACTAAGATTGCAAATAAAGAAGAAACTGGGCAAGTCATATTTGTAGAAACAAAATGAAATTAATTTTTCATTAAATCTTAGGATATATTATACAAATAGCAAATCAAAGAATTTTTGTTTTTTTTGTTTTTATATATATAATGTAGATGTCAAAGTTATTTATAATTTAATTTTTATAATTCATTGAGATTTTTAAGTAATGATAATTAAATTAATTGATGATGTCTTAATCTATGGTTTGCTTATGCATTTTATATGGTGAATATATTGGTTACTATGTTTTAACATTATTTTTACAAAAATAATTATATTTTAATAATTTAGAAATATCTTTAATTATTGTTATGGTTGCACATATTTATTAGGTTGTGTACTTTGTTATAAAAATTTTCTAAAGAAAATAAAAAATAAATCTTGATTAAAAACTTAAATATCTAATAAAAATTACATTTAAAAAAATTATTTTAAACAGACACACATTTATGTATTAATCAAAATTCAAGCTCAACACAATATAACACCAAAATATTATTAAAACATAAAATAAAGAGCTAAGGTGTGCTTTATGGACATCACCTTCTAAGTTAGAGGAATTATACCTTTACAACTTCACTAATAGTTATTTTTTTTTTATACTTTTCTTTTTCAAAGTTTAGCTTTACCATACTTAAACTTTAAGAAATCCTTATGCTAGGCTATTAAATCTTCACACTTAGCTTTTTTATTAACAATTTCCTTCCATTTCTTCCTCTCTTTTTTCCTCCTTCTTCTTGATTTTCTAGAGGATCTATATAGGCTCTTGCAAGGGTTTTTAATCAAGGTTTGATCATGATTTATCAATGCTTTAACGTTTGATTCAAATAGGAGGGTTTTATATATGTTTTAATAATTCAAAGCTTTATACCATCTTGGTTTGGTAACAAACTTGGTTTTTATGGTTTTGGTAAACTTAAAGACCATAGAGTTATTTCTAGCCTTTTGATCTTGAGAGAAATATGTTTAGTCCTTTATAAGAACCCAATAAGAAGGTTTGAAGATTGAACACATGATAAAAAGAAAAAAATCAATGATTTTACACAATGGGTATCACAATTAAGGCTGTCTGAGTTCACCACTTTTAAGCCTTCACTAGAGCAACTCTAGTGTAAACATCATCGGGAACCACCTGAAGTTGATAAAAAAAGTTCACACATTTCATTTAAATCCAACCTTGTCTATTTAAGAGGTTTATAACTTTATATTCATTAGTTTCAAGATGTAAAATAGATTAGCTAGAATCGTCTAAAGAAAAAGAGAAATAATAGACAAACAACATGTTGTCTAACCTCTATTCCAGATAGTGTGTTTTGAACATGAACTAGATAACGTGTCATCTAGGTTACCAATAAGAAATTAGGGTTTTTAATTTGGTATTTGGTTAAAATTCATTATAGTTCGTAAACTCTCAAATCTTCTTGATTATATCCTTAATTACCCTTTAACTTTCAATTTTATATGATTTTGTCCCTGCTAAGTTCAATTACCAAGCCAAGTTCAATTACTAACCCTATATTTTAGTGCCTTTTTTTATTCTAGTCATTGGTTTCTAATTTGTATATTTTGACCCTCAATTAACTATTTATTTTTCAATTTTCTTCAATTTAGCTCGTGATTCTATCAATTTCAATTCTTGAATTATCGGGCCTTTTACAAATTAGTCATTGATTTTTATTTTCTTCAATCAAGTCCTTAATTATGCATTAAACTTTAATATTTATACAATTAAGCTCTTGATTTGACCAAATTAACTTTTTGGAATTGAGATTTGACCCCTAGACTTTAATTTCTTTCAATTAAAGCCTAAATTATACTAAAAACCCAATTTTCCTTCCAATTACGCCCACACAAAATTCAATTAAACCTTAAAAAATTTCAATTGAGTCCTTAAATATCTAATTTTGAATTTTCCTTTTTAAATTCAATTTTCAAATACAAAAGGCTTTTACTATTGAACTGTTAATTTTTTTAACATTGTATATTTTAATTGTCTTAACTAGTATTTGATAATTTTCAAGGTGTTATTCATGTGCTCTCCACTGTTATATATTTTTTATTTTAAAATTATTTTTATATTTTCTTTTCCTGATTTTTTTAGTTTTTTTCTTTACTTATTTTTATATATTTTTATGGGGCCTAAAATAGGTAACAATATTAGCCATTATTTTTAGGCATAAAAGATGCAATTAAAAAAGAATAGTGTAAGGACAAAAAATCACCACTACTATATACACACTACACTCTTGATCGAACTAGAACTTGTTTGTAAAGCAAAAAATAAAATAAAACTCAAAGGACAAAAAGCAAAACATAGGTGACCAATAAATAAATAAAAGAACCCAACACAAGAGAAAAGGCATGAGTTCAAAAACAACTTAAACGATTAGTAATAATGTGGTTTTGATTTAAAAAAGAAAACTCAATATGACATTTAAAAAATAACAATATTGAAATAAAGACATATTGAATTAATTCGGGTTTACTCATCAAACTCGTTACTCGAGTTATAAGATTGTGATACCCTATAAAAATCAAATTAGAAAAATTAATTCTATATAAACCAAAGCAAAATATATCACAAAGACCAATTGCAAATAAACTAAATGTTGAAAGATGAAATTAAAGAAATTATTTTTTTTAACAAAAACCCAATTTTGAAGAATGAAATTAATAAATTAATAAATAAAAGAACTAAAAAAAAGCGGTTTGGTTTATTTTATTAAATAATTATTTTTAATTATATAATAAAAAATCAATGAAAAACCTAATAGGGATATTTTTTATATAAAAAAATAGAACTTTAAATTCATTGATGTCTAATTAGAAAATAATGGTGTTTTAATTTGAGTAAAATATTTGGTTGTTTTTTTAACAAAGAAATACTTAAGATAAAAAATCTTAGTATAAAAATGATTTTCATCTCAATTTTAAGAGAAAAATTCTTT
Source organism: Populus pruinosa (assembly GCA_026413675.1). Classification (NCBI taxonomy): domain Eukaryota; kingdom Viridiplantae; phylum Streptophyta; class Magnoliopsida; order Malpighiales; family Salicaceae; genus Populus; species Populus pruinosa. Next base: position 25,255,757 of record CM048596.1, read on the forward strand.
GATTTCCAAATAGAAAACCTTATGAAAGATAATGAAATTTATTTATTTTTATAGGTGGTTATGAATTTTTTTAATTAAGTAAAAGTTTTGTAGTCTTGTTTAAATTTGTCTAAAGATTACAATACATAATAATTAAACTAACAATGAAAAAGACAAATAGACAAGGTTGATAATAGAAGTTGAACTCGCATCATTGAAGCGTAATAAATTTAAGTTTATCACTTTAAACTCTCAGAACTTATAAATGCTTCTTCATTATTAAATCCTAATTTCTCTTAACTAAAATTATTATTAAAAAAAAATAGATGATAAATTATTTATAAGCTTAGATGATTTTTAGATCCAAAAATCCAATTCTCAACCATTTTTTACAATAAAACACTTAAAAAACACTTTTGAGACCTAAGCAAACCCAATAATAGCATCAAATAACTTAAAAACAGGTTAAAAAACTCAACCCAATTCATTTTATTATGATAAGATGACTAATCAAAATTCAGTTTTCTTTCTTGATAGAGCAACTAAACCTTCATTATATTATAGCTTGTTGAACTACCTCATTGAATTAGATAAAGCATCTTTATCCAAATCCAAAACAATTCACCTAAGCCAATGAAGATTAACTAGTTTCTAGATGTTGGATCTTTAGAAACTTCATAGCAAACAACCACACAACCACTGTCTTTTTATTTTACTAAGCAACAAAATATCATGTTATAAATTATTTATACAAGTTTATTTAGGCACCCTTTATATATTATTAGCATACAGGACGAGTCACTTATACAATTCAAGAATCAACAATCATAAAAGTTCAAACAACTTGATGTCCCTTGAATTGTAGTTAAGGAGTTCATAAGTGTTCTTTTATTTATTGTTATTACTTCTATTATATTGTTCTTAAGTGCTCTCATGACTTTGTAACTCTTATCTCAAATTTAGAGATTGAAATATAAAGAAAATAAATTTCTAAAATAAATTAAAATTACAAAATATTTAAAGACTATAAAGTAAAAGAAATGAAAATATGAGGATAAACAAGAACTTTTTCTTTGAATTTTAAATTGGACATGGGTTTTGTTCATGTATTGCACTTGGCCCTCTTATTTTTAATTTTTCTCATCCTTAATAGATTTTGATAAATTATTTATTAATTTTGGATATAGAAGAATGCAATTAAAAGAAAAAGGTTTAAGGATGAATAAAGACAAAACTATAATATTTAATCTAGGAGTTTTAGTATAGTGTGTAATCTAATCTAATAACTTGCATAAAACTTAAAGAAAAGGAATATTTTTTTCCAAAAGCACTTGAATATTTAAACCAAAAAATAATAGATAATTGTATTCTTATAGACTGTGATAATGAATTTATATTGAGCTTTTGAGATTGTATATCATTGTATTTGCTATGTTTTTTCAAATTATTTATCACTTAAAAAATATTAAATTGATTTTTTATTAAATATTTTTTATGTTTCTAATGTGTTGATGCTAAGAATAAATAAAAAATATTATTTTAATTTATTATTAATTAAAAACATACTTTTAAAATACATCTTATAGTACTATACTAAACACATGCAAACAAAGCACTTATTACTTAAAAATTAAAACATGTGGAGTGAAGATCATGTACTAACATTATTCACCCCTTATAAAAGATTGTAGGTGGCCTTATTTATTTTTAAAAAAATTATTTTAGTCCTTAAAATTTTATTTTAGATGATTAATCCTGATTGAAGGCCGATTGATTTTAATTTCTTAGGAAATAGTGAAATTGGAAGAATATGGATAAAAATTAAAAAGATACCAAACATAGATGGCATGCTAGAAGTTTTGAAAAAGGTACATTTTAGTGCTTTAATTTTAAAAATAACATAAATTATAAGATTTTGGTGCCTTAATTTTTTTTTCAAATTCAATTTTTATAGAAAAGTTTATTTTTATTATTTTTTAGTCATTAGTTTAGAGAGGAGAGAGAGAGGTCATTTAATTTCAATAGGAGAGAAAGAAAAATATCATTAACATTGATTCTACTAAAACGATCAAAGTTTGTATCAAATGGTTTCTTTTTATGAGGAAGGTTCATATTAAGTATTTTTATTTAAGTTCATGAAAATATATAAATAAGCTTAGTTTGATTTTTAGTTTTTGGGATGGTTTTTTGGTTATTTTAAGACTATAAATAGATTTATCATGGTTTCAAAGTTGTTGTTTTAAATGTTTTGGTCAAAAATAGATTTAAAACAAGTTTTTGAGTAAAAAAAACATGAGCTCCAATTTTTTTATTTCGAAACAATTTGGAGCGTACAACGTATTATCTACTCTACTTGCAATTAAAAAAATAAAGACCTAGTTATGCGGCTCTTGATGAAGTGAGCTAGATGGGCTAGTCTAGCTTGCCAACCCCCAATAGCACCTAACTTTGTTTTTTTAAATTAATATTTTTTATATGGTTTTCTTCTTTATTTTTAATTTAAATTTAGATTAATAGCAATTTTCATTTTTATTTTTTTTAGAGAGTCTCTCTCAAATGATAATTATTTTTTTATATATGTTTAAAATTTGAAGTTTTTGTTTGATTTATTTATAATTTTTGTAATCATTTATATAAATGACCTTTATTTTTAAAAATTAAAAAAATATTTTTGGATAATATTTATGCAACCTTTTATAATATTGTTTTATCTTTTTATTGTATTTAATCAATTTAATTATATATCTCTATTTCTATTATCATTTATTTAAATAAAAAAATTTAATAAAAAAATTTAGCAAATACAACTATGTAAATATCTTAGCTTACAAGATTAAATATATTAATTTGTATTTATCTTTTAATTTCTCTATTTTTATTTTTAGTTATCATTGATAGTTTTTTATTTATTAATATACATAATTTTTTATTTATTTAATTATGTATATGTGTAAATTCGTTGGTTGTCACTTAAAAAATGTTTAATTACATAAACATTGTATATATAATTTTTTTTATTTAAAAAAATCTAACTCGTGAGAAATTAAGTGTGTAGTATCTAATTTTACCACGACGCGTTTGTGATTCCCGTGGCATCATTTGTTTTGTGCAGGAAACAGGGGGAGTAGAGGGGAAAGACATTTTATGTCGATGTAATATATTAAAACTAATTTAATAAATTCTTTTGAGTGCTAACCCAAAATTCAAATCTTAAAAACAAAAATATAATATTATACCCCATTTTATGCTGCCACAAGGGTTATGTCATATATGTCCATGGCCAAATAATATTTCCAAAAAACTGGTTTAAGTTAATTATATAAAATTTAACCAAATAAATACAACCCAATCTAAGTAGTCTTTCGAGGTCAAACTTTGTCACCAAATTAGCCAAAGGATTCCAACAAGTCGGGCGGACCAAATTAAAAGTCAACCAATAAAATCAATTGGTGACGTACCAAATTGATAACCCCATTAAGGGGTATTTTTACAGTTATTCCTAAAAAAATTGCATTTGGTGACATTTCTACTCTTTTATTTTAGCATTTAGTATAGAAGGTTAATTTAAATTTACCCTTGAGGTTTGGGACAGATGTAGTTTCTTCCCCCTCAGATTTTGATTGCTTCAATGCTCTCCCTGGATTAACTAACAAATTCTTTTAAAACCATAAACTTTTGAAGATTGATTAAATATAATCTTTTATAAATAATTTGACACTATAAAATCTTCTAACTTCAATTAAAAGATTCAAATGATACCACATATATTACTTATATTTTAAAATATAAATAAAACCAATTATAGATAATAGTAGAACATTCATACCCATAGAGTCTAACTTTTTTTCTTTCTTTTCAATTTATTTACATATAATTGATTGCATTTTGGCTTGACTATCCAACCTAGGTTGGTGATTTAGCTTTATAATTTGAATAGAAAGAATCATTAAAAATATAAACAGGTTTATTAAGAATAAAAGATAGAAAGATCCAAGCCCTCAATAATTGAATTTTAATAAAGATAGATAATGATTCTAGCTTGACTACTTTGATTGAATTGATAAGAGATCAATAATTGTGAGTTGCTCAAACAATCTTAATTTACTTCTTTCATGATGGCAAAACATATAATTATTACTATTTATACTATAATGAATGATTATCTTGAATATAATTGTTTTATTAAATTACACTTAATTTTACATCTGTTTTCATTTAAAATTAAATTATAAGAAAGTTTGACCCCCTTTTTTTTTTGCATTTAGAGGACTTTTATTAAATTTATACATGTATCACAACTTTAACAAATTTAGATAATGGTCTTTTCCATTTTTTGTATCTAAGTTTAAGAGATGAGAAAATTAAGAATACATTTAGAAAGACTTGATTCAAGGCACAAAATAGAAACTTTAAAGGCTTATTGAATAGAGAGGCATGGGAATGTGTCCCACAAGAGCTATAATATTGAGTTTTGATTAGAGAAAATATTAACTAATAAAATTTAAAAATATAATTTTTTATAGTGAATCTATTTGACAAAATCTTACGTTGATTATTATTGTTGTCCCTCTTATAATGTCTTATCCATGTTAGTGAAGATTACATATTCTTCTTATATATTTTTTTGTATTAAGTAATTGATAAATAATGTGAAATAAGCCTATATATATATATATGAAAGTTATCAACCACCTAGTTAGTATATGTTTTACGTATAATAAAGGCCTCTTAATAAATTAAGTTTTTTCATGTGAATCAACGATCATCACCAAATAATCGATACCAATTGAGATTATTATAAGATCTAGAACTAAAAGGATCCAAGAGAAATTGATTGGGATAATTTTATATATTTAGGTTAACATATTACAAATTTGTCAAGTTAGATTATTTTTTTTGTACGATTTCTGACACATATATAACTATTAATGAAATCTTAATTAGATTATAAATGGAATAAAAACTAGATATCTTGAGATTTTCATCTAGATAAGAGAGAAAAATATATTTGAAGTTAGACTAAAAGTGGTTGTATAAATTTTATTATTTGTTTTCTTATGATATATGAACTTATTATTTAGTAAGGATTCATTTTCTATAAGAAAAACATAACGGCAACAATTGAGATTATTTTAGCAAGGGCTTTCATATAAGCAACTTGTATTTCCTTTTATTTTATGGATTTTTTCATTAGCAAGGTTTCCTTATCATTCAAAGACATTCAAGGTGGTTTTGGGCTATTTTTCCTAACATACAATTTTATGCTAATAAACAAAATTTTGATCTAATAGTTAAATCATGATGAAATTTCACTATAAGATTTTAGAGGCCTTATTTTGTATTATGTTAAAATCTTATGTTAATTAGACAATAAGAAAGTCTTTTGATAAAGTCCAGAAGCTACCATGTAGGAATTACATTAATTTCTTAGTTGATATATGATTTATTTTTCTATTTTACTTATAACTCTTTTATTATTTTTCTAGAATTATTTAGGATGTTTTACTTGATATAAATTGGATTATTTAGCTTTTATTAAGGCTTTCTAAAAAACTTTATAAGAGATGAACTACTTATTTAAAAATAAAACATATGTGTTAGATTTTACTTTTACTCTTAGTTTCTTATAGAGTTAGTCTTGTTTATTGAATAATTAACTAAGTTTCATGGTATCTTCTATACTTCTCGTTAGCATATCTTTAAAGGTATTGGGCAAGGGTTTGACCTGTATAATTTTGATGCCTTAGTATAAATTATCGTAAAGTAACTGGAAATGATAAATTTGATTATGAGTTTTTAGATCTTTATATATATAGGGTTTGTATCATTGTTTTAATTATGAAACAACTAATTACTTTTTTTTAATCATGTTAGTGAACATGTTCTTTATAGATCATTTGATGTGCAATGATAACACTATAAGTATATGCATTATTCCATTTTTTTAACAAATAATTATAATATTTTTACTTGATTTTAAAATAATACAAGATTACAAATTGAATTATATATATATATATATATATATATGTATATATATTACAAGTTAGTGAAATATAGTGTGCCTGGTGATGCACTAGTAAAAAAAATTCTTGTAGGTAAAAAAATATTTAATATGTTCATATTGGATAATGTATTTTATAAAGGTGAGAGGAGGAAGGAAACATTTAGTTGTTTAGGCCTTGGCTTAAAAAACCTGATATTATTAGTGACCACAAACAATACGGGGTGGTTGGTGGTGGCCATGGTGTTTGAGCCATAACATAGATAATATAGGGTAGCTTTTGTCATTTTATTTCAGCCATGACCCAAACAATATTTTATTTTTTATACTATCATTTCCTTTTCAAGTATTTTAAAAATATATGTTAGAAAAACTTAGCTAGTATAGGCAAGGAAAAAAATATACAAAGTATAAATTTTACTATATGTGATAACTAGAATATTATCGTATTATCATGGCATTTGAATGTTAATCATTTTATGTCCAGTAAAATAACTATATAAGAGTTTTCTTTGTTTAAACTTTTGTCAACATTTTTAGAGAAGGATCCTTGATCCACATTGAAAATATATTTGAAGATTCAATAAAGACATTTGAAGATACGAAGACATGGTATGAAGATTTATATAGGGATACATTTAGAGATATAGATACCTCGGATCACGATTTTCATATAAACAACATAGAGACATGGAAATCTCGCCTTAAAGATTCTCATGAAGACATATTTGGAGATTTAGAGACCTATCACGGATATTTTTATTCAGGCACATGACTAGAGGGAGCTTCCCTTTGTTTACACCATCTTTCGGCATTGAAATTGACGTGCACCGAAGGGAATTGCTGATTTCATTGAACTGACAGAGCAATTTTCCATGCCGGGGGAAACGGGGAATATCTCAATGTGGACGCACATCCCCAGCTCCATTCCCCCGCTAAACCAGCTGGCTTTAGGTAAGAACCAATTATGTCGGCTTGCTTGTTGCCCTCGAGACTCTATTAATTTATACTCAAAATTAGAGGTCCTTAATCAATCAGGAGTTTGTCTTTTTTTCTCTTTTATTCATTTCAAATGTTTTAATTCTAAATATTTAATTCTTATACTATAAAAAAAATTCAAAGATCCTAAATAATGTGTTCAGATGATAAATATATGAAAAGAAAATGACACCAGGAGTTCTTATTATACAGAAATAAATTTTAATACAATAAATATTAATTATGCAAAAATATTTGAAAAACTAATTGTTGAATCATAAAAATGATATAAAGTTCAATAGTTGAAGTGGTGATCTTATAATGATTATAAATAATTCAGTATTTGGAACTGACCTAGCAATACGGGGCCATGTCTCGTGAAAATCTAGCCAGGAAAACACATGGTCTCTCTCACCGTCATTAAATACAAATATTATGCTGACGTAATATAAAGTCCTCGTTCCCTTCCATTTTAATATCAAAGAGACGAAGACCAATTTAACGACGGTTGCCATGGACCGTGGTTACCATCCTTTAGCTGATGGCAACAAGCTCTTGCTTAACGGAAGCGGAAACATCTATAAAAAAATATAGTAAATTATTGTTATTACCTATTTCTATATAAACAAAAAAAAAAGAAAAAAAAGAAAAAAAAAAGTATACCAGAGAAGAATATACCATAAACGTTAAGAAAATTATCGAAGACAGATTGAAAAAAATCAAAATATACAAGATTAAAAAATTTAATAATGTATTTTCAACTGATGAATGCTCTATTAACTAATAAAATTCTAAGAAAAAATTTAAAATTGAATATTTAAAAACTCAATTAGAATTTTTCAAGGTGTTATTGAATTTATTGAGGGTTTAATTACATGAAAAAATAATTTTTGAAGTCAATTTAGGCTTTAATTGGAACAAATTAAAGTCTGGAGGTTGAATTGTAATTTTTAAGAATTAATTTGATCAAATTAGGGGCTTAATTACATAAAAATTATAGTTTGATGGACAATTAAGAACTGATTGAAGAAATCCAAAACCAAGAACCAAATTAAAAAAGGCATGTGAATGTAGGGGTTGAAATTGGCCAAATAAGGGGTTAAATTAAAATAATTAAAAGTTTGTTGGTTAATTGAGAATTGAAATGCACAAATTCAGAATCAATGAAAATAGCTATCAACTTTGAAGGTTGGCTATTAGGTTTAACAGGGTGAAATTGTTTGAAAATAAAAGTCTAGATGCAATTATAGGTGCAATTAAAAATAATTGGAAGAACAAGGACTTAATAAAAATTTGTCAATTCCAAATTAAAAACACTAAATGACATTTTGTTTAGACATAATGAAAAGAAGGTGAATGCCATGTCATTTGTTAACTTGTATCTCTATTATGACAGTTTTGATTGATTGAGTTGACAACTTTAAACTATAAAATGAGGAGTTACAGACTTCTAAATTAAATAAGGTTATATCCAAATGAAATGTATGTACCCCCTCTATCAACTTCAAGTGGTCTCAGACAATAATGACATCAAAGTTATGTCGACAAGGCCTTGAAAGTGGACAACTTATTCAACCTTAATAGTGAACTATCATATGAAAACTGACCTTCTTTTCATTTGTTGAGGTCCTCTAAATACCCTATCAAGTTTGTGAATGGAAAGGAAGGAAAGAAGGAAGGATTCAAAACCTCTAAAAAACCAAGCAATACCTTATAAGTACACTATCAAGATAAAAAAAAGAAAAAAAGGAAGAAATAAAAAAAATAGAAGGAAGAGGAGAAGAAAGTATTAATAAGAAACATAAGTGTATGAGCTCAAAATCTTAAATAAAAAGTTTTCTAAAACTTTGCAAGTTTGTAAGAGGTAAAATTTTTCAAAGAAAAGCCAAGAGAGAGTAGTTGTTTTTAATATACCTTACTGATCTAAAAGTAGATATTTCATGGTATTTTTTAATTTATTTTATATTTATGTTTACAAGCATAGAAAAAAGGTTTCAAATGCTTAACAAGGACTTTACATTTACCTCTTTGTTGTTGTGTTTCTTTATTTAATGATTTTTTTTAAGTCTTTTTATATATTAAAGTTGTTGTTTTAGTAGTGTGTGTGTTTTGTCTTAGTATTTATTTAGCTTAAGCTATACATGTTAAAGCAAGGATGTTTATTCTAGGTTTGCCATGTCTATTCATGCACCAAATGTGCTCAGCAAACTAACTTTGAATCCATGTTACATGAACATGTAGGTCGTTTTAGGTTGGTAATTTTTGGATTGGGTATTTCATACTTGATTTTGATGTTTTGATTTTTTTTCTTGTTAGTTTTTTGAATTTAAACATGTTTGTGTATGTTATTGTGACTTGTTGGGATAAAAAAAGACATGTTTTAGAAGCCAACAATGCCCATTTATACGGCTTGGTAGTGGCAGGGCATTGCTGGGTTTTTTTTTTTGGTTTGTGGGTAATGTTCTTTGAGTTCTTGGGAAAAATATTGTCCTAGCCCCTTGATTTATATCAATTTTTCTTCATTTCTTTGAACAAATCATTTTTTATGCATGATTAATTATTAGTACTTAAAAGTGTATTCTCATTAAGGATTTATGCCATCATATTGCACCTAAAGTATCATTAAATTCCCTAACAAAAACATGTTTTATATTAACAAGTCTAATAATATAATATACCTTTAATTCATGATAAATATTCATCTTAAATGTAGGTCTATAAAATAAATAAAAGAATTGATTGACGAGTTTAAGTATTGAAATTGAAAGGACAAAAAGAGGGCCAAACTTAGAAAAGTATTGTTGGTGTAGTTTAAATTCGAACACCATTCGGTAATTGGATCATATCTAGAGCTGTAGATATTGGATTTAGGTCCACTTTATATGGATGGAAAGGTAAGACATAGAACTACAACTTTCATGTGGACTCAAAGACTCAATCCTACAATTTTCAAGTTGAAATCTTAACAACAATGAAGAAGTTAGAAGTTGTCCTATAACTCAAACACTATTCGGTTTTTAGCTCATATCTTGAGTTCTAGAAGTCCAAATAAGCTCTGGTTTTTTTAGTTGCAAAGCTGAGACAATTGCCCACAACTTCCATAATTCAAGGGGCTATAATTCTAATGTTAGCAATGACATTTTAGCCAGCCAACAATATCAATAATCAGCCCACAATATAAAAAAAAAACACCAACCACCAATGTAAAAAATCAGCCACCAAATCAATGGATGACCACCAATTATTCAATCAATCAATAGTTATGAATCTTAGCCCATAAAAAGAGGCATTTGCCATGTTTTTAGTCATATTAATTTTCAGATCAATGTCATCTTCTTACTTTCTCTCTATATCTTTGTAATGTTCAAGTTTTCTTTCATGCTATATTAATCTCTTGTTTATGCTCTTTCATTTCCTTTCCTATACTTAGTTAACTTATATCATGTTTATGTTCTTATATTGTTTATTTATGTTTTTCTTCTTATTAATGTTTAGCTAAGTTAATTATATCAAGGTGAAAAGGTTTATCTAATGGTGTTATAATAAGTATAATATAAACTCAACATGGACTTTAATGTTTATATCCAAGAAAGATTGTTATTAACATGTTTTATCTTTCTATCTTACTAATTCTTAATACCTTGCTTATTAAATGGTTAATCTAGATTTGTGTTGTATAATACTTGGTATATCAAATGCTTGATCCTTCATAGTTTTCGGCCGACAACGTTATTATGATAGGAACTTTATTTGTTGTTAACATAAACTAGCAACATGAATGCTTGATGATATTTATAAGTATGGTGTTACTTAGATAAGATGATTAATATGATCATGTTAAAAATTTATAATGAGCTAATAACAAGAAATCATCTGATTGGAACCTCCTTTGTGAGTGGTTTCCAGTTGAGTAATAAAAAGAGTTTATATCATATTTATTTTAAATACCATTAGTGAATCCTATAACCTTGACATATATTTTATTATTGTTTAATCCTTACATCAATATCACATCCCAAAACTTTCTTCAACTCCTTTTCTGTTATTATTCTCTTCAAATCTTTTTCTTTATTTGTAATTTATATAATTCACCTCCTTGTGGTTCGACCCCAGTCTTGCCAGGTTATTTTACTTTGACACTCCTGCACTTGGGATAAGACATCAACTCTTTGATCGTGTCAATTAATCAATAATTTAGTGTTTATTTACATCAAAAACATGATTTTAATAGTTTTTAATCCTAGGATTTCAGTTTAGAAATGAAACCTCTTTTGACAAAATCATGATGTTTAAGAAATCATCAAAGTAAATGGTTGCTAGATCATTTATCCTTGTATGATTTTTAACATGTATGTGCCTTTATTTTTACCAAATCTAGTTTGTTTTGGAACCCATTTTCTAGGTTCATGTTCGGTGTTCTTCATCTTTTTTGTGCGTTTATCTGTTTTGTTCAAGAATTTGTATGCTTTTGTATTTTTTGGATGTGTAATCTCTTTTTTGGCTTTGGGATTTTTACAAGTCCAATTAGGATTTTTTATTCAATTTATAGTTGAAAAACAAAATTTCAGGTCAACCCATTCGGATCAACTTAGATGGGTCAACCCGGTTAGGTTAAAGGTTTGAGACCCTGTTTGATTTGCCATATTTTTGTTAAAGAGTATGTTTGACAAACTCCTCTTAGACCTATTTTTGGTAGTTTTATTACAAAGAAAAATGACTTTTTGCCAAACAAAGCCTAAAAATATAAAAAATAAAATATTTTCTTTTTTCTTACATTTGGCTAAAAATCCTAAAATTATTTGAACATTTTTTTCGAAAGAAGATTTAAAATACTTTGGCATGTTTTCTTTTTTAAAAAAATATATTGCATGGATTTTACAACAAGTTTGTAAAATTCTAAAGGATTTTGATCTATATTTAAAAAAAAATATTTAGAAATTATTTTTAAAAAGAAAATGTTATTCACATTTAATATAAGGATAGAAAACTCTACAAGACATTAATATCCAAAATATGCTTAAAGATAATAACTTTATTACTCATTTTAATATAAAGATAAAAAAACTTGTTTGAGATTAATATGCAAAATATTATTGTGAATAATACAACTCATTCACTTCTAATATAAAGATATAATCCGCAATGAATTTTATCTTTAGTATTATTTGGAATGATTCGGTAGTAAAGATTCTAATTTTACCTCGAAAGAAGCCTCATTATTAATAATTGAGGATATTTTGCCTTCTCATACCAAGTTTTTGATCTTGAAATTCAAGGTTTGTTTATCGTAACAAATCCTTCATAATAATTTGTTAGAGATAAACATCATCATACTTTAATAAATAATAATAAAAAATATAGCTTACCTCAAGTAATAGTAGGTAACGACTCCCCTTCTTAAACACCGTCTAGGAAAAGTAGTTGCAACGCTACACATGTGCGATAAGATAAAGACTCCATTGGGGGCTTTAAGACAAGGCTTTGTTTTTTGTTTATGATATATGTCGATTGTTGTTTATTTTTTAATATATTTATTTTTTGTTTAAAAATCTTTAGCACATAATACATACATAGTGTATTGGATATTGATGGAAAACATTCATATATCACTGTTTTTTTTTTTCTTTTTAAGGTCTCACTATGAAACTTTGAGTTAAGTGGGGTACTAACAACTTTCCTTATAACTTTTTATCAAGATCTAAGTTATGTACATCCCAACTCTTTACTGATTGCTTAGATTGGCAGTAATTGATACATGTGCCATCTTTTGCCTTTACGAGGATAATTACTATGAAAATAAGAGATCCTTTTAGAGATTGAGTAGTGAACTTATCCTTTGTCTCGTGTAAAAGAATTAGAACATTCTTTTAGGGTTTATGCTCCATAATACCTGTGTTACATGAACCCTAAGCCTTACCATAAAGCATGTTGAATTACAGGACTTGTGAACAATAAGATGGCCAACACTGCTAAATTCACCACCATAGAATATGGGTATAATTCTGAATTGTCACAACTATCAGAAGGAGATTGCATGTAAGGAAACTATCACTAATCAAAAGCATGAATTACACAATGAACAAGGTGAAAAACTTGATGTCCTAAATTCAGAATATTGATAAGATAGTGTTTTTATGAAGTATGGTGACTACTAGAAATTATGAAGATAAACATATTAAAGCCGACAATTAAAGCTTTGGTTAATTGTTGGGATCACGATTACATATGTTTTTCTTTTAAGGATATGGATCTATGTCCCACTTAAAAGAAAATAGAATGTTGATGGAATTTCCCAACTATCTGTATAAAGTCTATTTCCCTTTAAAAGATGACAAGGTGATTCCTGAGTTGTCAAAGTGGCTTAGAACTCCTAATCTGATTAAAATTTTAAAGATGCAAGTGATTTGAAGTGGAAACTACTAAAAGCTAAGCTAGAAAGGAAAAGGTCAAAGCATGGATCCCTGGTGGAAAAAGGTAAACCAATGTTTTGGGCATATTTGGCTTGTGCTGTTTCCAAACTTAATAAGTGTAATAAGTTTAAAAGATGTCATTGTATTTGGAGAGTATGAAAACACATAGATCAATTATGTTATTGCTATGTTGGTTGAAACCATCCTAACCCTCAACCATTGTAAAAAAATTAACAGAGGTGCAATAAGATGTTTTACACAATTATTGTACATGTGTTATTACTCATTTTAGGGCCCTACATAAGCAAAAAAATAAAAAAAAAGAAAGAGAAAATTAAAAAAAATATTGGAAGAACATTAAACAAAATATATCAGTAAGAAGAGTGTACTAAAATGCTTAGGAAATTGTCGAAGATTAGTTAAGGAAGATCAAATATACAAGATTAAAAAATTTAACAATGTATTTTCGACTAATGAAGGTTCTATTAGTAAATAAAATTCAATTTGATGATGAAAATTCAAAATTAGATGTTTAAGGACTTAATTAGAATTTTTCAAGGTTTATATGAATTTATTGAGGGCTTAATTATAAGAAAAACTAATTTTTAAAGTTAATTTAAGCTTTAATTGGAAGAAATTAAAGTCTGGGAGTTGAATTATAATTTTTAGGAGTTAATTTACTCAAATCAGGGACTTAGTTAGATAAATATTTAAGTTTGATGGATAATTAAGAACATAATTAAAGAAATTCAAAACCAATGATCAAATTGGAAAAGTTACGAACGTAGGGGTTTAAATTGACAAAATCAGGGCTAAATTAAAAAAAATGAAATTTTGTTTGTTAATTGAGGGTCAAAATGCACAAATTTAGAACCAATGCTCAAAATGAAAAAGGCGGCCAACTTAGCAGTTATTAATCAAGCTGAAATGACATGAAATTAAAAGTTTAAAAGTAATTATAGGTGCAATTAAAAGAAATTGGAAGAATAAGGGCTCAATTAAAATTTTCAAATCCCAAATCAAAAACACGAAATGATGCATCATTCAAACTTAAAGAAAATAAGGTGAGTGACACATCGTTTGGTCGAGTGGCCTCTGTTTTTTTATAGTTTTGGCTAATTAAGTTAGCAACTTCAAATAAATGAATGTGGAGCTATAAATATTCAAATTAAGCAAGGTTATATTCAAATGAACGGTGTGAATCTTCTTTACCAACTTTCAATGGTCTTAAGTAATAATGACATCAAAATTACTCTAACAAGGCCTAGAAAGTGGGTAACCCAAGCAGCACTGACAATGTAATTTTCACTCAAAAACTTTCTTTTCATGTGTTCACATATAAAGCCTTCTTAATGGGTTCTTATAAAAGGTTTACAAGCTTTCTTTCAAGATCAAGAGGTCAGAAATGAAATCAAAACCCTAGCAAAAGCCTACAAATACCCAAGTTTAGAGAAAAGAAAAGGGTAGAGAGAGGAAAGGATAAAAAGAAAAGAAAAGATAAGAAAAGAAAAAGATATATCAATAAAAAGAAAAAGATATATCAATAAAAAAAACACAAGTGTAAAGATCCAAGAGTCTAAATAAAAGATTTATTAGCTTTACAAGTTTATGAGAAGAAAAAATTTCCAAAAGAAAACAAAGAGAGAATAACTATTTTATGTATACTTTTTTAGTCCAAAAGTAGGTCTTTTGTGGCCTACTTTTGATGTTTTTGATTTTATATTTATGTTTATAAGCATAGAAAAAAGCTTTGAATACTTAAAAAATAATGTTGTATTCCCTTTTTTGTTATTGTCTTTTTATTTAATGATGTTTATTTTGAATGTTTTTATGTTTTTCTTACATTAAAGTTGTTTAAATTTATTTTGATTTATAATATTGTTTTTGTTTTTATTACATTAAAGTTGTTTAAATTTATTTTGATTTGTAATATTGTTTTTGTCTTTGTTTTTATTTTTGTTTAACTTAAGCTTTACATATTAAAATAATGGTGTTTTACCCTAGGTTTGCCACATCTGTTCATGCTCAAAATGGGTTCAGAAAACTAATTTTGAATTCATATTGTGTGAAAATATAGTTTGTTTTAAGTTGGTGTATTTTTGGATGTGGCAACTCTTGTTTGATTTTGATTTTTTTTATTAATTTGTTTTATTATGACTTGTTGGGATAAAAGGACATGTTTTAGAAGTAAAAATGATCCATTTCTAGGCTCGACAGTGACTATAATTTTTTGGTATGGCTATGTTTTTTTTCCCCTGGGTTTATGCAATGTTCTTTGTATTCTTAAGAGAACATTGCCTCAACCCCTATATTTAGACTAATCTTGGTCTATTTTTTTACATATACACCTTTCATATGCATGATTAACGAATAATCTAGTGTTTATTCTCTTTAATAATATGTTTAACTGGTTTAATTTTAGGGTTTTGGTTTTAAAGCGAAACCTAGTTTGACCAAATCATGATGATATATTGATAATCGCAGTGAATGGAGAATATATTATTGCTCCTTGCATGATTTCCAACATGTATATGTCTTAATTTTGCCCATATTTGGTCTAGTTTGAGAGCCATGTTGTTGGTTGACATTAAATGTTCTTTTATTTATTATGTGTTTTTTCCAAGAATATTGCTTTAACTATATGATTTTGATTTGTTTTGTTTTATTTATTTGCCCAAAACCCTTCATTTTGCATGATTAACCAATAATCTAATGTTTATTAGCATCAATAACACGATTTCAATGGCTTTTAATCATAGGATTTTGATTTCAAAATGAAATCCATTTTGATAAAATCATGGTGCTTTAATGATAATTGAAGTGATTGGATGCAAGATTATTGATAATTGCATAATTTCCAACATGTATGTGACTTTATTGTGACCAAATCTTGTTTAATTTGGAACCCGCATTGCCAGGTTTAGTTAAAGTGTTTTTTTTCTTTATTTTTGGTTTAGTTTTAAGAATTTTTGAGTTTTTATGTTTTTTTTTGTTTAATATTTTTTTTCTTTGGTTTTGTTTTTGAGTTATTTTTAGGTCAAATCAAAATTTTTTGTTTGGTTTATAGTGAAACAAAAAATTTTGGGTTAGGGTCTGGTAAATAAAATTGAGTCAAAGGGTCTCTTGTACCTTATGTGACTTGACATTTTTGTTAAGGGGTTTTTGTGTTGTTTCCTTTTGGCTTAGTTTTAAGAATTTTTAAGTTTTCGTGTTTAATATTATTTTGTCTGGCTTTGGTTTTTGAGTTGTTTTTGGGTGAAATCAAAATTTTTTGTTTGATTTATAGTGAAACACAAAATTTTAGGTTAGGGTCAGGTTAAAAAAATTAAGTCAAATGGTCTCTTGTACCCTGTTTAGTTTGATATTTTTTGTTAAGGGTTTTTTAGGTTTAATGGTGTGTTTGACAAACACATAGTTTGTTTTCAAGAAAAAATGAATTTTTATCAAACAAAGCTTGAAAAATATATTTTTTCTTGTATATGGTAAAAAATTCTAAAATTATTTTAGCATATATTTCAAAGAAAATTTAAAATATTTTTGCATATTAAAAAAAAAATATTGCGTGGATTTTAAAACAAGTTTATAAATTTTTAATGGATTTTGGTCTATATTTCAAAAATACCAAAATAATTTTTTATTTTAATATACAAAATATGAACTTATACATAAGATATGTTAGGTTTTTTTTTTTTTTTGTTTATGTTGGCAATATGACTGTTAGGTTTTTAACTTAATTAGATAAAGACATGATTACTCCTTTCTTAAACCCTAGATTGAACAAAAGTTAGAAAACACAATATTTTCTTAGTTTATATAAGAAAACTAAATGATATAGCTTATCTCAAGTAAAAAGTGTTAACGGTGTTAGTACCTTCTCTTTACGCAATTAGTTTCCTTACCCAGACTCCCATTCTCCTTTTTCTACTAACCAAAATATTAATACAAGATATACTATGGAACTTCTACCACCTCTACCTATGCCCTCGAAAGATTTATTCATCAAATTATTGAGTATTGGGCACACAACTCCTATCTTTGTACCACAACTACAACTACGTTTTCCCATCTAGTACAAGCCAGATTTGACTTGTGAATACTACGCTGGTAATCCAAACCATAATATTGCAACCTACTATGCTTTCAAGAAATGATTGTTAGAACTCATCAAGATAAGATGAGTGACTTTCAAAGATTTACCCAATGTTAATTTGCTATTATAACATAACCATATTACAGGTAACAACAAAGCAAGTATGGCAAAAGTCATAAGGTAAAGACAAGGTGTTGAAGGCATCCAAAAAAATATTGTATGACATATTAGTATAGTTAGAAACAATCAAAAAAATTTCAAATGGATGTCAAGTATCACATGAAAAGAGGTGACCATTGTGAGTTCCATGAAAGAAAAAAGACATCATATAAGGATTGCATTAAGTTCTACCAAAAGATTTCTGTCTAGTTTGTGTTGTCTAAAACAAATTGACTATGGGCGGTTTTTATAGGGCAGGCGAAGCTTCAAAAGCAGTGATTAATTATTGGGTTAGGGGTCCTGAAAAGCATGATTTCAAATTGTTTACTCTTTCCTTAATAACGACTACTTATTGACATGTCAGCCATATTTGATGGTTTTTCTTAGCTTTTCCAAACCTGATAATAGAGGTTTTTTAAGAAAGATTTGAATTAAAGATATATAAAGGGGAAAAAGAATCGAGAGGAGGACTCAAACAATATTGATTGAGCTTTTATTGATACTCAAGATTAAACCAATCAATTTTATGATAGTTAAGGGATATAATATTAACGAGAGAGTTAAGGATTGGGCTCATGGAGGGTAGTAATGAGGTGAGGATTATAGAAAGTTAAGAGAAACAATTGGAGGCATATAGTATCCAACCAACAGTTAATGAGCCACCCAAACTGATCTTGATTAAACCTTCTTATGCAAATAAAGAAGATCAAAACTCATGTTCTTTTGTTCCAAATTGAGATCAGTGGGCTAATTCAGAGTGATTGTTACTTCACGTAGAAAGAGCTAAGAAAAGCTAAAGGCAAGGATGTGATAAATTTTAACAGGGAACTTAAGGTTATAAAACCTATAATTAAGGAACAGTCGAATGGAGTCTTGATATTGATAAGACACAATAAATACTACATAGTAGATCAACTAAGAAAAACTCCAACCAAGATCTCCTTTATATCTTTGATACTCAGCTTCGAGCCATATTGAAAATGTTACCGTAATTAACCATTCATACTCTAGAAGAAGTCTCCACCAAGACCTTCATGTTAAAGCTGGCTAAAGGTAAGAAATTTCAAAACTAAGTGACCTATGAAGTTCTAGTAGTGTTTAAAATATAAACCAACATTACTTGTTTTAAAATGCTTTTATCATTGCTTTTATTTGCCTTTCTTTTCTCTTTTTGGTTGATAATTGAGGCTCACTTTCTTTATCAACTAGGTTTTATCTTTGTTAACGATCCTACTTTTCTAAATTATGAGATCACTAATTTTTTAAAATTGTCTCTTTATTTTACTTATGCATTTAAAACAAACACTTTCCACTTTTAAAAATCCTATAAGCGGATCTTTTGTAATATCACATACACCTAACACCAAGAATGAATGGTCAAATTATAATAATATGTGGTATCTATGGAAAAAGAAGAATGAGATGGAAATAATATCAAAGAATTCATAAAATTAATATAGCAGCATAAACATACTTGGAAACTTGCTATAAAAGAACCTTCGTCATTTCTCTTCAAGCTTGAAGATAAGGAGAAAACAACCTTTGTTATATTCTAGGGAAAATTCTAGTACAAGGTTATGCCATTTAGGTTGAAGAATACAGGGGCCACCTATCAGAGGGCTATGATGACTTTATTTCATGATATGATGGCACAAGAAATTGAGGTGCATGTGGATGATATGATTGTCAAGTCCAATAAATGAGAGAGTTAATTTTAAGTTTTAAAGAAGTTATTTAAAAGATTAAGGAAATACAAATTGACACGACCAAAAGATTGATATCTTTTTCCAAGTGAAGGAGTGTCAAAGTAATGAATAATCCTGCAAGACCAGGGTCGAACCACAAGGAGGTTAACTATATAAATAACAACAATAACAACAACAACAACAACAACAACAACAATAAGTTAAAGAGAACTTTGAGATGTAAGATTAATATGAGGATTAAACAATAATAAAAAAAATATCAAGGTTAGAAGATCCATTAATGGTATTTCAAACAACTATAGTATAAACTTTTTTTATTACTTAACTGGAAACCACACATAAAAGAGGTTCCAATCAGATTATAAATTGTTAACATTATTACATTAGTTATTTTATTTGAATAATGCTAATACTTGTAAATGTTGTCAGGTATTCATGATTATAATTTATGTTAGCAACAAATCAAGTCCCTTTCATAGCACAAGTGTTGGTTATACAAGTGCCAAGTATTTGTTGTACCAAGTGTTATACAACACAAATCTAGATTTAACCATTTAACAAGCAAAGTATTAAAAGTGAACAAGATAAAAATACAAAATATGTTAGTATCAAACATTAAGGTCCATATTGAGTTTACACTGTACTTATTCTTACACCATTAGTGTAACCTTTTCACCTTAATACAATAAACTTAGCTAAATATAATAAAATAGAGAAATATGAATAAACAAAATAAGAACATAAATAAGATAAAAGTTAACTAAGTAAAGAAAATAAAATAAGAAGTATAAACAAAAGAATAATATAAATAAAACTTAAGCATTACAATAAAGAGAAAACAAGAACATGATTTTGGTTTGAAAATCAAGATGCCTAAATATATAGCAAATGCCTCCTTTTATAGGTGAAAATTGAGAACTATTGATTTGTTGACTAATTATTGAGTGGGTGGCCATATCTTGACTTGGTGACAATCCTTACCTTCTTGTCTGAACAAAATGTCATTGTAACATCAGAATTTGAACATACTTAATATATGAAAGTTCTAAGAAATTATCTTAGTTTTCTAACAAAAAAAATTAAGGTCATTTCTAGAACTTAAGATATGGGCTGAACACTAAACAATGTCTAGGCTATAGGACATTTTCAAACTTCTCCATTGTTGTTAAGATTTGGACTTCCAAACAACAGAATTAAGTTTGGATTTCATAAAATTTTTAGGCCTATGTCTTAGCTTTCTAGCCATATAAACCAAATTGAAATCCAAGATTTACAGCTCTAGATATGACCCAATGACTGAACAATGTTCTAATTTGGACTAAGCTAACATATTTTTTCTAAGCTTTACCCTTTTTTTGTCTTCTTAATTTCAGTAGTTGAACTTATTAATCAATCATTTGATTTATGTGATAGGCTTGTATTTTAGATGAACATTTACTATAAATTAAAGGTATCTTATAGTATCAGCCTTGTTATTATAAAATATGCTTTATTTTAGAAGTTATTGATATTTCAAATGCAAAATCCTGATATAAAATCTTAATAAAAATACACTTTTAAGTACTAATCACATCTCCCAACCAACTTATTATTAGTTCCCAGTAATTAAAATATTAACATAGAAAAAAATTTCAAGTTCTACAAAGCAAGACATTTACCATTCAACTTCCATTAATCTATTTAGATAAACAAATTCTCATTAAATATATATATATATCTACTCAATACCTCTTTACCAAGATATTATCAAACCTTTTTTTGTGCTTAATATATCAACATATAGTTATTGAGCTTTACTTGGATAGAAACATAATTTTGTTCTAATGTTTAAGGTTAACTTTCTTGGATTGGGATTAACATCCTTCTTTCTCTTTTTTTTTTAAAAAAATATATATAAATATATTATAATGCATCTTTAACCTATGTAACGAGCTTTCGACTAATGACTTTCAGACTAGTTAGTCTTAGGGCATTAGGTGTTGAGACACCCCTTCGAGCTTAATAACTCGGGTTGCAAATATTAATACGTAGATAATGTAATATTTGATTCCCTTAAGCTTTTCTCCTTAACCCATGTAATAAGCATTGAGCCAATAACTTCCAAGTCAGTTGATTTTAAGGTATTAGATGTTAAAACACCACTTCATCCTTGCTAACATGACCAAAAGATTGATGCCTTCTCCCAAGTGTATGAATGTCGAAGTAATAAAAAACCTGGGAAGACTAAGGTCGAACCACAGGGAGATTAATTGTATAAATTACAAATAACAATAACACAATAACAACAAATCCATAAAAATAGCAATAATAATAATAATAATAATAATAATAATAATAATAATAATAAAGAAAAAAAAGAGAAGAAGAAGAAGAAGATGAGAGCGTTAAGTGGAAGATCAATGTAAATATTAGACAATGATAACAACAAATGTCAAGGTTAGAGGATCCATTAATGGTATGTCAAACAAGTATAGTATAAACTCGTATTATTCAATTGTAAACCACATACAAAAGAGGTTCCAATCAGATTATAAATTATTAACATGATTACATTAGTTATCTTATTCAAATAATGTTAATACTTGTAAATATTATCAGGCATTCATGATTATAACTTATGTTAACAACACATCAAGTTCCTTTCATAGCTTAGGTGTCGGTTATACCATATAATATGAGCTATAAAAGTACCAAGTATTTGTTGTATCAAGTGTTATACAACATAAATTTAGATTAGTCATTTAACAAGCAAAGTATTAAAGAGTGAACAAGATAACAAATACAAAACATGTTAGTATCAAACATTAAAGTTGATATTAAGTTTACACTGCACTTATTCTTACACCATTAGTGTAATGTTTTCACCTTAACATAATAAACTTAACTAAACATAATGAAAAAAAGAAAAAAAAATAAACAAAATAAGAACATAAATAAGATGAAAGTTAATTAAGTAAAGAAAAGGAAATAAAAGGCATAAACTTGATATTAATGAAAGCAAAACATAAGTGACATGACTAAAAGATTGATGTCTTTTCCCAATTCTAGTAGTGGAAAAGTAATAAATAACCCAGCAAGACCGGGGTCGAACCACAAGGAGGTTAATTGTACAAATTATAAACAACAACAATGGTAACAACAATAACAACAATAATAATAGTAGCAATAATACTACTACTACTAATAATAGTAGTAGTAGTAATAAAGAAGAAGAAGAAGAAGAAGAAGAAGAAAAGTTGATGAGAACTTTGAGATGGAAGATTAACATAAGGATTAAACAATGATAACAATAAATGTCAATGTTAGAGGATCCACTAATGGTATGTCAAATAAGTATAATATAAACTCTTATTATTCAATTGAAAACCACACACAAAGGAGGTTTTAATCAGATTATAGATTGTTAACATGATTACATTAGTTATCTTATTTAATTAATGCTAATACTTGTAAATATCATCAAGCATTCATGATTATAACTTATGTTAACAATAAATCAAGTTCCTTTCATAGCTCAGGTGTCGGTTATACCATACAGTATAGGCTATGAGAGTGTCAAGTATTTGTTGTACCAAGTGTTATATAAAATAAATCAAGATTAGTCATTTAACAAGCAAGGTATTAAAGAGTGAATAAGATAACAAATACAAAACATGTTAGTATCAAACATTAAAGTCCACATTAAGTTTACATTATACTTATTCTTACACCATTAGTGTAACTTTTTCACCTTGACATAATAAACTTAACTAAACATAATGAAAGAAAAAAAAATAAATAAACAAAATAAGAACATAAATAAGATAAAAGTTAACTAAGTAAATGAAAGGAAATGAAAGGCATAAACTTGATATTAATGAAAGTAAAGCATAAACATTATAAAAAATACAAGGAGAGAAAGCAAGAGCATGATCTTGATCTGGAAACCAAGATGCCTAAATGCATGGCAAATGTCTCCTTTTTATAGGCCAAAATTAGGAACTATTGATTTGATGACTAATTGATGAGTGGGTGGCCAACTCTTGACTTAGTGACAATCCTTATGTTCTTTTATCTGCCCAAAACATCATTGATAACGTCAAAATTAAAACCACTTAAAAACATGAAAGTTATAGAAAATTATCTCAGCTTTCTTGTATAAAAAATTCAGATACTTTAGACTTCTAAAACTCCAGATATGAGCCAAACACTGAACAATGCTCGGGCTAGAAGACAGATTCAGACTTCTTTATTGTTGCTCTAATTTGAAGTTGAAAATGATCTTTTTAGATCTTGGGATCCATATGAAAGTTGTAGGTCTATGTCTTACCTTTCCATTCATATAAAGTAAACCTAAATCTGAGATCAACAACTCCATATATGACCTAATTACCGAATAGTATTCCAGTTTGGACTACACTGACATCTCTTTTCTAAGTTTGAGCATCTCTTTGTCCTTTCAATTTTAGTTCTTAAATTTATCAATCAATCCTTTCATTTATATGATAGGCCTATATTTAAGATGAATATTTACTATAAATTAAAGGTATCTTATATTATTAGATACATAATTATAAAACATGCTTTAGTTAAGGAGTCATTGATACTTCAAGTGCAAAATAATGATATAAAACCTTAATAAAAATGCACTTTTAAGTACTAATCAATAAATAATATAAAGAGAGAAAGCAAAAGCATGATCTTGATCTGGACACTAAGATGCCTAAATGCATGGAAAATGCCTCCTTTTATATGCCAAAATTAGAAACTATTAATTTGATGACTAATTGATGAGTGAGTGACCAACTCTTGACTTGATGATAATCCTTATCTTCTTTTGTCTGCCCAAAACATCATTGATGTCTTTATAATTGGAACCACTTAAAAACATAAAAGTTGTAAAAAATTATCTTAGCTTTCAGGAAAAAAAATTGAGATCATTTGGACTTCTAGAACTCTAGATATAAGTCAAACACTGAACAATATTCGGGCTGCAAAGCAAATTCAGACTTTTTATTGTTGTTATAATTTGGACTTGAAAATAGTTTTTTAAATCTTGGGCTCACATGAAAGTTATAGGCCTATGTCTCACCTTTCCATCCATATAAAATAAACCTAAATCCAAGATCTATAGCTTTAGATATGATCTAATTACCAAATAGTGTTCCGGTTTGGACTGCACTAACATCTCTTTTTTAAGTTTGGCCATCTCTTTGTCCTTTCAATTTCAGTTCTTAAACTCATTAATTAATCCTTTCATTTATGTGATAGGCCTGCATTTAAAATGAATGTTTACCATAAATTAAAGATATCTTATATTATTAGATATGTTATTATAAAACATGCTTTAGTTAAGGAGTTATTGATACTTTAGGTGCAAAATGATGATATTAAACCTTGATAAAAATGTGCTTTTAAGTACTAATCACACCCTCCAGCCAAGTTATTACTAGTCCTTAGTAATCAAAGCGTTAAAATAGAAAAATCATTTACAAATTTCACAAAGTAAGGTATTCATCATTCAACTTCCATTAATCTATCCAGATAAACAAACTCTCATTAAATTTATATATCTGCTTAATACCTCTTAAACAAGATATTAACAAAACCTTTCTTTTATGCTCAATATATCAACACATAGTTATGGGGATTTACTTGGAAGAAACTAAAATAATTTTTAATATTTAAGGTTAAGTTCCTCAGGTTAAGATTTTTTTTTCTTCTTTTCTTTTTTATATACATGTAACTTAAAACACAATGCATCTTTAATCCAAGTAACGAGTTTTCGGCTAATGACTCCCAGACCAGTTGGTCTTAGAGCATTAGGTGTTGAGACACCCCTACAAGTTTAGTAACTCGAGTTGCAGATATTGATACGTAGATAGTGCAATATTTAATTTTCCTTAAACTTTTCTCCTCAACCCATGTAACAAGAGTTGGGCCGATAGCTTCCAAGTCAGTTGACTTTAGGGTATTAGGTGTTAAAACACCTTTTCGGGCTTAATTGTTTAAGTTAAAGAGGTTAGGAAACCAAACTTATCTGCGTTTTTATTATCAGTATTTTTTTTTGCTCTTTTTTTTTCAAATTATATACTATCCCTTTCCCTTAGTTGTTACCTTTAACAAAAGAACATAAATAATGTAATAATTCAATGCGCAACCTATAATCATATGTTAAAATATGTGTGTGAAAATTAAGGTTTAAGAATATGTATTAAATGAGTATATGAGCAGAACTAAGTAATAATAATGTGAGAGTTTATAAACCTGAATATTTTAAGAAGTATTTTGATAGACCTTGTTATGAAAATTATAAATAACCATTAAAAAATGTTAACCAAGATACGTCTTAAGAATCAATAAAATTCCTCCTTACTTTGCCATCTTAGTAACAACAGTTTACAAACGGTATATGAAAAACAACACAGTTAATTGTTTTTAATATTAACTACTACCCTCTCCCCCAACTAAAACGAGACATTGTCCTTCATGTCTTAAAGTAGAAAGATAGAGTATAGAAGACATCACCTGAAACACTAAACACTGACAAACTTAAAACAAACTTAAATAAATATAAGAAATAACAAAACATAAATATTATGTTAAATGCCCTCTATGGGTTAGGGATAGGCTTCCTATCTAGTTTTCTTAAAAACCAACAAATAGGGACTTTTTTAGTTAGATTTCCAAGACTTGTCAAGCATGTTTTTTAAGGAATAATAACCATAAATCATGAATTGCACGATACACATCTCCACTATAATGCGTCTCAAGAGTCAATAGAAGATTATTTAAGGACTCCTTACTTAGGGCATCCTTAATGAATTGTATTTTATCTTCATGATTTATAGATATCATTCCTAAAAAATGATATTGCACATTACAAGTCCATCTACCATATTAATGACAGACTCTTAGTCATTTTGTACGACATTTCTTTACAAAAGTGCTTTTACTTATTCTAAGCATGTGTGAAATGAAGGAATTAGAGGACTCACCTGATAATCGGATCTTTGCTTCAATCAGCCGTCGAATATCTTCAGAAATTCCATGATTCATTAACAACCTTAATCTTACATATCTAGCACAATAAATTTTTGTAATCTCATTCTGTGGTAAACTAGGAAAATACTATTTCAATTTTTCAAGAGTGGTATCTATGTTTTAAGATGATAAATGGAAAAGAGATGTAAAGAGAAGAGAAGGAACAAGAAATTGAACAAATATATAAACAAATATCAATTATCATGGGAAACTGAAAGAACCAACTTAAGAGTCACAGAGTACTATTATCCGCCATTTAACTTGGGTGAGAGAGACTAGTAAACCAGGAGTCACAAATAAAAAAAATACAAAAACAATGTGTGAAAAACAAAATAATCAACCTTTATCTGTAGGATCATTCAAACCACTGGATTTATTTTCACTAGAAAAATTATCAAAGTAAGCTTTCAAACAATGTCCATTTACCTTAAAAACATTGTTATTCTTTGGATTCTCAATATCAAAGGCCCTATAAGGATACACATATTTCTCAATAAAAGGACTGCTCCATCTTGATCTTAGTTCCCTAAGAAATAAATAGAGTCGAGAATTATAAAGCAAGACTTTTTTACCAGTATCAACTTTTTGATAATTTTCACAAGTTTTGTAGAATGCATGCGTGTCCTTGAACATTGTCGCTACACGACGTCGGGCGACGGCTCCACTCCTTTTTTTTTGTTTTTTTTTTAAACAAAAGGAATTTAGTTTTTTTTATTTGATTGGGGGGAAATAAAGATTTTATTTGGAGTCGCCATCTAGTAATTTGAGGGAACTAGAAATCCAAAATTAGACACTGGTCCCAGAGATTCGGATACTGGGTTAGTTATGATTAAGGGAAGGTAGACACCACCCTTAAAACATCCTTTCAGAGAAAGGTTACCTTTACTTGTGTGTTTTTCTTATTTTGATTCAAATGCTATTATATTTTGAGCTTATTTGTAAATTTTTAACATATTTAACGTCGGTCCCTAAAAATAGGAGACGCGTTAAAAATGACATCAGACCCTAAAATTAGGAGACTTTGTCTAAAATGTCGACGTTTATCCCTAAAAAGGAGAGTTACGTCTGATTTACCAAAATAAATAATAATGGACATAATCCATATTTGGTATTTAAATTTTTGACATCGGTCCTTTTCTATAAATAAAAGAGACGTGTCGAGAAAATTTATTTTATAAAATAAAATTATTTTGATATCATTCACAAATAGATATATCAATTCTTGAAAATTGGGTTTTTGACCTATGAACAGTGATATGATAAAATGAGTGTTAAACCCGCGTTGTTATTTATTTGGGTTTTCTTTTGTTTTTTTTTTTATGCAAGAATTTACAAGTATTTATATATAAAAATATCAAAAAATACAATAAAATATCATAAAAATTACCTGAGCACCCATGTATAGGCAAAAGACTGAAATACCCTCGGATTTATCAAAAATTTACGAAAATGCCACTGGACCCGCGGGGACTGTTCACGCGCGGGTACTGTTCACGGGCGGGTACTGTTCACGGGCGAAATTTTCCGGCGAGTTTCCGGCAAAAGATAGTCGATTCTGGTAGATCTGAGGACAAGGATTCTGATGGTGGTGGTCTCGTTGTCCGTTGATGGCTGAGGAGAGAGAATCGACGACTTGAAGGTCGATTGGTCGATGTCGGTCGCGGCCTTTTTCCGGCCAAATTAGCCGGTGAAAAAGTGTGAAAAGGCCGGGGTTTTGCTCAGGGGGAGGCGATGCACAATTCTGCGGTGGTTGCACGGCTTGATACGGCCGGAAATGGGAGATCCGTGGAGAGAGAGGGAATCGCCGGCGAGAGGAGAGAGAAGCTCTGGGTTTTGATCTGGTGTGGACGAGTGTATGGTGCACTCATGCGTCTGAAGGCTGTGAACCGCTGGATCTTGGATGAACAGATCCTGCGGCTGTGATTCGTTTGATCTCCAAGTTGATCGGACGGTCAAGATTGAATGGGCTACGATCTGGTGTGGCGCGGTGTACCGAGTGCTCGGTATACCTGCTGACGTGGCGCAACCAGATCGAAGGGCAGATTATTTGAACAGATGAGATTGATTTGGGTTTTAATCTGGTGTGGTAAAGCCTATTGTATCCTAAGAAATCAAAGGCTCAGATCTAAACACTATTAGATCTAACGGTTGGGATATTTTTGGAATTTTTTAATTTATTAAAAAAAAAATTAATATCTTACTAGAGTGCAGAAAAATATAAGAAAAGTGAATAGTAATTAAATAGTAACCCAAATAGTATACGTGAGAATTGAGAATCAGAATTCAGAATTGAATTTTTTAATCTTTTTTTCCTCGTTGATGTCTTGAATTCATTGGCTATTTATAGCCAATGAATTCAGACAACAATTCAGGGATGAATTGTTAGCAATTCACGGATTCAAACTTCCACCGATTACTATTTGTCTTATTATATATAATAATATTAAATAATAATATAATAATACTAAATAATAATAATAATATTTATTTACAGGGGTAAAAATTAAAAATTCAAATCAGTATTATAAAAAGTTTTTCATCCGCTAAAAATTAATTTTAAATTACAAAAAAACTTTTTTATACGGGTATCAACTCGGTAGACCGGGTTTTTTGACCCAAAAATACCAGTTTTGACAAAAATAGTCCGAAACTCATTTTTTATCGCGGTTGGCATGGTGGGACCCGTATTGACCCGGTGGACTCGATTTTGACCGAAAATGATAGTTTTGACCCGAAACAGCCCGAAACTCATTTTTCACCCCGGTCGACATGGTGGGACCCGTATTGACCCGGTGGACTCGGTTTTGACCGAAAATGACGGTT
The DNA here is from genome assembly GCA_026413675.1 of Populus pruinosa. Taxonomy (NCBI): domain Eukaryota; kingdom Viridiplantae; phylum Streptophyta; class Magnoliopsida; order Malpighiales; family Salicaceae; genus Populus; species Populus pruinosa. The sequence goes on from CM048596.1 coordinate 25,284,929, forward strand.
TTGACCCGAAACAGCTCGAAACTCATTTTTCACCCCGGTCGACATGGTGGGACCCGTATTGACCCGGTGGACTCGGTTTTGACCGAAAATGACGGTTTTGACCCGAAACAGCTCGAAACTCATTTTTCACCCCGGCCGACATGGTGGGACCCGTATTGACCCGGTGGACTCGGTTTTGACCGAAAATGACAGTTTTGACCCGAAACAGCCCGAAACTCATTTTTCATTGTGGTCGACATGGTGGGACCCGTATTGACCCGGTGGACTCGGTTTTGACCGAAAATGATAGTTTTGACCCGAAACAGCCCGAAACTCATTTTTCACCCCGGTCGACATGGTGGGACCCGTATTGACCCGGTGGACTCGGTTTTGACCGAAAATGACGGTTTACTCGAGAAAATATATTTTAAACTCTTTTTTTTCTTTTTTTTATTTATTATATTTTTTTGTCATGAATAATAAGATAAAATAACATTCCTAAAAAAATTTATTTAATCCAAAATTGGGTTACAACAGTTGCCCCCTCTTTACAATGCTTACGGTGCAAAGACATTAAAAAAATCATTTTCTTTTGACTTTGCATAGGAAGTATTGTAAAGAAAAATGCTGGAGATGTTGAAAAACACATATATTTTCAGTTGGTCTAATTCTTATGGGCGACCTACCCAAGTGAAAAACATGAAAATGTTTTCAATCTTGATTTAGTGAAATACATGAAAGTGATTTCAATAATAGTTTGGTGAAATACATGAAAGTGATTTCATTGATGGTTTCCTGAAATACATGAAAGTGATTTCAGATTGTTTTACATGAAAGTAATTTCATCCTTGATTTTGTGAAATACATGGAAGTGATTTCAACGATAGTTTTCTGAAATACATGAAAGTGATTTCATATTGATTTTGTGAAATACATGAAAGTGATTTCAACAATGGTTTTCTGAAATACATGAAAGTGATTTCAGATTGATTTTGTGAAATACATGGAAGTGATTTCATCAATGGTTTTGTGAAATACATGAAAGTGATTTCAACAATGGTTTTCTGAAATACATGAAAGTGATTTCAGATTGATTTTATGAAATACATGAAAGTGATTTCATCATTGATTTTCTGAAATACATGAAAGTGATTTCAGATTGATTTTGTGAAATACATGGAAGTGATTTCATCAATGGTTTTGTGAAATACATGAAAGTGATTTCAATAATGGTTTTCTGAAATACATGAAAGTGATTTCAGATTGATTTTATGAAATACATGAAAGTAATTTCACTATGATTTTCAAAGTTAATGAAAACTTCTAAAGGAAGTCATATTTGTATGACTCAGATCCGATTTGTAAAAATTGATCTCAAAGATGATGAAAGCTTCTCACGAAAGTCTTATATCTACGGCTGAGATCTGATTTGCAATCTATTTCAGAGATAATGAAAGCTTCTCATGAAAGTCTTATATCTACGGTTGAGATCTGATTTGTAAATCGATCTTAGAGATGATGAAAGCTTCTCACGAAAGTCTTATATCTACGGCTGAGATCTGATTTACAATCTATTTCAGAGATAATGAAAGCTTCTCATGAAAGTCTTACGTCTACGGTTGAGATTTGATCATCTGTTCAGAGTAATAGTAAGAGTAGAATCCTTATAAATTACGCAGTTTTTTTTTTTGGTGACAAACATCATCAACTTCTTGTATTTCAAGCCTTTCAAAGTTCCCAACTCTTGAAGCTTTAATCATGTCTTCCTCTTCTTCCAATGTTAACCCAAATCTTGTTCCTGCAGTAGAGCCTATAGTTTGGCGTACTACTTTTGAAGTGAATGGTCGTCCAGTTACAATAGAAGATACTGTAATGGACAATGAAGATACTGCTGTAGCCGTGGCTAGAGACATGGTCCTTCCCCGTGATGAAACCATGCTGGCAGCTAGAAGCGATATTGAAGCAGTGAATCAGTCACTTGCTCTCAGTATTAGAGCTACTTCATCTCTGGTGAACGTTGCAGAGCGTCTTCATGCTAGAAGACTTGAGCTGAATACTCAGGTTCTTGATCTCCATCATCTGATTGAGAATTTAAGGAATAGACTCCGTGATGAAAGACGTCAGAGAAACGACTTGGAGAGGAGGAACCAAGAGCTGAATACACGTGTTGACTTTTGGAAGGACTATGTTAACACACGACACCTCGAGTTTGAGGAAGAGATGGAGAATATGCATAAACAATTCGAAGAATTTCGAGGCCTGATTAATGATCAAGATGACAATATCCCTGATCGTCCTCGCACTGTTTAATATTTGTACTTTTAAACTTTTGTCATGAATAAAAAATCCATCTTTCTTGTCTTCATTTATGAATTTTGCTTTCATGAAATTGTCATATTTGATGTGATTAAAATGACTTCATTTCGTCTGAATCTCGTTGGATCCCGTTGGGAATTTTGTTTCAAGAAATATCTACAAGACAAATATGCAATGTTTGTGAAGTTAGATGATATGAGATGCATCTTACCTTTTTGAAATATAGATCCCCCATTCATTTTGTCTGGCGATCTTGAATGTTAGCAAACTCTTTTGATTCACGCGTCTTTCAAATCTACTCAAGCTGACCCATGTTGTTGAGTTCTCCAAGATAAACTTTGTTTGAGTTTCTCAATAGTCACTGCCTCTTTCTCCATTGGATACTTTATTGAGAGCATTAGCTTCTCCCTGGCCTGACATCGTGTTGTTGAGGATTCTTTAACCAATTCACATGGTCAATATATGAGGATTATCCCACTTCACCTAGGATTTCCATATCCGAAGATGTATCAGTTATCATATTGTCTAACTGATCATATTACGAGAAGCAAAAATCTCATTTCATAGAAACTGCATAATCATGCTATTTCAATCCCACTCTGGAAGAAATCTACAGTTTTATCATTTGTATCTCTCACTAGGGAAGCAAATTTCTTTGTGCCATTAGGAATCTAGTGACTGCTTCTTTGCCTCTGGAAGATTTCTTGTGATTGCTTCTCTACCCTTGGAAGAAGTAACTGTCTCTTTTCATTTCCTTATTTGCTCTTGTTGTCGTTAGAATCTCTGATTTTCTAACACTGCCTCTTGGTGTCTCATATATCTGTCTTCTTCACATAAAAAACCATTTTTTCAAAAATGATTTTTCAAAAGATCTCTTTTGTTTTTGAAAACTGAAACTCTCAATGTCTGTTTATAACAATGTTCAAGCAACTCTAAGGATTTGTAGTAAATCTCTCAATCTCAAATAAAGGTAAGTGATGAGATGACCTTCTGCTTTGGTTTTCAATGTGTTCAAGCAATCTTGAATGTATTTTGAGGGAAAAGGAACAATTTCCCTTTATTTTTAGAAGCAGTCCTTTTATCAGCATGAATAATAATGAGTAATTATTTGCTATATCATGACTCTTTATGAAAAAGTCTCTTATATTTTGGGAACGTTGTTTATTAATTCAGGTTGCTTCCTTGATTAGAAAGGACTTTAAAGGCATGTAATGTATTTATGGCTCAAAGCTGTAAAAGAAAGAGGATTTCATAAGCTCAAAGAAAGTGTTTAAGGGTTTGAAAACTATAGATCACTGTTATCTTATCTTCATCTTTTCTTTTGCTATCTTGACAACAAAATGATACTAAATATTCCAAATTAGGAATTTTTTCTATTTGTTGGGAATTCTCTCAATTATTTGGATTTTTTTGTTTGAATTCCTTGTTGTTAGATTTCATAAGCTCACATGTCTTCAAGATGATTTCCATGATCATTTCTTTCATTTTGCCCCCAGTGTAGGGTGTGATCTTAGTTAAGGTTTTTATGAAAAAAATTTAAATAGACTCGGCTCAAATTGGGACTGCAAAGGATAATTTTAAAAGAAAGTGAAAGGAATATCAAAGATGGCCTTTCTTCATTTCAAGTAGGATCGGTTAAAACCAATAAACTTTGTCCACATCCAGCGTAATATTTTGGATTTATAAGATACCACATTTTTGCGAGTCCATGTCAAGCTAATGTACTACCAACCATTATTCATGCTGATAAAATGTAAGTCCAGGACAGAATTTAAGTGATAGTTGTTCCAATTGCGTGTTTTTGACTTGTATGGTCATCTCTTTTAAGAGAATTGCTTTGAACATTATCCTAAACAAATCATTGATTTATTTCATTGAAATCATAAACAAAATCAATTCTTTTAAAACCTCATTTAAGAAGAATGGGTTCTCTTGTAAAAAAAAAAAACATTTGAAAGATCAGATTGTTGAGCCATTGAGATCATGCATGGGCTTTTTGGTGAGGTATATGCAAAGAGAATTTCCTGGCCAAAACTTCATTTCATTTGATTTTAATTGGATGAAATACATCATACATAATACTTTTTCACAGAATCAGAGTTCACGGGCCTAGGTAAATCATCTCCATCCATCCTAGTTAACAACATAGCCCCTCCGGAGAAAGCTTTCTTCACTACATAGGGGCCTTCATAGTTTGGTGCCCACTTGCTTCGGTCTTCACTTGGTAGTGGTAAGATTTTTTTGAGTACAAGATCCCCTTCTTTGAATTCTCTTGGTCGGACTTTCCGGTCATATGCTTTGGCCATCCTTCTTTGGTATAGCTGGTGATGACAAATTGCAGCCAACCTCTTCTCACTTATCATGTTTAGCTGCTCATATCTCACTTTAACCCATTCAGCTTCTTCTAGTTCAGATTCTATTAGTACTCTCAAAGATGGAATTTCTACTTCCAAAGGCATCACCGCCTCCATCCCAAATACTAGTGAATAAGGTGTAGCTCCAGTAGACGTTTTGACTGTTGTGCGATATGCATGTAGAGCAAAGGGAAGCATCTCATGCCAATCCTTGTAATTAACTACCATCTTCTGGATAATCTTCTTGATATTCTTGTTTGCAGCTTCGACAGCACCATTCATCTTTGGTCTGTAGGGAGATGAGTTTGAATGTTTAATCTTCCACTTCACGCATAATTCTGTGATTATTTTTCCATTAAAATTCTGGGCATTGTCGGTCACTATCTTCTCAGGTGAACCATACCGACAGATCAAATCTTTCTCAATAAAACTCTTTACCACCTTTTGAGTTACATGGGCATAAGAGCTGGCCTCCACCCACTTTGTGAAGTAATCAATGGCTACTAAGATAAATTGATGCTTATTGCTGGCTTTTGGGTTGATTGGCCCAATCACATCTATTCCCCACATTGCAAATGGCCATGGTGATGTCATATTAAATAGAGGAGCTGGAGGTGCATTTATCTTATCACTATACACTTGACATTTATGACATTTCCTGACATAATCAATGCAATCTTTCTCCATGATCATCCAGAAATACCCAGATCGTTGTAATTGTCTAGCCATCATATGCCCACTTGCATGAGTTGCACAAATTCCTTCATGAATTTCTTGTAATGCTACCTTAGCTTCGATTTCATCTAGACATCTTAGTAAAGTCCCATTGAATGACCTTCTATATAGAATTTCTCCATCCAGGTAAAATTCCAGAGCTAACCTTCTCAAGGTCTTCATATCTGCTTTGGATGCCCCCAAGGGATACTCTTGATATTGGATAAACTGCTTGATGTCATAAAACCATGGGTTCCCATCTATTTCTCCTTCAATTGAACAACAATGAGCTGGAAAATTTCTAATCTCAATGCAGATTGGTTGTACCCTTACTCCGTAATCAGTTTTGGCCATAGAAGCTAAAGTTGCCAAAGCATCAGCAAACTGGTTTTTGTCTCTTCCCATGTGGGAAAAATCTATCTCATCAAAGCCCTCAGTCAGTTTCGAGAGATATTGTTGATATGGTATCAATTTTTCCTCCTTGGTCTGCCATTCGCCTTTCACTTGACAGATTATTAACATTGAATCCCCATAGACATCAAGCTTCTTTATTTTCATCTCCAAAGCAGCTTCTAATCCAAGGATACAAGCCTCATATTCAGCAGTATTGTTAGTGCATTCAAATTGTAGTTTGACTGAGACGGGATATTGCTTCTTGTCAGGTGAGATTATCACAGCGCCTGCTCCATTACCAGAAACATTCACTGCCCCATCAAAATACATGATCCACCAATCATTCTTTTCTTTGTCCTCTTCTACTATCAACACATCCTCATCCGGGAAGTCAAATTTCAAAGGCTCATAGTCATTGATAGCATTATCTGCTAGATGATCAGCAATTACACTTCCTTTTACAGATTTTCTTGTCTTGTATACAATGTCATACTCAGCCAACATCACTTGCCATCTTGCTATTCGGCTTGACAAGTAGGGTTTCTCAAAGATGTATTTAAGAGGATCCATTTTTGAGATCAACCAGGTGGTATAATACAACATATATTGTCGAAGACGCTTCGTACTCCATACAAGAGCACAACATAGCTTCTCAGTCACAGTATATCTGGATTCATAATCTGTAAACTTCTTACTCAGATAATAGATAGCTTGCTCCTTTCTTCCAGACTCATCATGTTGTCCCAACACACAGCCCATTGCTACCTCAGTTACTGTCAAATACAAGATCAAAGGTCTTCCAGGCACAGGGGGCACGAGTAAAGGTGGATTCTGTAAGTATTGCTTTATTTTATCAAAAGCCTCTTGACAATCTTTGTCCCATATACCAGGGTTCTTTTTCCGAAGTAATCGAAAAATTGGCTCACATGTTGTTGTTAACTGAGATATGAATCGAGCAATGTAATTCAAACGTCCTAAGAAACCTCTTACTTCTTTCTCAGTCTTAGGAACTGTCATAGCCTGAATTGCTTTCACTTTATCAGGATCGACCTCTATTCCTTTATTGCTTATCACAAATCCTAGCAACTTTCCAGACTTTACCCCAAACGAGCATTTTGAAGGATTCAGCTTCAACTGATACTTTCTTAGTCTTTCAAACAATTTTCTTAGAACCTGAACATGATCTTCTTCATTCTTAGACTTGGCAATCATATCATCCACATACACTTCAATCTCTTTATGCATCATATCATGGAAAAGTGTCACCATTGCCCTTTGATACGTGGCTCCAGCATTCTTCAACCCGAATGGCATCACTTTATAGCAGAATGTTCCCCATGGTGTGAAAAAAGTGGTCTTCTCTTTATCTTCTTCAGCCATTTTAATCTGGTTATAACCGGAAAATCCATCCATGAAGGAGTAAGTTGAACTTCTAGCAGCATTGTCTACCAGGACATCTATGTGAGGCAAAGGAAAATCATCCTTCGGACTGGCTTTGTTTAGATCCCTGAAATCTACACATACTCTGATTTTATTATCCTTTTTTGGTACCACCACTATATTAGATACCCATTGAGGGTATTTAATAACTTCTAGAAAACCGGCATCCCACTGCTTCTCTATCTCTGCCTTGACTTTGAGCACAATATCTGGGCGAGTTCTTCTTAATTTCTGCTTAACAGGTTTACATCCTTCTATCAAAGGTAATCTGTGTACTACAATATCAATGTCTAAACCAGGCATATCTGTATAAGACCAGGCAAACACATCGATATACTCTTGTAGTAATGAGGTTAAACTGCATCTTTCTTCTGTAGTGATCAGAGTTCCAATCTTTAACTCTCTTTTATCTTGCTCGGTGCCTACATTTATCACCTCTAGTTCTTCCTTCGCAGGTTTCCAAGCATGCTCTGACTGTTCTACCCGTCTAGCAAACTCTTCATCCCATTCCTCTTCATCCATTGCAATCTCATCCTTATCAAAGTTTGGCCATTCATTTTCAATGTAATATGTTTGTGGATTTATGGAGGATTCACTTTCAGAATTCCTGGAAGTGAAAGGTGTTTTTTAGTGTGAATGCATATCTTGTAGCCAAACAAAATAAAAGGAATTCAACAAATACTGATGAAAATGCTTGATCTCAATATTATTTTAAAGGTTGACTCAACAATTATGAAAAGACCTTATGTTGTCATCTTGAACCAAGATTTCCAACTAGGTATAAAATCACAAAGCAAAGTACAATGCAAAGCACAATGCAAAGCACATAAAAGCAAATATAAGTAGACACTTAATCATTACTTCTTGAAAACAATTGGGGCTTCTTCAATCTCCCAATTCTGGAATACTTTTTCAACTGAAAGCTTTCGCACAAAAGCGTTGGTTGGAGCTTCTTCTAGAGCATGGACAGTTAACTATGGTAACAATTCATCTTCTTTTATTGTTCTTGTCCCATCATCACAGTTCCAGCCTTTCTCTTCACCTTCCTCTACATTGTTGATATCCATGATAGCAGGTTCTTGTCCCAAGACTTCCATCATGTTCACCCCTCCACTACTTGTAGCATGATTGGGTAAAGGGTTGGAATTCACATTTGGTGCATCTTCGAAAGTTATCCATCCAGCTTTTATCAATTGCAGAAGCTTATTTTTGAATGCATTGCAGCTTTCAATGTTATGCCCAGCAATGCCAGCATGATACTCACATGTCATATCAGGCTTATACCAATTTGGGTATGGAGGTTGTAGTGGGGTTAAGGGAACAGGGGCCACTTGCCCAATACTCAACAACTTCGAATACATTTCTCCTAAGGGAAGTGGTAATGGTGGCAACCGTTCTTGGGTTCTTTGAAAATTCCTTCTTGAAGGATTAACAATCTGGTTACTTTGTTGGTTATTTGGTTGACTTTGTTGGTTGGTAGGGAAAGGTTTAGTGAAGTTTACATTTGCAACTTGTTGGGTAGGTATTTGGAAGTTATAGTGATGGTAATTTTTCTTATTACCCTTGTACCCCCCTTCCATATTGTTCACCTCAGACTCCTTCTTTTTCCCGATAAAGCCTTTCTTCTCAGTAGGCTCTAACATTCTCCCCATTTTTATTGCTTGTTCTATCCTCTCAGCAATAGTTACAGCATCATAAAAATGCTGAGCTGAACTACCCACTAGGTGTTCAAAGTAGGGAGATTTAAAAGTGTTGGTGAACAGAGTGACCATTTCTTTTTCTAACAAAGAGGGTTGCACATGGGATGCTTTTTCACGCCATCTCAAAGCGTATTCTCTTACAGTCTCTTTGTTGCCCTTCTCCATGACTAACAAGCTTGACCTGTCCGGGGCTACCTCCATGTTGAATTTGTACTGCTCCACAAAAGCTTTAACCAAATCTTTCCACTTTCTGATCTTTGTATTATCTAGTCTTGTATACCAGCTTAGTGCTGATCCAGAAAGACTGTCTTGAAAGAAATGGATGAGAAGTTTCTCATCATTCACCACTTCTGCCATCTTATTACAATAAGATTTAAGATGAGTGACTGGGCATTCAGTTCCCGTATATTTGATAAATTCCGGTACCCTAAATTCTTTAGGTACAGCTACATTTGGGACTAAACACATCTCTGCAGCATGAACAGGATCATATAAGTCGGCCCCTTCGACTGCTCTCAATCTTTCTTCTAGAGCGGTCAGTTTGTCATAATCAACAGGTTTAGAGTATCTCATCTTATGTGAGTCATCAGCTGTCAAGTTTATGATCGGCACTTGTGCTGGTGGAACATTGACAGTGAACTGCTGTTCAGATGAAGAAGGATTTGCTCCTAGATTTTGAGAAGTGAACACGAAAGGAGCTACTGGCGTAGATGCAGATGGAGTTGCCACTGCTGGCTGAGTAGAGGTATCCTCTCCAGACTTGGATGCTAGGGCCTGCTCGAGTAGACTTGTAAGTCTTGCGATATCATTTTTCATGCTCTCCAACTCCCTTTGATAGTGAGCCTCTAGATGTGCTCTTTCTTCGTTCTCCATTATCTTTCTTCGAAGTCGAGTGTAATGAATTTTATGGTCTTTTGGGGGACCTATATTTCAGCCTGAATGAATGCAATAAAAATGAATGAAATGTGCAAATGGATGCAAAATGCCATATGCATGATGCATGCTTGTTATTTGTTTCAGGCTTTCTTTTAACTTATGATGAGGAATAGACCAGATCAGATTCTCTTAAGAATAGTTCTCACTGAGGACTCCAAACCTACAGGAACTTGAACTGATTGAGGGAAGAAATTTGTTGCCTTAATTTTGATCTAGTCAAAAATTCCTCAATAAATTTGGTTTTTTTTTTTCATCTCACACTTCCTATAAGGATCGGTGGAGATATAATAAGAATATGGAATGTATATGAAAATGTATGTTAATGCATTGACATTTATTTGTGTCTTATATCCTACTTGATAGGATTTAACTCATAAGGTTTGGTTTAATTTATTCTATCCTTAAAGAAATTATTTGGTTCTTAGATTGCCCGAATTACTTGTGAAGTAATCGGCCTCTTAACCTTATGCAACATGAGTATGGGATAAAATTCCACAATACCCGTTGCATAGGGTGAGTTACAATCCAAGCGAAAGTCCAAATGAGCATCAGTGGACATAAGTCACACTTGCCACTTGAATCTTTCTTTTCTAATCTTAAAAAGGACGAAGCTCGGGTCCAGAGCTTTTATGGGCTCATCGTGAAGTGTGTGAATACACAAATAAATATCATGCATGCATGTGGCCAATATGAAAAATTGAAAAGAATTATAGTAATAAATAATGTAAATAAAATAAATTCCAAAAATAAATAGCATATAAGAAAAATCATATGAAAAGCAAACACAAGCAGTTGGTTCAACCCTAATTCCCCAGTGGAGTCGCCATTCTGTCGCTACACGACGTCGGGCGACGGCTCCACTCCTTTTTTTTTGTTTTTTTTTAAACAAAAGGAATTTAGTTTTTTTTATTTGATTGGGGGGAAATAAAGATTTTATTTGGAGTCGCCATCTAGTAATTTGAGGGAACTAGAAATCCAAAATTAGACACTGGTCCCAGAGATTCGGATACTGGGTTAGTTATGATTAAGGGAAGGTAGACACCACCCTTAAAACATCCTTTCAGAGAAAGGTTACCTTTACTTGTGTGTTTTTCTTATTTTGATTCAAATGCTATTATATTTTGAGCTTATTTGTAAATTTTTAACATATTTAACGTCGGTCCCTAAAAATAGGAGACGCGTTAAAAATAACATCAGACCCTAAAATTAGGAGACTTTGTCTAAAATGTCGACGTTTATCCCTAAAAAGGAGAGTTACGTCTGATTTACCAAAATAAATAATAATGGACATAATCCATATTTGGTATTTAAATTTTTGACATCGGTCCTTTTCTATAAATAAAAGAGACGTGTCGAGAAAATTTATTTTATAAAATAAAATTATTTTGATATCATTCACAAATAGATATATCAATTCTTGAAAATTGGGTTTTTGACCTATGAACAGTGATATGATAAAATGGGTGTTAAACCCGCGTTGTTATTTATTTGGGTTTTCTTTTGTTTTTTTTTTTATGCAAGAATTTACAAGTATTTATATATAAAAATATCAAAAAATACAATAAAATATCATAAAAATTACCTGAGCACCCATGTATAGGCAAAAGACTGAAATACCCTCGGATTTATCAAAAATTTACGAAAATGCCACTGGACCCGCGGGGACTGTTCACGCGCGGGTACTGTTCACGGGCGGGTACTGTTCACGGGCGAAATTTTCCGGCGAGTTTCCGGCAAAAGATAGTCGATTCTGGTAGATCTGAGGACAAGGATTCTGATGGTGGTGGTCTCGTTGTCCGTTGATGGCTGAGGAGGGAGAATCGACGACTTGAAGGTCGATTGGTCGATGTCGGTCGCGGCCTTTTTCCGGCCAAATTAGCCGGTGAAAAAGTGTGAAAAGGCCGGGGTTTTGCTCAGGGGGAGGCGATGCACAATTCTGCGGTGGTTGCACGGCTTGATACGGCCGGAAATGGGAGATCCGTGGAGAGAGAGGGAATCGCCGGCGAGAGGAGAGAGAAGCTCTGGGTTTTGATCTGGTGTGGACGAGTGTATGGTGCACTCATGCGTCTGAAGGCTGTGAACCGCTGGATCTTGGATGAACAGATCCTGCGGCTGTGATTCGTTTGATCTCCAAGTTGATCGGACGGTCAAGATTGAATGGGCTACGATCTGGTGTGGCGCGGTGTACCGAGTGCTCGGTATACCTGCTGACGTGGCGCAACCAGATCGAAGGGCAGATTATTTGAACAGATGAGATTGATTTGGGTTTTAATCTGGTGTGGTAAAGCCTATTGTATCCTAAGAAATCAAAGGCTCAGATCTAAACACTATTAGATCTAACGGTTGGGATATTTTTGGAATTTTTTAATTTATTAAAAAAAAATTAATATCTTACTAGAGTGCAGAAAAATATAAGAAAAGTGAATAGTAATTAAATAGTAACCCAAATAGTATACGTGACGTGAGAATTGAGAATCAGAATTCAGAATTGAATTTTTTAATCTTTTTTTCCTCGTTGCTGTCTTGAATTCATTGGCTATTTATAGCCAATGAATTCAGACAACAATTCAGGGATGAATTGTTAGCAATTCACGGATTCAAACTTCCACCGATTACTATTTGTCTTATTATATATAATAATATTAAATAATAATATAATAATACTAAATAATAATAATAATATTTATTTACAGGGATAAAAATTAAAAATTCAAATCAGTATTATAAAAAGTTTTTCATCCGCTAAAAATTAATTTTAAATTACAAAAAAACTTTTTTATACGGGTATCAACTCGGTAGACCGGGTTTTTTGACCCAAAAATACCAGTTTTGACAAAAATAGTCCGAAACTCATTTTTTATCGCGGTTGGCATGGTGGGACCCGTATTGACCCGGTGGACTCGATTTTGACCGAAAATGATAGTTTTGACCCGAAACAGCCCGAAACTCATTTTTCACCCCGGTCGACATGGTGGGACCCGTATTGACCCGGTGGACTCGGTTTTGACCGAAAATGACGGTTTTGACCCGAAACAGCTCGAAACTCATTTTTCACCCCGGTCGACATGGTGGGACCCGTATTGACCCGGTGGACTCGGTTTTGACCGAAAATGACGGTTTTGACCCGAAACAGCTCGAAACTCATTTTTCACCCCGGCCGACATGGTGGGACCCGTATTGACCCGGTGGACTCGGTTTTGACCGAAAATGACAGTTTTGACCCGAAACAGCCCGAAACTCATTTTTCATTGTGGTCGACATGGTGGGACCCGTATTGACCCGGTGGACTCGGTTTTGACCGAAAATGATAGTTTTGACCCGAAACAGCCCGAAACTCATTTTTCACCCCGGTCGACATGGTGGGACCCGTATTGACCCGGTGGACTCGGTTTTGACCGAAAATGACGGTTTACTCGAGAAAATATATTTTAAACTCTTTTTTTTCTTTTTTTTATTTATTATATTTTTTTGTCATGAATAATAAGATAAAATAACATTCCTAAAAAAATTTATTTAATCCAAAATTGGGTTACAACAAACATGATGGCCAATAAAATCTATTTTAAAAGATTATCATGGCTATCTTTTTTTACTAGAAATGACTCCCACATACTTCAGAATGACAAAGTTTAATGACATTGCTTACCTTATTATCAGCACTGCATCTTTGAAATATTTGATTAAGACAATTTTTGAATAAATTAGGGTCATACCAATAAAAGTTCTTTACTTCGTTCAAAAATCCTCCTTTATCTCGAGTACTTTAGTAAGCCGACAAATCTCCTAAATTAAGAAAATTGATATTTTTATCATACCAAGGCATTGAACTAAGAGAAAGTAAGGATTTGTCATGAAAGTAATCATCGATTAGTGTGATGTTAGATGTCAAATCTATTATCACTCTTGATAAAAGATCCACATCAATATTTTTGGTACTTTTTTCACCTGTGATTTCTTCCTTAGAATAAATCATTTGTATATTTTTAAATTCATCAAACTCTGTTTTACTCATAGTAGATTCAAATTGCTCATAAATTAATTCATCAATAAGTTCTACTTCCTATGAATCATTATTGACACGACTAAAAGGTTGATGTCTTCTCCCAAGTGTAGGAGTGTCGAAGTAATAAATAACCCGGCAAGACCGGGATCGAACCACAGGGAGGTTAATTGTACAAATTATAGACAACAATTATAAGCAACAATAATATCAATAACAACAACAACAACAACAACAACTATAATAATAATAATAGTAGTAGTATTAGTAATAATAATAATAATAATAATAATAATAATAATAATAATAATAATAATAATAATAATAATAATAAAGAAAGAGAAGAAGAAGAAGATGATGAGAACTTGAAGATGGAAAATTAATGTAAGGATTAAACAATAATAATAACAAATGTTAAGGTTAGAGGTTCCACTAATGGTATATCAAACAAGTATAGTATAAACTCTTATTATTGAATTGGAAACCACACACAAAGGAGGTTCCAATCAGATTATATATTGTTAACATGATTACATTAGTCATCTTATTCAATTAATGCTAATACTTGTAAATCTCGTCAAGCATTCATGATTATAACTTATGTTAACAACAAATCAAGTTCCTTTCATAGCTCAGATGTCGGTTATACCATACATTATGGGCTATGAAAGTGCCAAGCATTTGTTGTACTAAGTGTTATACAACATAAATCAAGATTAGTCATTTAACAAGCAAAGTATTAAAGAGTGAACAAGATAACAAATATAAAACATGTTAGTATCAAACATTAAAGTCCATATTAAGTTTACATTATACTTATTCTTACACCATTAGTGTAACCTTTTCACCTTAACATAATTAACTTAGCTAGATATAATGAAAGAAAGAAAAATAGATAAACAAAATAAGAACATAAAAGCTAACTAAGTAAAGGAAAGGAAATGAAAGGCATAAACTTAATATTAATGAAAGCAAAGCATAAACATTACAAAAAATACAAAGAGAGAAAGGAAGAGCATGATCTTGATCTGAACACCAAGATGCCTAAATGCATGGCAAATGCCTCCTTTTATAGGCCAAAATTGGAAACTATTGATTTGATGACTAATTGATAAGTGGGTGGCCAAACTTTGACTTGGTGACAATCCTTATCTTCTCTTGTCTGCCCAAAACATCATTGATAACGTCAAAATTGGAGCCAGTTACATGAAAGTTGTAGGCAATTGTCTCAGCTTTCTTGTGTAAAACATTCAGCTCATTTGGACTTCTAGAACTCCAGATATGGCCAAAATACCGAACAGTGCTCGGGCTGGAAGACAGATTCGGGCTTCTTTGTTGTTGCTACAATTTGGACTTGATAATGACCTTTTTAGATCTTGGGCTCCATATGAAAGTTGTAGGCCTATGTCTTACCTTTCCATACATATAAATTGGACCTAAATCTGAGATATATAGCTCCTGATATGACCTAATTATCGAACAGTGTTCCGGTTTGGATCGCACCGACATCTCTTTTCTAAGTTTGACCATCTCTTTATCCTTGCAATTTAAGTTCTTCAAGTCATCAATCAATCCTTTCATTTATGTGATAGGCCTGCATTAAAAATAGACATTTATCACAAATTATAGGTATCTTATATTATTAGATACATTATTATAAAACATATTTTAGTTAAGGAGTTATTGATACTTCAAGTGCAAAATGATGATATAAAACCATGATAAAAATGTACTTTTAAGTACTAATCACACCCCTCAACCAGCTTATTACTAGTCCTTAGTAATCAAAGCGTTACAAAAATTTGCAAATTTCACAAAGCAAGGTATTCATCATTTAACTTCCATTAATCTATCCAGATAAACAAACTCTCATTAAATTTATATATCTGCTCAATACCTCTTAACAAGATATTAATAAACCTTTCTTTTGTGCTCAATGTATCAACACATAATTATGGGGCTTTTCTTGGAAGAAAACAAAATTTTTGTTCTAATATTTAAGGTTAACTTCCTTGGGTTGGGATTACTATTTTTATCTTTTTTTCTTCATTTTTTTTTAAATCTATATACATATAATTTAAAAACATCATGCATCTTTAACCCATGTAACGAGCTTTCAGCTAATGACTCCCACACCAGTTGGTCTTAGGGCATTAGGTGTTAAGACACCCCTACGAGCTTAGTAACTCGGGTCGTAGATACTGATATGTAGATAGTGCAATATTTGATTCCCTTAAACTTTTTTCCTCAACCCATGTAACAAGCATTGGGCCAATAGCTCCCAAGTCAGTTGACTTTAGGGTATTAGGTGTTAAAACACCCCTTCGGGCTTAATTGCTTAGGTTAGGGAGGCTACGAAGCCAAACTTATCTATATTTTTATTATCATCATTTTTTTTCCTTTTTTTTAATTATATTCAATCCCTTTCCCTTAGTTGTTACCTTTAACAAAAGAACATAAATAATGTAATAATCCAATATGCAACCCACAATCATATGTTAAAGTGTGTGTGTGTAAATTAAGGTTTAAGAATACATGTTAAATAAGTATATGAGCAGAATTAAGCGGTAACAATACGAGAGTTTGTAAACCTGAATATTTCAGGAAGTATTATAATAGACCTTGTTAAGAATGGTTACTAAGATGCGTTTCAAGAGTCACTTTAACAAAGAGTGGTGGTTGATTTGACTTGATCCATGTGTTGGCTTCTGGAACTACTTGCATTTGCATTGTATTTCCCTTTGGGATTTTGTTGTGATTAAGATGGAAACTTACCTTTCTCTTAGAAACTGAGAGTAGATGTCAATTTTGCAAGAGTATCTTTAAAATCTGTCATATTTTGAGCAAGTTGAGTATTGATTGTCTCTTGCTTTTCAATGAATGCATGCAATGTTTCCTCAAGATTTCTTCTAGGAGGTGGAGCATAAGGAGATGCATATCCATGAGAATTTTAGAAATTATGGTGTGCTTGAAACGATGGTTGTGAAGTTTGTACATTGTTATTATCACTCTTCCAACTGAAATTTAGGTGATTTCTCCAACCGAGGTTATATGTTTGCGAGTATAGGTTATAGTTGGCCATTTGGAAACTGTTTAAAGCATGGATCCTGATCTCAAATTTTATAGCCATGTTTTAGCTTTATCTTTTAATGAAAAAGAAAAAAAGCTTTAATTTGATGGTGTTCATGCTACAATTTGAGTCATTATACGTGTTGCAAACCTCCTCAAATTTCCTTAAATGCAACTATAAATTTTCTAAATCTAAGCCATGAAAAGAAGGTAAAAGTTGAATAATGTCTAGCTTAAAATTAAAAAGAGATGCATCAGGAGAGAAAACTATGCATGATAGTGTACTTGTTCTTGTAGGATTCATGTGATCTCTAAGTGTTCTAACATGGTTATTCTCATTATTCTCATTATGAAGTGATTGGTTATCTTCTTCGGCCATATTTTTTTTAAAATGATGAGGATACCCTACAAAATCTACTACTTAATGTACATGACCACACTTTTATGCACGTGTAGGAATATAATAAAAGGAAGAAGAAAACAAAAGAAGAAGAAACAAAACAACAGAAACAAAATTATGTACAAGAAAAATGAAAAGAAAAAAATGAAATAAATATTATAATTTGTACAAGAACTTACCTCTCCTGCAACGGCCCTAAAGGTTGATGTCTTCTCCTAAGTGCAAGAGTGTCGGAGTAATAAATAACCCGAGAAGACCGGGGTCGAATCACAAGGAGGTTAATTGTATAAATTATGAATAATAATAATAATAACACAACAACAACAAATCCATAAAAACAACAACAATAATAATAATAAAAAGGAGAAGGAGAAGGAGAAGATTACAGCTTTAAGATGGAAGATCAATGTAAAGATTAGACAATGATAACAACAAATGTCAAAGTTAGAGAATCCACTAATGGTTTGTTAAACAAGTATAGTATAAACTCTTACTATTCAATTGGAAACCACACACACAAAGAAGGTTCCAATCGAATTATAAATTGTTCACATGATTACATTAGTTATCTTATTCAAATAATGCTTATCTTATTCAAATGCCTGACAACATTTACAAGTATTAACATTATTCGAATAAGATAATTAATGTAATCATGTCAACCATTTATAATCCGATTGGAACCTCATTTGTGTGTTGTTTCCAATTGAGTAATAAAAAGATTTTATACTATACTTGTTTGAAATACCATTAGTGGATTATCTAACCTTAACCTTTGTTGATATCATTGTTTAATCCTTATATTAATCTTCCATCTCAAAGTTCTCATCAACTTCTTCTTCTTCTTCTACCACTACTACTACTATTAGTATTATTATTATTACTACTATTATTAGTAGTATTATTAGTATTATTGTTGTTGTTGTTGTTATATTATTGTTATTTATAATTTATACAATTAACCTCCCTGTGGTTCAATCATGGTCTTGTTGGTTTATTTATTACTTCAACACTCCTACACTTGGTAGAAGACATCAAGCTTTTGATCGTGTCAATCAACATCTTTATTCTTAACACAATTCATGTCATATTTATGGTCCAATCACCTTGAACCTCTTTTCTAATCAATACATCACAAAAAAAATAGATATATTGTTCGATAATAAAGATGCAATCAATAGAAACAAATACATAAATAATATTAAGGCTTACATAACTAGCAACGTTAATTGATTCTAAGAAAAACCAACAAAAACTTAGATTATAAATGTAAGGTTCCCACTATTTTATCCAGGACAATTTCTTTTATATATATATATATATATATATATATATATCATTTTAACATTTCTAATCCTATGAGCAACTATGATAAAATGCAAATATGTAATACAATATAAAGATATTTTTAAGTAAGACATTCACATTAATTACATATAACATTTTTGTTCTACAGATATAAATGTTCATTCAACTTCTTTTACATTATACATAATTCTCAAAATACATGTTGATCAATATAAATACACAAAAAGTGACATATATTCAAGTAGGATCTATTATACTATTGTGAGGGTTCTAAAAATAAGATTAACATTTTATCAACATAATTATCAATAAATACAATGTATCATTTCACTACACCTATATAAAAATATTTGTTTTATATACTTTATTATGAATCATTAATATCTTCACCTCCATATTCATCCAATTAATTTGAATCTTAGTTGTTTCACGAGGGTATTGCTCCCTCATTTGGGACACTAACTCATTAGCTCAAACATTGAGCACTAGTTTATCCTCTTAATTATGATACTAATTCATTCGTCTAATTACCATGTATTAGTTCACTCTTCCAATTACTGGTACTAAATCATTTGCCTAATTACCAGCACTAGTTCACACGCCTAATTATTGGGCATTAGTTCACTTGCCCAATTACCGGTACTAACTCATCCATCCAATTACTGGACATTAATTCACTCACCTAATTACCAGGTATTAATTCATCCACCCAATTATCGAATATTAATTCAGCCTCCCAATTATCAACACTACTTCATTCGCCCAATTACCGGGCATTAGTTCACTTGCCCAATTATTGGTACTAATTCATCAACTTAATTATTGGTACTAATTCATCCGTTAACATCAAAACATAAATTACATAATTTCAAATTAAAATTAACACATATTTTTCAATTAATCTTTCTACAAAAATTCAAGATGTCGAATACCTACTACTAATGATGCTCAACTAGTAGCTCTCTATTACTATTTGGAGCCTCCAACCTCTCCTATTTCATTTAAAAGATCACATGATTTTAATACTTCATCATCCAATAATTTACTTAAAACTTCTCCACAGTAAAATTTTCGATCAATACAATTTTCATGCCTGAAATTATAATAATTTTTTTTTCATGTTCTTTAATAATTCCACAAATAATTCATACAATGTTACATCCACTTAAACTTTTAATTCACCAAAACTATAAGGAAATCTTATATTATTATTAAAAATTTCCAATAACTATAGGAAATTTAATTTCTTTACACCTAATTCAGCATATCATTTTATTATTATTATTTTCACTATTTAAATACAATTCATTAATTTTTTCAAGCTTGAAGTTTTATTTCTTATGTTTTCCATGATCAAATTCACTTTCTACTAAAAGGATAAATTCCTTTCTACTCTAAATTTTAATCCATCATCCAAACTCATTCCATCCATTTAAGTCATAAAAAATCTCCAATTATATCAATTCAACGCATCCCTCAAATTTCTTTACCTTTGTTGAAAATTTAAATAAAAATGGTGACATGATAATTCTTCAACTTTTCACTTAATTAACTTTAACTCATTTATTTATTTATTTTTTTATGCCAACCTACAATACTCTAGCATAACTTCATAAATTACATCCATCATTTATATTTATCTAAGAGTTCCATAATCACAGATAATAATAACTAAGCATCAATGTATAAAATTTTATTAATCAACATAACAAGATCATATATACTTATAGCATAATAAGAGATCAATAACGAATCCAAGGTGCAAACCACTCTTGATCCCTTTCCATCTTCTTTTACCTTCTTCTTTTTCTTCCTTTTTTTTACAAACTAACCTAATTAATGACAAGCCCAAACATTTATTCCCTCAGCAAGTATAAAATCAATATAAATCCATGCATTCAAACCACCCTAACATCAAGAACCCAATAAAAAACAATATAATGGATCATTATAGAGAGTTTTCTTACCCTTATAGAATGAAGAATCAAAAGTCAAAATAAGTAGAATCAAGTTCTCCTTCACACTTCCCTCTAAGTTTAATTTTTCCTTCTTTAAAAGCACACTTAAAATCTTTAAACTCCTTTTAGTCTCCTTAATGTATCAAACCCTCTCTTTAATTACTTAACACTCTTTTTATTTTACACTTTTTTTTCAAGCAATTTCTATGAAAAATGACAAAAACTCTGTTTTCACATTTTCTTCTCTTGGCCGGCTGCACACTCTTTTTTATTTTTTCATTGCTGGCAGCTTATAAAGAGGGTTGTTTTGGGAAAGGTTTCAATTTGGTCCCTAAAGAAATTTTTGAACACTTATTTGTGCTATTTCTTTTTTTGGGGTTGTTTTGGGAAAGGTTTCAATTTGGTCCCTAAAGAAATTTTTGAACACTTATTTGTGCTATTTCTTCTTTTATCTTAAAAAAAAATCTTATCATACTCTAAAAATTCTGAAACTTTAACCCAAGTTAAAATAATATTTTATAAGACTCCACATAAAATTTCAACTTAATTTGATGACTAGATTGAAAGTTATGTGCTATAACATAAAATTAGCCGGTTTGTGATTTTTCATCCAAAAATTCAAATTTTATATTTCATACTTGTGCAAGTCATATCAATTAATTTACTCAATTCTGGAGATCATTTTTTTCTTCTTATATATATATATATATATATTATTTCTGCCAGGGTTTACAAAATTGATGTGATTGGGCTTGTTAATCCAAAAGCTAGTAATGAGCATAGGTTTATCCTCGTGGCTATCGACTACTATATAAAATGGGTAAAAGTTAATTCACATGCTAATATAACACAAAAGGTGGTGAAAAGGTTTATAGGAAAGGACTTGATTTGCTAATATGGTCCATTGGAATAGATAATACCCGAGAATGCTCTAACCTTCAACAACAAGATGATAGTGGAGCTTTATGTCAAAAACAAATCAAGCATTTCAATTCCTCACCTTATAGGTTAAAGATGAACAATGTTGTAGAAGTTGTCAAAAAGAATGTGATGAAGATTATCCAGAAAATGATAATCACTTATAAAGATTGGCATTAGATGTTACTATCTGCCTTTCACACAAATCATACTATAGTTAGAACTTCAATAGGAGTAGAGCTACTTAGTATTCTTTACTAGATGTAATGGAGGTTATGATGCCTTTAAAAGCAGAAATCTCATCATTTAAAGTATTGATAGCTTCTAAGTTAGAAGAGGTTGAATGAGCCAAAGTCAAATATGAATAGCTAAACTTGATCAATGAGAAAATAGTAGCTATGATTTATCATCACCAACTTTACTAAAAAAGAATGGCTAAGGTATATAAAGAGAAAGTTTGATCACAGATGTTCCAAGAAGGAGATCTAGTGTTGAAGAAAATATTTTCCTTACCAGGAGAAGACTAGAGTAAATGAACACCAAAATATGAGAGGGTCCTCATATGGTGAAAAAGCCTTTCTTAAGAGGAGCTCTAAAATTGTCTAGAATCGATGGAGAAGATTTAGTTAGACTAGTGAATTTTGATTTTGTAAAAAGATATTATGTCTAATGTATCATTTCCTCCTAAGTCAATAACAATAAAGTTTGGTCATAAATTCTTGTTGTCCTTTTTAAATTGCAAGATCTCATAGCATTCAAAATCCTTTTCCTAAAAACAAAGATCTTGAAAGAATTGATTTTGAGCATAAGTTCGAGAAATGGATCATCAAAAAATTCAAGCTAAGTCTTTTAAACAATTCTCGATTAAGAGGTGACCAAACAAAACAAACCGAGGTCAACTATTAGATAAAACCTTGTCTTTGGATATTATTTTTAATTGCATGGATAAATGGTTGGTAGTCATTCTAATCATCCACAAATTCTTCTAGAACAAGGACAAGGTTTAGTAATACTAATGATGTATGTTTGAAATAAAAAAATGTCATCTTTGTTATCCTTTCATTTTCTTGAAAATATATACCCCTTTTGATCCCTATTTGAGCCTAAGTAAGTCTTTTTTCATAAAATCCCTAACTAATATCACATCTCATAACAGGGGGCAAAAGAAATGTGAGCAAAATGCCAAAATACATATATGGATTTATGAAAGTCTAAACCTAAAACTAAAGGGCATCATCATGAAAGAGAAGGATAAGAAAGAGAAAATAAAAAAATGTATATAAGAAAAGAAGGAAAGGAAGAAGTAAAGAAAAAGAAAGAAAAAGAAAATGATGGTTTGATGATGCTTTAAGACTTAGGCAAAGATCCTAAAGGAGGATTCTTCATTGAGAAAGGGAGTTTATCCAAACAAAGTCCATAAGACTATTTCACAAAGAAAAAGAGGCAGGAAAAAAAAAGATCTTAAGTCTTTTAACCTTTAAACACCTTTCAAGCCTAAAAAAATGTTTATTTTTTCTTAGCCCATTACCATGTCCTGCGTTACATACCTTTAAAAATCTTTTCTAATCAAATGCATACAACTTGGGTTGATAAATAATGATCTTACCATTCATGTAAAGTGATATATGAGTGATAACTGGTTTTTATTTATGCAAGAAAAATGTAAATTCTAACAAGAGGCAAAAGTTATTTTCTATACAAATTTCTGCTAGTAAATACTTGAAACTTTAAAAAAAAAAAACTGAAATAGAAGATCATCTCTATTAAAAGTTTGACCTAAAGGCAAACCACATTCTAAAATTCGATAAAACCTTTAGTGGGAATTGCTCAAGGAACTGTTTTTTAAGTATATATAGAAAATTTCAATTTTCATGAATAAAACCAAGTTTCTTAAAGTTATTTTTCTTAAGAAATATTTATGTGCTTGAAACAAAAACAAAAAAGTTCTTAAAATGAAAAAGGCAATTAAAGCATTAATAAGAGTATGATAGAAAGTAATGTCAAATCATATATTTAATGGAGTAAGAAAGGGTCTCACAAAAAATAAAAGTTGGACACTTTTTTCCAAAATATGTTAGGTAAAAGGGGCAGTACAAAAAATAAATGCTAACGTAAGCATATAATTTCGAACATATGAATGAGCTCATACCAGAAAAGGAGTTTATAAGATACCAAATAAAGGGTGGGATCAATGTTTCCAAACCTAGTAAGAATGCATGCAATGAGACCTAAAACATAGCATAAGTTTTTATTTTATAAAACAATTCTTAAAATTGACTTAGATGAGTTAAAAAACTAATAAAGAAGGACTATTTAGGAATGCTCTAATGGAAAGGTATCACTAACATTTAGGATTTCAAGTCACCTAAGTTGAAAAAGAAGAAAAAAATTTCATTCTGGTTAAAGGAATTGCTAGATTGAGATTTCAAGTTAACCAAGTTGTAGATAGAGATTTTAATTTTAGTTAAAATAAATCACAAATTAGGGTTCCAAGTTAACTGAGCTACAATTTAAAATTTTTGTTTTAAGGGAACCATTAAGATTTGAAATTTTAAGTTAACCCTGCAATTAGAAAACATAAAGAAATCTAACCTTATAATTAGAAAGCACCAAGTTTTCAAACCTTATAATAAAAAGGTATTAGAGATCAAGGTTCTAGTTAAAAAGAACCATCATATTGAGATTTTGAAATTAACCATGTTATAAACTGTTTGATCATTAAAAAGAACTATCAGATTGAGATTTCAGGTTAACCAAGCTGTAACTAATGTGATCATAGTTTTGGTTGAAAGGAACTACTACAAAGATAAAGTTTTAGATCAACTGAAATAAAAGCTTTAATAAGAGTAGTTTTAAAAAACAATTTATCTTTCCAAACTTACTACACAAAACACTCGGCAGGTCTTTACTTCGTAAGTATTGTAAAGATGGAGCATTTGTATTTACTCATTTTAGTGCCCCACATAAACAAAAAATTCAAAGAAAAGGAAAACAAAGAATATATATATATATAATAACCACTAAACCAACTATCCTTACTCAACACAAGTATAATGCCTCTTTCCTGTATGAGTGGAATATAAATGTAATGTCTAAATACAATATCCTTAACACCTTCTAGCAAATAACTATAGCAGTCAATGCCTACAAAATCCAAACAGGAACCCAGACAAAACTATTGGTGAACTCATTATTGTTGGTTTCTCCGGTCAGTTAAAAGGATAATGGAATTATCATCTCACTGATATTGATCACTTATATATCCTAAACTCCTTTCAAACATATGAAAACCAAACACACATCCTTGACCCATCTAGAAACACTATCCAAAACGTTGTCTCAACCCTTATTCTTACAATCTCCTTACATTTTGTTGGAGACCCTTCCCATTTGAAAGACAAAAATACTGAAATCCTTTCCAATCTTAGGTATGAGAAGCTAAGTGACTTTCAATGGTACAAAAACACCTTTCTTACCCGTGTTATGTTTATGAAAGATTCAAATCAACCTTTTTTGGAAAGAGAAATTCCTTGCCGGCTACCTATTCTCTTAGGAGAAAAAGTTAGAAACAAAATCAAAGATACCTTTACAATGAAAACCATTACCTATTATAAATTTAACCAAAAATGACATACATCCCGTTTCTGCAAAGTCAATACCAAACTTCATGAACTCTAAATAGATGAAGATACCATCAACGAAATACAAAACCTATATATTGAAGCTACAGACATTGACCACTCTCCTTCAGACACTTTTGAAGAAGAATTTCAAATCAATGAAATAGCAACTACTAGCGCTACTTCAAATACCTCTATAAATTCGAAACAAATTAACATTTTGACCCAAGATTAGGAATTCATTCTTGAGGCAATCAAAAGACTTGATGATCCTCACCTTCAAAAAAACCTACTTGGAAAAATTGTTGAAAGACTTCAACCAACCAGAGCACCCTTCATCATTTAACCCTCTAAACCACTGTATATTACCCTTTACTAGCACTAATACCTATGACCTTATAAAGATCCTTGACAAAAAGAAATCCAAAACTACAGTTGCTATTCTAGAGTTACGTTCCAAGATAAAAACCCTCAAATCTGAATTACAATCTCTTAAACAAGCCTAACAAAAAAACTCTATCATATTACAACATCTTCTATCAAAAATAGAAAACTAGTCTGATACTAAGTCTGATATAGAAGACCAAATCATTGAATCTCATGCATTACCACATACATTTACAAATATTGAGCATATTCCAGATGATTTCCTAAATCCACTAACACAAATATCTTCTAAAAAATATTTAATTAGGATTACTTTTATTTTCTCAAACGATTTCAAACTTGACACCATTGTCTTATTTGACACAGGTGCAGATTTGAACTGCATCAAAGAAGGAGTGGTTCCAAAATGATTTTTACAAAATACTTCTGAAAAACTCTATGCTGCTAATAATTCAAAATTACATATTGCCGGAAAAACTCAAGCCTCTGTTTTCAACAATGACATTTATCTTAAAACATTTTTTGTTGTTATAAAAGATATTAATCATACCATCATTCTTGACACTCCATTCATTGACATGATCACTCCATATCAAGCACACCATAATTGTATTACTTCCAAAATCAACAACACCAAACTTGTTTTCCCATTCTTAGAGAAGTCTAAGACTAGAAATTTAAATTTAATTAAAGCATGCTCTATATATACTTAGCATATCAATGCACTAATTCATGGAAAACAATTCCATTTACATGATTTACAAAACCATATTTCTTTTTATCGCATAGCCAAACAACTACAACGTCCTGATTTACAAAAGAAAGTCATTGATTTACAAAATAAGATTGAATAACAAATCTGTTCTGACTTACCTAATGCTTTTTAGAAAAGAAAACAACACATCATTGATCTTTCCTATGAAGATACTTGTTTAGAAAAATTAATACCTATAAAAGCAAGACCTATACAAATAAATACTGATTTAGAACAGCATAGTAGACTTGAAATCCACGATCTCGAGTCTAAAGGTCTTATCCAAAAGTCTCAATCACCCTGGTCGTGTGTAGCCTTTTATGTGAATAAAAACTCTAAAATTGAAAAAGGCACACTAAGATTTGTGATCAATTACAAACCTTTAAATTCTGCTCTTCAATGGATTAGATATCCAATCCCCAACAAAAAGATTTGTTGCAAAAATTACATTCTGTATTCATATTTTCTAAGTTTGATATGAAATCTGGATTTTAGCAAATCCAGATTGATCCCAAAGATAGATACAAGATTGCGTTTACAATTCTTTTTGGCCAATTCGAATGGAATGTAATGCCATTTGGACTAAAAAATGCTCCATCTAAATTTCAACGCATCATGAATGACATTTTTAATGCACACTCCAAATTTTGCATTGTTTACATTAATGATGTACTTATTTTTTCACATTCCATAGATCAACATTTCAAACATATACATACTTTTTTCCATACTGCAAAACAAAATGGTTTAGTTATTACTAAAACAAAAATTTCTCTCTTCCAAACTCATGTTCGTTTCCTAGGCCATTATATTTGTCAAGGCACTGTAACGCCAATAGAGAAGTCTCTTACCTTTACAAATAAATTTCCTAATAAGATCACTAATAAAACCCAATTACAAAGGTTTTTAGGCAGTTTTAATTATGTTCTAAACTACTATCCCAATATTAGCCGTCTAGCCAAACCTTTATATGACAGGTTAAAAACAAAACCCATTCTTTGGTCCGACCTCCATACTAACCTAGTCAAACAAATTAATAAGCAGGTTTAGACCATTCCCCTCCTCTATTTAGCCAACCAATTAGCATTTAAGATAGTTGAGACTGATGCCTTTGACCTAGGTTATGGCGGAATTCTTAAACAAATTCAAGATGACAAAGAGCAGATCCTTTAATACACATCCGCCCACTAGAATGATTGCTAGAAAAATTACTCTACTATAAAAAAAGAGGTCTTTTCAATTATTCTCTATATTATAAAATTTCTAAGTGATTTACTAAATAAAAAATTTCTTTTACTTGTTGACTGCAAATCTGCAAAAGAAGTTCTACAAAAAGATGTCCAAAATCTTCCTTCAAAATAGATTTTTGCCAGATGGCAAGCTATTTTAAGCATTTTTTATTTTGATATTGTCTACATTAAAGGAGATTCAAATTCCATTCTTGATTTCCTAACCCGAGAATTCCTTCAAAACAGGTCTTGATGGCTCCGAAAGCAAAGGCTAAAGACAAGGGCAAGGCCCCTCAAACCTAACCTACAAAACCAGAGAGTCCCAAGCCCTCTATAAAACTCATGTCTTCAACTATCTTAGCTGCCAAACCAATCAAATCCTAGTATGAGGTAGTTACTAAAGAAGAAAAAACTACAAAACCCCAACAAGTACAAACAGATGCAGTTCAACATGTACAAATACCAGAATTACTACTGGCATTACAAAAAATGTCTCAACAGACCCCTGGTGACTTCGTATCTTAAATAGGTAGTATTTCAAAACCACTTTCAAAACCTCAAGGAGGCATTTCTACTTCAAAACCCCTCATTTCTTTACAACAAACCAATTTTTCAAAAACCAAATCCAAATATATTTTCAAAATTGCTTTCCAAAATATTTTAACTATGGAAGAAGGATTTTATCATGAAAACCCTTCCATTGCTGCTTCCAAAATTTTCCCCTCAAATTAGTACTACAAACACTGGAATTTAGCCAAACCACAATCCTATTATGCCATAATCCTTGAAATTACTAATTCTGTCAAATTCAAACACTTCAAACTTCATTCTGGTCACACTGAACTGGCATATTCTATTTGTATCATTCACAAAGTCATTCACCCTAAAGACTGGGGACAACCCTTACATCAACCTCTTTCCTTCCCCATAAATTTCCATACAAACCCCTAGGAATTCAATACTTTCTATACATACTGGGATTACCAACAGGCATGGTTCAATGCCTTCCTCCTACAAAATCCAAACCATAGTCGTTCTTGGCTTTTCTACTTCTATAATAACATGCACACTACAAAACTCCCCCTCTAGTTCCTCCAATGGTGGCATTATTATGGTTGTCATGTTAACTACCTCAAAGACCATCCTCCGATTGAAAACAGCTACCTCCATTTCAAAAATAATTTTCAACCAACTCCTTTTAAAAGAAAGTTCTCTTCTCTATTTATTTTCTGTACAAAATTTTTTGTCCCATGGGTATATTCATAGTTTTATGATTATAATCTATAAAATGAACATCCAGTTCTTGTTCATAAATTCAAAATAAAATGGTGAGATTCCTTTGCAGCTAAATCCAAAAGTTCCAAATTAGTTGTTACAGAATGGTTATAAAAACATTAGACAGCTTCCATTATTGATCATCTTCAATCAAAGCCAGAAAGGCTCAAACAGTACCTCTTCTTGCCTCTACTAGAACTAAAGAAGAATACCTACAAATCGTCCGAAGCATTATACAAAGCCAAGACCCGAAAATGGTCTTGTCCCAATCCAGCTCATCCAGATCGATATCTCCTAACATTTTCCTTGGAAATGATAATGAAGATGACTGTTTTGGTATTCTACCACCTATCAAGCGACACTAAAAATAAAAAGAGTATTTTTTTTAAGGTTCATTTGTTTAGAGCCATATCTTTTTGACTCACCTGTTTTGAGTCCTTTTTTATTTTAAGTCCCTTTATTTTAGACTTTCTTTTTACAAATATTATTTGCTATTACAAATAAACGAATCCAGTGTCGGTGGCAAGAAGACAATAAATGAAAGTTCCATAAAAAATATGGGCTTTTTTGATTTTGTCATCACCCAATCATGGAAGACAATACCACATGGGTTCATATGGGTTCTTTCAGAATCTCCAACAAGATATTTTTGGCCTCTTCCAAGTCAACTCGTCTATAAAAAGGGACTCCTCAATCTTTACAACGCAGACTATCATTTTCCCTGAAAAAATTTTATTCTCTCTTAAAACTCATACCTGTAACCTTTTTCCACTCTCCTTTGTATCCAATATCTCTTGTATTAATTTATATTACAAATTTATGGTTTTATATTTATATTTTTGTTGGTCTTGCCTTATTCATTCACATAAGAAATCTATTTATAATTTATATATTTTTTTGATGTTTATTTTATATATTTCTTTGATGATTTCATAAAATCAGTATATAGGCTGGAAACTTGTGACCCGATCTTTAAGATCATTCTCAAGTATAACAACGCCACGTATTGACTACATTTCCTTACTGGTATATATATATATATATATATATATATATATATATATATATACATTCATTGAAAAGAGCATACCAGAATGTCTAAAAAGACTGATTGAGGAAGATCAAATATATAAGATTGAAAAATTTGACAATGTATTTTTAAATGATAAAGGCCCTATTAACAAGGAAAATTTAATTTGAGATGGAAAATTTAAAATTAGATATTTAAGGACACAATTAGAATTTTTAAAAGTTTATTTGCATTTATTAAGGGCTTAATTGCAAGAAAAAATTATTTTTAAAGTCAATTTGGGCTTTAATTGAAAGAAAATAAAGTTTGGGGGTTGAATTGTAATTTTTCGGAGTTAATTTTATCAAATTAGAGGCTTAATTACAAAAATTATAAAGTTCGATGGGAAATTAAGGACTTGATTAAGAAATCTAGAATCAATGACCAATATATGTGCTAAAATTGACCATATCATAGGCAAAAAAATTTTTAAAAAAAGTCAGTCAACTTAGAGGCTCACAATTGAGTTTGGCGGGGGTTAAATTGCACATAATTAAAAAGTTTTTGTGTCAATTAAGGGGACATATGCCACAGTTGAAAGAATAATGACTAAATTGATAATTTTCCAAATCCTAAATTAAAATCCTTAATTTTTAGAGTTTTAACTTAGATAATGCATCATTCAGTTTTTGTTTATTTTCTTCTCTAGCTATTCATAATGATCAGGTTAACACCTTTTAAGAAGTCATTCTGGAGTTCTAGACTTTTGAAAATGAAAAAGGAACATCCCCTCTACAACTATATTACCATGAAATTAGACTTTTACATCCGAATATTTTCATAGAAGTCCCTGACATCTTGTTTCTAATCAGCCATCACTCAATTTTAAGACTTGGGACTGAAAAGGTTGACAACTTCAAACACAAATTGAGCTACAAACTCTAGATTGAGCAAAATTGGATTCAAATAATAGGTATGCATCCTTACTACCAAATTTAGGTAGTTTTAGATGATGATGACATTAGAATTGCTCCAATAAAGCCTTGAAAGTAGGTAACTAGTTAGCCCTAATAGTTTTGGCTAATCGAGTTGACAACTTCAAATGCCTGAATAATATAAAGACATCGACCTTCAAATTAAACGAAGTTAGATTCAAATGAAATGTGAGCTTCTTCTCTATCAAATTAAGGTGGTTTGAAGCAACAATGACATCATAATTTCTTAGATAAAGTCCTAAAAGTAGACAACCTAATCAACCCTAAAAATTTTGGCTAATCGAGTTGGCAATTTCAAACGCCTTAATATGAAGCTACTAACCTCCAAATTAAGCAAGTTTATATTCAAATGAAAGGAGTGAATTTCCTCGACCAGCTTCAGGTGGTCTCAGACAATGATGTCGTCATAATTATTTTGAAAAAGTTTTAAAAGTGTGCAACTTAGTTATCCCTGATAGTACAACTATCTTGCAAAAATCAATTTGGGTTTCTTGTGTTCATGCACAAAGGCTCCACATTAGGTCCTTATTAAGGCTTCACAACATTCCTATCAAGATCAACAGGTCAAAATAGATTCAAGACCTTCCAAAACCCTATA
This sequence comes from Populus pruinosa, assembly GCA_026413675.1. Classification (NCBI taxonomy): domain Eukaryota; kingdom Viridiplantae; phylum Streptophyta; class Magnoliopsida; order Malpighiales; family Salicaceae; genus Populus; species Populus pruinosa. The sequence goes on from CM048596.1 coordinate 25,316,281, forward strand.
AACACCCAATCTCAAACATGTTCAACGGGGTAGAAAAAACATAAAAGAGAAAAAAATAGAGAGTAATAACAATAAGAAATATAAGGTTACAGGTCTAAGAGTATAAAACCAAGTTTTTCTTAATCTTTATAAGCTTGTAATAGGCAAAACTTTTCAAAAAAAAAGCCAAAAGAGAATAATTTGTTCTTGGTATACATTGCAAACCTTAAAGTAGGTTATTTGTTGCTTGATTTTGTTGTTGTTGTTTTTTTTGTTTATGTTTATATTTAGAAGCATGAAAAGAGGTTTGAATGCTTAACACGAAATTTCATATTCACCTCTTTTTTGCATTTATTTTTTTCTAATACAATTATTTAATTTTTTTTATGATTTTAATGTATTAAAGCTTTTGTTTAAGCTTCATATATATATATGTTTGTGTGTGTGTGTGTGTGTGTGTGTTGTTTAAAGCTTTGGTTTGGTTTAAGTTTTGCATGTTAATACAAGGGTGTTTATCCTTAGCATGTTGAGCTTATTCATGCACAAAAATATGTTTAGAAAATCAATTTTGAATTCATGTTGCATGAATATGTATACTATTTTAATTTTGGTATCTTATGTTTCATTTTGGTTGTTCGCTTTTTTTTGTTAATTTTTAGATTCAAACATATTTATATATGATACAATGACTTGTTAGGATAAACATGGCATACCTTAAAAGCAAAAAAGTCATAGTTTGGGCTTGAAAAATGCTACCTTTGCTAGAAAAATTTTGAGCTTTCTGGGTATCTTCTTTGTGTTCCTAGAAAGATCATTTCTTTGCACAAAATTATTTTTTATACATGAATAACCAATAACCCGGTGTCCATTTACATCAATAACTTGTTTATAATGATCTTTTTATTCCTAGGGTTTTGGTTTTATTGAAATCTATTTTGGCCAAATCATGATGATTTAATAAAAATTGAAGTGAATGAACCATTAATTCTTGATCCCCAAATGACTTGTAACTTTTTTATGCTTTTGATTTCTTTAAATTTAATCTAATTTGGAACCCATGTTGAAGGGTTCATTCGGGTTCATGTTTGGTGTTTTTTATGTTCTTCATTTGTTTTGGTGTTTAATTCATTTTATTCAAGAATTTTTAAATTTTTATGTTTTTGGTGTTTAATCTGCTTTTTTACTTCAGTTTTGTTTCTTTGGGTGTTTTTGGGTCAACCCAAGATTTTTGGGTTGGTTTATGGTTGGGCCAAAGGTTTTAGGTCAACCTAGTAAAAAAATGATTTTTTTTTCCTTTCATATGGCCAAAAATTCTAAAAACATAATTCATTTATTTTGGCTTATATTTCATAATTTTCAAAAACAATTTTTAGATTATAAACTTATACATAAAATATATTCATGTTCTTATAAAGACCATTTCTTTATACAAAATCTTTTTTTATGAATGAATAATCAATAACTTGTTTATAATGATCTTTAATTTTAGGGTTTTGATTTTAAATTGAAATTTATTTTGATCAAATCATGATGATTTAATAAAAATAGAAGTGAATGAACCATTAATTCTTGATCCCTAATGATTTGTAACCTTTTTGTGCCTTTGATTTCTTTAAATTTTTTCAAATTTGAAACTCAAGTTGAAGGGTTCATTCGGGTTCATGTTTGGTGTTCTTTATTTATTTTGGTGTTTAATCCATTTCATTCAAAAAAAATTTAATTTTTGTGTTTTTAGGTGTTTAATCTCTTTTTTTTTTACTTTAGTTTTGTTTTTTGGGTGTTTTTGGGTCAAACCAAGATTTTTGGGTTGATTTATGGTCAAACCAAAAATTTTAGGTCAACCTAGTAAAAAAACTATTTTTTTTCTTTACATATGGCCAAAAATCCTAAAAAAATAATTTGACCATTTATTTTGAAAATCTAGAATATTTTTGAATGGATTTTACAAAAAGTTTGTAAAATCCCAAAGGATTTTGGCTTACATTTCATAAATACCAAAAACAATTTTTAGATTATAAATTTATACGTAAGATATATTTCTGATATTAAATAAAATAACAATTTTTTTTTTATATTGGCATTAGAACGATTATGTTTTTTATCTAATAAGATAAAAATCTTCTTATTAAAGAAGGAGAAGGAGGACTTCTCTTCAACTTTAAACATAATAACAGTAAAAAAATATAATATTTTCTTAATTTATATTAGATAAATAAACGATACAATTTATTTTAGGTAAGGTATATTATGGGTGTTAATACATATTATTTACGCAATTAGTATCCTTACCTGAATTCTGATATCAGTTAGATTTTTCGTGACTAAAATACTAGGTAATGATTTTTATTTATTTTTTTATTAATAAAAGATAAAAAATTTTTATCCTTTCCACTTTTATTATTCTTGATTATCATGATTTAGAAGGATAATTATCATGACACGGCACATGTGTGGTATCAAATTTTTTCTTTCTTACTTTAAAACGGACTTGAGATGTATAGATATTATTTTTATAAACAATAAATTATACAATCCTGTAACATACCACGAGCAACATCTAATTCAGAATCTATGGCTCCAACATCATGTTGACATTATATTAAATCCTCGTTCCTTTCCATTTTAATATCGAAGAGACGAAGACCAATATAGTGAAGGCTGCCATATATGGACCAGGTGCAGCATCCTTTCACCGGCAACAATTTTAAAAGACTCAACACATTAACTCTTGTTTTACGGTCCTTGAAACATCAATAAAAATTTATTGTAAATAGTAATAAACAAAAGGAAGCTAAATCTAAGAAGCAAGAAGAAGGAAAGTTCTAATCAATTATCTTCACCTAACGACGGCATAGCCGTATTTGCTCATGAAACTATTTAATTCTAATGTCAACAGAACTTTTGTAGTCTTAAATTAGATTAAAAGCAACCGTCAATTCCTTGGATAAAATTTATTCACGGATTGGAAAAATTCGACCAAATCGAGTCACATTGATCGAGGAACCAGCCAGAGTTGGTCTGGCCAAATGGAATAATAAACTATCTCCATGCATGTCATACAAGGAGCAACAATTATTAGTTGAAAAATTAATAATACAAATCTAATTTTAAAATTATTTTTAAATTAAAATTAAATAATTAAAAACACTGTAAAAACTTTTATAAGTCACCCATCAACTCTAAAACACCCCAAAATCATTCAAAAGCATAAAAATAAACTAAATCTAAAAAATCTAAATTTAATAGAACCTTTTTTGCAAGATGAATGAAATTATTTAACATTAAATTTTATCATTTTAATTACTGTAATAGGACAAACAACAACTTTCTTTTACTTTATTATTTTTTGGCGATTCCCTCTTCTATCACAAACTCTAAAAGCAAAAAATTAATAAAATTAATTTTTGGATCAAAATAAAAATTATCATGAATTTGTGATTAATAATATATTCTCTTTGTATTTTATATTTTAGTTTTTTATCTTTTAATTTTATTTTTTACCATAATCAATTTCAAACTTAGTCTCGTCTAATTGGGCTATAAAAAGAATTAAATTAAAATATATTTTTTTTCTAAAAATAGGAAAAAGAAAAGGAAAGATAAAAGGGGCAGCTCCTTCACTGAGTAGCTGGGAAAAACCTCGGTTGTTCTAGTTATACAGATAATTTTTCGAAGGATGTAGTTTATTAATTTAATTAGGTAGCTATGTTATCTTTTTGTTTATTATATATTAATTCAAGTGGCTTTACAAGGCCGTCTATAAATGTGGAAGTTGTTATCCATGCACATGATAAACAGACTAGGCCTTCCTTGCTTTATTTAATCCGTAGTTGGCATCCCACTCTCTCCACAAACACACACATATTCAGAATCATATGGCTCAAACATCTCCAGTGCATACCCAAGAGACCAGTGAACACACCAACATCACCTCTGTCCCCTTCTCCAACATCATTCCGATGGACTCCGTTTTGGCAGTCGATGAAGAAATCCCAACCATCGACTTCCTCATGCTTTTCTCCGATGATCCCATCCAACAATCCAAGGCCCTCGACAATCTAAGCAACGCATGTGACGAGTACGGATTCTTCTATGTATGTACCCTCAAAACTCTATTTTCTCGATCAATTGTAATAATCGACAAAATTAAGGAGTGAAAAAGAGCTCCAATATTATATGTACGTGTGTGACAATAATTAATCCACGACCTAGAAACTTTTTCTACGTAAAATTATGGCCCTGATCTAACTTATGTTTTTCTATCATGAAACAACTTCTGTTCTTCATTAATTATATACGTTAATGCCTCGCAAATTAACAATACGATGTGCAGTGACTGTACATGCATCATAGTTACCATGTCATCTTTTTGACAAATAGTTATAATATCTACATATAAAAACGTGTCATGCATGGTTATCGATTAAGATTTAGTGATCTTTGCAGCTAGTAAATCATGGCGTACCCGATAGTGTGATTGAAGGTGCACTGGAGGGAATTGCTGATTTCTTTGAAGTGACGAAGGAGGAGGAGAGGAAGGAGTACGTGAAAAATAACCCAACAGATAGGATCATGTGGGGTTTAAATTCCCATGCTGGGGAAAATAGGGAATATCTCAAGGTGGTAGCGCATCCCCAATTCCATTGCCCTGCTAAACCACCTAGCCTCAGGTACAGACAGACCAGTGGCCTTTTTCTTTAAGAAATGAAAATTAAGCACAAAACATGAAATTTTGCATGCGTCTTGCTCTCAGGACTCTATCTATACGTGCCCTAACGCTAGGCCCTTAATTTTCTGTTAATAAATTACAGTGAGGCCCTAGAAGAGTACATCAAGAGATTTCAAGATGTTAAAATTGGTTTGGCGAGGGCGATATCCAAGATCTTGGGATTTGAAGAGTTGTACATCGAGAAGTTCTTCAATCTGAAGTCAGGATTTGATGTATCTGCCATGAATGTCTATCCACCCAATTTCCAGTCAAAGGGTTCTATTGGAGTGCCTTCGCATACCGACCCTGGCTTCTTTGTTTCTCTAGTACAAGATGTGAATGGCGGTCTCCGAGTGTTATCGCACAAAGGGAAGTGGATCAACGTATTTATACCTCGTAATGCCTTCCTAATTCAAATCGGAGACCATCTGGAGGTAACTGAAGTCCTCTGCGACGCAATCTTTTTCCCGTCTTAATAACTAGTCGCGATATAACCTAAAGATCATTAATTATTACCTTGATCCACTACCGAGGAAGTTCAATAGATTTTGTGCTACAGGATGGGGATATAGCGCCATCTCCCCTCCATTTCTAAATTTTTATTCCATCACTACCAAAATCACACATATATCTAGCTAGTACTTCGTTTGTTTTAAGCAAATATCTGCGGTAGGATAAAAAACAAATCGTATATAATTGAAACTTGTATTATAAAGTCATCAATATATATTACAGACTAATTTTTTTTCATTATCTTATGTTTTTATTGCACAAATACTTTTAATAGCCGCGTAAACTTGTATAATTAGAATTTTTAAGGGGATGCTATTGACTGGGATCTGAGAATTTTCTTAGAAAGTTTAGAAATTTATAAATCCTGATAAGAAAAAATAAATAATTGATTAGAAAAAATATATTCCCCAAAATTATACATGTTCAATCAATTAAAATCTAAATATAACATGATTTTGAGCGCGTGAAAGTTATTTGATGTTCATAATCGGATGTCTGATCTTTTATTTTGTTTAAATGAGTATCTGGTTTTAGATACATTTGTATCTGTCAATTATTTTACACCTATTTATGTATGTTTGTACCAAAACTGTTTTAGAAAAAAGACAATTATAATAAATAAAAAGAGGTCAATATTATTGAATTGGTCAAATAAAAGAAATTGAGTTATTTTATATTTTATATTTTATTTTTATAGGGGAAAAAATTAAAGTTTGAAAGCAAAAAATATTTCTCATAATTTCATATGCTTATTTATTAAATGTTCTTGATATTTTAATGAACACATAAATATTTTAATTAATAGAAATCCACTTAGACACTTTATTATACAAGATAAAAAGACTCAACATAACTATTTGAACATGATTAAAAATCAGACACTCACTTTATTATGAAAATCAAATAAATTCAAGCATTCAAAATCACTCTATCCCTAATCTAATTTTCTCATGAGTGGCCGTAAATGCTGTGTTCTTACAGATTCTAACCAATGGCAAGTATAAGAGTCATATTCACCAGGTAGTGGTGGACAACAACAAGGTTAGAAGAATCTCTCTGGCCACACTTCATGGACCATCTCTAGACACCCTTGTGATTCCGGCGACAAAGTTTGTTGATCATTTTCACCCATTGGGCTACCGAGGGATGACGTACAAGGAATCCTTGGAGGCTAATGGCCATCACGAGATTGAAGTTCAATCATGCCTTGAACAACTTAGGCTATGAACGAACAAATGGTTACTTACTCCTAGCTCTTGTGAGGAGATGACCGTCGTGCAGCTGGTCTCTGTGTGCTTTTACTCATGTTATGGTTTCTTTCTTTCTTTCTTTTTTATGTAATAAATTGTCATCCTAAATAAATACACCAGTTGCACCATTTATTGGATAAAATGGTGTTAATCGCGAAGTTGATTTATAAAATGTAATTGGGGTTGTTTTCTTTTTTCTTTTTCTATGTAAACTAGATGTGTGTCTTTGTTGTGTACGCAAGATATGTATACTGCTTTTAATATTTAGAAAAATTAATTAAGTAATTTTTTTGTTGCTTTTAATTTTATTACTTTTCAATTTTTTTCCATTTTCAAAATCATGAAGTCTTTGATTGAGGATATTTCTATTTCTACCAATTGCTTTACTCTTTAATCCAATTATATTGGTGAAACAACATATTGGTTACAAATATTAATGAATTATTCAATCTAATTAATAATACTTGTGAAATAAAAAATCGATTAAGATGAAACGACATAATCTTTTAAAGAAGCACAATGGTTCAAGAAAAAGAAAAGACATCTCCTAGATTTTATTTTTATTTTAACAACGACAATATAATTAAACATGAGTAATTACTATATAAAACAACATATGAATTAAGATGAAACAAGATCTCCTTAATGATTCAGGGAAAAAAATGTAAAACGTGTCTCCTTAATTCATTTTTTTTTAATGACGTTCTTATTAAACATAACCGATTACTTGATGCATTTACACATTGGTTAAGATTAAACAACACAACCTTTACGAGCTAGAAGCACAATGATTTAGAAAAATAAAAATCAAAAGTGTCTTCTTAATTAATTTTATTTTTGTGTTGATAGGGCATTTTAATTAAACATTTGAAAACAACATTTTCATTAAGATAAAATAACATAATTTTTCTGAAGAGCACAATGGTTCAAGAAAAAAAATGTCTCTTTATTTTTACTTTTATCTTGATATGAGTCTTAAATTGAATGTAATTCATTACTATATGATTTCATTAAAAAAATACAAAAACGTGTCTCCTTGTTTTCTTTACATAAAATTTTAATTACATATAAATGATAACTATGTGAAACAACACATTGATTAGTTGAAACAACACAATTTTTTTCGAGAATAATAATTATTTGGGAAAAATAAAATATAAAAAGTATCTTCTTAATTTTTTTTCTATGTTGACATAAAATTTTAATTAAAAATAAGAGTTCAATAATCACTTGAATTTTCATAATTAAATATTATATAGATTATCATAATCGGTCATTTTATTGTATCTACTAAACTGACCTTAAAGTCTTTAACCAATAAATTAGCTAACTGACTCCTAGGTATGTTAGAAATTAGAGCCTGGAATGGAGAGAGGAAGCTAAGACATTCATTATCGGGTCCAAGGCAGGTTGAAGTGAATTTTATTAACAACATATTTTTTTGCTATATTTATTAGTAAATATTTTATATAGAGAGAATTATAATAAAAAAGAAAAAAAATTAAATTAAATTAAAAAATATTATGACATATTATTTATACAAATAATATTATTAACAAATTAATATTATCGGTAAAATTCATTTATAAACCTGTTGGTAAACTTTTTTTTTTTCCTGATATTGTTCATTGTATTAATTACAGCTGTTATCATCGATGAATTAATTCCTTCAATATATTTTAAAGAGCTCTGAAACTATTCAATTCTCAATTATATTATTTATATTGTCCGTGATATTTGAGGGTTTCTAATTTTTTTTACTAAATTAAAATTTTAAATTAAATATTACTGATAACATCATCAACAAATTAAAAAATCATCGGTGATATCTGAAAGGTTTTTAAATTAAAATTTTAATTAAATACTATAAACGAAGTCACTAATAAATTAAAAAGTCATTGATGATATTTAGGGGATTTTTAAGAACTTTTTGTTAAATTAAAATTTTAAATTAAATTACAAACATAATCACCAATGAAATATTTAAAAATATTAATATTTAATTATTCATTAATAAAATGCCCTCATTAAAAGATCAAAATCCTTCAATATTTCATAATAGACATGCCTCCTCCTCCTCTTTTTCTTTTTCTTATGTAAAAAGCATGAACATCCCTTTCTTTCTTTCTCTTTCTCCACAACTCCTTTTCTTCTTCGCACATAGGTATGTCTTCCCCTCTCCTTTTCTTTTCTCTTCTCAATTTTTTAAATTAACATGCTTTATGATTTTTTTTTCTTTTCTTTTCTCTTCTCAATTAAATTAAGGTAAGATCCTTCATCTTTTTTTGTCTTTTTTTATTATATTTTTAAATTTTTATGTTCTTAAAAATTGTATGAATGTTGTTGTAGAATTTTTTTCATATGAGATCAATTTTATTGGATTTTAGTTTGATTTATTTTAGTTCTTAATTTATTTTTTGTTAGATTATGAGTTCTATAATAGGTTTTCTAGGTTAGATGAAAATTATTTTTAGTTGATTTATTTATTTTTTATTGTTGTTTATTTATTTGTTGCAAATATATTTGAATTGATTTTCTTTTTTTTTTTTCTCAAAGCAACTCAATTCCTAAATATTATTTAGTATTATTATTGAGTGTTGAATTATATTAATTTAATTTAATTATTTTCTAATTCTGTTAAATAGATTTGTTAAAACATAGTATTATCGACGGATTAAATCCGTTGGTATATCCCAAAGAGAAAGAATAATTGTAAATGCCATTGTACCATTGTTTGATCACCGATGGAATTGCATATGATTTTTTTGTTGGTTATATGAAAAAATGCCCGAGGCAAATACCGATGAAATAAAGCGGGTAAAAAAAATTTTTTGCATACTTTTGCCATTAGTAAATCCATCCATAATTTTATTACTACAAACTCACCAACATACTGACACGACTAAAAGGTTGATGTCTTCTCCCAAGTGCAGGAGTGTCGAAGTAATAAATAACCCGGCAAGACCGGGGTCGAACCACAGGGAGGTTAATTGTACAAATTATAAACAACAATAACAACAACAACAATAGTAATAATAATAATAATAATAATAATAATAGTAGTAGTAGTAGTAGTAGTAGTAGTAGTAGTAGTAGTAGTAGTACTAATAATAATAATAATAATAATAATAATAATAATAAAGAAAGAGAAGAAGAAGAAGATGATGATGATGATGAGAACTTAGAGATGAAATATTAATGTAAGGATTAAACAATAATAATAACAAATGTCAAGGTTAGAGGTTCCACTAATGGTATATCAAACAAGTATAGTATAAACTCTTATTATTGAATTGGAAACCACACACAAAGGAGGTTCCAATCAGATTATATATTGTTAACATGATTACATTAGTCATCTTATTGAATTAATGCTAATACTTGTAAATCTCGTCAAGCATTCATGATTATAACTTATGTTAACAACAAATCAAGTTCCTTTCATAGCTCAGGTGTCGGTTATACCATACATTATGGGCTATGAAAGTGCCAAGCATTTGTTGTACCAAGTGTTATACAACATAAATCAAGATTACTCATTTAACAAGCAAAGTATTAAAGAGTGAACAAGATAACAAATATAAAACATGTTAGTATCAAACATTAAAGTCCATATTAAGTTTACATTATACTTATTCTCACACCATTAGTGTAACCTTTTCACCTTGACATAATTAACTTAGCTAGACATAATGAAAGAAAGCAAAATAGATAAACAAAATAAGAACATAAAAGCTAACTAAGTAAAGGAAAGGAAATGAAAGGCATAAACTTAATATTAATGAAAGCAAAGCATAAACATTACAAAAAATACAAAGAGAGAAAGGAAGAGCATGATCTTGATCTGGAAACCAAGATGCCTAAATGCATGGCAAATGCCTCCTTTTATAGGCCAAAATTGGGAACTATTGATTTGATGACTAATTGATAAGTGGGTGGCCAACTTTTGACTTGGTGACAATCCTTATCTTCTCTTGTCTGCCCAAACCGTCATTGATAACGTCAAAATTGGAGCCAGGTGAAAACATGAAAGTTGTAGGCCATTGTCTCAGCTTTCTTGTGTAAAACATTCAGCTCATTTGGACTTCTAGAACTCTAGATATGGCCAAAATACCGAACAGTGCTCGGGCTGGAAGACAGATTCGGGCTTCTTTGTTGTTGCTACAATTTGGACTTGATAATGGCCTTTTTAGATCTTGGGCTCCATATGAAAGTTGTAGGCCTATGTCTTACCTTTCCATCCATATAAATTGAACCTAAATCGGAGATCTGTAGCTCCAGATATGATCCAATTACCGAACAGTGTTCCGGTTTGGATTGCACCGACATCTCTTTTCTAAGTTTGGCCATCTCTTTATCCTTGCAATTTATGTTCTTCAAGTCATCAATCAATCCTTTCATTTATGGGATAGGCCTATATTAAAAATAGACATTTACCACAAATTATAGGTATCTTATATTATTAGATACATTACTATAAAATATATTTTAGTTAAGGAGTTATTGATACTTCAAGTGCAAAATGATGATATAAAACCATGATAAAAATGCACTTTTAAGTACTAATCACACCCCCCAACCAGCTTATTACTAGTCCCTAGTAATCAAAGCGTTAAAACAATTTGCAAATTTCACAAAGCAAGGTATTCATCATTTAACTTCCATTAATCTATCCAGATAAACAAACTCTCACTAAATTTATATATCTGCTCAATACCTCTTAACAAGATATTAATAAACCCTTTTTTTTTTGTGCTCAATGTATCAACACATAATTATGGGGCTTTTCTTGGAAGAAAACAAAATTTTGGTTCTAATGTTTAAGGTTAACTTCCTTGGGTTGGGATTATTATTTTTATCTTTTTTTTTTCATTTTTTTTTTAAATCTATATACATATAATTTAAAAACATCATGCATCTTTAACCCATGTAACGAGCTTTCAGCTAATGACTCCCACACCAGTTGGTCTTAGGGCATTAGGTGTTAAGACACCCCTACGAGCTTAGTAACTCGGGTCGTAGATACTGATATGTAGATAGTGCAATATTTGATTCCCTTAAACTTTTTTCCTCAACCCATGTAACAAGCGTTGGGCCAATAGCTCCCAAATCAGTTGACTTTAGGGTATTAGGTGTTAAAACACCCCTTCGGGCTTAATTGCTTAGGTTAGGGAGGCTACGAAGCCAAACTTATCTATATTTTTATTATCATCATTTTTTTTTCTTTTTTTTAATTATATTCAATTCCTTTCCCTTAGTTGTTACCTTTAACAAAAGAACATAAATAATGTAATAATCCAATATGCAACCCACAATCATATGTTAAAGTGTGTGTGTGTGTAAATTAAGGTTTAAGAATACATGTTAAATAAGTATATGAGCAGAATTAAGTGGTAACAATACGAGAGTTTGTAAACCTGAATATTTCAGGAAGTTTTATAATAGACCTTGTTAAGAATGGTTACTAAGATGCGTCTCAAGAGTCACTTTAACAAAAGAACTCCTTTACTCTGCCATCCTAGTAACAACAATTATGCACATGCTTTATGAAATGAAAAACAATTTTTTTTTATCAACTACTACCCTTTCCCCCCAACCAAAACGAGACATTGTCCTCAATGTTCTAAGGTAGAAAGATAGAGTATAGAAGATATCACCTGAAATAACGAACACTGACAAAACCTGAAACACACTAAAACAAAAATAAGAAATAACAAAACACAATAACAAAACCAAAAGATACAAAAATTCACAAATGAAGGCTCAAATCCAATCTATGCTTTTTACGGCTTTCCTTAGATGACCAATTTATGCGACTCATGGAAGGATCAATCACAGGAGTGAAAGATTGTAGTTGGTCAATCAATTGTTCAGCAGTAGTAGCAGAGATTATGATTTGGCGGGCAGAAGATGTTAGAAATTCCTGTTCCACAGCATGATCAAGAAAAGACAACAACTTATCATAATAACCATTAACATTTAACAAACCTATGGGTTTATGGTGAATGTGCAATTGAGCCCAAGAGGAAATATGAAAGATCTCTTCCAATGTGCTTAGACCACCTGGTAAAGCAATGAAAGCATCAACATGGTTAAACATTGCATTCATTCGAGCCGACATTGTGGAGACCTGAAGTTCCTCTCCAATTGTTTTTCCAATGATGTCCCCTTTTACCAAAGCTTCAGGGACGACCCCCAAAACTTGACTACCTCCTAAAAATGCAGCTATTGACACACCTCCCATTAACCCAAGACTGCCTCCCCCATATACTAAATGAATCTTTCTCTCAGCTAGCACCTGACCAAGATGATTTGCTGATTCTAAAAACTCTTTTTCTTTCCCAGGACTAGATCCACCGAAAACACAAATATTTCTTATTTGATGACTTGAGGAACTTGCCATTTCTACACACTTCTGTATTTGTTGAATGTATGGGTTGAGTAGAAATGAAAGGAAGGAAAATAGGGTTTTATAGATGAGAAAGTAGAAAGGCAATCATAACATCTATATGGAGGCCAGCTGGAGTCTCACACACTCTCTCTCTCTTTTTATTTATTTATTTATTTACTTTTGAAAAAAACATGTGTATGTACAGGTAGTTGTGATTGTGGCTCACATCTTCCCTTGGTTTTACGTCCAAGAACGGCTTAAACGCCCTCTATGGGTCGGGGATAGGCTTCCCATCCAGTTTTCTTAAAAACTGGCAAACAGGGTCTTTTTTAGTCAGATTCCCAAGACTAAGTCGATCATGTTCTTTATGAAATAGTGGCCATAAATCATGAATTGCACGATGCACATCTCCACTATGATGCGTCTCAAGAGTCAATAGAAGATTATCTAAAGACTCCTTACTCAGGCCATCCTTAATGAATTGTATTTTATCTTCACGGTTTATAGATACCATTCCTAAAGAACGACATTGTGTATTACAAGTCCATCTAGCACAACGATGACAGACATCCAGTCGTTTTGCACGACGCTTCTTTGCAAAAGTGCTTTTACCTGTTCCAGGTATGTGTGAAATGAAGTTAGAGGACTCACCTGATAATCGGACCTTTGCTTCAATCAACCAGCGAATATCTTCAGGAATTCCATGATTCATTAACAATCTCAATCTTGCACATCTAGCACGGTAAATTTTTGTAATCGCATTCTGAGGCAGAGCGGGAAAATACTTTTTCAATTTTTCAAGATTAGTGTCCATTTTCAAATGAGAATTGGAAGAGAGATTCGAAGAATCGCACACAGATATCAGTAATTGTGGGAAACTGAAAGAACCGACTTAAGTCACGGAGTACCGTTATCCGCCATTTGACCGGGGTGAAAGAAACTAGCAAAAATCACTCAAAAAGAAACATAAAAAAAAATGTGAGAAAAACAAAATAATCAACCTTTATCTACAAGATCATTCAAACCAGCTAATTCATTTTCACTAGAAAAATTATCAAAGTAAGCTTTCAAACGATGTCCATTTTCCTTAAAATCATTGTCATTCATTGAATTCTCAATATCACAGGCCCCATAAGGATTGCTCCATCTTAATCTTAGCTCTTTAGGGAATGCATAGAGTTGAGAATCATAAAACAAAACTTTTTGACCAGTATCAATCTTTTGACAATTTTCACAAGTTTTGCAGAATGCATGCGTGTCCTTGAACATGGTGGGCCAATAAAATCCATTTTGAAAGATTTTTGCAATTGTCTTTTTTGACGAGAAATAACTTCCACATGCTTCAGAATGACAAAGTTTAATGACACTACTTACCTCATTGTTGGGAATGAATCTTTGAAATATTTGATCAGGACAATATTTGAATAAGGTAGGGTCATCACAAGAAAAATTCTTCACTTCGTTCAAAAACTTTTCTTTGTCTTGGGTACTCCAATCAGCTGGCAAATCTCCTAAAGCAAGAAAATTGATATTTTTATCATACCAAGGCATTGGACTAAGAGAAAGTAAGGATTCGTTAGGAAAGTAATCATCCATTGGTGTGATGTCGGATGTCGAATCTGTTGTCACTGTTGACAAAAGATTCGCATCAACATTTTCGGTGCTTGTTTCTTCCGTGATTTCTTCCTCAGAATAAACCATTTGTAAATCTTCAGTTTCATCCAATTCATTTTTACTTAAAGTAGATTCAAGTTGATCATAAACTAATTCATCAATATGATCTACTTCTTGTGAATCATTATCATCTCCAGGTTGCTTGCAAATGTTGAAAATATTCATCTCCAATGTCATGTTTCCAAATGATAGCTTCATCAATCCATTCCTACAATTAATCAATGCGTTAGAGGTTGCAAGAAATGGACGTCCTAAAATAACAGGAAATGAATTACATGCTTCAACAGGTTCTGTGTCCAAGACAATAAAATCCACAGGATAAATGAATTTATCGACTTGTACTAACACGTCTTCAATTATTCCTCTAGGCACTTTTACAGATCTATCGGCAAGTAAAAGAGATATAGAAGTTGGTTTTAACTCACCTAGATTGAGACTCTGAAAAACTGAATATGGAAGTAAATTCACACTAGCACCAAGATCAAGTAAGGCTCTTTCAATTTTATGCTCTCCAATAAAGCAAGAAATTGTAGGACAACCAGGGTCTTTATATTTCAAAGCATTATTGTTTTGAAGAATAGCACTTACTTGTTCGGCTAGAAAGGCTTTCTTTTTCACATTCAGTTTCCTCTTCACAGTGCATAGATCTTTCAAAAATTTAGCATAGGAAGGAACCTGTTTAATAGCATCCAGCAAAGGTATATTGATCCTTACCTGTTTGAAAGTTTCAAAGATTTCAGAGTTGTGATTAACTTTCCTTTGTTTAGTCATGGCATGAGGAAATGGAAGTGCTGGCGGTGAATCAGTCGTTTCTTTGCAATTTTCAGATTCATCCCCTTCCTTACCCTCAGAGATTGACTCATCATCTTTCTCATAAGGTTCAAGAGAGGGTTTTTCAATAACCTTACCACTGCGCAGAGTAGTGACTGATTTGACTTGATCCACCTGTTTGCTTCCGGAACTACTTGCATTTGCATTGTATTGCCCTTTGGGATTTCGTTGTGTTTGAGATGGAAACTTACCTTTCTCTTGGAAACTAAGAGCAGATGTTAATTTAGCAAGAGTATCTTTAAAATCTGTCATGTTTTGAACAAGTTGAGTATTAATTGTCTCTTGTTTTTCAATGAATGCATGCAATGTTTCCTCAAGATTTCTTCTAGGAGGTGGAGCATAAGGAGGTGCATATCCATGAGAATTTTGGAAATTGTGGTGTGCTTGAAACGGTGATTGTGAAGTTTGTGCATTGTTGTTCTCACTCTTCCAACTAAAATTTGGGTGATTTCTCCAACCAGGGTTATATGTTTGGGAGTATGGGTTGTGGTTGGCCCTTTGGAAACTGTTTAAAGCATGGGCTTGTTCATGGAGACATTCCTTAAAAGAAGGCAAGGTTGGACAATCAGTGGTTGAGTGTTCATTTGTTTCACAGATTTGACACACAATGTTTTCAACAGATTTTAATTGACCACTCTTTTTTAATTCTAGTGCCTCGACTTTTCTAGCTAAAGATGCAAATTTGGCTTGAAGGTCATGATCTTCCCTAAGGTTGTACATACCTCCACTAGATGTATGAGGTTGAGTTTTACTCGGTGCCTCATAAGTACCCGCAGTGTCTCAATTTTAAGCATTTTCAGCTAATAAGTCTAAGTACTCCATTGCTTCATCAGGGTCTTTATCTTCAAAAGTTCCATTGCACATTAATTCAACCATTTGCCTATCTTTAGGTGTTAACCCTTCATAGAAATGTGAAACCAATCTCCATGTTTCAAAACCATGATGGGGGCAAGTACTAAGCAAGTCTCGATACCTATCCCAACATTTGTAAAATGTTTCTCCTGGTTTTTGAGTGAAAGTGGTGATTTGTCTCTTGAAAGAGTTTGTTCTATGAGATGGGAAAAACTTCTTTAAAAACTGTTGTTGCATTTCATCCCAAGCACGAATGGATCCTGGTCTTAAATTTTGTAGCCATGTTTTAGCTTTATCTTTTAATGAAAAAGGGAAAAGCTTTAATCTGATGGTGTTCATGCTACAATTTAAGTTATTATATGTGTTGCAAACCTCCTCAAATTCCCTTAAATACAAGTATGGATTTTCCAATTCCAAACCATGAAAAGATGGTAAAAGTTGAATAATACCTGGTTTAAAATTAAAATGAGATGCATCAGGAGGAAAAACTATACATGATGGTGCACTTGTTCTTGTGGGATTCATGTGGTCTCTAAGTGTTCTAGCACGGTTATTCTCATTATTTTCATTATGGAGTGATTGATTATCATCTTCAGCCATATTTTCTAAAAATGATGAGGATACCCTACAAAGTCTACCACTTGATGTACGTGACCACACTCTCATGCACGTGTAGGAATAAAATAAAAAAAAGAAGAAGAAAGCAAAAGAAGGAGGAAGAAAACAAAATAAAAAGAAACAAAAGAAAAGAAACAAAGTTATATACAAGAAAAGTGAAAAGAGAAAATAAAATAAATACTATAATTTATACAAGAACTTACCTCCCCAGCAACGGCGCCAAAAACTTGACACGACTAAAAGGTTGATGTCTTCTCCCAAGTGCAGGAGTGTCGAAGTAATAAATAACCCGGCAAGACCGGGGTCGAACCACAGGGAGGTTAATTGTACAAATTATAAACAACAATAACAACAACAACAATAGTAATAATAATAATAATAATAATAATAGTAGTAGTAGTAGTAGTAGTAGTAGTAGTAGTAGTAGTAGTACTAATAATAATAATAATAATAATAATAATAATAATAAAGAAAGAGAAGAAGAAGAAGAAGATGATGATGATGAGAACTTAGAGATGAAATATTAATGTAAGGATTAAACAATAATAATAACAAATGTCAAGGTTAGAGGTTCCACTAATGGTATATCAAACAAGTATAGTATAAACTCTTATTATTGAATTGGAAACCACACACAAAGGAGGTTCCAATCAGATTATATATTGTTAACATGATTACATTAGTCATCTTATTGAATTAATGCTAATACTTGTAAATCTCGTCAAGCATTCATGATTATAACTTATGTTAACAACAAATCAAGTTCCTTTCATAGCTCAGGTGTCGGTTATACCATACATTATGGGCTATGAAAGTGCCAAGCATTTGTTGTACCAAGTGTTATACAACATAAATCAAGATTACTCATTTAACAAGCAAAGTATTAAAGAGTGAACAAGATAACAAATATAAAACATGTTAGTATCAAACATTAAAGTCCATATTAAGTTTACAT
This sequence comes from Populus pruinosa, assembly GCA_026413675.1. Classification (NCBI taxonomy): domain Eukaryota; kingdom Viridiplantae; phylum Streptophyta; class Magnoliopsida; order Malpighiales; family Salicaceae; genus Populus; species Populus pruinosa. Next base: position 25,334,052 of record CM048596.1, read on the forward strand.
TATACTTATTCTCACACCATTAGTGTAACCTTTTCACCTTGACATAATTAACTTAGCTAGACATAATGAAAGAAAGCAAAATAGATAAACAAAATAAGAACATAAAAGCTAACTAAGTAAAGGAAAGGAAATGAAAGGCATAAACTTAATATTAATGAAAGCAAAGCATAAACATTACAAAAAATACAAAGAGAGAAAGGAAGAGCATGATCTTGATCTGGAAACCAAGATGCCTAAATGCATGGCAAATGCCTCCTTTTATAGGCCAAAATTGGGAACTATTGATTTGATGACTAATTGATAAGTGGGTGGCCAACTTTTGACTTGGTGACAATCCTTATCTTCTCTTGTCTGCCCAAACCGTCATTGATAACGTCAAAATTAGAGCCAGGTGAAAACATGAAAGTTGTAGGCCATTGTCTCAGCTTTCTTGTGTAAAACATTCAGCTCATTTGGACTTCTAGAACTCCAGATATGGCCAAAATACCGAACAGTGCTCGGGCTGGAAGACAGATTCGGGCTTCTTTGTTGTTGCTACAATTTGGACTTGATAATGGCCTTTTTAGATCTTGGGCTCCATATGAAAGTTGTAGGCCTATGTCTTACCTTTCCATCCATATAAATTGAACCTAAATCGGAGATCTGTAGCTCCAGATATGATCCAATTACCGAACAGTGTTCCGGTTTGGATTGCACCGACATCTCTTTTCTAAGTTTGGCCATCTCTTTATCCTTGCAATTTATGTTCTTCAAGTCATCAATCAATCCTTTCATTTATGGGATAGGCCTATATTAAAAATAGACATTTACCACAAATTATAGGTATCTTATATTATTAGATACATTACTATAAAATATATTTTAGTTAAGGAGTTATTGATACTTCAAGTGCAAAATGATGATATAAAACCATGATAAAAATGCACTTTTAAGTACTAATCACATACCAAAAATTATCGATGAGAGTTTTACTAATGAAGCATTTTCATCCATAAGCCTGTCGGTAAATTTATTGCCAATGGAAGGAAAGCATAAATATCGATAGAAAATTCCATCAGTAAATCTAAGAATTATAGTAATGATCCATGTATTATATATTCATCGTAGGTATCATTTATGTGATTCATGTATATAATCATGTTGGGTAAAGAAAATGGTAAGCAATGGCAAAACAAATCAAGCCATTATGCAGAATTATCCATGCTTACAAGTGATGTATCAATGATAGATGTTCATTAAGTCAGCATTAAGCCTTAAATCAGAAGTCTCATAGCTTGAATACTAGCCCTATATTGGTCCCTAATAGTAGGATGCTTGTTGACCTAGCCATTAAAAACAAAGCTTAAACCAAAATGTTGCCAATTCAACCAAAACTTGATGAAAATATGTTGATGTATTTTTGAGGTCAATGTTGGTATTAAAAACTAGAAGACATATCTAGCTATTTATTTAAAAAGTTTAAACAAATCATGTTAAAAGGGAAAACCAAAATGCAACCTATAAAAGAAAAATACATTACATTTCATAAAAAGTCATGCTATTGAAAATAGTTTAACTATGATGCATATCAAAATCTAGAAATAACTTGAAGCACAAGCAATTCAAAAGTATGGAAATGAAAGATTAGACATGAAGCAAGACATTTATTCCAAATAGGACATAAGTTTATATCTTGATGAAGTTGTTGTTGCTATTTTGAAAAGGAGTTTTGTTCTTCTAGATTTAGAGCATTTTAAAGTTGAGTCCTTCACAAAGGTTTTAGATCTCATTCTCAAGTTTCCAACTCAATTAATAGTGATTTATTCTAACTATTATAACTCTATATTTAAGCTAGTAATCGAAATAGAGTTTGGGTTATAATGAACTTCTGGACAGATTTAGACTTTTTTATTTCTACTATGTTTTTAAGTCCCTTTCTTGAGTTTCTAACAAATCTAATATTGATTTATTATGACTACTATAAATCTAGAATTAGGCTAATAACCAAAACAAGGTCTAGGTTGCAGTGAGCTTCTGGACATATTCAAACTTCTTTATTTCTACTATATTTTGAACTTTAAAATAGCATAATTTTGTTTTGGTTTTATACAAAAGTTTTAGACCTATGTTTTATCTTTCCAGCAAGCTAAATAACATTTGAAACTAAGGTGTTTAGCTAGTTAGAACTCAAAACCTAAATAATGTTGTCTTTTAAATCAAACCTCCTTTAATGTATATCCTCTCTCTCTCTCTCTCTCTCTCTCTCTATTTCAACCTCCTTTTCTCTTATTTTTTTCCCTACTTTTTCAACTAATGTTGTTGTCCTTTTATACGTATTAAAGAAGGACCTAGAACCTCTTATTCAACACTCAATCTTAGCTCTTAATGGTTTTAAAAAAATCTCAATTATCCAGCTCTCCTTATTAAACTATCTTTGTACTATATTTGTAGTTGGAAAATAGTGTCTTTTACAATGATGGTGCAACTGGTTTTGAAGGAAAAATGGATTTTTTTATCTTAGTTTTGCAGCAAGAAAATAAGATGAATGGTCGTGTTTTTTGTGATTTGATTGTGTGAAATTTGTCAAAGAACTATCTTCACTCAATAGCTTAAGCTATTGGGTAAGGTCTTAACATATGATTTATATTATTCTCTAACACACTTCATCAAGTAAAAGTCCTTTGGACTTAAAACTTACATTGTCCATATTAACTTGTGTTTAATTTTTATCAAATAAATGAGGATTGTGAGATTTGAACTCGTGACCACTTGATCATTAAAGCTCTAATATTATGTCAAAGAACCATCTCAACCTAATAACTTAAGATGTTAGGTAAAGTCCCAAGATATAATTTATATTATTTTCTAAAAGAATTTACAACTGTAAAAAAGGCTATGATAAAGCATCCATTTATGGGAAATGCACAATAGTTTTATAAGTTGCAATGATATGTCTTTTGGCTAGTTTTTACAATATAAAAAGAGGTGTAAAGACTAAAGTTTTGGTAAAATATGTAGCATAACAAAATGGTGTAAGGATATATATTTTTGTTATCAATTGTACAAAGTTTGTATCAATAAAATAGGATGCAAACTGTGGCAATACAGAAGCAGTTATGAGGGTTGTATTTTTGGCATATTTACAACATAAAAATAGTTTAAAATGATGGATTTTTTTTATTGATTTTATGAATAGAATAATGGATAATGGTGTGGTTTTTTGCCTCTTTTACAACAATAATAGAGGATACTTAAGTTATATTTTTATGAAAGATTGCATAACATTTATAGCTTAAGAAATGGTTTGAAGGGGTTTTCTTTTGGCTCTTTTTTAGGTAAAAACTTAGACAATGTGTATTTTTATGGCTTGATTTTAAAGCAAATAACAAAATGATGGAAAATGTGCATTTTGGCTTGATTTGCAAAAGGTCATATGAGCGTTAAGGATGGATTTATGGCTACAATTAGTCCTATAATAGTAGAGAGAATGAGAAAAAGCTTAAGTTTTTGCTTGTTCTAATGAGAAAAGAAGGAGCAAAAAAAAATTGTTTTTGTTATGGATAAAAGAAAGAAAAGGGGAAAAATGTCACCATTTTTTCTTCCACTTTTTTTGATTTTTTCTATATTCCAACCTTTAAAAATTCATTAATAAGAAAATGATATACGAAAAAGGTAAAAATCATGTAATGACTACAAATTGGATGAATTACACTAAGAAGCATTTTTCTTCGACATTTTTATATTTTTTGCATTTTTTTCTATTTGAAAACAAAATAATAAAGTAAAAGTGATTGAAAAAAAAGGAAAAAAAAGAGTTATTATAATGAATATATAATTCTTCTTTAAGAATTTTTCAATTCACTAATCTATAAGGGAGAAAGAATCTAAAGTTAATAAGCATAAGGTTTAAGTCCTTAACTATAGAGAAAACTACTATGTTATACTTTATGAATTTTCTTTTGGAAAATAGCCTACAAGATTGTATAAATACAAGCAAAAATATTTTAATTAGTAAAATTATAATTAAATTGAAAATCCTAATCTAAATAGAAAAACAATCCAAAAACATCAAGGAAAATAAAGAAGATTTTGAAATAATATTTATAGGCCTAGTTTGGGCTTTAAATGGAAAATAGTTGGCAAGCCAGTTACGCTATATAATCAGCCTTTAGAACAATTTAGTAAAATTTCAGTTTAATCCTATAATCAGATCAAAACTTTTGCTTTCTTTCACTATACTACAAATTAAACTCATTCAAAACTTTTAAAACCTAGAAAATCTTAGCAATTAAAGAAATAATCAATAAAAATAAAAATAATTATATCGATAATAATAAAAAAAGGACCTTATATCATACAATTTGAAACTTGAAAACCTCAAAATGATAAATCTAGGTGTTTGTTTATAAATTAATATGTAAAATTTATGAATGGAAATGAAATATTGACATGGAGAGTAGTTAGCATAACAACTACAAATCCTAAATCTCTTTTTCCCATCTTCTATTTAAATGATTTTTTTGTCTCTTCTTTAGTCTACTTTTCTTCTATCTCATTTCTTATTTTCTCCTTTTCTTATATCAAGTAATAAATTCCCTTACCTTGTTTGATAGAATTGGAGACACCTATGTACAAAACAAAATATTAACCATCATTTGATAATGAAAAGGCAAATAAGAACAAAAATTTCTTCATACCCCATTCATTTCACTCCAAGAAGTGTCCCTGTACTAAAAAGTATAGGGTTATAATAATCAAGGCTACACTATAATTGATTATATAATAGCTTTTTTATACTAGTCAATAAAAATACTACATTATACTCTCCTTTTAAAACTTTCCACAACACAAAGTTCATTCACTTCTCATGTTACCAGATAGTAAAATGGATCTAGTATATTTAATGATTATTCATTTTCTTTTCCATCCTTGGATAAAATTTGATTTCTCATGGAATATTTCCTTTAAGAGATTATTAAAATGATGGTGGAAGATATAGACCCAAATCATACCCAGACATCTTATCTTAGTTTGACCCGATGACAAAATAGCAGATGGCTAGGTTGTCCATTATATTGTTTGAGCAGTAAACTTAGCTCGTTCTAAGGTCCAGGTTTTAGATTTTAAGTAGGTTATTGGATTATTTAAATTAATTTTTTTTAAAATATCAAAATGATGTTATTTTAGAAAAAAATTAATAAATTATAACTGAATTTTTTTTTAAATACCAAAATGATGTTATTTTTCCTTTCCTTATTTTTTTAAACTTGGTCTAGTTTTGGCTCTAGGTTACAAACTGACCTACCAAGCCGGACTGGATTTCAAAATTACGGGTCTAAAAACAACGGACAACAAAGTTATCTATTACATTGCTTGGGGCTGTCCCCGTGACAAATTGTGGACAATGCCTTGGCATATTTTCATATGCCAACTACCGTACAAACTACTTAATCGGCTTGCATCCTAGTTAGAGGAAATTAGCTCAGTGATTAGACTATACTAATGAAATTAGCTCGGTGATTGCGTGGGTTGTTGGAAGCTAGAGTCTGGAATTGAGTGGGGGAGTTAAGAAATTCATTTATTGAGTCCAAGTATCTCTTTCAAGCCCAAAGGCCCAAGCCACCTAAAGGATCTTGCCACGCTCCAAATCAACTTGCAACATAGCTAACCATTCTCCACAAGTATCACCCTCTCTTTACACGTGCTTGAATATAAAATCCCATGATTTTCAACTCAACTGTCTTATTTTGCAGAAAAACGGAGAGTTGGGTCCAAGTCTTCGAAAGACCAAAAAAAAAACCATAAAATAAAAAAATATTGATAAAAAAACTTAATTGACAAAACAAAAAACTAATTAAAAAATCCTTAAAAAATTCAGTTTAATTTGTTTTAATCTTAAAAGTCCAAAACTAACCAAACCAAACCAAATTGATTTAACCAACACCTATGTATATATATATATTCTCTGCCTCTCATCTCTCTGAAATCCTAGCCACAGATCAAACCGAAAAGTAGTAGCCACAAGCTGTCTCTCGTTTCTCATCTCTTCCATCACGTTCTCTCTCTCTCTCTCTCTCTCTCTTAAATATATTTTGTTTTATTGCAATGTCAAGATCAGGGTCATTAATGTACAAGTAGAAAACGGTAAACAATTGCGGAGTCGTGACGGTTGATAAATTACGAGCATCTCATCAATCATGAGTTATTTAGTCAGCATAAATGACTGTAAATCTAGTTTGACAAAGTTTGGTACAATCCATTGAGATAAAGAATAAGAGAGTTTTTTCTCCTGTTTTGTTAGTTTGTAACTACATAAACCAAACCAAATTAAATTTAAAGTAAGTTGATTTAAATTAGTTTTTATTTTAAATTTTTTTAAAAAATTAATATTTTTTAAAATAAAAATTAAACCAAAGCAAAAATACTCGTACCTACACGAAGAGTCTTTGCTAACAAATCTAGCCAACATCTAAATTAATACATGACAAGAAAATTTGCTCTGTTTTTTTGCACAACAAGATCTTCCTGCTTATCCTACTGTTTGATGTACCCATTCCTCAATTCCCATTCCATTTTATAAATTAATACTTATTATTATTATTATTATTATTATTAACAACAACTAAAAGATGCTTCCAGTAAGAATCATTTCACGAAAAACTATTCTATGTGTTTTTTTATCTTTAATTTTTTTTGTTGAATTTATATGTTTTTATCTTTAAATTTTTAATTGGTTAAAAAAATTAAATTTCATAAATTTTTACAATTTATTTTATTCTAAAATCATAACTCAAGTTATAGGTTTAGTAAGTTAATTAGGTTGATTTCAGTTCTTCTTCAACATCATGTTTATTTAAAATTATGTTTCATAATTTATTTTGTTTACTTTATATTAAGTTATCCAGGTTTCATTATCTCGATCACGAGTTTTATAAATTAACTTGAGTTGACTTAAATTGTTTTATTGTGTTTTTTTATAAACTGACTTTTTTTTTAATTTTATTTTTCAACAATAAATGTGTTGGGAATTGTTCTTTATTTTTTTTCAAATACAAGTTTGTCAGAGCAACTAGGTTTGATCCAAGTTATTTTTTTTGGTTTGTTTTTCGTATGAGGTTATCCCGGTATCTTAACTTGAATCATATGTTTGACGAGTTAAACCGGGTTGACTTGGATTTTTTGTGTTTTTTAATTGATTTTTTAAAATTTTATTCTTTAACATTTGATTGATTAGAAATTAGGCTTTATAAATTTTTTTATTTAATTTTTATTTGATTATCCTCACCTTATGACTCATGTCATGGATTTAACAAGTTAACTTAATTTATTTTTTTAATTGATTTTAAAAAAAATTATAATTTAATATTAGATTGATTGAGAATTAACCTTTATAATTTTTTTTGACTTACTTTATATAAGGTTATTATAATTTTGTAATTCAGGTCATAACTTTGATAGGTTAATACAAGTTGACCCAAGTTAATTTAATATATTATTATTTTAATATTAAAAATATATATTTTGAAATTTTTTAGTCAAATTATATTTAGTAATATTTGAATATTTTTTATATTAAAAAATAATTTAATGAGCCCTCAATTGTCTGAGTAAACAATCTAGCATTAAGCTAAATAAATTAATAATTTACTATTATTATTATTATTATATGTTCGGTGGGTTTTTGAGCTCAATTTTTTAATCAATAAATAAAAATTAATATAGAAAGATAAAAAAAATTAATTTCCTGATTAATTTAGAAGAATCAAGAAAATTAAGTTCGCAACTAGCAGCAACAAAATTATTTTCTCATTAAATATATTGAATCCCAAACCCAGTTTCTTAGAAAAAAAATAAAGATTAAAGAATGGGAATTAAAAAAATGGTTTCATTTTTGGAATGGCACAAGTGGACAACTTTCTAGAATGTTCAAGACACGATCACCAACGTCATACAGCTAATTATGACTTTTTTTTCTACAAATGCTTTATTTTAATAATGTTAGAAAAGTGAGAAACTCAAATTAAACTGAAATGTGAGTGTCAATTATGATGACAGGTAATTAGGCAAACTCTTAGGTAAGGCAACCTTGACAATAAAATAAAAGTCATTTTTATTATTTATTTTATTGGTCTGAGCCAATAGCCACGACTTAAATAAACACAATTTAGAGGACATAACTAGTAAGCTGGTCGCATTTCATTTGTGGTTGGACTAAGAAAAATGAATGTGCTAGCATTTTCAATTGTGGTTTTTTGACATTAAGAAAATTCAAAACTGATTTCATACATTTAATGAAATAAATGGATCGGAAATTATATTGATAAAAATATACTAGCTAATATATCTTGCAATAAAAACTATGGATATGATTGTATTTAATAATTTTATTTTTAAAATTAATTTTTTATTTAATCAAATAATAAAAATAAACATGTACATGAAAGTGATAGAATAAAATTCACAAAGAAAATAGCATGTTATAATCTTATTTGAAAATATTTAAAAACAAAGTAAAATTTAAATAATATTTTATTAAAACAATCCATTTTTAACTTTTTATTTTATTTTAATTAATCTCAATAGAAATTGATTACCTAATTGAGTCGAGTACCTATTATACATACTTTATTTATTTATTTTAATTAATTCAAATTAAAATAAATAAATAATAAAAAATAAGTCACATGGTTGGGTTCATTAAGCCTATTAAAGAAAAATCCACACACATTTAACTTTTTTTTCTTTTTTTTTATTTATTTTTTTAAAGAAATAGGTGATGAGTCATTTACCTGTCTAATTTTTAATTACCAGAAAATGGTTGAAACATTAGGCAAGGTAAAAACAATTATCAAAAGTTTTATCTTATTGATTTCACAAAAGTATTCTTATAATATGAATAAATTGATAAACCAATTTAAAATATTTTTAAATTCATCAAAAAAAATATAAAACAATTATCTTTCAACCTTGAACTGTCTTTTCCAACAATATCAAAGGGAAAAAAATAGCTTAAGATAACTTGTCTCCTAAAATCACGTTCATTAACATCAAAAATGAACTTTTTCATAGTTAGAATGTGGCCAATTGATAATTTTTTTATGTTATTTTGAATTTCTTTCTCTTTCTCTCTCTTTAACTAAGAACTTAAAAAAATAGAAAAATAAAGTTTTGGACCTAAACAAAACTCTTAAAAACTAAAGAGACTATGATAGAAAAATAAAATAAAATAAGGGGACAAAAAAACTTTTTTGTGAAAATTTTAGATAGGACACATCATTTGATCATGCTTTACACTTTGATCCTCAATCTTTTAATTGTGTTTTTCTATAACAAAATACAAGAAATTAGTCACTAATTTGATCACTAAAGGTTATAATTGAAGGGGAAAAAGGTTTAAAAATTCAAATTAAAAAATAGAGTATTGTGCGGATTTGCAATGCTTCGAGTATTGTGTATAAGGTATGCATGTACAGGGAACGGGATAAAAGTAAAAACCCCACACCTTTTACTTTTTGTAAATGCTAGAAAAATTGTTTTAAACCATGATTAATTAGAATATTTGAGGTCAAATTAGAAGTAAGTTTTACACATTTCTAACATTGAAACTTTGTTTAAATTATTCTTCAATGAAAGTTCTTTGATATAGTATATTAGTATAATTAAAATAAAATCATATGTCAATGATTAGTACTTAAAAATACATTTTTATCAAGGTTTTATATCATCATTTTGCACTTGAAGTATCAATAATTCCTTAACTAAAGCATGTTTTATAATAATCTATCTAATAATATAAGATACCTTTAATTTGTGGTAAATGTTCATTTTAAATGCAGGCCTATCACATAAATGAAAGGATTGATTGATGAATTTAAGAACTGAAATTGAAAGGATAAAGAGATGGCCAAACTTAAAAAAGAGATGTCAGAGCAATCCAAACCGGAATATTATTCGGTAATTGGGTCATATTTGGAGCTATAGATCTCAGATTTAGGTCTACTTTATATGGATGGAAAGGTAAAACATAGGCCTACAAGTTTCATATGGAGCTCAAGATCTAAAAAGACCATTTTCAAGTCCAAACTGTTGCAACAACAAAGAAGCCCAAATCTGTCCTCCAACCCGAGCACTGCTCAGTATTTTGGCCATATCTAGAGTTTTAGAAGTTGAAATGAGTTGAATGTTTTACACAAAAATGCTGAGACAATTTCCTATAATTTTCATATTTTTAAGTGGCTCTAATTTTAACGTTATCAATGACGTTTTGGGCAGACAAGAGAAGATAATAATTGCCACCAAGTCAAGAGTTGGTCACCCACTCATTAATTAGTCATCAAATCAATAGTTCCTAATTTTGGCCTATAAAAGGAGGCATTTGTCATTTATTTAGGCATCTTGGTTTCCAGATCAAGATCATGCTCTTTCTTTCTCTCTTTATATTTTTTGTAATGTTTATACTTTGTTTTCATTAATATTAAGTTTATGCCTTTCATTTCATTTCCTTTACTTAGTTAACATTTATGTTCTTATTTTGTTTATCTATTTTTCTTTCATTCATTATGTCTAGCTAAGTTTATTATGTCAAGGTGAAAAGGTTACACTAATGGTGTAAGAATAAGTATAGTATAAACTTAATATGGACTTTAATGTTTGATACTAACATGTTTTATATTTGTTATCATGTTCACTATTTAATACTTTGCTTGTTAAATGATTAATCTTGATTTATATTGTATAACACTTGGTACGACAAATGCTTGACACTTTCATAGCTCATACTGTATGGTATAACAAACATCTGAGCTATGAAAGGAACTTGATTTGTTGTTAACATAAGTTATAATCATGAATGCTTGATGAAATTTACAAGTATTAGCATTAATCGAATAAGATGACTAATGTAATCATGTTAACAATCTATAATCTGATTGGAACCTCCTTTGTGTGTGGTTTCCAATTGAATAATAAGAGTTTATACTATATTTATTTGATATACGATTAGTGAAACCTCTAACCTTGATATTTGTTATTATCATTGTTTAATCCTTACATTAATATTCTATCTCCAAGTTCTCATCATCTTCTTCTTCTTCTCTTTCTTTATTATTATTATTATTACTACTACTACTACTACTACTACTATTGTTATTATAGTTGTTGTTGTTATTGCTATTATTGTTGTTTATAATTTGTACAATTAACCTCCCTGTGGTTCGACCCCGATCTTGCCGGGTTATTTATTACTTCGACACTCCTGCACATGGGAGAAGACATCAATTTTTTTAGTCGTGTCAGAACCTCTAACCTTGACATTTGTTATTATCATTGTTTAATCCTTACATTGATATTCCATCTTGAAGTTCTCATCAACTTCTTTATTACTACTACTACTACTACTATCACCACTACTACTACTACTACTATCACTACTACTACTACTACTACTAATATTATAATTATTATTGTTGTTGTTATTTCTATTGTTATTGTTTATAATTTGTACAATTAACCTCCCTGTGATTCGACCCCGGTCTTGTCGGGTTATTTATTACTTCGACACTCCTACTTTGGGAGAAGACGTCAATCTTTTAGTCATGTCAAGTTTTTGGCACGGTTGCTGGGGAGGTAAGTTTTGTATAAATTATACTTTTTATTTTATTTTCTCTTTTCACTTTTCTTATATATAACTTTGTTTCTTTTCTCTTGTTTCTTCTTCTTTTGTTTTCTTCTTCCTTTTATTCTATTCCTACACGTGCATGAGAGTGTGGTCACGTACATCAAGTGGTAGAATTTGTAGGGTATCCTCATCATTTTCAGAAAATATAGCCAAAGAAGATAATCAATCACTTCATAATGAGAATAATGAGAATAACCGTGCTAGAACACTTAGAGACCACATGAATCCCACAAAAACAAGTGCACCATCATGCATAGTTTTTCCTTCCGATGCATCTCATTTTAATTTTTAGCCAGATGACACGACTAAAAGGTTGATGTCTTCTCCCAAGTGTAGGAGTGTCGAAGTAATAAATAACCCGGCAAGACCGGGGTCGAACCATAGGGAGGTTAATTGTACAAATTATAGACAACAATTATAAGCAACAATAATAGCAATAATAACAACAACAATAACAATAACAACAACAACTATAATAATAATAATAATAATAGTAGTAGTAGTAGTAGTAGTAGTAGTAGTAGTAGTAGTAGTAGTAGTAATAATAATAATAAAGAAAGAGAAGAAGAAGAAGATGATGAGAACTTGAAGATGGAAAATTAATGTAAGGATTTAAACAATAATAATAACAAATGTCAAGGTTAGAGGTTCCACTAATGGTATATCAAACAAGTATAGTATAAACTCTTATTATTGAATTGGAAACCACACACAAAGGAGGTTCCAATCAGATTATATATTGTTAACATGATTACATTAGTCATCTTATTCAATTAATGCTAATACTTGTAAATCTCGTCAAGCATTCATGATTATAACTTATGTTAACAACAAATCAAGTTCCTTTCATAGCTCAGGTGTCGATTATACCATACATTATGGGCTATGAAAGTACCAAGCATTTGTTATACCAAGTGTTATACAACATAAATCAAGATTAGTCATTTAACAAGCAAAGTATTAAAGAGTGAACAAGATAACAAATATAAAACATGTTAGTATCAAACATTAAAGTCCATATTAAGTTTACATTATACTTATTCTCACACCATTAGTGTAACCTTTTCACCTTGACTTAATTAACTTAGCTAGACATAATGAAAGAAAGCAAAATAGATAAACAAAATAAGAACATAAAAGTTAACTAAGTAAAGAAAAGGAAATGAAAGGCATAAACTTGATATTAATGAAAAGCATAAGCATTACAAAGAATACAAAGAGAGAAAGGAAGAGCATGATCTTGATCTGGACACCAAGATGCCTAAATGCATGGCAAATGCCTCCTTTTATAGGCCAAAATTAGGAACTATTGATTTGATGACTAATTGATAAGTGGGTGACCAACTTTTGACTTGGTGACAATCCTTATCTTCTCTTGTCTGCCCAAAACATCATTGATAACGTCAAAATTGGAGCCAGGTGAAAACATGAAAGTTCTAGGCAATTGTCTCAGCTTTCTTGTGTAAAACATTCAGCTCATTTGGACTTCTAGAACTCTAGATATGGCCAAAATACCAAACAGTGCTCGGGTTGGAAGACATATTCGGGCTTTTTTGTTGTTGCTACAATTTGGACTTGCAAATGGCCTTTTAAGATCTTAGGCTCCATATGAAAGTTGTAGGGCTATGTCTTACCTTTCCAACCATATAAATTGGACCTAAATCTGAGATCGGTAGCTCCAGATATGACCCAATTACCAAACAGTGTTCTGTTTTGGATTGCACCGACATCTCTTCTCTAAGTTTGACCATCTCTTTATCCTTGCAATTTAAGTTCTTCAAGTCATCAATCAATCCTTTCATTTATGTGATAGGCCTGCATTAAAAATAGACATTTACCATAAATTATAGGTATCTTATATTATTAGATACATTATTATAAAACATATTTTAGTTAAGGAGTTATTGATACTTCAAGTGCAAAATGATGATATAAAACCATGATAAAAATGCACTTTTAAGTACTAATCACACCCCTCAACCAGCTTATTACTAGTCCCTAGTAATCAAAGCGTTAAAACAATTTGCAAATTTTACAAAGCAAGGTATTCATCATTTAACTTCCATTAATCTATCCAGATAAACAAACTCTCATTAAATTTATATATCTGCTCAATACCTCTTAACAAGATATTAATAAACCTTTCTTTTGTGCTCAATGTATCAACACATAATTATGGGGCTTTTCTTGGAAGAAAACAATTTTTTTTTGTTTTTGTTTTTTAATTAAATACAATCCCTTTCCCTTAGTTGTTACCTTTAACAAAAGAACATAAATAATGTAATAATCCAATATGCAACCCACAATCATATGTTAAAGTGTGTGTGTGTAAATTAAGGTTCAAGAATACATATTAAATAAGTATATGAGCAGAATTAAGTGGTAACAATACGAGAGTTTGTAAACCTGAATATTTCAGGAAGTATTATAATAGACCTTGTTAAGAATGGTTACTAAGATGCGTCTCAAGAGTCACTTTAACAAAAGAACTCCTTTACTCTGTCATCCTAGTAACAACAATTATGCACATGCTTTATTAAATGAAAAACAATTTTTTTTATTTTATTTTTATCAACTACTACCCTCTCCCCCCAACCAAAACGAGACATTGTCCTCAATGTTTTAAGGTAGAAAGATAGAGTATAGAAGATATCACCTGAAATAACGAACACTGACAAAACCTGAAACAAAAATAAGAAATAACAAAACACAATAATAAAACCAAAAGACACAAAAATTCACAAATGAAGGCTCAAATCCAATCTAAGCTTTTTACGGCTTCCCGTAGATGACCAATTTATGCGACTCATGGAAGGATCAATCACAAGAATGAAAGATTGTAGTTGGTCAATCAATTGTTCAGCAGTAGTAGTAGAGATTATGATTTGTCGTGCAGAAGATGTTAGAAATTCCTGTTCCACAGTATGATCAAGAAAAGACAACAACTTATCATAATAACCCTTAACATTTAACAAACCTATGGGTTTATGGTGAATGTGCAATTGAGCCCAAGAGGAAATATGAAAGATCTCTTCCAATGTGCCTAGACCACCTTGTAAAGCAATGAAGGCATCAGCATGATTAAACATTGCATTCATTCGAGCCGACATTGTGGAGACCTGAAGTTCCTCTCCAATTGTTTTTCCAATGATGTCCCCTTGTGCCAAAGCTTCAGGGACGATTCCTAAAACTTGACTACCTCCTAAAAATGCAGCTATTGACACACCTCCCATTAACCCAAGACTGCCTCCCCCATACACTAAATGAATCTTTCTCTCAGCTAGCACCTGACCAAGATGATTTGCTGATTCTAAAAACTCCTTTTCTTTCCCAAGACTAGATCCACCGAAAACACAAATATTTCTTATTTGATGACTTGAGGAACTTGTCATTTCTACACACTTCTGTATTTGTTGAATGTATGGGTTGAGTAGAAATGAAAGGAAGGAAAAGAGGGTTTTATAGATGAGAAATTAGAAAGGCAATCATAACACCTATATGTAGGCCAGCTGGAGTCTCACACACTCTCTCTCTCTTTTTATTTATTTATTTATTTACTTTTGAAAAAAAACATGTGTATGTACAGGTAATTGTGATTGTGGCTCATATCTTCCCTTGGTTTTACGTCTAAGAACGGCTTAAACGCTCTCTATGGGTCGGGGATAGGCTTCCCATCCAGTTTTCTTAAAAACTGGCAAACAGGGTCTTTTTTAGTCAGATTCCCAAGACTAAGTCGATCATGTTTTTTATGAAATAGTGGTCATAAATCATGAATTACACGATGCACATCTCCACTAGGATGCATCTCAAGAGTCAATAGAAGATTATCTAAAGACTCCTTACTCAGGCCATCCTTAATGAATTGTATTTTATCTTCACGGTTTATAGATACCATTCCTAAAGAATGACATTGTGTATTACAAGTCCATCTAGCACATCGATGACAGACTCCTAGTCGTTTTGCACGACGCTTCTTTGCAAAAGTGCTTTTACCTATTCCAAGCATGTGTGAAATAAAGAAATTAGAAGACTCACCTGATAATCGGACCTTTGCTTCAATCAACCAACGAATATCTTCAGGAATTCCATGATTCATTAACAATCTCAATCTTGCACATCTAGCACGGTAAATTTTTGTAATCGCATTCTGAGGCATAACGGGAAAATACATTTTCAATTTTTCAAGATTAGTGTCCATTTTCAAATGAGAATTGGAAGAGAGATTCAAAAAATTGCACAGATATATACACAGATATCAGTAATTGTGGGAAACTGAAAGAACTGACTTAAGTCACGGAGTACCGTTATCCGCCATTTGACCGGGGTGAAAGAAACTTGCAAAACTCACTAAAAAAGAAACAAAAATAAAATAAAATCAATCTTTATATACAGGATCACCCAATTCAATAGAGTTATGTTCAACTAAAAAAATGTCAAAGTAAACTTTCAGACGATGTCCATTTACCTTAAGAACATTGCCATTCTTTGGATTCTCGATGTCATAGGCCCCATATGGATACACATGTTTCATAATAAAAGGACCGCTCCATCTTGATTTTAATTTTTCAGGAAATAAATGCAGTCGAGAATTATAAAGCAAGACTTTTTGACCAACATTGAAGGTTTTTCTCTGTATTTTCTTGTCATGAAACTCTTTTATTCTTGCTTTATGAATTCTTGAATTTTCATATGCATCATTTCTTATTTCCTCAAGCTCATTTATTTGTAATTTTCGCAGTTGACTAGCATCATCCAGATTTGAATTGAAAGCTTTAATAGCCCAATAAGCTTTATGTTCAAGTTCCACAGGCAAGTGATAAGGTTTTCCATAGACTAGTCTATAAGGTGACATACCTAATGATGTTTTATAAGCAGTTCGATAAGCCCAAAGTGCATCATTAAGTCTTAAAGACCAGTCTTTCCTATTAGGGTTCACTGTTTTCTCCAAAATATGTTTGATCTCCCTATTAGTAAGCTCTACTTGTCCACTTGTTTGAGGGTGATAAGGGGTGGCAACTTTGTGTGTGATTCTATATTTCTTCATTAAAGACTCAAATGGCTTGTTGCAGAAATGTGTTCCACCATCACTTATTATGGCTCGAGGGACTCCAAATCGACTCAAAATATTTTCTTTCAAAAACTTTACCTCTGTTTTGTGATCATTATTTCGACTTGGAATTGCCTCTATCCATTTTGAAACATAATCTACTGCGACTAATATGTATAAGAAACCAAATGATGGAGGGAATGGGCCCATGAAATCTATACCCCAACAGTCAAAGATCTCAATGACAATAATAGGGTTTAAAGGCATCATGTGACGTTTTGAAATAGATCCCAACTTTTGACAATTTTCACAAGACTTGCAGAATGCATGTGAGTCTTTGAACATGGTGGGCCAGTAAAATCCACTTTGTAAGATTTTTGCAGTTGTCTTTCTTGATAAAAAATGGCCCCCACATGCTTCAGAATGACAAAATTTAATGACACTACTTACCTCATTATCAGGAATGCATCTTCAAAATATTTGATCAGGACAATATTTGAATAAATAAGGATCATCCCAATAAAAGTTCTTCACTTCGTTCAAGAACTTTCTTTTATCTTGGGTACTCCAATGAGCTGGTAATTGTCCTGAAATAAGAAAATTAACAATATTAGCAAACCAAGGCATTGTAGAGACAGAAAGTAAAGATTCATCGGGAAAGTAGTCATCGATTGGTGTGATGTCAGTTTTCGAATCTGTTGTCAATCTTGACAAGTGATCTGCGACAACATTTTCACTGCCTTTCTTATCTTTGATTGTGATATCAAATTCTTGAAGTAATAAAATCCACCGCACCAATCTAGCCTTGGAATCTTTCTTAGAAAGAAGATATTTCAATGCTGCATGATCACTAAAAACAACAACAGGTGAGCCAACAAGATAAGATTTGAATTTTTCACATGCAAATACTACTGCAAGTAATTCTTTTTCAGTGGTGGTATAATTCATTTGAGCACTATTTAAAGTTTTACTTGCATAGTAAATTACATAAGGTTTCTTATCTTTTATTTGTCCCAAAACAGCACCTACGACATAATCACTAGCATCACACATTATTTCAAAAGGTAATGACCAATCGGGAGGTTGAATGATAGGAGCACAAGTAAGCAAGTTTTTAAGTTTAACAAAGACTTCTTCACAATGTTCAGTCCATTCAAAAATAGTATCCTTTGTTAGAAGGTTACTTAAAGGCTTAGATATTACACTAAAATCTTTGATGAACCTTCTATAAAAACCAGCATGTCCCAGGAATGATCTAACATCTTTAAGAGATTTTGGTGTTGGCAAGTTTGCAATTAACTCGATTTTAGATTTGTCAACCTCAATTCCTTTTGATGAAACAATGTGACCAAGTACAATGCCGTTTGTTACCATAAAATGACATTTTTCCCAATTCAGCACAAGATTCTTCTCTTCACACCTGGTCAAAACCTTTCCTAAGTTAGTCAAACAATCATCAAATGAATCGCCAAAAACAGAAAAATCATCCATAAAAATCTCAAGAAAATGTTCAACCATATCGCTAAATATACTAAGCATGCATCTTTGAAATGTGGCTGGTGCATTACATAATCCAAAAGGCATCCTTCGATATGCAAAAGTACCAAATGGACATGTGAAAGTAGTCTTTTCTTGATCTTCCAATGCAATTTCAATTTGGTTGTAACCCGAATAGCCATCTAGGAAACAATAAAATTCATGACCTGCAACTCTTTCTAGGATTTGATCCATGAAAGGTAAAGGAAAATGATCTTTTCTAGTCATTGAATTAAGTTTCCTATAGTCAATCCACATGCGCCAACCAGTAACAGTTCTAGTGGGAATTAACTCATTGTTCTCATTTGTTATCACAGTGACTCCAGACTTCTTAGGTACAACTTGGGTAGGACTTACCCATTTAAATAGGATAAATGATTTCATTATCTAGAAGTTTAATGACTTCATTTTTCACTACTTCTTTCATATTAGGATTTAGCCTTCGTTGCATTTCTCTAGAGGGTTTAGCATTTTCCTCTAAATAAATTATGTGTGTACAAATCAAAGGACTAATTCCTTTTATATCAGCTATGGTCCATCCTAATGCATTTTTGTGCATTTTCAGAGTTTGTAATAACTTAACTTCTTGATGTGCATTAAGTTTGGAAGAGATTATTACCGGAAAAGTTTCATTTTCTCCCAAAAATGAGTATTTGAGATTGGATGGCAACGGCTTCAAATCAGGTTTTGGTGATTGAACACTTGAAGGTATGGACTTAATTGGTCGTGGTGGTAATTCCTCAATTTGTGGCCTCCAATTACTTGTCTTTGATTCTTCCTGAAAATAAATCATTTCCAAATCATCAGATTCATCAATCTCAATTTCACTGGAAGTGGTTGGAAATTGATCATGAATTAAATTTTCAGTAAAGTCCACTTCCTGTAAGTCATTATCATCTTTAGGTTGCTTGCAAATGTTGAAAATATTCATCTCCAATGTCATGTTTCCAAATGATAGCTTCATCAGTCCATTCCTACAATTAATCAATGCATTAGAAGTTGCAAGAAATGGATGTCCTAAAATAACAGGAAATGAATTACATACTTCAACAGGTTGTGTGTCCAAGATAATAAAATCCACAGGATAAATGAATTTAATGCCTCGACTTTTCTAGCTAAAGATGCAAACTTGGCTTGAAGGTCATGATCTTCCCTAAGGTTGTACATACCTCCACTAGATGTATGAGGTTGAGTTTTACTAGGTGTCTCATATGTACCCGCAGTGTCCTAATTTTGAGCATTTTCAGCTAACAAGTCTAAGTACTCCATTGCTTCATCAGGGTCTTTATCTTCAAAAGTTCCATTACACATCAATTCAACCATTTTCATGAATGCTTGATGAAATTTACAAGTATTAACATTAATTGAATAAGATGACTAATATAATCATGTTAACAATCTATAATCTGATTGGAACCTCCTTTGTGTATGGTTTCCAATTGAATAATAAGAGTTTATACTATACTTGTTTAATATACCATTAGTATTCTATCTCCAAGTTCTCATCATCTTCTTCTTCTTCTCTTTCTTTACTACTACTACTACTACTACTACTACTACTACTACTGTTATTATAGTTGTTGTTGTTATTGCTATTATTGTTGTTTATAATTTGTATAATTAACCTCTTTGTGGTTCGACCCCGGTCTTGCCGGGTTATTTATTACTTCGACACTCCTACACTTGGAAGAAAACATCAATCTTTTAGTCGTGTCAGTCAATAAGAAATTGATCTCAAGAACCCATTATTGATATATTTTTGAGAAACCCAAAACCTTATATCTTAGGTTAAAAAAATACAAGATCGTTTTGTAGTTTATATGGTGTAAAGTTAAGGGGTCATAAAAAAAACTTAAATAATTTAGGAATAATCCACACAAGTCCACTCATCTCAGGATAAGGATTGGATTTGGTTTTTGCCAATACTTGAACTAGATCATTAGCATGTGTGGTGGTCATATCAATTTTTTAAAAGAAAAAAAATCAAGGTGTTACAAACATGTTTTTTAATAATAAAAAAAAATGTTGTGAATGTTAACCTTACGGACTCAGTCAACATGATTAGTCCAAAGACAAAAAATATTTCAAGACAACATCTTTTTTTATAAATATTAAAACAGAAACATATTGGTTGACCTAGTCAACTTGCGAAATTTACAACCCGAATCATGAGAATTGTATAACTTTATATAAAATAAATCAAAATAAATTATGAAACTCAATTCTCAATCAATTTAATGTTGAAGGATGAAATGAAAAAAAAAAAAACCCAAAAAAACAAGAAACTCAAGTAAACTAGGATTAACCTATCAAATCCATAAGGTTGAAACCCAAGTTATGCAACTAAAATAACTCTAAAAAAAACAAATCAAAACAAATTATGAAATTTAATTTTTTTATCAACTCAATGTTAAAAAATAAAATTGAAAAAAATAATCCATTAAACAAAAGATATATATATATATATATATATATATATATATATATATAAAACTCAAGTCAATTTGGGTTAACTTATAATCTAAATATTAAGATCAAGATAATTTTATAAAAAACAAATAAAAAAAATTTTGAAACCTAATTCCAAATCAACTAAATGTTCAAGAACGAAATTGAAAAAAAAATTCAATTAACAAAAACCTTAAGTTAACCCATTAAACTTATAAGCTGGACTATAAAATTAAGATAATCAAACTTATTGAAAAATAAATTAAACTATAAAAAAACAAAAAAAAAAACAATATTCAACGGAATAATGTTTTGTAAGGAGATCAAGAATGAATTCTCCTCCTTATTTAGTTTATGTTAAATCTAAATTTATTATAAAATAATTTTGTAACTCATAAAAAATTATTTTTTATCATTTTATCTCATCAAGTAAAAAAATTATGTTAAATTAAGGTTTTTAAAGATTTTTTTTTGTTTTTTTATTTCTTTTATGACAGCTAATTAAGATAATTAATTTTGGTTTCAAAATCTACGGAATAAAAGTATATATATATATATATATATATATATATTCAAACTCTTATTCACCTAAACTATAGGGGGAAAAACACATAATATTGAAAAATAGATAGATTTCATTACCCACACTCAAACATGGTATGCAAGTCGGTATAGAAATCAAAGAACAGAAACTGAAATTAAAATAAATAAATAAAATTCGTAGCAGATACTTCAAGCATCAGCAAGCAAGGATATACATTGCTGGAAATCTTAGCTGCCATTAGAATCTTTTATATTCTGCCAGATATTTCAACATTATTTGCAGAGGGATAGCAAAAACATTACATGCAACACCCAGTCTAATTTACACGAGACGGATCATATATTCATTTTGCCGCTTTGCCTTTCTTGGCAAAAATGAAAGACCAGCAACCACCTTTTCCGTGCCTGCATTACAATCAAGAACCCCAAGTTACAAACAGGACATTTGGACATCATAGGCTCAAAATTAATTGCTTTCTCTTTAACTACAGCTGCAAAAAGAAACTCACAATCTTAAATTCCTGTCCTTGCTGAGTTAAAGGGTTTGGACAGAACAGAAAGTTACATGGAAATCTTGTGTGGTTCATTTTTCTATTTGTCATTATTGTGTTTCCTCAGCAAAGACTTTTGACCGGTGGGCTGTTGCTTTTTAGTTAGATGACACAAGAAGAATTCCATACAAAATTTTACTTTATAGTGCACGAACTGATTTCAAAACCATTGATTAATTACTTTGTTTATTAAGGGACAGCTCTCTATAAGGTTCTGTTCCTGCCATGATTCCCCTGTTTCGTGTCAGAGTAGTTACATTCAAGTTCTCCTAGCATCCTCCTAGTTCTCCAGAAAAAGACTCCTAGCGTTTGATCTAGGATTTAAGTGAGCTAGAATTGGAAATATGACCTTCATTTTATTTAGCAAAGGAAATAGCAGATCAAATTTAGTTGAGCCTGGCCTTTTTACTACTGAAAAACACCATCTTTAGATTAGACACCCTTCCCTTGGGTAAAATCAGGAAAATTGTGTACCTTTATCACTTTGCTATAAGGTTTTTAACGAAATAAGCAATTAAACAAAAATTTCATCCATGGCTATATACCTGCTGCTGCTTCTGCTGCTACTTCTACTGCTGCTGCTGCTGCTGCCACTGCTTTTTGAACTTCCACTATTACTGCTACTCAATGCAGTACCACTCTCAATGTCCCTAGATTCTGGGAATTTATTGTTCCACCACTCTTCATCGGCGCTTTTTTCAGATCCATTATCATATAGCAAAGGCCTCGGAGAAACCCTTCCATCTTTTAAACTGCTATTGATGATCGGAGGATTACTATTATTTTTTGTTTTCTTCTTTCTTGAACCAAAAGAAATTGGAAATACCATCTTCAGAAGAAACCCTTCATTAATTGAGCTTCCACTTCTATTCATTTGCACTTTTTTTTCAATCTTCTTCTTCTTTTTCTCGTGTTCCCTTCTTAGTATATGCATATCTTCTTGATTGATTATGCTCCTATCTTCGCAAAAACTTTCCTCTTTAACATCAGTAACCACCATTGGCTGCTCCACAATATCTCTTAAAGATAGCTCATAACACCCCTCAGGCATTCTACTCACCATCTCCATGAGCTCCTTTTGGCCTCTAGCAATAGCTTGAGTTTTTGATGATGGAGAAAGACTCCGGTAATGATTTTGGCGATGTTGGGGGCTTCTTGGTGGACTAGTCTTCCATAAGGGAGGTGAGCAAACCCCAGACTCCTCAGCTTGTACATCCTTTCTTTGAGCTCCAAATATCCCCATGCTATTCCAACCCTGGTAGTTGCCGTAGTTATCTGCTGTTTTTCTTGAAAAAACACCGTAACTTAGGATACCACCATTACTATTATATCTGTCACCTGAATGAACTTGGTCATCGGGCGATTTTGTGCCAGGGTCTAGCATGATTTTTTTTGTTTTGTTGCTGTAGTTGTTAGGGAGAAATTGAATGGAAGAGAGGAGAGGAAAGGGTGTGATTGTGGTTTGTTTGGCTGAAGGGAGTTGGGTATGGGGGCTAATATCATCACCGACCCTTGATAGTCAAGATGTCATTTTCTTTGCAGCCAAGTTTTAATTAACAAGTGGTGATTCATGAGGGTATGTATGTGTTTAACTGGTTACGGCATAAGGCTCCCAAAAGTCAATGTTTTCTAGATGATAGGTTACCACGGTCCATTCTCCCTCTTATTTTTATTATTATTTTTTTATATAAATACAGATGATGGGTTGGTTTGTATATATTTTTATTAATCTTATTAATTTTAAAATTAATAATTATGTAATTTTTATTAATATAGAACAATTTATATATCTCAAATAATAGTACAAATTTTAAAATAAACAATTATATAAACCTTAATAACCTTACACTTCTTAAATAATTTTTATCATTCTTGTACTCTGAGGACCTTCACTTTGATCTTTGTTGGGGGAGGGAAAAGGGAAAGTCCATTAATGTACTGGGTAGCCTTTTTTCCATATAATTTGACCTTATCTTTTCATGTCCATTATTTATCATATAGTCTTGGTTTGCACATTAAGTAAAATAATGGAGACAAAAAGAAAGGGGAGTGTGATTGCGAGCAGGGTTATCGTTGTTGATGATTTGTTGTTTATGGTATCATATCTTTCTGAAAGCTAAGAAAAAAAATGAAAGAAAAGCTAGAGAGACAACAGCTAAAAGCACATGCGCTCCCTCCTGCAATGATAATGTCTGAGAGGGTCTCGACCGTTCGCAAGTTTGGAGGCATCACTCTCTTATTTTATAGCGCCCCTCGTTACCTTTAATATCACCTTTATACACTCATTTTCCTTTGCTTTTATATCTCTTTTACGCCTTACTAAAGTTCCTTCATCAATATCCTACGGAATCAAGTGTTCGGTGTTTTTTATTTTAAACAAAATTTCAAGTTGGAGGCTTATAAATAGTCACTGGAATAATTTTAATTTTTTTACAAGGTGACGGAGCTCAACAGGATTAGTCGGTAAGTTTCGAGAAACTAGCGCTTAAATTAAAAAAAAAAAAAACAATCTACTGTAAACTGGTCATTGAGTGCAAATATTAGAATTAAATTTTGATTTAACTTTGGATGTTCCATTTGGTTAGAGATCAAACAGACACCTGTGAGATCGAGAGAGAAAATCTACACACCCAAGGAGAGATATTGAATGCGTAGTGTTAGTTGGCACCATATTTGAATAGATGAGGATGCCCCCGTGCTCCCATTTAATATCGATATATACTTGGCAATTATGGATACCTTCTCTTCAACGGCCAGAGTAATTTAATGGTCTTCTCCGCATCTTCGAAATTAAAATCACCGGTGTATTCAAAGACTTGGGATTGGAATTTTGGAGTTGCCAGAGCTTTCTCTGTTGTTATCAGCTCAAGACTTGCAAGCGATGCGCCATGACATACGAGCTCCAACCGCATATACCCAAGTCAAGATAGCTAAGATCCTTTTCTTCTAGAGTATAGAATTAAATTGGTGGTTGGATTGGAAAAAACTTCAACAAAAAAGACAACCATCGGGCGCTTAATTTTCCTTCGAGAATCCCAGCAAGAACCTGACGTTTCGTAGCTGAGTTCGATGGATGACTTTGTCATTACTGCCGAGCAATTCTGTGCCAAGAATTTTATATATATATAATTGAGCTTGAAGATTGTATCGTAATTTATACAAATTTAAAAATTAAAAAGCTTTTATCTGAAAAAATAATATAAATTATATTTTAGAATTTTATTTAATAATTTTAATTATTAAATTAAAATAATTTTATATAATATAGAATTTGTTGTTTTAGGAACAGTTTAAAAATAGGGTCTAACCTGTTTTTTTTTAATCAATTTTTTAATTAAAAATTAAATTGTTTTATTTTTTCAAATTATTTTAATATATTAATCTTAAAAATAATTTTTAAAAAATAAAAAATATTATTTTTATATATTTTTAAATAAAAAAAATACTTTAAATCATAATCGAAATCTTGAAACATTAGGCTCCCATCACCCCCGTGGTTTCATTTAGTGATTAGGAGATCCATCGAGCCTTAAGGCAGCCAGATGCCAAGGAGCAGTAAGCCCAGTGCTCCTTGCCAACCTGACATCTTCTGTTTCGTTTGCAGACATTAACAAAAACTGATGTGATGTTTAGTGGGTTATGAAGATTAATTATGATGTATTTAAGCTGGTCCAAACACTTCATATAAATAAAAAAAATAAAAATATAAAGCAAAGGTTGATCATGTCTGGCTTTTTAATTCTTTGTGTGTATTTCTTAAGGACCGTCTTCTTCCTGGCATGCCTTTCTCTTCACTCTAGTGTAAATGGAGCCTAATCAATTACGGTGCTCAAACACGCAAAAGCCATCACTTACTACCGTTCCATGGTTGTGAGGTAATAATAGATACACTGCAAATCTTCCGCTATACTCAATACACTTTAAAACTAGTCATTTGATTTGCATTTTATTTTATT
The DNA here is from genome assembly GCA_026413675.1 of Populus pruinosa. Taxonomy (NCBI): domain Eukaryota; kingdom Viridiplantae; phylum Streptophyta; class Magnoliopsida; order Malpighiales; family Salicaceae; genus Populus; species Populus pruinosa. The sequence goes on from CM048596.1 coordinate 25,359,789, forward strand.
TTTTAATAAAAAAATTGAACATACAAATCTTTTCAACGTATTTTTTTTATAAAAGAATATATTCTAAATATATATACAAAAATTATGCATGTATCTAAAATAATTATTTATGTAAATAAATAATAATAAAATTATTAATGCTAAATAAAGATAAAATTAAAAGATTGAGAATGAAAGATAAATTAAAATATTTAATTTCATAACATGAATTATTTAGTTAGTTGTGTTTAATGAATTTATTTATTAAAATTATTTTTTATTAAATCAAATGATAATAAAAGCTTACACATAAAATTAATTGAATAATTTTTTTTAAAAAAACTACTATGTAAAACTTCTTATATTAGAAATAGACACATATATATTAAATTGATTGAATAAAATAAAAGAAAAAAAAATATAAGTTTGCATATATTATAAATATTATTTGAAAATAAATATTTTGTTATTTTCAAAATTTCATCTATACAAAAGATTAAAAAAAATGATAGATGGAAAAGAATAATCTTTCCAAAAATTAAACATATATAATATCATAAAAAATCCAAAAAAGGTCGAATAAGAAGAAAAAATGATCGAGGAGGGATATTAATTGAAATTTAAATTTAAAAATTATTTTAAAAAATTAAAAAAATAAATATTGGAAGAAAAAAATAATAACGAGTGTTGTATCTTAACTCGTTAAACTAATGATTTAGGGTATAGACTTAACCGAGTTCAAACATTATTTCACTTAAATTTATATTTTATTTTTAAAAGGACTTAAAAAAAAAACCCAAACTCGTGGGCTAGCATGTTTGGGCCACTATAATAAAGAGCTCAAATGGATAGGTAAGCTTTTAAGCCTGCACCTTTAACCTTGATTTTATTTTTTAAAAGGGTGGATAATCCTTATATTTTTGGGGGAAAAAAGCAACATGTCGTCCGCCAAAGAAAATGATATGTCATTTGTAGGCTCAAATTATAGCCATTATTATGATGGCCGGAAAATCAAGCCAATATTTATTTTGCTCATAAAACCTAATTTTTCAATCATTTTAAATTTAAAAAAACTCACAAACACTCTTAAAACACCTATAAACAAACTCATCAAACTAAAATACCTAAAAAAGATCCAAAAATTCAAAATTAAACTGGGTTAATTTTAGCTTTTTCAGTTTAGATCTACTTTTTCAGGTAACCTTGAGGATTTCAAACACCATCATCAATCTCCTCTCATTGTTGGAAAATAGAGTGAACAATAATTTTCTTTTTCATCATTGGAATCTAGCAACCATCTCTTTTTTTTTCCTAACTGGTGATTGAAAAATAATACAAATAAACTAATATATCAAAAGTGAATTTTGTAAATTTAAAGGAACATAAATTGTATAAATTATGTTATTTTTAATAATTGAGAACCTAGGTGTATTTTTTGTGGAAACGCCACTGATGTTTCTCGCCTTTTGTCATCTTGGTCCCTTATCTTCTAATTTCATCATTTCCTAAGAAATTAAAAGCAATTGGACTTAAATTAGGATCAAATAAAAAAAAAAAAGAGAACTAAAATGAATCATTATAAAATGAATAGAAAGTCCATAATATTTTGTAATTGTATGACCATGGTTAATCTATAATAATTCATCCACACCTTTTAGTGTATTCTATAACATAATAATCATAATAATGTAAAGTAGTAATTATAAAAGGAAAAAATATAATTTATTTATTTCCCCCTTAAACATCTCTATATCAATTAATTCTCAATCTTCTTAACACTCACAAATCTAATGCTTACTAGTAATTAGGAGAATTATTAGTACACATTATTACATATGACTAAAGTATGATGAGATCTTCATTACCTTATTTGAGCATATTAGAACAAGAATAAATGCAACAAATATCTTTATATAATATCTAAGTAATGCTGCTTGTACTCATTAAAAAAATAAAAATTAAAATAAAATAAAATTATCAAATATTATAATATTTGAAAAAATTATGAAAAACCTTTACCTGAAAATCAAGTTTTTCATAGCTAGATTGATAAGTTTATCTAATGACAGTGTGATTCACCTGAAGAAAATAAGTTCCATGTCCAAGTTAGTATGTGTATATAGAGTTAAAAATATACAAAAAGAGAAAAAATAAAGTGAAGCTTAAGAAAAGCATATCTAACCTACAATTTGTATGGTTAACCTTGATTTGGCTAGACTTTCAATTGTTTGCTCTAGTTTTCATGATTTTTTACTTGCTTTTATGGCATTTGTTTTATGATATACATGTCTTGCTAGAAATTGCTTCTTAGCTTTTAGATCTAGTTGTGCTCTAGTTTATTTGCCTAGTAATTAAGTGTATTTATACACCTTAGACTTGGAATATTTTTCATAGAAAAGCAATTATTTCATTAGTAAAGAAATTAGAGCTCAAGTTATTCATCCATTAGCTAGCCATGATTGCTCCTTGGTTGATGTTTCATGTAATGATTTGTTGTGTTATATGAACCATTAGTGAAAATGATGGAGATAAACAATGTTATTAATGTAAAAATTGATACACGTTCTGCTAGAAAAACATTTATATATGTATAACAAAATTGTGTATGTGAAAATTCTAAATGGGTGCCTATAAGAACCTAAAGAATGCATTGAAAAGCGTTCAAGGTAGGATTAGATAGACTAAGTCAACATCAGGTCTAAAATATAGTTTTAGGTGAAAATCCTAACTATTTAGGCGAGACCAAATGGATGGAAACATAATTTCTTTGTAGGAAAACTTATCTTTTGGTGCACCATCATTGCCCCTAAGTTTTCTAAATATATATTTTTGGAAAACTTTAATCAATAAAAATATAGAAATACTTGTATAAAATTTACCTTTTTGGCTAGGATAGCTTGAAAATGTTTATTGCAGCAATGCTTGTATGAAAGATGGATGCTTGCCTTTTATGGCTTTTGTTAAAAAATTTATCATCATTGTAAAAGAGTTAAGATTTCAATAATTATTTTTTTTGTTTGCTTGTTAAAATTATCTTGAGAAGGTAAGAATAAAAGTAAGTGATATAATTCATATATACATTCAAGGATGTGTTAGTAATCCTAAATATTGGAGAAGGATCCTTAACCCTTGAGATAAGTGGTTTAAAGACCTAAAAAAAGATCCCTGTTTTTTTAGGTAAATGGTCTAAAGACCTGAAGAATTTAAATGGAAGCATAATTATTTTTATTTGAAAAATTCAAAAGACAATAAAGATACTATTTCTGAAGAATTATCTTATCTTAGATAATGTATCATAAAAACATTTTCTTGTTTGTTCTAGTATATTTTTTTCTTAAAAAAATATTGAAGATATATTTTGGAAATCAATATATCTATCTCTTCTTTTAGTGAATGACAATCAATGTCATGCTTATGTTCATGGTGAAAGATACAAAACTTGTTAAGGTTTTTTGTATTTGAATCGCTTTTCATAGAAGGTGGTATTGCAAAAAATATGTTCCATAAATGATGCCCAATACCTTAGCATATATGGTGGTGAGAGGTGTGGTCAAAAGCATGGATAATATCAGGTGATCACGAATATATTTTTTAGTGTTCTTTTTTATGCTTTAATGAGAGATTAATAGTGTCGTAGGACTCTATTCTTTAAAAATAAAGATATCTTTGTACAATGATATTTGTTTTTTCTACTCAAATATGATTCTCTATTACATGTCTTACATTAAAAAAAAGTTTTGTTAGAGAGTGTATAGAGGCATTTGTATAATTAATATTTATAGATTTTTAATATTTAGCATTTTCTCATTGAATCTCTGAAGATAAGCTCTAGTGCTTTCATCTTCTTGTTAAGTGATGGTAAAGCTCAATCATACTTCTTCTTCTTCTTTTTCTTTTTCTAATTAGAATGTTCTAAAATGAGATATGAGCTTCATAAAGAGATTGTAAATGATAATGATAAAGTCATTTTAAAGTTGTGATACCACACCCTAACAAATTCATGAGATATTATAAGGAGAATGTTATATGTAACATCACTATTTTTTGTTATAAGTTCTATAATGCTTTTAGTGTTTTGGATGTGCTCCTTGGAATTTGTAAGGTCATTATAATTATCCAAATTGACCTTCACAATGACATGGAATTTTTAAAAAATAAATATGTAACATTCTATAATAAAGAGGAGAGTCTCTCACTTGATAAGAATGACGTTTCTTTTTAGGAGTTTATCTCATCTCATGACTAGGTCATTTTTGTAAAAGAGTATGTGAGTATAAGTTAGGAAAGGAACGATAGAGATAAGCATTCCTATGGTTAGGATATGTGAAAAAGTGCTCTTCACATTGCATACTATTTTTTTCTTATTCCTTTATAGAAATAGAGTTGCCTTTATGCCTTTTTTATGTGTTTAAGGAATATAATGAAATTGTATATTAAATTTCATTTTGATGGAATATAAGAGTGTGAAGCTTTTCTTATATAGCTATAACAATATTTTTAAGCACTCACACTTGTTAGGAAAGTTGTTAGAGACATAAGGGAGCTGAAATCCATGTTGTATGGAGATCAATTACTCTCCCTTATCCATAAGTTTCATCTCTAATTGATTAGTACTTAAAAATACATTTTTTATCAAGGTTTTATATCATCATTTTGCACTTGAAGTATCAATAACTCCTTAACTAAAGCATATTTTATAATAATATATCTAATAATATAAGATACCTTTAATTTATGATAAATATTCATTTTAAATGCAGACCTATCACATAAATGAAAGGATTGATTGATGAATTTAAGAACTGAAATTGAAAAGACAAAGAGATGACCAAACTTAGAAAAGAAATGTCGGTGCAATCCAAACCAGAACACTGTTCGGTAATTAGGTCATATCTGGAGTTGTAGATCTCAGATTTAGATCTACTTTATATGGATGAAAATTTAAGACATAGGCCTACAACTTTCATATGGAGCACAAGATCTAAAAAGGCCATTTTCAAGTCCAAATTGTAGCAACAAAAAAGAAGTCTGAATCCGTCTTCCAGCCTGAGCACTGTTCAGTGTTTGGCCTATATCTGGAGTTCTAGAAGTCCAAGTGAGTTGAATTATTTACACAAGAAAGTGGAGACAATTTCTTACAACTTCATGTTTTTAAATGGCTCTAATTTAGATATTATCAATGATGTTTTGGGCAGATAAGAAAAGATAAGGATTGTCACCAAGTCAAGAGTTG